>OY992536.1:22009645-24660473 GCA_963921195.1 Pegoplata infirma | reverse complement strand
GATACGGATGATTCCCAACTTCAGCTATTTTCGATCAGGCACCTATAGTTAATTGTTTAATTGTTTAAAGTTTTTATGTTTTTGAAAAATATCTATTTTTGTAATTTTATGAAAAAATATATATTTTTTGATTTTTATAACGATGATCCCCAATTTTGGATATTTTCGCTATAGCACCTCCATAAAATACTAGTTAATTTTTTATTAGAAAAAAAAATCATACAAAAACAGATTTTAGGACATTTTTAGGGGTGATCACCAGTTTCAGCTATTTTCGTTCTGGCACCTCAGTAAAGTCATAAAATGTAAAATTGTTTTAAGAAAAAAAACTTTATAAAGTGGATTCTCCACAAATCCCCAGTTTTGCTATTTTCTCGCTAGCACCTCTAGTTAAGCCATAAAGAAGTAAAGAATTTTCGAAAATAGTTTACATAAAATTGAATTTTTGGAAGTTTATACAGGTGATTCCCAGTTTTAGCTATTTTCGAACAGGTACCTCTAGTTAAAGATTTCATTGATATTAAAGTTTTAAAAAAAATCATATCAAAAATGGTTTTTTAAATTTGTTGCCATTTTTTGTCCTAACAACCCAAGTGAACCCATAAAATGCAAGTAAAGTTTTTTGTAAAAAAAAATATTTTAAAATATATTATTGGAAATTTTTTAGCAATGATTTAATTTATTGGGGTGATCTCCAGTTTTAGCCTTTTTTCGCTATATCACCTGTAGCTAATGAAAAAATTATGTAAACTTTCATTATTGGCTTTTTATAACGATGATCCTCAATTTTTGCTATTTTCGCTCTACCACCTCAGGTTAATTCATAAAATGATAGTATTTTTTTTTTTTATATAAAATGCAAGTATAGTGTGTTGAAAAAAGATCGCATTAAATTGAATTTTTAGAAATTTATTCAATTGATCCCCAATTTCAGCTATTTTTGCTTAGGCACCAATTAATTTCCCAATTTAAGATATTTTTTGCTATAGCTCTAGTTAAAAAAGATTTAATTATTTTTTTTAGAAAAAAATCACATAACAGGATGTTTGGAAATTTATTGGGTGATCCACAATTTTAGCCTTTTCGGCTCAACTAACCTGTAGATGTATAAATTTATTTTTGGATTTTTATAACGACGATCCCAAATTTTTGTCGTTTTTTTCTAGTGCCTTTAGTTAAATATAAAAATGAATTTTTGGAATTCTATAGTGGTGATCTCTAGTTTCAGCTATTTTCGGTCTAGCTCCTCCAGTGCTTAAAAAAAGTTAAAAAAAAAAATTTAGTAGTATAAAAAGGGATTTTTGGAAATTTATAACGATGATCCCCAATGTTTGCTACTTTCACTCTATCACCTCTAGTTACATCATAAATTGCAAGTAAAGTGTTTATTGGGAAAAGTTTATAAAAAAATAAATTTTTGGAAATTTATACGGATGATTCTCAATTTCAGCTATTTTCGCTCAGGCACCACTAGTTAAGGATTTGATTGCTATTAAAGTTTTAATGTTTTTGAAAAATATCTATTTTTGCAATTTTTTTACAAAATATATTTTTTTTATTTTTATAACAATGATCCCCAATTTTGGATATTTTCGCGATAGCACCTCCATTAAAATACTAGGTAATTTTTTATTAGACCAAAATAATATAAAAACAGATTTTAAGAATATTTTAGGGGTGATCTCCAGTCTTAGCTATTTTCGTTCTACCACCTCATATAAAGTCATAAAATGCAAAATAAGTTTTTAGAATTTTACTGAGGTGCTAGAACGAAAATAGCAGAAATTTAAGATCACCCCTAAAAATTTTATAAAATCCATTTTTATATGAATTTTTTCTAAACAAAACTTAAGTAGTATTTTATTCATTAACTAGAGGTGCTAAAGCGAAAATGTCGAAAATTGGTAATCATCATTATAATTACCGAAAAAATAAATATTTTTAAAAAAATTTAAAAACCAAAAAAACTTCAAAAGCAATTAAATCCTTAAATAGCAGAATTTGGGAATCGTTCATACCCTGAAAATAGCTGAATTTGGGAATTGTTCATATAAAATATGATTTTTAGAAATTTATAGGGATGATCCCCAAATTAAGCAATTTCGCTCTAGCACCTCTAAGACATATTTTTTTGGGATAACAGTGGAATGTGTCTGGCACAACTGGAAAAACTACTACTACTAACTATTAGTCCAAAGTGAATAACTCCCCCATTTCTATAATAAACCCCTGTTAAAAATAAAACTTCAGAAAATTAGTTTTATATATTTTTTTTAAATTTATTTTTAATAAATTTTTTTTAATGATTTTTATTAATGATTTCTTATATTTTTCTTTACTATTTCATTATAATGAAATAATGAGTTCATTTCAAACTTCAAATTACTGGTATTCATTTATTTATATTTTTTTCATCATTTTAATTGTTCAATTGTTTTTTAATTATTTTTATTTCATACAATGACATATAGACACTACTACAGTTGAATGAATTTTGTATGTATTTATGTAAATATGCAAATATTAGTTCTATTTTTTATTTTTTTTTTTTTTTATATTTTTTTATATAATTTTAATGATTTTTTGTTTTTGTATGATTAATATTTTGTTAAATCTATAAACGACAATTAGTTTTATTTTTTAAATGCTAAAACATGTGACCTTTTTTCTTAAAAAAGATTTTGAAAGTGAAACTATAACTAACACAATTTTTATTGTTTAGCAGTAAATCTTAAATGAATTTTTAAAATTTTGAAACAAATTTTAATTGCAATAAAAAATTTAGAATTAATTTTGAAAAAATTGTAGTTCAATTAAAAAAAAAAAATTATTAAATTTCATACCAAAAATTGGTAATAAAATTTTTTGGTTAATTAAACCGATAAAGTGTTATTGGATAAATTACCTAAGTTTTTTTATCCAAACTTGGGCAATTAACTCAAAACACGCTTTTTTGTAGTAATTAAGAAAAAATAATGAAATTGTATGTCAAAATTTTTGAATTGAATAATCAGAATTTTTTAATAAATATTTGAACTTTTGTTTGAACTTTCAAAATTCGAAATATTTAATATTCTATATCAATATAAAATTTCCAATAAAAAAATTTTGTATTTTAAAAAAAATGTAATTCAATTTCAGAAACAAATTTATTAAATTTTACACAAAAAAAAAATACCTAAGTTTTCTTTAATTTAACCGATAAATTGTGTTTGGATAAATTTACCTAAGTTTTTTACAGAAAAAATTTACCTAAGTTTTTTACAGAAAAATTTAGGTAATTACCTTAAAACATCTTTTTTATTGTTTTCGTGTTGCAGTTTAAAACAAAAATTATTTTTTTTGTGTTTTAAAATTTTGAAAATGAATAATCGAAAATTTTTGGATAAATTCTTAAGCTTTCGTTAAATTTCCAATAAAAAAAAATTTTGAATTTCTGTTTAACATTTAAAAATTGTGTAGCTTTGTTTTCTCTTTCCAAAATCTAAAATTTTTTAATGTTTATCTTTTTTTTAAAAAGTTCATGGCTTTCTAGAACTAGTAGCAAAATCTATAGCTTTTTTTCAAAAATTGTTTTTTGCTATTTTTTTTTTATTGTAAATATTCAGAAATTTTATTATTGCGGCCCTTAGTTATACAAAATTATTTTGTTTTATTTAGATATTTTGTAAAATCTGTATTTTTTCATAAAAAAAATTTGTTTATAAATATTAAGTTATTTTTTTTTTAATTATTATTTTTATTAAAGTCCAACAATTAAAGTAAATATGTTGTTGAATGAGAATCATTTATTAATTTATTTATTTGCTAAATGAAAGAGTTTTGAAAAAGATCAATGAGAGATTTTTCCTAGAGTTATGTAAGAGAATTAGTTGTGAGTGTATTTTCAGACATGGAGGGAGATTAAACCCAATAAGCAATTTTAAAATTTATAAACAATAGGATTTTTAGCCATTTTTAGATAAATTTGAAAAATATCTATTTTATTTCGAAGATTTCATTTAATAAAGATCAATTGTAGTTCGAAATTCGAAAATATCTATTGAAATTCGATAAAAGAAAAAGAATATTTTTAAAGATTAATTGATAATTTGAATAAAAGTTAAAAAAGGATATTTGAAGTTCGAACAAGTTATGAAATTTGAGTAATGTTAACCTAAATTTTAACAAGTGGAAAGTTAAATTCGACTTTGCCGAATCTACCCTCCACAATGCATTTTTTAAAGGATATTACATTTTTTTGTGTGAAAAAAATGACCAATTTTGATTAGAAATATTTTATTTTGTGTAAAAAACTCTTTTTTTGTCATTTAAAAAAAAAAAAAAATAAAATACTAATTTTTTTTTGGGTGTAAAATTTTTTTCGAGTGTAATGTTTTTTACTTACTTTTACGTTTAAATATTTCCAACAAGGGAAGTACCTCAATCTCAACCCTTATGAACCGATTTGCCTGAAACTTAAAATATATATAAATGAGACGATTTTAACGTTGGGGTGTCTGGGCTTATCGGCCATATCAGTGTTTAAAAATTTCGTTGTCCCCTTATGAAACAATGAGGACCTTCGGGAAATTTCGATAACTCCCGAACTAACAGGAATATTGTCTGGAGCAAAAATACGTGTCGACTTAAATTTAATAAAGATTATTTCGTATTAATATGGATATTGTAGGTCTATGTCTTCATATAAATACCCCCCAAAATTTGCACATTTTCATAAAAAAAAATATTTAACGAAGCAACATTTTTACAGGGTTATGCCACCGTTGGATAGGCATAAAAAAATCCTTTCTTTTCATATGGAAACATCATATAGTTTCTTAGAAAAAAATCGCTAAAAAATACAAAAAAATATTTTTTCGTCAATTTTTGACCCATTTTTTGAACCCCTAAATCCCCGATATGACCGATAAGCCGAGACACCCCAACCTTAAAATGGTCTCATTTAAATATATTTTAAGTTTTATGCAAATCGGTTCATATGGGTTGAGATACTTCCATTGTAAGTGAATGCACGTACGTATGTACACAAAATATTTTCATTTTTGTAAAAAAAAACATATTTTTTTGAGTGTAAAATTTTTTTCGAGTGTAAAATTTTTTTCGAGTGTAATTTTTAAGTTACTAATGCTTTTAAAACTAAACAAGTTTAAAAAGCATTGCTTTAAAATTTAACAAGTTTGAAAAGCATTGTTAAGTTACCACCAATGCTTTTAAAACTTGTTAAACACGTGGCATTTAATGTGAAACCAATCTAAAATTCAGGGTTTTGCTTATAACTTTTGAACTACTGGACCGATTGAGCTGAAATTTAATATCAAACAGACCTGGGGAACGACACTTGTAAAGCTTCAGGACTCTCATTATTGTCTTTCGAAAGTTATCGTGTTTTTTATGTCGTAAATTCGCGAAACACCTTTGCCGAAATTTACTCTTTTGTTCATAACTTTTGAACCACTGGACCGATTTGGCTGGATTGCAATACCAACCTGACCAGGTAAATGACCAACATATATGTAAAACTTCAGTAGCCTTTGTAAAGTCTTTCAAAAGTTAGCGTGTTTTCTACGGACAGACAGACGGACGGACATCGCTAGATCGACTTAAAATCGATCGAGGATCATGAATATATATACTTTATGGGGTCCTAGACCAATATTTCGATGTGTTACAAACGGAATGACAAACTTATATATACCCTCTATCACTAGAGTGGAGGGTATAAAAAAGAGCAATTGATATTAAACAAGTGAGAGTGTTAAATTCGGCTGTGCGAATCTTTTATACCCTCCAAAATTAAAAAAAAAATAAAAAAAAAATTGTCAGGGGCGTTTGTTTTTTTGTGGGGGGGGGGGGGGGGGGGGGTGATGGGGGTCAGTGGGGGACGTTGGGAGCACCTTCCATCAAGATGAATATACCAAATGTTTCATTTATTTAACAAAAATACAAAAAACATGTAAAAAGTGTATTTTTTCAGAGGTTGGTTTAGTTCTTCAAGGGGGAACTTTTTTCCCCCTGGGCCGATTTTGCCCATTTACGAACTTAACCTGCCTAGGACCATAAGACATATTCGTGCCAAATTGCAGGAGGCTAGCTCTTTTATTTTGGACTGCATCTCGCCATCTACAGACGGACGGACGGACATTCACAGAATGTCTTAGAATCTATCATGGATCAATAATATATGGGGCATTCCATGTGAAATCGGACACTTTGAAAAACTTTTTTTTTAGATTTTCCCAATTTGTTTACAGTTTTTAGTACCCTTCGAAAACTCCTTCGTGGTAAATTTTCAGATTTTTTTGATGACCCGTTCAAAAGATATCGAATTTTTAAAAATTGGTAGTTTGTTCCTTTACTCAAACTTCTTTTAATCATAACTTCTTCAATAATGGTCCAAATTTCAATTTTTTTTTTTTCAAATTTTTGTTTTTTTACGTACTTTAAAAAAAAAACAAATCC
This sequence comes from Pegoplata infirma, assembly GCA_963921195.1. Classification (NCBI taxonomy): domain Eukaryota; kingdom Metazoa; phylum Arthropoda; class Insecta; order Diptera; family Anthomyiidae; genus Pegoplata; species Pegoplata infirma. Next base: position 24,654,011 of record OY992536.1, on the reverse strand, counting down.
CAAAAAATTCTTAAAAGCGCTCTAGTATGCGATTTTCAAGTTTTAAAATTTAAATCTCATTTTTGAAAATGTTTGTACTCTTTGATTTTTTTGAAATTTTTTTGTGTAAAACTTCTATCAGTTCTACAAATTTTTTGCCCAGGAAGATCGTGGGATAACGATTATTACTATTTTTTAAATTTTTTTGAAAAAAATTAATTGTAATTTTCCAATCTGAAAATCATTTCTACTGCTCCAATGGTGCGTCATAGAGGGGTCATTTATAAGACCGACCCCCATTAATTATTACGTCTTAACATTTCTTTGGAACAAACTAATACCCTATCTCCAATTTTTAAGGGGGCTCCCACACAAAACGACATTTTTAAAAATTTGCTCCAACCGCTCTAACTGCCCTAATAATGCCCTTAGAGCAACAAAATGTATGACCGACCCACAATATTTTTTTAGTCCAAACATTTTCTCTGAACACACCTACCCTCTATCTCTAATTTTTAAGGCGGTCCCCATACAATTATTTTTATTTTTTGTAAATTTGTTTTATTTAATCAGCTTCTACCGGTCCAATGGTGCGTCCGAGAGGGGTCATTAGTGAGACCGACCCCCATTTATTTTTACCCTACAACATTTTTTCAAAACATACCTACGCCCTATCTCCACTCCCTAAGTAGGCTCCCATACAAAATTACATTTTTATAAAATTTGCTCCAACTGTTATTTGTATGGGAGCCTACTTAGGGAGTGGAGATAGGGCGTAGGTATGTTTTGAAAAATTGTTGTAGGGTAAAAATAAATGGGGATCGGTCTCACTAATGACCCCTCTCGGACGCACTATTGGACCGGTAGAAGCTGATTAAATAAAACAAATTTACAAAAAAATAAAAAAATTGTATGGGGACCGCCTTAACAGTTAAAGATAGAGGGTAGGTGTGTTCAGAAAATGTTTGGACTAAAAACATATTGTGGGTCGGTCATACATTTTGTTGCTCTAAGGGCACTATTTGGGCAGTTAGAGCGGTTGGAACAAATTTTAAAATATGTCGTTTTGTGTGGGAGCCCCCTTAGAAATTGGAGATAGGGTATTAGTTTGTTCCAAAGAAATGTTAAGACGTAAAAATTAATGGGGGTCGGTCTTATATATGACCCCTCTATGACGCACAATTGGAGCAGTAGAAATGATTTTAAGATTGGAAAATTACAATAAAAAAAAAAAATTTTTCAAAAAATTTAAAAAAATAGTAATAATCGTTATCCCACGATCTTCCTGGGCAAAAAATTTGTAGAATTGATAGAATTTTTACACCAAAAAATTTCAAAAAAAATCAAAGAGTACAAACATTTTCAAAAATGAGATTTAAATTTTAAAACTTGAAAATCGCATACTAGAGCGCTTTTAAGAATTTTTGGGGGTCGGTCTTATATATGACCCCTCTATGACGCACAATTGGAGCAGTAGAAATGATTTTAAAATTGGAAAATTACAATAAAATTTAAAGAATTTTTTGGGATTTTTTTTTTAGAAAGTACTTAAAAAAACAAAAAATTTTGAAAAAAAAAAATTTGAAATTTGGACCATTATTGAAGAAGTTATGATTAAAAGAAGTTTAAGTAAAGGAACAAACTACCAATTTTTAAAAATTCGATATCTTTTGAACGGGTCATCAAAAAAATCTGAAAATTAACCACGAAGGAGTTTTCGAAGGGTACTAAAAACTGTAAATAAATTGGGAAAATCTAAAATAAAAGTTTTTCAAAGTGTCCGATTTCACATGGAATGCCCCATATATACTTTATGGGGTCCCCGACCGATATTTCGATGCGTTACAAACGGAATGACAAGGTGACTATATCTCGATACTGTGGTTGGAGGGTATAAAAAATATAAATTAAAATTCCAAAAGAAATAAGAATGAAATCCATGGATTTGCTCCGGAGATATTCATTTTCGGATTCAACGCGAGATTTTACATGGAAAATAAATGCAAAATGCTATGGATTAAAATTTCTGTAAACTAGTGTATAAAAAATCTATTGAAAATTCTTATCATTTTAAAATTTTGAAGTCACTGGAATTTTCAATTCATTAGAATTCTTAATCAGTAGAAGATTTCAGTACCTTTCCTTTGGTCATTGAAAATAAATTACACCGCTCAAGACTCATTTTCCGGTTTGAATTCTGATGATCAATTTTAGTAAACTTTGATCTCCTGATTCCAAATCTGTTCTCAAAATTTTCCTATCATGTCCAGATTTGTAGTTATTCACGGTTGAAAATGCGAAAAATTACGATTTTTGCATTATTTGAAAGCCTGCATATCAGCCATTCAGTGTAATACAAATCTGGTTTAAAGCGCAAAAGTATTATTTGTCTATGGTCTCCAACATAGAACACATTTTTTTTTTTTAATTATTACGTTTGGTTGGGCTTTACTTGCGTTTTAAAATGATACTGTTACCATTTTTGTAAAATTTACATTAGTTTTTTGATATTTTTCAAAGGAAAACTCCAAAAAAATAAATATTTTACAAAATTAAAGTTTTCTATGTTATTTTTTGTATAAACCGCGAGATATCTTGAATGGGTTTAAAAGTCTATAAGAAAGAATGAACTTTTGCCTAAATTTTGAGCTCATCGCAGTAAAGATTGATCATTTGGTTTTTGTTTTAGAGTCTTTTAAAAATGGTGCTTTTTCTAATTTTTTTGACAGTGTTTTTTTTTTAAAAACATGTTTGGCCAATAATAGTGCAACAACTTCAAATTTTTTTGATCATATATTTGAGATCATAGTTCAATTCAAGTGGCTGCTGTGTAGGCTTTCAAAAAATGCAAAAATCTTGTTTTTTCGCATTTTCAACCGCGAATAATTAAAATTCTAGACGTGATGGAAAAATTTGGAGCACAGATTTGGAATCAGCGAGTCAAAATCTTTAAAAATTTTGTATTAAACAACAAACAGGAGTCAAAAACCTCCGATTTGTTGAGCGGTGTTATTATTATTTCTAAACAATTTTAAATATGCTTATTGGGTTATCTGTAACGTACTTTATGTAGAAAATTGTAATTTTTTTTTGTTAATATTTTTATGTTTATCTGTTAATGTTTTATTTTTGTTTTTATTTCTAACATCTAAACAATATTTTGAGCTTTGACTTACATTAAGTAATTAATGATTTTATTTTTTATGAGATTTAAATGGTTTTTTAATAATTTTAAATGGTTTATTTATTTTAAATGTAATGATGTTTTAAATGTTTTTATTTTTTAACTTTTCTTACTATTTTCTTACTATTTTATATTTTTCAAACTATTCTTACTTTTTTTTTTTATTTTTTAAACTTTCAAATTTTTAATCTCTTTAAATTGTGCTTTTTTTATTTTCTTGTCTTGGTTTTCTGAATGAAAATTGTAAATATGATTTTTATGGTTTATAATGTTTATTTTTTAATTGTTTTATATGATTTATGAATTATTTCTTAATATTTTCTTATAATTTTTTAACAAAAAAGATTTGTATAAATAGAGTTTTTATTCTTTTTTTATCAAGCAGAGAAGAGATATGATTGTGGCAACCATATTTTGGGAGCATCATAATATGATTGAATATGTAATCATAACATGTTTGTAGGAAACATAACAAATTTTTCAGTAATTTTATGATGCTAAATAATCGAAAAATTATAATTTAGGATTATATATTAAGATTGCATCAACAATTTTATGATTGCTATAAATATATTATAATACAATTTTCAATCATAATATGAAGCTCTTTTATTATAATTGCCACAATCATACATTTTCTCTGAGTAATCATATTTCATAAATAAATAACAATTTCTGTGTGTGAAAAAAAATATTTCTTTCATAAATTTAAAAAGAAAAAAATTTCATAAAAATAATTATTTTACTTTAAAAAGAAATGTTTATAAAAACAAAATTCTATCTTTATTTATTTTTAAAAAAATATTTTCAAAAAAAAAATTACATAAATATTTAATTATTGGTGTAAATAATGAAATAAATTCTAAAAGCAGGTAAATAGTTTACAAATTTAAGGTTTCTTTTGGATTACAAGTTATTTGATTTTTAAGGTGATTTTTTGTTTTCACACAAAAATTTTTTTTTCCATGAACGATTTTCGTAGTATTTATGAACAAATTCATACAATTTATTAACTTTTTCATAATATTTATAAACTTTTTCATAGTATTTATGAATAAATCATAATATACGAAATTTAAGAATTTTTAACATTTTTCATAAATACTATGAAAAAGTTTATAAGTGTTATGAAAAGGTTAATAAATTGTATGAATTTGTTCATAAATACCATGAAAATCATTAATGAAAAAAAAAAAAATGTTGTGTGTTGTTTCTTTAAAATATCAATAAATAAATTTTACTAACAACTTTCTTAATTTTTTTAAGGTAAAAGATTTATATATTACTTTTGTTTTTGATTTAAAAAATTAACTTAAATATTTTAATTTGATTTTTTTTTTTAATTTTTGGCCATAAGGGTTTTTTTTTATAATTTTAAATAACAGGGATTTTTTAAGGATCTTTTTTTATTAATTCACTCACAAGTTAAAAATTATTATGTTTTGGGGGTTTTTTGTGCGGCAGGTTTTTTCCAATTTCAGTTTTTTTGCAACATATTAGTAATATCACCCAAAGAATTTTTTTGTGCTTTTTTTTTGAACTTGTGGAATGATTTATTTCATTTCTTTTAATACTTTCACAGAAAAAAAATTGTTAAAATTCAAATAATTTGTTGTTGTATTAATAAACAATTAATTGTATTGACAAATTGTGTTGTTAAATAAAACATCAATTATTTTATTTGGCAAATACAATTAAATTGTTTGTTAATACAACAATTATTTAATTAAAAATGAGTGTACAATACGAATTTGTTTTTCTGGTTATAACTTAAAAATGGTTTAAAAAAAATTATTTGGCAAATTTCATTTTACAGAAAATATGTGTAAAAAAAGCGGAAGACTTAATAAAATATAATTAAAAATATATAAAATGGAGTTTTTAATATTAAATTATATTGTGGCAGAATTTAAAAATATTTATTTTTGATAATATAAACTGGTTTTAGTTTAATAATTTGACAAAATGGAATCTAAACATATCAAAATGATAATTTGTAAAATGAGGTTAAATCAAAAATTTCGTTACCATCAGAGCCGTCTTAAGGTATGACAGGGCACTTGGGCACACATGAATTAAGGGCCCAGTTCGAAAGTTAAAAGTCATTTGACAAAAAATTGACTGACAAGGGAAGTCTCCCTGGTGTCACCCTCCGATCTTCATGAAATTTGGATATGTTGCTAAGAACGAAAATTAATTCGACACGTATTTTTTTTAGCGGCCCAAACTCATTTTTAAGGGGGGGGGGGTGTCGATTTGTATGGGGGGAAATTGACCTTTTTCAGTTTTTTACGATTTACGCATATTTAAACAAAATTAATATAGGCATGTGTGATATCAGATTAAAGGTATTAAAATACCTATCTCGTGGTGCTAACAACGGGCCGAAGAAGTTAATATTTTTCGACTTATTAACAAAAATGTCCTAAAATTTTGGTATTTTACTCAATATGACGAAAAGTTGTGCATGTTTGGACACGTTCTTAGCACACGTAGATAGATTTTCCAAAGACCTTTCATTTGGTATGTAACATGACTAGGTTTCTTTGCATAATATAGGAGATAAACGAAAAAAAAAAAACTGAAAAATGGCCTTGTCTTCCCCCCTCCTTTTTACCCCCTAAATATGAATTTAGGCCGCTAAATAAAAATACGTGTCCCTTTATTTTTTCTGATCTAAAAAATAAAACCAATTCCATAAAGATCCACGGGTGAGACTAGGGAGACTTCCCTTGTGAGACTTTTCCTATAATAAAAATAATTCCTATAGGAAATATATTCCAGAATCTCAGACTATCTGAAAATTTTTCCATAGGAAAAATGTCTTAGAATCTAAGACTTTTTTTAGGAAAAATGTCTCATAATTCAATTGTCCCTTAATCCATTTTTTTCGCTCTAGCGCCTCTAGTCAATTCATAAAATCCTAGTTAAGTTTTTTTTTTATAAAAAATCATACAAAATTTAATTTTTGGAAATTTACAGGTGTGATTCAGTTTCAGCTATTTTCGGTCTACCGCTAGAAAAGTTTTTTTTAGAAAAGAAAGTATATAAAAGTAGATTTTTGAAAATTTTTAGCGGTGATCCCGAATTTTTGCTACTTTTACTCTAGTTTCAGTTTCAGCTATTTTCAGTATACCGCTAGAAAAGTTTTTAAAAAAAAATTATATAAAAGTATATTTTCGAAAATTTTTAGCGGTGATACCAAATTTTTGCTACTTCTACTCTGGCACCTCTAGTTAAGTTAACAAATGCAATCTAAGTTAATCTGAGATTTTTTCTATAGAAAAAAATGTTTCAGAAACTGAGACTATTTCTACAGAAAAAATGTCTAAGAATCTGATACTTTTTCTATAACAAAAAATGTCTCACAATCTGAGACTTTCTCTATAGAAAAATTGTCCCAGAATCTGATATTTTTTCTATAAAAAAAAATGTCTCAGAATCTGAGACTTTTTCTATAGAAAAAATGTCGCACAGTCTGAAGCCTTTTCTATAGAAAAAATATCTCAGAATCTGAAAAAGTTTTCTATTCGAAAAATGTCTCAGAATCAAAATCTGAGACTTTTTCTACTAAAAATGTCTCAGAATTTGAGACTTTTTCTATAGAAAAAATGTCCTAGAATCTGAGAATTTTCTATAGAAAAATGACTCAGAATCAGAGTTTGAGACTTTTTCTATAAAAAAAAATTATTGAAAAATAAATAAGATTCTGATACATTTTTTCTATAGAAAAATTTCAAGACATTTTTCTGTAGAAAAAATGTTTCAGAATCTTTAAATTATTCTATACGAAAAATTTTTTAGAATCTGAGAATTTTCCATACGAAAAATGTCTCAGAATCTGAGACTTTTTCTATATACAATAAAAAAAATGTCTCAGAATCTGAGACTTTTTGTCTCCGAATCTGAGACTTTTTCTATATAGAAAAAATTTCTCAGAATCTGACACCTTTTCTATATAGAAGAAATGTCTCAGAATCTGAGACAGAAAAAATGACTCACAGTCTGAGGCCTTTCTATAGAAAAAATATCTCAGAATCTAAGAAGTTTTCTATTCGAAAAATGTCTCAGAATCAAAATCTGAGACTTTTTCTACTAAAAATGTCTCAGAATCTCAAAAAATGTCTTAGAATTTTAGAATTTTCTATAGAAAAATGACTCAGAATCAGAGTTTGAGACTTTTTCTATAGAAAAAACAAATTTTATTGAAAAATAAATCAGATTCTGATACATTTTTTCTATAAAAAAATATCAAGACATTTTTCTGTAGATTATTCTATACGAAAAATTTTTCAGAATCTGAGAATTTTCCATACGAAAAATGTCTTAGAATCTGAGACTTTTTCTATAGAAAAACTGTCTCAGAATCTGAGACTTTTTCTATAGAAAAACTGTCTCAGAATCTGAGACTTTTTCTATAGAAAAACTGTCTCAGAATCTGAGACTTTTTCTATAGAAAAACTGTCTCAGAATCTGAGACTTTTTCTATAGAAAAACTGTCTCAGAATCTGAGACTTTTTCTATAGAAAAACTGTCTCAGAATCTGAGACTTTTTCTATAGAAAAACTGTCTCAGAATCTGAGACTTTTTCTATAGAAAAACTGTCTCAGAATCTGAGACTTTTTCTATAGAAAAACTGTCTCAGAATCTGAAACTTTTTCTATATAGAAAAAATGTCTCAGAATCTGAAACTTTTTCTATATAGAAAAAATGTCTCAGAATCTGAGACATTATGTATATAAAATGTCTCAGAATCTGAGACATTTTTCTATAGAAAAACTGTCTCAGAATCTGAGACATTTTTCTATAGAAAAACTGTCTCAGAATCTGAGACATTTTTCTATAGAAAAACTGTCTCAGAATCTGAGACATTTTTCTATAGAAAAACTGTCTCAGAATCTGAGACATTTTTCTATAGAAAAACTGTCTCAGAATCTGAGACAGTTTTCTATAGAAAAACTGTCTCAGAATCTGAGACAGTTTTCTATAGAAAAACTGTCTCAGAATCTGAGACATTTTTCTATAGAAAAACTGTCTCAGAATCTTAGACATTTTTCTATAGAAAAACTGTCTCAGAATCTGAGACATTTTTCTATAGAAAAACTGTCTCAGAATCTGAGACATTTTTCTATAGAAAAACTGTCTCAGGATCTGAGACATTTTTCTATAGAAAAACTGTCTCAGAATCTGAGACATTTTTCTATAGAAGAACTGTCTCAGAATCTGAGACATTTTTCTATAGAAAAACTGTCTCAGAATCTTAGACATTTTTCTATAGAAAAACTGTCTCAGAATCTGAGACATTTTTCTATAGAAAAACTGTCTCAGAATCTTAGACATTTTTCTATAGAAAAACTGTCTCAGAATCTGAGACATTTTTCTATAGAAAAACTGTCTCAGAATCTGAGACATTTTTCTATAGAAAAACTGTCTCAGAATCTGAGACATTTTTCTATAGAAAAACTGTCTCAGAATCTGAGACATTTTTCTATAGAAAAACTGTCTCAGAATCTGAGACATTTTTCTATAGAAAAACTGTCTCAGAATCTGAGACATTTTTCTATAGAAAAACTGTCTCAGAATCTGAGACATTTTTCTATAGAAAAACTGTCTCAGAATCTGAGACATTTTTCTATAGAAAAACTGTCTCAGAATCTTAGACATTTTTCTATAGAAAAACTGTCTCAGAATCTGAGACATTTTTCTATAGAAAAAGTCTTAGATTCTGAAACATTTTTCGTAAAGAAAAATTCTCAGATTCTGAGACATTTTTCGCATAGAAATATTCTCAGATTCTGAGATATTTTTCTTATAGAAAAATTCTCAGACTAACTCAGAATCTGAGACATTTTTCTATAGAAAAACTGTCTCAGAATCTGAGACATTTTTCTATAGAAAAACTGTCTCAGAATCTGAGACATTTTTCTATAGAAAAACTGTCTCAGAATCTGAGACATTTTTCTATAGAAAAACTGTCTCAGAATCTGAGAAATTTTTCTATAGAAAAACTGTCTCAGAATCTGAGACATTTTTCTATAGAAAAAGTCTTAGATTCTGAAACATTTTTCGTAAATAAAAATTCTCAGATTCTGAGACATTTTTCGCATAGAAATATTCTCAGATTCTGGGATATTTTTCTTATAGAAAAATTCTCAGACTAACTCAGAATCTGAGACATTTTTCTATAGAAAAACTGTCTCAGAATCTGAGACTTTTTCTGTATAGAAAAAATGTCTCAGAATCCGAGACTTTTTCTATATAGAAAAAATGTCTCAGAATCTGAGACTTTTTCTGTATAGAAAAAATGTCTCAGAATCTGAGACTTTTGTATATAGAAAAAAATTCTTAGAATCTGTTTTTAACCGATTTGTATTTTTTTTTTGCTATTTGAATTACATACCGGATACTTAGTTCTGAACTTACCTAACCCATTTCTAAAAAAAAAAAAAATTGTGCTCCATAAATTTTTTTCCCCTTAAATGGAAATTATTATATTTATTTCGAATTTTCTTTAGATTAGTTTGAATTCCATCAATGATCGGAAAATGTTGTATTTAAATATGAAAAAAATAGTTGTTAGTTTGAATTCCATTGTTGTACGATAAAAATTTGGCTTGGTTTTTTTTTGCAATTAAAACTTAATTAGAACTACAATTATTACATTTTAAATAAACTTAAAATAACATTTACTTAATTAACAATTGCTTTTTGTTGTTTTTTTATTTTTAATTTTTAAATCTAGTCTTCCAAAAATGATGCTTTTATAAAAATTACAAAAAAAATTTTTTTTGTTTATAAAGTAGAGTTTTTAGTAAAATAATTTTAGTCCCCTTATTTTAACTAATTTATATTAACTAACAAATTTATATATGTAATGATGATTTTCAATTAGATTTATTTTTTTTATTGAGTCGAAGTAAACATAAAAAGTTTTTGAAAATGTAAGAAATGGAGTATTTTGTAATAAAATCTTTTAAACTAATTAAATCTTTAAGATTTAGAATATTAACAGAATCACAATGGAACTTATGAAGGTTTAAATATAATAAACGCTCTGACATGGGTCGATTTATATTCCGTCACGCAAGTACAAAATTAGGTACGGCTTGGCTGAATTCGTTGATACCGTTCTCCAGAAGTACAAAATCTTTATTTGAGTAAGCTTTGTTTTTGTGAAAAAAATTTTATTTAATGCAAAAAAATTAGTAAAAAAATGTTAATTTGTCATGAATTTGTTCTGACCATTAACACACAGGTTTCGGTGAATCCCCTTTGCGGTTTTAAAAAATTCCCCAGCTTGGGCGCCATTTGCTTGAAAATCCTTTCAGTAAATTTTTCTGAATTTCTACATTCTAATTTCTTAATGTTTCAAAACCATTGTCGGTATTGAAAAACCTTAAATTCAAAATCAATTTTAATTTGATCCAAAAAGGAAAATATCAAATATTTTCCTTTAGGCCCCGCTTGGGCGCCATTTTCTTAAAAAGTCTGTTAGTTAACTTTTTGGAATTTTTTTCTGCAGGAAGTTTTCAAAACCGAATTAAAACGGTCATTTGTTTAAAAAATTCCGTTAAAGATTTGTTTTTGAAACCCCTGCTAGTTAATTAACTTTTCTGCATTCATTTGATTTTCAAGAGCAAATTTTTTAAGTTGTCAAAACCTAATTTTTTGGAATTTTTTCTGCAGGAAGTTTTCAAACCAAATTAAAACGGTCATTTGTTTAAAAAATTCCGTTAGGGATTTGTTTTTGAAAACCTTGATGGTTAATTAACTTTTCTGCTTTCATTTGTTTTTCAAGAGCAAATTTTTTAAGTTGTCAAACACGAGTTAAAGTCGCCGTTTGTTTGAGAGTTATTTGAAAAAATCTTTTAGTAAACTTTCTAACTTTCTTTGTATTTCTAAGGCAAATTTGTCAAAACCGAATTATATCCGAAATAAATACGTTTTGCCATTTTGAAAACCGACACCTCGATTTTTCGAATTTCCTGCTTATTGGGAAACCTTTAATTTACCGTACACAATCGATTTAAAAAAAGAATTATCAAATATTTTCCTTTTAGAATTTTTCGGCCCCCAACTTGGGAGCCATTTTCTAGAGCAAAAAAAATTCTTAAAATTTTTGTTAGAAATGCTTAAAAAATAAAAGTAACCAAAAAAGTTACGAAACGTCGGGGAAATATGTGATAAAACTGAGTTTTATTTTACATTTACTAAGTTAGGCCCAATTAGCTTAAAATAATAAATTATTAAAGAAGAATTTATACTTGGCCAAAAAAATAAATACGATAAAATTTTCTACATTCTTGTGTTTATATGCAGTAAATTTCTTAATTTGTCGAAACCGACTAATGGTTGAAACCAAAACGTTTTACGATTTTGAAAACCGAAACCTCGATTTTCGAATTTGTCGGTTATTGGGAACCCTTTAACTAATAGTACACAATCGATTTTAAGTTAATCTAAAATGGAATTATCAAATATTTTCCTTCTGGAATTTTCCGGGCCCCTGTTTGGGCACCATTTTCTAAGGAAAATTTCTTGAGTTGTCAAAACCGAATAAAAACTCCAAATTGTTTTAAAATTCCGTTACGAATGCTGAAAAATTAAAATTTTCTGCATTTATCTGTTTATATTAAGTAAATTTCTTAATTTGTCAAAACCGACTAATTGTCGAAACCAAAACGTTTTGCAATTTTGAAACCCTAAACCTCGATTTTTGAATTTGTCGGTTATTGGGAATCCCTAAGTTCATAATACACACACGTTTTTATGGTAATCAAAAAAATGGAATTATCAAATATCTTCCTCCTGGAATTTTTTGAGTACCAGCTTCCATTTTCTAGAGCAAATTTCTTGAGTTGTCAAAACCGAATTAATACCGCAAATTGCTTGCAAATTTCGTTAGGAATTATATGAGGTAATTTTTTAATTTGTCCAAACCTTCTAATGGTCGAAACCAAACGTTTTGCAATTTTGATAACCGAAACCTCGATTTTTGAATTTGTCGGTTATTGGGAATCCCTAGATTCATAATACACAAACGATTTTAAGTAAATCTAAAAAATGGGATTATCAAATATTTTCTCTCAGGAATTTTTCGGGCCCCAGCTTGGGCGCCATTTTCTAGAACAAATTTCGTGAGTTGTCAAAACCGAATTAAAACCCCAAATTGCTTGAGAATTCTGAAGAAAATTTATAATTTATAAAAACCGAAATGCCAATCTATTTCATGGCGACCTTTAGAACCATTTTCCTTTTGAAATTTTCCAAAATTTTTACCCGTTTTGGTGCTGTTATGATTTTGACCTGACTCTACACCATTTGCGGTGATTTCTGTGGTTTCTTTTGCAACTTGGTATCGGTGCCCTACTTGGCGGCCATTTTCTTGAAAACACTTTTAGTCGATTATTCTGAATTTCTATTTTATTTTTCAAAGTTTTTAAACCAATAATGGTCGATGAATTAAATTTTGAAAGACTAATAAGTTAATTAAGTTTTGAAAATCAAAACCGCAAAAACTCAATCTGGGGTTTTAAGTCGACCTAATGATGGATATTGTCTCGACAAAAAACTTTTTCCTTTTGAAAATTTTTAAAGACTTTAAACCATTTTGTAGTGGTTTCGGCGTTTCGGCCCTGCTTGGGCGCCATTTGCTTAAACAAACTGTTTCTGTCAACAGCTTTTTAAATATTTTTAAATCAAATTAAAATCAAAATCGGCAGGTTTACCAGTTTTAGAAAACCGTAACCGGTTATTTTATTATTTGAGAACACAATTTGATACTGAAAAAACAATTTGATACTAAACGAGAGCCAATATTTTTTTCTTACAAAAAGAAATAAAAAACTTCTCGATTTTTATTTTATCACTTCATAGCAATTTATTTGGCAAGAACGAATATCGAATCGAATTTAACAATACTTAAACAAGAACCAACATTTTTTTCTTGCCAAAATAAATAAAAAATTTCTCGAATGTTTTTCGTTAAAACTTTTTTTTGTAAAATCATTTTTTCACAAACATTTTTTGCAGCTTAATTTTTTTTCACCAATTCTTTTCAAATAAAGATTTTTGCAATAAACTGTTTTACATCGTGAAGGACACCAATTTATTCAGCAAGACCGAATTTCGCATCGAATTTAATAATTTTTCTTGATGTCGTATAGTTTAATTTAGCTCAAAAAAATTATTCATATTTTGTAAACTAAATAGCTTTTTGTAAAAGATTTTACCAACTTTCAAAAACTTTTTCCATTTTTTTATAATGTTTCTATGAGTTTTTTTATAATATTTTCTGTTATACTTAAGTAATTTATTTTTCGAGAAAAATAAAGTAAAAAAAATATTTTATTATTTACAAAAAAATTGCTTATGATTTGCAGGGTTTATTTTTTTCAAAAAAGTGAGATTCTTATATCAGTTATTCGGTTTTTTCTAAAAAAAAATGTATGTATAACAAACATTTTTTATTATTTACTTTTGCATTTAACAATTCATTATTCATTTTAGACTTTGGATTTAATTAAACTTTCCTTTTAACCAGTTAAGTGGGGAATTTAATATTAATAAATATAAAATGAGATACAGAAAAAATGAGACACAGAAAAAAAATAAAAAAACCGAAAAAATGTGATTTCAAATAAAAAAACTATAAAATAAATTTTTTTATTGAATTAATTACAAAAATAATCAATTTAATTAAAAACAGTAATCAATTCAATTAAAAAAATTTTCAGAATAGCACTAAATATTTTTTTTTAACTACTATACTTATTGAAATTGATAATTGAATGTTTCAATATTGATTAATATTTTTATTGAATTAATTAAAAATAATTGTTTATTTTTTCTATTTAATAAAAATTTTTAATAAATTTTTTTCTGTATGCAAAATCTTCAATATGCAAAAAAACGTAATTGAAATTATTTTATCGAGTCAATTACTAAAATAATCAATTTAATTAAAAAAATTAACAATTAGTTTTTTAAAAACAACGTTTGTTGAAATTAATTGTTAAATAATCTAATTTTGATTAATATTTTCATTGACTCAATTAAAAAATTAATTGATATTTTTTTTTAACAAACATATTAATCAAATTTGTTTTTTTTTCAATTGCAAGTTGGCATAAGACGGATACGAAGACAAAAATATATGCAAAAAAACGTAGCTAAAATGTTTTTATCGAGTCAATTACAAAAATAATCAATTTATTTAAAAAAAAAAATAATCAATTATTTTTTTTAACAACGATATTTGTTGAAATTAATTGTTAAATATTACAATTTTGATTAATACTTTTATCGAGTTTAATTACAAAAATAATCAATTTATTTAAAAAGATAATCAATTATTTTTTTTAACAACGATATTTGTTGAAATTAATTGTTAAATAATACAATTTCGATTAATATTTTTATTGATTCAATTAAAAAATTAATTGTTTTTTTTTTTTAAATTTAACAACAATTTTAATCAAATTTGATTTTTTCTGTATGCAAGTTGCCATAAGGCAGAGACATGGAGTAGTATCGTTATTAATTCTTCTCATTCCCTTTGAACTTAACTGGTTAATTACCTCTCTATTTCTTTAATATTTCCTCTATTTTTTCTTAACATTATTTTCTTTTCAAATTCAATTCTTGTTCGTTTTCATTTAATTCATCTTATTTTACTTTCAGCTTTCTGCTTTCTATCGTTTATTCATTAATTTCATATATAAATTTGGTTTTTCTTCTGGTTGATGCTGTTACTGCTGCTGATGTTGTTGCTATTGGGGTGTCTGTTTCCTGCCTCCTTAAAGAATATGGTTAGTATTTTTCATCATCAGATATTTCCCTTTGGGAATTCAGTAATTCTCAGGCTTTATATTGTTGATTTCGTACGGCACAGCACAAACTTAACGAAAAGGTTAAAGCTAATAATTCCAAAAATAAAATGCTAGCTGTAATACTGATTATTTCTATCCAATTCTTTTTAACTTCTTCGATAAGTTTATCAACGCAACCCTGTAATGAAAAAAATATGCTAATTATTTGAATTTGATAAAGGTTTGTTAAATTTTGCTCATTACCATTTGATGTATGGAGGGATTTAAGGCTCCACCAAATTTCAATTTTCTCGACATTTCACAGACATTTTCTTTTAATTCATCCATACAGCAGGATTCGGGTATATTATAGAAAACATTCATGGACGAAATGGCAATATCAACAATATTTGTACGATCGACATTGTTGAAACGACTTGTGGCCCAATCTCCGGGACCATCAGCACCACAACATTTAAGCTGGAATAAAGGAAAATATTAATAAATATTTTTTTAAAGAAAATTTAACATTTTCGCTGGAAAAATTCTCAAATTTGTATTTAAAAAGAAGCAAAAATTTCGTCAATATGATGAAAAAGTTTCATCAATATAATGAAACATTTTTATTTTCACTGTAGAACAATTTTAATAAAGTCATTATTAAATTTAAATGCATAAATATCTCACATTCTTGTATTCAAATTTTGATGACTATTTATTTATTTGTTTATTTTAATCTACTCTAATAACATAAAAATGTTTCCTTCGTTGTTTTAATGTGGGAGTATTTTGGGATTTAAAATGTATTTTTTTTTCAAATTGTATACTTACATTCTTTTGTAGTGTATCAAATGTAACTGTACGTGAACTCATGCTTGATTGACCATATTCCTCTTGTACAGAAAATTTAACCGAAGCTCTAACAATATCATCAAGCTTATCTTTATTATGGAATGCCCAAGCACCGGCAGCAATTTGCGCCACCACCACCACCAATATAACACAGAAGAACTATAGGGCAGAGGAAGAAATGAAATACAGACAATAAATTTTAAATTTAATAAAAAAGTTAATCTTTCAAAACTTAACATAAATTATATTAAACAAAATAAGATTCAAGAAAATCTTTTAATAAAAAAAAATGTCAACCAAGAAAAATAAATTCAATCAAATAAATTATTTTAAATGCTATGTAGGCGTTTTGGAGGCACAACACGAAAATAAGTAACTGTCTTTTTAAAAAGTAAACAACAAAAAAATTTCAGTTATTTTAAATACTGTAAATTTTTTTTTTAAATGCAACAAGTTTGAAAGTTTTTAATACACAGAAAAAATTAAGTAAATTTTTAATACTATTAAGTAAAAAATTACTCAATTTTGCACCAGTAAACGATTTAATAGTATTAAGTAAACTTTTAATAATTTTTAGTTGACACAATTAAAACTTCACTTAAAATATTTCGTTTTTTTAAGTAACTTTTTAATTGTATCAAGAAAAAATTTACTCAAAATTTATCAATTTTTTTTAAAAGTTTCACATTTTTTTTTCAAAAAAAATTTTTTTTTTAAACTTTACCAAATATATTTAGGTCTTAAAGACATTGGAAAATTTCATAAAGATGATTTCAAACTTTCATATGCAAAAAACCATAAACTAAATGAGAATTCAAAACACCAAGAGATAAATAAAAAAAAAAATATTAAATTTGTATTAAATTATTTACTCAATTTTTTTTTTTTATTTTTGATCAAATTTTTAATTTCGTCAATTAAAAAGTACTCAAATTTTTTTTCATTAAATTTTTCAACTTTTTCATAGTATTTATGAATAATGTTAAATAGTTCTTAAATTTCAAAAAGTTTATAAGTATTATAAAAAAATTAATAAATTGTATGAATTTGTTCATAAATGCTATGAAAGTCGTTCATTGGAATTTTTTTTGTGTGTATAGATAATTCAGAGAGACTTTTGTGGAAAATTTTGAGAATCGTTCATTGATAAAAGTAAGAGTTTCAAATTCTTGGACCTTTTCATTTGAAAACTACTTTAAACTGATTTAAGAAAAAAAAAAAGTGTAAATCGGTCAGCACCAGTTCCCTTGTGAGCATTTTTTTAAGTTAGGTAGTACTCTGTTCGATTTCACGGGAAAAAAATGTGTCAAACTCCATATAAAAACAAGTAAAAAAGTTAAATTCGGCCTTGCCGAATGTATTGATACCCTCCACAATTACTTTTGAAAAAAAAAAAAAATAAAGAAAATTTTGAAAAAAAATTTCCGCGAAAAAAAAACTTTGGTAAAAAAAATCCGCGATTTTTTTCTTTTTTTGTCAATAAATATGTTCGTGCTTGTTTAAATACCATTTGGTGTTCAAATATGTTCACATATGTCAACCAGAAGCCGAATTAAAGCATTTTGTATGTTTAGGTTATGTTGAATGTACTGAAATTTTTGAGGTGTGCTTACATTTTCGTTCATAACTTTTGAACCGCTGAACCGATATCGCTCAAATGCAATACCAAACTTCTCGGGAAAACTTCCAATAAATATGTTAAGTTTCACTCATCTCTGTGCTATATTTTGTCCGTGACAGCATTTTCCACAGACAGACAGACAGACAGACGGACATCGCTAGAATGTCTTAAAATCGATCGGGCATCATGAATATATATACTT
The DNA here is from genome assembly GCA_963921195.1 of Pegoplata infirma. NCBI lineage: Eukaryota > Metazoa > Arthropoda > Insecta > Diptera > Anthomyiidae > Pegoplata > Pegoplata infirma. Next base: position 24,636,363 of record OY992536.1, on the reverse strand, counting down.
TATGGGGTCCCAGATCGATATTTCGATGCGTTACAAACGGAATGACAAACTTATATATACCCTCTATCACTAAGTGGAGGGTATAAAAACGATATAAAAAGTACCATTTTTACCAATTGCACCATAAAATTTAAAAGTACCAAAATAAATTTTTCCCCGTAATTATGTTCTAAAAATCAATTATGCTTTAAACTTTTCTTTCAGAATTTTTTGCTTTGATGGATGATCCTACATTCCAAAGATCAAATTTTTATGAAAACTATTTTTTCCGAAAGGAACTTTTTTTTTGTGGATCGAAATAGTACCAAGTTAAGCCTTTCAGAAACAAAACTTTCTAAAAAGTACTTATGTTATAATTTTTTTTGATAAAAAAGTACCCTTTTTGCCCATTAAAAATGTAAAATTTCTAAGAAGAACTTTAATAAAATGTTTTTTGCGCTAGAGGATTCTACATTTAAAAAATTATTTCAGACTTATTATGAAAAAACAGTTGTATTTACTGTAACTCAAATTGTCTAAATATTTTTATTAACAAAAAAAAAACTTATAAACGGATAAATTTGTTTGGCATCTGACACTTCCAACTCGTTCAACATATTCGTTTTTCTAACAATTCCTAGAAAATTATAAGTTTTCTTATAGACTAAAGAGAACTACATAACACAAATGTTACCACAATGTAGTAATTTTTTTTATTAATTTTTTAAAACGACTACAAAAAATAGTTGTTTGAGATTTTTCATACAAAAACAACTGAAATTGTAGTTGAAAACAACAACTACTACTCACTACACAAACCACCGTAGTGCATTAATTTTCTTAGTGTAACTTTTTATACCCTCCACTTAGTGATAGAGGGTATATATAAGTTTGTCATTCCGTTTGTAACTCATCCAAATATCGGTCTGGGACCCCATAAAGTATATATATTCATGATGCCCGATCGATTTTAACACATTCTAGCGATGTCCGTCTGTCCGTCTGTCTGTCTGTGGACAATGTGATCACGACCAAAATACTACACGGATATGACTGAAACTTAACATATTTATTGGAAGTTCTCACGAGAAGTTTGGTATTGCATTTGAGCGATATCGGTTCAGCGGTTCAAAAGTTATGAATGAAAATGCAAGGACACCTAAAAAATTTTAGTACATTCAACATAACCTAAAAATACAAAATGCTTTAATTCGGCTGCTGGTTGACATACATATGTGAACATAATTGAACACCAAATGGTATTTAAACAAGTACGAACATATTTTTTGTCAAAACAAGAAAAAAAATCGCGGATTTCTTTTTTTTATTACCAAATTTTTTTTTTCGCGGAAATTTTTTTCAAAAGTTATTTCCTTTTAAAAAAAGTTTTTTGCAATAATCTTTTTGAAATTTTGGAGGGTATCACTACATTCGGCAATGCCGAATTTAACTTTTTTACTTGTTTTGCCTAAGTTTAGATTTCCATTATTTTCGATGATAAAAAGTACCCTTTTTGCCCCTTAAAAATGTAAATTTCTCACAAGTACTTTTATTAAAATGTTTTTTTCCGCTAGATGATCCTACATTCCAAATATCAAGTTTCTGGAACTATTTTTTAGGAAATATAAAAGGTACCAAAGAAAACATTTTTCCCACCATTTTTGCCACTTAAAATTCAGAATTTCCAAAAAGTACTTTCAGAATGTTTTCTTCTGCAGGAGTGTCCTACATTTTAAATTTCAAGTGTAAAGGACCATCATTACAGGAAATTTAAAAAGTACCAAAGTACATTTTCTTACCCCTTTACCATCCTAGAATCGGAAAATACAAAAAGTACTTTTTCAAAATGCTTTTTTTCGCATGAGAATCAAACATTTCAAATTTTTAGGAACCTAGGCCCACTATATCAGTAAATATAATACAACCAAAGTGCACTTTTCTAACCCTCTTAAAATCGAATCACCAAAAAATTATGTTTATCAAATTTTAAGTTTCTAGAACCATTGGAGATTATAAAAGTACCAAAGTACATTTTTAAAGTACATTTAGAAAAGGTACTTTTTTATAACGTATTTTTTTTTACTGAAGGGTCCTTCATTTCAAGTTTCTTTACCATTACTTAAAGAGTTAGAAAAAGTCTCCCAATTTATCGACTTGGAATCAGAATTTAGAAAAAGTACTTTTTTTCGAAAGTTTTTATTCTAGAACCATTGGAAATTGTAAAAGTACCAAAGTACATTTTTAAAGTACATATGGAAAAGGTACTTTTTTTAGAACTCATTTTTTTTTTGCTGAAGGGTCCTTTATTTCAAGTTTCTATGACCATCATTTACAGAGTTAGAAAAAGTACCCCAATTTATCGACTTTAATCAGAATTTAAAAGACTTTTTTAAAATAATTCAACAACGATAATTTCAATTTTTTTTTTTGATTTTTTCGCAAACTCACGCAAAAAAATAGACTCACGCACGCACACTCACTTACGCACAAATCTTACTCACTCATTTTTTTCTCCACTCACCCTCACTCACAATCACGTAAGTAAAATTGAATTCAGTCACAATCACGCGTGAATCACGCGGATCAAGCTTTAAACTGCTCATGTGCCCATCGTTATTTTAAAGAGTGTGGTGTTTAAACAATGCACTATAGGAATAGTACTTTACAAGAGTTAGAAAAAGTATCCCAATTTATCGACTTAGAATCAGAATTTAGTAAAAGTACTTTTTTAAGAAAGTTTTTTTCTAGAACCATTGGAGATTATAAAAGTACCAAAGTACATTTAGAAAAGGAAATTTTTTTTTAGAACGATTTTTTTTTACTAAAGGGTCCTACATTTAGAGTTTTTTGACCATAATAAAAAGTACCACAATTTATCGACTTACAATCAGAATTCAGAAAATGTTATTTTTTAGGTTTTTTTTTTATATTTTACTTACCGACACTAATAGACATTGCGATTCCTTTAAGACACCACAGCAACCAAAGAAGGCACCAATTGTTATTAGTACACCAATGCCCAGAAAAACATACAATGCAATATAATAATGCTGATAGGTTTGTGTCATTGACAGTAAAAATGTTGGATCTGTTAGCAGCCAGACCGATGCTATAACAATTGTTAAACCAATTATCTGTAAAGAGACAACAACAAAAAAATTGAAAACAATTAATGAACAATTAGTTAAATAAATTAAATCATCATAATCAGAAATAGAGAATTAAGCTCACAGGTCAGATGGGAGAGAAAAAAAACACAAAATAAATTTCGAACAAAAAATTTCGCACAAAAATTAAAAATTTCTGCAAATAAAAATTTATTATTTTGCGTAATAACCACCAAAACAAAGAACACAGGTGGTGGGTTAAAAAAATATATTTTTAATAAAATTTATGAACTTTTTAATTGATAAAAAATACACTTAAATAATTATTTGAATTATATTTAGGAATTTAGCGAAAGAAAATAATTTCTCCAATTTTAAGATATATATTTTTTACTGGTCAAAATGATTAAAAATTTTAATTTCTCAATTTTTCTACAGGTATGCGTACTAAAATTCATATAACTCCTGAACCAATACACTTTCAAAAGCCGTGTATACATAAAAATCATGGTATTGACGTCACCTTTCAAATAAAATCGGTTCACGCATTAGAGAGAACACGCATTACAAACACAATGCAACTTATTTTTATTTTTAGTGCTCTAAAATGCATACAAGAGGAATTTTACATGCTGCGTTTTTCTTGCACGCCTTTTTAATCTGAATATTTTTTAATGGCAACCCCGCGGGGGTGAGAAGCACACACCCATTTTTAAGGAAGTTTAGTTGGTGCTAAAATGGTGACCAAATCAGGTAATGGCACTTCACTACTCTTTATTTTGAACTTTAAAAATGGTTAACTCGAAAATCCAACAACAAAATTGTAAAATTTGGCTTAACTTAAGATTTCGTCCCGAAAAAAGCCAACAAAAATTTTAAATTTCGCTTAACTTTAAATTTTGCTGAAAATTTATAAGTCAACGTGAGTGTGAGTGAAGCTTGCGTGAGTGCACTTGAGTGTGAGTTGTATTAAATTTACTCACGTGATTGTGAGTGAGTGTGAGTAGAAAAAATATGCTCGTGAGTGAGTGTGCGTGATTCGTTGTGAGCGTGAGAAAGTGAGTGTGAGTAAAAAATCACTCACGCGTCCAACTCTTATTTTTTTTTAACTTTGCTCTCCTGAATCCAAATCTGCCATTCATTATTTTATAACATGTACCTTTTTTGAGATATTCGCTGTTAAAAAGTAAAAAAAAACAACAATTTCGCCCTTTTGGATGGAGGACTTGAATTCATAAAAAATGGACATCCTGATTCCAAAACTTCAACCGAAATTTTTCTAGCATCCTCCGTTTTCGAGATATTCGCGTTTAAGATTTTAGCGTGAAAAAAATTTATAACGCGATTATCTCAAAAACGGAACATAGTAGAAAAATTTGGATTGCAGTTTTGGAACCCGCAGGTCCACATTTTATGAAATCAAGTTTAATTTTTGGAAGAATCTGTAACAGTGGACCACCAAAAGCGAAAAATTATTTGTTTTTTTACTTTTTAACCGCGAATATCTCGAAAATGGTACGTGCTAAAAAAAATTGGATGGCAGATTTGGATTTAGGAGAGCAAAATCTATAAGTATCAGTTGGATATTTTACTGGCAGGCTTTTCTTGTCGATCAGTGTAATTTTTTAGCTATAACTCGAAAACAGGATCAGCTAGGATTTTCGTGTTAACGATTTTTAAAGTTAAAAATAATGAGAAGTGAAATGCCATTAGCCGATTTTGTCGCCATTTTAACACAACCTTAACTTGCTTGAAGAGGGGTGCGTCTAGCTCAGATTTGGATTATATTTAATAACTTTTACTTTTCCTTATTTTTGAGAAAAGTATAAACTAAAAAGAAGGAAAACTTGGCAATGAAGCTAAATCATTACAAATTTTCCTTGAATTTTGTTTCTTTTTTATATTTTTAGTTAATTATACCCTACACCACTCTGTGGTACAGGGTATAATGAGTTTGTGCTGATGTTTGTAACTAACCGAAATATTGGTCCTAGACCAACGTTCAAGTATACCGATCGACTCAGAATCAGAGACGATTTAACGATGTCCGTACGTCTGTCCGTCTGTCCATCTAAACGTTGTGAGCACGATACAGGTCGCAATTATCAATCGATTTGGCTGAAATTTGAAACTTAAGCTTCATTTGGCCTAAGGTTTAATAAAATTGGAAATAATCGGACCGTGTTTAGACCTAGCTCCCATACAAAGGTCCGCTTTATTTTGACACAAATGACTCCAATAACCGTATTAAATATATGCGTCCTTTAGAAACTTGGCAGGAAAACATATTTTGTGTTTAAAAATCTTTATTTCAAATTTTAAAGGAATTGAACCAGTTCTTCTTGTAGTCCCCATACAAACCACCCTCCTGATATTCTCATAAATCTTTCAAAATTTATGAAAAAAAATAGTTTGTAGGTGTTAAACGTGTGGTTTGGTGGTCTAGTCAATTCTGAATATAATTTGGACTTAGACCCACATAAAAATTTCTCCCGATATTCAGTAAAATCGGTCTATTGGCAACAAAAATAAGCAAATTTCACTAAAATTTTGTTTGTTTCTATACCAATTAAAGATCTAACGAAATATGAATATAATCGGTCCATGCTTGAACTTGGGACCCATTTTCCGGAAAACACTGGTGTAGGGTATCATATGGTCGGTCTTGGCCGACAATAATTTTCTTGTTTTTTTTCCTTGTTTTGAGTGCAGAGTTTTTTAAAATAGGTTAAAAAAATTTTTTCGCAAATCTTAAAAAAAACAAGTAAGAAAATTATAGTCGGTCAATACCGACCATATACATACCCTACACCAGTGTTTCCCGGAAAATGGGTACCAAGTCCAAACATGGACCAATTGGGTCTATCATTTGTAAACTCTTTAATAAGTGTAGACAACACTCACATACCAAATTTGAGTGAAATTGATTTATATTTGTTGCAAATAAACAGCTTTTAGTAATATCGGGCAAAATTTTCACTAATGTAAGTCCAAAAATGGTCCGAATATAATCAGATTTTTGGGTTATTAAAGTATGCGTTAAGCACACACAAACAAAATTTTAATCAAATGTTTTCTATTTTCATCAAATTTTATAGATTTATGTGAATATCGGGAGGGTGGTTTGTATGGGGGCTACAAGAAGAACTGGTCCGATTCCTTTGAAATTCGGAACGGTGATTTATGAAAAAAAACGTTTACCTGCCAAATTTTGAAAGGATATCTATTAAAATACGGTTGTTAGGGGCATTTGACCCAAATTTAAAGGGGACGTTTGTATAGGGGCTAGGTCAACACATGGACCGATTTGTTTTTTGAAATTTCAATAGCGCCCCCCCCTTGGGTCAAAAGAAGCTTAAGTTTTAAATTTCAGACAAATCGGTTAAAAATTGCGAACTGTATCGTGCGCACAACGACGGACGGACATCGCTAAATCGACTCAAAAAGTGATTCTGAGTCGATCTGTATACTTGAAAGTGGGTCTAGGACTAATATTTCGGGTAGTTACAAACATCAGCACAAACTCATTATACCCTGTACCACAGAGTGGTGTAGGGTATAAAAATTATAAAAAAATTTTAAAAATATCGTTTTATACACTCAAAAAACAAAACTTGTCAAATTACCAAAAAAACGTCTGGTAATCCCCTTTTACCAATATCTGACAGATTTCCTTGTTTTTAACAAAAAATTTCAATTAAAATTAAAATTCTTTTTTTTTGTAATTTTACAATTTTTTTTAGTAAATATACAAATTTCTAAGGTAATTTTACAAAAAGATCTAGTAAAGTTACTAGAATGCCTTGTAAGTTTTATCGCTTCAAAAAAGTTGTGAAATTACAATTTTATTGGGAAAAAGCTTGTAAAATTACAAAAAAGCTTGTAATTTTTACTAGGAATTTTCGTAAAATAGTAGGTAGCAAAAATCTAGTTAAGCCACGAGAACTCCTTGTAAGTTTAATAGATTCAAAAAAGTTGTAAATTAAACTCTTATTGGTAAAAAGGTTGTAAAATAACAAAAAATCATACAAGCTTTTCTTGTCATTTTACAAAGTTGACTGTTTATAACATTGTTTTATGACTTATGCGATGGATGATTAGTAGAGATGAGATTTCCATGCAAATGCATGTTTTTTGTCAATAGTCTAAAAACGATATCGACCAACTATCGTTCCAAATCAAGAAATTTGCGTTAAAATGACATCGATTTGTTTTTGCATATTTTGGTGAAAATGCATATTTTGATTTTAAATGCATATTTTGTGCATATTTCTATCTTTAAAGTGCATATATTTGTATATTTTGGCATAAATTAGCAAAAACACAAATTGAAATTTATTTTTTCAAAAACCGTTTTATATTTTAAAAATTTTAAAAAAAAAAAAATATTTTTTTTTTTTAGTTTTTTTAATAAATTTTCTTAATTTCTAAAAAAAAAAAAAACTCGTTTATTTAAAGTTCAAAATGTTACTGTTTTTTATTTTTTTACGTTATTTTTTGCTTTTTAAGAAGTTTTTCCTATGAAAAGAAGATTTTTATTGTATACATTATATATTTTTAGTGCATATTTTGAGGTTTTTAAATGCCCGGGTGAAAATGACCATGTATGTTCATACATGTTCATACATGCTCATACATGATTCCATGTATGATAGTATATGAACAATATATGGAAATGTATGTCATATATGGGAGCATATATGAACATACACAAGTAATGTAATATTCCATATATGTAAATGTATGCAACTATGTGTGGATAGGTATATGTCATACTCCTTCATATATGCTATGCATCTGCATAGCATACATGTCTTAAAAACAATTTTTTTAAAGGTTGGGTTCGGCAGAACTTTGCAAAATTGGACGAAGTTCATGTAGGGGTTCAGTCTGAAAAAGTCGTTCGGTTGGACAATAATGACCATACATCATCAAGATTGGTTATAATTCTTGTATTCTATAGGCGAATATGAACGGCACTAACGTAAACAACCAAATTTAGAAGAAAATTCGAACACTCTGACGGTATTACTGTCAGAGCTGCGAAGGATTTCATCCCTTAATAAGATTTGGTGTTCTGAATTAAACTTTAATGATTGCATTCCCCAATCACAATTTATCGAATGAATTTACATTTGATTTTAAAATATAGAATGAATTCGGTTTCTTTTTCATTCGACTTTGAAATTGAATGCGTAAGTTTTTATAAATTCGATTTTTAAAAGTCTCACGAATAATAAATAAATGAAATAAAGAATGCATTCAGTTTTTAAAATTCTCATAAACAAGAATTCGATTTAATGGTAAAAATCGAATCCATTCCAAGAAATATTGATATTTAAAGATAATTGTATTCAGTGACTATAAAAATCGAATGTATTTTATTTGTGAATTCATTCGAAAAGTGGTTAATTCTTCGAAACTTTGATTATCCTAAAGTATCATAAAGTCCAAAGTATATTTTTAAAATATTCGTTAGTTTATATTTAAAAATCAGTGTCATAAATTAGTACAAATTATTTATATTTGAACAAATTTCAATTAATAGACGTTTTATGGAAAAAAAATACAAAAAACAATTTTACATACAAATTCATGTATGACAATGTATGATCATTAATGTACATGTACCCTCAAATTACGGATATGCACTTGTATGGACATCCATATATGCATCATATATGAACATACATGGTCATTTTCACCCGGGTGCATATTTTGAATTTTTTAGCGCATATTTTCGATTTTTTAGTGCATGAAAATCTCATCCCTAATGATTAGTTTAACAAATATTTTTTTTTATGAGAAATTTATAGAAAACCGCATAAAATCGTAAATTTTAAGATCATAAGCAGAATAAGACCTAGGTGGAGGTCTCATAAAAAAATTAAAACAAAAAAATATGGTCGTGTACCGCATGATCCCCTTAAATAAATATAAAAAAACACAATTTAACGACCTAATCTTAAAAAAGAGTAAAATTCTATAAAAATGCATTTCATAAAAATTTGTTACACTCAATGAATGATGTTAGTCATAATCGAACGTTTATGGTATAATTTTCACATAATTTTTGTAATAAAATCATATTTTTAAGATTGTTAATTTAATGATTTTTCCATATGTCAGACATTAAAGATGATGTTTTTTTTTTTTAAACATTAAGAAAATAATTTTAAAATAAACAAATCTTAAGAAAATTATAGTGTAATAAAATTAGATGACGAAACTTTGTAGAACACTCCCCCCAACTAATTAAAGAAATTTTTGTAAAATGGAACTTTGTTTTAATTTTTTTGTATGCGATCTTTATTAACATGTTATAGAAAATATTTAAAATTACTATGATGTATAGAATTTTAAACAATTAAATTTGAAATTGAAAAAAAAAAAATTGAAATGAAATGAAATTCCTCGAGGCACATCACATCATATGAAGCAGCATATGTATAATGAAAGAAAACACATCATGCCGCCGATATCTTTCATCAATTGACATTGATACAATGTGTTGTATTCAATACAGTAGGGAGTTTTAAAAAATATGACATGAGTGATGGAGAGGAAAACTAAAAATAACAATTTGTTCAATATAGTACTAACTGCACGGTGAAAATGTACTTTTTTGAGTCTAACGCTGAAAAACAATTATTTATATATGCTTTTATAATAAATTTCATTATACTGATGAAACTTTTCATCAACATGATGCACTATGTCATCAAAACTTATGAAAAGAGTTTCTTTCATTAACTTTCATAATGTCTTAAAAAACTTTCAAAACCAATTTATACAACACAAGGATAGGAAAATCAACCACTTTTTTATACTGATGAAATTTTTCATTAACATCATGCAATATGTCATCAAAACTTATGAAAAAAAGTTTCGTTAACTCTCATGATGACATAAAAAAAAAAAGTCATCAAATCTTTCAAATTCCCAACTATTGGAAAATAAACCAACTACGAGTGTTCTGATAACATAATTTCTATTAAAAAAATTTTTTTTTTTTCTTTGACCTTTAAAATTTTACTTTTAAGTAGGTTTATTCTAGCTCGGGGATATTTTTCTTTACTAATTACACTATGATATTCTCATAGAATAAGTTTCAAGAAAATTATCTTTCTGTTTTTATTTATGCTGGTCAATTTTTGTACTACTTACAAGACAGGTCTTTCAGAGGGCAACGACCTTTAAGGAAAATCCGAACAAACTCCAAAGCACAAACGATACACCATTGGATAGGCCTTCCTGAGAATATCATGGTGTAAGTAGTAAAGCAATATGACCTCGAGCTTGAATAAAACCTACTAAAAATAAACCAATTGTTATTTATACATTTTCAAACTAAAAATTCCCAATTTTTTTTTCATTTTGTCCCGGAGTGTATACATTTGTACCCTTCTTACCACCCCTGTCATTGGTGTGAGTGACATACACACAAGCAGAAAATCATTCAAATACAAATCCAATTTCAATTCTTACAAATTCCCCCAAGAACATTAAATTAAGCCGATACAAATAATAAAATGTCAAATATAAAAATACATGATACTGGGTGATTTGTTAAACACTAACATGAAAATTTAAAATATAATTTATGTTCATCAGTTAAACTAACATTAAATTTTTTTTTTTTTGGAAAATTTGTGAAAACTGAAATTGTGTAAAAAAACACCACTGTGCAATAGTTTTTTTTTCCAATACTCGGATATATAATGAGTGAATGAATTTAAATATAAATAAATGTAGAATGTTTATTGAAGGAAATATGTACGACGAGTACATATATTTCACATCAAGTGAAAATTATGATGTCAGCAAAATGTTTTTGTTTTAATGTAAAAGCAGTATAAAAAAAAATATTGTTTAGTAAAATATTTTTCTTTAATAAATACCATAAATATTATTATAATAATTTTTTTAACCCAATGAGAACCACAGGCGAAAATTAGTTATCTTGAAAAACAATATTCTAATAGTTTAGTCTAGTCGTTTAAGACCATCCATATAATACCCTACACTGCACCAATAACAGATGCAATTCAAAAAAGATCAATTGTAATTCAAAGATTTTTCCTTTAGTTCGAGAATACCATTTGTAATTCGAAGATTCCATTTGTAGCTCGAAGATTTTGCTAGTAATTCGAGAATTCCATTTGTAATTTGAAAATGCTATTTGTAATTCAAAAATTCCAATTGTAATTCGAAAAATATCAAATGTAACTCAAAAAGAGCAATTGTAATTCAAAAAAATTCAATTGTAATTAGAACATTCCAATTGTATTTAAAAAATATCAATTGTAATTCAAAAATTATCAATTTTAATTCTAAAAAGATCAATTATAATGCAAAAAAGACCAATTGTAATTCGAAAAAGATCAATTGTAATTCGAAAAAGATGAATTGTAATTCGAAGATTCCAATTGTATTTGAAAAAGATCAATTGTAATTCGAAAAAGATCAATTGTTATTCGAAATCAATTATAATTCAAAAACTCCATTTGTAATTACAAAATTCCAATGGTAGTTTGAACAAGTAAAAAAGTTAAATTCGGCCGTACCGAATGTAGTGATACCCTCCACAATTTCAAAAACATTATTGCAAAAAACTTTATTTAAAAGGAAATTACTTTAAAAAAAAAAAAAATTTTGGAAAAAAAAATTTCCGCGAAAAAAAATTTTGTAAAAAAAATTCCGCGATTTTTTTCTTTTTTTGTCAAAAAATATGTTCGTACTTGTTTAAATACCATTTGGTGTTCAATTATGATCACATATGTCAACCAGAAGCCGAATTAAAGCATTTTGTATTTTTAGGTTATGTTGAATGTACTGAAATTTTTGAGGTGTGCTTACATTTTCGTTCATAACTTTTGAACCGCTGAACCGATATCGCTCATATGCAATACCAAACTTCTCGGGAGAACTTCCAATAAATATGTTAAGTTTCAGTCATCTCTGTGCAATATTTTGTCCGCGAGAGCATTTTCCACAGACAGACAGAGAGACGGACAGACGGACATCGCTAGAATGTCTTACAATCGATCGGGCATCATGAATATATATACTTTATGGGGTCCCAGATCGATATTTCGATGAGTTACAAACGGAATGACAAACTTATATATACCCTCTATCACTAAGAGGGTATAAAAAGACCAATTGTCATTCGCAAAAGATCAAATGTTATTCGAAAAAATCAATTGTAAATCGAAAAAGATCAATTGTAATTCAAAAAAGATCAATTGTAATTTGAAAAATATCAGTTGTAATTTGAAAAAGATCAATTGTAATATGAAAAAAATCAATTGTAATTCGAATTAGATTAAATGTAATTCAAAAAAGATAAATTGTAATTCGAAACAGATCAATTGTAATATGAAGAAAATCAATTGTAATTCGAATTTGATTAAATGTAATTCAAAAAAGATCAATTGTAATTCGAAAAAGATCAAAAGTAATTCGAAAAGATCAATTGTAATTCGAATAAGATCAATTGTTATTCGAAATGAATTATAATTCAAAAACTCCATTTGTAATTACAAAATTTCAATTGTAATTTGAAAAAAAAAAAATAATTGTAATTGAAATTAGATCAATTGTATTTCAAAGATTACAATTGTAATTAAAAAAATATCAACTGAATTTCCATTGTTCTTTTTCCAATTACAATTGATTTTTTCAAATTAAGTACAATCGAACTTTTTCGAATTACAATTGAACTTTTTCGAATTACAATTCATCGAATTCGAATTACAATTAATCTTTTTCGAATTACAACTAAAATTTTCGTATTTTAAATGGAGTTTTCAAATTCCAATTGAACAGTTCATGCGAATAAAGACGAAACGCTGGAAAACTTAAAAAAAACGGTTAAAAACTTATGGCGTTTTCTTTTCTGAAACAAAATGTTGCACCCTTAAATAGTATCATTTGTAAAATGTAGCCACAACCCTTTTAATGTGTTGCCAGTTTTGTGATTACAAAAAAACAAAAAAATTTTCAAATTTTTCTTTCAACCAAAATATTGGCAATCAGCTGTTTTTATAAGGCAATTTTACTACCCCATCAATTTATGAAAGTGGGAAAAGTGTGACATTTTCAAACTTAAAAAATGCAACATTTTTAGAAAAAAACATAATAAATTTTTAAAGTGTTGCCAGTTTTTTAGAAAAGAACAAAAAAAGTGCAATATTTTTTAAAGGGACGGTAAAATGTGACATTTTTTGCCAGAAAAGAAAACGCCATTATATTTTTGTCATTTCTTTTGCATTAGCTTTGAGACTAAACTTTCGCCTACTTCAAGGATACACTTTTTAAGGATTGCAAGGACATGCAAAAAAAGCTGTCGATTGCTGGGCAAATTATAGTTCGTTGTGGTCTAAAAACTTTATATTTAAGGTGTTAGAAATTGGACAATTTTACAATTTTAACATGTGCCGCGGGGGGGTTAAAGTTTAGCACTAAAATTTTTTTTTGGTTTGTACAAAAAACTTTAACCGCCCAGAGGCACGGGCGATCAATATTTTTATATATATAAAGTAGTAACGTGACTGACTGATGACTGACTGACATACTTATCACGCATCATCCCACAGCATAAAACAGTGAAGCTAAATACTTGAAATTTGGAATGAAATGCACCTCCCGGAATATAGATCTACCAAGAAAGGGTTTTTGGAAATGTTGATTCTGAGTGGGTAAAAAAGGTACTTACTTTGGTAGTCTTAATATTTCCACAAACTACTGAAGCCAGAGACTTGAAATTTTGGAATGTCGGTGCACCTACCGAAATTAACTAGGGCTGGGTTTTTGAAAATGTTGATTGTAAGGGCACAGACTAATACAGACTCGACATAAGACAGGTGTCAAAAAAGTATTCTTTAACCATATGGTTAATATTTCAAATTATTCTACGAATTAGGTAAGAAAGAGAAAACTGATATAACGCGCCATAAGAAAAATGGATGCCAGATCGGTTTTTATTGTTTCACTCACTCCTAAGTCGTAGAAAGTGTTGACATGTTAGCGTAAAACGGACTAAAAACCGCTGTGTTTTCTCCTAAAATCGCTTAGTTTCCCCCCATTTTTTCTCATAAAACTCTACTGTCGAGTCTGTATATAGTCTGTGCTAAGGGTGTAAAAGGGGTAAAACGGTATTTTGGAACTTTTTATATTTCCACAAGCCACTAAAGCTAGAGACTTGAAATTTTTAATGTAGGTGTACCTCCCGGAATATAGATCCACTAACAAGGGAAGTCTCCCTGGTGTCACCCTCCGATCTTCATGAAATTTGGATATGTTGTTAAGAACGAAAATGAATTCGACAAGTATTTTTTTTAGCGGCCAAAACTCATTTTTAGGGGGGGGGGGTCGATTTATATGGGGGGAAATTGACCTTTTTTAGTTTTTTACGATTTACACCTATTTTAACAAAATTAATATAGGCATGTGTGGTATCAGATTAAAGGTATTAAAAATACCTATCTCATGGTGCTAATAACGGGCCAAAGTTAATATTTTTCGACTTATTAACAAAAATTACCTAAAATTTTGGTATTTTACTCAATATGACGAAAAGTTGTGCATGTTTGGACTTTCTTCTTAGCACACGTAGATAGGTTTTCCAAAGACCTTTCATTTGGTATGTAACACGACTAGGTTTCTTTGCATAATATAGGATATAAACGAAAAAAACTGAAAAATGGCATTGTCTTCCCCACTCCTTTTTACCCCCTAAATATGAATTTGGGCCGCTAAAAAAAATACGTGTCCCTTTATTTTTTCTGATCTACAAAATAAAACTAATTCCATAAAGATGTGCGGGTGACACTAGGGAGACTTCCCTTGTAAGTTTGGATTTTTTGGAAATAATGATTCTTAGGTGTAAAACGGGTAATAAAAGGTAATTTGGTACTTTTTATCTATCCCTAAATAGTGGTTCTATTAACTTCAAATTTGAAATGTAGCATTCTTTAACGGGGAAAATTGACAAAAATAAGTACCTTTTGGAAATTCGGATTCCCAGTGGGTAAAAAGGAGTAAAAAATTTTTACTTTGGTACTTTTTAAATTTTCTTAAATAAAGGTCATAAAAACTTACTTTTGTACTTTTTATATTTTCTGAAATAATGGTCCTGAAAACTTGAAATTTACCGAAAAAAACATTTACAAAATAATAATTTTTGGAAATTCTAATTCATAAGGGGTAAAATGGGATAAAAACTGTACTTTGGTACCTTTTATATTTTCTTAAATAACAAAAGGGGCATTTTAATGTATATCCAAAAAAAATAACTTAAAATTTTGGAATGTATCATTCCCTAATGGGGAAAAATCCCCCCCAAAAAAAGTACTTTTTGGAAATTCGGGTATAAAAAGCGGTAAAAAATTGAACTTTGTTACTTTTTATATTTTCTTAAATAAAGGTCATAAAAACTTAAAATTAGGGATAAAAAATTGTACTTTGGTACTTTTTAAATTTTCTTAAATAGAGGTCATAACAACTTATAATGAGGTATGTAGGATCCAAGAAAAACAAACTCTAAAAAAAGTACATTTTTGGAAAATCCGATTCTAAGGGGGTAAAGAAGAGTACTTTTGTACTCTGAAATTTGAAATGAAGGATCGTCTAGCGAAAAAATATTCTCAAAACAATAATTTTTGGAAATTCTAAAGGGGCAAAATATTTTCTGAAATAACAAAAGGGATCATTATTTGTCCTTAAATAATGATTGAAATTTGGAATGTATCATTTTCTAACGGGAAAAAATACCAAAAAAGTACTTTTTGGAAATTCGGATTCCAAGAGGGTAAAAAATTGTACTTTGGTACTTTTTAAATTTTCTTAAATAAAGGTCATAAAAACTTAAAATTAGGAATTTAGGGTTCAACAACAGAAAAAAAGTCAAAACTCGAGTGTAAAAAAATAGTTTCACGATCATTGCCTCTTTGTTTTTTTTTGTAGTGAAAATAATTTTTTAAATTCAAATTGGAACCTTTCTATTTTGAAATTTAATTGATATTTTTCGAATTTCAGCGGTTCTCTTTCTTTTTATACCCTCCACTTAGTGTTAGAGGGTATATATAAGTTTGTCATTCCGTTTGTAACTCATCGAAATATCGGTCTGGGACCCCATAAAGTATATATATTCATGATGCCCGATCGATTTTAAGACATTCTAGCGATGTCCGTCTGTCTGTCTGTGGAAAATGCTCTCGCGGACAAAATATTGCACAGAGATGACTGAAACTTAACATATATATTGGAAGTTCTCCCGAGAAGTTTGGTATTGCATTTGAGCGATATCGGTTCAGCGGTTCAAAAGTTATAAACGAAAATGTAAGCACACCTCAAAAATTTCAGTACATTCAACATAACCTTAAAATACAAAATGCTTTAATTCGGCTTCTGGTTGACATATGTGAACATAATTGAACAACAAATGGTATTTAAACAAGTACGAACATATTTTTGCCAAAAAAAGAAAAAAATCGCGGATTTTTTTTTTACCAAAATTTTTTTTCGCGGATATTTTTTATTTTTTTTTTTTCAAAAGTAATTTCCCTTTAAATAAATTTGTTTGCAATAATCTTTTTGAAATTGTGGAGGGTATCACTACATTCGGCAAGGCCGAATTTAACTTTTTTACTTGTTTCAACTCTTTTTATACCCTACACCACACTGTGGTACAGGGTATAATGAGTTTGTGCTGATGTTTGTAACTACCCGAAATATTGGTCCTACCCCCACATTAAAGTATACCGATCAACTCAGAATCACTTTTTGAGTCGATTTAGCGATGTCCGTCCGTCCGTCTGTCTGTCCATGTAAACGGTGTAAACACGATACAGGTCGTAATTTTTAACCAATTGACTTGAAATTTGAAACTTAAGCCTCTTTTGCACCAAGGGCGAAGTCTATTGAAATCGGTCCATATTTAGACCTAGCCCCCATACAAAGGTCCCCTTTTTTATTTTGGATCAAATGACTCTAATAACCGTAGTATAATAGGTATCGTTTCGAAATATGGCACGTAAATGTCTTTTGTCCTCACAAATCACCATTCCGAATTTTGAAGGAATCGGATCAGTTCTTCTTGTAGCCCCCATACAAACCACCTTCCCGATTTTCACATAAATCCCTCAAATTACATGAAAATAAAAAAATATTTTATTAAAATTTTGTTTGTGTATGTTAAACGCGTACTTTAATAACCTTATCAAATCTGATTATCACCATTTTTGGACTTAGGCCCCCCCCCTTGTGAAAATTTCACCCGATATTCAGTTAAAGCGGTTTATTCTCAACAAAAAGAAGCATATTTCACTCAAATTTGATTTGTGAGTGTTTTTACACTTATTAAAGATTTGACAAAATATATATCTAATCAGTCCATGTTTGAACTTGGGACCCATTTTTCGGGAAACTCTGGTGTAGGGTATATATGGTCGGTCTTGACCAACTATAATTTTCTTACTTGTTTTTAATATCAATTATTTGAATTTAATTTTTTTAATTTTTTAATTTTAATTTTTTGAATTTAAATTGATCATTTTCATATTTAAATTGATATTTTTTCAAATTGATATTTTTTCAAATTGATATTTTTTCAAATTGATATTTTTTCAAATTGATATTTTTTGGAAATAACGGGTTTAAATTTAATTTATTATTTCAATTTTCCTTCCAATTAACAAGAGTTAAAATATTTTTAACATACATTTATAAATATCTGCACATATCATCACAATTTGAATTACATATGTGAATATTTAAAAATAAACAAAAAAACGATCATTGAAAAATAAAAATGCTTTTAATTTTATTTATTTTTTTTATTTTTAAAACACTAATAAAAAGGAAGTGTTTGTTGTTCAAAAGGTCATGGACAGAATTTCTTTAAGAGATAAAATACAGAAAGAAATTCTATGTTAGAAATTTGATAATATTTTATCCAACATTATCAAAATTGTCTTTTTTGATAATTTTTTAAATAAAAATGTCATTGAAATGTTTATTTATTAAAAGAAATTTTAGATAAGAAAAAGATTCCAAAATAAATAACAAGATGTTGTTAAACAAACAAAAAAAAAACTGAAAAACATAGAATACAACGGTGTTTCAAAATAAACAATAAATTATGTCACAATTTAATTTTATTTATTAGATGAGATTTAAAAAAAAAAATAAAAACATTTTTCTAAAATACTATTTTAGAAATATCATCATCATCATGATCAACGTATATTACCTCACTGCATTGATATCACGACTGAGAAATTATAATTAGTCATAATGCAATTTTTTAGTTTTTTGTACCCTACACTGAAAAAAAAAAAACTGTAATGTTAGCAAAAAAGTTAGTAAACCTACAAGAAAATTTGCTTTTGCTAAAGATAGCAAAAATGTTTTGCCAATAACACTGTGCAACAAATTTTGGGTCATCGCTTTGAGCCTCAATGCCTTCAACGCCATATGAAAGTAGACCATCAAGTGGACAAAATCACCAAAGGGTTTTG
This sequence comes from Pegoplata infirma, assembly GCA_963921195.1. Classification (NCBI taxonomy): domain Eukaryota; kingdom Metazoa; phylum Arthropoda; class Insecta; order Diptera; family Anthomyiidae; genus Pegoplata; species Pegoplata infirma. The sequence goes on along the minus strand of OY992536.1, from coordinate 24,617,753 downwards.
CAAAGTCAGTTCGGATTTCTTTTTTATAGCCCACTGAAGTTTTTATTTTTTTGTCAAAGGCGTTTGGAAAACGTCAAAAATACTACAATAAAAACTCATCTGAGCTTCTAAATATGATTAGATGTCTTCAATGAAATTGTATGGCGGTTCTTTTCTTGGAACATTTTAACCCTTTAACTGCCATTTTAAGGGGTCATTTTAGTCCTTTTTCAAAAGCTAAACACAGAAGTCTAATAAAACGTCCATTTAGAGGGTTAAAATGTTCTACAAATATTTTCCTCATAAAATTTCACTAAAGGTTGTCAAATGTTCAAATTTTGTGCCACATGCGCAAAATGCTTGAAAAGGGATAAGTATAAATAATCAATGTTTGTTATTTTTTTTACCAAAGCAGTGTTAAAATATATATACACAAAAAACAGTGCAAATATACTTCTGAGCTAAAAATGATATTCTGATGTGTTTTATAAAATTTTATGATGAATATTTTCTTTGACCAAATTAACCCTCTAGCTCCCGTTTTACGGGGTCATTTTTGTCCTTTTTTAAAAGAAATACAAAAAAGTCTATAAAAAAAAGACTGTTAGGGGGTTAAAATGTTCTACAAATATTTTTTGCATCAAATTTTACTAGGGGTCGTCAAAGCCAAAAAAGACATTTGGACTATGTATAATGCTAGAAAAAGTATGTGCAAAAGTTGTATGTGCAAATTTTAAAACTTTACTTTTTTTTAGCATTTTACATAGTCCAAATGTATTTTTTGGCTTCGACGATCCCTAGTAAAATTTGATGCAGAAAATATTTGTAGAACATTTTAACCCTCTAACAGTCGTTTTTTAAAGACTTTTTTGTATTTCTTTTAAAAAAGGACAAAAATGACCCCGTTAAACGGGAGCTAGAGGGTTAATTTAGTCAAAGAAAATAATCATCATAAAATTTTATAAAACACATCAGAACATCATTTTTAGCTCAGAAGTATATTTGCACTGTTTTTTGTCGATATATTTTAACACTGCTTTGGCAAAAAAAATATCAAACATTGATTATTTATACTTAACCCTTTTTAAGCATTTTGCGCATGTGGCACAAACTTTGAACATTTGACAACTCCTAGTGAAATTTTATGGGGAAAATATTTGTAGAACATTTTAACCCTCTAAATGGACGTTTTATTAGACTTCTGTGTTTAGCTTTTGAAAAAGGACTAAAATGTCCCCCTAAAATGGCAGTTATAGGGTTAACATGTTCTAAGAAAAGAACCGCCATACAATTTCATTGAAGACATCAAATCATGTTTTGAAGCTTAGATGAGTTTTTATTTTAGTATTTTTGACGTTTTCCAAACGCCTTTGATAAAAAAATAAAAATTTCAGTGGGCTATAAAAAAGAAATCCGAACTGACTTTGCAAAACCCTTTGGTAATTTTGTCCATTTGATGGTCTACTTTCAAATGGCGTTAAAGCCCTTGAGGCTCATTTTTCTTGTTGCACAGTGTAATTAGTTAACTGTTTTTTTTTTTTTTTTTTTTTAACTTAGTTCCTACACATTTGAGGACCCCATTGAGTTCGGACCCAATAGGTCCAGACCCCGATGGGCCTAGACCTAGTTGTGTTCCTTAAAAATCGTCATAGTTTTTGATCCAAAATTTGTTTCGCTCTACCTTGCTTAGTTTTTGAGATACGTGATTTTAGGGGACCACTGGGGTCTTGAGAATTTAAAAACTCGATAACTTCAAAAATATTACTCGGAGAGCTTTTAGTTATTTTTCGGTCTTGTTCTACGTGTTGAGAGCTACAAAAATTCTTTTGTGCTTTTTGTTGTGTCGGCAATAGTTACCGAGATATTAGCATTTTAAAATTTTCAAGAATGCTAAATTTTTTGGATCCAAAGTTGGGACCCATTAGGGTCCACACATGTGAAGAGAACCGACGATACTATAGACAGCCCGAGAACCAAAAATGGCCTCCATTTTGCTCTATCTGGCTTAGTTTCCGAGATAGCGCCATTTTAAGTTTTCTGAAAATAAAAAAAAATTTACCATTTATTTTTGCTAATGTTAGCAAAAAATCTTGTAAAAACTTTGTCAACTCAAATTTCAAATTTAGCAAAAGAAATTAGTTCAAAGTTTGTTTAAAATTGCTAATGTGTTAAATGAAGTTTACAAGAATTTTTTGCTAACATGCTAATCTCAACTAAAAATTGCTACTTTTTATAAAAATAAAACAACAAAGAAAATATTGTTTTTAATTTTGAAAATAGATGAAAAATTAACAAAAAAGAAGTATTTTTTTTTTATTTGAAAAATAAATAAAAAAATACTTTTCTTGTACTTTTTGTGAAGAGTACTAAATTGTTACTTCCTGCTTAAAATTGCTGTTATGGTACTTTTTTAAAAAAGTACTTGTACTTTGGTTCTTTTTCTTTAAATGTACTTTTTTGGTACTATATATTAAAAAGTACTATTCTGGTACATACTTCTATTTTAAGGTACTACCTTGGTACTTTTTAGAAAAAAATTCTTTTTTGATACTCTTTATTAAAAAAAATATCAATATACTTTTTATTACAAAGATTTTGCAAATTATTATTAAAAAGTACTTTTTTGGTACTTTTTATTAAAAACTAGCAAACAATTTAATTTCCTTACTTTTTTAATCTATCTAAGTAATTTCTTTTTTTAATGTTCTTTTTACTTATTGGCTGATATTAATTAATTTTTCATATTTCAAATTCATGTTGCCCAACCTAAATTTTTTTTTAATAAAAATTACTTCACCTTTTAATTAATTTTATATGTAAAAATGAAATACTTAATAGCTCCTGATTACAGCATTTAACTATTTAATAAATATTTATTTTAAAAGGACTCAATATTATCTCATGTATGTATTTAAGTATCATTTGCATGTCTGCTCCACATAAAAGCAGGATCTCATTTTGTATCTACATAATGAATTACACTAGGCAACATAATACATGAAATATTATTGATTTAATAAGCAATTTTAATAATTATATTTTTAGTTTAATAGGAAGTTTTTTCGGTTCAGTAGCTTAGTCAAGCGGAAAAAGAAGAAATTTTAAAAATACGAATTTTAAACAATAATTTTAGTTATAAAAATAATATAAATAAAATAACCGAGCTCGAGGTCTGTTGTTGTTTTAAATAATTTTTAATTTACTTCTCTAATATTCCGAAATTCATCGAATTTCATCATCAAGGACAGTGTTAAAAATTACACAAACAAAAATAAACTTTAAGTTACTTCTATTCACATTGTCGTTAGAAATTGCACTTTTTTAATTAAATTATTTGACCCATTTCTTAAACCTAAAATCCCCGATATGGCTGATCAGCCGCACAGTGTTAATAAAGTCATAAACTTTATAATTCGATCATAGTTGGGAAATTCTAAAAATATAAATGAAATCAATGATTCAGGCTCAGCTCTGAACTCGATTGATCAGATTTTATTTATAAACTAGCTATACCCGGTCCGCGTTGCTGGCCCTTAGAAAAAAACAGTTTTATATTGCATCTTTATTTAAATATAGTGTCGGACAAAATTAAAGCACGGTTCCGGGTCCAGCTAGTAACCTTTGGTTCCAACCTCGGTTAGCACTATCTATAGAGAAATCTCAACAAAATCGGTTCATCCGTTTTTGCGTGATTTCGAAACAGACTGACATAACGTTAATTATAGTACAAAGGGGCGTGTCATTTAACGCATTTTTTATCAAATCGTGATAGTCTTAAGTTCCATGCTGCATCCTCGATTACTACTATCTGTTCTGTAAATTTCATTGACATCAGTTTTGCCGTTTTTGTGTGATTGCGAAAGAGGAGAAAATAACTTTTTATTTATGAAAAACGGGAGTGACATATTACACCCTTTTGCCGAATCGCGCTCTACATATGACCTATAGTTCCCGCTCGGTTAGTTCTATCAGTAGTGACAGATTCGGCTTATACGTTTTTGCGTGATTTCAAAACAGGCAGATATAACGTTCAGTGTAAAACAAATGGGCGTGGCAATTTACGCCTCTTTGTTCAATCGTGGTCAGTATAGTACAAAGGGCGTTGCAATTTTGATCCCTTTTTCCAATAATGATCTTATGTGGCCTACATATGCACTTGGTTAGCATTATGTGTAGTGAAAATGTCAAGAGAATCGGTTCAGCTGTTTTTGCGTGATTGCAAAACAGGCAGACAACGTCCAGTATAGTAAAAAGGGGCGTGGCATTGTACGCCCCATTTTACAATCGTAGTATAACATGGCCTATAGTGCCGCACTCGATTAACACTATCAGTGCTGAAAAGTTAATTAAAATCGAATCAACAGTTTTTGCGTTGTTGCGGAGCATGCAGAAATAACATTCAATTCAATACAAAGGTACATGGCATTTTACGTCCATTTGTCCGATCACGCTCTAATTTGGCATAAAGTTTTTACTCGGGTAGTTCTATCGTTGGTTTAAATTTCATCAAAATCGGTCCATCTGTTTTTTATATATAGATGTCATTAGTGGTGCAATGTAAAAATTCGATTTTGCCCACCCCTCCGCCCACAGGCAAATATGCATGGCATTTTACGCCCATTATCTTTGGTTTAAATTTCATCAAAATCGGTCCATCGGTTTTTTATATATATAGATGTCATTATTGGTGCAATGTAAAAATTAGATTTTGCCACGCCCCTCCGCCCACAGACAAAAAATCAAAAATCCGACTTGACAGTGTTACTCCCCGCTCTAGTATGCGATTTTTAAGTTTTAAAATTTAAATCTCATTTTTGAAAATGTTTGTACTCTTCGATTTTTTTGAAATTTTTTTGTGTAAAACTTCTATCAATTCTACAAATTTTTTGCCCAGGAGGATCGTGGGATAACGATTATTGCTATTTTTTTAAATTTTTTGAAAAAATTTTATTGTAATTTTCCAATCTTAAAATCATTTCTACTGCTCCAATGGTGCGACATAGAGGTGTCCTTTATAAGACCGACCCCATTAATTTTTACGTCTTAACATTTCTTTGGAACAAACTTATACCCTATCTCCAATTTCTAAGGGGGCTCCCACACAAAACGACATTTTTTAAAATTTGTTCCAACCGCTCTAACTGCCCTAATAGTGCCCTTAGAGCAACAAAATGTATGACCGACCCACAATATTTTTTTAGTCCAAACATTTTTTCTGAACACACCTACCATCTATCTTTAACTGTTAAGGTGGTCCCCATACAATTTTTTTATTTTTTGTAAATTTGTTTTATTTCATCAGCTTCTACCGGTCCAATGGTGCGTCCGAGAGGGGTCATTAGTGAGACCGACCCCCATTTATTTTTACCCTTCAACATTTTTTCAAAATATACCTACGCCCTATCTAATCTCCCTAAGAAGGCTCCCATACAAAATTACATTTTTATAAAATTTGCTCCAACTGTTATTTGTATGGGAGCCTACTTAGGGAGTGGAGATAGGGCATAGGTATGTTTTGAAAAAATGTTGTAGGGTAAGAATAAATGGGGGTCGGTCTCTATAATGACCCCTCTCGGACGCACCATTGGGCCGGTAGAAGCTGATGAAATAAAACAAATTTACAAAAAATAAAAAAAAAATGTATGGGGACCACCTTAACAGTTAAAGATAGAGGGTAGGTGTGTTCAGAAAAAATGTTTGGACTAAAAAAATATTGTGGGTCTGTCATACATTTTGTTGCTCTAAGGGCACTATTAGGGCAGTTAGAGCGGTTGGAACAAATTTTAAAAAATGTCGTTTTGTGTGGTAGCCCCCTTAGAAATTGGAGATAGGGTATTAGTTTGTTCCAAAGAAATGTTAAGACTTAAAAATTATGGGGGTCGGTCTTATAAAGGACCCCTCTATGACGCACCATTAGAGCAGTAGAAATGATTTTAAGATTGGAAAATTACAATAAATTTTTTTTCAAAAAATTTTAAAAAATAGTAATAATCGTTATCCCACGATCCTCCTGGGCAAAAAATTTGTAGAATCGATAGATGTTTTACATAAAAAAATTTCCAAAAAATCAAAGAGTACAAACATCTTCAAAAATGAGATTTAAATTTTAAAACTTAAAAATCGCATACTAGAGCGCTTTTAAGAATTTTTCGTTTTTTTTTTTTAAAGTACGTAAAAAAACAAAAATTTTGAAAAAAAAAATTTGAAATTTGGACCATTATTGAAGAAGTTATGAGTAAAAGAAGTTTAAGTAAAGGAACAAACTACCAATTTTTAAAAATTCGATATCTTTTGAACTGGTCATTAAAAAAAAATCTGAAAATTTACCACGAAGGAGTTTTCGAAATGTACTAAAAACTGTTAACAAATTGGGAAAATCTAAAAAAAAAATTTTCAAAGTGTCCGATTTGACATGGAATGCCCCATATACTTTAAGGGGTCCCAGATCGATATTTCGATGAGTTACGAACGGAATGACAAACTTATATACCCTATATCACTAGAGTGGAGGGTATAAAAATAATATAAATAAAATACCCGAGCTCGAGGGTTGTTGTTGTTGTAAATAATTTTTATTTCACTTCTCTAATATTTCGAAATTCATCGAATTTCATCATCAGGGACAGTGTTAAAAATTCACATTGTCGTTTGGAATTGCTCTTTTTTTTAATTAAATTATTTGACAAATTTTTTTAACCTGTCCTAGTTGGCCAATGATAAAAAAATAAATAAAATCAATGATTCAGGCTCAGCTCTGAACTTGATTGATCAGATTTAACTTATTAGTCTATTGAAAAATAGTATATTTTCTATACTTTTATTGGAAATGGTGTAATTAAAATAATATCAAAACACCAAATATGTTCAAAAATACGCAAAAAAACTTAAACAAATTATAAGTTCAAGTTCTTTAAACACAGCTGTATTACAGTTACTACAATAGTGACATAACTCAAAAAACATGATTTTGCAGAACGTGTTCTCAATTAAAAAAAGGTTTTCCATTGAAAAAGTCCACTATATTAGAATGAAATTTCATTATGGCAAAAAAATTTTTCTTCCGATTTTGAACGTCCGACCAAATTTTTTTATTCTGCAAGGTGTGAAAATTTTATTTTTCAAGGTAGAAATTTAAGGCCAATCGGATTAAATTAACCTGAACCACACACAAAGAAAAAGCTTCATTAATATAATGAAACTCATCATAAAAATTCGTCCAATGAAACTCTTTCATTATATAAATTTTCATAATATTTATGAAAACTTCATTAAAAAGTTTCACTGGACGAACTTTTATGACAAATTGTTTGACAGTTCTTTGAGTTTTTAAAAATTAAAAATATAAAAAAAAAATTGTGTATGTTTGTTGCTTTATGTCTACATAATTATGGAAGGTGTAGCCGGAGGGTTAAATGTAATAATGACATATTCTCCACTTAAGCGGTAAGTTTTTAAGAGATAAAACCGATTTTTTTTAAACAATTAAAAGCATAATATACCTATTAATTCTGCATCATTTACTCAAAAATCACGTTTTTTTTTAGTTATGTCACTATTGTAGCACATGAGCGATATAAATAAACATTTTATTAAAACGGGAAACAAAAAAATTTAATATGTAAACAAAATTAAAAAAATATATTGTATTTACATTAACTGCGTTTTTTATTTATAAGAGGATTGACGTTTCCCATACATAAAAGTGACGGACACATTTTTTTTCGCCAACCTCAAAGCATTTAATTGTGTATGTAGGGCTGATATACAATTATTTTTTTGGAAAAAAATATTTTCTGCTGATCTATGAACGAGCCTAAAAGATTTATCATATGAGATATCCTGGCTAGATTATTTAAAAAATATTTTTATCAGGATTTAATTATTAGTAGACAAGTGTAAAACTCTTTTGTTTCCATTTACAATAACTATTTGCTACTGCGGCAGTAAAAATATCCCAGCAGAAAGAAATATTTCATTTTGAATAAATAACACAGTCAAAAGAAAAGCTCTGTCAAATTACTTTCAATTTGATTTAGCAAACTTGCAGCAGATATTTCTGCTGTAATATATATTTTAAGTAAATTCTCTGTCATTCAGTTTTAGAAAATAACCGAAATTTGACTGTTTGCTGAGTTTTAAAATATTTTTGTGAAGATTTTTAGCAGATTATTTAGTTATTTTACAGAAAATTTTTTTTGAAGTATTTTTTTTTTTCTTAATTTTTGTGAAATTTAAAATCCTAAAATGAAAATTATTAAATAACAAGTAAAACAAGTAAGAGTGTTAAATTCGGCTCTGCCGAATATTTTATACCCTCCAAAATGTAAAAAAACAATATAAAAAAATCCAGGGTCGTCTTTTTATTGGGGGGGGGTGGTTGGTGGGAGACGTTAGGGGGCACCTTCCCCTTGCTATTTTGAACTTCTTCTGAGATAAGAATGTTGCATTTGCTTAGCAAAATTACAAAAAACTCTGCAATAACTGCGGTTTTTCTTAGGTTGGTTTAGTTCTCCAAGGGGAAACTTTTTTCCCCTTGGTCCGATTTTGCCCATTTCTGAACTTAACCTGCCTAGGAATATAAGACATATTCGTGCCAAACTTCGGAAGTCTAGCTTTTTTATTTTGGACTGTATCGTGTCTTCTACAGACGGACAGACGGACAGACGAACATCGCTAAAATGTCTTAGAATCGATCACTGATCAATAAAATATATACTTTATGGGGTCCCCGATGGAATGACAAAGTGAGTATACCCCCATACTGTAGTTGGAGGGTATAAAAAGTAAATTCGACATTGCCGAATGTAATTATACCCTCCACATACATTGTGCAAAAAGTTTAAAAAAATTAAAAAAAAAAAATCCGCGAGCCATGCTAAGTCATATGAGGCATTCCACAAAAAATGCTCAGCGAAAAAACATGTGTACCGCAAACTTCTGAATAGGTTGTATGGATAGCCCTATATAGAACTTAGAAAATTACGTTTTTGGTTTTACAATTTTTCAAAAACGGGGCTTAGGAGGCGTGGTCAAATATTGGAAAAATGGTAAAATTTGTGGCGAGTTGCCTTGATTAAATATTTATCACATTAAAACGGAATGCACCACAATCTCAAAAATTTACATGGGCTATCGATTAATTTTTTTTTTGAAAATTTTCAGAACGTGTTCTGAAATTTTCCATTTTTTGAAAAAGTCAATTTATCAAAAATCCGGCCACTTTTTTTAAATTTTTTTTTTTAAGTTTAGATGTTTGTCCATCCACACAAAAAAAATTCAGACACGCGTTTTTCGTTTTTTTTTTCGAGAAAATCGTATTTGAATTTTAAATTTCATAACAATTTAGTAATTTGCTAGTATTTTCTTGTTTCAACAGAGCGTATGAGTAATATTATGCAATTAATAATACTCATTCGCAACGTTAAATACAAGAAAATACAAGCAAATTATAAAATTGTTATGAAATTTAAAATTCAAATGCGATTTTCTCGAAAAAAACGAATAACGTGTGTCTGAATTTTTTTGTGCGGATGGACAAACAACTCGCCACAAATTCGACCATTTTCCAATATTTTACCACGCCTCCTAAGCCCAGTTTTTGAAAATTAGAAAAACCAAAAACCCAATTTTCTTAGTTCCATATAGGACTATCCAAACAACCTATTCGAAAATTTACGGGACACATGTTTTTCTGTAGCGGGACATTTAGTGTGGAATGCCTTATATATGTTTAACCCATTCTGGACCAAGATTCTATTTTATTTTTGTTTTTTGGAAAAAGGTACTTATTAAAGTAATTAGTTAATCTTAAAAATCTTGTGAAAAAAATTGTTCAATGTTTCGTTATTCCATAAAAGCCTGAGTTTCAACTTTTGATGCAATTTTAATATTTGGATTTATTTGCTATTTTATTAATTTATTTCATTATTATCAAAATAAATAGTCTTAAAATTATTCAAATTAATGAAATTTGATTATAAATTAAATCAAAAAAAGTTTAAAATTAATTAAAAAATACAAAGCCGAAAGTAAAAAATTTTCGTTTTTGCTTCAAACAATTTCTGTGCTGATGCATATTTTATGCGCATAAATATAAATTGGGGTGGTCTAGGGGGGTATGTTCCTGAAATTCCACCTTTTTCATACATTACTATTTTTTTGAAAAAGGTGATCTGTACTGTTCGAAAAAATTGAACAGACGATCGAAGGGGTTATTACTTTGGCCTCTATTACTAACAAGGAAGTTCTATCACAGGGCACCCACCGATTGTCCTGAAACTTGGATATAGGAAAGAGGGGAGCAAAATAAGGGTTACCTGTTTTTTTTTTATAGCTGCCCAATCTGACATTTAGCGGGTTAAAGACGAGGGGGAAAAACGGTATTTTTTTCGTTTTTTTTTATTTCTTCAAAGAAGCTACATGAGCATTTTATATAGGTTGAAAGGATTTTTAAAGGCCTATCCAATGAAAAAAAAATTTCCATTCGAAAAAAATTTTACACTCAAAATAAAATTTTACACTGCAAAAAAATTTTACACTAAAAAAAAATTGTAATTTTTTTTACAAAATTTCCTAAAAAAAAGTTTTATACTGAAAATAAATTATTTCTTTTTAAAATTGTTAATTTTTCACATTACAAAATGTACTATCACTATATCAGCATCGTTTCACAAATATGATGAATAACTTTTTTGTGAGTGAAACTCAAGTTTATTTTTTATGGCCTACTTAAGTTTTTTAAATTTTCTGTTTGTTTTTTTTTTTAATATTTACTATTTTTTCAGAATTTCGGAAATTTTTCTAACTTTTTTATAAGTTTTTCAATATTTTTCTAGATGTTTTCCTATTTTTTCTTAAAATTTCGGATATGTACATAAATTTTACATAAATTTTCTGATTTTCCGAATTTTCCGGAATTTGTCTGGGTTTTTTTTTCAGATTTTCATATGTAGGTATCGTATCGGCAATATAACTGGTAAATTGATGTCGTATTACTTAGCTTGCAAAAAAAAAAATGTTTACTGGGTTATGATGTATGCATGTGTTTGTGTGCCCTAGTAAAAATGGTTTTGTATATATCCATGTATAAATTGATACAAATATATCTAAATTTACATAAAATGATCTAATTATATAAAATTATATAAAAAATTTCTCAGATAAGACCAAAATTCGTATCAAATTTTATAAATCTCTATCGGGAGTTATATCAAATTTTATATAATTTGATACGAAATTTGGTCTTATCTGATTGATTTTTTATATAATTAAATATTATAAGATCTCAATATGTATAAAAATATATATTTGTATAAATTTATACATGGCTATATACGAAATGATTTTTACTAGGGTGCTTGTATGTGTGGAAGCTAAAAATTATTGCATGTATTTAAAGTATGAAGGTGTGTCTTGTGACCGCTTAACACAGATATGGTGCCTTTACACTTTTTTTGTTATTTTTGTCGTCGTTTGTTGTTTTTTGTTTTTTTCATTTTGTTGTTGTCGTAGTCATAGTCGTTGTTAAAGGATATAAGGATAAGTTGACAACACTAGCAGCATTTAAAAAAACATACATATAATACTATTTTTACAAGTATGGGTGTGTGTAGGTATGTAGTAAAGGAAAATTAGCATTTAACATGAAAGAAAACTACATAACAAATACACATGCAAAAACCCAATAGCCTAAAAAAAACACCGAGAGACATGCAAAATCCCAAGTATATTTTTAGGCTATTAAACCAAACGGAAGAAGAAAAACAAAAAATATTGTAAAAATTATAAGGAAATATGGAAAATATATACATATCAATGGTCAAACATTGGCAACACGTAAATAATTTTTGACAATTTTATTTTCAAGCAAATGTCTCTAAAATATGTTTCGTTTGCAATATACCCTAAATACATGAGGATCGGGAGATTATACAGCTTTATTTGACCTTTACAATTTAATTATAAAAGTAAAATGAGGCCTCGAGCTTAAACGTTTTTGTTATCCTAAATTCATGAAGTTCAGCAAATTTCTTAATTATTTTTTATTCGACCTTTACAGTTTATTTATAAAAGTAAAATGAGGCCTCGAGCTCAAACGTTTTTGTTATAGTCTGGAGATTTTTTTGAATTTTTTATGAGTTACGTGTTGCCAATGTTTGCCTATGAGTATGTAAAATATTTTACCAGATATTTTACCAAATATATTTTTGGAATACTGCTAATCTTTAGGTTTAACAAAAGTATATTTTTTTAATAAGCTAAAACTATTTTTTTTGTTAAACATATTTGACATACTTGACTCCTGTTTTTTTCTTACACTACATTGAAGTGATGGGGTATCTGGGTGGCAAAAGTTGCTACAATTGTATTTATTTTATCCTTCAGTAAGTGATAGAGGGTATAAAAAAGTTTGACATTCCATTGGTAACACCTCGAAATGTTGCTCTAGGATCCCATTAGGTATATATGGGGCATTCCATGTCAAATCGGACACTTTGAAAATTTTTTTTTTTAGATTTTCCCAATTTGTTTACAGTTTTTAGTGCCCTTCGAAAACTCCTTCGTGGTAAATTTTGTAGATTTTTTTGATGACCCGTTCAAAAGATATCGAATTTTTAAAAATTGGTAGCTTGTTCCTTTACTCAAACTTCGTTTACTCATAACATCTTCAATAATGGTCCAAATTTCAATTTTTTTTTCTTCAAAATTTTTGTTTTTCCAAAAAAATTCTTAAAAGCGCTCAAGTATGCAATTTTTAAGTTTTAAAATTTAAATCTCATTTTTGAAAATGTTTGAAAATTTTTGAAATTTTTTTGTGTAAAACTTCTATCAATTCTACAAATTTTTTGCCCAGGAGGATCGTGGGATAACGATTATTACTATTTTTTTAAAATTTTTTGAAAAAATTTTATTGTAATTTTCCAATCTTAAAATCATTTCTACTGCTCGAATGGTGCGTCATAGAGGGGTCCTTTATAAGACCGACCCCCATGAATTTTTTCGTCTTAACATTTCTTTGGAACAAACTAATACCCTATCTCCAATTTCTAAGGGGGCTCCCACACAAAACGACATTTTTTTAAATTTGCTCCAACCGCTCTAACTGCCCTAATAGTGCCCTTAGAGCAATGGTTCCCAACCTGCGATTCTCGCCCCACTGGGGGACAATTTGAAGGTTCTAGGGGGACAAGGAGCAAATTTTAAAGATTTTTTTTAGTCAAATTAACTAATTTTTTTGTAAAATTAACTACAAAAACAGTTTTTTTTTTGAAAAATTAACCACAAAAATGTTGTTAATTGTTTAAAATTTTTACTAAAAACTTAGTTTAAATGTTTATTTTATAAAAACTTTGCTAAACCAGTAGTAATTTTTCATTAGAAACAAAAATTCGAACAATTAAAAAATGTTTCTTAAGTGTAGGGGGGACAAGGCGTGGCATAAAAAAGGTTGGAAACCATTGCCTTAGAGCAACAAAATATTTTATCTCCACTCCCTAAGTAGGCTCCCATACAAATAACAGTTGGAGCAAATTTTATAAAAATGTAATTTTGTATGGGAGCCTACTTAGGGAGTGGAGATAGGGCGTAGGTATATTTTAAAAAAAATGATGTAGGGTAAAAATAAATGGGGGTCGGTCTCAATAATGGCCCCTCTCGGACGCACCATTGGACCGGTAGAAGCTGATTAAATAAAACAAATTTACAAAAAATAAAAAAAATTGTATGGGGACCGCCTTAACAGTTAAAGATAGAGGGTAGGTGTTATCAGAGAAAATGTTTGGACTAAAAAAATATTGTGGTTCGGTCATACATTTTGTGGCTATAAGGCACTATTAGGGCAGTTAGAGCGGTTGGAGCAAATTTAAAAAAATGTCGTTTTGTGTGGGAGCGCCCTTAGAAATTGGAGATAGGGTATTAGTTTGTTCCAAAGAAATGTTAAGACGTAAAAACTAATGGGGGTCGGTCTTATAAAGGACCGCTCTATGACGCACCATTGGAGCAGTAGAAATGATTTTAAGATTGAAAAATTACAATAAAATTTTTTCAAAAAATTTTAAAAAATAGTAATAGTCGTTATCCCACGATCCTCCTGGGCAAAAAATTTGTAGAATCGATAGAAGTTTTACACAAAAAAATTTAAAAAAAATCGAAGAGTACAAACATTTTCAAAAGTGAGATTTAAATTTTAAAACCTCAAAATCGCATACTAGAGCGCTTTTAAGAATTTTTTGGGGTTTTTAAAAGTACGTAAAATAAACAAAAATTTTGAAAAAAAAAATTAAATTTGGACCATTATTGAAGAAGTTATGAGTAAAAGAAGTTTGAGTAAAGGAACAAACTACCAATTTTTAAAAATTCGATATCTTTTGAACGGGTCATCAAAAAAATCTGAAAATTTACCACGAAGGAGTTTTCGAAGGGTACTAAAAACTGTAAACAAATTGGGAAAATCTAAAAAATTTTTTTTTCAAAGTGTCCGATTTGACATGGAATGCCCCATATATTATTGATCCATGATCGATTCTAAGACATTCTGTGAATGTCCGTCTGTCCGTCCGTCTGTCTATAGATGACACGATGCAGTCCAAAATAAAAGAGCTATACATCTGAAATTTGGCACGAATATGTCTTATGGTCTAGGCAGGTTAAGTTCGGAAATGGGCAAAATCGGACAAGGGGGAAAAAAGTTCCCCCTTGAAGTACTGAACCAACCTCTGAAAAAATACACTTTTCTTACATGTTTTTTTGTATTTTTGTTAAAGAAATGAAACATTTGGTATATTTATCGCGATGGGAACTTGCTCTCAACGTGAATGTGTGAACGTTGGTTGCAACAATGCATACAAAATCATTTTTTTTTATTTTTACAACAAAGTTAAAAATTCAATTAAAACATTAATTAAACCAATTACAATATTTAATTAAAGTTTTATTCAATATCAAATAACATTTTTATTGAAAAAAAAAAAATTAACGATATATTTTTTCTGTGTTTTTCAAACACATTCCGTTAGGTTTAAAACAATGTTTCAAAACTGTTATTCTTTTTTTTGCAAAATTTATACATATTAAATTTTTACCAAAAATTTTCCGAAGGAGTGTGGGAAGCAGCAACATTTACAACCCAAACATTTTAAACGAAATTACAATTTTTTTGTTTTTGTAAGCCAGAATGCCTGGATGTGGGTTTTTCTTTATACTATACGTAAAAATCTGTATATATATGTATATAAATGGCGGGTAAAATACATTTTGTAATGTATACATACATTATGTATATAATATAATTATAGGTTTATATGAATGTATTTACTATATGTTTTGCAGTACAAAAATTCATTCATATATACACGACGAGTATGTGTTCTAGTAAAAATTTATTATACTTGCAGTCTAGGCGAAATAAAAAAAAAAAAAAACAGATCAAAGCCCTGTTGTAATAAATGTGAAGTTGACCCAGTTTTAAAGACATATTGTGGATTATGTATTTATATTATTCAATACATTACAATATTTTTTTTTTTACAAGGAAAAAAAATTATATACACTCGAAGAAAAACTTTGGCAGAATATTTAAAGATGCTAAAAAATTAAAAAAAGGTAAAAAAGTTAAATTCGGCATTGCCAAATGTAGTGATACCCTCCACAATTTCTAAAAGATTATTGCAAAAAACTTTTTTTAAAAGGAAATTACTTTTGAAAGCAAAAATTTGAAAAAAAATTTCCGCAAAAAAAAAAATTGGGTAAAAAAAAAAATTCGCGAATTTTTTTCTTTTTTTGTCAAAAAATATATTCGTACTGGTTTAAATACCATTTGGTGTTCAATTATGTTCACATATGTCAACCATCAGCCGAATTAAAGCATTTTGTATTTTTAGGTTATGTTGAATGTACTAAAATTTTTGAAGTGTCCTTGCATTTTCATTCATAACTTTTGAACCGCTGAACCGATATCACTCAAATGCAATACCAAACTTCTCGGGAGAACTTCCAATGAATATGTTAAGTTTCAGTCATATCCGTGTAGTATTTTGGTCGTGATCACCATTTCCACAGACAGACGGACAGACGGACATCGCTAGAATGTCTTAAAATCGATCGGGGATCATGAATATATATACTTTATGGGGTCCCAGACCGATATTTCGATGACTTACAAACGGAATGACAAACTTATATATACCCTCTATCACTAAGTGGAGGGTATAAAAACGAAAAATTTTGAGTAAAGTCTTAATTGCGTCAATTCAAAATTTTAGTCAAATTTTTTGGCATACATTTAATAAATTTTTATTAAAAGTTTACTCAATACTATTTAAATCGTTTACTGGTGCAAAAATTAGTAATTTTTTTACAGTTGTTTTTATTGTAACTCAAATTGTCTCAATTTTTTTATTAACAAAAAAATGTTGGAAATAATTCCTGCACATCCGTTTTTCTAAAAATTTCTCGAAAATTATAAGTTTTTTATAGACTAAAAACAACTATATAAAAAAACTGTAACTACAATGCAGTAATTATACCCTACACCACTCTGTGGTACAGGGTATAATGAGTTTGTGCTGATGTTTGTAACTACCCGAAATATTGGTACTAGACCCACCTTTAAGTATACCGATCGACTCAGAATTACTTTTTGAGTCGATTTTGCGATGTCCGTCCGTCTGTCCATCTATCGGTTTAAGCACGATACAGGTCGCACTTTTCAATTAATTGACTTAAAATTTTAAACTTAAGCTTCCTGTGGCAAAAGAAATTGGAAAAAATCGGTCCATGTTAAGATCTAGCCCCCTTACAAACGCCCCCTTTGAATTTCGCTTAAATGCCTCTAATAACCTTAATATGATAGATATTGTTTTGAAATTTAACCGGTAATAAAATTTTGAATGCACAAACTATTATACCAAATTTCAAAGGAATCGGGTCAGTCCTTCTGGTTCTTCAAACCACCCTCCCGATATTCTCATAATTTCCTCTAAATTCATAAAAATGAAAATATTTGATTAACATTTTATTTGTAGGTGTTAAACGTGTACTTTGGTAACCTAATCGCATCGGAATACATTTAGACCATTTTTGGACTTAGTCCTCGATATAAAAATTTCGACCGATATTCGTTAAATCGGTCTATTGGCAAAAAAATAAACCAATTCCACTAAAATTTGATCTCTGTGTGTTTTCTACACTAAATAAAGATCTAACAAAAGATAGGTACAAACGGTCCATGTTTGGACTTGGGACCCATTTTCCGGAAAACACTGGTGTAGGGTATCATATGGTCGGTCTTGACCGACTATAATTTTCTTACTTGTTTTTTGTATTTGTTTTTTAATACGACTTTAAAAAACAGTTGTTTGAGATTTTTCATACAAAAACAACTGAAATTGTAGTTGAAAACAACAATTACTACATACTACACAAATGACCGTCATGTAGTAACTGCAATAATTTTCTAATTGTAAGTAAAGTATTAAAAATTTACTCAACATATTTTTTTATTTTTTTCTGTGCATGTTTTTTTGACACAAGCGATTTTTTTGCTGATTCGCTCGAACTATCTCGCTTAGTTTTTGAGTTATAAATCTATTCTGATTTTTTTCAGCAGATTTTTCTGATAATTCGATAGACGTTTTATTTAGAGTGTATTTGTGATGTTTATGCGAGTAAAAACAAAATAAAAAATTGCTTGTAATTTTAATGGAAACAGCTATTAAAGAAAATTTCAAGTGATTTTAAATTAAACAAACATATTTTTTGATGCTTTAAAATGAAAAAGTTAAGTGCAAATCAACAAAAAACTCTCAATACATTTTTAAGTAGACATACAAAAACATATTTGTAAAAACAATATAAAATATGAAAAAATAAAATTTTGTAATAATTTAAAATTTTTTTTATATTTTCAGAAAAGTTTTGGTGGATTAACATATAAATTTCTATGCTAGTGGATTACCATATGAATTTTTCCCTGCTAGCTCATTTTCTGAAAGAAACTGAAAAATGTCAACATCCTCCAGTACAAATCGACCACAGCAAAAAATGAATTTGGGCCGCTAAAAACAAAAATAGGTGTCTAGAAGTTTTGCTCTGAACAACATATCAAAATTTTATTAAGATCTGAGGGTGACACTTGGGAGACTTCCCTTGTAAGTGCAGGCTATAAAAAATGTGTAAGTCCAAAAGAGAAATTAACCAAATCAACTTTGTGGTACAAAAAACTCCATTATTGGGAATCCCGATTATCCTCAGAGATCACAATGGGCGCGCTAAGAAAATAAAAGCGCCTAAACATAGACCAACAAATTTTAAGCGTTTTTTCCATCGCAAAATATGTTTTGTGTTCGTTTCTTGCCTGTCGCTGACAGAAAGACAAGAAAAAACAATATCAAAAAAGACATTATCATATCAGCTTTAGGGTTTTAAAATTGTAAAGGGACACTTTATTTGGAATTTTCTGCCTTATCTAAAAGTGTCAAATTAATGATATACAAACATTAAACTTGACCGAATATACTTTTCATAATTTTTTTTTATATTAATATGTATATGATAAAAAAAAATTGTATACATATTTAAATAAACAACAGCTCAACTTACATATATTAAAAAATTATTTTTTGTGTATTTTTTTTTAATTTATGAAGAAATGTGTGAGGAAAATAAATTAACAAATCAACATTAGTAAGAACCAGGGTAAGGACATATATGCAAATTCTTGGTTTTTAATGTTAATCTAAAAAACAAAAAAAAAAACATTCTGAAAAAGTACTTTTTGAAAAAGGGGTAAAAAAGTGTACTTTGGTACTTTTTGAAAAAGGGGTAAAAAAGAGACTTTGGTAGTTTTTTTTTCTTCTGAAATAATACACAGAAAAAAATAAAAATGAATTTCAATTACGAAATTCGTTGATTCAATTAAAAAATTAATTGATTTCGGACGTATCACGAAAATGCGCATATTAATTACTCATTTTGTTTGAAAATAGTTTTAAAACTTAATTAAATTGTTAATTGAATCAATTAAAGTTTTAATTGAAAATAAAATGGAAAACCAATTAAAATTGTAATTAAATAAACTAAAAAAAAATTAATATAAAATTGAAAATCAATAATATAGATTTATTGATTCACATAAAATTTTTAATTGAAAAAAGACCAAAGCTCAATTTAATTTTAAAAGTTGAACTTCAAAAAATGCCCTAAAATAAATAAACATAGAATGTTTTTGTTTTATATTATTAAGAAATTTATTTTCTTTATTAAATATAAACACTTGGTATAGTTTTGCATAGAAACATTATAGTAGTATTTTAAAATATTAATAACTATTTAAAATTACATTTTTATTTTTAAATCTTGTTATTGCATGCATTTTTGTCGCTTTAGTAAAGTTGAAACAAAAAAAAATGTATTATATTTCAATGTGCAAAACACAAGGCAAATGCCTCATATTATTTTTTTTTTGTTTCAACTGTACAAAAGCAAAACACTTTATCCACAACGACCACTCGCCTTAAAGAAAACAATGAAACTAAATTTTTTTGGTGGCTGCTACCAACAAAATATACAAAACAATAGTTCAAAAGTTTTTTTTGTTGTTTTTTGCATTTTTATTTTTTCATTGGCTACTTACACTAATGCATACAAAACCGGTTTCGTTTGTTTATTTTATTTTTGTTTTCAGTAAAGTTAAGAATTCAATTAAAACATTAATTGAATCAATTAAAATGTTTAATTGAAGTTAAATTTAATATCAAATCCATTTTTAATTAAAAAAAAAAATACGATATTATTTTCTGTGTAGTCATAAAAATTTTAAAATATAGGAACCTTTAGCGGAAAAAAAACATTCTGAAAAAGGTAACTTTTAGGTAGTTATGAATTTAAAGGGGTAAAAAGTTTAAAAAATTGTATTTTGGTACTTTTACAATCTCCTAAATTAAAAGCCCTGTAAGCTGGAAATCATCAACAGAAAATAAAACATTTTTACAAAAGTACTTTTCTATAATATTTAAATTCTAAAATAGCATAAAGTGTACTGTGGTACTTTTCTGATCTCTGAAAAAATGGTCATAAAAACTAGATTTTTGAAATGAGGGCAAATAAGAGTACTTGGTACTTTTATTATCTTCTGAATTAATGGTCATAAAAAAGTTGATTTTTAGAATATACCATCTCCATCGAAACAACGTATTCTAAAAAAAACTTTTAGGAATTTCTGATACTAAGAGTGTAAAAAGGAGTAAAATATTGTACTTTGTTACTTTTTCAATTTCTTAAAATAATGGTCTTATAATCTTGAAATTTTGAGTCTTAGGTGCTTTAACAAAAAATACTACTAACATTTAGTAAACAAGTAAAAAAGCGAAAGTCGGTCAAGACCGACCATATGATACCTTACACCAGTGTTTTCCGGAAAATGGGTCCCAAGTCAAAACATGGACTGATTGGAGCTATCTTTTATTAGATCTTTATTTAGTGTAGAAAACACACACAGATCAAATTTTAGTGGAATTGATTTATTTTTTTTTGCCAATGGACCGATTTAACTTAATATCGGTCAAAATTTTTATATGGGGGACTAGGCCCAAAAATGGTCCAATTATATTCAGATTTGATTAGGTTACCGCAGTATACGTTTAACACCTACAAATAAAATTTTAATCAAATATTTATATTTTTATGAATTTTGAGGAAATTATGGGAATATCGGGAGTGTGGTTTGTATGTTCCGATTTCAAGATATTCGCGTTAGAATACTTTTTAACGCGAATATCTCGAATAGAAACATCTCGAAAACGGAACATGCTAGAAAAATTTGGATTGCAGTTTTGAATTTAGTTGCGATACATCATATTTATTAATTATAATGTGCTGATCAAAAAAAATTGCAAATCGATCAAATAGTTTTTGAGATGTCGCTATTTGAAATTTGCAAAAAATGCGTTTTTTTCCAATGCTCAAGAAATATTTAAAAAAAAATCAAAATTTCTTTTCCTTGACCATTTCATGGACCTTGAGACAAAATTTTATTTACCATTAATTTGAGATAAATGTGGTCACGTGGTAGGCCGACATGGCCTTCGATTAAAGTTTTGGTTTTTAAGAAACTTTTTACCAAAAACTCTAAACTTTGATCATGAAAGTTTGCCTCATGATCTATGAAATAGTCAATAAAAAAATATTGATAGTTTTTTAATAAATTTTTAAAACCTAGGAAAAAACCGCCATATCTCAAAAATTTTTTGATATTCTTATTTAGCATGCCAAAATTAATAAAAATATTGTATAGCAAGATGTTTTAATTTTTAATTTCATTTTGATATTTTTTTTTTTTTAAATTGTTGAACGTAGTAAAAAACCGCCATTTTGTGAATTTTTTGACAAATTTCAAACGGCGATATCTAGAAAACTACTCGATCGATTTCAGAAATAGTTTGATATTCGTCTTCAGCTGTTTTTATCAAAAATTCTAAATTTTGGTGGAAATTTTCCAAAAATCCAAAACTTTGATCGAAGGGCGCCATTAGTTAAAATGATCCGATTTGGCTCAAATTAGGTTTAAATAAATGTTTTTCTCAAGCTCGAAGTAGTTATTGGAAACAAATATATGAATTTTTTGACAAATTTCAAACAGCAATATCTCGAAAACTACTCGATCGATTTCAGAAATAGTTTGATATTCGTTTTCAGCAGTTTTTATCAAAAATTCTAAATTTTGGTGGAAATTTTCCAAAAATCCAAAACTTTGATCGAAGGGCGCCATTAGTTAAAATGATCCGATTTTGCTCAAATTAGGTTTAAATAAATGTTTTTCCCAAGCTCAAAATAGTTATTGGAAACAAATTTTGAGATTTTTTTTTTTAAATTTAGTAGGACTGAACCGCCATTTTTAAAAATTGTCTGACAAATTTCAAATAGGGATATCTCGAAAACCGGTTGAACGATTTCAGAAATTTTTGAATATTCGTATTCAGCATGTCAAAATTAATAAAAAGAAATCAAAATAATGTATCGGATTTTTTTGTATTTTTTAATTTATTAAAAATCCAAAATTTTAGTACACTCAAAAAAACCTTGTAAAATGACAAGAAAATTTTGTTACTTTTTTTTTTGCTACCTCCTATTTGACAAAAATTCATTGTTATTTTACAAGCTTTTTACTAATATTTTACGAGAATTCCTAGTAAAAACTACAAACTTTTTTGTAACTTTACAAGATTTTTACCAATAAAATTGTAAATTTACATCTTTTTTGGCGCAATAAAACTTACAAGGAATTCTCGTGAATTTACTAGATTTTTTTTGTAAAAAACCTTGTAAATTTGTAAATTTACTAAAAAAAATTTTAAAATTATAAAAAAAAATTTAAATTTCGATCGAAAATTTTTTGTTAAAAAACAAACAAAACTGTCATCGAAGGTTAACATTTTCAGATTTGGCTCAAATTAAGTTTAAATTAAAGGCTGTCTTAAACTCTATGAAAGTGTCAAGAAAAAGAAATTTTGGAATTTAAAAAAAAAAAATCTTGAACGTAGGAAAAAACCGAAATTCTTTGTAAAATTTTAAATAGCGAAAAACCGTTCGACAGATTTTTAAATTTTTTTGATCCTTCCGTCTGTCCGTCCGTCCGTCCGTCCGTCCATTTGTCTGTTTATGTAAATACGATACAGGTCGTAATTATGAATCAATTGACTTGAATTTTTAAACTTACACAGAAAAAAAAAATAAAATATATAGATGATTTTAATGATTTTATATACATATGCAAAAAACTATTAACTAAATGAGAATTCTAAAAACTTAGATAATACATAAAAAATAAAAAAAAAAAAACTTTTAAATTTTTTATTAAATTATTTACTTAAATTTTTTTAAAAACTTTGAGTTAAAAAGTTTTTAATTGCGTCAATTAAAAAATTACTATTTTTTTATTGAAATTTAAACAAGTGATTACTCAAAAATTTTGCCCACGTATTTTTTTCTGTGTAAGCTTCTTTTTGCGCAAGGATGAAACCTATTGAAATTGAAAAAAAAAATCAGTCAATTTTTAAGACCTACTGCCATAAAACGTCCTTTCTAGTTTTGCGTAACGGACCAATTTTGGACTTTGTCCCCATATAAAAACTCCTCCCGATATTCAATGAAACATGTCTAGTGGCCCGTAATATAAGCCGATTTTATTCAAATTTGGTTTGCGTGTGTTTTTTACACTAATTAAAGTTCTAATAAGAGATAAATCGATACATGTTTGGACTCGGGACCCATTTTCCGTAAATCTCTGGTGTGGAGTATTATTTGTTCGGTCTTGACCGACTATCATTTTTTTACTTGTTTTTGTAACACAGTGTTATGTTTGGTCCATATTTTTTGGAATTTCGGTGCAATTTTTAAGCGCTTAAAAAGCGCTAATGAAAAGAAGTTCTGTCCCTGGTACAAATAATTGCGCACAGTGGTTCGTTTGAATACAACGAATGGATAAAACTTGAAGAAGTTATGGTAGATAAATAAAATTTGGCACTTCTTTTTCAATAAAATATTGAAAAAATCTTATTATTTGAAAAATCCGTGCATGGACACGCCTTTCTGCCTTCCAGTGATCCTAAACGTAACAATTAATTCAATCTATGCAGAGTTGGGCCCATATCATTGATTTTTTTTTTCATAATTTTCAATATTATTTGGTATTCCTTACAGGTTTTAAAAAAATTATAATTTCATTAATATTTATATTTAATTTTTTACGTTTCTATAAAACAAAATCACTGTGCCACTGTACTGAATGAATATTTTTATGGAAGGAAAATATAAATTCAAATAAAAATTAAAATACAAACATGACGCCAAAAGTGATGTGTGGCTGTGAATGCGAAATTTAGAAAAAAAAAATAATTTAAAAAAAATAAATAAAAAATAAAAAACAAACAAAACAAAACTTTTATATAGATGGATTTAAGAAAATTGAACACAATCGAAATTGTAGTGCGAAAATGTGTATTGATAATCTGCAAAAATAGATTTTTGACTAATAAAAATAATGTTTCAAAAACAAATAAAAAAGAATTATGATTTTATACAAAAAAAAATAAATAATCTACACTACATAAATTTTAAAGATTTAAAAATATTGTACAAAAATATATTTGAATATTGTAGTCATGGATAATTATCTATATATTATTGAAAAAAAAAAAAAATATTTAATTGATGCAATAATAACATAACATTACATTTTATATGGTCACTCTATTGTAACATTGATGAAAAAAGTTAGTTATTTAAATCTTCAAACTACAAATAAAATCTTCAAATAACAAATGCAATCTTCGAATCACAAATGGAGTCTTCAACTTGCAAGTAAAATCTTCGAATTACAATTGATCTTTTTCGAATAACATCTGTAAATGATGTAGTACATGGACGTATACAGGGGGTGGGCACAGGGGGCACGTGCCCCCCTTTTCGATTTGAACATTTTTTTAATTTTTTACACAAAAATGCATTAAGCTTGATTTACACGTTAACTACCCTTGACCACCCTTATCTACTATTTCCCAGTATTGGGGGATAAAAATTGTCAAATTCAAATAATTTTTCATACAAAATTATTTAAACCCGGCAAATCGTATCATAAATACTGGGAAATAGGAGATAAGGGTGGTCAAGGGTAGTTAACGTGTAAACTGCCCTTTATACAAAAAAATATTCAAAAGCTTCTAAATATTTTGATTTTAAAAGAAAATATTTTTTTCTTTTATAAAACTATTGAGTTTGAAATTATTTCGTTTCTAAAAAGTCATTTATACACTCAAAAAAAAACCATTAACTTAAACTTTGGAAAAATTTTCTTCAAAATAGTTTATAAATTTTCCCACAATTTAGTTAAATTTAACTAAAATTTTGGAAATTTTCCCAACTTTTAGGAAAAAATTTTAGTTCATGGACTGTTAAATAGGCCATAATTTTCCTTAAATGGAATTCCCTAATACATGGAAAAAATTCTTACCGCCAAAGAAATTTTCCCTAAATAATTGAAAAAAAGTCTTTATTTTTAAGACATATTTCTAAAAACAAAATTTAGTTCAAAAAATTCAGTTTTAGGACGTAATTTCCTACCAATTAGTTCATCATATTTATCTTCTTTAATTTGAGGAAGTTTTTTCCACAAGTTTAGTTAATTTTTCATAACATGAAATTGTTTAGTTGATTTATTTTTTTTTTCATGCTTGGTTGTAGTTCACATTTTGTTTATTATTTGTAGTACATGAATACAAAAGGTTTGGTCTTGTTAACAAGTAATAAATTTATTGTTTACATTTTTTTCTACACATGTATGTGTTAAGAAAAAAATAATATTTTAATCACAACAAAGGCCTTGGCTTTGGCGTGTTTTCCCATACTCTGGGAACAAACGTTAAAGACAAAGTCTTTGTTGTAATTTAACTTTAAAAACTAATGAAATTTATTACTTGACCATAAGAAACGAACGTTTTTTTATATTTTAAATAAAATATGTACATAATGAGAATTCTGTGTGTATTCACATGCTATTCTATAAATAAACCAATAAAAATATGAAATTAACTAATTTTTAGGAAAAATGTCCTCATCAAAATTTTTTTTTAACTAAAAAATGGGGAGTTTTTTCCCACTTTCTAGTTTAAATTGGTCCTAATTTTTAAGAAAAATATGGACTAAAAAGTAGTAATACGTGGCAATGGAGCTAAATCATTATCAATTTTCCTTGGATTTAGTTAATTTTCCCATTTTTTAGTTAGTTTTTTTTCTGAGTGTACCGAAAAATCAGTAAAATATTATCAAATAAAAATTGTGCATCAGAATCATGAAAATTAATTTTTACAAAACAATTTTCAAACAATAAGACAAGGAAAGTATCTCAACCCTTATGAACCGATTTCCCTAAAACTTAAAAGACGATTTTAAATTTACACATCTCCATGAAAAAAAGATTTAACGAAACTAATGGCGTTTTCTTTTCTGGCAAAAAATGTCACATTTTATCGTCCCTTTAAAAAATATTGCACTTTTTTTGTTCTTTTCTAAAAAACTGGCAACACTTTAAAAATTTATTTTGTTTTTTTCTAAAAATGTTGCATTTTTAAAGTTTGAAAATGTCACACTTTTCCCACTTTCATAAATTGACGGGGTAGTAAAATTGCCTTATAAAAACAGCTGATTGCCAATATTTTGGTTGAAAGAAAAATTTTTTCAATTTGTTTTTTTGTAATCACAAAACTGGCAACACATTAAAAGTGTTGTGGCTACATTTTACAAATGATACTATTTAAGGGTGCAACATTTTGTTTCAGAAAAGAAAACGCCATAAATTTTTACAAGGTTGCACACTCAGAAAAAAAACTAACTAAAAAATGGGAAAATTAACTAAATCCAAGGAAAATTGATAATGATTTAGCTCCATTGCCACGTATTACTACTTTTTAGTCCATATTTTTCTTAAAAATTAGGACCAATTTAAACTAGAAAAAACTCCCCATTTTTTAGTTAAAAAAAATTTTTGATGAGGACATTTTTCCTAAAAATTAGTTAATTTCATATTTTTATTGGTTTATTTATAGAATAGCATGTGAATACACACAGAATTCTCATTATGTACATATTTTATTTAAAATATAAAAAAACGTTCGTTTCTTATGGTCAAGTAATAAATTTCATTAGTTTTTAAAGTTAAATTACAACAAAGACTTTGTCTTTAACGTTTGTTCCCAGAGTATGGGAAAACACGCCAAAGCCAAGGCCTTTGTTGTGATTAAAATATTATTTTTTTCTTAACACATACATGTGTAGAAAAAAATGTAAACAATAAATTTATTACTTGTTAACAAGACCAAACCTTTTGTATTCATGTACTACAAATAATAAACAAAATGTGAACTACAACCAAGCATGAAAAAAAAAATAAATCAACTAAACAATTTCATGTTATGAAAAATTAACTAAACTTGTGGAAAAAACTTCCTCAAATTAAAGAAGATAAATATGATGAACTAATTGGTAGGAAATTACGTCCTAAAACTGAATTTTTTGAACTAAATTTTGTTTTTAGAAATATGTCTTAAAAATAAAGACTTTTTTTCAATTATTTAGGGAAAATTTCTTTGGCGGTAAGAATTTTTTCCATGTATTAGGGAATTCCATTTAAGGAAAATTATGGCCTATTTAACAGTCCATGAACTAAAATTTTTTCCTAAAAGTTGGGAAAATTTCCAAAATTTTAGTTAAATTTAACTAAATTGTGGGAAAATTTATAAACTATTTTGAAGAAAATTTTTCCAAAGTTTAAGTTAATGGTTTTTTTTTGAGTGTGTGCCCCCGTTGAATAGGCATTAAAAAACAATTATTCTCTTATGGAAACATCATATAGTTTCTTGGAAAGAAATGGCTGAAAAATCAAAAAAAATCCCCGATGTGGCCAATGAGCCACCACAACCTTAGAATTGTTTCTTTTATATGAGGGGTTCGTCAACTTTTTAAACTCTGGTTTTTGTGGTCGCTTAAGAAGAATCTGAAGTTGGAATTTTAAAATTCAAAATGGCGGATCCAACATGGCGACAAATATTTAAAAAAAAAAAACGATTTGCTTGAAACTTTTTATACCCGAGTTTTAGCTGTCGCTAAATAAGAATCTGAAGTTAGATTTTCGAATGGCAGATTCAAATTTAGGAACCCAACAAACCGGCGTGTAAAGAGTTTTGAGTGGATCTGCTATTTTTTTAAAAAAAAATATCACCATGTTGGATCCGACATTTTGAATTTTAAAAATCCAACTGCAAATTCTTCTTAAGCGACTTCAAGATCCCATGTATGAAGAATTTTAAGCATTTCTATTTGTACAAAATTGAGCACTATATTGCATCCGCCATATTGAAATTCAAAACCGCCACTCGGGTAGGTAGGTTATGGGTGTAGTTGAAAATAATTAAGGGGCCCCCATAGGCTAGTTGGTAGCGTGCTAGCCTTGCAACCTGGAGGTCGTGGGTTCGATTCCCACCAGAACCCTTGGTTTTTTTCGCTACAACGAGACGACGGTCATTGTTACCAGTTCTCGATTAGGTTGAATTTATTAAAAAATAAGTTGTAAATAAAAGAAAGAATAAATAAAAATAATTGATCATGTGATCAAAAAAAAAACTATAGTTGAAAATAAATATTAATAGGCGATGACGAACAAATTTTTGTCAATTGTGCCCCCCCGTTTTCAAATTCCTGGATACGTCGCTGATGTAGTAGAAGTTTTTTTAGTCGATTTAGAATTTTCGAATAGAATACTGAAATGTCAAATGAATTCTTTAAACTCCTATTGAATGTTTTCAAATTATATTTATCTGAAAATGGGTAGTTGTCATTTTGAGTTTACTTTTTTTTATTCTACTGTCAAGATGGTCATCTTATTTTGTATAAAGCAAAATGAGAAGCTTAAGAAAAATGAACTCGCTCAATCCCTTTTTCTCTCAAACTGTGAAACATTCTCAGCTACACTAGTCAACAGTGTTTTGACAACTAATAATAGTTTTTGTTTTAAGAATTTACAATTACTCTATATATTTTCATGATTCATAAATATATTTAAATATTAATAATTTTCCTTTAAAATATTTTATTTTTAAAAATAATTTGTTTGAAAACATTTAAGTTGACAATTAAACATTTTAATTGTTTGGAAGTGTTCCAATTATTTTTAGAAAAAATAAAAAATATCTACAATTGCCCAGACATTGATCTTTAATTTTAATCTTTTTTCTTGCTCTTGAAAATCTATTATTTTTTTGTTGACAATTAAGTATTAGAGGTTGAAAACCTACGCACAATTTATTTAAATGTTTTCAAAATTTGTTAATTTTTCTTTTCTCAAAATACGAAAAAAATTTCTCAGTAATTGTCATTGTTTTTTGGAAAAACATTCAATTAATATTAATTTAAATAAAAATATAATTTTAGTAAAATAAAAAAATTAAAAAAAGAAATTTCCCGTTTAGCAACATAATGTTTAAGTTTGAACTTGTATCCCAAATATCTTCAGCTCCCCCTAGCGGAGGAATAAACGAAATGTGAAACGCAGCATATCCATATACTTTTGAACTCAATTGATCTTCTAAGAATTACAATAGATGAATTTATCTTTTTCGAATTTCAATTGATGTTTTTCGAATTTTTCAATTGATCTTTAATCGAATTTCAAGGTATTTTCTTTTGAATTTTTTAATTGGCCTTTTTCGAATATCAATTAATTTTTTTCGAATTTCAATTGATCTTTTACAAATTAAAACTGATCTTTTACGAGTTTAAAATTGCATTATCGAATTTTAATTTAAATTTATGCATTTCAAATGGAGTATTCGAACTAGAGATGGGCGCTGGTCACGTGGGTGCAATCACGCGTGAATTACGCGGGAGTGTGAGTGATTTTCATTGCAATCACGTGATTGTGAGTGAGCGTGAGTTGAAAAAAAATCTGCGTAAAAGAGTCATTTATTTTTTGCGTGAGTTTGCGTGATTGGATTTTTTGATTGGACTTTTTTGTTTTTTTTTTCATTTTTTGAAAAAAAATATTTTTTAGTTTTTTTGGTAAGAAAATTTTTTTGCGTGAGTAATTTTTCGTGACTTGCGCGTGAGCGTGATTGAGTTTTACGTGACTCATGCGTGAACGTGATTAAATTTTTTATTACTCACGTGAATAGTGAGTGAGTGATAAGTGAGTGATTCGATTATTTTTTGCGTGAGTGAGTTTCAGTCAAAATCCGCACGCGCCCATCTCTAGTTCAAACTACCAAGAAATTCTTCGAACTTCAATTGGAATTCTGTTATCTAGTGTAACTCTCCAACTATTATACAATAGGGTGGAGCAATTTTTTGGGCAAAAGATCACAGAGACAAAAAAAAAATTTACACACCAAAAAAATTTACACACCAAAAAAATTTTTTAAACCTAAAAATATTTTTTCCATTAATTTTCGAATATTAACTAATATTTTTTGGTAAAAAAATAAATAAAAAAAATTTTTGTTTTTCAGTTTTTTCGGAACTTTCCGATTTTCAAGTCAAAAAAGAACCCAAAGACATTGCCCTGCAGGTCCAATATCTTTATACCCTCCAACCACAGTATGGGGGTATACTCACTTTGTCATTCTGTTTGTAACGCATAAAAATATCGGTCGGGGACCCCATAAAGTATATATATTATTGATCTATGATCGATTCTAAGTCGTTCTATGAATGTCCGTCCGTCCGTCCGTCTGTATAAAACACGATTCAGTCCAAAATAAAAGAGCTAGACCCCTGAAAATTGGTCAGAATATGTATGATGTTCATAGGCCGGTTAAGTTCGGAAATGGGCAAAATCGGGCCAGGGGGAAAAAAGTTTCCCCTTAACAAACTAAAAAAACCTCTTAAAAAACGCAATTTTTACATCTTTTTTTGCCATTATTGTTAAACAAATAAAATCTTTTTATTTCAGAAGGGGTTTAAACTCCTGAACTTAGACCCAGGGGGCTAGAAAATTAAGTTTTTTTCTACCCGCCCCCTTTTGTGGGCGTGGATTTAAAAAAACCATTAAAATAATGAGAAAATGGTATTACTAAATTGCAAAAAGCATAATAAATAAATTTGTTAACATTTATCACGATGGGGAAAGTATCCCTCACCACCCCCACCGAGCCCCCCCCCCCCCAAAAAAAACGACGCTGGATTTTTTATATGCTTTAACATGTTGGAGGGTATCATAGATTCGGCATAGCCGAATTTAACACTCTCACTTGTTTTATGTTTATATATACCCTTAAAGGCAACTTTTCCAAACCCCGACGTTTTTGAAATTCGAAAAAAGGAAAATTTGCTCCTCTATAATGTAAAATTGCTCCACCCTAATGCACAATAGAGTGGAGCAACATGTCTATTTTTTCGAATTTCAAAATCATAGGGGTCGGAAAAGTTGACCTTTAGGGTCAATATTAACACAAAAAAATATTGGAACTGTAGGGCAATGTCTTTGTGTTCCTTTTTTGACACTCAAAAAAATAAAACTGTAAAATTAACAAATTTTTTTTTGTTAACTCAAGTTTACTGGCTTTTTAGCAAATTTTTAGTTAAAATCAGCGTTTTAACTACTTTTTTTAGTTAAGTTCAATTTACGAAAATACTAGTTTTGAACAAATTTTGAATTAATTTTTTTTGTTGACTTCAAAACTGAGTTTACGAATTTTTACTAATTAATTTGCTGATTTTTCGTAACAAATTTGTTAAGTGAAATTTCTTCTGTAGCCTCCTATGCAAATCTCATAAGTTCTACTTAAGCTGATGAAAAAACAGAAAAAATAAACTTATAATTTTTTATAAAATATTTTGTAAATTTTAGTTTACGAAAAGTAACAAAAAGTTTAGCTGAATTCAACTAATTTTTTTGTTAATATATGTACATAAAAACGTTACGAAATTTCAGCTAAATTTTTAGTTAAAGTTGCGGTTTTTTTTGCTACATTCATTCTACGAAAAGTTAGCTAAACATTTTTAGTTAAATTAACTAAAAATTTAGTAGGCCCAAAATCAGGTGCTTTTTTAGTTAAATTTAACTAAATTTTTTGCTAACTTTACAGTTTTTTTTTTTTTGAGTGGACTTGAAAATCAGAAAGTTCCAAACAAGATGAAGAAAATAATTGGTTTTTAATGTTTTTTTTTAGCTAAAAATATTAGTTCGAATAAAACATTTTTTTTTTTTGTTTCTGTTCTTTTTTGCTAAAAAAATTGCTCCACCCTATTATACAATTTATATTCCAAACAAATTTTCCTTATTTTTTATGTTTGGGTTGGTTTTTGCTGAAAAGGAAATGCAAATACAATGTGGTGGGAGTTTTAACAGACGTGATAATAAATAGCAGAGATGGGCAATGAAACAAAGCAAGAATTGCCTTTCAAAATTTTTTAGAATCTTTCTGAAAGTTTTTTTACAACATTCTTTGGAACAGGATACATTTAGTTCGTTCGAGCTGATGTATGTCACTAACGGAAATATTGTACCTAGAACAACCTTTTCAGATCGACTCAGAATCACTTTATAAGACGATTTGGTAATGTTCTTCTTTCCGACTGTCTCTCAATCCGTTTGTCTTCTATGTCTTTTTTTTAAGCTTTTAATCAAATTACTAAATTGCAGAAAGACGATCGCAATCTAAATTTGTCATCAGATCTAAAAATATCCCATAAATTGAAATAAAATTTAAGATTTGATCAGATATAATTAGGTTAGATTGAATGGCTGTTCTCCATTTTGGCGAGATCACTCGGAGATCATAAGGCCTATTGTGATTACCTTGATTGATCTGACAGTTAAACTTCAAAGACTGGTAAAGTTTGGTAGACCAAATCGGACCAGGGGGAACAAGTTTCCCCTTAAAGATGTAAACCAACCTCTGAAAAACGCCAATTTGGAACCAGGGGACTTTAAAATTAAATTTTTTCGGTACGCCTCTTTTGTGGGCATGGGTATGAACAATGATTTTTGATGAAAAAAAAGTTTTTGAGAAAAAAGTTTTTGCACTCAAAAAAAAAAAACTGTAAAGTTAGCAAAAAATTTAGTTAAATTTAACTAAAAAAACACCTGATTTTGAACCTACTAAATTTCTAGTTAATTTAACAAAAAATATTTAGTTAACTTTCCGTAGAATGAATGTAGCAAAAAAACCGTAACTTTAACTAAAAATTCAGCTGAAAATTTCGTAACATTTTTTATTAGTTGAATTCAGCTAAACTTTTTGTAAAAAATTTTAAGTTTGTTAAATATTGGTTTTAAACACTAACACTTCACTTTTTTTTTCATTTTTTTTCACAGCATTAAGTTCAGCTTAAGTAGGACTTATGAGATTTGCATAGGAGGCTACAAAAGAAATGTTTAAAATTTTTCACTTGACAAAAATGTTACAAAAAATCAGCAAATTAATTAGTAAAAATTCGTAAACTCAGTTTTAAAGTCAACAAAAAAAATTAATTCAAAATTTGTACAAAACTAGTATTTTCGTAAATTGAACTTAACTAAAAAAAGCAGTTAAAACGCTGATTTTAACTAAAAATTTGCTAAAAAGCCAGTAAACTCGAGTTAACAAAAAAAAGTTTGTTAACTTTACAGTTTTATTTTTTTGAGTGTGATAAAAAAAAATTTTGATGAAAAAAATTAAGAAAAAACTAATGAAAACAAAATCTTTTTTTTTTTATAAAAAAAAAATCATTTTTGGCGAAAAATTAAAATTTTTGAAGAAAAAAAGCTCTGATAAAAAAATTTGATGAAACAATAAATATTTTTATGAAAAAAAAAACATTTTTGGTAAAAAAAAAAAATAACAAAAAAAGCTTTTGGTAAAAAAAAAATTATGGAAAAAAATATATTTATGAAAAAAAAAATTGATCAAAAAATATTTGTTGACAAATTTTCGATAAAAAAAAGTTTTTGGTGAAATAAATTAAATTTTTAATGAAAAATTAAATTTTTGATGAAAAAAGGTTTTAATGAAAAACAAGAACAAAAGTTAAATTCAGCCTTGTCGAATGTAGTGATACCCTCCACAATTTCTAAAAGATTTTTGCAAAAAACTGTATTTAAAATAAAATTACTTTTGAAAAAAAAAATTTTTTTTGGAAAAAAAATTCCGCGAAAAAAGAATTTGGTAAAAAAAAATCCGCGATTTTTTTGTCAAAAAATATGTTCGTACTTGTTTAAATACCATTTGGTGTTCAATTATATTCACATATGTCCACCAGCACCCGAATTAAAGCATTTTGTATTTTTTGGTTATGTTGAATGTATTAAAATTTTTGAGATGTCCTTACATTTTCGTTCATAACTTTTGGAACGCTGAACCGATATCGCTCAAATTCAAATTTTTTTGTCAAAAAATATGTTCGTACTTGTTTAAATACCATTTGGTGTTCAATTCTGTTCAGATATGTCAACCAGCAGCCGAATTAAAGCATTTTGTATTTTTAGGTTATGTTGAATGTTTCAACATTTTTGAGGTGTCCTTACATTTTCGTTCATAACTTTTGGAACGCTGAACCGATATCGCTCAAATTCAATACCAAATGGCTCGGGAGAAATCCCAATAAATATGTTAAATTTCAGTCATCTCCGTGTAATATTTTGGCAGTGATTCCCATTTCTACAGACAGACAGAAATCGCTAAAATTTCTTAAAATCGATCACTGATCAATTATATACTTTATGGGGTCCCAGACCGATATTTCAATGGGTTACAAACGGATGAGTTATACCCTAACACTAACAAGGAAGGGGTTTCAGTGGGCACCCACCGAGTCCTCAAACTCGAATATGGGAATAAGGAAAGAAAAATAAGAGTCACCTTTTTTTTAGCTGCCCAATCTCAAATTTAAAAAAGAGTTGCTACCTGATGAAAAAAATGGGCTCTCAGGAAAATCCGAATAATGGCCGAACTAGCAGGAAATTCGGCAATCGAAAAAATACGGGTCAGCTTAATTTTAATAGAGATTATTATATATGTATGATTTTGGTGGTCGTCCGTGTAAACTATCTCCATGTAAACTACTCCACCGTTTTTACTTTTTTTGGCAATAACGAACTTACCGAAGCCGAATTTAGACACGGCCGATACGCCATTGGATAGGCCTTCAAAAAAACTTTCGACCTGTATAAAAAGTTCATATAGTTTCTTTTGAAGAAATCCCATTTTTCCCCTTGCCTTTAACCCGCTAAATGTGAGATTGGGCACCTAAATGTGAGATTGGGCAACTTTCCCATATTCAAGTTTCAGCAAAATCAGTGGGTGCTCCCTTGTAAGTGGAAGGTATAAAAAAAGCATTTTAATGAAAAAAAAATAATAACTCTGTTAAATTACAGAAAAACTCTGCTAATTTAACAGAGTTTACCATACTTTTCCAGCTAACAACATTTCTTGGTAATTTTACTAAAAAACTCTGTAAAATGATTTTGACAGAAAAAAACTGTTAATTTACAGAGTTTATAGTAAAATATTGATTAAATATTAAATGATTTGGACAAAAAAAAAAATGTTAATTTACAGAGTTTCTAGTAAAATATTGGGTAAATAAACCACCATATAGCAAAGAAAACTATGTAAATTTACATATATTTGTAAAACGCATTTGATGCAAAAAAAAATTTACAGAAAAAACTCTGTAAATTTACATATTTTAGTTAAATGCATGTTATTTTGCAAAATTTTTATAAGATTTCTAAAAAAAAAAATTGTTTAACCTTTTTTTGCTACTTTTTTTAACTTTTTCTCCAAAAAAAAATTTACAGATAAAATTTTGATGTTTGGTAACAAAAACAAAAACTACTCAAAACAGAAAACTTTTTTGGTTATAAAAAATACGAAGTATTTTGCTTAAATCTGTATTTTCGCAGAAAACGCGGTTAATTATCTGTAAAATTAAGATAACGAAGTAAAAAGTAATATAACAGAGGAAACTTTGTTTTTTTGTCACAACAAAATACAAAGTATTTTCTTTAAATATGTATTTTGACAGAAAACTCTGTCAAATATCTGTTAAATTGAGATTACAGTAATTTTACGGAGTATTTTACAGAGTTATTATTTTGAGTGTAGCCATATACAAACATTTTTCACCGGGCAGCTTAAAAAAATTTTGTTCTCCAAGTTAAACATCCAATTTACAAACCCCAAAAAAAATGGCGAAAAACAGGTAAATCTGCACATTTGGTAACCATGAGAGCACAACTCTGCTAAAAGTAACAGCTTTGGGTTAAGTTAATGCCCTATTGTTATTCTTTTTTTTATAGTTTTTCCTACTTCTTTTTACCCGGCTGAATCGTAACAAATTACTACTATAAAACAATAGGCCTGTTTTACCTCCAACTCCTCCTACTCCTCATATTCTACTTGTATATTAAAAAAAACTGTCTAAAAAAAAGACAATAACACATAAATTCTTCCTTATTTTGAGAATTTTTATAACTTTCAAGACGACAACTAGACGGGAAAAATAAGACAAAACTCCAAACATAGTAGTTTTATAAAGAACTACTCTACTACGACGGCGATGACTACTTTTTAGTGTGTGGTGTTGTTTTTCAAAGCAGAGATGACAGCGTGACAGATAATATTTTCAAAAATTAAAAGTGATTCTGATTAAAAGCTCGTTCGCACTTGCTTTACTGTAACATCCCTCCCCACACCAGACCCACATAACAAACCAGTTGCCACAATCGAATATATTCCGACCTCATTTTTAAGGTTATCGCAAACCGGTCATTCGGTTGTTACAACTTCATTTCGGTTGTCACAACTTCATTTCGGTTGTCTCTCTCTACCTTATGGATGTTGTCACAAACATATTCCAGTTGCCATAAAAGAATGACCGCTAACTACAACCTCAAAAATGATTTTGAAATATTTACGGTTGTGGCAACTGGACCTGGACGGTTGTGGCATTGTATGGGGATAGGTCTTAACATAGACCGGGTTTTAAATTTCAATAGACTTGGACTAAATGAAGCTAAAGCTTTACATTTTATCCAAAATGTTCAATAATTGTGCTTACACCGTTTACATTGACAGATAGACAGACTTCGCATTTTTCGTCTTACATCAATATGATGATGCAGTGTCATCAACATGTGATGAAATTTTTCATTATTAATGAAACAGTGTTATCATATTGATGACAACTCTTCATCATATTGATGATGCGTTACATAAGGCGAAGATTAATGAAAAATTTCATCATATTGATGTAACTTTTCTTCAATATAATAAACTAATATTTCGGGTATTTATAAAAACCACCACAAACTCACTATAATCTCGATTCAAAAAATATCAAATAGTGACAGTTTAAGTGAGAACTAAAGTTTACAAAAATCCTCACTCTCTCATCTCCAATACTTTACTAGAGATAATTTCGCATGGAATACATGTTTTTAAGCTTCCGTGTATAGGAATAATTTTACGGTGTTATTTTGTATGTGTAAAAAAACAAGAACGGAGATGGTTTCGTTTTGGGCTGGGAAGTGATAACAAGAATGATGAAGTAAAAGATGTCGTAAAAATATTATTTACAGCAAAAAAAAAACAGAAAAAACGGTTGGGGGAAAATACTATAAAAAAAATCAAACAATGAGAATTAAATATAAATGCGAGAAAAAAACAATGATACAATCATACACGA
The DNA here is from genome assembly GCA_963921195.1 of Pegoplata infirma. Taxonomy (NCBI): domain Eukaryota; kingdom Metazoa; phylum Arthropoda; class Insecta; order Diptera; family Anthomyiidae; genus Pegoplata; species Pegoplata infirma. Next base: position 24,580,565 of record OY992536.1, on the reverse strand, counting down.
TTATAAACTATAAAATATGTATGAATTTTTAACGAAAGGAGTTATAAATATGAGAATTTTATTATGTAAATCTACCATGAAGCAAAGATGACCCTACAAAATGTTTGAAGCTTTAAATTTGAGTGTATTTTATGGGTATTTTTTATACGACAATTTCTTCAGAATCTAAAATTTTATTTGAAAATAATCCTAAGATCTTTAAGTTTTTCTAAACGAAAAATATCTTTGAATATTTTAAATTTTATATCAGTTTAGTTACAATTTTTTTAAAATAATGATGTCAAACTTTTTTTTAAACTTTTTCCTCCGTTCGGCATTTTTGAAAATAATGGCGCCAAACTATGTTTTATTAATTATTTATCCCGTTATGGATTTCTTAAAATAATAGCACCGATTTTTTTTCAAATTCTGATTAATTTTTATTAAAAAATAAAAATTGTTGTATTCGGCCTTTAAAATATTATATTTTGTGTAGGTTTATTATAGCTCGAGGTCACTTTTTCTTTACTTATTAAAACTATGATATTCTCATAGAATAATTTTCAAGAAAATTATTTTTCTGTTTTTAGGGCTTGTAACTCATCACAATATAGTCAATGATTAAGTGCTAATCAAATGTCAAATTTATATGAAATTGATCAATGATTAGTATTAATCATTGATTAGCTTTTGATAAGTTACCAGCCCTTAATTTATTTATTTCAAATTTATTTAATATTATCTAATGTGTAATCATATGTAAATCTGTTTTAATAATTTTTTGTTTGTCGTTTGACAGTCGTGATCAATTTAAGGAAATGTACAATTTTCTTCTTCTAATTCTCAGTGAGGGTAGAATTAAATATGTATTAATATTCTTGTTTGAACATTAGCGATTTGTCATTTAAATTCGCTATGCATTTTGTATACGATATTTATATTTGCTAAATAGTCTTGAAAATGGAATCTCACAAATTCCGAAACACGTGTCGGCTAGGGAAAAATGACCAAAAATAAAATATTCTTGAAAATATTATAGTTTTAATTATTAAAGAAAAAATTACCTCGAGCTAGAATAAACCTACTCAAAATACTTTTTTTTTATTTTTTTTGTCAAAAATAATTATTTTTAAGAATTTTTTAATATTTTGTTTATATTAAAGTTTTATGCTGTAACTTTTCTACAGTATGGAAGGTATCAATATATTCGGTGAAACCGACATTAACTTTTGTACTTGTTTTTGAGTGTATTATCCTTCTATCTGTCCTCTCCGTCTGTGGAAAGCACACTGGAATCAAACCCAAAGGATCTAGACTCCTAAAGTTTGGCCGATATATCTTGTGTTCGTCTAGCTATTGGTCAAAATCGGAACAAGTCGAAAAATTCAAAAAAAAAAATTGTTTCTCACTTTGTTCGAAACTTTAAGCTCGTTAATGGGCAAAACCGGGCCTAGGGAAAAATTCCACAACCCTAAAAAACGCCAGTTTTTTTTTTTAATAAAACATTTTCTGTCAAAAGTAGTTCAAAGTCCTGCACTTGGACCCAGAAAATAAACATTTTTACGAAACGCATTTTGTGGGCATGGATGTAAAAAATAAACGAAAATTATGATAAAATTAAGAGCAAAAATCACAATGAATCAATTTTTAAACATAAATCACGAGGGAGAAGGTGTCCCGACGGTCGCTCAATACCAACCATACAATACTACACCAATATTTGCTGGAAAATAGGTCACAAGTCCACACATGGACCAATTAAAGATATTTTGTGTAAAACTTTTCATAAGTGTAGAAAACAGACACAAACGAAATTTAAGAGAAATAGACTTGCTTTTGTTGCCATTAAACCTATTTAGCTAAATATCGGGCGAAATTTTTTTGTGGGACTGACAAGGGAAGTATCTCAACCCTTATGAACCGATTTGCCGGAAACTTAAAATATATATTAAAGAGACGATTTTAAGGTTGGGGTGTCTCGGCTTATCGGCCATATCGGTGTTTAAAAATTTCGTTGTCCCCTTACACTGAAAAAAATAACCTTCCTGATATTAATGAAGCGGATTCATTATTTTGTTTTCATTACTTAAATGAAGGAATTCATAAGCTGATTGAAATTTCATGCATGTTATGAACAAATTTTATGAAACTTGTTTCATTGGATTTCATAATTTCATTAAAAAATATCATAAGATTTTTTAGAACTAAATACAACTCTGCGTTGCGAATAAGAGAATGGAAACAGAACAAAAACATACGACGTTTTATTACACCACGCATGTTTAGTCTAATTGTAATTTTTACATGTGTGTTAACTTTTTTCTAATAAAATAAAATAATTTTATATTTTTTTGCTTTGTTATTGAAACTTGTGTGTGTGTTATGCTGGTTATATCGAATTGAAATTACAAGTGAAAAGTTCCGTATAAGTGTTTCTTTTGACTTTTTCTTATAAAATATAATATAATTTGCAACAGAAAAATTGTTTTTTAAGTCATTAAAATTTTATGATGAAACGTAGGGTAATTTGTGTTGTTACATTGCTTCGTTGTTGCTACGTTTTGGCAGCACGTGTTTTTAAAGTCATCACGTTTTTATCTTTTATAGTTTACCTTATATGGCAATTCAGACCAATTTAAGTTTGGAGTAAAATTTTGTTGTGTGTAAAAACTAGGTGAAAACCATAAAAAGTGTGCAATTAAGGGTCATGTCACAGACTCAATTCCGTTCGGAAGTGGAATAAGTGGTTCACTCGTAAAACGCAAAGCAAATACTTTTTTTCGGAATGAAACCACTTTTAGCAATTCAATTCCACTTTGATTTTTAAACGTGATTTCATTCCGAAAAAAATATTTGTTTTGCGTTTTACGAGTAACCACTTTTTTCAAATCCGATCGGAATTGACCCTGGGACATGCCCCTAAATAAAATTTCAGTGACGGTTACATGTGACTTACCAAAATTTTTATTAATGCAAATTTTCACTTATAGGTTGATACTTGCTTTTTTTAGGTAACTAGTTCCTAACTTTATTAGGGGCTTTCTATGGGAATTTCGATAACTTTAACCAACAGGAATTTATCGTAATTCCCATAGAAAACCCATAATGAAGTTAGCAACTAGTTACTTGTAAAAAGCAATTATCATACGCTCATTACCAACTACTATTCCACATTTAATTAATGGATATTTTCATACATTTTATGAAAAACTTCATAAAACGTTTCAAACAAGTTCTACGAATATTTTCATTATTTATATGCAAGTTTTCATTGAAAGGAACTTTAATGACACCAGTTTCATTAATCAAATGAAACCTGTCTTCGGTTGAAAACGTGAGTCATTTTTCATTAAGGTTATGTCAATTTTCATTAATTTCACGAAGCTATTTTTTTCAGTGTATCTACTTACATTTGTATGGGAGTGTCGCGGAAGGTAATGAGTTAAGAGCTGAATATTAACTTTTTATGTAGTAGAAAAGAATGCCTTTGCGTTTTTTCCTAGTGTTTTTTGTTGTATTTGTTATAGTTTTAAAGCACTCCACTAGGAAGTGGTAATGACTTTTTTTGCAGGGATTTTTCATATAGACGAATGCTCAGATTCTGAGACATTTTCCATATAAAAAACCTCGATTCTGAAACATATTTCATATGGAAAAACTCTCAGATTTTGAAATACATTTTATGTGGAAAAATTCTTAGATTCTGAGATTTTTTATCATTTTATTTATCATATCGAAAAATTCTTTGATTCTGAGTTATTTTATATAGAAATATTCTTAACATTTTTTATATAGAAAAATTTTTCCGATTCTGAGACATCATATAGAAAAAATTTCGGATTCTCACATATAATTTGTTTCTAAAATTTTACCTATAGATAGAGGGTTTGTTTCTCAAAAATTATTTAAAGTACATAATGAAAATTATCAGATAGTGGGTTTTGTATTTTAATAAAAATTAATTATTATGATTTCCTTTACGACATCGGTAAATTTTTAACGTGATTTATTTATGATAACGGCTTATAAAAAAAACCGAAATCGCAGTTTTGGTCTAAAGGTGCTGATTTTTAAGACAAAAATTATTTTTTTTACCAAATTTATCTCAAAAGTTGGCAAACTGTAAAAAAAATTAAAAACGCGATTTTGGTCCACAGATGATGATCAGCATCGCGATTTTTAAGATTATTTTTTTTTTTCATAATCTACACACGACATCCAAATTTTGAACCATATTTTCCAAAAAAGTCAAACAAGAATTTTCAGCCAAAATTAGCATCAGTGGACCAAAATCATGCAAAAATTAGTATGAAAACATGTATTGCAAGGTGAAATTATTCCAAAACAAGTAACAAAGTTAAATTCGGCTTTGCCGAATGTATTGATACCCTCCACAGTGTAATAAAAGATTATTTGCAAAAAAAAAAAAAAAATTTTTTTTAAATTCCGCGGAAAAAAATTTTTGGTAAAAAAAAATATTCCGCGAATTTTTTTTTTTTTGTAAAAAAACTGGTTTGTACTTGTAAGAATTCCATTCTGTGTCCAATTCTGTTCACATATGCCAACCAGCAGTCAATTTAAAGCATTTTGTATTTTTAGGTTATGTAGAATATAGAAAAATTTTCGAGGTGTTCTTACATTTTAGTTCATAACTTTTGAACCGCTGCACAGTGGGGTGGATGATACCTAAAATGGCGATTAATACATAGAAGACTTAATTTTAAAATATTATAACTTTTTATTGATGAGTAATCTTAAACACATAAAAACACAGCATTTTCAAAAAAAAAAAACATTGGAAAAATTTTTTTTTTAAACTGTTAGGCGCTTTATTGTTTTTCGGATATAATATCTGATTTCACAATTTTTGCTGTAACTTTGGAACAAAAAGCTTTACATTTATAAATAAAATGGCACATTATAGCGAACTTAATGTGCTATTAAAAACTTAAAAAAGTAAATATATCGTATGTGTTTTTATTAGTATAATTTTAATTTAAAATTCGATTTTTGTTTTTCACTAAATCTTATTAATGTACAAATTTATCTCAAAAAGTCGCGAAACAGAAGATTAAAAATTTTTTATTAATGGATAATCATAATTTAATAAAACGCAGCATTTCAGAAGAAAAATTGGAAAAAATATTTTTACCTGTTAAACTTTTTTTTCTGTTTTTCGGAAAAAGCCTAATTCACAATTTTCGCTGTAACTTTGACATCAAAAGAATAAGTAAATAAATATAAAATAAATAAAATATGTATTCAAATTCTGATTAATTTTTATTAAAAAATAAAAATTGTTTTATTCGACCTTTAAAATAGTATGTTTTGAGTGGGTTTATTCTAGTTCGAGGTCATTATTTCCTTTACTAATTAAAACTATGATATTCTCATAGAATAATTTTCAAGAAATTAATTTTTCCGTTTTTAAATTTATTTATGTTGGTAATTTTTTTCAAGACTTAATCGACACGTGTTTCGGGATTTGTCAGATCCCATTGTCAAGATTATTTAGCAAAAAAAAAAAAAAATATGAGAATATCATAGTTTTAGTTGGTAAATGAAATAATGACCTCGAGCTAGAATAAATCTACTTAAAATAAAATATGTATTCTTATTAGTATTAATTCAATTTTAATCAAGTTTTTATTTTTCACTTAATTCAGTTAATGTGAACATTTATCTCAAAAATTTACAGACGAAAATTTTTAAAGGATCAGAACAGAATAATTTAAGGTCTAGTTGATGAGGTTATGTATGGTGTATCTTCATCAAAATCACTCACGCACTCATCTCTCACAAAACAAAAAACAACAAAATACCAAAAATATGGAAATTGAGAGTATTTTAACACAACAAGTAAGAGTGATGTGCCGAATCTTCTATACCATCCAAAACGTTACAAAACTACAAACAAATTTGGGGGGCATTTTTGATAGGGGCTCGGAGGGGGACGTAGGGGGCACTTTCACCCTTGCGATTAATCATTGCAAATTAATTTTTATTGGTTTTTGCACTTAAGTAATACAATTGCATTATTATTACATATTTTTTATAACCACGCCCCAAAAAGGGGGCGGGCGTGCGTTTGCGTGATTTAAAATAACTCACGCACCCATCTCTTATAAACAGTACACTCATGAGCTGCAGTTACAACTACCATACGGAATATAAGGACAAAATATTATGAAAACAACTTGATTTTTAGTCTTTTTTTTCACAAAAAAATTTATAAGTCAAAAACCGCAAAAAACCGCAAACGGACATTCAGGGATTTATTAGATGAAATCATATATTTAAAGACCATATAGGCGGATTTTCACTCTTTCACAGACAAAGTTGTTGAAACTCAATATTTATATCAAAAATACCCTATTTTTAGAGCATTTTTATTATTTTTTTTTTTTAATATTTCCAAAACATTTATCTAAACCAAAAATTTTTTTTTATATGCTCAAATACCTAAAGTAGACTGATCCATTATGAAGCTTTCAATTTTAGAAGTCTTTATACAAAATAAAATTACTTGAAATATCAAAATTTTCACTTTAAATCAATGCGCGCAAAAATAATAAAAATAATTGAACTTTAAACACACACTGCAAATAAAGTATACAACTTAGAACTTTGTTTTTTGCCATTATTGATGTTGAATTTTATCTACTTTAACCTGGTACCAAACACGGTTGTGAAAGTTAATGTTCATCTATTGAATTAATCGCCACTTTGGATGCATTTCACCCCTCTGTGCGCTGATCCGATTTCGCTCAAATGCAATACCAAACTACTTAGAACAACAAAAAGTAAATTTGCTAAATCTCAGTCATACATATATGTTTAATACTTTGATCGTGATCACCATTTCACCAGACGGACAGACAGACGGACAGACAGACGGATATCGCTAGAATGTCTTAGAATCGATCACTGATTAAGAATATATGTACTTTATGAGGTCCCAGACCGATATTTCGATGAGTTACAAACGGAATGACAAACATATGTCTCTATAACTAAGTGGAGGGTATAAAAATATTTATAAATTAATTATTTGAAAAGATAGAGGGTTTTGCATTCAGAAAAATTAATTGTGTAAGATAAAGAAAACCAAAAATGCAAATAAAATAGCAAAAAAAAATATTTTTGTTCTGAATTTTACACAATAGATAGGGGCCGTTTTACTGAATATTTCTCTATCAAAAAGTTATTTTCGTGAAAATGGAAGATAGAGGGTTTTGAATATAAAGAACTCGATATAGAACAATTTTCTGTGACATTTTTTATATAGAAAAATTCTTAGATTCTGTGACATTTTTTATATAGAAAATTCTTAGATTCTGAAGCATTTTTCATATAGAAAAATTCTCAGATTTCGAGTCTTTTTTCATACAGAAAAATTCTCAGATCCTGAGTAACTTTTCATAAAGAAAAATTCGCAGATTCTAAGATATTTTTCGTATAGAAAAATTCTCGAATTTTGAGAAATTTTTTCACATAGACCCATTTTTAGGATTTTTAGACATTTTTCATTCCATGATTCGGAGACATTTTTGATATAGAAAAATTCTCAAATTCTGAGATATTTTTCATTTAGAAAAATTCTTAGATTCTAAGCCGTTTTTAATACACAAAAATTCTCAGATTCTGAGAAATTTTTCATATAGAAAAAATTTCAGATTCTAAAACATTTTTCATGTAGAAAAATTCTCAGATTTTAAAACATTTTTCTTTAGAAAAATTTTCAGATTCTGAGTGAATTTTTATATAGAAAAATTCTGAGATTCTGAGAAATTTTTTCATAATAGAATAGATATTGAGAAATTTTTTTAAAGGTCCTAATATTTTCTCGGTTTTTAAAATACCAAATGTAGGGCATTACGAAACTCAAATAGAAAAAAAATTAGTACTACTATAAAACTACAAAAAAAAAAAAATTGAGGGAGTTATATGAATGGGTTGGGGCTTATTCACATAAAATAAAAACGAAGGATGGGATAGTATGTTGGATGTCATTATTAAATGAGAATCTGTGGTAGAGATTTTTTTATACGTTCGTTCGTTGTATGTGGAAAATGTATATGAAAATATGGACAAAGCACACAAGACAAAGCAACAAAATAGGAAAATAGAAAAGGTAGGGTCAATTTATAAAAAAAAATATATATTATAAAATCCTTTATTATGCCAAATTCGAAAAAAACAGAAGAAAAAAAAACCCTTGGAAAAACTTACCCAAAATAAAATATTGATTAAAACCATAAGGAATTTAACACATGAACAGCAACCGTTGAGACCCATTTTGAAGATTTTATATTAAAATTTTTCCAAAAAAAAAAATTTTTTTTTTTCAAATGAAAAATGCAGTTTGTAGTTAATAGATGTTAAAAAGAGATGAATTTTCCCCGTAGTTGTTGTTATTGTTGCTTTTTAATAACACACAAGATGGAGTGAAGTTGACACAATCACATACACTAACACACACACACTCACGTATATTTAATACACCAATAACACTTTTACTATGGTGTAGTGTTAACTTCTCTAGTTAGTTGTACACTTGGTGTAATAAATATTTTTTTTTTTATTATTGTTGTTGTTGATTTTCTTCTTTTACTTTAATTTTGTTGTTGTGAATTTTATTTTATATTTTTTTGCTTCTTCTTTTCAACAAATACACACACTGTGTTTTTAGTACTCTACTAAAAAATATTATGTGTGTACTCTCAAACTGGCAAACAACTCACATTAACTAAGGAAAAAAAAATGAACACACACTAAACTGGGGCTTCCTTTGACCTCTTTAAACTTTTCTATCTTTTCGTTGTGCACTTAAAATTTTAATCTGTGCAAATATTTCTTTGCTGCTTTATTTTCACTGGTACATAATTTATTTATTACTTATTTTTCACTTTTATTTTTATATATTTTTTATTATAAATTATTTTTATTTATTCCTTTTTAAAAGAACTTCTTTTAATTTTAATCTCTACTTGTATTTTTTTTTATATTATACACGCAGCCAACATCCTCGAATTTTAAAACGCTTCTTTTCGTTGTTTTAATATTTTTCTTAGTTATTTTAATAATTTTTACCGCTCTGTTCGTTCTCTCGTCACTATCTGATTTTTTAAAATTTAATAGAATCTGTTTTTCCCTTCTTAGGATTTTCATTTCACATTAAAACAGCCATAAAAAAAAACAACACAACACAATTCAAATATACACACTGTGTTTTAGTAACTCACTATTTGTTGAGATACTTGAGTACATGTTATCATCTCTCTATCTTTCTCTTTGTCTCATTAGTGTTGGTTATGCAGGGAAAAATTGTGTTGACACTATAAAAAACTAGAAATGGGGATTTTTAAGTGCTATTTGGTAAAAATTTTCTATAACGTACCAAAATGTCAGGGCTTTTAATGAATTAATTACAAAATACAATTTTATTTAGTTTTTTTTTAAGAGTTTTTATTTTGCTAAATAATCTTGACAGTGGAATTTGACAAATTCCGAAACACGTGTCGATTATGTCTTGCAAAAACGACCAACTCAAGTAAATTTATAACAGGAAAATAATTTTCTTGAAAATTATTCTATGAGAATATCATAGTTTTAATTAGTAAAGAAAATAATGACCTCGAGCTAGAATAAACCTAATTTTTATTTTTTAATAAAAATTAATCAGAATTTGTCACAGAATATGAAAATTTTGCGGAACAAGTCTAGTTGGCAGACATTGCTCCTTTTTTCAGAAATAGGGATGAAATAGGTGAGTCTAAAAAAAAAAAACATTTGTCGGAGGCCCATGGTTTTCGAGTTATGGGCATCCAAAGATTGGAGCTATAATTGGATATATCTTATGAAATAATTGGTTTCATTCGAAAGCATATTGAAATACCTTTAATCAGTGGGTATCAGGTTGATTGGCTACCATTTAATTTCCTCTCTCAAAAAGTTGGTTCTCTTAGTGTTGCCTATGCTATTGCATGTAAAATCTCTCTTAAACATTAAGAGAACCAATTTATATAAAGTAACATATTGTTTTGGGGCCTATCAAAATCTCTGATATTATTCTTTACTCTATGCCTTTAATATGACATTTAAAAAAATTGGATCCATTAACCCATTGGGGAGCAACAGCAAATTTTAGATTTTTTAACTGGACTTTTTGCAGTAAAATAATTTTATTTTAAAATTATACCTTATTAACCTATATATTTATGGAACTAGGATTAAAGCTTAGATATTAAGCTTTAATTTGGCATTTTGTTGGACCCATTAACCCTTATAGAACCGGAGATATCAAATGTTGAACAATGATAATTTATTTCTTGTTTTCAATATTATTTTGATTTATGTGTTGAAAAAGTTTCATTTTATAAAATCGCTCATGTTGCTTAAAACATAGCTTGTTTTCAAAGCGTTCACATTTTATGAAAAGCTTACATCATTAAGCTGAAATTTGTAGGTAATTGGGCAACTCTGTTAATTTGTTTCACTAATTACCGTTTTTTACGAGTATGTATATTAAGCGAATTCTGGAAATTTGCTGGCCCATTATATGATCTCATTAATCCGTGCACCGAATGTGATACTATTCGAGAATTAGCCGAAGAAGATCCATTAGAACTAGACTTTGGTGATGAGAATTTATTACACTCTTCCCTATCATATTCAACAAGCCAAGAAAGTAAAGATCATATTGAAGCAGATATAATTTTAAAAGATCCTCTAATATAGGATTAAAACATTAGAGGAAATAAGGTTTAGAAAAAATAATCCTAATATTACCCGGGTGAAAATGAACATGTATGTTCATACATGATCATACATGGTACCCTGTATGATAGTACATGAACAATATATGGAAATGTATGTCATATATGGGAGCATATATGAACATTAAAGGTGTCCTTACGACTAAGGTAATTTTTCAAAATCACTTTTGAATATGTGGTAGGGTCCTAAATTGTAGTTTAGTATCTAAAAATGAGTGATCCAAAATTTGGGGATAATCGGATCAAAATAACTCGTGCCGAAAATGGATTGAAGTTTTGGGACACTCTTATGTGATAAAAAAACACGTTTTTTCTAGTTTTTTGAAAATTATTGGTATATGTTATTTTTTGTTAATTTTTGTGTTAAATAATATGAAAATAGTACTAAATTACCTTTCCAAAAAGGTTAAAAAAATTCAAATCGGATAAAAAATAAGCATTTTATGCATACATGCCCCAGACCATTGCATGGTTTTTTAAGCCAAAATTTGAAAATGTTCAAAATTTCTAGGCAAAAAAATAAAAAAAAAAAATTTGTACTTTATAATGTTATTAAATACATGTTATAGATAAAAACTAACAAATATAGTAGTCTAGATTTTTTTTTAATTTGGCGTGGGTAGTGATAAAACTTCCGCGGATTTCAAAGAAAATGTGTTTTTCTATGGTAATTTAGCAAATATGGAAAAAAAATGTTTTGTATTGTACTATACCAAGTGTAAAACATGCATTCTGTAAATTTTTTAGAGAAATAGGGCATCTTTAACCCTTTTCATCGAGGTGAAATAACAAATTTGGGACATTACATATTTATATAAAACAAGATATCTGCATATCTCCGGTTTCTCAAAAGTTATAGAATTTACATTTTACGCTTCGTTCCGTACAATAAAGAAAAAATTTCCCCATATTTGCTTAATTATTGTGAAAAAACGCATTTTATTTGGAATCCGCGGAAATTTTATCACTACCGGCGAAAAATAAAAAAAAATCTTGACTACCATATCTGCTATTTTTAATCGTAAACATGTCTTCAATATGATCAGAAAGTAAAATTATTTTTTTTTTATTTTTTGCCTAAAAATTTTGAAAATTTTGAAATTCTGGCTTTAAAACCCATACAATGGTCTGGGGCATGTATGCGTAAAATGCTTGTTTTTTATCCGAATTTAATTTTATAAGTCTTTTTGGAAAGATAATTTAGTACCATTTTCGTATTGTTTCACAAAAAAATTAACAAAAAATAACATATACCAACATTTTACTAAAAACTACAAAAAAAGGGTTTTTCTTTCATATAAGAATGCCCCAAAACTTCAATCCATTTTCGGCACGAGTTATTTTTAGCCGATTGTCCCCAAATTTTGGCTCACTCATTTTTAGATACTAAAGAACAGTTTAGGACCCTACCAGGTGTAAAAAGATGATTTTCATTTTTAAGGACACCTCTAATGAACATACACACGTAATGTAATATTCCATATATGTAAATGTATGCAACTATGTGTGTAAAGGTATATGTCATACACCTTCATATATGCTACGCATCTGCATAGCATACATGTCTTAAAAACATTTTTGTTTTAAGGTTGGGTTCGGCAAAACTTTGCAAAATTGGACGAAGTTCATGTATGGGTTCAGTCTGAAAAAGTCTTTCGGTCAGACAATAATGATCATACATCATCAAGATTGATTATAATTTTTGTATTCTATAGGCGAATATGAACGGCACTAAAGTAAACAACCAAATTTAGAAGAAAATGCGAACACTTTGACGGTATTACTATCAGAGCTGCGAAGGATTTCATTCCTTAATTAGATTTGGTGTTCTGAATTAAACTTTAATGATTGCGTTCCCCAATCACAATTTATCGAATGATTTTACACTTGATTTTAAAATATGCGCATTCGATTTCTTTTACATTTGACCATGAAATTGAATGCGTAATTTTTTATAAATTCGATTTTTAAGTCTCATGAATAATAAAAAAATGAAATAAAGAATGCATTCAATTTTTAAAATTCTCGTAAACAAGAATTCGATTTAATGGTAAAAATCGAATCCATTCCAAGAAATATTGATATTTAAAGATAATTGTATTCAGTGACTATTAAAATCGAATGTATTTTATTTGTGAATTCATTCGAAAAGTGGTTAATTCTTCGAAGCTTTGATTACCCTAAAGTATCATAAAGTATATTTTTAAAATATTCGTTGGTTTTTATTAAAAAAACAGTGTCATAAATTAATACAAATTATTTATATTTGAAAAAATTTAAATTAATAGACGTTTTATGAAAAAAAAAAAAATGTACATACAAATTCATGTATGACAATGTATGATCATTAATGTACATGTACCCTCAAATTACGGATATGCACATGTATGGACATCCATACATGCATCATATATGAACATACATGCTCATTATCACCCGGGTAGGAAGAAAAATCCCAAAAAGGCGAAAATAAGCCATATCTGGAAGAAAAAAAAAATCGCGCGATTTTTTTTCTTTCCAGATATGGCTTATTTTGGGATTTTGAAAATATGGCATTATTTTTTTAAGAATTCTTTCTTTCATGTAAATATATAGTATAAAGTTATTCAATACGAAGAAATGAAGTACAAATAAAAAAAAATAAATTTTATCAATGTTCACCATTTAATATCTCCGGTTCTATAAGGGTTAATCGATCGAACTAAATGTCAAATTTAAGCTTAAGCTCTAATCTTTAAGTTTAGTTGCATAAATATACAGGTTAATAATGCATAATTTTGAAACAAAATTATTTTACTGCAAAAAGGCCACTAAAAAAATCTAAAATTTTTGTAAATGTCATATGAAAGGTATTTCAATAAGTTTTCGAATGAAACCAATCTCGACCAGATCGGACCATTATTTCGAAGATATATCCAATTGTAGTTCCAAACTTTGGAAGCCCATAACTCGGAAACCATGGGTCAACGACAATTTTTTTGTTTTACTCAACATTAAAAGACAAAAAAAAAAAATACTGCAGATAGTATTTTTTTTGGATCAGAGCAATGTCTGCCAACTAGATTTTAGCCAATTTTGCTTAACAAAAAACGTCACAGGATATGAAAATTTTTCTTAACGAAAAATGTCTCAGAAGCTAAGATTTTTTTTTATACAAAAATTGTTTTAGAAGTTGAGAATTTTTAAATACAAAAAAATGTTGTAAAATCGGAGAATTTTTCTGTATGCAAAATGTCTCAGAATCTGAAAATTTGTCTCTACAAAAAATGACTCAATAACTAAGAATTTTACTACAGGAAAAATTCAGTATCTGAAAATTTTTCTTAGCGAAAAATGTCTCAGAATCAAAGAATTTTTCTATACAAAAAATGTCTCAGATTCTAAGAAAAATGTCTCAGAACGTGAGAATTTTTCTTTACGAAAAATGTTTCAGAATCTGAGAATTTTTCTATACGAAAAAATTTAAAAATGTCTCAGAATCTGAAATGTATCAGAATCAGAGACCTTTTCTATATGAAAAACGGCTCAAAATCTGAGATTTTTTGTACGAAAAATGTCTGGGAATCTATGAATTTTTTTAGACGAAAAATGTCTCAGAATCTGCGAATTTTTCTATACGAAAAATATGTAAAAATCTCTCTAAAAATGTTTCGTGTAAAAAAAATTCTTAGATTCTGAGACGTTTGCAAAATTCTGAGACATTTTTCGTACAGAAAAATTCGTAGATTCTGAGATATTTTTTGTGTAGACAAATTCGGAATCTGAGCATTTTTCGTATAATTCTCAGAGTCTGAGAATTTCTCTATACGAAAAATTTATCAGAATCTGAGAATTTTTCTATAAAATAAAATGTCTCAGAATCTGAAAATATCTCAAAATCTGAAAATTTTTTATCTGAAAATTGACTTAGCATCAGAGAATTTTTCTGTACGAAAAATATCTTCGAATCTGAGATTTTTCTTATACACTCAAAAAAGTATGTCGGTAAAATCTACTACAAAAGACAGTTGTTTTGACTACATTTTGTTGTTGAAAAGGCGTCCACTACATATTACGGTAAAAACAACTGAACATGTTGTTGTTTTTAACTATTGATTTTCAACTACAAAATGTAGTAAAAACTACTACAAAAGACGGTAAACAGTTGTTTTTACTACACTTGCCTGAAATTTTATTTAAAAAAATTTCTTAAATGTTTAAGTGATTGATATTTATTTATTTAAAAAGCAATACATTTCAGTTGGTTGTATAGAATTTCGACATGAAATTAAAATTTTTTGGTGTATTTATCTGGAATTATAGAAGAAAAAAATTATATTAATAAAATGTTAAACAAAATAAATTGATTGTATTTAGCTTTGTTTTTTTAATAGTTCATTTCAAATTTTCACCGCTACTGATCAAAATTTGTCTGGAATAAAAAAAAAACGAAATGCTTTGGCAAAATTGATTTATAAAAAAAAAGAATTAATTTGAAATGTTTCAAAAAAGTATGTACCTGCTCTGTTGTGTATACAAAGAAAAGAAAGAAAACAAAACACTGCACACATTTTATTTTGTTTTTTTCCGATTGGTTTTTAAGCACGCTTATGTGAGCGCTATATTATACACACTTGTTATCTCATTTATCCACTTATTTTCTTTCGCTCAAGAATATTTTTCCAAAAACATATTTTTTGTTATAATTAAATTTAATAAATTGTAATTTAATTTATTTAGATATTATTTATTTGGTATAAAAATAATTCCTTCCGCATCCCGCACGACCAACTCGCTCGACACATTCGTTTGCAATAAAAATTTCTAGAAAAAAACGAGTTTTAGAAAAAAAACTAAAAACAACTACATAAATCAACTATTGCTACAGTGTAGTATATTTTTTGTAGTTATTTTTTGAAACTACTACAAAAAAAGTTGTTTGAGATTTTTTCATACAAAAACGACCGAAATTGTAGTTAAAAACAACAGCTACTACTTACTACACAAACGACCGTCATGTAGTAACTGCAATAATTTTCTGAGTGTAAACAAATTCTTAGATTCTAAGACGTTTGCAAACTCTGAAACATTTTTCGTACATAAAAATTCGTAGATTCTGAGATATTTTTTTGTGTAGAAAAATTTTTGGATTCTGAGCATTTTTCGTATAATTCTAAGAATCTGAGAATTTCTCTTAACGAAAAAATTATCAGAATCTGAGAATTTTTCTATAAAATAAAATGTCTCAGAATATGAAAATATCTCAAAATCTGAAAAAAAAAATTATTTGAAAATTGACTTAGCACCAGAGAATCTTTTATACGAAAAATGTATTCGAATCGGAGATTTTTTCTATACGAAAAATGTCTTAGAATGCGAATTTTTCTATACGAAAAATGTCACAGAATCTTAAAATTTCTCTTTACGAAAAATGTGTCAAAATCTGAGAACTTTTCTATACAAAAATGTTTTAGAATATTAGACCAGAGTTGCCATTTTGACGCTTTTTGGGTATTTTATGGTGCTGTTTTGGTCTTTTTACCCGGAGTTTTTTTCGAATACCCTTTTTTTAAAAACGGGTATTTTTTCGTGACGCTTTTGGTGGTTTTTATAAAAACTTTGTGATTTTGTTATTATATTTTTTTTTGTTAATTATTTTTATGTTAAGGTCTTTCAGCAAATATTTACAAAAGTTTTTGTATCAAAAATGATTTTTGTACGTTTTTAACTTTTTTCTAGCGTATTTTTTTTTTTTTTTTTAAGTGTAAAAATATTTTTGAGTGACGAAAATACGTTTTAAAATTTTTTTGTGACTACGAATATTTTTAAAACTTTATTGTAACGGGTTTTCACCACGTGAATTTAAGATGAAACAAATCTGAAATTCACGGTTTTGCTAATTACTTTTGAACCACTGGAACGATTTTGCTGAAATTCAATCACAATCACACCAGTTGAACGAGAAATATTTATGCCAAGCTTCAGCAGTCTCAGAATTGTCTTTCGAAACTTAGCGTGTTTTTTATCTCGTTTTTTCAACAAGTGAATTTAAGGTGAAACTAATCTGAAATTCACTGTTTTGCTTATAACTTTTGAACCACTGGACATATTATGCTGACCGATTATTATGCAATACCAACCTGACCAGGTAAATGGCCAACATATATGCCAAAGTTCAGAAACCTCAGTAAAGTCTTTCAAAAGTTAGCGTGTTCTAGACAGACAGACGGACGGACATCGCTAAAACATCTATCGCGGATCATGAATATATGGGGCATTCCATGTGAAATCGGACACTTTGAAAAACTTTTTTTTTAGATTTTCCCAATTAGTTTACAATTTTTAGTACCCTTCGAAAACTCCTTCGTAGTAAATTTTCAGATTTTTTTGATGACCCGTTCAAAAGATATCGAATTTTTAAAAATTGGTAGTTTGTTCCTTTACTCAAACTACTTTTAATCATAACTTCTTCTTCCCCATTTATTTTTACCCCACAACATTTTTTCAAAACATACCTACGCACTATCTCCACTCCCTAAGTAGGCTCCCATACAAAATTAAATTTTTATAAAATTTGCTCCAACTGTTATTTGGATGGGAGCCTACTTAGGGAGTGGAGATAGGGCGTAGGTATGTTTTGAAAAAATGTTGTGGGGTAAAAATAAATGGGGGTCGGTCTCAGTAATGACCCCTCTCGGACGCACCATTGGACCGGTAGAAGCTGATTAAATAAAACAAATTTACAAAAAATAAAAAAATTGTATGGGACCGCCTTAACAGTTAAAGATAGAGGGCAGGTGTGTTCAGAGAAAATGTTTGGACTAAAAAAATATTGTGAGTCGGTCATACATTTTGTTGCTCTAAGGGCACTATTACGGCAGTTAGAGCGGTTGGAACAAATTTTAAAAAATGTCGTTTTGTGTGGGAGCCCCCTTAGAAATTGGAGATAGGGTATTAATTTGTTCCAAAGAAATGTTAAGGCGTAAAAATTAATGGGGGTCGGTCCTATAAAGGACCCCTCTATGACGCACCATTGGAGCAGTAGAAATGATTTTAAGATTGGAAAATTACAATAAAATTTTTTCAAAAAATAGTAATAATCGTTATCCCACGATCTTCCTGGGCAAAAAATTTGTAGAATTGATAAAAGTTTTACACAAAAAAATTTCAAAAAAATCGAAGAGTACAAACATTTTCAAAAATGAGATTTAAATTTTAAAACTTAAAAATCGCATACTAAAGCGCTTTTAAGAATTTTTTGGGATTTTTTTTTAGAAAGTACGTAAAAAAACAAAAATTTTGAACAAAAAAAAAATTTGAAATTTGGACCATTATTGAAGAAGTTATGATTAAAAGAAGTTTGAGTAAAGGAACAAACTACCAATTTTTAAAAATTCGATATCTTTTGAACGGGTCATCAAAAAAATCTGAAAATTTACCGCGAAGAAGTTTTCGAAGGGTACTAAAAACTGTAAACAAATTGGGAAAATCTAAAAAAAAATTTTTCAAAGTGTCCGATTTCACATGGAATGCCCCATATATACTTTAGGGGGTTCTAGACCAATATTTTGAGGTGTTACAAACGGAATGACAAACTGTATATGTATAAACCCACTATCACTAGAGTCGAGGGCATTAAAAAAATCATGATTCGTTTTACGAGCAAACCACTTATTCAAAATCCGAACGGAATTGAGTCTGTGACATGCCTTATAATATGTAGTAACTGTCATAACATGTAGTAACTGTCATAAATTTCTGAGAGTAATTTCTGTTATAAAACTTTTTTCTATATAGAAAAAATGTCTCAGAATCTGGGATTTTTTCTATATAAAAAAAATGTCTTCGAATCTGAGATTTTTGCTATATAGTAAAAATGTTTTAGATTTACGTTGTATATCATTTAAAAACTGTTAATTTGTGTATTAATTTTAAATATATTTTTCAAATGTAACGGTACCTTTATTCAAATTTACCCATCACTGTTGACTAACTAAAATTAGATAATGGGAGAGAAAATTCTAGATAATACGCAGAGTTGTATACGAAAGCATTGCACAAAAAAGTACTTTTACAGACACAGCAACACTTGAGTTAAAAATCTTTTGAGGAGCAAAAGAAGAAAAAGTCCAATTTAACTTAAAATAATTTTTTTGATTTTATAATAAAAAAATAGCTATAAAATACAAAGAAAAGTGAAAAATTTATAAAAATAATACAAGATTAAAGTGAAAATAATACTAAACTATAAATATAATGCAAAGATAAGAATAAAAAAAGAACTGAAAAAAGAGTTATAAAATAAAAGAAATTAGTGAAAAGAATTTGATGGAATAAAATTCAATGTGAAGAAGTGAACAGTGAAGAAGACAAGAAAAAAAGTGAATGGGGGTACTTTAGCCGAAAAACAACAACAGCAAGGGGTACTTCTTCTTGTTTCGAATGCCTACAAACGAAAAAAAATCTAATAAAAATCAAAACTATTTGCGGGTCATACAAAAACAACATTTTTGAATACAATTAAAAAAAAAGATCAAAGCGAGGCTGGCTGCTTTACTGACGACAACGAATATGGCCAACAATGTTGTTGTTGCTGCTGCTACAGCTATTACGGCAGCCATAATTAAACCAGCACCACTGCAATGGAATACTACACAATTAACAGTGGTCTGCGTTATAGACACTCAACTGGGCGATCATCTAAAGGATCGTGAATGTGCCTTGGAAGAAATTAAACAGGCAGTATTGTCTGTTGGAGCTAATTTTCAACGAGTACAGGTAAAAGATAGATGATTATCAGCAGAGATTAAAAAGAATCTCTTGATTTTAATATTTATCTGAGATTTTTTTCTATATAGAAAAAATGTCTCAGAATCAGATTTTTTTCTATATAGAAAAAATGTCTCAGAATCTGAGATTTTTTCTATATAGAAAAATTGTCCCAGAATCTAAGATTTTTTTCTATATAGAACAATTGTCTCAGAATCTAAGATTTTTTTCCATATAGAAAAATTGTCTCCGAATCTGAGATTTTTTTCTATATAGAAAAATTATCTCAGAATCTGAGATTTTTTTCTATATAGAAAAAATGTCTCAGAATCTGAGATTTTTTTCTATATAGAAAAAATGTCTCAGAATCTGAGATTTTTTTCTATATAGAAAAAATGTCTCAGAATCTGAGATTTTTTTCTATATAGAAAAAATGTCTCAGAATCTGAGATTTTTTTCTATATAGAAAAAATGTCTCAGAATCTGAGATTTTTTTCTATATAGAAAAAATGTCTCAGAATCTGAGATTTTTTTCTATATAGAAAAAATGTCTCAGAATCTGAGATTTTTTTCTATATAGAAAAAATGTCTCAGAATCTGAGATTTTTTTCTATATAGAAAAAATGTCTCAGAATCTGAGATTTTTTTCTATATAGAAAAAATGTCTCAGAATCTGAGATTTTTTTCTATATAGAAAAAATGTCTCAGAATCTGAGATTTTTTTCTATATAGAAAAAATGTCTCAGAATCTGAGATTTTTTTCTATATAGAAAAAATGTCTCAGAATCTGAGATTTTTTTCTATATAGAAAAAATGTCTCAGAATCTGAGATTTTTTTCTATATAGAAAAAATGTCTCAGAATCTGAGATTTTTTTCTATATAGAAAAAATGTCTCAGAATCTGAGATTTTTTTCTATATAGAAAAAATGTCTCAGAATCTGAGATTTTTTTCTATATAGAAAAAATGTCTCAGAATCTGAGATTTTTTTCTATATAGAAAAAATGTCTCAGAATCTGAGATTTTTTTCTATATAGAAAAAATGTCTCAGAATCTGAGATTTTTTTCTATATAGAAAAAATGTCTCAGAATCTGAGATTTTTTTCTATATAGAAAAAATGTCTCAGAATCTGAGATTTTTTTCTATATAGAAAAAATATCTCAGAATCTGAGATTTTTTTCTATATAGAAAAAATGTCTCAGAATCTGAGATTTTTTTCTATATAGAAAAAATGTCTCAGAATCTGAGATTTTTTTCTATATAGAAAAAATGTCTCAGAACCCGGGTGAAAATGACCATGTATGTTCATATATGATGCATATATGGATGTCCATACAAGTGCATATCCGTAATTTGAGGGTACATGTACATTAATGATCATACATTGTCATACATGAATTTGTATGTAAATTTTTTTTCCATAAAACGTCTATTAATTCAAATTTTTTCAAATATAAATAATTTGTACTAATTTATGACACTGATTTTTTAATAAAAACTAACGAATATTTTAAAAATATTCTTTGGACTTTATGATACTTTAGGATAATCAAAGCTTCGAGAATTAACCACTTTTCGAATGAATTCACATATAAAATACATTCGATTTTTATAGTCACTGAATACAAATAAAGATTACATATCAATATTTCATGGAATGCATTCGATTTTTACCATTAAAGCGAATTCTTGTTTATGAGAATTTTTAAAAGTGAATGCATTCTTTATTTCATTCATTTATTATTCATGAGACTAAAAAATCGAATTTATAAAAACTTACGCATTCAATTTCAAAGTCGAATGATTCGAATTTTAAAATCATTCGATAAATTGTGATTGGGGAATGCAATCATTAAAGTTTAATTCAGAACACCAAATCTTATTAAGGGATAAAATCCTTCGCAGCTCTGACAGTAATACCGTCAGAGTGTTCGAATTTTCTTCTAAATTTGGTTGTTTACGTTAGTGCCGTTCATATTCGCCTATAGAATACAAAAATTATAACCAATGTTGATGATGTATGATCATTATTGTCCAACCGAACGACTTTTTCAGACTGAACACATACATGAACTTCGTCCAATTTTGCAAAGTTCTGCCGAACCCAACCTTTAAAAAAAATTGTTTTTAAGACATGTATGCTATGCAGATGCATAGCATATATGAAGGAGTATGACATATACCTATCCACACATAGTTGCATACATTTACATATATGGAATATTACATTACTTGTGTATGTTCATATATGCTCCCATTTATGACATACATTTCCATATATTGTTCATATACTATCATACATGGAATCATGTATGAGCATGTATGAACATGTATGAACATGCATGGTCATTTTCACCCGGGAATCTGAGATTTTTTTCTATATAGAAAAAATGTCTCAGAATCTGAGATTTTTTTCTATATAGAAAAAATGTCTCAGAATCTGAGATTTTTTTCTATATAGAAAAAATGTCTCAGAATCTGAGATTTTTTTCTATATAGAAAAAATGTCTCAGAATCTGAGATTTTTTTCTATACCCGGTGAAAAATGTTCGTATATGGAAACATATACGAGGATATATGGCTACATATATGAAGATATATGACCATATATGAACCATATATGGACACATATGTACATATATTAACATATATGTGACCATACATAATTATGTATGAATCATATACGTCCATATACGTAAAGTGAACCCATATGTAAATATATGGCATACATGTACATATATGAAGCATATATGATCATATATGCCCACAAATATGTTCATATATTTACATGTATGCCATATATTTACATATGGGTTCACTTTACGTGTATGACGTATATGATTCATACATAATTATGTATGCCCACACATATGCTCATATATGTACATATGTGTCCATATATGGTTCATATATGGTCATATATCTTCATATATGTAGCCATATATTCTCGTATATGTTTCCATATACGAACATTTTTCACCGGGTATAGAAAAAATGTCTCAGAATCTGAGAATGTCTCAGAATCTGAGATTTTTTTTCTATATAGAAAAAATGTCTCAGAATCTGAAATTTTTTTCTATATAGAAAAAATGTCTCAGAATCTGAGATTTTTTTCTATATAGAAAAAATGTCTCAGAATCTGAGATTTTTTTCTATATAGAAAAAATGTCTCAGAATCTGAGATTTTATAGAAAAAGTGTCTCAGAATCTAAGATTTTTTCTATAAAGAAAAAAATGTCTCAAAATCTGAGAAAAAATGTCTCAGAATCTGCGACTTTATCTATATAGAAAAAATGCCTCAGAATCTGAGAATTTTTCTATGTATGAAAAATTTTTCAAATCTGAAACTTTTTTATATAGAAAAAAATGTCGTAGAATCTGAGTCGTAGATTCTGAGTCTCAGCTTTTTTTTGTATTTCCCTTAAGAATTATTTCTTCATTTGATTTTTAAAAATGTTTTCTAATGATTTATTTATTTTCCAATTCTTTCCCTTATAGTTTGATAAATTAGATTTTGGTGAAACTAAAAAGCTGGAAACATTTTATAATGCTGATGTTGCCGTCATTGATTTGAGCATACAAGCCCACCAAAGATCGTTGTCTTATCATTTGGGTGTCCGCGAGTCTTTCAATATGAAAGAGAATATCTTAATCTACAATGATGTTCATTCAAAACAAACATTAAGTTTAAAGGTAAGTTCCAAACGAAAAATTCAAATTGTTTTTGTTATACATATCTTTGTTCTTTTTTTGTTTGTTAATATTTCCGTTTGTATTTAAACAAATTAATTCACAAAATTTTAAATGCATTTAAAAAATAGAAACACCCACTCGTTAAAATTAATTTACATATTGTTGTTTGAATTTTTTGTATCAATGTTATATTTTGTTTTATATTTTACACCTTTTTTTGTTGAATTTGATTATCACCCATTTATTACAAAAAACTAAAAAAAATATATAATGCATTCAGAGTTTTGAAAGAATGATGCTTCTACGATAGCAAACAAATTGAAATTCGAAAAAAATACTTTTGGGCATATTCTTATATTGACCCTGCACAAAAAGTGTGTCTCTCGACCTTTGGTGAAAACGGGATATATCACAAAATTGGACTTATCACCAAAGCGGCTTGAAATCTCAAAAAAAAAAAAATAATTGGCAATTTCCCACGGTAAAAAGGCTTATGGTTATCGTAGGGTTCCCATGGTTAAAAGGCTTATTGTTATCGTATGGTTAGATTATAATCGAAAAGACGATTAATCGACTTTTTGTAGGATAAAGTCAAAAAGTTGAAATTGACTTTTTGGTTGTTAAAAAGTTGAAAAGTCAAATTTTGCTATCGAGTTTTTTTTTTTTTAATTTTTCGACTTTATTGCCAAATGAAAAAAAATCTTTCTCTAAAAAAAAAATTACCAAAGGTCTCAAATGACAGCGGTGTTTAACAGATCAGAAGCTATTGGCGTTTCGTTTTTAACATGTATTTTGTATGTGAAGCAAAAAACGCCAAAACCAAATGTATGAGTCAGAAAGTATTAAGTACATTTTCTAATTACCATACTGCAATAGAGACGTTACCAATATTTTCGATTATTGAGAAAACCTCAGTTCTATATATCGGAAAGGGGGTATGTATGAGGGCTACAAAAAGAACTGGTGCGATTCTTTTAAATTTCGCAATGGTGATTTGTGAATACAAAACACGTTTACCTGGCAAATTTTAAAAGGATGTCTATTATAATCCGGTTATTAGAGTCATTTGAGCAAAAATTAAAGAGGACCATTTTATTGGTGCTATAGGTCTAAGCATGGACCGATTTTTTCGAATTTCAATAGGCTTGGGCCAAGAGAGGTTTAAGTTTCAAATTTAAAGTAAAGTGATTAAAATTGCGACCTGTATCGTGTTTGCACCGTTTACACATCGCTAGATTGACTAAAAATGTGATTCTTTGTTGATCGGTTAACTTAAAAGTGGGTTTAGGACCAATAATTCGGATAGTTACAAACATCAGCACAAACTCGTTATACCCTGTAACACAGTGTGGTGCAGGGTATAAAAACAGAACATAATAAAAATAGAACATGAAAAAGTCGAAAAAAGTCGACGTTTTAAAAAAGTCGAAAGTTCAAAAAGTTGACTCTTCGAAATTTTGAAAAAGTCTAAAAATCGACTTTTTCAAAATTGAAAAAAGTAGAAAAGTCGAGCAAAAAAATTTCTTTAAAAATTTTTTAAAAATATTTGCAACAACAAAAAAAAAACATAGTATTACAAGGGAAGTCTCCCTAGTGTCACCCGCGGATCTTTGTGGAATTGGTTTTATTTTGTACGTCAGAAAAAATAAAGGGACACATATTTTTTTAGCGGCCCAAATTCATATTTAGGGGGTAAAAAGGAGGGGGGAAGACAAGGCCATTTTTCAGTTTATTTCCTCTATTATGCAAAGAAATCTAGTCATGTTACATACCAAATGAAAGGTCTTTGGAAAACCTATCTACGTGTGCTAAGAACATGCACAACTTTTCATCATATTGAGTAAAATACCAAAATTTTAGGACATTTTTGTTAATAAGTCGAAAAATATTAACTTCTTTGGCCCGTTATTACCACCACGAGATAGGTATTTTTAATACCTTTAATCTGATACCACACATGCCTATTAATTTTGTTTAAATAGGCGTAAATCGTAAAAAACTGAAAAAGGTCAATTTACCCTCATACAAATCGACCCCCCTAAAAATGAGTTTGGGCCGCTAAAAAAAAATACGTGTCGAATTAATTTTCGTTCTTAACAACATATCACAATTTCATGGAGATCGGAGGGTGACACCAGGGAGACTTCCCTTGTTAGACACAATGACCTACGTATTACAAACTTAACACCTTTTATATAAAAACACCTGTTTCTTTCGTGAGGAAGTGTCTTAAAATCCGGATACATCACATGTGAAAAGTCACTGGGCCTATCCCTTTGGAACACTACCCGATTCGGTTCAATACACCACTTTTTTTTGGGACTTTTCCAAAAATTTTCCTAGAAGGATTTTAAATAAATTTTTTATTCCAAAACGCAAAGAAAACTGCAAACAAATTTTTTCCGGGACTTAGAAAATATTTCAAAGTTTGTTCTAATAAATTATTCAATAAATTTGTTATTCTAATTTAATAAATTTCTTTATTCAAATAAACACCAAAAAAAGTTGTGTCTTATGGACTTATACAATTTTGATACGTCCCATTTTTTTGTTCTAAAAGTGCTATAATAGTACCATATTTTTTTGTTTTTAAAGCGCTTTAAAGCGCTTTAAAATAGCAAAGCGCTTTAAAATAGCAACGGCATACCGTTTACCGTGGTTATCATTTTGGACGCTGGGGGAGTACTAAACTGTTATGCTTTCCCAGCACACAAGCGACCATAAAAGGTACTTTGCCAGATCTTTCCCTTTCGTATTTTTCTGCCTGGGTAGGTATAAGGGCATACAATACAATCGTACAATTTGTTTGATGGCACAATTTTCGTCTTTTAATTCCGAATGGGACTAGAGTCAAATATGTATTAATATTTTAGTTTAATCATTAACGATTTGTCATTTAAATCCCTTTGCTACTTCTAGTATAGGGTTTTTAAATTTATTAAATAATCTTGACAATGGAATCTGACATATTCCAAAACACGTGTCGATTAAGTCTTGCAAAAATGACCAATATAAATAAATTTTAAACACAAAAATAATTTTCTTGAAAATTATTCTATGAGAATATCATCGTTTTAATTATAAAAAGCAAATAATGACCTCGAGCTAGAATAAACCTACTCAAAATATAACTTTAAAAATTAAAAATTTTTTTTGTTTGCTTAAAAAAAATATGTTCCAAAACACAAAAAAATTGTCAAAAAAATTTTATGTCCGAGACTTCAAAATTTTTCAAAAAAATTTCGGGACTTTAACATTTTTTTGAAATTTGGGGATTTGATTTTTTTTTTTAAATTTGTAAAAAAAAAAATTTTTGATTTTTTTTACTACAAAACGCAAAAAAATGTGCCTGGGACTTAGAAAATTTTTATATTTGGTTCGGGACTTGGTAAAAATTGGAAAATTTTGTTTTGTCGTATTGTCTACGGTCGCGGGATACATACTAAGTATACATACTAAGTATAGTATGTATACTTAGGATACATACTAAGTATTTTAATATTTTAGTTATAAGTCCCTTTTTCAACAGTCACAGGATAGGCGATTTCGGATCGAGAGACACACATTTCTGCAGGGTATTATTAAAAAGGTTTCATGTTGGTTTCATACTGTTTATGAAAAAAAATATTCCTAGTATGATTTTTTTTTCTGTGATATATACCTAATGCTCTAAAATTCGAAAGAATGCGGGAAAGTTAAAAAAAAAATATGAAAACATCAGAAAAACTAATAAGGGAAGTCTCCCTAGTGTCACCCGCGGATATTTATGGAATTGGTTTTATTTTGTAGAGCACAAAAAATAAAGGGACACGTATTTTTTTTAGCGGCCCAAATTCATATTTAGGAAGTGAAGAGAAGGGGGGAAGAAAAGGCCATTTTTCAGTTTTTTTCGTTTATCTCCTATATTATGCAAAGAAACCTAGTCATGTTACATACCAAATGAAAGGTCTTTGGAAAACCTATCTACATGTGCTAAGAACGTATCTAAACATGCCAAACTTTTCGTCATATTGAGTAAAATACCAAATTTTAAGGACATTTTTGTTAATAAGTCGAAAATATTAACTTCTTTGGGCCGTTGTTAGCACCACGAGATAGGTATTTTTAATACCTTTAATCTGATACCACACACGCCTATATTAATTTTGTTTAAATAGGCGTAAATCGTAAAAATCTGAAAAAGGTCAATTTCCCCCCATACAAATCGACCCCCCCTAAAAATGAGTTTGGGCCGCTAAAAAAAAATACGTGTCGAATTAATTTTCGTTCTTAACAACATATCCAAATTTCATGAAGATCGGAGGGTGACACCAGGGAGACTTCCCTTGTAAGTCGAAAAAATTTAAAATAAAAAAAATATCACTTTGACAAATCTTATGAAGGACTCGTTTTATCTAGACGGTTAAAAAAATAACGTCCTTAGCTTGATTCCAATCTATTCTAAATAGAATCTACTCTTTTAGTACTCTATGAATACCAACAAAAAGTTGTAGTTATGTCAAAATTGTATAACCGTTGTATCTGTCTACTCGATACGTATCTTTTTCTTGTAGCCTTTCCCTTCTATCTACCTCCTATCACAACTCAAGTCTTAAGTTGACCCGTTGTATTTGTTTATTAATAAAAAAATGTTTTGTATGTGGGTTGCATATTTTCGTTGTATGTTTATTATTTTTTTGTTTGGTTTCCTAAAACTGGTTTTGTGTCCATAATAATTTGTTTAATATTTTTTTAGTAATTTTTTTCATTCATTTATTTTACATTTTGTTTTTTTTTTTATGTTTATTTTGCGGTTTTTTTGTTTTGCTCTTCATTTTTGGTTTTGTTTACATTACACAGTTTTTTTATTATTATTAAATCATATTAATTGATTTAACTTTTTGTTTTATTTTTTTCGTTTATTTAAGCTTAAAAAAATAAACAACAACAAAAAAAGAAATTTATTGTTGATATCTTTTTAACACATTTTTTTATTTGTTTATAGCACGATTTTGTAATGCATTCAGTTGCTTTTTTTTACAGCACAATCTGAGCATTTTGTTTATATTAATGGAAATGTTAAGTAAAATTCTTAGAATCAATTATTTCGATCAACATAATCTGATAAATAACATGTAGAAATTAAATATTTTGAAATAAGGGAATTTTTTGTTATTGTTAACGATAAAAATTTTTTTAGATAATTTTTTGTTATCGTTAACGATAAAATTTTCTATAGAAAATTTTTTGTTATCGTTAATGATAAAATTTTCTATAAAAAATTTTTTGATATCGTTAACGAAAAAATTTTCTATAGAAAATTTTTTGTTATCGTTAACGATAAAATTTTCTATAGAAAATTTTTTATTATCGTTAACGATAAAATTTTCTATAGAAAATTTTTTGTTATCGTTAACGATAAAATTTTCCATAGAAAATTTTTTGTTATCGTTAACGATAAAATTTTCTATAGAAAATTTTTTGTTATCGTTAACGATAAAATTTTCTATAGAAAATTTTTTGTTATCGTTAACGATAAAATTTTCTATAGAAAATTTTTTGTTATCGTTAACGATAAAATTTTCTATAGAAAATTTTTTGTTATCGTTAACGATAAAATTTTCTATAGAAAATTTTTTGTTATCGTTAACGATAAAATTTTCTATAGAAAATTTTTTGTTATCGTTAACGATAAAATTTTCTACAGAAAATTTTTTGTTATCGTTATAAATTTTTTATAGAACATTTTTTTTATCTTTAACGATAAAATTTTCTATAGAAAATTTTTTTTTATCGTTGATGATAAAATTTTCTATAGAAATTTTTTTTTTATTGTTAACGATAAAATTTTCTATTTAATCTTAAAATCGCTTTAGTTTCCCATAGAAAAACTAGTTCATAGATTTTAATTTTTATAATTTGTTTATTTCCGTTTCTCATTAAATAAATTTTATTTGTAAATTTTTAGGCCTTTATTCATAATACTTAAAGTGTACTTAAAGTAGGTTTATTTGACAAATATTCATGCAATATCAGTCAAATAAACCTACATTAGATTTAATTTACTCATTATGAATAGCCCAGTTATAATCCAATATTTTTTTATTACTTTTCTTGTACTTTTAGCTTTCATTTCCCAATTATACATTTTTATCTTATAAACTAAACACTGAATATGGTGTATGTAATTTAACCAACTTTAATAAAGAGTTACCAGCTGATACTAAAATACCAACATTACAGGCCAGACTTAAGCGTCTCTTACAAGACGTGGAAATACAATCAAAGTGAGTTTTCAAGTTTTAAATACTTTAAAATTTTTACCTTTTATTACACCATTCTTAAATTTTTATCCCCAGAGCCCATATGCGTGAAAAATTCTTAATAGATTTAAGGCAAGCTCGTGAAACGTATGCTACCAATTCTACAAAACTTCAAAGTATTTTACATGAAATGCGTAAACGTTTAGATGATGCTCATGTTCTGTCCGGTGAAGTTGTACACAGTTTTATGTGTTCCCTACGCGATGTACAAGATTACGATGCTATGGTTTGTTTGGTTAATGATTTAAAAAATATACCAAATACCCGTAAATATGTGGAAACGGGTAATATGAGCTTCCTATATGCGTTCGCTTTAAATCGTCGCAATAAAAAAGGTGATCGTGAGAAAGCCTTAGAGTCTTCCTTAAAGGCCTTAGAAAAGAAAGAAAATGAATTTCCTGATATGTTATGTCTATGTGGTCGTATCTATAAGGATATATTTGTTGAATCGGACTACACCGATACAGTAAGTTTAAGAAATGCCATTAAATGGTATCGTCAAAGTTTTGAAGTACAACCCAATGAATATGCTGGTATTAATTTGGCAACCCTATTGGTTATTGATGGCAAAGAATTTTCTAATACTGAAGAATTGCAGCATATAGGCATGACTTTAAATAATTTAATTGGTAAAAAGGGTAGTCTATCATCGTTGACAGAATATTGGGATGTGGCTACATTTTTTGAAATATCTGTCCTGGCTGAAGATTATGCTAAAGCTATTAAGGCCGCCGAATGTATGTTTAAATTGAAACCACCCAATTGGTATTTAAAATCGACCATTGGCAATATTAGTTTAATACATCGTTTTCGGAAAAAGGGGGAAGAACATAATCCTACTATAGAAGAGCAGATATTTCAATTTTGGATGGATTTCTTTTTGGATGCCACCGATAGTAGTAAAATAAGTAATATACGTTTTCCAATATTGGTAAGTAAAATGAAAAAAAAAAAAAAAAAATATGATAATATGTTCCATTGTCTCCGGTCATGGGATACGTATTTTTGAGACCGTTTTGTGATAATTCAAATTTTCACCTGTAATGTGATAAGCATTTTTAGACATTTAAGTGATATGTCCCGTATTCACAGGTCACGGGATAGGTGATTTTAGATAGACCGACACTCTTTTCCTTGCAGAAATGGATTAAGAACCGCATCTGTTAATAAAAGTGTGGATATAAATTTGGCGCCCAACTTGGGGCACAACATTTTTTATCTTTTACTAACTTTAGTAAACAAAACTTACATTCTTTGAACTGTTATTTTTTTTCTTTTCATTAATGTTTCCTCCATTATCGTTACATCGTCGACAGGGTCTCAAAAAGTAAATATAAATTTGGTCTAACCATCTGTTTTGTGTTTTCTATGCTTTTTTTATACCTTCCCACCACAGATACGCATCGAAATATTGGTCAAGGACCCATATTTTATTGACCCTTGTTTGATTCTAAGATATTCTACCGATGTCCGTCCGTCTGCCCGGGTATCTGACTCCTGAAGCACGGATTTCTTATGGTCATAGGCAGTTAATAGGCAATATTGGACCTGTGTCAAAAAAGTTCTTTTTTGAAGAACTAAACTAAATCTTTTACAGATTTTTTTTTTATATCCTGCACTTCAAGCCAATGGATTAGAAATACCGCTGTCAATTTTTATTTATTTCAAACTGTAGTAAAACAATATTAAAATAGTCTTATAATTAAAATTTGATGTATAACAGTTTCGTAGTATAACAGTTTTGTAGAAGAACAGTTTCGTAGTATAACAGTTTAGTGGTATCACAGTTTCTTAGTACAACAATTTCGCAATATAACAGTTTCTTAGTATAACAGTTTCGAGTTTTAACAGTTCAATAGTATAATAGTTTTAAATTTCAAAAGTATACCCTTTTTACTAAAAAGTTTTTAGTTATACGATATAACAATACAATCTAAAACTTGCGTTCATCGTTTTTGAGTATTTTCACAATATAAAATGTATAACAGTTTTAAGGATGAAAATAAAGTCAAACAATTATATGTTTGCTGAGAACAAAATGTATTAATATTAATTGCGCAGTGTTTTTGGTATAACAGTTAAGACAATTTGAGTAAATTTAATTTCGTATAACAGTTTTAAAGCCAAAGTACTTGTTTTAGGACATTTTATACACACACTAACCGACACCCTTTTCCTGCAGAAACGAGTTTGGGACCCCATCTGTTGTAAAAATGTGTATTTAAATTGGTTTTTATCTTTTACCAACTTTAGTAAACAAAACTTACATTACTTAAACAGTTTTTTCTTTTCATAAATTTCTGCATCCGTTATCGTTACATCGTCGACTGGCAAAAAAGTCAGTACAAACTGGGCGCCCAACTTAGGGCCGGAAAGTTTTTTGGTCTAACCAACTCTTATAAACACTTTATATGTGTTTTCTATCCTTTTGTATACCTTCCAACCACAGAAACGCATCCAAGTATTGCTCAAGGACCTTTTAAAGTATAGGTTTTATCGATCCTTGTTCGATTCTGAGAAATTCTACCGATGTCCGTCTGTCTGCACGGGTATATGTGGACAGAACGATGCAGTCCAAATAAAAAGAGCAAGACTCCTGAAGTTTGTACTTCAGACTGTAGTAAATCAATATTAAAATTGTCTAATGATTAACATTTGATGTATAACAGTTTCATGGTATAACAGGTTTACAGTATAACAATTTTACAGTATAACAGTTTCGTAGTATAACAGTTTCGTAGTATAAACGTTTCGTAGTATAACAGTTTAGTGGTATAACAATTTTGCAATATAACAGGTTCTTTGTATAACAGTTTTGAGTTTTAACAGTAGTATAATAGTTCTTCAAATATATACCCTTTTTAGTTATACGATATAACAAGACAATCTAAAGTTTACATTCTACAGTATAAGAGTTTCAAATTTGAAAACCATTCAAATCGTTTTTGAACAATTTTCACAATATTAATTGTATAACAGTTTGAAATGAAGTCGAATAAAAATGAAGTCAAACAATTTTGTGTCTGCTGAGTACAAAATATATAAATATTGATGTAGCAGTGCTTTTTGTATAAGAGTTTAAGCCAATTTGATTAAATTTAATTTCGTATAACAGTTTTAAGGCCAAAGTACTTGTTTTAGAATATTATATACAACTCTAGCATTTTTTTTTTATATTTTATAACAGTTTTTGATTTTTTTCTTCCTGTCTTTTTTTTAGATTTTAGAACCCCAAAAAATCTTTATGCCCAGTTATGTTAATATCAATATGGATGCCGAAGAAAAATCTATACAAATTATTAATATTTGTTTGGCTCATGCCAAAAATGAATGCAAAAAAGTACACGATTTTGTATTTACAGCCTCACAAATTAAATCGGTCAGTTTGTATAAGCGAGACGATCGTTGCGCCTACTTATATGTACATCACAATTCAGATGATTTTCAAATATATTTTCCCTCGCCCGAATGTCGTCAAAGATTTTATGAATTGATATTAGAAATGGCATCGGATCAAGATGTGTTTGTTAATTTAAATGAAGAAGAACCACCGCAAATTGAGGTAAGTTAAGGATATAGTTTGGGGGATATGGTTTTTTAAAACCTTTTTCTTTTTTTAGTATGAATATGATTATGATGATCAAAATCGTAAGATTGTATTGGGTAAGGGAACCTATGGTACTGTCTATGCTGCCCGTGATAAACATACTCAAGTTAGAATAGCTATTAAAGAAGTGCCAGAGAAAAACTCACAAGATGTCCAACCGTTACATGAAGAAATTAAATTACACTCTCAGCTAAGGCATCGTAATATTGTTAGGGTAAGTTTACTTTAAAATATCTATTATTATTTTTTTAGTAATGTTTAATTTTTATCCTTGTAGTATCTTGGTTCTCTTTCGGAAGATGGCTTATTTAAAATTTTTATGGAACAAGTTCCCGGTGGTTCGCTCTCTGATTTACTCGAAAAGAAATGGGGTCCTTTAAAGGATAATGAGTCTACCATGGCATTTTATTCTAAACAAATTCTCGAAGGTCTTAAATATTTACATGAACAGAAAATTGTTCATCGCGATATTAAGGGTGACAATGTTTTGGTTAATACCTACAGTGGTGTAGTGAAAATATCCGATTTTGGTACTTCCAAACGTTTGGCGGGTATAAATCCTATGGTTTCCACATTTACCGGTACTTTGCAGTACATGGCTCCTGAGGTCATTGATTTAGGTTTTCGTGGTTATGGTCCTGCCGCCGATATATGGTCATTTGGTTGTACGAATGTTGAAATGGCTACTGGCAAGAGGCCCTTCATTGAATTGGGTTCGGCACAAGCGGCCATGTTTAAAGTGGGTTATTATAAAAAGCATCCCACTATACCAGATGAATTGTCACAACCTGCCAAAAATTTTATATTAAAATGTTTTGCCATTGAGGAATCCGAGAGACCGTCAGCGGCTCAGTTATTAGAAGATCCATTTTTGACAGAGTAAGTTGAAGGAGGAGAGGATTTTTAGTTTGTTTTTAATTTGTTTTTATGTATTTGTTTTTGCAGAAAACATCGTAAATTAAGATTAGGACCTCCACCAAGTACCGACTTTAGTCGTAGTATCTCTGTGCCAGCTGATCGTTTAGTTAGTCGGCCAAGGGCTGGTAATACACCAACGACACCGGAAATTGAGTAAGTACATAAATAAAATATACAAGTAAAAAGAAATAAAAAGAAAAAATATCTCAAAACCTGAGACTTTATGGAAAATATCTGTCAGAATCTGACAGTCTTCTATATTGAAAAAGAATCTATCAAAATCTGAGACTTCTGTATAGGGTAAAAATGTCTTAGAATCGGAGACTTTCAATATGTAGAGGTAAAATGTTTCAAAATCTGATACTTTTTCTATATAGATGAATAATGTCTCAAAATATGTATAGAAAAAATGTCGCAGAATCTGAGACTTTTTCTATAGAAGAAAAAAAGTCTAAAAAATTGAGATTTTTTCTTTATAGGAACTATGTCTCACAATCTGAGACTTTTTAATATAGAAAAAGGTCTCGGAGTCTGAAACTTTTCTATATAGCGAAAAAATGTCTTAGAATCTCAGTTTTTTTCTTTGTAAAAAAAATTTTTGTCTCATAATCTGAGATTTTTTCTAAATAGAAAAATTTCTCAGATTCTGAGATTTTCTATATAGGAAAACTTTGTCAGAATCTTAAAACTTTTTCTATGTATGAAAACTGTGTCAGAATCTGAGACTTTTTCTATATAAGGAAACTGTATCAAAATCAAAAACATTTTGAATATAGGAAAACTGGTTCAGAATCTAGATTTCTTTTGTACAAAAAACAAAATGTCTTAGAATCTGAGAATTTTTTTAAAAAGGAAAAATATTTTAGAATTTGAAACTTTCCATACAGGAAAAATATATCAGAATATGAGATTTTTCCATAAGAGTTCTTCTTTAAAGAAAAAAATTTCAAAGAATCTGTGACTTTCTGTTTCGGAAAGTTTCAGATTTTAAAACTTTTTCTATAAAGAAAAAATATCTCAGAATCTGAGCGTTTTTCATATAGGAAAAATTTCTAAGAATCTGAGACTTTTTCTATATCTTTTTTTCCAATTTGAGACTTTCTATGTAGAAAAAATGTCTCAAAATCTGAGAATTGTTGTATAATCACAGTTCTGAAATGTCTCGGAATATAACAGTTTTTCTATACAGAAAATGTGTCCCATAATTTGAGACTTTTTATGTAGGAAAATGTCTTAAAATCTGTGACTTTCTATATAGGAAAATTATCTCAGAATCTGATGCATTTTCTATATAGGAAACATTTTTCAAAATCTAAGACAAGAAATGTTTACGACTTTTTTTTACCTAAGAAAAATATCTCAAAAGATTTTCTATATAGTCTCAGAATCTCAGAATTTATATAGAAAAAAATCGCGATTTTCTATACGGAAAAATATTCACAGATTTAAGACGTTTTCTGAATATTTTTATTACATCTTTATTTTTCTCTTACAGAGGCTTTCATAGTACTTCAGTGGACATTGAAAACTTACCCAGTCATCAATCATTTACCATGGAAAGACGTAATTCTTCGGGAACCCTATTATCACCGGAAATTGAAGTATCCACACCATCACTTCGCACCGGTGCAGGTTCAGAAACCAGTGAAACTAATGATTTTTATCATCTCAAAAAAGAATCTCAACGTCGTACAACTTTATCGAAAGTTTTAACAACGGATGAGTCAAAAATTTGTGATTTATGGCTGGAAAAACTACATGACGAACACAGTAATATCGTGGCCATTACAAAAAATGAATTACAAAAACTAATACACGGCATACGAGAATATATAATGAATGAAAAGGAAAAACATT
This sequence comes from Pegoplata infirma, assembly GCA_963921195.1. Taxonomy (NCBI): domain Eukaryota; kingdom Metazoa; phylum Arthropoda; class Insecta; order Diptera; family Anthomyiidae; genus Pegoplata; species Pegoplata infirma. The sequence continues at coordinate 24,544,683 of OY992536.1, read as the reverse complement.
TGGAGGCCTGCATAAATAGTTTAAAAGAAGAATTAAATTATGATGCAGCTGCCTTAGATCATTTGCATTTGGCTTTGTACTCATTTCAAGATGCTGTTATATCTGTCTTAAGACTGCACTCTATTAAACCTCATTGGATGTTTGCTTTGGATAATTTAGTTAAACAGGCCGTGCAGGCGTGCGTTATGATTTTATCACCCGAATTGGGAGCCAACCTATTGGGCAAAGATCCGTCTTTATTCGATGATGAAAGTGTACACAATCAACAACATACATCCACCGATAGTCAAGAGAAAATTGTAGCTTATGATCCAACAAGTCATATAGCCAGTAGTAATACTCCTGCTATGGATGAAGATAACAATAGTAGTTTTTCATCCTCAGAATGTGTACGCCTGTTAAGGGACATTAAAGAATCAAATCGTAAATTTCATAATCAACATTTGGAACATCAAAAACAAACTATTAAATCTTTACAAAATATCAGCAGAGAATTGGCACACTTTTATATGGGTCGTAAACGTACAAGGCGTACTAAATATACGTCGAGCAATAAGAAACCAAATCGTCAATATAAGCGACAATTTGCTAAAAGATCTGTTAGCAGTAGTACAAGCAATTATAATGGTGGTCTCGAGGAGGTCGATGAACAATTGGAAGAATGGTTGACACAAAATGATATTGATGAAGTATCAAAGAATTGTATATTGAATGAAGGGTTCTCTTATGAAGATTTTATATATAATATGGAAAAATTGGATTTAATGAGATTAGAATTAAGGTAAGTGTAAGAGGAAATTTGATGTCTGAGAATTTTTCTATAAAGAGAAAACATTTTTGGAAACTGAAACTATAGAAAAATTTTTGGTGTCGATGTCGAAGAATAATTTTCTATAGAAAACTTTTTTTTAACGATAGACCTTAGAATTTTCTATAGAAAATTTTTTGTTGTCGATAGAATTATCTATAGCAAATTTTTTTTATCGATAAAATTTTCTATAGAAAATTTTTTGTTGTCGATATCGATAAAATTTTCTATAGAAAATTTTTTGTTATCGTTAACGATAGAATTTTCTATAGAAAATTTTTTGTTATCGTTAACGATAGAATTTTCTATAGAAAATTTTTTGTTATCGTTAACGATAGAATTTTCTATAGAAAATTTTTTGTTATCGTTAACGATAGAATTTTCTATAGAAAATTTTTTGTTATCGTTAACGATAGAATTTTCTATAGAAAATTTTTTGTTATCGTTAACGATAGAATTTTCTATAGAAAATTTTTTGTTATCGTTAACGATAGAATTTTCTATAGAAAATTTTTTGTTATCGTTAACGATAGAATTTTCTATAGAAAATTTTTTGTTATCGTTAACGATAGAATTTTCTATAGAAAATTTTTTGTTATCGTTAACGATAGAATTTTCTATAGAAAATTTTTTGTTATCGTTAACGATAGAATTTTCTATAGAAAATTTTTTGTTATCGTTAACGATAGAATTTTCTATAGAAAATTTTTTGTTATCGTTAACGATAGAATTTTCTATAGAAAATTTTTTGTTATCGTTAACAATAGAATTTTCTATAGAAAATTTTTTGTTATCGTTAACGATAGAATTTTCTATAGAAAATTTTTTGTTATCGTTAACGATAGAATTTTCTATAGAAAATTTTTTGTTATCGTTAACGATAGAATTTTCTATAGAAAATTTTTTGTTATCGTTAACGATAGAATTTTCTATAGAAAATTTTTTGTTATCGTTAACGATAGAATTTTCTATAGAAAATTTTTTGTTATCGTTAACGATAGAATTTTCTATAGAAAATTTTTTGTTATCGTTAACGATAGAATTTTCTATAGAAAATTTTTTGTTATCGTTAACGATAGAATTTTCTATAGAAAATTTTTTGTTATCGTTAACGATAGAATTTTCTATAGAAAATTTTTTGTTATCGTTAACGATAGAATTTTCTATAGAAAATTTTTTGTTATCGTTAACGATAGAATTTTCTATAGAAAATTTTTTGTTATCGTTAACGATAGAATTTTCTATAGAAAATTTTTTGTTATCGTTAACGATAGAATTTTCTATAGAAAATTTTTTGTTATCGTTAACGATAGAATTTTCTATAGAAAATTTTTTGTTATCGTTAACGATAGAATTTTCTATAGAAAATTTTTTGTTATCGTTAACGATAGAATTTTCTATAGAAAATTTTTTGTTATCGTTAACGATAGAATTTTCTATAGAAAATTTTTTGTTATCGTTAACGATAGAATTTTCTATAGAAAATTTTTTGTTATCGTTAACGATAGAATTTTCTATAGAAAATTTTTTGTTATCGTTAACGATAGAATTTTCTATAGAAAATTTTTTGTTATCGTTAACGATAGAATTTTCTATAGAAAATTTTTTGTTATCGTTTACGATAAAATTTTCTATAGAAAATTTTTTGTTATCGTTTACGATAAAATTTTCTATAGAAAATTTTTTGTTATCGTTTACGATAAAATTTTCTATAGAAAATTTTTTGTTATCGTTTACGATAAAATTTTCTATAGAAAATTTTTTGTTATCGTTTACGATAAAATTTTCTATAGAAAATTTTTTGTTATCGTTTACGATAAAATTTTCTATAGAAAATTTTTTGTTATCGTTTACGATAAAATTTTCTATAGAAAATTTTTTGTTATCGTTTACGATAAAATTTTCTATAGAAAATTTTTTGTTATCTTTTACGATAAAATTTTCTATAGAAAATTTTTTGTTATCGTTTACGATAAAATTTTCTATAGAAAATTTTTTGTTATCGTTTACGATAAAATTTTCTATAGAAAATTTTTTGTTATCGTTTACGATAAAATTTTCTATAGAAAATTTTTTGTTATCGTTTACGATAAAATTTTCTATAGAAAATTTTTTGTTATCGTTTACGATAAAATTTTCTATAGAAAATTTTTTGTTATCGTTTACGATAAAATTTTCTATAGAAAATTTTTTGTTATCGTTTACGATAAAATTTTCTATAGAAAATTTTTAGTTATCGTTAACGATAGAATTTTCTATAGAAAATTTTTTGTTATCGTTTACGATAAAATTTTCTATAGAAAATTTTTTGTTATCGTTTACGATAAAATTTTCTATAGAAAATTTTTTGTTATCGTTTACGATACAATTTTCTATAGAAAATTTTTTGTTATCGTTTACGATACAATTTTCTATAGAAATTTTTTTGTTATCGTTTACGATAAAATTTTCTATAGAAAATTTTTTGTTATCGTTTACGATAAAATTTTCTATAGAAAATTTTTTGTTATCGTTTACGATAAAATTTTCTATAGAACATTTTTTGTTATCGTTAACGACAGAATTTTCTATAGAAAATTTTTTGTTATCGTTAACGACAGAATTTTCTATAGAAAATTTTTTGTTATCGTTAGCGACAGAATTTTCTATAGAAAATTTTTTGTTATCGTTAACGATAGAATTTTCTATAGAAAATTTTTTGTTATCGTTAACGATAGAATTTTCTATAGAAAATTTTTTTGTTGTCGTTAACGATAGAATTTTCTATAGAAAATTTTTTGTTATCGTTAACGATAGAATTTTCTATAGAAAATTTTTTGTTATCGTTAACGATAGAATTTTCTATAGAAAATTTTTTGTTATCGTTAACGATAGAATTTTCTATAGAAAATTTTTTTGTTATCGATACCAAAAAATGTCTTAGAAAAAGCCCTGAATCTGAAATTTTTTCTATATAGAAAAAATGTCTCAGAATGTGATTCGTTTTGTTTTTTTAATATGATTTTCATTTACTAATTTTATTTTCAATTTTCAGATTGGGCGTTGAAGTTCGCCTTTGGTCTTTAGTTGCACAAAAACGTTCAGAGAATTTATCATCTACTATTAATTTAGAAGATCGACAATCAAATTCGTATGCTAACAATAATATCGTTTATGGTGGAAGCAATATTAGCAGCAATGTTAGCAGCAGCAATAATATTAACAATAATAATAATAATTTAAATAACAATAATTCAGTGGCCTTAAATCATAAAAACACTCGCAGCTCTTTAAGACGCAATAGTAATAAACGTTGTGACAGTGAATATGATTCTTGTAGTGAATAAGTTTAAAGAAGAAAGAAATTGAAAAAAAAACTATACATTTTTTAAAACAAAAAAAAAAAATTTAAGTTGAAATTCTATTTACAAAAACAACGCACAAAATTCGTTGATATTTTTTTTATTGTCTTTTTATGTTTTTGTTATTATTGTTAATTTTTTTTGCTAACAATATTTAATTATTTTTTATTATTATTGTATAATTTTTATTAATATTATTATTTTTTGTAATATTTTTTTTCTTTTTGTGAAAAAAAGTTTTTAACTCTCCCTTCCTTCCTTATGCCTGCCTTTTACTCCCCCCAATTAAGTTAAAAATTAAAAAATAATAAGTTTGAAAAATAAACTAAAAACGAAGTGTTAAAATTTAAAAAAAAAATATTGTTTTCTTGTGATTGTGGGAGAAGAGAAATAAAATTTGAGATTTTAAATTGTTTATAGAAAATTTTATCGTTAACGATAACAAAAAATTTTCTATAGAAAATTCTATCGTTAACGATAACAAAAAATGTTCTATAGAAAATTCTATCGTTAACGATAACAAAAAATTTTCTATAGAAAATTCTATCGTTAACGATAACAAAAAATTTTCTATAGAAAATTCTATCGTTAACGATAACAAAAAATTTTCTATAGAAAATTCTATCGTTAACGATAACAAAAAATTTTCTATAGAAAATTCTATCGTTAACGATAACAAAAAATTTTCTATAGAAAATTCTATCGTTAACGATAACAAAAAATTTTCTATAGAAAATTCTATCGTTAACGATAACAAAAAATTTTCTATAGAAAATTCTATCGTTAACGATAACAAAAAATTTTCTATAGAAAATTCTATCGGTAACGATAACAAAAAATTTTCTATAGAAAATTCTATCGTTAACGATAACAAAAAATTTTCTATAGAAAATTCTATCGTTAACGATAACAAAAAATTTTCTATAGAAAATTCTATCGTTAACGATAACAAAAAATTTTCTATAGAAAATTCTATCGTTAACGATAACAAAAAATTTTCTATAGAAAATTCTATCGTTAACGATAACAAAAAATTTTCTATAGAAAATTCTATTGTTAACGATAACAAAAAATTTTCTATTGAAAATTCTATTGTTAACGATAACAAAAAATTTTCTATTGAAAATTCTATTGTTAACGATAACAAAAAATTTTCTATGGAAAATTCTATTGTTAACGATAACAAAAAATTTTCTATAGAAAATTCTATTGTTAACGATAACAAAAAATTTTCTATAAAAAAATTTTATCGTTAACGATAACAAAAAACTTTCTATAGAAAATTCTATCGTTAACGATAACAAAAAATTTTCTATAGAAAATTCTATTGTTAACGATAACAAAAAATTTTCTATAGAAAATTCTATTGTTAACGATAACAAAAAATTTTCTATAGAAAATTCTATTGTTAACGATAACAAAAAATTTTCTATAGAAAATTCTATTGTTAACGATTACAAAAAATTTTCTATAGAAAATTCTATTGTTAACGATAGCAAAAAATTTTCTATAGAAAATTCTATTGTTAACGATAACAAAAAATTTTCTATAGAAAATTCTATTGTTAACGATAACAAAAAATTTTCTATAAAAAATTTTCTATAGAAAATTCTATCGTTAACGATAACAAAAAATTTTCTATAGAAAATTCTATTGTTAACGATAACAAAAAATTTTCTATAGAAAATTTTATTGTTAACGATAACAAAAAATTTTCTATAGAAAATTTTATCGTTAACGATAACAAAAAATTTTCTATAGAAAATTTTATTGTTAACGATAACAAAAAATTTTCTATAGAAAATTCTATCGTTAACGATAACAAAAAATTTTCTATAGAAAATTCTATCGATAACGATAACAAAAAAATTTCTATAGAAAATTCTATTGTTAACGATAACAAAAAATTATCTATAGAAAATTCTATTGTTAACGATAACAAAAAATTCTCTATAGAAAATTCTATTGTTAACGATAACAAAAAAATTTCTATAGAAAATTCTATTGTTAACGATAGCAAAAAAATTTCTATAGAAAATTCTATTGTTAACGATAACAAAAAATTTTCTATAGAAAATTCTATCGATAACGATAACAAAAAATTTTCTATAGAAAATTTTATCGTTAACGATAACAAAAAATTTTCTATAGAAAATTTTATCGTAAACGATAACAAAAAATTTTCTATAGAAAATTTTATCGTTAACGATAACAAAAAATTTTCTATAGAAAATTCTATTGTTAACGATAAAAAAAAATTTTCTATAGAAAATTCTATTGTTAACGATAACAAAAAATTTTCTATAGAAAATTCTATTGTTAACGATAACAAAAAATTTTCTATAGAAAATTCTATTGTTAACGATAACAAAAAATGTTCTATAGAAAATTCTATTGTTAACGATAACAAAAAATTTTCTATAGAAAATTCTATTGTTAACGATAACAAAAAATTTTCTATAGAAAATTCTATTGTTAACGATAACAAAAAATTTTCTATAGAAAATTCTATTGTTAACGATAACAAAAAATTTTCTATAGAAAATTCTATTGTTAACGATAACAAAAAATTTTCTATAGAAAATTCTATTGTTAACGATAACAAAAAATTTTCTATAGAAAATTCTATTGTTAACGATAACAAAAAATTTTCTATAGAAAATTTTATCGTTAACGATAACAAAAAATTTTCTATAGAAAATTTTATCGTTAACGATAACAAAAAATTTTCTATAGAAAATTTTATCGTTAACGATAACAAAAAATTTTCTATAGAAAATTTTATCGTTAACGATAACAAAAAATTTTCTATAGAAAATTCTATCGTTAGCGATAACAAAAAAATGTCTATAGAAAATTATATTTATTCTTAACAAACTTTCTAGGAGGCCCCAAGTTGGGCGCCAAAAAAAATTGTAGTTGAGTTCGAATCATGATTTAAATGTTGGACTTTAATTAAAATATTATTTTAAAATAAAATTAGAATAATTTTGAAACTAAAAGACTCACATTATCAATAACTCAACTATGGCCCCATGTTGGGCGCCATTAAGAGACATGTGTGTTTGAGTGTTTAAAGAATTATGATTTTTTCATGACAAAGAAAGCTAAAAGTTTTCTATAGAAAATTTTATCGTTATCGATAACAAAAAATTTTCTATAGAAAATTTTATCGATTTTATCGAAAAATTTGATTCTTGTTCACATAATCATGTTCTTTATTTTTTTAATTTTTTTTTGTATTTTTTTCGCCTTTAGTGACATTGCATTGTTTTTTTTTGGTAAATAAATAATTGTTTTTAAATAATAAAATAAATTTAAATATTGACTAAACATAACCTAACTTGTTTTGCTTTAGGAAAATTTGAGGTTAGATGTAGTCAATGATACTTTTAAATACATTCTGCAGTTGCAGTTTGCGAGGTCTTTTTTTGCGGTAGTTTGTTTAGGAAGTTTTATTCCATTTAAGCCTTAGAATCAGTTCCATCACTAGCTTGAGAGCTAGTTTCAGTGGTCTTTACATCATTAACATTGCCACAGACACAGTAGGGGCACTTGTCTTTTAAAGCTATACGATATTTAGGATGACTTAAATTAAAATAAGAAAGTTAACTATATATTCCATATACAGATTTAAATGGTCTTACCTAATACCATAGACAATGGGATTGTAGCAGCCAGCTGATTTGGCAAAGCAAGCACCCCAGATGGTATTTAGGGGAGTGAGGCCGCCAAATTCAAACATGCCCATACAATTGATGATGGTATACGGAGTCCAGGCAATGAACCATAATGTAATGGTTACCAAGGCCACTTTAGCCAATTTACCCTCAGCACTCTTTTCAGCATCCTCACCAGAACGCAATGATTTAACATTCATTTTCTTGGCTTGTTCGCGCATAGCTTTTTCGTGAGCCGATACGGCCTGAAAAAGGGAAAGTTTGGAAATTTAACAGTTTTACAAAATCTTCATATTTAAACGATTAATCCTATAAAGAATCATAAGTTTTCCTTACCTTAATTATATACCAATAGGACCAACATATTAAAAACATTGGTATATTATAAACAAATATTGTATACAATATTAAATATGATTTTGGATTCCATCCCTGGTCCATATAATTAATACCGCATGATGTTAAATTACCCTCTGGCACATAACTAAATAATTAAAAATTTCTATATAACTATTATTTGAAAAATCAAAAACATCTTATATTACTTAATTACCTGCTCCAACCAAATACGGGTGCCCAAGTCCAAATCATACTCATTTGCCATATAAACACAATTTTCCAGATTGCTAGTTTAGTAGTCATCGGTTGACCTGCCATACCCTTGACAATAACATTATAACGATCCAATGATATCATAGTCATGGACCATATGGAACTGCAACCGAATGCTGAACCCATTGCTCCATAAACACCGCACATGAATGGTCCCAGTACCCAGGTTTCATAATATAGATTTATGCCCATTAAAGGTGTGTTGACGACCATTATACCCATATCTGACACCGCTAAGTTAATAATCAAGAGATTTGCCGGTGTACGTAGAGCTTTTGTGGTGGAGAATATATAAATCACAGTGATGTTACCGCACCAGGCTATTGCGGTAATTATAACTAAATATATTCCTAAAATTTTCGACCATATTGGATCCATAGGGGGAAAATGATTCCAATAGGGATGTATTAAATGGGCCATATCGGGTGTAACCTTAAAAGAGGAATTAAATATAAAATATATTAAAACTTTTTTTAATGTTTTAAAAAATATCATTTATTAAAGTTTTGGCGCCCAACAAGGGGCTCTAATTAAATTATAGACATTATGTGTCTCAGTTTTTAAATAATCTGATGTCAATACATTTAGTTTTTTTTGTGGTGAAAAAAGTCATAATTCTTTATAAAATCAAACACATATGTCTCTTATTGGCGCCCAACGTGGGGACCAGTTAAATCATTGACTATGTGAGCCTTTTTAGCCTCAAAAATATTCATATTTTATTTTTAAAATACTTGTTTAATTTAAATTCACTTTGTAAAGGCTTTGACACAATGTCGAAGTACTTTGTACTACAGAGTATCATCTCTAAAAATAGAGACGACATCATACTAGGGTTCTATAGTCGAAAAGTCGATTAATCGACTTTTTGTATGAAAAAGTCGAAAAGTCGAAATCGACTTTTTTGTTCTTAAAAAGTCGACTTTTGCTTTCGACTTTTTCGACTTTTTTCGACTTTTTCGATTTTTTTTTTGATTTTTTTTTTACTTTTGCCAGATGAAAATAATTTCTTTTTTCTGAAAAAAATTTCAAATGAGAGGCGAGTTTAATAACAACTGAAGCTATTGGTATTTTCATGTATTTTGCATGTGAAGCAAAAAATGTCAATGCCAAATTCATGAGTTAGAAAGTGTTAAGTGCAATATTTACCAATATTTTTGATTATTGTAAACGCCTCAGTGATAGGGTTCTATAAATCGAAAGTCGACTCTTTTGTTTTCGATTTTTTCAACCTTTTCCACATTTTCGATTTCTTCGACTTTTTTTTAATAAATAAAATACAATAAAAAAATAGCACCTAAATGCTTACAAAAAGTCAAAACTAAACTTTTAATCCTAGTAAAACAGAGCTTGTTTTATTTACAAGGAAAATTAAGATTCCTGCTTTCGATCCTATTTCTCTGGACGGTACTGAAATCACCTTCTCAGATGGAGCCAAGTATCTTGGAGTATTTCTAGATAGGAAGCTGAATTTCAGGCGTAATATTGAGGAACGGGTGAGAAAAGCAACGATTGCTTTGTATTCCTGTAAAAGGGCCATTGGAAAACGATGGGGTTTTAGCCCTCAAGTCATTCATTGGATCTATACAGCAGTGGTGCGTCCAATTTTGCTGTATGGAATCATTGTCTGGTGGCCTGCTTTAGAAACAAAAGCGAACTGTGTCTTTATCACGAAGGTACAGAGAATGGCGTCAATGTGCATCACTGGTGCTCTTCGTACTACACCTACGGCTGCATTAGAAATCCTCCTTCACCTGATACCCTTGGACATATTGGGTAGGCAGTATGCAGCTGCGTCGGCAATTCGACTTAATAGCACGCTGCAATGGAGGAGCAGCGATTGTGGCCATAGCGCGATCTTGAAAAAGATAACAATACCACAAAATGTGGATTGTGCTCCCTCTTTGAGCCTTTTTGAGCGCCACTTTACCACTATGATACCATCCAGGGAGTCTTGGATGGGGGATACTCCGGGAAGAGGAGCTACCATAAATTTTTACACAGATGGATCGAGGCTGCACGAACAAGTGGGCTTTGGGGTCTATTCGGAAGAGCTTGGATTGAGCCTGGCTCGTAGATTGCCAGATCATTGCAGTGTTTACCAGGCAGAGATTCTGGCAATAAAGGAAGTGGCTGACTGGTTGAGCTGCAATGTCTTGTCTACAACCGCAGTCAACATCTATACTGACAGTCAAGCCGCGGTCAAGTCCCTGGATTCAATGTTTCTGAAAACAAGATCTGCCCTTAACTGCCGCACGTCTTTAAATGAGATGGCCAAGCAGTTTAACATACGACTCATATGGGTCCCAGGGCACAGAGACATTCCAGGGAATTGCAAAGCCGATGAGCTTGCAAGACTAGGAACTACCTTACAGGTTCCAACAGAATTGGAATGTGTTGGTATGCCTCTAGAAACTTGCAAGCAAAATCTACGGCTTTGTTCTGCGACGGAGACTAATCAAAGATGGGCAAATGGATGGACGTGTGAGACAACACGACTGATTTGGCCTTCTCTTAATCAGGGGCGCACAAGTGAGCTGATATCGCTTCCAAGAGGAGAGATTTCGACGGTGGTTTCTATAATTACCGGACACTGTCTTATAGGGAAGCACGCAGAGCGGTTAAATGTGCCGTCGAATGACTTTTGCCGAAGTTGCATGGATGAAGAGGAGTTGGAAACTATCGAACACTTTATTTGCCATTGCCCGGCACTTTCTGGTCAACGACTTGCTTCACTGGGATCTAGGGAGCTGTACGATCTTTCTGATTTGTCGGATGTCAAAATTCAACATCTAAGGAGTTTCATAAGAAGCTCAAACTGGTTTAACGACAGGGACTAGTAGGGAAACCTATTACGATCCCGTGGTATCACAATGGACCTCAGAGTCTACGTGTGTTGACGTAAAACGTCAGCAGCCACTTACAACCTAACCTAACCTAACCTAAACTTTTATTTACAAAAAAAATCGACTTTTTAAAAGTTGGAAAAGGTTGAAAAAAGTTAAAAAGTCGAAGAAAGTCGAAAAAGTCGAAAAAACTCGAAAAAACTCGAAAAGTCGAAAAAAGTCCACTTTTTAAAAAGTCGAAAGGTCGAAAGTCGAATTTTTAAAATTTGAAAAAAGTCGAAAAATCGACTTTTTAGAAATTGAAAAAAGTCGAAAAGTCGACTTTTTGTTGCGACTATATAACCCTACATCATACAAAAAATTTGTAAGTGCGAAAGAGAAAGTAACAAAATCCACTCTCTGCCACAGAGTACTCCGTCATTGTGAATTCAGCTTAAATCATGATTTTTTTCGAACTTAAACACAATTTTTTTTTGGCGCCCAACGTGGGGCCCCAATCGAATTTATAATTTAAGTTGATACATTTTAATTTTTTGTCAAAAAAAAAAAAATGCAAATAAAATGATAACACTGTGCCACAGTGAAAAAACACAAGAACTTGACTATATAGGCTCGATTCTACTACCAAAAGATAGTAAAACCCTGTACTCAGATTGTCCAGTTTGGTGACCAATTCCTTTTTATGGGCCTCCAAAGATTCAAAAAAGCAGTGGGATCCTCAAAATATGGTGTCATCAGTTTTTGCCCAACAACTAAATCAGAGTTGGTGCTTTCGCTTAAGCTGTGTTTACACCATCCCACTGAGTCGTTTGATTTTTATGAAAATTCTAGATTATAGCACAGTTTTAGGCATTTTGTAAATATATGATCAGAAAATTAAATCCCAGCAAACAATGACATTTATGATTTTTTTTTTTAAATCGACTTAGAAGTTTTTTGTAGCTTTTTAATACCAATCATATATTTACTACATGCCTAAAATTATGCTATAAAATATCTTGCTTTTTCATAAAAATCATACGACTCAGTGGTACACTAAAAAACCTTGTAAAATTACAAGAAAAACTTTTTTTTTATTTGCTACCTCCTATTTGACAAAAATTCCTAGTAATTTTACAAGATTTTTACCAATAATTTTGTAATTTTACAATGTTTTTACCAATAAAATTGTAAATTTACAAATTTTTTGACACTATAAAATTAACAAAGAGGTTTCGTAATTTTACTAGATTTTTTGCTACCTCATATTTTACGAGAATTTCTAGTAATTTTACAAGCTTTTTACCAATAATTCTGTAGTTTTACAAGCTTTTTACCAATAAAATTGTAAATTTACAGTTTTTTTGGCGCAATTAAAATTACAAAGAATTCTCGTGAATTTGCTAGATTTTTTTTTGTAAAATTATCTTGAAAATTTGTAAAATTACAAAAAAAAATGTAAATTTCGATTTGTTTAAAAACAAGGAAAACTGTCATATATTGGTAAAATGGGATTACGAGACTTTTCCTAGTAATTTGACAAAGTTTTTTTTTTGTGTGTATGGTGTAAACATAGCTTTAAGTATATTTGGGAAAAATGTGGCTAATAGTCCGTTGAACAAATTCTGTTAACATTTTATGTTAAAAAAATAATTTTTCCAGGACTTTTTTTTTAAAAAATATGGGGAAATATATCGTTTTTTTCACTTTTTCAGCATAACTTACAAGGACTGTTCATTTGTCTCCAACAAAACTTAGCAAAATTGTAGCCTCGGTTAAGTTGAACAACTCTTACACTCAAAATACCCGAGTAAAAAAGTTTATATATAATTATATATAATTTGATAAAATTATATATAATTATATATATTTGATAAAATTAGATAAAATTATATATAATTATATCCGAATTTTTTTTATATAAAATTTTATAAAATTATATCTAATTATATATAATTTGATAAAATTTTATAAAATTATATATAATTTTATCAAATTATATATAATTATATCAAAATTTGTTTTATATAAAATTTTATAAAATTATATCAAATTATATATAATTTGATAAAATTTTATAAAATTATATAAAATTATATAAGATTTGATAAAATTTTATATAAAAAAAATTTGGATATAATTTTATCAAATTATATATAATTTTATATAATTTTATCAAATTTTTTGAAAACAAAAACTTCTTTATATAATTTTATATAATTATACATAATTTTATCAAATTTTATATAATTATATAAAATTATATATAAAACTTTTTTACTCGGGTAATCATTCTGCTAAATTGCAGAGATACTCTGCTGAGACAGCAAAAAATACCATAGATTTCCAACCAGCAAGATTATTTTTTTTTGGTATTTTACGAAGAAAACTGTAAAATGATTTTGATAAAAAAACTGTAAATTTACAGAATTATCTGTAAAATATTGATAAAACCGAAAAGAATTTTACCAAAAAAACTCTGTAAATTTACAAAGTTTTAGTTTAATGCATTTTATGAGTTCAAAATTTTACAAAAAAAACTCTGTAAATTTACAAAGTTTTAGCTAAATCCATTTTATGAGTAAAACTCCTCTGCTTCAAAAACATTAATTAAAATTAAAAAAAATTAATTTATTCCAAATTGTAAATTTTTATTTTTGTGAAAATTACGAGTAAACGAGTATCTCCAATTTTACAAAATTTTTGTTTTTCGGTCACAAGAAAATACAAAGTATTTTTTAAAATCTGTATTTCGACAGATAACTTTGTCAAATATATGTCGAATTGAGATTACAGTCATTTTACAGAGTATTTAACAGATTAATTATTTTAAGTGTAAGTACCCTAATTAGCTAATAAAGACTCCGTGCCTTAAAATTAGCCGATTTTAACTAAAAAATCCACATAAAGCCCCAAAACCGCCTCACAATTGCCCCTAGATGGATTAAATGCAAGGCCGACCCCAATTAGTTTCTCTCCCCTAACATTTTTTGCAAACATACCTAAGCTCTGTTTCCACTCCTTAAGGGGGTTCCCATACAAATATCACATTTTTATAAACATGCCCCTACAGCTCTAACTGCCACAAATGTTTCCCTAGAGGAGTCAAATATATGATCGACCCTTAATATTTTGTCTATCCCAACATCGTTCTAGAACATACCCACGCTCTTTCTCAACCCTTACAATTTTTTTTATTTTTTTATAAATTTATTTTATGAAATCAGCTCCTACCGCTTCCATGGTGTCTCCTAGAGTGGTCAAAGGTGAGACCGACCCCGTTTTATACTACCCGTTTTACCTACTCTAGGGTGGCACGAATTACGACTTTTTTCGAATTTCGCTGATCGCCGGGCAAATTATGGTTCGTTTTGGTCTAAAAACTCTTTATAAATTAACCCGAAAAAAATTTTTTTTCGATTTTTTAATTTTTTTGTTTGTTTATTATTTTGCTTGATAAGCTTATTGACAACTAAAAATTTCATTTTAATGGGATAAACCCATCCACTTCAAAATTAAGTTCGAAAATAAAAATTTAGGGCCTATGGGGGCCTACTCTAAAAATTAAAAAAAAAATAGTTTTTAGTTTTGACTTTAAAGAATTTTAGCTGAGATGTTGCTTTTAATGATACATATCCACAAAAAAGTTTTATTCCTATCCGCGACACCTTTATCGTGTTCTGAAATGTATAAATAAATATGTATAAATTCCTCTAAAATCTTAAGTCTTAAGTTTTTCAATTCGTGCCCAACTGTGGACAAGTTGTGGCCTCTTTAGTTTCAAAATTATTCTGATTTTATTTTCAAAACAGTTTTTAATTTAAATTTATTGTTAATATATTTAAAAAAATATGACTTTTAAAACTCAAACCCCAAGAGTTTTTCTTTTTCTGGCACCCAACATGGAGCGCCAATCAATATCTTGAACAATGTGTGTCCTTTAACAATTAATTTTAAAATTATGCAATAAAAATGAAAATAGAACATAAATTTATGGTTCTTTTTTAACTTAATGACATACAGTTTTTCATGACGCCCATCTTGTGGCCCAATCGAATTACTGACAATTGATTGAATTCTTCGACAATTGATTAAATTTCATCATAAAAATACAAATATTAAATAAAATCATGATTCTTTTTTAACATAAATAAAAAAGTCTTTTATTGGCGCCCAACTTGGGCCCCAATATAAATAACAAAAAAATTAAGTTTTAAAATTTTTTTGATATTTAAAAAATCAAATTAAGAAAATTTAAAACTCTAAAAATTTAGACTGAAATTTAAAAAAAAAAATACTTAAAAATTCTCAAATTTCAGTTGATATTCTGAAAATATTTACTACTATCAAAAAAAAAAAAAAAAACTCTTTCAAAAAATCTGTAAAACGACTTTCAATTTGATTTAGCAAACTTTCTGCAGATTTTTCTGCTAAAATTGATATTTTACTAAAATTTCTGTCATTTAGTTTTACAAAATAAGAGAAATTTTACTGCGATTTTACTGATTCTGTTTAATATTACAGAAAAAGTTTGCTGTCATTCTTTTTTAAAAAAAATTTTAACCCTTTTATTAAAGTGTTAATTTTTTTCTCGTTTTTTTATGCAATCAAAACGATATTTTTAGAATTTTCTGGAAAATGTCTTATCAGATTTCTTTGCTGTTTTGACAGATTGTTCTGTTAATTTCACATAGATAATCATGACAGATATTCAGCAAACGGTGTCTGCAAAAATCAGCAAATTTTTCATATGGTTCAAAATGAGTGCATTTTTAGCAGATTTTTCGATTGAAATTGTTGATGTTAAGCAAAAGCAACTGTTATTTTTTCTCTTGTGGTAGTATTTTTAAATAAAAATTTGTCGGTCCAAATATTTTGGGTATATCACTTACTCACTCACTTACCTTATCTGTTACTGATCCATTCAGATAGGCATTTTTTGAGCCTATTAGTGGCGATAAAAATCTATTTTTATTTAAAAAAAATATCCAAAAATAAACTTTTTCAATTATTTTATCCAAATTTGTCTTTAAAAATTGCACTTTTTTTACCTTTCCATTTTTATTTATAAATTTTTTAATTTAAAAAATTCCATAGTTTTTTTAATTTCACTCGTAGTTTATAATTTAAAATTAAATATTTTAAATTTATTTCAAAACAAATTTTATTCGTTTACCGTTATAAACTTAACTCGGCAAATTTAGTTTTTGATTTGAAACTGCAAGCCGTAATCAAATTAACAATGATTTTTATAGTCTCGTTTTCTTAAACAATTGATTTGTTAAAATAGGATTACGTTCGTAAATTTTAAAGTTCTTTTAAGTATTTAGTAAGTATTGCATCACACCCTACAATGGTTTGTGTATTACACTATGCAACAAATAAAGACTTTTTGAAAAACACAAGAAATTGAAGAAAGAAAGCTGAAGAACTCTTATGAACATACCAAAAAAAACTGAACGTGTTTCGGCAACCTAATTATCTAATGAAGACCACTCCGTACCTAAAAATTGGTCGATTTTGTATAAAAAAACCCACAAAAAGCCCCACACTTAGAAAATTATTGCAGTTACTACTGTTAAAATAGAACGGTCATTTGTGTAGTAAGTAGTAGTTGTTGTTTTCGACTACAATTTCAGTTGTTTTTGTATGAAAACTCTCAAACAACTATTTTTTGTAGTCGTTTTAAAAAATAAATACAAAAAACTACTACATTGAAGTAACAGTTGTTTTATGTAGTTGTTTTTACGGATGTGTTGATCGAGTTGGAAGTGTCAGATGCTGCAGGAATTATTTGCAAATAACACAGTGCAACAGCCCAATTAGGGCCTCAACCAAACCAAGATCGTTTGAAAGTACTTATGTGTATTAGTAAATACCCCAAAGGGTTTAGCACTGTAACGTTTCAAATTTTTTTTATAGCCCACTGAATTTTTCAGTTTTTTTTCAAAGGCGTGGGAAAAAAGTCGAAAAAAATGATGTTAATGTTCTTTTGAGCTTGAAATAGTGTTTGGATGTCTTCAATAGAATTTTATGGGGAACTTTTTTCTAGAGTACGCTAATCCTCTATCTCCCGTTTTAATAAGTCATTTAAGTACTTTTTTAAGAAATGGCTCAAAAGTATACAAAGACTTGCGTTTAAACATATATATGTAACTAACAAATATAGGAAAAAATATAAAAAATTAATGATACTTTACAATTAACCTATTTTATGTATTTATTTTATACCGGTCGAACTTTCTGCTTTCGGAAACAACCAGTGAAATTTGATGTTGAACATATTCGTAGAACATTTTAACTCTTTAAACGCAAGTCTTAGTATACTTTTGAGCCATTTCTTAAAAAAAGTACTTAAAAGACCAATAAATACGGCAGATAGAGGGTTAATATATTCTAGGAAAAAATTCCCCATCAAATTCTATTGAAGACATCCGAAAACTATTTTAAGCTCAAAAGAACAGTTACATTATTTTTTTCGAGTTTTTTCAAACGCCTTTAAAAAAAATGAAAAATTCAGTGGGCTATAAAAAAAATTTGAGACGTTACAGAGCAAAACCCATTGGGGGTTTTGCTACTACACACAAGTACTTTCAAACTGTTTTGGTTTGGTTGAGGCCCTAAGAAATAAGCCTTCAATTGTGTCACAGTGTAATTTAAACCGTTTTTGAAGTTTAGAAGTTTTATTTTTTGGTTAATAAAAAAATTCATACAATTTGAGTAACAGTAAAAGCAACTGTAATTTGATGCAGTTTTTACAGTTTTTTGTAGTTGTTAATCAATAGTTAAAACCAACAAAAATTTTTGGTTGATTTTACCGTAAAATGCAGTGGACGCCTAAACAACAACAAATGTAGTTGTTTTAACTGTATTTTGGAGTGGAATCATAATTTTTTGAGTGCACAACCGCCCGCAATCACAACTAGAGGGATAAAATGCCAGACCGACATCCATTAGTTTTTTCCCCTAAAATTTTTTGCAAACATACCTTAGCACTGTCTCCACTCCGTAACGGGGCTCCCATACAAAGATCACATTTAAAAAAAAACTGCTCCTACAGCTCTTACTGCCTCAAAAGTGCCCCTAGAGGAGTCGACGTATGATCGACCCTTAATTTTTTGTTTTTCGCAACATCTTCTCAGAACATACCCACACTCTATCTCTTACCCTTAAGTCCCCATACAATTTGTTTGTAAATTTATTTTATGAAATCAGCTCCTACCGCTTCCATGGTGTCTCCTAGAGTGGTCAATATTAAGACCGACCTCCTTTAATTTTTACCCCTCAACATTTTTTCTGACCATACCTAAACCCTATGGGGGCTCTCATACAAAATGACATTTCTATAAAATTTGCTCCCACCGCTCTAACTTTCCCAAGAGTGCCCCTAGAGGAGTCAAATGTATGACCAACACCCAATAGTTTTTGAACCTTAACATTTTTTCTTACCCTCTATTTAAAAAAAAATTGTATCAGAACCACTTAAAAAGTTAAAGATAGAGGTTAGATGGGCGCGTGAGTAGATTGTGACACACACTCACTCACGCTCACCCAAAAAATCGAATCACTCACGCAATTTTTTGATTTTACTCACGCTCACTCACTATTCACGTGAGTAATAAAAAACTTACTCACGCTCACGCGTGACTCACGCCAGATTCAATAACGCTTACGCGTGAATCACGCAAAATCTATTCACGCAATAAATTTTTCTTACCAAAAAAAAAAACTCCAAACACATTTTTTTTACAAAAAATTAAAAAAATTTGGCGAATCAAAAAATCTAATCACGCAAAGGGTGATCATACATTTGACTCCTCTAGGAGCACTTTTGAGGCAGTTAGAGCTGTAGGAGCAGTTTTATAAAAATGTAATCTTTGTATGGCAGTCCCCTTAAGGAGTGGCGACAGTGTTTAGGTATGTTTGCAAAAAATGTTAAGGAGAAATACTAATGGGGTTCAGTCCTGCATTTTATCCCCCTAGGGGCGTTTGCGGGGCAGTTGTGGGGCTTTTTTGTGGATTTGTTTAGACAAAATCGATCAATTTTAAGGTACGGAGTGCTCTTTATTAGCTAATTAGAGTGCCTAAACTCGTTCAGATTGTTTTGGTATGTTCGTAAGAGTTGTTCAGCTTGACCGTGGCTACAATTTTGGCAAATAGTGTTTGTGAAAAAATAACAGTCCCCGTAAGTTTTTCTGAAAAAAGTTAAAAAACTATATTTTTTTCTCTATTTTTTCAAAAAAAAACTCCAGGAAAAAAATATTTTTTAGCATAAAATGTTAACAGAATTTGTTTAACGGTTTCTTAGCCACATTTTTGCCAAATGTACTTAAGCGATATCACAGACTCTTATTAAGGGTCCCACTGCTTTTCTGAATCTTTGGAGGCTCATAAAAAGAAATTGGTCACCAAACTGGACAATCTGAGTGCAGGATTTTACTAGTTTTTGGTAATAGAATCGAACCTATATAGTCAAAATCTTGTGTTTTTCACTGTTTTACAGTGTTATTTAATGCTCTCAAACTACAGTGGCTGAAAAACAAAGTCGGTCAGTCATAACAAGAGTTGCTCGTATAGTGAGTGCTATATTAAAATTTAGAAAAATTTTCCCACCATTTATTTTAAGACATTCTATTTCGCTCTTAAATCATAATTGGGATGAGTAAATTTGGGCATTACTTAACCCAATTATTATGAATTTGGACACGACCTATACACAATTGGATAGGCATTCAAAGAAGTTTTCGATCTGTATAAAATGTTTATTTTTTTTAATGTGAAAAATCTTAAAAAAAAAAACTTTAAAAAAATACTTTTTCCTCCCCCCCTTTTACCCACTTAATGTGAGATTGGTCAGGTAATCTAAACAGGTAACTCTTATATTTCTCGTTGTGTGCCAATTGGAAAACCTCCCATGTAAGTGAAGGGTAAAAGAAAAACTCTTGTCCTTTTTTTTTGGCGCAAAAAAATTTTTTATTTAAAATAATTAAAAAAGGGTTTGTACGACTTTTTATTTAAGCCACTGTAAATTTTTGTTTAAGTTGGAAAATTCAAAAACAGCAGTTTTCGTCTTCTATGGTCATAAGCTTTAACCACAAATCAAATGTTTCATATAACATTCTATTTGATTGAAAACGAGAGTCTTTTTTTATTGGAAAACACCCAGGCGGAAAAATATGAATGGCAATGTACTTTAAAAATTTTCTAAAAAAAACCTAATCACAATGTCCTTAAATATAATTCATAAATATTCCCAGAATTTCGTAAAATTTAACTGAAATTCTGGAAATTTTCTAAACAAATTTTCTCTCAATTTAAATACACCAAATACACAAATGGGTCCTAACTTTGAATATAAAATTGTTTGCATTTTCGAAAATTTAAAAATCAGAGATGGGCGCGTGAGTAATTTTTGACTCACACTCACTCACGCTCACGACAAGAATTTTTAAATCACGCACACTCACTAACAAGCATATTTTTTTTACTCACACTCACTCTCAATCAAATGAGTAAATTTAAAACAACTTACACTCACGTGCACTCACACAAGCTTCACTCACGCTCACGTTGACTCACACTCACGAAACTCTTATTTATACAAAAAAAATTTCAAAAACTAAAATTTCAAAAATCTTACAAAATTTTAAGCAAAATTTAAAGTTCAGCAAAATTTTACAATTTGTTTTTGCTTAATTCGGACGAAATCTTAAGTTTAGCTAAATTTTAAAGTTTTTTTGTTGTTTTTTCTTGGTAGGAAAGGAAAAAAAAGAAAATTAATAAGGCAAACTCACGCAAAAAATTGACTCACGCACACTCACTCACGCAAACATCTTACTCACGCACACTCACTCACGCAATTTTTTTCTCCACTCACAATCACGTGAGTAAAATTGAATTTAGTTACACTCACGCGTGATGACGCGTGAATCACGCTCCAATCTGCTCATGTGCCCATCTCTATTAAAAATTATCATGTATCGGTTAAAATTTGTTCCCATTTTCTAGTTCAAATTGGCATTATAATAACTTTTTTACTTGTTCTGGAGACAATTGTCAACCATTGTTCTGCCAGCGCTTTGTTTGTTCTATCATTGGCAATTTCTACCTGGGAAGTGTTCAATTAAGTTTGTGGCAGTATATCAAAACAGTTTAAGTCAATATTAGAGAATATCGCATTTGGTGTCAGGGGTTATTGCACCAAATTGCAGGGGTTATTTCTTATAAAAGCGATTGTAAAATTCATCTTCGTTTATGTGTTCGTCTGTGTCTATCGTGTTATGTAAACTATCACTTCACTTTGAAGTAGTGCCCCCATTACCCGGTTCTCGCTATTCCCGGGAATACAGGTATTTCCGGTTCTGGTACCGGTTTCCCGGTTCTAGATATATTCCCGGGAATACCAGTATTCCCGGTTCTGATCCTGGTACTGGTTCTCAAGAAGCTAAAAAATACTATACCATAAAACATTTAAATTACACTATTTAATCAGTATTTCAGATATATTTAGATGTGTTTTCAAAATTATTTGTTATTAAATTCCAAAAATTAAATGGAAATGGTATTTTTCACATGTTTTGTATTTTTTTGGTAAAAGCAAAGAAAAAATTTAAATTGTACAAAATGTACATACCGGTAGTCCCGGGCATACCGTAAGAACCGGAACCGGGAATACCAGGAATGAATTAAGAACCGGGAAACCGGTACCATTTCCCGGTAATACCGAGAACCGGGAATACCGGTATTACCGGTACTACCCGTAGGCATTACTTTGAAGCATATGTCGATCTCATCTTTAAAACAATAATTTCATATGTAAGCTTTTTTAAACTGAGTTCACAAAATAATTTAAATACCCACAAATGCATTGCACGCTATTGAATGCACGCAATTATATTGCGACAAAAGATTAAGAAAGATTTGGTATAACCTCTTCTTCGCGATAGAAGCTTTATATAGGTTGACCATTCGTCAGGATTTTCATAAGTATATATCAGGGATGGGATATGAAAATTTTGATATGTAGTCAATATGTTTTTGACTTGAACTTTTAAACAGCAAACATTTTTTTTATATACACTCATACTACAGTAAGGAAAGCAGGATTCAGTTTAAACCAAAAAACCTAGACTTTAGTTTGATACGGACCAGGGGGAAAAAAGTTTTTTCCTTAAAGAACTAAACCAACCTCTGAAAAACGTATTTTTATACCCTTCAACCACAGTATGAGGGTATACTCACTTTGTCATTCTGTGTGTAACGCATTAAAATATCGGTCTAGAACCCCATAAAGTATATATATGATCATTGATCGATTCTAAGACATTCTAGCAATATCCGTCCGTCTGTCTGTCTGTCCGTCTGTAGTTAACACGATGCAGTCCAAAATCAAAGAGCTAGACTCCCGACATTTGGCACGAATATGTCTTATTTTCTTAGGCAGGTTAAGTTCGTAAATGAGCAAAATCGGACAAGGGGGAAAAAAGTTCCCCCTTGAAGAGCTAAGCCAACCTGTAAAAAATACCATATTTTTACATGATTTTTTGTGTTTTTGTTTAAAAAATGCAACTTTTTTTAGAAAATGTTGTTTTTTCGGTTCGCCCCCCTTTTATGGACGTGGAATAAAACATTTTTTTAAATAATGATGATAGTGCAAAAAGCATAAGAATGCATTTTTAAACACATATACCGACCCCCTGACCCCCCCCCAAAAAAAACGCCCCTGCAATTTATTTTTTATTTTTTTTGCATGTTGGAGGGTATAAAAGATTCGGCACAGCCGAATTTAACACTCTTACTTGTTTTATATCGGAATAAATTCAACATTCCTATACTTGGAATCTCGTGTTATACAGACAGACGGACGGACATTCATAGAATGTTTTAGAATCGATCATTAATCAATAATATATTTTATGAGGTCCCCGACCAATTTTTCGATATTGCGTTACAAACGAAATGACAAAGTGAGTATACCCCCTTAGTGTGGTTGAAAGGTATAATAAGTGAAAGTGCATTTTTCTACCTTGTTTACTACAATTACGTAAATAACAAGTAAGAGTGTTAAATTCGGCTGTGACGAATCTTTTATACCCTCCAACATGCAAAATAAAAAAAAAATTGCAGGGGTGTTTTCTTTTTTTGGTGGGGTCAGTAGTGCAAATTGGGGGGAGGGGAAAATTTCCTCTTGGATATGTGTTTAAAAATTCATTCATACAAGTTCATCATTATTTAAAGTTTTTTTTTATTCCACGCCCCATAAACGGGGGGGGGGGGCGGACCGAAAAAACTACGTTTTCTAAGTGTCTGGGTCTAAATGCAGGACTTTGAACTTCTTGTAGCATAAAAATGTTTCATTTGTTAAACAAAAACACAAAAAGTCATGCAGAAAAATTGAATTTTTCAGAGGTTGGTTTATTTCTTCGAGGGGAACTTTTTTCCCCCTGGTGCGATTTTGCTCATTAACGAACTTAACCTTTTATTTTGGACTGCATCGTGTTAACTACAGACGGACAGATGGACAGACGGACAGACAGACATCGCTAGAACGTCTTAGAATCGATCACTGATCATAAATGATGACTTTATGGGGTCCTAGACCGATATTTTGATGCGTTACACACGGAATGACAAAGTGAGTATACCCCCATACTGTAGTTGGAGGGTATAAAAACAAGTAGAAAAGTTAAATTCGACTTAGCCGAATCTATGAATACCCTACACAATACCCTTTTTAAGTAATAGTAAATTTACTAACGTGAAAAAAATAACATTTTTGATTAGAAATATTTTATTTTGTGTAAAAAAAAAACAATTTTTTTAAGTAATTTTTGAAAAAAAAAAAAAATAATTTTTTTTGAGTGTAAAATTTTTTTTGAGTGTAAATTTTTTTTCGAGAGTAAATTTTTTTCGAGAATATTTTTTTAGTGTAAAAATATTTTTGAGTGACAAAAATACGTTGTAAACAAAAATACGTTGTAAAATATAAATACCAATGTTTTTAAAACATGTTTCACGGGTTTTCAACATGTGAATTTAAGGTGAAGCTAATCTGAATTTTTTTGCAAATAACTTTTGAACCACTGGACCGATTAACTGAAATTTAAAACGGACCGGACTAGAGAAACAAATATATATGCTACACTTCAGCACCCTCAGAATTGTTGTTCGGAAGTTACCAGGTGTTTTATCAAGTAAATTCGGGAAAAACTTTTGCCGAAATTCACTCATTTGCTTATAACTTTTGAACCACTTGACCGATTTCGCTGGATTGTAATACCAACCTGACCAGGTAAATGCCCAATATATATGCCAAACTTCCGGAGCCTCCGTAAAGTCGTTCAAAAGTTAGCGTGTTTTCAACAGACAGACAGACGGACATCGGTAGATTGCCTTAAAATCGATCGAGGATCATGAATATATATACTTTATATATATATATATTAGGGTTAGTACACCCAAAAAAAAGTGGGTATTCAATACTAAAAATTTAACTAATTTTAGTCCAAAAGGACCTAGTGCAGAAATTGGTAACCAATACTAAAATTTTTAACTAAAATTAGTCCAAACCAGTAAAAATTACTAATTTTAGTACTTAAAGATACTAAAATTAGTAACTAATTAGTATATTTGGGTACAATATCACTTACTAAACCTTTTACTGTAGAATTATTTTGAGTGTACTTTTTGCAAATATGCAACCTCCATCCTCGGAATCGTGTAGGGCATGGAAAATAACTAAAAACTGTTAGTTTAGTTTTTCGCGATCGTGAAAAAACTTCACGCACCAAATGCATTGAAGTTTTGTATATACGATTTTCTTATTTTTTTTTATTAAAGTTTCACTTTTCTCTTAATAACCAGGTTTTTGTGGTTCACTGCTTACAAAACCGTTACCCACAATTTTGGAGATGAAAGTTTGACCAATTCGCGCTATTATTGCATTTTTCTGGAAAAAAAATGTCACTTAAATGTAAGCAATTTAACTCAAAATAAGTATGATTTTTGTAATTTTCTTACAGAACTTTCAATAATACAAAATCATTTCCCACCATGAAAATGGACCAATTTGCGATTTCATTGGTTAATTTGCGAAAAAAAATTTTGTCGGACTGTTTTTAATGGTTTGTTCCAAGCTAATGTAAAATATTTTAATCGCTAAAAAAATCACTTATATCGCGAATTATCGAAACTTTCGTAACAAAATGGTGTGAAACACATTTGTATGTAGGATTATAATAAAAAACAACAAAAATTTTAGTTAGTTATCACTTTTATTAATTTAAAAAAAAAAAATGTTTACATACAACTTCAATGCGTTTGGTGCGTGAACTTTTTTCACGATCGGGAAAAATCATAAGCATATTTCTTAGTATTTTTCCATGCCCTACACGATTCCATGAATGGAGGATGTCGCAAAAAAAAAGTCATAACCCTAATATATATATATATATATACCTAGACCAATATTTCGTGGTGTTACAAACGGAATGACAAACTTATATATACACTCTATCACAAGAGTGGAGGGTATAAAAATTGCAGTGACGGCTTCATGTAACTAACCAAAAAAATTGTGGCATACACGCTATTGTAGATACAAATGTGCTATGGTCCTCCGAAATTATAATGTGCCAATTGTAACGAATTGTCGCTTAATTCAATTTAATTCCCCGGCTACACCTAACATAATTATGTAGACATAAAACAAAAAACACACACGGTTTACGGTTTTGTTTGTGATTGTTGCTTTATGTCTATTCACTCTATAATCAATGAAGTACATTTCATACATTTCATGAAAACTTCATAAAACATTTTTAGTTTTAAAAACACATTCTACGAATATTTTTATTATTTCCATGTTAGTTTGATTTGACAGGAACTTTAATGACACCAGTTTCATTGATTAAATTATATCGTGAGTCATTTTTCATTAAGATAATGAAAATTTTCATTACTTTCACAAAACTTTTTTTCAGTGCATAATTTGGCACAAATATGTCTTAAGTTCATAGGCTGATAAAGTTCTTTTTTGGACCCAGAGGACTTAAACATTTAACTTTTTTAGTCCGCACCTTTTGTGGGCGTGGATATAAAAAAATGGAGGAACAGTTATGTTATTCACCAACTGGTGAGTTATTATCTAAGTTAGAAATCCAAGTTACAAACCTTTTTTGCAAACTTCATGGGCTAATAAAGTTAAAATGGAGGAAATTGTACCAGAAGGAAATTGCTTTCCCTTAAAAACACCAAACCAACCTCTAAAAAACGCCAACCTGGGCCCAGGGGACTTAAAAATGGGAACTCCTTTTGTGGGCGTGGGTAAAAAACATTTATTAATGAAAAAAATTAAAAAAAATTTTGATAAAAAAAAATATTAAAAAAAAAATTTAATAAGAAAACAGTGCACAGAAAAAAATATGGAGGAAACAAATTTAAGTAATCATTTGTTTAAATTCAAAAACAAAAATTGAGTAATTTTTTAATTGACGCAATTAAAAATTTACTTAAACATTTTAAAAACAATTTAAGTAAATAATTTAATAAAAATTTAATAGTTTTATTAATTTTTTTTTTTTAAACTCTCATAGTTTTTGAATTCTCGTTTAGTTTATAGTTTTTTGTGTGTGTATATGAAAGTTTGTAATCGTCTTTATAAAACTTTCCTATGTTCTTGAGACATAAATATGTTTGGTAAAGCTTGAAAAAACAAATTGTTTGTTTTTTTTTGTAAAAAGATTTAAAACTTTTTTAAACTTTTAAAAAAAAATAAATAGAAAAATTTTGAGTCAATCAATTAAAAATTTACTCAAATTTTTTTTCAAACATTTAATAAATTTTTATTAAAAATTTACTCAATATTATTAAATCGTTTACTGGTGTAAAATTGAGTAATTTTTTACTCAATAGTATTAAAAATTTACTCAAATACTTTTTTTATTTTTTTCTGTGTGTTGATGAAAATAATTACGATACGTTCTGTTCACCAGCTGGTAAAATACTTCTTTTTATTCACCAGCAGGTGAAATATTGTCCAAGTAAGAAATCTTTTTGGTTTTAAGAAAATTAAAACAGTAATTCTCATTTTCTTTTTTTTAGTCGGTATTAGACATCATGTTGTAAAAAAAATCACTACAATTTTATGACTTTTCACATTTATGCATGCTCTTTATTATTTTAATAATTTTTTTTTTTTTGATTTTTTCGTCCTTATTGACATTGCATTTTTTTTACAAACTAAACTGTTCTCTTAAGGGATTTAAATCGATTTAAATAACAAAAAAGCATAAGAAAATTTAAATTATTTTTAGTTATAGTTATAGGTGGTTATTCATAAAACCTGAAATATATTTAAAGTAGGTTTATTTAAAAGATATTGCAGGAATAATTGTCAAATAAACCTACAATAAGTCTACTATAAGTATTATGAATAAGAGCCTTAATAATTAGTTAATTAATGCATAAATATAACCGAAATTTAAAGTTAGCTTATGTTTAGTTATGTTTAGTCACCCAGTGTTAGCTAAGTATTATAAATTTTGCTAAAAGTTTAAAAAAAATGTTCGTTCTGGAATTCATATTCGATCTGGAAATCATATTATAGCCGGATTTTGTCAGGAAAATTTAAGCTTTCGAATCAGTTTCAGCAGTCGCAGCAGATCCACCTTCGCTGGCCTTACCATCATCAACTTCACCAAAAACACAGCAGGGACATTTCTCTTTCAAAGCTATGCGATACTTGGGATGACTAAAAATAAAAGCGAAATCAGAAGATAATTATAAGAGTCTAAAATTAGCTTTAAGTACCACCTACCTGGTAGCATAGACAATCGGATTGTAGCAGGCAGCGGATTTGGCAAAACAAGCACCCCAGATGGTATTCAAAGGAGTGAGACCTTCAAATTTGAATAGACCCATACAATTGATGACTAAATAGGGGGTCCAGGCCAAAAACCATAAAGAAATTGTTACCAAGGCAACTTTAGCTAATTTACCCTCAGCACTCTTTTCCGCATCCTCACCAGAACGCAATGATTTTACATTCATTTTCTTGGCTTGTTCGCGCATAGCATTTTCGTGAGCCGATACAGCCTATAGGAGAGAGAGAGCGATAAAGAGAGATTTTAAAATCCTAAGGTTACAAAATATCAGAATTGTTCTTACCGCAATAATATACCAGTAGGACCAACAGATCAAAAACAATGGAACATAGTAAACAAATATAGAATAGAAAATCAAATAAGATCGTGGATTCCAATCACGTTCCAAATAATCAATACCACATGATGTCAAGTTACCCTCTGGAATATATCTATAAAAAAACAATCTTAAATAATAAAAACTGTTCTGAAATCCTAACAAATATTAAAAGCAATAAATTTTCAAGCTCGAGGTCTTAGTTGTTTAAATGTTTTTTTATTTATTTAAAAAATCTTCCGATATTTCGCAATTCTTGAAATAGCATCTTCAGGGACAGTTCAAATTTATTTATAAAAAACACATAAAAACTCTTATAAGTAACGTAGTGTTCACTACCATCGTCATTATTGCACTCATGGTAGTGAACACTACGTTACTTATAAGAATTTTTATGTGTTTTTTATAAATAAATTTGAACTGTCCCTGAAGATGTAATTCAAAGAATTGCGAAATATCGGAAATTTTTTAAATAAATAAAAAAAATTTAAACAATTAAGACCTCGAGCTTGAAAATTTATTGCTTTTAACATATATTAAAAGAAGGTCGAATAAAAACAACATTTATTATCAAAACAAATATTTCATACCTGCTCCAGCCAAATATTGGTGCCAATGTCCAAATAGCACCAAACGACCATATAAACGCAATTTTCATTAATGCCAATTTTATAGTCATTGGTTGACCCGCCATACCCTTAACAATTACATTATAACGATCCAATGATACCCAAGTCATGGACCATATGGAACTGCAGCCAAAGATTGATCCGGTACCAGCATATACGTCACACATTAGTGGACCCAATATCCAGGTTTCATAGTATAGATTAATACCCATCATTGGTGTGTTGGTGAGCATTATACCCATATCTGATATTGCTAAATTAATAACCAACAAATTTGCCGGTGTACGTAGAGCTTTTGTGGTAGAGAATATATAAATTACGACGCCATTACCAGTCCATGATATCAAAGCAATTACAACCATATACGCTGCTAGAATTTTAGCCCACATGGGATCCATGGCGGGAAATTGATTCCAATATGGGTGAATTAAGTGAGCCATATCGGGTGTAACCTAAAAATATATTAAAGTTAACATTTATAAAAAACTACACACAAAATATCATATTTTACAAGAGTTCCTAGTAAAAATTACAATTTTATTGTTAAAAAGCTTGTAAATTTAATTTCTCGTGATTTCATTAGATTTTGTGCTACCTTCTATTTGACGATAATTTCGAGTAAAAATTCAAGCTTTTCTGTAATCTTACAAGTTTTTTACCAATAAAATGGTAAATTTCAAGGATGGGTACCAATTCGATAAAAGTATTGGTATTGGTATTGGTTTTTAAAATTATATTAGTATTGGTATAGGTATTGGTTTTCATTTTTTGTTGAATTGGTATAGGTTTCGGTATTGGTTTTGAATTATTTAGGTATTGGGTATTGGTATTGGTTTTAGCCTCGAATCGGTATCGGTTTTTAATAAGTATTGGTATTTATCTTATATCGGTTTTGGGATTTGTATGCAAAAGGTTTTGTCGTTAATATTGATTAATTTAACGTAAGTCGTCCTTCTGTCCGCCCCACAGTGCACACTGGGGCGAGATGGTAGGTTCTTTGGCCAAAAGTCTCTACAGGTCGTAAATGTTAACCGTTTTTTTGAAATTCAGAATATAAGCCTATATTAAGGTAATAAATAAGTGCCTTGAAAGTTTTTGAAATCGGACCTACAAGAAAACACTTCATTTTTAATAAAATTTACAGATGGTATAGATGAAACAAATGAAGAGAAACTTGTCTTTTGTTTATGTATTTGAATTAGAGATGGTCTGTGGTCCCGTAATTTGTGTGACTCAAAAAACCACGTGATTCAGGCGTGAGCGATTTTTATTTAAATCACGTGATTATAGAGTGATTTTCATTTAAATTAAGTTCTATATTAGGGTAATTAATAAGTGACTTGAAACTTTTTGAAATCGGACCTACAAGGAAACTATTTCAGGGTGGACACTTCATTTTTAACAAAATTTACAGATGTTATAGATGAATCAAATGAAGAGACACTTGCCTTTTGTTTAAGTATTTAAATTGGAGATGGTCTCTGGTCCCGTGATTCACGCGTGAGTGATTTTCATTTAAGTCAAGTGACTATATTAAGGTAATAAATAAGTGCCTTGAAACTTTTTAGATTCAGACCTACAAGGAAACTTTTTCAACTTCATTTTAAATAAAATTTACAGATGTTATAGATTAAACAAACGAAAAGACACTTGTCTCTTGTTTATGTATTTGAATTGGAGATGGTCTCTGGTCCCGTGATTTGCGTGACTCAAAAAAGTGATTTTCATTTAAATCACGTGATTGTGAGTTGAAAAATTCTGAGTGAGTTTCTAGAGCAGAGCTTCTCACTAACTTTTGCATCGCGACCCCTTTTCAATATTTTAAATATCTCGAGACCCCCCAACAAGTGTGTAACGACGTGTTTTCACCTTTAAGCTGGGGCAGAGCTCATCGTACCCAGGGTTCGTTACAAAAATTTATATTTAGACGGAGAGAGAGAAACACACGGGGTTTTCGTAAAACGTTATAAAATTTATTGATATTTAAACTTAAATCTAACTATTCCCCGGTACAATACGCGCACACTTAAGCTATAGCCTGTATATAACTATATATACTTTTCACGCGGAATCTCTTACAACGGTTGCCCAGTCGTTGATTTACGCCGACCTTGTGGATAGGAATACCGTCGGTTAACGTCGGTTACGCGCACCTCATGAATTCGTCGCTAACGCCGAGATTCTGGGCAGAATAGATGCCGTCGATTAACGTCGGTCTCAAATGGACAAAATGAAGTCGTCGCTAACGCCGAGCTTCTGGGTAACTGAGATTCCGTCGGTCTCAAAATGGGCAAATTGAAGTCGTCGCTAACGCCGAGCTTCTGGGTAACGGAGATGCCTTCGATTAACGTCGGTCTCCAATGGACAAAATGAAGTCGTCGCTAACGCCGAGCTTCTGGGTAATGGAGATGCCGTCGATTAACGTCGGTCTCAAAATGGGCAAATTGAAGTCGTCGCTGACGCCGAACTTCTGTGTAGTGAGATACCGTCGGTTAACGTCGGTCTCAACAAGGCAAATAGAAGTCGTCGCTAACGCCGAGCTTCTGTGTGGCTACAATGTTATATTCCCCAGTCGAAAGATTTACTTCACACACTGGCTAATTGGCTTGAGCTTATTGTGATTAGTGGTAGTAGATTAACTACTGTACTAATCAAAATGAGTCTTACCTCCTTTGCGTCCACTGACGAACTGACTAATTTTTCTCAAAGCACCTCCTTTTATAGTGCTGTTTCCAACACACGTATATACAAATACAGTGAAATACATATTTTTGACAGCAACACAGTAGTATCAACTAGTAGTTGTTCAACTACCGCAGTGTCGTATTTCGTTAGGAGTAATGAATATCATGCTACTACTCCTTACTAGAGGGCGTTATTTAAATAAAATTAAATACGTTAAATTTAAATTCATTTATAAAAAAATATGTACATTAAAATTTCATTCGTACAAAGGTAAAATAAAATAAAAGTATAATGTAAATTCAATCAAAAAATATAATTAAGTATGAAATAGAAATTATGGTGCTGAAAACGAGGTGCCCGACTTTCGGCGTTACATTGCCCCCCTTTTTAGGCAACGAGGAAAACACGGGTGTTTCCGCTTCTGCTGATTAGGATGCGGTACCATTGTTCGTCTATCTTCTGCCGAGTCCTACGCTGCGTATGTGGCTTTCGCTGTAGCATGACCATATCAATGGCCTTTTGTACGGCTGGTGACCAATTAGTCAGCTCAATTTCACCTTTAATTGGTGGTATCTGCCTAGTGCTAATGCTCTCCACCCATTGTTGAACTTTTTCTTGCGGCGGCATCGGTTCGCCTTCCGACGGTTGCAAACGAGGATTTGTGCGAATCCTTGGTTTTTCAGGTTCCACCAGGTTGGAAACATCCAGTGAACTGGAAGTAGCTTGTTCCCGAGTTGTGCTACCTGGTGTAATTGGGTTATGAATTGAAGAGTTGTTCGTTGTGACGATACTAGCATTGGTGGCAGCTGATGTTACGGTTGTTCTTACTGGGCTAATGGGTGTAGTTACCAAAGGTTGTAAACGTTGTTGTGGTTTCGATGCTGGCACCGCTGATGATATCGGCGAGGACGACGATGATACCGAGGATGATGATGAAGTGGACAATGCTGATGAAGTGGACGATGATGATGAAGAGGACGATGATGATGATCCCGAGGACGATGATGATGAAGAGGACGATGATGACGATGATGATGAAGAAGACGAAGATAATTTTGGTTTTGATTTCTTTTGGTTCGCCACCTTCTTTATTTTCTTACGTTCTATGGGAGGTGTATACGATGAACTATCGGAACTCTTGGCCATGGTAACCATGGGTGTACGTGGTGTCGGTTTAACCATTTGACTTGGCTTAGCCGAACCTGGCATACCTGCCCTGGTATTAGGCGTCGATGGTTTTGGAGTTTTGGGCGAATTTCCATTATCCAATATGTTTGGAGTTGGTGACCCGGGTTCTGGTAAGACGACCATTGGTTTTGGACTGTCCGCGACAGTTGCTATTTTTCCCGGAGACTCCTTGCTTTGTGGTATTGGCTAACCAATTTCTGGTACAATGTCCACTGTTGTTAGATCATTAGAGGCTGTTGACATTTTGTCTGGGGCTTCCTTGATTTCTGGTACAGGTAATCCACCCGGCACCATAACCCTCATCTTTACGGTTTTTTTCATAGCAACGATGACCGGCATAGCTGTATTTGTTTTCCTTAACTTCTAATTGAACAATACCTTGTTTCTTAGGTGGCGTTGGTGGCCTATCATCTTCGGCTTCTGAGTCCCCTGCCGTGTTGAAGCGAGGTGGCGATGGTACCCGAGGACACAGTGTTTGAAATTCAAATCCGCAAAACTTTCGACGCAATTCTTCGATTTGTTTTGGATCATTCCAGTCCACGTCAAACTGGAACAGAACGTCTCCGAGAACTTCTGGCATCGGTTCGGTTATGTTAAAATTTTCCTCTTCGCTTTCCAGGAGTGGGGAATAACGCATTGGCCGTGGTGTCGGTGGTCGGTATTTTGTCTTTTTCTGTGGTGGCGTTTGTTGCCCCGTAGTTTCGGAATGATGATTGGGAGAAACAGAATGCTGTAATCCTGTTGATTTATCTGGTGAATCGCACAAGTCGAAAATTTCACCCGTGTAGATACCCTCCGTTTGTTTGGTCGGATTCATCGGAGGCGGTGGCGGTGGTGTTTCGTCACTGTCTGACATGTTTGGTGGTGGTGACGAAAGTTTAGCCTTCTTTTGTTGACATGAACCAATAGTCTCTTTTTTAGGCTGGGTCGACATTTGGTAAAAGGTTGCCTTTACCCGTGGATCCCTATTTTTCGTAGGCCTGGGATGGTTTTTCTTTGGACTTTGGACCACTTTATCCTGTCCCTTCTTTGGGTTCTTGATGGTCGACGGACGTTTATTCGGAGGGCGTTTATACCCAGGGACATCACGACCACGACCAATTCCTCGACTTGTTGTTGGGATCTCATCTGGATCCAATAATTTGGTTCGCCTTCCTCTATTCTTCTCTTCATCATGTGTTTGTCGAAACTTGTTACGCGCTTGGTTAAACTTTTCCTCGTTGTCCATTTCAATCGATGATATTTTTCTTTTTATTTCTTGAGGTAATCTAAATAAAAGCAAACGGAAGAAGCCATTAGTATTATGAAACTTTAATTTATGTAAGGTTTTAAATCACTTAAATGCGCTGTACTAAATTCTCTTGAGTTCCCACCCCTAAGTTTAACTATTACGGGAGAAACAAATTCTATAACACTAAATGGCCCCCCAAACTTTGGTGCGAGTTTTGCCGAAAACTTATCGCTAGCTTTCGACAGTGGATGTTGTCGCAAAAGCACTTGGTCTCCAATTTTTGGCTTCCAAGTTCTTCTTCGTAAATTGTAGTGTCGCTTTTGATCGACAGATGCTTTAATTAGGTTTCGTCTAACGATTTCAAAAATTTCTCTCATTTCTTGTGCACGTTCATCAGGATTTGGATTTCTAGCTCCTGATCCGACTGTGACCTTATCATAGAGTGCCTTTGGTAATCGGGGTTCTCGTCCTTGTGTAAGGAATGCTGGAGAATACCCGGTAGACTCAGATGTGCTGGTGTTTATGGCGAGCATAATTTCCGGCAGGCACTCGTCCCATTTGTGGTGTTGTTGTTTCGAAAATTGTGCAATCATTGTCTTGATGGTGCGGTTTGCTCGTTCTGTTGGATTTTCTTGAGGTGTGTAAGGTGCGGTAAGCTGTTGACGGACTCCCAAATCTTCTAGATATCGTTGAAAAATTCGCGATGTGAATTGTGTACCATTGTCGGTGATGATGACCTTCGGCACCCCGTACCGCGCAAGTATACGTTCTCGAAAGGCTTTTACCAGGCTGTCGGCGGTCGCTTTACGAAGAGGTACCAACTCACTCCATTTTGAGAATCGGTCAAAAAATACCAGTAGCATGGTATAGCCATGCTTAGATCTGGGTAATGGACCCACGAAATCTGCGCAAATAGTGGCCCATGGTTCTTCGGGAACACGGGTAAGCATTTCTCCAGCAGGTCGCTGTTGACTTACTTTGTGTCGCTGGCAAGACTCACATCGACGGACATAACGACTCACATCCTTAAACATGCCTGGCCAATAGTAACGATTAGCGATTCGGTTGATTGTTTTCCGAATGCCCACATGACCAGCAGCTACACTGTCATGATTTTCTTCTAAAACTCGTGTTCTCATCGCAGTTGGTACACACAATTTCCAAGGGGTAGTGTCTTCATCGTTTAGGTGGCATGGAAAGTGACGGTACAGTTGATTATCAATGATGGTATAATCAGAATATTTTTGAGGATTTTCTCGTACTTCTGTTATACGCTTTTTCAACCAGGGACAGTCTGTAGATGATGTTTTAACGTTTGCTAAGTTAAGAACTTCGAGTGGCTGACGGGATAAGGCATCTGCGACAACGTTATGTTTACCTTTACGATACTGGACGGTGAAGTTGAACTGTTGTAATTCAAGTGCCCATCTTGCTAGTCTTCCAGTAGGACTTTCTATAGAATTTAACCATTTTAGGGAGAGGTGGTCAGTTAGCACAACAAAACGGTAACCCTCGAGATACGGCCTCATCTTTCGGACACCCCATATAATTGCCAAACACTCCTTTTCAGTAGCAGAATAGTTCTTTTCTGCCTTATTAAGGTGCCGACTGGCGTAAGCTATTACCCTCTCTGATCCTTCCAACTCTTGGGTTAATACTGCTCCTAACCCGAAATCACTGGCGTCTGTTTGTAATGTAAATGTTTTTGAAAAATCTGGACATGCTAGTACCGGTGCTTCAGTAAGCCTAGCTTTTAATGTTTCAAAAGATTTTTGTTGCTCTTGTCCCCATTTCCAGTGTTTCCCTTTTTTTAAAAGTAGGGTGAGCGGTTGTGATATTTTAGCAAAATCGAGGACAAACCGGCGGTACCATGAAGCGATTCCAAGAAAGCGTCGAACGTCACGAACGTTCTTAGGTGGTTGCATTTCGGCAATCGCCGCTATTTTATCGGGGTCCGTTTTAATTCCATCACCACTAACTACATGACCTAAATATTTAGTTTCTCGTTTAAAAAATTCACATTTTTCTGGATTTATTTTTAAGTTTGCAGCGCGTAACCGACGAAGGACTTCTTTAAGATTAGCAAGGTGCTCGTTCAACGTTTTACCAATTACAATAATATCATCGAGATAGGCAAAGGCATGAGGTTCCATCTCAGGACCGATGACACTGTCTAATGCCCTTTGAAAGGTAGCTGGTGCAGAGTGAAGTCCAAAGGGCATCACTTTCCATTGATACAAGCCGCGACCAGTTACAGCAAAAGCTGTGTATTTCTTACTGCTTTCTTCCATCGGTATTTGCCAGTAGCCGTCCTTGAGATCCAGACTGCTAACGTATGTGGCATTTCGAAGTCTATTTAAAATTGTATCTATACGTGGTAACGGGTAAGCATCGGGTACTGACCTTAAATTTAGCTGTCGAAAGTCCATGCAGGTCCTCCAAGTACCATTTTTCTTCTTGGCTAGCGTAATAGGAAAACTATAGGGACTTCGAGAGGGCTCAATACATCCACGGGCAATGAGTTTATTAACTTCCGCATCAATGATGGCTTGCATGGCTGGATTTCTTTGGGCATAACGTAATTTAATAGGGCGGTCGTCGGTCATTATAATTTTATGCTGAGCAATATTAGATAAACCATTTAAGTTTTGAAATTTAGGTAGTTCTTTTTCTAAAAATTCCTTGATTTGGCGTTGTTCTCCAGGAGTATGTTCATCGGTGGTACGATGACATGGGGATGGTTCAACACTACCCGTGACATTATTTGAAACTAATTTCGGTATTTCATTTTCACTCACCTCTTCGACATCTGGTGTAACCGGTTCGTGAATGATGCCACAACGCTCTGTTCTTTTCTTCTTTGTTTTACATTTTAAGGTAAGGCCGGCGCAGCTAATGGTGGTGTTAAATATTTTCAGGAAATCCAAACCCAAAATTATTTTTTCTGTAGCTTCAGCCATAATGAGAAAAGTGCACTTAGCGGTAATATTTCCTAGAGTTACGGTGTAAGTTGCTGCTTTAGATATAATTCGAGTAGATCCATCGGCTAACACTACCTCCACGTTCGCGCGTTCAAACTTATAATTTTTATTAAGACGTTTAGCAAATTTTTCCTGTATAAAACTACGGCTGGCCCCAGTGTCCAACATGGCTGTGATTAATTTACCTTCTAGGAGGATAGTAGCATTTAGGCGTGTTTCCTCGCAATGTAGAGCTGTTTTATTCGGTGAGGGTAGTTTGGTAGGAGGCCCGTCATCCCTCAATCTTGACGACCCCCATATGCGTTTCCCGAGCGACGTCGGCAGCATTCTGTTGTGCGAACCTCTCGTCGACCACATTCAGCACATGAATTTGTGTTATTCGGGCAATTATTTGATGGATGACCATTTACACCACAGTGATAACAGTGGTTTCTTGGCTGTTCATTGGCTCTGTTTGCGGCCAGTGGACGGGGGAAATCCCCACGACCGTGATGCGAGGCTGTAGGAATACTTTCCAAATCATCAGCCAATGATAAAAGGTCCTGTAGTGTGGAAAAATCTTTCCTACGAATATACCATTGGTAATCAGCATGCGCATTTCTAAAAATTCTTTCTAGTTTTTCTGCTTCGGTGAGGTTGGCGTGGCGCATGAGGGTTTGAAGTGCCAGTACGTAGTCCTTGAAAATTTCACGTGGACGCTGAACTCTTTTACGAATCTCATCTTCAAGTTTTTCGAAGTAGCGTGGAGGAAGGAAAAATTTATTAAAATCGTTTTTAAATTTTTCCCACTCTTGCCAGTTTCTATTATTATTTCTATACCACGTCAAGGCTCGGTCACGCAAAAACTCTGGCATTATTTGAGGCATTTTATCAACACAGAATAAATGCATTCCTGCCAGTTCCTCGACACGCTCAATAAATCCAAGTGGATCGCGCCCACCGTCATATTTTAACCCCCATTTTCTCACCTGATCCATGTTAAGCAGTTTCGTTTCGGCTGAAGCTGATTGGGTTTCAGGAGTTTTCATGGCAGGATCTGGTACTGAAAGGGTTTCAGCAGTTTTTTTCTCGATTGTTGATGGGACTAGTGGAGTTTCAATAGTTTTCTGCTTCTCTATTTTAACTGGGGAAATATTTGCTGGCTGGTAGATGGAATCTGATGGAACCGTCAACAATGGTGAAGCACTTCGTGGAGATAATTGTTGATTTTTAGAAGATGTAGGTGCGAGGCTGCCGGAGTCTTTATATTTTTCTTGGATTTCCAGCAAACGTTTTGTCCGATCAGCGTTATGTTTGTGAGTTATAAAATTTCCGAACCGTTTTCTAAGTTCCTCGACGTTACCAGACACGTCACATTCGAACTCATTTAAGTATGCCACGAGTTCTTCTCGTTTAAGGGAATAGGCCCAAGTTGATCTTAACATTTTAAATTTTTTTTATTTTTTTTTTTTTTAACAATTATGTAGATAACACTTTATAGTTGATGACACGTTGACATAAAACACAATGCTGCAGCCGACGATGTTGTAACAATTTTGCACAGTTGAATAAGTTGACAATGATTTACACTTTGCACAATTTTACGATTGACGATTTTCACAATTTAGACGATTCACTTATATGTCCAAGAGAGCGCCTTTTTTCAACAAAAGTTTAAATTTTTTTTCAAAAAATTAATTTTATTGATTTTAAAATGTTTATTAAGTCTTGAGCGCTTTTATTTTTATTTCGATAACAATTCACTTTTATTTTTCAAAAAATAATTTTATCGTTCTTATACTGTCCGGCACACGTAGACATTTATTTCACAATCTCTCTCCTTTTTTTTTTTTTAACACAGTTTATCATATATTTTAATTTTTCGAAATAGTTCTCTCTTTTAATGCTTTTTTTTTCACTAGCTCTCCCTCTCGTCTGAGACAAATTTTAAATCTGTCCCTGCTCGGGCGCCATTGTAACGACGTGTTTTCACCTTTAAGCTGGGGCAGAGCTCATCGTACCCAGGGTTCGTTACAAAAATTTATATTTAGACGGAGAGAGAGAAACACACGGGGTTTTCGTAAAACGTTATAAAATTTATTGATATTTAAACTTAAATCTAACTATTCCCCGGTACAATACGCGCACACTTAAGCTATAGCCTGTATATAACTATATATACTTTTCACGCGGAATCTCTTACAACGGTTGCCCAGTCGTTGATTTACGCCGACCTTGTGGATAGGAATACCGTCGGTTAACGTCGGTTACGCGCACCTCATGAATTCGTCGCTAACGCCGAGATTCTGGGCAGAATAGATGCCGTCGATTAACGTCGGTCTCAAATGGACAAAATGAAGTCGTCGCTAACGCCGAGCTTCTGGGTAACTGAGATTCCGTCGATTAACGTCGGTCTCAAAATGGGCAAATTGAAGTCGTCGCTAACGCCGAGCTTCTGGGTAACGGAGATGCCTTCGATTAACGTCGGTCTCCAATGGACAAAATGAAGTCGTCGCTAACGCCGAGCTTCTGGGTAATGGAGATGCCGTCGATTAACGTCGGTCTCAAAATGGGCAAATTGAAGTCGTCGCTGACGCCGAACTTCTGTGTAGTGAGATACCGTCGGTTAACGTCGGTCTCAACAAGGCAAATAGAAGTCGTCGCTAACGCCGAGCTTCTGTGTGGCTACAATGTTATATTCCCCAGTCGAAAGATTTACTTCACACACTGGCTAATTGGCTTGAGCTTATTGTGATTAGTGGTAGTAGATTAACTACTGTACTAATCAAAATGAGTCTTACCTCCTTTGCGTCCACTGACGAACTGACTAATTTTTCTCAAAGCACCTCCTTTTATAGTGCTGTTTCCAACACACGTATACACAAATACAGTGAAATACATATTTTTGACAGCAACACAGTAGTATCAACTAGTAGTTGTTCAACTACCGCAGTGTCGTATTTCGTTAGGAGTAATGAATATCATGCTACTTGTCGCCGATTGGCTCATAGTCGTTTCCAAATTTATTTAAATTATTTATTTGATTTTGTTCAATTTTATTTATGTGGGCATCTGTTGTGGATGACCCTTTATATTGTTAAATTTTTAATGTTTTTTATACGTGCATTTTGTTGTTGTCCAATGTTTTTAAATTTTTGCACATTCCCTTTTGTCCCTAACTTCCCGCAGTAAAATTGTTCGTTTAGTTTTTTTGTAAAGGAACAGTTATTCCTTATGTGTTATACACATTAGAAACTCTTGCTATATGCATTTTTAAAATTGTTTGTTAATTTAGTTTGTGGCGAAGAAAACACTGCGGTAGGTTGTTGGTATATTTATTTAAGTATATTTTTTGTAACATTTAATTTTTATTTTTTTTAGAAATAAACATACAACTTACACTTTAAACATAAAAATTTTTGGGTTTCATTTGGAACATAAGGTGTTGGTTAGTTAAATTCGCTTCTTACACTTTAAACATAAAAATTTTTGGGTTTCATTTGGAACATAAGGTGTTGGTTAGTTAAATTCGCTTCTCACAAAACTCACGTCGCAGTCAGCGACAAATTTTATTTCGCAATTTTGAAGCGTTTTTATTTCAAAATTTGGTGCGATTATTTGTGTTCCAAGTGAAACTTTGTGGTTCTTTGTGGACAATAAATTTATTTGAAAATTTAGAGCGATTTTAATGTGAAATTTTGGTGCAATTGTTTTATGTTTTTTGTGGCTTATGATGGAACACTCGCCCGTAAGAAAAAGCCCACGTCTACAGCCAACAGTAAGTGACAATTTAAGTGGTTCCTTGCCTGTCGGAACAAAAATAGTGACACAACGAAATACTCCCCCTGCCGCTGGAGTTTCTGCCAGTTCCTCGTCTGCCGGAACAAAAATTGTGCCACAAATTAATAGTCCCTGTACTGCTGGAGTGCCTGCTGGTTCCACCGCTGCCGCAACAAAAAATATACAGCAAAATACTCCCTCTGCCGCTGGAGTGCATGCTGGTTCCACCGTCGCCGGAACAAAAATTGTATCCAAAATAAATACTCCCCCTGCCGCTGGAGTGCCTGCTAGTTCCATGCCTGCCGGAACAAATTTATTGCCACAACAAATTACTCCCCATGCCGCTGGAGTGCCTGCTAGTTCCTTGCCTGCCGGAACAAATTCTATGCCACAACAAACTACTCCCTCTGCCGTTGGAGTGCCTGCTAGTTCCTTGCCTGCCGGAACAAATTTATTGCCACAACAAATTACTCCCCATGCCGCTGGAGTGCCTGTTAGTTCCCTGCCTGCCGGAACAAAATTTGTTGAACAACTTACTCCCTCTGTCGCTGGAGTACCCTTTTTGCCTGCCGTTACCACCGCTGCCGTAACAACGTATGCCAGTACGCCCGCCATTGCTGCTACAACTACCACTGCTGCTGCCTGCCAAAATATATCGTCGCCTAACCTACAAATTTATGGTGCAAATTTGAATCAAAATTCTTTTGTGATGCCGCCGTTGCCCCAAACGAATTCAAATGCTGGTAATGATATAGAGTTTTATAAAAACCAGATAAGTATGCTCCAGGCCCAATTGGTAAGTGCACAAAATGCATTTAATGCTGCCTTTTGCCGAAATATGACGCCACATTCTGCTGATGCTCTGCCGCAGCCATCATATGTTTTGCCGCCAAGAGGGGTAAGTGACGCCAGTGAAAATATGGCCGCCTCTGCCAA
Organism: Pegoplata infirma; assembly: GCA_963921195.1. Lineage (NCBI taxonomy): Eukaryota > Metazoa > Arthropoda > Insecta > Diptera > Anthomyiidae > Pegoplata > Pegoplata infirma. The sequence goes on along the minus strand of OY992536.1, from coordinate 24,502,809 downwards.
CGTCAATTCTGCCGCAGTCAACAATGGCTTTGCTGAGCGCCAAAATCAAACGCCATTTTCAAGTGTGAGTAATAATAATACAATTTCAAATAATTTTTCTGGTGCATATCAAAGGCAACCACCATATTTTAACATGATGCCGCCAAATAATCAATTTTTTCAAAATGGTGGTTCGATGCCTATGCACAGAAAACTAATAGACTTACCTAATTTTAATGGCTCTCCTGAAGATTGGCCTATGTTTTTAATGGCGTTTAACCAGTCTACTACCTATTATCAGTACAGTGATTTTGAAAATAATTTGAGGTTACAAAAATCTTTGAAGGGTGATGCACGCGATAGTGTGAAAGCGTTGCTTATCCATGCTAATAATGTGAGTATGGTGATTAAACAATTGGGTGCGCAATATGGTCGCCCTGAAATGCTAATTCGGTCCCAGCTACAACAAATTAAGGAAATTCCGCCAATAAGTGAAAACGCGATTGACAAACTTGTGCCATTTGCTTTAAAGGTCCAAAATCTTGCTGCCTTTTTAGAAACTGCTAATGGACAACAGCACTTGGCGAATCCCACTTTGATGGAAGAATTGGTCGGAAAGATTCCAATGAGCAAAAAACTGGACTGGGCCAAATATGCATCTACAATTAAACTGTACCCAACTGTTTTGGATTTTAGTTTCTGGCTCAACGGCGTGGCTGATTTGGTAAGAGTGGTGCAAAGTACAAATACTAATACTAATAAACAATATAATGAACCAAAACGAAAAGTTGTCCTCCATGCCGCTGATGGACAAATTAAAGAACAAGAATGCCCTGTGTGCCGGGCTAGCCATAACATTTTTGAATGTAATGAATTTTGTTCATTAAGCGTGCCCGAACGTTGGAGTGAAGTTAAAAAATTGAGGTTATGTTTCTCGTGTCTTGATGGTAGACATCCAAGTAGACTATGCCGTCGTCGAAAGGAATGTCAAGTTGATGGTTGCCTGTGGAAACATAACAAATTATTGCATGAGGTTAAGGTAAATATTGATGAAAATAATTTATGCTCTTCTGATTCAGCTGCTCCAAGTGGTTCAACAAATGAAAGTGAAGCCGTTCTCAGTTGTGTGTCCAGTGTTGCTGATAAAGGCGTGTTGTTGTTTCGAGTGGTTCCAATTGTATTGTATGGGCCAAATTGCCAAATTGAAACGCATGCTTTGCTGGATGAAGGTTCTTCGGTTACAATGGTGGATAGTTCGTTGGTAAGACACCTGGGTCTACAGGGACAACAAAGTAAATTGAATCTTCATTGGTACGCTGGAAAGGCATCCCAAGAAATGGCATCTGTTGTGAACATGCATGTGAGTGGTACTGGTAAGAAAAGAAAATACGCCCTGCAGAATGTGTATGGTGTTACGAATTTGAAGTTGCCGGCTCAAAGCTTTAACTTTGATTTAAGTGGCCATGCTGGGTTGCCAATTAAATCGTATAACAATGTGGTGCCTAAAGTACTGATTGGGTTGGACCATTGTCATCTAGGTCTTCCAGATGAAATCGTGCCGTTGGAAGAAAATGGTCCCTATGCTGCCAGCACCCCATTAGGCTGGGTCGTCTTTGGCCAAATGAAAGGTAGGCCTTTAAATTCAAAATTGTGTTTGCTGTCTGTTCAACAAGAGCAGAATATCTACGATTTGCTGCCAAATTATATTGAAGCCGGAAAATTTGGTGTTGATGTTTTGCCGGTGCTAAAGTCCAATAAAGGTTGCCTTTTAAAATATAGTAAAGGCGCTGCCTTTAAATTTGAAGAAAGAATCAAAAATGGGCTCCTGCGGCGCGGTGATGAAATCGTTATGCCAGATATTTGCTCTTTCGCCCTCAACAGATTTATTGGTATCGGACAAAAAGCGAAAATAAATCATGATTTTGGTGTCGGGCTTACATCCGTTTTTTATGATTACATTTGCAAGAGGTATGTGCCCAAATCATTGCCTGGCGTTGTCAATGAGCAAAGAAAAATTTATTTGGTGCTGGATGCTGCCGCATTTTTGCCTGTTAATTTGATTAAAATTTTGTTTGGTGCTGTGAAAATGTGTGGAGGCAGGTGGGTTCAACAATTTCTATGGCGCGAGGATGAAAATAAACCACCTGATGTAAATAAAAATTTTTTGAAAAATTTTTGTTGTTGCTGGTTCGTCTTATGGGTTGGTAAATATAAATTGCCTGGAGCATCACCTATTAGCTCATGTGGTCCAAATGATGAAAAACTTCGTCCAAAATGTGCCTTGTTGGTCAACAGGCCTGCAGTTTTTAATAGTTGCCTTCGAGAAGAAAATTGTTTTGCTGTCGCCGAATTCAATTCTGCTGAAGTGTTCCTCTACCGTCATGCTCAACAAGAAAAATTTGGTCCTGAAATTAAAATTAATAAAAATGAATGCAATTTACAAAAGAGTTGTGAGTTGCATACGCTGCCGCTTTATACAGATGAAATTTTATTGCTTCGAGTTTATGGCCGTGTCGTCGTATCCAGCTGGTTGATAATTTTGCCATCATTTCATTCTGCTGCAAGTTTATGTGTGTCCCATGTACACGAAATGATGAAACATCAAAATATTGAAGCTACAATTATTGAAATTCGAAGGTCGTTTTGGATAGCATGCCTTAGAAGAGTTTCATGTAAGTTTATTTGTGATTTCCCTATTAATAATCTTCTTTGTACATTGCCGGTGCCGCCAATTTTGTGTTTTCTGCCAAATGACCGAATAATGTTGTACATGTTGAATTTTCCTACACGAGCTTGGACGACTTTGATGAAATATTTGGTTGATGCATGTATCCAAGATGAATGGTCCATCAAGAGTTCCCGTTTACTTCAGCGAAAGGTAGCCGTTGGCCACGTATGGTCCAGTGTGAGGAACGAGTACACTTATATTTGCGTCCAGTGTCCAAGTTTGCCGTCTTTGATTTGGAGTGGTGGATCGTGGTCGATCCACGGGGGCGGGGATGTCGCCGATTGGCTCATAGTCGTTTCCAAATTTATTTAAATTATTTATTTGATTTTGTTCAATTTTATTTATGTGGGCATCTGTTGTGGATGACCCTTTATATTGTTAAATTTTTAATGTTTTTTATACGTGCATTTTGTTGTTGTCCAATGTTTTTAAATTTTTGCACATTCCCTTTTGTCCCTAACTTCCCGCAGTAAAATTGTTCGTTTAGTTTTTTTGTAAAGGAACAGTTATTCCTTATGTGTTATACACATTAGAAACTCTTGCTATATGCATTTTTAAAATTGTTTGTTAATTTAGTTTGTGACGAAGAAAACACTGCGGTAGGTTGTTGGTATATTTATTTAAGTATATTTTTTGTAACATTTAATTTTTATTTTTTTTAGAAATAAACATACAACTTACACTTTAAACATAAAAATTTTTGGGTTTCATTTGGAACATAAGGTGTTGGTTAGTTAAATTCGCTTCTCACAAAACTCACGTCGCAGTCAGCGACACTACTACTCCTTACTAGAGGGCGTTATTTAAATAAAATTAAATACGTTAAATTTAAATTCATTTATAAAAAAATATGTACATTAAAATTTCATTCGTACAAAGGTAAAATAAAATAAAAGTATAATGTAAATTCAATCAAAAAATATAATTAAGTATGAAATAGAAATTATGGTGCTGAAAACGAGGTGCCCGACTTTCGGCGTTACAAGTGAGAAAATTAAAGTCGGTAAAGACCGACCATATTATGCTCTACACCAAGTTTTCCCACAAATTGGTCTCAAATCCAAATATGGACTGATTGGATCCCTGGGGAATACAAGTAGAACTGGTCCGTTTTCTGTAAAATTTGCAATGATTATTTTTAAATGCTTTTACCTGCTTAATTTCGAAAGCATAATTATTATAATACGGTTTTAAGAGTAGTTTTTGCCAAATTGGGGACGTTTGTATGGGGGCTAGATCCTAACATGGGCCGATTTTTTTCAACACAGGTTTTTAGCATTTTAGCTGTTTTAAAAGTCCCCAATTGAGCAAGGATGCTGATAGCATGTATTCCTGGCAATCATATTCTGAAGTAGTCAGATTTAAAAACTGTGCTTTTTAAACATTGCCCTAACGAGCTATGAAGCTAAAAATGGCCAAGTTAATAGTTTTGAAGATGGAGCATATTCTAAAGTTGTCGGATCTAAAATTCTTAAACTTTGGACGAAAAAATTATATGAATTATGGTAAAATTGTGATTTTGGCATACATATAAGTAGTACGTAACATCAGATCCACACGGACATGGCTTATTCGGTGTAAGTTTTCGTTCCTTACACCGAATAAGCCATGTCCGTGGGGGTAAATTAAATTATATATTTTCCAGACTTTTTTGAAGCCCACTGATAAGTTAAAAATATGCATACATTGGCAGATCCTAACGTAGCCATGTATTTTTGTATTTCGATAACTCAGCAATTTCCAAAAAAATATGCTTTGCTTGTATATTTTATTTTAATAATTTTAGCATAATATTTACTAAACCTTTCGCGACCCCTTAGAAATGTTTCCGTGGCCTCCTAGGGGGTCGCGACCCACCGTTTGAGAACCATTGGTCTAGAGAGTGAGTCAAATTTTTGCGTATAGGATGTGTTTTAGACCGGGTCGAAAAAAAAGTTCCCATTGTGCGGGCTTAATTTTAAAGCTTACCTCGAAAAAGTTCCGTAGCCAAAATATAAGATTTTTAGGTCGCGATTTGGTACCGCCGAAATCGTTATTTGTTCATAACTTTGTCATTTGATGTCCGGTCGTTTTAAAAAAAAAAATGCTTGAAAGTCCTCCGCGAGTACTAAATTTGACCCATATCTGGTTTTGACCTCTGAGCTCATCTTCGTGTCATGAGTGTTAGTTTCTCAGCTTTCTACCCACCTAAATGATTTTTATTTTTCCATAAAATTATAGCATTAAAAAATTCATGAAATTCTTCCCTTAGAAGTACCCTCTTAAATTAATTAACAAAAAGTTACATTCAATTTTAAATTTCCATAGAAAAATATTTAAAACACTTGTTCGTATGTATTTAAAGACAAACTAAAAAAATTAAATATAGTTTAAAGGCATAATAACAAGTGTTTTTTCATTTTCTTTATATTGTATATGAAAATCTTAAATCAAATGTAACTTTTTTGTTAATAAATTTAACTTCATGAATTTTTTAGTGCTATAATTTAATGGAAAAATAAAAATCATTTAAGTGGGTAGAAAGATGAGAAACTAACAATCATAACAAGAAGATGACCTCTGAGGTTAAAACCAGATATGAGTCAACTTTAGTTCTCGCTGAGGACTTTCTAACAATTTTTTTTTTAAACGATTGGACATCAACTGACAAAGCTATGAACAAAAAACGATTTCGGCGGTACCAAATCGCGACCTAAAAATCTAATATTTTGGCTATGGAACTTTTTCGAGGTAAGCTTTAAAATTAAGTCCGCACAATGGGAACTTTTTTTTTCTCCTTTATGGTCGACCCAGTCTAATGTGTATTTCAACTTTTTATGCAATTTTAATATTTGGATTTATTTGCTATTTTATTAATTTATTTCGTTATTTTCAAAATAAATAGTTTCAAAATGTTTCAATTAGTGTAATTTGATAATAAATTAAATCTAAAAAAAAATTAATATTAATTAATAAAAAAATTAAAAGCCTAAACTAAAAAAATGCAAATTTTTCGTTTTTGCTTGAAACAATTTCTGGGCTGATACACATTGCATTTAATGCACATATAAATTCCGGTGGTCAAGGGGAGATAATTTTTAATTGCAGAAAGAAGAGACTTGACATTTATAACAAAATATACCTGAACTTCATCCTTTTCATACAAAAATATTTTTTTGAAAAAAGTGATCGAAATGTGTTATCATGCAGGGGGCCCCTTTTTCGATTTTAGATCTTTTGCCAATTGCGATTACACGGGTCAATTTTTTTCTCATATGTGGTTCACACTTACGACCTTAAACAAGTTGTTTAACAAAACACCAGTAACAGAATAAAAACGTAATGGATACAGAAAAAATAATTTTTTAAACACGTAGCCCTTAAACTCTCAAAAATAGCAAGTGTGAACTGCACATTATGCGTTCTTAAATTCTTATATAATATGACTGTGCCTCTAATAAAACAATAATTTTTTTTTCTGGATTCTGGTGTTGTCACATACAATTTTGTAACGTCTACTTGATTAAAATTTTGGAATTTCCAAAAAAAGGACATTAGTATTTTTTTTACAACGCAAACAAGAGTCAGTGAAGCAAGCCGATGCAAAATTTTCGGCGGCGGCTGAAGAGCAAAAATTTTCGGCGGCGGCGGCGTTTCGGCTGCGCGCCGCGTTTTTTTTAGAACAGCGCGGCTGAAAAAAAAATTCGGCTGCGCCGCTATTGTATAGTAAAAAACGGTTTAAATCTAGGCATATTAATCACGATACCCTACCGAACAAGTGGTCGTTCAATTAATGGTTTAATTACCATTTTATTGGAGTTATGGTAACAAGTAAGAAAATTATAGTGGGTCAAGACCGACCTTATACCCTACACCAGTGTTTTCCGGAAAATGTGTCCGAAGTCCAAACATGAACCGATTGGATCTATATTTTGTGGCATCTTTAATTAGTGCACAAACTTAATTTAAGTTCAAGAATGGTCTAATTACACCGCTCAACAAGCTTTTTTCGGTTTGAAATCTTAGTTTTTAGTTTAGATATCGCCATTTTATGTTTTTTTAAAAAAATTCTCAACATTTAAAAAATTTACTAAAGTAGTGAAAAAAAAACTTTCTTAAATCTAAGAAGATAAATATGATAAACTAATGGGTAGAAAGTTTCCAAACTTTTCTAAATTTCTAAGCTTTTAGTTAAATTTTACTAAATTGTGGTAAAATTTATGAACTACTTTGAAGAAAATAGTATCCCAAAATTATGTTAGCTCTTTTGTTAGTGTGGGGACAACAAGTAGAAATGGTTAGATTTCTTTATAATTTGGAAACATTCCAAATATATGATTACAAAATATGTTATTTTTGGGGTATTTCTTTATTCACATGCTAAATTTCGAAAGGATACCTGTTAAATTACGGGTATAAAAGTAATGTTAGCCAAATTTGGGGGGCGTTTGTATGGGGGCTAGGTCAAAACATGGACCGATTATTTTTTTTATTTCAAGAGGCTTCTTCCTTGGGAAAAAGGAAGCATAAATTTAATTTCAGTCAAATCAATTGATTGTTGCGACCTGTATCGTGCTCAATATGTTTACATGGACCGACATCGCTAAATCGACCCAGAAAGTGATTCTAAATCCATCGCTATACTTGAAGTTTGGTTTATGACCAATATTTTGGATAGTTACAAACATTAAGACAAACTCATAATACCCTGTACTTGAGATGGGCACATGAGCAGATTTGTGCGTGATTCACGCTTGAGTGTGACGGAAACTCAATTTTACTCAAGTGGTTGTGAGTGAGTGGAAAAAAAAATTGCGTGAGTGAGTTTGCGTGAGTCGTTTTTTTTTTGCGTGCTTTATTTTCTCTTTATGTTTTCTTTCATTCCAAAAAAAGCAAAGTTTTTTTTTATAAAAAAAGTTTCGTGAGTGTGAGTGAAGTTTGTGTGAGTACTCGTGAGAGTGAGTCAAAAGTCACTCACGCGACCATCTGTACCCTGTACCATAGAGTGGTGTAGACATAAGCGTATCTAGGCCATTATTCTGGGGTGGGCAAAAGCCCCCCCCCCCCCCCCTTCCGAACAAAAAAAAATTAAAACAAAACTAAAAAACATACATATAATACGGGGTTTACTAGCTGTTTTGAAGTGTTTAAGAGTGAGATGTTTAAAAAAGTCTTTGTTCCTTGTCCACTACGTTTTTATTCTGTTACTGGTGTTTTGTTGAACAACTTGTTTAAGGTCGCAAGTGTGAACGCCATATAACACGAAATCACAAAAAAAGTATTTAAAAAAATTAAAGTTAACTACTATTTTCGTTAAAAATATATAAACATTAACACTACTCTACACGGTTTTTGCACAGGCATGTTGGATACATTTTCTAAAGTATTTTGGCCTCCTTAACACGAGTGTGTCATCAGAAAAGTTGTATCGAATCGCCTTCTCGAGATATAGGCATTTTCATTTTTTGTGGACTAAGCGCTCAAAACGATTTTTTTTTTTAATATTGAAAAAGTGTATGTTAAAGTTATTCATATTTTTATTAATTTGAACTTGGTCCACAAAAATTAAAAATGGCTATATCTCGAGAAGGCGATTTGTTACAATTTTTTGGTGTCAGATTCGTTTTTAGGAGGCAAACATTTTTAGGAAATGTGATTTAATCTTCTTTTTTAATTTTACCAAAAAAATCATAAAAATTGGTACGAACAAATGTATGAAAAAAATATTCAAATTTGGTTCAATATTTTGACTTCTTTTGCAAATATTTCAGAATATACTAAATGGATTTTAGATTTTCTTTTTATTGGAGTGTCTATTTAACACATCTGTTTTGAACAGGAAATTTCTTGCAAACTTCGGATACTTATAAGGATATAACCATAAAAAGAATATTTTGAACTTCCTTACAATATCCTGATGGTTTCCTTGATCGTAGCGATTCCGGATTTCTTGCAAAAGTTAGGTAATTTTATTGGGAATTTGAATAAAAAAGATATGAATAACTTTTACATAAACTTTTCAAATATTAAAACATTTTCGGATTTTGCGTAAGATTTTACATTGAAAATAAATGCAAAGTGCCGTGGATCGCAATTTTTTTTTTAATTTGTAAACAAGAGTTATTATTTCTCAGAAATAATAAGGACTCAAACCGAACTAATATACCTATTAAATTATAAAATATAAAGCCCAACAATATAAAACACAAATAAAACAGACAATTAAAATTCAGCAATCGCAATTAAATTTGAGAAAAGTTTAGTTGAAATTCAAATGAAATCTAGAAAAAAGTATTGAAACCTAGAAATTTCATTTGAAATTTGGAAAGGCCAATAGTTATTCAGAAATTGTAATTTTCTATTAGATTTCTATATTTTAATTGGACTTTTTTGAATTCCAATATGACTTTTAGAAATTTTAATATCCAAATGGAACAAAATTGAGGAATATGCTCTTTTTAATTTCAAAACCGCCAAAATCGGCTGGAGTTTGAGCCGCCGATCAGCCGATGGTATCGGCGGCGGCGCGGCTCGTGGAAAAATATCGGCTTAGCGACTCAGCCGTCAGCCGCGCCGACCGGCTTGCTTCACTGACAAGAGTGCAGTGACATTCAATGGACATATATCAAATATTAACAATGTTTACAAAAGAAAAAATTTCATCACAGAAAAGGTCTAAATTTTTTAAGATTTACTTTTATTAGGGGTCATAAAAACCGTGACAAAAAATATTTAAGATTTACTTTTATTAGGGGTCATAAAAACCATGACAAAAAATATTTCTTTTATGTTTTTATGGCTTTTAAAATTCAAGTAGCTAACTCCTTTTTGTTATGTGACATTGCATGCAAACGATTACTGATCGATGTAACATCTTTTGCAATTCGTTGGTCAGGTAAAACCTAACAATGTGATGGAAAGAAAATGTTTGACGTCACAATTAAAACAAACGAAAATAAGAATACAAAAAACCGAAACAAAACCGATACGAAAGTAGAAAAGAATGAATTGGTATTGGTTTTTTATTGGTATTGGTTTTGAAGAATAAAAGTATTGGTTTTTAATTGGTATTGGTAGTGGGGAATCAGTATTGGTTTTTTATCGGTATTGGTATCGCACAAATAAAGGTATTGGTTTTTAATTGGTATTGGTTTTCAATTTGAATTGGTATTAACGGGTATTGGTATCGAAAAGGTATTGGTACCCATCATTGGTAAATTTACAACTTTTTTGATTCTATAATACTTACAACACAAAAAAAAAAAAAACTTTGTCAAATTACTAGGAAAAGTCTCGTAATCCCATTTTACCAATATTTGACAGTTTTTCTTGTTTTTTAACAAACAAATTTGGATCGAAATTTAAATTTTTTTTTTGTAATTTTACAAATTTCCAATAAAATGTTACTAAAAAAAGTCTAGTAAATTCACGATAATTCCTTGTAATTTTAATTGCGTCAAAAAACTGTAAATTTACAATTTTATTGGTAAAAAGCTTGTAAAATTACAAAATTATTGGTAAAAAGCTTGTAAAATTACTAGGAATTCTCGTAAAATAGGAGGTAGCAAAAAATCTAGTAAAGTTACGAAACCTTGTAAATTTTATCGTGTCAAAAAAATTGTAAAATTACAACTTTATTGGTAAAAACCTTGTAAAATTACAAAACTTTTGGTAAAAGCTTGTAAAATTACTAGGAATTTTTGTCAAATAGGAGGTAGACAAAAAAAAAATTTACAAGTTTTTCTTGTATTTTTACAAGGTTTTTATGTGAGTGAAGGAATTATCGTGACTTAAGTAGATATTTTTTTGTAAAATTACCTTGCAAATTTGTACATTTACGAAAAAAATTGTAAAATTACAAACAAAATTTTAAATTTTTATCGAAAATTTTTTGTTAAAAAACAGGGGAAACTGTTAAAGATTGGTAAAATAGGATAACAGGACTTTTTCTAGTAATTTGACAAGGTTTTTTTTTGAATGTAGCATTAGAGAGACCTTTGAAATTTGTCAAACAATTTCTAAAAAGGACGGGTTTTTCCTGCGTTTAAGAATTTTTTTTGAAAAAATCTTAAACTTTTTGTTATTAATTTATTTTAAGACATTCTAGAAATGTCCGTCTGTCTGTGGAAGACACGATACAGCCCAAAATAAAAGAGCTAAACTTCTGAAGTTTGGCACAAATATGGCGCGATAGGCTGGTTAAGTTCGGAGATGGGCAAAATCGGAGCAGGGGGAAAAAGTTCCCCCTTAAAGAACTGAACCAAACTCTAAAAAACTCAAATTTTTACGGGTTTTATTATACTTTTATTAGAAAAATGAAACATTTTAATGTCGGAAGAAGGTATAAGTCCTGCCCTTGAACCCCGGGGATTGAAAAATATGTTTTTTTCAGTCCGCCCCCTTTTGTGGGCGTGGATATTGAAAAATTATTTAAAAAATGACAAAATTGCATTACTAAAGTGCAAAACGCATAATAAATGAATTTATAAACATAAACCACGAAGAGGAAAGTGACCCCCATTGAAATAATTTCGTAAGCAAAGAAAAATCGGTTTATAAGGGTTGAGATACTTCCCTTGTAAGACAATTTTTATATGTTTTTCCTACAGAAAAATTCGCAAATTAAACTGTGCTCGAATTTGAAATTTTTTTTAACTATCTTGGCACCCTACTGGTAAAGGTAATTCGAGTACGCTAAATTCAACTTTTCGAAGTTAGCGCTCGTATTCGCGATATTCGCGATTTAAAATTTTGATACTCAAGTACAATAAAAACGATATTTTTAAACTTTTGCGATAATTTTTAAATTTAAAACCATTTAAATCTGTTAAACTAGCACAACAAACCATAATGATTTTTTTTTTCGCGAAAAACATTTTTTGGTCGCGAAAAATCGTTATTTTTTTGAAATAATTGGTTAATACAAATATTTTTAGTTTGATCCACACATCCATCTGGTAAAGCTAGTTCATGTAACATACACTAAGTCCCATTGTAATATCAGTTTTTTCAAAGTTAGCGTATGTATTAGCGATATTCGCGATTATTATTTTTTATATTTTTAAGTAAAAAAAAATATTTTTTATATTATTTAGACAAATTCTGAATTTTTATCATCTAAGCTCTATTGAATATACAAAAAAAAAAATATTCGCGAAAATTTTTTTTCGCGATATTTTTTTTGCGAAATTTTTTTTCGAATTTTTTTAATTTTGCTATTAATTTATGAAAATGTGTAGAATACGATACACTGCAAACACAAAATTTTTCGAAAAAAATTTTTTTTCGTGGATTTTTTTCTTTTTTGCGAAAAAAAACAATGCATTTATTAAATTTATATTTAAAAACTATCCCAAAATCATAAAAAATTAATTTTTGTATTACTTGAAAAATACGTAATAAAATAATATAAAAAAAATATATTTTTTATATTATTTAGACAATTTCTGAATTTTTATCATCTAAACTCTATTGAAAATACAAAAAAAAAAAAAATTATTAGCGAAAAAAATTTTTCGCCATATTTTTTTCGCGAATTTTTTTTTTTAATCTTTTTTATTTTGCTATTAATTTATGAAAATGTGTAGAATACGATACACTGCAGACACAAAATTTTTCGAAATTTTTTTTTTTGCATATTTTTTTTTATTTTTCGCGAAAATTTTTTTTTCGCGAGAAAAGATTAATTCATTTATTAAATTTATATTTAAAAACTATCCCAAAAGCATAAAAAATTAATTTCTGTATTACTTTAAAATACATAAAAAAAATAATATTAAAAAAAAATATTTTTTATATTATTTAGACAATTTCTGAATTTTTATCATCTAAACTCTATTAAATATACGAAAAAAAAAACTTTATTCGCGAAAAAATTTTTCGCGATATTTTTTTGCGAAATTTTTTTTTCGAATTTTTTAAATTTTGCTATTAATTTATGAAAATGTGTAGAATACGATACACTGCAGACACAAAATTAAAAAAAAAAAAAAATTTCGCGTATTTTTTTCTTTTCCGCGATTTTTTTTTCGCGAAAAAAAACAATGCATTTATTAAATTTTTATTTAAAAACTATCCCAAAAGCATAAAAAAATAATTTTTGTAGTACTTTAACTTAACAATTTTAAATCGCGAATATCGCTAATACGATATTCGATAAACGGCTAGCACCATTGAATTCAGCGTACCCGAATTAGCTTTACCAGCAGGGTGCCCAGCTGGTTAATTTTTACAGGAAAATTCTCAACATTTTTCTTTAAAAAAAATCTAAAATTTTTTCTATAGAAAAATTCTTAAATTTTTTCATATAGAAAAAATTAAAAATTCCGAAACATTTTTCCTTTAGACAAATTTTAATATTCTATTCAGACCTGGACAATTTTGAAGTTTAAATAAAAGGAATTTGGCAAGGCTGACTTTAACTTTTTTTAAATAATTTCTTATTTATCTCACTTAAATAAAAATTTTTGCTCTCAAACTCATTTCAATTAAATTTTTTTAATTGTTTAAAAACTACACAGAAAATAATATCGTGTATGTATTTTATTTCAATTAAAATTTTAATTGTTATCAAATTTACCACCAATTAAATATTTAATTGATACAATTATTATTTTAATAAACTTTAAACTTTTAAATAAACTTTACTTCGTGTTGTGTTCCGTGTGGGTGCAAATATGTGTTTTTCTTTAATGCCAAAAACTCTTGCACTGCCTCCCAAAACACATAAGTTTAAAAAGTTTATTGAAAGTTTGTATAATTCTCATTTTGTTTATAGATATCTGGTATTGAAATGTTTTAAATTGATCCTTTGTTATTAACTTACCTTATCTGTTACTGATCCATTAAGGTAGTCAAAATGTGGTCCCATTGGTGATGATAACCTATTTTCAATTTAATAGACAAATAGTTATAACTCATTTTTGGTAATTTAAATTTTTTATTTCACTTTTTTTATACCTTTCCATTTTGGCTCAACTATTTTCGTTAAAAAAAAATAAAAATATATTTAACAATTAATTAGAAAAAAGTTTGCAATAACTCTAATTATAAAATCGCATGTCCTTTTTAATAATAAAAAAATTGTAATACTACAGTCTTGAAATTGAAATTCGATCTACAAGCCATATTAAAATTGACACAGGTTTTATAGTTTATTTTCTTTGGGCATTTCACATTTGGTAAACATAATAATAAGATAACATATGTAAATACTTTCACACTTATGCGTTTTTCTTGTAATTTAATATTTTGCGGGGCATTTCATTTTAAAATTAATAAACCTTTTTAAGAAGAATATGCATTCATGATTCAACATAGAATTTAAATCAAATTCGATTTTAAGTCTGTGCAAATCGTGATTTCTTTGACACTAATAAACCCTGGAGCCTGACTTAAATAAAGAAATTTTTGTTTAATTCCCCATCAGATGAAGTTTAATTTTTTTCAAAATCGGTCAGGTAGATCAAAAGTTATTCGTCAAAACGTAAGTTTCATATTGGTGAAGTAAGTCAGCGTCATTATTGGTGGGGTAAGTCGGCGGGAAGCATCTTCCCCCTAGCGATAAATGTAAACAAATTCATTTTCAACAATTTTTGCACTTCATTAACACAATCTTCTTATTATTTAAATTAATATTTTATATATACGCCCACAAAAGTGGGCGGGGGAAATATCTGTTTCTCTTATTATTTAGGTCCTACACTCAAAGAATTATGTATGTAAATTCCACTGAATATTCACTTAAAACAAATGAAATTTTATTTAAAAACCATTCCACTGTTTTTTCATTTAAAATAAAAACACATTACAGTCAATTTTAAATGTTAATTTAATGACTAACCAAAACATTAAAAAACTAGTGAATATTCAGTTATTTTGTATTGAAAAACAGTAAAACTATAGAAGAAATATTTTACTGCCGAAATTAAATGTAACAGAAAATTCGTTTTTAATACAGTAAATATTTTTTTTTAAACTACAGAAACAGTAAAAAAATTTAATCCTTTATAAAATAAGTGATTTTTCTTTTAAAATGACTTTACTGATTACTTTTTAAAATAACCTACAAACAGTTAATGACATAATTTTCTTAGTGTAGACTTAAAAAATGATGTCAGTAGATTCCACTACAACATATAGTTAAAACAACTACATTTGCTGTTGTTTAGGCGTCCACTACATTTTACGGTAAAATCAACCAAAAATTATGTTGTTTTTAACTATTGATTAACAACTGCAGAAAACGGTCAAAACAACTTCAAACTACAGTTGTTTTTACTGTAACTTAAATTTTTATGATATTTTTTTGTTAGAAAAAAAAAACTTCTAAAACGTTAAAATCAGTAAATTTGTTAAAAAAAAAAAAAAAAAAAAAAAATACATTGTATAAATTGTAATTAATTTAATTCAGGTATTATTTAATTGGTAACAGTTCCTGCTGCACCCCACACTTCCAACTCGTTCAACAAATCCGAATTTTTTAAACATTTCTAGAAAAATATTTTTTTTTATTAAAAACAACTACATAAGACCACTGTTACTACAATGCTGTAACTTTTTAAAACAACTACAAAAACAACCACAAAAGTGGGCGGAAAAAACTGTTTCTCTAATTATTTAGTTCCTCTACTTAAAAAATTATGACAGTAGATTCCACTACAAAATATAGCTAAAACAACTACATTTGTTGTTGTTTAGGCGTCCACTACATTTTACGGTAAAATAAACCAAAAATTATGTTTTTTTTTAACAATTGATTAACAACTACAGAAAACGGTAAAAACAATATCAAATTACAGTTGTTTTTACTGTAACTTAAATTTTCTTGATCTTTTTTTGTTTAAAAAAATCGTCTAAAACACTAAAAACGGTAAATTTGTTTATAAAACATAAAAATATTTTTATAACATTGTATAAATTGTAATTTAATTAATTTAGGTATTATTTAATTGGTAATAGTTCCTGCTGCACCCCACACTTGCAACTTAT
This sequence comes from Pegoplata infirma, assembly GCA_963921195.1. NCBI lineage: Eukaryota > Metazoa > Arthropoda > Insecta > Diptera > Anthomyiidae > Pegoplata > Pegoplata infirma. The sequence continues at coordinate 24,487,133 of OY992536.1, read as the reverse complement.
TCAACAAATCCGTTTTTTTTTTAAATATTTCTAGAAAAATATTTTTTTTTAGATTAAAAACAACTACATAACGCAACTGTTACTACAATGTAGTATTTTTTATATTTATTTTTTAAAACAACTACAAAAAAAAATTGTTTGAGATTTTTAATACAAAATCAACTGAAATTGTAGTAACTGCAATAATATTCAAAGTGTAGTGCAGTACCTCGAACTTCTTCTGATATAAAAAATTTCCATTTAATTAACAAAAGTAAATAAAACTGTAAAAACGGCGGTTTTCGCAGGTTGGTTAAGTTAAGTGGGGCGAGCGTGACTCGAAATTTTCTAGATTAACGAATGATTGTGAGTGAAATTTCAATTCACTCACGTGAGCGTGCTAAACTTGATTAGAAAAAAATGCGTAGGTAAAATTTTTAGCTTGACTTTTTATGAGTTTTCACGTTTTTTGTTTCTATTCACTGAAATAAAACCTTCGTGATATTAATAAAACGGATTCATTATTGTTTTGTTTTCATTTAACCAATGAAGGAATTCGTAACCTTATAAATCTATTCACTAGATTTCGAAGTTTCATTAAAAGTTTCATTAAAATTTGTCAACAAAACTTGTTGTTTTTTGACACCTGTCACGTCGCTTCTATTTAGTCTGTAAGTTATGGCGCAAACTGTAGGCAAAAACAAGTAGAAAAGTTAAATTCGACTTTGCCGAATCTATGAATACCCTCCACAATGCCTTTTTTTAAAGGATAGTACATTTTTAAGTTGAAAAAAATTAACAATTTTGATTAGAAATATTTTATTTTGAGTAAAAAACTCTTTTTTTGTCATTTAAAGAAAAAAAAAGGAAAATTACTAATTTTTTTTTTGAGTGTAAAAATTTTTTCGAGTGTAATGTTTTTTTACTGTTAAAATATTTCTGGGTGAATGCACGTACGTATGTACACAAAATAACATTTTTGTAAAAAAAACTAAATTTTTTTTGAGTGTAAAATTTTTTTGAGTGTAAAATTTTTTTTGAGTGTAAAATTTTTTTCGAGTGTAATTTTTAGGTTACCAATGCTTTTAAAACTGAACAGGTTTAAAAAGTATTGCTTTAAAACTAAACAAGTTTGGAAAGCATTGCTAAGTTACCACCAATGCTTTTTAAACTTATTTACCACGTGGCATTTAAGATGAAACCAATCTGAAATTCGGGGTTTTGCTTATAACTTTTGAACCACTGGACCGATTGAGCTAAAATTCAATACCAAACAGACCTGGGGAACGGCGAAGATACATGTCACGTTTCAGTAGTCTCATTATTGTCTTTCGAAAGTTATAGTGTTTTTTATCTCGTAAATTCGCGAAAAACGAAATTTACTTTTTTGCTCATAACTTTTGAACCGCTGGACCGATTTCGCTGGATTGCAATACCAACCTGACCAGATAAATGCCCAACATATATGCCAAACTTCCGGAGTCTCTGTAAAGTCTTTCAAAAGTTAGCGTGTTTTCTACAGACGGACAGACAGACGGACGGACATCGTTAGATCGACTTAGAATCGATCGAGGATCATGAATACTTTATGGGGTCCTTGACCAATATTTCGTTACACACGGAATGACAAACTTAAATATACCCTCTATCACTAGAGTGGAGGGTATAAAAAATACAGCTGATAGGAGCGTTACGAATTGATTTTGTGATTTTTTTAGACTTTTTATACGAATTTCAAAATGAAATGTTATTGATTAATTATATGGGGGTTTTCGTGTCAACTGACACAACTTTTGAAACCGATGTCTTCCGATGAAATTTGCACCAAGGTTAGCCCTATTGGATAGTAGTTCAGACACAATTTTTCAACGAGATCGGTCAAGAACTCTCTGGGTTAGAGGGGGTCGAAATTTGACATTTTGGCCAAAGAGGTGTATACTAGGGTGGCTCGTTTTTGGGCTTTTCTCTCTGATCAAATTCTAATACCCGCCAAAAGTGTCGGTCCCCTAAGGGTAACTCACATGCAAAATATCACTCCGATCGGAGTTTATCTTCTGTCTCCACTTTGAGCCTCAAAATTGCGGTTTTCGCAAAAAAGGACTTTTTTAAAAAAAATAAAAAAAAAATTAAGTTTTTTTATTAAAATAGTTAAAAAAATATTTTTGTATAATATTTGATCGTAAATACTTAAATATGAAATTTAAAGATTTTACGGTATCATTAACCCGTTCAAACTTGATACCAAAAAAAATGGCATGATTTTAGGGGCGTTACAAAACACCTTTTTTCAAAATTTGAAAATTTTATTAAAAAAAAAATTTAAATATATCATTTTTTCTTTCTGAATTCATTAAGAACACCTTGGAGAAGAAAAATGTGAAATATGGCGGATATCCGTCAAGCCACTTTTCGGGAATTGCGGGGGGAAGTTAGCGGATTTCAAGGAAATGTTGGTTTTATCAATAATTTGGATTAATAAAATCTTATAAATTTCATTTTTGTGCAAATTAACGGTTTTTTGGCGTCGTGGCATTCTATTATATAACTTTAAGTCTGTCATGAAATATTACCGATCTAGGACGTCTTTAACCCACATTGGCTGGGGGTCAAAAATGACCCCCGAATAAAATTTTAAGTTTAGAGCTTAAAGTTTGTGCTATAAACAAGTATAAAACAGCTTTTGTGTTTTTTACCCCAACTATTATTTCGTATTATTATATTATCTTTAAAAAAATCGTTAACCCTTCTTGGTAGGGGGTCAAAAATGACCCATTCAAAAAAAATATATATTTTGTTGATATCAAAAAATTCAAGCACTATGCCTAAAAGTTTTTGCCGGGGTCATTTTTGACCCCTGGCCAGTGTGGGTTAAAGATATCTCAAACATGTGAGATTTAAGGGCTGATTCAAAGTTATCTAATAGATTGCCACAAATTTATTTTATATGAAAAAATACATACTTTTTATTGAATGGGTAATTTTTGACCCCCTACCAAGAAGGGTTAACGATTTTTTTAAAGATAATATATTAATACGAAATAATAGATTGGGTAAAAAACATAAAAGCCTTTTTATACTTGTTTATAGCACAAAATTTAAGCTCTAAACTTCAAATTTTCCGCGGGGGTCATTTTTGACCCCCAGCCAATGTGGGTTAAAGACGTCCTAGATCTGTAAGATTTCATGACATACTTAAAGTTATATAATAGAATGCCACGACACCAAAAAACCGTTAATTTGCAAAAAAATAAACTTTATAAGATTTTATTAATCCAAATTATTGATAAAACCAACATTTCCTTGAAATCCGCTAACTTCCCCCCGCGATTCCCGAAAAGTGGATCTACGGATATCCGCCATATTTCACATTTTTCTTCTCCAAGGAGTTCTTAATGAATTCAGAAAGAAAAAATGGTATATTTAAAATTTTTTTTTAATAAAATTTTCAAATTTTGAAAAAAGGTGTTTTGAGAACGCCCCCAAAATCATGCCATTTTTTTGGTATCAAGTTTGAACGGGTTAATGATACCGAAAAATCTTTAAATTTCATATTTAAGTATTTACGATCAAATATTATACAAAAATATTTTTTTAACTATTTTAATAAAAAAACTTAAATTTTTTTTATTTTTTTTTTTAAAGTCCTTTTTTGCGAAAACCGCAATTTTGAGGCTCAAAGTGGAGACAGAAGATAAACTCCGATCGGAGTGATATTTTGCATGTGAGTTACCCTTAGGGGACCGACACTTTTGGCGGGTATTAGAATTTGATCAGAGAGAAAAGCCCAAAAACGAGCCATCCTAGTGTATACAGTGTTACCGTTGAGAATTTTGAAAAAGTCGCAGAAAAAGTTGTTTTTTATAAAAAAAGTCGCACAAAAAAGTCGTTTTACCAAATAAAAGTCGCACATTTTTTTAAGGGTTGAAGATTTTTTTATAAAAATGTTGTTTTTGTATTAAGGACTGAAGATTGGGCTTAAGTATGTTTGGAAAAAAATTTAGGGTAAAAAATCTAAAAATTTAACCCTTTTTTGCGTTTCCCAAACAGAAATAAAATGTGAGATCGATCCCCATTAGTTTTTCCTGCCTAACATTTTTTCCAAACATACCTAAGCCCCAACTGCCCCAAGGGTGCATCTGGAGGGGTCAAATTTATAACCGAAGCCCAATTGTTTTTTAACCCCAATTCAATTTTACCCCCCAAAATTTCATAAGTGTGTTTCCATGCAATATTTCACGATAGTATAGGATATATCTAAAGGAATGGGATATATCTTATGAAATGAGCAATATCTTTTGGAATGGACGATACATATTTTTATCGTAATTCCGTTTTTTGATGATTTTTGTTTTCATTTGACAAAATTTTAAATTCGAATATTTGGTAAAATTATTTAAAATTTGTGTAATTTCGCAGTATATGGTTTAAAAAAGAAAAATATAATTCACTTAACAAAAAAAGGGGGAAAAAGTCGCACAAAGTTTGAAAAAGTTGCAAAATTAGACAAGTTTAAAAAAGTCGCACAAAAAGTCTCAGAGTGTAAAAAAAGTTGCAAATTGCAACTAAAGTCGCACAACGGTAACACTGGGTGTATATTCTCATCCATGTATGTAACTTCTTACCTATTGTTTTTAGCAAAATATGTCCAAAATAGTTTAGATAGCTATTTCTTCAGTCTTTCGAGAAAAAAATTATAAAAAAAATAAAAAAAAAATTTTGATTTTTTTTCTTAAAAATCCAAAACTTTTTTGACATTTTCCTAAAATGGGGTCTTTTTTTTTGATTCAAAAGAAAGCTTAGGTGATTTCCTTAAAGAGCTATGGGGTCGCTTAGTGAGATGCGAGTGGGATATCTATGAAAAAATATTTTTTTAACTTTGGAACACAAAAAACGGTTCTTCAATTTGCACTATAAGGCGTGGGATAGCTAACCAGTTTTCGGTTTCGATCCGCGATACCCTCTAATTTTCATAGGTTCGAAAAAGAAAGCACGTCCAAAAAATGGGGGCGGTGGGGTGGGGACATATGGCCCCTCATCGGGGTCAAAGTTGGGCTTAAAAAAGTAAAAATCCTCAAAAAGCCCCAAAACTCCCTTAGAAACGCCCCTGGAGGGGTGCAATGTGAGACCGACCTCCAATAATTTTCTGCCCCCAACATTTTTTTTGAACATACCTTACCCCTATTTCCACTTCCTAAGGGGGCTCCCATACAAAACATTTTTAAAAAATTTGATCCTACCATTCTAACTTAACCTAAAATGCCCCTAGTGGGGCCAAATGTATGACCGACCTCCATAATTTTATTAATGCCAACATTTTTTGCAAACATGCCTACAATGTATCTTTAACCCTTAAGGTGGTCCCCATACATTTCTTTTATTATACCCTCCACTCTGGTGATAGAGGGTATATATAAGTTTGTCATTCCGTATGTAACACATTGAAATATTGGTTTAGGACCCCATAAAGTATATATATTTATGATCCTTGATCGATTTTAAGTCGATCTAGCGATGTCCGTCTGTCTGTCTGTCTGTCTGTCTGTCCGTCCGTCTGTCTGTCTGTCTGTTGAAATCACGTTTTTGGCAATACTCCGAAACCGATTTAAACGCTTGGGGTACCAAAAGTTGCGGAATTTATCCAGGCAAAAACTCATGTATTTTTTTTTTAAATCGGTTAAGTATTTAAAAAGTTATGAGTGAATTACTAAAAAAACTCTTAGTGGTTTTCAACATAACCCTAAATTAACTCATATTTTGTGTGATACATAAGAAAGAAAACGGAAATGAAAAAAAAAAAATGAGAAAAAGGAAAAAAATCTTAACAAAAAAGGTTTAAAATATGTAAAACAATATCTATTTAATTTAAAAAAGTTCTTTAAGAAAAAAGTTCTTTAAGAAATAATAAAAAAAATATCTTAATAAGTTCTCATTGATAGATGTTTTTGTGCATATCATGAGTGTGTGTGTCCGTTTTTTTGCTTCGTCATATTAACGGGGTTGCCAGACATTTTTTTGGCTTTGTCGCAAAATCGGATGTAAAATATCGCCAAAATTCAATTTTGTTCAGATTTCTTAACAAAAAAATATTTTCATTTAAAAAAAATTAATTTTGTTAAATAATAAAAGACAGAAATAAACATTATGGCAAAAATCGCCCAAATCCGGAAAATCTATGTATATAAAAGAGTAATGTGAGTGACTGACTGACTGGCATACTCATTCATCATCGCCCAGCCATAACCGCTGAAGCTAGAGACTTGAAATTTGGACTGTAGGTTCACCTCCCGCAATACAGATCCACTATGGCTGGAGTTTTGCCAATGTTGATTCTAAGGGGGTAAAAAGGGTAAAAAACTGTACGTTTGGTACTTTTTAAATCTCGTGATATAACGATCATAGAGACTTGAAATTTGGACTGTATGTTCACCTCCCGGAATACAGATCCATTAAGGCTGGATTTTTGCCAGTGTTGATTCTAAGGGGGTAAAAAACTGTACTTTTGGTGCTTTTTACATCTCCTGAAATAATGGTCATAGAAACTTGAAATTTGCACAGTATGTTCACATCCTGGAATATAGATCCAGTACGGCTGGATTATTGCCAATGTTGATTCTAAGGGGTAAAAAGGGTAAAAATCTGTACTTTTGGTACCTTTCATATTTCCTTAAAAAAATGTCACATAGACTTGAAATTTAGACTGTATGTGCACCTCCCGGAATATAGATCCCATAAGGCTGGGTTTTTGCCAATGATGATTCTAATAGGGTAAAAAGGGAAAAATGTGTGCTTTTGTTACATTTTATATTTCCTTAAATAATGGTACTAGAAAATTGAAATTTGCAATGTCGGTTCACCTTCCGGAAAAAAGATTCACTAAGGCTCGGGTTTTGCCAATGTTGATTCAACAGGGGTAAAATGGGTAAAAAAGTACTGTTGGTACTTTTTTTATTTACTGAAATAATGGTTATTTAAACTTGAAATTTAGAATGTACACTCAAAATAATTCTACAGTAAAAGGTTTAGTAAGTGATATTGTACCAAAATCTACTAATTCGTTACTAATTTTAGTATCTTCAAAGTACTAACATTAGTAATTTTTACTGGATTTGACTAATATTAGTTAAAAATTTTAGTATTTGTTACCAATTTCTGCACTAGGTCCTTTTGGACTAAAATTAGTTAAATTTTTAGTATTGAATACCCACGTTTTTTTTTGGGTGTAGGATCCTTTAGTGAAATAAAACATTCCCAGTCGGCAAAAAAAATCACACCTGACATACAGCTGACTCTCCCTTTATAAAATTGCTGACATTTTCATACAATTTTTCAAAATGTCATCAATGACAAGTCAGCAGTTGGTCAGCAGATGTTTAAACGAATTGTTAGTGGCCACCGATACTGGCGGACACTGCTGACCAACTGCTGACATGTCATTGATGACATTTTGAAAAATTGTATGAAGATGTCAGCGAGTTCATAAAGGGAGAGTCAGCTGTGTGTCAGGTGTGGCTTTATTTTGCCAACTGGGTTCTGGAACAAGTACTTTCTGAAAATTCTGTACCGTTTTCAAAAAGTACCTTTTATAAAAAGTACCTTTTATAAAAAGTACCTTTTATAAAAAGTACCTTTTATAAAAAGTACCTTTTATAAAAAGTACCTTTTATAAAAAGTACCTTTTATAAAAAGTACCTTTTATAAAAAGTACCTTTTATAAAAAGTACCTGTTATAAAAAGTACCTTTTATAAAAAGTACCTTTTATAAAAAGTACCTTTTATAAAAAGTACCTTTTATAAAAAGTACCTGTTATAAAAAGTACCTTTTATAAAAAGTACCTTTTATAAAAAGTACCTTTTATAAAAAGTACCTTTTATAAAAATACCTTTTATAAAAAGTACCTTTTATAAAAAGTACCTTTTATAAAAAGTACCTTTTATAAAAAGTACCTTTTATAAAAAGTACCTTTTATAAAAAGTACCTTTTATAAAAAGTACCTTTTATAAAAAGTACCTTTTATAAAAAGTACCTTTTATAAAAAGTACCTTTTATAAAAAGTACCTTTTATAAAAAGTACCTTTTATAAAAAGTACCTTTTATAAAAAGTACCTTTTATAAAAAGTACCTTTTATGAAAAGTACATTTTATAAAAGTACCTTTTATAAAAAGTACACACAAAAAAAATATAAAAAAATTGTGACCGTTTTGGGGATAATACAACCTATAAAGAGGTTTTGGATGATTTACCTAAGTTTTTTAGAGCAAAAACTTTGGTAAGTTATCTAAAACCACTTTATAGGTTGTAATTAAACCAAAAACTGGCACAATTTTTTAAAATTTTTTTTGTGTGTACTTTTTATAAAAAAGTACCTTTTATAAAATTACTTTTTTATAAAAAGTACCATTTATAAAAGTACCTTTTATAATAAGTACCTTTTATAAAAAGTACCCTTTATAAAAAGTACCTTTTATAAAAAGTACTTTTTATAAAAAGTACCTTTTATAAAAAGTTTTTTTATAAAAAGTACCTTTTAAAAAAAGTACCTTTAAAAAATGTACCTTTTATAAAAAGTAGCTTTTTATAAAAAGTACCTTTTATAAAAAGTACTTTTTATAAAAAGTACCTTTTATAAAAAGTACCTTTTATAAAAAGTACCTTTTATAAAAAGTGCCTTTTATAAAAAGTACCTTTTATAAAAAGTACCTTTTATAAAAAGTACCTTTTATAAAAAGTACCTTTTATAAAAAGTACCTTTTATAAAAAGTACCTTTTATAAAAAGTACCTTTTATAAAAAGTACCTTTTATAAAAAGTACCTTTTATAAAAAGTACCTTTTATAAAAAGTACCTTTTATAAAAAGTACCTTTTATAAAAAGTACCTTTTATAAAAAGTACCTTTTATAAAAATTACTTTTTATAAAAAGTACCTTTTAAAAAAGTACCTTTTATAAAAAGTACCTTTTATAAAAATTACTTTTTATAAAAAGTACCTTTTATAAAAAGTACCTTTTATAAAAAGTACCTTTTATAAGAAGTACCTTTTATAAAAAGTACCTTTTATAAAAAGTACCTTTTATAAAAAGTACCTTTTATAAAAAATACCTTTTATAAAAAGTACCTTTTATAAAAAGTACCTTTTATAAAAAGTACCTTTTATAAAAAGTACCTTTTATAAAAAGTACCTTTTTATAAAAAGTACCTTTTATAAAAAGTACCTTTTATAAAAAGTACCTTTTATAAAAAGTACCTTTTATAAAAAGTACCTATTATAAAAAGTACCTTTTATAAAAAGTACCTTTTATAAAAAGTACATTTTATAAAAAGTACCTTTTATAAAAAGTACCTTTTATAAAAAGTACCTTTTATAAAAAGTACCTTTTATAAAAAGTACCTTTTATAAAAAGTACCTTTTATAAAAAGTACCTTTTATAAAAAGTACCTTTTATAAAAAGTACCTTTTATAAAAAGTACCTTTTATAAAAAGTACCTTTTATAAAAAGTACCTTATATAAAAAGTATCTTTTATAAAAAGTAGCTTTTATAAAAAGTACCTTTTATAAAATGTACTTTTTATAAAAAAGTAGCTTTTATAAAATTACTTTTTATAAAAAGTACCATTTATAAAAGTACCTTTTATAATAAGTACCTTTTATAAAAAGTACCCTTTATAAAAAGTACCTTTTATAAAAAGTACTTTTTATAAAAAAGTACTCTTATAAAAAGTTTTTTTATAAAAAGTACTTTTATAAAAAGTACCTTTTATAAAAAGTACCTTTTATAAAAAGTACCTTTTATAAAAAGTACCTTTTATAAAAAGTACCTTTTATAAAAAGTACCTTTTATAAAAAGTACCTTTTATAAAAAGTACCTTTTATAAAAAGTACCTTTTATAAAAAGTACCTTTTATAAAAAGTACCTTTTATAAAAAGTACCTTTTATAAAAAGTACCTTTTATAAAAAGTGCCTTTTATAAAAAGTACCTTTTATAAAAAGTACCTTTTATAAAAAGTACCTTTTACAAAAAGTACCTTTCATCAAAAGTGCCTTTTATAAAAAGTACCTTTTATTAAAAGTACCGAAAGTACACTTTTTGGTACTTTTTTTATTTCCTGAGGTATAAATAAAACAAACTTTTTTGTTTTTTAAATCATTACATTGGTGGAGGGTATTTAAAGATTCGGCACAGCCGAATATAGCTTTCTTACTTGTTTTTTATAAATTTGTTTTATTAAACCAGATCCTACCGCCCCTACCAGTACCTCCTAGAGAGGCAACAATTACGACCAACCCCCATTATTTTTTAGTTACCAACATTTTGTCCGAACATTATAACACCCTATCTCCACTCCCTAAGGGGCTCCCATACATTATAAAAACATGTATTTTTAAAAACTAATAAAAAAAATGTATGGGGACCCCCTTAAGAGTTGAAAATAAAGGGTATGTATATTCTGAGAAAATGTTGGAGTTGAAAAAATATTGGGGGTGGGTCATATATTTCACTTCTCTAGGGGCCCCCTATGGACAGTTAGAGCGGTAGGAGCAAATTTTATAAAAATTTCATTTTGTATGGGAGCCCCCTTAGGAAGTGGAAATAGAGGTTAGGTATATTCAAGAAAAATATTGGGGGCAGAAAATTAATGGAGGTCGGCCTCACATTGCACCCGACCTATATTTCGATGCGTTACACACGGAATGACAATGTGAGTAAACCCCCCTTACTGTAGTTGGAGGGTATAAAAAAACTATGTCTTGCGACAAAACATACTTATTAATTTTTAAAAGCGGTCAAACGGTTTTCGAGATATCCCTATTTGAAATTTGGAAAAAATTACGGTTTTTTCTTACGTTCTAGAAATTTTTCAAAAAAAGCTAAAAATTTCTAACCCTTGACACTTTCAAAGAGCTTGACACAATCTTTCATTCTAAATTAATTTGAACCAAATCCGATAAATTTTAACACGTGGCGCCCGTCAATAAAAAATTTACATTTTTGTAAAATTTCCGCCAAAATTTTTGATATTTGAAAAAAAAAAAAAAATATCTCGCTATACATTATTTTTATTAATTCTGACATGCTGAATACAACTATCAAAAAATATCTTAAATCGGTCGAGCGGTTTTTGAGTAATCGCCATTTGAAATTTGTAAAAAAATTTCACAAAATGGTGGTTTTGTCCTACGTTCAAGAAATTTAAAAAAAAAATCTAAAAATTTTGTAGAGTTGGAGACAAGATTTCATGTAAACTTAATTTGAGTCTAACCATTTCATTTTAACCAATGGCGCCCTGCGATCAAAGTTTAGAGATTTTGGTAAAAATTCTGTAAAAAAACAAAACTTTGATCGAAGGACGCCCCAAGTCAAAATAATCCGATTTGGTTCAAATTAATTTTAAATGAAAGACTGTGTCAAGCTTTTTGAAAGGGTCAAAGGTAAGAAATTTTGAGATTTTTTTTTTTTGTAATTTGAAGAACGTGGAAAAAAACCGTAATTTTTTGCAAATTTCAAATAATAATATCTCGAAAACCGTTTGACCGGTTTTAAAAATTCTTTGATAATATAATCCGATTGACCTCAAATTTGTACCACATATTTTTTAGGTCCACTGGAATTAAAATTTGCCCGGACACTTGGAAAAATCAAAAGTTGAAGAAAAAAATGCCACTCTAATGTAGCATATTTAAAACAAAATTGAACATTTTTGATTTAAATATGTTTTTTTTTCTTTTGGAAAATATGTACAATCAAAATGGGCCAAAAAGATTCTATTGCTGAATGACTTCAGAAACCTAAAATTTTATATTATTGGGCCAGCCGTACAATATTTCATTTTTTTACCTATTTTTTTTTTTTTTTCTGCTTAAAGTATTGTTGTGGATTACCTCATATTTACATGTGTTATTGAAATATTAAATATTAAAAAAGCGTTTTTGAAAACCAGTGATTGCTTATGTTAACATAGTTTAACATACGTAAACCATTTTTGTTTAAAATAACCCTTTCAGTCTCTATGTTAACCAGAAGTAACATTTAGATTTTTCTTTTATAAAACCTGTAGTAAAAATTTTTTGTTGGACAAATTTTGATTTGAAAAGGGACCCCTACTCTTCCTACACTCAGAAATATATATGGGGCATTCCATGTCAAATCGGACACTTTGAAAATTTTTTTTTTTTTAGTTTTTCCCAATTTGTTTACAGTTTTTAGTACCCTTCGAAAACTCCTTCTTGGTAAATTTTCAGATTTTTTTGATGACCCGTTCAAAAGATATCGAATTTTTAAAAATTGGTAGTTTGTTCCTTTACTCAAACTTCCTTTTCTCATAACTTCTTTAATAATGGTCCAAATTTCAAATTTTTTTTTCTCAAAATTTTTGTTTTTTTACGTTATTAAAAAAAAAATTCCAAAATTCTTAAAAGCGCTCTAGTATGCGATTTTCAAGTTTTAAAATTTAAATCTCATTTTTTAAAATGTTTGTACTCTTCGATTTTTTTGAGATTTTTTTTTGTAAAACTTCTATCGATTCTACAAATTTTTTGCTTAGGACGATAGTAGGATAACGATTATTACTATTTTTTAAAATTTTTTGAAAAAAATTTATTGTAATTTTCCAATCTTAAAATCATTTCTACTGCTCCAATGGTGCGTTATAGAGGGGTCATTTATAAGACCGACCCCTATTAATTTTTACGACTTAACATTTCTTTGGAACAAACTAATACCCGATCTCCAATTTCTAAGGGGGCTCCCACACAAAACGACATTTTATAAAATTTGCTCCAACCGCTCTAACTGCCCTAATAGTGCCCTTAGAGCAACAAAATGTATGAGCGACCCACAATATTTTTTTAGTCCAAACATTTTCTCTGAACACACCTACCCTCTATCTTTAAGTGTTAAGGCGGTCCCCATACAATTTTTTTATTTTTTGTAAATTTGTTTTATTAAATCAGCTTCTACCGGTCCAATGGTGCGTCCGAGAGGGGTCATTAGTGAGACCGACCCCCATTTATTTTTACCCTCCTGTAAAACATACCACAGCCCTATCTCCATTCCCTAAGTAGACTTCCATTCAAAATTAAATTTTTATAAAATTTGCTCCAACTGTTATTTGTATGGGAGCCTACTTAGGGAGTGGAGATAGGGCGTAGGTATGTTTTAAACAAATTTTGTGGGGTAAAAATAAATGGGGATCGGTCTCCCTAATGACCCCTCTCAGACGCACCATTGGACCGGTAGAAGCTGATTAAATAAAACAAATTTACAAAAAATAAAAAAAAAAAATGTATGGGGACCGCCTTAACAATTAGAGATAGAGGGTAGGTGTGTTCAGAGAAAATGTTTGGCTAAAAAAATATTGTGGGTCGGTCATACATTTTGTTGCTCTAAGGGCACTATTAGGGCAGTTAGAGCGGTTGGAGCAAATTTAAAGAATGTCGTTTTGTGTGGGAGCCCCCTTAGAAATTGGAGATAGGGTATTAGTTTGTTCCAAAGAAATGTTAAGACGTAAAAATTAATGGGGGTCGGTCTTATAAATGACCCCTGTATAACGCACCATTGCACAGAGGTAAAAACCGGCCAAAACTAAAAAAAAAAATTTTTTATTTTTTTCCAAATTAATGCCAAATGAGAGCTAACACTTCAAAACGTGCGATTACAAAGCTTTGTGCCAAACCCTTGACTAGTTTAGGTTTTATAACGAAGCAAAGTTGAATAATTGTATTAATTATTTTTTAAATTTAAAAGTTGTGATTTGCAACTTTGAAATCCAAGTAGGCTGTAAACTTAAAATTTTTTTTTTGTCTTGAAATTGATATATTTTGAAAACTTAGCATTATTTTTACATGTCATATGCATTTCGGTAATTTCAAGTGCGTGGATCAATTTAAACAGTGGTGGTGAAAATAAATCTAAAAAAATAAAAAATTTATGAAAAATACAAACTTTGGAAAGCCCAAAAAAATACTTTTTGCTCAAAATTGCTCTTAAGTCGCTATACCACAAATTAGTATAAGGGTTCCCAAGTAAGTACTAATTAACATCAGTACCAAGTTTAACCAAGTCTTTCAGTTAGAGCCTTTTAAAGTTGGGTCATTTATATAAAATAAATAGCTTTTTGACAAGGATGGGTACCAATTCGATAAAAGTATTGGTATTGGTATTGGTTTTTAAAATTATATTAGTATTGGTATAGGTATTGGTTTTCATTTTTTGTTGAATTGGTATAGGTTTCGGTATTGGTTTTGAATTATTTAGGTATTGGGTATTGGTATTGGTTTTAGCCTCGAATCGGTATCGGTTTTTAATAAGTATTGGTATTTATCTTATATCGGTTTTATTATTTGTATGCAAAAGGTTTTGTCGTTAATATTAATTAATTTAACGTTAGTCGTCCGCCCCACAGTGCACACTGGGGCGAGATGGTAGGTTTTTTGGCCAAAAGTCTCTACAGGTCGTAAATGTTAACCGATTTTTTTGAAATTCAGAATATAAGCCTATATTAAGGTAATAAATAAGTGCCTTGAAAGTTTTTGAAATCGGACCTACAAGGAAACTATTTCAGGGTGGACACTTTATTTTTAATAAAATTTACAGATGTTATAGATGAAACAAATGAAGAGAAACTTGTCTTTTGTTTATGTATTTGAATTAGAGATTGTCTGTGGTCCCGTAATTTGCGTGACTCAAAAAACCACGTGATTCAGGCGTGAGCGATTTTTATTTAAATCACGTGATTATAGAGTGATTTGCATTTAAATTAAGTATTATATTAGGGTAATAAATAAGTGACTTGAAACTTTTTGAAATCGGACCTACAAGGAAACTATTTCAGGGTGGACACTTCATTTTTAACAAAATTTACAGATGTTATAGATGAATCAAAGACTATATTAAGGTAATAAATAAGTGCCTTGAAACTTTTTGGATTCATACCTACAAGGAAACTTTTTCGAGGGTGGGCACTTCATTTTAAATAAAATTTACAGATGTTATAGATTAAACAAATGAAAAGACACTTGTCTCTTGTTTATATATTTGAAATGGAGATGGTCGCTGGTCCCGTGATTTGTGTGACTCAAAAAAGTGATTTTCATTTAATTCACGTGATTGTGAGTTGAAAAATTCTGAGTGAGTGTCTAGAGAGTGAGTCGAATTTTTGCGTGAGGGATGTTTTTTTTTTTTTTGAAAAACCCCTTTGCTTAACCCATTTTGGACAAAGATTCATTTTTTTTTTTTTTGAAAAAGGTACCTATTTAGTAAAATTAGCACCGGCTGATCTCAAAACTCTTGTAAAAAAAATTTTAATGTTCCGTAATTCCAGAAAAGCCTATATTTCAACTTTTTATGAAATTTTAATATTTGGATTTATTTGCTATTTTATTAATTTATTTCGTTATTTTCAAAATAAATAGTTTCAAATTGTTTCAATTTGTGGAATTTGGGGAGATATTTTTTAATTGCAGAAAGCTTCTTTAAAGATGAGACTTAACATTTGTAACAAAATATACCTGAACTTCATCCTTTTCATACATAAATATTTTTTTGAAAAAGGTGATCGAAATGGGTTATCATGCAGGGGCCCCTTTTTCGATTTTAGATCATTTGCCATTTGCGATTACACGGGTCAATTTTTTTCTTATATGGGGTTCACACGACCTTAAACAAGTTGTTTAACAAAACACCAGTAACAGAATAAAAACGTAATGTACACAGTAAAAATAATTTTTTAAACACGTAGCCCTTAAACTCTCAAAAATAGCAAGTGTGAACTGCACATTATGCGTTCTTAAATTCTTATATAATATGACTGTGCCTCTAATAAAACAATAATTTTTTTTTTCTGGATTCTGGTGTTGTGACATAAAATTTTGTAACGTCTACTTGATTAAAATTTTGGAATTTCCAAAAAAGGACATTAGTATTTTTTTTTACAACGCAAAGAAGTGTGCAGTGACATTCAATGTATATATATCAAATATTAACAATGTTTGCAAAAGAAAAAATTTCATCACAGAAAAGGTCTAAATTTTTTAAGATCTACTTTTATTTGGGGTCATAAAAACAGTGACAAAAAATATTTCTTTTATGTTTTTATGGCTTTTAAAATTCAAGTAGCTAACTCCTTTTTGTTATGTGACATTGCATGCAAACGATTACTGATCGATGTAACATCTTTTGCAATTCGTTAGTCAGGTAAAACCTAATAATTTGATGGAAAGAAAATGTTTGACGTTACAATTAAAACAAACGAAAATAAGAATACAAAAAACCGAAACAAAACCGATACGAAAGTAGAAAAAAATGAATTGGTATTGGTTTTATATTGGTATTGGTTTTGAAGAATAAAAGTATTGGTTTTTAATTGGTATTGGTAGTGGGGAATCAGTATTGGTTTTTTATCGGTATTGGTATCGCACAAATAAAGGTATTGGTTTTTAATTGGTATTGGTTTTCAATTTGAATTGGTATTAACGGGTATTGGTATCGAAAAGGTATTGGTACCCATCATTGCTTTTTGAGCTGTGGAAAACACATACAAAAAGAAGATGGATGAAATACTGACGATTAAGACAAAACATCTTAAAACACATTCAAACAAATTTTTTTCGCGAAAAAAAAAAATTTCGCGGAAAAAAAAATTCCGCGGAATTTTTTTTTTTCGCGAAATTGGTTTATTATTATATTCTTAACCTACCTACAACATTTTATAAGTTTACATAAAAAATTAAAGAAGTTATAGGGTTTTGGCCGGAATTTACCACTGTGCATTGGAGCAGTAGAAATGATTTGATCCATGATCGATTCTAAGACATTCGGTGAATGTCCGTCTGTCCGTCTGTAGAAGACACGATACAGTCCAAACTAAACGAGCTAGACTTCTGAAGTTTTGGCAGGTCAAGTTCGGAAATAGGCAAAATGGGACCAAGAGGAAAAAAGTTCCCCCTTGGAGAACTAAACCAACCCAAGAAAAACCGCATTTTTTGCAGGGTTTTTTGTACTTATGCTAAGCAAATGCCTCATTCTTATCTCAGAAGAAGTTAAAAATCGCAGGAGGAAGGTGCCCCCTAACGTCTCTCCCCCCCCCAAAAAAAAGACACCCCTGGATTTTTTTTACATAGTTTTTTTTTTACATTTTGGAGGGTATAAAAGATTCGGCACTGCCGAATGTAGCACTCTCGCTTGTTTTTTTTTTTAATTCTAATACTTTTGTTGAACGTAAGTGAATTCTTACTCACGTTTACTCACTTACACATAAAAACAATCATAATTTACTTAATCGCATAATTTTTACTCACGCTTACTTATTATTCACGTGAGCAAACAAAACACCACTCACGCGTAACTCACGATAACAGCATTTTAACGCAAAAAAACAGATGTTTTTTATAAGCAGATCTTATAATTTTAGTATATTTAAATAATTTTGACTCGTCCAAGAAAAATGCCCAGTCAGAAAAATACAATCGCAAAAGCGTTGTGAAAGCGTTGTGGACGGTTGTACGAGCGTTCTGTATACCAACTTCAAAGCGCCTTCAGATGATCCGAATGATAACATCGATCTACGCTAGGTTTAAAGCGTTTTAAAAGCGATGTAAAAAAGTGCTTTGAGAACGTTTTTTTTTAAAGTCATCAAAGCGCTTTAAAAACCGTAAAGAATTTCTGTTTTAGTTCGGTTATAATAATTTGTTTGATACATAGTGAAATCCGAAAAAAAAAGTTTTTGTACTCAAAAAAACTTAGAAAATTTTACAAAAAAATTTTCGAAACTTTAAATTTAAAAAAAATCTAAAAACATTTTTTATGATTTCTTTTACTTAAAAAAGCAAAAAAAATTGACAAAAAATTGTTATTCAAAAATAGTTTCGGAACTTAAAAAATAAATAAATATACAGAACTCTTAAAACGCTTTTCGAATACGCTCGCAAAGCGTTCCAAAAAAACGTTTTGAGATTGCTTTTTTTTGTTATAGAGCTTTTAGAACACTTTTCAAAAACGCTCGCAAAGCGTTTGAAAATAGCGTTTTGAGAATGCTTTTTTTTTGTTTCAGTGCTTTCAGAACGCTTTTTTATTAGAACCGTCGTCAATTTCTGCTTGGGTGGCCTTCACTGCGAATCACGCAAAAAAATTACTCACTCACGAAAGAACAAAAAAAAATTAACTTACGCTCAAGTGAGTAGCTGAACTTTCGATCACGCGTAATTCACGAAACCAGCAACCATCTCTAGTGCTAAACATAAACTAGGAACGCATTTAAGCGGGCACATGGAAGAGATATAATTTTAAATATTGTTAATGAAATTATTAATTATTATTTAAAGATTATTTTATGCACATTTAGAATGGCGAAAGATAAATTGAAATACAAAATTTCGCTCTTACATGTTCCACTGATTATGTGAGCTTTTTGACGCATTTAAAAGGAAAATATTTTATAAAAATCTTCGGATAAAAGCAAAAAGAGAAATTAATAAAAACTAAGGAATATAAACATGGTATATCTTTTGAAAACCTATGTCCTCCATTTTGGATCTGCCATTTTGAATTTCAAAAAATTTGAGTTCATATTCGTGATTGATGTTTCTCAATCATTTCTCGAATCTAAGAAATATGATGAGTTTTAATTTCAGATAAGTTATTCTTTTCAGTGTACTCTGTTAAACTAGTAAAATTATTTTGAAATTTATTCGAGTTTAATTTAAGGTAAACTTTCTCCTATTAAAAATTAGCAACTGGATGATAGCCAATCGTTTTTTGGTTCTGAATATGGATTTATATGTTTTTACAAATATTCATTAAAAAACTGGGCATGAAAGGGTTAAAAAAAAGCACAATTAAAACTAAAATACAATTAAAACATAGTTTCGCGTGGTAATACTTGCACAATCGTTTCGGGGTTTGTTAAGAAAAGTTCTTTTTTGTTAAGGAATTCTTGGTATAAAAGAAATAATAAAAAAAATTTAATTATTTTAGTGAATTTTTTTTTTCGAGTAACAAAACTTCCTAGCAATAGCTTAGATGTACTCAAAATAATAACTGTGTTAAATTAAAGAAAAACTCTGCTAATAGAGTACACCAAACATTTCCAGCTAGTAAAAAAACTTTGTGATTTTACTATAAAACTCTGTATAAAGATTACGACGAAAAAACAGTTCATTTACAGAGTTTTTAGTAAACTATTGGTAAAATGCGAGTAATACTTGAAAGCTCTGTAAATTTATTAATGCATCTGATGCAATAACAATTTTACAAAAACAACTTTGGATGTTAACAAAGTTTAGTTAAATGAATGATATTTTTTACAAGAAGTTAAAAAATATCACTCATTTACTACAAAACTGAGAATTTACAGAGTTTTTAGTAAACTATTGGTAGAATGAGAGTACCACTTGAAAACTCTCTAAATTTAATAATGCATTTGATGCAATTAAAATTTTACATAAAAACATGTTATAACATACATGTTATTTTCTAAAAAAAAGTTTAAAAATATCACTCATTTACTACAAAAGTGATATAATTTAAAAAAGTGCCTGCAAATTTTGTACTCTTGCCCAAAACATTAAATCATGATAATTTTTATGTTAGAACTATGGGTGCACTTGCTAAAGTAAAATATTTTGCTTAGATATCGGATCCGTCTGACTGTGGAAAAAAGGATACAGTCCAAAAGAGGATCTAAGACATTCTGGCGATATTCATCTGTACACTCAAAATAATACATTAGTAGATTTACTAATATTTTTTGCTAATACTAGTAAGCTAATCTTTAGCAAATTTTTAGTTGAGATTAGCACGTTAGCAAAAAAATCTTGTAAACTTTATTTAGCCCATTAGCAGTTTTAAACAATATTTTAACTATTTTTTTTTCTAAATTTAAAATTGAGTTGACCAAATTTTTACAATTTTTTTTTGCTAATATTAGCAAAAATAATTTGTAAATTTTTTTTTAAGAAAACTTAAAATGGCGCTGTCTCGGAAATTACACTAAAAAAAAAAACTGGTAAAACGCCTGGTAAAATTCCTCGTAATCCCGTTTTACCAATATTTAACAATTTTCCTTGTTTTTTAACACAAAACTAGTACTTTACTCAAACAAGAACTACAGTTTTATTGGTAATTTTACAAATTTATTTTCGTCATTGTATTCTACCATTTTCAAAGGTTATTTTACAAAAAACAAAAAACTGTAATATTACAACAAAGTTTTTATTACGAGGATTCTAGTTGATTTACAAAAAAAGAACTGTTATTTTACAAAAATTGTGTTATACGAGGATTTATGTTGTTTAACAAAAAAAAAAAATATTTTTTTTGGAAATTTTCTATTTTTTAAAAAAATTTTCCAAGTCCTTGACAAATTTTTTTTTTATTGAAAAATAATAAAAAAAAGTTGACAAAATGTTGAAAAATTTATTACGAGGATTCTAGTTAATTTACAAAAAAAAACAGTTATTTTACAAAAATTATTTTATTACAAGGATTTATGTTGTTTAACAAAATTTTTTTTTGGAAATTAACCATTTTGGTTTGTAAATTTACCATTTTTATACCCTCCACTCTAGTGATAGAGGGTATATATAAGTTTGTCATTCCGTTTGTAACACATCGAAGTATTGGTCTAGGACCCCATAAAGTATATATATTCATGATCCTTGATCGATTTTAAGTCGATCTAGCAATGTCCGTCCGTCCGTCCGTCCGTCCGTCCGTCCGTCTGTCTGTCTGTCCGTTGAAAACACGCTAACTTTTGAAAGACTTTACGGAGGCTCCTGAAGTTTGACATATATGTTCTCCATTTACCGGGTCAGGTTGGTATTGCAACCCAGCGAAATCGGTCAAGTGGTTCAAAAGTTATGAGCAAAAGAGTAAATTTCGGCAAGGGTATTTTTCGAATTTACAAGATTAAAACCACTATAACTTTCGAAAGACAATTCTGAGGGGCTGAAGCTTAGCATATATATTTTTCGTTCCCCAAGGCTATTTGGTTTTGAATTTCAGCAAAATCGGTTCAGTGGTTCAAAAGTTATAAGCAAAGCACTGAATTTCAGATTTGTTTCACCTTAAGCTGTTGAAAACTCGTTAAACAAGTTTTAAAAGCATGGTGAAATACCAGTTTTTTGAAACTTGTTGTTGTTTGTTTTCTTGTCGTGGGGTGCAGTTTAGTTGTTAGACAAGTGAATATTTGTTATTGTTTTGTTATTGTAACTGTATGTAACGGTGTATAGTAAGAATTTTTGGAAAAAAAATCAAATGAAGTAAAATAAAAAGTGGAAAATATGTGAAATATTTTTTTTTTGTATTGCATAGAGGTATAAAACAACAAAAATATTTTACAAAGTAATTTTGTTACTCAAAGAAATTGTACACTAAAAAAAATATTTACACTAAAAAAAATGTTACACTCAAAAAAAAATGTATACATAATTTTTTTTTAATGAAATGTCACACTCAAAAAAATGCTGACAGTCAAAAAAATTTTACACTCAAAAAAATTTGATTGATTAAAAAAAAGTTTTACTCAATATAATATATGTATTTCTAATAAAAAATTTGTGATGTAATTTTTTGAAATTTTTTTAGAAAATTACTATCAGATTACATTGTGGAGGGTATTCATAGATTCGACCAAGTCGAACTTAATTTTTCTACTTGTTTTAAATATATTTACCATTTTTTCTTGTAATTTTACAATTTTTTTTTTATTTTTTCGGGTTTAAAACAATATTTTTACCAATAAAATTGGTTATTTTACCAATTTTTGGCGCACTCAAAATTACGAGGAAATCCTCGTAATTTTACGAGAATGTTACCTACCTCCTATTTTTTTATCACGAGATTTTTTGGTAACTTTACAAGGTTTTTTTTGAGTTTATGTTTTCTTTACATTAGAGGTGTAGGGTGTGTTCAGTAACTTTGTAGAAAATGTTATAACAAATATTTTTGTGGAATATATTAACCCACTAACTTCTCTTTATAACGGTATTTTGTTGCTTTATTCTTACAAATCGTAAAAAAACACCCCGAAAGAAGGGGACGCACAGTGGACCAAATGCCTAATCTAGCGCGCAAGAGAGTATAATTCGACTTTGAGAGCACCTAGAAACATGAAATTTGTAATGCACAAGGAAAATGAGATGAGCTTCCATATAGTCCAAATGTGGGCGGTATTTGAAGGGGCGTGGCACTTATTGAAACATTGTCATAATAAAATATAGATAAGGTAGAGCCAAATAAGCAGAGAAAGTAATTTTTTTTTAACGTAAAAAAGATTTTTAAACAGTTTAGAAAAGAAATATTTTATTTTGAGTAAAAAAAAAATTTTTTTTTACTCATTTCTGTAAACAAAAAAAATTTTAAATGAAAATTTTTTTTTGAGTTTACATTTTTTTTTGCTTGTAAAATTTTTACATTGGGTTAAAAAATGTTTGAGAATGTCAAAAATACTCAGCAAAACATTTTTGTGGCTCATCAATGTCATTAAAAGCGTTTAGGTGTTTTTTTTTTTAACGTAAATTCAAGGTACACCAATCTGAAATTCAGGGTTTTTGCTTACAACTTCTGAACCACTGAACCGATTTGGCTGATATTCAATATCAACCAGACTAGGAAAATTGAAAATATATATGCCAAGCGTCAGTAGCAACAGAGTTGCCGTTTGGAAGTTATCGTGTTTTAAACAGACAGATGGACGGACATCGCTAGATCGACTGAAAAACAAAAACCAGCAAAAACCAGCAGCCAATTTTTTTATTATTTTGAAGCTCAATATCTATTCTTTTGAAATCATGTAAAAACCCTATAGAAGTTAGCGGGATTCGTACCTAAATTCATTAACAAAATTCAAGTTTGCTTGAAAAATAATTCCATTGTGAACTCTCTTTTTAATTTACGTTTTTTTACGAACAACAACACAAATTAGCTTCAAATATACATTCCTTGAGGTTAAAATATAACAAATAATTTGATAAATTGCCTTAATACGGTCGTTAAATAGCAGTTTAAACAAACAACACGTCTACACAGAACTTGAAGAATTGTTTTTATAAAAACTAATTACTCATGTTTGGCTGCCTACTACGATGGTGTTTTTGCAATAAACAAAGAAATTTTATAAGCGTTAAGTAAGGTAGGAATAGTGCAATCATATATGCGATACTAATTCAATATTGTCAAAACTTCATTTTTCGACCAACTGCGCACCAGATTCAACATTTGGTCCACTGTGGGACGGCGGCAATGAAATGTTCTATAAAAATTTTGGCTATAAAATTTTACAATATATGGCGGAACACACTTAAGCCCAAAACTTATTACAAACACCAAAATCCAGTCAAATTCAAGGTTGCCCATTAAGGGTAAATTTTTTTGGTAATTTTTTTAATTGGCAATCTTGAATTTGACCATAAAACTATTTGCTTTTACATCTGTTGTTTAGGGTATGTTTAGCAACTTTTTAGAAAATATTATGGCAGATATTTTTGTGGAACATATTAACCTTCTGATTCCCACACATAACAGTAATTTTTGGCTCTATTCTAACAAATCATGTAAAACACCCCTTAAAAGGGGGAGGGCGGGAATGATTTGTTCTACAAAAATGTTGGCCATAAAATTTTACTATACATATCTAGGCTGACCATTCGTACTGATTTGATCAGTACATGTACTGATTTTTGATCCCGTGTACTGATCAAAAAACGTTGTACTGATTTGTACTGATTTTTTGAAATATGTACTGATTGTACTGATTTTTGAACTTTTCAACATAAAAAATTATTTTATTCAAAAATTCTATACAAAAACTTTATTTTCATAAAAAAGTCGTCAGAGTAGTTTTTTAAAACTTAAGTCAAAAATAATCAAAAAGTTCCTTAACGCAAAAAGGTTTCTGATCATGAGATTATATTGATCTTCATACATTTATATGAAAAGGCGCAGAGAATCTTTGAGATTTTCTATAACGAAAACTTCACGAGATGATGGATTTTCTATAAATTTGGAAAGATAATGTAATTGCATGAACCTTAATAGTTCTGAGATATTCGATGAGCAAATGTCATCAGAATTTATTAAAAAAATCGCTGGGAAGTTTTCTAAAAGGAAAACTTACCAAAACTTAAAGAAAAAGTCTTCAGAATCTGAGGCATTTTCTCTTTCCCAAAACCTGTCGGTTTTTATTATATTTTCTGCACTGAAACGATCAAAACATTTAAATGAAGTTGTTTTAAGTCAACTAAATTTTCTGAAAAATAACTTCCAGAGCTTATAGCATATGTTTTTAACAGTTGTTTCTGAAAGTCAGTTGACTCCCTGCAACCATTTGGAAGAAATATCGCCTAAGAAATCCAATTACATTTAAAAAATTTCCAATTATAGTTCGAAAATTTCAAATTATATTTCAGAAAATTCTATTTATATTTCAGTTATTACCATTTATAACCAAAAAATGTTTAATTACATTTCAAAAACTTTCAATTATAGTATATTGGAAATTTTTGAAATATAATTGGACATTTTTAAATATAATTGGAGAGTCTAAATTATGATTGGACATTTTTTGTAATATAATTTATATTTTCTGAAACCAAAGTGGAAATGGTGTACTCAATTTTTATACCCTCCACTTAGTGATAGAGGGTATATATAAGTTTGTCATTCCGTTTGTAACTCATCGAAATATCGGTCTGGGACCCCATAAAGTATATATATTCATGATGCCCGATCGATTTTAAGACATTCTAGCGATGTCCGTCTGTCCGTCTGTCTGTGGAAAATGCTCTCGCGGACAAAATATTGCACAGAGATGACTAAAAATTAACATATATATTGGAAGTTCTCCCGAGGAGTTTGGTATTGCATTTGAGCGATATCGGTTCACCGGTTCAAAAGTTATGAACGAAAATGTAAGCACACCTCAAAAATTTCAGTACATTCAACATAACCTAAAAATACAAAAAGCTTTAATTCGGCTTCTGGTTGACATATGTGAGCATAATTGAACACCAAATGGTATTTAAACAAGTACGAACATATTTTTTAACAAAAAAAGAAAAAAATCGCGGATTTTTTTTTTTACCAAAATTTTTTTTCGCGGAAATTTTTTTTCAATTTTTTTTTTTTTTTTTCAAAAGTAATTTCCTTTTAAATAAAGTTGTTTGCAATAATCTTTTTGAAATTGTGGAGGGTATCACTACATTCGGCAAGGCCGAATTTAACTTTTTTACTTGTTATACCCTCCACTAGTGATAGAGGGTATATATAAGTTTGTCATTCCGTTTGTAACTCATCGAAATATCGGTCTGGGACCCCATAAAGTATATATATTCATGATCCCCGATTGATTTTAAGACATTCTAGCGATGTCCGTCTGTCCGTCTGTCTGTGGAAATGGTGATCACGGCCAAAATATTATACGGAGATGACTGAAACTTAACATATTTTTTGGAAATTCTCCTGAGAAGTTTGGTATTGCATTTGAGCGATATCGGTTCAGCGGTTCAAAAGTTATGAACGACAATGTAAGGACACCTCAAAAATTTTACTACATTCAACATAACCTAAAAATACAAAATGCTTTAATTCGGCTGCTGGTTGACTTATCTGAACATAATTGAACACCAATTGGTATTTAAACAAGTACCAACATATTATGAGACAAAAAAAGAAAAAAATTGCGGATTTTTTTTTTTACCAAATTTTTTTTTTCGCGGAAATTTTTTTTCACAAAAATTTTTTTTTTTCAAAAGTGATTTTCTTTTAAATAAAGTTTTTGCAATAATCTTTTAGAAATTGTGGAGGATATCACTACATTCGGCAAGGCCGAATTTAACTTTTGTTATTGTTTTTCATTCAAAATGTGTTAAAGGTGTTATGATTGAATCACTCTTTGCAGCGCAGATTAATGCGCAATAATCATGCAGTGAAACAGGGATGTTACATGGGGTTTTCAATTTTGTACCAACTTTCCAAAAAAATTTTACTTTTTGAACCCTCACGGTACCATTTTTTTTAAATTAATAAAAACTTAACTAAATAAAATTACAGTGTTAATTCGGTTGAACAACCCCCCCCCCCCCCCCCTCAAAAATGCAAACAAATAAAAAAAAATTCTATTCTGCTGAAAAATGCCTCAATGTCCGATACTTTATCTATGGGAAAAGTCCTCCGAATTCTAGAATTTTTCGACAGGAGTGTGTAAACACGAAAATTGTGTCATGATCTCAGAATTCTTCTAAATATGAAAGCTCACAAAATTTGCAATTAATACTATCTTCATTAATTGTCTATAAATAACTCACTGACAATTCTGTGGAAAATTTTGCGACTTTTTGTTTGATAAATGCGAGTAAGAATTTTTATTTTCCGAGCGTCTAATTATGATACCTCTTCTTTTTTTGTAAAAAAAAATTAGAAAAATTTCATTTGAAAACTACTTTAAACTGCTTTAAAACAAGGAGTAAAAACTGAAAATTAGTCTTATTAATAGTGTAAATCGGTCTAGCATTAGAACCCTTGCGAGCATTTTTAAAGTAAAGAAAAAAAAGCTGTGGTCTTTTACTAATATTTTGAGTTATTAAGAAAGAAATTGGAAATTTTAAAATTGTACCAAATGAGTCGCGGTAGTACCACGGTACTTTTGAAAATCAAAGTGTACCAAAAAAGTACAATTTTACCAACTTTAACATCCCTGCAGTGAAATCATGTGTCTTTGTCCAAAACTAATGGTTTTTTATTCAAAAAGTGTTAAATATATTTAAAAGGAAAGCATGTGTGAAATTTTATCAAAATATAATTTTAAGTTTTATTTAAAAATCTTAACAAAAAATTAAATTTTTTCCCCTGACTTTTACTGCATCCTCAAGAGCGCTCTTTGGATGCGCTTTGGTATGCTATAAAAATATGATGTGTCGCCAAAATCTCGATTTATTTTTGATGGGATGTTTTTTGTCGACAGTCTAAAAACAATGTCGAACAATTATCTTTTCGAATCAAGAAATTTGCCTAAAAATGGCATCGATTTGTTTTTGCATATTTTTGCATATTTTGGTGAAAATGTATATTTTTGCCTATTTTGCTTTTAAATGCATATTTTTTGTACATATTTCCAACTTTTTAGTGCACATTTTGGCACAAATTAGCAAAAACATAAATTGAAATTTATGTGTTTAAAAAAATATTTAAAATTTTAAAAATTTATTTGGAAAATTTTTTTAAAATAAGAAAAATTATTTTTATACCCTCCACTCTAGTGATAGAGGGTATATATAAGTTTGTCATTCCGTTTGTAACACCTCGAAATATTGGTCTAGGACCCCATAAAGTATATATATTTATGATCCTCGATCGATTTTAAGTCGATCTAGCGATGTCCGTCCGTCTGTCTGTCTGTCTGTCTGTATGTCCGTAGAAAACACGCTAACTTTTGAAAGACTTTACAGAGGCTACTGAAGTTTGGCATATATGTTTGTCATTTACCTGGTCAGGTTGGTATTGCAATCCAGCCAAATCGGTCCAGTGGTTCAAAAGTTATGAGTAGGGATGAGATTTCCATGCAAGTGCATGTTTTTTGTCGATAAACTATAAACGATATCGACCAATTATCTTTCCGAATCAAGAAAATTGCGCTAAAATGGCATCGATTTGTTTTTGCATATTTTGGTGAAAATGCATATTTTGGTGAAAATGCATATTTTTGCATATTTTGATTTAAAATGCATATTTAGGGCATATTTCCAATTTTTAAGTGCATATTTTGGCATAAATTAGCAAAAACACAAATTGAAATATATTTTTTTCAAAAACCATTTTAAATTTTAAACATTTTTTTGAAATAAGAAAAATTATTTTTTTTCTTTTTTTATAGATTTTCTTAATTTCTAAAAAATGTTGCTTATGTAAAGTTTTAAATGTCACTATTTAAACCCGGCGTTTTTTCCCCCTTTTAAGAAGTTTTTCCTATGAAAACAAGATTTTTTTGTACACATTTTATTTTTTAGTGCATATTTTAAGATTTTTAAGTGCATATTTTGATTTTTTAGCGCATATTTTAAGCGCATATTTTCGATTTTTTAGTGCATGAAAATCTCATCCCTAGTTATGAGCAAAAGAGTAAATTTCGGCAAGGGTGTTTCGCGAATTTACGAGATAAAAAACACGATAACTTTCGAAAGACAATAATGAGACTACTGAAGCTTGGCATGTATCTTTGCCGTTCCCCGGGTCTGTTTGGTTTTAAATTTCAGCTCAATCGGTCCAGTGGTTCAAAAGTTATAAGCAAAACCCTGAATTTCAAATTAGTTTCATCTAAAATGCCACGTGTTTTAACAAGTTTTAAAAGCATTGGTGGAAACTAAACAATGCTTTTCAAACTTGTTTAAATTTTAAGCAATGCTTTTTAAACTTGTTTAGTTTTAAAAGCATTGGTAACTTAAAAATTACACTCCAAAAAAATTTTACACTCAAAAAAAATTTTACACTCAAAAAAAATTTTACACTCAAAAAAAAATGTACACAAAAAAAATTTAGTTTTTTTTTTTACAAAAATTACAATATTTTGTGTACATACGTACGTGCATTCACTCAGAAATATTTTTACAGTAAAAAAATTATTACACTCGAAAAAAATTTTACACTCAAAAAAAAAAAATAGTATTTTTTTTTTTTTTTTTTAAATGACAAAAAAAAGAGTTTTTTACTTAAAATAAAATATTTCTAATCAAAATTGTTAATTTTTTCACGTTAAAAAATGTACTACCCTTTAAAAAAAATGCATTGTGGAGGGTATTCGTAGATTCGGCAAAGTCGAATTTAACTTTTCTACTTGTTTGCTTTTTAAAAAGGTTTTCCTATGAAAGAAAGATTTTTATTGTACACATTTTATTTTTTAGTGCATATTTTAAGGATTTTTAGTGCATATTTGGAATTTTTAGCGCATATTTTTTTGATTTTAAAGTGCCTAAAAATCTCATCCCCAATTATAACAGACCCTCAAACACCCCTATTATCCAAAAAAAATTGAAAATTGAAAATTATTTATATTTTTATTACATTTTTTAAGTATGCATATTCTTTATTTAATTTTTTTTTTTTGATTTTTTTCGTCTTTAATGACATTGCAATTTTTTCATATTTGTTTTCTTAATAACTATAATCTAAAGTTTTTCCATGTCTAATGTTAGAAAAAAATTTAGGTTATAGTTAGTCATAACTTAGTAGTATTTTAATTATAAATTCAGTAAAATACGAAAGCTTTCATTATATTGCTGAAGTTCCTTGATTTTTGTCGTTGTAGATTAAAAATTTAAGCCTTAGAATCAGTTTCACCAGTTGCCTGAGATTGACCCTCCGCGGGTTTATTCTCCTCAACCTCGCTACAGATACAGCAGGGACACTTCTCTTTCAAAGCAACACGATATTTCGGATGACTAAAAAAAAATGAAAAAAAAAAATAAAGAAATATTATATTTATAAAAAAAATAATTTTAATTCGAAATTTGATTTTACCTAATACCATAGACAATGGGATTATAAACGGAAGCCGATTTCGCAAAGCAAGCACCCCATATGGTATTTAAGGGTGTCAGACCGCCAAATTCGTACATGCCCATAAAATTAATAACACTATAGGGAGTCCAGGCCATAAACCAACAAGTAATTGTTACCAAAGCAACTTTAGCCAATTTACCCTCAGCACTCTTTTCAGCATCCTCACCAGAACGCAATGATTTGACATTCATTTTCTTGGCTTGTTCGCGCATAGCTTTTTCGTGAGCCCCAACAGCCTAAAATTATGTTTTAAATAAAATAATTAAAAAAATAAATAAATTTTTTGAAAAAAAAAAAAAAAATAAAAGTGCTTTCTGATAAATAGATGCCGATACTCAAAAAAAAAAAAGACGTTGTCAAATTACTAAAAAAAGTCCCGTAATCCCATTTTACCAATATTTGACAGTTTTCCTTGTTTTTTTACACAAAAAATGTTCGATCGAAATTTAAATTTTACAAATTTTTTTCGTTAACTAACAAATTTCCAAGGTAGTCTTACAAAAAAAAAGTTAAGTCACGAAAATTCCTTGTAAGTATTAGCGCATCAAAAAATTTGTAACTTTACAATTTTATTGGTAAAAAATTTTTAAAATTACAAAAAAGCTCGTAATTTTTACTCGTAATTTTCGTAAAATAGGAGGTAGCTTAAAATCTAGTAAAGTCACGATAAGTCCATTTTTATCGCTTCAAAAAATTTATTAATTTACAATTTTATTGGTAAAAAGCTTGTAAATTGTTTGTAATTTTACTAGCTTTTTACCAATAAATTTGTAATTTTTACTACACTCAAAAAAAGCATTGTCAAATTACAAGAAAATGTCTCGTATTCCCATTTGATCAATATATGACAGTTTTTCTTGTTTTTTAACAAATAATTTTCGATCGAAATTTACAGTTTTCTTTGTAATTTTACAGTTTTTCTTGTAATTTTACAAATTTCTAATATTTTTTACAAAAAAATTCTAGCAAATTTACGAGAATTTCTTGTAAGTTTTATTTTGCCAAAAAAGTTGTAAATTTACAATTTTATTGGTAAAAATCTTGTAAAATTACAAAAAAGCTCGTTATTTTTGCTAGGAATTCTCGTAAAATAGTAGGTAGCAAAATATCTAGTAAAGTCACCACTTCCCCTTGTGAGTTTTATCGCATTAAAAAATGTAAATTTACAATTTTTTTGGTAAAAAGCTTGTCAAATTACAAAATTATTAGTAAAAAGCTTATAAAATAACAAGGAATTTTTGTCAAATAGGAGGTAGCAAAAAAAAATTACTCGGAATCGCAGAATTTTTCTATAGGAAAAAGTCTTAAAATTTTTCTAAAGAAAAAACTGCAAATTTTTCTTTCGGAAAAAGAAAGAAATGAAAATTTTTCTATACACTCTAAAAAACCCTAGTAAAATTACAAGAAAAACTTGTAAATTTTTTTTTGTTTGCTACCTCCTATTTGACAAAAATTCCTAGTAATTTTACAAGCTTTTTAACAATAATTTTGAATTTTACAAGGATTTTACCAAAAAAAATTGTAAATCTAAAAATTTTTTGACACGATAAAATTTACAAGAAGATTTCGTAATTTTACTAGATTTGTTGCTACCGCCTATTTTACGAGAATTCCTAGACATTTTACAAGCTTTTTATCAATAATTTTGTAATTTTACAAACTATTTACCAATAAAATTGTGAATTTACAGTTTTTTTGGCGCAATTAAAATTACAAGGAATTCTCGTGAATTTACTAGATTTTTTTTGTAAAAAACCATTAAAATTTGTAAAAAAAAAAAATTTAAATTACAAAAAAAATTTTAAAATTACAAAAAAAATTAAATTTCAATCGAAATTTTTTTGTTAAAAAACTGTCAAATATTGGTAAAATGGGATTACAAGACTTTTTCTATTAATTTGACAAGTTTTTTTTTAGAGTGTATTCAAAGTTGTTGGTGTTGTCGAAAAGATCACAAAAATGCCCATCAATCTTACCAGAGCCCCTTCAATTTTAAAGTTATTGTCAAAAAACGTTATTTTTTTGGAACTTTTCTAACTAAACTACGTGTAACTCAGAAACTTTTCAATCGATTTTCAATTTTTGAACTGTTTTGGATAGAATAACCATAGAGCTTTTCTTGTGTGTGAATTAGTCTATAAATTGAGTTTTTTAATAATGAGTTAAAACACCTCAATTCAACCGAAAAAAGTAGCATTTTTGACCTTACCCCTTTCGAATAAGATGAAACTTGGAATATAGTAGGGCTCTTACAAAAAAATCATAGTGCCAAAATTTTGGACTTCTGGTAGTTTTTCTTCCCGAGATATGGGGTCTTGAAAATTGGCAAAATCGTATATATTTGACAAAAGTGTTCTGAGATAAATAAAGATAACTCGAAAAGTAATAATAATACAGGGGTCAGTCAGGTCGCAAATAATACACTCAAAATAATAACTCTGTAAAATACTCTGTAAAATTACTGTAATCTCAATTCAACAGATATTTGACAGACTTTTCTGTCAAAATACAGATTTAAAGAAAATACTTTGTATTTTGTTGTGACAAAAAACAAATTTTCCTCTGTTATATTACTTTTTACTTTGTAATCTTAATTTTACATATAATTAACAGAGTTTTCTGCTAAAATACAGATTTAAGCAAAATACTTCGTATTTTTTTATAACCAAAAAAGATTTCTGTTTTGAGTAGTTTTTGTTTTTGTTACCAAACATAAAAATTTTATCTGTATATTTTTTTTTTTGAGAAAAGGTTGAAAAAGTAGGAAAAAAAGTTATCAAAAAAAAAATCTTTTCAGAAATCTTATAAAAGTTTTACAAAATAACATGCATTTAACTAAACTCTGTAAATTTACAGAGTTTTTTCTGTAATTTTTTTTTTTGCATCAAATGCATTTTACAAATATATGTAAATTTACATAGTTTTCTTTGCTAAATGGTGGTTTATTTAACCAATATTTTACTAGAAACTGTGTAAATTAACAGTTTTTTTGTCCAAATCATTTTACAGAGTTTTAAAGTAAAACTACAGAGTTTTCTCTTTAAAAAAGCTTTCATATTTAACCAAAATTTTACTATAAACTCTGTAAATTAACAGTTTTTTTTTTGTAAAAATCATTTTAGAGAGTTTTTTAGTAAAATTACCAAGAAATGTTGTTAGCTGGAAAAGTATGGTGTACTCTGTTAAATTAGCAGAGTTTTTCTGTAATTTAACAGAGTTATTATTTTGAGTGTAGGTAATGAGACAACCTTTAAAATGGCGTTTCTCATTTTTTTTTTTTGAAAAAGGTCAAAGGTCATTGGTTTTAACCTTAATTTTTGGAGAGCTATATCTCAAAAAACGATATTTTTTTTTTGTCTCTGAGATTCTGGTACCAAAGTTCACTTTTCTGAATGCTTTTGACGTGCTGAGTCCATATATGACCTTTGAACTGGCCTATCGCTATTAGTTTTCGAGATATCTGCACATCCTGAAAATTTAAACTTAAGTAGCATAGGTGATTCATAACAACATATATTTTTTCCAAAATTTTAAAAATATCGGTTTTTGAGATATAGCTCTCCAAAAATTAAGATTAAAACCAAATGATTAACCTTTTTCAAAAAAAAAATCTTGGGGAAAGCCATTTTGAAGGCTGTCTCATTACCTATTATTTAAAATCTAAATGAGACCTATATTAGTATTACTTTTCGAGATATCTTTATTTATATCAGAACACTTTTGTCAAATATATACGATTTGTTAATTTTCAAGACCGCATATCTCGAATACTGCAATGACCAGAAGCTTGAAAAATTGGTAAAATCTCTTTTTTATTAAAGTAAACCCCAGTACTTAATTTCATTAAATTTGGAGGGGGTGCGGTCAACTCGTCGGTTGAATATAGGTGTTTTAGCTCTAATATCTAATATTTTGATATATTTTTTTTTTAAATTTTTTCGAGTTTATCGATTTTTTTCTGCTATAGTTCGTTCAACAACCTTCATATTTATCAACGTATTCTTAAAGAAAATTTAATTCTCAATACGATGAGCTTTATTCTGTAAAAATCGGATAATAATTGACAGAGTTGTGATTATTTTGCTAAAAAAGAACATAAAGATTTTGCTTGAAATCGCTGTCGGATAACCCAAGTAAAAAAAAAAATAAAAAGTAAATCAAACATCATGAGAAGTCGCCTATCATAATTTTAAAAGTGTTTGGCCCGCTGAATCCGAATTTAACCTCGAAATTATTCTATCGCTTTAAGTTTTTGAGATAACAACACTCAAAATAATAACTCTGTAAAATACTCTGCAATATGACTGTAATCTCAATTCAACAGATATTTGACAGAGTTTTCTGTCAAAATACAGATTAAAAGAAAATACTTTGTATTTTGTTGTGACAAAAAAACAAAGTTTCCTCTGTTATATAACTTTTTACTTTGTAATCTTAATTTTACAGATAATTAACAGAGTTTTCTGCTAAAATACAGATTTAAGCAAAATATTTCGTATTTTTTTATAACCAAAAAAGTTTTCTGTTTTGAGTAGTTTTTGTTACCAAACATCAAAATTTTATCTGTATATATTTTTTTTTTGAGAAAAAATTGAAAAAGTAGCAAAAAAAAGTTATAAATTTTTTTTTTCAGAAATCTTATAAAAATTTTACAAAATAACATGCATTTAACTAAACTCTGTAAATTTACAGAGGTTTTTCTGTTAATTTTTTTTTTGCATCAAATGCATTTTACAAATATATGTTAATTTACATAGTTTTCTTTGCTAAATGGTGGTTTATTTAACCAATATTTTACTAGAAACTCTATAAATTAACAGTTTTTTTTTGTACAAATCATTTTACAGAGTTTTAAAGTAAAATTACAGAGTTTCCTCTGTCAAAATGCTTTCATATTTAACCAATATTTTACTATAAACTCTGTAAATTAACAGTTTTCTTTTGTCAAAATCATTTTACAGTGTTTTTAGTACACTGAAAAAAATAACCTTCCTGATATTAATGAAACGGATTCATATTTTGGTTTCATTACACAAATGAAGGAATTCATAAGCTGATTGAAATTTCATGCATGTTATGAACAAATTTTATGAAACTTGTTTCATTAGATTTCATAATTTCATTAAAAAATATCATAAGATTTTTTAGAACCAAATACAACTCTGCGTTGCGAATAAGAGAAAGAAAACAGAACAAAAACATACGACGTTTTATTACACCACGCGTGTTAAATCTAATTGTAAATTTTTCATGTGTGTTAACTTTTTCTAATAAAATAAAATAATTTTATATTTTTTTGCTTTGTTATTGAAACTTGTATGTGTGTTATGCTGGTTATATCTAATTGAAATTACAAGTGATAAGTTCCTTGTAAGTGTTTCTTTTAACTGTTTCTAATAAAATATAATAGAGGTATTCAGAGTCTTGTTGCTAGCCCTGGCAATGTAGCAAAAGAGTACTTCTTCTTAAAAAAAATACATGTAACCACTTTTTTCAAATCCGATCGGAATTGAGTCTGAGACATACTCCTAAATAAAATTTCAGTGACGGTTACATGTGACTTACCAAAATTGTTATTAATGCAAATTTTTACTTATGGGTGTATGATACTTGCTTTTTTTAGGTAACTAGTTCCTAACTTTATTAGGGGCATTCTATGGAAATTTCGATAACTTTAACCAACATGAATTTATCGTAATTCCCATAGCAAAACCCTAATAAAGTTAGGAACTAGTTACTTGTAAAAATCAATTATCATACGCTCATTACCAACTACTATTCCAGATTTAATCAATGGATATTTTCATACATTTTATGAAAAACTTCATAAATTGTTTCAAACAAGTTCTACGAATATTTTCATTATTTATATGCAAGTTTTCATTGAAAGGAACTTTAATGACACCAGTTTCATTAATCAAATGAAACCTGTCTTCGGTTGAAAACGTGATTCATTTTTCATTAAGGTTATGTCAATTTTCATTAATTTCACGAAGCTATTTTTTTCAGTGTAAAATTACCAAGAAATCTTGTTAGCTGGAAAAGTATGGTGTACTCTGTTAAATTAGCAGAGTTTTTCTGTAATTTAACAGAATTATCATTTTGAGTGAAGATATGTTGTATATCTCAAAAACCTAACGCGATAGAGAAATTTTAATTTTATTATAATATAGTAATATGTGGTTAAATAAACTTCATCATTTTAAAAAAAGTTTCATCAATATGATGAAATATTTCATACATTTGTGTCTAATGTAACGCATTATCAATATAATGAAGAATTGTCATCAATATGATGACAGTGTTCATAGTGATAAAACATTTTATCAAATTGATGACACATTGTGATGAAACATTTCATCAATATGATGAAAAGGTGTCATCATATTGATGACCGCATCATCAACTATGATAAAGCGTATAATAAATGTTGTTATTGATGACACTGCATCATTATATTCATCATAAGTTACATTGGACGAAAAATTATGTAACATTTCTTTATATAAATGTAACAATTCATCAATATATGACGGAAACTTTAAGAGAATTTTCCTTACCGCAATAATGTACCAATAAGACCAACATATCAAGAACAAAGGAAGAAAGTATACAAAAATGGTATAGAAAATCAAATAAGTTTGTGCATTCATGCTTTGATCCAAATAATCTATACCGCATGATGTTAAATTACCCTCTGGCACGTATCTAAAGAAATTAAAAAAAAAAAAAAATTGTTATTTAGCAAAAATGTCAAATTATTTACACTAAATATTTACCTGCTCCATCCAAAGATTGGTGCCAATGTCCAAATGCTACTCATTGACCAAATAAAAAGTATTTTAATTATGGCTAATTTAATAGTCATCGGTTGACCCGCCATACCCTTAACAATAACATTATAACGATCCAATGATATCATCGTCATGGACCATATTGAGCTGCAACCAAATGCTGAACCCATGGCCGAGTAAAAATCACACATCGCTGGACCCAATATCCAGGTTTCGTAGTAGAGATTAATACTCATCATTGGTGTATTGATGACCATAATACCAAAATCGGACACCGCCAAATTAATAATCAACAGATTTGCAGGCGTTATGAGAGCTTTTGTTGTGGAGAATATATAAATGACGGTGCCATTACCGCACCATGCAATCATACCGATACAAACTAAATATAATGTTAGAATTTTATTCCATATGGGATCCATGGGGGGAAATTGATTCCAATAGGGATGTATTAGATGGGCCATATCGGGTGTAACCTAAAAGAGAATTGAGTTAATATATATGAAGGGCTTATTATAAAAACTCGACAAGCAACATTTAATTTTAAACTTTTAACTTAAAACCTTAAAACTTTTTAAAACATTTGTAGAAAATAGAACTTTGCAGAACGTTTATTCTCAATATACTTGTACGAAGGGCTAATCTGTCAATGGAACATCAGCAGAAGGCGAAAAACCAGAAAAAATAAAATGTTGCTTATCAAGTTCTTGCAGTAAGCCCTTCATATGTAAGTATTGATTACACAGTACAACACTAAAAATAATTACAGGTTTTTGACGATTGATTCTGGTAGAGGAGACCAAAAAAAATATACGTGTGTCGGCGTTTTGCGAAATCACATCGGAATTTTAATTTAGATACGGTTAAAGTTTCCCAGCTTTGGCCTGTTCTTGCAACATATCGGTATATAAAACTATGTTTTTTTTACATATTAAGTGTATGATGTGTTCAGCAACTTTGTAGAAAATATTATGGCAAATATTGTTGTGGAACATATTAACCCTCTAACTTCCTTTCATAACGGTATTTTTCGGCTTTATTCTAACAAATCATGAAAAAAACACCCCGAAAGAGGGCGGGAATAAAATGTTCTACAAAAACGTTGGCCAAAAATTTTACTATATATGTCAGAATACACCAAAGCCCAAAACTTTACACCAAAAACAACCCGAGTAAAAATAAACATATATAACAATATATAACTTGATACAAACATAATAAATCATATATGATTATACATCGCGTGAGATCTTTTCTAAATTTTTTAAATGTAGTCATATGTAGTTATATATAATTTAATCATGATTCGGATTAAAAGGTGTACGGTTGATATAATTATATAAAATTATATGAGGGTCAATACAAAATTTGTTTTTCTGTATAATTTAACATGAAATTATATATAGCTTATGCTGTTCCATATAAAACTATATATGTTTTCAATTAACCAAAAATGTTCTAAGTTTTTTAGGCAAAGTATAAGAAACTTTTTAAAATGTTCCTAAACATTTCTTGTTAGGGCTATGTATATCACCTATCTGGTTCGAAGCGTACCCAAAATTTTTTTTTGTTTTAGAAAATTAAATGTTTGGTGAATGTATCGTTGACCTGTGGTGTATCTCAACCCAAACCAAAAAACACCAGGATTTTATATGTTTTTATGCAATTAGATCTAATTAGATCCACCAATATATGGCTATGTCTGGTCAAAACTCGGATGAAATCAAATCATATTTTATACAAGTTGATCTTTTTTAATGCAAACACATCCACCATTATTCGGATCAAATTGCGTATAAATATATATTGCGTTACATACCATTATATATTGCATCATATAAAAATTTTTACTCGGGAAGTCAAATTCAAGGTTGCCCCTTAAGGGTTAATTAACTTTGTAATTTTTTTAATTGGCAAAGTTGAATTTGACTATAGACCAGTGGTCGGCATCAATTGCACATCGATCCCGAACACATTCGGCTATTTACATGTATTTAACACGAATGTAAACAAAATTCACAACTAAGATCATAAATATACAACAACAAGCAGGTTGATGTCGCTTTGTTTGAGAAATACACCAACACATGCATGTTTATTTTCATATACCAATGCATTCATATCCTCTCTTTCTGCCGACCACTGCTATAGACCTATGTGTTACTTACATCTGATATTTAGGGTATGTTCAGCAACTTTGTAGAAAATACTATGGCAAATATTTTTGTCGAACATATTAACCCTATAACTCCTCCACATAACGGTAATTTTTGGCTCTATTCTAACAAATCGTATAATACACCCCTAAAAAGGGGAAGGGTGGGGATAAAATGTTCTAAAAAAAAATACTGGCCATAAAATTTTGCTATGTTTATCAGAACACACCAAAGCCGAAAACTTAACAGAAACACAAAAAATCTGTCAAATTCAAGTTTACCCACTAAGGGTTAATTGTTTTTGTATTTTTTTTAATGCGCAATCTTGAACATGACTGTTTTTTTGGTATTTGAGTTAATTTTTTGGCTTTGGTGGGCTTTACCGTATGTAGTAAAATTTTATGGGCAACATTTTTGTAGAACATTTTAACCCCGCCCTCCCCCATTGTCGGGGTGTTTTTTACGATTTGTTAGAATAGAGCCAAAAAATACCATTATGAGAGGGAGTTAGAGGGTTAATATGTCCCACAAAAATATTTTCTAAAAAGTTGCTAAATATATCATACACTTCAGATGTAAATAAAACATAGTTTTATATACCTTTATCTTGCAAGAACAGCCCAAAGCTGTGAAACTTTAACGGTCTCTAAAATGAAATTCCATGTGATCTTGCAAAACGCCGACATACTTGTATCTTTTTTTTGTCTCCTCTACCAGAATCAATCGCCGGAACCCCATAATTTTGGAAAAAGTTTGAAATTGTTGCACAGTGTTATTTTTAAGAGGGTAAAATTTTGGTTTAGTATAACACTGTGCTACAAAAAACACAAAATCAAATATACTTTTAAAATGAGGTAGTTAAGGTTGTCGGTCTCGTCGAAAAGATCACAAATATGAGGCATTCCACACCAAATGTCCCGCTACAGAAAAACATGTGTCCCGTAAATTTCTGAATAGGTTGTTTGGATAGCCCTATATGTAACTAAGAAAATTGCGTTTTTGGTTTTTCAAATTTTCGAAAACTGGGCTTAGGAGGCGTGGTCATATATTGGAAAAATGGTAAAATTTGTGGCGAGTTGCCTTGATTAAATATTTATCACATTAAAACGGAATGCACCACAATGTCAAAAATTTACGTTCTTATATAGTTTTGTATGGGCTATCGATTAAATTTTTTTTTTTTTGGAAAATTTTCAGAACCCGTTCTGAAATTTTCCATTTTTTAAAAAAGTAAATTTATCAAAAATCCGGCCACTTTTTTTTTCTTTTTTATTTATTTTTTTAAAAGTTTAGATGTTTGTCCATCCACACAAAAAAAGTCAGAAACACGTTCATCTTTTTTTTCTAGAAAATCGCATTTGAACTTTAAATTTCATAACAATTTTGTTATTTGCTTGTATTTCTTTGTTTTAAAGTTGCGAATGAGTAATATTAATTGCATAAATATTCGTCATACGCTCTGTTGACACAAGAAAATACAAGCAAATTACTAAATTGTTATGAAATTTAAAGTTCAAATGCGATTTTCTCGAAAAAAAAAGATGAACGTGTTTCTGATTTTTTTTGTGTGGATGGACAAACATCTAAACTTTTAAAAAAATAAATAAAAAAGAAAAAAAAAGTGGCCGGATTTTTGATAAATTTACTTTTTTAAAAAATGGAAAATTTCAGAACGGGTTCTGAAAATTTTCCAAAAAAAAAAATTTGATCGATAGCCCAAACAAAACTATATAAGAACGTAAATTTTTGACAATGTGGTGCATTCCGTTTTAATGTGATAAATATTTAATCAAGGCAACTCGCCACAAATTTGACAATTTTTCCTCCTAAGCCCAGTTTTTGAAAAATTGAAAAACCAAAAACGCAATTTTCTAAGTTCCATATAGGGCTATTTATATCACCTATTCAGAATTTTACGGTACACATGCTTTTTTTCGCTGGACATTTGGTGTGGAATGCCTCATATGCCCATCAAACTTGCCAGACACCCTCAAAGTTTAAAGTTATTGTCAAAAAACGATTTTTTGGGACTTTGTTCACTTAACCACGTGTAACATTAACATTTTTCAACCGATTTTCCAATTTTCAACTGTTTTGGATAGAAGAAGGATAGGGCTTTTCATGTGTATGAATTGGTCTATACATATAAAAAAGATATGTATTGATTTTTTCAACAATATCTAATTTTTTGTTATTTTTTGAAAATTTTTTTAGTTTATCGATTTTTTTCTGTTATAGTTCGTTTAACAACATTTATATTTATAAACGTATTCTTAAAGAAAATTTAATTGTGAATACGATGAGCTTTATGTCGAAAAAATCGGATAACAATTGACAGAGTTGTGATCATTTTTCTAAAAAAGAAAATTAAGATTTTGCTTGAAATTACCGTTCGGATAACCCAGGCAAAAAAAAAAATAATAAAATAAACGAACATACTAAGAGGTCGCGTATCATTATTTTAAAGGTTTTTGGCCTTCTGAATTCGAATTTTACCTTGAAATTGCGCTATCTTATTAAGTTGTTGATATATAAGTTTATGTTAAATATCTCAAAAACCGGACGAGATAGAGCAATTTAAAGGCCAGATTCGGATTCAGAGCGCCAAAAACTTTTAAAAATATTGCACATGACCTCTTCTGATAAAATTATTTTTTTTTGCCTGGGATATCTGAACGGCGATTTCCTGCAAAATCTTAAATTTCTTTTTTAGAAAAACTATCACAACTCTGTCAATTGTTATCCGATTTCTTTAGGATAAAGCTTATCGTATTCAGAATCAAATTTTCTTTAAAAATATGCTTATAAATATAAAGGTTGTTAAACGAACTATAGCAGAAAAAAATCGATAAACTCGAAAAATTTTCAAAAAATAACAAAAAAAATTAGATTTTATAGAAAAAATCAATAAATATCTTTCTTATATGTATAGACCAATTCACACACATGGAAAGTCCCATCCTTTTTCTATCAAAAACAGTTAAAAAATTTAAAATCGGTTGAAAATTTTCTGAATTACTAAAGGTTTAGTGAGAAAAGTCCCAAAAAAACGTTTTTTGACAATAACTCTAAAATTTGAGGGTGTCTGGCAAGTTTAATGGGCATTTTTGTGATCTATATTTTCACTGTATATATTTTCACTGTAGCACAGTGTAATTAACAGGGATGGTTCATTTTTCTCTAACTTGTAGCCACGGTGTAGATTAATGGCGTTTTCTTTTCTGAAACAAAATGTTGCACCCTTAAACAGTATCATTTGTAAAATGTAGCCACAACCCTTACAATGTGTTGCCAGTTTTGTGATTACAAAAAAACAAAAAATTGAGAAAATTTTTCTTTCACCAAAACATTGGCAATCAGCTGTTTTTTTAAGGCAACTTTACTACCCCGTCATTTTATGAAAGTGTCAAAAGTGTGACATTTTGAAATTTTATGAAGACAACATTTTCAGAAAAGAACATCATACATTTTTAAAGTGCTGCAAGTTTAAAAAAAAAAACACAAAAAGTGAAATTTTTTTTTGAAGGGAAGTTAAAAGGCATTGGCGTAGGAAGCCAACATTTCTGGGGGGGGCTAAAGCCCCCTAGATTTTTTCGAGTTTTTTGGTATTTTTTTTAATAGAAAACCCCAGACCTATTCCTGAAGGTGTCCTAAAATCGAATGCCCCCCGAAAACGGTTAAAAATTCATATTTTTTTTTTAACAAATTTTGATTCTGAAAATTTTTCGGAAATTTAGAACTCCCAGATACGTTTTGAGAATGAAAGATTTTTAATGTTTTTCCTATAGTAAAATCATTACATTACTATGATTTTTTTCAAGAGAAAGTTCTGATGATTGCAAAAGTTGATGATTATTAGTCAAAATTCTCAGATTCTTTCTTCCAATAACTTTTGTCTATAAAAAACCCCCTAGAATTTAGAAATTTTTTTAAATCAAAGAAGTTAAAATGCTTTCCTGAAGTTAAAACCCTAAGATTCTGTAAAGTTTTTATTACTGACAAAAACATCAGATTCATATAAAAACTTTTTTTAATAATTCAGACTATTTTTCAATAAGAAAAAATATTAGATCTAATATAATAATCATTCCGAGTCCTAAAGGCTCATTACTATTATTTATTGTTGCAAAAATTAATGAAATCATTAAATTATTAAAAAAAATTTGTGAATGATTAAAATTCTGGGGGGGCTAAAATTTTTCTGGGGGGGCTAGGCCCCCCAGACTGGGCTATCTACGCCAATGTTAAAAGGTGACATTTTTTTGCCAGAAAAGAAAACGCCAAAAATTTAAAGTTTTCCATTCCGGAATCTCACTCACCTTATCTGTAACTGATCCATTTAGGTAATCAAAACGAGGTGGGCCCAATGGTACCGTCGAAAATCTATTTTTATTGAAAAAAATATAGAAATTTAACTCTTTTAGTTTTTTAATCCATCACTTTTTTAATGAATTGTTGTGTTTTTTATACCTTTCCATTTTTGTTTAATTTTTTAACTATCTTTAAATTTATTTAAAAAAAATTTTTGTATTTGGGAAAAAAAGTTTTGCGAATTATTTTAACTATAAAGGGGGTGTTTAAAACGGTAGCAACTTTTTGACAGTTAAAGGTGAATACAATTTTACTAGCACGTGGGGCTAATGGAGCTTTTGACACAATTACTAAAATATTTTAAGTTTTAAAAAGAAAAAAAAAAAATTTTTTAAATAAAATAAGCTGTGAAATTTTAACCGTCTCTAAAATAAAATTCCGATGTGATCTTTCAAAGCGCCGACATACGTATATTTTTTTTTGGTCTCCTCTACCAGAATCAATCATCGGAACACCGTATTTTTTACCATTATAATGTTTTTAGGCTGGTGTCCAATTTTAGAAAAGTTGCAGGACGCCACCTCAGTTTGACTAT
This sequence comes from Pegoplata infirma, assembly GCA_963921195.1. Lineage (NCBI taxonomy): Eukaryota > Metazoa > Arthropoda > Insecta > Diptera > Anthomyiidae > Pegoplata > Pegoplata infirma. The sequence continues at coordinate 24,443,754 of OY992536.1, read as the reverse complement.
ATTGACTAATATTTAACGAAAAAGAAAACAAGAAATACTATTTTCATTTTCTCAAAACCAAAAATTTTAATAACTTGGGTTTGTAACTTGGATAATAATTCACCTCGTGGTGAATAAAGTCGTTTTTCACCACCTGGTGAATAAAAAGTAACATAATTATTTTTCAACAAAAAAATTTTTTTTTTTCATCAAATTATTTTTTCATTAATTATACCCTCTCCTCTTTGCTTCGTCATATTAACGGGGTTGCCAGACTTTTTTTTTGGCTTTGTCGCCAAATCGGATGGAAAATATCGCCAAAATTCAATTTTGTTCAGATTTCTCAAAAAAAAAAAAATATTTTCATTTAAAAAAAATAAATTTTGTTAAATAATAAAAGACAGAAATAAACTTTATGGCAAAAATCGCCCAAATCCGGAAAATCTATATATATAAAAGAGTAATGTGACTGACTGACATACACATTCATCATCGCCCAGCCCAAACCGCTGAAGTTAGAGACTTGAAATTTGGACTGTAGGTTGACCTCCTGGAATAAAGATCCACTAAGGCTGGATTTTTGCCAATGTTGATTCTAAGGGGGTAAAAAGGGTAAAAAACTGTACTTTTGATACTTTTTAAATCTCCTGATATAATGATCATAGAGACTTGAAATTTGGACTGTATGTTCACCTCCCGGAATATAGATCCATTAAGGGTGGGTTTTTGCCAGTGCTGATTCTAAGGGGGTCAAAAGGGTAAAAAATGTACTTGTAGTGCTTTTGATATCTCCTGAAATAATGGTAATAGAAACTTGAAATTTGGACAGTATGTTCTCATCCTGGAATATAGATCCAGTATGACTGGATTATTTCCAATGTTGATTCTAAGGGGGTAAAAAGGGCACCTTTTATATTTCCTTAAAAAATTGTGACATAGACTTGAAATTTGGACTGTATGTTCACCTCCCGGAATAAAGATCCCCTAAGACTTGGTTTTTGCGAATGATGTTTCTAATAGGGTAAAAAGGGTAAAAATATGTACTTTTGTTACATTTTATATTTCCTTAAATAATGGTACTAGAAAATTGAAATTTGTAATGTCGGTTCACCTTCCGGAAAAAGATTCACTAATGGGTAAAAAAGTACTTTTGGTACTTTTTTTTATTTACTGAAATAATAGTTATTCAAACTTAAAATTTAGAATGTAAGATCCTTTAGTAAAATAAAACATTCTAGAACAAGTTCTTTCCGAAAATTCTGTAGCGTTTTCAAAAAGTACCTTTTATAAAAGGTTCCTTTAATAAAAGTTCCTTTATAAAAAGTACCTTTTATAAAAAGTACCTTTTATAAAAAATACCTTTTATAAAAAGTACCTTTTATAAAAAGTTCCTTTTATAAAAAGTACCTTTTATAAAAAGTACCTTTTATACAAAGTACCTTTTATAAAAAGTACCTTTTATAAAAAGTACCTTTTATAAAAAGTACCTTTTATAAAATAACTTTTTATAAAAAGTACCAATTATAAAAGTACCTTTTATAAAAAGTACCTTTTATAAAAAGTACCTTTTATAAAAAGTACCTTTTATAAAAAGTACCTTTTATAAAATAACTTTTTATAAAAAGTACCAATTATAAAAGTACCTTTTATAAAAAGTACCCTCTATATAAAAGTGCCTTTTATAAAAAGTACCTCTCATAAAAAGGTTCATTAAAGGTACCTTTTATAAAAAGTACCTTTTATTAAAAGTACCGGAAGTACACTTTTTGGTACTTTTTTATTTCCTGAGGTATAAATAAAACAAACTTTTTTGTTTTTTAAATCATTACATTGGTGGAGGGTATTTAAAGATTCGGCACAGCCGAATATAGCTTTCTTACTTGTTTTTTTCATCACTTTTTTCCATCAAATTTTTTTTTTCCATCAATTTTTTTTTTTCATCAAACTTTTTTTTCATTAAATTTTTTTTTTTCATAAATTTTTTTTTCATCATTTTTTTTTTTATCAAATTTTTTTTTCATCAATTTTTTTTTCATAATTTTTTTTTTTTTTTCATCAAAAAATTTTTTTTTTCATCTATTTTTTTTTTCATCAAATTTTTTTTTTTATCAAAATTTTCTTTTCATAAATTTTTTTTTATCATATTTTTTCCCATCATATTTTTCCATCAAATTTTTTTATCAAATTTTTTATTATCAATTTTTTTCTCACAAAAAAAAAAATTTTTTTCATCAATTTTCATCAAAAAAATTCATCAAAAACTTTTTTTCATCAATTTTTTTTTTTTCACCAAAAATTTTGGGTTTATTAAATTTTTTTTAACATAATTTGGTTTTTCGTGAAAAAATAATAATTTTTTTACCAAAACTTATTTTTCAGCAAGTCTAAGCTTTTCGCATAAAAATTTTCCATTTGTTTACCAAATGTACATAAAACAAGTGAGAGTGTTATATTCTTTGGTGCCGAATCTTTTATACTCTCCAAAATGTAAAAACACTTTTTTGCACTTATTTTTGCACTCACTTACGAAATGTACAGCTCTTTTGGATTTTTAATGGGGTCCTCGACTGATATTTCAATTCGTTTTGGATGGAATAGCAAAGTAATATAAAAATATTTTTTTTAAAAAAACTTTGTTTTGGCAAGTACACCCAAATCTTCCGCAAAACATTATCATGATTTAATGTTTTGGGCAAGAGTACAAAATTCGCAGGCATTTTTTACTGTTGTACTGTATAATTTGGCTAAGTTTGGAAGCTGGATCCCACATGCCCAATAAGGGCACCATCAGGGGTCCCTAAAGTACGACATATTCAGTATACAAAAACTTTAAATGCTTTAAAATCACCAACTTCGAATGCGTGTAAAAAAAATCTAGCACTGAACTAAAAAAAAAGCCTTGAGGGTTTTGTTTTGTAAAATGTCCACTTTAATTTAATTTTGGTATCATCCCATTCCAATTCGGAAAGTTTTATTTTGTATCACTGTGTAATTAAAAATAAAAAATAAACAAATTTTTGAGTTTATTCAAAAAGCTTTTTTTAATACTACTATTTTTGTATTGTTGTGTTTATTTTTTGAATTATTTAATTTTTTTTTTTTTAAACTTAAAATATTTCTATGATTGTGTCAAAAATTGCAATGCGAGCTTTCAAAATCGACCACTCTCTTGTTTTTAAGTGATGCCAATTAAAAGTTATAAAGGTAAGATCGCCAAAAAGCGAACTTATGCATTAGAGAATTAAATATTAATTTCTTCACTTTTAGATTTAATTTTTCTTTGCTACTTTTTTTTTGATAACTGTCAGAAAGTTACGATTGTCAAAAAAGATTTCATTTCACACAGCAAAATTATGAAATTTTTTCACCATAGGAGTTTGCTATAGTTTTACACACGCCCTATCTGTAAAGTTTCATATCTTTTTATTTTTTAATTATTTATTTTTTTAAACTCCCGATATTTGTAGTTTCCTCGTTAAATTCAATATGCAAGCTGTATTTATATTTGCACTGTTTTTTATAGTTTAGTATCATTATACAATTCATTTAGCAAAATAAGATTACATGTGTAAAAATATAAAAATTCTATGTAGTATTTGGTGGTACATTTCTTTTGTTATAATTTACACCTTTTTGTGGTACTTCTTAGGTATAATTAGTTTTAGCTAATGTTTGAAACTACAGGGTGTGCCATTTCTTAAGTCGAAATAACTTTAAATCAAATTATAGTTTCTTTTGGCCTTAAAACTGTATATTGAAATTTTTAACCAATTTTGAGTATTTTAACCCGTGCCGCGGAGGGGGGGGGGTTAAAGTTTGGCCCTGAAAAAAAAAATGTTCGGTTTGTATTTTTTTTTCAACGCCAAACGTTGTCCCACAAGTGTAGGACGTTCCGTAAAATCAAAACTTTCGCATTTCGTGTCGTAATGCCGGCCCAAAAATCCGGCTCAATAAAAAAGAGTTTTTGCGAAATATCGATTTTGGTCCACAGATGCTGGTCTTTAAACATAAAAAATATTTTTTACTAAATTGGTCCCAAAATTTGGAAAATGTTGAGTATATCATCTAAAAAATATTAAAAAAAGTATAAAAAAAACTTGATTTTGGCCCAAAAATGCTGATCGGAAATTTTGTTTTTATATTTATTTCACGTAATTTTTTTAACATTTTCCAATTTTTTCCATAATTTTGGCCTAAAACATGATTTTGGCCCAAAAATGCTGATCGTCGATTTTGGTCCACAGATGCTGATTAGCATTTTTGGACCAAAATCTTGTTTTTATATTTATTTCACGTAACATTTTTAAAATTTTCCAATTTTTTCCGTGATTTTGGCCAAAAACGAGATTTTGACCCAAAAAGGCTGATCGGCGATTTTGTTCCACAGATGCTGATTAGCATTTATGGACCAAAATCTAGTTTTTATATTTATTTCACGTAACATTTTTAACATTTTCCAATTTTTCCCGTGATTTTGGCCAAAAACGTGATTTTAACCCAAAAATGCTGATCGGCGATTTTGGTCCACAGATGCTGATAAGCATTTTTGGACCAAAATCTTGTTTTTATATTTATTTCACGTAACATTTTTAACATTTTCTAATTTTTTCCGTGATTTTGGCCCAAAACGTGATTTTGTTCCAAAAATGTTGATCGGCGATTTTGGTCCACAGATGCTGCTTAGCATTTTTGGACCAAAATCTTGTTTTTATATTTATTTCACGTAACATTTTTAACATTTTCCAATTTTTTCCGTGATTTTGGCCAAAAACGTGATTTTGACCCAAAAATGCTGATTGGCGGTTTTGGTCCACAGATGCTGATTAGCATTTTTGCATCAAAATATTGTTTTTATATTTATTTCACGTAACATTTTTAACATTTTCCAATTTTTTCCGTGATTTTGGCCCAAAACATGATTGTGGCCCAAAAATGCTGATCGTCGATTTTGGTCCACAGATACTGATTAGCATTTTTGGACCAAAATCTTGTTTTTATATTTATTTCACGTAATATTTTTAACATTTTCCAATTTTTTCCGTGATTTTGGCCCAAAACATGATTTTGACCCAAAAATGCTGATCGTCGATTTTGGTCCACAGATGATGATTAGCATTTTTGGACCAAAATCTTGTTTTTATATTTATTTCACGTATCTTTTTTAACATTTTCCAATTTTTTCCGTGATTTTGGCCCAAAACATGATTTTGGCCCAAAAATGCTGATCGTCGATTTTGGTCCACAGATACTGATTAGCATTTTTGGACCAAAATCTTGTTTTTATATTTATTTCACGTATCATTTTAACATTTTCCAATTTTTTCCTTGATTTTGACCCAAAAACATGATTTTGACCCAAAAATGCTGATCGGCGATTTCGGTCCACAGATGCTGATTAGCATTTTTAGACCAAAATCTTGTTTTTATATTTATTTCACGTAACATTTTTAACATTTTCCAATTTTTTCCGTGATTTTTGTCAAAAACGTGATTTTGACCCAAAAATGCTGATCGGCGATTTTGGTTCACAGATGATGATTAGCATTTTTGGACCAAAATATTGCTTTTTTATTTATTTCACGTAACATTTTTAACATTTTCAAATTTTTTCCGTGATTTTGGCTCAAAACATGATTTTGGCCCAAAAATGCTGATCGTCGATTTTGGTCCACAGATGATGATTAGCATTTTTGGACCAAAATCTTGTTTTTATATTTATTTCACGTAACATTTTAAACATTTTCAAATTTTTTCCGTGATTTTGGCTCAAGGCATGATTTTGGCCCAAAAATGCTGATCGTCGATTTTGGTTCACAGATGATAATTAGGATTTTTGGAACAAAATATTGTTTTCAAACGTGATTTTGGCCCAAAAATGCTGATCGACGATTTTGGTCCAAAGATGCTGATTAGCATTTTTGGACCAAAATCTTGTTTTTATATTTATTTCACGTAACATTTTTTACATTTTGGCCAAAAACGTGACTTTGTCCCAAAAATGCTGATCGGCGATTTTTGTCCACAGATGCTGATTAGCATTTTTGGACCAAAATCTTGTTTTTATATTTATTTCACTTAACATTTTTAACATTTTCCATTTTTTTCCGTGATTTTGGCTCAAAACATGATTTTGGCCCAAAAATACTGATCGTCGATTTTGGTCCACAGATGCTGATTAGCATTTTTGCATCAAAATATTGTTTTTATATTTATTTCACGTAACATTTTTAACATTTTCCAATTTTTTCCGTGATTTTGGCCCAAAACATGATTGTGGCCCAAAAATGCTAATCGTCGATTTTGGTCCACAGATAATGATTAGCATTTTTGCATCAAAATAATGTTTTTGTATTTATTTCACGTAACATTTTTAACATTTTCCAATTTTTTCCGTGATTTTGGCCCAAAACGTGATTTTGTCCCAAAAATGCTGATCGGCGATTTTGGTCCAGAGATGCTGATTAGCATTTTTGGACCAAAATCTTGTTTTTATATTTATTTCACGTACCTTTTTTAACATTTTCATTTTTTTCGTGATTTTGGCCAAAAACGTGATTTTGACCCAAAAATGCTGATCGGCGATTTTGGTCCACAGATGCTGATTAGCATTTTTGGACCAAAATCTTGTTTTTATATTTATTTCACGTAACATTTTTAACATTTTCCAATTTTTTCCGTGATTTTGGCCAAAAACGTGATCGTCGATTTTGGTCCACAGATGCTGATTAGCATTTTTGCATCAAAACATTGTTTTTATATTTATTTCACGTAACATTTTTAACATTTTCCAATTTTTTCCGTGATTTTGGCCCAAAACGTGATTTTGGCCCAAAACATGATTTTGGCCCAAAAATGCTGATCGTCGGTTTTGGTCCACAGATGATGATTAGCATTTTTGGACCAAAATCTTGTTTTTATATTTATTTCACGTAGCATTCTTAATATTTTTCTAATTTTTCCGTGATTTTGGCCAAAAACGTGATTTTGACCCAAAAAAGCTGATCGTCGATTTTGGTCCACAGATGCTGATTAGCATTTTTGGACCAAAATATTGTTGTTATATTTATTTCACGTAACATTTTTAAAATTTTCCAATTTTTTCCGTAATTTTGGCCCAAAACGTGATTTTGTCCCAAAAATGCTGATCGGCGATTTTTGTCCACAGATGCTGATTAGCATTTTTGGACCAAAATCTTGTTTTTATATTTATTTCACGTAACATTTTTAACATTTTCCAATTTTTACCGTGATTTTGGCCCAAAACATGATTTTGGCCCAAAAATGCTGATCGTCGATTTTGGTCCACAGATACTGATTAGCATTTTTGGACCAAAATCTTGTTTTTATATTTATTTCACGTAACATTTTTAACATTTTCCAATTTTTTCCGTGATTTTGGCCCAAAATGTGATTTTGGTCCAAAAATGCTGATCGGCGATTTTGGTCCACAGATGATGATTAGCATTTTTGGACCAAAATATTGTTTTTATATTTATTTCACGTAACATTTTTAACATTTTTTCAATTTTTTCCGTGTTTTTGTCCCAAAATGTGATTTTGGCCCAAAAATGCTGATCGGCGATTTTGGTCCACAGATGATGATTAGCATTTTTGGACCAAAATATTGATTTTATATTTACTTCACGTAACATTTTTAACATTTTCCAATTTTTTTCTGTGATTTTGGCCCATAATGTGATTTTGGCCCTAAAATGCTGATCGGCGATTTTTGTCCACAGATGCTGATTAGCATTTTTGGACCAAAATCTTGTTTTTATATTTATTTCACACAACATTTTTAACATTTTCCAATTTTTTCCGTGATTTTGGCCCAAAACATGATTTTGGCCCAAAAATGCTGATCGGCGATTTTGGTCCACAGATGCTGATTAGCATTTTTGGACCAAAATCTTGTTTTTATATTTATTTCACGTAACATTTTTAACATTTTTTAAATTTTTTTCCGTGATTTTGGCCAAAAACATGATTTTGACCCAAAAATGCTGATCGGCGATTTTAGTCCATAGATGCTGATTAGCATTTTTGGACCAAAATCTTGTTTTTATATTTATTTCACGTAACATTTTTAACATTTTCCATTTTTTCCCGTGATTTTGGCCAAAAACGTGATTTTAACCCAAAAATGCTGATCGGCGATTTTGGTCCACAGATGCTGATAAGCATTTTTGGACCAAAATCTTGTTTTTATATTTATTTCACGTAACATTTTTAACATTTTTTCCGTGATTTTGGCACAAAACGTGATTTTGGCCCACAAATGCTGATCGGCGATTTTGGTCCACAGATGCTGCTTAGCATTTTTGGACCAAAATCTTGTTTTTATATTTATTTCACGTAACATTTTTAACATTTTTGGACCAAAATCTTGTTTTTATATTTATTTCACGTAACATTTTTAACATTTTCCATTTTTTCCCGTGATTTTGGCCAAAAACGTGATTTTAACCCAAAAATGCTGATCGGCGATTTTGGTCCACAGATGCTGATAAGCATTTTTGGACCAAAATCTTGTTTTTATATTTATTTCACGTAACATTTTTAACATTTTTTCCGTGATTTTGGCACAAAACGTGATTTTGGCCCACAAATGCTGATCGGCGATTTTGGTCCACAGATGCTGCTTAGCATTTTTGGACCAAAATCTTGTTTTTATATTTATTTCACGTAACATTTTTAACATTTTCCAATTTTTTCCGTGATTTTGGCCAAAAACGTGATTTTGGCCCAAAAATGCTGAGTAGCATTTTTGGACCAAAATCTTGTTTTTATATTTATTTCACGTAACTTTTTTAACATTTTCCAATTTTTTCCGTGATTTTGGCCAAAAACATGATTTTGGCCCAAAAATGCTGATCGGCGATTTTGGTCCACAGATGCTGATTAGCATTTTTGAACCAAAATCTTGTTTTTATATTTATTTCACGTAACATTTTCCAATTTTTTCCGTGATTTTGGCCCAAAACATGATTTTGGCCCAAAAATGCTGATCGTCGATTTTGGTCCACAGATGATGATTAGCATTTTTGGACCAAAATATTGTTTTTATATTTATTTCACGTAACATTTTCCAATTTTTTTCCGTGATTTTGGTCCAAAACATGATTTTGTCCCAAAAATGCTGATCGTCGATTTTGGTCCACAGATGATGATTTTAATGGCAAAAATCAGCTTTGCATGAATTTAAAAAAAAAAATGTGTCAAGCATCATTTTACACTTATAGTGGGGGGGGGGACTAGTTTTTTTGAGGTCACGACCCTCCCCCAAACATTTTTTAAAAAAATCAGACAAAGCTTTTCGGACCAAATAACATCAAATGGTGGTGGTGATTTTTTTTTTGTCTCAAGTCAAATGCAGTCACCTCAAATCTGTTGTACAGTGTAATTCAATTTAATTTACATTTAAATCTGGAATTATTTTGCGGGATTGCAACATAAAAAATCACACGGGGTTGGGTACTTTGTGGTCGACTATTACCGACCATAATTGTTTCAAATTAAATTATCTTTTTAGTAGCGTTTCTCACTTTTCTTTGAAATATTTTTCAATTTATTTTTGCAACAAACGCTTCTGTGGAAAAAAATTTAAAATGGTCCACGCTTCAATGTTATGGCAATATGGGGTTTTAATAAATTTACAGTGCACAAAAAAAAAATAATTCATCGAAATTGCTATTGACATTACCATGTACGAATTTTACAGCAAGATTGAGTACCAAGATGGAGCCAACGCTGCAACTCAAGAGATCAGTGTTGCCACCAACAAAATCGTAAATTACACGTGGATCATGCCAAAATTACACATGAAATCACAAATTACACATGGATCATGCCAAAATTACACATGAAATCACGAATTACACATGCTTTTCTTTAATAACGTTTTTTTGTAAATTTTTAAAATATAACGGTTAAGTCTGTCGATTAAGTCGATTTTGACATAAAACTCCGTTAAATCGACAGTAACAGCTAACTGGACATTGTGTAATCCGCCCTAAGTCTAGTTTTTACTGCTCAAAAAACCTAAAATTTATCGTTTTTTGCGAAATATTTGTAGGGATAACCTAAGTCAAATCAGAAGAAAATCTGAAAAACAGCAAAAAAATATATTGATTTCAGCTGAATATCTGCTCATTTTAACAGAAAACCATGCTGATTAAAGCAGAAAAATTCAGCTAAAATATTCACAAAAACATTTTTGTAAACTCAGCAAACAGGATCAGTAAAATTACTAAAAAATTTCTGATATTTTTTAAAACTGAATGACAGAGAATTTCGTTAAAATATCCATTTCTGCAAAAAAATCTGCTAAAAGTTTGTTTTTTAAAACTGAAAGCCCGACAGAGAATTTTGTTAAAATATCCATTTCTGCAGAAAAATCTGGTAAAAGTTTGCTTTTTTTAACTGAAACCCCGTTTTACAGTTGTTTTAACATGTGAATTCGGTATGAAATCCATCCAAAATTTACGGGTTTGCTTATAACATAACCGAATTTGTTAAAACAAATTATGAAAAAAAAATGCTCAAAAAAGTAAAAATTTCAAATTACACATGAATTACACATGCAGACAATTACACATGGGCTACACATGAAAAAATAAATTACACATGATATGTGTAATTACACATGAGGTGGCAACACTGCAAGAGATACACCATTTTTAAAATAAATTGAGAGAATTTCAACAGAAATTGAGAATTACTTCTTGAAATTGAGAAAATTCCATATAAAACAATTAAGAAAATTATAGTCGGTCAGGACCGACCATATAATACCCTACACCAGAGTTTCCCGGAAAATGGGTCCCAAGTTCAAACATGGACTGATTTTGTCAAATCTTTAATAGGTGTAAAAAACACTCACAAATCAAATTTAAGTGAAATAGGCTTATTTTCTTCACAATAAACCGCTTGCTTTAACTGAATATCGGGCGAAATTTTCACATGGGGCGGGCCTATGTTCAAAAATGGTCCGATGATAATCAGATTTGATAAGGTTGTTAATGTATGCGTTTAACATACACACACAGAATTTTAATTAAATATTTTCTATTTTCATGAAATTTGAGAGATTTATGTGAAAATCGGGATGGTGGTTTGTATGGGGGCTACAAGAAGAATTGGTCCGATTACTTAAAAACTCGAAATGGTGATTTGTGAAGACAAAACACGTTTACCTGCCAAATTTCGAAAAGATACCTATTATAATGCGGTTATTAGAGTCATTTGAACCAAAACTAATGAGGACCTTTGTATGGGGGCTAGGTCTAAATATGGACCGATTTTTTTCCAATTTCAACACAGGGCCAAAAGAGGCTTAAGTTTCAAATTTTAAGTCAATTGATTAAAAATTGCGACCTGTATCGTGTTTACAACGTTTACATGGACGGACAGACGGACGGACATCGCTAAATCGACTCAAAAAGTGATTCTGAGTCGATCGGTATACTTAAAAGTGGGTCTAAGACCAAAATTTCGGGTAGTTACAAACATCAGCACAAACTCATTATACCCTGTACCACAGTGTGGTGTAGGGTAAAATTTCCATTTGGAATTTAGAAAATTCTGTATGAAATTAAGACTTTCTATTTGAAATTGAGAAAATTTCAAATTATTTTGAGGAACTCCACTTAAAATTAAGAAAATTTCAAAAGAAATTCAGATTTTACATTTGAAATTCAAACAATTTCATTTTAAATTGAGACTTTTCATTTGATATTGAAAAGATTTCTTTTGAAATTAAAATAAAATTTAAATGAAATTGAAAAAAAAAATATTAAATTAAAAAATTTTTAACGAAGTTGAGAAATTTTAAATTGAGAAAACTCCATATGAAATTGAAAATTTCCATTTGGAATTTAGAAAATTTTGTATGAAAATGAGACATTATTTGAAATTGAGAAAATTTCAAATTATTTTGGGTAACTTCATTTGAAATTAAGAAAATATCAAATGAAATTGAGATTTTTTATTTGAAATTCAGAAAATTTAATTTTAAATTGAGACTTTTCATTTGATATTATAAAGATTTCATTTAAAATTAAGAAAATTTTAAATGAAATTGCAAAAAAAATTTAAATGAAATTGAGAAATTGTCGAAAATCATACAATATATCAATTTTCTTAAAGCCTAAAAGTATTCACGTCTTTTTTAACATGATAATGTTTTTAGGCTGGTGTCTAATTTTAAAAAAGTTGCAGGACACCACCTCAGTTTGACTATATAAGCTAACAATTAACGAAAAAGAAAACAAGAATTACTATTTTCATTTTCTTAAAACCAAAAATTTTAATAACTTGGGTTTGTAACTTGGATAATAATTCACCTCGTGGTGAATAAAACCGTTTTTCACCAGCTGGTGAATAAAAAGTAACATAATTATTTTTCAACAAAATTTTTTTTTCTCATCAAATTTTGTTTTTTTCATCAAAAATTTTTTTTTTTCATCAAATTTTTTTTTCCATCAATTTTTTTTTTCATCAATTTTTTTTTTCATTTTTTTTTATCAAACTTTTTTTTCATTAATTTTTTTTTTTGTTTTTCATAAAATTTTTTTCAAACTTTTTTTTTTATCAAATTTTTTTTCATCAAATTTTTTTTTTATAAATTTTGTTTTTATATAAAATATTTTTTTTTTTCATTAATTTTTTTTCCATCAAATTTTTATTTTAATCAATTTTTTTTTCATCAAATTTCTTAAAACCAAAAATTTTAATAACATGGGTTTGTGACTTGGATAATAATTCACCTCGTGGTGAATAAAACCGTTTTTCACAAGCTGGTGAATAAAAAGTAACATAATTATTTTTTTCATCAACTTTTTTCTATCAAATTTTTTTTTCCCTCCAATTTTTTTTTTAATCATGTTTTTTCATAATTTTTTTTTTTTCATAAAATTTTTTTTTCATGAAATTTTTTTTTTTCATCAAATTTTTTTATCATCAAATTTTTTTTCATCAAATTTTTTTTTTTCATAATTTTTTTTTTTATAATAATTTTTTTTTTCACCAAAATCAATTTTTTTGTTTCATCAAATTTTTTTTTTTCATAAAATTTTTTTTTATCAATTTTTTTTTTCATCAAACTTTTTTTTCATATTTTTTTTTTTTCATAAAAATTTTTTTTCATTAAACTTTTTTTTTCATCATTTTTTTTGTGTCAAATTTCTTTTTTTATCAATTTTTTTTTCATCAAATTTTTTTTCATTCAATTTTTTTTTTCAGCAAATTTTTTTTTTCAATTTTTTCATAAATTTTTTTATCATATTTTTTTCATCAAATTTTTTTATCAAATTTTTTCTCACCAAAAAAAATTTTTTTTTCATCAGTTTTTTTTTTTTTTTGAATTTTTCTTTTCATCAAAAAAATTCATCAAAAACTTTTTTCATCAAAATTTTTTTTCACCAAAAATTTTGGGTTCATTAAATTTTTTTTTACATAATGTTGTTTTTTTTGAAAAAGTTAATCTTTTTTACCAAAACAATTTTTTCACCAAGTCTAAGCTTTTCGCATAAAAATTTTCCATTTGTTTATCAAATGTACATAAAACAAGTGACAGTGTTATATTCTTTGGTGACGAATCTTTTATACTCTCCAAAATGTAAAAACACTTTTTTGCACTCACTTACGAAATGTACCGCTCTTTTGGTTTTTGAATGGAGTCCTCGACTGATATTTCAATTCGTTTTGCATGGAATAGCAAAGTAATATAACATTATTTTTTCTTAAAAAAACTTTGCTTTGGCAAGTACACCCAAATCTTCCGCAAAACATTATTATGATTTAATATTTTGGGCAAGAGTACAAAATTCGCAGGCATTTTTATACAAAATATTGAAAAACGTTTGACTTATTGTTACTGATATCGAGCCAATTGGTCTTTAGAGCGGTCTAAGGCTAAATTTGAGAAAAAAAAATTCTACTTGCTCCTTGTGTTTGAAATGCATAATTTCAAAATTTATTCAAGTAGTACGTTCAATTATAAGAATGACTGTGTGTGAAAGTATATATTTAATAAAGAAATATTTATTAGACATATATTTTTTAAATGCATAATGAATTTACACACATATGTTGTAGATTTAAATTGTAATATTAAAAAATACAAATTTCATTTAAAAGGTTTCTAAAAGGTGTTTAAAAGATGTCGAATTAGTAAATGTTTGTTTAAAAATCATTAGTGACATTCACAATAAAATATATAAAATGTACTCAGAATAAAATTGTGAGACATTTTTTCCCCTTGTTATAAATACACTAAAAAAAATGGTAAAACGCCTGGTAAAATGCCTTGTAATCCCGATCTACCAATATATAACAATTTTCCTTGTTTTTTAACAAAAAATCTTGTACTTTGCTCAAACAAGAACTACAGTTTTATTGGTAATTTTACAAATTTATTTTCGTAATTGTATTCTACCATTTTGAAAAGTTATTTTACAAAAAAAAACTGTAATTTTACAACAAAGTTTTTATTACAAGGATTCTAGTTGATTTACAAAAAAAAAATGTTATTTTACAAAAATTATGTTATACGAGGATTTATGTTGTTTAACAAAAAAAACAATTTTTTTTTTGTAAATATTTTATTTGTTTTATTTTTAAATTTTGCAAGTCCCGGACAAAATTTTTTTTATTTTTATTGAAAAATATTTAAAAAAAAAGGTTGACAAAATTTTGAAAAATTTATTACAAAGATTCTAGTTAATTTACAAAAAAAGACAGTTATTTTACAAAAATGATTTAAATACGAGGATTTATGTTGATTAACAAAAAATTTTTGTTTTTTTTTGTAAATTTACCATTTTGTTTGTGAATTTACCATTTTTTCTTGTAACTTTACAATTTCTTTTTATTTTTCCGGTTTTAAAACAATATTTTTACCAATAAAATTGGTTATTTTACCAATTTTTGGCGCATTTAAAATTACAAGGAAATCCTCGTAATTGTACAAGAATTTTACCTACCTCCTATTTTACGAGAATAGCTTCGTAAAATCATGAGATTTTTTGGTAACTTTATAAGGTTTTTTTTTGAGTGTATTAACAAATTCAATTATTTTAATTTTAGCTTAAATAACTTTATTTAACACACCCTTCTTTAAGTTTAGGTTGTTTCAAAATGGTGACCAAATCGGGTAATGGCATTTCACTCCTCTTTATTTTGAACATTACACTCAAAAAAATAAACCTTGCAAAGTTACCAAAAAATCTCGTGATTTTACGAGGCTATTCTAGTAAAATAGCAGGTAGGTAAAATTCTCGTACAATTACGAGGATTTCCTCGTAATTTTAAATGCGTCAAAAATTGGTAAAATAACCAATTTTATTGGTAAAAATATTGTTTTAAAACCGGAAAAATAAAAAAAATGCCAGCGAATTTTGTACTCTTGCCCAAAACATTAAATCATGATAATGTTTTGCGTAAGATTTGGGTGTACTTGCCAAAGCAAAATTTTTTTTAGAAAAAATAATGTTATATTACTTTGCTATTCCATGCAAAACGAATTGAAATATCAGGCGAGGACCCCATTAAAAAACCAAAAGAGCTGTACATTTCGTAAGTGAGTGCAAAAATAAGTGCAAAAAAGTGTTTTTACATGTTGGAGAGTATAAAAGATTCGGTACCACAGAACATAATACTCTCACTAGTTTTATGTACATTTGATAAACAAATGGAAAATTTTTATGCGAAAAGCATAAAAAGTAGTTTTGGAAAAAAAATATTATTTTTTTTGACGAAAAACAAAATTATGTTAAAAAAAATTTTATGAACCCAAAATTTTTGGTGAAAAAAAAATTTGATGAAAAAAAGTTTTTGATGAATTTTTTTGATGAAAAGAAAATTTTTGATGTAAAAAAAATTGATGAAAACAATATGAAAGAAAAAAAATTTTGGTGAGAAAAAAATTGATTAAAAAATTTGATAAAAAAAAATTTATGAAAAAAATATGATAAAAAAATTTATGAAAAATAAAATTTTGATGAAAAAAAAAATTTATGAAAAAAAATTGATGAAAAAAAAATTTTAATAAAAAAAAAATTTTGATGAAAAAATAAATAAAAAAACAAGTAGAAAAGTTAAATTCGACTTTGCCGAATCTATGAATACCCTCCACAATGCATTTTTTAAAGGGTAGTACATTTTTTAACGTGAAAAAATTAACAATTTTGATTAGAAATATTTTATTTTTAGTAAAAAACTCTTTTTTTGTAATTAAAAAAAAAAAAAAAAAAAGAAAATTACTATTTTTTTTTGAGTGTAAAATTTTTTTCGAGTGTATATTTTTTTTACTGTAAAAATATTTCTGAGTGAATGCACGTACGTATGTACACAAAATATTGTAATTTTTGTAAAAAAAAAAATTAATTTTTTTTTGTGTACATTTTTTTTGAGTGTAAAATTTTTTTCGAGTGTGTTTTTTAAGTTACCAATGCTTTTAAAACTAAACAAGTTTAAAAAGCATTGCTTAAAATTTAAACAAGTTTGAAAAGCATTGTTTAGTTACCACCAATGCTTTTAAAACTTGTTAAAACACGTGGCATTTTAGATGAAACTAATTTGAAATTCAGGGTTTTGCTTATAACTTTTGAACCACTGGACCGATTGAGCTGAAATTTAAAACCAAACTGACTCTGGGAACGGTAAAGATACATGCCAAGCTTCAGTAGTCTCATTATTGTCTTTCGAAAGTTATCGTGTTTTTTATCTCGTAAATTCGGGAAACACCCTTGCCGAAATTTACTCTTTTGCTCATAACTTTTGAACCACTGGACCGATTTGGCTGGATTGCAATACCGACCTGACCAGGTAAATGACAAACATATATGCCAAACTTTAGTAGCCTCTGTAAAGTCTTTCAAAAGTTAGCGTGTTTTATACGGACAGACAGACAGACGGACGGACGGACGGACGGACGGACTGACGGACGGACATCGCTAGATCGACTTAAAATCGATCGAGGATCATAAATATATATACTTTATGGGGTCCTAGACCAATATTTCGAGGTGTTACAAACGGAATGACAAACTTATATATACCCTCTATCACTAGAGTGGAGGGTATAAAAATTATTGAAAAAAAAAAAAAATTGATAAAAAATATGATAAAAAAAAAATTTATGAAAAAAAAATTTTGATGAAAAAAAATTAATAAAAAAAAAATTGATGAAAAAACAAAAAAAATTGATAAAAAAAAATTTTGATGAAAAAAAAAAATTATGAAAAACAAGTGAGAGTGTTAAATTCGGCTGGGCCGAATCTTTTATACCCACAAAAATGTGAAAAAAAATAAAAAAAATTGTCAGGGCGTTTGTTTTTTTGGGGGGGGGGGGGGGTGATGGGGGTCAGTGGGGGACGTTGAGAGCACCTTCCCATCCCGATAAATATAACCCAAATGTTTCATTTGTTTAACAAAAATACAAAAAAAACATGTAAAAAAAGTATTTTTTCAGAGGTTGGTTCAGTTCTTCAAGGGGGAACTTTTTTCCCCCTGAGCCGATTTTGCCCATTTACGAACTTAACCTGCCTAGGACCATAAGACATATTCATGGCAAATTGCAGGAAGCTAGCTCTTTTATTTTGGACTGTATCGTGCCATCTACAGACAGGCGGACATTCACAGAATGTCTTAGAATCGATCATGGATCAATAATATATATACTTTATGGGGTCCCCGACCGATATTTCGATGCGTTACAAACGGAATGACAAAGTGAGTATACCCCTATACTGTGGTTGGAGGGTATAAAAAAAAATTATGAAAAAAAATTTGATGAAAAAAAAAAATTTGATGGAAAAAAAATTTATGAAAAAAAAAATTTTTTTTTGGTTGAAAAATAATTATGTTTCTTTTTATTCACCAGCTGGTGAAAAACCACGAATTATTGAATTATTATCCAAGTTACAAACCCAAGTTATTAAAATTTTTGGTTTTAAGAAAATGAAAATAGTAATTCTTGTTTTCTTTTTCATTAATTGTTAGCTTATATAATCAAACTGAGCTGGCGTCCTGCAACTTTTTTAAAATTAGACACCAGCCTAAAAACATTATCATGTTAATATCTTTATATTTAAGACATATTTCTTGGATCCATGTTCACACAATTTTTATTTTAAACATCCAGATTTATGACCTAATTTACTAACATAAAGTTCATCATATTAAACTTCTTAAATTTAATTTTTTTTTCTCAATTTTAGTTTAAAACTTAAAATGGAGATATCTCGAAAACTAAGCGCCACTTTCCTTTCATCAATTTAGTCCGTTTAAGAACTTATGACCATATGAGATATCCGTGAAAAACTTCAGTCGTCATGCTCTATTTTGGTTTGGACTGTATTGGGTGGTTGAAAGGACAGTACTGTACTTAAAACCGTTTTAAAATTATTTTTATTGGTCCTAGACCAATATCTTGATGTGTTACACATAAAATGCCAAAGTAATTCTCTTATACTGAGGTCAGACGCCTATTTAGATGGGTAAGAATTGGATCCCCGCCACCATTTAAATAACAAAAAAAAAAAATAAAGGAAAAAGAAAAAGAAAAAATAAATAAAAAGAAAAAAGGAACAAGTGAGAGTGTCAAATTCGGCTGTGATGAATATTTTATGAGAGGACGTTGGTAGGGAGGTTTAAATCCCCAGTGCCGTGGTGTGGCATTGTACACTAGGGCGTCCCTTCAAATTTAAATTTTCGAATTTCATGTCGTAATACCTGCCAAACGATGGCCACATTAGAGCTGATTGTGGGAAAATTTATAAAAAAATTTTACAAGGTCATCTTCAGTCGGCAACCAGCGGTCAAAGTTGGAAAAAATTATGTATTTCGACCAAAATTCAGGTCCGAATTTTTTGACCAAATCGGGCTCAAAATTTCCGAAATTTGGCGCACTTTATTAAAAAAATATTTGAAAAATTCCAAAACAGCGATTTTGATCCACAGATGCTGATTTTTAAACATAAAAATTATTTTTTATCCAAATTGGTCTCAAAAGTTTGAAAACGTTAAGTGTGTTATCTGAAAAATGCCAATTGTCCTGAAACTTCCATATGTTTCAGGACAACTCCACCCAAAAAAAAAATGTTCGGGTGGATTTTTTTTTCACAGGGCGGGAATGTCGGGTGACACCTTACTCTCCTCCAAGATGTAAACAAACTTAAAATATAAAGCTAACAGGAGCATTTATTGGTCGGGTGAGGATTTGTTTAGGGGAAAATTGCCGGTGGTGCGGCGTGGTACACATTTCTTCTGGCGGTAAATAAAAACAGTTTTACAAACTTTTGGACAAGATCGTTTCAGGACTTTTTTTTTTTTTTGGAGAGGTGGGGCATGTCGTGGGATATTTTCCATCTTAGAAATTCTTTAAAATATGACAATTATTTCCGAGTTTTTCTATCAAAATCAAAATGTAGAAAAATGTCTCAGCATCAAAGATTATTTCTATAGAAAAAAGTAAAAACATTTTCTATAAGAAAAATGTTAAATCTGACCATTTTCCCATACAGTGCTAGGTACTACTATCGTGAATGCCCCTAATACAGTATAATTAGTTTTACTAATTATTTGCTTGCAATAATATATTTATATCACTAGATCCCAAATGCACAGTTTGCCACAATAAAAGCTCTTGGTCAGAATTTAGTATTTAACAGTATTTTGGACGAATTTTTCTAATAACCGAATTGTTTAATTAAAAGTGAACAAAACCAATTCTGAATGTTTAATTTAAGGTCGAGGCCAAACTATAGAAGCAGGTCCTTGGATACAAACTCGATGACTACCATGAAGCTTGCATATGAAACAGTAATTCCTTTGAAAATCACATAAAACCAAATTTAAATTGTAAAAGAATGCAGTTCACACTATAAAAATGGATATTTGGGCATACGAGGACCCCAAAGAAATAATTTATTTTACCAAGGAAAATATTGTCTAAAAAACGAAGAACGTTTTGAATGCTATATCCTAAATGTAAGTACAATTTTATTTTTTTTTTAATAAAGAGGCAAAATATTTTTCGAAAAAAAAAGTTAAAAATTTCAAAGGCGCCCCAGTAGACTAGTTGGTAGCGTGCTAGTCTAAGAGACTGGGGGTCGTGGGTTCGATTCTCACCAGAGACCTTGGTTTGTTTCGCTACAACGAGACAATGGTCATAGTCACCCATCTCGGTTAGGTTAATTTAGTATATTATTTGTAATTATATGTTAAAAATTCAATAAATAAATTACAAATTTCAATATACTTAAGAAATATTTGGATCCAATGGGATCCCAGTGTAAGGTCCCCCAACTACTTAATAAGTAGTTGTGTACATTTTTAAAGGGTTACCATCGATTTTGATTCAAACATGTTGGCCAGATTCGCTTTACTTTTGCGTAGTTTTTTAAGATATGGATATGGGGTCTTGAGAAATTTGAAAATTGATTTTGAACCAAAAATTTTAGTGAGATTTGATCTACCTTTGCTTAGTTTTTTCTGATAAGAAAATGCGGTCTGGAAAAATGTAAAAGTTAATTAAGTCATAAAGTTAACCTCGTAGGGCTTTCGCTAATTCCGATATCATATTCTACGAATAAAGGACTAGACTTTTGTAGTACACTCAAAAAAATAATCTAGTAAAAAGTCTGGTAAAATGCCTTGTAATCCCCTTCTACCAATATTTAACAATTTTCCTTGTTTTTTAACAAAAAATCTTGTACTTTGCTCAAACGAGAACTACAGTTTTATTGGTAATTTTACAAATTTATTTTCGTAATTGTATTCTACCATTTTGAAAGGTTATTTTACAAAAAAAAACTGTAATTTTAAAACAAAGTTTTTATTACGAGAATTCAAGTTGAATTACAAAAAAAAAATTATTTTACAAAAATTATGTTATACGAGGATTTATGTTGTTTAACAACAAAAACATTTTTTTTTTTATTTTTTTGATTGAAAAATATTTAAAAAAAAAGTTGACAAAATTTTAAAAAATTTATTACGAGGATTCTGGTTAATTTACAAAAAAAAAAATATTTTACAAAAATGATTTCATTACGAGGATTTATGTTGTTTAACAAAAAAAAAATTTTTTTTCTAAATTTACCACTTTGATTTGTAAATTTACCATTTTTTTAAACATATTTACCATTTTTTCTTGTAAGTTTACCATTTTTTTTTATTTTTCCGGTTTTAAAACAATATTTTTACCAATAAAGTTGGTTCTTTTACCAATTTTTGGCGCATTCAAAATTACGAGGAGATTCTCGTAATTTTACGAGAATTTTAAGTACCTCCTATTTTACGAGAATAGCCTCGTAAAATTACGAAATTTTTTGGTAACTTTACAAGGTTTTTTTTTGAGTGTATCATCTTCTATTCGTCTTAAAATTTTTGGTACATAGGTGTTTTTATTTAAAAGTTATAAGCTCTGTAAGTTTTTTCTACCTGATAGGGCTATTTTGGCACCCATAAGTCACTCCGTGTTATATCAGGGTGACCCCAACAACGATTTTTGAAAAGGTTACGTTTAAATCTTTAAACTTTTCTACAGAATTTATTAATTAATATATTATTTTTCAAAAATGTGGTGAAATAGTCAGTTTGACAGATCATGGCAAGTATAGGTTAACATATTTCCGGGACATTTAGTGTTAACAGTCAGGTTAGTGCAATGGTCAGTTTGACAGATCATGCACTTAAAAAATCTTGTAAAATGACAAGAAAATTTTTCAATTATTTTTTTTTTGCTGTCTCCTATTTGACAAAACTTCCTTGTTCTTTGACAAGCTTTTTACTAATAAATTTGTATTTACAATTTTTTTGATGCGATAAAACTTACAAGGAGGTTTCGTGACTTTACTAGATTTTTTGCTACCTCCTATTTAACGAGAATTCCTAGTAAAAATTACGAGCTTTTTTGTAATTTTACAAGATTTTTACCAATAAAATTGTAAATTTACAGTTTTTTTGTCGCAATTAAAATTACTAGGAGTTCTCGTGAATATACTAGATTTTTTTTTGTAAAATTATCTTGGAAATTTGTAAAATGATGGAAGGGTGCCATCTTCCGAAAGCTGTCGACATCTCCACTTAGCCTGTGTTGTCACTTGATTTTTTTTCAGATTTTCTCATTGTACAACAATTATTATTTCTCAGAAATAATTAATATGGACTCAAACCGAACTAAATAAAAATTCAGTTATAAAATATACAGTCCAACAATATATAAACACAATTTGTAAAATTACAAAAAAAATTGTAAAATTACTAAAAAAAAAGGTAAATTTCAATTGAAAATTTTTTGTTAACAAAACAAGGAAAACTGAAACACACAAAAAAACTTTGTCAAATTACAAGGAAAAGTCTCGTAATCCTATTTTACCAATATTTAACAGTTTTCCTTGTTTTTTTACAAACAAATTTGGATCGAATTTTACATTTTTTTTGTAATTTTACAATTTTTTTGGTAATTTTACGAATTTCTAAGATAATTTAAAAAAAAAATCTATTAAATTCACGAGAATTTCTTGTAAAAAACTGTAATTTTACAATTTTAGTGGTAAAAAGCTTGTAAAATCACAAAATTATAGGTAAAAAGCTTGTAAAATTACTTGTTAGAATTCTCCCCAAATAGGAGTAAAAAAATCTAGTAAAATTACAAAACCTCTTTGTAAATTTTATCGTGTGAAAACATTTGTAAATTTACAATTCTATTGGTAAGAACCTTGTAAAATTACAAAATTATTGGTAAAAAAGCTTGTAAAATTACTAGGAAGTTTGACAAGTTTTCTAGTAGTTTGACAAGTTTTTTTTTTTGAGTGTGTTAAATATAGGTTTACATATTTCCGGGACGTTTAGTGATAACATAGGACGTTTGAAGTAAGATATATTTATTTTCTGTTGCCTATACTCAAAAAAAAACTTTGTAAAGTTACCAAAAAATCTCGTGATTTTACGAGGCTATTCTCGTAAAATAGGAGGTAGGTAAAATTCTCGTAAAATTACGAGGATTTCCTCGTAATTTTGAATGCGCCAAAAATTGGTAAAATAACCAATTTTATTGGTAAAAATATTGTTTTAAAACCGGAAAAATAAAAAAAAAAATGGTAAACTTACAAGAAACAAGTGCGAGTGTTAAATTCGGCCGTGCTGAATATTTTTTACCCTCCAAAATGTAAAAAAAATTAAAAAAAAAAAATTTTTCATGGGCGTTTGTTTTTTTTGGGTGGGGGGGGGGTGATGGGGGTCATTCCCATCCCGATAAATATACCAAATGTTTCATTTATTTACCAAAAATACAAAAAAAACATGTAAAAAAGTGTATTTTTTCAGATGTTGGTTTATTTCTTCAAGGGAGAACTTTTTTCCGCCTGGGCCGATTTTGCCCATTTACGAACTTAACCTGCCTAGGACCATAAGACATATTCATGCCAAATCGCAGGAGTCTAGCTATTTTATTTTGGACTGCATCGTGCCATCTACAGACAGACGGACTGACATTTACAGAATGTCTTAGAATCGATCATGGATCAATACTATATGGGGCATTCCATGTCAAATCGGACACTTTGAAAAAAAAAAAATTTTAGATTTTCCCAATTTGTTAACAGTTTTTAGTACCCTTCGAAAACTCCTTCGTGTTAAATTTTCAGATTTTTTTGATGACCCGTTCAAAAGATATCGAATTTTTAAATATTGGTAGTTTGTTCCTTTACTCAAACTTCTTTTAATGATAACTTCTTCAATAATGCTCCAAATTTCAAAGTTTTTCTTTCAAAATTTTTGTTTTTTAACGTGCTTTTTAAAAAAAAAAATCCCAAAAAATTCTTAAAAGCGCTCTAGTATGCGATTTTTAAGTTTTAAAATTTAAATCTCATTTTTGAAAATGTTTGTACTCTTCGATTTTTTTTTAAATTTTTTTGTGTAAAACTTCTATCGATTCTACAAATTTTTTGCCCAGGAGGATCGTGGAATAACAATTATTAATATTTTTTAAAATTTTTTTAATTGTAATTTTCCAATCTTAAAATCATTTCTACTGCTTCAATGGTGCGTCATATAGGGGTCGTTTATAAGACAGACCCCATTAATTTTTACGTCTTAACATTTCTTTGGAACAAACTAATACCCTATCTCCAATTTCTAAGGGGGCTCCCACACAAAACGACATTTTTTAAACTCTGCTCTAACCGCTCTAACTGCCCTAATAGTGCCCTTAGAGCAACAAAATGTATGACCGACCCAAAATATTTTTTTAGTCCAAACATTTTATCTGAACACACCTACCCTCTATCTCTAATTGTTAAGGCAGTCCCCATACAATTTTTTTTATTTTTTGTAAATATGTTTTATTTAATCAGCTTCTACCGGTCCAATGGTGCGTCCGAGATGGGTCATTAGTGAGATTGACCCCCATTGATTTTTACTCTACCACAACTCCCTAAGTAGGCTCCCCTACAAATAACAGTTGGAGCAAATTTAAAAAAAATTTAATTTTGTATTGGAGCCTACTTAGGGAGTTGAGATAGGGCATAGGTATATTTTAAAAAAATGTTGTAGGGTAAAAATAAATGGGGGTCGGTCTCACTAATGACCCCTTTCGGACCCACCATTGGACCGGTAGAAGCTGATTAAATACAACAAATTTATAAAAAATAAAAAAAATTGTGTGGAGACCGCCTTAACAATCAGAGATAGAGGGTAGGTGTGTTCAGAAAAATGTTGGCACTTAAAAATATTGTGGGTCGGTCATACATTTTGTTGCTCTAAGGGCACTATTAGGGAAGTTAGAGCGGTTGGAGCAGATTTTAAAAAATGTCATTTTGTTTGGGAGCCCCCTTAGAAATTGGTGATAGGGTATTAGTTTGTTCCAAAGAAATGTTAAGACGTAAAAATTAATGGAGGTCTGTCTTATAAAGGACCCCTCTATGACGCACCATTGGAGCAGTAGAAATAATTTTAAGATTGGAAAATTACAATAAAATTTTTTCAAAAAATTTTAAAAAATAGTAATAATCGTTATCCCACGATGCTCCTGGGCAAAAAATTTGTAGAATCGATAGATGTTTTACACAAAAAAATTTCAAAAAAATCGAAGAGTACAAACATTTTCAAAAATGAGATTTAAATTTTAAAACTTAAAAATCGCATACTAGAGCGCTTTTAAGAATTTTTTGGGATTTTTTTTTTTAAAGCACAAAAATTTTGAAAAAAAAAAAATTGAAATTTGGACCATTACACCGCTCAACAAATCGAGGGTTTTGGACTCCGGTTTGAAGTTTGATACAAAATTTTTAAAGATTTTGACTCGCTGATTCCAAATCTGTGCTCCAAATTTTTCCATCACGTCTAGAATTTTAATTATTCGCGGTTGAAAATGCGAAAAAACGTGATTTTTGCCTTTTTTGAAAGCCTGCACAGCAGCCACTGGGTGGAATAAAAATCTGGTATAAAGCGTTAGAGTTGAATTGAACTATGATCTCAAATATCTGATCAAAAAAATTTCAAGTTGTTGCACTGTTATTGGCCTAACACGTATTTTAAAAAAACACTGTGAAAAAAATTAGAAAAAG
Source organism: Pegoplata infirma (assembly GCA_963921195.1). Classification (NCBI taxonomy): domain Eukaryota; kingdom Metazoa; phylum Arthropoda; class Insecta; order Diptera; family Anthomyiidae; genus Pegoplata; species Pegoplata infirma. The sequence continues at coordinate 24,418,201 of OY992536.1, read as the reverse complement.
CACAATTTTTAAAAGGCTCTAAAACAAAAACCAGATGATCAATCTTTAGTGTGATGAGCTCAAAATTTAGACAAAATCTCATTCTTTCTTATAGACTTTTAAACCCATTAAAGATATCTTCCGGTTTATATGAAAAATAACACAGAAAACTTAAATTTGTAAAATATTTATTTTTTTTAGTTTTTCTTTGAAAAATATCAAAAAAAACTAAGGTACCTACCTTATCTTTTTTACAAAAATGATAATTTTAACAGAGTCATTTTAAAACGCAATTCTAACCCAACCAAACGCAATAATTAGAAAAAAAATGTTTTCTATGTTGGAGACCAAAGACAAATTATACTTTTGCGCTTTATACCAGATTTGTATTCCACTCAATGGCTGCTGTGCAGGCTTTCAAATAATGCAAAAATCGTCATTTTTCGCATTTTTAACCGTGAATAACTAAAAATCTGAACGTGATGGAAAAATTTGGAGTACAGATTTGGAATCAGGAGATCAAAGTCTACTAAAATTGATCACCAGAATTCAAACCGGAAAATGACTGTTGAGCGGTGTTATTGAAGAAGTTATGATTAAAAGAAGTTTGAGTAAAGGAACAAACTACCAATTTTTAAAAATTCGATATCTTTTGAACGGGTCATCAAAAAAATCTGAAAATTTACCACGAAGGAGTTTTCGAAGGGTACTAAAAACTGTAAACAAACTGGGAAAATCTAAAAAAAAAAGTTTTTCAAAGTGTCCGATTTGACATGGAATGCCCCATATATACTTTATGGGGTCCCCGACTGATATTTCAATGCGTTACAAACGGAATGACAAAGTGAGTATACACCTATACTGTGGTTGGAGGGTATAGGTAGCACGGTTGGGAAATGTGGCACAATAGTGCCATTTTTGGCACTATTGAATGGTCAGTGGCACCACAAAAGACAGTTTTGGCCCTTTTTCATTCTTTCCGAATATTGTCAAAATTTATTTAAAATTAAAAAAAAAAATTATTTTTACTAAAACTTAATTATGTAATACAAACACGAAAAAAGGATCAGTTGTTCCCCTTTTAAGAACCCTACCATTTTTTGCAACAATGTAAGTTTTTGTTTTCTTTAAATTAAGATTTAAAAGTTAGTGTAACTCGAATGTTTAGTCCCTGAAGGTAATTGATTGGTCCTACAGGAAAATTGATCCGAAAAACCTATCTATGGCCGCTGTTCCAAAAAAAGTAATTCACATAAAAAATGTGAAAATGAAAATTTCCGAATTTTTTTGGTGTTCTAGATTTCACATCCGAATTTCTTTTTCGTTTTATTTCACATAAATAAAATTTTATGAAAGTAAAACGAATGCTCTTTTTTCCTTATAATGTTTTAAATTTTAATTACTCGATTTCAACTTCGAACGAAAACGTGATCAACAAAACACTAAACTTGATTTCATGTGATTCGGAAATTTTTATGTGAATTGAAAAGTTGTGAAAGACAGAACAGAGGCCTTTGCCTGATTCAACACGGACTAGTAATAAAATACTAGTGCTAAGATCTGTAAAAATATGTCAAGGAATCTGAAAGATCAGTTCGCGACAAGTACTGGGACATATCAAAGGTGTTTATTAAGGTGCTAATTAGTGACAGGTCCCTTTCGTACAAAAGTACCACTTTAAGACCGGTCCTCGACTGGTCACCTTTCCCGCAGGGATGATTTTACTGTCAAAACTGGCAGTATGCTGTAATCAAAAGTACTAAAAACCTCAAAATATTTAAAAAACAAATTTGTTGGCCCTATTCAACCTATTTTGTCCCTTTTCGCCTTCAACTTGGCACCAATTGAAAATTCTCAAATACCAACACTGATAGGTAGTAAGTGGCTGCTGACGTTTTACGTCAACACACGTAGACTCTGAGGTCCATTGTGATTGGAGGGTATAAAAGTGGTAAATATGTTTAAAAAAATGGTAAATTTACAAACCAAAATGGTAAATTTACAAAAAAAAAAATTTTTTTGTTAAACAACATAAATCTTCGTAATAAAATTAGTTTTGTAAAATTACTGTTTTTTTTTGTAAATTTACTGGAATCCTCGAAATAAATTTTTTAAAATTTGGTCAATTTTTTTTTTTTTAATTTTTCAATAAAAAAAATTTTTCCCGTTTAACAAAAAAAAATATTTTTTTTTTGTTTAACAACATAAATCCTCGTACAACATAATTTTTGTAAAATTACAGTTTTTTTTGTAAATCAACTAGAATCCTCGTAATAAAAACTTTGTTGTTAAATTACAGTTTTTTTTTTTGTAAAATAACCTTTCAAAATAGTAGAATACAATTACGAAAATAAACTTGTAAAATTACCAATAAAACTGTAGTTCTCGTTTGAGCAAAGTACAAGATTTTTTGTTAAAAAACAAGGAAAATTGTTAAATATTGGTAGAACGGGACTACAAGGCATTTTACCAGGCGTTTTACCAGTTTTTTTTTTTTTTTGAGTGTATCAGTGCGTTTAGGTCACTATTTAAAAGAATTATTTCTTTTTTCAATAATTCTAAAGCAATTATTAAAAAATTTCAATGGATGGCAAAAAATCCTACGAAACAAAATAAATTTTATTTTTTGTATTCAAAATATTATTTTGGCTGCCAAAAAAAGCTTCACCTAGAAACAGAATTGCTTTTTAATTTGGAAGAAATAGAAATTTTTTACAAAATCACCAAAAACGCACCGTGTAGGATCACTTCATTATGAATAAAAAAATATTAACATTTCTATTACTTTTTATAAGTATGCATATTCTTTATTATTTTTTTTTTTTTTTTTGATTTTCTCGTCTTTAATGACATTGCAATTTTTCATTTTTTTTTTTTTTTTTTTACTTTACACAATTTAAGTAACAACTAACTAATGGCTTACTATTACACAACACTTTCCATAGAAATATTTTTGTTTTCTAATGTAAAAACAACTTTAGTTAATAGTTAGTCAGAAGTTAGTTAACATTTTTATTATAAATTCGATAAAATACGAAAGCTTTCGATATGTTGCTGCCGTCAACGGTAGTTCTTGGGTTATGTTGTGTGGTTGTAAATTTAAGCCTTAGTTTCAGTTTCACCAGTTGCTTGAGATTGAGCTTCCGAGCCCTTACCATCATCGACTTCGCTACATATACAGCAGGGACACTTTTCTTTCAAAGCAATACGATATTTAGGATGACTAAAATAAAATGGAAAAAATTAAAAGAAAATTGTAAATTTTCTTTATTAAGAAAGAACAAAAAACGGTTGGCTATCATCGAGTTGCTAACTTTTTTAAATACAATTTTCTAAAAGGAAATGCTTGGCCTTTAATGTTAAGCACTTAAAATTTCATTATAATGACACAAAGAGTGTCTTACACCAAGATCTTCACATTCCTTTTTTAAAAATTGTGAGTAAAAAAGTTAGCAGTTCGATGATAGCCACTCGTTTTTTTGGTTATAAATACGGGTATAAGAGTTTATATAGAATTTAATTTTACCTTATACCATACACTATTGGATTATAAACCGAAGCTGATTTAGCAAAGCAAGCGCCCCAGATGGTATTCAAGGGTGTTAGACCGCCAAATTGAAACATGCCCATAAAATTAATAACCATATAGGGAGTCCAGGCCATAAACCATAAAGTAATTGTTACCAGGGCAACTTTAGCTAATTTACCCTCAGCACTCTTTTCAGCATCGTCACCAGAACGCAATGATTTCACATTCATTTTCTTGGCTTGTTCGCGCATAGCTTTTTCGTGAGCACCAACAGCCTATAAGAAATTTTTCATATTTAATTACACTGTGCAACAGTGAAAAAAAAACACAAGAACTTGACTATATACACAAAAAAAAACCTTGTCAAATTAATAGAAAAAGTCTCGTAATCCCATTTTACCAATATTTGACAGTTTTCCTTGTTTCTTAACAAAAAATTTTCGATCGAAATTTAAAATTTTTTTGTAATTTTTTTTCGTAATTTTATAAATTTCCAAAATTTTTTTACAAAAAAATCTAATAAATTCACGAGATTTCCTTTATTGCGCTAAAAAAGTTGTAAATTTACAATTTTATTGTTAAAAATCTTGTAAAATTACGAAAAAGCTTGTAATTTTTGCTAGGAATTGTCGTAAAATAGGATGTAGCAAAAAATCTAGTAAAAACAGGAAACCTCTTTGTCAGGTTTATCGCGTCAAAAAAATTTGTAAATTTACAATTTTATTGGTAAAAAGTTTGTAAAATTACAAAATTATTGGTAAAAGCTTTTAAAATTACAAGGAATTGTTGTCAAATAGGAAGTAGCAAAACAAAAAGTTGCAAACTTTTCTTGTCGTTTTACAAGTTTTTTTTAACATGATAATGTTTTTTGGCTGGTGTCTTATTTTAAAAAAGTTGCAGGACGCCACCTCAGTTTGACTATATAAGCTAACAATTAACGAAAATGAAACAAGAATTACTATTTTCATTTTCTTAAAACCAAAAATTTTAATAACTTGGGTTTGTAACTTGGAAAATAATTCAGCTCGTGGTGAATAAAACAGTTTTTCACCAGCTGGTGAATAAAAAATAACATAATTATTTTTCAAAAATATTTTTTATTGTATAAATTTTGTTTTTTTTTATCAAATTTTTTTTTTCATAAATTTTTTTTCATCAAATTTTTTTTTCATAAATTTTTTTTTCATCAATTTTTTTTTTTTCATCAATTTTTTTTTTTCATAATTTTTTTCCATCAATTTTTTTTTCATAATTTTTTTTTTTCATCAAACTTTTTTTTTATCATAATTTTTTTTTATCAATTTTTTTTTCATCAAATTTTTTTTCATAAAATTTTTTTTTTCATCAAATTTTATTTTCATCAATTTTTTTTTTATTATTTTTTGTTTCATCAAATTTTTTTTTTTTTATAAAAATTTTTTTTTTTCATCAAATTTTTTTTTTCATAAATTTTTTTTATCATATTTCTTTTCATAATTTTTTTATCAAATTTTTTATTATCAATTTTTTTCTCACAAAAAAAATTTTTTTTTTCATGAATTTTTTTTACATCAAAAAATTTTTCTTTTCATCAAAAAAATTCATCAAAAACTTTTTTCATCAACATTTTCACCAAAAACTTTGGGTTCATTAAATTTTTATACCCTACACCACTCTGTGGTACAAGGTGTAATGGGTTTGTGCTGATGTTTTTAACTACCCGAAATATTGGTCCTAGACCTACCTTTAAGTATACCGATCGACTCAGAATTACTTTTTGAGTCGATTTAGCGATGTCCGTCCATCCGTCTGTCCATCTATCGGTTTATACACGATACACGTCACAATTTTTAATCAATTGACTTGAAATTTAAAACTTAAGCATCTTTTGGCCCAAGGACGAAGCCTATTGGAAATGGAAAAAATCGGTCCATGTTAAGACCTACACTCAAAAAAAAAACCTTGCAAAGTTACCAAAAAATCTCGTGATTTTACGAGGCTATTCTCGTAAAATAGGAGGTAGGTAAAATTCTCGTAAAATTACGAGGATTTCCTCGTAATTTTGAATGCGCCAAAAATTGGTAAAATAACATACAAGAAAAAATGGTAAATATGTTTAAAAAATGGTAAATTTACAAACCAAAATGGTAAATTTACAAAAAAAAAAAATTTTAACAACATAAATACTCGTAATAGGGGGCCCCTGTAGGTTAGTTGGTAGCGTGCTAGCCTATGAAGCAGGAGGTCGTGGGTTCGATTCCCACAAAAACCCTTGGTCGATTTCGCTACAACGAGACGACGGTCATTGTTACCAGTTCTCGTTTAGGTTTAAATTATTAAAAAAATGATGTGTAATTAAATTGGAAAAATAAATAAAAACTGATCATTGGATCAAATTATTATTATATTATTATTATATATACTCGTAATAAAATCATTTTTGTAAAATATTTTTTTTTTTTGTAAATTAACTAGAATCCTCGTAATAAACTTTTCAAAATTTTGTCAACTTTTTTTAAATATTTTCAAAACAAAAAAATTTTTTTTTTTTTTTTAAACAACATAAATCTCCGTATAACATAATTTTTGTAAAATAACAGTTTTTTTTTTGTAATTCAACTAGAATCCTCGTAATAAAAACTTTGTTGTAAAATTACAGTTTTTTCTTGTAAAATAAGCTTTCAAAATGGTAGAATACAATTACGAAAATAAACTTGTAAAATTACCAATAAAACTGTAGTTCTCGTTTGAGCATAGTACAAGATTTTTTGTTAAAAAAACAAGGAAAATTGTTAAATATTGGTAGAACGGGATTACAAGGCATTTTACCAGGCGTTTTACCAGTTTATTTTTTTGAGTGTAGCCCTCATACAAACCCCCCTTTGGATTCGGCTTAAATGACTCCAATAACCGTTTTATAATAGATATCGCTTTAAAATTTTGCAGATAATCAAATTTTGTATGCACGAATCATCATTTTAAATTTCAAAAGAATCGGGTCAGTACTTCTGGTAGTCCCCATACAAACCACCCTTCCGATATTCACATAATTCTCTCAAAATTCATAAAAATGGAAATATTTCATAAATTTTTTTTAGGTGTTAAACGTGTACTTTAGTAACCTAATCAAATCGGAATATAATTGGACCATTTTTGGACTTAGTCCCCCATAAAAAATTTCGACCGATATTCAGTTAAATCGGTCTATTGACAAAAAAAATAAACCAATTCCACTTAAATATGATCTGTGTGTGTTTTCTACACTAAATAAAGATCTAACAAAAGACAGATCCAATCGGTCCATGTTTGGACTTGGGACGCTTTTTCCGGAAAACACTGGTGTAGGATATCATATGGTCGGTCTTGTCCGACTATAACTTTCTTACTTGTTTTTAACATAATTTTGTTTTTCGTGAAAAAAAAAAACATTTTTTTTACCAAAACTACATTTTCACCAAGTCTAAGCTTTTCGCATAAAAGTTTTCCATTTGTTTATCAAATGTACATAAAACAAGTAAGAGTGTTATATTCTTTGGTGCCGAATCTTTTATACTCTCCAAAATGTAAAAAACACTTTTTTGCACTTACTTTTGCACTCACTTACGAAATGTACAGCTCTTTTGGTTTTTTAATGGGGTCCTCGACTGATATTTCAATTCGTTTTGCATGGAATAGCAAAGTAATATAACATTATTTTTTCTAAAAAACTTTGCTTTGGCAAGTACACCCAAATCTTCCGCAAAACATTATCATGATTAAATGTTTTGGGCAAGAGTACAAAATTCGCGTGCATTTTTGTAATTTGTTTTTGCAATTTTACAAATTTCCAACATTTTTTTACAAAAAAAATCTAGTAAATTTACGAGATTTCCGTGCAAGTTTTATTACGCTAAAAAAGATGTAAATTTACAATTTTATTGGTAAAAATCTTGTAAAAATACGAAAAAGCTCGTAATTTTTACTAGGAATTCTCGTAAATAGGAGGTAGCAAAAAAAAGGTTAAAACACGAAACTTCCTTGTAAGTTTTATCGCGTCAAAAATTTTTTAAATTTACAATTTTATTGGTAAAAAGCTTGTAAAATTACAAAATTTTTGGTAAAAAGCTTGTAAAATTACAAGGAATTGTTGTCAAATGGGAGGTATCAAAAAAAAGTTAAAAACTTTCTTGTCGTTTTACAAGTTTTTTTTTAGTGTAGGTTCCATTATATTACCAAAAGGTAGTAAAACCCTGTACTGATATTGCATTCAAAAAAAAAAAATTGTAAAACGACAAGAATTGACAACAATTCCTTGTAATATTACAAGCTTTTTACCAACAATTTTGTAATTTCACAAGTTTTTTACCAATAAAATTGTAAATTTACAAATTTTTTGACGCAATAAAACTTACAAGGAGGTTTCGTGACTTAACTAGATTTTTTGCTACGTACCTCCTATTTTACGAGAATTCCTAGTAAAAATTACGAGCTTTTATGTAATTTTACAAGATTTTTACCAATAAAATAGTAAATTTACCACTTTTTTGGCGAAATAAAAATTACAAGAAAATCTCGTGAATTTACTAGATTTTTTTTTGTAAAAAAAACCTTTTAAATTCGTAAAATTACAAAAAAAATTGTAAAATTACAAAAAAAAAAAATTGTTAAATTACAAATAAAAATGTAAATTTCGTTAGAAATTTTTTTGTTAAAAAACAAGGAAAACAAATATTGGTACAATGGGATTACGAGAATTTTTCTAGTAATTTGACAAAGTTTTTTTTTTGTGTGTAGGTCTAAACTTGGACCGTTTTTTTCTTTTTTTTCAATTTTAATAGGTTTCGTCCTTTGGGTAAAAAAAGGTAAAGTTTTAAATTTCAACCAAATCTATTGATAATTTCGACCTGTTTGGTGTTTATATGGACGAACAGACAAAATAACGTCACTAAATTGGTTGAAAAAGTAATTTTAGGTCGTTCGGTTTCTTAAAGCTTGGTCTTGGACTTATATTACAGCTATGAAGGGTTTTAAAAAAAATAAAAACAAATTCTACTTACCGCAATAATGTACCAATAGGACCAACAGATCAAAAACAATGGAATAACGTATACAAAAATGGTATAAAAAATCAAATAAGTTTTTGCATTCATGCCCTGGTCCAAATAATCAATACCGCATGATGTTAAATTACCCTCTGGCACGTATCTAACGAAATAAATAAACAGAATAAAAACCAAAAATCATCTCATTTCAATTATGTATTTACCTGCTCCATCCAAATATCGGCGCCAATGTCCAAATACTACCCATTGACCATATAAAAAGTATTTTCATTATGGCTAATTTAATAGTCATCGGTTGACCTGCCATACCCTTAACAATAACATTATAACGATCTAATGATATCATCGTCATGGACCATATTGAGCTGCAACCGAATGCTGAACCCATTGCCGAATAAAAATCACACATTGCTGGACCCAATATCCACGTCTCGTAGAATAGATTAATACTCATCATTGGTGTATTAATGACCATAATACCAAAATCGGATACCGCCAAATTAATAATCAACAGATTTGCAGGCGTTATCAGAGATTTTGTTGTGGAGAATATATAAATAACGGTGCCATTACCGCACCATGCAAACATGCCGATAACAACCAAATATAATGTTAGAATTTTATTCCATATGGGATCCATGGGGGGAAATTGATTCCAATACGGATGTATAAGATGGGCCATATCGGGTGTAACCTAAAAGAGAATTGAAATAATAAATTAATTAGTTATAGGTGAAATATTAAATACCGCCCGAGTAAAAAAGTTTATATATAATTACTAGGGATGAGATTTTCATGCACTAAAAAATCGAAAATATGCGCTTAAAATATGCGCTAAAAAACTCAAAATATGCACTAAAAAACCAAAAAACATGCACTAAAAAATAAAATGCGCACAAAAAAAATCTTGTTTTCATAGGAAAATCTTCTTAAAAAGCAAAAAGTAACGCCGGGTTTAAATAGTAACATTTAAAACTTTAAATAAGCAAGATTTTTTAGAACTTAAGACAATCTATAAAAAAAAATTTAAAGAAAAAAAAAATGATTTTTCTTATTTCCAAAATAAATTTTTAAAATTTAAAATAGTTTTTAAACAAATAAATTTCAATTTGTGTTTTTGCTAATTTATGCCAAAATATGCAAAAATATGCACTCAAAAGTTGGAAATATGCACAATATATGCATTTAACCAAAATATGCAAAAATATGCATTTTCACCAAAATATGCAAAAATATGCAAAAACAAATCGATGCCATTTTAACGCAAATTTCTTGATTCGAAAAGATAAGTAATTGGTCGATATCGTTTTTAGACTATCGACAAAAAACATGCATTTGCATGGAAATCTCATCCCTAATAATTACATATAATTTGATAAAATTATATCAAATTATATATAATTATATAATTATATAAAATTATATATAATTTGATAAAATTATATCCAGGATTTGGTGGATATAATTATATAAAATTATATCAAATTATATATAATTTGATAAAATTTTATAAAATTTGATAAAATTATATATAATTTGATATAATTTTATATAATTTAATCCACCAAATCCTGGATATAATTATATGTAATTTTATTAGGGGCCCCCGTAGGCTAGTTGGTATCGTGGTAGCCTTTCAACGTGGGGGTCGTGGGTTCGATTCCCACCAGAACCCTTGGTTTTTTTCGCTACAACGAGACGACGGTCATTGTTACCAGTTCTCGGTTAGGTTGAATTTATTAAAAATGAGTTGTAAATAAATTGAAAGAACAAATAAAAAAATAATTGATCATGTGATCTAAAACATTATTATATATAATTTTTTCAAATTATATGTAATTTTATATTATTTTATCCAACTTTTTGAAGAATTTAACCTTTTTATATAATTTTATATAATTATATATAATTTGATATAATTTTATCAAATTATATATACACTCAAAGAATTATGTAGGTAAATTCCAGTGAATATTCACTTAAAACAAATGAAATTTTATTTAAAAACCATTCTACTGTTTTTTCATTTAAAATAAAAACACATTACAGTAAATTTTAAATGTTAATTTAAATACTAACCAAAACATTAAAAAACTAGTGAATATTCAGTTATTTTGTATTGAAAAACAGTAAAACTATAGAAGAAATTTTTTACTGCCGAAATTAAATGTAACAGAAAATTCGTTTTTAATACAGTAAATTATTTTTTTTTAAACTACAGAAACAGTAAAAAAATTAAATCCTTTATAAAATAAGTGATTTTTCTTTTAAAATGACTTTACTGATTACTTTTTAAAATAACCTACAAACAGTTAATGACATAATTTTCTTAGTGTAATTATATAAAAAACTTTTTTACTCGGGCGGATACAAGATGTTTCAGGGATAAGAGTCACAATTTCTAAAATTCTCCTCCAATAAATATTTTTATTTTATGTACAAAAAAATTAAACAATAAAATTATAATAGCGCCGTTTAGCCCGGAATCAAAAGGTTTCAGTTAGAAATGTTCTTGAAAATTTTCGAGACCTTGCGTCGTAATAACCCTATGGAATCAGAACATTTGCAATAAAAACGAATTTATAGTAAAAAAGAGTAAGAAAGTTATAGTCGGTCAAGACCGACCGTATGATACCCTACACCAGTGTTTTCCAAAAATGGGCCCCAAGTCCAAACATGGACCCATCTATCTTTTGTTAGATCTTTATTTAGCGTAGAAAACACACACAGATCAAATTTTAGTAGAATTGGTATATTTTTTTGCCAATAGACCGATTTAACTGAAAGCGTTTTTTTAGAGGTTGGTTTTGTTCTTTAAGGGGAGCTTTTTTGCCCCTGATCCGATTTTGCCCATTTCCGAACTTAACTGGCCTATGACCATGAGACATATTCGTGCCAAGTCTAGCTCTTTTATTTTGGACTGAATCGTGTTTTATACAGGGACGGACATTCAAAGAATGACTTAGAATCGATCATAGATCAATACTATATATGGGGCATTCCATGTCAAATCGGACACTTTGAAAAAAGTTTTTTTTTAGATTTTCCCAATTTGTTTACATTTTTTAGTACCCTTCGAAAACTCCTTCTCAAACTTCTTTTACTCATAACTTCTTCAATAATGGTCCAAATTTCAATTTTTTTTTTCAAAATTTTTATTTTTTTCCATACTTTTAAAAAAAAAATCCCAAAAAATTCTTAAGAGCGCTCTAGTATGCGATTTTTAAGTTTTAAAATTAAAATCTTATTTTTGAACATGTTTGTACTGTTCGATTTTTTTAAATTGTTTTGTGTAAAACTTCTATCGTTTTATCAAATTTCTTGCCCAGGAGGATTGTGGGATAACGATTAGTACTATTTTTTTAAATTTTTTGAAAAAAATTTATTGTAATTTTCCAATCTTAAAATCATTTCTACTGCTCCAATGGTGCGTCATAGAGGGGTCATTTATAAGACCAACCCCCATAATTTTTATGTCTTAACATTTCTTTGGAACAAACCAATACCCTATCTCCAATTTCTAAGGGGGATCCTACACAAAACGACATTTTTTAAAATTTGCTTCAACCGCTCTAACTGCCCTAATAGTGCCCTTAGAGCAACAAAATGTATGACCGACCCACAATATTTTGTTAGTCCAAACATTTTCTCTGAACACACCTACCCTCTATCTCTAATTGTTAAGGCGGTCCCCATACAATTTTTTTTATATTTTGTAAATTTGTTTTATTTAATCAGCTTCAACCGGTCCAATGGTGCGTCCGAGAGGGGGCATTAGTGAGATCGACACCCATTTATTTTTACCCTACAACATTTTTTTAAAACAAACCTACGCCCTATCTACACTCCCTAAATTTTAAAACTTAAAAATTTCAAAACTTAGAGCGCTCTTAAAATTTTTTTGGGATTTTTTTTTTAAAAGTATGGAAAAAACAAAAATTTTGCAAAAAAAAAACATTTGAAATTTGGTCCATTATTGAAGAAGTTATGATTAAAAAGAAGTTTGAGTAAAGGAACAAACTACCAATTTTTCAAAATTCGATATCTTCTGAACGGGTCATCAAAAAAATCTGAAAATTTACCACGAAGGAGTTTTCGAAGGGTACTAAAAACTGTAAACAAATTGGGAAAATCTAAAAAAAAAAATTTTCAAAGTGTCCGATTTGGCATGGAATGCCTCATTTATACATAGTTTATGGGATCCCAGACCGATGTTTCGATGAGTTAAAAACGGAATGACAAACTTTTATATACCCTCTGCCACAACGGTACAATAAATCCAGACTCTGTCTATCTCAATAGATTTTGTACATTTTAAAAGTACCATTTTGCTCTGATTTTTCCAATTGTTAATTTCTTTTATACCCTAAATTTTTTAGATTTTAAAATACGTCCTTCTCTTTGATGATAATTTTTTTAGAAAATTCTTGTAGTTAAATTTGAGATTCGAAAAGTACCAATTTTCCCCTTTTAACGCTTTGTGTATACTTTGAATTGAAATTTTCAAAAAAATTAATTTTAGAAGTTTATTTTTTGCTTGATGATCCTAAATTAAAAATTTCAATTTTAAAAGACTTTATTTTAGGAAATCGAAAAAGTACCTAAGTACAATTTTTACCCATTTTACCCTCTAGAAACAGAAATTGCTAAAAGCCTCTTTTCAAAATATTTTGTTTCGATGGAGGATCCCACATTTGAAAAGTAAAGTTTTTTATGACCATTATTTTATGAGATTCAAAAACTACAAGTATACATTTGTACCAGGGTTCGAAAAAAAAACTCTAACGTACGGTACGTTAGTGTTCTGTACGGAACTATGGAGCGACCGTACGTTATCGAAACGTACCGTTCCAAGAACACATTCACTAAAAAGTTTTTTAGTGGTTGTGAAGGTGTTCGCAAACAGAATTCCGAACGTTATGCCTGCGAGTTGAAGAACAGAAACTTTACGATAACGTACCGAACTAGGTTAGAAACAAAATAAAGTTCTTTTAGTGTTCTGTTTGCGAACTTTTGAGACATTTTTTAAATTTAAAATGGCGATATCTTGAAAACTAAGCAAGATAGGGCAAAACGTAGCACATTTTTGGTTCTTGGGATCTCCATAGTATCGCTAGGCCTCTACACATGGGTAGACCCCATTGGGTCCTTATTTTGAATCTAAAAAAGTTAGCATTCCGGGAAATTTAAAAATGCACATATCTCGCTAAATACTGCCGACACGATGAAAAGTCTAAAAGCATTTTTGTGGATCTTGTCTCGTAGTACATGACCGCTTTTAGACTTTATGTCGTGTCGGCAGTATTTAGCGAGATATGTGCATATTTAAATTTCCCGGAATGCTAACTTTTTTAGATTCAAAATATGGACCCAATGGGGTCCACCCATGTGTAGAGGCCTAGCGATACTATGGAGATCCCAAGAACCAAAAATGTGCTCCGTTTTGCTCCATCTTGCTTAGTTTTCGAGATATCGCCATTTTAAATTTAAAAAAAAAAATATCTCAAAAGTTCGCAAACAGAACACTAAAAGAACTTTATTTTGTTTCTAACCTAGTTCGGTACGTTATCGTAAAGTTTCTGTTCTTCAACTCACAGGCATAACGTTCGGAATTCTGTTTGCGAACACCTTCACAACCACTTAAAAAACTTTTTAGTGAATGTGTTCTTGGAACGGAACGTTAAATAACGTACTGTTTTTTTCGAACACTGATTTTTACCCTATTAAAATCAAAAGTTTCCAAAAAGTACTTTTGTCAGATTATTTATTTCTACAATCCACAATCCACATTGTAAGTTTATACAACCGTTATTTCAAGAGATACAAAAAGTATTTAAGTACCAAGTAGAAAAGTTTAATTCGACTTTGCCGAATTTATGAATACCCTCCACAATGCCTTTTTTAAAGGATAGTACATTTTAACGTAAAAAAACTACCAATTTGGATTAGAAATATTTTATTTTGAGTAAAAAAATCGTTTTTAATCATTTAAAAGAAAAATTACTATTTTTTTTTTGAGTGTAAAACTTTTTTTCGAGTGTAATGTTTTTTATACTGTAAAAATATTTCTGAGTGAATGCACGTACGTATGTACACAAAATATTGACATTTTTGTAAAAAAAAACAAAAATTTTTTTTTGGGTGTAAATTTTTTTTCGAGTGTGAAATTTTTTTCGAGTGTAATTTTTAAGTTACCAATGCTTTTGCTCATAACTTTTGAACCACTGGACCGATTTGGCTGGACCAGGTAAATGATTAACATATATGCTAAACTTCAGAAGCCTCTGTGAAGTCTTTCAAAAGTTAGCGTGTTTTCTTCGGACGGACAGACAGACAGACGGACGGACGGACATCGCTAGATCGACTTAAAATCGATCGAGGATCATGAATATATATACTTTATGGGGTCCTAGACCAATATTTCGTTGTGTTACAAACGGAATGACAAACTTATATATACCCTCTATCACTAGAGTGGAGGGTATAAAAACAATTATTTACCGTTTTTTTTCCATTTAAAATCTAAATTTCAGAAAGGTACTTTTTTCAGAATGTTTTTTTGGGCTGGAGGATTGAATTGTGTATCGGCGTAGTTGAACCTGAAGGACGACCATTCTAAGTTCCAACATGACAACTCATCTTAACACTTTCCTCTAGTTTTGTTTCGATCCCTGATTCTTACTCACCTTATCAGTAACTGATCCATTAAGGTAATCGAAATGTGGTGGGCCTAGTGGTACCGTCGAAAATCTATATATATTTTTTTAAATATAAGAAATACAACTCTTTAAGTTTTTTAATCCATCACTTTTTTAATAAATTTTTCACTTTTTTTATACCTTTCCATTTTGAAATTTAAAATTTAATTTTTTATTTTTTAAATATTTTTTAAAAATTTTTTTTATATTTTATTTTTTTCGACAAAGTAATTTGTATTTTTTAAAAAAATTGTTGCGAATTACAAAAACTATTAACTATAAAATTTCATATCTTTTTTACTGTGTTATTTTTTTTTTAAATGTTCCCGATATTTTTTGTTTCCGCGGCAAATTCAACCTGCAAGCTGTATTTAAATTTGCACTGTTTTTTATAGTTTTGTTTCATTATACAATTCATTTGAGAAAATAAGATTACAAATGTAAAATATTAATATTATTTTTAGTATTAAGGGGGCATGTTTTTTTTATTATAATCTACACCACTTTGTGCTACTAGGTATACTGAGTTTAAGCTGATGTTGGCAACTATGTATGGAATAAAAAAAAATTGTCTAGGTAAATTTGTGGTTTTGAAGATATGGACTGTTTAAGTTGACAATTTTCAGACTAGAGCACGATACTACACTCAAAAAAAAGTGAACTAAAATCTGGGAAAATTAACTAAATTTTGAGAAAAAGAAGGAATGATTTGGCTCCAAAGATTTTTTTTTTGGTTTTAGTTCATAATTTTTCCAATCATAAGGAAAACAAAGTTATTTAATTTTAAGCCAATTTTAACTAGAAAATGTAAAATTATATTACACTTTAGTTCATTCACATTTTAGAACTAGAATCGGTATAGACACTGGACCCATGCGTTCCGACCCCATGGGTCCAGCCCCTGTTAACTCGAGACCCCGTAAAGGACCCATTAAGGGTCCCCATTGATTTTGACCCAAAACTTTTTGTGTCCGTTTCGCTCTACATTGCTTAGTTTTTGAGATACGGTAATAAGGGGTCTGATAGAGTCTTGATATTTCTTAAAAACTGAATAGCTCAAAAACTATTTTCAGAAGTGTTTTACGAGTCAAGAGCTACAAAAATGCCGTTGGTTCTTTTCTCGTGTTGGCAGTATTTACCGAAACATGTGCATATATAAAATCTCGGGAATTTCAAATTTTAGATCTAAAATTAGGGTCTTGAGACCCCGACAGATATGCAGAGCTAGGCTATTCCATAGTTTTCTTTGTAGTTCATCCGTTTCGCTTCTTTGGCAGTAAGATTTTTTTTTCCTAATATTTAAAAATTACATTTAAAGAAAACTATGAACTAATTATAGGTAAATGAACCAAACTCTTTTCCTCATAGGTAAGAAAATCTCTCATTTTTAAGTTAAATTTAACTAAATTTTAGGAAAATTCATGATAAATTTTTAAAGACATTATTTCCTTAATTTTAGTTATGTCTTTTTTTTCAGTGTATGTTAGGCTAGATTTGATCTATGCCATTTTTAACTGTATTTTAGAAACAGCCAATTGTATAACTGTTTTCTGCTAAATAATAGCACACGTTTACAAATTTCGGTCAGCTTTTGGATCAGAGCTGATGAGAACAAATATTTATCGCGTTGAATTCGAATTAAGGTTTTATTTTTCAAGATTGATTTTAGTTTTTGAGTTCTCGCATGTTGGCAGCACTGTCATAACGACAACCAGCTGTTGGCATTGCTAGAAATATTATCTAAATTTATGGTGTTTTCTTTTCTGATAAAAATGTTTGCCTTTTAAAATGTTTAACTCACACCGTCAAAAATTTGCATTTCATTTGACTGGAATCGAACGCAACATACAGCAATATTATTTTAACAGCTGTTTTGAGAAAATAGCACAGAAAAAGTCAGATGTTATATAAGGCAATTTCAACCCCGTGATTTTTTGCACCCTTTTTGCACTTTATAGGGCAGACATTTTTAGAAAAAAAACACGATATTCTTTATAAGGGGTTGACATTTTTTTAAAAAAGAACACAAAAACATAATTTTTGTCGAAAAATGCGAAAAAGGCACATTTTTTGCCAGAACAGAAAACACCATTATTTCTTGAAAATCTAATTGATAAACAACTTGTGAATATGTGAAATGAAATAACACTGTACAACAATTTCAAATTCCAAAATTACGGGGTTCCTACGATTGATTCTGGTAGAGGAGACGTGTGTCGACGTTTTGAAAGATCACATCGGAACTTTATTTTAGAGACGGTTTAAGTTTCCAAGCTTTGGCCTGTTCTTGCAGCATATCGGTATATAAAACTATGTTTTCTTTACATCTGCGATGTAAGGCTGTGTTGAGCAACTTTGTAAAAAATATTATGGCAAATATTTTTGTGGAGTATATTAACCCTCTAACTCCCCCACATAACGTTATTTTTTGGCCCTATTCTAACAAATTTTAAAAAACACCACAAAAGAGGGGGAGGGCGGGGATGAGATGTTCTACAAAAATGTTGGCCATAATATTTTACTGTATATGTCAGAACACACCAAAGCCTACAAATTAACACAAATACAAAGAAAATCCGTCAAACTTAATATTTCCCATTAAAAAATGACAAAAAAATTAACACTTACAATTAGTGGGCAATTTGGAATTTGACTGGTGTTTATGTAAAGTTTTGGACTTTGATATGTTTTGACACGTATAGTAAAATTTTATGGCCAACATTTTTGTAGAACATTTCATCACTGACCTCCCCCATTTTAGGTGTGTTTAATACGATTTTTTAGAATATAGCCAAAAATTACAGTTATGTGTGGGAGTTAGAGGGTTAATTCGTTCCACAAAAATATTTTCCATAATATTTTCTACAAAGTTGCTGAGCATACCCTAAACATCAGATGTAAAGAACACATATTTTTATAGTCAAATTCAAGATTGCCAATTTAAAAAAATTAAAATTACCAACAAAATTAACCCTAAGTGGGCAATCTTGAATTTGACTAGTTTTTGGTGTTTGATTTAAGTTTGGGCTTTGGTGTGTTCTGACACTTATAGTAAAATTTTATGGCCAATACTTTTGTAGAACATTTTATCCCCGCCTTTCGCCTCTTTGGCGGTGTTTTTTACGATTTGTTAGAATAGAGCAAAAAAGTATCGTAATGAGGGGTAGTTAGAGGTTTAATATATTCCACAGAAATATTTGCCATAATATTTTCTACAAAGTTGCTGAATATACCCTAAACATCAGATGTAAAGAACGCATAGTTTTATAGTCAAATTCAAGATTGCCAATTTAAAAAATTAAAATTACCAACAAAATTAACCCTAAGTGGACAATCTTGAATTTGAATGGTTTTTGGTCCTGACACTTATAGTAAAATTTGATGGCCAACACTTTTATAAAAGATGTTATTCCCTCCCTCCTCCTCTTTCGCGGTGTATTTACGATTTTTTAGACTAGAGAAAAAAATACCGTTATGAGGGGGAGTTAGAGGGTTAATATATTCCACAGAAATATTTGCCATAATATTTTCTACAAAGCTGCTGAACACTCCTTACACCTCAGATTTAAAGAAAACATAGTTTCTTATACCGATTTGATGCAAGAACAGGCCAAAGCTGGGATTGTTTTCGAGTTATTACACTGGTCGACATAAACACCTCCCATTAAAATTACCAATAATGATTACACTGTGCAACACGATTTTGTATCTTGGATGGGGCCAAAAAATTAAAGTATACCAATAGTAGACAAAAATCCGCGAATAGTTTTGAAAACTTAGCTCTAGTTCTTTTTATATGGCCCACTGAAGTTTTCAAATTTTTTCCAAAGGAGTTTAGAATAAGCCCAAAAAATTAGGATAAAGTCTACTTAATACTGAGGTAAATAATGTTAAAAGACTTTTTCAGTAAAATTTGAAGGCTGTTCTTTTCTTAGCACATATTACCACTCCATCTTCCATTTTTAGGGGTCGTTTTGGTCCTTTTTTTTCAAGTATTCTCATGGAACACCAATAAAACGTATTAAAATGTTCTACAAAAATGTTCTGCTAGTCTAAATTGGTAAAAACATTTTTAAAATCCAATGATGTGGTGTAGGGTACACTATGGTCGACTATTATAACCACATGCCCTTCCATAATTGTTTCAAATTAAATTATTATTTTAGTAGTGTTCCGCATTGTCTTTTAAATATTTTAAATTCATTTTAACAGCGAAAGCTTCTGTGTAAGAAAAATTAAATATGGTCCAAGTTCTAATGGTATGGAAAGAAATATGGGGATTGAATAAATATACAGTACACCAAAAAAAATAATCCATTAGCCTAGAATTTTTTTTATAAGGCAAAAAAATTTTGCTTCCGAATTTGAACGTCCGGGAAAATTTTGTTTTTCCTAGGCCTGCAACTAATGTGAAACAAATTTGAGGTCAATCGATCAATTTTTTTTCAATTTATCAATTTTTTTTTCAAATTTTTTTTTTAATAATTTTTTTTTTTTCATCAATTTTTTTTTTCATCAAACTTTTTTTTCATAAATGTTTTCATCAATTTTTTTTTCATCAATTTTTTTTCCATCAAATTTTTTTTTCCATCTTTTTTTTTCATCAAACTTTTTTTTCATCAATTTTTTTTATCAATTTTTTTTTTTTTCATCAAATTTTTTTTTCATCAAATTTTTTTTCCATCAATTTTTATACCCTCCACTTAGTGATAGAGGGTATATATAAGTTTGTCATTCCGTTTGTAACTCATCAAAATATCGATCTTGGACCCCATGAAGTATATATATTCATGATGCCCGATCGATTTTAAGACATTCTAGCGATGTCCGTCTGTCCGTCTGTCCGTCTGTCCCTCTGTCCGTCTGTCTGTCTGTGGTAAATGCTGTCACGGACAAAATATTGCACAGAGATGACTGAAACTTAACATATTTATTGGAAGTTCTCCCGAGAAGTTTGGTATTGCATTTGAGCGATATCGGTTAAGCAGTTCAAAAGTTATGAACGAAAATGTAGGCACACCTCAAAAATTTCAGTACATTCAACATAACCTAAAAATACAAAATGCTTTAATTCGGCTTCTGGTTGA
The DNA here is from genome assembly GCA_963921195.1 of Pegoplata infirma. Classification (NCBI taxonomy): domain Eukaryota; kingdom Metazoa; phylum Arthropoda; class Insecta; order Diptera; family Anthomyiidae; genus Pegoplata; species Pegoplata infirma. The sequence continues at coordinate 24,397,887 of OY992536.1, read as the reverse complement.
CATATGTGAACATAATTGAACACCAAATGGTATTTAAACAAGTACGAACATATTTTTTGCCAAAAAAAAAAATAGCGGATTTTTTTTTACCAAAATTTTTTTTCGCGGAAATTTTTTTTTCGCGGACATTTTTTTTTCAAAAATTTTTTTTTTCAAAAATAATTTCCTTTTAAGTAAAGTTTTTTGCAATAATCTTTTTGAAATTGTGGGGGTTATCACTACATTCGCCAAGGCCGAATTTAACTTTTTTACTTGTTTTTTCATTAATTTTCTTTTTCATCAAATTTTTTTTTTTCATCAAAAATTTTTTTTCATCAAAATTTTTTTAATCAATTTTTTTGTTTTTTCATCAATTTTTTTCATTATTTTTTTTTCATCAAATTTTTTATTTCATCCATTTTTTTTCGTAAATTTTTTTACCATATTTTTTTTCATCAAATTTTTTTATCTAATTTTTTATTATCAATTTTTTTTTCTCATTAAAAATTTTTTTTTTCATATTTTTTTTCATCAATTTTTTTACATCAAAAAATTTTTCTTTTCATCAAAAAAATTCATCAAAAACTTTTTTTCATCAAAATTTTTGTTCATCAAAAATTTTGGGTTCGTTAAATTTTTTTTAACATAATTTTGTTTTTCTGAAAAACAAATCATGTTTTTTTTTACAAAAACTACTTTTGCACCAAATCTAAGCTTTTCGCATAAAAATTTTCCATTTGTTTATCAAATGTATATAAAACAAAAGAAGGTTGTATATTCTTGGTGCCGAATCTGTTATATGTACTCTCCAAAATGTAAAAACACTTTTTTGCACTTATTTTTGCACTCACTTACGAAATGTACAGCTCTTTTGGTTTTTTAATGGGGTCCTCGACTGATATTTCAATTCGTTTTGCATGGAATAGCAAAGTAATATAACATTATTTTTTCTAAAAAAACTTTGCTTTGGCAAGTACGGCCAAATCTTCCGCAAAACATTATCATGATTTAATGTTTTGGGCAAGAGAACAAAATTCACAGGCATTTTTTTATTGACTTTTTCACAGAAATTGAGACGAAATTTTATTTGAACGTAGTTTGAGCTATATCCGATTATTTTAACCCGTGGCTATATCGGATTTGAGCTATATCCGATTATTTTAATCCACGGCGCCCTTCGATCAAAGTTTTGGTTTTTTAGAAAATGTTCACCAATAACTCTTACCGATTTGATCAAAGGGCGCCATGGATTAAAATAATCGGATATAGCTCAAACTACGTTTAAGTAAAATTTCGTATCAATTTCTTTAAAAAAGTCAACAAAAAATAGTTTTAATTTTTTGTTTTACATTTTTTGACGTAGGAAATAAACGCCATTTTTTTTTTTTTTGATTTTTGAACAAATTTTAAATGGCACTATCTTGAAAACCGCTTGATCAATTTTAGAAATTCTTTGATATTCATGTTCATCATGCCAAATTTATTAAAAATTATGTATCGCAAATATATTTTTTTATACTTTAATTTTTCAAAAAAATCAAAATTTTTGTGGAAATTTTCCAAAAATCTAAAACTTTGGTCGAAGGGAGCCACGGGCTAAAATAATCAGATTTAGCTCAAATTAATTTTAAATTAGAATTTGTCTCGAGCTCTATATAGGGTCAAGGAAAACAATTTTGATGTATATATTTTTTTTTAATTTCTTAACCGTCGGAAAACTGCAATTTTTTGCAAATTTAAAATAGAAATATCTCAAAAACCGAAAAGAAATTTTAGAATTTTTTAGGAAAACCCCAATTTTTTTTTGCAAATTTCAAAAAGCGATATCTTTAAAAACCGTCAAAATTTATAAATATAATGCATTCAAATTTTATTAAGAAAAATCTGATTTTTTTTTGCAAATTTCATAAAGCGATATCTCGAAAACCGTCAAAATTTATTAATATATTATGCTGCGCAGTTTTTGTTTTATTTTTTTTTTTTAATTTTTAAAAATCCAAAACTTTGAAGGCCGGGCGCCTCGGGTTAATTTAATCTCATTAAAAACATTTTTATGCAGTAAGTATGTTCAATTTTCAAAATAACTGTCTGTTAGGTGTGAAAATATGTACTAAAAATGGAAATATTAATTAGAAATATATTTTCTAAATGCATAATACATTTACATATATATATATTCATTGTATTTTTGCTGATTTAAATAGTTATAGTATTTAAAATATATGTTTCATTTAAAGGGTTTCTTTTAAAAGATATCGAATTGGACAATATATTTTTTAAAGCATTAGTGGCATTCACAATTAAATGTTAAATGTACTTGCAAGTATCTTAACCCTTATGAACCGATTTGTATGAAATTTAAAATATATACAAAAAAGACAATTCTAAGGTTGGGGTGTCTAGGCTTATCGGCCATATCGGAGATGTTAGGATTCAAAAAATGGCTCTAAAAATGGCAAAAATCGTTTTTTTGGATTTTTTTTAAAGAAACTATATGATGTTTCCATTTGAGAAGAAAGGTTTTTTTAATGACTTTGTTAAAAAAAATTTTCATGAAAATGTGTAAATTTTGGGGGGGGGGGGGGGGGGTATTTATAAAGCGATTTTCTCGAAAAAAAAACGAAAAACATATGTCTGAATTTTTTTATGTGGATAGACAAACATCTAAACTTAAAAAAAATAATTTAAAAAAAAACAATAGTGGCCGGCTTTTTGATAAATTGACTTTTTTATACCCTCCACTCTAGTGATAGAGGGTATATATAAGTTTGTCATTCCGTTTGTAACACCTCGAAATATTGGTCTAGGACCCCATAAAGTATATATATTCATGATCCTCGATCGATTTTAAGACGATCTAGCGATGTCCGTCCGTCCGTCCGTCCGTCCGTCCGTCTGTCCGTCTGTCTGTCTGTCTGTCTGTCTGTTGAAAACACGCTAACTTTTGAAAGACTTTACGGAGGCTCCTGAAGTTTGGCATATATGTTGGAAATTTACCTGGTCAGGTTGGTATTGCAATCCAGCGAAATCAGTCCAGTGGTTCAAAAGTTATAAGCAAATTAGTGAATTTCGGCAAGGGGTTTTCTGGAATTTACGAGATTAAACACGCTGTAACTTTCGAACGGTAATTCTGAGGGTACTGAAGTGTGGCATATATATTTACCGTTCCTCTGGTCCGGTTCGTTTTAAATTTCAGCCAAATCGGTCCGGCGGTTCAAAAGTTATTAGCAAAACCGTAAATTTCAGATTAGTTCACCTTAAATTCACGTGTTGAAAACCCGTTAAACATGTTTTAAAAACATTTGTAAGTCAGAAAAATATTTTAAAAGGTATTTTTGTCACACAAAAATATTTTTACACTAAACCAAAAAAAAAATACACTTAAAAAAAAAGTTTACACTCAAAAAAAATTTTACACTCAAAAAAAAATTAGTAATTTTTTTTTATTATTATTATTATTAAATTATTTTTTTTCAAAAATTAACAAAAAAAGTTTTTTTACACTAAAACAAAAAAAAAAAATACACTCAAAAAAAATTTTACACTCAAAAAAAAAATTAGTAATTTTTTTTTTCAAAAATTAATAAAAAAAAGTTTTTTTACAGAAAATAAAATATTTCTAACCAAAAAAAAGTTTACACTTAAAAAAAAATTTTACACTCAAAAAAAAAATTGGTAATTTTTTTTTTTTTTTTTTCAAAAATTAACAAAAAAAGTTTTTTTACACTAAAACAAAAAAAAAATACACTCAAAAAAAATTTTACACTCAAAAAAAAAATTAGTATTTTTTTTTTTTTCAAAAATTAATAAAAAAAAGTTTTTTTACAGAAAATAAAATATTTTTAACCAAAAATGTTATTTTTTTCACGTTAGAAAATTTACTATCACTTAAAAAGGGCATTGTGGAGGGTATTCATACATTCGGCCAAGTCGAATTTAACTTTTCTACTTGTTAAAAAATGGAAAATTTCAGAACGGGTTCTGAAAACGTTCCAAAAAAAATTTAATCGATAGCCCATATAAAACTATACAAGAATGTAAATTTTTGAGATTGTGATGCATTTCATTTTAATTTGATAAATATTTAAACAAGGCAACTTGACACAAATTTAACAATTTTTTCAATATTTGACCACGCCTCCTAAGCCCAGTTTTTGAAAAATTTAAAAACCAAAAATAACCTATTCAGAAATTCACGGTACACATGTTTTTCTGTAGCGGGAATTTGGTGTACCTCATATTGACAAAATGTTCATTAGTTTTTATGAAAAACTTCATAAATATTGTTAAATGTTTCATAAATATTATTAAATGTTTCATAGTATTTTAATAAATTGTATTTTTCTTAAATATTTTATTATATTTATAAAACTATTTCATAGTATTTATGAAATGTTTCATTATATTTATGAAACAGTTACATTAGACGAACATTAATGAAAAGTTTTAATTAATTTATAAAAATTTGTTTCTTAATATTTATGAAAAATTTCATTTATTTAAGAAAATTCTTTAAATTTTTTTTAAGAAATGATTTTATGAATTTTATATCCTACACGGTTCTTGCTGCTACTATTGTGAATGTCACTAATATAGAATAATTAGTTTTACTAATTATTTGAAATAATATATTTATATCACAAGATCACGGCCACACAGTTTGCCACAAGAACAGTACTGGCTCAGAATTCAGTATTTAAACGAATTTGGGACAAATTTGTGTGAAAACCAAGTTATTGCATTAAAAGTGAATTAAAATTAAAAGTGATTTAACTGATTGTCAAGTTAAAGGTCGAAGCCAAACTCACAAGGAAGGAAGGAAGGTTCTTGGACGCGAACTCTCAGATTTTCAGGAAACTAGGATATGAAACGGTATTTGTTTGTATTACACTAAACAAAAAAACTTGTTAAATTACAAGAAAAGTTTGTAACTTTTTTTTTCTTGCTACCTCTTATTCGACAAGCATTCCTTGTTATTTTACAAGCTTTTTACCAATAATTTTGTAATTTTACAAGTTTTTTACCAAAAAAGTGTATATTTTCAATTTTTTTGACTTACAAGAAGGTTTCGTGATTTTACTAGATTTTTTGTTACCTTCTATTTCACGAGATTTTGTAGTAAAAATTACAAACTTTTTGTAGTTTTACAAGATTCTTACCAATAAAATTGTAAATTTACAACTTTTTTGGCGAAATAAAACTTACAAGAAATTCTCGTAAATTTACTAGATTTTTTTTGTAAAAAATCTTGGAAATTTGTAAAACTACAAGAAAAACTGAAAAATTGTAAAAAAAAATGTTGATCGAAAATTATTTGTTAAAAAACAAGGAAAACTGTCAAATATTGGTTAATTCACGAGAATTTCTTGTAATTTTTATTGCGCAAAAAAAACTATAAATTAACAATTTTATTGGTAAAAAGCTTGTAAAATTAGAAAATTATTAATTGTAAAATTACTAGGAATTCTCGTAAAATATAGGAGGTAGCAAAAAATCTAGTAAAGTTACGAAACCTCCTTGTAAATTTTAATCAAAAAGATTTGAAAAAAGCTTGTAAAATAACTAGGAATTATTGTCACATAGGAGGTACACTAAAAAAAAAAAAACTGGTAAAACGCCTGGCAAAATGCCTTGTAATCCCGTTCTGCCCATATTTAACAATTTTCCTTGTTTTTTAACAAAAAATCTTGTACTTTGCTCAAACGAGAACTATATTTTTATTGGTAATTTTACAAGTTTATTTTCGTAATTTTATTCTACCATTTTGAAAGGTTATTTTACAAAAAACAACTGTAATTTAACAACAAAGTTTTTGTTACGAGGATGCTAGTTGAAATAAAAAAAAACTGTTATTTTACAAAAATTATGTTATACGAGTATTTATGTTGTTTAACAAAAAAAAACTATTTTTTTTGTAAATCTTTTTTTTTATTGAAAAATATTTTAAAAAAAAGTTGACATAATTTTGAAAAATTTATTACGAGGATTCTAGTTAATTTACAAAAAAAATAAAAACAGTTATTTTACAAAAATGATTTAGTTCGAGGATTTATGTTGTTTAACAAAAAAAATATTTTTTTTTTGTTAATTTACCATTTTGGTTTTTAAATTTACCATTTTTTCTTGTAAGTTTAACATTTTTTTTTATTTTTCTGGTTTTAAAACAATATTTTTACCAATAAAATTGGTTATTTTACCAATTTTTGGCGCATTCAAAATTACGGGGAAATCCTCATAATTTTACGATAATTTTACCTACCTCCTATTTTACGAGAATAGCCTCGTAAAATCACGAGATTTTTTGGTAACTTTACAAGATTTTTTTTTTGAGTGTAGATACAGAAATTTAGGGTCCTAATAGGGTCTTGAGAATTTTAAAGACTGCGTAAGTAAAAAACGGTAATTGGGAGAGCTTTCAGGTATTTAGCTGTCGTGTTATATAATAAAAAAAGCCTTGTACAATTACAAGAAAAGTTTGTAACTTTTTTTTTGTTACCTCCTCGTTGACAAGAATTCCTTGTTATTTTACAACATTTTTACCAAAAAAAATTGTAAATTTGCAATTTTTTTGACGAGATAAATCTTACAAGGAGGTTTCATGATTTTACTAGATTTTTTGCTACCTCCTATTTTACGAGAATTCCTAGTAAAATAAATTTACTAGATTTTTTTGGTAAAAAATCTTGGAAATTTTAAAATTACAAGAAAAACTGTAAAATTACAAACAAAAATGTAAATTTCGATCGAAAATTATTTGTTAAAAAACAATAAAAACTGTCAAATATTGGTAAAATGGGATTATTATACTTTTTCTAATAATTTAACAAGTTTTTTTTTCAGTGTATGTATACCTTTCAATTTTCTAGACACAGAAATTATGGAGCCTAATAATAGGGTCTTGAGAATTTTAAAGACTGCATAACTAAAAAACGGTAATTCGGACGCATTATAAGAGCCAAGAGCTACAAAAATTATTTTGCATTTTTTGTCGTGTCGGCAGTATTTAGCAAGATATGCGCATTTAAAAATTTTCGGAAATGCCATTTTTTTATTCAAAATTAGGGCCAATTGGGCTCAACACATGTAAAGGGTATCGGCGATACTGTGGACAACAAACTCGCTCCGTTTTGCTATAGCTTGGTTAGTTTTTTTAAGTTTTTTATGCAATAACACTGTGTGACAGCGAAAAAAAACCTGGGATGCGATACTTTTTTTCTAGTAAGTGTTGTCGAGTACAATAATACCCTGTACTTGAAATTTGCGAAACACCTCCAAAATCTTGAGTTACGGGTAAAAATCCGGTTTTTCGAACTTTTTACACTTATAAGCCAGTAACTTTGTTGAAAACCAACCGATTTTAAATTTACCGACGCACAGTGGTCAATTTCGCGAGATAGCGGTCAAAACTCTATAACTTTTGACCGGATTGGTATTTTTTTACGCAATTTGTTTTGTTCTATAGGAGGGACTTTAAGCTCCAATTTGCGTGTTCAAACGTAAAAATCGACTGATAGGAACGTTAGTAATGTGGAGTTAAAAAAGCATTTTAATTTTTTGTTGAGTTTCCATGTAAAAGTTGAATATTTTGACATTTTAAATAGGTATGTTTTTTATAATTTCTTATTTTCTTCAATCGTATTTTACAACCAATACTTATTTATTATTCCTAAACTCAATTTTGGTCAGAAAATGACAACATTTGGCCCCTGACATTTATTTAGTCTCAATATTCACAGGGGCCAAAGGTTGGTTTTTTTGGAAGAAAGCTAATTCTTGTGAGGATTAAACTGAAAAATAACACTGAAATTCCCAACAATATCAATACCATTTGGATATATTATATACAGAACACAACATCGATAAAATTTTAAGTAAACTTTTACTATTGATTTAAAGTGCACATATATTTTATTTAAATGTATTACTAAAAATTTATACTAAAATTAGAAACAAATTATAATCTTTAAACTAGTATTAATTAAACAATATTAGTAAAAATTTCTTCCAAATAGCTTTGATTTTCATTTTGAAGTAGTTGTTTAGCTTCTTCATCTAACTCTAATGAGGTTGATTTCCATTTTTGTCGAATACTGGACATATATGGGTCTGATGTGCACAACAAAATATTAATTAGTACAACATCTGGAAATTTTTCTTGTATTGTGCTCGCGAAAGAATCTGTAGTCTTTGTTCCTTTTTTCTTGCGCTTCTTCTGAGAGATCTCCAATTGGAAGCATATTGTGCTGAATTATTTGTTCCCCATGGAACAAAATTTTGTGAACTGTGGTTGGCATATGTCTCCAAGAATATTTTTGGTTATAAAGGGTTGCTGTCTCATTAGCATACTGACCAAATTTTTTTGCATCTATCTTTTTGCTACATGCTATAACTTCTAATATGATTTGGAATCGTCGTATTAAATCATAATCTACTCCAGTTATAGAAGCTGCAGTTTCTAGATCGGAAAAAAATCTCCTTGCTGTGTTTCCATCATTAGAATTTCCTTCTCCTTGCTTTTGCTGGTCAATTATAAGGCCTATCTCACGGTATTTTTTCTTGAATATCTTTTTTTTTTTTGCTTTCTTTTTTCCAAATTTTCTTTGTTGTTTCTCACTGTTTCGCCTAACGGGCCAAATTCCAAATCGTATCCCAATTTAAGAATATGCTCCATAAAACGAATTCTAGCATGAAGAGGTGACATTCCAAATTCATATGCTTCATTAAAACTATCGTCTTGTGTTGGTGGTTGGCTCAATTGACTTGATGTTTTTTGGCATATGGTGCAGCTTGACGAAGACTTTGTTTCGGTTAAAGCTTGTGCAACTTTTCCATCGATCATTGTAAGTGACATTTTAAAGTAGTGCCTACGGTCAGTACCGTAGTACCGGGAATACCAGTATTCCCGGTTCTCGGCATTACCGGGAAATGGTACCGGTTTCCCGGTTCTTAATTCATTCCCGGTATTCCCGGGAATACCGGTATCCCGGTTCCGGTTCTGACGGTATTCCCGGGACTACCGGTATGTATATTTTGTAAAATTTTGTACAATTAAAATTTTTTTCTTTGCTTTTACCAAAAAAATACAAAACATGTAAAAAACACCATTTCCATTTAATTTTTTTAATTTAAGAAAAAATACTTTCATGATTTTTAAATAATTTTACAAACACAACTAAATATTACTGAAATACTGATTAAATATTGTAATTTAAATATTTTATTGTATAGTATTTTTTTGGTTTTTGAGAACCGGTACCAGGATCAGAACCGGGAATACCGGTATTCCCGGGAATATATCTAGAACCGGGAAACCGGTTCCAGAACCGGGAATACCGGTATTCCCGGGAATACCGAGAACCGGGAAATGGGGGGCACTATTTTAAAGTTAACTTCGATGCATTGGTCATTAAATTCAAATATCACTGGTTGAAGTTCTTTAATTTCATCTCTTATTTTGCCAACTTCTTCAGTTATGACATCTTTAGTTTCTTTTTTGTAAGCAAACTTTATTGGTCTACAAAATTTTGTTGACGAGGGAATTTCATTCTTCCATACATCTATCTCTGCAGCTCTACTAGTTGACGGCTCTGAACCAATATAAGTTTTTGTTAAATGTAATGGAACGAAAGAAATCATGAATAAATTGGCATCTGATGAATTTTCCGCATTACATTGTTTGTATTGTTTCTGGCCAGAGGACCCATCACATCCCCATTTAGAAATTAAAGTCATGTTGCAATTTTTAAACTTCTTTAAATAGTCAGCATCAAATGTCTTTAATAATCGTTCTGCAGTGTGTTCAAGAAGATCCTGCAATATTATTTCTGCTGAACTTGAAGTTACACTAATAGCAGTTGGTGAAGGTAAGCAATCTTTTTGTAATATTAGATGGCAATGAAATCATTTTTTACCTTTTCCAAATGAATTGCCAGATACCACATAATTTGAGAGTTCTATTGTCATTTTTGTCAAAATTTTGATACACCCTTCTATGTGGACTAGGTCCAAATATGGGCCAACTTCTCCTAATTTCAACAGAATTATTTTTTGGGTCAATAAGAACTCTTGTACAAAATTTTATCAAAATATATGCATAATAGCCACTTTCACATACAAATAACTTCTCAAAAAATATGACGTTTGTACCGAATATCTTACCTTGGGTCAGAAAAATTGCTGTAGCTCAAAAAGTGCAGTCCCGATGCATGGACATGTATATATAGGAATGTAGGGGAGAGTTAGGACTACAAAATAGTAAATTTGTGTTTTGACTCAGCTTGACTCACAGGAGTTGTGCTCTATGAAGTATGAAATTTCCGAGAAATTTGACCTTTTTTAAAAAAAATATTTAAATTGTTCTGAAAACAGTAGAGCTTCAATTTTTTTTACAAGTAATAGGAAATAAGTTAAGTTACAACACAAAATTTATTTCGTCCAAAAATCTTCAAAAACAAAAAAGTTATGATCATTTAAACTTTAAAAATTAACTAAAAATATCATAAATTTACTAAATTCTGAAAAAGCCCATTTTGGACCACCCTGTTCTCAGTGAAATAGTTGAAATAGAGTTCTAATTTTTTGGCTCCCGAGGTTTACTACTGTCTACTTTCATATGAGTCTAATAACTTTAAAATCGGAGAACAAAAACCAAGAGGAGTTTTGGCCGCTATCTCAAAATATTGACCACAGTGCGACGGTTTTAGAAAGAAGAAAGTGAGACCTTCCGAAGATCTGAACATAATATTTAAATTATATTGAGACAACTATGCGTATTTCACCAGCAAACTCAATTTTTTTAATAATTTTTTTTATTTTTCAACTTTGGAGATGTTTTTACACATTTTTTTGTTAAGGAACCGTATTATTTATGAATTAATTAAAAAAGTATATTTATTTGTGAGAAAAACTCAACATTGGTTTTTAAAATCGGTAAAAAATTGACCGAGTTATTAAACTTTTAATAAAAACAAAATTTTGGAATAAATGCCTGCACAATGTTTTTATACCCTATAACCGTAGTACGGGGTATATTAACTTTGTCATTCGGTGCGAAACGCATCAAAATATCGGTCTAGAGTCTCACAGCGAATATAATTTTTTGATCAGTGATCGATTCTAAGACATTATAAAGATGGCAAAATATCAGTGTAGAGTCCCATAAAGTATATATTTTTTTGATCATTGATCGATTCTAAGACATTGAAGAGATGTCCGTCATGTGCGGACGTCTGCTTGTAGAATACATCTTGTATAAATGACAATAGAACTCTAAAGCAAAAAAGTTTTGCTAAAGCTCTTGTTCTAAACTGTTGTTGAGAAGGGGAACTCAGCGGCGCGGATGTATGGCCTGCCTGGGACACCTTTCCCTTGCGATAAATGAAAATAAAAAACTACAAGGACGTTTCGCGGTTTTGTGGGGGGGGGGGTTGTGGGTGATGCTGTCAGGGAACACCTTCCCCTAGCAATTAATGTTTACAAATTTATATATTATCATATTTACACTCAAATAATAAAATTTTATATTTTTTTTTTATTTTTGTTTAACATAAAAGGAAAGCGCACCCAAAAAATGGCATTGTTTAATCCCCTTGGTTCAACAGCGGGTCAATGAACTTCATATGATGCAAAAATGTTTTATTTGTTGAACAAATAGACAAAAAAACTTTACAATAAAATAGTGTATTTCTGGTGTTGCATTAGTTCTCCAAGGGAAAACTTTTTTCCCCTGGTCCGGTTTAGCCCATTTACAAACTTTACTGTCCTATTAACATAACACATATTCGTGTCAAAACTTCAGGAGTCTAGCTCTTTTATTTTAGACAGTTTCGTATCTTCCACAGATGGACAAACGGACGGTCAGACAGACGGACAAAGCTAGAATGTCGTAGAATCGATCACTGATCAAAAATATATACTTTATGGGACCCTACATCGATATTTCGATGTGTTTCACACATAATGACAAAGTGAGTATACCCCGCATATTATGTTTGGATGGTAGAAATACATTGTGCAGGCATAAATTACAAAATTTTGTTTTTATTAAAAGTTTAATAACTCAGTCAATTTTTAACCGATTTTAAAATCCAAGGTTGTAATTTACTCTTAAATAAATATACTTTATTAATAAATGAATAAATGGTACGGTTCCTAAATAAAAAAATATGATAAAACATCTTCAAACTTAAAAAATAATGATTTTTTTTTTTTTAAATTGAGTTTGCTAGAAAAATACGCACAGTTGTTTTAATGTTACTTAAATTTCATGTTTACAACTTCGAAAGATATTAGTTTATTCTTTCTAAAACCGTCGAGAAATTCAAAATCGGTTAATATTCAACAAAGTTACTGGCTTATAAGTGTAAAAAGTTCGAAAAACCGGGTTTTTACCCGTAACTCAAGATTTTGGAGGTGTTTCGCAAATTTCAAGGACAGAATATTGTTGTACTCAACAACACCTACTAGAAAAAAAGTATCGCATCCCAGGTTTTTCTGTTTCATTCATTTTTGTAACACTGTGTAAATGAAGAAGCCATTCGATTTTTCAAATTGAATGAAAAGAAAATCGAATGCATTAAATTTTTGAAAGTCGTATGAAAAATAAATCGAATGCATTCGATATTTATAAATCGAATGAGTCTAAAGTGAATTCATTCAATTCTTTAAAATGTGATTGGGGAATGCAATCACTAAATTTTCATTCAGAATGCCAAATTGAATTAAGGAATGAAATCCTTTAAAGATCTGCCTACACTTAAAAAAAAAACTTTGTCAAATTACTAGAAAAAGTCTCGAAATCCCATTTTACCAATATTTGACAGCTTGTATTGTTTTTTAACAAATAATTTTCGATCGAAATTTACATTTTTTTTTGTAATTTTACAGTTTTTTTTGTAATTTTACAAATTTCAAAGATTTTTTACAAAAAAATCTAGTAAATTTGCGAAAATTTCTTGTTAGTTTTATTTCGCCAAAAAAGTTATAAATTTACAATTTTATTGGTAAAAATCTTGCAAAATTACCTAATAATTATTAGGAATTCTGGTAAAATAGGAGGTAGCAAAAAATCTAGTAAAATAAACTCCTTGTAAGTTATAGCGCGTCAAAAAATTTGTAAATTTACAATTTTATTGGTAAAAAGTTTGTAAAATTACAAAATTATTGGTAAAAAGCTTGTAAAATAACAAGGAATTTTTGTCAAATAGCAGGTAGGAAATTTTTGTCAAAAAAAAAAAATCTTTTCTTGTAATTTAATAAGTTTTTTTTTTGAGTGTAAGACTTCTTTGGGAAAACGTCTGATGTAGGTCATACGAAAATACAAAACATTTTCGTATTTCCTTTAGTTTTTACTTTAATCTATTTTCCTTTATAAATAATCTTTCTCATATTAAGAAAAAAAAACTTTTCGCCTTTTTTAGTCCCAACTGCACTTAGAGAAAAATGCTTCATAATATTTATGACATGGTTTCATAAATATTGTTGTCATATAATTTCATTATATTTATGAAACCTTCATAAATATAATGAAGTTTTATGAAAAAAGTCTATGAAATGCACTTTATAAAATTTCATGATTTCATAAAAAAAATCATAAACGTGTCATATGATTTTATTTCTAAAAAAAATGCATCTGCTTTATTAAAGAAAAATTTTATAAATACTATGAAAACTTTTCATTATTATAATGAAACTTGCCATTAAAGTTCGTCCAATGTAACTGTTTCATAAATATTTTATAATGTTTCATAAATACTACACATTAAAAAAATTATGTAGGTAAATTCCAGTGAATATTCACCTAAAACAAATGAAATTTTGTTTAAAAACCATTCCACTATTTTTTTATTTAAAATAAAAACATTTTACAGTCAATTTTTAATGTTAATTTAATGACCATCCAAAACATTAAAAAACTAGTGAATATTCACTTATTTTCTATTGAAAAACAGTAAAACTATAGAAGAAATTTTTTACTACCGAAATTGAATGTAATAGAAAATTCAGTTTTAAGACAGTAAATTATTTTTTTAAACTACAGAAACAGTAGAAAACAAAAAATCCATAATAAAATTAATGATTTTTATTTTAAAATAACGTTACTGATTAATTTTTAAAATAGCCTATTTCATAAAAAATAATATTTTTTAAGTATTTTACTATAATTATGTAACTATTTCATAGTACCATTATAGTGGTTCATAAATACTATGAAATAGTTTCCTAATATGATCAAATATTTAAGAAAAAAAAAATCTATGAAATGTTTCATCGTATTTATGAAACATTTCATAATATTTATGAAGCGTTTCATAAAAGTTTCTGAAATTTTATTCATTATATTTATGAAACCTTTTATTATTTTTCTAACTACTTGTTCCAAACTTTATTTTCAAATGACTTTTGCCAGAGTTACATGTATAAGGAAAAGTTGGAAACTCTCAAACACTTTATCTGCTCACACAGAGAACAGATCCGTTGGGACAATCGAATTTGTCGCCAATCGAACTCATGCGGTCACACCAACAAATTTTAATATTGGGTTTAAATTCGATTGTTGGTATAGATATTCGATTGAAATAACTAATTGTTATTTATGGCTTTGGTTAACAAAAAATTAACACTACACCGTTACCAAAAAAAAAATCATTTTTTCAAAAAATTTTTATTAAAATCGATAAAGAAAACAAATAATACATCAAAATTAATAAGAAAATAACAAAATAATCCTACACAAAAATGTATCTGAATTTGAGACTTTTTTTATAAAAAAAAATTGTCAGAATTTTTTATGTTTTCTAAAGAAAAAACGTCTCGGAATCAGAGAGTTTTTTATCGAACAAATATCTCAGATCTGAAAGTAATAATATAGAAAAAATAACACAGAATCTGAGACTTTTTCTGTAGAAAAAATGTCTCAGCATCTGAGACTTTTTCTTTGCAAAAAATATCTCAGAATATGATACACTTTCTGTTAAAAAATATCTCAGAATCTGAGACTTTCTTTAGAAAAAATGTCTCAGAATCTGAAAGTTTTTCTATAGAAAAAATCTCAGAGTCTGAGAATTTGTCAATGAAAAAAATGTCTCAGAATCTAAGAATTTTTCTATAGAAAAAAAGTCTCAGAATCTGAGACTTTTTCCATAAAAAAAATGTTTCAGAATCAGCATCTTTTTTTATAGAAAAATGTCTCAGATTCTGAGACATTTCAGATTCTAAGACTTTTTCTACAGAAGATTCAGAGTTATTTTTTCAACAGATTCTGACACATTATTTTTCAATAAAAGAAGTCTCAGATTATGGGACATTTTTTCTATAGAAAAATCTCAGAAATTGAGACATTTTTTGTATAGAAAAATTTCAGAATCTGAGACAATTTTTGTACAGAAAAAGTTTTAGATTTTCAGAAATTTTTTGCATAAAAAAGTCTAAGTTTCTAAGAAAAACTTTCTGAAGAAAAAATCTCAGATAAAAAACGTCTCCGATTCTGATACATTTGTTTAATAGATAAAGTCTCAGATTTTTAGATTTTTTTCTATAGAAAAAGTCACAGATTCTGAGAAATTATTTCTATAGAAAAAACATTTTGTCGCATATACTGAAGCATGTATTATACTATAGAAAAAGTGTAATATTCTGAGACATTTTTTTCTATAGAAAAAGTGTCAGATTGTGAAACATTTTTTCTATAGAAAAAGTCAAAGATTCTGAGACATTTTTTCTATAGAAAAAGTCTCAGACTCTGAGACATTTTTTCTATAGAAAAGTCTCAGATTCTGTAATATTTTTTCTTTAGAAAAAGTCTCAGATTCCGAGACATTTTTTTTATAGACAAGAAAATAGTTTGAACGATTGTGAGTTTGAGACTTTTTCTATAAAAAAAAAATATCTGACTTTTTAATGTTTTCTATAGAAAAAAGGTCTTCGAATCTGAGAGTTTTTCTATCGAACAAAAATTTTTCCGGATTCTGGAAAAATTTTTCTATAGTAAAAGTCAGACCCTGATTCTGGGTCAGATATCAGATTCTGTGACACTTCTCCGAGACATTTGTCTATGTAAAATTGTTCCGATTCTGGGACACGCAGAGACTTTTTACTTGAAAAATTATTTCCTTTCATACTTACTATAGGTAGGAAATGCTAGAAAATCTTGAATTTTTTTAAGACTTTCCCTGTGAAAAAGTATCAGACGTTTATTCGTTTTCCATTCACGGATTTCAGATTGAGGTTTTATGTTTGGTTAATCTGCATACACAGTGCTTGTCCCGTTTGGATGCCACCAACAGCATATTCGCTTTATACAATAGTACTTACAAAATTCTGGATATCTCAGTTTTGTATCTATTTGCGGGCAAAATATGCTTAGTTTTATTTTTGTTTTTATTCATAAATGCAATTTTTTCTTACAATTTCTTTGTGTTTTTATAATTTGTAGAAGAAATGCAAAATATTTTTTCTTTATTGACGTTTATATCAAATTTTTTTTATATTCGGTTGTTAGAATAGATTTGAAATAATTGTGACAACCAACTTATTGGTGATTTATTTTAACTATCTTATTAAAGATAGTTGGATCTACTGAAACTGTTATTAATGCTTAATTTTACTAATATTGGTAAGAAGAAACGAATTTTCTGTTGAGCACCTCTAATTGTACCTTACTATATATAGTTGGATCAACCAATATTGATACTAATTTTTAGTTTGACTATAAAAATTTGATATTGGTAGACATAATCGAATTATTTATTGTCGTCATATTAATTTAATGATATTTTCTCTCAGATTATTACTGAAAATATGTTAGGAATACAAATTTTTAGGGGTTGTAATATAAATTTTTAGATTGTAATCGAATTTTAGCAGTTATAATCGATTTCCAACCGATCTTTTCCCTGTGTGCTATTGCCTGGCACTTTCTGGTCAGAGACTGATATTGAAAAAATTATAAATAATTTTTTACTTTTTACAAGTTTGCATGTTCTTTATTATTTCAAAAATAGTTTTTTTTGGATTTTTGTGTCCTTAATGACATTTGCTTTTTTTTTGATTTTTTTTTTACAATTCTTTCTTTTTTTTACAAATGATTATACCGTACTTTTCGCTTATAGTCCATAATGGCATATAATTTCTATTCGATTTATTTTCATAAATTTCGCTTATACTTTAATGGCGTATAAGCGAAAAGTATTGTAAGAACAGGTCGAAATAGCAAATATACAAAACGTTCGTTATGTTAATGTCGAATGCGGCGAAAAAAAATGAGTTTAAGCCTTCGATTCGGTTTCACCAGTAGCCGCAGATTGAGCATCACTAGATTTGCCATCATCAACTTTGCCAAAGACACAGCAGGGACATTTCTCTTTCAAAGCTACACGATATTTAGGATGACTAAAGCGAAATGAGAAAAAATAAAAATTACAGAATCTGAACAGAGGTTAACAATAACAAAGGCCGAAAAAAATTTTAAAATAGTCGAAACCCCAGGACTAGTGTATACTTTCCTTGGATTTGAGCTGCGCTGAATCCAAATCTGTACCAGAATTTCTCCATTACATCAGGTTTTCGAGATATCTTTGCTTAAATTTAGAAAAAAAAAACTTATTTCGCTCTATTTGTGATGTTCTTACTAAGCGAATTCGCCTTTATTTATACAACCTGATACGTCGTCTAAAATTCCAGCTTATTACCTTTAAAATAAATGTTTAACCTCTGTAATATCTTATTCGGCTTTTCGACAGATTTTTGTTACCAATTAAAAAAAAAATATTTTTGAATTGTTAAGATATCCTTCCTAATTGCTGTGATATCGTCCGTTGAAATTTGTATGATATGTTTGATGAATAACTCTCCGCCAAACCCAGAGTCATAAAACGAGGACAAACTTCAGGTTAAGATATCTCAGAGATAAAACAAGATTAGATTAAAGGCTTCTGAAGGTAATTTGTAGGACTTTTAGAGGGCATATCAGCTTTTATAAATAAAAGTGAATTCGGGCCGTTATAACGTCTCGAATATGGGGAAAAAGGTTTTTTCAACTTCAAGCTGTGATATCTCGAAAATCTGATGTGATAGGTGAATTCTGAGATCAGATTCGGATTCTGCGCACCCTTGCAAAAAGTCTAAGGGTAAAAATTTGTTTGCCTGTGATATTTTGAGTTATTACTTACCTAATACCATATACAATGGGATTATAACAGGCAGCTGATTTGGCAAAGCAGGCACCCCAGATGGTATTCAAGGGTGTAAGACCCTCAAATTTAAATAGACCCATACAATTGATGACCAAATAAGGAGTCCAGGCCATAAACCATAAAGAAATTGTTACCAAGGCCACTTTAGCTAATTTACCCTCAGCACTCTTTTCAGCATCCTCACCAGAACGCAATGATTTGACATTCATTTTCTTGGCTTGTTCGCGCATAGCTTTTTCGTGAGCTCCAACAGCCTTTTGGGAGAATAGTTTTATCAATGAAATTCTAGAATTTATAAAAAAAATGTTATTCTTACCGCAATAATATACCAATAGGACCAGCATATCAAAAACAATGGAACATAGTAAACAAATATCGAATAGAAGATCAAATAAGAACGTGGATTCCAATCACGTTCCAAATAATCAATACCACATGATGTTAAATTACCCTCTGGCACATATCTAAACAAAAAACAATTCCTTTAATAAATTTTTTCAAAAATTCCATAATCATTTTTTAGTTTACCTGCTCCATCCAAATACTGGTGCCAATGTCCAAATACTACCAAAAGTCCAGATAAACAAAATTTTCATTAATGCTAATTTAATGGTCATTGGTTGACCCGCCATACCCTTAACAATTACATTATAACGATCCAAGGAAATCCAACACATGGACCATATTGAACTGCAGCCAAAGAATGAACCCAGACCGGAATAAACATCACACATCATTGGACCCAATACCCAAGTTTCATAGTATAGATTAATACCCATCATTGGAGTGTTGGTAATCATAATGCCGAAATCGGAAACCGCTAAATTTATCACAAGTAAATTTGCCGGTGTACGTAGAGATTTTGTGGTGGAGAATATATAAATGACTACGCCATTACCACACCATGATATCATGCCAATTATAATCATATATGCTGTTAGAATTTTAGCCCACATGGGATCCATAGCGGGAAATTGATTCCAATAGGGATGTATTAAATGAGCCATGTCGGGTGTAACCTAAAAGAAAATTTTAAATGTTATTAAGTTTAGAAATCGGAAAAATGTACTTATATGAAGAATATTTTGACAAGGTTTTTAAGATTTAGGGCGGATTACTCAGTGAAAAGTTAGCTGCTAACTGCCGATTTAACGGAGCCTTATGTCAAAATTTGTATGAAAAAGTTAAATTTAATGGAAAGTTATTTTATAACGGAGCATTGAGTAATCCAGCTTTAGGTGTTAAGTTTATCACTGAATGGCTTTTATTAAAATGTCGGCAGTTCAGTGGGGCTTAAGGCCAATTGTCACGTTAGCATTTTAAAATTAATTTCTAATCCTAACAAATATGAAGTATAAACTTTTACACCTCTTGACAATTCGGATCAATGCACCATTTCCGCATATTTCTCGTTCCTCAATTTTTGTAACGGTTCGACAACAGCTACGAGGATTTAATTTTTCACATATTACAAGACTCGTTGTAGCAGAGCTCAACGAAAGCGGCCGGGATCTTAGTGTGTAAGAGATTTTTTTTAAGAAAAGATTCTTTACAAACAGCAACATTGTGCTAAAGTCATTTGACTTCTCGGGGCTGTAAGAGCTTTTCGTCGTTTGTCAAAATAGTCAATAAAAATTTTAGTTCGTCAATCCCGAATCTTTTAAAAGACGACTAAGTCTTAATTTACCAGGTTGAAAAAGCTAACCTGTTGGGTGATATCTTTGCAAAAAATTCTTTCTTACCAGATATAATTAACCACTGCCCGAATTCGCAATTATCAATCGATTTGTCTAAAATTTGAAACTTAAGTTTCGCATGACCTAAGGACGAAGCCTATTGAAATTGGAGAAAATCGGTTCATGTTTAGACCTAGCCCCCATAAGAAGTGGATATTGGGAGTAGGTTTGTTCAGCAAAAATGTTGGGGTGTAAAAATTAATGGGGATCGGCCTTACATTGCACTCCTCTAGGAGCGACTCCTATGAAACAGGGGGGGGGGGGGGTCGTGGGTTCGATTCCCACCAGAACTCTTGGTTTTTTCGCAACAACAAGACTACAGTCATTGTTACCAGTTCTTGGTTAGGTTGAAATTATTAAAAATTAGTAACTAAATAGTATGAAATAAATACAAACTTGAACATTTGATCAAAAACAAGTAAAAAAGTAAAATTCTGGCTTGCCGAATGTAGTGATACCCTCCACAATTTCAAAAAGATTATTGCAAAAAACTTTATTTAAAAGGAAACTACTTTTGAGAAAAAAAAATTTAAAAAAAAAATTTCCGCGAAAAAAATTTTGTTAAAAAAAAAATCCGCGATTTTTTTCTTTTTTTGTCAAAAAATATGTTCGTACTTGTTTAAATACCATTTGGTGTTCAATTATGTTCACATATGTCAACCCGAAGCCGAATTAAAACATTTTGTATTTTGAGGTTATGTTGAAGGTACTGCGCAATAACTCCCAAATGAAATAAGTCCCAATGAAATAATTCCCAATGATATAAGTTCCAAGAAAAATGAATTAACTCCACACTTTAAAAAATGAAATAACTCCCAAAGAAAAAATGAAATATGTCCCAATATTTGGGAGTTATTTAAAATCAAAATAATAACTCCCAAAAAAAATGAAAGAACTCCCAATGAAATAAGTGCCAAAGAAAATGAAATAAGTTCCCATTGTTTTTTTGTAATAAAGGTTTTCTGCGTAGCCGGCCTTCGGCCGGGCTTAGGGATTACATACTCCATGCATTAAACCCACCCTCTCTGCAAACCAAAGCTATTTGGGTTATCAGGCCTTCTTGAGGCAAATTTGATAGCCTAAAGGCCTGCTACCCTAGAAAACTTTACTTTGCGGAGAGGGTGGATTTAATGCATGGATTTTGTAATCCCTAAGCCCGGCCAAAGGCCGGCTACGCAGAAAAAATTTTAAGCAAAAAAAAAAACAATTGCACAGAAGTGTATATTGTTTTCATTTAAAATGAAATAAGTCCCACCATTGATGAAATAACTCCCAATGCTTAACAAGAAATGAAATAACTCCCAATCTGTTTTTTGTTGGGGTTTTTTTCATTTGGAAGTTATTTCATAATGAAATAAATCCCAACAAAATTTGTGCAATAAGTCCCACTTCACTGGGACTAATTTCATAATGAAATAAGTCCCAAATCGTATGTAAAATTTTTGGGAGTTGTTTCATTTATTTTTTGGGAGTTATTTCATTTGGGAGTTATTGCGCAGTACCTATGTTGAATGTACTGAAATTTTTGAGGTGTGCTTACATTTTCGTTCATAACTTTTGAACCGCTGAACCGATATCGCTCAAATGCAATACCAAACTTCTCGGGAGAACTTCCAATAAATATGTTAAGTTTCAGTCATCTCTGTGCAATATTATTTCCGTGATAGCATTTTCCACAGACAGACAGACGGACAGACGGACATCGCTAGAATGTCTTATAATCGATCGGGCATTATGAATATATATACTTTATGGGGTCCCAGACCGATATTTCGATGAGTTACAAACGGACTGACAAACTTATATATACCTCTATCACTAAGTGGAGGGTATGAAAATAAATAATATAACCAAATATGAATGCAATCGATTCATGTTAGGAACTGGAACTAATTTTTTTGGCAAACAGCTGTAGTGTATTATATTTTCGGTCTTGACCGACTATAATTTTCCTACTTATTTAAAATTTGTTTTTAATTTAATTTCAGGATTAACAGAATATCATCTGGATATAAGGATATATGCAATGGCTTCATGGATTTATGCGAAATTTGTTTCAACGAATAAAATATCTTGAAGGTTAACAGGTTATACACCAGTTTGCTACTTTTAGATCCAATCCGATGTTGAATATACTTTCTAGAGGTTAGGCAGAGGAGCCACCACCAGAGTTGTCGAAAATTACTTTGTATTTTGACGACAGTTAGAATAAATAATTTTAAGATCAGATTAAAGATATTGTTAATAAAGCTGGACGCAAAATAAGATCATACATTTTTGCGTAAAACTACAAAGTCAAATGTTTTATTATACAGAGCAACTGTGAAAATTACGGGCTGGTAAGTATAATGAAACCTTCCAAAAATTCATTGTGGGATCTTTTAATTTTAATGACCTACTAAAGTTTAAATTATCCAAAAAGTATGAAATTAGTTGGAAACCAGTGTAAAAATACTGCAAAAATGTAGCATCGTACAAAGAGGGTTTTCAGAAAAAAGGTAGATACCTGCCTATTTCATTGAGGTTGACGCCCAACGTGGGGCTCAAGTCACGAAAAGAAGAATATTTTTTTTTTCTTAACCTTGCACACACCCAAAAATAATCATTTTTCGTAAACCTTTTTTTGGCGCCCAACGTGGAGCTCACGTCCAGAACAGAATAATTTTATTTTCTTAACTTACCACCATTACTTTTATTAAGCTTTTTTTGACCTCTTATTAAAAATTAGTTGGAAAGCAGTGTAAAAGCACTCCAAAGATGTAGAATCGTACAATGAGGGTTCTCAGAACATAGGGCAAGTATCTTGCCTATTTCATTGAGTTTGGCGCCCAACATGGGGCTCACGTCGAGAAAAGAAGAACAATTTTATTTTCTTAACTTTGCCATTACCAAAAAATTACACTTCTTAAAGTATTTTTTTGGCGCCCAACTTGGGGCCCACGTCGTGGTAAGAATAATAATTTTATTTTCTTAACTTTGCCACCAACAAAAAATAACATTTCCTAAGGCTTTTTTGATCTTTTATTAAAAATAAGTTGGAAGACAGTGTAAAAGTACTGCAAAGATGTAGGATCGTACAATGAGGGTTTCAGAACATGAGTAGTTATTTGCCTATTTCATTAAGTTTGGTGCCCAGCGTGGAGCTCACGTCGCGAAAAGAAGAATAATTTAATTTTCTTAACTTGCCACTACCAAAAAAAATAAATTTTGTAAAGCTTTTTTTGGCGCCCAACGTGGAACCAACGTCGGGGTAAGAAGAATAATTTTATTTTTTTAATTTTTTTACCTACAAAAAGTAAAATTTCCTAAGGCTTTTTTGACCTCTTACTAATTATAATAACATTTCTTAAAGCTTTTTTACCTCTTATAAAAAATAAGTTGGAAAAAAGTGTAAAAGTACTGCAAAAATGTAGAATCGTACAATTATTGTTCGCAGAACATAGGTAGATAGCCTACTATTTCATTGATTTTGGCTCCCAACGTGGGGCTCACGTCGAGAAAGGCATAATAATTTTATTTTCTCAATTTTGCCACCACCAAAAAAATTATATATCTTAAAGCTTTTTTTGGCGCTCATGTCCAAAAAAGAATAATGATTTTATTTTCTTAACCTGTCACCACCAAAAAATTACATTTCATAAAGCTTTTTTTGACCTCTTATTAAAAATTATTTGGAAAGTGTAAAGATGTAGAATCGTACAATGAGGGTTATCAGAAGATGATTATTTCATAACATGATTATTTCATGTCTATTTCATTGATTTTGGCTCCTAACGTGGGGCTCATGTCGAGAAAAGAATAATAATTTTATTTTCTTAACTTTGCCACCACCAAAATAAAATAAATTTTTAAATCTTTTTTTGGCGCCCAACGTGGGGCACACGTCGCGAAAAGAAGAATAATTTTATTTTCTTAACTTTGCCACCTACAAAAATTAACATTTCCTAACGCTTTTTTTGACCTTTTATTAAAAATAAGTTGGAAAACAGTGTAAAAGTACTGCAAAGACTTAAAATCGTACAATGAGGGTTCTCAGAATATGGGTAGATACTTGTCTATTTCATTAAGTTTGGCGCCCAACTTGGGGCCCCCAAAGATTTTGAAAACCACCAAAAATTACATGTCTTAAAGCTTTTTTGGCGCCCAACGTGGGGCTAATGTCCAAAAAGGTATAGTAATTTTATTTTCTTAACTTACCATCACCAAAAATTTACATTCCTTAAAGCTTTTTTTACCTCTTATTAAATCTTTTTTTGGCGTTGGGCGTTGGGCGCCAAAAAAAGATTTAAAAAGATGTAAAACCGTACAATGATGGCTCTCAGAACATTGGTAGATACTTGATTTTTTTCATTAAGTTTGGCTCCCAGCGTGGGGCCAACGTCGTGGTAAGAAGAATAAATGCATTTTCTTAACTGTGCCATAATATAATTGTAAAACAGTGTAAAATCACGGCAAATATGTACACTCAAAATAATAACTCTGTTAAAAACTCTGTAAAATGACTGTAATCTCAATTCGACAGTTATTTGACAAAGTTATCTGTCGAAATACAGATTTTAATAATATACTTTGTATTTTCTTGTAACCGAAAAACAAAATTTTATCTGTAATTTTACTTTTTACTTTGTAATCTCTATTTTAGAGATAATAAACAGAGTTTTTTGTTAAAATACAGATTTTATAAAATACTTATGTTTTTTCTCGTAACCAAAATACAAAATTTCAACTGTATTTTTATTTATTGCTCTGTAATTATAAACCCTGGAAAATTTTACGAGGATGTCGTGTAAAATTGGAGGTACTCGTAAAAAACTTTCACAAAAATAAAAAAAAGTAAATTTACAATTTTTAAGCATTAAAGCGGGCAAATTTACTCGATGGCATTTTTCAATTGTCAACACCAGATTGGCTATTTGACCAGAAATCAAATAGTAAATAAAATAGTCAAATTCTGGTCGCTTTTATCAATATTTTACAGATAATTCTGTAAATTTACAGTTTTTTTTATCGAAATCATTTTACAGAGTTTTCTTTGTAAAATAACAAAAAATCTTGCTGGTTGGAAATCTATGGTATTTTCTGCTGGCTCAGCAGAGTATCTCTGTAATTTAACAGAGTGATTATTTTGAGTGTAGACTCGTACTATGAGGGATACCAGAACGTAAGTGGATTATTGGCTATTTCACTGAGTTTGGCTCCCAACGTGGGGCCACGTCGTGGTAAGAAGAATAATTTTATTTTTTTTAACTTTGTCACCACCAAGTTATTACATTTATTAAAGCTTTTTTGTTCTCTAACTAAAAATATAAAACAGTTTTTGTAACATTACAAGAATTTTGGCTAGAAAATTATTAATAAAAAGTTACAAGTTTTTTTTTAGTTTACAAAAAATTGGGTTATGAAACCTAAAAATTGTTTTTTTCCTTATTAAAAATGGATAATCTTAGACATGTTCTGCTAGCTGAATTTTATTTTGAAGTATTATCAAAATCGTCTAGCTCTTACCTTATCTGTTACTGATCCATTTGATAGGTAGGCAAAGCTAGGCCCCAGCATGGGTGATGAAAATCTTAATTAAAAAAAATAAAACAAACACTTTCAATTATAGTATTTTTCACTAAGAATTTCCTTTTTATACCTTTCCATTTTAATTTGTTTTTTTTTATTATTTTTTTATAAAAATATTTTATTTTTTTGTTAAACCGTGTTTAAGCCCAAAACGTATAAATTTACATTTAGTAAAAAAAAAGTTAGAAAATTATTTTAACTGCAATAAAATCTCATTTCCTTTTTTATTTTTTTATTTATAAATATTTTTTTTAAAAAATATATATTTCGCGCTATAATTTTTTTTTAACCGTTTCGGAGTAATCGCGACTATTTAGAAGACGATTTCAACCTGCAAACCGTATGCAAAGTTGCACTGAGTTTTATAGTTTCGTTCTAGTCTCAAATTTCATGCCAACAAAATAAGATTATTTGTTTTACATTATGTATTTTAAGGGTCTGCTAATGTAAGGCAAGATCGTACAGTGGGGCGCACAAATAAATGTGGTCGTAAAAAAATTCTAACAATTACAAATAAATAACGCAGTGCAACAGTGAAAACACAGAAGAACTTGAGTATAAAGGCTCGATTCTATTACCAAAAGGTAGTAAACCCCTTTTTTTGGATTGTCCAGTTTGGTGACCAAATTTTATTGGTCTCTAAAGATTCTGAAAACCAGTGGACCTTCAAAATGTGGTATCATCAGTTTTTGCCTAACTACCTTGGTGATGGTTAGGTTAGGTTGGATGGGCGTCCACCATTTTAGCGAATTCGCTCGGAGGCCATAATGCCCATTGTCATTTCCCTGCTCCCCTCTAATATAAAAACTTTTTACTTCTTGAACCATCCCGATTCTCTAAGATATTTTGCTAGAGATGTCAATGAGACACCGTGGTGGGTGCTGTGGCTTAGTGGTTAGCGCGTTGGACTACTAGCCATCAAGCCTGGGTTCGATTCCCGGCTCTGGCAGAACAACACTTTGTTCAGATATTTGTTAGTTTCTATTTATAACTAATATTTATCGCAGCACCCTCCTTCGTTGATAAATAGCACTAAAACGTCAACGAAGTAAAATAATAAAATAATGGCTATTAAACACAGCTTCAAAAATAATTCGGCAGATCAATAACAGATGACGATGCAACAACTGTACTCAAAATTATTAACACGCGCAATTTCAGTGTTGCCATACTGAAGCCCTTCTATCTTTCAAATCTTTCATCTCCCTTCTATCCCCTTTCCGAAAGAAACATCACGGTTACATTAGTAATTGATAGGCAGCATTGCCTGAGTGTTGTTTCTTTAAAAAAAAACAAAAAAAAAGAAACGGACATTCACATAACAAATGCTTCACTGACTCCTCGTCCTCCACTTCCCTAAAACTTCTACAATAGCCCTTATCATAAATCCCCATACGCATGTCCATTTTGCCAATAATACAGTGTCCAGTACTGTCACTAGTAGGCTAACCGCCCGTTTGCCAAAAGTAAAAAGACGTTTTGTCCTCTTAGAAGTTGGCAGTGGCCACTTGGTTCGCGATATCCTCCACGTGGTCAGTGATATCCACCTATCCTTCATTCTATTCTCAGATACCCTATCAATTTAGTTCATCAATTCCCCTATAGGAACCGAGATGTCAGGTTCTACACGTTCCCCCACCGATTCCGAGTCATTTCTCGAACATTAATCAGCCAATTCTTTGACTCCACTATGTTCAGGGACCAAGATTAGCTTGACTGTGTGCTAACTGATTCGACGAAGGCATTGTATACAAAAAAATTTAAAAAAAATTTAAGGGTGCAAATATTTCCAAAATTATTTAAATCTCAATTTTGGAAATGTTTAAAAATTTAAAACTTAAAAATCGCATACTAGAGCACTGTTAAGATTTTTTTGGATTTTTATTTAAAAAGCACGTAAAAAAACAAAAATTAAAAAAAAAAATTGCAATTTGGACCATTATTGAAGAAGTTATGAGTAAAAGAAGTTTGAGTAAGGGAACAAACTACTAATTTTTAAAAATTCGATATATTTTGAACGGGTCATCAAAAAAATCTGAAAATTTACCACGATGAAGTTTTCGAAGGGTACTTAAAAACTGTAAACAAATTGGAAAAATCTAAAAAAAAATTATTCAAAGTGTCTGATTTGACATGGAATGCCCCATATACTTTATCGGGTCCTAGACCGATATGTCGATACGTTACACACGGAATGACAAAGTGAGTATACCCCCATACTCTGGTTGGAGGGTATAAAAAATCTGGTATGTTGAAAATTTGTAATTCGACAGTTAAAGAAAATAACAAAAATTTTAATCAAAACATTGATTGACTCATTTGAATTTTGTTGATTAATAGATATAATTGAACATTTTTAGCCAATAATTTTTTGTGTTTCTTTTCTTTGAAATTTATACACGGAATAGAGAAAAAAATCTAAGATCGACCTGTCTGAGCTTATATGCTCAATTAAGTTTTTAATGGTAATCTGGGGTCGAAGACAATGTTATTAATTAAAATTGTTATTAAAGTTTAAATAAGTAAAAATTAATGATTTATTCGTAGATTCTGTTACTTTAGTTCCACTGTACGTTCGTACATTTTGCCGCATGGTCCGTTGAGATGACCCTCAATATAAATATTTATACATATATTTGTTTGACATAGTTAGCAATAATTCTGTTTACCTTTAACTGATTTTCATATGTTAAAATATTTCTGTCTCAAGGTGATTATTTAAAAATTACAATGTTAATATTGTAATTATTTTAAAGGGTTTCTTTAAAAGATGAGGTGCAACAAAATCTTTAACACTAGGGTTGCCCAGGCATGCCTTAGGATGATGGACATTGTCTAACAGGTGGGCACCGCTCGTCAATCAATTAATGCTGTGGTTACATGATTAAGTAGAAGAAGTGTAGAATATCGAACAGTTTTCAGGCAGTGTCCTACGCTTTCCAAGCAATGCTTTTATTTCTTGGAGTTCGAGCAGTTCTGATCTTGTAAATGTCGAAATTCCTTTTACTAGCAGCAATGGCCACACAGAAAAAAAAAACTTATTTTAGATAAAAAATTCATAGATTCAATTAAAAAATTAATTAAATACAGACCAATGAAAAATAAAAAAAAAAAAAAAAATTAAAAAATCAATTAATTTAAATAATTAAAAAAAAACATTAAAATTTTAATTAAATGAATTAAAAATTTAATTGAAAATTAAATAAAAAAAAAAATATTAAAATTTCACTTAAATAAATTTAAACTTTAATTGGAAATAAAATTAAATATCATCTGAATTTTAATAAGTTCACATAAAATTTTATTATTAACCTTTTATATACATAAAACTATAAACAAAATGAGAATTAAAAAACTATACTAGAAATTAAAAAAAAAATTCTCAAAAATTTGTTTATACTTACATATCTGTTTTATTTGTTGATGCAGTAAAAGAGTACACGTATTTAACAAATCAATTAAATTGATAACTGATATCATAATTAAAATCAATGAAAATTTTAATTGAAATAAAATATACAATTTTCTGTGCAATTGGTGTAACAGTGTGAATCTTTGTAGTTCCAAAAATATTTGTTCAGTAAAACTAGTGTTAAATACAGTGTCATTAGTTGTACTTATATTTTGACATACAATATTAAATATTTTCTTATTTTTTGTATTTATTGTCATAATATGTACATTTTTGTGCATAAATATGTATACTTTTGTTTTAGAAATTTGTACAAGTTTTCAAAATCAATAAAAATAAATCAATATTTTAAAAAAACTAATCATGAACTTTGTTGTGATTAGTTTTTTTTTTTTTTAAATACTAATTTTGTTACAACAAAATTACAGGTGCAATGATGATGATTCTAATCTATTAAGAAATCCTGATTAATTTTTATTAAAAAATAAAGTCGTGCAAAAAAAAAATTTGAAACAGAAAAATAATTGTTTTGAAAATTATTCTATGAGAATATTATGGTGTAATAAGTAAGACAAAATGACCTCGAGCCAGAATAAATCTACTCCAAATATAATATTTTAATATAATAATGACACAATATTTATTTTTAATAAATAATTTTAGGTTTGGACAGTAGCAATTGTCATTTAAAATCCTTATGCTACTTGTAGTATATTATTCTTTCAGAATATTATGGTGTAATTAGTAAGAAAAAATTACCTCGAGCCAGAATAAATCTACTTAAATTATCTACTTAGAAATCTTTAAATCTAATCTAATTTAAACTAAATCCAAGTTCAATCTAAAATAAAATTTAAAACATAACCAAGAAACTTTTTTTTAAATCAGTTCCTACTGCATCTCAGAACTGCACTGATTCCTCGGTACTTAAAACTAAAAAGGGCTAAAGATATAAAAAAAATCCAGAGTCTAGATTAATAAGTAGTACAATTTTACCTTCCTTTTACCCTGAAAATATATAAATTTATAAATATGCCATTCTCTTAAAGAGAAGGGGGATCTTACAAGTCAAATTTCGAGTTCCTGTAGACTGTAGTTATTTTTTTTTTTTTCAACAAAATTTTTATTTTGTATAATTTTTTTCTCAATATTTTTTAAATTTTTGGCAAAATTGTAGCCACAGTCCAGCTTAACAACTCGTATAACATATCAAAAGAATCTGAACGTGTTAAAGAACCCTAATTCGCTAATGTAGACCACTATGTACATTAAAATTAGTCGATTTTAACTAAAACAAGTAAAAAAGTTAAATTCGGCCTTGCCGAATGTAGTGATACCCTCCACAATTTCAAAAAGATTATTGCAAAAAACTTCATTTAAAATCAAATTACTTTTGAAAAAAAAAATTTTTTGGAAAAAAAATTTTGGAAAAAAAAATTTCCGCGAAAAAAATTTGGTAAAAAAAATCCGCGATTTTTTTCTTTTTTTGTCAAAAAATATGTTCGTACTTGTTTAAATACCATTTGGTGTTCAATTATGTTCACATATGCCAACCAGAAGCCGAATTAAAGCATTTTGTATTTTTAGGTTATGTTGAATGTACTGAAATTTTTGAGGTGTGCTTACATTTTCGTTCATAACTTTTGAACCGATATCGCTCAAATGCAAAACCAAACTTCTCGGGAGAACTTCCAATAAATATGTTAAGTTTCAGTCATCTCTGTGCAATATTTTGTCCGCGACAGCATTTTCCACAGACAGACAGACGGACAGACGGACATCGCTAGAATGTCTTAAAATCGATCGGGCATCATGAATATATATACTTTATGGGGTCCCAGATCGATATTTCGATGAGTTACAAACGGAATGACAAACTTATATATACCCTCTATCACTAACAAGGGAAGTCTCCCTGGTGTCACCCTCCGATCTTCATGAAATTTGGATATGTTGATAAGAACGAAAATTAATTCGACACGTATTTTTTTTTAGCGGCCCAAATTCATTTTTTAGAGGGGTCGATTTGTATGGGGGGAAATTGACCTTTTTCAGTTTTTCACGATTTAAGCCTATTTAAACAAAATTAATATAGGCATGTGTGGTATCAGATTAAAGGTATTAAAAATACCTATCTCGTGGTGTTAACAACGGGCCATAGAAAATAATATTTTTCGACTTATTAACAAAAATGTCCTAAAATTTTAGTATTTTACTCAATATGATGAAAAGTTGTGCATGTTTGGACACATTCTTAGCACACGTAGATAGGTTTTCCAAAGACCTTTCATTTGGTATGCAACATGACTAGGTTTCTTTGCATAGTATAGGAGATAAACGAAAAAAACTGAAAAATGGCCTTGTCTTCCCCCCTCCTTTTTACCCCCTAAATATGAATTTGGGCCGCTAAAAAAAAATACGTGTCCCTTTATTTTTTCTGCTCTACAAAATAAAACCAATTCCATAAAGATCCGCGGGTGACACTAGGGAGACTTCCCTTGTAAGTGGAGGGTATAAAAAGTGCACAAAAAGCCACAAAACCGCACCACAATTGCCCCTAGAAGGATCAAATACAAAACCGACCTCCTCCTCTCCTCCCTAACAGTTTTTGCAAATATACCTTATCTCTGTCTCCACTCCTTAAGAGGGCTCTAATACAAAGATAAAATTTGTATAATCCTGCTCCTACAGCTCTAACTGCCGCAAAAGTGTCTCTAGAGGGGTCATATGTATGATCGACCCTTAATATTTTGTCTATCCCAACATCTTCTCAAAACATACCCACGCTCCATCTCTAACCCTTAAGCCGGTCCCCATACAACATTTTTTATTTTATTATAAATTTATTTTATGAAATCAGCCCCTACCGCTTTCATGTTGCCTCCTTGAGTGGTCAAAGGTGAGACCGACCCCTATTTATTTTTACCTATCAACATTTTTTCCGAACATACCTACACCCTATCTGTACTCCATATGGGGGCTCTCGTACCAAATGACATATCTATAAAATTTGCCCTCACCGCTCAAAAAGTCCCAAGAGTGCCCCTAGTGGAGTCAAATGTATGACCGACCCCCAATAGTTTTTGAACCTGAACATTTTTTCCTATAAATTTATAAAGGCTGAAAATTTGTGTGTAAGTTGCATTTAATAGGAACTGAAGCATATCAAAAAATCATTTAGAACGGAATGCCCTTTATATAGATGAATCCCTAAACTTATGCAGTAAAATATTTTTTTTCAAAAAATCCAACTTTTGCTAAATCAAAAAATTTTTTTTACGAAAAGTGTTTTTATCACAGTACAGACTAGTATGCAAACAATGGTGCTAATTGCGTACTTTTCAATATGGTGGTATAGTTTTTAGTTCAGAATTATCATCGCTGTCTACTGTATGTGTGCCTTTACGTGTGAGCTTTTGTGCATGTGTTTATGTTGTTTGTTTACGTTTTGTATGAAACGTCAAAAGTTACACCGTGTGCTGTCACTAATACTTACACACATCAAATGCAACACTGTGAACCTACTACTCATGTATTGTGGTTTTTATACAATATCTCAAATTCTAAGTTTTTCAGAAAATTTCCGACTGGGTATGCATTAACATGTCATCTGTTTATGTTGCTCTCTTATTTACAGAGTTACCAGCTTAACAAGTTTGTCTAATATTGGAGGATTTTTGGGGATTTTTTGGGGATTTTTTTTAAATTCTCACTCTAGGGATTCAAACTAGAGATGTGCTAGTGACACAAATTTTTCTTGAATCACGAGTGAATCTCACCTTATCGTAAGTGGAATTTAGTTTTTGTCACGTGATCGTGCCCAGCAAAAACTTGCATTACCAAGTAATGAAATGTGTAATGGGAAATTCAAAAGTTATAACTACTTCTGATTCGAATTACCTTTCCCATTACATTTACAAGCAAATGTGCCAAATGTAATGATTATCAAACCAGTAACTAATTACATATATACTTACAGGTAATGAAAAAAAATATTTAAAAAAAAAAATTTAAAATATAAAAAATATTTAATTTTATTTAATTTTTAATCAAAATAATGTACAGTGAGTCAAAAAGTGAAAATCTAGTTCTGATTTTTTTTATTTTATTAAAATGACTTAGGTAAGTCATTATTAATAAGTCCTTATTTTACACTAGCTTACCATCCCGGTACTTCGTTACCGGTTGTGTTGAATACTGGATAATAGAAGGATCACGATTACTCTATTGATTTCCAAAAAATTCCCCTACGTAGTCTTTGTTTTATTTACTTGTGGACGTTTAAGTCTTCCATAAAAAAATACTTCAATGAATAATTTAAACAATAAAATTTGAATTTTGGATTTTGAGTGAATAAATATTTCAGTGAAAAAAGAAATAGGAATAAAAAAAATAAGTTTGAGTGAAAAAATATATAGAGGGAAAAAATATGGAGAAAAAAGCTAAACACGAAAAATTTGAGTAAAAAATATCATTCCATATTGTTCCCTGCTCGATTCCATTTTGTTCCCCGTTCTACTCCATTTCATTTCCAATTCCATCTCCTTCTTCTAAGGTCATTA
Source organism: Pegoplata infirma (assembly GCA_963921195.1). Lineage (NCBI taxonomy): Eukaryota > Metazoa > Arthropoda > Insecta > Diptera > Anthomyiidae > Pegoplata > Pegoplata infirma. Next base: position 24,364,439 of record OY992536.1, on the reverse strand, counting down.
TTATAGGAGCAAAAAAAGTACCAAAAGTACACTTTAATACCCCCATTAGAAACGGAATTTCCAAAAAGTACCTCCTTCAGAATGTTTTTTCTTCACCGAAGTATCCTATACTCCATATTTCAATTATATAGGATCATTGTTTCAGCAAATATTAAAAGTACTTTTTATCCCCGTTAAGAAACGGAATTTCCAAAAAGTACTTTTCCACATCTTTTTTTTTCACCGAAGAATTTTACATTCCAAATTTTAAGTTTCTGTGACCATTATATTTTTTGGAACCTTTTCCAATTTCAAGTTTCTATGATTTTTATTTCAGGAAATAAAAAAGTACCAAAAAGTGTACTTGTGGTACTTTTAACAAAACGTACTTTTTATAGAAGGTACTTTTTACAAAAGGTACTTTTTATAAAAGGTACTTTTTATAAAAAGTACTTTTTATAAAAGGTACTTTTTATAAAAGGTACTTTTTATGAAAGGTACTTTTTATAAAAGGTACTTTTTATAAAAGGTACTTTTTTTAAAAGGTACTTTTTATAAAAGGTACTTTTTATAAAAGGTACTTATTATAAAAGGTACTTTCTATAAAAGGTACTTTTTATAAAAGGTACTTTTTATAAAAGGTACTTTTTATAAAAGGTACTTTTTATAAAAGGTACTTTTTATAAAAGGTACTTTTTATAAAAGGTACTTTTTATAAAAGGTACTTTTTATAAAAGGTACTTTTTATAAAAGGTACTTTTTATAAAAGGTACTTTTTATAAAAGGTACTTTTTATAAAAGGTACTTTTTATAAAAGGTACTTTTTATAAAAGGTACTTTTTATAAAAGGTACTTTTTATAAAAGGTACTTTTTATAAAAGGTACTTTTTATAAAAGGTACTTTTTATAAAAGCCACATTTTATAAAAGCCACATTTTATAAAATGTACTTTTTATAAAAGGTACTCTTTTTAAAAGGTACTTTTTATAAAAGGCACTTTTTATAAAAGGTACTTTTTATAAAAGGAACTTTTTATAAAAGGTACTTTTTATAAAAGGTACTTTTTATAAAAGGTACTTTTTATAAAAGGTACTTTTTATAAAAGGTACTTTTTATAAAAGGTACTTTTTATAAAAGGTACTTTTTATAAAAGGTACTTTTTATAAAAGGTACTTTTTATAAAAGGTACTTTTTATAAAAGGTACTTTTTATAAAAGGTACTTTTTATAAAAGGTACTTTTTATAAAAGGTACTTTTTATAAAAGGTACTTTTTATAAAAGATACTTTTTATAAAAGGTACTTTTTATAAAAGGTACTTTTTATAAAAGGTACTTTTTATAAAAGGTACTTTTTATAAAAGGTACTTTTTATTAAAGGTACTTTTTATAAAAGGTAATTTTTATAAAAGGTACTTTTTATAAAAGGTACTTTTTATAAAAGGTACTTTTTATAAAAGGTACTTTTTATAAAAGGTACTTTTTATAAAAGGTACTTTTTATAAAAGGTACTTTTTATAAAAGGTACTTTTTATAAAAGGTACTTTTTATAAAAGGTACTTTTTATAAAAGGTACTTTTTATAAAAGGTACTTTTTATAAAAGGTACTTTTTATAAAAGGTACTTTTTATAAAAGGTACTTTTTATAAAAGGTACTTTTTATAAAAGGTACTTTTTTTAAAAGGTACTTTTTATAAAAGGTACTTTTTATAAAAGGTACTTTTTATAAAAGGTACTTTTTATAAAAGGTACTTTTTATAAAAGGTACTTTTTATAAAAGGTACTTTTTATAAAAGATACTTTTTATAAAAGGTACTTTTTATAAAATGTAGTTTTTATAAAAGTTACTTTTTAATAAAGGTACCATTATTTCAGTAAATTAAAAAAAGTACCAAAAGTACACTTTTTTCCATTTTACCCCCGTAGATTCAACATTGGCAAAAACCCAGCCTTGGTGAATATTTTTTCCGGAAGGTGAACCTACATTGCAAATTTTAAGTTTCTAGGACCATTATTTAAGAAAATATAAAAGGTACCAAAAGTACAGTTTTTTACCCTTTTAACCCCTTAGAATCAACATTGGCAAAATCCAGCCTTAGTAGATTTATATTCCGGGAGCTGAACCTTCATTCAAAATTTCAAGTGTCTAGGACCATTATTTTAGGAAATATAAAAGGTACCAATGGTACATTTTTTTACCCTTTTTACCCCCTTAGAATCAACATTGGCAAAAATCCAGCCTTACTGGATCTATATTCCGGGAGGTGAACATACAGTCCAAATTTCAAGTTTCTGTGACCATTATTTCAGGAGATATAAAAAGTACCAAAAGTACAGTTTTTGCCCTTTTTACCCCCTTAGATTCAATATTGGCAAAAATCCGGCCTTACTGGATCTATATTCCAGGAGTTGAATATACAGTCCAAATTTCAAGTCTCTGTGACCATTATTTCAGGAGATATAATAAGTACCAAAAGTACAGTTTTTTACCCTTTTTGTCCCCTTATAATCAACATTGTCAAAAATCCGGCCTTACTAGATCTATATTCCGGGAGGTGAACATACAGTCCAAATTTCAAGTCTCTATGACCATTATTTCAGGAGATATAAAAAGTACCAAAAGTACAGTTTTTTACCCTTTTTACCCCCTTAGAATCAACATTGGCAAAAATCCAGCCTTAGTGGATCTTTATTCCGGGAGGTGGACCTACAGTCCAAATTTCAGGTCTCTAGCTTCAGCGGTTTGGGCTGGGCGATGATGAATGAGTATGTCAGTCAGTCAGTCAGTCAGTAACATATATATGTAAAGAGTAATATTACTCTTTTATACCCTGCAAGCATTTGGAAGAAATATCGCCTGGGAGAAGTTGCGGCAATATCTTCTTTTTATCGTAATAAAAAATAATCAAAGTAGTAATTTTGGAAATCTTCCTTTTATCATTTCGAGGATATTTAAGCAATATTTAAAAAAAAATATTTATTTTTTGTCATTTATAAAGTAGATAAAATCGCCAAATTATCAAAAATTTATCTTCCAGGTGATTTTTCACCTGCGCGATATATAGACGATATCTTCCTCTTATCATACGGATGAAAAAAATACGAAATCAAAATATTTAATTTGTTGTCAAAAATATATTTTCTCATCATTATTTAGTCTTTTGGGGTTTTATGCAATGAATGTGAAATAAAACAAGCAAAAAATATTATAAAGGCGTCTTTTGAGGTAAGTAGCGAATTTGAAACCAATAAAAGCATTAACTAAAAAAGAAACTACAAAATAAACCAAATTTTTTTCTCCATTAGGTCCAGCAAATTACATAAATTCAACCAAAAAGGACAACTCAATAGGCTATAAAAATCTTAGAAGCGCTAACGTCCCGAAAGAAGTAAGAAAAATGAAAAATGCACCAAAAGATGGGTTCTGTAGAATTTATACATTATGTTTTTTATCATGATATATGTATGTAAGCTCCTTGTATCTAAGATTTTTTGTAAATTATTATCTATTAATTTTATGTAAATACAATAAAAACCATGATTTTATCAACTTTAAATTATATTTCTCGAACGTTTACGTGATTATCTGGCAATATTTTCTATGTAAAATTTGAATGATATCTTCAATTTATCTTCCAAATGATTATCTGGCAATATTGCCGATTTATCTTCCGGAAGAATTGCTTTCGTATCTGCTGGGGGTATTGCTTTCGGGACACGATTTCTCCCAACGGGGGTTTCTTCCGCAATACGAAGAGGATATCCCCCGCAATACAATTTATCTTCCAGGCGAAACGCTAGGGTATCTTCTTCGTATCGAAATGCTTGCAGGGTATATATAGATTTCAAAATAATGCTAAAGGTAATTTTCTGTCATTACTAAGTAATTCGAATGGTAATGATGTGAGAGTCTCGGCGATACTATGGACATTTGGCTCCATTTTGCTCTACCTTAGTTAGTTTTTTTTTTATGTTTTTTATGCAATAAATAAAATTCTCAAATTGAATGAAAAGAAAATCGATTGCATTCGGAATGGAATGCATTCGATTTTTAAAAGTCGAATGAAAAAAAAATCGAATGCATTCGATATTTATAAATCAAATGAGTCTAAAGTGAATTCGTGCAATTCCCTAAAATGTGATTGGGTAATGCAATCACGAAATTTTCATGCAGGATGCCGAATCGAATTAAGGAATGAAATTCTTTGAAGCTCTGATTGCAAACATAACGACAAACTCATATGTACCTTTACTATTAAGTGTAGGGTGAAAAAAGGTTGTCCAATTTGTTTGTCAAACTTGTTTGAAATGGTAGTTGATAATAATTTCATTAACTGAATTAGATTTTTAATTTTTGGAAATAAAAATTTATGAGTTGGGAATAGCATGCAAACAAAAAAACTGGCAAAATTGCCTTTTGTAACGGTTTAAATAATATTTTCCAAAGCTTTTCTAACTTTTTACAAGTATGCATGCTCTTTATTTTTTGAATTTTTTTTTTTTTGTTTTTTTGGTCTTTAATGACATTGCAATTTTTTTTAATAATACTTACAAGTTTTGTTTAATACTTAAAGCACGTAATTGTCGCTTATAATCCATAGTGTGTCACCGAATAGTTTGGCCACAAATTATTTTATTGTCAAAATTCGGTATTTGAAAGCATTTTGGACAATTTTTTTTAATAGCCCGATTTTAAAAAAGACCATTCCCGGGCGAAAATCGCCTCCCATTCCATTTATGTATCTGAATTTTATTAAAAATTCATTCTTAAAGAAATAAATGTATTATGGATTATAAGCGATAAATATTGTAATCGATTTAAACTTGAAAACATAAACTGTAAATAATACCGGTACTTAGATTATAGTTTTTGAGGTCGTTGTCGTTATAATACTTTTGAGGTCGTTATAGTCACATAAATTTAAGCCTTGGAATCGGTTTCGCCAGTAGCTTGAGACTGAGCCTCACTACCTTTGCCATCATCAACTTTGCCAAAGACACAGCAGGGACATTTTTCTTTCAAAGCCACACGATATTTTGGATGACTGAAATTAAATGAGAGAAATTTTTTTTTTTAATTTAAACCACTCGAAAAAGAAGTAAGAAAATTATAAACGGCCAAGACCGACCTTATAATAACATATAACAGGGGCGTATCCATAAAAAATATTTTTAAAATTTGTTAAAAAAAAAAAATTAACATTTTTGCATATATTTTGGAATTTGTTACCGACCGACAGATTCCGAGTAGAGTTGTGTCGTTCACGAACGAACTAGTTCAATTAAACAATTCACTTAACTGAGCGGTTTTTCTAGTTCGTTCATTTCAGCTCTTTTAGGTATTTTCGTTCACTCGTTCATTTTGATCTTTCAATTCGGTCGTTCAATGTTTTTTTGTTAATTTTGTCATTAGGAGTTAGTTGTTTTTTCTCCTCTTTTGGCACGCTTTCTCATCATTTATGATTTTTATAAAAAAATTTTATATATTTATTTTTAATTATGTTTTTATTCAACATTTTTGTATTTTTTGAACGAAAGCCAAAACAACAGACATGATCGAAATTATTCGATCACGAACTGTTGAACGAAGACCAAAATTGACCGATTTGAACTAGATGAACGACCAACAGACATGGTCAAAATAATTCGTTCACGAACTGTTGAACGAAAAATACGAAAGAGCGATTGAACTAGATGAACGAACTAGGTCTTTTATCTGAAATGAACTAGAATGAGCGCTCACTCAATTGAACGATTAAGCACAAGTCTAATTCCGAGTAAGATTTTCTTTTAAAGATTTGTCAAAATAGGCAAGGTAGAATTAAGACATTTATGAGGTTTTCTTCGTCAACCGGGCCACCCCTCTCTCCAAAATTGGTATGGGTTTAAAAATTTTTAAAAAAATTTTGGAATTACTTAAAAATATTTGCTTTTGAACGCCGAGTGGCGGTTTTTAATTTGAATAGGGCGGATCCAATATGGCGCCCAAATTTTTAAAAATATTACAGATTCGCTTAAAACTCTTCATACACGGGTTCTTGGGGTCGCTTAAGAAGAATCTGCAATTCAAAAATAATTGCAGATTCTTAATAAAATCAAAAAAAAAAAAAATTTGATTTTTAAAATGGCGAATCCAACATGGCGATTTTTTTTTTTTAATAACAGATTCACTTAAAACTCTTTAGGCGCAGGTTTATTGGGTTGCTAAATTAGAATCTGCCATTCGAAAATCTAACTTCATAGGCTGCCCCTAGAGGAGTACAATGTATGACCGACCCCCAATATTTTATCAACGCAAACATTTTCTCAGAATATACCTACCCTTTATTATTTTTAACTCTTAAGGGGGTCCCCATACAATTTTTTTTTATAAGTTTTTGAAAAACCCAAAGGTTGATAATGTATGAAAGCGCCCTTAGGAAGTGGGGATAGGGTGTTATTATGTTCGAAAAAAAATTTTGGGATTAAAAAATAATGGGACCAGGTCTTACTTTTTACCTTTCTAGGAGGCAGCATAGGCGCGGTAGGAGCTGTTTTAATAAAACAAATACATAAAATAATTTTTTGTGGACTTTTACTCCTTTACGCCAAACTTTGTCCTCGATGAGGGGCCATATGGATTCATTCCGATCGGAAGATATCGGTTTCAAAAGTTGTGTCACTTCAGATGAAAACCCCCATATAAATGTAAATTGTAAATTTACAGTTTTTGGCGCAATTGAAATTGCAAGGAAAATGTTTGAACTTGTTTAAATACACCCACACTCAAAATAATACATTAGTAGATTTACTAATTTTTTTTTGCTAATGCTGGTTAGCTAACTTTTAGCAAATTTTTAGTTGATTAGCAAAATCAATTTTTAGCATGTTAGCAAAAATATCTTGTAAACTTCATTTAGCGCATTAGCAATTTTAAACAAAATTTGAACTAATTTTTACAAGCTTTTTTGCTAATATTAGCAAAAATAAATGGTAATTTTTTTTTTATTTTCAGAAAACTTAAAATGGCGCTATCTCGGAAACTAAGCCAGATAGAGCAAAATGAAGGCCATTGTTGGTTCTCGGGCTCATAGTATCGCCGGTCCTCTTCACATGTGAGGACCCTAATAGATCCTAACTTTGGATCCAAAAAAGTTAGCATTCCCGAAAATTTTAAAATGCAGATATCTCGGAAAATACTGCCGACACAACAAAAAGCTCAAAAGCATTTTTGTAGCTCTCAACACGTAGAACAAGACCGCAAAATAATCAAAAGCTCTTCGAGCTAGTTATTGAGTTTTGTAATTCTCAAAACCCCGGTGGTCCCCTAAAATCACGTATCTCAAAAACTAAGCAAGGTAGAGCGAAACGGACACAAATTTTGGATCAAAAACTATGACGATTTTTAAGGAACCCAACTAGGTCTAGGCCCATCGAGGTCTGGACCTATCGGGTCCGAACCCAATGGGTCCTCAAAGTGTATGAACTAAGTTGAAATAAAAAAAATTTCAGTTAACTAATTTTTGGCAAAACATTTTTGCTAACTTTACCAAAAAAATTGTCGGTTCAAAATCAGCAAATTTTCTTGTAGGTTTACAAGCTTTTTTTGCTAACATTACAGTTTTTTTTTTTTTTTGAGTGCAAGTGTCACCGCAACTTTGTGGCGGGCCCTTAAATGTCTCCGACTCCGAGCCACTCCAATTTTTTTCTTCATAAATTTAAGTTGTATTGCTAAGTAGGGTTTCCCATCTAAAGTACAATTTAGCAAAAAAAAAACGTTTAAGTCAGTACTTACCTAATACCATAAACAATAGGATTATAGCAGGCAGCCGATTTAGCAAAGCAAGCGCCCCAGATCGTATTCAAGGGTGTAAGACCCTCAAATTTGAATAGACCCATACAATTGATGACTAAATAAGGGGTCCAGGCCAAAAACCATAAGGAAATTGTTACCAAGGCTACTTTAGCCAATTTACCCTCAGCACTCTTTTCGGCATCCTCACCAGAACGTAATGATTTGACATTCATTTTCTTGGCTTGTTCGCGCATAGCTTTTTCGTGAGCCCCAACAGCCTGTTCGGGAAATATTTGCATAAAAAATATCCAAGAAATCTTATTTCTACCATTTTCTTACCGCAATAATATACCAATAGGACCAACAGATCAAAAATAATGGTATATAGTAAACAAATATCGAATAAAAGATCAAATAAGAACGTGGATTCCAATCACGTTCCAAATAATCAATACCGCATGATGTTAAATTACCCTCTGGTATATATCTGCAAATAAACAAATTTTGGTACACATAAAAATTCTCCCGAAATCCTAACAACTATTTTTTACCTGTTCCATCCAAATATTGGTGCCAATGTCCAAATACTACCAAAGGACCATATAAACAAAATTTTCATCATTGCCAATTTTATAGTCATTGGCTGACCCGCCATTCCCTTAACAATTACATTATAACGATCCAATGATATCCAAACCATAGACCATATGGAACTGCAACCAAATATTGAACCGGTACCAGCATATATATCACACATTAATGGACCCAATACCCAGGTTTCATAGAATAGATTAATGCCCATCATTGGGGTGTTGGTCAGCATTATACCCATATCTGATACTGCTAAATTTATCACCAATAAATTTGCCGGTGTACGTAGAGCTTTTGTGGTAGAGAATATATAAATTACCACGCCATTTCCACACCATGATATTAAACCTATTATAACCATATACGCTGCTAGGATTTTAGCCCATTTGGGTTCCATGGCGGGAAATTGATTCCAATATGGATGAATTAAGTGCGCCATATCGGGTGTAACCTAAACGAGAATGAAATGGAAGTTATTAGATAATGGTAGTTTTGAAATGAGCTCAGCAGGCCAAAAATATTAATGAAAGTTGCCTTAACGTCCACCACCGACAAACCACCCCCTCCACTCTCACCCTCCCGTTTAAAAACCGTTTGACCGATTGTAAAAATTTAATTGTTTTTTTTTTTTTAATTTTTTAAAAATTTAAAATTTTGGTGGAAATTTTCCAAAAACTAAAAAAAAATTATCGCAGGGCGTCACGGTTTAATTTAATCCGATTATCTTTAAATTTGTATCATATACGTAAGTTTAAGGCATAGTAGAAAAAATGCCTGCGAATTTTGTACTCTTGCCCAAAACATTAAATCATGATAATGTTTTGCGGAAGATTTGGGTGTACTTTCCTAAGCAACTTTGCTATTCTTTGCTATTCCATGCAAAACGATTTGAAATATCAGTCGAGGACCCCATCAAAAAACCAAAAGAGCTGTAAATTTCGTAAGTGAGTGCAAAAAAGTATTTTTACATTTTGGAGAGTATAAAAGATTCTGCACCAAAGAATATAACACTCTCACTTGTTTTATTAACATTTGATAAACAAATGGAAAATTTTTATGCGAAAAGCTTAGACTTGGTGAAAAAGTAGTTTTGGTAAAAAAAAATGATTTTTTTCACGAAAAACAAAATTATGTTAAAAAAAATTTAATGAACCCAAAATTTTTGGTGAAAAGAAATTTTGATGAAAAAAAGTTTTTGATGAAAAGAAAAATTTTTTGATGTAAAAAAAATTAATGAAAAAAAAATATGAAAAAAAAAATTTTTTTTGGTGAGAAAAAAATTTATAATAAAAAATTTGATAAAAAAATTTGATGAAAAAAAAATTGATGAAAAAAATATGATAAAAAAAATTTATGAAAAATAAATTTTGATGAAAAAAAAATTTTGATGAAAAAAAAATTTGATAAAAAAAAATAATGAAAAAAAATTGATGAAAAAAAAATTTGATAAAAAAAAATAATGAAAAAAAATGTTGATGAAAAAAAAATTTTTTGATGAAAATTTGAAGAAAAAAAAAATTGATGAAAAAAAATTGATGAATAGCAAGTATAAAAGTTAAATTCGACTTGGCTGAATCTATGAATACCATCCACAATGCCCTTTTTAAAGCATAGACAATTTTTTAATGAAAAAAAAATTAACAATTTTGATTAGAAATATTTTATTTTGAATAAAAAACTTTTTTTTATCATTTTTGTAAAAAAAAAAAAATTTACTAAATTTTTTTTTGAGTGTAAAATTTTTTTTCCAGTGTAATTTTTTTTTTAGTGTAAAAATATTTCTGAGTGACAAAAAAACTCTGTAAAGTAATTTTGGGGCTTATAATTGTTTTTAAAGCTTGTTTTTTTAAAACTCGGGTTTTTCAACACGTGAATTTTATGTGAAACCAATCTGAATTTCAGGATTTTGCTTATAACTTTTGAACCACTGGACCGATTTGGCTAAAATTTGAAAATTTGGATAGAAGAACGACAAATATATATGCCACACTTCAGCACTCTCAGAATTGTCGTTTGAAAGTTACCGTGTGTTTTATATCGTAAATTCATGAAAAACCCTTGCCGAAATTCAGTCTTTTGCTCATAACTTTTGAACCACTGGACCGATTTGGCTGGATTGCAATACCAACCTGACCAGGTAAATGCCCAATATATATGCCACACTTCAGGAGCCTCCGTAAAGTCTTTCAAAAGTTCGCGTGTTTTCAACAGACAGACAGACGGACAGACATCGCTAGATCGTCTTAAAACCGATGGAGGATCATAAATATATATACTTTATGGGGTCTTAGACCAATATTTCGAGGTGTTACAAACGGAATGACAAACTTATATATACCCTCTATCACTAGAGTGGAGGGTATAAAAAAATATAATAAAAAAAAATTTATGAAAAAAAATTTGATAAAAAAAATTAATGAAAAAAAAATTAATACAAAAAAATTCATGAAAAAACAAAAAAATTTGATGAAAAAAAAAAAATTTGTTGAAAAATAATTATGTTACTTTTTATTCACCCGCTGGTGAAAAACGGGTTTATTCACCGCGAGGTGAATTATTATCCAAGTTATAAACCTAAGTTATTAAAATTTTTCGTTTTAAGAAAATGAAAGTAGTAATTCCTTGTTTCTTTTTCGTTAATTGTTAGTCAAACTGAGGTGGCGTCCTGCAACTTTTTTAAAATTAGAGCCCATCCTAAAAACATTATCATGTTAAAACAAGTGAGAGCGTTACATTCGGTTGTGCCAAATCTTTTATACCCTCCAAAATGTAAAAAAAACAATATAAAAAAAATCCAGCGGCGTCTTTTTTTTGGGGGGGGGGGGGGTTGGTGGAAAACGTTAGGGAGCACCTTCCCCTTGCGATTTTGAACTTCATCTGAGATAAGAATGTTGCAAAAGTACAAAAAAAAACCTGCAAAAAATGCATTTTTTCTTAGGTTGGTTTAGTTCTTCAAGGGGGAACTTTTTTCCCCTTGGTCCGATTTTGCCCATTTCCGAACTTAACCTACCTAGGAATATAAAATATATTCGTGCCAAACTTCAGAAGTCTACCTCTTTTATTTTGGACTGTATCGTGTCCTCTACAGACGAACAGACGGACGGACGGACATCGCTAGAATGTCTTAGAATCGATCACTGATGAATAAAATATATACTTTATGGGGTCCTAGACCGATATTTCGATACGTTAAACACGGAATGACAAAGTGAGTATACCTCCATACTGTGGTTGGAGGGTATAAAAAAATCCGAATGTTATTTTAGCAAGTACAAGCATATTATTTTGCGGATTTTTTTTTACCAAAAAAAAATTTTCCGTGGAAATTTTTTTTCACCAACAATTTTTTCCACGAATTTTTTTTTTGCCATAAAAAATTTATTCGGCGAAATTTTTTTTTCTCAAAATTACATTTATTTTTGGTGTATTTACTTTTAAACAACACTTACCTTGTCTGTTACTGAACCATTTGTAAGGGCAGAATATTGTGGCCCTAGTAAAGGAGGTGAAGTAAAACTGTGAATTTTCGAAAAAAAAAAATATAAATAAAAAAACCATCAGTTTAAATAGCGTTTTCATTTTACTTGTCAAAAAAATTATAAAAAAATTCACCAAAAAAGTTTTTTACAAATTTTCACTTTAAATTTATCTACACTCAAAAAAAAACCTTGTAGAATTACAAGAAACGTTTATAACCCTTTTTTTTGCTACCTCCTATTTTGCTTTTTTACCAATAATTTTGTAATTTTACAAGCTTTTTACCAAAAAAAAATTGTGAATTTACAGTTTTTTTGACGCGATAAAACTTACAAGGAGGTTTCGTGATTTTACTAAATTTTTTGCTACCTCCTATTTTACAAGAATTTCTAGTAATAATTACGAGCTTTTTTGTAATTTTACAAAATTTTTACTAATAAAATTTTTTTTACAAAATTTTCGGCAAAATAAAACTTATAAAAAATTCTCGTAAATTTACTAGATTTTTTTTGTAAAAAAACCTTTGAAATTTGTAAAATTACAAGAAAAACTGTAAAATTGCAAAAAAAAAAAATTAAATTTCTATCGAAAATTATTTGTTAGAAAACAAGGAAAACTGTCAATAACACAGTGCAACACCCAAAATCGGAATGGGATGAAACCAAAAGCAAATGAAAGTTGACATATTCCATAACAAACCCCTCAAGGCTTTTTTCTAGTTCAGAGCTAGATTTTGTTTTACACGCATTTGAAGTTAGTGCACTTTTATTATAATTACAATAATAAATGCTCGAAAACTGTATTAGTGGCGAATGATTAATATTGTAATTGCCTTTAAATAACAATCATACGCAACGGTGTCCAGTGATTTATATTAATAATTGCCTTTAAATAACAATCATACGCAACGGTGTACATGGTTTATTTTAATAATTTGGCTACTCAGTAAATAGGTACTGGACCGATTGCAGCAAAATTCATACCAGTCATAGCTGAAGAAATTTTGAGCTTAAGTTTGGAAACTGGACCCTACATGTCCAATAAGGGCACCACCAGGGGTCTTTAAAGTTGGACACGTTTAGTACACAAAAACTTTAAATGCTTTAAAATCACCAACTTTAAATGCGTGTAAAATAAATTCTAGCTCTGACCTAAAAAAAAGGCCTTGAGGGTTTTGTTATGGAAAACGTCAGCTTTCATTTGCTTTTGGTTTCATCCCATTCCGATTCAGAAAGTTCGATTTTGTATCACTGTGTAATTGGTAAAATAGGACTACCAGACTTTTTCTAGTAATTTGACAAGGTTTTTTTTTGTGTGTTAAAACCACCCAAAAAACTTTTTGCGGATTTTTAACTTAAAATTTCACTATTTTTTATACCTTTCCATTTTGATTATTTTTTTTTGATTTTAATCCTTTACAAAAATATAACTTGAAACCGATTTAAGGCCCGAAACATACAACCATTTACATTGAAATTACAAAATTTGGTTAATTTTTACTTCGCTATTTTATAAAATTTTTGTTTTAAGGAACGTTCAATTAATTTTTTAATATTGGAAAATTTTATACTCCATTAAATATCCTCTGGTTTGGACTTATCGCGGCGATGTTCAATCGTCGTTTTAAACCTGCAAAACGCATTTAAAGATTCACTGACTTTTATAGTTTTGTTGTACATACATGACAAAATTTGATTATTGGCTTATTATGTATTTACTGAGTATTAAAATGGCCCTGGTTAACAAAACGATCATACAGTGGGAAATGTATTAAAATTTATGGGTTACAAATTTTGGTATTTGCACAGTGGTTTATTTCTGAGAATTTTTGAAAATAATATCGGTTATTATACCCTCCACTCTAGTGTAAAGGGTATATATAAGTTTGTCATTCCATTTGAAACACTTCGAAATATTGGTCTAGGACCCCATAAAGTATATGGGGCATTCCATGTGAAATAGGACACTTTGAAATTTTTTTTTTTTTTGAAATTTTGCTAATTTGTTTACAGTTTTTAGTACCCTTTGAAAACTCCTTCGTGGTAAATTTTCAGATTTTTTTGATGACCCGTTCAAAAGATATCGAATTTTTAAAAATTGGTAGTTTGTTCCTTTACTCAAACTTTTTTTACTCATAACTTCTTCAGTAATGGTCCAAATTCAATTTTTTTTTTCAAAATTTTTGTTTTTTACGTACTTTTTAACAAAAAATACCAAAAAATTCTTAAAAGAGCTCTAGTATGCGATTCTACAAATTTTTTGCCCAGAAGGATCGTGGGATAACGATTAATACTACTTTTTAAAATTTTTTGAAAAAATTTTATTGTAATTTTCCAATCTTAAAATCATTTCTACTGCTCAAATAGTGCATCATAGAGGGGTCATTTATAAGACTGAACCCCATTCATTTTTACGTCTTAACATTTCTTTGAAACAAACTAATACCCTATCTCCAATTTCTAAGGGGGCTCCCACACAACCAGACTTTTTTTTTTTTTAATTTGCTCCAACCGCTCTAACTTCCCTAATAGTGCCCTTAGAGCAACAAAATGTATGACCGACCCACAATATTTTTTTAGTCCAAACATTTTCTCTGAACACACCTACCCTCTATCTTTAACTGTTAAGGCGGTCCCCATACAATTTTTTTTATTTTTTGTAAATTTGTTTTTTTTAATCAGCTTCTACCCGTCCAATGGTGCGTCCGAGAGGGGTCATTAGTGAGACCGACCCCCATTTATTTTTACCCTACAGTTGGAGCAAATTTAATAAAAATGTAATTTTGTATGGGAGCCTACTTAGGGAGTGGAGATAGGGCGTAGGTATATTTGAAAATAAATTTTGTAGGGTAAAAATAAATGGGGGTCGGTCTCACTAATGACCCCTCTCGGAAGCACCATTGGACCGGTAGAAGCTGATTAAATAAAACAAATTTACAAAAAATAAAAAAATTGTATGCGGACCGCCTTAACAATTAGAGATAGATGGGTCGGTCATACATTTTGTTGCTCTAAGGGCACTATTAGGGCACTTAGAGCGGTTGGAGCAAATTTTAAAAAATGTCGTTTTGTGTGGGAGCCCCCTTAGAAATTGGAGATAGGGTATTATTTTGTTCCAAAAAAATGTTAAGACGTAAAAATTAATGGGAATAGGTCTTATAAAGGACCCCTCTATGACGCACTATTGGAGCAGTAGAAATAATTTTAAGATTGGGAAATTAAAAAAAAAATTTTTAAAAATTTAAAAAACTAGTAATAATTGTTATCCCAAGATCCCCCTGGGCAAAAAATTTGTAGAATCGATAGAAGTTTTACACAAAAAAAAATTCAATAAAATCGAAAAGTACAAGCATTTTCAAAAATGAGGTTTAAATTTTATCGCATACTAGAGCGCTTTTAAGAATTTTTTGGGGTTTTTTTTTTAAGTACGTAAAAAAACAAATATTTTGAAAAAAAAAAAAAATAAATTTGGACCATTATTGAAGAAGTTATGAGTAAAAAAAGTTTGAGTAAAGGAACAAACTACCAATTTTTAAAAATTCGATATCTTTTGAACGGGTCACCAAAAAAATCTGAAACTTTACCACGAAGGAGTTTTCGAAGGGTACTAAAAACTGTAAACAAATTGGGAAAATCTAAAAAAAAAAAATTCAAAGTGTCCGATTTGACATGGAATGCCCCATATATATTCATGATACTCGATCGATTTTAAGACGATCTAGCGATGTCCATCCGTCTGTCTGTCTGTTGCAAACACGCTAACTTTTGAAAGACCTTTACTGACGCTGCTGAAGTTTGGCACATAAGTATGTTAGACATTTACCTGGTCAGGTTGGTATTGCAATCCAGCGAAATCGGTCCAGTGGTTCAAAAGTTACAAGCAAAAGAGTGAATTTCGGCAAGGGTTTTTCGCGAATTTACGAGATAAAAAAAACGCTAAGTTTTGAAATACAATTCTGAGGCGGCTGAAGCTTGGCATAGATTTTTGCTGTTCCCCAGATCTAATTGGTATTGAATTTCAGGAAAATCGGCTTAATGGTTAAAAAGTTATTAGCAAAACCGTGAATTTCAGATTGGTTTCACCTTAAATGCACGTGTTTGTTGAAAACCCATTAAACAAGTTTTTAAACTTGGGTAAGTCACAAAAATATTTGACAACGTATTTTTGTCACTCAAAAATATTTTTACACTAAAAAAAAACACACTTTATTCAAAAATTACTAAAAACAAAGCTTTTTTATACAAAATAAAATATTTCTAATCAAAAATGATATTTTTCACGTAAGAAAATTTTCTATCACTTAAAAAGGGCATTATGGAGGGTATTCATAGATTCGACCAAGTCGAATTTAACTTTTCTACTTGTTTTTCATTAATTTTTTTTTTTTTCATTAAAAATTAAATGGTGATCATGGCCGCAATAGTACTCATCGATGACTGTATCACTTGTTGTTGCTTGAAAAGTTTCGGATTCCATTAAAGCGACATTTAAAGGGAAAATGTAAGAACACCTATATAATGTTGGTACATTCCACATAACCTTAAAATACAAAATGTTTTATTAAGGTTGCTGGTGGTCATACGTGAACAGAAATTAATACGGAATGACATTTAAACAAGCACAAGCATTTCTTTAACACAAAAATATTTTTTTCAACATTTTTTTTAGCAAAAAAAATTTACCCGAAATTTTTTTTACAAAAAATTTGTTTAAACAATTTTTTAATCAACTTTCGTTTTCAATACTCCTTTTTTCAATCTTTTTTAGAACATATTCGGCAAGGCTAAATTTAACTTTTATTCTCGTTTTTTCACAATTTTTTTTTTTTATTAGTTAATTACTTTTATGCCCACTGTACTTTCTTTCATTTTGCTTAATGTTCTAATACGCATAACTAACCATAAATATTTATGTATTAATATATTTGTGGAAACAAATCAAAACAGGTTAAGTTCTTAAATGTTAAACCTTTTTATATTAAATATTTTTGAATGTCTAAAAATTTTAATTTAAACTATTTCAAATTGAAAACTCCAAACTAGTTCAAATTCCTTCGAAACATGGAATAACTTTGATTTCAAAAATGTTTAAACAAGACACATTAGAGTTTAAAACATAAATTTTTGACATAATCTTTATAATTTGTTGTCTTAGATATGTATTAAATATTGTTAGACTAGTAAAAGCTAACGCGACTCTTAATACTTATATATTCTTTATACAGTGAAACATGAGTATAACGACCCAAGGTTAAAAATACTGTTTAATAAAGACATTGAAATTCTTAAGAAGGTATAAAAAGTGTTCTAGTCACGATATCAAGAACGACTCGCATCCCATGAATCGCATATTCTCAAATATCGTTTTTAAACTTGTAGAGCTTAAAATTTTTGTGTAAAAAATAAACTAATGAAAAAATTTCAAAAAATATTAATTAAAAAATTTAAAAAAAAAATTTAAAAAAAAATTTTAAAAAAATGAGAAAAACTAAATAATTTTGAAAAAAATTCAAAAATAATTACTACAAAAATAAATTAGTGAAAAATGTTTTTTTTTCAAAATTATTTATTTTTTCCTATTTTTTTGGAATTTGATGCAAGGACGGTCGTCCTAAAAATGATGTGCAGAAGTTCGAAATGGGGATATCAAACAGTTATGCTGCAAAAAAAGATTATGCTGCAAAAAAAAAAATATGTTGAAAAAAAAAATATGCTACAAAAAACGAATTATGCTACATTTTTTTTCATTAGTTTATTTTTTAGTTATTATTTTGTAATTTTTGTCTAAAAATTCTTTAATTTTTGGCATTTTTTTAATTTTTTTTTATTAATTTCACTTTTTAAAAAAATGCAGCATAAATTGGTTTTTTTGCAGCATAATTTTTTTTTTGCAGCATAATCTATTTATTTGCAGCATAAACATTTTTCATTAGTTCATTTTTTAGTAATTATTTTTAAATTTTTTTGAAAATTCTTTAAATTTTTTAAAATATGCAGCATAATTAGTTTTTTTTTTTGCAGCATAATATTTTTATTTTGCAGCATAATTATTTTTCATTTTTACAATAACTATTTAATGCAAGGACGGTTGACCTATAAAGGATGTGCAGAATTTCGAAGTGGGGACATCAGTTAGTTATGCTGCAAAAATGAAAAACAATTATGCTGCAAAAAAAAGATTATGCTGCAAAAAAAAATGAAAATTATGCTGCAAAAAACAAGAATTTAAAAAAAAAGTTTAACAAAAATTTTTTTTAAAAATGCCAAAATTTAAAGAATTTTAAGACAAAAATTACAAAAATATTTACTAAAAAAATTAGCCTATGAAAAGTGGTGAAAAAATTTTTTTTCAATCGAAATTTTTTTAACCATTTTTGACAAGTTTATTTTTTTTGTTAGTTAATTTTGTAATTTTTGTCTTAAAATTCTTTAAATCTTGGCATTTTTAAAAAAATTATTTATTAAACTTTTTTTTTTTTTAAAAATCTTGTTTTTTGCAGCATAATTTTTTTTATTTTTTTTGCAGCATAATCTTTTTTTTTGCAGCGTAATTGTTTTTGATTTTTGCAGCATTACTTTCTGATGTCGCCACTTTTGAGTTCTGCACATCCTTATAAAGTCGACCGTCCTTGCCTTAGTGCAGAATTACGAAGTGGGGACATCAAATATGCTGCAAAAAAAAGATTATGCTGGAAAAAAAATCATGCTGTATTTTTTTAAAAAGTGAAATTAATGAAAAAAATTTTAAAAAACGTCAAAATTTAAAGAATTTTTAGACAAATTCACATTCATCAAGCGTCCTTGAATATGTCGACATTTCTTTTTAATTGAAAACTTTTTGAGACGGACGGAATTAGCAATACGCATAACGAACCATGTCTATAACAAAGTCTACCACCCCATCTTTTGGGATCCATTATAACCGTATTCGACTGTAGTTATTTATTATTTTATTTAATTCTTTGCTTTTTTCAAATATTTCTGTCTCCCATTAAAATGTTACAATGTGAATATTTTATTTAAAGGGTTTCTTTAAAAGATGAGATTTAACAAAAGCTCATGCTTACATTGGTAATTAGTGGTAATTATAAATTATAAAACAAATTGCTTAGTTTTACCATGCACTTAAAAGGGATGTCTTCCAATCGTTATACACCGATTTCCCAGAAGCTTTAAATTTTAAGGTTGGGGTGTCTAGAATTATCATCCATATAATATAGCTTAACAAATTTCATAGCCACCTTATGAAAAATATGGGCCTTCGAGAAAATTCTCCCACAATTAACAAAAAAACTTACAGTTTCTTAAGAAAAAATAGCTCAAAGTCCAAAAAACGTAAAAATTAAAGTTTTGATCAATTTTTTGAATGCCGAAATCCCCTATATGGCCGATAAGCCGAGACACCCCAACTTTAAATTGTCTCTTTCATATATATTTTAAGTTTCAATAAAATCGGTTTATAACAGTTGGGAAACTTCCCCTGTTAGTAAATAATTTTAAGTCATTGAAAGAATGTCTTAGGAATAAAATTTATTATTTTCGTGACATTGAAGCGTTCAACTAACCCATCGGACAAGGAAACAATTTTAAAACTTCATACCTGCAAAATCCTTTTCCAATCGATCAATATCTTCTGTTCGTTCTTTGAGGTTTAAAATTTTTTACTCAATGACAAAAAAAAATTCGAGTTTTTTATAATAAACCAAAAAAAAACTTTTTGATTAGCCAAAGCTTTCTGCTTCAAAAGTGACCTTTAAAAAAAATTTTTGAGGCTTACTCCATTTTTTAAAAAAAAAAGTACTGTACTCTGAAGCATATAAATCAAATGATTTTTTATTAAAACTGTCAGAAATTAATGTTTTGTATTTTTTTTTATTTTACAAATATTTGTTAAAAAATCTTAACGATAAAAAAATATTTGACTAAAGCTTTTTTAATTTTTTTTTGACAATTTTTTTTTAACAAATTTTTTTTTCAAATTTTTTTGTGTCAAATATCTATTCTACAAATTTTTTGTCCAGCCGCATCGTGGGATAACGATTATTACGATTTTTTTTAATTTTTTTAAAAAAATTTATTGTAATTTTCCAATCTTAAAATCATTTCTACTGATCCAATGGCGCGTCAAAGAGGGGTCATTTCCAAGACCGACTCCTAAAAATTTCTTCGGAACAAACTAATACCCTATCTCCAACTTCTAAGGGGGCTCCCTCACAAAACGACATTTTTTAAAATTTGCTTCAACCGCTCTAACTGCCCTAAGAGTGCCCTTAGAGCAATCAAATGTATGACCGACCCACAATATTTTTTTAGTCCAAACATTTTTTTTACACAAAACTCATTTTCAAAAATGAGATTTAAATTTTTAAACTTAAAAATCGCATACTAGAGCACTTTTAAGAATTTTTTTAGATTTTTTTTAAGTACGTTAAAAAAAAACAAAAATTTAGAAGAAAAAAATTTCAATTTGGACCATTATTGAAGAAGTTATGAGTTAGAAGAAGAAGTTTGAGTAAGTTTGAAGCAAACTACCAATTTTTAAAAAATTTATATCTTTTGAGCGGGTCATCAAAAAAATCTGAAAATTTACCACTAAGGAGTTTTCGAATGGTACTAAAAACTGTAAACAAATTGGGAAAATCTAAAAAAAAAAAATTCAAAGTGTTCGATGTGACATGGAATGCCCCATATACAAATATACATACATAAATATTAGCTCTATTCGAAAAAATAGTAAAGTGTAGTAAGGTAATCAAATAGACCTAATAAGTAATAAAATCAATATTTCTTACCTGTTCCAGCCATGTATTGTTGCCCATGTCGGAACCATATACACACAATTTTCATCAAATAAATTATGACGCCATTACCAGTCCATGTTATTAAACCATTAATAAACATATACGCTGCTAGATCTGCAGACCACAAGAGATCCATGAGAGGATATCGATTTCAAAATGGGTTAATTAAGTGTGTCATATCAGGTGTAGCCTAAAAATATATATCAAATTTATTACCCTCCACAATGCCTTTTTGAAGTGGTAATAAATTTTCTAAAGTGATAAAAAAAAAAAATTTTGATTAGAAACATTTTATTTCGAGTAAAAAACTTTTTTTTAGTCATTTTTGAGAAAAAAGATTGACAAAATTTTTTTTTTTTTGAGTGTACAATTTTTTTTCAGTGCAAAGTTTTTTTCAAGTATAAATTATTTTTTTAGTTTAAAAATATTTTTGAGTGACAAAAATACTTTGTAAAATATTTTTCTGACTTACCAATGTTTTTAAAGCTGTTTAAGCGATTTTTCAACACGTGAATTTAAGGTGAACCCAAATAAAATTCACGGTTTTCTTAATAACTTTTGCACCACCAGACCGATTTTTCTGAAATTTAATACCAATCCGACCCAGGAAACAAGAAGTATATATGCCAAGCTTCAGCAGGAATGTCTTTCGAAAGTAAGCGAGTTTTTTAACTCCTGAATTCGCAAAAAATCAAATGCTCCAGCGATTTCGCTGGATTTCAATACCTACCGAATAGGAAAATGACAAACATATATGTCAAACTTCAGGTTCCTCAGAATTGTTTTTCGAAAGTTAGCGTGTTTTTTACAGACAGACGGAGCACAGACGGAGGATCGAGGATAATGAATATATATGGGGCATTCCATGTCAAATCGGTCACTTTGAAATTTTTTTTTTAGATTTTCCCAATTTGTTACAGTTTTTAGTACCCTTCGAAAACTCCTTCGTGGTAAATTTTCAGATTTTTTTGATGACCCGTTCAAAAGATATCGAATTTTTAAAAATTGGTAGTTTGTTCCTTTACTCAAACTTCTTTTAATCATAACTTCTTCAATAATGGTCCAAAATTCAATTTTTTTTTTCAAAATTTTTGTTTTTTTACGTACTTTCTAAAAAAAAATCACAAAAAATTCTTAAATGCGCTCTAGTATGCAATTTTTAAGTTTTAAAATTTAAATCTCATTTTTGAAAATGTTTGTACTCTTCGACTTTTTTTAAATTTTTTTGTGTAAAACTTCTATCAATTCTACAAATTTTTTTCCCAGGAAGATCGTGGGATAACGATTATTACTATTTTATAAAATTTTTTGAAAAAATTTTATTGTAATTTTCCAATCTTAAAATCATTTCTACTGCTCCAATGGTGCGTCATAGAGGGGTCCTTTATAAGACCGACCCCCATTAATTTTTACGTCTTAACATTTCTTTGGAACAAACTAATACCCTATCTTCAATTTCTAAGAGGGCTCCCACACAAAACGACATTTTTTAAAATTTGTTCCAACCGCTTTAACAGCCCTAATAGTGCCCTTAGAGCAACAAAATGTATGACCGACCCACAATATTTTTTTAGTCCAAACATTTTCTCTGAACACACATACCCTCTATCTTTAACTGTTAAGGCGTTCCCCATACAATTTTTTTTATTTTTTGTAAATTTGCTTTATTTAATCAGCTTCTACCGGTCCAATGGTGTGTCTGAGAGGGGTCATTAGCGAGACCGACCCCCATTTATTTTTACCCTGCAACATTTTTTCAAAACATACCTAGGCCCTATCTCCACGCCCTAAGTAGGCTCCCATACAAATAACAGTTGGGAGCCTACTTAGGGCGTGGAGATAGGGCCTAGGTATGTTTTGAAAAAATGTTGAAGATAGGGTATTAGTTTGTTCCAAAAAAAATGTTAAGACGTAAAAATTAATTGGGGTCGGCCTTATAAAGGACCCCTCTATGACGCACCATTGGAGCAGTAGAAATGATTTTAAGATTGGAAAATTACAATAAAATTTTTTCAAAAAATTTTATAAAATAGTAATAATCGTTATCCCACTATCTTCCTGGGAAAAAAATTTGTAGAATTGATAGAAGTTTTACACAAAAAAATTTAAAAAAAATCGAAGAGTACAAACATTTTCAAAAATGAGATTTAAATTTTAAAACTTAAAAATTGCATACTAGAGCGCATTTAAGAATTTTTATGGATTTTTTTTTAGAAAGTACGTAAAAAAACAAAAATTTTGAAAAAAAAAATTGAAATTTGAACCATTATTGAAGAAGTTATAATTAAAAGAAGTTTGAGTAAAGGAACAAACTACCAAATTTTAAAAATTTGATATCTTTTGAACGGGTCATCAAAAAAATCTGAAAATTTACCACGAAGGAGTTTTCGAAGGGTTCTAAAAACAGTAAACAAATTGGGAAAATCTAAAAAAAAAGTTTTTCAAAGTGTCCGATTTCACATGGAATGCCCCATATACTCTCTTTCACTAAAGTGGAGGAATAAAAAAAAGGGAATTCGAAAAAGTACCAAAGTAAATTTTTTTAAAACTTTTACCCTTTAATATCAACAATTCCTGAAAGTATTTTTTTTGGAAATCTTTTGCTTCGATGGAGAATCCCACGTTCCAAAAATCAAGTTTTTATGACCGTTATTTCAGGAGATCTAAAGAGTACTAACGTAGACTGTTTTTTTTCTCTTAGAATCGAAACATTCAAAAAATACTTTTGTCAGAATGTTTTTTTTATATTCCGAATTTCAACTTTTTGGAGATTGAAAAAGTACCAAAGTACAAATTATTTACCCATTTTACACCGTTAAAATCGAAATTTCTAAAATGTATTTGTTTCAGAATATTTTATTTTGCAAAAGGGTCTATGTTCCAAGTTTCTTAGGCCCTTATAATCGGATTTTTCAAAAAAAAAAATACTTTTTTCAGAATGTCAGTCACTCAGCAAACTCTTTTACATATAGATAAATGCCTGAACTTATGCAATAAAAATTTTTACTTCTTTAAAGAATCTTCGAAAATCCAACTTTAGTCAAATCAAAAAATTTTTTTGTATGAAAATTATTTTTTCAAAAAATATCTCAATCCTGAGAATTTTTTAGTAAATTTCCAACTGGGTATGTATTTATTAATATGTCATCTGTTTACAGTGTTGCCATATATTTTTTTGAAAAAACTTTTTATTTCTGAAAAAAAATCTTTTTTTTTGCGAAAAAATCTTTTTTTTACAAAAGTATTGAAAAAATTAAAAATTAATACATTATGTATTTTCATTATGTATTTTCAATTCATTTTTTATATCAAGTGTAAAAAAAATAATAAAAAAAACAACCAAGCGTTCATTTGGAGCTAGAAAAGACTCATAAAAGAGTTCTGAGACGTTCAGAAAACATAATCCCTTTTTCTTAGCGCTCTTATAATATCATAATAATAATTTTAATCCAACGATCAGTTTTTATTTAGTTTTCGCAATTTAATTACAAATCATTTTTAATAATTAATTAAACCTAACCGAGAACTGGTTACAATGACCGTCGTCTCGTTGTATCGAAATCGACCAAGGGTTTAGTTGGAATCGAACCCACGACCCCCTGTTTCATAGGCTAGCATGCTACCAACTAACCTACAGGGGCCTTATATGACCCATAAAAGATTCTGAAAAATATATGTTCGTATTCTTTCCTGACTCTTTTATGAATGTTCAAAAAACATATTTTGAATTTTTTACATATCCAGAATTAAGAGTCAAACTTGAATCTTTCAGGAATCCAAATCTCGAGCGTTCTATTAATTTTTTGGAGCCTTGAAAGAGTCATAACTTATGAAGGCTCAGAAAATTGTACACAGTAAGCAAATATCAAACACAGGTGCATGCTCGACAATGTATGACGGATGGGATCTATATGTGGTAAAATCTTTTATTAGTGCAACAATTTAAGAGAAAAATTATTCTATGTTGGCAACTTACAGATTTAAGTGAATATCGTGTGGAATTTTCGTATGGCGACCAAGTCAAAGAATGGTCTGATTTTAAATGGATTTAATAAGGTTACCAAGCTAAAAACAAAATTGTAATCGAATATCTCATATTTTCATAGAATACTTAAAGACGTATTTAATTGTAACCGTTTACATAGACTGAAGGACGGACACGCTAAGTCAAATCAGATAGTGATTCTGAATCGGTCGGTATACTAAAAGCTTGGTCTACGACCAATATTTCGGGTATTTACAAAAAAAAAATTGTGCTTTTTATAACTAATTAAGAAAAACTTGGAAAAACTTTATTATTTTCCAAAAAACTTATTTTTTAGAAAAAATCTTGAAATCTTTTTAGCACCTCAAAAAACTTGCAAAAAAAGGGAAATCTTGATATATGGCAACACTGTCTGTTTATGTTGCTGTCTTATTTACAGAGTTACCATCCTAGTGCATTTGTTCAAATTGGGAATAGTATTCCAAAATAAATCTGGCAACCTCGGCTCTTGTAACGGTTTTAAAAATTTCCAATGCTTTTCTAACTTTTTACAAGTATGCATGCTCTTTATTATTTGAATTTCATTTTTTTTTTTTTGATTTTTTACGTCTTTAATGACATTGCAATTTTTTTTTTTTAAATAATACATTATAAGAAGTTTTGTTTACAAAACTTACATATTTGTCGCTTATAATCTATAGTTTTCCGCCGATAAGTTCGGCAGAAAACGGTATTCGGTCAGAATTTGGTATTTGGAAGCAGTTTTGTAGATTTTTTTTTAGTTTTTCTTAGGGTGATCAAGGTTGGGACGGTTTATTAAATCTTAGGGCGAAGCCAAAGTTAAGCAAACAATTTTACTTTTCGGCCACCGAACTTTTTTTTTTTTTTAATTAACCGAAGGTTCGGCAGCCAAACTATGCAAATGTAGCTTTAATTTGGCTTGACCCTAAAATTTAACAATCAGAATCATATTTGATTTATCCTACAAAAATCTGACCGTTATTAATATTTTTCTTAAAAGCTGTGAAATTCCGAATTATAACAAATACCGTATTTGGGCCCAACTTTTCAGTTGGACACTAGTAATTAAAAAAGTAGCGTTTGACCTATGAAAACACTAAATTTCAAATTTTCATCGCTTCCAACATGATATAATTTCATTGTTATTTAAAACCTAATTGCGAGGAATATTTAGTAGACATGGGGCGTTTTAGTTCAATTTTGATAAATAAAACATGTTTTGAAATATTTTTTAAGACGAATAATGTGAAATACGACCCCGAGCTTATATTTCACAATTGTGATTTAAATCCGCTGAGCGTCACCGGCACAAATTGGTAGATTCTCATCGATGATGATCTCATTCGTTCCGCTTCATTATTTCCCCCCCCCCCCCATTATTTATCTGAATTTTGATTACTCATTTTGATCATGAAGCCGATATATATCTTATGGACTATAAGCGAGAAATATTGTAGTGGATTTAAACTTTGAAAATATACTTAATATGTAAATAATACAGGTACTTAGATTATACTAAAGCCTTCGTTATGTTGCTGAAATTTGAGATCGTTGTCGTTAGAGAACTTTTGTAATCGATAGTCATATAAATTTAAGCCTTAGAATCGGTTTCACCAGTAGCTTGAGACTGAGCCTCAGTACCTTTGCCATCATCAACTTTGCCAAAGACACAGCAGGGACATTTTTCTTTCAAGGCCACACGATATTTTGGATGACTGAAATGAAATGAGAGAAAATTTTATTAAATTTAAAGTCAAACAAAAAACTTGGGACCCATTTTACGGGAAATACTGGTGTAGGATATTATATGAACGATCTTGATCGACTATCATTTTCTGACTCGTTTTAAGTTCACAAAATGACAAAACAAATTTTCCCCAGTTTAAACGGAGGGTAAAATTAAGGGTGATAATTACACTGTGCTAGTCGCAACAAGTAGAAAAGTTAAATTCGGCTTGGCCGAATCTATGAATAACCTCCACAATGCCCTTTTTAAGTGATAGCAAATTTTCTAACGTGAAAAAAAAAACTTTTTTGTTTAGAAATATTTTATTTTGTGTAAAAAAACTTTTTTAGTAATTTTTGAAAAAAAAAAAATAATTTACTAATATTTTTTTTGAGTGCAAAATTTTTTTTGAGTGTATTTTTTTTTTGTTTTAGTGTAAAAATATTTTTGAGTGACAAAAATACCTTGTAAAATATTTTTGTGACTTACTAATGTTTTTTCAACATGTTTAACGGGTTTTCAACACGTGCACTTAAGGTGAAACTAATCTGAAATTCACGGCTTTGTTAATAACTTTTGAACGACTGGACCGATTTGGCTGAAATTTAAAACGAATTGGACCAGAGGAACGGAAAATATATATCCCACACTTCAGCACCCTCAGAATTGTCGTTCGAAAGTTACCGTGTGTTTTTACTCGTAAATTCCAGAAAAACCCTTGCCGAAATTCACTCATTTCCTTATAACTTTTGAACCACTGGACCGATTTCGCTGGATTGCAATACCAACCTGACCAGGTAAATGCCCAACATATATGCCAAACTTAAGGAGCCTCCGTGAAGTCTTTCAAAAGTTTGCGTGTTTTCCACAGACAGACAGACGGACAGACGGACGGACGGACGGACATCGCTAGATCGTCTTAAAATCGATCGAGGATCAAGAATATATATACTTTATGGGGTCATAGACCAATATTTCGAGGTGTTACAAACGGAATGACAAACTTATATATACCCTCTATCACTAGAGTGGAGGGTATAAAAATTAACAAGCTGGGTACCTTACTGTTAAAGCTAATTCGGGTGCGCCGAATTCAATGGTGCTATACACACAAAAAAAAAACTTTGTCAAATTACTAGGAAAAGTCTCTGCGTCAAAAAACTGTAAATTTACAATTCTATTGGTAAAAAGCTTGTAAAATTATAAAATTACTGGTAAAAAAGCTTGTAAAATTACTAGGAATTCTCGTAAAATAGGAGGTAGCAAAAAATTTAGTCAAACTACGAAACGTCTTTGTAAATTTTATGGTGTCAAAAAATTTGTAAATTTACAATTTTATTGGTAAAAACTTTGTACAATTACAAAATTATTGGTAAAAATCTTGTAAACTTACTAAGAAATTTTGTCAAATAGGAGGTAGCAAACAAAAAAAGTTACAAGTTTTTCTTGTAATTTTACAAGGTTTTTTTTTTTAGTGTAGCCGTTTTTCGAAGTTAGCGCTCGTATTCGCGATATTCACGATTTAAAATTGTTAAGCTAAAGTACTACAAAAATTAAATTTTTATGCATTTGGAATAGTTTTTAAAAATAAATTTAAAAAATGCATTGTATTTTTTTGGCGCAAAAAAATGTCCGCGAAAAAAAACAAAATCCGCGAAAAAAAATTGTTTCAAAAAATTTTGTGTCTCTTATGTTTTGCATTCTACACATTTTCATAAATTAATAGCAAAATAAAAAAATTATAAAAAAAATTTCGCGAAAAAGAATTCCGCGAAAAACTATTTCCGCGAATAATTTGTATACACTCCACTCTAGTAATGGAGGGTATATATAAGTTTGTCATTCCGTTTATAACACCTCGAAATATTGGTCTAGGACCCCATAAAATATATATATTCATGATCCTCGATCGATTTTAAGACGATCTAGCGATGTCCGTCCGTCCGTCTGTCTGTCAGTCTGTCTGTTGAAAACACGCTAACTTTTGAAAGACTTTACGGAGGCTCCTGAAGTTTGGCATATATGTTAAGCATTTACCTGGTCAGATTGGTATTGCCAGTGAAATCGGTCCAGTGGTTCAGAAGTTATGAGCAAAAGACTGAATTTCGGCAAGGGTGTTTCATGTGTTTCCGAGATAAAAAACACTATGACTTTTGAAAAACAATTCTGAGGATTCTGAAGCTTGGCATATATATTTGCCGTTCCTCTAGCCTAGTTCGTATTGAATTTCAGCCAAATCGGTCCAAAAGTTATTAGCAAAACCGTGAATTTCAGATTAGCTTCACCTTGAATTCACGTGTTGAAAACCTGTTAAACGTGTTTTAAAAACATTGGTAAGTCACAAAAAAATATTTTACAACGTATTTTTGCCACTTAAAAATATTTGTATACCAAAACAAACAAAAATACACTGGAAAAAAAATTTACACTCAAAAAAAATTTACACTCAAAAAAAAATTAGTAAATTATTTTTTTTTTTTTCAAAAATTACAAAAAAAAGTTTTTTACACAAAATAAAATATTTCTAGTTAAAACTGTTATTTGTTTCACGTTACAAATTTTACTATCACTTAAAAAGGGCCTTGTGGAGGGTATTCATAGATTCGGCCAAGTCGAATTAAACTTTTCTACTTGTTTTTTTAGCGTACTCGAATTAACTGTACCAGTAGGGTGCCCAGCTTGTTTAAAAAAGGGTCAAATTTGAGCACAGCGCTATTTAATAAAAAAAACGGTTAAGTTTACAATTTTGTCGCGGGTTCTTAGAGTCTCAGAGATCCTTCCAATTTAATTTATGATTTTTAATTTTCTTTATTAATTTTCTATTAGGGCTTTTCTTCAATACCGCCCAAAAGTTTTCCAGTACTTACCTTATACCATAGACAATGGGATTATAGCAGGCAGCTGATTTACAAAAGCAAGCACCCCAAATGGTATTTAAGGGTGTTAGACCCTCAAATTTAAAAAGACCCATACAATTGATGACTAAATAGGGAGTCCAGGCCATAAACCATAATGTAATGGTTACCAAAGCTACCTTGGCCAATTTACCTTCAGCACTCTTTTCGGCATCCTCACCAGAACGCAATGATTTGACATTCATTTTCTTGGCTTGTTCGCGCATAGCTTTTTCGTGAGCCCCAACAGCCTTTTAGAGAAATATTTGCATAAAAAATATCCAAGAAATCTTATTTCTAACATTTTCTTACCGCAATAATATACCAATAGGACCAACAGATTAAAAATAATGGTATATAGTACACAAATATAGAATAGAAGATTAAATAAGAACGTGGATTCCAATCACGTTCCAAGTAATCAATACCGCATGATGTTAAATTACCCTCGGGTATATATCTGCAAATAAACAAATTTTGGTAAACACACAAATTATCCCGAAATCCTAATAACTATTTTTACCTGCTCCAACCAAATATTGGTGCCAATGTCCAAATACTACCAAAGGACCATATAAACAAAATTTTCATTAATGCCAATTTTATAGTCATTGGCTGACCTGCCATACCCTTAACAATAACATTATAACGATCCAATGATATCCAAGTCATAGACCATATGGAACTGCAACCAAATATTGAACCAGTACCGGCATATATATCACACATTAACGGGCCCAATACCCAGGTTTCATAGAATAAATTAATACCCATCATCGGTGTGTTCGTGAGCATTATACCCATATCGGATACTGCTAAATTTATCACCAATAAATTTGCCGGTGTACGTAGAGCTTTCGTGGTGGAGAATATATAAATTACCACGCCATTTCCACACCATGATATCAAACCAATTATTACCATATAGGCTGCCAAAATTTTAGACCATTTGGAATCCATGGCGGGAAATTGATTCCAATATGGATGAATTAAGTGCGCCATATCGGGTGTAACCTAAAATGGGAATACAATGGGAAATTACTAACCAGGGATGAGATTTTTATGCAGGGTAGGTAAAGGTGGGGTAGGTAAAAAATTCTTGTATTTTGCAGCATAATTTCTTTTTTTTGCAGCATAATTGTTTTTGCAGCATAACTAACTGATGTCCCCACTTCGAAATTCTGCACATCCCTATAAAGTCGACCGTCCTTTATCTGATGTCCCCACTTCGAAATTCTGCACATCCTTACAAAGTAGACCGTCCTTGCTTCGCATAGACCTCTTGGTCTATAGCGACACCACAACATTTTTTCCGCTAGCGGTGCAAGTCAAATGTACATGTCTTAAAATGAAAGAATTTTTCTATAGGAAAAATGTCGCAGAATCTCGGATTTTTCTTTACGAAAAATGTCTCATAATTTGAGAATTTTTCTCTACGAAAAACGTCTCTGTTAATGAGTCTGAGATTTTTATACCCAACACCACTCTGTGGTACAGGTTATAATGAATTGATGCTAATGTTTGTAACTACCCGAAATATTGGTCCTAGACTACCCTTTAAGTATACCGATCGACCCAGAATCACTTTTTCAGTCGATTTTGCGATGTCCGTACATTTGTATGTCCATAAAAACGTTGTAAACACGATACAGGTCGAAATTTTTTATTCAATTGACTTAAGCCTTCCTGGGCCCTGTTTAAATTGGAAAAAAAAATCTTGCCATGTTTAGACCTATCCCCCCTAAAAAGGTCCCCTTTAATTATGGGTCAAATGTTTTTGATAACCGTATTATAATAGATATCCTTGCGAAATTTGGCAGGTAGACGTGTTTTGTATTTACAAATCACCGTTTTATATTTTAAAGGAATCGGAATCAGATCTTCTTGTAGCCCTCATACAAACCACCCTCTTGAAATTTACATAAATCCCTCGAAATTCATAAAAATGGAAAATATTTGATTACAATTTTGTTTGTTTTGTATTCACAAATCTCCGTTCCATATTTTAAAGGAATCGGGCCAGTTCTTCTTTTTCCCCATACAAACCACCCTCCCGAAATTTACATAAATCACTCGAAATTTATAAAAATGGGAAATATTTGATTACAATTTTGTTCAAAGAATTTGAAAGTTGTCCTTTGGAGCTAATCTCGATGAGGCCAATATTCTACAGCGATATTGCTTTCTTCATCGACAGCCAAGCGGCTTTAAAGGCGTTAACTACGGATAATATCAACTCCAAGTTCTCAGGGAGCAGCATAATATACGACTGTGTTGGGTACCTGGTTACAAGGATATTAGAGGTAATGAGAAAGCGGATGTGCTTGCGAAGTCAGGCGCAAGCCTTCCACATGAGCTCGCCGTTGAGGGAGTGTTTCCACCACTCTCCCTTACTTTTCATAATATTAAGCTGGACACTAGAAACAAGTGGATAAATAGATGGACGATATCAAATGATAGCATACAAACGAAAATGCTATGGGACGAAAAATCGCTGGGTAACAGCAAAATTCTTCTGGATATGGACAGAAGACAGATAAGATCAGTAATAAACCTTATCACAGGGCATAATAAACTCGCGAAACACATGGTAAGAATCGGGGTTATGTCAGACGATACTTGCAGATGGTGCAATGAATCTGTCGGGGACAGCTTCCATTTCTTATATGAATGCCCTGCATTAGCATTTAGAAGATTTAAATGTTTAGGTTCTTATGTCTTTCAGGATATTCAGGACCTTCGAGGTATAAACCCTTGGCTACTCATGTCATTCATACAAGCGTCAAAGTGGGAAACGTAAAAATGCGTTTCTTGGGTTAGACGCCCTATGCTCCAATAGGAGTTAAAGGAAATCATATATATATTGGGTAAGAACAAAATTGAATGGAGAGAAGGAAGGAAACAATAGCAGGAATCATAATGGGCCAAAATTGGCCTCTATGGATGTCATTCCAAACTAAATTTTTATTTTATTTTTTTTTTTGGGATTGGCATCATCCTCATTAACCTAACCTAACCTAACCTAACCTAACCTAACCTAACCTAACCTAACCTAACCTAACCTAACCTAACCTAACCTAACCTAACCTAACCTAACCTAACCTAACCTAACCTAACCTAACCTAACCTAACCTAACCTAACCTAACCTAACCTAACCTAACCTAACCTAACCTAACCTAACCTAACCTAACCTAACCTAACCTAACCTAACCTAACCTAACCTAACCTAACCTAACCTAACCTAACCTAACCTGTACTTTGGTAGCCTAATTTAATTGGAACATATTCAGACCATTTTTTGACTTACAAGGGAAGTCTCCCTAGTGTCACCCGCGGATCTTTATGGAATTGGTTTTATTTTGTAGATCAGAAAAAATAAAGGGACATGTATTTTTTTATAGCGGCCCAAATTCATATTTAGGGGGTAAAAAGGAGGGGGGGAAGACAAGGCCATTTTTCAGTTTATTTTCGTTTATCTCCTATATTATGCAAAGAAACCTGGTCATGTTACATACCAAATGAAAGGTCTTTGGAAAACCTATCTACCTGTGCCTCATATTGAGTAAAATACCAAAATTTTAGGACATTTTTGTTAATAAGTCGAAAAATATTAACTGTTTTGGTCCGTTGTTAGCACCACGAGATAGGTAATTTTAATACCTTTAATCTGATACCACACATGCCTATAATTATTTTGTTTAAATAAGCGTAAAACGTAAAAAACTGAAAAAGGCCAATTTCCTCCCATACAAATCGACCCCCCCTAAAAATGAGTTTGGGCCGCTAAAAAAAAATACGGGTCGAATTAACTTTCGTTCTTAACAACATATCCAAATTTCATGAAGACCAGGGAGACTTCCCTTGTTAGTCCCCCATATAAAAATGTTAACCGATATTTAGTTAAATAGGTCCATTGGCAACAAAAATAAGCCAATTTCATTTAAATTTGGTATGCGTGTTTTTTTACACTAATTACAGATCTAACAAAATATTGATCGAATCGGTCCATGTTTGGATTTGGGAACCATTTTCCCGAAAACACTGGTGTAGGGCATATCACATGGTCGGTCTGTACCGACTATAACTTTCTTACTTTTTTTTAATTTTTTTAACACTTACCTTATCTGTTACGGAACCATTTGAAAGAGCAGCAAAATGTGGCCCTAGTACGGGTGATGATATAAAGCTATTAATTTTCGAAGAAAAAAAGCACATCAGTTTTAATTTCACTAAAATTTAATTTCACTAAAATTTAATTTCACTAAAATTTCACCAAAAATATTTTTGATTAAAAAGTTCACTTAAAATTTCTCTTTTTTCGTACCTTTCCATTTTAATTTATTTTTTTTGATTTTAAACTTTAAAAAAATTTAACTTTTCTATTAAACCGATTTAAGGCCCGATTCAAATAAACATTTACATTAAGTTTACGAAAATTAGTCAATTATTTTAACTCCGCTTAGGATCTATATATTTTTTTTAAGAGGAACGTCAACCAATTTTTAAACATTTAAAAATTTAACTCTCCATTGAATGTTGACTAGTTTCGACAAATCTCGGCGATGTGCAGTCGTCGATTTCAACCTGCTAGATGCATTTAAAGATTCACTGACTTTTATAGTTTTGTTGTATTGACAAAATTACACATGAGAAAATTAGATTATTGGCTTTTACTTTACTTACTGACTATTAAGGGTGAGTTTTTGACATGTCGCTTAAACTTATTTGGAATGGTAGCTTAGTTAAACTTTACGAAATTAAATCGAAGTTTAACTAAAAATGTTGTTTTTGAGTTCAAGTTTAGCAAATTTCAATTAACGAGATATTGCTAATTAGAAAAGTTGCCATCACTGGAAATTTTTTTTTCTATAAAATACCAAAACATGGCAACACTAACGAGTATATTTGCAAAAAATCAGCTGTTTTTTGTTTACCTTTCTGTACTTTAGTTTAACTGGCTTAGATTGGTGAGTTAAACCTAAATATGATATCCATCTAAAAAATAGTTTTTGTCGTTTAAACCTTCAACAAATATAATCGACATCTCCAAAACTCGCCCTTAGAAGGCCCTAGTTAACAAAACGATCATACAGTGGGACGATTACACAAATAAGATGGTTACAAATGTTTGCAAGGAATTTCGATTAAACCAAAAGGGAACGGAAAGCCAAAAATTAGGACGTCTTCGTTTATACAAAAAAAAACAAATGCCTACGAATTTTGTACTCTTGCCCAAAACATTAAATTATGATAATATTTTGCTAAAGATATGGGTAACGTTTTATTCATTGTCAGTCCATGGTCGAGGACTCCATTAAATTTATATTTTACTGACCCACGATGGTTTTTAAGACAGCGATATGAAGCAAGATGCAGTCCAAAAAAACAGCTAAAAATTTGGTAAATCTTTGGTAAAATTTTGACGGTAGAATTAACTACAAAAGAGAGTTAAAACAACTACATTTGCTGTTGTTCAGGCGTCCACTACATTTTACGGTTAAATCAACCAAAAATTTTTGTTGTTTTTAACTATTGATTAACTATTGAAAAAACGGTAAAAACTGCATCAAATTACAGTTGTTTTTACTGAAACTCAAATTGTCTGAATTTTTTTATTAACAAAAAAAAACTTTTAAACGTCAAAAACATATAAATTTATTTGGAAATAATTCCAAAAAAACAACTACATAAAACAACTGTTACTACAATGTAGTAATTTGTTGTATTTATTTTTTAAAACGTCTACAAAAAATAGTTGTTTGAGATTTTTCATACAAAAACAACTGAAATTGTAGTTGAAAACAACAACTACTACTTACTATACAAATGACCGTCATGTAGTAACCGCACTCATTTTCTAAGTGATAAACTAAATCGGATCCACCTGTCTGTTGAAAGTTAGATAAAGTCCAAACCAAAAGAGTTGTAAATTTGGTAAAGCAAAACTCGAATCTAAGACATTTTAGCGATGGTTGTCTGCCGGTCCTTCTGTAGCAGGCTCACAACAATACAACCCCAACGAACTAGACTTCCGAAATTTGTCACAAATTTGTCTTGTGTTGATAGGCTGAAAATGTTCTAAAATGAACGAAATCAGACCAGGGGAACGAACCTTCCACTTGAAGAACCCAAACAACTTTTAAAAAACGCCAACTTGTACGCAGAGGACATAAAAATTTACTTTACGCCAAATTGAAATTCAAAAACCGCCACTCGGCATTGAAAAGTAAATATTTTTAAGTAATTTTGAATTTTTTTAAAAAAATTTAAACCCATGCCAATTTTGGAGAAAGCGGTGACCGGTGATTATACCGATCGACCCAGAATCACTTTTTCAGTCTATGTAGCAATTTTTTTTTTTATTATCAGTTTCTTACTAATTTTGCCCACTGTACTTTCTTTTATTTTGCTTAATTTTCTAATACCCAAATAACCCATAAATATTTATGTATTAATATATCTGTGAAAAAAAGTCAAAACAGGTTAACTTCACAGAGTAGGAATAATCTTATTTAACTTATTTTTAAACAAAAACACCTATTATAAACTAAAATTTTAATTAAACAATTTTTATTAAAAAACTCATAAATAATTCAGATTATTTTAAATTTATAAAAAATTTTGATTAAAAAAAAATTTAGACAAGATCTATTAGGTTTCAAAACTTAAATTTTTGACATATGCTCAGTAGCTTAATGTCACAGATATATGTATTAAATACTATTGGACTAGTGAAAGCTCTCAGAACTCTTAATACTTATATATTCTTTATACAGTGAAACATGGTTATAACGCACAAATGTTATGAAACTGTTTTGTATAAAAAAAGTCTTAATTCTGAAGCATTTTTTTCTATAGAAAAAATCTTAGATTCTAATAAATTTTTCGTAAAGAAAAATTCTCAGATTCTAAGACATTTTTCGTATAAAAAAAGTTTCAGATTCTGAGACATTTTTTGTATAAAAAAAATTCTCAGATTCCAAGAATTTTTCCGTTTAGAAAAAGTCGCAGATTTTGCGACATTTTCCGTATAGAAAAAGTCTCAGGTTCTAAGACATTTTTCGTATAGAAAAAGTCTCAGATTCTGAGATATTTTTCGTATAAAAAAAAAAACAGATCATGATATATTTTTCGTGTCAAAAAAGTCTCAGATTTTATGGCATTTATCGTATAGAAAAAGTGTCTGATTCTGAGACATTTTTCGTATTGAAAAAGTCTCTGAGCAATTTCCCATCTCTTGAGGTCCATTACAACCGTATTCGACTGTTAGTATTTATTATTTTATTTAATTCTTTGTTTCTTCAAATATTTGTGTCTCCCATTTAAATGTTACAATGTTAATATTTCATTTAAAGGGTTTCTTCAAAAGATGCGATTTAACAAAAGCTCATGCATACATTGGGAATTAGTGGGGAATTAGTGGGAATTATAACTTATCAAACAAATTGCTTAGTCTTACCCTACACAATTTTAATTAGTTTACATAAGTAATTGAAACTACCACAAGAATAAAAATGTTAGTTGATTTTACTGAAAGTGTGGGTAACTCCAAAATAACTATTATTGTAAGTTATTTTGTACTTACAAAATTCTTTTTTACAAAATTGCTTCCAAGAATCATATTTTATTGTTCTGATTTCACTCCTATACACGCTTAGTTGGAGCAACCCAATCTTTGTTCGGTCCTGACGACTTTACATTGATAACAATATTTTCCAATGTTGGCAATCGATACCTTTTCAATACCGTTATCCGTTTCAAAACCCTTTAAATTGAATACCGGTACCAATACCAATACCGAAACTCAGTTTTGGTATCGGATACCGGTATCCAAAAACCTTTTCCTTCGGTATCGGTACATACCGGTATTGAAACGGTTTTTCTTAAAAACCATATTTTTTTACAAAAAAAAATTAATAGAAAGTTTGTAAATTTTTTGGTTTTTGTTAATGAAAAATCGTACTCCAAATGCCTCACCGAAGTCTCATAAAAATAAAAAAATCTTTTGGCACCCACATCGTGATTTAAATAAAAAAGCCACTTCAATCGCGATGCGAGAGCAAAAGAAAATTATTGATTTTCACGAAATTTTTATGGATTCATTTTGACTCCCAATAGAAACTTTCTGGACCCCTTTTGTATAGTATAATTTTTTGGGGATTTTTATTTAATCCGTGATGTGGGTGTCCAAGGTTTTTTTTGATATATAGAGGACTTCGTGGAAGGCATTTGGAACACTAGCAGGAAGTTTTCCACCATAGTATAATTTTTTTAAGTCGCTTAACTCGTAGAAATCGTCCATAAAAGTCCCATAATTCGCTAAAAAAATGTTTGCTATATTTTTGAATGTGATCTTGTCTAGACAGGGAATACCTATTTTTCCAAATAGATAACACTAACAAAAAAAACTTGGTTGTCTAGAAATAACATGAAATATTTAATTTGTTGGGGTTTTTACTTTAACCGCGATGCGGGAAGGAAATAAATTTTACGGAGGTATTTTGACACCCAATAGAAACTTATTGGACCCTTTTCAGCTCAAACAAAAAAGAAAGGTAAAACCCGATACGGCTTTATAATTATGTACTAAAGACATGGGAAAATGTCCACCAAAACCGGTTCAGTGCTTCAAAAGTTATGAGCAACAGACTGAATTTCGGCAACGGTTTTTCGTGAATTTTCGAGATAAAAAAACACGCTAACTTTCTAAAAGCAATCCTGATAATACTGAAGCTTGGCATATATATTGACCGTTCCCCTGGCCTTATTCGTACTGAATTTCAGCCAAATCGGTCTAGTGGTTCAAAATTTATTAAGAAAAACGTGAATTTCAGATTGGTTTCACCTTTAATTCACTTGTTGAAAAAACCGTTAAACCAGCTTTAAAAAAAATGATGAGTCGCGAAAATATTTTACAAAGTATTCCTGTCACTCACAAAAATTTTTATACTAAAACAAAAAAAACTGACACTCAAAAAAAAAAAAATGTTGTCAATTTTGTTTTTTTTTTTAAATGCCCGGCTAAAAATAAATGTGTATGTTCATA
The DNA here is from genome assembly GCA_963921195.1 of Pegoplata infirma. Lineage (NCBI taxonomy): Eukaryota > Metazoa > Arthropoda > Insecta > Diptera > Anthomyiidae > Pegoplata > Pegoplata infirma. The sequence continues at coordinate 24,326,148 of OY992536.1, read as the reverse complement.
TATGCTTATATATAGATCTTTATATGATCATATATGAGATATATGGAAACATATATGTGACCATATATGCAAGAAACGATCCCATATATGTGGTCGTATATAAAATATGTGCCATATATGATATCATATATGGAAACATATATGTTATCATAAATGTTAAATTTTAGTGCACGTGTATGAAAATATCAACCGGAATTACAAAATAAAAGTTTTTTACGGTTGAAATTATATTTTATTACCATATTTATACCTTAATACCGATTCGTATCAATAATTTAACAAATATTGTTTCCTAGTTGCTAAATATTCTGATTAAAAAAGTTACTTTTACATAAAAAAATGGAAAAGGTAAGTTTTTATTAATATGTATTTAGAATTATAAAATCATGTGTATTATTTTTTTCCAGTTCAATGTCATAACAAGTATAATCGTGGACATTTTATTCTAAAACAAGATCATATTCAAAATGAGTAAATGTACATACATATGTCGCAAATACAATAATAGAGTGCTTTGATGTTGAAGAAAATTAAACTACGCAGCTTCGTTAATCTCGTGCAACTTCGTGGAGAAGGCATATGCACCACCATCATGTTTTCACTGCGATTGCAATATGTACTGCAAACTATTTTGAAATCCCTTAATGTCGCCATAACAAAATGGAAATGATAGATCGTATAAGCAGTTTTGAGGCCGAGTAACGTTAAGCTCACACAACTTGGAGAAAAGGACATATGCACCACCAGAAATGTTATCACTACGGTTCCAACGCTATAAATTATTTTGAAATCCCTTACTGTAGCAAATAGGAAATGGAAAGAACGTATAAGAAGTTTGAATGCCGAGTTACTAAAAAATTCAACCATGCGGAGGTACGTTAAGCTCGCTTAACTTAGAGCAGAGGGCATATGCACGACCATAATGTTATCACTACGGTTCCAAAACTACAAACTATTTTGAAATCGCTAACTGTCGCCAAAGCAAATCGAAATGAAAAGAACGTATCAGTTTTGAGTAACGATTTGGGAAGGACAACGTCTTTATACAATTACAAGAAAGCTGTCTATAAGCGAAAGTGACAACCTAGCACATTGTCACCATGATGTAAGTAGAAATAGTTATTATCCCTGTCTTTCAAATATCCTTACAAACATGATGTAAGTAGAAATAGTTTTTATCCCTATCCTTCAAATATTCTTACAAACATAACCCAGCAAGATAAAATACATACTACTAAATATATTGCTTTTAATCGAAGTCTCTTTTGATGCATGCATTTAGTAGTAGCAAGTTCTTTTTTGCTGGAATAAAAAAGAAATGTGCAATAATTTTTAATATTTTTTCAGATGGATTTCTGAAAGACAATATATCTTTCCTTAAAAAGCATTCCATAGTCTAGCATCCAATGAGCTTTAGCATCCCATGGTCTTAACAAAATACACTCCAACATGTATGTATGTAACTAGCAGTATAATGTGCGGTTAAATGTGCCGTCGAATGACTTTTGCCGGAGTGGCATGGATGAAGAGGAGTTGCAAACTATCGAAAACTTTATTTGCCATTGCCCGGCACTTTCTGGTCAGAGACTTGCTTCACTGGGATCTAGGGAGCTGTACGATCTTTCCGATTTGTCGGATGTCAAAATTCAATATCTAAGGAGTTTCATAAGAAGCTCAAATTGATTTAACGACAGGGACTAGTAGGGGAACCTATTACGGTCCCGTGGTATCACAATGGACCTCAGAGTCTACGTGTGTTGACGTAAAACGTCAGCAGCCACTTACAACCAAACCAAACTAGCAGTATCTAGCCAATTTTTAAAGGTACATGGTTGCTTCGTTAAATGACATCCGTGTTATCATTAACCTATTAGCACAAAATGCTATCGTTGGTAATACTTAAATACAATAAAAATTCTAGAAATATCTTAAATATTAATATTATTTTATATCCTTTTTTTTAGATTTTGATTATAAATATTGTAAAATAGACAAAAACGCTAAGTCTGAAGATAATCGGAATTAACACTAAAACAAGAAAACACAATGGAAATCAACGTTCCCTTAATAAGCTCTTTGCTCGCATCTTTCGTAATTGATATCAATTGAAAAACTTGATATATAAGATCTTTTATGTTCAAATTATTTTGTTGACTATCAAATGTATTCTCATATCTATAAGTTAAATAATTTATTTTTATATGGTCACCAAAAATGCAAACTATAGTAACTAAAAACTGAAAATCATTAAACTAAAGGGTTTCATTAAAATATATAAAACACCAAAATTAATAAAAAAAATATTTTTAATTTTAAATTATACTTATGTACACCGTTTGCAATTCTGGTGAATATATGCATAATAATCTATTACATATAGTTTAAAATGAAAAAAATAAATAAAAAATATGAAAAAGAATGTAAAACAAATTGAAAACGACATCATATATGATCCCATATATGATTCAATATATTATCCAATATATGATTCAATATATGATTTAATATATGATCACATATATTAGATCATATATGATCGTGTCTTATATAAGCGCCAATTTTGGAATATGGTCATATATGAGACCATATTTGATACTATATATGCTACTGTATATGGTCTCATATATGATATCATATATGATAATATACAACATTTTTAGCCGGGTGACTAAAAAAGTTTTTTACTACAAAATAAATTATTTCTAATCAAAATTGTTAATTTGATTCACGTTAGAAAATTAACTATCAATTTAGAAGAGCATTGTGGAGTGTATTGATGGATTCGTCCAAGTCGAATTTAACTTTTCTACTTGTTTTTACAAATTTTTTTAAAGTTTTTATACGTTTTTTTTATACTTTTAGCATTTTTTCGATAATACCGGTACGTACCGGTATTGACGTTTCGGTATCGGTAATACCGTAACCGATTCAACTCAAATACCGTAACCGATACCGATACCGAAATAAATAAAAAAACGATACCAATACCGATATCGATACCGTTATTCGTTTCGATTGCCAACCTTGATATTTTCGAATAATTGTGCCAATAATTTCGACTTTATCTTAAAATTGTGATCAATATTTTTAACATGCCAAATATTGACATTTAAAAATAATTTCCTCATAATTATTTCTTAATCATTTATACTTATTGTAGGGTACACTTGCTCTTGACTTTTTATATTCATCTTTTTAAAAACATTTTTAGGTACATTAAGGTGACTCGTTTTTGACTAATTTTTGCTAGGATTGACAGAAAAACGAAAAAAAAATTATTGATAAAAAAAATTTATGAAAAAAATAATTGATGAAATATTGAAAAAAAAATAATAATGAAAAAAAAAATATTGATGAAAAAAACAAGTAGTTAAATTCGGCTTGGCCGAATCTATGAATACCCTCCACAATGCCCTTTTTAAAGGACAGTACATTTTTTTAATGTAAAAAAATTAACAATTTTGATTTGAAATATTTTATTTTGAGTAAAAAACTTTTTTTTTTGTCATTTTTGTAAAAAAAAAAGAAAATTACTAATTTATTTTTTGAGTGTAAAATTTTTTTCGAGTGTAAATTTTTTTTAGTGTAAAAATATTTCCGAGTGACAAAACTACTTTGTAAAGTTATTTTGTGGCTTACAAATGTTTTTAAAGCTTGTTCTTTTAAAGCTCGGTTTTTTTCACCAATTGAATTTAAGGTGAAACCAGTCTGAAAATCACGGTATTGCTAATAACTTTTGAACCACTATACCGATTTGGCGGAAATTTGATACGAACCAGACAACGGGAACGATTTATATATATGATAAGCTTCAAAACCATCAGAACTGTCTTTCGAAAGTTATCGTGTTTTTATCTCCCGAATTCGCGAAAAACCCTTGCCGAAATTCACTCTTTTGCTTATAACTTTTGAACCACTGGACCGATTTCGCTAGATTGCAATACCAACCTGACCAGGTAAATGACCAACAAAGGCTTTCAAAAGTTAGCGTGTTTTCAACAGACAGACAAACAGATAGACAGACTGACGGACGGACATCGCTAGATCGTCTTAAAATCGATCGAGGATCATGAATATATATTAGAGTGTCCCTTATTTTGGAAATGTTGGAAATGTTGAGACGGTACCCCCTCATTTTTTTCCTTTTGACTAAAAAATAACTCAGGAAAAATTTTACGCCCCTACGACCACGCCTTCCCTACGCGACGGGGCCGTAAAGAGCGGGGCCTTAAAAATCATTTTTCCATACAAAGCAAAAAAATTTTTTTTTGATTTTTAATTTTTTTGTTATTAATTATAATATTACTTGATTAGCTTATTCACGAAAAAAAATTTGATTTTGATGAGATGAGACTTTCAGTTCTAAAAAATTTTTCGAAAAAAAAAATTTAGAGCTTTTGGGGTCCTACAGTAAAAATTTTTTAAAAAATATTTTTTTTTAGTTTTGACAAGCAACCGTTTTAGTTGAATTGTTGCTTTTAATGATATATTTTCATAAAAAAATATTATTGCTATCTGTGACATCTTTATCGTGATCTAAAAAAGGGGTAAAAAATGCATTTTTGATGTTTTTCGATACACGATCAAGATGTCACAGATATGAATAATATTTTTTTATGAATATATACCATTAAAAGCAACATTACAACTAAAACCGTTGCTTGTCAAAACTAAAAAAAAAATTTTTTAAAAAATTTCTACTGTAGGACCCCAAAAGCTCTAAATTTTTTTTTTCGAAAAATTTTTTAGAACTGAAAGCCTCATCCCACCAAAATCAAATTTTTTGTCGTGAATAAGCTAATCAAGTAATATTATAATTAATAACAAAAAAATTAAAAATCAAAAAAAAATTTTTTGGTTTGTATGGAAAAATTATTTTTAAGGCCCCGTTCTTTAAGGCCCCGTCGCGTAGGGAAGGCGTGGTCGTAGGGGCGTACAATTTTTCCTGAGTTATTTTTTAGTCAAAAGGAAAAAAATGAGGGGGTACCGTCTCAACATTTCCAACATTTCCAAAATAAGGGACACTCTAATATATATACTTTATGGGGTTCTATACCAATATTGTGGAGGGTATATAAAATATTGATGAAAAAAAATTTGATAAAAAAATATTGATGAAAAACTACATTGAAAAAAAAAAATAATTTATGAAAAAAAATATTGATGGAAAAAATATTGATCAAAAAATATTAATGAAAAAAAAATTTATGAAAAAATATTAATGAAAAAAAATATTGATGCAAAAAAATTTATGAAAAAAAATATTGATGAAAAAAAATATTAATTAAAAAAGGATTGAAAAATTGATGAAAAAAATTATGAAAAAAAAGTTTTTTTGATGAAAAAAATATTAATAAAAAAATATATTGACGAAAAGAAAATTATTAATGAAAAAAAATATTGATGAGAAAAAAAATTATTAATGAGAAAAAAAAATATTGATGAAAAAAATATTGATGAAAAAAAAATATTGATGGAAACAAAATATTGATGAAAAAAATATTGATGTCAAAAAATATGGATGAAAAAACATTGATGAAAAAAATATTGATAAAAAAATTTATGAAAAAAAATATTGATGAAAAAAAATATTGATAAAATATTATATCGATGGAAAAAAATATTGATGAAAAAAATATTGAGAAAAATATTGATGAGAAAAAAAATTATTGATGAAAAAAAATTTATGAAAAAAAATATTGATTAAAAAAAAATATTGATTAAAAAAAAATATTGATTAAAAAAAATATTGATGAGAAAACAAATATTGATAAAAAATATTGATAAAAAAACAAAATATTGATAAAAAAAAATATTGATGAATATAAAATATTGATAAAAATACAATATTGATGAAAAAAAATTTATGAAAAAAAAAAAATATTGATAAAAAAATTAATCAAAAAAAAAAATATTGATGAAAAAAAATATTGATGAAAAAAATATTGATGAAAAAAATATTGATGAAAAAAATATTTATGAAAAAAAATATTAATCAAAAAAAGTATTGATGAAAAAAAATATTGATGAAAAATAAATATTAATGAAAAAAAGTATTGATGAAAAAAATTGATCAAAAAATGTTGATGAAAAAAAATATTGCTAAAAAAAAATTGATTAAAAAAAATATTGACTAAAAAAATATTGATGAAAAAAATTATGTTACGTTTTATTAGCTAAGATTTTTTTATAAGAAATTTTAATCAGAATCTAATTCTTTTTTGATGGTACAAGAATGTGTAAAGTGTATCGGATTAGATAATGTCCCTAGAAATGATTGTAAATTAGACATGTGCAGGAATGCATTTAAAAGTCATTAGAATTAAAAAAATCATTCAATTTTATCCGTTTGAAAAGAATTTAAAATTTATTCCATGTTTTTAATAAAAAGAAATTCGTTTGTCGAATCTTAGACTTAAAAATATTCTGAAGCGAAAAAATGTATGGATTTTTCGCGACATTAAAGTTTTTTCACACTGAAAAAGATGAAGTAAATAATGGGTAAATTAAAAAATGGTAAAAAAAATTTATAGAATCAATAGAAGTTTTCCAGAAAAAATCAAAGAGTACAAACATTTTCAAAAATAAGATTTACATTTTAAAAGTAAAAAAAATAAATTTAAAAAAAAATGAATTTGGACCATTTTTGGAGAAGTTATGAGTAAAAGAAGTTGAGTAAACGAATAAACTCCATATTTTTGAAAATTCATTAAAATCTAAAAAAAAAAAAATTTAAAGTGACCGATTCGGCAAGGAATATCCCACACATATTTATGATCCTTAATCAATTTTAAGTCTATCTAGCTATGACCTTCCGTCTCTATGTCTTTCTGTTGCCACCCTACTATATGTTTACATTTTGTATATGGGGCATTCCATGTCAAATCGGACACTTTGAAAAATTTTTGTTTACAGTTTTTAGTACCCTTCGTAAACTTCTTCGCGGTAAATTTTCAGATTTTTTTGATGACCCGTTCAAAAGATATCGCATTTTTAAAAATTGGTAGTTTGTTCCTTTAGTCAAACTTCTTTTACTCATAACTTCTTCAATAATGGTCCAAATTTCAATTTTTTTTCAAAATTTTTGTTTTTTTACGTACTTTAAAAAAAAAAATAAAAAAAAATTCTTAAAAGCGCTCTAGTATGCGATTTTTAAGTTTTAAAATTTAAATCTCATTTTTGAACATGTTTGTACTCTTCGATTTTTTTTTAAATTTTTTTGTGTTAAACTTCTATCGATTCTACAAATTTTTTGCCAAGGAGGATCGTGGTATAACAATTACACTGTGCTACAGTGAAAAAATACTTCTGATGTGACATAGTATAGGTTGTTGGTCTTGTCGAGTAGATCACAAAAATGCCCATTAAACTTGCCAGACACCCTCAAATTTTAGAGTTATGGTCAAAAAACGTTTCTTTGGGACTTTTCTCACTAAACCTTTTGTAATTCAGAAAATTTTCAACCGATTTTAAATTTTTTAACTGTTTTTGATAGAAGAAGGATGGTGCTTTCCATGTGTGTGAATTTGTCTATACATATAAGAAAGATATTTATTGATTTTTTCTATAAAATCTAGTTTTTTTGTTATTTTTTGAAAATTTTTCGAGTTTATCGATTTTTTTCTGCTATAGTTCATTTAACAACCTATATATTTATAAAAGTATTTTTAAAGAAAATTTGATTCTGAATACGATAAGCTTTATCCTGAAGAAATCGGATAACAATTGACAGAGTTGTGATAATTTTTCTAAAAAAGAAAATTAAGATTTTGCAGGAAATCGCCGTTCAGATATCCCAGGCAAAAAAAAATTATTTTATCATAAGAGGTCATGTACAATATTTTTAAAGGTTTTTGGCGCTCTGAATCCAAATCTGGCCTTTAAATTGCTCTATCTCGTCATGTTTTTGAGATATTTAACATAAACTGATATATCAAAAACTCAAAAAGATAGCGCAATTTAAAGGTCAAATTCGAATTCAGGAGGCAAAAAACCTTTAAAATAATGATACGCGACCTCTTAGTATGTTCGTTTATTTTTTTTTTTTTTGCCTGGGTTATCCGAACGGCAATTTCAAGCAAAATCTTAATTTTCTTTTTTAGAAAAATTATCACAACTCTGTCAATTGTAATCCGATTTTTTCGGCATAAAGCTCATCGTATTCACAATTAAATTTTATTTAAGAATACGCTTGTAAATATAAATGTTGTTGAACGAACTATAGCAGAAAAAAATCGATAAACTCAAAAAATTTTCAAAAAATAACATAAAAATTAGATATTGTTGAAAAAATCCATACATATCTTTCTTATATGTATAGACCAATTCTCACACATAAAAATCCCTATCCTTCTTCTATCCAAAACAGTTGAAAAATTGAAAATCGGTTGAAAAATGTTTAAGTTACACGTGGTTTAGTGAAAAAAGTGCAAAAAAATCGTTTTTTGACAATAACTTTAAAATTTGAGGGTGTCTGGCAAGTTTGATGGGCATTTTTGTGATCTTTTCAACGAGACCTACAACCTTAACTACCTCATTTCAAAAGTATATTCGATTTTGTGATTTTTGTAGCACAGTGTTATTACTATTTTTTTAAATTTTTTGAAAAAATTTTATTGTAATTTTCCAATCTTAAAATCATTTCTACTGCTTTAATAGTGCGTCATAGAGGGGTCATTTATAAGACCGACCCCCATTAATTTTTACGTTTTAACATTTCTTTGGAAAAAACTTATACCCTATCTCCACTTCCTAAGTAGGCTTCCATTCAAAATAACATTTTTATAAAATTTGCTCCAACTGTTATTTGTATGGGAGCCTACTTATGGAGTGGAGATAGGGCTTAGGTATGTTTTAAAAAAATGTTGTAAGGTAAAAATAAATGGGAGTCGGTCTCACTAATGACCCCTCTCGGACGCACCATTGGACCGGTAGAAGCTGATTAAATAAAACAAATTTACAAAAAATAAAAAAAATTGTATGGGGACCGCCTTAACATTTAAAGATATAGGGTAGGAGTGTTTAGAGAAAAAATATTGTGGGTCGGTCATACATTTTGTTGCTCTAAGGGCACTATTAGGGCAGTTAGAGCGTTTGGAGCAAATTTTAAAAAATGTAGTTTTGTATGGGAGCCCCGTTAGAAATTGGAGATAGGGTATTAATTTGTTCCAAAGAAATGTTACTAAAAAAGTAGTAATAATAGTTATCCCACGATCCGACTGGGCAAAAAATTTGTAGAATCGATAGAAGTTTTACAAAAAAAAAATTAAAAAAAAAATCGAAGAGTACAAACATGTTCAAAAATGAGATTTAAATTTTAAAATTTTAAAATCGCATACTAGAGCGCTTTTAAGAATTTTTGGATTTTTTTTTTTAAAGTACGTAAAAAAACAAAAATTTTGAAAAAAAAAAAATTGAAATTTGGACCATTATTGAAGAAGTTATGAGTAAAAGAAGTTTGAGTAAAGGAACAAACTACCAATTTTTAAAAATTCGATATCTTTTGAATGGGTCATCAAAAAAATCTGAAAATTTACCGCGAAGAAGTTTTCGAAGGGTACTAAAAACTGTAAACAAATTGGGAAAAACTAAAAAAAAAAATTTTCAAAGTGTCCGATTTGACATGGAATGTTCCATATTTTGTTATTGGATTTAAAAAAATATGGATTTTCAAAATCCATGGTAATTAATCAATATTTTCAAGTGCATTCTTGTATGAAATCAGAATTTTTCACTTAAAATAGTAACACTGACAAACTTTTCTGAGATACCTGCATGTTTTTCTCAATAATATAAAGATGGTTGAAAAAATAAATTGAAAAAATTATTTAAATACTTTCGAAAATTTTCAAACAAATTTTGAAAACAACCATTTCTGTTCTGAAGAACATAAACTCGAACACGGCTCATAAAATAAATTGCATCTCTAATAAAAAATCACTTATACATTTTTTATTAAAATTCTATATTTTCTAATTTCCAATTGGACAAAATGTCTACGTGATCAATCCTTGTGAACGCAACTAAAATTGTTATTTAAAAATATTTTTTTCTATTTTAACAAAAAAACGCTAAATTGAATATTCAAAAATTATAGCCAACATTCTAGTTCGATAATTTTTTCATGTTTTTAGCTGAATAATGATAGAAAAAAAAAACATGATCACATTTGAAAAGACAAAAAAAGTGAGAGATAAATTGAATAAAAATCACAAAAAAAATATTACATACCTAGAACAGGGATGGTAATTTAGATACAATTGTACTAAAAATGGTACTTTTTTAAAGTCTCTGGTTTACATTTTTGTATGAAAAAAAAAGTGATAAAAAACTGGTTGAGAGTTGAAAATAAATTTGAGTGACAAAAACATTGAGTGAAAGCAAATTTTGAATAAAATAAAGATGAATAAAACGTAAGACCGACCCACTATGCTTCGACCCATGGACAAAAGTCAAAAAAAAAAATTTTGTCTCAAATTGTGTTTAAATACAGATTTTTTGAAAGATAATAAGGTATCTCAAATAAATATTAACAGAAATATTTTTTCTGATTACTTTTGTCACCACGAGAGGGCGCTAAACTCAGAGAATTTTATGCAAAAACTACTTAACAGGAAAATGTTTTTTAGCTGTTTCACAAAAATAATTCTCAAAAATCCATTTTTTGATAAAATGGTTCGAAATTTTGTTTTAAAGTACTTTGATATATTTGTAGTGAAGTTAAAATATAGAATTTTGTATATATTTCCAAAAAAAATATTTTTTATTGTGCAGAAAAACAAGTTTTTTTTGTTGAAAATCCAAAAATAACTAAAGTTTGATGGAGTGTAAAAAAAAAATATAAAAAAATAGATATTTTTTTTTTCTTTTTTTTTGTAAGTTTAAATTCTTATCTAACAGCGTATTCAAAAATTAGCGCCTATTTTTTACCACAAATTAGAAAAAAATTCGTTTTTTTAAATGCCTAAATTCATGATTTTTACTCAAATATCATGCATTTAGGAGTGTTAAATATCATTGTGCAACACGATTTTATGTTTTGAAAGGGTAAAAAAGTAAAATAAATGTATATTAATAGTAGATCGAAATCCCCGCAGAATTTTGAAAATTTAGCTCGAGTTTTTTTTTATGGCCCACTGAAGTTTTTAATTATTTTTCAAAGGAGTTCAGAATAAGTAAAAAAAAATTATTAAATTTAATTTTGAGCTAAATGAGGTTAATAGAAACGAAATTTGATGACGGTTCTTTTCTTAGAACATATTAACCCTCTATCTCCTATTTTTAGGGGTCACTTTAGTCCCTTTTCCAAATATCGTCGTAGAGCACCACTTACACTTGCTTTTAAAGGGTTAACATGTTCTAAAAAATTTTTCTGCATAGAATTTCATTGTTAGTTGTAAAAGACCAAAAATTCGTGAGATATAAGCAAAATGCTTAAAAAAGTAAAAATTTTAATTATCATATATTGTTAAATTGTGATTCACCACAATTGAAATAATTCGACAAAATATAACAAATGTACTTCTGAGCATAATACTGTTAATAGCTATCTTCGGTAAAATTTTATGTTTCTTTTTTCTTAAAATATATTAACCCTCTATCTCCTATTGTCAGGGGTCATTTCAGTCCCTTTTTTAAATATTCTTATAAAAAAAACACTTAAACGTGCGTTTAAAGTGTTAAAACGTTCTACAAACATTTAATAGATATCTTTAATCATTCCAAACCCATTAAAAAAAAAGTAAAGACTTCAATGGGCCATAAAAAGAACTCGAGCTAAATTTTCAAAACAATTCGTTTTTGGTTTACAAACGGTATATCTTCATTTTTAGTTTCGTCCAATTTAAGATACACTCTGTGACCTCAAATTTGTTGCACAGTGTATTCTATTGAAGCTTTAAGTTATGTGAAATAACTCTTAAATTATAAATTATATTCAAGAAACTTTAAAAAAGTAATTTAGTATTACGCTTTAAACTTTAAACGCTCGTTTTATTAAATTTTATAAAAATATTTGAAATAAGGACTAAAATGACCCCTTAAAATGGGAGATGGAGGGTTAATATGTTCTAACAAAAGAACCGTCATTAAATTTCACTGAAGACATCTTAAGACATCTTTTATCTCAGTAGTATTTTTAGTACATTTTTTCGACCTATTTCAGTCTACTTTGGTAAAAGCTATTTAACAATATATGATACTTTACAATTTTACTTTTTAAAGCATTTTGATTATATCGCACGATGTTTTGGTATTTGACAACCCCTAGTGAAATTTGATTCTTAACATTTTTGTAGAACATTTTAACTATTAAAACGCACATTTTAGTGTTGTTCTATGAGGATATGTTAAAAAAGGACAAAAATTACCCCTAAAAATGGGAGATAGGGGGTTAATGTATTCTAAAAAAAGAACCGCCATCAAATTTTACTATAGACATGTATAAACATTATGTAGCTCAGAAGTTGATTTAATACATTTCTTTGACCTTTTTTAGATGACTTTAAAAATAAAAATAACTTATTTTCCAAAAAAGGATGTTTTTATATTTTCCACACTGCTAATCCGATTTTCCCCAAATTTGGCATTAATATATATCTAAGGAATATTAATTTGCTTACAAAGATTTTTTATGATCGGACAATTTTTGTAGGTGTTAAAGCGTTTCAAAGAAAAAGGATATATGGCAGGACCTTGAGTCCTTGCTCCGATTTAAGTGAAAATTTACACACACGTTGCTAGTGGAATGTGTATCAGCATGACCACTTTTTGTAATTTTTTGTGCATTATTGAAGCTAAAATTACATTTTTCAATTTCAGGACACATGGGAGGTAGGCGTGTCCTTGCACCGATTTTTCCAAAAATTCATATTTTTCTTAACTAATATATTTTATGTTAGTGTACCAAATCTCAAAAATATCAGACAACTCCTTCTAATTTTGTCCCTTCGTTATATGGGAACGAAGCTATGTGCGACCCCCATTACTTTTCGCCCCCTAACATTTTTTTTAAACATACCTTATCATTATCTCCCCTCCCTAAGGGGGGCTACCAAAATGTTAAGTCGTAAAAATTAATGGGGGTCGGTATTGTTACACTGAAAGAATTTTGTTCATTACGGCTATGAAAACGTACATTGATTCTATGAAAAAAAACATTAGAAGTGCGCCAATGATGCCCTTCATAGAATCTATGAAACAAATTCATAGAAACCAGAAACCTATGAAAAAGTTCATAGGCTATGGAAAAAAAAAATTATTCAATTCTATTTTTATTTATTTTATTATTTCAATTTTGTTTTTTTATTATTTTATTTATTAACAATTTTCTATTTTCAAAAATTTATATTTTTTTTTTAACTTATCCCCACCGAGATTCGAACATAGAACCTCTTGTTCGTGAAGCTTAGTCTCTAGCCACTTAGCTAAATTATATAAACAAGTAACAACACTTAAAATCTATTTTGAATAATATTCTGCTAACATATTAAGTTTGTGTCTTTGCTCTGTCACAATGCTCTGCCAAAAGCTGTGTGTGTGTTTGTAGAAAACAAATATTTTGTGTATTTACAAAAATGAAGCGTTATAAAACCAAGCGTTAGTTGGCGAGATTTTTCTTCTTTGGTGGCGCTGATAGCTAAGGCGTCGACAATTACCACTTCAGCCGGTAGGTCTTGGGTTCGAGCCCCGGTCAGGGCAGCAATGAAAATTTTTTTTAATGTTTTTTTTATTTTTTTTTTTTATTTTTTTAATAAATTTATTCAACTGTTTTAATTATTGAAATATTATTTTAATTATTTAAAAAATTAAATGGTATATTGATGGCATTATCTTCTATGAATGACATTCATTAATTCTATGAATTTTTTTTATGAATTTAATAAAATCTATGAATAAAATTCTATGAAATATTTCAGAATACTAATGAATATTCATTCAGCCAATGAATTGTTTCATAGATTCTATGAATTTGGTTTTATGAAATTTGTTCATAGATATAATGAACAATAATTCTTTCAGTGTATTACCCCTCTGCAGTTAACAGATTTTACAACAAAAATTTAATAAAAAAGTTCAGCCTACACTGAGCCGCCGCCGAGCAAAATGGTTCGAGCCGCCGCCGCCGAAAATTTTGAGTCGGCTTGATTGACTGCCCCTCTGTGCCGCACCGTTGGAGTAGATATGATTTTAACATTGGAAAATTACAATAAAATTTTTTCAAAAAAATTAAATACATATATAATAATAATCGTTATCCCACGATCATAATGAGCAAATAATTTGTAGAATCGATAGAAGTTTTCTACAAAAAAATTAAAGAGTACACACATTTTCAAAAATTAATATAAAAAATATTGTATGGGGACCGCCTTTAGAGTTACAGATAGGGGGTTGATGTGTTTAGAAAAAACGTTGGGATTAAAAAAATATTGTGTGTCGGTCATACATTTGACTGCTGTAGGGGCACTTTTGGGGCAGTTAGAGCGGTTGAAGCAAAATTCAAAAAATGTAATTTTGTATCGGAACCCCTTTAGAAATGGAAGATAGAGTATTAGTTTGTTCTGAAAAAATGTTAAGTCGTAAAAATGAATGGGGGTCGGTATGTGCCGACCCGTTGGAGCAGTAGATATGCCGCACCGTTGGAGCAGTAGATATGATTTTTACATTGGAAAATTACAAGAACATTTTTTCAAAAAATTTTAAAATATAATAATAATCATTATCCCACGATAATAAGGGGCAAATAATTTGTAGAATCGATAGAAGTTTTCTACAAAAAAATTAAAGAGTACATACATTTTCAAAAATTAATATAAAAAATATTGTATGGGGACCGCCTTAAGAGTTACAGATAAGGGGTAGGTGTGTTTAGAAAAAACGTTGGATTTAAAAAAATTATTGTGGGTCGGTCATACATTTGACTGCTCTAGGGGCACTTTTAGGGCAGTTAGAGCGGTTGAAGCAAAATTTAAAAAATGTAATTTTGTATCGGAGCCCCCTTAGAAGTGGGAGATAGAGTATTCGTTTGTTCTGAAAAAATGTTAAGTTGTAAAAATTAATGGGGGTCGGTCTTGGAAATGACCCCTCTACGACGCACCGTTGGAGCAGTAGATATGATTTTTACATTGGAAAATTACAATAAAATTGTTTAAAAAAAAAATTAAAAAATAGTAATAATAGTTATCCAACGATCATAATCGGCAAAAAAATTGTAGAATCGATAGAAGTTTTTCACTAAAAAAATTAAAAAAAAAAATCAAAGAGTACACACATTTTCAAAAATGAGATTTAAATTTTAAAACTTAAAAGTCTCATACTAGAGCGCTTTTAAGAATTTTTTGGGATTTTTTTTTTTTAAAAGTAAGTACGTAAAAAAACAAAAATTTTGAAAAAAAAAATGGAAATTTGGACCATTATTGAAGAAGTTAAGAGTAAAAGAAATTTGAGTAAAGGAACCAACTACCAATTGGTAAAAATTCGATATCTTTTGAACGGGTCATCATTAAAATCTGAAAATTTACCACGTAGGAGTTTTCGAAGGGTATTAAAAACTGTAAACAAATTGGGAAAATCTAAAAAAAAAAATTTTAAAGTGTCCGATTTGACATGGAATGCCCCATAATTATATCTGAAAAGATCACACCAGTTCTAATCAATTTTTACATAGATGGTGAATTTTCAAAAAAGTACCTTAAAAAAGTACTTTTTAAAATAACTTTTGGTACATTATTTTTTCTTTAATCTCATTTATCATCCCTGATCTTTAAGTATTGTTTCTAAAAGTAAATGAATAAAACAGAAAATAAACTCAAGTGGGAGAACAAGATACAAAAATTCAATAAAATAAAACCAACGAGATACTTGTACCACAAAATACTGAAAAAAATTATAATAAAAATAAATACAAAATTTTATTATTAAAAGTCAAAGTATCTAGACATGATGCATACGCATATTGAGATTTAAATTTAAAACAGATGTTCTGTTTAAATTCAATTCTAATATGAAATAGAAGAAGAGTGAGTGCAATTAGTAATTTGTATCTAAAAGATTACAAAAATCTAAAAGATACAAAATAAATATCTAAAAAAAAACCGCGCAGAATCCAAAAATAAAATAAATTTTGTATTGAAATTTAAAATGAAAAAAAAAATTGAAAACGAGAATGAGTAACGAAATGTAAATGAGCATTAAAAGATCATCATGGGCAGCGGCTGAATATTGAAAAAAAAAAAAATATTTTGAAAACACAACAAAAACGGCTGAATAAAGTATAGAATTTTGAAAAAAAAAGTGAGATAAATTCAATTTTTTAAAACGAGAGAGAATATTGAAAACCAGGAACTGTTTTATATAGGTGTATTTTTTGGGGGAAAAAATAAAAT
This sequence comes from Pegoplata infirma, assembly GCA_963921195.1. NCBI lineage: Eukaryota > Metazoa > Arthropoda > Insecta > Diptera > Anthomyiidae > Pegoplata > Pegoplata infirma. Next base: position 24,309,763 of record OY992536.1, on the reverse strand, counting down.
ATTGAAAAATAATGCGTGAGTTATTATAAAACACGGAGAATTCATAACGTCTACATGTTTCAATATTAACGAACGTGAAAATAAAACACGCTATAAAGCGAAATTGAAAAAATATTAAAAAAAAATTAAATTAAATAAGAAAATAAAGATGTATTGAATTGAAAATACATATATATTTTATTTGGAAAAAATTAATAAAGAAATTTAAAGAATAATTAAGAAAAATTTTAAGAAAAAAGTGAAAAAAAGTAAAAAAAAAAAATTAAAAAGTTTTGAAAAAGTCTTAAAAAACGGAAAAATTAATAATTTTTAATAAACGTGTTTTTAATAAAATATTACAGATTTAAAAAAAAATCTTAACAAATAAAAAAATGAGTTATAATTAAAATTCTAAAGTAAATTTCAGTTTTCTTCAAATAATTTATGCAATATTTGTAAGTTTTCTTTATTTTTGGTATCTGAGTGTAACCAGAAATTAGTGCAAAAGTCTGAAAATACCAAATAGGAATTTTCAAAAAAAAAAAAAAATTATGTTTAAAAATAGAATTCGCTAAACGGAACGAATGAATACAAACGAAAATTTTTAAAACAAAAATACAAATTAAAACACACTAAAAAAATTTAATGCGAAACGGGAACAAAAAAAGTTTTGAATTAAATGCAAATAAAGAAGATGTGAATTTAAAAAAAAAGAAAATGTGTATTAATTGAAAAAAAAGAAAATTAAGTTTTATAAGAAAAAAAAAATTAAAACAACAAAAGAAAAATGTAGTTAATGGAACAAAGATTTTAAAATTTTATTGAATAAAAATATTGAAATTGTTGAGGCCGAGTTTTTTGGAATATGGTTTAAGGTTAAACATAGTAAAACGTATTGTTAAACTTGGATGATGCCGGCTTAATGCGTTATTTCATAAGTTTTTGAGATAATTAAATCGATTTAGTGTTATTGGATAAATTACCTAAGTTTTTAAGAGTAAAAACTTATGTAAATATCCAAAACAGACTTTTAGGATGCACTCTGAAATTATTAGTTCAGTTTTCTAATATAAATTGGCTAAATTTCACGAAATTTCAAATTGTATATGCTACTACACACAAAAAAAATTAAAAAAAAATTGTGCCAGTTTTTGGTTTAATTACAACCTATAAAGTGGTTTTGGATAACTTACCAAAGTTTTTGCTCTAAAAAACTTGCAAGTGAAGTCTCCCTAGTGTCACCCGCGGATCTTTATGGAATTGGTTTTATTTTGTAGAGCAAAAAAAAAATAAAGGGACCCCGAGTAAAAATTTTCTGGTCTAATCATATATAATTTGATACAAACTTATATGAGTTAATATGCTTCCGTATAAAATTATATAAAAAATGTATCTATCACTTTGATACGGTTGATCCACTTTATATGGTTAGATATTGCTCCATATATGATTAGATTCGTATTTTGGTTTTGCTCATCAAATTATATAAAAATAGATATTATAAGATCAATTTGATCTAATTAGATTTGACCAAATTCAGGATCAAATTGTATCAATTTTTATATTTTTTGATCTAAAGTAATACAATTAGATATTATTTGATACAATCATTTTACGGATCAAATTAGATCTATTTAGTAAAATTAGCAAAATATTATTACTAGGGACACGTATTTTTTTTAGTGGCCCAAATTCATATTTAGGGGGTGAAAAGGTGGGGGGAAGAAAAGGCCATTTTTCAGTTTTTTTCGTTTATCTCCTCTATTATGCAAAGAAACCTAGTCACGTTACATACCAAATAAAAGGTCTTTGGAAAACCTATCTACGTGTGTTAAGAACGTGTCCAAACATGCACAATTTTTCGTCATATTGGGTAAAATACCAAAATTTTAGGACATTTTTGTTAATAAGTCGAAAAATATTAACTTCTTAGGCCCGTTGTCAGCACCACGAGATAGGTATTTTTAATACCTTTAATCTGATACCATATATGCCTATATTGATTTTGCTTAAATAGTCGTAAATCGTAAGAAACTGAAAAAGGTCAATTTCCCACCGTACAAATCGACCCATTAAAAAAGAGTTTGGGCCGCTATAAAAAAATAATTTTCGTTCTTAACAACATATCCAAATTTCATGAAGATCGGAGGGTGACACCAGGGAGACTTCCCTTGTTAGGTAAATTGTCCAAAACTACTTTATAGGTTGTATTATCCCCAAAACGGACACAATTTTTTTATATTTTTTTTGTGTGTATAAATTACGTAAATTCCAATTTATTTTAAGTAAAATTACACATTTTGTTTAAATTTATTAAATTTATAGTAGGAAACTGAAATAATTTTATATAGAATGTATAACACTGCGGAACACTAAAAACTAAACAAGAGTTACGACCATCATTTCTATATATTTCGGGCATGCTGATTCGAATGGCGTACTCCGTTTTTCGATGTATGGTACAGTTTTCTTGTAAAATGTCATTAAAGATTGGCTGATTTTCAGCTGCTTTTTTAACAAAAAAAATCCAAAGCTAATGATTTTTAAATTTTATGGCATGGAAAACAAAGATATAACTTGTAGCAATATTTCTAATATAAATTTGGTTTAAAGCTTTTCATCTTAAGCCCTTAAATCCGCGGATTAAAAAAGCAGCTGAAAATCAGCCAATCTTTAATGACATTTTACAAGAAAACTGTACCATACATCGAAAAACGGAGTCGCCATTCGATTCAGCATGTCCGAAATATATTGAAATGATGGTCGAACCTCTTGTTTTCTAAAATAGTGGTTAGTTTTGTCACGCAGTGTAATTAAACCAAAAACTGACATTTTTATTGGAGAAAATTTAAAGCTCTTTAAAAAGCTTTCCGCCAAAATTTTGTTTTCAAAATTAGTAATGCCAGATCAAATCTGTTGCCAGATATACTAAACCAAGTTTAACTGACATTCCAAAAACTATGCCTAAGTTTATTAAATTTAATTAAAAAAATATGCACTTAAAATGTACTCAAAACACTGAGAAAATGTAAAGTTACTAACTAAAATTTGAATAATTAAAATTAAAAGAAAACGGGAAACATAAATTCTTAATAATTAAACAAATTCATTATAATTAAAACAAAAAAAACAGAAAATGTGATAAAAAAATATAATCGAGCAATGACGTGCCATCACAATGGACCTCAGAGTCTACTTGTGTTGACGTAAAACGTCAGCAGCCACTTACAACCTAATGACGACCCATATAATTCCCTACATTAATATGGGCTTGTGTTGTTTTTTGTCAATAAATGATCTGATTTGTCAATAAATGATCTAATTTTCTTCTTATTCATGGCCATTAATGGGTATTCAAACCAACTTCGATCGAACAAAATATCTATTTTGCATAATATCGCTTTGACACTTTACAACAAACTTTACAACAATTCTGATAAAGGAGACATAAAACATATACGTGTGTCGGCATTTTCAAAGATCACATCGCAATTTTATTTTAAAGACGGTTAAAGTTTCCCTACTTTGGCCTATTCTTGCAGCATATCGTTATATAAAACTATGGTGTCTTTACATCTGAGGTGTAGGGTGTGTTAAGCTACCCAATCAGAAAAATACAATCGCAAAAGCTTTGTGAAAGCGTTGTGGACGGTTGTACGAGCGTTCTGTATAACAACTTCAAAGCTTCTTTAGAAGATCCGAATTATAACATCGATCTACGCTAGGTTTAAAGCACAGTACATGAGTAGTTGGTTCACAGAGGTGCATTTGATGTGTGTAAGTATTAGTGACAGCACACGGTGTAACTTTTGACGTTTCATACAAAACGTAAACAAACAACATAAATACATACACAAAAGCTCACACGTACAGGCACACATACAGTAGGCAGCGATGATAATTCTGTATTAAAAACCATACCACCATATTGGAAAGTACGCAATTAGCATCAGTGTTTGCATACTAGTCTGTACTGTGGTTTAAAGCGTTTTAAAAGCGATGTAAAAAAAGTGTTTTGAGAACGTTTTTTTAAAGGCATCAAAGCGCTTTAAAAACCCAAAATAAAGAAATTATGTTAAATAATTTGTTTGATACAAAATAAAATCTGAAGAAAAAAATTTGTTTGTCGAAACTTAGAAAATTAAAAAAGAAATTTTAAAAATATTTTTTATGATTTTTTTTATTAAAAAACAAAAAAATTGACAAAAAATTGTTTTTCAAAAATAGTTTCGGAACTTAGAAAATTTTTCCAAAAAAAAAAAATCTAAAGAACTCTTAAAAATCTTTTCAAATACGCTCGCAATGCGTTCAAAAAACCTTTTGAGATTGCTTTTTTATTTGTTATAGCACTTTCAGAACGATTTTCAAATACGCTTGCAAAACGTTTAAAAATAGCGTTTTGAGAATGCTTCTTTTCTGTTAAAGTGCTTTCAGAACGCTTGTTTTCTGCTTGGGTACTTTGTAGCAAACATTTTTGTGGAACATATTAACCCTTCAACTCCCCTGCAAATCGGTATTTTTCGGCTCTATTCTAACAAATTGTAAAAAACACCAAGAAAAAGGCGATGGGCGGGGATGAAATGTGTTACAAAAATGTTGGCCATAAAATTTTACTTTATATGTCTGAACACATCAAAACCCAAAAATTAACATAAACACTAAAAAATAGTCAAATTCAATATTGCCCCTTAAGTAGGGTGACCATTTTTTTCTGAGCTTAAATCAGTACGCCCAAGTTTTTATTTTTTTTTTTTTCTATGAAAAAACACTGATGTTTTTTCAACACTCACAAAATGTCGGTTGAACTAACTTGACCATTTTGAGTACAAACAAATGTTAAAAACAACTGCAAAAAACAACTTTTGTCATTATTTTGTAGAACATTTAGTTGACTTTAAACGATTTCATTTGAATGTTTTGATCGTTTCATTGCAGAAAATTGAACAAAATTTGAAAATAAGAAAATCCCTCAGATTTTGAAGACTTTTTCCGTAAGTCTTGACAACTTTTCCTGTAAGAAAACTTCACAGCTAATAAGCACGTGTTTTTTTTTTTTTGAAGGCCCTGATTTTCTGAGCGCTTTTTCGAATAAGTTCTGATGACATTACCTCATCTAAGATATCAGAATCATTTGGATTCATGCAATTTACATCATCTTTGTAAAAATATAAAAAATCCATCGGCCCATCGAACTTTTCATTATAGAAAACCTTAAATTTATAAATTTAGGAAGATCAAAATAACCTCATGCTCAGATTAATTTTTGCGTTTTTATAAATTACCTCATTTTCAGACATAAGTTATAAAAAACAACTCTGACGACTTATATTTTGGAAATTTTAGTTTTTGTACAGAATTTTCGAATAAAACTATTTTTTATTTTGAAATGTTCAAAAATCAGTACAATCAGTACATATCAGAACAACGTTTTTTGATCAGTACACGTGATCAAAAATCAGTACATGTACTGATCAAATCAGTACGAATGGTCAGCCTACCCTTAAGGGATAATTTATTTTGTAATTTTTATACCCCCCACTTACAAGGAAGGTCTTTCACAGGGCACCCACCGACTGTCCTGAAACTTGAATATGGGTACAAGGGAATATGGGTACAAGGTTTTTTTTGAGTGTAGCATATGTACTTGTTGTTGTCCTAAATAGTTTGGTATTGCATTTCAGCGAAATCGGTTCAGCGGTTCAAAAGTTATGAGCAAAAATGTTAGGACACTCCGAAAATTTTGGTGCATTAAAAATAACCCAAAAATACAAAATGCTTTAATACGGTTTCTGGTTGGCGCATAGGAACAGAATTAATCAGCAAATGGTATTTAAACAAGTAAAAACATAATTAAAAAAAAAAATAAAAATTTCGCGGAATTTTTTTTTTACCCAAAATTTTGTTGTGGATTTCTTAGATTTTTTAGAGATAAAATGAAGTAAAACTGTGCTTACAGTTTTTCATTTTGTGATCCTGTTTCCTTTTAAAAGGATAAGGCAAACCCGAGTAAAAATTTTGATATTGCACCAGATCTATTTAAATCTCGCTCAATATATAATCAGATCTTATCAGATCGGGAAATTGACCCGATCTAATTATATCAGTTTTGATCAGTTCTGATACAAACTGATCAAATTAGATCTCGTTGGATCCGACATTTGTCCCATATATATTCTGATCTTATTAGATCTGATTTGATCAGAATTGATATTGTAGCTTATGTACATTGATTTTTGCAAAATTTCTATGGTTAATAAGAAAAAATGATCACATTTAAAATCGATATAATTAAATTTTATTCAGTACTTGTAATGATAGCAATATTTTAACCTATAATATAATTAAAAACAGTTTAAAAAAATTTTTGTATTCAAAAATGTAACTTAGAAAATTTAAAAATGTAATAAAAAAAATTTAGTTAATCTACACACAAAATTTTGCAAAGGAATCTTCAGTACGCAAAGTTGGAAAAAATTACGTTTTTCGACCAAAATTCATGTCCGAATTTTTTTACTAAATTCTGCTCAAAAATTAGGATTTTTTGCGTACTTTTTGGGAAAAATATTTAAAAAATTCCAAAATAGCGATTTTGGTTCACAGATGATGATTTTTAACCATAAAAATATTTTTTTTTAACCAAATTGGTCTTAAAAGTTGGAAAATGTTGAGTATGCTATGTGAAAAATATATAAAAAAAATATAAAAACGCGATTTTGGTCCAAAAATGCAGATCAGCATCTGTGGTCCAAAATCGCTGATCAAACCGCGTTTTTATAAATTTTAAATATTTTTTAGATAACATACTTAACACTTTGCAACTTTAGGGACCATTTTGAATAAAAAATATGTTTATCATTATCTGAGGACCACAATATCATTTTTGGAATTTTTTAAATATTTTTTCCATAAAGTACACAAAAATTGCTGATTTTTGATCCGAATTTGGTTAAAAAATTTGGACATGAATTTTAATCGAAAAACTTAATTTTTCCAACTTTGACCTCTGGTTTTTTTGACCTCTGGCGACTGAAGATGCCTTTGCAAATTTTTTTTATAAATTTTTTCACTATCAGCTATTCCGCGGCCATCGTTTGGCAGGTATTATGACACGAAAATCTAAAATTTGTATTTGACGGGACGCCCGACTCTGTATCTTCATTATATTGAAAGGTTTGATAATCCAATTGACCAGCATTAACCATTTCGAAACAATCTGCAAATTGAGAAAAAAAAATAATAATTTTACTTCTTAATTTTGGTGGTAATTGCTAAAATACTTACATACATTAACGCTTAATTCAAATTTTCCTTTATTTTGAGAGAAATTATACAAATTTTATGTTTTTTTTTAAATATATTTTTATTTTTTTATTTTTTTAATTTAAAATGTTGTTATTTTCTATTTGACAAATAAATAATTCGAATTATTTTTTTTTTGTGTTTTGTATTTCATTTTTTTTATTTGATATCAACACAAATAAAAATGCCAACGATTTTTTAAAATAGAGGTGTTCTTTCAAAATCGGATTCTAAAAAAAGCTTAGATGTTTGATTAAGTTTATAGTTATATGAATATAAATATTGCTATAGTTACAGATATGATAGAAGACATAACCAGATATGATACAAGATATCGTTATATATAGCAACAGATCTATCATATCTGGATATATATAATTTGATCTTGTATCAGATATAAATATATACAATCATATCTTGTTAGATATAATTATATCTAAATATTTTTACTCGGGAATACAAAAATTATTATAAAAAAATATTTGAAGAAATTTACAAAATTTGAAGTCCTTTTAAAAGGAAACAGGATCACGAAATGAAAAACTGTAAGTGCAATTTTACTCCATTTGATCTCTAGTTTAAAATGCATATTATCAAGTTCGTGTTTTACGATTTTTTCTTCTTTTTGATAAGTATCTATAAATATAAAATAAATGGGTGTGAGACTGATTTATTCAGCATCGCCAAGCCCAAACTACTTAAGCTAGAGAAATTTGGAATGTAGATTCACCTCCCGGTAAATATATCCACTAAAGCTGGTTTTTTTAATATAATGGCCTTAGAAACTAAAAATTTGGAGTGTAGGAATTTTTAGCGGAAAAAATATTTTTAAAAAAGTACTTTTTGGATATTCCGAAGATAAAAAAAGAGGTACAATAGTGTACTTTGGTACTTTTTTATCACTTGAAATCAATGTTGGCAGTCGATACCTTTTCAATACCGTTATCCGTTTCAAAACCCTTTAAATTGAATACCGGTACCAATACCGAAACTCAGTTTTGGTATCGGATACCGGTATTCAAAAACCTTTTCCTTCGGTACCGGTACTGAAACGGTTTTTCCTAAAAAAACATATTTTTTTTACAAAAAAAAAATTAATAGAAAGTTTGTAATTTTTTTGGATTTTGTAAATAAAAAATCGTACTTCAAATGCCTCCCCGAAGTCTCAAAAAAATCTTTGGGCACCCACATCGTGGTTTAAATAAAAATTTCCAAAAATGCCATACTTCAACCGCTATGCGGGAGCAGAAGAAAATTATTGATTTTCCCGAATTTTTTTTTGGAGTAATTTTGACTTTCAATAGAAAATTTCTGAACCTGGTATGGTTGGTATTGAATAGCAAAATTGATCCAGTGCACTATAGGGAATTTTCTGGTATTTTCTGGCCAAAACTCCAAAAGTTGGGATATTGCCTCAAAATTTGGCAAGTTTATTTGGCGGTATGTCTTAAGGCTCTGTATAAAAAATTGGCATGATCTGGCCTAATAAATCGTGTTTTTAATGCAATTTTGTAATATAATTTTTACATCCACGCCCACAAAAGGGGGCGGGCAAAAAAATAATTTTTTCTAGTGCCTTTGGTCCAAGTGCAGGGCTTTGAACTTTTTGTGGCGTATTTTTTTTTAATTTTTAAGCAAATGTACAAAAAAATGTAAAATATGGGATTTTGCGTAGCTAGACTAAGTTATTTAAGGGGGAGTTTTTTTTCACATGTTCCAATTTTGCCCATTTACGAACTTGAACATCGTAAGACTATAAGACATATTCGTGCCAAACATCAGGTGGCTAGCTCTTTTGGTTTGGACAGCATCGTGCATTCCCCAGACAGTCAGACCGACAGACGGTCGGACGGACATCACTAAATATCTTTTCCCCATGGAGCCGCATGGCTTAGCGGATGAATACATCTTACTCACAAAGAGTTTCCCAATACCTCATAGAGATATGGGAGTATGCAATTATATGCAAAAAAAGTAGCAGTCCACAAATATATTTGGTTTAAAAAAGAAAAAAATTAATTAAATAGAAAAATTAAAAAAATATATAAATCAACATTTTAAACCTGTACTTTGTACAAAATATATTTATTTGCTCTATTGATAATTGAAATTAATTTCAAAAGATTTTAATACAGGATTTTAAGTACGTTAATTTTGTAATAAGTTATGTTCTCCAAAATTAAAAAAAAAAAATAATAAAAAATTAAATTTTGTTTTTGACGCCTCCGTACTAGCGGTAAAAGAGTTTGGTGTACAAAAATATGTGTGCTAGCTTACTTTTATATAGTTTACTGTATAATGGCATCCGAAAAAAGTTTTTTTGAACACATCAAAAATGGACTTTTGGCCAACAATTCCTTATAAATTCCCTATAGTGCAGTGGTTCAAAAATTATTAGGAAAACCTTGAATTTCATATTAGTTTCACCATTAATTCACGTGTTGAAAAACCCGTTAAACCAACTTTAAAAACATAGAGGAGTTAGAAAAATTGTTTACAATTAAACAAAAAAAAATTACACTCAAAAAAATTTTACACTCAAAAAAATGTTGTAATTTTTTTTTTCTTTAAGTTTTTTACTCAAAATAAAATATTTCTAATCAAAATTGTTATTTTTTTCACGTTAGAAAATTAACTATCACTTTGAAAGGCCACTGTGTTAAGGGTATGCATGGATTCGGCCAATTCGAATTTAACTTTTCTACATTTTTTTACATATTATTTTTACTTTTCTTAAACAAATGAAAAAATTTTATTTCAGAATAACTTTAAAGTTCTCCACTTTGATCAATGCGATAAGAAAATTACAGTTTTCTCGGCCCGCCCTTTTCTAGGTGTGGTCCGGCAACGTCCCCGCCGACCCCTTAAAAACGCTCTTTAAATTTATTTCACATTTTAAAGAGAATTTTAGCAAAAATGCTAAAAATAAAATACGGGTTTAGCATTTTTTTCGATAATACCGGTACGTACCGGTATTGACGTTTCGGTATCGGTAATACCGTAACCGATTCAACTCAAATACCGTAACCGATACCGATACCGAAATAAATAAAAAAAAACGATACCAATACCGATACCGTTATTCGTTTCGATTGCCAACCTTGCTAAAAATGCAGGACACTTAAAAAAAAAGATTTTTAAAAATGTACTTTTTTGAAATTCCGATTTTAAATGGGTAAAAAAGAGCAAAATTTTGTTCTTTGTTACTTTTTCTTTCTCCTGAAATAATGGTTCTAGAAACTTGAAATTTGGAATGTAGAACCATCCAGCAAGAAAAAATATTCTAAAAGAAGATTTTAAAAAATTTCTGATAGATAGAGGGTAAAAGGAATAAAAAATAGTTTTTGACACTTTTTCGATTTCCTGAAATAACGGTCTTATATACTTGAAATTTTTAATGTAGGATACTCCAGCAAAAAAAAAAACATTTTGAAAAAATGTTTTTGTATAGTTCGATTCTAAGGAAACAAAATGGGGGTACACATGGAAAATTGGTACTTTTTAAAACTTTTGTATAGTTGAAATAATATTTTATAGGATGTTGAACAAATGGGGTAAAGTTTGATTCTAAAGAGACAAAAAAAGATACAAAAGGATACAAAATTGGTACTTTTTTAAACTGTTGAATAAAAAAAAAGTATTTTATAATTACATATAACAGCACAAACTCCTTAGCGTCCAACCTGAATCAAATTACGTCGCGTAAGGCGTAACGCCCAATAATTTTTCGTTTCTAATATTTAAATGTGAGTAACCTAAATCAAACGGACGTAAAAATTTCAAATTTGATGTGTTTGTTTTTGTTTTTTTTTACGTCTTGCGCTACGCATTTGATTCTGGTTCGACCCTTAAAAATGGTTAATTATCCCAAAATGAGAAATATTAAATACAAATAAAATAATAGAAAATGTGAGAAATTTATAAGAAAATTTAAGAAAAAACGGCGAAAATTTCTGAAAGAAATTTATAAAAACTTGAGAAAAATATTAATAAAATACAAAAAAATCTTAAAAAAATGCAGTCTCCATCTTCATCATCTTCCACCACTACCACCACCAACAACAAAATGTTAAATCCCAACAAAAGTTCCAGCATTAAAACAAAATCCACAACAGTCTTAAATCTGGGAAATCCAACGACGGCCACAAAAGATTTAGAAACTTCTTTGGAAATAGAAAAAATATCCAAAAAAATATCTGAACATGCTGATGCTCTGTATAGGACATGGAAAAGTCATGGTTTGGCGCCCACCGAAATTTTGGAATTATATACTGTGGAAGCGGGTGTGGCAGCTGGTGCCATAACCGATGATAAATCTACCGAAGATTTACAAAAATTGGTAAATACATTTGTTAACAAAGATAAAGAGCAGAGGGGAGTAAAAACTTTAAATACAAAAACAAAAATTAATACAGCTAAAACAGAAATAACACCCAAAATAATAGAACATAAGATACAACAAACTTCAAATAATAAATTGGCAACACCGTCAACAACATCATCTTCCCCCTCATCAGCTACAAATCTCAAGGGAAACATTATTATAGAGTCTGGCACATCGAATATAAAAAAATCAACACCTTCAATAAAATCTACAAATTATTTATTAAAAAATACTACGGGAATGGATGCAACAGATTCTCCAACCACCCCTAAAGTAACAAAATTAAAAACCAGCAAACAAGGCATAGGAGGAACTAAAATTGATAATAACACCACACAATTAAAAAGTATGGCAACACCAAAACAACCCAGCAAACCATTAGATATAGATTTGGATTTTCAAATAAATTTGGATTTAAATTTAGATGTGCATAAATTAACACAACAACAAACGGAAAATTTACAAAAAATTAAAGATTTACTGCAAGAACCGAAAAAATCATCCCCGGGAGCTTTAAATGCTACCGCACACCTAACTCCTTCAACTAGCACTACAAAAAATTCCTCAGCACAACAACAAGAAAAATTGGCGGGAAAATCAACAAAAGAAGTAAAATTAAAAAAATCTTCTACAGAAAATACAAAAAATCAAAAAAACTTACCCGATAATAAACAAAATGAAGAAATATCGGTACTTGAGAGAAGTCACAAAACAGATCAATTGCAAATAAATAAAAAAATTGGCAATAAAATGAAATTAAACGAGCAAGTGGCACATGATTTAAATTCAAATAATCATCAATCAATTGAGGGAGGGGGTTCAATAAAAAAATTAAAATCTCAAGATAATAGAGATTTAAATAATACAATAACATCGACGACATTGCCGCAGCAAAACATTAAAAAACGCACAGCTTTAGGCACCGGCAGCAACAGCACAATTTATAGCAGCAGTATCACAAATAACGGCGCGACCATTACTAACGGTAATGTAACGCTAGCAAAAGATTCGGAAACAATTCTCTTAAATGAAGAAAATGAAAATTTCACAGTTAATAAAGAAAATTCAATAAAAGCACAAAAATCCGCTACAAAAACTACGAAAACAACAAAATTAAAAGAAAAATCTACGAAAGAAATTAAAGAAACTCCTATTGGAAAAATTTTGGATTCAAAGGAAGCTATTCCAGTAGCAGCAACAACAGCACCAGCAACGGCTTTAATAACACTTCCATCAAACGAAGTAGCAGCAATAGCGATTCAACAACATCCCCCACAAATACTAGAATCTCAAAATATGGATATTGAACGCAGTGATAGTGCAACAATCATGCCAACACTTACGAAATTAAAATTAACTCGTCCCACCAGCAATGGCCAAGAAATCAAAACTTGTAAATACTAAAATTTCTTCAAAAAAAAATCTGAAAATTTATTAAAAAATTTTGTTTTTTCTTCTGTCCTCCAGTACGCAGTCCATTTTTGACGCGTGGTTCCGTAGCCGAACGTGTATTAATGTTTGAAAAATGCCCAGATGTTCGTACCTCATTTTTAAATATTAAACGACCTGATAAAGCAGACGCTCCTCCAAAATCATTACTTAAGGTAAGTTTTTTTAAATTTCTTTAATAATTTTTTTTTAAATCTTTATTTTTTTTTTTTCAAAATTTTGTTATCTAACCGTTTGGTTTTTTATTGAAAAAGAAATTTTCTTTTTTCTCACTTTTTTTTTCCTTTTTATCAATTACTACAACATGTGTTTCTCGAGAAAAAAAAAGAAAATCGAAAAGTCATTAAGAAGAAAATCTTAAAAAAAATCTAACAACAACAAGTTGTTGTAAATCTGTTCAAATACAATAACAAACACATTCGCCTTTAGCGAAAATACAAAAAATCAACAAAATAATTTAAATTTTTATTTTCAAAATTCACCACCACTATATTGCTGATTGATTTTTTAAGGTTATTCAAAAAGTGTTTGTTGTTTTTATTTGTTAACATCATAAAAATATAAATTGTATACAGTATATTTTTTTTGAGAAAATGTGCGGTAAATGTTTATCTATTTCACCAAAAAATTGTTTGTTGGGTTAACCACTAAAAGCGCGTTAGTTAATAACCATATTTTTTCAAAAGATTTTGATTTTATAGGGGAAATATTTTTAAAAACAGATTGTGTTAAAAATGTTCATTATTTATAAGGATTTATGAACAATAATTTTTTGGAATATCAATATTTTACATACAAAATTGTTAATAAATACTACTTCTCCTATTTACCTTTTAAAATTAAAATTACACAGTGCAACAACCAAAATCGGAATGGGATGAAATCAAAAGTAAATGAAATTTGACATTTTTTATAACAAAACCTTCAAGGTTTTATTTTTAATTTAGTGCGAAATGTTTTTTACACACATTTGAAGTTGGTCAACTGTTATTATAATTATGAATATCATTATTTAAAAACTTTATAAGAGGCGTATACTTAATTTTGTAATTGCCTTTAAGTAACAATCATACGCAACGGTGCACAATGTTTTTTTTTTAATAATTCCGCCATTCAGTTAGTACTGGACCGATTGTTGCGAAATTCATACCGGTTATATCTAAAGCTGGATCCCACATGTCCAATAAGGGCACCACCAGGGGCCATAAAGTACGACATATGGAGCATTCCACATCAAATGTTCAGCAAAAAAAAAGTTGTGTCGTGTCAATATGAAATCATTTGCAAAGTAATCGCTCTTAGGGTACTATTAAATAACAAAAATAACATTTAAGTTTTTTCAAAAAGTGGGCCTTTTAGGCGTGGTCAAAAATTAAAAATATCTAACTTTTTTGCCTGAGCATCATTACTTCAATATTTATGCAAATTAAATGAAACATAGTAAAGTCTTAAAGACAAAAGTTTTTTTATAGATTTTTGTATGGGCTATCGATTAAAAAAATAAAAATTGGAAAATTTTCAGAAGAAGTTCTGAATTTTTTAAATTTAAACTTAAACTTTATTTATCAAAAAACATGCCGCAATTTTATTTTTTTTTTTATTTTTTTAAAAAAAAAAGCTAAAGGACTTTTCTATCTGTTCTGAAATTTTCAAAGATGTGTTTTGCCTTGTTTTCGAGAAATCAAATCTCAAAGATTGCAACACGCTAATTTTATACAATAATGGTGTATAAAACGTGTGCGTATGAGTAATATCAATACTTAAAAAATATTTTAAGAGGCGATGGTAGCGTGAGTTTTTAATAACGATTACGCACGCTCATGAAAGAAAAAATTTAGTCACGCACGATATTATATTTTGCTCACGCTCATTCACGCACACGTGAGTAGAAGAAAATAAGTAACGGTCACAATGTTCACGTGAGCGTGAGTAAAATAAAATATAGTGCTTGAATAATTTTTTTTCTTTCATTAGCGTGCGTGATCGTAAATAAAAACTCACTCACGCTTCCATCGCCTCTTAAAATATTTTTTAAGTATTGATATTACTCATACGCACACGTTTTATACACCATTTTTGTATAAAATTAGCGTGTTGCAATCTTTGACATTTGATTTCTCGAAAACAAGGCAAAACACATCTCTGAAAATTTCAGAACAGATAGAAAAGTCTTTTAGATTTTTTTTAAAAAATTAAAAAAAAATTAAATTGTGGCATGTTTTTTGATAAATAAAGTTTAAGTTTAAATTTAAAAAATTCAGAACTTCTTCTGAAAATTTTCCAATTTTTATTTTTTTAATCGATAGCCCATACAAAAATCTATAAAAAACTTTTGTCTTAAAGACTTTACTGTGTTTCATTTAATTTACATAAATATTGAAGTAAAGATACTCAGGCAAAAAAGTTTGATATTTTCAATATTTGACCACGCCTACAAGGCCCACTTTTTGAAAAAACTTAAATTTTTTTTTGTTATTTAATAGTACCCTAAGAGCGAATACTTTGCAAATGATATCCCATTGAAACCACTATTGTTTTTCTGTAGTGGAACAGTTGGTGTGGAATGCCTCATATGTAGAATACAAAAACTTTAAATTCTTTATAATCGCCAACTATACAAAAAATCTCTCATTAAACTAGAAAAAACCTTGAGAGTTTTGTTATGGAAATTGTCAACTTTCATTTGCTGTTGGATTTATTCCTTATCTTATCGGACATTTCAGTGTTTAAAAATTTCGTTGTCCCCTTATGGAACAATGTGGAGCTTCTGGGAAATTTCGATAACTCCCGAACTAACAAGAATATCGTCTAGATCAAAAATACGTGTCGGCTTAAATTTAATAAAGACTATTTCGTATTCATAAGGATATCGTTAGATTATGTCTTCACATAAATAACCCTTGAAAATTTTCACATTTTTATTAAAAAAATATTTAACGAAGTCGAATTCTTACATGGTTATGTCAGCGTTAGAAACATCATACAGTTTATAAAAAATATGTGTCTCAAAAATCGAAAAACGAATTTTTTGCTCTTTTTATACCCTCCACTCTAGTGATAGAGGGTATATGTATATAAGTTTGTCATTCCGTTTGTAACTCATTATAATATCAGTCTGGGACCCCATAAAGTATATATATTCATGATCCCCGATCGATTTTAAGACATTCTAGACATGTCCGTCTGACTGTCTGTCTGTGGAAATGGTGATCACGGCCAAAATATTACACGGAGATGACTGAAACTTAATATATTTATTGGAAGTTCTCCCGAGAAGTTTGGTATTGCATTTGAGCGATATCGGTTCAGCGGTTCAAAATTTATGAACAAAAATGTAAGGACACCTCAAAAATTTTAGTACATTCAACATAACCTAAAAATACAAAATGCTTTAATTCGGCTGCAAATTGACTTATGTAGACATAATTGAACACCAAATGGTATTTAAACGAGTACAAACATGTTTTTTGACAAAAAAAGAAAAAAATCGCGGATTTTTTTTTATAATTTTTTTTTTTTGGAAATTTTTTTTCAAAAAAAAATTTTTTTTTTTTCAAAAGTAATTTCCTTTTAAATAAAGTTTTTGCAATAATCTTTTAGAAATTGTGAAGGGTATCACTACATTCGGCAAGGCAAAATTTAACTTTTTTACTTGTTTTATATATTTTTTGAACCCCTTAAGTCCCCGATATGGCCGGTAGGCCGAGACACCTAACTCTTAGAATTGTCTATTTTATATATATTTTATGTTTCATGGAAATCGGTTCATAAGGGTTAAGATACTTCCCTTGTAAATTACAAAACACTGTGCAATACACTCAAAAAAAACCTTGTAAAATGACAAGTAAAACTTGTTATTTTATATTTTTTTCTGCCTCCTATTTGAGAAGAATTCCTTGTAATTTTACAAACTTTTTACCAATAATTTGGTAATTTTACAGCATTTCTTCAATAAAATTGTAAATGTACACTTTTTTTGACGCGACTAAACTTATAAGGAGGATTCGTGACTTCACTAGATTTTTTACTACCTCCTATGTTACGAGAACTCCTAGTAAAAATTACGAGCTTTTTTGTAATTTTACAAGCTTTTTACCAATAAAATTATAAGCATACAACTTTCTTGGTGCAATAAAATTTGCAAGGAATTCTCGTGAATTTACTAGATTATTTTTAGCAAAAAAACCTTGGAAATTTATAAAATTACAAAAAAAAATTTAAAATTACAAAAAAAATATAAATTTCGATCGAAAATTTTTTGTTAAAAAACGAGAAAAACTGCCAAATATTGGTTAAATGGGATTACGAGACTTTTTCTTGTAGGTTTTTTTTGTGTAGTAAAAACTGGTTTTTTTTGTGTAGTAAAAACTGGACTTGAACCAGTTGAGAGACATTTTTCTTATGGAAGAAGTCTTAGTCTTAGTCTTAGTCTGTGACACAGAAAATGTCTCAGATGCTGATACATTTTCGTAAAAAAAAAAGTCTTTAATTTTGAGAAATATTCTTTGACATTTTTCCTGCAAAAAAGAAAAAGTCTCAGATTCTGAGATCTTTCTCTTGTGCGTCCAAGGGGCCCCAAAGTTTAAGACGACCCTAAGAATAATTCTAGAAATTATTAACTTTGTAATCCTGAGAATTTTAGCTTAACTTTTTAAGATAATTTTCTTAACGAAATAAGCTTTTTAAGCTTTTTCAATAGAAAGGATTGCAAATTCTGAAATTTTCTTCTCCTCCAAAACTTCTAATATACATTTTTTTAATCTCTTACATATAGTCTTATATATTCCACGATTGGATTTTTTGTGAAAGCTTTCAATAAGACATTTAAATTTATCAACGTTGGATTTTTGTGAAAGCGTTCAATAAATAAGCTTAGGGCAGTGGTGCGCACACACATACTATAACATTTATGCTTGTGTGGTAGTACCAAGCAAAAAGTCATTAAAGCAACAGAATTTTATAGTGTACGTGTGTCGACTGCGCGCAAGCAGCATTGTTTAGCCTATTCCCGCGGGAATAGGAATTACAAAAATGCCCGACACTGGTTTAGGGTAATCCATGACTCTGAAAGTATATGATTTTTGTGAAAGTCTCAATAAATCTGCCCACAATTGGATTTTGGGAAAAAGTTTCGAATAAATAATTTTAATAAATCCACGATTGGAATTTGGCGAAAACTTTCAATAATTAATTTTAAGAACTTGTAATTCGATTTTTTTGAAAGCTTTAATTGTATAATTTAAATAAATGTGCTATTGATTATGTGCATTAACAACTGGAAACACTCTGCGCAAGATAGATCCGAATGGAAGAAGAAAGTGGACAAGGTTAAGGCCCACCCCGGGCTGTAACACCAAAAGATGATGATTGAATTTTTAAGAATTTTGTATACCCTCCACGCTAGTGATAGAGGGTATATTTACGTTTGTCATTCCGTTTGTAACACCTCGAAATATTGGTCAAGGACCCCATAAAGTATATATATTCATGATCCTCGATCGATTTTAAGACGATCTAGCGATGTCCGTCTGTCCGTCCGTCCGTCCGTCTGTCTGTCTGTTGAAAACACGCTAACTTTTGAAAGACTTTACGGAGGCTCCTGAAGTTTGGCATATATGTTGGGCATTTACCTGGTCAGGTTCGTATTGCAATCCAGCGAAATCGGTCCAGTGGTTCAAAAGTTATAAGCAAATGAGTCAATTTCGGCAAGGGTTTTTCTGGAATTTACGAGATAAAACACACGGTAACTTTTGAACGGAATTTCTGAGGGTGCTGAAGTGTGACATATATATTTACCGTTCCTCTGGTCCAATTCGTTTTAAATTTCAGCCAAATCGGACCAGTCGTTCAAAAGTTATTAGCAAAGCCGTGAATTTCAGATTAGTTTCACCTTAAATTTACGTGTTAAAAACCCGTTAAAAATGTTTTAAAAACATTTATAAGTCACAAAAATATTTTACAAAGTATTTTTGTCACTCAAAAATATTTTTACACTAAAACAAAAAAAATACACTCAAAAAAAAATTAGTAAATTTTTTTTCAAAAATTACTAAAAAAAGTTTTTTACACTAAATAAAATATTTCTAACCAAAAATTTTATTATTTTTACGTAAGAAAATTTACTATCACTTAAAAAGGGCATTGTGGAGGGTATTTATAGATTCGGCCAAGTCGAATTTAACTTTTCAACTTGTTTAATAAATAACTAATAAATTCGCGATTGAAAGCATTCTATTAATAATATTAAAACATCTACGACTGATTTTTTTGAAAGCTTTTGGTAAAAAAAAAATAATAAATCAGGGCTTGGGTTTCTGATTTTGAGTCACCTTTTAAATATTATTTTGAACAAATCCAAAAAGGGCAAAAAACATCGATCACCGATTTTATTCATCAAATCATATTGAAAATGTCGAGCCAAACTAGTTTTGTTTAAGCTCTTAAGGTCAGTTTTGATGTATTAATTATAATATGAACAAATTCGAAAACTTTCGAAAGCTTTTTAAAGTAAAAGTTTAAATTAAAAGTATTTTTTCCAAAACTTTATAATATTCCAAATTTTTTTTCATATTTAAAATATTTCGAAATCAAACTTTCTTCATATTTGTTTTCACGTTTTTGTTTCTTCTGTTTGAAAAAATCCGAAATACTTTGAAAACTATAAAAATGTTTTCTTTTTAATTGAAATTGCAAATTTCAATTTTTTCTTTAAAATTTGTTTATATTCTGTAAACATTCAATTAAAAGAATAACAAACTTAATAAATAAAGGTGAACATATTTTAAAATGAACAATATTTATATACCTACGTATGAATATAAAATAGAATAGTACAGTGACTTACATAATTTATCGTACATGTTAGGAAGACTTTAAAAAATACAAAAAAATATTTCTCAACTAATTTTCTTTCACTGAAACCTTAGCACTAGTAAATTTAAACTTTATTATCAATATGTTGTTGATTTAGTTCGGCTTAAGGTCATAAGTTCGAGAAAAGTATTGTTAAATAAAAGCACTGCTTTTAATTTTTCACTAGAATTTTTGTTTATTTTTCGATAATTCGGCAAAACATTGTTGACCATCATCAGGGATTTTAAAAAAACTTTAAGAAATCAAAGTTTTTTCTGTGAGTTGAAAAAAGCTCTTAGCTGGTGTGTAAGTTTTTCTCCACTAAAAATATTTTTTTGAAAATCTTAAAAGCTTTTATCAACTGTATGTTAAATTTTAAAAGTAATTGTTTCAATATTTTATTGTTTATTTATACTTACTCTCATCATTTGAATGAAACAACAGTTTTTGTGTTTTTTTTTCGGGGTATGAATATTTAGTAAATCTTTTCTAATACATGTCGATTAACCCCCACACAGTCATTCAGTCATACACGTACTTTGGCGCTGTAGTATACAATTTTGGCGTATCTTCTTCTAGGTGAAATACTTAATCAGTCAGGGTCAAGATATAAAATAAACATTCCTAAAAAAACAAAACACAATTCATATAAAGACATTCAATTCTGTATTTTTTTTAAAATATCTTTACAAAAAAGAAATATGATGTGTTTCTGTTATATTCATTTATAGAAATAAAATGAGATAAATTTAATAATGACACCATACAATAGTGTCATAGGTCAGTTTTAATAAAAACAAGTAAGAGTGTTAAATTCGGCTGTGCCGAATCTTTTATACCCTCCAACATGCAAATAAATAAAAAAAAAATTGCAGGGGCGTCTTTTTTTTTTTGGAGGGGGGGGAGGGGGTCGGTAGTGGTAATTGGGGGGCACAATTCCACTCGAATAAGTGTTAAAAAAATAATTCTTATGCTTTTTGCACTAAAGAAATACAAATTTATCATTATAAAAAAAAAATTATTCCACGCCCATAAAAGGGGGGGGGCGGACCGTAAAATGATTTTTTCTAATTCTGTGGGTCCAAATGCAGGACCTTGAACTTCTTGTAGCATTAAAATGTTGGATTTGTTAAACAAAAACACAAAAAATCATGTAAAAATATGGTATTTTTCAGAGGTTTGTTTAGTTCTTCAAGGGGGAACTTTTTTTCCCCCTGGTCCGATTTTGCCCATCTCCGAACTTAACCAGCCTATGAACATAAGACATATATGTGCCAAATTTCAGGAGTCTACCACTTTTATTTTGGACTGTATCGTGTCTTCCACAGACGGACGGACAGACAGACGGACAGACGGACAGACGGACGGACGGACGGACGGACGGACGGACGGACGGACGGACAGACGGACGGACGGACGGACAGACGGACATCGCTAGAATGTCTTAGAATCGATCACTGATCAATAATATATATACTTTATGGGGTCCTACACCGATATTTCGATGCGTTACACACGGAATGACAAAGTGAGTATACCCCCATACTGTAGTTGGAGGGTATAAAAAACTTGTATTTTTTTTTAAATAAATTAAAAAATTAGTATGTATCTTTAATAGACATTTTTCTTTCAGAAAATGTTTGAAATTTTTATTAATTAATTGCAATTAATGAATACCAACAATTTCATTTTTAATTTTTTCGTATACAATTTGTGTTTTTAATTGTGCACACAAGCCTTAAAACCGTAAAAGAAGAATATTTTCGCGTTTAATTTTAAAAATAAACAAATTTTCACTTAAATTTTAACGTAAGTGAATTTTCGCAATATATTTCAATTGTGAAAAAAAATTGTATAAACAAAATCATTTAAATAAATAAATTACACCATTTCATAAATTTTAGCTTAATTTTGTGGTTTTAATAAAATTATTTTTTAAAAGCTTTTAAACTTTGTGGATTCAAAGAAGTGATTTAATGAGAGCTTTAACAAGTAGAAAAGTTTTTGTGGTTTTAATAAAATTATTTTTTAAAAGCTTTTAAACTTTGTGAATTCAAAGAAGTGATTTAATGAGAGCTTTAACAAGTAGAAAAGTTAAATTTGACTTTGTCGAATCTATGAATACCCTCCACAATGCCTTTTTTAAAGGATAGTACATTTTTAACGTGAAGAAAATTAACAATTTTAACCCGAGTAAAAATAAACATATATAACAATATATAACTTGATACAAACATAATAAATCTTATATGATTATACATCCCGTGAGGTATTTTCTAATTTTTTTTAAATGCAGTCATATGTTGTAATATATAATTTAATCATGATTCGGATTAAAAGGTATACGGTTGATATAAATATATGAAATAATATTAGGGCCAATACATAATCTGTTTTTCTGTATAATTTAATATAAAATTATATATAGCTTATTCTGTTTCATATATAAATGTTTCCAATTAAATGTTTCCAATTAACCAAAAATGTTCTAAGTTTTTTAAGCAAAGTATAAGAAACTTTTAAAATGTTCCTAAACATTTCCTTGTTAGGGTTATGTATATCACCTATCTGGTTCGAAGCGTACCCAAACATTTTTTTTGTTTTAGAAAATTATATGTTTGGTGAATGTATCGTTGACCTGTGGTGTAACTCACCCAAACCAAAACACACCAAGATTTTTTATGTTTTTATGCAATTAGATCTAATTGGATCCAATGAAATATGGCAATGTCTGGTCAAAACTCGGATGAAATCGAATCATATTTTATACAAGTTGATATTTTTTAATGTAAAAACATCCACCATTATTCGGATTAAATTGCGTATAAATATATATTGTGTTATATATCATTATGTATTGCACCATATAAAAATTTTTACTCGGGAATTAGAAATATTTTATTTTGAGTAAAAACATATTTTTTTTGTCATTTAAAAAAAAAAAAATTATAAATTTTTTTTTTTGAGTGTAAAAATTTTTTCGAGTGTAATATTTTTTTTTACTATAAAAATATTTCCGAGTGAATGCACGTACGTATGTACACCAAATATTGACATTTTTGTAAAAAAAAAATAAATTTTTTTTTCAGTGTAAAATTTTTTTCGAGTGTAATTTTTAAGTTACCAATGCTTTTAAAACTAAACAAGTTTAAAAAGCATTGCTTTAAAACTAAACTAGTTTGAAAGGCATGGCTAAGTTACCACCAATGCTTTTTAAACTTGTTTACCACGTGGCATTTAAGATGAACCCAATCTGAAATTAGGGGTTTTGCTTATAACTTTTGAACCACTTGACCGATTGAGCTTAAATTCAATACCAAACAGACCTGGGGAACGGCAAAGATACATGCCACGTTTCAGCAGTCTCATTATTGTCTTTCGAAAGTTATCGTGTTTTTATATTTTAAATTCGCGAAAAACCCTTGCCGAAATTTACTCTTTTACTCATAACTTTTGAACCACTAGACCGATTTGGCTGGATTGCAATACCAACCTGACCAGGTAAATGACCAACATATATGCCAATTTCAGTAGCCTCTGTAAAGTCTTTCAAAAGTTAGCGTGTTTTCTACAGACAGACAGACAAACAGATGGACGGACGGACATTGCTAGATCGACTTAAAATCGATCGAGGATCATGAATATATATACTTTATGGGGTTCTAGACCAAAATCAACTCTTAGAAAATTATTGCAGTTACTACATGACGCTGGTTTGTGTAGTAAGTAGTAGTTGTTGTTTTAAACTACAATTTCAGTTGTTTTTGTATGAAAACCAACTGATTTTACCAATTTTACCGTTTTTAACGTTTTAGAAGATTTTATTTTGTTAATAAAAAAATTCAGACAATTTTAGTTACAATAAAAACAAAGTTGTTTTTACCGTTATATAGTTAAAAACAACCACATTTTTTTTGCTTGATTTTACCGTAAAATGTAGTAGACGCCTAAAGAACAACAAATGTAGTTGTTTTAACTGCCTTTTGTAGTGGAATCTACTGTCATAATTTTTTAGTGAATATTTTGGAGATCATTCAACATCTCAGGTGATCCATTCAAGCTTTAGAAAAGCTCTCTGTCCCTTCCATCTTCTACCCTTTGTTTTTGATAAAAATATATGGATTTCACAAAAATCTAATCACGAATTTATAATTATCTAAAATTATTATAAATCTAAAAAGAATTAATTCAATTCTAGATGTATTATACTAACTTTCAGAAAGCTTCCACAAAAGTTTTTTAGTGAACTCATCAAAATGAATAATTAAATTCATTTACAGAAAGCTTTCGCAATAATAGAATAGTGAATTAAATAAATTTATTGTCATAAAAGCTTTTACAAAAATCTAATCGTGAGCTTTCAAAATTGTTACTTTAAGATAATTATTAAAAGCTTTAACAAAATCTAATCTTGGATATATATATTAAAATTTTTTTTCAAAGTTTAAATCGTAAATTAAAAAAAACAAGTAAAAAAGTTAAATTCGGCCTTGCCGAATGTAGTGATACCCTCCACAATTTCAAAAAGATTATTGCAAAAAACTTTATTTAAACGGAAATTACTTTTGAAAAAAAAAAAATTTTTTTAAAAAAAATTTCCGCGAAAAAAAATTTTGGTAAAAAAATCCGCGATTTTTTTCTTTTTAAGTTCGTACTTGTTTAAATACCATTTGGTGTTCAATTATGTTCACATATGCCAACCAGAAGACGAATTAAAGCATTTTGTATTTTTAGGTTATGTTGAATGTACTGAAATTTTTGAGGTGTGCTTACATTTTCGTTCATAACTTTTGAACCGCTGAACCGATATCGCTCAAATGCAATACCAAACTTCTCGGGAGAACTTCTAATAAATATGTTAAGTTTCAGTCATCTCTGTGCAATATTTTGTCCGCGACAGCATTTTCCACAGACAGACAGACAGACGGACAGACGGACATCGCTAGAATGTCTTAAAATCGATCTGGCATCATGAATATATATACTTTATGGGGTCCCAGATCGATATTTCGATGAGTTACAAACGGAATGACAAACTTATATATACCCTCTATCACTAAGTGGAGGGTATAAAAATAAAAAAAAAAATTATTGAAAGCTTTTATATAAATTTAAGCGTGGTTTTATTAAAAATATTTTTTTAAGGCTTATATTGTAAAAGTATTAAAAAAAATGTAAAATCTTTTACTTAAAACATTTTAGCGATGAAAGCTTTTACATAAATGTATTATTGAAAGGTCTTACATAAATTTAAACGTGAATTTATTATTAAAAGCTTTTACAAAACTCAAATCGCAGTTAAATTAAAAAAATATTGAAAGCTTTAACAGTAATTTAATTTTGAATTTATTAAAATTAAAAATTAATGTTGTATTTATTCGACCTTTAAATTTTAAATGTAAATGAAATAATTAAGCTCGAGGGTTGTTGTTTTAAATTTTTTTATTTTTTTTCTCCGATATTTCGAAATTAATCGAATTTCATCCTCAGAGACACTTGGAAAAATTACACAAACAAAATAAACTTTGAGCTATAGTTGTTTTAACATTTACTTAAATTTATAATGGAAAACTTTTTTAAAGCTTTTACAAAAATTCAGTCGTGAGTTTATTAAAGTTATTTATTAAAAGCTTTAACACAAAAACAAATCGTTAATTTGTTAACAGCTTTTAAAAAATTCAATCGTAGATTTATTAAATTTATTTTTAAAAGCTTTTACTACAATAAGATCGTAAATTTATTTAAAATATTTATAGAAAGCTTTTATAATAATTCAAACCTGAATATAATAAAATTATATTTCAAAGTATTTACAATTAACGATCTATTAAAATTGTTAGTGGAAAACATTAGCAAAAATCCATTTATTTTAGGCTTTAGCAAAAATGTAGTCTAGCATTTATTTATACTTTTTATGAAAAACAAAAAGCTTGCCGCGTATTTTTTAAATTGTTTATTAAAAGCTTAAAATAATACTAAAACTATGTATTGAAAGCTTTTAGAAAAATTTTGTGACGAATTTATTAAAAGTTTTAGCAAAAATCCAGTCATCGATTTATGAAAATAATTTATTTAAAGCTTCAACAAAAATCAATTTGCAGATTTAAAAAAAATGTAAGTACTTTCACAAAAATTAGATCATGAATCAAGATCATGAATGAATTAAAAGCTTAAACAAAAATACATTTGTGGATTTATATTTTTCACTGAATGCTTTCGGAAACATTTCATACAAGATTTTTTGGATGTACTCATAAAAGCTTTTACAAAAATCTTATTTTAGAAATTAAAAGCTTTCACAAAAATCTCAGAAATCTCTCAAAATTTATTTAAACTTTTCGAAAGCTTTCACAAAAATTAAATCCTGGATAATAAACAAAAATGTATTGAAATCTTAAAAAAACAGTTTTTGTAAATATTTATTGAAAGCTTTCAAAAAATCAAATTGTGGCTAAAATCAAATCAGGCTCTAAGCCTGAGCTCAACTGTCTTTACAGAAAAACCAAAATTTCAAAAATAATATCATTTAATTTTATTTAAAGATGAAACCAAAATACATTTGTCGATTTATGCAAAAAAAAAAAAAATTATAAGACTTTAAAAGTTGAAAGCTTTCACAAAAGTCCAATTGCGGATTTATTAATACATATTTTTCGTTGAAAGCTTTCGGAAATTATTTCATCCAAGATTTATTAGAAATACTTATTAAAAGCTTTTACAAATATCTAATTTCAGAAATTGAAAGCTTTCTATTTATGCAAAATTTTATTATAAGACTTTAAAAGTTGAAAGCATTTACAAAAGTCCAATTGCGGATTTATTAATATTTTTACTGAAAGCTTTCGGAAAAAATTTCGTCCAAGATGTATTAGAAATACTTATTGAAAGTTTTTACTAAAATCAAATTCTAAAAATTAAAAGCTTTCACAAAAATCTTATTTTTTACAAATTTATTAAAACTTTTACAAAAGCCCAATCCTAGATATTTTTGAAAGCTTTCACAAAAATTAAATCCGGGATAATAAACAATAATGTATTGAAAGCTTCCAAAAACACATTTTTTGTAAATACATATTTATTAAAAACTTTCACAAAAATCAAATTGTTGCTATAAATCCTGTTGTAGATTAATGAAAACTATTTATTTAAAACTTCAACAAAAATCAATTTGCAGATTTAAAAAAAAATGAATACTTTCACAAAAATATGATAATGAATTAATTTTATTCAAAGCTGAAACAAAAATATATTTTTTGATTTATGCAAAATTTTATTATAAGACTTTAAAAGTTGAAAGCTTTCACAAAAGTCCAATTGCGGATTTATTAAAAAAATTTCATCCAAGATATATTAGAAATACTTATAGAAAGTTTTTACAAAAATCTTATTGTAGATATTGAAAGCTTTCATAAAAACCTCGGTTTTTACAAATTTATTAAAACTTTTACAAAAGCCCAATCCTAGATATTTTTGAAAGCTTTCACAAAAATTAAATCCTGGATAATAAACAATACTGTATTTAAAGCTTGCAAAAAACACAGTTTTTGTAAATATTTTTTGAAAGCTTTTACCAAAATCACATTGTGTTTTAGATTAATTAAAATAATTTATTTAAAACTTCAACATAAATTAATTTGCAATTTTAAAAAAAAATAATGCTTTCACAAAAATGAGATAACAAATTAATTTTATTTAAAGCTGAAACAAAAAGGCATTTTTCGATTTATGCATAATTTTATTATAAGACTTTAAAAGTTGAAAGCTTTCACAAAAGTCCAATTGCGGAATTATTAATACATATTTTTGACTGAAAGCTTTCGGAAAAAATTTCATCTAAGATTTATTAGAAATACTTATTGAAAGCTTTTACAAAAATCTAATTCTAGAAATTGAAAGCTTTCACAAAAACACAGTTTTTTAAATATTTATTGAAAGCTTTCACAAAAATCAACTTGTGGCTAAAATATAAAATATAAATAAGAAACTTATAAGATTGTCGCATAATTTGGAAATGGTTTAATTTTTTCTTAGAGAGCAATTAAAAAGAAAAGCCCTCAAAAATGTTCCTTAAAATAACAATTTGCGTTGATTTTTTTGTGTCTTTTAGACATGTCGAAATTAATTAAGAGGAAAACAAAACATTTAATTGAAAGAAAGTCTGTATAAATTTAATTTATTCATGTTTTTTTGTTAATTTTTTTTTAAGAATTAAAAATTATACATAATAAATTTTCTTTGTGCAATTTTAAGAATCCAGAAAAAGTCATTAAATGTTTATGTATGTTTTATTTTAAATATTTTCTTTTGGCAAAATGGAATTGTAAATAATTAGTTATTTATTCGATTGATAATATTTAACATTTTACATAGTACTTTGCATATATTTTTTTTCAATTTATTTCGAACCATTTCAATATTTAAGCAGTTTTCTTTTAAAGTGTGTGCTTTTTTCTTAATTTTATCTTAAAATCATCGATGCCATCAAAACGTCATTAAAATGTCAATAAACTCAGCTGCAAGATGATAATTTTACACTCGAAAAACAGAGGTTTCTTTTAAAATAGATATCATCTCATATCTTTTCATAGGTAAAAGGAAGTAGATTTAGGTGTTGACATTTGCAGCGTAATCGCGTGGGATTTTATTTATTGACTCGTTTATGTGAAGCATCTGCTACATATGTAGTAGCTATATTTTTGTACTACTTATTTTTCTCAGTCAAGGATAAAAATTAAAAGTGTATCTTTAGAAAGATATGTATTTACTAATTTTTCATAGTCAAGTATAAACAAAAATTAAAAGCTTTTGAAATAAAGATGTATTTCATTAAATAATATTAGAAAAAATAATACTTTTGACTAACTTGAATTTTAATCAATTGATTTTATTTATTTTTCTTTTAAGGTTAAATTACATGCAACACCACCTCCGCCACCAGAACAAAATTCATTACAAAAAGAGATCAGAAATACCAAAAGTGTTTATATACCAAGGTAAAAATTAAAATTAAAAAAAAACTTTCAAATATTTTAAAAATCTAACCCATTTTGCAAGATCTACTAAATATTAAAAAAGCTTTCGTAATAATACTTAATTTTATTAAAAGCTTTCGAAGTTCCCCAAAGTAATTGATTTTAAAGCAACTATTAAAATAATTCAGAGTTTAATACAATCGAGGTTTTATTTAAAACATTTAGAGTAAACCCCAATCGTAACTTTGTTCGTAAAGTTTCATGTTTAATAAAATCGTCGATTTACTATTTATTACACGCTTTAGGCGTATTCCAAAGGTTTATACATCAAAAGCTTTTATTTTTGTAAGCTACAAAAGGTTTCCAAAGTTGTTCAATATTTGATACATTAAAAGCTTTCATATTAGTCCACACAGAGTCTAACAAGAAGTAAAGCAATACAGATTCCAATTAAAACTTTCGGAGTTTTATTTATTTTTTAACCAATTGTGAATTTATTAAAATAATTTGTTTCAAGCTTTTAAAAAAATCCAAACTTGAAGTAACTTAACTAATTTATTGAAAGCTTTAGGAGTGTTTACAACTTAAGTAGTTCGACAACTTAAATACCAAACTTTTTCGGTTTGGTAAAACCACAACAGAATTTATTTAAACTATATTCAAAGAAGCTTTCAGAAGCTTACTGTAGATATCATAAGTGGCCCAATTGCGCTTAAAGACAAAACTATAAACATCTTTTAAAGTGATTTAGTTATAGATTTTTTTAATTTGTTCATAAAAAGCTTTCAGAGAGATCCAACCACAAACTAAAAAGTTTATTCAAAGATTTCTAAATTATTAAATCGGTTTGATGTTGAAACGATTAATTATAAGCTTTTTGATTTATCTAAAAGCGGGTTTATTAAATTTATTTATAAAAAGCTTTAATCTAGTGTAAATTAAATTATACAATTTATGGTTTCCTCATCCAATCTTGGACTTAATAAATGTAATTCTGGAAAAGTTTAAGGATAATCCAATCAAGAACTTCTACAGAAAAAGCTCTAAGAGTGATCCAATCCCGTTATTTTATGTTATTTTGTAAAAGATTTCAAAGACAGCCAATTACGAAATAAAATTATTATGAAAAGCTTTCAACACAATTTTGATTTACTAAGATAACTCCTAAAAAGCTTTTTAAGATTTATTAATATTGCTTACTAAAAAGCTTCCAGTTTGATCAATTGGTTGATTTATTATTTTTTATAAAGCTATAAGAGCACTCTAACACTGCATTTTAATGGATTTCAAATTTAACGAATAGTCACTTAAAAATGTCTATGAAGAGCTTTTAGATTTATCATAGCCATCATTTGTTGAAATTTTTGCAATCTAGTACTGGATTTATTAAAAGCTTTCCAAATTATACCTTTTTCAAACAATTTACGAAAAGCTTTCACAGTTATAAAATTAGAATCAAATTTAAATTGTTTAACAGCTTAAAATTTTAAGTTTTACAAAAAGCTTTGTTTAAATATTCATCAAATCATTAATTTTTTAAGTTATATATGAAATGCTTTCAAAGTCATCAAACCGACCCTTTATATACATTATTTGTGAAAGGCTTTTAAAATCATAAATAAAGCTTTCACAGTTATTAAATTTGAGTCATATTTAAATTGTTTAACAGCTTTAAATTTTGAGTTTTACGAAAAGCTTTTACAGTTCTCAAATTAGAATCATATTTAAATTGTTAAAATATTCATCCAATCGTATTTTTTTTTTTAATTTATATATGAAAAGCTTTCAAAGTCAGCAAATCGGGCATTCTTATTTATGAAAGTCTTTCAGATTCATTAAATTATTGATTTATAACAATTATTTTTAAAAATCCTTCTGTCAATCAAGGATTTCTTAATAATGTTTTTTAAAAGCTTTAAGAATGATTCAATAGAGTAATATATTTATATTTAAATATACAGTAGATTTCCGGATTAAAAAAGCTAAAAAGCTTTCAGAGTGACATAATCCTGAATTTATTAAAAGCTTTCAAAATCATCCTTTTTCAAATAATTTACTAAATTTTTCATGGATTCCCGGTTTAGAAAACACTGCCATAAAATGTCTATGAAAAGCTTTCAGATTTAACTAAACCTTCATTTATTTAAATATTTTAGCGAGATCTTGACTTTGAACAGGAATTTGAAATCATCATTTCTTTTTTAATACATTATGATAAGCTTTCGCACTCATCATGTCGGCATCATATACAAATTATTTACGATGATTATTTTGAAAGCTTTTATAGTCAACCAGTCGTCGAATTATTTACATTATTTGAAAAAAAGCTTTTATCATTAAATCGTAGATTTACTAACTATATTGGAAAATAGTTCACAGTCTTCTAACTATTTACATTATTTATAAAAAGCTTTCAGATTTATTTAATCATAGATTTATTAAGTTTATTTATCAAAAGCTTATGCAGTCATTCATTTAAAGAAGCTCCAATAGTCTAAAAGTTATACAAGAATGGATTTATTTTGAATTTCTTAATAAAAGCTTTCAGATTAATTCAGTTCTAGATTATAATTAGATTACTCTAATAAATATTCTTAAAAACAAATATTCTTAAAAACTTTTAGAGTAATCTGATTGTGGATTTATTAAAAGCTTTCAGATTGTATAGCTATTTTACAGAAATTTAAAATCGGAATTAACTTTTACATTCTCTATTTAATTACAGATTTTATTTTCCCCATGGAAAACCCCAACCCACAATTGCATTGGAACGTACTTTACGTGGTATTTTATCAGCGTTTGATACATTTCCTAATAATCAAGTTACCAAAGATGAATTACCACGTATTTTGAAAATCTGTGGTTTACCATTCTACTGGCGTATGCCAGTTATGGTATTTTGTCAGCAGGGTAATTCGGGTTTAGTAGAACGACAAAAATTTATAGAATTTTGGAAGCAGTGAGTATTAGGTCTTTATTATCCTTTGAATTATTTTAAACTATTGCTTTTCTATTTTTGTCTAATTAGAATGAATGTCTATTGTCATGACAATGCCTCGCGATTTGTGTACATTTTATCCAGAGGTCAACGACAGCGTTCCTATATATTGCCAGAAGATTTGGCACCGTTAGTGCAAGACGTTGTTGATACACATCCGGGTTTGGCTTTTCTTAAAGAGGCCACCGAATTTCATTCCAGATATGTACACACCGTTATAGCACGAATATTCTATTCAGTCAATCGTAGTTGGTCGGGTAGAATATCAATATCCGAATTAAAGAAGTCCGATTTATTAGAGGTGAGTGAAATATTTTAAAATTTCAGTTTTAAATTTGAAGAAACTCTTTTATATTTCTTACCCTTTCCAGATCCTTTCTTTATTGGAAGAAGAAGATGACATCAATCAAATTATGGCCTTTTTCAGTTATGAACATTTCTATGTTATCTACTGTAAATTCTGGGAATTGGATAAAGATCATGATCTTTTAATCAATCAAGATGATTTAGCCCGTCACAGTGATCATGCCTTATCAACGCGCATAGTTGAACGCATCTTTTCGGGATGTGTTACTAAAAGTGATAACAAAAAGAAACCCGATGATGAACCCAAAATGTCCTATTCAGATTTTGTTTGGTTTATATTATCCGAAGAGGATAAACGTACGCCAACGGCTATTGAATATTGGTTTCGTTGTATGGATGTCGATGGTGATGGCGTTTTATCTATGTATGAATTGGAATATTTCTATGAAGAACAACAACAGCGTATGGAATCAATTGGTATCGAATCGTTACCATTTGAAGATGCTTTGTGTCAGGTAAGAGAAAATATTTAAAAACTATAAGCAATGTGTTTTTTAACTGTCTCAGATTTTAAGAATAATCGTAGAAATTATTAAAAGGGAATATTCAAGTAATTGGTTTAAAGCTTTCACTGACTTTCATAGATAAATTAAAATTTGCTGTTAAAAACTTTCGCAGAAAACCATGATTTACCTTAATTGTTAATTAAAAGCTTTAACAGACATGTAGCTAAGAATTTTTTAAAGCTTTCAAAGCAAAATCTGCAACTTTTCAAGTCTGTACTGTGATTTCCCGTCTTTGATTACTGGATTAGCTTAAAATATTTTTAAACGCTTTTATATACTTCTTAGCGAAGATTTACAAAAAAATTGTTTTAAAAGCTTTATTAAAAAAATCGTGAATTTTTAAAAACATCCAATCGTATAATCATTCAAATTATTTGTTTTAAGCTTTTAAATTGTTAAAACAGACATTCTATCGTGGATCGTGGTAAACAAGCAATCGTGCATATCTCTAAATTATTTAAATAACGGTTTTACATAGATCCTGTCTGTTATTTTTTTTTAAGTTTTTGTATAGATGGCTTTATTAAAATTGTTTCTTTTTCGCATTAATGTTATTAAAAGCTTTTACTGACACTTTTTAGAAGCTTTCGCTAACGTTAAGTTGGAATTTCTTTAAAAATTTTACAGACATCTTATCAAAGATTTTTTAAAAGCTTTCACAAACAACCAATCATGGATCTATTAAAATAATTTATTTTAAGCTTTTTCAGACATCCTATCGTGGATTTTCTTAAAAACTGTTACATTTAAAATCTTTCCAATCTCGGATTAATTTAAGTTCTTTATTTTAAGCCTTTACATTATTTCTTTCTAATTATTGATTTCTTTAAATAATTTAAACCTTTAACATTATTAAAAACTATTACAGAGATCCTATTGCGGATTTTTTTCAAAGCATTCGCTCACATATAATCGTGGATTTCTTTAAATTATTATTAAAAGCTTTCACATACATCCAATAGTGGATTTATTATTTAAAGCTTTTACAGGCATTTAATAGAGGATTTTGTAAAAGCTTTTACATACATCCAATTGTGGATTTATAAAAATTATTTTTTTAAGCTTTTACAAGCATTCTATAAAGAAATTTCTAAAAGCTTTTACATGCATCCAATCGTGGATTTATTAATATTATTTATTTTAAGTTTTTACAGACATTCTAAAGTGGAATTTTTAAAAGCTATCGAGGTATTTTAAAAGACTTTTACATACATCCAATAGTGGTTTTATTAACAGTTTTATTTTAAGCTTTTACAGACATTCTATTAAGTAATTTTCAAAAGCTTTCACATAAATCAAACGGTAGAAATATTAAAATTATTTCTTAAAGCTTTCGTGGATTTTTTAAAACTATTTATTTTAATGTTTTATAAATATATTATCAAGTAATTTTTAAAAGCTTTCACATACTTCTAATTGTGGTTTAATTAAAATTATTTATTTAAGCTTTCTTGGAAAAAATCGTGGGTTTATTAAAATTATTTATTTTAAGCTTTTGTGAAGCCAATAATGGATTTATTAAAATTATTATTTATTTTAAGCTTTTACAGATTTATTAAAATTATTTATTCTAAGCTTTTGAAGCCATTCTATCAAGGATTTTTTTAAAGCTTTTACATAGATACAATCGTGGATTTATTAAAATTATCTATTTTAAGCTTTTACATACATTTTATTGAAGAATTTTTTAAAAGCTTTTACATACATCGTGGGTTTATTAAAACTATTTATTTTAAGCTTTTACGGACATTCTATTGAAGAATTTTGCAAAAGCTTTCACATACATCGTGGGTTTATTAAAACTATTTATTTTTTAAAAGCTTTCACATACATCAAATCAAGGATTTTGTAAAATTATTTATGTTAAGCTTTTATGGACATTCTTTTAAATAATTTTTTAAACAAACATCCAATCGTGGGTTTATTAAAACTATTATTTTTAAACTTTTTCAGACATTCTGTGGATGAGTTTTTAAAATGTATTAAAAATATTTATTTTAAGCTTTTACGGACATTTTAGCGAAGTAGTATAATTATTTATTTTAAGATTTTACAGACATTCTATCAAAAAGTTTTTAAAAGTCTTCACATAAATCCAATCTAGCTTTTATTAAAATTATTTATTTTAATGTTTTACGGACATTCTACCAAAGATTTTTTAAAAGCTTTTACATACATCCAGTCGTGGGTTTATTAAAACGATTCGTTTTAAGCTTTTACATCCATTCAATCGAGGAGTTTCAAAAAGCATTCGCATAAGTTCAATCATGGATTTAGTATTTTTTTTTTTTTATTTTAAGATTTTACAGACATTCTATCGAGGAATTTTCAAAAGCTTTCACATACATCCAATAGTGGATTTATTAATATTATTTCTTTAAAGCTTTTAACGACGCTTTATAGAAATTTTTAAAAGCTTTTCCATACATCCAATATTTTAAGCTTTTACAGACATTCTGTAAAGGAATTTTTTTAAGCTTTCAAATACATTCAATCTAGGATTTATTGAAATTATTAATTTTAAGCTTTTACAGATATTCTACCGAGGATTTTTTTAAAGCTTTCACCTACATCCAATTGTTCATGTATTAAAATTATTTATATAAGCTTTTACAGGCATTCTATCGTGGATTTATCAAAATAATAAATTTTAAGCTTTTACAGATATTCGATGATTTTTAATAGCTTTTACATTTTATTTTAAGCTTTTACAGGCATTTTATCGTAGATTTGTTTACAAACCTTCACATACATCCAATAGTAGACTTATTAAAATCCCAGCAAAACTTTGGTAATGGGTAGTGATTATATAACACATTACCAGGTAATGTGTATACCTTATTTGTAGCATTATTTAAGGATGTCTTACCAAACATTTGTTTCACAACGTATTATTTTCAAGTGAAAAATAATGCATTACTAATAATTTGCTACGTAATGCATGATTATTGGAAAAAATGTATTTCATATTTATTATTTCTAAACATTAAATCATGGATGACTTATATTTGGTTACATTATGTATTATTTGAAAGTTTGAAATAATGCATTATTTATAATTGGATGCATAATGCATTACAATAACATAAAAAATAAATATTTTATAAAAAAATGCATAAGTTTAAACTAGAGATGGGCTCACGACAGGAAATTTTTAACGACACACACTCACGAGCATATTTTATCTACTTACACTCACTTACAATCACGTGAGTAAATTTAATACAAAATTACTTTTTCGCTACTCGTAACACCTTATATATTATCTTCTGGTATGCTATATTATTTCATTTCTCGTAACCTATAAAATATCATATATTTTACACCTTACTCGTATTCTTCGTTATAAATTTATGACTTACTTTATACCTTACTGGTATTCTTTGTGATAATGTGGATGCATTACTTTGAGTCTCATCGCATGTTAAAATCATCAATGCTGCAATGTATAAAATAAGAGATCCTATACCTTATTTTATACCTTATTTGGTAATCTAAGTTTTGCTGGGATTATTTATTTTACGCTTTTATATGCATTCTCTCGAGGATGTTTAAAAGCTTTCGCATTTTGTTGTACAATGAAAAATTTGAAGAAAAAATATTATAATGGACAAAACCGGCTAACTGGAGATGTCGACAGCTTTCGGAAACGAATCTTTTTTAAAAGCTTTCAAACATTTTTAAATTTATTTAATAGATTCTTAACAGTTCTTACAGTTATCCTATCATTAATTTATTAAAAGTTTGTCTGAAATATACCACAATTAGTTAAATTTAAAGAAAAAAATTGCAAAAAGCTTTCACAGATTATTATATTCATTTTATTAATTTATGTCTATTACAATGATTTTTAAAAGCTTAATGAGAAATGTTTCATAAAAAAATAGTTATGCTAAATTTGTTTTTAAGAAATTTACTAAAAAAAAAATTTTTTTGTGAAAAATTCCAAAAATTGTTTCGTAATTTTCTTATTGAAAAATGTATTGTTTATTACAGGGATGGAAAAGTACGTACTTCAGTAATTTTTTCAGTACTTTCTCACTCTCAAAAATACCGAAGTACCCCTGCGACTGATTTAGTACCTTTCTATACCAGACGATTTCATACATTTTTTAACCAAATTTAAAAAAAAAATACGAAAATCTACCGATTTTCATTGGAAAAATGTTTCAAAAACTTAAAATAAATGATATTTTTGATTTTATCCAACCTTTGTTGAAGTTTTTTCTAAAAAAATAAATAAATGAATAAGTATATCCTCAATTTAAGAACTTTTATATTGAATTAGTTTCTTCTTATTCGTCGCAGGCGAAAGGCGTTTGTCGGACTTTAATTTTTTTAGTACCGGTGAGGGCGAAAAAGTACTTTTTTGGTTGAGCTTTAGTACCATTTCAAAATTCCGATTTTCCATCCCTGGTTTATTATAAAGTTTTGTAATTTATATTTCCAACTTTCTTTTCAGATGTTAGATATGATAAAACCAAAGAGACGTGATGCCATTTCTTTAGGTGATTTGAAAAATTGTAAAATGACTCATGTATTCTTTGATACGTTCTTTAATTTGGAAAAATATTTGGATCATGAACAACGTGATCCATTTGCCTCGCAAAGAGATGAATATGTAAGTAGCAGAGAACAAACAATAAAATGGCGGAGTGGAAAATATTTTAAAGACGGATTGTCTTATATTTTTCTGCTCTTTTAGGGGGTTATTCATAATACTTAAAGTGTACTTAAAGTAGGTTTATTTGCAATATCAGTCAAATAAACCTACATTAGATTTAATTTACTCATTATGAATAACCCAGTTATTGTTCAATTTGTTCTTTAAATTTCGAAATAGTTTAAAACTTTTTTTTGTGTTCTCCAATTTACTTAACTTTTTCTTATGCTCTTTCTAGGCCTCTGATTGGGATCGTTTTGCTGCCCAAGAATATGAGCTTTTGATAACAGAGGAAAACGATTGATGGTCCTGAACATAAAACTATATATTTTTTATTAAACATTTACTATACAATTTTTATACCTTTTTAAAGATTTTCTTTTTTAACTTTAGAATTTATAGTTCAAAACAAACTGATTTTTTTTATTTAAAATATTTATTCTATCGAAAGTTTATCCTTTTTTTTAATTTATTTTTTTTTCTTTAATTAGTTGGAATTTAGTTAAATATCATAAAATCCTATTTTTTGAGTTTTGTTAATTTTTTTTTTTTATTTATATTAACTTTAAACAAAAAGAAAAAAAACCTGTAAAATTCCCATTAAGTTTTAAACGAAATTTGAGTGAAAAAAAATTTCCTAATCATAATTATAAAGAAAAAAAAAAACCAAAGATATTTTTGAATATGTTTTAACATTATTTAACAAAAAAAAATTATATGAAATTAATTTATAAATAATAAAAGTTGACAAAAAAAAAAAATTAACTCCTAACCGTTTAATGAAACGAATTTTTTAAAGCCAGGTGAGTACAAAAAATTTAACTTACTTATTTTGGGTACTTTTTTTTAATTTTTCTTAGTTTTCCTGTTATTTTTATAGTTTTTCTAAATTTTTTTGATGTTTTGTGGTTTTTAAGAACTTTTAAATTTTTCTTTGAATTTTTTTTTCAAAATTTTTTTTCAGAAATTTTTAAAACTTTTTTTTTTTTATTCAAAATTTTTCTGATTTATTCGTAATTTTACCGAATTTTTCTAATTTATTATTAGTTTCAAGTTTTATTTTGTTTTTTTTTTTTCTAAATTTAATGAAGTTTTCTAAATCTTCCTTAAATTTTTCAGCATATTTCCAAATTTTTCTAAGTTTTTCTTCACCCCAATGGGTCTTAACTTTGAATCCAAAAAATTTGGCATTCCCGAAATTTTAAAAATGCTTATATCTTTGTAAACATTGCCGATACAGCAAAAAGTCCAAAAGCACTTGTTTTCTAGAACTCGTCCGCCAAATACACGAAAGCCCTCAGAGTTATAGTTTAGTTATTCAGTTTCTAAAATTCTCAAGACCCTCTTGGGACATAAATTGCAATACCTGAAAAACTAAGCAAGATAACGGTAAACTGACCAACATTTTGAATCTATGGCGACCCTTTAGGGACCTAGGGGACTAGACCTAATGGGCTTTGGACCCCTTGACCAACAATGTTGGACTTTTCTGACGCGTCGGGGTAAGGTATGTGAATTTCTAAATTTTCGGGAGTACCAATTTTTTTTTAGATTCAAAATTTGAACCCAATAGGGTCCACACATATAAAGAGGACCGACGAAATTATTGTGATTCTAAGAACCAAAAGTGCCCTCCATTTTGATCTATCTGGCTTTGTTTTCGAGATAAAGCTATTTTAAGTTTTAACCAACAAAATATTTTTCACAGAGTAAACAACACCCATGTATGGGCCCAATATACAGTGTCCTGTCAGTATTTCCAGTTTCCCAAAAGAAGGAAGACTTTTTGTCCTCTTAGTATTTGTCAGTGGCAACAGGGTTCGCGATATGCTGCACGTATTCAGTGAAATCCCTCCCACCTATCCTTCATTTCATTCTCTGATATCCAATCAATTTCGTTCATTTATTCCACTATAGAAACCGAGATATCAGGTTTGACACTTTCTCGGAGCCATTTTTGCATATTCATCAGCCAATTCGTTCTCAGCGACCCCACTATGTCCAGGGACTCAGATTAGCTGAAGGGATGAAGGGATCAAATACAGTTACTAACATTCTTTATTGCGTTTTAAGGCCTTCGGATCTGTTAATGGAGCAAGGACTTAGGCCCCTTGTCATAACCATCTGCGCGGCTTTATCGATTGCAATTACCTCGGCCTGGAAAAAACTACACTTGTCCGGAAGTCTGAGGCCCTGATTTCGAGGCATTAAGAGTATATTTCCGAACCCGTACCAATCTCCATTTCTATCCGTAAAGATTTAGATCGCATTTTTTGTTATAACAGAGTTTTTCGCCAAGTCTTTCCTAGTTAGTAATCACAATGGACATCAGAGTCTACGTGTGTTGATGTAAAACATCAGCAGCCACTTACAGCCTTCCTAGTTGGTTATTGGACTTCGAAGGTTCTATCAAAGTTTGTCAGCGATAGGATATAGTCGGTTTCTGTTCCAGTTCCATCCCGCCCAACGTTCTTATTATGGTCAAGTGTCGTCAAGACGTTACTCTCTTAACCTGAGAGCCAATTTTGCTTATTTGCTCTTGATGTAAATATCCACGGGCTGTATGTTTAGATCACTTCCAGGCCGACCTAGCGTGCCAGTCGCGGTACCTTCTGTAGGTTTCTGAGGTATAATTTCTTATCCACTGTTCTCCACCACACAAGGGCCCCATAGGTAAGTATTGGTTTAATTATCGCACCATACATCAAGTGGATAATACACGGTTTCAGACCCAACCTTGTTCCAAAAGTTCTTCAACTGGTGTTACAAGCACATAAATATTTTTTCATCCTTTCCTCTTTTTTCATTTTCCAAAAAAGCTTTAAGAACAGGGTCGCGCCCAGGTATTTGGCCTCATTAGATAATTCCAGGGTGATTCCATTTTATTTGGGAAGAACAAACCTGTCTATCTGACAAGGGGGGTCTTTCGCAGGGCACACACCGATTGCCCTTAAACTTGAAACCGATTGCCCTTAAACTTGTAAAAAAAGAATTAGGCAATAATTGAATCTAGTTTGGCGGTAAAACGCGGCGGTTTTTGTTTTTATACAAAACGTGTGTGAATAGTGGCGGAAAAACGCTTCCCGCTCCAATTGTGATTATTCTCTTACCTGTTTTTTTTTAAGCTGCCCAATCTCAAATTAAAAAAAGGGTTGCATTATGAAACTTTTGAAAAAATGTTGTCTTTCGGGAAAATCCGAATAAAATCTCAGCTAGCAGGAATTTCGCCAAACGCAAAAATACGGGCAGCTTAATTTAAATAGAGATTAATTTTAATATATGATTTTGGAGGTCGTACATATATATATTCCTCTCCATTAAAACTACCACAACGTTTTTACATTTTGAAAATAAGGAGTTAACGAAGCCGAATTTGGAAACGACCGATACACCATTGGATAGGCTTTCAAAAAAACCTTTCGATCTGTATAAAATGTTCATAAAGTACCCTTTGACCCGCTAAATGTGAGATTGGGCAGCTTAGAAGAAATCAGGTAACTCTTATTTTCCTCCCCTCTTTTATATGTGCAAGTTTCAGGACAATCGGTGGGTGCCCTTTGAAATACATTACTTCTTAGTCCTTTTTGTGAACAAGACGAGTTCGTTTTAGGTGGGATTAACTCCCAGACCGTTGTCCTTTGCCCAAGTTGAGAGTAGGTTAGGTTGGATGGTCGTCCACCAATTTGGCGAATTCACTCGGAGGCTATAAGGCCCATTGTGATTCCCCTTAAGTTGTTTCCCTACTCCCCTGTGATGCATATAAAAAACGTTGAGAGTATCTGAAGCGCTGATTTTATGAGTTTGCTAATCGTTGGTAAAAACTTACCTTTAAATGGGATCACAACATCATCAGCGTAGGCATCTAGGATCTCATTTATTACAAGATTCCACAGAAGAAGAGTGAGTGCCCTTGCTGAAGTTGTTGTCCAGTGTTTTCAATAAAAACGATGACAGACTGAAAGGTGTAATCCTTTGCGGTATTGTGGTTTATCTTTGGGGATAAAGACCACTCTTACTCTTATAAATACTTATAAATACTATATAACCTAATGCTAGTCTACCCATAAAGATACGTAGCAGCCATGGCATGATTATCCCGTGGGACTCTTGCAAGAGTGCCGGAAAAATACCATCAGACCCTACCGATTTGTATAGCTTGAAGAAAAGGACTGACTGTTATCGCCCACCATTGTTCTAACAAATTCATTTACCAGGATTTTAGTGTACCCAAGGGAGTGTCACTCTTCACCTCGTCTCTGTAACCCAGAAAATGGGTATCCATTAGAATTTCAATGGTTTCCTGACTGGTTTTTGTAAAAGATCCACCTGTCTTATTAAGAAATCCTGGAACACTTGGATCCTTGGAAAGAACTTAACGGAGTCTCGTCGCTTCCGTAGTTCCCTCCAATTCTCCACATAAAATAGACCTATATTCTCTTTTTGCCTTCTGGATTTTCTTCTTAAAATCATTAAAACTGAGAGGATAACTCTCCCAGTCTTCCGTCGTGTTATCTTTCTTTGCTTTATTGAAGAGTTTCCTGTTTTCTGTTCTTATAAGCTTAAGTTTCGGCGTTCACCACGTTTGATAAATCTTCTTCGGAGGCAAGCGCTTTAGACAGGATTCAAGATAAGCTTCCCTAAGGGTGTTCGTCACTACACTTACAGATTTCAACAAATCTTGTATGCTGACCAGTTTCTCCATTTCTGGGGGCTTTTACAAGATTTCGGAAATTTTCACAATCGTTTTCTTGTGGTTCCTATTAGGTATCCTATTCTCTATTGCGAGAGTAATGGTGAAAAGTATCCAGTAATGGTCCGAGAAGGAGCATTCGTTAGATACCCTCCAGTCTGAAATTCTAACCGAGTTCGTATTTGAAACCAAAGTTATGTTAATAACCTGTCCCCTTATTATGTTTTAGAAACTCGGCATATTATCCATGTTACATATAACTAAATTAGTGGATAAAAGGTAATCAAAAAGGGACTCGCCACTCCTGTTGATGTCATTGCTTCCCACAGTGTATGGTGAGCATTGCCATCTACACCACACCACAATATTCTGGCCCTTGGTCTTACAGACCTTGATAAGAGTTGCAGATATTGTGGTGGGGGGGGACAACCTCATGGTATGAGAAATACATGTACATAAGGATCAGTGTTGGCATTCCCTTGCGTTCGAGCTCGTCCACCGTTAGATCGCCATGACTGTAATGAGACAGAAGAAATAAATTAATAACATTCCTATACAAAATGCAGCTTCGCAACTTGCCTTAACCAGATGAGCAGGAGATGAGAGATGAGCAATAATTTTCGTGACTTTAGTCCCCGAACGCTATTTGCAAGCAGCCAGGGTTCTTAAATCGAAGCCAGAATCAAATCCAAAATTCAGTTTCGGCATTTTAGAAGAATTTAATATTAAATTTAACAAAGCATGAAACTTTATATTGGCAATTTCTGAAATTTAAATTTTACTCAAACTTTAATTGGCAATTTTCTGAATTTCAATTGCTCTGTTTCGGATTTTGCTAAATTTCAATAGGCATTCTCTGAATTGATAATTTCCAAATTTCAATCGGGATCTTCTGAATACGATTTGTGTTTCAATAAGACTTTTCTGAATTTAAATAGGGGCGTTTTACACAAAATCACAAAAACATTGTTTTATTTTCTGATATATTTTTCGCTTGGCGCTTTAATTCACTCTAAAACCTATTTATAAGATAAAAATAACAAAATATTTGTTTATATAAAGTATTTTTTTATAATTCGTTTATTTCCAAAAAAAAAAAAATACAACTAAAAATATACATTAATTAAATCTTTTAAAATATTTTAATAATAAAATTTCCGCTTTTTTTATTATATATTTTTTTCTTTATTGTTTTTCTGTATAATTTTCATAATTTTAAAATATTACTTTTACTAACAAAATATTACAATTTTTTAAATCCTTTTTGTTTTATATCTAAAAAAAATTTAATTTTTCTTATTTTTTTTTAATTTTTTTAAATAGAGGTGATTATAGAGATATTGTTTTTTAAACTTCCAACTCTAGCTAAAAAAAAATTTAAAAAAAAAAAAAAGAATTTTTCTTTTTTCGTTATTGTAACATAAAACTTCTCTTATGATTATTAAAAAAAAAGATTTAAAAATATTTTTATATGTAAATACAAACGGATTTTGACAACTTAGTGCTACT
The DNA here is from genome assembly GCA_963921195.1 of Pegoplata infirma. Lineage (NCBI taxonomy): Eukaryota > Metazoa > Arthropoda > Insecta > Diptera > Anthomyiidae > Pegoplata > Pegoplata infirma. Next base: position 24,266,096 of record OY992536.1, on the reverse strand, counting down.
TTCTAAATAGAAAAACGAGGCGGAGGAGAAGTAGAAGAAAAAACTCAGTAATTAACTTATATGGAGGATGTTTAAATGGAGGGATAGTTTCCGGAACTTATTGCGTTACACGAACTTTAGCTGTTTCACTATCCTCACTACTTTCATCACTATTTTCTGTATTGTTAACATTATCTACACTACGAACATAGACGGGTTCAGTTTTACCATTAACACAGGATGATGTTATATGAACAGTCTTAATATCAGAACCGGGGACTTCAAACATGGGATCAAGTAATAGTTGTTCCTGAAAAAAAAGAAGAAAAAGGGAATCAATTAATATTTGTTTATATATGGGCAAGGCCACGAAAAATGAAACCACATAGATTTTTTTTTCTGTCACAAAGCCTAAAATATTTTTTACATTTCAAATGTCAAACATGTATAGAATATGGCATCACTGTATGTCAGTCCAAAATTTGTGTCTGCTTTGACATTTTACATTTTTTTCATAAATGGCACGTGCAAGGCGTAGTTGGAAAATATATCAATGTCGGCGAAAAAGGTAAATTTTGTTGTTATTTTTTTGTTCTTTAGACAGAAGATTACTTTTTTTGGATAGAATATAAATCAAACTATTGATGAGCAAGCAAATTTGTGTACAAATCTTGGCTTTTGGACCAATTAGGGCTTAAAGTAAACAGCCGCAAATAAATGGTGACGTTACTGACAAATTTTTATAAAATTTTTTTTTATGCATTAACTAATTAGAAAAGAGGTTGGATGAGCTGATTTTTTTTAGTATTTTTGAAGTACTTTCATAATCAATGCTTAAATGAAGCATTATTTGCATATAGCAGGGTATTTTTGCCTATTTGACGTTACTGACGGATTTTTTTATTTCTGTTTTTTTTACATTTTTGCTTAGTAATTCGGTATTTAATTGCATCTTAAACTCCTGTACTATTATTTTTTCGCCGTGTAGGGCCCACTATGCTTAAATAAAGCATTATTTGCATATAGCAGGGTATTTTTGCAAAATAAGATTGTGTGACGTTACTGACAGATTTTTTTTATTTTAGTTTTTTTTACTTTTTTGCTTAATAATTTGTTATTTAATTGCATCTTAAAACTCCTCTACTATGATTTTTTCGCCGTGTAGGGTCCCTCTATTAACCCAAGAAAAAAAAGACCCGAAAATCGTAACGAAATTCGTACGTGTGACGTTACTGACATTTTACGTAACGTTACTGACACTGCTTTTGTGTCATTTACTTGATTAAAACATAAAATATTAAGCCCACCTTTTGGATAAAAATCATCTTTCATCCTTCCTTTTTTAAAAATACTGGGCAATAATAAACGTGAACTCTTTCAATTCGCTCATTTTTACACAAACGTTCAGTTACCTCCAAACACACTTCCAAAATCCGGTGACGTTACTGACAGCTTAAAATGGTCATAACTTTACAACAAAACGAGATATAGCAAAATTGTCTGCGTATGAAACAACAGTTATGACGAGAACTTTCATATGCCGCCCTCAAGTTGGGAGAAATAATTGTATTTTATAAAGATATTGACCAAAATATGTAAACGAGCGTGACGTTACTGACGGTGACCTTGCCCATATGTATGGGAAAAATTTAAAACTCATCTGTTTCAAAAATTCAAAATTTAGTGTTAAGTTAAAAAAAATTGACAAAAATATGAGCCCGACCGGTTGGAAATTGCAGTGCCGCACCGCACGCACATTAAGTTTATTTGTAAGAATAAAATTGGGGCAAAATTAAAATAAAAAATCCTGAGCTAAACATGAATATCCAAAAATTTTTAAAAATGTTCGAACGGTTCACAAAATATTGCTATTTGAAACTTTGTATTTTAAAAATTCTTGATCGTTGGCAAAAACGCCATTTTTTTGCAAATTTTAACGATACCTCGAAAACCGATCGACCGATTTTAAGTTTTTTTTGATATTCGTGTTCAGCGCATCAAAGTGATTAAATATGATGTAAAGCAAGACACACAAAATTTTTTCATTCATCAAACTTCAATGTGCTTGGGCACGGCAATATTTAACCGAACGACCTCATATTTTTTCTATTCTAATCTCACACAAAACTGGGCTCCATTTTTTGCAAATCAAAAATATGCTCATATCTATTCTGATATGATAATTTCTAATTATATCGTATCTGATCAGACTAAAACTTTTTACCCAAACCCGGAAACGAGATATAGCAAAATTGTCTGCGTATGAAACAACAGTTATGACGAGAACTTTCATATGCCGCCCTCAAGTTGGGAGAAATAATTGTATTTTATAAAGATATTGACCAAAATATGTAAACGAGCGTGACGTTACTGACGGTGACCTTGCCCATATGTATGGGAAAAATTTAAAACTCATCTGTTTCAAAAATTCAAAATTTAGTGTTAAGTTAAAAAAAATTGACAAAAATATGAGCCCGACCGGTTGGAAATTGCAGTGCTGCACCGCACGCACATTAAGTTTATTTGTAAGAATAAAATTGGGGCAAACTTAAAATAAAAAATCCTGAGCTAAACATGAATATCCAAAAATTTTTAAAAATGTTCGAACGGTTCACAAAATATTGCTATTTGAAACTTTGTATTTTAAAAATTCTTGATCGTTGGCAAAAACGCCATTTTTTTGCAAATTTTAACGATACCTCGAAAACCGATCGACCGATTTTAAGTTTTTTTTGATATTCGTGTTCAGCGCATCAAAGTGATTAAATATGATGTAAAGCAAGACACACAAAATTTTTTCATTCATCAAACTTCAATGTGCTTGGGCACGGCAATATTTAACCGAACGACCTCATATTTTTTCTATTCTAATCTCACACAAAACTGGGCTCCATTTTTTGCAAATCAAAAATATGCTCATATCTATTCTGATATGATAATTTCTAATTATATCGTATCTGATCAGACTAAAACTTTTTACCCAAACCCGGAATCTGATCAGATACAATTAATACTGAGAACGGATCAGTTCCATAAAATGGGGACCAAATTTAAGATCTTGACAGATCTGTTCCAAATAAACGGGTTTTGAACTTGCTATAACACTTTAGAACTCCCCAGTTGAAAAATGTGTCACTGAGGAAATTTCCACAGTGATTCCTTGAGGAAATGTCTTCATGTTCTGACAAATCATAGGTAATCCTTGATGACATGTCCTAACATTGTCAGCACTGAATGTTTGCTTTAAGAGTGTGGACAATTCCTCTAAGACGTCTAAAAGGAAATGTCTTCAAAATAGCAGTACATTAAATTAGAATTTTAAATCTGGGCAACTCTTCAATTTCCAAGAAAAATATGGCAGTATTATCGATTTATTTAAAATAAAATCAAAATCTTACAAGTAGAATAAAAGTAATAAATAGACAGACAACTTTCAAAATAAAGTTTGGAGCAAGTAGTTAGGTGTGGGACTAATAAACTGGAGGTTCCAGGTTCAAATCCAGTTGGGACTAAAAAAGGCGAAAAGTTTTTTTTTAATATGAGAGAGATAAATTATAAAGGAAAATGGATAAAAGTAAAAACTAATGGAAATTCGAAATTTTTTTGTATTTTCGCATGACCTACGTCAGACATTTCCCCCAAAGAAGTCTTAGGTGACATGTCCCCAGAAGGTCATCCCTGACCACTGCTGACTTTGAGTGAGGACATTTTGAAAATTTGTATGAAACTGTCCTCAACCCAGTACATAGAGATGTCTTGTGGATGTCAGCAGTGACTCTGACATGTCACCGCTCCGTCACTGAGGATGGCTCAAGGACGTTGCCAACTGGGTCATTAACTACCAATTGAAATTCGGAATATTTCTATTGAAATTCAAAAAAACTCAAAACTCTTAATACCCCAGTCTAAATTCTTAAAAGCTCAATTACCATTGAAGTTTAAAAAACTCCAATTAAAATTTGAAATACCAGAACTGATTTAAATAAATAAAATAAAATATAAAAGCTAATTCCAAATTCATCAAACCCTAATTGCACTACAGAAAAGTTAAAAAAATAAAATTCAAAAAAGTTCAATTAAAATTTTAAAAAAATCCTAATTCAAATTCGCAAAAAAAAAATGGTTAAAGAAAGTAATCTAAGCTAGAGATGTGCACATGAGCAGATTAGTGCGTTATTCGCTTTGCTTGTGACTGAACTCAATTTTACTCACGTGATTGTTAGTAAGTGTGAGCGGAAAATAAAATTGCGTGAGTGTGTGTAAGATTTTTGCGAGAGTGAGTATTTTTTTCTGCGTGATTTTTCGTGATTAATTTTCTCTTCAAATTTACTTTAATCCCGAAAAAAGCAAACAAAAATTGTAAAATTTGGCTAAACTTTAAACTTCGTACCAAAAAAAAAACAAAGTTAGAAGAGTTAGATTTTTGAAATTTTAATTTGTTAATTTTCTTTTTGTATAAATAAAATTTTCGCGAGTGTGAGTGAAGCTTGAATTAGTGCACGTGAGTATGAGTTGTCTTAAATTTACACACGTAAATGAGTGTGAGCACAAAAAATATGCTCGTGAGTGAGAGTGCGTGATTGGAAAATTACTGTAGTGATTGTGAATCAAAAGTCACTCACGCGCCCATCTCTAATTTGGAAAAAAATTTTACCTTGGAAAAAAATTATTTTTGGTGAAAAAAAAAATGTTGACGAAAAATGGTTTCTGTGTGAAAACAAATGTCTATTCTTGTTAAAATACAATTTCGTATTAAATCCCGTTCGCTTATGTCCACTAGCAGCCGAATAAAAGCATTTTGATTTTTTTAGGTTATGTGGAATTCGCCAACATTTTCGAGATGTCCTTATATTTTCGTTCATAGCTTTTGAACCTCTGAACCAATATCGCGCAAGTGCAATAGCAAATTGCTTGAAGCATTTAAAAGTATCTATGATATAGACACAGCAATCTCTGTGACATATTTTTCAAGTAATCGTCATTTCAGCAGGCAGACGTACAACACTAGATCATATTAACTCGATCGGAAATCAAAAACTTATATAAACCCTCCTTAAATAAGTGGAGAAAAATAAGGCTTATATAAATTGGTAAAATAAAATGTGTTTGGCAAAAAAAAGTAAAAAAACGGCAAACAAGTGTTAAATTCGACTGTGCCAAATCGTTTATACCCTCCAACATGTTTAAAATTAAAAAAAAAAAAATTGCAGGGACGTCTTTTTTGTGGGGGGAGGTCGGCGGAGTTGATGGGGGACACGTGTACCCCCGCTATATATATTTACAAATTATTTGTTTATGATATTTACGCTTAAATAATAAATTTGTATCGTTATTTTTAATTAATTTCTATAACCACGCCCCCAAAGGGGGGGCGGCCTGAAAAAAAATCAAGTTTTCTAACCCCCTTGGTCCAACCACAGGACTATGAACATAATATGGCATACAAATGTTACATTTGTTGAGCAAAAATTAAAAAAAAAAATCGCATTTTTCAGGGGTAGTTTTAGTTCTTCAAGGGGGAACTTTTTTCCCCCTGGTCCGATTTTGCCCATCTTCGAACTTAACCTTACCAGTAACATAAGAGATACTGGTATGTGATGGAAATCGAACGATTTCAATTTCGATCGATTTCATTAAAAACAAAATTTGAAAAGTGAAGAGATAACCCAGCAAAACTTGCATGACTTCCAGAACTAGTGCTGGAGTACTTCTTTTTTGCTCGACTAGTTCTCTATCTCGTTCTCAGAGTCATGATTTTTGTTTGAAATTGTCACCATCAGAACTAGTTCTAGGAAAGTAGTCTAGGAACCCATGTATGGAACGGTTCTTTAAGTCATTCTAGAACCAATTCTTTATCCCATTCTTTAACCCATGATTTTTGTTTGAAATTGTCACCATCAGAACTAGTTCTAGGGAAGCAGTCTAGGAACATTTTGTACATTTTTTTTTTTTTTGCAAAAAAAAAAACATTTTTGAATTATTTTTTGTTTTAAATATAACGCAATATCAGCACTTTACTGAACAAAAATTATTAATATTTTTTGTTTTTTTAGTCCTTAATGCAATTAGAAATTATCTAGAAGGAGAATAAGGGATTTTTGAAAAAAAAAAATATTGTTGGGACCAAAAAATATACGATTATATGCTTAGTTGGATTACTCAAATTGCTTACTATTTTTGCTACAATTGGAAAGTTTTGTTTACTTTTTGTAATAAAAAATTCCAGCTGTAGTAAATAAAGTAGTTTATTGCAGATTGTAATAAGGTAATTGAATGGATCTATAAAAACCTATTTGCACTAATGCCCCAATACCAATAATACCAAACAAATTACACAATACTTATAATATTTTTAGCCCCTCTGTACATATTTCAAAAGGTTTGACTTTTTCCAAATAGAAGATGCAACAGAGAAATACGTAATCAAATATATATTTTTTTCTTTTTTGAAAAAAATTATAAGTTTTTGAAACAGCTTCTAAGATGTTATTTGAGAACCAGTATTTGTTTCATGGAAGTGGTGCAGAAGTCATGTACGACTACTTCTAAATCACTAGTTCCCAAACTACCACAAAAAAGCTCTTTGGAATCAAAATATTACCCTTTTGGATCACTTCTAAAACTAGTTGTGACATCACTAGTTCCAGGATGCTCTTTGAGAACCTATCATGACAAGCTTTGAAGTACTTGTAGAACTAGTTATTTTTGAATGACTCCGAAAAGTTTTGCTGGGAAGTCAAAATTACTTGAAATTTTTTTTAAAGGCTTGAGTATAATCAATTTAATGAATTCATACAATTTTATCTCATTTTATTTATAAATATTTCAATATCATGGAGATTGAAAATTCAAAAACGATCGATTTGAAATCGAACGATTTTCATCACATAGGGGATATTCTTGCCCAATTTCAGGGGGTCTAGCTCTTTTGGTTTGGACTGCATCGTTATTTCTACAGACGGACGGACGGACATCGCTAGAATGTCTTAGATTCTATCATGGATCAATATTATATATATGTACTTTGTGGGGTCTTCGACTGATATTTCGATGTGTTACACACGGAATGACAAAGTGAGTATACCCCCATACTCTGGTTGGAGGGTATAAAAATGTTTTAGGGTGAAAAAAAAATGTCGGGGAAAAAAGTTTTTTGAAAAAAAAATCGTACTTGTATAAATCCACTGCAGCTTAATTAAAACATTTTAAAAATATGTGGAATGTACCAACATTTTAAATGCCTATTATCAGATGATGCTGAAATGCAATTTTAGAAAAAAAAATTTCCCGGAAAAAATTTTTTTTCGTAAAAAATTGTTGACGAAAAATGTTTTTTGTGAAAAAAATTAATTTATTTGTTTCCCTATCATTTTGTATTGAATTCCTTTCCCATGTGTCCACCTGAAGCCGAATTAAAGCATGTTGTTTATTTAGGTTAGGTGGAATGTACCAATATTTTGAAGGTGTACTAAATTTTTGTTCATAGCTTTTAAGCCGCTTAACCGATATTGCTCAAATGCAACTCTAAACCGCTTGAAGCATCAACAAGTATATATGTTACAGATAAAGTCATCGGTGTGTTATATTTTAGCCGTTTTCGTCATTTCAACAGACAGACGGACAACGCAAGTTCAAATTAAATCGATTGACAGTAGTAAAGTTCGAATTTAAAATTCAAAAGTGTCAAAAATTAATCTTAAATGAAAAATTTCTTGTAAAATGTATTTAAAACGAAGTCGCATATCGTAGAAATATATATTTTTTAACACTCACCATGATTGAACGTAAACCTCTTGCACCTGTTTGACGTTCCTGGGCCAATGTGGCAATAGCATTTATAGCATTTTCGGTAAAGGTTAATTCGACATTATCTAAACCAATTAAAGCCTTATATTGAGGAATTAGAGCATTTTTAGGTTCAGTTAAAATGCGCACCAACATATTCACATTAAGACTATGGAAGGGCACAATAACAGGAAAACGGCCAACAAATTCCTAAAAAAATTACAAAATACCAAAAAAATTAATAAAAAATTCTAAAACTTAAAAAATATTAAAAACAAGGTAAATACCGGTATCATGCCAAATTCAACGAGATCACGAGCTTGTACTTTAGTTAAACATTTATCACGTTCTTCTTGATCATTATCCATGGGACTAGCGGCCGATTGGGCAGCACGGCGACCAGAAGCACCAGAAGTTGGAGCACCAAAGCCCAAATACTTAAAATAAGGAAAATAAATTAAATTTGTTTTTTAATTTGTATAAAAAAATATGATACCGACCTTTTCATTTAACCTTCTAGCTATAAGACGATCTAAACCGGTATAAGCTCCTGAAGCCACAAATAGAATATTTGTAGTATCCACTTGTACGGTTTCACCTCTTAATTTACGTGGTGAATTACGTTCGGGTACATTAACAATAGTGCCTTCTAACATCTTAAGCATACCCTGTTGGACACCTTCACCGCCTACATCTCTCAATTGATGGATACCGGGTACAGCACCAATTTTATCTACTTCATCTAAGAATACAATACCAGTTTGAGCACGTTCAACACTAGGATAAAAACAACAAAATTTTCAAATTATATTTTTAATTTTCTTAATTATTTCTTACTTATAATTAGCATCTTGTAATAATTTGGATATGACACTTTCAATATCTTCACCCACATAACCGGCTTGTGTTAGTGTAGTACAATCACAGATGGCAAATGGTACATCCAAGCACTTGGCTATAGTTTGAGCTATAAGTGTTTTCCCCGAGCCCGTGGGTCCCAACATTATAATATTACTTTTTTCCAATTTGATTTCATAACTTTGTTTTTCCAATATTTCCGAACCGGAGTCGTGACCATGATGATGAGCGCCACCACCACCCTGTGCTTGCTTGGGAGGCAATTCTGTTCCCGATGAATTAGCCATAGTATGACCAATACCAGTTATATGCAATAAATCATTTCTTGTGCCCATGGCATCATTCATCATATTCGAGCCGCCCTGTGACATTTGCTGTTGTTGTGGACTCAATTGTGGCAAATTATGATGGATACGTTTATAATGATTGTATACAGCTACGGATAATACCTTTTTGGCAAAATCTTGTCCCACTACATGTTTATCTAAATATTCCATAATTTTTTGTGGCGGCGGAGGGGGTTTACGTTGATTTTTCGGTTCTTCTTTAACACTGCGCTTAGTATCGACTTCGGAGAGTACCACAAAGAAATGATTACATTTGGCACATTTAACAAAACGAGTAGAGCTGACGAAAGTTTCTACCTGTGTACAGGGACTGCCACATTTTGGGCATGATAAGAAATTTTTATCATTTGGTGGTTCACCAGAACTACCGGATGTAGTAGAGGATGCAGATGTTGGCGGATTACCACCGCTGCCTACCGAACCAGAACCAGCGGAACCGGCACCACTGCCACCGTTACCAGCAGCATGGGATAGAGTTATGTCAATTTTAGGACTAGTTGCCAAGTGAAGACAACGCGTTGATAAAGCAGCTAAACATCCTGATGGTGTATGATGAGTGGAACAGCAAATTCCTGTAAAAAATAGTCAAGAAAACAGAATTAATTAGTAATCTGTAAAAATAACAAAAAAATTAAATTCGGACTTGCCCAATTTATAGATACATAAAAAATTATATGAAAAAAAAATGTTGGTGAAAAAAAAATTTTGTTAAATGCGGATTTGATGAATATTTTGATACCCCACAATAAAAAAAATATTGCAAGAAACTTTATTTAAAAACAATTAAGAAAATTAAAGTCGGTCAGAACTAGAGAGGGGCTCGTGAGTGAATTTTTACTCAAGCACGGTCTAACTCACGAAATAAAAAGTTTTCTCACGCACGATCACGCACGAAATTTGTTTCTGCTCACGTTCACACACGCTCACGTGAGTAACTAAAATTTTTCTCACGATCACGAAATAATCACGCTCACGAAATAATCACGCTCACGACGACTCACGAAATTAAAATAAACAAAAAAAGTGAATAATTTTCTAAAAACAATCATAAAAATTTATTTCAATCCCAATTTTGTATTAGTTACCCTCTTAATTCATTATGATGACAATTTTCTTAATTATTTTCTGTTTCAAACAGCGCAAAAGAATCACGCAAACTCACGAAATAAAAATTACTTACACACGTACACACAGAAAACTATTTTCAATAATCGCGCGCAATCACGATCACGAAAGTAAAAATAAATTTCACTCACCATCATGCGTGAATCACGTGAACCACGAAAAAAAAATCGTGTCGTGCGCGCATCTTTAGTCAAGACCTAGCATATAATACCCTACACCAGTGTTTCCCGGAAAATAGGTCCCAAGTCCAAACATGAACGGATTGGGTCTATCTTTTGTCAAATCCTTAAAAAGTTTAGAAAACACTCACAAACGGAATTTTATTGAAATAGGCTTCTATTTGTTGTCAATAAACCGCTTTAAGTGAATATCGTGCGAAATTTTCACATGAAGCCTAAATCCAAAAATGGTCCGATGGCAATCAGATTTGATAAGGTTATTAAAGTTAGCGTTCAACATACACAAACAAAATTTTATTAAATATTTTCTATTTTCATTAAATTTGAGAGATTTATGTGTAAATCGGAAAGGTGGTTTGTACGGGGGCTACAAGAACTGGTCCGATTCCTTTAAAATTCGGAGTGGTGATTTGTAAGGACAAAACACGTTTACCTGACAAATTTCGAACGGACATACACTCATAGTCATAATAATAGGTACACCACCTGAACTATTTTTGAAATGCCAATAACTGTCAAATTAAGATATTTTTTAATGAGCAAATGTGTTTTTTTTTAGTATTCGATGCGGCAAAGATTTTAGATATCAAAGCATGGCAAGTCCATCTTTATTTATTGTTTGCCAGTTAACGGATTATAAAAAGTGCTTCCAGTAGGTGATCATAATAATAGGTACACTCGAAATTTTTCCTATTTTTTTCAATTGAAAGGTCATATTTCGTAATTATTTATATCGATTCAAATAATTTGGTAAAAATACTTGAAAAATACAATTAATTATACAATAATAAGAGTCCATTTTGTTAGAAAATGACTAGAAAAAAGCGCTGTGCTTCTGATGAACGGACCATAGTTAAAAACTTAAAAAAATCTGGAAAATCTATATGAAAATGCTTGGGCCGGTCCGTGAACTTCGTTCAAAATACCTTAAAAATTAAAAAAAAAAAATAGAAGCACGTGTTAGATCATATAAAACATCCCCAACCACTGGTCGCCATATCGTTTCGTTTTTAAAAAAAGGACCCATCCAAGTTCAACAAAGCTTTTTCAGCCGAAATTTCAAGCGTAATAAGCGCGCCAACTGTTTACCGACGTCTACAGCAGGCTAATTTATTCAGCCAAATAGCGAGAAGAGTCGTACTGATGCATCAGAAGAATATGAGATGGGGTTAAATATAGGCAAGGAATACTTGTTCGGGCGGTTCTTTTTTTTAGAACATATTAAGCCTTTATTCTTCATTTTAAGAGGTCATTCAAGGGGTCACTTTAGTCCTCTTGTAAAATACTCTTATATAGGTCTTCCAAAACGTGCATTTAAAGGGTTAAAGTGTTTTACTAATATTTTTTGCTTCCAATTTCAGTAGGGGAAACATCGCCTTCAATTCTGCTCTAGAGCAAGTATTCCTTGCCTATATTTAACCCTATCTAATATTTTTCTTACACATCAGAAGGACTCTTCGTGCTATTTGGCTGGGTAACTTAACCTACTGGAGACGTCGGTGAACAGTTGGTGCGCCTTTTACGCTTGTAATTTCGGCAAAAACAGCTTTTGAGGACTTGGATGGGTCCTTTTTTGAAATAGAAATGATATGGCGATCAGCAACAGGGAATCTTTTATATGATCTAACACGTGCTTCTAACTTTTTTTCCATTTTAAAGGTATTTTGAACGAAGTTCACGGACCGGCCCAAGCATTTTGATATAGATTTTCCAGATTTTTTTAAGTTTTTAGCTATGGTCCGTTCATCAGAAGAACAGTGCTTTTTTCTAGTCATTTTCTAACAAAATGGACTCTTATTATTGTATAATTAATTGTATTTTTCAAGTATTTTTACCAAATTATTTGAATCGTTATAAATAATTGCAAAATATAACCTTTAAATTGAAAAAATAGGAAAAATTTCGAGTGTACCTATTATTATGATCACCTGCTGAAAGCACATTTTATAAACCGTTAACTGGCAAACAATAAATAAAGATGGACTTGCCATGCTTTGATATATAATATCTTTGCCGCATCGAATACTAAAAAAAAAACACATTTGCTCATTAGAAAATATCTTAATTTGACAGTTATTGTCATTTCAAAAATATTTCAGGTGGTGTACCTATTATTATGATCATGAGTGTATATTATAATACTGTTATTAGAAAATAACAGAAATTAAAGAGTACATTTGTATGGAGGCGATTTTTTTTTAATTTTAATATGCTTCGTCCTTGGGCCAAAAGAGAATTAAGTTCCAAATTTCAAGTAAATTGATTAAAAATTGCTACCTATATCGTGTTAACACCGTTTACATGGACAGACGGACGGACATCGCTAGATCGACTCAAAAAGTGATTTTGAGTCGATCGGTATACTTAAAAGTGTGTCTAGGACCAATATTTTAGGTAGTTACAAACATCAGCACAAACACATTATACCCTGTACCACAGTGTGGTGTAGGGTATAAACAGCAAAAAATCATTTTTTAACCTTTTTTCCATTTTATGCATTGTCTCAAAAAATGACTTTAGTTCATCGGTATACTTAAAAGTGGGTCTAGGACCAATATTTCGGGTAGTTACAAACATCAGCACAAACTCATTATACCATGTACTACAGTGTGATGTAGATCAGCGGTTACCAACGTACGCGTACCACTAGGGGTTGCGCAAAAATGTCCGCGGGGGTACGCAAAATCTTAGTAATTTGGACATTTGTTTTAGATTAACCTTTAAATGCTGGTTCCGCATCTGGCTTCCAAAGTTTTCCATAACGTCAGGTTTTTAAGAAAGTTAAGGTCAAAGTTTACAAAAAACCTATTTTTGTGTAATTTAGAGAGCATTTTTTTGCGATATTTTGAGATCTGACCTCTTGTTTTCGATTAACGTTTCGATGCTGATTCCGAATATGGTTCCCAAATTTTTCTAAGATGTCGGGTTTTTGAGAAAATGTACGTCAAAGTTCTCAAAAAACGTGTTTTTGGGCATTTTTGATACGGTTTCTGATGGAGTGGAAATTTTGGTACCATTTTGTTAAGCTCAAAATGTCCTTCATTGTACATATATACGGGTGTGTTTCATTCGAAAAGTCACGGAATTGTTGATCTGCTCTTGTATTAAAATAAAACATTTAAAAAAAATCAAAAAATTTTAATTTCGGTGTATAATCGACTGGTGAAATCAGATTTGCAATATTTTCAGCCGTTTTTGCTCTGCAGAAAAATCAGCTCAAAATCTGCGTTTTTAGATGCCTTAAACCACCCCAAGGAGCGACAATTTTTTCAAAAAAATATCACTATTGTTTTAATCTCGCATAAATACTTCAAAAGAAATGATAATACCCGCAGATCAAAAATTTCAAAATTAACTCTAATATTATATGTGAAGTTTTTTAACGAAAGCAAAAAACTCGTTAGGAGGTATGCGGCTAATAAAATTTAAAATTTAAAAAAGGGATACGTGAGCCAGAAAAGTTGGTAACCGCTGGTGTAGATGATTTTAACATGGGATGACTCTCAAAGTAATGCATACGAGTAAGGTATATAATATAGCATACCAGAACGTAATATATAGGGCGTTACGAGTAGTGAAAAAGTAACGAGGTATTAAATTTACTCCCGTGATTGTAGTAAGTAGAAACAAGAGTGTTAAATTCGGCTGTGCCAAATCTTTTATACCCTCCAACAGGCAACTAAATATAAAAAAAAATTGCAGGGGCGTCTTCTTTTTTTTTTGGGGGGGGGGGGGGTCGGTAGTGGTTATTGGGGGAGGTACATTTCCTCTGGAATAAGTGTTAAAAAAAATTAATTCTTATGCTTTTTGCACTAAAGAAATACAAATTTATCATTATTTAAAAAATATATATGGGGCATTCCATGTGAAATCGGACACTTTGAAAAACTTTTTTCTTAGATTTTCCCAATTTGTTTACAGTCTTCGAAAACTCCTTCGTGGTAAATTTTCAGATTTTTTTGATGCCCCGTTCAAAAGATATCGAATTTTTAAAAATTGGTAGTTTGTTCCTTTACTCAAACTTCTTTTAATCATAACTTCTTCAATAATGGTCCAAATTTCAAATTTTTTTTTTCAAAATTTTTGTTTTTTTAAGTACTTTCTAAAAAAAATCGCAAAAAATTCTTAAAAGCGCTCTAGTATGCGATTTTTAAGTTTTAAAATTTAAATCTCATTTTTGAAAATGTTTGTACTCTTCGATTTTTTTGAAATTTTTTTGTGTAAAACTTCTATCAATTCTACAAATTTTTTGCCCAGGAAGATCGTGGGATAACGATTATTACTATTTTTTAAAATTTTTTGAAAAAAATTTATTGTAATTTTCCAATCTTAAAATCATTTCTACTGCTCCAATGGTGCGTCATAGAGGGTCATTTATAAGACCGACCCCATTTATTTTTACGTCTTAACATTTCTTTGGAACAATCAAATACCCTATCTCCAATTTCTAAGGGGGCTCCCACACAAAACATTTTTTTAAAATTTGTTCCAACCGCTCTAACTGCCCTAATAGTGCCCTTAGAGCAACAAAATGTATGACCGACCCACAATATTTTTTTAGTCCAAACATTTTCTCTAAACACACCTACCCTCTATCTTTAACTGTTAAGGCGGTCCCCATACATTTCTTTTTATTTTTTTTAAATTTGATTTATTTAATCAGCTTCTACCGGTCCAATGGTGCGTCGGAGAGGGGTCATTAGTGAGACCGACCCCCATTTATTATATATATAATCTTTTCAAAAAATTTTTAAAAATAGTAATAATCGGTATCTCACGATCCTCCTGGGCAAAAAATTTGTAGAATTGATAGAAGTTTTACACAAAAAAATTTTAAAAAAATCGAAGAGTAAAAACATTTTCAAAAATGAGATTTAAATTTTAAAACTTAAAAATCGCATACTAGAGCGCTTTAAAGAATTTTTTGGGATTTTTTTTTTTTAAAGAATGTAAAAAAACAAAAATTTTGAAAAAAAAAAAATTGAAATTTGGACTATTATTGAAGAAGTTATGATTAAAAGAAGTTTGAGTAAAGGAACAAACTGCCAATTTTTAAAAATTCGATATCTTTTGAACGGGTCATCAAAAAAATATGAAAATTTACCACGAAGGAGTTTTCGAAGGGTACTAAAAAGTGTAAACATATTGGGAAAATCTAAAAAAAAAAAAATTTCAAAGTGTCCGATTTGGCAAGGAATGCCCCATATATACTTTATGGGGTCCCCGACCGATATTTCGACGCGTTACAAGCAGAATGACAAAGTGAGTATACCCCCATACTGTGTTTGGAGGGTTTTAGAAAAGGTTTTTTCGAATTATTTGGAAACCGGTTTTGACAACTCTAATACAACCGATGTCTTAAACAAGTCATTGGCGGCGGCTACCATCGCCGAGAACTAAAATCGGCAGGCATTCATCTTTGCCCCTTATCCTACGTACGTCTTTACAATAATTATATTGTTGTTTTTATTATGTTATATAATTTGAGGAAGCAATAGGAAGTTAACGACTACACTACTGATCTACGATTTTTTTCTTTATACATAAAATGTATATGGTCATATAATACATAAATACAACAAACATAAATATATAATTTAAACATAAACTTGACTTCAAATACAAAAAAAATACAGTACAACCACCTCAAAAGTTAACAGTGAGAGGTCGAATTTATTCATAAAAAAAAATTAGATGAGACTAAAACAAGTTTAAAGTCATATTCTAGGCTTGAAAATAAAACTATAAAGTTAATAATTGAAAAAGACGGGTTTTGTTGTTAATAAAGACAGAAATGGACAGTAAATTATTAGTCTAATAAACAACAAAATAAACAAATACTAGAAATTAATTGAAAATAACAAATGCAAGGGGGGTGCATTGATTGAAAAACAATTTGTAAGAGATAGAAATGACCTTGGATCATGTTTACTTAGAGAATGGAAAAGGGGAAAGGTTTTAAAAAAAATAAGGAAAATAACTACATATGTGGGATATTTTATTGAACCACCAACACATTTTTTAAAAATTATTAAAGTCTTTGTTCATATTTTAAGGGATACTGCAAATTTATTTTTAACCAAATTAATAAACTCTTACACAGTTAATTTGCATAATTTTTTTTTTAACAAAGGAAAATTTTTTTTTAAGTGGCCCCAAAGAAAAAAATATATAAAAATGTGTCAATAAAAAAACAGACAACGCAAAAAACAATAAATAAAATTGCAATTTAAACAAATGATGATGTACAGTTTAACAACAAAGTTTATTCAACTTGTTATTTTTCATCACAAAAAATCGTACCTATTATGAAATTCTTTATGAAAATCTCCAATAGATCTCAAAAAAAAAAAGAAAAACTTACCTTTTAACCAATAATAATGGATTCCAGCTTTTGGTAGCTGGGACAGCAAAACAATGTGACGTACTACACTCATAATCAGACCGGAACAGTCAGTAGCTGTGTTATCTTAAGTTCGTTTCTATTTTTTTTTTTTAACTTAATGGTTGAGATGTTAATACAATTCCTTTTCTATAGATTAAATTCTTATATTTAACACCCAAATTCTAGTCTTTTCGTTTTCACAGTAACTCGCAACTCGCCTTATCTTCTATAGTTTTCTAAAACCTTCTTAAATTAAGCCAAGTTTTTCTAGATATATTTTTTGTAAATAGAAAAACGCAATTTTTCTTTTATTAGCAAATTTTTTTTTTTGTCAAAATAATATAAAAAAATATTCACTTTTTTTGTCTCTTGCTTTTACTTCTAGTGCTTTTTTAGTATAATTTTTTGCTGCTTAAATAATTATTTTCTTTCTTTTGCTGTGCTTCTTTTTTTTATTAAAAAAAAATATCTTGACAGCGGGGAGCACGTTCAGTGAATGTCAAATTTGTTATCGTTTTTCACTACTTTTTGACGTTTCTTTTAAACAGACTTTTTGAAACAGTGGTATGCGTCGTTAAAAAGTGGCATTTAATTTAAAAACCTTTTTTTAGTTTTTTTACATTTATCACAATAAATTTTGTTTAAAAAAATAAACAACAAACTGAATAAAAGTATGTGAAGTTTATATGGAACAAGTTGAGTTTACTGGCATTGGTCAAAAAAAAAAAAAATGGAAAATATACCTTTTTTGATTTCGACAAAAAAAAAATTGTCGGCGACACGTATTTAGCGAGTTATCTCGAAGTTTTTTGCTTATACCATATTCGCATTCATTTAATACCATTCATTTAAACCAGGGTTGGCAACCGAAACGAATAACGGTATCGGTAACGGTATTGGTATTACATATTTTTTATATCGGTAACGGTAAAGGTAATGGTATTTTCGATTATTTCGGTAACGGTGAACCGTTACCGAAACATCAATACCGGTACGTACCGGTATTATAAATAAAATGTTAACAAGTCACAAATTTGCAAAAAAAACACGTACAAAATAGAAAAATTATTTTAAAAAATTAAAAAACTGTTAAATTCAGTAAATTTTCTATACATAATTATATTTGTACTGGTATTAAATACTATGAATTAACTCAAAATTTAACTAAAACATTCACTCAATATTGTATTCAACAAATACGAACTCATGTTCGTTGGGGCACCTTTGTCCAATAAGAGCCATATAAGAAATCCGCATTTTAAGCAATTTGAGAAATCTGCTGATTATAGCGGTTTGCTAAATTTCTGTCTGGATAATTTAGGTAAAATCTGCAGAAAAAACTTTAAGACAGCAGAAAAGTCTGCTGATTTTAACAGACAAATCATCTGATTTCAATTAAATAAATAATTTTTCCTGATGTTAAAAAAAATCGGTAGGGTAAAAAAACTTGGCAAAGATGTTTTAGGGGATTTTTTTTAGGGGGAGGGCGAGTTATGAAATTCACGCCATAGATTTTATGAAAATTATTTTATTTATATTTACGCTTAAATATGTGATACAATTTTATTATTATTTAATTTTATTTTCTATAGCCAATCCCCCAAAAGGGGCGGAGCGAAAAAATCGCATTTTCTAATCTTGGTCAAAAAACTTCCCACGGCATAAAACTGTTTCATTTTCTAAACAAAGAGGCAAACAAATTAAAATATGTTTTCTGGGGTTGTGTAAGTTTTACAGGGGAAACACTTTTTCATATGAGCCCATTTTTGCCCATTTCGGAACTATGACCATAAGTCGTATTCGTACCTGCAGGGTAGCCCGTTTAGTTTGGACTGTATGGTGTCTTCTACAGACGGACGTTGGATTGGGAATGAACAAAATTTTTTTATTTTACGTATGTTAAAAATATTTTACTGTGTTTTTAATCCACAAAAAAATTAAAATAAGTAATATTTATACAACCGAAACAAAACCGATATAATACCGGTAAAAATCCGAATAAAGGTAACGGTTTTATATCGGTAACGGTATTTAAAAATTTTTATTTCGGTATTGGTAACGGTAACGGTAGTGAATATTAAAGGGTTTTTAATCGGTAACGGTATTAAAAGGGTAACGGTAGCCAACACTGATTTAAACTAGTTTAATTTTGTGTTTTCCCCATACAATTTTAAACACGTTATCTGTCAAAATAAAACACCGTTTAATTTCAAACACCGTTTAAACTAGTTTAATTATGTGTTTCCTCATACAATTTTCATCACTTTATCTGTCAAAATAAAACGAAGTTCAATTATGACGTTTAAAGCTGTGTTCGCATTAATTTTTAACTAGTTTAATCATTGGTTTTCCCCATACAATTTAAACGTCAAAATTGAACTTCGTTTTATTTTGACAGATAAAGTGTTTAAAATTGTATGGGAAAAACACATAACTAAACTAGTTTAAATGAATATCGTATTATGAATATCGTATGAATATCGTATTAATAGTATTAGGAAAACCAATAATTAAACTAGTTAAAAATGAATGCGAACACCGTTTTATACTTCACTCAAAAAATTATGTTAGTAAAATCAACTGAAAATGTCAGTTAAAATAACTACTTTGTAAGTTGTTTTGGGGTCAACTACTTTTTCAGTTAAATCATCTAACAATGTTAGTTATTTTAACTGACAAAAAACAACTGACTTATGTAGTAAAAACTACTTACATTTGTAGTCAAAACAACTAAAATGTAGTAAAAATAAAATAATCAATATATTATTTTTTTTTTTAAAACATTTTTCAAAAAAAAAAAATTGAAGACCAAATTTTTTCAAAGTTTTTTTTTTTTAAAAAGTTGTGAAAAATAAAAAAAAAAAAACTTTTTTTTTTTGAAAAAAAAAACTTAAAAAATTTTTCAGAGATAAAAAAATAAAATTAACTACTTTAAATAACTGTTACTACATCACAGTACTTTTTTGTTAGTTGTTCAAAAAAATGACTTAAAAAAACTAACAGAAATAGTTGTTTGATATTTTTCATACAAAAACAACTGACTTTGTAGTTGAAAACAACTAACTACTGTAAAATATACAAACAACTAACATGTAGTAACTTACGTAATTTTCTGAGTGTTCGTTATTTATTGTTCGATTTCAAAAATATTGGTGTCATTCGAAAAGTAATTGAAATATCTTCCATTTTGGTAAAAAAATAATATTAATATTAATATTCTAATTTCAAGTCGACATAACTCGCGAACCAAATCTCAAATATTTTCGATTTGTAATCTAAAGATCTCTGATACACTCAAAAAATTACGTTAGTAAAATCAACTGAAAATGTCAGTTAAAATAACTACTTTGTAAGTTGTTTTGGGGTCAACTACTTTTTCAGTTAAATCAACCAACAATCTTAGTTATTTTAACTGACAAAAAACAACTGACTTATGTAGTAAAAACTACTTACTTTTGTAGTCAAAACAACTAAAATGTAGGAAAATAAAATAATCAATATATAATTTTTTTTTTCAAAAATTTTTCAGAAAAAAATATTGGAGATCAAATTTTTTGCCAAGTTTTTTTTTTTAAAAAAGTTGTGAAAAGTAAGAAACAAAAATTTATTTTTGTGGAAAAGAACTTTGAAATTTTTTCAGAGATAAAAAAATATAATTAACTACTTTAATTAACTGTTACTACATTACAGTATTTTTTTGTTAGTTGTTCAAAAAAACGACTTAAAATAACTAATACTGTATACAGACTAGCGTGATTTTAAAATCACTATGTGATTTTCCTTTGAACAAAATCACATAGTGATTTACAAAATCATCTCAGATTGTACTAGCATAAAGAAAAATTGCAAAATCATCTCAACTTACCATGGTAAGTTCTTGTAGTGTGAACATGGCTTAACAGAAATAGTTGTTTGATATTTTTCATACAAAAACAATTGACTTTGTTGTTGAAAACAACTAACTACTGTAAAATATACAAACAACTAACATGTAGTAACTTACACAATTTTATGAGTGTAAAAATTTGGGAGCAATCCGACCAATGCCAGTAAACCAATGGTGCCCAAACACTTGTTAAAGATCAACAAAAATACACGTACACAATCCAAACAACAACAAAACTAACAACAGAGAGCGTAAAAAACAAAAACAAAATATTATCGTTTCTCTTTTTGGGCACCGCTGCAGTAAACCAATGGTGCCCAAACACTTGTTAAAGATCAACAAAAATACACGTACACAATCCAAACAACAACAAAACTAACAACAGAGAGCGTAAAAAACAAAAACAAAATATTATCGTTTCTCTTTTTGGGCACCGCTGCAGTAAACTCAACTTAATACCCAATTCACACGTACAGTTTTAAATCGTTTTTGGCAGCAATATTTTTAGTACTTTCTTTATTCTATTACAGTATATTGACAGAAAATGCTAAAAATAATTGCTAAAAACGGTTTAAAACTGTAAGTGTGAATAGGGTATTATACCCTATTCACACGTACAGTTTTAAATCGTTTTTAGCAGTAATATTTTTAGCACCTTCTTTATGCTATTACAGTATATTGACAGAAAATGCTAAAAATAATTTCTAAAAACGATTTAAAACTGTAAGTGTGAATAGGGTATTAGCCGTTTATATTAATAGAGCTGTTAAGATTTTATTATAATAATATCCCAAAAAACACTTTTACGGACTAACCGACAAGTACGGAATCATGAATCTGGACCACACCCAAAAAAAAAACAATTGTGAAATTATTTAATTTTATACCCTATTCACACGTACAGTTTTAAATCATTTTTAGCAGCAATATTTTTAGCACTTTCTTTATACTATTACAGTATATTGACAGAAAATGCTAAAAATAATTGCTAAAAACGGTTTAAAACTGTAAGTGTGAATAGGGTATTAGGGAATAATTTACCTAAGATTTTTCGCAGGAATCCAACTTGAAAAGTTTCTTTGCATATTACCCGAAAAAATCTTAAGTAAATTTACAAAATGCAACTAAGCATTATTTCTGAACGACAATTCTTCTATAGAAAATTTCTGAAAAAAAAAAATTTCGATAGAAAATTTCTGAAAGACAACTTTTCTATAAAAATTTTTTGAACGATAATTTTTCTATAAAAAATTTCTCAAAAAAAATTCTTTAAAAGAAAATTTTTTAAATATAATTTTTCTATAGAAAATTTTAAAAAGATAATTTTTCCATAGAAAATTTCAGAACGGCAATTTTTCTATAAAAACTTTCTGAAAGATAATTCTTCTATAAATCCTTATATATAAAATAAAATATATAAAAATTTCTGAAAGAACATTTTTTGATAGAAATTTCTGGAAGACAATTTTTCTATAGAAAATTTCTGAAAGATTATTTTTCCATAGAAAATTTTTGAACGACAATTTTTCTATAGAAAATTTTTTAAAGAAAATTTTTTAAAGAAAATTTTTGTATAGAAAATTTCTCAAAGACAATCTTTCTATGGAAACTTTCTCAAACACAATTTTTCTATAGAAAATTTCTCAAAGATAATTCTTTAATAGAAAATTTTTTAAAGATAATTTTTCTATAGAAAATTTCCCAAAGACAATTATTCTACAGAAAATTTCTCAAAGACAATTCTTTAATAGAAAATTTTTTACATTTAGCTTTCCTATAGAGATGAGCGATATTTTCATACCGGTGATTTAATCACCGTGATTCAAAAATCACTGGTAACTGCAGTTATCAAATATCTTAAATCACTGCTACTTGCAATATCGTTCTTTTCTGTTAAGGCCCATTTAGATTAGCACACTTTTTGAAAAGATTATCAAGATGAAAAAGTCTTTTCATTTTAAACCGCTTGTCAAAAAGTATAAAAAAACTCTCTTGAATGTCTTTTGTGTGTTTAGACCAATGGTGCCCAAACACTTGTTAAAGATCGACAAAAACACACGTACACAATCCGAACAACAACAAAACTAACAGCAGAGAGCGTAAAAAACAAAAAAAAAATATTATCGTTTCTCTTTTTGGGCATCACTGGTTTAGACGTATACACGTAATTTAAATTGTAGAAAAAAAAACAGCTGTTTATTACAAACACACACCCAAACAACATTTTGCAATTGTAAAATTTACAAATCAACCATAGAATTGTGGTAAAATATTTTCTTCAATTTACGTTCCTTAACCAAAAGATGCATAAATCTAAATCTCCACTGATTCCGACATCTCTGATTCCAACATCTCCACCGACTCCATATTCCTTGTTTGGCAGGAAGTTTGGTTAGTCTAGTTGGCAGAAATTTCTCTGATCCAAAAAAAAAAAAATATCACAGGTAGAACATTTAGTGCTGTGTCCAAAAAAGAAAACAAAATTGTCGGTGGCCCATGGTTTCCGAGTTATGGGCCTCCAAAGTTCGGATATCGAATTTGATACATCTTCTTCAAAATTGGTCCGATCAGACCAAGATTGATTTCATTCGAAAGCTTAATCAAATACCTTTATTTTGAAATTTAAAAAAAATTTGGTTCCATTAACCCATTGTGGCACAAAACCAAATTTTAGATTTTTAAGCCAAAGTTTTTAGAGAAAATGGGTTATATTTCAAAATTGTGTGTTATTAAGGCATGTATTTATACGTCGAGATTTAAAGCTTAGATATTAAGCTTTCATTTGAAAGACCTTTTAACCCTTATAGAACCGGAGTTATTGACTCATAACCATTGACCCCGCTTATATATTAATAAAAAAAAACTTTATTTAGCGAAGCCGCTTAATTAATATATGGAAATTGAAATCCCTAAGCCCGTCCGAAGCCCGGCAACCCAGGAAACCTTTTAAGGCAAAAAAAAAATAAACTACACAGTGTTTAAACGTAAATAACTCCGGTTCTATAAGGGTTAAAAGGTCAAATGAAAGCTAAAATCAAAGCTTAATATCTAAGCTATAAGCCTAGTTATAAAAATAAATACCTTAATAGTGCATAATTTTAAAATTTTACCCCATTTCTTCAAAAACTTGAGGCGAAAAATCAAAAATTTAGAGTTGTTTCACAATGGGTTAATGAATCCAAATTTTTTAAAATGTCAAATTAAAGGTATTTGAATAAGCTTTCGAATGAAACCAATCTTGGTCTGATCGGATCATTATTAAAGAAGATATATTAAATTCGATATCCGAACTTTGGAGGCCCATAACTCGGGAACCACGGGCCGCCGACAATTTTTTTTCTTTGTTGAACTCACCTAAATCATCCCTATTTCAAAAAATAGAAAAAAATAAATCGAACCAATGTCTGCCAATCAGACTTGTTCCGAAAATTTAGCCCATATAAAATTTTATTTATTTTTACCACCACTTCACAACAGCTGTTGTTATTATTTGTATTTTTGTTTACATAAAAAACATCCCTGATCTAATGAAAATAGTAATTTTTTGAAATTTTTCAAAACACAAAAATTACATCCGTATGTCAACATTTTCCTCTCCGTATTGACAAAAAGTCTGTCCGTATTTGTATGTTGAGTGTTTAGACGGTGAAAAAAATTCTCTCCGCATGAATTTTTGACAGGTCGTTTTACAAGTCTGCTAATCTAAATGGGCCTTTATACACACATTAACTAACATTTTAACAGTTGCTGTGTGTTCGTTCAATCATATTTTTTCTTCTCTTCCCAACAAACATCAATTCCAGCCTTTGAAAAAAAAATCAAACTGGCACTAAATATCAAGGGTGTTTTTCAAATTGTTTTCAGTGACAAAAATTTAAACATTTAAACTAAATTTGAAACATGTTGGAAAATTTTGTTTTTTCCTATGCTGTTAATTCTTTTCAAAAAAATATAAACATCAAATTGATTTGCCATGTTTCTCAAACCTAATATCAAACATTGATTATGGGTGGAAATAATTTTGTTTTCAAATGTTGTTCAATTCCGAATTTCAAATTGTCAGAAAACTTAAAATTTTGTTTTAAAAATTAAGATGAAAAATCTAGAAATTTTATGTATTTTTATGCATTTGTGCCAATTAATTGAATGCTATTAGTATAAAAATTTGTATAAACGTTTAAAAAGTAAGTACACATGAGTTTATGAAAAAAAGTTATACATTTAATAACGTCTTTTCTTTTCTTTAAAGATTTCGAATTTTAAAGAGCAGACGGCTGAAGAAGAAGACCTGGAAGAAGACGACCTCAAAAATGGCATTCGATGTAAATTTTTTATTAACAATTTTTAGTGCAAATATTATTAAAATTCGTATTTACAGTTTTTTTAATAAAAAATAGTATTGAGGTTCATTTGAAAAATAATGTTAAATTAACATTATAAATAGGGCTGAGAATTCTTTGAAAACTACACTAAAATTCAATTATATAGTAAGCATATTTTCAAGCTAAAAATATTTGTGTACATTGGAGAAACATTATACATTCAAAAAATCTCAAACTATATATCAAATCTAAATAAACTTGAAAATTTTACTTGAGAACTAACATGCCGTTTTCTTTGAGAACGCTATTGTTTTCACGTTGAGAACTATGTTATTTTCAACTGGTTTTCAAGGCTAATAGTACGTTCAGATTGACCTCGAAACCCCGTTTAACGAGGTTTCGAGCCAAACCTCATTTGAAAATACGTATTTTCCCTCACAAATTTAAACCTTTTTGTAGTGAGGTTTCAACGAAAGTACGATCGAAACCTTATAAATTTCATATTTTTAACACTGTGCGACAGTGAGAAATAGAGAAAATGGGAAAATGACAAAAATAAAAAAATAAATAAATCAATTTATTTACAAAATTTCTTTAAAATATTTATTAATTTGAAATAAAAATAAAATTAAAACGTGCAAAAAATAATTTCCGCATAATTAAATTAGTTAAAAAAATATATTTTTTGTGTGATATTTTCCGAAACCTAAATAAGTGTCAAAATTGTTGTGTGTGAACAGGTGAGTTTTTAAATTGAAAATACGAGCTTTCAACGGGGTTTCGAGGCCAATCTGAACATAGCATAAGGTTTAAATTTTAAACTTGCAATCAATATAATATTCAATGTATTTCAAAGGTAAATGTTTGTTGGGTTGTTATGGAATGTAAAATAAAACAAACACACAAAGCAAACTCAATTTTTTAATACGCACACAAGCAACGAAATTGCCAAAAATATTATTTTGCTTTAAAATGAAAACTGTTATTGAAAGAACTGTGATTTCAAAGAACTGTGATTTAAAATCACGTTTATATCTACATTTAAAAACGTTGATCACAGTAACTGTTTAAAATATTGGTTATTTGAAAAGAAAGACGTTCCTCAAAAATAACTAAATTGCTTATTTCTACTGTGGTTTTATAACTTTTTCAAGATTTTCTCTTAATTTTAAATAAATAATTTCTCAGAAATTACTTGAATGTACTTAAATTGAACTTAATACAAATTGAGTTATTAAATATGAAGTCCGGCAATACAAATAATATTTAATACATACTAATCTAAAGTAAAAGGAAAACATTGTATTGTTTTTTTTTTGCATCACATTGAAAAACGGTGATCACGGTAACTGTTTAAAAGAACGGTGATTTGTAAATCACGGTAACTGAGAACGGCGTGATTCAAAAATCACTACATTGCTCATCTCTACTTTCCTATAGAAAATTTCACAATAATAATTTCTCCATATAAAAATTCTGAAAGACAATTTTTCTATAGAAAATTTCCCAAATACAATTAATTTATAGAAAATTTCTAAAAGACAATTTTTCTGTAGAAAATTTATAAAAGACATTTTTTCCATAAAAAATTTGTCAAAGACAATTTTTCTATAGAAAAATTCTCAAAGAAAATTTTTCTATAGAAAATTTCTCAAAGACAACTTTTCTATAGAAAATTTCTCAAAGACAATTTTTCTATAGAAAATTATTCAAAGACAATTTTTCTATAGAAAATTTCTGAAAGACAGGTTTTTAATAAAAAATTTCTGAAAGGCAATTTTTCCATAAAAAATTTTAATTTTCATGAATTTTGAGGGAATTATGTGAATATCGGGTGGGTGGTTAGTGTGGGGACTACCAGAGGGACTGACCCGATTCCTTTGAAATTTGGAATGACGATTCGTGTATACAAAATTAGATTACCTGGTAAATTTCCAAACGATATCTATTATAATAGGTCTAGGACCAATATTTCGAGTAGTTACAAACATCAGCACATAAGTTATATTATACCCTGTACCTCAGAGTGGTGTAGGGTTTAAAAATTTATGAAAAAAATATTGATGAAAAAAAAAAATAATTGATGAAAAAAATATTGATGAAAAAAAAAAATATTGATGAAAAAAAAAAATATTGATAAAAATGAATTAATTCAAAAAATTAATTAATTCAAAAATAATTAATTCATGCTTGAATTAATTCTTGGAATTAAAATTGAATTATTCACAAAATGAATTAATTCTTTTTTTTATATAATTCAAATTTAATTCAAAGAATTAATTCAAGCGTGAATTAATTCATTAATTAAAATTTTTGATTTGAGGAATAGAATGGTGAATTAAAATTTCAAAGGTCTGAGTCAAACTGAGGCCATTTCCTCCACCTTAAAACTAGACACTAGCCTAAAAGCATTATCATGTTAAAAAACCAAATGCTTTAATTCGGCGGCTGGTGGACATCTATGAACAGAATTAGATAGCGGATGGTACTTTAAGAATTACAGACATATTTTTTCGCGAAACAAATTTTGCGCGAATTTTTTTTAAAAATTTCAACAAAATTATATATTTTTTACATTTTGCAAGATCTCCATATATTCGGCAACACCGAATTTACCTGTTTTAGTTCTTTTTTATTAAAACACATTTTAATTTTGTTTATTATAAAAAAAATCTATAATTTTATTAAAAACCTGGAATAACTCTACCCTTTTTCGAAGCTTTCTTAAGTTTTCTCTTTTGATTATCCTTAATACGTTTGTTAAGATTTTCATTACGTTTCTTTTGCCGCGAAGCAATATCATGTTCAACTTTCTGCTTACGATCCGTCCACTGTTTCTTAGATTTCTTCTTTTCCACTTTACGTTTTTTGAGAGCCTTATATAATAGCTTGGGATCATCCTTTACTTTTTTACCATCAACTTTATCGAAAGCCTTTTGCCAAGCTATATCATTTTTCATTTCTAAAGCCTTCTCGGTTTCACCAGCTTCTTGTAGTTCGCTGATTTTCTTATCGGTTTCTTTCATCTTTTTAAGGATTTCCCTAGGATTTTGATGGGATTTCTTTTTCTTTTGTGCAAAATCAAACTTAGAAAATACAATTTTACCATCTTCGTTAAAGACGGGCTTTGCCATTACAGGTTTTATATCTTTTTTGGATAGCTTTTCATCTTCATCTTGAGGTGATTGTTTGGATTTCTCATTTTTCATTGACTTGGCAGCCGAGACGAGTACTTTTTTGAATTCTTTATTTTTCTTTAGTTTTTTGGCCTCCTTTTTCTTGCGTGACTTTTCAGAGATTGGACCTTTTTTGGTTTTCATTTTATTTTTAATGGTATTCAAACGATCCTGCAATTCATCAATAGATGAGAGACTTTTTTTGGCAGGCAATGCTTTCGAGACGGTTTTACTATTTGTCAATAGATATGCATCACAGTCAGTATCTGGAAGAGGAAACATTTAAATTTAGATTAAAACAAAATATGGAGCAGAGTAATTTAAGATTTGACTTCAAAATATATGTAACTGTGTATTGTATTTCAAAACTTATACTTAGTACATTCTCATTGGCCTCGAAACTCCGCTTAAAGACATTTTCTAATTCCCCAGGTCTTAGTGCAGGACTTTGAACTACTTTTAGCATATATAATCCTTTAAAATTCCTAAGAGGAACATAGGGCATAAAAATGTTTAATTTTTTTTTAGCAAAACTACAAAAAAAAAACACGTAAAACTTTTTCAAGGGATAACTTTTTCCCCCTGGTCCGATTTTGTCAATTTACGAACTTAACCTGCCTAGAACCATTAGACATATTGGTGCTAAAATTCAGAAGCCTAGCTGTTTTATTTTGGACTGCATTGTGTTAACTACAGACGGACATCGCTAGAAACAACATCGAAGAATTTCATTCCTTAATTCGATTTAGCATTCTGAATGAAAATTTAGTGATTGCATTCCCCAATCATATTTTAGCGAATTGAATGAATTCACTTTAGACTCATTCGATTTATAAATTTCGAATGCATTCGACTTTAAAAAATCGAATGCATTTGATTTTTTTTCATTTGACTTTTAAAAATCGAATGCATTCTATTGCGATGCAATAGATTTTCTTTTCATTCAATTTGAAATATCGAATGGCTTATTCATTCATTCCTTAAAAAACTTAAAATGGAGCAAATTTTTTGTCCTAAAAATTTTTAAATGCGCGTATCTCGCTAAACACTGCCGACACGACAAAAAATCCGAAATTCTTTTTTTAGATCTTGGCTCGTATAATACCGTTTTTCAGTTTCGCAATTTTGAAAATTCTCAAGACCCTATTAGGGCCCTAAAACAATAAAAAAATTTCAATCAAAATCTATGTCTAATTTTTATCCAAAATTTTTAGCTGTTTTGCACTACTTTGCCTTGTTTTCGTGATATGTGAATTAATGGGCCCTGTAGGGTCTTGAGAATTAAAACAACTTGATAACTAAAAAACCATTGCTCGGTGGGCTTTCGGGTATTTGGCGGTCGTGTTCTACGAGACAAGAGCTACAAAAATGCTTTTGGATTTTTGGTCGTGTAGGCAGTCAAATATTGTTTGATATGTGCTTTTTTAAAATTTTCGGGAATACCATTTTTTTGGATTCAAAATTTTGGCCCTTTAGGGTCATCACATGTAAAGAGGGTCGGCGATACTATGGACCAAAATTTGGCTGCGTTTTGCTCTATCTATTTAAAAAATCGATTGCATTTGCAGAGAAATGATAAAAAATCGAATGCATTCGATTTTTCTAAATCGAATGAACAAGAAATCGAATGCATTCATTTTTTTCCATTCAATCGAACGCATTCCAAGGACTGCATTGAATGTTTATTTATAAAATCGAATGCGTTCACTGACTATTAAAATTGAATGAATTTTTTTGGAAAAATCATTCGAAAAGGATTTCATTCGGCTTAAGTTGAGTTTACTGGCATTGGTCGGATTTTGATTACAAATCGAAAATATTCGGGCGATTTTTTGTCGGCGATATCTGGTTCCCGAGTTATGTCGACTTGAAGTTCGAATATTAAGTATAACCGGCAAAGGCATGATACACAAAAAAAAAACTTTATTTTGCTAAGCCTCTAAATTAATTTATGGAGGTTTTAATACCTATGCCCGGCCTAAGGCCGCTACGCAGAAAAGCTTTTTTTTACGAAAATTCTAAAAAAAATTTAAAAATTTTTTTCTAAAAATTTTTTTTTTACCAAAATGGAAGATATTTTAATTACCTTTCGAATATATATTTTTGAAATCGAACAATAAATAACGAAGTTATAAGCAAAAAAACTTCAAGTCGAGATAACTCGCTAAATATGTACGTGTCGCCGACAATTTTTTTTTTTCGAAATCATCGCTAAAAGTGCTATTTCAAATTTTTTTGACAAATGCCAGTAAACTCAACTGTTCCTTTTATTCTTCAAAGCTCTGCTTATACATGATTAATCCTTGACTGGCCAACTGCAACTGAAAAGAAGTAAGAAAACTATAGTCGGCCAAGACCGACCATATAATACCCTACACCAGAGTTTCCCAGAAAATGGGTCCCATGGACCGATTAGATCTATATGTTGTAAAATCTTAAATAAGTGTAAAAAACACTCACAAATCAAATTTGAGTGAAATAGAGAAATAGGCTTCTATTTGTTGACAATAAACCGCTTTAACTGAATATCGGGCGAAATTTTCACAAGGGGCCTGAGTTTAAAGCTGGTCCGATGATTATCAGGTTTGATAAGGTTATTTTAGTACGCGTTTAACATACACAAACAAAATTTTAATTAAATATTTTCTATTTTTATGAAATTTGAGACATTTAGGTGAAAGTCGGGAAGGTGGTTTGTATGGGGGCTACAAGAAATTTTCTTTCTTTGAAATTCGGAATGGTGATTTGTGAAGACAAAACATGTTTACCTTCCAAATTTCAAAAAGATACCTATTATAATACGGTTATTAGAGTCATTTGAGCCAAAAATAAAGAGGACCTTTGTATGGGGGCTAGGTCTAAATATGTACCGATTTTTTTCCAATTTCAATAGGCTTCGTCCTTGGTTTCAAGTTTCAAATTTCAAGTCAATTGATTAAAAATTGCGACCTGTATCGTGTTTACACCGTTTACATGGACAGGCGCAGACGGACAGACGGAAGGACATCGCTAAATCGACTCAAAAAGTGATTCTGAGTCGATCGGTATACTTAAAGGTGGGTCTAGGACCAATATTTCGGGTAGTAACAAACATCAGAACAAACTCAGGAACAACTGCATTTGAAAGACACCGCTCCGATTTTTATAAAATTTTTGTAGATGATAGCCCTTTTAATACTGATTTTACCAAAAAAAAATATCGGGTCGCAGAGACATATTTCGCGAGATATATCGCTTCAAAGTTGAAAGCGAAATTGTCCATATCTCCTTCAATACTTATCCGATTAAGTTGATTTTGGTATCGTTAGAAAGGTAATTTTAAATACCAAAAAAATACCATAATCCCCATAACGGTAGTAGGGACTATGTCCGAAAAAAATTTGGACATAACCCCAATGAAAAATGGACATAATACCCAGTTTTTTGGGGACAATGACCACGTAAAAAGTGGGCATAATCCCCATTACAGGAATTATGTCTATTATACTAATAGGTCATAATCCCAATAATTATGTGTTTTTTTTTTTTTTGTCTTAAAAGTTTTTCTGCGTAGCCGGCCTTTGGCCGGGCTTAGGGATTACAAACTCCATGCATTAAACCCACCCTCTCCGCAAAATAAAGGGATTATGACCGAAATTGTTTTGTACTTTTTTTTTTTTTTTTCTTCTTTTTTTCACAAGGAAATTTCGCTTTAAACTAAAAACCCAAAATTCCGAATTAATTTAGACCCTTTGTATTTTTGTTGTTTAAAGAGCTACGATATAGAGACTGGTTTTATATGAAAGGTTATATCCTTGGCTTTCATATAATGTAAACAAACTATGCCACTATACAAGCGATATTTTTAAAAAAATTGATTTAAACAAAAATTTTTTTTTGAAAAAATACAAAAACATGATTTGGCTCGCAATGGGTTAACCGAATTTGACCATTTTTTTGAAAGGTATTTAAATTACCTTTCTAACGATACCAAAATCAACTTAATCGGATAAGTATTGAATGAGATATTGACAATTTCGCTTTCAACTTTGAAGCGATATATCTCGCGAAATATGTCTCTGCGACCCGATATTTTTTTTTTTGTTTAAATCAGTATAAAAAGGGCTATCATCCACAAAAATTTTATAAAAATCGGAGCGGTGTCTTTCAAATGCAGTTAAGCCCAAACTCATTATACCCTGTACCACAATGTGGTGTAGGGTATACAAATTTCAGTGTGCAATGTTTTATGAACGAAATGACTATTTCAAGGTTCTGAAAAAAGCGCTGTATTAGCCACATTGCTTCCAAAAGATTCTATGGAAGAGATATCGGAGAAATCCATAAAGATATCAGTCTTCTGATGCCTGGAAGCTTATCAGCTTATACCAAAATTAGTGTATACATAGCTGGACATGTGGATTTAGCTTTCTGTTAATTTGATTTAATTTGTATGAAACATCTCAACTACGAATATGAACTCACCTTCTATAGAATCTGGCACATTGAAAGTTATTAAAAGATCCATAATTTTATCATTTTCGGAACGCATAAGCGTTAATAAATGTTTTTTATCCATTTGTATGGTAATTTTTGTCAATATTTTCTAATAATTTCACTAAAAACTTTTAATAATTCCACAACAACGTGGTTAAAAACGAAATCAAAACAAAATTAAAGACAAAAACATTAAATGACATTAGAAATGTCAATGTCAAATAAAGAGTACATTCAGTGAACGATAAATCAGAGTTGTTATATAAAACCACTGAACATACATATTGAGTGCAAATATTTTTTTTATTTGTATTGTGATTGTGACAACTGGCTGTCAACGCCTTTGCATTTTTATACGTTCTTCTTGATTATCAAAGAATGACTAATTTTCGTGAGTGTGTTTTTGTTTAACAAAAAAAAAAAAGTATAAGAAAATTACAAATTTTTATTGTTTTAATAAAATAATAAGGAGTTTTCTAAAGATTTTACGAAAAATTATATAAACTTCAAAAGAGCGGTGTTAAATATTGATTTAAAATGAAAAAACAATTTACCAAAATTAAAATTGCTGCAGAAAATCTTTCAAGGTAAAATTGTGTGTGTGTTGTTTTTTTTTTATGATTTGTCCAACTATGAGACTTTTGTAGACATATCGCGTAATGTAATGGAATGTCTCTGGCGTAATGCAATCCAAAAACAAAGGAAGATAATTATTGTTATGTTTGCTAAGGGTGTGTTTTTGGAAATGAATTTTTTAAACCTTTCCATGTTTCTTATCTTTTCAGATCTACTAAACCAGATCGTAAAGATTTTGAATTGGAAACTATAGAAAAACAAGTGGAAAAATATCGTGATGTTTTGGATAAAATGGTGCGTAAGCTTCCCACTGTTGCCTCTAGCAGTAGCAGCAGCAGTAGTGGTGGCTCAGCCGATTTACAGGAACGTGATAAACGTATAAAAAAACAGACACACTATAAAATTGGTCAAGCTCTGGAAGAATCATCAAAGGAATTATCTAAAGATATGCCTTTGCATCATGTTTTATTTAATTGTGGTAAGTTTATCAATAGAAAAACAAGTGTGACGGAAGTACCCCTTTAATTCCCCACCCCCGGTATTGAATTGATTCATTCCAAAATTGTTTAATAAATTTTGATAAGAACACCTTCGGCCACCTTCTTTTATTCTAATCATTGAAATTGATTAAGATTAAATATTCATTTTTGTTTTTTTTTTGGTTGACTAAATGAAGTCGTTAAAAAGGGTTTATGGATTTTATTTTGTTCTTTTGTTGGCTGACTTTTTGGAAATTTGCGTGTTAATATGATATTTATATTTTTCATTGCAAAGTTTGACCAATTTTACTTGGACACATATTTATATTTTTGTTAGCGATGCATTGTGTCATGTTATCATCATCATTTTTTTATGATTTTTTTGTTATTGTATTTTTGTGTTTTTTTTCATAAAGTTAGCCTCGCCTCACCTTAGTTCAGCTTGACCTTGTTTTGTAAACATACGGCAAATACTACTTATGACAAACCAAGGGAGGGTTGGAGTGGGGGGGGGGGGATAGTAAAAAACACATTCGTGATTTGTTGTGTAAAATATAATTTTAAGCTTTTTAAGGTTTATAGCGTCTTTTAAGTATTATGTGTTTTAAATAAATTAATTAGAAATGAAAAAAAGAGTTAATGGAGTGACCCTTCAAAGACATCACATACAGGTGTAAAATAAAAAACAATATTTTTAATTGAAAATGTAATAATTTTTCTAACAGAAAATATCTCAGAACTAAAGAATTTTTTAGAAAAATTTCCATAAGACTTTTCCTAAAAAAAATGTCTCAGTAACTGAGACTTTTCTTTTAAAAAAAAATGTCTCAGTAACAGAGACTTTTTCTATATAGAAAAAATGTCTCACAAGGGAAGTATCTCAACCCTTATGAACCGATTTGCCTGAAACATAAAATATATATTAAAGAGACAATTTTAAGGTAGGGGTGTCTCGGCTTATCGGCCATATCGGTGTTTAAAAATTTCGTTGTCCCCTTATGAAACCATGTGGACCTTCGGGAAAATTTTGATAACTTTCGAACTAACAGGAATATCATCTAGGGCAAAAATACGGGTCGACTTAAATTTAATAAAGATTATTTCTTATCCATATGGATATCGTAGGTCTATGTCTTCACATAAGTACCCCCCAAAATTTACATATTTTCCTGAAAAAAATATTTTAAGAAGCCGAATTTTTACTAGGTTATGCCACCATTGGATATGCATTAAAAAAACCTTTCTTCCCATATGAAAACATCATGTAGTTTCTTAAAAAGAAATGACTGAAAAATCCAAAAAACGAGTTTTTCGCCATTTTTTGACCCCTGTTTTGAACCCCTAAATCCCCGATATGGCCGATAAGCCGAGACACCCCAACCTAAGAATTGTCTCTTTGATATATATTTTAAGTTTCAGGCAAATCGGTTCATAAGGGTTGAGATACTTCCCTTGTCAGTAACTGAGACTTTTTCTATATAGAAAAAATGTCTCAGTAACTGAGACTTTTTCTATATAGAAAAAATGTCTCAGTAACTGAGACTTTTTCTATATAGAAAAAATGTCTCAGTAACTGAGACTTTTTCTATATAGAAAAAATGTCTCAGTAACTGAGACTTTTTCTATATAGAAAAAATGTCTCAGTAACTGAGACTTTTTCTATATAGAAAAAATGTCTCAGTAACTGAGACTTTTTCTATATAGAAAAAATGTCTCAGTAACTGAGACTTTTTCTATATAGAAAAAATGTCACAGGAAAAAAGTCTCAGTAACTGAGACTTTTTCTATATAGAAAAAATGTCTCAGTAACTGAGACTTTTTCTATATAGAAAAAATATCTCAGTAATTGAGACTTTTTCTATATAGAAAAAATGTCTCAGTAACTGAGACTTTTTCTATATAGAAAAAAATATCTCAGTAATTGAGACTTTTTCTATATAGAAAAAATGTCTCAGTAACTGAGACTTTTTCTATATAGAAAAAATGTCTCAGTAACTGAGACTTTTTCTATAACGATAAAATGTCTCAGTAACTAAGGCTTTTTCTATATAGAAAAAATATGAAATGAAATATGAAAATAGCAAAACTTTTTTTTCTTTTTACAAAAAATTGGTGGTCAAAATTAATATTTTTTACTGCATTTAAAAAATTTTGTTTGAGTCGTTTGAAAAATGAGTTGATAACTGAATTTAAACTATTAGACAATTTTTTAGATTTTTAGGGGTTTATTCATAATACTTAAAGTAGGTTTATTTGACAAATATTCATGCAATATTAGTCAAATAAAACCAGTTAATGTTTGAAATTAAAAAAAACGGCGTAAAAATATTTTTTAAAAACGCCCGTGTAAAAAAAAATGATATGGTACCAGATCCAAATTTATGTGATGCCATATCTAATCATATCTGATAGTTTATATCTAAATAGATATGTTAGATCCGAGAAATGGGGACAAATCTCGGATCTAATTATATCTAATTGTATCAGAACTGATATAAGTCTATATCTCTCTATTTTGGATTTTTCTCAAAAAATTTTTTTAATTTATCCCCTAAAATTTTTTAAAATGTTTTTGATACAATTTTATCAATGGATTTTATATAGCAAAATGCAATTTGGAATAAAATAAAATTTTTCATTATTAGTTTTCAAATAATTTAAGCTTTTATTTTTGTAATTATTAATTTTTTACATAAACAATATAAAATTCATTAAATAACAACTTAATTGTATGAATAATAAAATAGTAAACAATTGATTAAATACAGAAAATTAAGTGCTGATTTTAGATGCAGAGCAATTTTGATTCAAAACTAAATTTTGCGTCATTTTTTTATAGGTCAAATTTATGAAAAAATTGGAATATTATTTAAGTATTTATGAAAGAAGTTCAACTTTTAAGTACCGTAAAAGAACAAAATTAAGCGGATTTGAATACCTCTTGAACATTTTTGAAAAACACATGGTGACTTTCGTCCGATCAGCAACGATATGTACAAATATGATGCTATTTAAAAAGGGCCTGCATAAAAAATTCCGTACTACATACCCAATCTATATATTATGTTCGCAATGTCTTACATGTATTGAATTCAAAATTGTTTCATAAGGGAATCATCTGCAGTTTCGTATCTAAAATCATCGCTATTTTAATGGTTTTATTCGAAAAAAAGATTATTAAGAATTACAGTTTAAAAATCTAAATAATTCAAATACCATTTCACGACGTTCAACATCATTTCATTCCTCTTAAACCTTGGCAAATAATGACAGTTTGATTTCCAATTTTCAAATGAACGAAATTCATGATTCAAATGTTTAAAAAAGTAATTTGATCTTCCCACCACTTCAATTCAAAATTTCGGCTCGTTAAACCTTAGACCATCTTACAGAATTTGGTCAAAATGCAACTACAGCCACAAAATGAATTAATTATTAATTTATTGGGCTTATCAAAAAATAGTCGAAAAAATAAAATACAAAAAAACATTAATTAGTTTATTTTGAAAGAAATTTAAAATTTTTTTTGTTTTGTTTTGAAATGATTTTTTTTTTTTTGAAATGGGAAATAACAAAGACAATAAAGCGAAACAAAAAATAAAATATCGAAATATTTCGATAATTGCAAAAATCAATATGAATTAAAACTTTAGGGGCTTTCATTATGACTTAAAAAAGTTGAATTCATGGTTTTTGTTTTTCATTTAAATACTCCCAGATATAACACCAGATCTAAAACTATCTTAATATAGATGCCAGATATTATAGAAAATATGACCACATATGTTACGAGATATCGTTATATATAGTATCAGATATAATATATCTCGTTATATATAATTTGATATGGCATCACATCAAACAAGATATAATTAGATCTTATCAGATCTAATAATTTTTACAAATAATATCATTCTCTAGCGCTACCCTCGTATCTCATTTTAAGCTTAAATAAAAGTTTGGAAAATTTCCATTTTATAGAATTAAAAAAAATAGTCGATTGATAATAATAACACTGCGGAACACTAAAAAATAAACAATAGTTACGACCATCATTTCTATATATTTCGGACATGCTGATTCGAATGGCGTACTCCGTTTTTCGATGTATGGTACAGTTTTCTTGCTAAATGTCGTTAAAGATTTGCTGATTTCGAGCCAGTTTTTTAACAAAAAAATTTGCAAAGTAAACGGTTTATAAATTTTATGACATGGAAAACAAAGATATGACTTGTAGCAACATTTCTTATGCAAATTTGGTTTAAAGCTTTTCAATTTAAGCACTTAAATTCGCGAATTTCTTCATTTTTTAAGGTTTTCGCGAAATTAACAGCCAAATTGGTCTTTGATAAAAAACTTGCTTTTAGTGAATCAAAAAGGCATCCCTAACAATACGAATAGTGGGAAAAAACAGCTATATTATAGTGACCATAATGATGAAAAATATGGCAGCATCACTTTACGAAATGATTTAAGGCTCCATCTTTTAGTATATATTGTGGTAACCTTAAACAACTAACTCACCAAAAATTTGGCCAAAAAAGTTTTCATTTGCAAAAGTTATCTTAACAAAAACTAATATTTCAGTGTTTTCTATGCAATAATTTAGTTTCTGTTAAGATAACTTTTGCAAATGAAAACTTTTTTGGACAAATTTTGGGTCAGTTCATTATTTAAGGTTCCCACATTATATACTAAAAGATGGGGCCTTAAATCATCTCGTAAAGTGATGCTGCCATATACAAAAAAACGGGTTTTCGCGATTTTCATCATGATGTCCAAATAACATATAAGTTTTTTGTTCACTATTCGTAGTGTCATGGGTACCTTTATGGTCCACGAAATGCAAGTTTTTTATCAGAGACCAATTTAGGTGTTAATTTCGCGAAAACGTAAAAAAATTAAGAAATCCGAGATTTAAAGGGCTTAAGATGAAAAGCTTTTAACCAAATTTACATTAGAAATATTGCTACAAGTTATATCTTTGTTTTCCATGCCATAGCATTTAAAAATCATTAGCTTTGGAATTTTGTTTGTTAAAAAAGCAGCTGAAAAAAAAATAGTGGTTAGTTTTGTCACGCAGTGTAATAGGGGTTTTATTGTCAACTTTGTCTTTAACGAATTACATCTTATATAGATAGACCTGAATACTTTCTTTTGCAGCTCACTGTATTTTAAATTTCAGGCAAATCGGTTCATAGGGGTTCCCTTGTGAGTGGTTTTCTATATAAGAAAAATGTCTCAGTAAGTGAAACTTTTTCGGTTCATAAGGGTTGGAATACTTCCCTTGTGAGAGTTTTTCTATATGGGAAAAATGTCTCTGTAACTGAAAAAAATCTTTTTCTATATAGAAAAAAATCTCTCATAATCTGAGACTTTTACTATATAGGAAAACTCTCTCGGAATCTGTGACTTTTTCTATATAGAAAAAATCTCTCAGAATCTGAGACTGTTTCTATGTAGAAAAAATCTCTTAGAATATGAGACTTTTTATATATGGAAAAAATCTTTTAGAATCTGAGACTTTTTCTGTATAGGAAAAATCTCTCAAAACCTGCGACTTTTCCTATATAAAAAATCTCTCTAAATCGGTTTTTTTTTTCTAAATATGAAAAATATTACAGAATCTAAAAATTTTTCTTTATGGGAAAATCTTTCAAAATCTTAGAATTTTTTCTAACGACAAATGTTTCAAAGTTTCTAATAGAGTTATAAATAGAAAATGTTGCCTTCCGTTTTAGTTCGTTTATTTAATTTACGTTTTATTTTAAGTATTATTTATGTATGTTTAATTAATTTTAATCCTATTCTATTAATTTGTCAGCTGCGTGCATGCACAAACTCTGCAACAATTCCCATATATATACATTTTTTTTGTAATTCACACTTAATGCAGAAGTCTTACTTAAATTTCAAAACCCTTAGTTCTTACAAACGATTAAACAAACAGAAATATATATAGACAGACACATTTCATAATTTATTTTAATCTCAAAATTTAAATTTCTTAAGACACCACCACAAAACAGATGGATACACACTTTGACAGACTGCTCGTAAATAAGGGAATTTCTTTATACAACAGTCAACAACCTTTACCATTCACAACTTCACATATTTATGCCGCAGACTTTTTAAAATTAATTTAAAAGTCATACATATTTTTGAGAATAAATAAATACTTTAAATAAAAGACAAAAAAAAATGTATTTATTTTAATATTTCCTGTTATTATTTTTATGCAATTACAATTTGATTTTACACCATTATGAGTTAAGTTTTGGGATTTTTAAGTGGAACTCCAAAAATATAAATTTAAGAAATTTAATGGATCCCTTGGAAAAAATATATAACAAAATTATAATAATCGTATTTGAATTCAAGATTTTTAAAACATTTTTTCTATATAGAAAAAGTCTCAGATTCTGAGACATTTTTTCTATATAGAAAAAGTCTCAGATTCTGAGACATTTTTTCTATACAGAAAAAGTCTCAGATTCTGAGATATTTTTTCTATACAGAAAAAGTCTCAGATTCTGAGACATTTTTTCTATACAGAAAAAGTCTCAGATTCTGAGACATTTTTTCTATATAGAAAATGTCTCAGATTCTGAGACATATTTTCTATATAGAAAAAGTCTCAGATTCTGAGACATTTTTTCTATATAGAAAAAGTCTCAGATTCTGAGACATTTTTTCTATATAGAAAAAGTCTCAGATTCTGAGACATTTTTTCTATATAGAAAAAGTCTCAGATTCTGAGACATTTTTTCTATATAGAAAAAGTCTCAGATTCTGAGACATTTTTTCTATATAGAAAAAGTCTCAGATTCTGAGACATTTTTTCTATATAGAAAAAGTCTCAGATTCTGAGACATTTTTTCTATATAGAAAAAGTCTCAGATTCTGAGACATATTTTCTATATAGAAAAAGTCTCAGATTCTGAGACATTTTTTCTATATAGAAAAAGTCTCAGATTCTGAGACATTTTTTCTATATAGAAAAAGTCTCAGATTCTGAGACATTTTTTCTATATAGAAAAAGTCTCAGATTCTGAGACATTTTTTCTATATAGAAAAAGTCTCAGATTCTGAGACATTTTTTCTATATAGAAAAAGTCTCAGATTCTGAGACATTTTTTCTATATAGAAAAAGTCTCAGTTACTGAGACATTTTTTCTATATAGAAAAAGTCTCAGTTACTGAGACATTTTTTCTATATAGAAAAAGTCTCAGTTACTGAGACATTTTTTCTATATAGAAAAAGTCTCAGTTACTGAGACATTTTTTCTATATAGAAAAAGTCTCTGTTACTGAGACATTTTTTCTATATAGAAAAAGTCTCAGTTACTGAGACATTTTTTCTATATAGAAAAAGTCTCAGTTACTGAGACATTTTTTCTATATAGAAAAAGTCTCAGTTACTGAGACATTTTTTCTATATAGAAAAAGTCTCAGTTACTGAGACATTTTTTCTATATAGAAAAAGTCTCAGTTACTGAGACATTTTTTCTATATAGAAAAAGTCTCAGTTACTGAGACATTTTTTCTATATAGAAAAAGTCTCAGTTACTGAGACATTTTTTCTATATAGAAAAAGTCTCAGTTACTGAGACATTTTTTCTATATAGAAAAAGTCTCAGTTACTGAGACATTTTTTCTATATAGAAAAAGTCTCAGTTACTGAGACATTTTTTCTATATAGAAAAAGTCTCAGTTACTGAGACATTTTTTCTATATAGAAAAAGTCTCAGTTACTGAGACATTTTTTCTATATAGAAAAAGTCTCAGTTACTGAGACATTTTTTCTATATAGAAAAAGTCTCAGTTACTGAGACATTTTTTCTATATAGAAAAAGTCTCAGTTACTGAGACATTTTTTCTATATAGAAAAAGTCTCAGTAACTGAGACATTTTTTCTATATAGAAAAAGTCTCAGTTACTGAGACATTTTTTCTATATAGAAAAAGTCTCAGTTACTGAGACATTTTTTCTATATAGAAAAAGTCTCAGTTACTGAGACATTTTTTCTATATAGAAAAAGTCTCAGTTACTGAGACATTTTTTCTATATAGAAAAAGTCTCAGTTACTGAAACATTTTTTCTATATAGAAAAAGTCTCAGTTACTGAGACATTTTTTCTATATAGAAAAAGTCTCAGTTACTGAGACATTTTTTCTATATAGAAAAAGTCTCAGTTACTGAGACATTTTTTCTATATAGAAAAAGTCTCAGTTACTGAGACATTTTTTCTATATAGAAAAAGTCTCAGTTACTGAGAAATTTTTTCTATATAAAGAAAGTCTCAGTTACTG
Organism: Pegoplata infirma; assembly: GCA_963921195.1. NCBI lineage: Eukaryota > Metazoa > Arthropoda > Insecta > Diptera > Anthomyiidae > Pegoplata > Pegoplata infirma. The sequence goes on along the minus strand of OY992536.1, from coordinate 24,224,208 downwards.
AGACAAAAAAAATTTCCGCCAAAAAAAATTTTTTCCACCAAAACTTTTTTTGTTTTACCTAATTTTTTTCTTTTTTGAAATTTTTATTTAAATTTATTAACGAATGTTTTGAATTCCAATTGATATTTTTTTGAATTTTATTGAAAAACGGCGTAAATGTGTTTTATTTTTTGTCTTAATATCTAAATCCAATTTAAAGAATTCTAAAAATTTTATTTTAAATGGTGTAATTTTATTATTTGCCCTCATAATTGTTTTTCTTATTTCTTAATCTCTTCCCTTTTTTCACCACAGGCGAACTTGAAAAGTCAATTGCTGAATGTATCGTTGACAGTGAATTGGAAACGGAATGTGAAGTGGTGCGACGTCTTAAATTAATATTAGACCACGAAATACAAGAGATCTCAACATTAAAACGTAATGTATCCCGTACTTTACAAGAATATGCATCATTAAAAAGAAGTTATGAGGTGAGTTTTGAAAATTATAACCACAAGACTATTCATATTAAAGCGGAAATTGCGTTCAATATTATCAAAATCTAATTCGAATGAGATTTCAGCTTAGATTTTAAAGTGGCTTAAGACTTAATTTTTTTAATTGTTTTTAAAGTATTGAAATTTAACGATTTTTTAAATAAAAATTAAAAACAAAAAAAGTTTTATTAAAGATAATATGACTGGCATACATATTTTTCTTATCTTTATTTTTATACAATTTTTTAAGGTTTTTTTCGCATACGTATACACTAAAAATTCCAATTTAATAAAGTTTAGTTTTAACAAGAAATTCAATTGATATCATTGCTGTGACAGATTAGACATTTTATTTGTTGTTGTTGACATGTATATATTTTGTGATAAAATTATTTCTTTAAATTTTTATTAATATAAGGGTTGAGTGAAAAGTTTAGCGATAGATAAATAAACTTCAACATCTTTTTCTTTAGAGTATTTTGTGTTCCATTCAGAACACCCAATTCAGAATAAATTAATTGGAATTCAGAAAAAATAAATTGAAATTTAGAAAAAGCTTTATTGAAAATTAGAAAAGCACAATTGAGTTTTAGAACAGGTCAATTGAATTTCAGAAAAGTACAATTTAATTTCAGAAAAGCACAATTGAAGTTAGAAAATCATTATTTATAAAAATCGAATTGAAAATCCCATTAAAATTCAGAAAATTTCAGGTTATATCAGATAATGTTAATTAAAATTCAGAAAAGTTCCATTGAAATTTCGAAAACTCCAAAAAATTCCTATTAAATTTCTGAAATCCCAATTAAACTTTAAATACATTTCATATAAAATTAACTTTTGTGGGACTCCTGTATTTATGAAGTCCCATCTCTGTAATTTGAAAAAAAATAAAATCAGAATATTTAAAAAATTCTAAAGACACACATCGTCTTATTCTTTGATAATTTCTGAGATTCTGGAATTTCAATTGATCTCTTCTGAATTTCTTCATTTGATATTATTTAAATTTTAATTGGGTTTTCAAAATTTTTAATAGCTTTTTTTTAAATTTTAATTAATATTTTCTAAATTTCAATTATGTAATGTGTTCTTAATTTCTGATTGGTATTAATAATTACTTCTTAAAAAATATTTCAACAATGACTCTAATAGTAATTTTCTATAATACATTTGTATTAACTGTAAGCAATAATGTAATAAAACATGTTCATTCAACTTTTACCAATTTTTATATATATTTTATTAAACTTGTAGTATTACATTTCAACTAATTATAATATTTTAAACCTCAATGTGTCATAACATCCACTCCAAATTTAAACTCTTAAAACTGTAATGTGTTATTGCCATAATTGAAAAAAAAAAATAATAATGGTATTCACTTAGTAAAGCAAATGTATGTCAAACTCAGGGCACAATTTGATAAACAAAATCTATATAAATAAAAATCAATTGTCGTTCGTTGGTAACAGCATCAGTTGAGAACGGCTGGACCGATTTGGACAATTTTTTTTTTGAAATGTTCGTCATAGTCCAACTTAGGTTTTTACGTAAAGAAAATTTGACCACGCCTACTTTTACGCCCACTTTTATCAATTTATCTAAAATCGGAAAATTCCTGCACCGATTTGGGTAATTTTTTAATTAAAGGTTCGTAGTAATCCAATTTAAGTTTTTACTGAAAGAAAAATCGACCACGCCCACTTCTACGCCCACTTTTTCAATTTATATAAAATCTGACAATGGCTGGATCGATTTGACTAATTTTTTTTTAAATGAATTTTTATCGTATTCCAACTTTGATTTTTACGAAAAAAGAGATTGACCACGCCCACTTTGGCTAATTTTTGTTAAATATGTTCGTCATAACTCTACTTAGATTTTCACGGATAGTAAAATTTCCCACGCCCACTTTTTCTATGTATCGAAAGAGCTATAAGGGCTAGATCGATTATAGTCCGAAAAAGAGTTTTAAGGAATGAAAAATATTCCAAGCCTTCTTTTACGCTCACTTTTCCCGATATATAAATTTTAAATCATGGAAATGGATCAATTTGTCTTATTTTGTTCATTATGTTCGTCATAGTCCAACTAAGGTTTTTCAGACAGAACAATTTTCAATTTCTACTCCCACTTTTAAATGGATGGACCGAGTTGGTTAAATTCAAATAAAGTTTTTATGGTAAGAAAAGTTGTCCATCCACTCTTATTTTTGAAATATATAAAATTTTTTCTATAGAAAAATAAAATATAAAAAAAATCAAATGTAGTTCGTTGGTAATCGAATCGCTTAAGAACTGAACGATTTGGATAATATTTTTTAAATGTCCGTCATATTTTTTTTTTACATGTTCGACTTAGCTTTTTTCAGAAAACAAATTATTCACGCCCACTTTTACGACTCCTTTTTTCGAAATGTCTAAAATCAGAAAACGGCTGGATCGATTTGGCTAAAATTTTTCACGCCCACTTTTATTTCGATATATCTAAAATAGAGAAACGGCAGAGCCGATTTGGCTATTAGTAGTATTTGTTGACGTTCGTGATAGTACAACTAAGGTTTTTATGGTAGGAAAAATTGTTCCCTCCCACTTTTTTCAATACATCTAAAATCGGAGAACGACTGGCTTGATTTGGTAATTTTTTTCTTTCATGATCATTATAGTCTAAGTAAGAATTTTACGGAAATAATTATTGTCCTCCCCACTTCAAAGCCCCTATTTTTCAATATCCTTAAAATTTACAACACTTGAGGACGCCTGGTACGATTTGGCTAACTTTTTTGTTTTAAATGTTCGTAATAGTCCATATAATTGTTTGTTTTAAATGGAAAGTTCGGGAAAACTATAAAGGTTTGTTTGAACAAAAGGCAATAGCTAACGATAAGAACGAAGAATATACGTAATTTATTTTTTGTATAGTTCGTAATGATAGTAAAGAAGTTTTAAATTTGTACAGTTCGCAAAATCGAAGGCATGGTAATTTTTTTAGTTCCCTAAATATAATTTAAAGTTTATCTGCCTAACCGGGTCTTTAAAACCACGCCCACAAATTTTTCAAAGCCTAGGAATTCATTACATTTTTTGCGAAATATAACACTGATCATATATTTGGGCCAGCAACGCGGACCGGGCCAGCTAGTTTACAATAAAATTATTTTTTTGTACAATTTGGAGGGTATTAAAAAATTGGCAAGATCGAGTTAAACACTTAACTCTGTTTTATATTTTAATACATTGTGAAACTCTCTAATATTTTAAATCATAATGTGTCATAATTTCTAAACTTCTAATGTTAAAATAGCGGTATTCCCATTTTTAAGAAATTTTCCCATTTTTAAGAAATTTAACTCATATCGGTCCGGAATATCGGTAATAACCCTCTGTCAGTTTGTCTGTTAAAATTTCAATCACGCCCAAACTATGACACAGTAAAATCTGTATCTATGACAAAGATGTAAGTCGCTGCTACGAGCAGTTTGGTATTGAATTTTTGCGGGGCTTTTTCAAATTTGGTTTTTCTTTTCTCATTTTAATTGTAATCTTTACTCCAAAACGCAAATTTTGTGTCCGGGATTTGGAAAATTTTGAATTTTTTTTTGGGAATTAGATTTTTTTCCTTAAATCATTTTAATGTACTTCGTTACTCAAAAACTCCAAAAATATTTTGTGTATCTATTTCTGTACTTAGAAAATTTTTTTTACAATTTTTATACCCTCCAACTACAGTATGGGGGTATACTCACTTTGTCATTCCGTTTGTAACGCATCGAAATATCGGTCGGGGACCTCATAAAGTATATATATTATTGATCTATGATCGATTCTAAGACTTTTCTAGAATGTCCGTATGTCCGTCCGTCCGTCCGTCCGTCCGTCTGTATAAGACACGATGCAGTCCAAAATGAAAGAGATAGAGTCGTTAAGTTTGACAGGAATATGTCTTTTGGTCCTAGGCAGTTTAAGTTCGTAAATGGGTACAATCGGACCAGGGGGAAAAAAGTTCCCCCTTAAAGAACTTAACTTACCTCTGAAAAACGATATATTTTTACAGTTTTTTTTGTATTTTTGTTAGCAAATGAAACAATTTGATGCCAGAAAAAGTTCAAGGTCCTTCACTTGGACTTAAGAAATAAAAAAAATATTTTTTTTAACCGCCCCCCCCCCTTTTGTGGGCGTGGATTTTAAAAATGGTTTTAAATAATGATAAAATTGGATTACTTAAGCTTAAAAAGCATAATAAATGAATTTTTGAACATTTACCGCATGTGTTTATGTATCCCCCAATGACCCCCCCAAAAAAAACGCCCCTGCATTTTTTTAAAAAATTTTATATTTTTTATTTTGGAGGGTATTATAGATTCGGCACTGCCAAATTTAACACTCTCACTTGCTTTTTTTTAGTTTTAGAAAATTTCATTTTTTTTTAAAAGCATGCTTTTTAATAAAATGCCAAACTTTTTTTAACTTAACCATTTTTTTCGCCGTAAATTTCATTTGACTCAAATTTTTTTTTTTACCCAAAATTTTTTTATTTATGAAAAATTTTGTTTGGGCCTTTTTCCAAAATTTTTTTCTTTGGTCTTTTTTAATAAAACTTTCTTCTGAAAACGTTAAATTTGACTCCAGAATTTAGAAAATTTTAAAAAGTTTTTTCGTGAATTAGATTTTTTTTTGTCAATGTTTGGTTTTGTATTAATAATACCAACAACACACTAAAAGTAATGTGCCTGGGACTTACAAAATTGTAAAATTTTTTTTCGCCGTAAATTTTATTTCACAAAAAAATACCAAAAAATTTGTCACTTAACCCTTTAAAGACCACAGGCAAGTATACTGTAAGCCCTCAAAGTTTGTAAAATTATGATCTTTTTGTGACAAAAGGATCTTTACTTGTCAAGCGAATTCAGGGGCAAGTAGGGGGCTTAGAGGGTGTACTGCGAAATCGCCAAAGGGAAAGAAAATAAGAGGGAAAGAGAGTTAGGGGTTCAATTTTTTGTTTCACAGATCCCGACAATGAACAAAAAGTCAAAATTACTTCGGCAGAAAATTCATGGTCGTCAAAGGGTTAAACATTTTTTTCGCCGTAAGCCCTTATTTCACACTACATTTTTTAACAGAATTTTTTTTAATTTTTCAAACATTTTTTCATAACTTTAAAAATTTTTAAAAGAAATTTTCTTGAGAATTTTTATGTTCTTTTTTACTCTAAATCGTCAAAATTAATTTGCGCCTGGATCTTAAAAAATTGTGAAAAAAATGTTCCGGAATTTAGAAAAAAATTTTAATTAAAAAAAAATCCAAAATGAAAAAACAAGTGAGAGTGTTAAATTCGGCTGTGCCGAATCTTGTATACCATCCAACGTTAAAAAAATTAAAATAAATTGCAGGGGCGTTTTTTGGGGGGGTGGGGGGCTTGTCGGGGCTCCTTGGGGACACCTTCTCTCTGGTCAAAAATTTGTACAAATTTAATTGCTATGCTTTTTTTACAAAAGATGTACAATTTCATCATTATATAAATTATTTGCTAATATCAACGCCCACAAAAGGGGGCGGACCAAAAAAAAGTCATTTTCAAATTTCCTGGGTCCAACTCCAGGACTTTGAACTTTTTTAAACATAAAAATGTTTCATTTGTTTAACAAAAATACAAAAAAACCTATAAAAAGTTACCTTTTTTCAGAGGTTGGTTTACTTTGTCAAGAGGGAACTTTTTCCCCCTGGGTCGATTTTGCCCATCTCCGAACTTAACTAACCTATGAACATGAGACATATATGTGCCAAATTTCAGGAGTCTAGTCTAGTCTATTTTAGACTGTATCGTGTCTTCCACAGACGGACGGACGGACAGACGGACATCGCTAGAATGTCTTAGAATCGATCACTCATCAAAATCTTTCGGGACTTTAAAATTTTTTTTTTCTTTAGTTATTTTTAATGAAATTCTTTACTCCAAACTCAATTTTTGTACGGAATTAAAAAAAATTGCCAATTTTTTTTTTGTCTTGAAGCCTTTAAATGTTCGTCTTTATTGACGTTCAGTGAAATCAGTCCATGGATTCTCAAAAAAAAATGTACACTAATATTTTTTTTTACAAAATGGCTAAATTTTTCTATTAAAAACTTGTAAAAAATGTTTATTGTTAAAAAAACTCTTCACTTTTATTCAAAATATTTTGGTTATTGTGGAGGGTATTCAAGGATTCGGGCAAGTCGTATTTAATTTGTTACTTGTTTTTTTTTTTTTTTTTTAATTCTAAAAATATTAATATTTCTCGTCTTCATCGTTACGTGAATTCCCCTCTTAAAATCTCCTTTGTGCAATATTAAATTTAACACCTACTAAAATAGAGAATAAGAGAAAATTTAACAACAAAACAAGACAAATTCCAAAAAAAAAAACAAAAACGTTGAACGATAAGTAGGGTGACCATTTTTTTCTGAACTCAAATCAGTACGCCCAAGTTTTTATGTTTTTTTTTTTTTGAAACAACTCTCTGAAAATCTTTTCTGTTGGAAAACACTGATGATTTCTTCAATAAAATGTCGGTTAAACTTACACTCTTGATGTCAATTAGTATTTAATTAAAAACAACTGTTAAAAAACAACTGCCATAAACTGTTGTTGTTATTTTACAGAAATTTTGTTGACTTCAAACAGCTTCATTTCAATGTTTTTATTGTTATACTTAGTGCAGAAAATATAAAAAAACTCACAGGTTTTGAGAAAAAGAAACTCCCTCAGATTCTGAGGACTCCTTAAGTTTTCAAAAATGTTCCTTTGAGAAAACATCCCAGAACATGTTTTATTTTTTAAATAGCACTGATGTTCTCAGCGTTTTTTTTTCCAATAAATTCCGATGACATAACCTCACCGAACATTTCAGACTCATTTGGAATCATGAAATTATATTATCTTTCTAAAAATATGGCAAATCCATCATTCGGTGAACTTTTCGTTATAGAAAACCTCAAAAATTCTATGCTCCTTTTCATATAAATTAATGAAGATCAAAATAATCTCATGTTCAGATACGTTTTTGCGTTTAGGAACCTCTTGAATCACGAACTACATTCTCCTTGGAAATAATTCATTATAATTATCTCATTGTCAGACTTAAATTATAAAAAAACTACTCTTACGACTTATTTTATAGAAAATTAAGTTTTTGTATAGAATTTTCAATAAAATTATTTTTATGTTGAAATTTTTAAAAATCAGTACAATCAGTACATATTTCAAAAAATCAGTACAAATCAGTACAAAGTTTTTTGATCAGTACACGTGATCAGAAATCAGTACATGTACTGATCAAATCAGTACGAATGGTCAGCCTAACGATAAGACATGTTGTTTTATCTACAAAAATAAATATAAATTGTCTGTATTGTATACAAAATAATTATAATTGACTTTTTGTTTAAAGAAAATTCATACAGACAGACATGACTCAAATAGGAAATTTGTTTATTAGGTCATAAACACTATAATGGAATTCACGTCAGAAATTTTAGTCTTGCAAAATTGCGCAATGTCAAAATTGCAACTTTTTTTGCTTGTTTCTTTGTGAATAAAAGCAATTGTATTTATATTAAAATAAATTGCAAATATTTTCTTGCAGCTACGCATCATATAAAAGGTAATAGAAAAATAAAAATTCCGTTAAAATTTAAAAAAAAAAAAATGTTGCAATATTGCACTGTTGCAAGGGTCAAAAAATTCTGAAGTGAATACCCTGTATATTTTATAATAATGCACATTGGGGCAGTCCTCTATGTGGAAGACTTTTTGGAGTTATGTATGACTCCGCCCAAAAAAGGGGGCGGGTGAAAAAAATAATATTAGCCTAGAGATTAAAAATCTTCTCCTAAACGTTATAAAGGCTTTTTTAAAATTTTTTAACTCACAATCCAATTCATATTAATAAATAATTTATTAATTGTTATTTTTTTATTCCATTCAAGGCTGCCATACGTTTAGATGAGCCACCGGCTAAAATAAATCATATTAAAGATCAACAAGAACAATGTGAAATAAAATTAGAAAAAGAACGTGATTCCTGGGCAGCTCAAATGTTTGAACTTATAGCCAAAGAAGATGTTATCGTTCAATGCATACGAGATTATGTCCTCAACCAAAGAAACTATCATGAGCGTGCTTTACAAAAAGTCAATACATCATTGGCCAATATACAAGACATTATACAATCGACCGTTAAATCACGTTTTGGTACTTCTCTAACTGATCATCTAGAATCAACAAATCGTGAAATATCCCATATTATTGAATTGTGTATATGCTGTTTGGTGGAAAATGGTCTGACCGAAGAGGGTCTATTGCGTGTTGGCTGTGCTAGTACCAAATTAAGACGTATGAAACATGCTTTAGAAGCTCAATATGTTAAGACACCATTACCGGTGGAGTATCAAGATCCTCATGTTATTGGTTCTATTTTGAAATTATATTTACGCGAATTACCTGAACCACTCTTGACCTTCAAGTGCTATAAAGATTTTCTAAAAGCGGTTGAAAAGAATACCGAAGATGAACGTAAATTGGAAATTAAAGCTACTTTAGCTAAATTGCCGGTGGCCAACTATTCCAATTTACGTTACTTAACAAAATTCCTTTGGTTGGTAACACAAAATGTGGATTACAATAAAATGAGTTCGCATAATTTGGCCATTGTTATGTCGCCGAATATGCTGTGGCCACGCATTGATAAAAATAATCCAGCCGATTATATGGGTCAAGTTAATAGTTCTTCAGCGGTTAATATTATAGTGGAGTTGTTGATAAGTCAATGGGATTATTTCTTTGAAGGTGAAGTGGATTTCTTTGTTACTTTGCAACGAGGAAAATTGTTTGTGGAGGATAAAAATAAATCAAATTCATCAAATGAACATTTAGATCGTCATGATAATGGTAAGTGGGAGAAAATTAATAGCGGTATTCGCTCTTGATAGCATTTTTGCAAGGGTAGTATAAATGCTATGATTTTATGCTACAAAGCGTGAGCGTCTTTTTTTCGTTTTTATTGTGAGTTTTCAAACAGCTGTTGTTATTATATTCTGCTGTTGTCAAAATAGCTATTTTCTGTCGAAAATCGCTTTTCTAGCGATTTTTTTAGTAGGATTTAGCGACTTTCTGTTGGAAGATTAGTTGGCATTACTGCTGCGCTCAAGAAGAAGATAAATAATTTAATTTTTTCATTTGTGTTGTTCTAATTTTTGCTTATTTTTTGTTATAATTCATTCTAAAAATCTATTGTTATTTTTTTACACAAAATATTAAAAGTTTGTTAATTTTTCTTATTGTTTTCCGGAAAAACTAAAAGATGTTAAGTATTGTAAGCTTGAAAGGTTTGAAAGGCCAAAATATGCTATGGGTTTTTGTCTTGCATATAAATGAAAGTCTTGTATATTTTTATTTCATGTATTTTGTTGTTGTGGTCTTGCATACTCTTGTATTTATACAAGATCTGCAAGCTTTGAAAGGTCTGCAAGGGTAGTTTGCTACCAAGAGCGAATACCGCTAATGATGTTTTTTAATTTAATTTAGAGTTAAGAGTATTTAAGTATTTATAGAAATAAGATCAAATCATGAAATTTATGATAATAATCGATTAGAATAGACAAAGCTTAAAGTTTCTGAAAAAAATCGTTTCTTATTTCAATACAACATTTAAATATTTCTATCACATTATAAAAAAGACCAGGTAAATAAATTGCTTAACACCGAAGCATTTAACAGTTTTAATTATTGAAGTTTTAAAAATTCTTAAAAATAAAAAAAAAAAAAATGATTTTTAAATTTTGTGCCCTGTACTAAAATATAACTTTTTTCCAAAACATAACTTTTTTATAAAAAGTACCAATATGGAACTTTTAATAAAAAGTACTAAAACTGTACTTTTTTTAAAAAAGTACCAAAAGAGTATTTTTTTCTAAGAGGTACTAATTTGACGTTTTTAACTTTTTCCTAACAAATCTGTTCAAAAAAAATTGGGTCCATCCATCCACCCAACAATACTTTTTTTGTACTTTTTAATAAAAGTAACAGAAATAGTTTTTTAAAAAACAAGTACTTTTTCATAAAAAGTATCGAAATTGTACTTTTATTAAAGATGTTTGTACCATGTTAGTACTTTTTAAAAATAAAACCAAAATACTGCATTAAAAAAAGTACCAAAATACTATTTTTTGATAAAAAATAAAATTATATTTATAAAAAGCACCGTAATTGTACTTTTTAGTTGTCTTTATAAAAAGTTGCATGGTACAGGGTGGTCCAAAACCTGGTATCTTTTTAAAACATGCAATGAAATGAACAATACTCAATAGTTTTGAAACCTTATGGCTTTATTTGAAAGAGCAAATATTCCCATTATTTATGGCAAACGACTTCATTCATGCGGTTGCCTGGGTTAGCACCGCAGTAGCACCATTCTTCTAATGTTTCTGGTTCTATCTCACGAATGGCTTGAACGATATTCGTCGAATGGGCCTAGAACATTTCTGGATTTCCCATGTTGCATGAATCTTTAACGAGACACCTCAAAAAAATTTTTAAAGTTTTTAATCGGCAGCTCTGAAGTGATCAATTGTCACCGCGAATATGGCGAAAAACACGATTTCCGAACTAAGTGCGCAAAATATCGATTGTTTGATGGACTGTGGGACATATTGCGACATCCTTCTGAAAATAAATGTCATCCAAGTTGGTATATTCTATTACGGCCAACAAAAAGTCGGTAATCATGGCTATGTAGCGCTCATCTTTGACGAAATGGGAGTTTCAGCTGTATTTTTTAAAATATTGTGTAATGATGCTGATACTCAAATCTATTGCTTTCTATAGATGAATTGGATTCTTTACAACACCTTGCGAGTTTTACGATCCCAAGATGTACCAATTTGTTTGTTAACATAACCTCATTTGAGTGCCTTATTTCGGTTAAAAACTTTTTTTCGAAAAACGTGCAGTTTGGCAGCGCAGTACTGCGCTACAACGCGATACAGCGGAGCAAGCCGAAGACGCATCAATGAAGTCGTTTGCCATAAAAAACGGGAATGTTTGCTCTTTCAAATAAAGCCATAAGGTTTCAAAACTATTGAGTATTGTTCATTTCATTGCATGTTTTAAAAAGATACCAGTTATTGGACCACCCCTTACTTTAAAATAAAAAGTACCAATAAACTACTTTTAAGTTAATAATACCAGACTGGTACATTAAAAAAACTTGAACAGTAGTTTTTGATTAACTGTACTATAATAGAACTATTTGATAAAAAGTACCAAAATAGTACTTTTTCATAAAAAAGTACAAAAATAGTACATTTTAATAAAATTTACCAATATAGTACTTTTTGATCAAAAGTAGCGAAATAGTTATTTTCGATAAGAAATTGCCAAAATAGTACTTTTTTTTGACAAAAAGTACGAAAATTGTCATTTTTTTGAGTTTTTGATAAAAAAAATAACAAAAATTTTACTTTTCATTACACAGTACTAAAATAGTACTAGTTGTAAATAGTACCAAAATATTTTTTATAAAAAGGACTAAAACAGTTCTTTTAAATAAAAAGTTCAAAATATTAATATTTAATTAAAACAAAATTTTACTTTTCATTACAAAGTACTAAAATAGTACTAGTTGTAAATAGTACCAAAATATTTTTTATAAAAAGGACTAAAACAGTTCTTTTAAATAAAAAGTTCAAAATATTAATATTTAATTAAAACAAGTAAGAAATTTATAGTCGGTCAAGACCGACCATATGATACCCTACACCAGTGTTTCCCGGAAAATGGGTCCAAACAAGTCCAAACATGGAACGATTAGATCTGTCGTTGTTAGATCTTTATTTAGTGTAGAAAACACACACAGGTCAAATTTTAGTGGAATTGGTTTATTTTTTTTTTCAATTGACCGATTTAACTGAATATCGGTCCAAATTTGTATATGGGGGACTAAGTCCAAAAATGGTCCAATTGTATTCCGATTTGATAAGGTTACTTAAGTACACGTTTAAAACCTAAAAATAAAATGTTTATCTAATATTTCCATTTTTATGAATTTTGAGGAAATTATGTGAATATCGGGAGGGTGGTTTGTATGGGGACTACCAGAAGGACCCAATTCCTTTGAAATTTGGTATGATGGTTTGCGCATACAAAATATTATTACGTGTTAAATTTCAAAACGATATCTATTATAATACGGTTATTAGAGGCTCTTAAGCGAAATTCAAAGGGGCCGTTTGTATGGGAGCTAGGTCTTAACATGGACCGATTTTTTCCAATTTCAATAGGCTCCTTGGGCCACAAGAAGCTTAAGTTTCAAATTTCAAGTCAATTGATCGAAAATTGCGACCTGTATCGTGCTTAAACCGATAGATGGACAGACTGACGGACGGACAAACCGACGGACGGACGGACATCGCTAAATCGACTCAAAAAATAATTCTGAGTCGATCGGTATATTTCGGGTAGTTACAAACATCAGCAATAACTCATTATACCCTGTACCACAGAGTGGTGTAGGGCATAAATACCATAATGGAACAATTAAAAAACTCAAGACCATACTTTCTGACAAAAAGTACCAAAATAGTACTTATTGATAAAAAGTACCAAAATAGTATTTTTGGTTGAACTTTTTGACAAAATGTACGAAAATTGTCCTTTTTCTAAGATTTAATAAAAGTACTAAAATAGTACTAGCTTGTAAAAAGTACCAACATATTTTTATAAAAAGGACTAAAACAGTTCTTTTAAATAAAAAGTTCAAAATTTTAATATTTAATTAAAAATACCATAATGGAACAATTAAAAAACTCAAGGACATACTTTTTGATAAAAAGTACCAAATAGTACGTATTGACAAAAAGTACCAAAATAGTATTTTTGGATAAAAAGTTCCAAAATAAAACTTTTTGATACAAATCACCAAAATAGTCCTTTCCCTTTAACGGACTATATATTTTTTTTAAGTTGCACTTTGCATGCATTAATAAAAAGTACTTTTTTATGAAAGTACCAAGTACTTTTAAATAAAAAGTACCAAAATAGTTGTTTTTGATAAAAATAACCAAAATTGTACTTTTTAATATAAAGTACTATCAAAATAAAAAAAATATGTATAATTTTTTTTTTTTTAAATGTCCATGCATTCAAAAATATTTTTTTTTTGCTCTCAAAATAGTACTTTTAAATAAAAGTTTGTACCAGATAGCACTTATTAATAAATAGTACCAAAATTGTGCGAAATACTACAAAAAGTAGCAAAATACTACTTTTTTTTAATAAAAGTACTTTTGACAAAAAGTACCAAAATAGTACTTTTTTGATAAAAAGTACTTAAATAGTACTTTTTGATAACAAGTACCAAAATATTGCTTTTCCTTAAAAAGGACTATACAAATATATTTTTTTTAAAGTATCTCTTCTGTTGCTTCTAGGAGTTTGGTTCTGCATTTAAGCAATATTGGTTTAGTGGTTCAAAAGTTATGAACTAAAATGTAAGGACGCCTCGACAATTTTGGTACATTTCGCACAAACTTGGGACCTTAGCATTGAAGCATATTTTTTTTTTTTCATGTAAAATGCCAATGAAATAGCAGGCATTAGCAGTGTTTTTTTTCATACAAAAATAATGCTAGGTCCCAAGTATGATTCTACATAACCTAAAAATACAAAATTCGTTAATTCGGCTGCTGATTGAAATGTGTACAGAAATGCATACCAAAAGGTATTTAAACAAGTACAGACATATTTTTTTTATACCAAAAATGTTTTCGCGAAAAAAAAAATTTTTCGCCAACAATTTTTTTTTTCACCAAACAAATTTTTTTTTCACCAACATTTTTTTCTCCAAACAATTTTTTTTCCCCAAAATTTTTTTTTTTTTCCAAAAAATTGTTTTTTGCGGAACTTTTTACATTCTTGAGGATGTTCATACATTCGGCACGGCCGAATTTAACTTTTTCACTGTTTTTGTTAAATTTGATTACTTTTTTGGAGTTTTGAAAAATCTTTAAAATTCTTTTTGTTACAAAATAGCTGGTTCTAAAAAATATGAAAAATAATTATAGGCATATTTTGGGGTCTTTTTAGTATGTATTCCAAATTTGAAGCCATGAACGACGTCGATATGAAACATTTTTATAACACTTTATTATATATTTTGTTATATAACTTAATTTAGTTTTGTAGATTGTTGTCTGTATTATATATAGAGGACGAATAATTAAAACTTACTATCTGCAGTGTTATAACACAGCAGATAGAAAGTTTTGAATATAAACCCTTGATATGTTATTGTAAAAGTATTGTTTGAGTATTTTATAAAATTTATTTATAGCTTTTGAAGCTTAAAACACAATTTTTCTTATTTTTAGATAAATTCTACTAATTTATAAATTTATTTTCTATTTTGTAATATTAATGGAATTTACGTCAGATATTTTGGTCTTGCAAAACTGTTGCAATTTCGCACTGTTGCAAGGGTTAAAAATTTATGAAGTGAATACCCTGATTATAATATTTTGTATAATTGTAAATGCTATTATTTTTGCACTATGAAACAAAATGGAATTGGAATATGCATTTGTTTATTTATCATTTGGAACTGGTTATTATTAACATTGTTTTTAGAAATATTCTACTGATTTTATACCTATCTAACATAATTTTAACAATTTTCATTAACTCTTATATGCTTTGATATGTTTATGTTATTTTTTAGTATGGAATTTTTATTTTTTAATATGGAATAATGGAATTGAAATAAAAATTTTTAATTTTATTTGTAAAATGTTTTTTTTTTATTTATTTTTTTAATAGATTTTTTGTATGCGTAGTTTATAGCACAAAGGAACAAATTGGAATTGAAACAAAAATAAAAACAATATGCTTAATTAAAAAAACATTCTTCAAAATTTTACTTTTTTTTAAGAAACAAAATAAAATTATAATAAAAATCTCTTTTAAGAAACACAATGGAATTGAAACACTTTTTTCAATAAATTAAAATATTAAGGAACAAAATGGAATTGAAATAAATATTTAAATTAACTTTCTGGATACGCATAAAAATAAAAAGAATTTGTTAAATCACAAAACATTCTTAAATTTTTTTTATGAAACAAAATAAAATTGAAATGAAAATGGCCTATAAGAAATAAACTGCAATTGAAGCATTTTTTTAAAAAAGTCAAAATCTTTCAAAAAGGAAAAAAAGGGAATTGAAACAAGCATTAAAATGCAGTTTGGTTTCGTAAAAAAATATAAAAAATATAAACAATTTGTTAAAAAAAAAATATTTAAAAAAACGTTTTTTCTTATGAAACAATGGAGAAACAATAGAATTGAAACATTTTTTTCAAAAAACCAAAAGTTTTTAATAGTTTTTACACAAATTTTGACATTTCTTATACAGAAATTGAAAAAAAGAAATATTTATTTAATATAAGAAACACGATGGAATTGAAACAAGTTTTGAAAATCATATTTCAGCATCTTTAAATTATTTATATAAATTTTAGGAAATTGGCAGAAGATTTGGCATGTTTTTATACCCTCTATTTAGTAGTATACAAAAGTTTCTCATTCCGTTTGTAACTAATTGAAATGTCGTTCTGGGATCCCATAAAGCATATGGGGCATTCCATGTCAAATCGGACACTTTGAAAAAAAATTTCGAAAACTCCTTCGTGATAAATTTTCAGATTTTTTTGATGACCCGTTCAAAAGATATCGAATTTTTAAAAATTGGTAGTTTGTGCCCTTACTCAAACTTTTTTTACTCATTACTTACTTCTTCAATAATGGTCCAAATTTAAAATTTTTTTTTTTTTTAAATTTTTGTTTTTTTACTTTTTAAAAAACATCCCAAAAAATTCTTAAAAGCGCTCTAGTATGCGATTTTTAAGTTTTAAAATTTAAATCTAATTTTTGAAAATGTTTGTACTCTTCGATTTTTTTGAAATTTTTTTGTGTAAAACTTCTATCGATTCTACAAATTGTTCGCCCATAAGGATCGTGGGATAACGGATATTACTATTTTTTAAATTTTTTTTAAAAAATTTTATTGTAATTTTCCAATCTTAAAATCATTTCTACTGCTCCAATGGTGCGTCATAGAGGGGTCATTTATAAGACCGACCCCCATTAATTTTTACATCTTAACATTTCTTTGGAACAAACTAATACCCTATCTCCAATTTCTAAGGGGGCTCCCACACAAAACAACGTTTTCTTAAAATTTGCTCCAACCGCTCTTACTGCCCTAATAGTGCCCTTAAAGCAACAAAATGTATGACCGACCCACAATATTTTTTTAGTCCAAACATTTTCTCTGAAAACACCTACCCTTTATCTCTAATTGTTAAGGCGGTTCCCATACAATTTTTTTATTATTTGTAAATTTGTTTTATTTAATCAGCTTCTACCGGTCCAATACTATTGGACCAATAGTGCGTCCGAGAGGGGTCATTAGTGAGACCGACCCCCATTTATTTTTACCCTACAACATTTTTTTAAAACATACCTACGCCTTATATCCACTCCCTAAGTAGGCTTCCATTCAAAATTACATTTTTATAAAATTTGCTCTAACTGTTATTTGTATACGAGCCTACTTAGGGAGTGGAGATTGGGCGTAGGTATGTTTTAAAAAATGTTGCAGGGCAAAAATAAATGGGAGTCGGTCTCACTAATGACCCCTTTCAAACGCCCCATTGGACCGATAGAAGCTGATTAAATAAAACAAATTTAAAAAAATTAAAAAAAAAAATGTACGGGGACCACCTTAACAATTAGAGATAGAGGGCAGGTGTGTTCAGAGAAAATGTTTGGACTAAAAAAATATTGTGGGTCGGTCATACATTTTGTTGCTCTAAGAGCACTATTAGGGCAGTTAAAGCGGTTGGAGCAAATTTTAAAAAATGTCTTTTTGTGTGGGAGCCCCCTTTCGAAATTGGAGATAGGGTATTAGTTTGTTCAAAAGAAATGTTAAGACGTAAAAATTAATGGGGGTCGGTCTTATGAATGACCCCTCTATGACGCACCATTGGAGCAGTAGAAATGATTTTAAGATTGTAAAATTACAATACATTTTTTTCAAAAAATTTAAAAAAATAGTAATAATCGTTATCCCACGATCCTCCTGGGCAAAAAATTTGTAGAATCGATAGAAGTTTTACACAAAAAAATTTCCAAAATATCGAAGAGTACAAACATTTAAAAAAATGAGATTTAAATTTTAAAACTTAAAAATCGCATACTAGAGCGCTTTTAAGAATTTTTTGGGATTTTTTTTTAAAAGTACGTAAAAAAACAAAAAATTTGAAAAAAAAAATTTGAAATTTGTACCATTATTGAAGAGGTTATGAGTAAAAGAAGTTTGAGTAAAGGAACAAACTACCAATTTTTAAAAATTTGTTATCTTTTGAACGGGTCATCAAAAAATCTGAAAATTTACCACGAAGGAGTTTTCGAAGGGTACTAAAAACTGTAAACAAATTGGGAAAATCAAAAAAAAAAAAATTTCAAAGTGTCCGATTTGACATGGAATGCCCCATATATATTCTCGATCAGTGATCCTTTATAAGACATAGCGATAGTCCGTCTGTTCTTTTGTCTGTTGGAAAGGCAATTACGACCAAAATATTACACAGTTGGGAATGAAACTTACTATATTTTCTTGTTTTTGCTTCTAGAAGTTTGTTATTGCATTTGAGCGATATCTGTTCAGCGGTTTAAAAGTTATAAACGAAATTGTAAGAACACCCCGAAAATTTTGGTGCATTCCACATAACCTTAAAACGTAAAATGTTTTAATTCAGCTGCTTGCACACAAAAAAAAAATTCCAATGAACGACTTTCATAGTATTTATGAACAAATTCATACAATTTATTAACTTTTTCATAATATTTATAAACTTTTTCATAGTATTTATGAATAAATCATAATATGTGAAATTTAAGAACTATTTAACATTTTTCATAAATAGTATGAAAAAGTTTATAAATATTATGAAAAAGTTAATAAATTGTATGAATTTGTTCATAAATACTATGAAAGTCGTTCATTGGAAAATTTTGTTTTTATGTGTTGCTAACATATGTTAACAGAATAGAATACCGAAAGGTATTTAAACAAGTAAAACATTGTTTTAGCCCAAACATTTTTCGCGGAATTTTTTTCACCAAAATTTTTTTCCGCGGATTTTTTTTTTAAATTTTGAATTAATTTCTTTTACCAATTTTTTTTAACAAAATTTTATTTCAAGATTTTTTTATGATTAATTATTTTATATCGTAACTCTTTAAAACAGCATGAGAAAGAAACGAATTAGGAAAAGAAAAAAAATTGAATTTCATTAAATAAATAAACCTGTCGAACAAGTTGGTTTACAAATTTGTTTAAAACATTTTGTACTAAAATTTTATATATTTTTAAATTATCTTTATCTCTTGTAGATATATCCGAAAGTCCTCGCTATGGTACTATACGTCGTCAAAAACCCTGTGCTCCTTCACCACCCACAAAACTACAACATATTGTTAGTACCGATCCCAATGGTTCTTCAGCGGCTGAAGTAATAAATTCTAAAAATAATGGAGAATTACAACATAATAATCACCAAAGAGCTAAAGAATTATTTCCAAGCAATAATGCAACATCTGCAACAACAGTAGTAATGGGAGCACCGGTAAGCAATAACAATAATAATGGCCATACAGAAAAACCTGAAATACCACCATTACCCAAACAATTATTATTACAACAACAGCAGCAGCAGCAACCTCAACAGGAAAATAATATAACTACAAATAATACCACAACAACGATTTCCCATTATCATCCTCCCATATCAGCAAAACCAGTACCCATGACACGTACACAATTTTTTGGTTTAGATAGTTTACCCTCACCCACAGCAGATCGTAAAAGCAACGACAGTGTTAATTCATTAACCTTTAAACCAGATCTCCCCCAGAAACCAAAAATACCTAAACGTCCTGTGGTATTGGGTTTGACAACAACTACAGCTTCTTCCGGTAATAGTGATAATAAAAGTGATGAGGAATCTACACCAACAAATGCTACAACGGAAACTACTTCGACTACTACTAGTACTACTGCAACAACTAATGGTTCTATGAGAGGACATAAAACTGCCGAACAATTGGTTCAGGAACATTGTGATAATGTTACAGCTTTACAGGCCAATATAGGCAGTAGTAATACCTCTATACCCTCAGCTTTAATTAAAGAAAATAATCATAATAATCAACAACAACAACAGCAGCAGCATTTAAACACTAATACAGAAGTTAATGCTAATGCTAATAATCCTCCTTTAGTAATACCTCCTCCCCCCGCCGTAACCACAGCTAAAGTTCCAACACAAAATACTAACTTATCTTTACAGTCTTTAACTAATATCAGTACTAACACTTCAACGGCTGCATTTACAACATCAGCATCAAATACAGATAAACCTAATACGGAAATACGTTTAACAACTCCCACTACTCCTGTTTCCCCAAATATGATTTTGACACCCAAAAGACCAACTGTCCCAGCACCACCTCCGCCTACAAATGTTAATAAAAAACCTGTAGAGTGAATTAGGATTTTAAAATTGTGTTTTTGTGTGTAAGATTTTTATTTTATTATATATATTTAAAAATTGACTATTTTACGTTTTTTTTTTTTAATTTTTAATTTAATGAAAGGATTTAAAATCAGTATTGAGAAAGGATTTTTTCATTGTGGATTTATAAGGAAAGGATTTTTCATTGTAGATTTAAAAGGAAAGGATTTTTCATTGTGAATTTATTTTGAAGACTTTGCTAGTCTTTTTAGTTCAGAAAAACCTCCTCGGTAGATGTTGGCTCTCAGTTCAAATATGTGGATTGTTTGTTATTCAAAAAAGATCTATTGGAATCCAAATACTCTATTTGAAAAATGATGATTTAAGTTAAAAATATAAGATTTCGTTAAACATTGAAGATTCCATTGGAAACATAACAGTAATTGCAACTCGAAAACCATTTAACAAAATTCGAAAAAAATAAATCGAGATTCATAAGAGATCCAAAGAAATTCGAAAAATCATTTGAAAATCAGTAAACGGGCATTTAAACCCTCAAAAGGGGGATTGCGGAAGAAATAGCATTTTCCGTGGTCCACAAAATTAGCAAAAAACAAGTAGAAAAGTTAAATTCGACTTTGCCGAATCTATGAATACCCTCCACAATGCATTTTTTTAAAGGGTAGTATATTTTTTAACGTGAAAGAATTAACAATTTTGATTAGAAATATTTTATTTTGAGTAAAAAACTCTTTTCTTGTCATTTAAAAAAAAAAAAAAAGAAAAATTACTATTTTTTTTTGAGTGTAAAATTTTTTTCGAGTGTAATGTTTTTTTTACTGTAAAAATATTTCTGAATGAATGCACGTACGTATGTACACAAAATATTGTAATTTTTGTAATAAAAAAAAAACTAATTTTTTTTTGTGTACATTTTTTTTTGAGTGTAAAATTTTTTTTTGAGTGTAAAATTTTTTTTGAGTGTAAAATTTTTTTCAAGTGTGGTTTTTAAGTTACCAATGCTTTTAAAACTAATCAAGTTTTAAAAGCATTGCTTAAAATTTAAACAAGTTTGAAAAGCATTGTTTAGTTACCACCAATGCTTTTAAAACTTGTTAAAACACGTGGCATTTTAGATGAAACTAATTTGAAATTCAGGGTTTTGCTTATAACTTTTGAACCACTGGACCGATTGAGCTGAAATTTAAAACCAAACAGACTCGGGGAACAGCAAAGATACATGCCAAGCTTCAGTAGTCTCATTATTGTCTTTCGAAAGTTATCGTGTTTTTTATCTCGTAAATTCGCGAAACACCCTTGCCGAAATTTACTCTTTTGCTCATAACTTTTGAATCACTGGACCGATTTGGCTGGATTGCAATACCAACCTGACCAGGTAAATGACAAACATATATGCCAAACTTCAGTAGCCTCTGTAAAGTCTTTCAAAAGTTAGCGTGTTTTCTACGGACAGACAGACAGACGGACGGACGGACGGACGGACGGACATCGCTAGATCGACTTAAAATCGATCGAGGATCATAAATATATATATATACCAGTCTTTCAAAAGTTAGCGTGTTTTCTACGGACAGACAGACAGACGGACGGACGGACGGACGGACGGACGGACATCGCTAGATCGACTTAAAATCGATCGAGGATCATAAATATATATACTTTATGGGGTCCTAGACCAATATTTCGAGGTGTTACAAACGGAATGACAAACTTATATATACCCTCTATCACTAGAGTGGAGGGTATAAAAAAAAAACTGTACTGTACGGATCAAAACATATCTGAAGCAGATATGAATATATATGGAGTAGATCTGATTACATCCATTTATGTATGATCCATATATGTTTTTATTAAAGGAGATATGTTTTGATATAATTATTTTTTTACACGGGGTAAGAAAATTAATTAATTTTCGAATTATTCCCGATATTTTTTATACCCTCCAACCACAGTATGGGGATATACTCACTTTGTCATTCCGTGTGTAACGTATCAAAATATCGGTCTAGGACCCCACAAAGTATATATATTATTGATCAGTGATCGATTCTAAGACATTCTAGCGATATCCGTCTGTCCGTCCGTCTGTCTGTCTGTCTGTCTGTGGAAGACACGATACAGTCCGAAATAAAAGAGATAGACTCCTGAAGTTTCGCACGAATATGTCTTATGGTCATAGGCTTGTTAAGTTCGGAGATGGGCCAAATCGGACCAGGGGGAAAAAAGTTCGCCCTTGTGGAACTTAAACTACTCTAGAAAACACAGTCAGCTTTACCACAAGAAAATAAAATAAATTTAAAACGAGCTTTTAATTTTATTTCCATACAAATTGTTTTTGTTTTTAAAATCGACTTTCAAAAAATGTATTGAAAATTTGAAATTTAAAATAAAACTTTTGTTAAAATCCCAGCAAAACTTGCATGACTTCCAGAACTAGTGCTGGAGTACTTCTTTTTTGCTCGACTAGTTCTCTATCTCGTTCTCAGAGTCATGATTTTTGTTTGAAATTGTCACCCTCAGAACTAGTTCTAGGGAAGTAGTCTAGGAACAATCACCCCTCCTATGGAACGGTTCCATCACTACTTCTAGAACCAGTTCTTTATCCCATTCTTTAACCCATGATTTTTCTTTGAAATTGTCACGACAGGAACTACTTCCAAGAAGCTATTGTGGCACTAGTTCTCTATCTCGTTCTCAGAGTCATGATTTTTGTTTGAAATTGTCACCATCAGAACTAGTTCTAGGAAAGTAGTCTAGGAACTCATGTATGGAACGGTTCTTTAAGTCATTCTAGAACCAATCCTTATCCCATTCTTTAACCCATGATTTTTGTTTGAAATTGTCACCATCAGAACTAGTTCTAGGGAAGCAGTCTAGGAACATTTTGTACATTTTTTTTTGCAAAAAAAACATTTTTAAATTATTTTTTGTTGAAAATATAACGCAATATCAGCACTTTACTGAACAGAAATTAGTAGTATTTTTTGTTTTTTTAGTCCTTAATGCAATTAGAAATTATCTAGAAGGAGAACAAGGGATTTAAAAAAAAAAAATATATATATTGTAGGGACCAAAAAATATACGATTATATGCTTAGTTGGATTACTCAAATTGCTTACTATTTTTGCTACAATTGGAAAGTTTTGTTTACTTTTTGTAATAAAAAATTCCAGCTGTAATAAATAAAGTAGTTTATTGCAGATTGTAGTAAGGTAATTGAATGGATCTATAAAAACCTATTTACACTAATGCGCCAATACTAAATAATACCAAACAAATTACCAAATACTTAATAATATTTTTAGCCCCTCTGTACATATTTCAAAAGGTTTGAATTTTTCCAAATAGAAGATGCAACAGAGAAATGCGTAATCAAATATATATTTTTTTTATTTTTTGAAAAAAATTATAAGTTTTTGAAACAGCTTCTAAGATGTTATTTGAGAACCAGTATTTGTTTCATGGAAGTGGTGCAGAAGTCATGTACGACTAGTTCCAAATCACTAGTTCCCAAACTACTCCAAAAAAGCTCTTTGGAATCAAAATATTACCCTTTTGGATCACTTCTAGAACTAGTTGTGACATCACTAGTTCCAGGATGCTCTTTGAGAACCTATCGTGACAAGCTTTGAAGTACTTGTAGAACTAGTTATTTTTGAATGACTCCGAAAAGTTTTGCTGGGATAGACTTTTAATTTTCTTGTGGTAAGGGCCAGTATTTTTACATACTATTTATTGTATATTTGCTCCATAAATGAAACATTTTTATACCGTATGAAGTTCATCAACCTGGCTTGAACCAAGAGGATTAGAAAATACCATTTTTTTTTGCCAGCCCCCTTTTTGGAGGCGTGGCACAGTGCCACATTTGGCCAATCTAGGACGACAAAAATCCATTTTAAATTATATTGACTTGAAATTCGGTATAAATGTTCGTTTTGACTTCGAAAATAACATTATGAAAAATGTGGGAGGCCGGTTAAGGGCCACGCCCACTTATTTTAAAAATTGTAATTTTGGTTATAATTTCTTTATATTTGGTATATATACTCTCAATGAGTGTAGAAATAATATCACAAAAAAAGGGGGCGGTCAGACAACTGCCACGCCTGCTTTTTTAAAATATGTTTAAAAAATATGTAAAAACAAGGTTTACATATCGCCCCACTGTAGTCGGCGTCGCAGACGGTCGCAAAAGTTAGCCGTTGAAATAAGTACTATGGATATTGGTCAATATATCTGAAAAAGTCCGGCGACCAATACGGACCAAAAACAAAAGTTCTATTCCATCAAAAAAAATGAATATATAAATTTCTTTTCAAAAATTTGTATTTTGTTAAAAATTTAATAAAAAATAGAAAAAATTTGTTTTAAAAAAAAGAAAAGATATGACTTAAAGCATTTAAATATCCTTAAAATTTACCAAAAAAGAGTGGATAAATATCTCTTTTTGTTCAAAAGTTAGAGCAGTTTAAACTCAACTTAATTTATGCGAAATAATGTACACTAGTTACTGGATTTTAGAAGATGCAACTTTATGCACCCACCTGTTAGTAACGAACAGAATTATCGATCTTATATGATTATTTCCGTGCTATAAGGAATGTTCTATAATACATACAAACATATCATGAAAATCGGGAACTTTTTGTTTTTGATTTTTGTCGTGCTAGATTGGCCAAATGTGGCACTGTGCGTGGGTATAAAAAAAAAATTTTAAATTATGATAAAATTGTATTAATTAAGAACATAAACCATAATTAAACTATTTGCAAACACTTATCGCAAGGGGGAAGGTGTCCACCAACGTCTACCGGCGGACTCCTCCCACTCAAAAAAAAACACGCCTCTGAAATTTTTTTTAAATTTTTTTTGTTTGTTTACATGTTGGAGGGTGTAAAAGATTCGGCACAGCCAAATTTAACACTCTTACTTGTTTTAAATTCTAATTGATTTTGTTTTTTGTTTTCAAAAAGTTATCATTGCAGAGTTTTAGAGTTGGACTTGTGATAATATTCGATCTGAAATTTTATAAGTGCCGATATTCATTCCACTAAAACTTTCTTTAATATTTTTTTTAAATTCTGTCTACATTTTAGTCTGCCTGTATCTATTTTTATTTAACTTTTATTATTTTTTTTTTATTAATATTTTACTATTTTTTACTATTTTAATTTTTTATAATTTTTATTTTATCCTAAGAGTCCTTATTGTTTTTAAAACCCCTTTTTTTTGTTGCTTTTATATATTTTATTTTATGTTTATTTTTCTCTCTATATGTTCCTTCTTTTTTATGTACATAAATAAAGCCTTTAAAAATATAAATTTTCTTATAAAGTTAAAAATTTATGATTTATGATTTTTTATTTATTAAACTTTTAAGCGCACATCTTTTGAAAAAAGATTAAAAATACAATATCGGTTTTGATGTTTGCTTTTTTAATAACGTTCGACAAAATTCAGGTCAATCTATTGGCATTTCTTTAAGCATTTCGTTTATCTACATCCCACATATTATTTAAAAGCTTTTAATTGTGCTGAATAGTCTTGAATTTAGAAAAAAATATTGTTTATTACAGAATTCGATCGTGTTCTTTATAAAACGCAATCGATCAAAATCTTCTACACCATTTACAGATGTAATTCGAAAATGATTACAAAGATTCCATTTGTAATTTAAAGATTCCATATGTATTTCAAAAATTCTACGTGAATTTCGATCATTCTATCAATTCAAATCAATTGTTATTCGAAAATATCAATTTTGATTTGAAAAATATCAATTGTAATTCGAAAAAGATCAGTTGTAATTGGAAGAGATCAATTGTAATGGGAAGATATCAATTGTAATTTCAAAATTATCAACATTAATTCAAAAAAGATTAATTATTATTTTTAAAAGATCAATTCCCAGCAAAACTTGGAGGACTTCCAGAACTAGTGCTAGAGTCCTTCTTTTTAGCTCGACTAGTTCTCTATCTCGTTCTCAGAGTCATGATTTTTGTTTGAAATTGTCACCCTCAGAACTAGTTCTAGGGAAGTAGTCTAGGAACAATCACACCTTCTATGGAACGGTTCCATAAGTCATTCTAGAACCAATTGTTTATCCCATTCTGTAACCCATGATTTTTGTTTGAAATTGTCACCACCAGAACTAGTTCTAGAACCAGTTCTTTATTCTATTCTTTAACCCATGATTTTTCTTTGAAATGGTCACAACAGGAACTACTTCCAAGAAACTATTGTGGCATGAATGTGGAAGTACTTCAGGAATGCCTTCTAGAAGTTGTGTATTCAGTATTTCTATTTTACTATATAAAACTAGTTCGAGCATAAATGTGTAACCAGTTTAAATACTAAAAACTCATTAATTTTTTTCTCAACAAATTCATTAAAATAGTTTTAATTCAAATTTTAAAATAGCAAACTAAAAAACAACAAATTAAGTTTAAAAAAGTTGTCACAAAAAACGGAAACAAATTAGTATAATCCAGAAACAAGATAACACTAACTGACGAGAAATGTAAAATGTTAGGGTTACTCGTAACATATTAATAATGAACATTAGACCGACTCATCTTATATGGGCAAAAAAAAAGTTAAAGTTGTACCCCCCTCAAAATTAACTTTGACATATTTTATGAAGATTCCCAACATATTTGGGCTCTAGCGATTATCTCCCGTGAGCTAAACCACGTCAAAAAAGGGTCCAAAAATGGTATTTTTCATGAATAAAAAAATCAGTAAATTTTTGTTTGTCCAATGAATGACACGAATATATGTGATTAAGAGAAAATTGGTTTATATTTTATTTCTAAAATTTATTTGCACATACAAATTCCGAAAAAAAAAATTTAACCGTTAAAGTGTTACACGTAATAATTATTTGATATTAATATGCACGTCTAGATAAACAAAAACCTTTTTAATTTTATTTTTTTAAAGTATTTTAACTAGCTTTCAATAATTTCCGCAAAAACTTTTTTAAAAATGTTTGCCAAAATATTTTGATCATGCATGGGTTAAATTAATTGTGGCCAAATATATTAATTAAACGTGTTTCCTGCACAAAGATATGATTTTTGTGGTTATAAAATGGGTTTTTAATGATGTCGAAGTAAATGTTTTAAAAAAGTAAGACAGTGCAGTTAAGGGTTAATTTTTGACTAAAAACCCAAGCGGTTGTATTATAAGTGAAACGATGTATTATAAGTGAAAATCGGACAAAAAATACCAAAGTTATTTAAGTTTTCAGTAAAATCGAATTGAAAAGCATCAAAAAACTGACATAAACATCTCGTTATCTCGAGTCTGTAGTTAGATTTTTAAAATGTTTTAATGCAGAATCAAAGAATTCCTAAATATCTATTATATTTGGTCATTCATTGGACAAAAAAAAATTTACTGAATTTTATATTCATGAAAAATACCATTTTTGTACCCTTTTTTGACGCGGTTTAGCTCACGGGAGATTATCGCTAGAGCCCAAATATTTTGGGAATCTTCATAAAACATGTCAAAGTTCATTTTGAGGGGGGTACATCATCAACTTTTTTTTGAGTCACTCTAATGAACATACATATTTTTCAAAATTAAAGATGGCAAAGAAAATCCTAAAAATATTGTTGTTTAAAACGGGTTTTAGCTGTACGTGAGAACAGGGTATAAGGTCGTAAGTGTGATCTCCTTACAGGTCCCGAAAAAAAATATAAAATTTACTAAGTCCCTGACACAATTTTTTTTTTTAGTTTTGTAGTACAATTTGTTTTATAGAAGTGGTGTAGAAGTCATGTTCGACTAGTTCTTAGTCACTAGTTCTCTATCTCGTTCTCAGAGTGATGATTTTTGTTTGAAATTGTCACCATCAGAACTAGTTCTAGGAAAGTAGTCTAGGAACCCATGTATGGAACGGTTCTTTAAGTCATTCTAGAACCAATTTTTATCCTATTCTTTGACCCATGATTTTTGTTTGAAATTGTCACCATCAGAACTAGTTCTAGCGAAGCAGTCTAGGAACATTTAGTACATTTTTTTTTGGCAAAAAAAATAAAATTTTTGAATTATTTTTTGTTGAAAATATAACGCAATATCAGCACTTTACTGAACAAAATTAGTAGTATTTCTTGTTTCCGTATTATTTTGGAAATTATCTAGAAGGAAAATAAGCGATTTTTGAAGAAAAAAATATTGTAGGGACCAAAAAATATACGATTATATGCTTAGTTGGATTAATCAAACTGCTTACTAATTTTGCTACAATTGGAAAGTTTTGTTTACTTTTTGTAATAAAAAAATCCAGCTGTAGAAAATAAAGTAGCATATTGCAGATTGTAGTTAGGTAATTGAATGGATCTATAAAAACCTATTTGCACTAATGCCGCAATACTTAATAATACCAAACAAATTACCCAATACTTAATAATATTTTTAGCCCCTCTTCATATTTCAAAAGGTTTGACTTTTTCCAAATAGACGATGCAACAGAGAAAAACGTAATCAAATATATATATTTTTTTTTTCTTTTTTGAAAAAAATTATAAGTTTTTGAAACAGCTTCTAAGATGTTATTTGAGAACCAGTATTTGTTTCATGGAAGTGGTGCAGAAGTCATGTACGACTACTTCCAAATCACTAGTTCCCAAACTACCCCAAAAAAGCTCTTTGGAATCAAAATATTACCCTTTTGGATCACTTCTAGAACTAGTTGTGACATCACTAGTTCCAGGATGCTCTTTGAGAACCTATCATGACAAGCTTTGAAGTACTTCTAGAACTAGTTATTTTTGAATGACTCCGAAAAGTTTTGCTGGGTTGTAATTTGAAAAAGATCAATAGTTGAACTTTTGATCAATTGTAATTCGAAGATTCCAATACTCTATTTGAAAAGTGATGATTTAAGTTAAAAAAAATAAAATATTTCATTAAACATTGAAGATTCCATTTCAAAACAACATCAAAGAAAATGGGAAAAAATACATCGAGATTCATAAGAGACCCAAAGAAATTCGACAGTAATCAATTAAAATTCGAAAAATCATTTGAAAATCAGTAAACGGTCATTTAAACCCTCATTTTCCGTGGTCCACAAAATTTGCAAAAAAAAACAAATTTGTAATTCGAAGATTCCAATTGTAGTTAAAAATTATTACTCTCTTTTGAATTACAATTGATCTTTTTCGAATTACAATTTTTTTTTTCGAACTACAATTGATTTTTTTCGAATTACAATTGATATTTTTCGAGTAACAATTGATCTCTTTATAACCTCCACTTGTCACTCCGTTTGTAAGTCATCGAAATAAATGTCTGAGACCCCATAAGCTATATTGATCAGTGATCAAATCTAAGACATTCTAGCGATGTCCGTCTGTCTGTTGAAATGGCGATCACGGACAAATTATTACATATGACTGTAACATATTAGGTGTGTTCCAGAACTTTCCGCGTAAAGTTCGGTAAAATGAGAGAAAATCAAAAAACCTCTCACGATACCACAAAAATGCACAAAAGTACGGGAACGCTAAAAACCACATTTCAAGCCCAAAATAATAGAAAATGTAAACAAACCAATAACGCTAAAATATTTTCGTAAGAAAAATTACTTTAAACAAGAAAACAAATTGTAAAAGTTTATTTTAATAACAAATTATCTTTTTTTGTATTGAAAAAACACATTTCCTTGGTTTAGTTCTTTATTTTATTTAAATTTCCAATTTAGCTTCACAAAAAAAATCAGCTGTTTTTTTAACATCTGACTGTTACCAATTTACCCGAAAAAAAAGTGCGGGTAAGTTCGGTAAAATGAGAAAGTAATTTATTCTCTCAAAAACGCTCTCATTTACCCAATTTTTGCGTACGGGAACGCTTTTCGGGCTGGTTTGGGTACCCGCGGGCACCCGCGGTAACGTTCTGGAACACACCTATTTACTTGTTCTTGCTAACTTAACATATTTACTTGTTTTGTATCGCATTTGAGAGATATCGGTTCAGCAGTTCAAACTAGAGATGCGCTCGTGACACGAATTTTTCGTGATTCACGCGTGAATCACGCGTGATCGTGAGTGAAATTTATTTTTACTCACGTGGTCGTGAGTGCACGTGATTAGAAAAATTAGTTTCGTGCGTGAGCGTGCGTGAGTAATTTTTGTTTAGTGAGTTTGCGTGATTGTTTTGTGCTGTTTCAGACAGA
Source organism: Pegoplata infirma (assembly GCA_963921195.1). Classification (NCBI taxonomy): domain Eukaryota; kingdom Metazoa; phylum Arthropoda; class Insecta; order Diptera; family Anthomyiidae; genus Pegoplata; species Pegoplata infirma. The sequence goes on along the minus strand of OY992536.1, from coordinate 24,193,909 downwards.
AAACCAGTAAAAAAATAAAAAATATCTTTATTATATTGAATTTATAGGGTAATTTCTACAAAATTGGGATTTAAATACATTTTTATTATTGTTTTAACGAAAATCAATACTTTTTGTGCAAGAAATCGAAAAAAATATTTTATGTCTTCATTTCAAGGATGGGTACCAATTCGATAAAAGTATTGGTATTGGTATTGGTTTTTAAAATTATATTAGTATTGGTATAGGTATTGGTTTTCATTTTTTGTTGAATTGGTATAGGTTTCGGTATTGGTTTTGAATTATTTAGGTATTGGGTATTGGTATTGGTTTTAGCCTCGAATCGGTATCGGTTTTTAATAAGTATTGGTATTTATCTTATATCGGTTTTGGAATTTGTATGCAAAAGGTTTTGTCGTTAATATTAATTAATTTAACGTACGTAGTCCTTCTGTCCGCCCCACAGTGGAGAAAAATATACGTTTATGTGCAATTTTTAACCGAGTTTAGTTTTGATTTTAAGCCATCGATCGGACATGGTGGATTTTTGAATAATGATTTATTTTTTATTTTTCTTATATTAAGTAGAGATGGGCTCATGAGCAGATTAGAGTGTGATTCACGCGTGAGTGTGACTGAATTCAATTTTAATCACGTGATTGTGAGTGAGTGTGAGTGGAGAAAAAAATTGCGTGAGTGAGTGTGCGTGAGTAAGATTTTTGCGTTAGTCGATTTTTTTGCGTGAGTTTGCGTGATTTATTTTCTCTTCATATTTCCTTTCGTACAAAAAAAATGTACAAAAAATTGTAAAATTTGGGTTAACTTTAGATTTCATCCCGAAAAAAGCAAAAAAAAAAAATCCCGGCTAAAAATAAATGTGTATGTTCATATATGCTAATGTATCGATCTTTATATGATCATATATGACATATATGGAAACATATATGTAACCATATATGCAAGAAACGATCCCATATATGTGGTCGTATATAAAATATGTGCCATATATGATATCATATATGGAACCATGTATTTTATCATAAAATGTTAAATCATAGTACATGTGTATGCAAATTTGAACCAGAATTACAAAATAAAAGATTTTTACGAAAAAAATTTTGGAAAAGGTAAGTTTTCATTATGTACTTTGAATTTTAAAATCATTTGTGTTAATTTTTTCCAGTTCATCGTCATAACAAGTATAAGCGTGGACTTTTTTATCCAAAACAAGATCATGTTTAAAATGAGTAAATATATGTCGCAAATACAATATTATTGAGTACTTTGATGTTGAATAAAATTAAACTACGCAGCTTCGTTAATCTCGTGCAACTATGTGGAGAGGGCATATGCACCACCATTATGTTTTCACTACTATTGAAATACTGCAAACTATTTTGAAATCCCTTAATGTCGCCATAGCAAATTGGAAATGAAAAGACCGTATAAGCAGTTTTGAGGCCGAGTTACGATAATCTTTCTCAACTTGGAGAAGAGGACATTTGCACCACCAGAACGGAGAGGGCATATGCACCACCCTAACGTTATCACTACGGTTCCAACACTACAAACTATTTTGAAAACGCTTACTTTTGCCATAGCAAATCGAAATGAAATTACCTTCTTTTCAGTCAGATCAGTTTTAAGGTCGAGTAACGATTTGGGAAGGACAACGTTTTTACTTACAATTACAAGAAATCTGTCAATAAGCGAAAGTGGCAACCTGGCACATTCTCGCCATGATGTAAATTTACATAAAAAACATTTTGGAAAAGGTAAGCTTTCATTAATATGTATTTGAATTTTAAAATCATGTTTTAATTTTTTCCAGTTCATCGTCATAACAAGTATAAGCGTGGACGTTTTATTCCAAAACAAGATCATATTAAAAATGAGTAAATGTAAATAAATCGCAAATACAATATTATTAAGTAATTTGATGTTGAAGAAAATTAAACTACACAGCTTCGTTAATCTCGTGCAACTTGGTGGAGAGGCCATATGCACCACCATAATGTTATCACTACGATTGCAATACTGCAAACTATTTTAAAAACCATTAATGTCGCCATATCAAATTAGAAAGATCGTGTAAGCAGTTTTAAGGCCGAGTTAAGTTAAGCTCACTCAACTTGGAGAAGAGGACATATGCACCACCAGAATGTTATCACTACGATTCCAACACTATAAATTATTTTGAAATCCCATACTGTCGCAATAGTAAATTAAAAATGGAAAGAACGTATAAGTTTGGAGGCCGAGTTACTATTTAAAAAAAATTCACCACGAGGAGCTACGTTAAGCTCGCTCAAGAAGGAGGAGAGTGCATATGCACCACCATAACGTTATCACTACGGTTCCAACACTACAAACTATTTAAAAATCGCTTACTGTCGCCATAGAAAATCGAAATGAAAAAACGTATGGTCAGTTTTAAGGTTGAGCAACGATTTCGGAAGGACAGCGTTTTTACTTACAATCACAAGAAAGCTGTCAATTAGCGAAAGTGACAACCTGACGCATTGTTTGTTGCCCTGATGTAAGTAAAAATAGTTTCTTATCCCTATCCTTCAAATATCGTTACACACATAACCCAGAAAGATAAAATACATACTTCTAAATATATTGCTTTTAATCGAAGTCTTAAGTAATTATGGGCCTACTAAAAATTTTGAGTAAAAAACATGCATTCAGTAGTAGCAAGTTCTTTTTTCTGGAATAAAAAAGGAATATGGAATAATTTTTAATATTTTATCAGATGGAGTTCTGAAAGGCAATATTTCTTTCCGTAAAAAGCATTCATGGCCTTAAGCATCCCATGGTCCTTACAAAATACACTCTATTAACATGTATGTATCTAGCAGTATTAAGACAATCTTTAAATGTACATGGTTGTTTCGTTAAATGATATTCGTGTTATCATTAACCCATTAGCACCAAATGCTGTTGTTGGTAATAATTAAATACAATAAAAATTCTAGAAATATCTTATAAAAACTAAACAATAATACATACTAATATTTTTTTATATCTATTTTTTTTAGATTTTCACTTTTTTAACAAAAACGCTAAGTCTGAAGATAATCGAAATTAACACTAAAACAAGAAAACACAAAGGAAATTATCGTTCCTGTAATAAGCCCTTTGTTCCCATCTTTCGTAAGATCTTTTATGTTCAATTTATTTTTTTTAAATATCAAAATGTATTCTCGTATCTATAAGTTTAATTATATATTTTTATATGGTCACCAAAAATGCAAACGATAGTAACTAAATAATCAAAATCATCAAACTAAAGGTGTCCATTAAAATATATGAAAAACACCAGTAATGAATAAAAAAATATTTTTTATTTTTAATTATACTTACGTACATCGTTTGCAATTCTGGTGAATATATACATAATAATCTATTACATATAGTTTAAGATGAAAAAATAAATAAAAAATATTAAAAACAATGTAAAAGAAATTAAAAACAACATCATATATGATCCAATATATGATTCAACATATGATCCAATATATGATTCAATATATGATCTAATATATGATCACATATATTGGATCATATATGATCGTGTCTTATATAAGCGCCAATTTTGGAATATGTTCATATATGAGACCATATTTGATACTATATATGATAATGTATATGGTCTCATATATGATATCATATATGATAATATTCAACATTTTTAGCCGGGATTGTAAAATTTCTCTGAACTTTAAATTTTGCTTAAAATTTTGAAAGATTTTTAAAAATTTTAGTTTTTGAAATTTTTTTTTGTATAAATAAAAGTTGTGAGTGTGAGTCAACGTGAGTGTGAGCGAAGCTTGCGTGAGTGCACTTGAGTGTGAGTTGTGTTAAATTTACTCACATGATTGTGAGTGAGTGAGTGTGAGTAGAAAAAATATGCTCGTGAGTGAGTGTGCGTGATTCAAAAATTCCTGTCGTTAGCGTGAGGGAGTCAAAAATCAAGGCAAGGGTATTTGAACCCCTTATTAATGATGTAAATAGCATTTGTTATATAATTAATTTAGTTTTTATAACCAAATTAAAATTCAAACAGCCTCACCACAAGTCCTCAAAAAATCGATAAAATCGACTTCTAAAATATATTTTTAATAGTCGACTTTATATTTAAAATTTTAAGTCGCTGGAGGGTATAAAAATTAAAAGCCTAAAATAATAAAATGCAAAGTTTTCGTTTTTTCTTTAAACAATTTCTGTGCTGATGAACATTGCATTTAATGCACAAAAAAATTGCGGTGGCCAAGGAGAGATTTTTTTTAATTGCAGAAAGTTGAGACTTAACATTCGTTACAAAATATACCTGAAATTCATCCTTTTCATACATAAATATTTTTTGAAAAGGTGATCGAAATAGGTTATCGTGGAGGCCTCTTTTTCGATTTTAGATCTTTTGGTAATTGCGATTACATGGGTAATTGTTTTCTTATATGGAGTTCAAACTTACGACCTTAAACAAGTTGTTTATCAAAACACCAGTAATACCATATTCGCATTCATTTAAACTAGTTTAATTATGTGCCTTCCCCATACAATTTTAAGCACTTTATCTGTCAAAATAAAACGGTGGTTTATTTTCACGTTTAAATTGTATGGGGAAAACCAATAATTAAACTACCCAGGCAGAAAAATACGAACGGGAGAGCGCTGGCAAAGTACCTTTTATGGTCGCTTGTGTGCTGGGAAAGCATCAGATTTTAGTACTCTCCCAGCGTCCAAAATGATAACCACGGTAAACGGTATGCCGTTGCTATTTTAAAGCGCCTTGTGGTACAGGGTATAACGAGTTTATGCTTATGTTTGAAACTACCTGAAATAATAGATTAACTTTTTAGCAAAAGTACCGAAAAAAAGTGATGTATTGAACCAAACGTGTTGTTTTCCAAAAGGATAGACCCAGTGGCATTTCACATGTGATGTATCCGGAGTTTAAGACACTTCCTCACAAAAGAAACGTGTTTTTATATAAAAGGTGTCAAGTTTGTGATAGGAATTTTGTCTAAGTGACATATCACGAGAGCTTTCAAGGACCAATAACTAATACTGCAGGGAAATGAAAAATATTCCAATTGTTATGAAAATTAATAGATTTTAATTACAAATTATACTTTGAACGGATTTAAATAGAAAACATTTGCAAAGCGCTTGCAAAGCACTTTTTTTCGTACTACCTTATACACAAAAAATAAAGTGCTTTGCCGAGACTTTTTTGTGGAACGGTTGGCAGTTTCTGCTTGGGTAGTTAAAAATGAGTGCGAACATCGTTTTGCAGAATAAAAACGTAATGGATACAGAACAAAGATTTTTTTAAACACGTCGCCCTTAAACTCTCAAAAATAGCAAGTGTGAACCGCACACTAAAATAAATTCTTATATAATATGACTGTGCCCGGCAGAGTGTGCCTCTAATAAAACAAAAAAATTTTTTTTTGGATTCTGGTGTTGTGACATAAAATTTTGTAACGACTGCTTGATTGGAATTTCCAAAAAAGGACATTAGTATTTTTTTTACAACCCAAAGAACAGTGCAGTGACACTTAATGTATATCAAATATAAACAATGTTCGCAAAAAAAAAAAAAAATCATCACAGAAAAGGTCTAAATTTTTTAAGATATACTTTTATTAGGGGTCATAAAAATCAAATTTGGTTAAAAAGAAGTAAAAAAAAATATTTTTTTTTATGTTTTTATGGCTTTTTAAATTCAAGTAGCTAACTCCTTTTTGTTATATGACATTGCATGCAAACGATTACTGATCGATGTAACATCTTTTGTGAACATCTTTAGCAATTCGTTAGGCAGGTAAAACCTAATATCAATTATCATTATTAAAAATTTATCACAGAAAAGGTCTAAATTTTTTAAGATCTACTTTTATTAGGGGTCATAACAATCAAATTGGGTTAAAAATAAGGATATGGTACGTGACAAAAAAAAATTGTTTTATGTTTTTATGGCTTTTAAAATTCAAATAGCAAACTCCTTTTTGTTATGTGACATTGCATGCAAACTATTACTGATCGATTTAACATCTTTTGTGAACATCTTTAGTCAGGTAAAACCCAATAATGTGATGGAAAGAAAATGTTTGAATTCATAATTAAAACAAACGAAAATAAGAATACAAAAAACCGAAACAAAACCGATACGAAAGTAGAAAAAAATGAATTGGTATTGGTTTTTTATTGGTATTGGTTTTGAAGAATAAAAGTATTGGTTTTTAATTGGTATTGGTAGTGGGGAATCGGTATTGGTTTTTAATCGGTATTGGTATCGCACAAATAAAGGTATTGGTTTTTAATTGGTATTGGTTTTCAATTTGAATTGGTATTAACGGGTATTGGTATCGAAAAGGTATTGGTACCCATCATTGGTTAAAATCGATTTAATTTTTAAAATTTATATATTTTATTTTTTTTACTTTAGTCATATCTATTAATTTACAATATTTATATATTATAAAATTTTACATTATATATTAACTTATATATATGGGGGTTTTCGTGTCAACTGACACAACTTTTGAAACCGATGTCTTCCGATCGGGATGAAATTTGCACCAAGGTTAGTCCTATTGGATAGTAGTTCAGACACAATTTTTCAGCGAGATCGGTCAAGGACTCTCTGAGTTAGAGGGGGTCGAAATTTGACATTTTGGCCAAAGAGGTGTTTATTCTCATCCATGTAACTTCTTACCTATTGTTTTTAGCAAAATGTGTCCCAAAGAGTTTAGATAGCTATTTCTTCAGTCTTTCGAAAAAAAATTATAAAAAAAATAAAAAAAAAATTTTTGATTTTTTTTCTTAAAAATCTAAAACTTTTTTGACTTTTTCCACAAATTGGGCCCTTTTTTTTTTTTTTTTTTTTGATTCAAAAGAAAGCTTAGGTCTTTTCCTTTAAGAGCTATGGGGTCGCTTAGTGGGATGCGAGTGGGATATGTATGAAAAAATTATTTTTTTAACTTTGGAACACAAAAAACGGTTCTTCAATTTGCACTATTAGGCGTGGGATAGCTAACCAGTTTTCGATTTCGATCCGAGATATCCTCTAATTTTTATAGGTTCGAAAAAGAAAGCACGATCAAAAAAATAAGGGCGGTGGGGTGGGGCCATATGGCCCCTCATCGGGGTCAAAGTTGGGCGTAAAGAGGTAAAATCCTCAAAAAGCCCCAAAACTGCCCTAGAAACGCCCCTGGAGGGGTGCAATGTGAGACGAACCTCCAATAATTTTCTGCCCCCAACATTTTTCTTGAACATACCTTACACCTATTTCCACTTCCTATGGGGGCTCCCATACAAAACATTTTTAAAAAATTTGATCCTACCATTCTAACTTACCCTAAAGTGCCCCAAGTGGAGCCAAATGTATGACCGACCCCCATTATTTTATTAATTCCAACATTTTTTGCGAACATACCTACAATGTATCTTTAACCCTTAAGGTGGTCCCCATACATTTCTTTTATTTTTTATAAATTTGTTTTATTAAACCAGCTCCTACCGCCCCTACCGTGCCTCCTAGAGAGGCAAAAATTATGACCAACCCCCATTATTTTTTAGTTACCAACATTTTGTCCGAACATAATAACACCCTATCTCCACTCCTTAAGGGGCTCCCATACGTTATAAAAACATGTATTTTTAAAAACTAATAAAAAAAATAAAAAAAAATGTATGGGGACCCCCTTAAGAGTTGAAAATAAAGGGTAGGTATATTCTGAGAAAATGTTGGAGATGAAAAAATATTGGGGGTCGGTCATACATTTTACTTCTCTAGGGGCACCCTATGGACAGTTAGAGCGGTAAGAGCAAATTTTATAAAAATGCCATTTTGTATGGGAGCCCCCTTAGGAAGTGGAAATAGAGCTTAGGTATATTCAAGAAAAATGTTGAGGGCAGAAAATAAATAGAGGTCGGTCTCACATTGCACCCCTCCGTTGGCAGTTCTAGGGCAGTTGTGGGGCTTTTTGAAGATTGTAACCTCTTTACGCCCAATTTTGACCCCGATGAGGAGCCATATGGCCCAACCCCACCGCCCTCATTTTTTGGCTCGTGCTTTCTTTTTTGAACCTATAAAAATTAGAGGGTGTCGCGGATCGAAATCGAAAACTGGTTAGGTATCCCACGCCTAATAGTGCAAATTGAAGAACCGTTTTTTGTGTTCCAAAGTTAAAAAAATAATTTTTTCATAGATATCCCACTCGCATCCCACTAAGCGACCCCATAGCTTTTAAAGGAAAAGACCTAAACTTTCTTTTGAATCAAAAAAAAAAAAAAAAAAAAGGGCCCAATTTGAGGAAAAAGTCAAAAAAGTTTTAGATTTTTAAGAAAAAAAATCAAAAATTTTTTTTCTATTTTTTTTATAATTTTTTTTCGAAAGACTGAAGAAATAGCTATCTAAACTCTTTGGGACACATTTTGCTAAAAACAATAGGTAAGAAGTTACATGGATCAGAATAAACACCTCTTTTGCCAAAATGTCAAATTTCGACCCCCTCTAACTCAGAGAGTCCTTTACCGATCTCGCTGAAAAATTGTGTCTGAACTACTATCCAATAGGACTAACCTTGGTGCAAATTTCATCCCGATCGGAAGATATCGGTTTCAAAAGTTGTGTCAGTTGACACGAAAACCCCCATATATATTATATTATCAATCAATACACTTACTGAAAGTACATTTACATACATATTAATTCAAATATTTATCTTTAGATTTGTAGAGTAGTATTATGTATTGTAATTTGTATGTTTGTATTTGCCGCCTCCTCCTCCCTAAATTTTAAACTCTATATTAGCCCTTTTTAGTCCCCCTTTTATTATTTTTTTTTTAATTTAAAATTTATTTGTATATAATTTTGTTTTGAAATACTTATTGTATGTTTTGTATATTTTGAATAATTTGATAATTTAAATTTGATCTTTAAATAAAAAAGAGAATATTTTTTAAATTAAAGAAAGCTATTTCAGTTTTGAAAAAGGATTTGAAGGACTTTTTCATTAGAAATAAATAAATGCTCAGATTCTGTAGACTTTTCACGATAAAAATTCTACGTGATTTTCTTCCGAAATTTATATTTTTCCTAAAAAAAAATAATAAAAAAATAATTTTCCAACATTTGCATTTATGCAAGTTGTGCGACTTTGGGTGACACCTTCTCCCTTGCGATAAATGTTGACAATTTGATTCATTATTATTTTTGAACTTTATAGATTTTTTCATAATTTTTTGATCATTTATTGAGACATTTTTTGTATAAGAAAATTTCAGTCTCAGATTCTGAGACATTTTTCGTACATAAAAAGTTTCAGATTCTGAGACATCTTCGTATAGAAAAAGTCTCATGTTCTGAGACATTTTTCGTATAGAAAAAGTCTCAGATTCTGAGACATTCTTCGTATAGAAAAAGTCTCATGTTCTGAGACATTTTTCATATAGAAAATGTCTCATATTCTGAGAGATTTTTCCGTATAGAAAAAGTCTTAGATTCTGAGACATTTTTCCGTAGGAAAAAGTCTTAGATTATGAGACATTTTTCCGTATAGAAAAAGTCTCAGATTCTGAGACATTTTTACGTATAGAAAATGTCTCAGATTCTGAGACATTTTTCCGTATAGAAAAAGTTTCAGATCCTGAGACATTTTTCGTATAGAAAAAGTATCAGAATCTGAGATTTTTCGTGTGGAAAAAGTCTCAGATTCTGAGACATTTCTCGTATAGAAAAAGTCTCAGATTCTGAGACATTTTTCGTATAGAAAAGGTGTCAGATTCTGAGACATTTTTCGTAAAGAAAAATTCTCAGAATCTGAGACAATTTTCCAATAGAAAAATTCTCAAAATATGAGACATTTTTCGTATAGAAAAATTCTCAGAATCTGAGACATTTTTCGTATAGAAAAATTCTCAGAATCTGAGACATTTTTCGTATAGAAAAATTCTCAGAATCTGAGACATTTTTCGTATAGAAAAATTCTCAGAATCTGAGACATTTTTCGTATAGAAAAATTCTCAGAATCTGAGACATTTTTCGTATAGAAAAATTCTCAGAATCTGAGACATTTTTCGTATAGAAAAATTCTCAGAATCTGAGACATTTTTCTTATAGAAGAAGTCTTAGATTCTGAAACATTTTTCGTATAGAAAAATTCTCTGAATCTGAGACATTTTTCGTATAGAAAAATTCTCAGAATCTGAGACATTTTTCATATAGAAAAATTCTCAGAATCTGAGACATTTTTCGTATAGAAAAATTCTCAGAATCTGAGACATTTTTCGTATAGAAAAATTCTCAGAATCTAAGACATTTTTCGTATAGAAAAATTCTCAGAATCCGAGACATTTTTCGTATGGAAATATTCTCAGAATCTGAGACATTTTTCGTATAGAAAAATTCTCAGAATCTGAGACATTTTTCGTATAGAAAAAGTCTCAGATTCTAAAACATTTTTCGTATAGAAAATGTCTCAGATTCTAAGACATTTTTCGTATAGAAAAAGTGTCAGAATCTGAGACATTTTTCGTATAGAAAAATTCTCAGAATCTGAAACATTTTTGGTATAGAAAATTTCTCAGAATCTGAGACATTTTTCGTATAGAAAAATTCTCAGAATCTGACACATTTTTCGTATAGAAAAAGAAAAATTCTGAGACATTTTTCTTATAGAAGAAGTCTTAGATTCTGAAACATTTTTCGTATAGAAAAATTCTCTGAATCTGAGACATTTTTCGTATAGAAAAATTCTCAGAATCTGAGACATTTTTCGCATAGAAAAAGTCTCTGATTCTAAAACATTTTTCGTATAGAAAAAGTCTCCGATTCTGAGACATTTTTCGTATAGAAAAAATCTCAGATTCTAAAACATTTTTCGTATAGAAAAAGTCTCAGGTTCTGAGACAGTTTGAAAAAAATTAAAATATTTAAAAATTCAGTAGAAATTAGGAATTCTTTAAACTTAAAAAAGTTAAGAAATCTGAAAAAAATAAAAAAAAAAAATTAGGAAATTTCTGAAAAAATCTGTAGAGCATTCTTATGCATTCGTGCTTGATTTGTTTTAAATTATTTTGTATCCCTAAATTCTCCTAATTTTGTTTATGGTTGTGATTTGAAAGGTTTGTAAATTTATGTTGTGTAAAACTCCTTTATATTTAGTAATTTAAATTAATTAATAATTTTGAAATATATTATTTTTTAAGGGCTAATATAAAACAAATGTATATGTATCTAGAAATTTATATTTATACTAATATGCATATAATAATTTAATTATCATAGAATTTTTTGAAAAAAAATTAACCAAATTACAAACATTTGGAATTAGTAACCTAAGAGCATACATATATATTAACATACCTATAGTTCTTAAAAGAATGAGAAAACCCCAAGAATATAAATAAAAACACATGATTACTAAAAAAAAGACATGAAAGTGCATTTATTTCTTTTTAGGTACACTAAAAAAATTTCTGGGGAAGAAAATTCGATGATTTTTTTTAACAATTAAAGTTTATAAAATAAATTTAACAGTTTTTAATGTAATTTTACCTAAGGTTTTAGGTAATTTTACCTAAGGTTTTAGGTAATTTTACCTAAGGTTTGAGGTAATTTAACCTTATTTTTTAGGTAATTTTATTAATTTTTTGTTGGTGCTAATTGTTAAATTCACACTATTTCTTTTGATATCACAACCTTTTTTCTATGTGTGTTTCTAACATTTTTTTTTTCAAAATTTATCTAATACCAAGAGCAGTTGTAATTAGGTTGCCTATACCTCAATCTATGTTAAAAATAAAATCAATATTAAAGAAACCTTAAAAATGTTAAAAAAAACAAATATAATTTAAATTACAACCATTTCAAATTTTTTTGAATACTTTTACTAATTTAGTTCTTTTAGTAAAGTTCTTTAGACAACATTATATTTGAGTGGAATTTTTCTTTTCGAAAATATTCAATGATATTGTTATAATGAAATCAAAAAAAGGCTCTTTTGCCAATTCAGCAACGGGTTATGGAAAAAATAGATACAATTCGAATCCTAATAAAAGTTCACATAAAGTTGAGAAGGCAGCAGCAGATTGTCCAAATAAAAATAAAAAAGAAGAATCCCCAAAACCAAAACCTGATGATCCTGATAGTGAATTAAATTCTGGATTTGGTTCTTATTTACGTTCAGATGAAGGTAAGTGGTAATTTGTTTTAAAAAAAAAAACTAAACTATTTACAGATGTAATTTGGATAAGATTAATTGTTGCTCGAAGATTCTACTTGTAATTCGAAGATTTTACTTGTAATTTGAAGATTCCATTTGTAATTCGAAGATTCTACTTGTAGTTCGAAGATTTTACTTGTAATTCGAAGACTTTATTTGTAGTTCGAAGATTCTTCGTGTAATTTTAAAATTTTATTTGTAATTCAAAAATTTCAATTGTAATTCGAAGATTCTAATTAGCATTTTCGAATTACAAATGGAATATTCTAATTACAAGTAGAATCTTCGAATTACAAATGGAATCTTCAAATTAGATTTATTTTTTTTTAAATTCTGAATAATTTTTATTAAAATATTATATTTTGAGTGGGGTTATTCTAGATCGAGGTAATTTTTCTTTACTAACACTGTTCGACATCAAAAACCTCCAAGTGAAATGTCTAACTTGTCCTTGTAAATTTTGGTCTCCTGATTCCAAATCTGCCATCCAAATTTTTCTAGCACGTACCGTTTTGGAGATATTCGCGGTTAAAAATTAAAAAATAATCTATATTTTAGCACTTTTGGGTTCCGCTGTTACGTATTCTTAAGTGGCTTCCACAAAATTTTATTTAAAATGGACCTCCTGATTCCAAAACTGCAATACAAATTGTTCTAGGATTTTCAGTTTTCGAGATATTCGCGTTTGAAAATTTAAGTGTGACAGAGGAGTTTGAATTTTTCAAACGCCATTATTTCAAAGACGGAACGCGTTAGAAAAATTTGGTTGACAGATTTGGAATCAAGAGTTTATATTTATACAAAATCTAGTCATATTTTGTGTGAGAAACTTAAGAATACGTTACAGAGGACACCCAAAAAGTACTAAATTAACGTATTTTTCAAATTTAAAACGCGAATATCTTAAAAACGATACGTGATAGAAAAATTTGGAAGGCAGATTTGGAATCAAGAGGTCAAAATCTATTTAATTCATGTATTCTGCTTCAGGGGAGTGCGAATTTCTACGAATTTGTTTAACAGTGTAATTATGAACAATATAAATTAATAACAAAAAAATAATTTCCATGAAAATTAATTTATGGGAACATCATGGTTGTAATTAGTAAAGAAAAATTACCACGAGCTAGAATAAAATAATAAAAAATTGTAATTTTTAATAAAAATTGAATCAAAATTTAAAATGCAGATTCATTTCCCGAAAAATAGATCCACTAAAGCTGGGTCTGGAAATTCCGATTCTAAGGGGGTAAAAGGGGTTAACAAGTGTACACTCAAAATAATCACTCTGTTAAATTACAGAAATACTCTGCTGAGCCAGCAGAAAATACCATAGATTTCCAACCAGCAAGATTTTTTGTTATTTTACGGAGAAAACTCTGTAAAAAGATTTCGATAAATAAAAACTGTTAACTTATAGAATTATCTGTAAAATATTGATAAAACCGAAAAGAATTTTACCAAAAAACTCTGCAAATTTGCAAAGTTTTAGTTAAATGCATTTTATGAGTTCAAAATTTTACAAAAAAAAAACTCTGTAAATTTACAAAGTTTTAGTTAAATCCATTTTAAATTCTGTTAAACTTGCCCGCTTTAATGCTTCCAAATTGTAAATATACTTGTTTATTTTTGTGAATATTATGAGTTTTTAACAAGTAACTCCAATTTTACACGTCACCCTCGTAAAATTTACCAGTTTTTATTGTAATTCAAGACACTTTTTAAAGAGGGGTTTATCGGTCATATTTGGAAGTGTTTGTGAAGTGATTTTTATTTTTACAGAGCAATAAGTAAAATTACAAATGAAAGTTATAATTTAGTATTTTGATTACGAGATAAAACCAAGGTGTTTTTCTAAAATCCGTATTTTAACGAAAAAACTGTTTATTATCTGTAAAACAGAGATTACAAAGTAAAAAGTAAAATTACAGATAAAATTTTGTTTTTCGGTCACAAGAAAATACAAAGTATTTTCTTAAAATCTGTATTTCGACAGATAAATTTGTCAAATATCTGTCGAATTGAGATTACAGTCATTTTACAGAGTATTTAACAGAGTAATTATTTTGAGTGTACATTTGGTACATTTGGTATCTTTTATACTTCCTTAAATCACTGTTCTAGAAACTTGAAATTTTGAATGTAAAATCCTAATGCGCAAAAATCATTCGGAAACAAGTAAGAAATTTATAGTCGGTCAACTCTTTTAACCAGTGTTTTCTGGAAAATAGATCCCAAGTCCAAACATGAACCGATTCGATCTATCTTTTGTTATACACTACAAAAAAACCTTGTAAAATGACAAGAAAAGTTTGTAACTTTTTTTTTGCTACCTCTTATTTGACAAGAATTCCTTGTAATTTTACAAGCTTTTTACGAATAATTTTGTAATCTTACAAGCTTTTTACCAATAAAATTGTAAATTTAAAATTTATTGACGCGATAAAACTTACAAATAGATTTCGTAACTTTACTAGATTTTTGCTACCACCTATTTTACAAGAATTTCTAGTAAAAATTTCGAGTTTTTTTGTAATTTTACCAGCTTTTGATCAAAAAAATTTGTAAATTTAACATTTTTTGGCGCAATAAAACTTACAAGAAATTCTCGTAAATTTACTAAATTTTTTTGTAAAAAATCTTTAAAATTTGTAAAATTACAAGAAAAACTGTATAATTACAAAAAAAAAATTCGATAGAAAATTATTTGTTAAAAAACATGCAAAACTGTCAAATATTGGTAAAATTTAATTACGAGACTTTTTCTGGTAATTTGAAAAGGTTTTTTTTTTTGACTGTGTATTGCAATTTGCAATTAACCAAAAATAAACGTTCTGTGACATTAGTGCTAAGTTTTACTGTGATTTTATTTGATTATTTTGATTATTTATTTATGTTGTTACGTGCTGTCCAGTTTTTTTTACACTCAAAAAAGTATGTCGGTAAAATCAACTACAAAAGACAGTTGTGTTGACTACATTTTGTTGTTGAAAAGGCGTCCACTACATATACGGTAAAAACAACTGAACATGTTGTTGTTTTTAACTATTGATTTTCAACTACAAAATGTAGTAAAAACTACTACAAAACTGTTTAATACAGTTGTTTTTACAACAATTGCCTGAAATTTTATTTAAAAAATTTCTTAAACGTTTAAATGATTGATATTTATTTAAAAAGCAATACAATTCAGTTGGTTGTATAGAATTTCGACATGATGACAATTTTTTGGTGTATTTATCTGGAATTATAGAAGAAAAAATATATATTAATAAAATGTTAAACAAAATAAATTGATTGTATTTACCTTTGTTTTTTTAATAGTTTGTTTCAAATTTCCACCGCTTCTGATCAAAATTTGTCTGGAATAAAAAAAAAAAGAAATGCTTTGGTAGAATTGATTTATAAAAAAAAAAAAAATAATTTGCAATGTTTCAAAAGGTATGTACCTGTTCTGTTGTGTATACAAAGAAAAGAAAGATGGCACGCAGGCAACCAAGCCGACAAGAAATTTTTTGTTTTTTTCTCATTTATCCACTTATTTTCTTTCGCTCAAGAATATTTTTCCAAAAACATATTTTTTGTTATAATTAAATTTAATAAATTGTAATTTAATTTATTTAGATATTTTTTATTTGGTATAAAAATAATTCCTTCCGCATCCCTCACGACCAACTCGTTCGACACATTCGTTTGGAATAAAAATTTCTAGAAAAAAAAGAGTTTTTAGAAAAAAACTAAAAACAACTACATAAATCAACTATTGCTACAGTGTAGTATATTTTTTGTAGTTATTTTTTGAAACTACTACAAAAAAAAGTTGTTTGAGATTTTTTCATACAAAAACGACCGAAATTGTAGTTAAAAACAACAGTTACTACTTACTACATAAACGACCGTCATGTAGTAACTGCAATAATTTTCTGAGTGTATAATTTAAAAGTGATTAAATGATGTAATTACCAAAATCAATTTAATAAACAATCCCCTGATAAAGTTGGAATAAAGCCGATAAAACGTTAAGGAAAATGATAAAATAATTGTTTTTTTTTTACATTAGTTAATGATATTAATCTTAAACATTAGTAAACCATTAAAAAAGTATAAAATTTATTAATTAACAAGTAGAAAAGTTAAATTCAACTTGGCCGAATCTATGAATACCCTCCACAATGCCCTTTTTAAGTGATAGTAAATTTGCTAACGTGAAAAAATTTACATTTCTGATTAGAAATATTTTATTTTGTGTAAAAAAAAACTTTTTTAAGTAATTTTTGCAAAAAAAAATTATTTACTAAATTTTTTTTTGAGTGTAAAATTTTTTTCGAGTGTATTTTTTAATTTTTTTTAATGTAAAAATATTTTTGAGTGACTCAAATACGTTGTAAAATATTTTGTTGACTTACCAATGTTTTTAAAACATGTTTAACGGGTTTTCAAAACGTGAATTTAAGGTGAAACTAATCTGAAATTCACGGTTTTGCTAATAACTTTTGAACCACTGAACCGATATGGCTGAAATTCAATACGAACCAGGCCAGGGGAACGACAAATATATATGCCAAGCGTTAGCATCTCCAGATTTGCCTTTCAAAATTTACCGTGTGTTTTATCTCGTAAGTTTACGAAAAATCCTTTCCGAAATTCAGTTTTTTGCTCATAACTTTTGAACCACTGGACCGATTTCGCTGGATTGCAATACCAACCTGACCAGGTAAATGCCCAACATACTTATATGCCAAACTTCAGAAGTCTCTGTAAAGTCTTTCAAAAGTTAGCGTGTTTTCTTCAGACGGACAGACAGACGGACGGGCGGACATCGTTAGATCGACTTAGAATCGATCGAGGATCATGAATATATAGACTTTATGGGGTCCTAGACCAATATTTCGAGGTGTTACACATGGAATGACAAACTTATATATACCCTCTATCACTCGAGTGGAGGGTATAAAAAAGCATTGGTCTTTAACAAAATATAAAAAAAACTTCAATAGTTTATCTTGTACAGTTAAAAATATAAAGCAATTATCTGAACAATCTGAACTAGGGGCATGTCACAGCCCCAATTCCGTTCGGATTTGGAAAAAGTGGTTTGCTCATAAAACGCAAAACGAATATTATTTTTTTCGGAATGAAATCACATTCAAAAATCAAAGTGGAATGGAATTCCATAAAAGTGGTTTCATTCCGAAAAAAATATTTACTTTGCGTTTTACAAGTAAACCACTTATTCCACTTCCGAACGGAATTGAGTCTGTGACATGCCCCTAGAAATTTAAAATGTAGAATCCTCCAGCAAGAAAAAAAAATTAAAAATTACTTTTTGAAAGTTCCGTTTCTGAGGGAACAAAAAGTGGAAAAATGTGTAATTTTTGTACTTTTTTCTTTTTCCTGAAATAATGGTCCCAAAAATTTGGAATGTAGGATTCTTCGGTGAAAAAAACATTCTGGAAAAAGTATTTTTTGGAAATATCCTTTTTTTAGGGGGTAAAAAGTGTACATTTGCTACGTTTCATATTTCCTTAAATATTGGCTATACAAACTTGATATATTGAATCTAGGATTATCCAGTAAAAAACTTTCGGAAAAAAAATAGATTTTAGGAAATTAAGTTCTAAGGGGTTAAAAAAGGTAAAAGGGAGGAAAATGGTACTTTTTTAAACTATTGAACTTAAAGTTCCAGAATCTCGAAGTTAGTCATGTATCCTACATACTCCAGTAGAAACAGGGTGTCCTTTTGGATTCTGAGACCTTTTCCGTATAGAAAAAGTCTCAGATACTAAGACATTTTTCGTATTAAAAAGTCTCACGACATTTTTTATTTTCATGAAATTTGGGAGATTTATGAGAAAATCGTGAAGGTGGTTTGTATGGGGGCTACAAGAAGAACTGGTCCGATTCCTTCCGAATGGTGATTTGTGAAGACAAAACACGTTTACCTGCCAAATTTTGAAAAGATATCTATTATAATACGGCTATAAGAGTCAGTTGAGTCAGAAAAAATCTCAGATTCTGAGACAATTTTCGTTTCGAAAAAGATTTCGATTCTGAGACATTTTTCGTATAGAAAAAGTCTCAGAGTCTGAGGCAAAAAATCTCAGTTTCTGAAACAATTTTCCTAGATACACACAGAAAACGAATTTAACGATTTCCAACTGAAAGTCAGTTATTGCAACAAAAAATCGGTTGGAACTTTTGTATACACTCAGAAAATTATGTAAGTTACTACATGTTAGTTGTTTGTATATTTTACAGTAGTTAGTTATTTTCAACTACAAAGTCAGTTGTTTTTGTATGAAAAACATCAAACAACTATTTCTATTAGTTATTTTAAGTAGTTTTTTTGAATAACTAACAAAAAAGTACTGTGATGTAGTAACAGTTATTTAAAGTAGTTAATTTTATTTTTTTTATCTCTGAAAAATTTTTAGTTTTTTTCCAAAAAATAAAAATTAATTTTAGTTTTTTTTATTTTTCACAACTTTTTAAAAAAAAAAAAAAACTGAAAAATTTGGTCTTCAATTTTTTTTCTGAAAAATTTTTTGAAAAAAAAAATATTTATAGATTTTTTTTTATTTTTACTACATTTTAGTTGTTTTGACTACAAATGTAAGTAGTTTTTACTACATAAGTCAGTTGTTTTTTGTCAGTTAAAATAACTAACATTGTTAGTTGATTTAACTGAAAAAGTAGTTGACCCCAAAACTACTTACAAAGTAGTTATTTTAACTGACATTTTCAGTTGATTTTACTGACATAATTTTTTGAGTGTATAGGTTGTCACAGTTGAATATCGGTAGTCACAACTCATTTTCGGCTGTCATAACAGTCTTTTAATTGGGGCAACTAAGAAATTTGGTTGTCAAAGCCAAATATGGTGGCAGAAACCGAATTTTGAATTGATGCAACTGATAAATTCGATAGGAAACTCTTTTTTCTGTGTGTAAAGTTTCAGATTACAAGACATTTTATCAGAATCTTTATTTTTCCTATAGAAACTGTCTCAGATTCTGAGATATATTTCCTATTAAAAAAGTCTCCGATTTTGAGACATTTTTCGTATAGAAAAAGTGTCAGATTTTTGAGACGTTTTTCGTATAGAAAAAAATCTCAGGTTCTGAGACATTCTTCCTAAAGAAAAACTCTTAGATTCTGAGAAATTTTTTGTGTATAAAAAGTTTTAGATTCTGAGATATTCTTTATTTAGAAATGTCTCAGACTCTGAGATATTTTTCGTAAAGAAAAATCTCAGGCTCTGAGCCATTTTTCGTATAGAAAAAGTTTCAGATTCTAGGACATTTTTCGTATAGAAAAAGTCTCAGACTCTGAGATATTTTTCGTGTAGAAAAGTCTCAGATTCTGAGACATTTTTCGAATAGAAAAAGTCTTAGATTCTGAGACATTTTTCGTGTAGTAAAAGTGTCAGATTATGCAAAAATATGCAGATTCTCAGATTCCGAGACCTATTTCTTACAATTTTTTTTTTCTTTGTCTTGCGACTTTTTACTTTTAAAGGGGTTTCCAAATTCTTGAGGGCCCTAGGGCCCAGCCATACCATAAGACTGCCCTGGGTATAGAAATTTGGCACAGCCGAATTTAACACTCTGAAAACGAACACAACAAACCGTTGCCAATTTGAAATATTTTCAATTTATTAAAGTGAATTTAAAAATGTTGTTCTTGAAAACTTTTCGTCCTAACAAATTTAACCAATTTAAATATTTTAATTAACTTTTCTCTTTTTTTTCTCCCAATTTTCAGGTGTTGAAATGATGAAAATGTTTATTTTTGCCAATACAATTATGCTGATTATAACTACGGCTTGGCCACAAATTCAAGAGCAATATTTTTGGTTAAGGCAATGGTTGGAAAGTTTTACCCAAAACTAAATATATTTTCCCGCCTTTTTCTACACTTGATAATTTTTTATAAACCATATAAAAATAAAAATCCTTCTTCAAAATGGTTGCCCCTTTAATGCAGGGTGCCCTGTTAATGGGCATTATCTATTGGTATTCCAAGGGTTTAATCGATATGATCAACGATTACTATCGCGGTGAATTTAATCGTAAATTAAAAGCCGAAACAAAAAATCAAAATTTTGGTAATATTAAGCAACAATCATATGATTTAGATGATATGGATGAATTGCTGAATATTGAAATGAATAAAGAATTTGCCAATGAAGAAGACGTTAATATATTTTCTGATCTCCAAGATATGAAAGCTACTGCTGACGTTTGTAATGCTACTCTTTCGGAAAGAGTTTGTTATAGGGCGAATAGTAAAGAGGAATTTTTAAATATTTTGTATGTTATTAGTTATAATTATTATAAAATGCATCCATTTAAATATCCTTTTTGTTGGTTAAATGATAAAATTACTTGATAAATTAAGAAATTAAAATAATAATAATAATAAATTTATGTTTATGTAATGTTAAATTGTATATTTTATAAGAATTATAAATAAATGATTGTTAATTAGTTTAAATTTTTGATGAATTTTCAATTTATCGATTTTTGGAGAATTTAACTGAATTGGAAAAAAATTTTAGGTTTACCAAGGGAGGTCTTTCAGAGGGCACCCACCGATTGTCCTGAAACTTGTATATAGGAAAGAAAGAAGGAAAATAAGATTTACCTTAGCTGCACAATCCCATGTTTAGCAGGTCAAAGGGGAGGGGGAAAATGGGATTTTTTCGTTTTTTAAAGGATTTTTCAAATTTTTTAAAAGTAACTGTATGAACATTTTATTCCTATCAAAAGGTTTTTTGACGGCCTATACAATGGTGTATCGATCGTGTACAAATTCGGATTCATTAAGTCATTATTTTTAAAAATATGAAAACTTTGTGGTAATTTATGTGTAGAGGTGTATGCGTGCGACCGTCAAAATCATATACATATAATAATCTCTATTAAAATTCAGCTGACCCGTATTTTTGCGTTTGGCGAAATTCCTTCTAGTTCGGATTTTATTCGCGTTTTCCCGAAAGACCACATTTTTTCATAAGGTGGCAACTCTATGTTAAATTTGAGATTGGTCAGCTAAAAAAAAACAGGTAACTCTTATGTTTCTCCCTCTCATTCTAATATTTAAGTTTCAGGACAGTCGGTGGGTGCCCTGTGAAAGACCTTCCTTGTTAGTAGGAATCTGACATCAGATTTAAAAATCGATATTAAAAAAATATAAGAGCCATGTTGTATCCGACATTTTGAATTTTGAAAATCTGATGTCAAATTCGTACTAAGTGACTCATAAAACTCCCGGGTATCGAGTTTAACTTAAATGCGACAACTTAAAAAAAGATCATCTGCCATATTGGATCCGCCATTTTAAATTTTTGAAATCTGAATAAAAATTCAAAATCAGCGTCCCAAATAACCTCCGGATAACAAGTTTCACTGAAAAAAATAGCTTCGTGAAATTAATGAAAATTGACTTAACCTTAATGAAAAATGACTCACGTTTTCAACCGAAGACAGGTTTCATTTGATTAATGAAACTGGTTAAAGTTCCTTTCAATGAAAACTTGCATATAAATAATGAAAATATTCGTAGAACTTGTTTGAAACGTTTTATGAAGTTTTTCATAAAATGTATGAAAATATTCATTGATTAAATGTGGAATAGTAGTTGGTAATGAGCGTATGATAATTGCTTTTTACAAGTAACTAGTTGCTAACTTTATTAAGGTTTTGATATGGGAATTACGATAAATTCACGTTGGTTAAAGTTATCAAAATTTCTATAGAAAGCCCCTAATCAAGTTAGGAACAAGTTACCTAAAAACAGCACGTATCATACACCCATAAGTGAAAAGTCACATGTAACCATCACTGTAACCGTCACTGAAATTTTATTTAGGGGCATGTCATAGACTCAATTCCGATCGGATTTGAAAAATAGTTGTTACTCGTAAAAAGCAAAACAATTTTTTTTTCGGAATGAAATCACTTTCAAAAAACAAAGTGGAATTGAATTGCTACAAGTGGTTTCATTCCGAAAAAAAGTATTTGAAAAAAATTATTTGCTTTGCGTTTTACGAGTGAGCCACTTATTCCACTTCCGAACGGAATTGAGTCTGTGACATGACACTTAATTGCACACTTTTTATGGTTTTCACCTAGTTTTTATACACAACAAAATTTTACTCCAAACTTAAATTGGTCTGAATTGCCATATAAAGTAAACTATAAAAGACAAAAACGCGATGACTTTAAAAACACGTGCTGCCAAAACGTAGCAACAACGTAGCAATGGAACAACACAAATTACCCTACATTTCATCATAACATTTCATCATAACACACACACAAGTTTCAATAACAAAGCCAAAAAATATAAAATTATTTTATTTTATTAGAAAAAAGTTAACACACATGTAAAAATTACAATTAGACTAAACACGCGTGGTGTAATAAAACGTCGTATGTTTTTGTTCTGTTTTCTTTCTCTTATTCGCAACGCAGAGTTGTATTCAGTTCTAAAAAATCTTATGATATTTTTTAATGAAATTATGAAATCTAATGAAACAAGTTTCGTAAAATTTGTTCATAACATGCATGAAATTTCAATCAGCTTATGAATTCCTTCATTTAAGTAATGAAAAGAAAATAATGAATCCGTTTCATTAATATCAGGAAGGTTATTTTTTTCAGTGTTCAAGGAAATCGAAATTAAAAAAAGAAATAAACGTCATATTGGATCCGCCATTTTGAATTTTTGAAATTTAAATTCAGAATCGTGTTTAGTGACCCATAATACACTCGGGAGCCGAGTTTTATTTGAATGCGACAACTTAAAAAAACCATCCGCCATATTGAGTCCGCCATTTTGAATTTTTAAAATCTGAATAAAAATTCGAAATCAGCGTCCCAAATAGCTTCCGGATAACAAGTTTCAAGGAAATCGAAATTAAAAAAAAAATAAACGCCATATTGGATCCGCCATTTTGAATTTTGGAAATCTAACTGCAGAATCGTGTTAAGTGACCGATATTACACCAGGGAACCGAGTTTTATTTGAATACGAAAACCTCGAAAAAATCATCCGCCATATTGGATCCGCCATATTGAATTTTCGAAATCTGAATGAAAATTCGAAATAAGCTTTCCAATAAACCCACTGATAACAAATTCCAGAAAAATCCGATAACTCCTTCATTAGTTTCCGGCACATCCCGATCGGGGTTTCCCGATTCGCGCCGCCACATTGGCTCACTTACCATTGGGTTCAACTTTCGCCACTCAGCTTTCAAAAGTAGAGATCATTGGCTAAATTTAAAGCCATAATTCAACTCTCTACGACCAATAGAGTTTTGGGGCCGGTGGGTCTCCCGTTGACGTGAAATAGCCTATATATATTCATGATCCTCGATCAATTTTAAGACGATCTAGCGATGTCCGTCTGTCTGTTGAAAATACGCTCACTTTTGAAAGACTTGACGGAGGCTTCTGAATTTTGACATATCGCTACCTTAAAACACGAATGTCGTATGTTGCATATCAGAAATTTTACGAGACGGTTTTAAATATCCAATATCTTCAAAATGACCCTACGGATTTTCTCCAGTTTTGGATCGAATATAGTCTGGATAGTCTATTTTCATCAGCCGAAGTCAAATTTACTGTAATTATAATCAAAAAGGCGTTATTAGCGCTTTTGCCTCTGAATATTTTTGTCGAAAAAAATTTGGGCATTTACCTGGTCAGGTGGTATTGCAATTCAGCGAAATCGGTCCAGTGGTTAAAAAGTTATGAGCAAATGACAAGTTTTTCGTGAATTTATAAAAAAACTCGCTAACTTTCAAAAGACAATTCTGAGGGTATTAAAGCTTGGCATATATGTTTGCCGTTCCACTGGTCTGGTTCGTATTGAATTTCAGCCAAATCGGTCTTGTGGTTCAATAGTTATTAGCAAAACCGTGAATTTCAGATTAGTTTCACCTTAAATTCACGTGTTGAAAACCCGTTAAACATGTTTTAAAAACATTGGTAAGTCACAAAAATATTTTACAACGTATTTTTGTCCCTCAAAAATATTTTTTGCACTAAAAAAAATAAAATACACTCGAAAAAAATTTTACACTCAAAAATAAATTTAGTAAATTTTTATTTCAAAAATTACTAAAAAAAAGATCTTTTACGCAAAATAAAATATTTCTAATCAAAAATGTTATTTTTTTCACGTTAGAAAATTTACTATTACTCAAAAAGGGCATTTTGGAGGGTGTTCATAGATTCGGCAAAGTCGAATTTAACTTTTCTACTTGTTTTAAATTGACAATTGCTGGAATTGTTTCCGTGTTTGTGTGCTCATTATTTTTACCATCGACTGTTTGTAACACTTTCAAATTTTTTTATTTTTCTTCGTTATCATGGCAACAAAATAAATTTTAATAAACTGTGAAGGAATTTTTCAACAGAAGAATCCAAATATTGGAAACAAATAAGTCAAAAATAAACTTTTAAAAGGCTAATTAAATAAAAAAGGCGTTCAAAATAATCTTAAAAAAATCTTTTAAACAAAATTTTAAGAATGGTTTCTACAGTCTCGTAAGTAAAATTCTATATCAAGCAGATCTAAATTTAATATTATCTTAATATTTCCAAGATGGACATCATTTTCTGCTCCCAACACCTTGGTAAATGTGGGCAATGAGGCCGTTTGTATGTTATGTGATAATATATTATGTTTTACCGATTTGAAATCTAACGCCATAACCTATTATAAAGCTGAAAGTCCAGAATTGGGGCTAAGCATATCCGTGATGAATGGCCATAATCGTTTTGCTTTAGTAGCATTTTCGGAGGTAGTATTAAGACCTTCAGTACATATAATAGAATATCCGGACTTTAACAAATATGCAGTATTTACAAGTAAGTTAAAGCAATTCCAAAGAATTTTTCATTAATGCTGGATTTAGAAAAACATTACTCTGCAGAGTGGAGTGTACAAAAGACCTATGTGCAACAAATTTCCCTCTGTAAAGTGAAGACATCTGTCATTGTGAATCCATCATAACAAAATTTTAAATAATTCTCTCAATTTTTCAGCCAATAAAATAATTTCCTTCGTCGATATACGTTTTAATGAATATGACTTACTAATTGCCCTATCTGGTTATCCCAGTTATACCATTTGTATTTGGAATTTCCGTACCGGTCAACTATTGATACAACATGATACTATGAAAGAATCTTTGCCAAATTCTTTACAATGTTCCTATCATCATATACCACAAATTGTACAATTTTCAGAATGGAACAAAGAAATATATGTATGGGAATTGTGTTATTCATCAACTGGTGTGGATTTACATGAAATCTCCAAGATTACGCTAAACAAGGAATATACCTTGAGTAATATTACGTCTATGTGTTATGGAGAAGATAACAATTTATATATTGTGGATAATTTTGGAACGGTTTCTATAGTAAATATGCAATTTTGTTTTTCAATTTGTATTAGCTATATGTTGCTAGCAACATTTTTTTTCCATTGCTTTTATTGTATTAAAAAAATTGTATCAAACTTTTTTAAAATTCTCGTTAATTTAATATATTTGGTCAGCAACATGTTGCTAGCATAAATATTTATGTATCTTTGCAATGTGATTAAAAATATTTTACATTTGCAACATGTTTCAGATACTGTAAAACTAAAATTTAATGTTAACAAAATATATAAGCAATATGTTGGAAAGTAATTTCTTCTTAAGTTTAATTTGAGTTAAATTTTGTTATATTTTTTTTTTTTAAGTTCAACAACATGTTGTTAGAAAGATTTTGTATCTTTACTTTAAGTTTAACTTTATAAAACATTGTTATAATCAGCAACATGTTGCTAGGTCCATTGTTTCCCTTAAAATAAATTTGTATTTAACTTTTTTAAAAGGAAGTTGCGAAAATATTTTAATAAAACAATATGTTGCTCGCAATTTTTAGGTAATTTAAAATATTTTATTATTTAATATTTTATTTCAGCCACTTGCAAAAAAAAGCAACTAATTTTTCTGACGCAACATGTTGCTATGTTATAACGCAATTCCTTCTTGCCTTTAATTTGAGTTTTTTCATTATTTTTAAGTTTTTGTAGTTTTTATTAAACATTGTTTAAATTGACAACATGTTGCTAGTAACACTATTACACTTAAAATAAATATATGTATGGGTTAAGCTTTACTTTAAACTAGTTGTGGTAGTATTTTAATTCAGCAATATGTTGTTTGTATTTTTTTTAATAATCTAAATTAAAAAGTCGTTTTTAACTTTTCAAATAATATCTTAAGTAGAGTGGCTAAAAAAATATATTTTTTTGCTTCTCATCCCCTTTGCCTTATTTCTCATATATGTAAATTTTTTGGGGGTTTCACCCCTCAGTTTTATGTTATTTACCGCAAAAAGCTTTGTTTGATTTTTTCAGATTAAAAAAAAAAAAAAAAATTAGGTGTTTCATGCAACATTTTGCACCGTAGTGCATTTCAAAGATGCTTAAAATACCTGTAAACATTTTTAAAATCTGAAAAAATCAGGCAAAGGTTTTTGCATCAAATAACATAAAATGGGGGGGGGGGGGGTTAGATATGTTTTTTTAAACACTATAATCTACAGTTAATATTTTTATTTGAGCAACATGTTGTGAAAAAGTGTAAAACAATTTTTTAACAAAACTTATGCAAGCATTTTTTTAATATCAGCAACATATTGCAAGAAACAACACTCCGTTGAAATAATAGTTTTACAAATAACTCTTTTTTTCTTAACTTTGGGTTTGTGTTAGCAAATGTAACTAATGACATTGTTTTAGCTATAATTCATTTTTAAATATAACATAGCTTAATTAATGTTTTATGTCAGCAACATGTTTGCAAGAGGCTTTTCAAACAAAACACAGTTCAGTTAATGTTTTATGTCAGCAATATAGTTTTGCAAGCAATTAATTTTTTTTTCTTAACTTTAATTTACAGATGGTATTAGCAAAATTTTTTTAGCAACAGTATTTTTAATTTATTTTACTTTTGGCAAACATGGTCGATTTAATGTTTTATGTCAGCAACATGTTGCAAGAAACTTTTAAACAAAACATAGTTGAGTTAATGTTTTATGTCAGCAACATGTTAAAATAAACAGCACATCGCTGTAATTAAATTTTTGCAAGCAACTCTGTTCGCAACATTTTGCTTGCAACATTGTTTTAATTTAAATTAAAAAAATTATGTATTGAATATTATTGCAAAACATCATTAATTAAGCAAGCAACATGCCGTCAGGAAAGCTTCTTTAGTTTAATTTTACTTTAAAATATATTTGACAAACATCTTGTTAAAAAGATTTAATATGGTATCATTTTATATCTGAATTATTATATTATTTTGCTTTAAATTGTTTCTTGATAATTTTTTTAAAATAATTTAAATTAAGAAGTTGTTTCAAACAAATCAAAAAATAACATCTTGAGTTAATATTATTAACTCAAGATCAGCGTTTGAAAGGCTACGTTAGCTACCCGTTTTTTGCTTTTGCTTTTCGTATCACTTCAAACAATTTCAATATTATAAGTTATAGCTTTTGTTTACTTTTCTTTTTTGTGTTTGCTTAAACTACAACAACATGAAAAAAACAAAAACTCCAAACAGAGCAGTAGCGGAAAACAAATTTTATTGTTGTAGCCAACAAATATACTACAGTAGTATATTTGTAGGCTACAAATATACTACAGTAGTATATTTGTAGGCTACAGTATTACTACAGTACATAGATGGGAATTTTTCATTACCATTGAAATTTAATTACCATTGGTTGATATCAATGGTAATTAAAAAATTTTCATTACCATTTAATGGTAATTAAATTTTTTTAATTGAAAAAATAATTACTAATCGTAATGAAATGCACTAATTGTTGAAAAACACCATTGCACCATGCATTGGTTTGCACATTTTTTTTTTTTTGAAAAGTTAAAAATTTAAACATCAAAGTATGTTTTTACAAAAAAAATATGAAAATGTTAAAGACAAAAAACAAAAACAAAACGCAAATAAAAATTTCAAATATTGTGTTATACAAAGGCAATCAAATGTGTGATTGGTTTATAAAATGTGAAAAACAAAAATATAACAAAAAACAACAGATTTTTCCAAATATTAACGATTTGGACAATATTGTGACGACTTTTACTAATGGTAATTATTTTTTTTTAAGTGATGCCATACCAATGGTAATTATTTTTTCTTTAATTATCATTAATTAAATTGATAAGTAATTTAATTGGTACAATTGATATAACCAATGGTAATGAAAAAAATTTCATTACCATTGGCATCAATTAAATGGTAATTAAACCATCAATTAATTGGTCCCTTTAATTAATTAGTCCCATCTATGCTACAGTATTACTACCTTCACATTGTAAACAAATGTAGCAATATAAAAACGTGATCATATTAAAAATTTCGTTAAGATGGTGTAAAATGAATACAACATCGAAAAAAGAATAATAATAATTTTAAACAATATTCTTTTAATTTTGGTCAAAAAAATATAGAAAAATTTGGAATTTTGTCGAATTTTTCGATATTTTCGAATATATACGCGATTTTAATATTATCGGTCTAGACGCTCAGAAGTTATGAGCAAAACCGTGACATTAACATTGGGTTAGAGATGGGCGCTGGTCACGTGATTTGCGTGATTCACGTGAATCACGCGTGAGTGATTTTCATTTCAATCACGTGATTGTGAGTGAGTGTGAGCTGAAAAAAAATCTGAGTGAGTCATTTTTTTTTTCGTGAGTTTGCGTGATTTGATTAGCCCAATTTTTTTATTTTTTGTAAAAAAAATTTTTTGGAGT
The DNA here is from genome assembly GCA_963921195.1 of Pegoplata infirma. Taxonomy (NCBI): domain Eukaryota; kingdom Metazoa; phylum Arthropoda; class Insecta; order Diptera; family Anthomyiidae; genus Pegoplata; species Pegoplata infirma. The sequence goes on along the minus strand of OY992536.1, from coordinate 24,164,828 downwards.
TTTTTTGGTAAGAAAATTTTATTGCGTGAGTAGATTTTGCGTGACTCTGGCGTGAGTAAGATTTTAATTACTCACGTGAATAGTGAGTGAGCGTGAATAAAAAAAAAATTGCGTGAGTGATTGGATTATTTTTGCGTTAGCGTGAGTGAGTGTGAGTCAAAATCCACTCACGCACCCATCTCTACATTGGGTTTTTCGAAAATTCACGTGTTGAAAAATACACAAAACGTGGTTTTAATTAGGGATGGGCGCGTAAGTGATTTTTGACTCACACTCACTCACGCTCACGACAGGAATTTTTGAATTACGCACACTCACTCAGGAGCAAATTTTTTGTACTCACACTCACGTGAGTAAATTTAATACAACTTACACTCACGTTCACTCACTCAAGCTTCACTCACACTCACGTTGACTCACACTCACCAAACACTTATTCATACAAAAAAATTTAAAAACTAAAATTTGAAAAATCTTTTAAAATTTTCAACAAAATTTAAAGTTCAGCGTAACTTAAAAAATCGACTCACGCAAAAATCTTACTCACGCACACTCACTTACGCAATTTTTTTCTCCACTCACACTCACGTGAGTAAAATTGAATTTAGTCACACTCAAGTGTGGTCACGCGTGAATCACGTTCTAATCTGCTCTAATGTGCCCATCTCTACTTTTAATGACAAGGGTACACCACAACAATGTTTGCCAAAGTTTTTTTTTTGAGAAGTTGAATTAAAATTTTACATTAAAACAATCCAACCCTATTCTTTATACACATTAAAATAAAACAATTATGTTAAACAAGAAAAGTGTGTGTGTTATAGTTTTATTAAATTTTCTCTTTGTAGGCTACAAAAACCAATATTTGTAGGCTACCAAAAATAATTTGTAGGCTACAGGTAGGCTACCAAAAATAATTTGTAGGCTACTTGTAGGCTACACAATCCTAATGTTTTTGTTTTATTTGCTACTTATTCATTTTTAAAAACAATCGTAAGCTCTCGCTACAAAAACAGAAATGTGCAAGTATTAGTAGTTATAGCAATTGAATGATTTACATATTGTTTGTTTTTAAGACTACACATATCGTCAATTTTGGTTGTTTAAGCTACTTTCTTCGTAGTAATTTAAACGCTGGTTAATATTTTAAGCAACATGCTGTAAATGTTTTATGTCAGCATCATGTTGCAAGAAACATTATTTCGTCGTCATAATACTAATTTTATATTTTTAACTTTATAACTTTAACTTAAAAATCGTGTTAGCAACATTTTCTTAACAACATTGTTTTAAATTACATTAAAGTAACATTAATATACATTAAAGTAATAAATAGTTGAATTAATTTTTTATGTTAGCAGAATGTTGCAAGAATTTTTTAAGCAAAATATAGTTTAGATTATATTTTTTGTTAGCAACATGTTGCAAGAAACATTACACAGTTGTAATAAAAGTTTTGTTTTTTTTTTAATTTTATTTTAAAGGTTGTTAGCAACCTTTAAATTACGTTTTATGTGAGCAACATGTTGCAAGAAACTTTTAAACAAAACATGACTTTTTTTTTAGCAACATTGTTTAAGCTTTAATTTAAAAAAAGTATTATGTGATATATTATCTCAAAAATTATTTATTTAGCCTACAATGTGCTGTCAGAACGCTTTTTCATTAGTGTAAATTTATTTTAAAATATATATCAGCAACACCTTGCTAATATGACTTAAAATTGCTTGATTTTACCTCTGAAACCCAAATTTCATCAGTTTGTACATTTAAAAAAATGTGGCTACACTAAAAAAAAACCTTGTAAAATTACAAGAAAAGCTTGTAACTTTTTTTGCAGCCTCCAATTTGGCAAGAATTCCTTGTTATTTTACAAGCTTTTCAGCAATAATTTTGTAATTTTACAAGCTTTTTACCAAAACAATTGTAAATTTACAATTTTTTGAAGCGATAAAACTTACATGGAAGTTTCGTGACTTTACTAGATTTTTTGCTACCTCCTATTTAACGAGAATTCCCAGTAAAAATTACGAGCTTTTTTTGTAATTTTACAAGACTTTTACAAATAAAATTGTAAATTTACAACTTTTTTGGCGAAATAAAATTAACAAGAAATTCTCGTAAATTTACTAGATTTTTTTTTTTGTAAAAAACCTTGGAAATTTGTAAATTTGTAAAATTGCAAGAAAAACTGTAAAATTACAAAAAAAAAAAATGTAAATTTCGATCGAAAATTTTTTGTTTAAAAACAAGGAAAACTGTCGAATGCTGGTAAAATGAAATTTCGAGACTTTTTCTTGTAATTTGACATATTTTTTTTTTAGTGTAATAATGTTGCTCAGTTATAATGCAACATATACCGTGTCATATTTTTGATTATTTTATACTGTACTCGTTTTTAAATTTAATATTTTCTAACCGAATTTGTTTTTCAGGTTGAAGTAACTCAATTTAACGTCAAACCACAATGGTCTATAACAGCTGCAGAAGAAATTCAAACCGAATTTCGACAATTTAAAATCTATAGTCATAAGCAGGGACTTTTAATACAGTCCCATGATATTGTATATTATCTTCGAAAGAAACAATCAAAATGGTATTGTGAATGGAAATTAAAGAATGACGAATTTCCTCCAGAAGGTATTAAAAAATTAGTTTCTACCGGTAATGGTGAAATATATGCTGCAGCAAACATTGGAAATCTTTATCACCTCGAAACCTTATCAGATTCAGTAACATTAAATATAATTAATAATTCTAATGAAAATAGTGTAGATTTTATTATATTGAAGGGAATCAAAGAAGAATGTCTGATACAATTGACCAACACACATTTCTTAAAGGCCTTGGAAATGTCCCGTTTAAATGAATTTTCCAGATTGAAAATACCAAATGCCAATACCATAATAGCTCATAATGTAAGTCCATATGTAATAGTGGGTACAACTACGGGAAAATTGCATTTTATAAATTATACAAATATACGAGAACCCATAGAAATGGGCACGATAGTAACAAAAACTAATCATCCAGTGGGATCTTTACAATTAATGGATCAATTAGCTATATATCACACAATCTACTACGATTTCTATTTGGTTAAAGTGGACTTTTCCCATAGCATATTTTATGAAATTTCTCCTTTGGAGCATATAACGGAAAATATTGGTATATGTCAATATTTTTTAACTGAAAATAATCGCATTATCATGTTCTTAAATCGTGATTCTTCTCTGCTATTGCCTCACGCCAAAGAAATGTGGTCCCTTCAATGGCTTCAACAGGAAAAGAAAATTAAACGTAATGAATATGAATTACCCTTTACCTATCGCGATATATCGGCTGGAATTTCTAATAATAATTTGATTGAATTTTATGCTGTACGTTTGGAGAAAAATATTATAGATTTATTAAATTTAAAAACTGATACTAATGAATTGATTTTAATGAATTCTATAAAAACTCAACATTTGGCTAATATAAATGGTATAGTTGGATCTTGTAATCTACTGACTTGGGGTGTAGATGGCACCTATATACATTTTCGATCGCATAATAAATCTACAAAGCCATATGCTATATGTCAAATATTACAAATCAAATATCGTCCAAGGGTAGTGAAAAAAGTATTGGATTGTTTTAATGCCAAGTAAGTAGAATATTCGTTTTAAAAAATCTGTTAAGATTAAGTGTATTCCTTGAATATTGAAAAACTTGTATTAAACTTTAAATGGTAAACATTGTTTATTGAACTAGCAACATGTTGTCAGAAAACGGGTTGTCATTTAAATACGCATAAGCCATACATGGGACTATTTAAATAAATGGACTAATTAATTGATGATTTCATTGGCATTATATTGAAACTAATGCCAATGAAATTTTAAGCATTGGCATTGTTTCAATCAATGCCAATGCCCGTTAAGGAATTAGTAGCATTAGTAATGCCAATTATGCAAAATTTCATTGGCATTAATAAATGCCTTAATGAAAACAAAGCATTAGCAATATTAAAAGTCGTATTTTCGTCAACCAGTTGTGAAAAATTTTTTTTGGTTAAAACTTAAAATGGCTATATCTCGAAAACTAAGCCAGATAGAGCAAAATGGAGGGCATTTTTGGTTCTAAGAAACTCCATAGTTTTTCCGGTCCTCTTCACATGTGTGGACCCTAATAGGTCAAAATTTTGAATCTAAAAAATTAGCACTCCCGAAAGTTTAAAAATTCACGTACCTTTAGCATTATCTTGCTTATTTTTCCAGGTACTGCAATTTAGGGGCCCAATAGGGTCTTGAGAATTTTAGAAACTGAATAATTAAAAAACTTTTGCTCTGAGGGTTTTCTAGTATTGGCAGACGAGTTCTAGAAACCAAAAGCTACAAAAATGCTTTTGGACTTTTTGTTGTGTCACCAATATTTACCGAGATATAAGCATTTTAAAATTTTCCGGAATCCCAAATTTTTTGGATTCAAAGTTAAGACCCATTGGGTCCACATATGTGAAGAGGACCCACGAAAGTATGGTGATTCTAAGAACCAAAAATGCCCTCCATTTTGCTCTATCTGGCTTAGTTTTCGAGATATCGCCATTTTAAGTTTTTAAAAAATATATATTTATTGTAAAAAAATGCTTGTTTTATCAATTGTAAATAGTTTTTTTAGGCATTTGTGCCGTTTCATTGGCATTAGTACAAATAATGCCAATGCCAAAAAGTTTCATTGGCAATAAATGCTAATGCTTTTTTTGGCATTGGCGTTAGTTCCAACTAATGCCATTGAAAATTCAATGCCAATTAAAAATTCCCATGTATGGTATAAGCATTGCGTTACTGGCAACATTATTCTATCATTACTTGAATTATAAAAACATTCCTCAAAACATCGTAGTTTTTAAATTTTTAGTCCGCAGCATGTTGCTAGCAATAATATTTCTTTTTTACAGTAATATCTTTCAACACTTTCTTCTTACTATAGTTTGAAATTGGTCAAGCAACATGTTTCTAACAACATTATTTCTCCCTAACTTAAATAGAAATGCAACATTAACTATCTTTTTATTATTTAATGTTCTGCAGCATGTTGCATAACACATGCACATTTCACAATTATCGTTATTTTTTTTAAGTAAAAGTTAACATTATGTTTTTATAAAACATCGTTTTAACTATAAACATGTTTTCAGACACTTTATTTTTCTTTCTTTGTATTAACTTCAAAATATGGTAAAATTTTAAGTCAGCAACATGTTGCTAGACACATGCTGTGAAAATGTATATAAAACGTTTAACAAAACATAGTAGAGATAATGCAATATGTTGCTAGAAACAAATTTATTGCTAAACATAAAGTTGTTGTAAAACATCGTTTTAACTAGAAACATGTTTCCAGCCACATTATTTCTCTTTCAATATTGTTGTAAAAATTTCAAAACATCTAAATAGACAATTTATTTCAAACTTTGTCTATTTTATTATTGTGTTATATTTTAGTTAATCAGTATGTTATTAAGCACATGGTGCTAGCAGCTTTTTGAACAGCAACATGTTGCTAGCTGAAATATTTCTTCTTTACTGTAGTTTTTATAAAAAAAATATAAAATATATAATTTAATTTTTAAAATTTAATTAGCAACATGTTGATAGCAACCACTTTTATTTCAAACTTAATTTATATTACTTATATATACCTGATAGAGGGTATATATAAGTTTGTAATTCCGTTTGTAACTCATCGAAATATCGGTCTGGGACCCCATAAAGTGTATATATTCATGATGTCTGTCTGTCTGTGGAAAATGCTGTCACGGACAAAATATTGCACAGAGATAACTGAAACTTAACATATTTATTGGAAGTTCTCCCGAGAAGTTTGGTATTGCATTTGAGCGATATTGGTTCAGCGGATCAAAAGTTATGATTGAAAATGTAAGCACACCGCCAATATTTTAGTACATTCAACATAACCTAAAAATACAAAATGCTTTAATTCGGCTTCTGGTTGACATATGTGAACATAATTGAATAGCAAATGGTATTTAAACAAGTTCGAACATATTTTTTGACAAAAAAGAGAAAAATATAGCGGATTTTTTTTACCAAAACTTTTTACGCGGAAATTTTTTTTTTCAAATTTTTTTTTTTTTCAAAAGTAATTTCCTTTTAAATAAAGTTTTTTGCAATAATCTTTTTGAAATTGTGGAGGGTATTACTGCATTCAGCAAGGCCGAATTTAACTATTTACTTGTTTTAATTTAAGCAGTACGTTGCAATACACTACATAGAAACATGTTTTTTTGAAGTAATATTTTTAATCAGCAACATGTTGCTAGTAGAAAAATTGCTCCTTTAGTGTAATTTTAATAAAAATGTATCTGTGATGAAAACGGATTTTAAAATTTTATATTAGCAACATGTTGCTAGAAACATTATTAAGTATTCAAACTTAAAATCATGATTCTGTAAAATTTTTAGTTAAACAGTACGTCGTTTAATTCAGCAACATGTTGCTAGATTTTTATTTCATATGTAGGAAATTGTGTATTACCTTAAATAACATTGCGTTTATCCCAGCAAAACTTTGGTAATGGGTAGTGATTATATAACACATTACCAGGTAATGTGTATACCTTATTTGTAGCATTATTTTAGGATGTCTTACCAAACATTTGTTCCACAACGTATTATTTTCAAGTGAAAAATAATGCATTACTAATAATTTGCTACGTAATGCATGATTATTGGAAAAAATTTATTTCATATTTATTATTTCTAAACATTAAATCATGGATGACTTATATTTGGTAACATTATGTATTATTTGAAAGTTTGAAATAATGCATTATTTATAATTGGATGCATAATGCATTACAATAACATAAAAAATAATTATTTTATAAAAAAATGCATAAGTTTAAACTAGAGATGGGCTCACGACAGGAAATTTCTAACGACACACACTCACGAGCATATTTTATCTACTTACACTCACTTACAATCAAGTGAGTAAATTTAATACAAAATTACTTTTTCGCTACTCGTAACACCTTATATATTATCTTCTGGTATGCTATATTATTTCATTTCTCGTAACCTATAAAATATCATATATTTTACACCTTACTCGTATTCTTCGTAATAAATTTATGACTTATTTTATACCTTACTGGTATTCTTTGTGATAATGTGGATGCATTACTTTGAGTCTCATCGCCTATTAAAATCATCAATGCTGCAATGTATAAAATAAGAGATCTTATACCTTATTTTATACCTTATTTGGTAATCTAAGCTGACTATTGCTACTTCATGGTTGTTACAAACATATTTCAACTATCTAATTTAAACACTTCTAAAAAAGTGTTCCAAGTTTTTTTAAGACATGGATGGGTTAATAATTTTAGTCAGCAACATGTTGTTTTTTTCTTTAAGGAATGTAATTTGAATGAAAAGTTTGCATTATTAAAATGTTGCTAGCAACATTAATTCTCATTAACATCGTTGGTTTAATTATTTCAGTCACACTAAAAAAAAAGACTAAACTAAATTTTGGGTCAACTTTCCTAAAAATAGTTAATTAATTTTCCCAAAATTTAATATTTATGTAAGATATTTCTCTTCTTTAGTTTTAGGACGTAATTTACTACAAACTAGTTCAATATATTTATCTTCTTTAATTTAAGAAAGTTGATTTCCATTATTTTAGTAAATTTTTCATAACTTTTTCAAAACTTTTAACGGCGATATCTCAGAAGCTAAACCAGATCGAGCAAATGGTGGCCATTGTTGGTTCTTAGAATCCCTATAGTATTGCTGGTCCTCTTAATTTGTGTGAACCCCTATGGGTACTACTTTGTATAAACAAAAAATTGGCATTCCCGAAAATTTTAAAATGCTCATATCTCGGTAAATATTGCCTACAAAACAAAAAGTCTAAAGGCATTTTTGTAGCTCTCAACACGTAGAGCACGATCCAATTCCCATAATATTTAGTAACAGTTGAAAACCTATCCAGTTTTATCATCATGTTGCTAGCAACATTTTCCGTCATTACCTTACACTTGTTACAAAAGATCAGTTTGTTAAGCAACATGTTGCAAACAACATTATTTTTTAACAGTAATTAAATGCATGTATTTTGAATAAATTTTACTTAAAAACTGCATGTTATTCATTGATGTTGCTAGACACATATTTTGTTACCATTTTTTAAACTTTAGTTATTCGTGTAAAAATTATAATAAACTCTAAAATCCTTATAATATTAAATATCTTTCTCATTTCTTAGATACCTTGTCTACATGTATTCCTTGGGTGGCATTAAGGTAATGAAAGTAGCCTCCACCGGTGTACCGATTATAGAAAATTCCTATCTCAACGATCCACCAATCTCAATGGATCCTCAAGTGGCTATAACTCGAGATATAGATCAAATAGATGCTAAAGTGGTATTAGAACACACACCAGAAGAAATTAAAGCTAAAGAGAATCTTCTGAAAGAGCTTAAAAGTTTAGAAAAGGAAGTTAGGGCGCTTATTAACTATGATATGTCGGTAACGGGAAATTCACAGGGTATATTTAAGAAATTTTGTTTAAATTATCAATGGTTGCAAAAATTAACAAAAGAAGCGACAAAATTATGTGAAGTTGAAAAACGATCATTGGAAGCGGCTATCAAAGATCAGTTGAGAATAAGAGATTATTTGTACAACTTGATAATGAGTACCAATAATGGTATTAGTTTTAAAATACGAGCCATATTTTCAAATTTTTCTTTAGAAAATTATGGCATGCGCAAGAGAAATGATAAATTTGCACAACTTTTTGAATTATATTGTTTTTATGATATGGAACCAATAGATAATGAAGAAGATGAAGAGATCTTAAAAGAAATACAAGAAAATGTCGAAGATAAGGGAAAGCAAAGAAGTTTAAGCCGAAAATATTTACAAATAAAGGGTTCGGCTTATGATCATATAATGTCTGATGAATTAGCCATGCAAGATGTAAATACCGTAACGGCTAATCAAATGTATAATCAAGAAGCTAAAATACGTATTCTACTAACAGATCGTCTAAAAGAAGATTTTAATAATAAATTCGAAGAAATATGTAAAATTAAATTTGAATTAATGGAGGCCATATTAGCAACAAATAGTACACTTAATAAAATTTATGAAAATATGAATAGTATGTTACGACTACTGGATCAAGAACAATTTCAGCCACCTCCACTATCAGTACCGCAATGGCATAAGGATGAATTTGTAAAAAGTATAATGGAAGTAGATGATTCCGAGATTAAGGCGGTAAATCGTCGTAAAAAGAAGGCGGAAATTCAAGCCGTCAAACATGGTCGTTTGTTACTGTGGACCATGGAATTTTGGATTAAAGCTTTAGTTAATATGATGGATGGTGTTTTAGAAAAATTATGGGAAGATGAAATTAAAAAAAATATTCCCATACCCGAGTTTATCAGTAAAAAAGAACCAACGGATTATACGTTAGAAGACCAAAAAATTTTACGGAAATATGAAGAAGATTGTCATTCATTGCAGGAAGAACGTAAAAAATATTTAAAAATTTTAACCGAAAATGATGTAAAAACAAATGAATTAAAAGCGACTTATATTTTAAAATTAAATGAAAATATTACCGAAATGTTGATACTGAAATTGAAATATGATTTTGCCATAAAACATGTAAGGATAAGAAATTTAAATACGAAAGTGTTATTTTTTAAAAAAATTCAATGGTTGGAGAGAATTAATTTTTTAAGGTAAGTTTAGAGAATTGAGAGAACAAAACACTTTTCAAAAAATTAAAATTTATTTGATTTTTAATCATGGTTTCTCTCCATCTTACTTCTTCATTATTTCTTTTTAGAGCCGATATCGAACTCATTAATGAATACATCCAAAAATATGCTAAGCTTTCGGAATTTTGGGGTAAATCCGTAGAAGATTTACGCCTTAAAGTTGATAATCTTATGCTGAAAGAAAAATCTACAGAACGTCAATTTAAATCACAATTTTTAAATAGTATACCACAACATTTGGCCACAGAAATGATTAAAATGTTTAAAAGACGTCCCAAATCATCGCCGAAACTTTTACATTCCACCCTTATTTGCAAAGAACTATCGCTGCGTGCTAACACAAAAATTCCTCCCAAATTTGCCTTTCCATTACCCAAAGATGTCTATGAATACCTGGATGGATTAAATACTTTAGATGATCCCGCAAATATGCCCGTCTCATTGGAAACAAAACATTGGGAACAATTTGTTAAGATACGTAGACAAAAGGTAGAAATGGAATTAAAAGTAAGGGCAGTTAATTTACAATTGGTGGATGGTACTTCTGGTATGAATACCTATGTTAAGGAGTTGGGAAATCTAAAAAATACTAAATTGGATGCTCAGCGAAGGCTGCAGGAAGCACAAGATGAATATGTAAGTTGAAAGAAATTATGTTTAAAATCTTAAATATTTTAAAGAATGACTGAAAAACTTTGACTAAAACCTTCCTTAGGTCTCAGTTTAAGCTTTAGGTCTTAGTTTGAGATAATAAAAAACTGCAGAAAGGTTGGGTTCGCTAGATGTCCGCCATTTGGAAGTCCATAAGGTCCATTGTGATTCCCTCAATTGCCGATTTCCTACTCCCCTTCTGTTACAAAGTTCTACTTCTTAAACCACCTTGATTCTCTCAGATATTTGGCTGGAGATTTTATTGATACATCATTAAGGCATTCCATAAGGCGGCGCTTTCTCATACCCGGACATTCACTTAACATGTGCTTTACTTACTTCTCCACTTTCCTCAAACGGCCACTTGGCCGATTTTGCAATGTCCTGTCAGTAGTCCCAAAAATGGGTAACCGTAATAAAACCTATAGGATTTGGCTGTGGTCACAGGGTTCGTAATATCCTGCACGTAGTCAGTGATATCCACCTATCCTTTTTTTCTATTCTCTGGTATCCTATCAATTTCGTTCATCAATTCTAACATGTTTCTCCACGGACTTAGAGCAATTCCTTGCACATTCATCGCGACCCCACTGTATCAATTAGAGACCCCACTGTGTCCAGCGTCATCACTGTGTGAATTAGCAACCCCACTGCGTCAATTAGCGACCCCACTGTGTCCAGCGACCCCACTGTGTCCAGGGATCTAGATTAGCTTGACTGTGTGCTGACTAATTCGACGAAGAGTTGTAAACAGTTCCCAATGATTCCCGATTTCATAGTGTTTGATTCCAAGGCCTTCAGAGCTGCTAGACTGTTCACGAAAATGTTAATGGCGCAAGGATGTGATCCCTTTTCATAATCATCTGCGCTTCATTATCCATAACCTCAGCCTGGAAAACACTACACTTGTCCGGAAGTCTCAATGATTTCGAGGCATTCAGAATATACTTCCGAACTTGTACCCATGTCTTAAAATTGAGATCGCACTCTGCTATAACAAGAGTTTTCCGTCCAGTCTTCCCTAGTTGGTACTTGGACTTCGAAGGTTCCATCAAAGTTCGCCTGCGAAGAGACTTAGTCGGTTTTCTGTTCCAGTTCCGTCACGCTCACCGTACTTAATATGGTTGAGTGTCCCTAAGAGCGTTGCTTAAGCATTTGCGACGGTCTTTACCTGAGAACCAATTTTGCTGCTGTGCTCTTGATGTAGATATCGGCATGTGGTGTTAATCTAATAGCACCAGTGATACCCACACACATTGTACCTCTTGTAGGTTGCAGAGATATGATTTCTTATCCACTGCTCTCCATTAAAAGAGGGCACCTTAGCATTGGTCTAATTACACTGTGTCACAAAATTTCAACAAAGTCGTGACCAAATGAATCTGACACCTAATCTTTATGTAAATCCAAACGCTGAATCCGAATATGAAGTCGGAACGGTCAAAAGTAGAACAGTTTTCGAGATATTTACGAGAAAATCGAGAAAATTACCGTTATTTGCTCTTTTCAACTTATTTTTTTAAAACCAAACAATAAATTTTTTTTAAATTTTATCACTTAAAACGTTAGCTTATTTCAATACGAACATTTTGTGCCCAATAGGATCCAGATCGGTGCAAAAATGACAAAGTTACAGTAGATTTAATAAATTATCCCATTTTTCGATTTTTTTTTAAAAAACACAAGTAAATATACAAAGCTAAATGTTAGTAATGAAAAGTGGGTTAATTCACTAAATCTTCTGTAGCTTTGTCATTTTTGCACCAATCTGGGTCTTGTTGGGCGCAAAATGTTCGTATTGAAATAAAATAATGTCCTATGTAATAAAACATTATATTTTATAATAGTTTGGTTTAAAAAAAATAACTTGAAAAGAGCAAAATTGCAAAAAATCATCAAATTTTTCATGAAGTTTGAACTTTTGTCCACTGTAATTCTGTCATTTCTTGACTAATCTTCACAAGCGACCCATGGTTATTTTAGTATTTTTATTATCTTTCATTAAAAAAAAAGAAATACACAAATCGACGAATAGTTTTGAAGATATTTTGATTTAAGTGACATCATCTTTTTTAAAAATACAAATAACGCTTATTTTCGAATATCTCGAAAACTGTTCTACTTTTGACCATTCTGACTTCATATTCGGATTCAGCGGACAATTGTACATAAAGATTAGGTGTCAGATACATTTGGTCAAAAAACTGTCACGTAGTGTTATCGTACCATACATCCAGTAGATGATAGGCTCCACCTTCTTCTTAAAAGTTCTTCTACAGGTGCAAAAAGCACATAACGACTTTTTCATCCTTACCTCTGTATTTCTTTTCCAAGAAAGCTTTAAGTCCAGGATCACACCTAGGTAATTCGCCTCATTAGATTTTTCCAGGGTGATTCCATCTAATTTGCGAAGAACAACCCTGTCTATCTTAGTTCTTTTTGTGAACAAGGCCAGTTCGGTTTTAGCGGAATTATCTACCAGACCGTTGTACTATGCCCACCTCGAGAGAATCTTAAGCGCTAATTCCATGAGCTCGCTAATCGTTGGTAAAAATTAGATTAGAATCACAACGTTGTCAGCGTAGGCAACCTTGATAGCTATTCTGTTGAATGACGCGAGGATCTTATTTATAACCAGATTTCGCATTTGGGAAGAGATAATTTCCCCTTATAGAATGCCCTTGTAAGGACTTTCCTAGCTTCACCATCCCCTTTTTCGAGACAATCGCCTTGATTTCCAGCATGTTGCCTGTCCATGGAGTATTCTGTATGTCCGTGCCTGTATTTTGCCAGGCATGAAGGATTTATCATATTTGGACGTCATTAAACGTCAAAAACTGTTTTTTATATAGTATTATATCTTAAACCAAAGAACTTAAAATCAGGATAAACTCATTTTGCCAATACACAATAGTTCAAAACTGAACTACGTTACGTTACTTCGGAATTGTCAGGTGTTGGCATTATTTTTTGTAGTTTTTTCCCATTTAAATTAAGATAAAACCGAAACATGTCGCCATTAGGCACGTCTCCGAAACAGAAAATGCAAATTCCTTCATTTGAGTCTGCAATTCCAATAATGTAAGAGACAAAAAAGTTGAAAGAAAGAATGAAAGTATGAAAGTATGAGTAAGTGAGGTTGATATTTTTAGAAATAGAATTGTAGTGCTGGAAACTGTCAAAATTTATTCTGTAGAAACTATGAATATTCACATGTATCAAAAACAATTTCTATTAACAAGACAAACCGACATTTAAAATCCTACTGATGATAACACTAACTGGAGTGTTTGAAACCGGTATGGAAATACCAGAAATGTCTATAGTTTTTAGAAATAACATTTTTCTTCCGAATTTTTTAACATAAACCCATATACCCAAAAATATCACTAAATTAAAATTTTCTCTTTTTTAATTCCAGTTAAAATCTGTGCAAAATCAAACCCTGGAATTACGTTTAACTATGGGTCAAGTCGAGTTAAATGTAATGGGTTCTTTGAAAAATTTACAAAATTGTGTGTTAATGCATGAAGATGATATAAATGATATTAATGATTTAATTTTAGTAAGTTTTACTTTATTTGCTAAGGCGTCCCGGAGAACATTGTCGGAGCGTTTGACGTTTTTTTTTAATATGAGAGAAGAAACCGAACAAAGACGACACTATGCTTTTCTTCAAATTAAAATTTATTATTTTCCATCACTGGTTCTCTAAATCTTCCACTCTCTCACTCCAGTGTTGCCACATAGGTAAACGAAAACAATCGAATTTTGTATACAAATCTGGCAAAATTGGAGTGGTAGGAAGATTGAAAGAAACCGTTTCGAAACTAGTTAGGTTTGGATGGATGATGTTACGGTGTTACCGACATTGTTCTGCGAATACGCATACACTGAAAGAAAAAAATCAGATTTTCTTTTTCCTCTCCAGAAAGCTGGTCAAATGAAACTTAAAGCCATGCAAAGAGTGGCATTTTTCCGTCGTCAAGTTATCTACAAAGAATGGGAACATAAAGTGGTTGGTGCCAATATAGAATATCTAAAAAACATGTTATATGTCATTGGAAAATGTAAAGTTTCTATGGAATTTCTAAATATTCTAAGAAATTGGCAAAAGGTGCAAGCTGATAAACAAAAAAATCTTAATACGGTGGGTCTATTGGAAAGAAAGTCGGAAGAGAAGCTTATTGCGTTTAGAAAGCAATTAATAAGATTGTAAGTTTTTTATAATTATTATTTTTTTGATATTGATTTTTTAATTGCTTCATTTAAGGAATGATAAAATATCGAAAACTCGTCAACAAATTGAGGAAAAGAAACAGGCTAATAAACGGATAAATCGTCAGATTGATGAAGTTAAAGTGGCTGTAGCATTTTCCACGAGCAATCGAGATTTTATGATAGAAGAGAAAAAGAGAAGAGAACAAAATGAAAAGTAAGTTATAATAACACAGTGATACAAAATCGAACTTTCCGAATCGGAATGGGATAAAACCAAAAGCAACTGAAAGTTAATATTTTACATAACAAAACCTAAAGACAGTTTAGCGCTAGTTTTTTTCACACATTTAAAGTTGGTCACGTTAAAGCATTTTAACATTTTGTGTCCTAAACATGCCCTACTTTAGGGGTCCCTAGAGGGACCCTTATTGGACATGTGGGGTTAGCGTCCAAAATTAAGCTCGAATTGTTGTCAGCTATAACCGGTATGAAATTCTCTTAAATCGATAGAGTATAGCCAAATTTTTAAAAATAAACAACTGTGCACCGTTGCATATGATTGTTATTAAAAGGCAATTAAAATATTAATCATACACCTAGCGCTGAACTAACAAAAAACTTTGAGGGGTTTGTTATGGAATATATCACCTTTCATTTGCTTTTGGTTTCATCCCATTCCGATTTTGGTTGTTGCACTGTGTAATTACAAATAATTTAATAATTTAAACCTAATCGAGAACTGGTAACAATGACCGTCGTCTCGTTGTAGCAAAATCGACCATGGGTTCTTGTAAGAATCGAACCCACGACCCCCTGGTCCTTAGGCTAGCACACTACCACTACCCTTATATTTACTAAGTTTAATAATTTTTTTTTTATAGAATGGAAAAAATCAAAAAACATCGTAATTTAATTGATACCGTACGTCATGATTATGCTCATATTTTGGAATTAAAAACCATTTTGGAATTACAACGTCTGCGTACATATCCTACATTGGGTCCAAATCCTGATCATTGTTTAGGTTAATATATTTTTTTATTATTTTATAAGTTTTTTCTTACCCTTAAATTACATTTATACAAATTTATATAATATAATTCATTGTCATTTTATTACAAAACTTCATTAAAAAATAAAATATATTAACAGCATTACAATCATTGTATGGACAAATAACCAGGACCAATATAATCTGGAAAGAAAATAAAAAAAGGGTTTTTTATTACAAAAATTTTATAAAATGGTATAGAAACTTTAATTTTAAAAAACTTTATACGAAGTGGACTAAGAAGAATATTCGGAAACATTTCCTTAATTTTGATCAAGGTGGCATCACTGACTAAACACAACAGTAGGGTTTTATGACTAAAACCGTGGGGAATAAGAATATAAGCGGTTCTCACCCTTGATAGAAAACACAAAAAGAATCGGAGAAATGAAGAATACAAAAAAATGTTTGACAGATACAACAACAAAATACATGTATTTCTGTCAAACATTTTCTTGTGTTCTTTATTTATCCGATTCTTTTTTTGTTTTCTATCAAGGGTGAAAACCGCTATAGATTTTAAGCTAACTTTAACTTAACATGACAACTCTGTTTTCTTTTCATAATTGTTCGAAACCATAAAATTTTCCTATTTTCCTTATAGCGCTTTATATTATTTGACTCTGTCTAAAACAAAATGAAACATTGGCACAAAATAACATTTTTATTAGCTGTCACTAGCGTCGCGTCTGTTAAGTCTTTGACACCGCATTTTTAAAATGTCTGTGTTAATTATTTTTGTTACAACAACAAATTGCATATTAATAATTTCAAGTTATATGGATTTTTTTTTTGTAAATATCATCAGTTAGTCAATTTTACAAAGTTATACGAAAATTTTGTGCAGTGTATTATTGTGTTAACTAAACACACCTCATGCAAAACAAAACAACAATCAGCTGTTGTTAGTTTCCGTTTTAATTGCCGCCTGTTTTTGCTTAAAAGTAAAAATTGTAATTGTAAAATATTTTTTTTTAAACTAAAGGTAAAAATCAGTGTTAATATCTGTGGTAAAGTGAAATAAGAAGAAAAATAATCTGAGATTCTAAAGATTTTACTGAAAAGAGAAATTTCCATAACGGGAATGTGTCAGAATCTTTAGAGTTGTTTTTATACAAAAAAAAAAAAAGTTTTTGATCCCTTATTTTTTTCATACGATCGGAATTGATCGGAATTTCATAATTTGTGTACACTGAAGATAAATAGTTTGTCTAATTAGCATTAACAATTGGTTAACAGGGGAGGTTTCTTTTGAGGCAGGAGAATAAAAACAATCAACGAATCAACAATTTGAGAATTTAAAACTGCCTAAGAATTTGTAAATTTTTCTGCACAAAAAAATGTTTCAGAATCTGAAGAGAAGTATATACAGAAAAATGTCTTAAAATCGGAAATTTGTTTTATACGAAAAAAAATGTCTCGGAATCTGCGAATTTGTTTTTATAGGGAAAAATTTCTTAGAACTGAGAAGTTTGCAAAAAATGTCTTTAAATCTAAGAATTTTTCTATGTGAAAAAATGTCTCAGCATCTATCAATTTTTCTGTGCGTAAAAATGTTGTAGAATCTGAAATATTTCCTTATACGGAAAAATGTCGCAGAATCTTAGAACTTTTTTTTTTTTGAAAAATGTCTTAGAAACTGAAAAATTTTCTATAGGGCAAAATGTCTCAGAATCTGCGAATTTTTCTATAGGAAAAATCGGTTAGAATCTGAGAATGTTTCTGTTGGAGAAATGTCTTATATACCACGACTTTGTATGGGCAAACAGAGAATTGTTTTGTTAAGAAAACTGTCACTGAATCTGAGAATTTTTTATACAGAAAAATTTCCCAGAATCTGAAAATTTTTCTATACGGAAAAATGTCGCCGAATCTGATTTTTTTTGTACGGAAAAATGTCTCAGAATTTATGAATTTTTTTATACGATAAAATGTCTCAGAACCTTAGACTTTTTTTCAGAATCTAGAAATTTTTCTATAGCTAAAATCGGTCAGAATCTGAGAATTTTTCTATAGGAGAAAGGTTTTATTATCTATGACTTTTTGTATAGGAAAGCTGAAATCATAGAGAAACATAGAGGCGAAGGCGTCAAAAATTGAGCTGTCAAAGTACAACTTGTATACATGTATTTGTTGACAAACTACGACTTGTAAACATGTATTGTGTGGTGAATTCACATCGACAACGTACGTGTGAGAAATTAGAAAAAGATAGTGATGTTATTTTTTCTTTCACCTTCGCCTCTATGTTTCTCTATGGCTGAAATTTTTTTGGTGGGAAAACTGTCACTGAATCTGAGAATTTTATACGGAAAAATGGCCCATAATCCGAAAAGTTTTCTAAACGAAAAAATAAACATAAAATTTTTTTGTACGGAAAAATGTCTCAGAATCTACGAATTTTTCTATACGGAAAAATGTCGCAGATTTGGAGAATTTTTTTTACGGACAAATGTTTCAGAATTTATAAATTTTTTTATACGAAAAAATGTCTCAGAATCTGAAAAATTTTCTATACGTAAAAATGTCTTAAAATCTAAGGATTTTTCTAAAAATGTTTCAGCATCTGACAATGTTTTTATGCGGAAAAATGCCACAGAATCAGATAATTGTTCTATGCGGAGAAATAACCCAAAATCTGATAATTTTTCTATACGGAAAAATGCATCAGAATCTAAAAAGCTTTCTATAAGGAAAAATGTCTCAGAATCTACAAATTTTTCTTTACGAGAAAATGTCTCATAATCTAAGGATTTTTCTTTACGAAAAAATGTCTCAGAATCAGAGAATTTTTCTATACAGGAAAATGTCTTAGAATCTAAGAATTTTTCTATACATAAAAATGTCTCAGAATTTGAGCATTTTTTATGTGGAAAAATCCCAAATAATCTGAGAACTCTTCTATGTGGAAAAATGTCTTAGATTCGGATAATTTTTTTATTCGGAAAATTGCATCAGAATCAAAAATTTTTTGTACAAAGAAAATGTCTCAGAATCTACGAATTTTTCTATACGAGAAAATGTCTCAGAATATAAGAGTTTTTTTATACGAAAAAAATGCATCAGAATTAAAGAATTTTTCTATGGGGAAAAATATCTTGGATTCTAAGAATTTTCCTATACGGAAAAATGTCTCAGAAAGAATTTTTTTATGCGACAAAATGCCACAAAATCAAAGAATAAGTCTATGCGGAAAAATGTCTAAGTATCGTACTATTTTCTTATACGGAAAAATGGATCAGAATCAAAAAACTTTTCTATAAGGAAAAATGTCTCAGAATCTACGAGTTTTTCTATACAAGAAAATGTCTCAGAATCTAAGAATTTTTCTCTACGAAAATATGTCTCAGAATCTGAGAATTTTTTTTAATAAAATGTTTCAGAATCTGAAATGTCTCGGAATCTGAAAATTTTTCTATTGGCAAACATTTTTCTATTTGGCAAAATGTCTCAGAGTCTAAAAATATTTCTATACGGGAAAATGTCTTAGAATCTGAGAATTTATAATACGAAAAAAAATTTCTCAGAATATGAGAATTTTTCCATATAAAAAAATGTCTTAAAATCTGAGAATTTTTCTATTCGAAAAAATTTCTTTAAATCTAAGAACTTTCTACGGAAAAATGTTTCAGACTTTAAGAATTTTTCTATACGATAAAATGTCTCAGAATCTGAGAATTTTTCTATACGGAAAAATCTCTCAGAATCTGAGAATGTTTCTATACGGAAAAATGTCTTAGAAATTGATCATTTTTCTATACGGAAAAATGACTTACAAGGGAAGTCTCCCTGGTGTCACCCTCCGATCTTCATGAAATTTGGATATGTTGTTAAGAACGAAAATTAATTCGACACGTATTTTTTTATAGCGGCCCAAACTCATTTTTAGGGAGGGTCGATTTGTTTGGGGGGAAATTGACCTTTTTCAGTTTTTTACGATTTACGCATATTTAAACAAAATTAATATAGGCATGTGTGGTATCGGATTAAAGGTATTAAAAATACCTATCTCGTGGTGCTAACAACGGGCCGATTAAGTTAATATTTTTCGACTTATTAACAAAAATGTCCTAACATTTTGGTATTTTACTCAATATGACGAAAAGTTGTGCATGTTTGGACACGTTCTTAGCACACGTAGATAGGTTTTCCAAAGACCTTTCATTTGGTATGTAACATGACAAGGTTTCTTTGCATAATATAGGAGATAAACGAAAAAAATTAAAAAATGGCCCTGTCTTCCCCCCTCCTTTTTACCCCCTAAATATGAATTTGGGCCGCTAAAAAAAATACGTGTCCTTTTATTTTTTCTGCTCTACAAAATAAAACCAATTCCATAAAGATCCGCGGGTGACACTAGGGAGACTTCCCTTGTTAGAAGCTATTAATTTCTATACGGAAAAATGTCTCAGATTCTGAAAATTCTTCTAAATGTCTCCAAAAGATGTCTGGTAATTTTTCCGCACAAAAAAAAAGAAGATAATTCCAATGATCGAATTTCATAGTATTAATGAACAAATTCATAAAATTTATTAATTTTTGCATAATACTTATAAACTTTTTCATAGTATTTATGAATTAATCATAATATGTGAAATTTAAGAACTACATATTTAAAATTAGTTCATAAATGCTATGAAAAAGTTCAAAAATTTAATGAAAAAGTTCATTATTTTTATGTATTTTCGTTCATTGGCAAATATTTTTTTTCTGTGCGTATAGAAAAAATCTATATACTAATGATTTTTTTTTTGTATAGAAAAAATTTCAGATTTAGAGACATTTTTCCGTTTAGAAAAAAATCTTAGATCTTGACCTATTTTTCCGGGTAGAATAATTCTCAAATTCTGAGGCATTTATCCTTATAGAAAAATTCTCATGTTGGAAAATATCTTTATCCAAAAAATTGTCTTAGAATGTGAGAATTTTTTGTTCAAAGTGTTTTACTACTTACCTTGTTATTTTAAATTTATTAGAACTTTTACGAAATTGCTCATGATGCAAATACTTTTGTATGCCAATAACAAAATTTCGTATATAAGCATCATAATTCATTGTCTCCAAACTCCAGTCCAAGCACGGATAAGCACCACTTTTCAAAACATCGTTAAAATAATAACGGCTATCATTTAAGAAATTCCATTCATTTAAAGAAAAACATTTACCTAAAAATCGAAATTATCAAATAAATTATTGAAATCTTTAAAAATAATTCCCTAACTTACCCGATAAACAAGCCTGTCGAAATTTCATAGCTATCGGCAATACCATTTTTTGTTTTCCGCCCTTTAATATCGATAATAAATCCATTAAAATAGCTGGAATATAATGTAACAAATATACGGCCAGATCGTGAAAGATAAAACTTTTACGATATTGAAAATATGGATACATTAATAGTTTTTTAGTGGGATATATACGAGACCACTTTAGGGTTAAGTTGCCTAATTGCTGCCAGGTTATGGGATTGCTAGCACCAGACGTAGAATTGGATATATAAACTCTGGAAGTTTAAAAAACAACATTAAATTAGCCGAATATTAGTTTAACTTCAAAATCGACCTACTTTCTCAGTGTTGCTCTTTGTGCGGTCATAATCATTGAGTTAACCACAAAATCAACGGGTATAATGTCACATACAACATTTTTATCCCCCAATATACTGCTTATAGAACCTTTACCTATTTCCATCATAATACCGGTAATACCTTGTATATTGTCAATCCATCCCGGATATGGTTCACGATATGCAGCTGTGACTATAGATGGTCTAACAATGACTATCGGTATGAGATCTTTGTAATCATTAACTATTTGTTCTGCTATGGATTTGGTAAACGTATAGGTATTTGGATGAGGGCCCTGAAAAATTTATAATGGAATTATTTTCAGTGTTTTTTGGTGGGATTTTATTTACAAACCTTAATATAATTGGCCAAACTATCAAAATATTCATCTGGTATTTTTAAAGTACAATCAACAAAATGTTTCCAATTTACTGGAGGCAATGTAGGATATATCTCCTCATCTACATATTTGCGACCGGGATTACAGTAGGCTGTTGAGACATAAACAAAACTCTGAAAATATATTAAATTTTTAAAAAAATATTATATCAAAATGTTTCTAAAATATTTTTTGGATCAAAAATTCTATAATTCTAAAGCATTTTTCTCAACACACAAAAAAAATTTCCAATGAACGACTTTCATAGTATTTATGAACAAATTCAAACAATTTATTAACTTTTTCATACTATTTATAAACTTTTTCATAGTATTTATGAATAAATCAAAATATTTGAAATTTAAGAACTATTTAACATTTTTCATAAATACTATGAAAAAGTTTATAAATATTATGAAAAAGTTAATAAATTGTATGAATTTGTTCATAAATACTATGAAAATCGTTCATTGGATTTTTTTTTTGTGTGAAGATTCTAAAACATTTTTCCGTATAGAAAAGTTTTAAGATTTTGAGTAATTTTTTCATATAGAAAAATTCTCAAATTCTGGTATTTTAAGACATCTTTCCGTATAGAAAAATTATCAGAATCTAAGTAATAGTTCTGTATAGCAAATCTCTCTAAGGATTCTTTTCTTATGAAAAAATTTTCGATATCTGAGACACTTCTTTTTTCGAAAATTCTCAAATTCTGAGGCACTTTTCCTAATCGAAAACATTGCAGATTCTGTGACATTTTCCGCACGGAAAACTCTAAGATTCTGTGACATTATTTCGTAAAGAAAAACTCTCAGGTTCTGAGACATTTTTTCTTATAGAAAAACTCTTAGGTTCTGTGGCATTTTTTCGTAACTCTCAGATTCTATGACATTTTTTCGTATTGAAAAATTCTCAGATTCTAAAACATTTTTCCGTATAGAAAAATCCTCAGATTCTTTTTTATGTGTAGCAGTAGCGCTTTAACCTTTAGGGCACACTGGGCACGTGCCCAGGGCCCCGACCTCAAGGGGGCCCCCAGAAGTAGAAAGTATAACATATTATTTCGGACTTTTACTACATATTTTATCTGATAAAAATTTTTTAGAGTGTATTTTTGGTTTCCTTGGTTGGTAATCAGTTTATAGTGAGTGTCGCTGTCAGACTGAATTTATAATATGAAGAGCAGTCAAATTTACTTTTTATGTAAATCTTTATTGGGGGATCCCTAGAATTGTCAAACTTGAAGTCATTCAACAAGTGACATGATTTTTGTTTTTGTTAGCGTCCAACCTGAATCAAATTGCGTCGCGTAAGGCGTAACGCCCAATAATTTTTCGTTTCTAATATTTTAATGTGACGTACCTAAATCAAACGGACGTAAAAATTTAAAATTTGATGTGTTTGTTTTTGTTTTTTTTTTACGTCTTGCGCGACGCAATTTGATTCAGGTTCGACCCTTAAAATAAATTATTTAAGACAATTAACACAAAAGTGTTCGATTAAAACCAAGGTTGGCAATCGATACCCACCCAAAATAACGGTATTTGGCTATTGTAGCGCAACCAATAAAGATATGAACGTTTTTAAAAGCGATTATGAAAGTAGATAAAATTTCTAGTATTTTTGATTTGATACTGCGTGTTTGTACCGGTTGCTTTTCGAAATATAGGCCAATACCTTTATAATACCGTTTGAAACGGTATTTTAAAGGTATTGGCCCATATAACGAAGCTGAACCGGTACAAACACGAACTAACACATCAAAAATACTATAAATTTCATCTACTTTCATAATCGCTTTTAAAAATGTCCATACCTTTATTGGTTGCGATACAATAGCCAAATACCGTTATTCTGGGTGGGTATCGATTGCCAACCTTGATTAAAAGCGCTCGTTTTCACAGCTAAAGAGAATAATAAATAAATTACGAACTACCATGTCACAAGAACGGCTAACTAATTTATCAATTATGTGCATAGAAAGTGATGTCCTCCAAAAAATAGAATTTGAAGATATAATTTAAGATTTTGCAGAACAAAAATCACGAAAGATCTCTAAGCCCGGCCGAAGGCCGCTACGCAGAAAAGATTTTTTTACGAAAATTCTAAAAAAAAAATTTTTTTCTCAAAAAAAAAAAATGTTTGCCTTTTATGAAAGATATTTCAGTTACCTTTCGAATGACACCAATATTTCAAACGAAATATTGGTAAATCGAACGATAAATAACGAAGATATAAGCAAAAAATTTCATGTCGAGATAACTCGCTAAATACGTGTCGCCGACAACTTCGAAATCATCGTTAAAAGGGCTATTTTCAATTTTTTTCTTTTTTTTTGGACCAATGCCAGTAAACTCAACTTGTTCCCAAAATAGAAGTACTATTTTATTTTACAACGTATTTAATATACAAAAAGTAAAAACTTATGTAATTTATGCAATAACACTTACAAGGAAGGTCTTTCACAGGGCACCCACCGATTGTGCTGAAACTTGCATATGGGATAGAGGCGAGCAAAATAAGAGGTCCTGTTATTTTATAGCTGCCCAATCACTTAAGCGGGTCAAGGGAGAGGGGGAAAAACGGGTCCAAATTCGGCTTCATTAATTTCGTTATTGTCAAATATGTAAAATCGTTAGGGTAGTTTATATGTAGATGTATATACGTATGACCACCAAAATCATATATAATAATCTCTATCAAAATTAAGCTGACCAGTATTTTTTCGTTTGGCGAATTCCTGCTAAGTAGTTCGGCTTTTATAGGGATTTTCCTGAAAGATCTTGAATTTGTACCAAAAAAACTATAATAAATATAAATTTAAAAGCTTTTTCTTGTCATTCGATTTTTAATTTTTTTTCCAGTGGGGCCCCCAAATACTTGTGTGCCCAGGGCCCCCGGCATACCTTAACCCGGCCCTGATGTATAGAAAAATTCATAGATTCTGTAACAACTAGATATTGAAAATAACTCACCGACTCTGGGCCATTTTTCCATATAGAAAAAAATTTCAAATCCTAAAATATTTTTCTCAGATTCTGAGAACATTTTCCGTATACAAAAATTATTTTATTCTTGAAATTTTTCCGTGGGAAAGTTCTCTGATTCTGATTTATCAGACTTAGAGACTTGTTTCCGTTTAGAAAAATTTTCAGAATCTGAGACATTTAAGCGCTTGCAAAAGTTCTAAAATTCTGAAGACATTTTTCGTATACAAAAATTCATAGATTCTGTGACATTTCTTCTTAGATTCTGAAAAATTTCTGTATAGAAAAATTTTCAGATCCTGAGACATTTTTCCGTATATAAAATTTTTCCGATTTTGAGACATTTTTCTGTATAGAAAAATTCTTAGATTTTGAGAAATTTTTCTGTATAGAAAAATTCTTAGATTTTGAAAAATTTTTCTGTATAGAAAAATTTTTAGATTCTGAGAGAATTTTTTTAGAAAAATTCTTAGATTCTCGGAGATTTTTTCGTACAGAAAAATTCTTAGATTCTGAGACACTTTTCCCAGAAAAATTCTCAGATTTAAAACGTTTTTCCCGTAACGAAAAATTCTCATATTTTGAGACATTTTTTCGGTATAGAAAAGTTCTCAGATTCCCAGAAAATTCTAAGATTCTGAGACATTTTTTCTATATAGACCAAATCTCAGACTCTTTTTTTACGCAGAGAAAAATTCTCAGATTCTGAAACATTTTTCTCGTCTAGAAAAATTCTCATATTTTGGAAAATTTTCCGTATAGAAAAATTCTAAGATTCTGAAAAATTTTTCCCGTTTATAAAAATTTTTAGATTCTGAGACATATTTCCGTATAGAAAAATTCTCATATTTTCAGCCATTTGTTCTTTATAAAAAAATTCTTAGATTTTGAAAAATGTTTCCGTATAGAGAAATTCCCAGAATATGAGATATTTTTCCGTGTAGAAAATTTCTCAGATTCTGAGACATAATTCCATATAGAAATATTCTCAGATTTTATATAAAAAATTTCCGTATAGAAAATATTATTCCGTATAGAAAAACTCTTAGACTCTGAGACATTTTTCCGTATAGAAAAAGTTTTAGATTCTGAGGCATTTTTCCGTATAGAAAAGTTTTCAAATTCTGAAACATTTTTCCGCAAAGAAAAATTCTCAGATTATGAAACATTTTTCTGCATCGAAAATTTTCAGATTCTGTTAATTTTCCCCATAAAGAAAAGTACTCAGATTCTGAAACATTTTTCCCGTATAGAAAATTTCTTAGAATCTGAGACATTTTTTATGTATAGAACAATTCTCAGATTCTGAGACTTTTTTCCGTAGAGAAAAATTCTCAGATTCTGAGACATTTTTCCATATCGAAAAATTCTCAGATTCCGAGAAATTTTTGCCGTAGAAAAAAATTCTAAGATTCTGAAACATTTTTTCGGTATATAAAAATTCTCAGATTCAGAGACATTTTTTCGTTTAGAAAAATTCTCAAATTTTGAGAAAATTTTCCGTATCGAAATATAGAAAAATTCTTAGGTTCTGAGACTTTTTTTCCGTACAGAAAAATTCTCAGATTCTGAGTCATTTTTTCCGTATAGAAAAATTCTCAGATTCCTAGAAATTTTTGCCGTAGAGAAAAATTCTATGAATCTGGGACATTTTTCAGTAAAGAAAAATTTTTTAATTCTGAGACATTTTTCCATATAGAAAAATTCTTAGATTCTGAGAGATTTTTGTGTATGAAAAAATTATCAGATTGAGACAGATTTTGATACATTTTTTAGCATAGAAAAATTTTCAGATCCTGCAAAATTTTTCAGCATAGAAAAGTTCTCAGATTCTGACACATAGTTCCATATAGAATATTTTCTCAGATTCTGAGCCATCTTTTCGTATTCTAAGAATTTTTTTTTTTGTACAAAAAAATTTTGAGAATTTTTTTTGTATAGAAAACCTCTAACAAGGGAAGTATCTCAACCCTTATGAACCGATTTGCATGAAACCTAAAATATAAATAAAAGAGACAATTCTAAGGTTGGGGTGTCTTGGCTTATCAAACATATCGGGGATTTAGGGGTTCAAAACATGGGTAAAAAAATGGCGAAAAAATCGATTTTTGGATTTTCAGAAACTATATGATGTTTTAATGGCTATTCATGAAAATGTGTAAATTTTGGGGTGTATTTACATGAAGACATTGACCTACGATGTTCATATGAATACGAAATAATCTTTACTAAATTTAACTCGATGCGTATATTTGCTCTAGACGATATTCCTGTTAGTTCGGGAGTTATCGAAATTTTCCTGAAGGTCCACACTGTTTCATAAGGGGACAACGAAATTTTAAAACACTGATATGGCCGATAAGCCGAGACACCCCAACCTTAAAATCGTTTCTTTTATATGTATTTTAAGTTTCAGGCAAATCGGTTCATAAGGGTTGAGATACTTCCCTTGTAAGATTATTTAAGATTAACCTGATGATTACTTTTTTTTTGCATATATTCTTTCTACTCACCTTAAGCCATAACATTTCTTTACATAATTCCAATAAATTCCAGGTTGCTATAGCATTAACCGTAGCTGCTACTTTAAGCCGTTCATTAAATCTTACAGTAGCGGCACTATGAAAAATAATATTTACAGTAGCACACAACATCTCTTTATCTGCATTACTCAGACCTGTTTTTTGTGCAATGTTTTTTTTTTTAAACAAGTGAGAAAGTTTTAAGTCAATTTTCATAAAGTTAATAAATCTTAAAAAAACATACCAAAATTTTTATTCTCTATATTTCCCGCCAAAAATTGAAGCTTTTGTAATCTCTGCGGATATGTGGAACGTACCCGCTCAAATATTTTATGTTTTTTAAACTCTTGAAAACGTTGCGCTACAGTTTTACCATTTTTCTCACGTATTAATATATAAATGCATTTTACTTTGGGAAAACTCCACAGCAGCTTTTCCAATAATGTTTTACCTACAAAACCAGTGGCTCCTGAGTGGTTTAAAGTTGTTTGGAAAAACACAGAAGAAAAAATGATAAAAAAAGAAAAACATGAATGAAAATTGGGTTGCATGATCGTTTTGGTTCAATTATGAAAGTTTTTTTTATGATTTTTTTAAATATGATGAAAGAAAATGTATTAGATAAGATTAGATGGAAAATTTAGCAAATAAATATTATAAACCGTAAAAAAATGGATTAGATTTGATCTAATTTGTTTGGATCTAAAAATTGTATCTGTCCGAGTAAAAATGTTTTGATATAATCATATAGTTTTTAATATAAATAAATATATCCATCATTTGATCCCAAAAATGGAGGATCCAAAAATATATGATTATATCTTATTAGAACAAATTTGATATAATTAGATGTAATTAGATCCCAAAAATGGAACGGTAAATTTCATCTTATTTGATATTAAAGATCATATTAGATCTAATAAGATATAATTATATATTATTAAATCTTATTAGATCTAATTTTTTATAATATCAAATTAGATAATATTAACCATATCAAATTTTATCTAATAAGATATATTCATACATTTTTGGATCCTCCATTTTTGGGATCAAATGATATATGGCGCCATATTACTTTTTTTAGTCGGGTTATCAGATACAGTTGATATGTGTAATTATATCGTATCAGATCAGACCGGATCTTATCTTTTAATTTTCAAAATATTTTTTTTTTAATTATCGTAAATTATCATATTGAAATCATAAATTTATATAATTTCTAAATTTTTGTTCTAAATTTCCAAAATATTATTTACTCACCTGTTACAAATATAACTGTATCATCGTAAAATTCCATTATTCGTTTTGTTAAATTATTTTTTTTTTTTAAACAATAATAAATTCGTTTTTTTTTTCTATATTTCAAAAGAAATCAGTTGAATTTTTTTTTTTTTTAATTTAGTGCTATTTTATATTTTTATGTGATTTTTTTTTTAAATTTTAACGTTTTAACACTTCAAAGCCTTTAAATCAACTGAAAATTTAGTTGCATTAAAGAAAGTGTGTAACCTGATGGAAAAGCTTTTCTTATTTTCTTATTGCTAAAATGTCTAACAAGTTCCACTTGTTGTAAAACAGATAACACAAAATAAAATAATGTCATAGATAGACCAAGTCGACCATATATTGCGGTACTTATCTGATTATTCTAAAAGGGGTCTATACACTTAAAGATAAATGCTTCATCATATTGATGAAACGGTTTCATCACTTGCTGTCGTCAATTTGATGACAAATTTCATCAAACTTTTATTATTAAATGATGACACATTTCATCAGATAATGTCTTAGTTTCTGAGATATTTCTCAGATTAGACATTTTTTCTATGCAAAAAGTCTCAGATTCTGAGACATTTTTTCCATGCAAAATGTCTCAGATAAGACATTTTTCTATGCAAAAAGTCTCAGATTCTGAGACATTTTTTCTATAGAAAAAGTCTCAGATTCTGAGACATTTTTTCTATAGTAGATTTCTATCGTAGATTTGTCTTAATGTCTAAAATTTTGAGAATTTTTTTTTAGGATTTCCTTTTAGAACAATGTCGAAGTGGCCTAAGTTTTCGCCGGTCAAACTGATATGATCCTTCGGTAGTGTTTGCCGGAAAAAAGTCCCTAGTCCCATTTGAACCGATTGGTTCTAAATTTAATTATATCATGCGCGGGTACAAGGGAGGGGAAATGTGAAAAACTTAAAAAAAATTCAGCGAAAAAAAAATTTTGATGAAAAAAAAAATCCGCGAAAAAAAGTTTTTGTGTAAAAAAATATGTTTGTACTTGCTTAAATACCATTCGTTATCATATTTTGTTCATATATGTGCACCAAAAGCTTAATTAAAGTATTTTTAAGTTATGTTGAATGTACCAACATTTTCGAGGTTTTTTTAACAATTTCATTCATAACTTTTGAGCCGCTGAACCGATATAGCTCAAATGCAATACCATATTTCCCAGGAGTACAGTAAGCAAATATGCTTAGTCGCAGTGATAACTGTTTAATACTTTGGCAGTGATCGCCATTTCAACAGACGGAAACACAGAGAATGTCTAAGAATCGATCACTGATCATTAATAAGTATACATACCTAATGGGGGTCCTAGACCGACATTTCGATGAGTTACAAACGGAATGACAAACTTATAGAAAATATAACTTTTTTTCTAATTTTGAAAACGTAGGGGTCGGGAAAGTTGCCTTTTAGGGTCGATATTAACACACAAACATAATGGTACAATGGCTTTGGGTTCCTTTTTTGACTTTAATATCGGAAAGTTCCGAACAAAGTGAAAAAACATTTTTTTTTTTGCTTAAAATATTAGTTTATATTTGGAAATTACTGAAAAAGTATTTTTATGGTAAAAAAAAATTTTTGGTCTGTAAATTTTTTTTATTTTTTGTTTCTTTTTTAGAAAAAAAAATATATTTTTTATTAGTTTTTGATGAAAATATAACATTAACCCGTGGAGCCCGGCGATTTTAAAATCGGTCTTACAGTTTTCGAGACATCGCTATTTTAAGTTTTCCAAAAATAGCGGACATTTTTTAATAAATTTCAATTAGCGATATCTCAAAAACCGCTTGACCGATTTGAGAAATTTTTTGAAATTTGTATTCAGCATAAAAATTAATAAAAATAATGTATCGCAAGATATTTTTTTATTGTTTAATTTTTCAAAAATTCAAAATTTTGGTGGAAATTTTCCAAAAATCCAAATTTTTGATCAAAGGGCGTAACGGGTTTAAATTATTTGCCTCAAATTAAGTTTAAATGAAAATTTGCCTCAAGCTCTATGAAGGAGTCAAGGGATTTTTTTTTTTTTTTTTAATTTCTTGAAGGTAGAAAAAACGAAATTTTTCGCAAATTTTAATAAACGATATCTCGAAAACCATTCGACCGATTTTAGATATTTTTTTGATATTGCGTTAAATATGATGTGCCGCCAAAAAAACAGTGTAAAATGTTCTAAGCTAAAATTTACGTTTTATAAAAAAATTTTTTTATAAAATTTTCTGATGATTCTTTTCTTTGACCAAATTAACCCTCTAGCTCCAGTTTTAAGGGGTAATTATTTCCTTTTTTAAAAGAAATACATAAAATTCTAAAAAAGGCTGTTAGAAGGT
This sequence comes from Pegoplata infirma, assembly GCA_963921195.1. NCBI lineage: Eukaryota > Metazoa > Arthropoda > Insecta > Diptera > Anthomyiidae > Pegoplata > Pegoplata infirma. Next base: position 24,134,015 of record OY992536.1, on the reverse strand, counting down.
TAAAATGTTTTAAAAATATGTTGTGCATCACATTTTACTGGGGGTCGTCAAAGAAAGAAAATGTATTTGGCCTATGTAAAATGCTTAAAAAAGTAAAGTTGTAAAACTAGCACATATACCTTTTTTGATATTTTACAAAAATGCTAATATTTTAAAACTTTACATTTTTAAAAATTTTCTATAAGCTGGACGAACTTCCTGCCTTTGATGACCCCTAGTGAAATTTAATGCACAAAGTATTTGTAGAAAATTTTAACCCTCTAACTGGCTTTTTTTATAGACTTTTATGTATTTATTTAGAAAAAGGACAAAAAGTACCCCTAAAAACGGGAAATGGAGGGTTAAGTTGGTGAAAGAAAAGAATCATCATACATTTTTATAAAACTCTTCAGAACATAATTTTTAGCTCAGAAGTATATTTACACGGTTTTTTGTCAAGATTTTTTAACACTGCTTTGGTAAACAAAATAACAAACATTGATTTTTTATATTTGTCCATTTTAAAGCATTTTGAGCATGTCACACAAACTTTTAACCTTTGACAACCCCTAATAAAATTGTATGAGGAAAATATTTGTAGAACATTTTACCCTTTAAATGGACGTTTTATTAGACTTCTGTTTTTAGTTTTTTTAAAAAGGACTAAAACGACCCCTTAAAATGACAGTTAGAGGGTTAATATGCCCTAAGAAAAGAACCGCCATAGAAGTTTTCTAAAGACATCGAACCATATTTTTAAGGTCAGACGTGTTTTTATTAAAGTTTTTTTTGAGGTCTTCCAAACGTCTTTGATTAAAAATTAAAAACTTCAGTGGGCCATAAAAAAAAATTGAACTGACTTACTCGCGTAAGAGAATTACTGTATGTATGTACAAATGTTCAGTAATACTGATCTTGTATGATGTTTTTAAATGGAGATGATTTCGTTTTAAATCAGTCATGCGCAATTCCTATTCCCGCGGGAATAGGCTAAAAAATGCTGCTTGTGCGCTGTCGACACACATACACTATAAAATTCTGTTGCTTGAGCAAATTTGTTGACTTTTCGCTGGCTACTACCCACACAAGCATAAATGTTATAGTATGTGTGTGCGCACCGCTGTTTTAAATTTAGAGCTGTATTATGTTGCGTATTTAGCAAATAATTCTCATAATGTCTACCTGCATACGAATATATAAGACTTTCAGTTTTGCCAATAACGATCTTCAATTTTCCAAATACTTTTGACAAGATCCCGACAAGATCGAAACACGTGTTGAGTAAGTCCTGTAAAATGAACATACCAATTAATTAAAAACAAACAACTATGTTTTAAGTAGGTTTATTTTAGCTCGAGGTCATTATTTCCTTTGCAAGTTCAAACTATGATATTCTCATAGAATAATTTTCAAGAAAATTATTTTTTTTTGTTTTTAATTTATTCATCTTTTTCATTTTTTCAAAACTTAATCGCCACGTGTTTCGGAATTTGTCAGATTCCATTGTCAAGATTATTAATCAGAATTAAAACAAACAACTATAAATTGTTTCTTGAAAACCCAGGAACATTTTTTGGAACACATTCCTATTACAATTGATTCTTTAATACATTCTTCAGTAATCACATCAAACTTTTCTATGTAAAATTATTTTTCAAAAACCTACTTGTTCTAAAAAACAATTGCTTTCGAAACAATTTCAAACTAAAATCATTCAGCCTTACCATAGAAAAATAAAATATAGCTTTTAAGTTTCTATTTCCCTACAAATTGTTTTTGTTTTTAAAATAGACTTTCAAAAAATGTATTGAAAATTTTAAATTTAAAATAAAACTTTTGTTAAAATAGACTTTTTGTTTTCTTGTGGTAAGGGCCATTGATTCTGAAACGTTAAGTAAAATCGGTTTCTGGGTAATATGATGTGTTCTGGAAACGATTATTTGGTACCGAAAATATTTGCTGGAAATTGTTACTTTGACAATATCATTATAATGATTAGTAAAGAAAAGTGTCCTCGAGCTAGAGTAATCTCTTCTCAGAATATACATATTAAAGGTGTCCTTACGACTAAGGCAATTTTTCAAAATCACTTTTTAATACGTGGTAGGGTCCTAAATTGTAGTTTTGTATCTAAAAATGAGTGAGCCAAAATTTGGAGACAATCGGATAAAAATAACTCGTGCCGAAAATGGATTGAAGTTTTGGGACACTCTTATCTGATGAAAAAACACGTTTTTTCTAGTTTTTTGAAAAATATTGGTATATGCTATTTTTTGTTAATTTTTTTGTTAAGTAATATGAAAATGGTAATAAATTACCTTTCCAAAAAGCTTAAAGAAATTCAAATCGGATGAAAAATAAGCATTTTACGCATACATGCCCCAGACCATTGCATGGTTTTTAAAGCCAAAATTTGAAAATTTTCAAAATTTTTAGGCAAAAAAATAAAAAAAAATAAATTTTACTTTATAATTATATTAAATACATGTTATAGATAAAAACTAACAGATATGGTAGTCTAACTTTTTTTTTCATTTGGCGTGGGTAGTGATATAATTCCCGCGGATTCCAAAGAAAATGAGTTTTTCTAAAATAATTTAGCAAATATGGGAAACAATTTTCTGTATTGTATTATACGAAGTGAAATACATAAATTCTGTACATTTTTTTGAGAATTCGGGCATCTTTAACCCCTTTTCGTCGAGGTGAAATGACAAATTTGAGACGTTATACATTTCTATAATACAAAATATCTGCATATATCCGATTTCTCAAAAGTTACAGAATTTACGTTTTACACTTCGATCCGCACAATAGAGCACAAATTTTCAAAAATTTGCTTAATTATTGTAGAAAAACGCATTTTATTTGGAATCCGCGGAAATTTTATCACTACCCGCGCCAAATAAAAAAAAAAGCTTGACTACCATATCTGCTATTTTTAATCTTAAACATGTTTTCAATTTGATCATAAAGTAAAATTAAATTTGTACTTTTTTTTTGCCTAAAAATTTAGAAAATTTTGAAATTCTGGCTCTAAAAACCATACAATGGTCTGGGGCATGTATGCGTAAAATGCTTATTTTTCATCCGATTTTAGTTTTATTAGTCGTTTTGAAAAGGTAATTTAGTACCATTTTCATATTATTTCACAAAAAATTAAACAAAAAATACCAATTACCAATGTTTTTGAAAAAACTAGAAAAAACGAGTTTTTCGTTCTTATAAGAATGTCCCAAAACTTCAATCCATTTTCGGCACGAGTTATTTTTAGCCGATTGTCCCCAAATTTTGGCTCACTCATTTTTAGATACTAAAGAACAATATAGGACCCTACCAGGTATAAAAAGGTGATTTTCGTTTTTAAGGACACCTCTAATACATATGTTTTACTTTATAATCACATTTATTTGTTTCTTTAATATAAAAAATATATAATTTGTAAAGATTATATTTAAGTACTGTTTTTTTTTCATTTAAGTTTTGCTTTTAGCAAAAAATCATTTTCTATTACTTAATCTAATTAAGATTTCTATTAAAACTAAATCTAATGGATTAGCTTCTGTTTAGGTTTTTAGTTTCTATAAACGAGTATTATTAGTATTCGTTTCCATCATCCATACTGGCTTTGTTAGCACTGATCTATTCTTATGCTCCATATCTTCCTCTTTTACTGGCGGGGGAACTGCAGCGGTTCGAGGTGTTAACATAAAACAGGTACATATGCCACCAAATATACTTAAAACACAATAGGCACTTAAAGAAAATGCCACATCAATTTTCTTTAAAACATTTATAAAGGGAGCCGATAGCAGCCATATACGAGCCCAGGTTACTACCGAAAATACATAAGGCAATTTTTTATTCATGGGCATAACTTCAGCCATACAGGCTAGAATCATAGATTGGGCACACGAAACACCAGCCTTGGGTATAGTGGCAATAATCATCCACAGGGTAACTTTTAATTCAGGATTCACTAGAATATAAAGAAATGTTTTTGTAAAAGTTTGAAGAATTTCGTTAAAGTCATACACTCAAAATAATCACTCTGTTAAATTACAGAGATACTCTGCTGAGCTAGCAGAAAATACCATAGATTTTCAACCAGCAAGATTTTTTGTTATTATACGAAGAAAACTCTGTAAAATGATTTCGATAAAAAAAAACTGTAAATTTACAGAATTATCTGTAAAATATTGATAAAACCGAAAATAATTTTACCAAAAAAACTCCGTAAATTAACAGAGTTTTAGTTAAATGCATTTAATGACTTCAAAATTTTACAAAAAAAAACTCTGTAAATTTACAAAATTTTAGTTAAATCCATTTTATGAGTAAAACTTCTCTGATTCAAAAACATTAATTAAAATTAAATTAATTAAAATTAAAATTTTGTTCAATTTCCAGCTTTTTTATTTTTGTGAAAATTACAAGTTTTTAATGAGTACTCCAATTTTACAAAATTTTGTTTTTCGGTCACAAGAAAATACAAAGATTTTTCTTAAAATCTGTATTTTGACAGATAACTTTGTCAAATATCTGTCGAATTGAGATTACAGTCATTTTACAGAGTATTTAACAGAGTTATTATTTTGAGTGTATAGACTTACTTTCTATAGGACTGAATATCCAACCCAGGCAACCTATTAGACCAGCTAAAATATTAAAACCACCAGCCCATTGCCACTTCCATTTGTTGTGTTTCAAAGTAAAATGCAAAGCCAAAAAGCAACCAATAATTTCAGAAAATCCTAAAAGAAAGAAAATATAAGTTTTTAAATTAATACACTCAAAATAATCACTCTGTTAAATTACAGAGATACTCTGCTGAGCCAGCAGAAAATACCATAGATTTCCAACCAGCAAGATTTTTTGTTATTTTACGAAGAAAACTCTGTAAAATGATTTCGATCAAAAAAAAAAACTGTAAATTTACAGAAATATCTGTAAAATAACTGATAAAACCAAGAAGAATTTTACTAAAAAACTCTGTAAATTAACAAAGTTTTAGTTAAATGCATTTATGAGTTCAAAATTTTACAAAAAAAACTGTAAATTTACAAAGATTTAGTTAAATCCATTTTATGAGTAAAACTTCTCTGCTTCAAAAACATTAATTAAAATTAAATTAATTAAAATTAAAATTTTGTTAAATTTTCCCGCTTTAATGCTTCCAAATTGTAAATTTACTTTTTTATTTTTGTGAAAATTACAAGTTTTTAGCGAGTAACTATAATTTTAATTCACAAGAAAATACGAAGTATTTTCTTAAAATCTGTGTTTCGACAGATAACTTTGTCAAATATCTGTCGAATTAAGATTACAGTCATTTTACAGAGTATTTAACAGAGTAATTATTTTGAGTGTAAAGATTTTAAATACGTAAATTCTGAAATTTCAGAATTCCAATCAATTGATATTTGCTAAATTTCAATTAAAATTTTCGGAGTTTCAATTAAATTTTCTTAAATTTGACACTAACTGGGGTGTTTGAAACCGGTATAGGAAATACCAGAAATGTCTATAATTTTTATAAATTCAATTTTTCTTCTGCATTTTTTCAACTTGAACCCTTATATCTTAAATTTCTTTCTGTAGTTCAATATTTAATAAATTACAACTGGGCACATTACAGGTGGTCTTCCCGTCCCTGACATGTAAATCTGCCCATTTAGAGGAAAAACTACGTTGGGACATCAGCATCTTAGCACCCTATAAATCACCGGATCCTGATGATATCATCCCAGCTGACTTTCAATGGAATGCCGATCGGTTAATACTATGGCTTGCCAGTATATAACTGGCCTACCATCCCAAAGGTGGAAAGACATCCCATACAAACCCAAGGACTTTAGAGCGATCAATCTTTCTTCATTTCTCCTGAAGACTCTGGAGAGGATTAAAGATGGTTTATTAGGATGTCGATTAACCCAGAGGCAAGTCAGAAAAGACGGCACTACACTCTCTTGTAGGACACATCGATAGATCCCTGGAATACAAGGCGCACACTCTGGCTGACTTTCTTGACATAGAAGGTGCCTTTAACAATGTCAAACCCTGAGGCAATTAGTTTTGCCCTGTACTACCTGCGCTAGATAATACCAGAACCAGATTTGTCATGAACCTTCTCGGACATAGGATTATTAGGTAAACTCTTGGCAGGTCAGTGGTGACCAGGGCTGCAGTACGTGGTGCTGAAGTGTTTGCTATTTTGGACGTAGCGAATTGGATAATTGAAAATAGATGGAGGGATAGGAGAATCATTATCTGTAGTGACAGTCAAGCTGCGCTCAGGGCACTGGATTCTCCAGTCACAACATCTAAAATTGTCCAAGAGTGTAGGCTCAGACTCAATGAGGTCTCATCTGAGAACAGGGTCTGTCTCTTGTGGGTTCCGGGTCAAAGGGGAATATGGGGAAATGAGATGGCCGATTCTTTGGCAAACATTGGCTTCGATACGATTCCTCATAATCCGGAGCCTCAGATTGGTATAGGCTTGACATGTATGATGCGCTGGATCAACTCTCACATGAAATCAATTTTTATGGAGAGATGGTCAAATGAGTTGAAATGCAAGAATACTAAATATTTTATAATACTTAAGACCGAACAGGAAAGTGACAAACAAGTTACTCAGTCTGAGTAGGAGATACTGTCGCAAACTTACTGGTCTAATTACAGGACATAATGCCTGCGCTCGTCATATGACGAGATTGGGTGTCTTATCGGACCCTCTCTGTGCAGCTTGTCTAGAGGATGAGGACACAACAGAACACTACGTCTGTTTTTGCCCAGCCTTTTCAAAAGCTAGACTGCGAATGATGGGATCTGATATTCTGTCAATGGACATGGTCCATAGACTTTCCTTGTCTGACTTTCTCAGGTTTGTAAAAGCAACTGAGAAACTCTAGGCAAGCACCTTTCTCTCTCTTTAAACTTTCTCTCATCCTTTACTAAATCTTTCTTTCCATCATCCTTTACTAAATCTTCCTTTCTTTAAACTTTCTCTCATCCTTTACTAAATCTTCCTTCTAGGGTACGGTACAATAGAATATTTTAAGTCTGAGCGCGATGGACTAGCCTAGCTTTCTTTTAGGCTTGTACAACCCACCTTCAACTCAACTCAACGTGGTTCTCCGCAAGGGGGAGTTTTTCACTCTTCTGTGGAACCTTACCATAAATACCCCTTCTCATCAAATAAGACGTAAGATATCTTGGGATACTGTCTAAACGTTTGGCATTTTCTCTTGGACTTCCATCTGAATAATGTTCAGATAGCGGTCTGGGGGTAAATGCAGGCAAAACTGGTTTTGATCCATTTTCCAAGAGTAACAAGATTTTCACATTCAGCCAGCCTAAATTAGGCAGTATTGAACCCACAGTGTCCGATAGTGCTTAGTATCTGGGAATCATTTTAGACAAAAACCTAGTATGAAACATGAGGTTGCATAGGCAAATCCTGCCATATATTGCTGTAAGAAGGCCATTGGAAGCAACTGGGGTCTTACTCACTGGCCCCATACTTATGTATGCAGTATCCGTTTTGTGGTTGGCGACGGGATCATATTTAGGATTCTTAGGAAAAGGTCACTGATGATAGCGGGCGCACTTCGCTCCTTGTCGACGAAAGATCAACTCGTAATGCTTCACTGGCTGCCAGTAGACCTTTTCGCAAAACAACTAGCCGGGAACACAGCCAATAGGATTGGGACTATAAATGCACGGACGTACAAACCATAAGGACATGCAAGAATTCTGGGTCATCATGGTGCCGCAGTGAACATTGACTATTGTAACCATACACCCTCTTTCGAAACAAGGATTCCGAACAGGTTCGATTGCACGAAGGGTCTCGACATACCTGAGGAGAACCTTGAGGTTTTCACTGACGGCTTCAAAAAAGATGGCCGAGGTTAGGGGAGGCATTTTTGTGAGTCAACTGGATTACAGACTTGCCTTTCGACTATCGGACTAATGTAGTGTATTTCAGGCCGAGATCATGGTCATAAAACGGGCTGCGGATTGGATAGGGGGCCAATGGATACCATTCACGGAAATCTGTGCTTTCACCGACAACTAAGCGACTATTAAATCCCTCGCGGGTGTACCTACCATATCTAGAACTGTCCAAGAATGCTAGGCGTCTCGTAATAAGGTGGCGATACATTTGAATCTGTACATCTAGATATAAATGGCAACTGTGTTGCCAATGAATTAGTCAGGCACGGGACGACTATTCATTCAAATGAGATCGATCATTCGGTCAATGCGAGTAAGCGGCGGAGCGAAACTTCGCTATTACATAACGCCAACGACAGGTTGCGACGTGAACCCACGTGCTCTAACACAAGAGTGGTATGTTCCTTGATGATCGCCGGCGTACGGTTAAGATCATTCGACAGCTTTTGAACTAACTATGCAACCTGGTAGCAGCCGTTACGGGGCACAGTGCACGCTTCGATGCACATGCCAGAAAGTAGAAATCCCCAGAACGACTATTGCGGGGATGCCAGGACAAGGAGGAGAAAGATACGGCATCACACTTTCTCTGCCAATGCCAAGAATATGGCCATCGAAGAGCCGAACATTTAGGCAGCCCGATACTGGCGGACATAATATTTACGTTCGTAGAATAAACACGTTCCGCCGGTAGCACTTGAGGATTCTTTCCAATATCTTCCTCCACGTTTGTCGACTGACCCGTGTGAGCTGCTTTCCTAACCTAACCTCACTGGTGTTTCTAAAATTCAATCAATATTTTCTGAATTTGAATTACCCAACCAAACCTCGAAAGTTAATTTGCAATTCAGAAAATATAAATAAAAATTTGGAATTTTTTAAAATGTTAAATTCAATTTAATTTAAACTTACCCATTGCTATAGTATTTGGCACTAAATAATCTCTACCAAATGATCGTATATTCAATAACATGCCCATGAAGTTAATAATAAAAGCCGCCAATGCCAAATGAGCTGCCAACATGTGTATTTTAGCTCGTGGACCTTTCCAAAGTTCCAACCATTTAGCAGGTGCTGGAGCTGCTTTCATTTTTGATCTGAGATTTTGTAATTGTTGTTGAAAATCGGCTGGAATTTTACATAAACGATCATTTATAGCAGCACCTTCCCGTACTATGGCTGCTACGCGTTCCACTGACTTATCGTCGCCATTTTTCAATAGCCATCTCGGAGATTCTGGAGTCCATTTGAGTAGTAAAGTTAATAGTAAAGTAGGGAATGTAATACCAAGATAAATGTGAGTCCAATGATTGAAAAATGAAGAGAGTGTTGGTAGGAAGATAACACCAATGGACCAAAAGGTATCGTAGAGAATAATGGCGCCAAGTCTATAGGAACCTGAAGTTATGTCGGTAACTGGAAAGAAATTTTTAAAAATAAAGAAATTATAAGACAAGTGTAATTTTAATATGTTTTCAAATGGAGCATCAGAGTCAACAGACTGATAGATAGGTTATATACCACACACAAAAAATTATTGGCTAAAAAATTTCAATTAAATCTATTGATCAACAAAATTAAAATGAGTCAATTATTGTTTTGATCACCATTTTAAAATTCATTTGTTAAATCAATAATTATTTTAATTGACTTTAAATAAAATATTGATCAAATTTTTGATCAAAATCGAAAAAAGTGATTAATTGAAAAAAAATCAATTAATCACCTACAATTTGATGATTGATATAACAATTATCTTTATCGGAGGAGTTTCAATTAAAAAATTAATTGAATTCCCGTTTTTGTTGATTGACTTTCGTTTTCAATTCTTTCATTCTAAAAATTTTGAATAAAAAAAATTTTTTTTTGACAATTTTTTTTGACAACAATTTTGCGCTGATATTTTTAATACAACCCAAATATGGCTAAAAATGGGTGTATTTTCAAAATTAAAATTTTTGAAAAAAAAAATTTAAAAAAAAATTTAATTTCAGTTTTCTGAATTTATTTTTCTTCGTTTCAGTTAATTAAGCTTTTGTGTCTCTTCTTCAGAACATTAAAGGTTTATGAAAAGTTTCAGTTATTTTTTTTTATTCTGAGTTTAACTTCTTAAAATCTACGATTTGGCGAATTTACTTTTTGAAAATCGATAGTTTCTGCAAATTTATAAACCTATGATTTTGATACTTACATATAGCTTGCCCTGAAGTAAACATTATGGCACAGCAGACCGCCGATAAACAACGGAAGGCACAATGTAAACTAAAATCTCGTGCATAACCGGTCACTACGCCGCAAATAATCTGGGTGATTTGACCAATAAAATAAACATTACGTGGACTTATGCTGAAAAGAAATGCAAACAAAAAATAAAAAAATTATTCATTATTCGAACACACAAAGAATTGCTGTTATTAATAAAATTATGAAATCGTAGTCAATTAATTGTTTTATTGATTCAAATAAAAAAATATTCAATATTACAACTTTTTTCACAATTGCATAAATATGCGTAAGAGAAATGCAGTAAAATTTCTGACCAAAAAATCAGCTGTGGTTTAAATTCTTGTTTAATAAATCATAGTCAACAACTTCTTTAATTGACTCAATTAAAAAATTAAAAATAATAATAATAAAATTCGCAAAGATGTTGTAATGAAAGTTTTTTTTATAATTGATTCAAATAATTGACCTTGATATTTTTATTCAACAAAATTTTTAAATTAAGAAATATTTTAATAAAACTTTGAAAAATTCCAAATTGTAATATTGATAAAATATTTAATTGATTTAATAAATACAATAATTAAACTTGACATTTTTATACGAGAAACTTGTTTAATCTCAGCAATTGCAAGTTGTAATATCAATTAAATATTTAATTGATTCCAATAAAAACAAGTAAGAAAATTATAGACGGTCAAGACCGACCATATAATACCCTACACCAGAGTTTCCCGGAAAATGGGTCACAGGGACCGATTAGATCTATATGTTGTCAAATCTTTAATAAGTGTAAAAAACATTCACAAATCAAATTTGAGTGAAATAGTCTTCTATAATAAACAATAAACCGCTTTAACTGAATATCGGGCGAATTTTTTACAAGGGCCCCAAAACTGGTCCGATGATTATCAGGTTTGATAAGGTTATTTAAGTACGCGTTTAACATACACAAACAAAATTTTAATTAAATATTTTCTGTTTTCATAAAATTTTAGAGATTTATGTAAAAATCGGGAAGGTGGTTTGTATGGGAGCTAAAAGAAGAACTGGTCCGATTTCGTTAAAATTCGGAATGGCCATTTGTGTGGATAAAACATGATTACCTGCCAAATTTCGAAAAGATACCTATTAAAATGCGGCTATTAGAGTCATTTAAGCCAAAACTAAAGAGGACCTTTGTATGGGGGCTAGCTCTGTATGGACCGATTTTTTCCAATTTCAATAGGATTCGTCCTTGGGCCAAAAGAGGCTAAAGTTTCAAATTTCAAGTTAATTGATTAAAAATTGCGACCTGTATCGTGTTTACACCGTTTACATGGACGGACGGACGGACATCGATAAATCGACTCAAAAAGTGATTCTGAGTCGATCGGTATTCTTAAAGGTGGGTCTAGGACCAATATTTCAGGTAGTTGGACAAAATTTTTTAATTCAGGATTTTTTTTAAATTGCTTATTCAGTACACAGAAAAAATTTGAAACGAATTTCAATCAACAAAAACGCGGATTCAATCATTTTTTTTTATTGAAATTCCTCCAATTAAAAAAATTGTTATACCAATCATCAAATTGTAGGTGATTGATTGAAGTTTTTTTCAATCAAACATTTTTTCGATTTTAATCAAAAGATTGATCAATTTTTTATTTATAGTCAATCAAAATAATGATTGATTTAACAAACGAATTGTAAGCTTATGACAAAATCATCAAAAAATGCATATTTTTTGCTTTTCAATATGTTGCTAACAACAAAAAAAGTAAAACTTTTGAATTAATATATTCAAATTAAAGCGAACAAGTAAAAAAGTTAAATTCGGCCTTGCCGAATGTAGTGATACCCTCCACAATTTAAAAAAGATTATTGCAAAAAACTTTATTTAAAAGGAAATTACTTTTGAAAAAAAAAAAATTTTTGAAAAAAAAATTTTCGCGAAAAAAAATTTTGGTAAAAAAATCCGCGATTTTTTTCTTTTTTTGTCTAAAAATATGTCAGTGCTTGTTTAAATACCATTTGGTGTTCAAATATGTTCACATATGTCAACCAGATGCCGAATTAAAGCATTTTATATTTTAGGTTATGTTGAATGTACTGAAATTTTTGAGGTGTGCTTACATTTTTGTTCATAACTTTTGAACCCCTGAACCGATATCGCTCAAATGTAATACCAAACTTCTTGGGAGAACTTTCAATAAATATGTTAAGTTTCAGCCATCTCTGTACAATATTTTGTCCGTGACAGCATTTTCCACAGACAGACGGACATCACTAGAATGTCTTAAAATCGATCGGGCATCATTAATATATATACTTTATGGGGTCCCAGATCGATATTTCGATGAGTTACAAACGGAATGACAAACTTATATATACCCTCTATCACTAAGTGGAGGGTATAAAAAAATCTGGTATGTTGAAAATTTGTGATTCGACAGTTTAAGAAAAATAACAAAAATTTTAATCTAAACATTGATTCTCATTTAAATTTTGTTGATCAATAGATTTAATTGAAAATTGTTAGAAACAAATTTTTTGTATGTACTTACCGTAACATCATTTTTGTAGCCGTCACACCACCCACTAAAACTCCAAACAAATGCCAATACTGAGTCCACGCTACAAATATATCTCTCAAACAGACCAAATCAAATTCCATAATAAGTGACTGAAAATCAAAATTATATAAAAATTGTGTACATTCTTGGCGCCCCTTAACTGGATCTTCTATATAACATTGATTGGGACTAATAGTTTGATTTGTTGCCAACGATTCTTGATCACATTCAAATTCAGATTGTGGATATAATTCGGGAGCGGTAAATATAATACAAGCCATAAACCAAGAGGCGGGTATTTTATTTAGGAATATTATGAGTATAGTTCGCAATTGCCAAACACCAAAGTCCCCGATTATGTGGCCTATAATATCGGTACCGGTTGGAGGTGGTGGTAGCGGTGGAGGTTGTGGGTGAGGTGGTGGCGGTGGAGGTTGTTGGGGTGGAGGAGTTAATTGAGTGTAAGTAACAGTAGCAATAGTAGAATTTTGTGGTGTTGTTGCAGAATTATTTATATCTGGAGCTTCGTTTATATAAGCCATATTTTGTTGACCCATTTTAAGGGTTAGCTCCGGTGAAACTCTTGTACCATTTGAGTGTGGCATTTTGGTTTTTAAGTTTTATTAGTTTTTTTACTACTGTAAAGATTTTTTTTAGTATTATTTAACCTCTCATACTGTCAAGACCCTGAAAAACAATACAATTTATTTGTTTAATACAAAATTTCATGCTTTCATTAAACAATTCTTTTTAATTAACATAAACTTTAATGATTTTCTAATTGATGGGGAATTTTTTTTCAAATTAACATCAAAAAATTTTTACTCAAGCATAAAACCACAATTTCAATTATGATTAATATTCAAGTTCAATTCATCTTATTTTCTTCCTAGCAAAATCTACACCATTTCTAACTGACAAATTGTGCTCGGTTTGGGATTTCACAAAATTTTTAAAAATTTGATATTCTTTTTCTTGTTAAAATTAAAGTTCTAGTTAATATTTTCAATAACTACAAGAAAAAAATGTTTAAATTTTAAAATTCGAAAGGATATCAAATTTTTAAAAAGTAGATGTACTCCCAAATCGAGCACATTATTTATTAATATTTTACTTTATTATCTTAAATAACACAGTGCCACATATTTTTCTTATGTGATTTACTAAAACAGGGGTGGTCAACTTTTTGTTAAGCAGACTTAACTAAAATCATTTTGAATAGACTCTTGAACAAACAGTGAACAAGCCTTAAAAACAGTTTAGTTACGAACTCGATGTTCAGAGTGAACAAACCGTGTCTAAAAATTAATTTTGAATACGGCTGTATGAGTTTTAGGCAAAGACACATGATTTCACTGCATCATTATTGCGCATTAATCAACACTGCAAAGAGTGCTTCAATCATAACACCTCTCATTTTAAATGAAAAAAAAATTGAGTACACCATTTCCACTTTAGTTTCGGAAAATACAAATTATTTTACAAAAAATGTCCAATCATATTTTAGAATCTCAAATTATATTTAAAAATTTCCAATTATATTTCAAAAATTTCCAATATAATTAAAAATTTTTTAAATGTAATTAATTTTTTTTTGGTTATAAATGGTAATATCTGAAATATAAATGGAAGTTTCTGAAGTATAATTTGAAATTTTCGAAATATAATTGGAAATTTTTTAAATGTAATTGGATCTCTTAGGCGATATTTCTTCCAAATGCTTGCAGGAAGTCAACTGATTTTCAGAATTAGTCAATTGTATTTAAGATTTTCCAATTGCATTCAGAAATAGTCAATTGTATTTCAGATTTTGTAATTTGTATTTCAGAATTAGTCAAATGTGCTTCATCTTTATTCTGCTTAAATCAGCTCTAAAAATATACATGAATTCATTGCATCTTTACAGCGATTTTTTCAACGCTCTAAAGAGATGTGAATTCAGAGCCTCTTAAGAGTGCTTTTTCGGTGTATCCAACTAGCGCTCTAAAGTGTGACATCGCCTTAGAGAATCATGCATGAATTCAGCAGGTTTGGATGCGCTTCTTGACTCGAGTTTCCTTTCCAAAAGCTGCTGACAGTTCAGCAAAATTTCTGCTGGGATGAACAATTCTTAAAAAGTGAAATTAATAAAAAATTGTTTGAAAAAATCCAAATTCAAAAAAAAAAAAAATCAAAAAATTTATTAAAATTTGAGAAAAAAAAAAATTGCAAAAATAATTACTAAAAAAATAAATTAATGAAAAATAATTTAAAAAAAATTTCACAAAATAATTGTTTAATTTTTTTTTTGAATTTTGTTTAACAATTTTTCAATTAAAAAATTCTTTAATTTTTTTGAAATATTTTTTTAAACCATTTTTCCTTAATTTATTTTTTAAGTAATTATTTTTGTAATTTTTTTCTTAAAATTCTTTAAATTGTCTAATTTTTTTGATTTTTTTTTAAACAATTTTTTATTAATTTCACTATTTAGGAATTATTTCACCCAAGGCATTGAAAAACAAGTAGAAAAAACTAATTTCGACTTGGCCGAATCTATCAATACCCTCCACAATGCCCTTTTTAAGTGATAGTTAATTCTCTAACGTGAGAAAATAAAATTTTTGATCAGTAATTTTTATTTTGTGTAAAAAAAAACATTTTTTTAGTAATTTTTAAAAAAAAAAATAATTTACTAATTTTTTTTTGAGTGTAAAATTTTTTTTGAGTGTAAAATTTTTGTTCGAGTGTATTTTTTTTTGTTTTGGTATAAAACTATTTTTAAGTGACAAAAATACGTTGTAAAATATTTTTGTGGCTTACCAATATTTTTAAAACATTTTTAACTGTTTTTCAACACGTGAATTTATGGAGAAACTAATCTGAAATTCACGGTTTTGTTAATAACTTTTGAACAACTGGACCGATTTGGCGGAAATTCAAAATGAACCAGGTCAGGGGAACGAAAAATATATATGCCGAGCCTCAGCATCCTCAGAATTGCCTTTCGAAACTAAGCGTGTTTTATATCTCGTAAATTCACGAAAAACCTTGCGGAAATTCAGTCTTTTGCTCATAACTTTTGAGTCACTTGACCGATTTTGCTGGATTGCAATACCAACCTGACCAGGTAAATGCCCAACATATATGCAAAACTTCAGGTCTAGACCAATATTTCGAGTTGTTACAAACGGAATGTCAAACTTATATATACCCTTTATCACTAGAGTGGAGGGTATAAAAAATATTTTGAGGATCGACGTAATTTTTCTTTATTAATTAAAACCATGATATTCGTGTAGAAAAATTTGGTTTTAATGAGACCTTTTCTATCTCAGATTCTTAGACTTCTCCTATATGAAACGAAATCTAATGTTTTTTTATGCGAAAAATGTCGCAGAATCTGAAACTTTTTCTATACGAAAAATGTCTCCGAATCTGAAAAATTTTCTATACGTAAAATATCTCAGAATCTGAGACTTTTTCCATACAAACATTTTTTGAGAATTTGAGACTTTTTCTATACAAAAAAATGTCTCAGAATCTGAAACCTTTTCTATACGAAAAATGTTTTAGAATCTAAGACTTTCTATACGAAAAACTTCTCAGAGTCTGTAACTTTTTCTATACGAAAAATGTCTCAGAATCTGAGACTTTTTCCATACGAAACATGTCTCAGAATCTATGGAAGACTTTTCTATACGAAAAATGCCTCAGAATCTTAAACGTTTTCTATACGAAAAATGTCTCAGAGTCTGAGAATTTTCTTTACGAAAAATGTCTCAGAATCTGAGAATTTTTCTATACGAAAAAATATCTCCGATTTTCCGATTTTCTCGTCAAAAAAGTTCCGTGTCTTACAGGTCCACTGTTCTATAGATCAAATACTTTTGTGTGTTAATATCAACCCCAAAATGCAACTTTCCCGATTCCGACGTTTTCGAATTTAAAAAAAACTATATTTGCTCCACCCTATTGCATATTGATGCTAATTAGTTTAATAAATAAACCAGCCTTCTTTGGGTATATTAAATTCAAATCGAAAAACTGAATATTATAGAAAAAAGCCAAACAACTAATTTCATTGTGCCAAAAAGAGGCTTTAAACGACAAACTAATAAAACCGATTTTTTTTATACATTTTCACCGTTTGGCTTGCAATATTAGACTAATGAAGTAATTTTTTTATTAGAACTCCCTTAGGTGATCACAATCAATAAACTCTGAATACACTTAAAATAATAAATTAGTACAATAACAACTTTTTTTCTAATATTTAACAAAAAATGTTAATTTAGGTATTTTTTTTTTTAAATTTAAAAATAGAGTTAAAAAAAATAAAATCTACAAAAAAACTTCAATAAGAAAAATTTTAGAAATGTTTTCATAAAATTTTTTTTCTATAATATTTAATTATGGGAGATCCTCTACTTTCATTTGCTATCACCAGTGTTGCCATTTTAGCCATTTTCCGGCTAGATTTAGCTCCTTTTGAACTCGTTTAGCCGGAAAAAAAATGCCTTTAGCTCTTAGCCGTTTTTTTAGCCATTTTCGAAATTATTTTAGCAGTTTTTTAGCCATTTTTGAGTTTTTTGATTTGAAAGTAATTTTTTGTATTTTTTTATACTAAAATAAAGAATTGATTGGTTTTTTGTTAGTACAGATCAAGCAAAGGCTCCAACTTTGTCTAATATCAAAATTACAGACATTTCTGGTATTCCCGTACCGGTTTCAAACACTCCAGTTATAGTGTTATCATCAGCAGGATTTTTAATCGGTTTGTTTTGTTAATAGGTACTTGTTTTTCATATATCTTAATTTTAAATAATCCCAGTCTGGTATCGAACCGCGAATATTTTCGTCATATTCATGCCATTAACATTATACTAAATCTTAGACGATCTAGCGATGCCCGTTTCTCTGTTAAAATACGCTAACGTTCGAAACTCAATTTAAAGACTGGTTGCTGAATCTTGGCATATATATTTTTGCCATTCTTCTCGTCAAGTTTCAGCGAAAACGGTCCCTGGAGTAAAAAGTTTTACCCAAGAAAATGTACAAATTACAAAAAATAAATAAACTAATAAAAAATTTCGAACTAAAAAAATCAAAAATATTTGCACTCAATAAAAAAAATTACTTAAGTTTTTTTAAACAAAAATAACTAAAAAAAGTTCTTTCACTCAAAAAAAAAATTTCTAGTAAAATTTTTTTTATTTTTGTTTTTGCATTAAAAAAATGTAAATCATTGGAAAAGTGTTTTGAACTCTAGTTTTTATCTAGAATAAGTCAAAACCGTACAAAATGTATAACAAAAGATCTCTTTATTTAATTTTATGTGCAAAAATTAAACAAAATATAAATTTAGAATAGTTTTTCTGAAAAAAGTAAAATAAATATTTTAGCCGTTTTTTAGCCATTTTTTAGCCGTTTTTTCGAATGAATTTAGCCGTTTTTGACTACCAAGTTCTGGCAACACCGGCTATCACCAGTGTCATCCTAGGACAAGTACAAATATTTCAAAAATATTTTACAAATGCATCCTTTAAAATTTTGAAGTCCTTTTAAAAGGAAACAGGATCACGAAATGCAAAACTGTAAATGCAGTTTGACTTCATTTGATCTCTACTTTCAGACGTATGTATATCATCCGGTTCGTGTTTAATATTGGCTGTCGGAAGGTGTTTTTGATCCATTTCTTATAAACTCTAGCTATAAAGATGTTACAGATAGAAATAATATTATTTTTTGTGAATATGTATCATTTAAAGCAATATTTCAGCTAAAATTCTTTTAAGTCAAAACTAAAAAAAAAAAAATTAAAAATTTGAAAAAAAAATTTCGAAATTAATTTTGAAGCGGAAGGGTTTATCCCACTAAAATTAAATTTTTAATCGTTAATAAGCTAATCAAGTAAAATAATAATTAAACAAAACAAATTAAAAAATCGAAAAAAAATATTTTTGGTTTGAATGGGGAAAAAAATTTCTGAAATTTTCCGTTTTTTTAAATGAAAAAATCCGGCCACTTTTGTTTTTTTAATAATTTTTTTTTTTTAAGTTTATATGTTTTTCTATCCACACAAAAAAAAATCAGGCATGTGTTTTTCGTTTTTTTCGAGAAAATCGCGTTTGAGTATTAAATTTCATAACAATTTTGTAATTTGCTTGTATTTTCTTGTTTCAACGCAGCGAATGAGTATTTAATATTTGCATAAATATTACTAATACGCTATTGTAGCATATGTAGCATGAATTAAATGCGTTATTAACCATAACTGTATTTTACTGCATTTTGACGATATTTTGGATAACTGAAATATGAGTATTATAAAAGTACAAAACGATACACACTGTTTGCATTGTACAATGACTATTGAAGTTACAGTAAACTAAGCTGAGAATACTCAGTCAAACTGTGGTAACTTCTACTGTAAATCTTTTTGAACAGTCAACCCTTCTGGTATTGTACGATGATCGTTGTTTCGTACTTAACGAATCTAACTAAATATATTAGTCCATTGCTACATTTCCCCACTGTTAATTTAAGTGCTAACTAAGCAATTTTATACTATAAATTAAGTTCAATTTTAATGAATAAAATCAATTGAAAAACAAAGCTCAACCGGCTTATCAATTTAATAACAAGCTCAACCGGCTTAACAAGTTGTAACCAAGCTCAACCGGCTTACCAAGTTACATGGCGACCGAGACAGTGTTTCCAATGTGCTTCTAAATAGAGCACTGGAAACAAAAGAAACAAAAAAATTAATTATCATTCTTGTCCTGGCGGATTAGCCACAAACATCCGCCAGTCGCGTGAAGGAGGTTCTCCGTCTGGCCAATAGATGGGATGATGATGATGATGAAGGAAGACCACATCGATTCTCCTTAGAAGAAAACATGAGAAGATAAACACACCTCAACTACCTAAGGCACCTCCAACAACAAAACAAAAAGGGTATAAATAAAAAAATAACATTTAAAAAAAAAAAAATAACATAAAAAAAAAAACAAAACTCAGTGCTCCCCAATGCACGGGTTAGGGCTAGAAGGCGATTTCGCTCTTAGCACAACTTTATTTTTTCTCGATAAATAAATAAACACATAAATAAATAAAAAAAAATAATAATTTTAAATGAATTAAAAGAACTTTCTTCAGAAAATGAAAATTTTTAAACAATCAGAAATATAAGATAATAATTTCAACGTTAAATTTAAAATTAAAAAAAAAAGATTTATAATAAAATTTTTCTATTAACTAATTAAATATTTTGTAAATGGTCCTTTATGAATTGAAGAAAGATTAAGAGTAAATATAAAACCCCAATAGATTGGAAGTATAGGGAACCAGTTTCTACGGAACAAAAACTGTAGGTACTAGGGATCCATATGCAGAAATTCGTTACATGATTACAACATTTTTGAAGGAAACTTAATTATGGGCAAAGAACAATCGAAGGTGGTAAAACCCAATGCGAATGTAGTGAATGAGGTAGTAGTAGAGAACAATACACCCGAATTAGATACGATCAAACTCTATCTTTTGTTGATCACTATAATTCTTTCAATTAATTTCGCTTTAGGTATTTATGCAATGCATAACAAAAGACTCAAGAAGAAATATTATAGTAGGGCGAATGATTTGGATAAAATATAAATCAGATTTCATAAAGAGTTGGAAAAAGAATATATATAAATGGATAAATGGGAACAAATAAGGAAAATTATTTACACAGAAAGGGAAAATTTCAAGCAGGCTTATAAATGTATTAACAAAAATATTTATATTAAACCGGAAACAGTGAGAAAACACTTAGTAACATTAACCGGTTCTCTGGAGATAATTAGAGAAACAGCATACAGAAATAGAGGGAAATTCACTGAGGAACACAGGAACGAAGTTTTAGAAATTTATTGGAATCTAAGGGATCGATTAGTAAAAATACTTGATAAATATAATATTAACCAAAAAGTGCCACATTCAATTGAGCAACAATTAAAGATCGATACAAACATTATACTCGATTCTAGCAATAGTCAGAAGTTTGACCCAATTGCCGAAGAAGAAACCAATTCCGACTTTGAAGATTTCTCATATAATTTCAAAATGACACAAACGGTAGTAGAATTTCTTAACACAGCCTCAAAACTGATTTGCGATTTCGACGGCAAGCCTGAGAATCTACGTACATTTCTGGACTCGCTCCAATTAATAGATTCACTTAAGGGTACACACGAACAAGCAGCGGTATCTCTAATAAGGACTAGACTAAAGGGAACTGCTAGAAATCTGATTAGCAATGAATCTTCAATCTCTGAAATTATAAATAGACTGAATATCTCAGTAAAAGGAGAATCAGTCGAGGTCTTGTCGGCAAAAATAATGAATATTAAACAGAACAATAAATCTGCAAATGTATATTGTAGTGAGATAGAATCTCTAGTAAAATCACTTGAAAATGCATACATATCAGATGGTTTGACTTGCGATTTGGCAAATAAATACTCGACTCAAGTTGCTGTAAAAGCACTTACTAAAAATTGCAACATTGAGAAGGTAAAACTGATCATGGAAGCTGGACAATTCAATAATATGAATGACGCAATTAGCAAATTTGTGAATTGTTGCACTGAGGCAACTAGTCAGCAGAATTCCATATTGTACTATGGGCAAAGACCCAATCACCACAGTTACCGCAGCAGAGGCAGAGGAAGATTCCGTGGAAGAGGTAATTTCTCCCGGAATAACAATAATAATAACCACAATAACAATAATAATAATTATTCAAATAATAATTACAGAAATAGAAGAGGACATGGTTACTATAATAGTAACAGAAACCACACTAGAGCAATAACTGCAAATGAAGATAGTTCGGGAAACTCGAACGCTCCCCTAAGATCAAGTCAATAAACAGGAAAATATACAACCTCAACCTTAACTTTAGTTGTTTCATACGAATTAAAATAGATATAATTAATACCATTGTAACATTACTGGTAGACACTGGAGCAGACATATCCTTAATAAAACATCAATGCACATTTAAACAAATAAATACGTCACATTGTACTACACTCACTGGTATAGGAAAGGGTACAATTAAATCCATTGGTACAACATTTTTCGATTTAAGAACTGATAAATTCTTGATACCCCACAATTTCCAAGTGGTAGAAGACAATTTCCCAATACCATGTGATGGAATAATTGGTACGGATTTTATGAAAAAATATAATTGCATACTTGAATTTACTTAATCAAGACCAGGATTATCTTATCCTGAGACCACATAATTTAACACAACAAATAGTAATACCGATGACCAATACTTGTGATGATGAAATTACCTTACCAGCTAGATCTGAAGTAATACGACAAATAAAAGTTTCATCTTGCAATGAGGAAATATTGATACCTAATCAAGAACCCCAACCAGGAATATTCATCGCTAGTACACTAGTTAAAGCTAAAAATGCATTTATAAGGATACTTAACACAAACAACACAATATCTACACTAAAACAAAATAAAATTATAACAGAAGATGTCAATGAGTATGATATAATGAAGAACAACATCGACAATAAAAATAGAAAACACGAAATTTTAAACATATTGAAGAAAAATTTTCCAAAACGTTTTAATGAAACATTAACGGAAATATGTTCCGAATACAGCGATATCTTCGGATTAGAATCAGAAACTGTTACAACTAACAATTTTTACAAACAAAAGTTAAGAACAAAGGATAAAGAACCAGTATACATAAAGAACTATCGTATACCACATACTCATAAAGACGAAATTGAAGAGCAAGTGAATAAGTTGATAGATGATGGAATAATAGAATCATCATATTCAGAATATAATAGTCCAATTTTATTAGTTCCAAAGAAATCCTTGCCAAATTCAAAAGAAAAAAGATGGAGATTAGTGATAGATTACAGACAAGTTAACAAGAAATTAATAGCAGATAAATTTCCATTACCAAGAATAGATGATATTTTAGATCAACTTGGCAGAGCAAAGTATTTTTCTTGTCTGGACTTAATATCCGGATTTCATCAAATTGAATTAGAAAAAGATTCTAGAAACATAACTTCATTTTCAACTACCAAAGGTTCATATAGATTTACCAGATTACCATATGGTCTAAAAGTAGCACCAAATTCATTCCAAAGAATGATGACAATTGCTTTTAGTGGTTTGAGACCTGATCAAGCTTTTTTATACATGGATGATTTAGTTGTACTAGGTTGTTCTGAGAAACACATGCTTTCAAATTTAACAGATGTTTTTGAGTTATGTCGCAGACACAATCTCAAATTGCATCCTGAAAAATGTTCGTTCTTCATGCACGAGGTTACATACCTTGGCCATAAATGCACCAACAAAGGCATACTCCCAGATGACAGTAAATATTCAGTAATTGAGAACTACCCGAAACCTACGGATGCAGATAGTGCTAGAAGATTTGTAGCTTTTTGCAATTACTACAGACGATTTATTAAAAATTTTTCTGAATATTCAAGGCATCTTACTAGATTATCAAAAAAAGGAGTATCATTTGAGTGGACAAGGGAATGCGATATTGCCTTTGAACATCTTAAAAAGGCACTAATGCACCCAACATTGCTGCAATATCCAGATTTTGAAAAACAGTTCTGTATAACAACAGATGCAAGCAAACACGCATGTGGCGCCGTACTTACACAGGAATACGACGGAAAACATTTACCAGTAGCATACGCATCTAGAAGCTTTACAAAAGGAGAAAGTAATAAATCAACCATTGAACAGGAACTAACAGCAATTCATTGGGCAATAAAACATTTTAGACCCTACATTTATGGAAAGCACTTTCTCGTTCGGTCAGATCATAGACCTCTTTCTTATCTATTTTCAATGAAGAACCCAAGCTCTAAACTAACAAGAATTAGACTTGATCTAGAAGAGTATGATTTTACAGTTGATTATCTTAGGGGAAAAGATAACTACGTCGCAGACGCTTTATCGCGAATTACGATAAACGACTTAAAAGAATTAAGTATAGAGAATAATAGTATACTAAAAGTAACTACAAGAGCAATGACAAATAAGGCACAAAATATGGCTAAAAACAAAAATTTGAATAAGCGGCATCAATTAAATGAAAAGCCCAGTATATATGTACCAATTAAGAACACTGACGTCAGAAAATATTATAAATTGAAGATTAACCCTGGAAGATGTTACATCAAACGAGGCAAATCTATAATTGCATATATACCAATCGATGATTTGTTTATTAATGGGAAACTTGACTTAGGACAATTTTTCCCAAGGCTCGAAGAAGTGGCCGATAAACATAGCATTACGAAATTACAAATGGCACCTAGTGAGAAAATTTTCGAATTTATCTCTTTTAATGAATTCAAACAAATGGGCAATAAAATTTTGAATCATATTAAAGTAGCGCTACTAAATGAGGTGACCCGAATTGATAAAAATGCCAAAGCTATTCAAAATGTAATGGAACGATACCACGATGACCCTGCAGAGGGAGGTCACTGCGGTGTTTCAAGAACATTAAATAAAATTAAAAGATATTACTATTGGAAGAATATCACAAAAGACGTAACAAAATACGTTAAATCATGCAAAAAGTGTCAAACAGCCAAGACTACAAAGCACCTGAAGAGTCCAATGGTATTAACGCCAACGCCAGCGAAACCATTTGATAGAGTACTAGTGGATACTATAGGTCCATTACCTAAATCTTACAATGGCAATGAATACGCAGTCACTATAATATGTGACATGACAAAATATCTAGTAACAATACCTATACAAGACAAAAGCGCTAAGACAATTGCAAAAGCAATTTTCGAACATTTTGTTCTCACCTATGGTCCTATGAAGACGTTCATTTCGGACATGGGTACAGAATATAAAAACTCTCTTCTAACAGAGTTATGCAATCTCCTCAAAATAGAAAAAATAACATCAACAGCTCACCATCACCAAACGCTGGGCACTATTGAGAGAAGTCACAGAACTTTCAACGAGTATATAAGATCTTACATATCTGTTGACAAAAGCGATTGGGATGAGTGGCTCAAATACTTCACGTATTGCTTTAACACCACTCCATCGACAGTTCATGATTACTGTCCATATGAATTAGTTTTTGGTAAACTTCCAAACGGGTTCCAACAATTTAATGAGGTTGATAGAATAACACCACTGTATAATGTAGAAGATTATGCTAAAGAAGTTAGATTTAGGTTAGAAGTAGCTCACAACAGGGCAAGAACAATGTTAGATAAGGCTAAGTTAAAACAGAAAATTAATTATGATAAGGGAACTTTAGATTATACTTTTAAAATAGGTGATTTAGTTTTACTTAAAAATGAGGTAGGTCATAAACTGGATACTCAGTATAAGGGACCATATAAAATTAAGAAAATAGATCTTAGAAACAATGTAACCATAGTTGATAAGAAAACAAACAAAGATCAAATTGTACATAAGAATAGGCTTAAGATTTATAAACAATAATAATAACAAAATAATAAATGATATACTGGAATTCCAAAATAATACGACTTAAAATAATAAAATGAAATACACATAAGAAATATTACTTACTATAAGTTATTCATACGTTTTATTTGTCTTTAGTAAAAAGAATGTTCATACAACTTTGTTATATGATCATTCTTCTATAAAAAGGGAGGTGTAGCATATGTAGCATGAATTAAATGCGTTATTAACCATAACTGTATTTTACTGCATTTTGACGATATTTTGGATAACTGAAATATGAGTATTATAAAAGTACAAAACGATACACACTGTTTGCATTGTACAATGACTATTGAAGTTACAGTAAACTAAGCTGAGAATACTCAGTCAAACTGTGGTAACTTCTACTGTAAATCTTTTTGAACAGTCAACCCTTCTGGTATTGTACGATGATCGTTGTTTCGTACTTAACGAATCTAACTAAATATATTAGTCCATTGCTACATTTCCCCACTGTTAATTTAAGTGCTAACTAAGCAATTTTATACTATAAATTAAGTTCAATTTTAATGAATAAAATCAATTGAAAAACAAAGCTCAACCGGCTTATCAATTTAATAACAAGCTCAACCGGCTTAACAAGTTGTAACCAAGCTCAACCGGCTTACCAAGTTACACTATGTTGAAACAAGAAAATACAAGCAAATTACTAAATTGTTATGAAATTAAAAATTCAAATGCGATTTTCTCGAAAAAAAACGAAAAACACATGTCTGAATTTCATTTAAACTTCGAAAAAAAAACCAAAGTGGCAAATTTTTGATAAATTGATATTTTTAAATAATGAAAAATTTCAGAACGGGTTCTGAAAATTTTCCAAAAAAACATTTCTAATCGATAGCCCATACAAAACTTTACAAGAATGTAAATTTTTGAGATTGTGGTGTGTTTCGTTTTTATTTGATAAATATTTAGACAAGGAACTCGACTCAAATTTGACCATTGTTCCAATATTTGACCACGTCTTCTAAGCCCAGTTTTTGAAAAATTGAAAAACCAAAAAAGCAATTTTCTTAGTTACATATAGAGTTATTCATACAACCTATTCAGAAATTCACGGGACACGTGTTTTTCTGTATTGGGACATTTGGTGTGGAATGTCTCATATCTGTCATTCGTGCTAGGGATTACCATTTTAACAGACAGACGGACATTAATAGATCGACTTTAAATCGATCGAGGATCATAATTACACTAGGAAAATTATGTCATTAACTGTTTGTAGGTTATTTTAAAAATTAATCAGTAAAGTTATTTTAAACGAAAAATCATTAATTTTATTATGGATTTCTTGTTTTCTACTGTTTCTGTAGTTTAAAAAAAATATTCTACTGTCTTAAAACTGAATTTTTTGTTACATTCAATTTCAGCAGTAAAAATTTTCTTCTATAGTTTTACTGTTTTTCAATGGAAAATAAGTGAATATTTTTTAGTTTTTTAATGTTTTGGATAGTCATTAAATTAACATTAAAAATTGACTGTAATATGTTTTTATTTTAAATGAAAAAATAGTGGAATGGTTTTTAAATAAAATTTCATTTGTTTTAAGTGAATATTCACTGGAATTTACCTACATAATTTTTTGAGTGTATGCTTTTATTACGAATATTTTTTTATACTCTCCACTCTAGTGATAGAGGGTTATATAAGCTTGTCATTCCGTTTGTAACACCTCGAAATATTGGTCTAGGACCCCATAAAGTATATATATTCATGATCCTTGATCGATTTTAAGACAATCTAGCGATGTCCGTCCGTCTGTCTGTCTGTCTGTCTGTTGAAAACACGCTAACTGTTGAAAGACTTTTTGGAGGCTCCTGAAGTTTGGCATAATATATGTTTCGCAATTACCTGGTCAGGTTGGTATTGAATCCAGCGAAATTAGAATGTTTTGTTTCGATTCTACGAAGGATTCTACATTCTTAAAATCAAGATTTTAATACCATTTTTTCAAGAGATCGAAAAAGTACCAAGCAGGAAATCATTCCTAAAAAGTACTTTTGTTGTAAGGAAATTGAAAAAGTAGCAAAGTAAAATTTTTTATCCCATTTTACCTACTTAGAATCAGAATTTCTTTTTTTGTTCTAATGGACGATCATACATTCTAAAAATCAAGTTTTTAAGACCATTATTTCAAGATATCGAAAAAGTACCAAAGTACACTTTTTACCCACTTAACATAAAATCATTCCTAAAAAGTACTTTTGTTGTAAGGAAATCGAAAAGTACCTACATAAGTCGAATCAGAAATTTTTATTTTTTTTTAAATGTTTTTTTCCGATGGAGGATCCTACATTCTTAAAATCAAGTTTTTAAGACCCTTATTTCAATAGATCGAAAAAGTACCAAAGTACACTTTTTTACCCACTTAGCTTAAAATTATTCCTAAGAAGTACTTTTGTTGTAAGGAAATCGAAAAAGTACCAAAGTAAAATTTTTTATCACTTAAGTAGAATCAGAAATTCTTTTTTTAGAGTGTTTTGTTCCGATAGAGGATCCTATATTCTAAAAATCAAGTTTTTAGTCCTATTATTACAAGAGATCGAAAAGTACCAAAGTACACTTTTTTACCCTCTTAGTATCAAATAATTCCTAAAAGTACTTTTGTTGTAAGGAAATCGAAAAAGTACCAAAGTAAAATTTTTTATCCCGTTTTACCTACTTAAGTAGAATCAGAAATTCTTTTTTTATAATGTTTTGTTTCGATGAAGGATCCTACATTCTTAAAATCAAGTTTTTATGACCATTTTATCAAGAGATCGAAAAAGTACCAAAGTACACTGTTTTATCCATCGGAGCTTCCAAAAAAGTACTTTTGTTGGAATAATTTTTTCGCTGAATGAGTTTTTAAGAATATTATTTTAGGAAATTGAAAAAGTACCAAAGTAAAATTTTTTACCCCATGTTATCCTCTTACAATCATAAATTTCTAAGTCTACTTTCAGAACGATTTGTTGGGAGAGGATCCTAACTTTAAAAAATTAAGTTTTTATGACCATTATTTCAAGAGATCGAAAAAGTATTTTTAATAAGTTTTTTTTTGCGAAAAATGTTTATATGTACAAAAATAGTTTTGTTTAAATCTCTGTACTTTCGTTCCGGTGAAATATTTTCTCACACAATTTTTAGCCCTCAAATCGTATCAAAAACTTTAAAAATTAACAATTTTTTGTATGCCACAGGATTTCAGCACAAATTCAATTGTGCTGTCTATTAAATTAACATTAACATAAGTTTCACTTTATTTTCCCATAAATTTCATAATTTTAAAAAATAATTTATTTTTTATTTTTGAAATTTTTTCACTTGAATTTGGAACAGAGTACTTAAATCCATAATATTTTGATAAACACTTCAACAATGTTTCTTTATAAAAATTATTTTGTTTAAATATTTAAACATTAACATTTACATAGATATTTTGATTTCTTTTCACAAATTTTTGTCACAAATTCTATAAATTTATAAAAATATTTACTGTCGCATTCTCAATAAAAACATCTTGAACTTGAAATTATTTTCCTCTAAATGACAATAGATTTTTCTTAAGAATTCAAGAATTACAGATTTAAAAAAAAAATCATAAATATTAAAAAAAAAATAATTAAAGTTTGCTAAACATTTCCACTAAGATTTATTTCATTCAGTCTAATAAGAGTAATAAAATTTTTTGTTTAACAAATTTTTTTTGATTTATTTATAACCACAAAACACTTAAAATCAATTTGAGCCAATTAAAAATAGATTTTTTGTCATTTTTTTTTTGCTGTTTTCAAATAAATTAATTTAACAAACTTATAAATTTTACCGCGTACAGCACACGGTACTGTATGAAAATTTTCTTTTTAAAAACAAGACATCGAAAATATGTAGTTAAGGGGCGTAATTAAGCGTAAAAGATGTCCAAACACTTTGAGATCCGTTATTAAACTGAAAAAAACACAATTTTATCAGATTATTTGAAAATATTGACAATTAGAACCTTTTTTTCATTTGCGACGAAGGCGTATACGAAATGTATTCGTATTTTTATTACAACAAAACAATGCACTATGGGATAGAGAATGTATTTATGTATAATGGTTTTTGTAAGATAAATTGTTAAACCAAGTGATTATTTTTTTCAACATTTTCAAATGTTATTTGAAAAGAATCATTTGAAATTTGAAAACTTTATTTGAAAATTAAATAATCCATTTAAAAAAGAAAGATTCCATTTAAAGTTCGAAAACAGTTAATTAAAATTCGAAAATATTTGAATTGAACTCAAAAAAAAATAAAATTACTGACAAAATATGTCGCCATTAGGCACGTCTCCGAAACAGAAAATGCAAATTCCTTCATTTGTGTCTGCAATTCCAGATCATGTTGGTAACCCTTGTGAAATAATGTAAGAGACAAAAAAGTTGAAAGAAAGTATGAAGTGAGGTTGAGATTGCTAGAAATAGAATTGTAGTGTTGGAAACTGTAAAAATTTATTCTGTAGAAACTATAAATATTCACATATATGGGCTGTTTCAAATCAACGGGAGACCCCCCCGCCCCCAAAATTCTATTGGTCGTAGAGAGTTGTATTATGGCTTAAAATTTAGCCAATGATCTCTACTTTTGAAAGCTGAGTGGCGGAAGTTGAACCCAATGGTAAGTGAGCCAATATGGCGGCGCGAATCGGGATACCCCGATCGGGATATGCTGGAAACTAATGAAGGAGTTATCGGATTTTTCTGAAATTTGTTATCAGGGGGTATATTGGGACGCTAATTTCGAATTTTCATTCAGATTTCAAAAATTCAAAATGGCGGATCCAATATGGCGGATGATTTTTTTGAGGTTTTCGCATTCAAATAAAACTCGGTTCCCGGGTGTATTATGGGTCACTAAACAAGATTCTGAATTTAGATTTCCAAAATTCAAAATGGCGGATCCAATATGGTGTTTATTTTTTTTTTTATTGTTTCGATTTCCTTGAAACTTGTTATCTGGGGGCTGTTTGAGACGCTGATTTCGAATTTTTATTCAGATTTCAAAAATTCAAAATGGCGGACTCAATATGGCGAATGTTTTTTTTTTTTTAAGTTGTCGCATTCAAATAAAACTCGGTTCTCGGATGTATTATGGGTCACTAAGCACGATTCTGAATTTAGATTTCCAAAATTCAAAATGGCGGATCCAATATGACATTATTTTTTTTTTTTTTAATTTCGATTTCCTTGAAACTTGTTATTCCGGGGTTATTTGGGACGCTGAATCCGAATTTTTATTCAGAGTTCAATAATTCAAAATGGCGGATCTAATATGGCAGATGATTTTTTTTTTAAATTGTCGCATTTAAGTTAAACTCTACACCCGGGAGTTTTATGGGTCACTTAGTACGAATCTGACATCAGATTTTCAAAATTCAAAATGGCGGATCCAACATGGCTCTTATATTTTTTTAATAACGATTTTTAAATCTGATGTCAGATTCGTACTAAGCGACTCATAAAACTCCCGGGTATCGAGTTTAACTTAAATGCAACAATAAAAAAAAAAAATAATCTGCCATGTTGGATCCGCCATTTTGAATTTTTGAAATCTGAATAAAAATTCGGAATCAGCGTCCCAAATAACCCCGGAATAACAAGATTCAAGGAAATCGAAATTAAAAAAAAATAAAAATAATGTCATATTGGATCCGCCATTTTTAATTTTGGAAATTTAAATTCAGAATCGTGCTTAGTGACCCATAATACATCCGAGAACCGAGTTTTATTTGAATGCGACAACTTAAAAAAAAAACCATCCGCCATATTGAGTCCGCCATTTTGAATTTTTGAAATCTGAATAAAAATTCGAAATCAGCGTCTCAAATAGCCCCCAGATAACAAGTTTCAGGGAAATCGAAACAATAAAACAAAAAAATACACGCCATATTGGATCCGCCATTTTGAATTTTGGAAATCTAAATTCAGAATCGTGTTTAGTGACCCATAATACATCCGGGAACCGAGTTTTATTTGAATGCGAAAACCTCGAAAAAATCATCCGCCATATTGGATCCGCCATTTTGAATTTTTGAAATCTAAATGAAAATTCGAAATTAGCGTCCCAATATACCCCCTGATAACAAATTTCAGAAAAATCCGATAACTCCTTCATTAGTTTCCAGCATATCCCGATCGGGGTATCCCGATTCGCGCCGCCATATTGGCTCACTTACCATTGGGTTCAACTTCCGCCACTCAGCTTTCAAAAGTAGAGATCATTGGCTAAATTTTAAGCCATAATACAACTCTCTACGACCAATAGAATTTTGGGGGCGGGGGGGTCTCCCGTTGACGTGAAACAGCCCATATAAAAAACAGTTTTCATTAACAAGACAAACCGACATTTAAAATTAGAGATGGGATCGTGAGTGACTTTTCAATCACGATCACGCACGCTCACGAAAAACAAATTGTAATCACGCACGATCACGCACGAACATTTTTTTTCTGCTCACGCTCACGCACGCTCACGTGAGTAGAAAGAACATTTAGTCACGCTCACGACGTAATCACGATCACGAAATACTCACGAATTAAAATATGCAAAAAAAAAATTTTTATGCATTACCCAGTTGGGAAAGTCCTTGAGCCATCCGTTGTGACGACTTGCTGACATGTCAGAGTCACACCTGACATCCCCATGACATCTCCAATTACCGAGTTGAGGACAGTTTCATAAAAAAATTTAAAATTTCCTCAATCATAATCGGCAGTTGTCAGGGGGTGTTGACATTTCCGCTAAGTCGTCTTTGTGGAAATGTCTGATATAGGTCATACGAAAATGCAAAAAAAAAATCGTATTTCCATTAGTTTTTACTTCCATCCATTTTCTTTATAAATTATCTTTATCATATTAAGAAATAACTTTTCGACTTTGCGATGTTTTTCTCAGAAATTAAAAAGTTCCCATATTCTGGGCCGTCTTAAAGTATGACGCTGGGCACATAAGAACTTGGGGCCCCGCTGGAAAGTAAAAAGTCGCACGAAAAAAAAACATTCTTTTGCAGTGAGATCATTTTTCTTAACTTATTAAAACCATGATATTCTTGAAAAAAAAAAATTTCCTGTACGAAAAATGTCTCAGAATCTGAGAATATTTTTATACGAAAAACGTCTCTGAATCTGAGAGTTTTTCAATACGAAAAGTGTCTTAGAATCTGAGTCTTTTTATTTTGGAAAAACTTCTCTGAACATTAGACTAAAATCTCAGAATCTGAAACTTTTTCTGTACGAAAAATAGTTCACATTCTGAAACTTTTTATGTAGCAAATATTTCTATGGATTTGAGACTTTTGATAAATTACAAATTTCTCCTATAGAAAAAGTCTCAGTGTATACGAAAAGTTTGTTATGCCTTTATGACACTTGCTTGTTTCAAGTTACTTGTTGCTGCATTTATTAGGGTTTTTCTATGGGAATTTCGATAAATTCAAAATTTTTGGTTTAAGTTATCGAAATTTTTATAGAAAAACCCTAATAAATGCAGCAACAAGTAACTTGAAACAAGTAAGTATCATACGCACTTTAGATTCTGAGATTTTTTCTGTAAGAAAATAAGAAATAAGAAAGATATTAAAAAAAAAAAATTATTTTCGTATAACCGAATTTATTGCCTTTTCGGGCCCCTTATGGTTAAAACGGTACTGCCCAGGTAGATGTAAAGTTTAGTTTGATATACTGCTATTGTGAAGACATTTCCTTATAGATGAGGATTTTTTCACAATCTTAAAACAAACATTCATTGATGACAATGTTAGAACATGTCCTCAAGAAATACCTAATATATGTCAGAATTTGAAGACATTTCCTGATGGAAGCACGGTGCAAATTCCTCAGTGAGCCATTTACAAAACTTATTAAATTTATAATTTTTTTTAAAAACAATGAAAAAATCAAGAAAACGTAACCGATCAAAAAAATCTGGGAAAAAATTAAAATCACGAAAAATTCAAGCAAGAACTTTACTCACGCACGATCACGCACGAACTTTTTTTTGTACTCACGCTCACGCACGCTCACGTGAGTAGAAAAAAAATTTACTCACGAATCACGTGATTAATGCGTGATTCACGTGAATCACGCAAATCACGTGAGCAGCGCCCATCTCTATTTAAAATCCTACTGATGATGACACTAAGGGTGTTTGAAACCGGTATAGGAAGTACCAGAAATGTCTATAATTTTTAGAAATTCAATTTTTCTACTGCATTTTTTCAACTTGAACCCTTATAACAAATATAATTAGAGCCCGTGCTCGATCTGTACTTCCAGAAAAAATCAAATAATATCAATTAAAATTCGAAAATAATCAATAAAAACTCGAAAAGAACAACTGAAATTCGAAATAAAATAAATTAAATTCGAAAAGATAAATTGAAATTTGTAAAAATTTGAAAATAACAATTATAACTTGGAAAAGATCAATTTAAATTCGAAAATTAATCTTTTCCAAATTTCAGAGGATTTTTTTTTATACCCTCCACTCTAGTGATAAAGGGTATATATAAGTTTGTCATTCCGTGTGTAACACCTCGAAATATTGGTCTAAGACCCCATAAAGTATATATTAAGGGTGTTCTTAACAGTAAGGGAAAAATTTAAAATGTTTTAATTGCTTGGCACTGGGCAGAATTTTGTTCCTTTGTACTAAAATCTTAATAATAAAAAATTTGAAGTTAATCCGATAACTTCAAGTGGACGCGGAAACGACCTGAAGTTTGAATAACGGATTACAAGGGGAAAAAATGACTTTTTACTCATTTTCTCAATTTTTTCGATATTTTAAGTTAAGTTTGAATTCAAATGGTTACAGAATTGTGATGTGGAGTACATTACCTTTGTAATAAGGCAATAAAAACTAAAATCGGTTTAAAATCAGCCAAGTTATTACAACTGCCCCAGGCAACTAGAGTGTGGCAGACCACTTGATCAAAGATTTCGAGTTAAATTTTTGAAATTGATTGAAATTATCTACTATAGCAACATTTTTTTATTCTTTACTTCCCAATGTACTAAGGTGATAGTTATTTTTCATATTGTGTTATGCTAACTTGTTTTAAATTAATGTTAAAAAGGTCTACATTTTTCAGCCCTGTTTTCAAATCTCCAATTTTAAATTTAAATTTTTTTAAGCAAATAAAATTTAAAAAATTGACCTTTGGACCATAGGTTTTTGTTAAGCACATATAAGGGAATAAAAATTACAAAAATTGTAGACATTCCTTTTTTCATTCGGCTAGTTTAGCGATTTTATTTCGGCGGATTTCGAGATAATAGTGATTTTGGTAACTTTTTTAGCTTTTAGTTAATTTTTTTTTTTTTTAACAAACTTCATATGTTTTCTACCGAATTACTACAGAATAATATAGAATACTTCAATTCCTTTAATCAGGGCAAAATTGAGATATGAAAAATTGACCCAGTTAAAGGTCAAAGGTCAAATTTGAGAACAAATTGAATTTTTAAAGATTAACAATTTTTTTGAGCGGATATTTATGAAACTCCTTGATGTTATTTTAATATGACTAAACATAAATGGTTTATTATTAAAATAATAAACCATAAGTGCTATTGGGGTCTATTTATTTTTTTATTTAATGGAGAAAATATAAGTATATTATTTCATAGGGTCATATAGACCCCAACAGCACTTAAGG
Source organism: Pegoplata infirma (assembly GCA_963921195.1). Lineage (NCBI taxonomy): Eukaryota > Metazoa > Arthropoda > Insecta > Diptera > Anthomyiidae > Pegoplata > Pegoplata infirma. The sequence goes on along the minus strand of OY992536.1, from coordinate 24,099,062 downwards.
GTTAATGTTCTGAATTTTTATAAGCTATTAATTTTTACACCTTATTAAAATAACATTTAGGAGTTTCATTAATATCCGCTCGAAAAATCTGTAAATCTTTAAAAATTCAAATTCTTCTAAAATTTGACCTTTGACCTTGAACTGGGTCAATTTTTCATGTCTCAATTTTGCCCTGATTAAAGGAATTGAAGTATTCTATATTGATCGGTAGTAATTCGGTAGAAAACATACGAAGTTTGTTAAAAAAAAAATAAAAAAATTAACTAAAAGCTAAAAAAGTTACCAAAATCACTATTATCTCGAAATCCGCCGAATTAAAATCGCTAAAATAGACGAATGAAAAAAGGAATGTCTACAATTTTTGTAATTTTTATTCCCTTATATGTGCTTAACAAAATCCTATGGTCCAATGGTCAATTTTTTAAATTTTATTTGCTTAAAAAAATTAAAATTTAAAATTGGAGATTTGAAAACAGGGCTGAAAAATTTGGACCTTTTTAACATTAATTTAAAACAAGTTAGCATAACACAATATGAAAAATACCTATCTCCTTAGTACATTGGGAAGAAAAGAATAAAAAAATGTTGCTATAGTAGATAATTTCAATCAATTTCAAAAATTGAACTCGAAATCTTTGATCAAGTGGTCTGCCACACGCTAGTTGCCTGGGGCAGTTGTAATAACTTGGCTGATTTTTAACCGATTTTAGTTTTTATTGCCTTATTGCAAAGGTAATGTACTCCACATCACAATTCTGTAACCTTTTGAATTCAAACTTAACTTAAAATATCGAAAAAATTGAGAAAATGAGTAAAAAGTCATTTTTTCCCCTTGTAATCCGTTATTCAAACTTCAGGTCGTTTCCGCGTCCACTTAAAGTTATCGGATTAACTCCAAATTTTTTATTATTAAGTTTTTAGTACAAAGGAACAAAATTCTGCCCAGTGCAACACAAAAATCCGAAATAAAAAAATAAGAACACCCTTAGTATATATGTATATTAGAGTGTCCCTTATTTTGGAAATGTTGGAAATGTTGAGACGGTACCCCCTCATTTTTTTCCTTTTGAATAAAAAATAACTTAGGAAAAATTTTACGCCCCTACGACCACGCCTTCCCTACGCGACGGGGCCGTAAAGAGCGGGGCCTTAAAAATCATTTTTCCATACAAACCAAAAAATTTTTTTTTTGATTTTTAATTTTTTTGTTATTAATTATAATATTACTTGGTTAGCTTATTCACGACAAAAAATTTGATTTTGGTGGGATGAGGCTTTCAGTTCTAAAAAATTTTTCGAAAAAAAAATTTAGAGCTTTTGGGGTCCTACAGTAAAAATTTTTTAAAAAATTTTTTTTTTAGTTTAGACAAGCAACGGGTTTAGTTGTAATGTTGCTTTTAATGATATATATTCATAAAAAAATATTATTCATATCTGTGACATCTTGATCGTGTATCGAAAAACATCAAAAATGCATTTTTTACCCTTTTTCAGATCACGATAAAGATGTCACAGATAGGAATAATATTTTTTTATGAAAATATATCATTAAAAGCAACAATTCAACTAAAACGGTTGCTTGTCAAAACTAAAAAAAAAAATATTTTTTAAAAAATTTTTACTGTAGGACCCCAAAAGCTCTAAATTTTTTTTTTCGAAAAATTTTTTAGAACTGAAAGCCTCATCCCACCTTGAAGATTAACACAGGAAAAAGTAACGATTGATTCAGACCTTTCTATTACATATCCAAGAGAATATTTAGTGTGTTTATTGATCAGATAAACTAGTGGAATGTTATTTAAGGAAGTGTCAGAATGAAACATATGCAGTTTTCTTTGAATTTGGGCAATAGGATTGGTTGGAGATTTAATAATATTTTTTATAAAACCTACACACAAAAAAATATTTTACCAATAACTTGGGAGGATATGCGTTTTTAAAGTTTTTGTAACATTTTATCAAGTTTTTGCATAATTTTGGTTAAGGTTTCACAAGGTTAAATACTCTTATGAATATTTTCTAAACTTTCTGATAAAAGCTTGGTAAAATGATGCTATTTTTTGCATAATATATGCAAAAAACTTTAAAAACGCATATCCTCCCAAGTACTTGGCAAAAATTTTTTTGTGTGTAGGCTATTTTCAAAATCAAAAGCGGAAAATTGGGATAAATTTGCTCCTACGTTGAGTACGTCATCTGCAATATGAATAAGATTGTGGATGTTCATTGTTTGGGAACTTGGACCATAAAAATGAGGCATAAGTTCTACAAATGTCCTTAAAATTTGTTTAGCATAATCTGCTTTTAATGTTGCTAGGCTGCTAGAAGCTAAAATTCAGCATGCTGTGTATAAAAGTAAAAAATGTACTGTTTACGCATAGCATTTTTTGTGTTGACCACTGCTTGCCAACGTTTGCTAGAACCGTGGGCACACGTACAACTGGCGTTATCATTTAGATATTGTGCCAGTACAGTATTTTTTGTTTTTAATACGGTTTGCCAACATTGGCTAGAACCGTGGGCACACGTACAACTGGCGTTATCATTTAGATATTATGCCAGTACAGTATTTTTTGTTTTGCCCACAGTTTACCAACATTGGCTAGAGCCGTGTGCACACGTACAACTGGCGTTATCATTTAGATATTGGGCCAATACGGTAGTCGTTGTAGAACGGATGTTTTGCCAACATTTGTTGTACCGGTTACAACGCTTTGCCAATGTAGGCCCCACCGTATTTTTCTGGCTGGGATGTTTTAAAAACATTGGTAAGTCACAAAAATATTTTACAACGTATTTTTGTCACTCAAAAATATTTTTACACTAAAACAAAAAAAAAAAAAAATACACTCGAAAAAAATTTTACACTCAAAATAAATTTTCCACTCAAAAAAAAATTTTGTAAATTATTTTTTTTTTTTAAATTAGTAAAAAAAAGGTTTTTTACACAAAATAAAATATTTCTAATCACAAATGTTATTTTTTTCACGTTAGAAAATTTACTATAACTTAAAAAGGACAGGGTATTCATAAATTCGGCCAAGTCGAATTTAACTTTTCTACTTTTTTTTTTATCAAAAATCTTTTTTTTGAAATTCCAATTTATTATTTTTTTTTCACAATTTGTTTATACCCTCCACTTAGTGAAAGAGGGTATCCCAGCAAAACTTTGGTAATGGGTAGTGATTATATAACACATTACCAGGTAATGTATATAACTTATTTGTAGCATTATTTTATGATGTCTTACCAAATATTTGTTCCACAACGTATTATTTTCAAGTGAAAAATAATGCATTACTAATAATTTGCTACGTAATGCATGATTATTGGAAAAAATGTATTTCATATTAATTATTTCTAAACATTAAATCATGGATGACTTATGTTTGGTTACATTATGTATTATTTGAAAGTTTGAAATAATGCATTATTTATAATTGGATGCATAATGCATTACAATAACATAAAAAATATTTATTTTATAAAAAATGCATAAGTTTAAACTAGAGGTGGGCTCACGACAGGAAATTTCTAACGACACACACTCACGAGCATATTTTATCTACTTACTCTCACTTACAATCACGTGAGTAAATTTAATACAAAATTACTTTTTCACTACTCGTAACACCTTATATATTATCTTCTGGTATGCTATATTATTTCATTTCTCGTAACCCATAAAATATCATTTATTTTACACCTTACTCGTATTCTTCGTTATAAATTTATGACTTATTTTATACCTTACTGGTATTCTTTGTGATAATGTGGATGCATTACTTTGAGTCTCATCGCCTGTTAAAATCATCAATGCTGCAATGTATAAAATAAGAGATCCTATACCTTATTTTATACCTTATTTGGTAATCTAAGTTTTGCTGGGATATATAAGTTTGTCATTCCGTTTGTAACTCATCGAAATATCGATCTGGGACCCCATAAAGTATATATATTTATGATGCCCGATCGATTTTAAGACATTCTAGCGATGTCCGTCTGTCCGTCTGTCCGTCTGTCTGTCTGTCTGTCTCTCTGTGGAAAATGCTGTCGCGGACAAAATATTGCACAGAGATGACTGAAACTTAACATATTTATTGGAAGTTCTCCCGAAAAGTTTGGTATTGTATTTGAGCGATATCGGTTCAGCGGTTTAAAAGTTATGAACGAAAATGTAAGCACACCTAAAAAATTTCGGTACATTCAACATAACCTAAAAAACCAAAATTCTTTAATTCGGCTTCTGGTTGACATATGTGAAAATAATTGAACACCAAATGGTATTTAAACAACTACTAACATATTTTTTGACAAAAAAAGAAAAAAATCGCGGATTTTTTTTACCAACATTTTTTTCGCGGAAATTTTTTTTTCCAAAAATTTTTTTTTTTCAAAAGTAATTTCCTTTTAAATAAAGTTTTTTGCAATAATCTTTTTGAAATTGTGGAGGGTATCACTACATTCGGCAAGGCCGAATTTAACTTTTTTACTTGTTTTTTTTAATTTCACCCCATTGTGCCACAAATTAAATGAACGATAAAATTTTCTGCTGAGAAATAGTTTAACATTTATTGTTGTTGTTGTTTGTAGTGTTTGTTTATGAATTTGTTTAATAAATTTGCGAATGTTATAAAATTGTATAAATAAATATACAATTGACAACGGGAATAAAATCTAATCAAAGAAAAAGAAAAAAAGGTTGTTAATTGCACTCACTAGCCCGCCCAGCTGAGTCGTCGACTTGTTTGATTTTCAAATATTAAAATCGCGATATCTCGAAGGCTATATGGAAGTCCCTTGGTTAATAACACGCAAAATCAAATTGATTATGTTGCGATAAACAAAAGAGGCATGCATCTTAATAGAATGATGAGCCAGTTTTTCTCTAATTTTTTTTTATAAAGAAAGCTCAGCTAAAATTTGTAGTCTAAAATATTTATATATTTTGTTGGAATCAAAATCCATTGGATTGGAAATTAAAATATTGTTTAATTTTGCCATTAAATTAGTGTTTTTACAAATATATATTTTTTTTAATTTTGAGATTATCGATAGTTGATTATATTCAAATCTATCAGATTTGTAAGTTTTTAGTTTATTTTGATTAATCTTTACGATTTTGACTGGATTTAGGTTGAGTTTAAATCATTTGACTAGATTTACATCATAATTAAGCTATATTAGATTATATTTATTAAAAATAACCTAAAAATTGTTTAGTCTTAATTACATTTGCAAATTGGAAATACTTTTTTTATTTTTATTAAAATGTGACATATTTCAACGAAATACTAATAGTCATATTAAGTGTTAATTTGTTAGACAGTTTTTTTTTTAAATAATCAATAGTTTTATTTCAATATTTACATCCTTTCTTTCAACAATTTAACCTTAAACTACTTGTAAAATTCCTTTACCATATATCCGTTACATTTCACGTTTATTATTGTTTCCGTTTGTTGAGACAATATTGACAGTTTTTAATAATTCATAGAAAATAAAGTGTTTTATTAATTGATTGATAGTACACTCAAAAAAAATAATTAATAAAGGACCTCATCATTTGTTTGTACCAATATTGTATAACTCTTTATCTAAAATCTGCAAAACGCGGATATACTAAATAACTGAAAAAGTCTGGAATCTTTTGAGGATGTTTATTCTGGCTCGAGGTCATTATTTTCTTTACTAATTAACACCATGATATTCTCATAGCATAATTTTCAAGAAAATTAGTTTTTTGTTTTAAATTTATTTATGTTGGTCATTTTTGCAAGACTTAATCGACACGTGTTTCAGAATTAGTCAAATTCCATTGTCAAGATTATTTAGCAAAAATAGAAACGATTTACTACAAAGTAGCAAACGAGTCTAATGACAAATCGTTTGTGCACAAACTAAAGTATTAATACATAAGCCATAATCAGTTTAGAAGTGAGGTAGTGAAGTAGTGAGGTAGAGCCCTATGTGATTTTCAATAAGAAAAAAGAGTGCAGATAATTTTAAAATTTGTGTGTTCTTCATACGCATTTAATTTTTCCATAAGACTAAAAAGTAGAGAGACGTAAACAAAATCTGTTGAGAATAGAATTTCTCTACCTCGCTCTACTTTTTACGCTTATGTCAAAATTCAATGTGTATGAAGAACACACAAATTTAAAAGAAAGTCTACACTCTTTTTTCTTATTGAAAATCACATAAGGCTCTACCTCACTACATCATTACCTCACTTCTAAACTGATTATGGCTATATTCGACTCTATCCACAATGTGAATTAGAAAGACGAAGAAATTGTACTAAATATACTAGTAAGGCAACGATTGTCAATAACCAACAAATTACTAACATTTTTTATATGAGTGTATATTAGGGTGGTACAAATAATAACTCTTTTCGAATTTCCTTCTGGGCTAAAATCAAAAATAAAATTTTCTCGAAAAAAACTTTTTTGGTAAAAACAAAAACAATGTTTTTTTGTAAAAAAATATGTTTTTGCTTGTTTAAATACTTTTTTAAATGAAAAAAATTAACAATTTTGATTATAAATATTTAATTTTGAGTAAAAAAATCTTTTTTTGTCTTTAAAAACAAAAGAAAAATTACTTTTCACTGTAAAAATATTTCTGAGTGAATGCACGTACGTATGTACACAAAATATTGTAAATTTTTTAAAGAAAAACTAAATTTTTTTTGAGTGTAAAATTTTTTTCGAGTGTAATTTTTAAGTTACCAATGCTTTTAAAACTAAACATGATTAAAAAGCATTGCTTTAAAACTAAAAAAGTTTGAAAAGCATTGTTAAGTTACCATCAATGCTTTTAAAACTTGTTTAACATGTGCATTTAAGATGAAACCAATTTTGAAGTTAAGGGTTTTGCTTATAACTTTTGAACCACTTTACCGATTGAGCTGAAATTCAAAACCAAGCAGACCTGGGGAACGGCAAAGATATATGCCAAGCTTTAGCGGTTTCATTATTGTCTTTCAAAAGTTAGCGTGTTTTTTATCTTGTAAATATGCGAAAAACCCTTGCCGAAATTTACTCTTTTGCTCATAACTTTTGAACCACTGAACCGATTTGGCTGGATTGCAATACCAACCTGACCAGGTAAATGACCAACATATATGCCAAACTTCAGCAGCCCTGTAAAGTCTTTCAAAAGTTAGCATGTTTACTATGGACAGACAGACGAACAACGCTAGATCGACTTAAAATCGATCGAGGATCATGAATCAAGAATTTATACTTTATGGGGTCCTAGACTGATATTTCGATGTGTTACAAACGGAATGACAAACCAATATATACCCTTTATCACTAGAGTGGTGGGTATAAAAACTGTGCATCGTTGCGTATGATTGTTATTTAAATGCAATTACAAAATTAAGTATACGCCTCTTATACAGTTTTCAAGTAATTTTAATTATGTATAATAACTTCAAATGCATATAAAAAAAATCTCGCACCAAACAAAAAAACCTTCAGGGGTTTGTAATGGAAAATTTTAACTTTTATTTGCTTTTGCTAACATCCCATTCCAATTTTGGTTGTTGCACTGTGCAAGCTAATCAAGTAAAAAAATAATTAGAAAAGAAGTAAAACATCGAAAAAAAATTTTGGTTTGTACGTTTTTTAGAGCCAAGAATTAAAAACAAAATCTCAAAATTTCTTTCTTTTAACTCCTTTATAGATATTGAGACAATTTTCGATCAAAATTTGGGATTTTTAGAAAATTTCCACCAAAATTTTAAATTTTCAAAAAATAAAAATAAATATATCTTGCGATATATCAATTTTGGCATGCTGAATATGAATATCAAAAATCATTTCTGAAATGGTCGAGCGGTTTTCAAGATATCATCATTTGAAATTTGTCCAAAAAATCTCAAAAATGGCGGTTTTTTCCTACGTTCGTAAATTATGTAAAAATAATATCAAAAATATTTTCCACTGACGATTTCGAATGGCGGTATCTATACCGCTTGTCTCAAGATCTTTAAAACGGTGAAGAAAATGTTATTTTGGGATTTTTTGTTAAAAAATTCTTAAAAACTCTACTTGCAAAAAAAAAATTTAATCATTTTTATCAATTTTAGCATTTGAATATGGATATCAAAAAATTTCTGAAATTTTAATTTAAACTCTTTCGAATTTTAAATGGAAAGCAGTTTTCAAATAAAATCTTAAAATTTCAAATCAAATCTTTGAATTTCAATTGATTCATTTTGAATTACTTCTGAAATGGTGCAGTTGAAATTAGTTTAAATTTACGATGTAACAATGTAAATTCTACTATTAATTCTACTACGGCTGCATATTTTGAAATAATTTCTTTTCACAAGCCTGTGTTTTGTGGTAATATTTTTATAACTTAATTATAATTTTTAATACACTATATTTACTTTTAATAAAACTGTAATTGTAATTATTAGCATATAAAGTTCTCATAATATTTATAATGTATTTACACTTGAGCTAAAGTTTAACCTTCAAATTCATAAAAATTATAAGAGGCTTATAAAAGGTTTATTAAAAAAATTTTGTATGGAAATTCCATATATAAACCTGTTATAAAACGCTTTTATTTTTTACACACAAAATTTTTTTTTTCCATGAACGATTTTCATAGTATTTATGAACAAATTCATACAATTTATTACTTTTTCATAATATTTATAAACTTTTTCATAGTATTTATGAAAAATGTTAAAAATTCTTAAATTTCACATATTATGATTTATTCATTAATACTATGAAAAAGTTTATAAATATTATGAAAAAGTAATAAATTGTATGAATTTGTTCATAAATACTATGAAAATCGTTCATGGAAAAAAAAAAATTTTTGTGTGTATGAATTTGGACATAAATTTTTCAAATTTAGGGGCCTATTCACAAAAAAAGTCATAACTCAAATTTTTCCATGTGGTTGTTGTAAGCAATCGTAACAAAATAATCAAATTTTGTTTGAAAATTTAAAAAAAATAAAGACCAGCTACCCGCATCGTCTCAAAATTGACAAATAATTTTAAATTTTGAGACTTTTTATGTGTTTGTGTTTACAACAAACACAGGGAATATGAAGTTTGAAAATAATAAAATTAGTCATAACCAGTCATAACTGTGAATAGGCCTGTTAATTTAAAAAAATCTACTTTTCATTTTAAGGGCTAGTAACTCATCACAATATAACAAGGTTGGCAATCGAAACGAATAACGGTATCGATATCGGTATTGGTATCGTTTTTTTATTTATTTCGGTATCGGTATCGGTTACGGTATTTAAGTTAAATCGGTTAAAACGTCAATACCGGTACGTACCGGTATTACCGAGAAAAATTCTAAAAATATAAAAAACGTATAAAAACTTAAAATAAAATATTTTTTTTTGCAATTTTAATACCAAAGTCGTATTTACCTATTTATTTTTAGCATTTTCGCTAAAATGCCCTCTAAAATGTGAAAAAAATTTAAAAGATCGTTTTTAGGGGGTCGACGTTGCCGGACCACACTTACAAAATGGGGCGAGCCGAGAAAACTGTAATTTTTTTATCCCTCTATGCAAAAACAAGTAGAAAAGTTAAATTCGACTTGTCCGAATCCATGAATACCCTCCACAATGCCCTTTTAAAGTGATAGTTAATTAGGTAACGTGAAAAAATTAACAATTTTGATTAGAAATATTTTATTTTGAGTAAAAAACTTTTTTAGGTCATTTTTGAAAAAAAATTTAATTTTTTTTTGGGTGTAAAATTTTTTCGAATGCAAGTTTTTTTTGTTTTAGTGTAAAAATATTTGTGAGTGACAAAAATACTTGGTAAAATATTTTTCTGACTCTTCAATGTTTTTAAAGCTGGCTTAACGGTGAATTAAAAGTGAAACCAATCTGAAATTTACGGTTTTCTTAATAACTTTTGAACCACTGGACCGATTTTGCTATTCAATACCAACCAAGTTTTTTTGTTGGTGTTATTTCGAAAAATAGGTCTTCCCTGTCTATACAAGGTCACATTCAAAAATATTGCAAAAAAAAATTTTTCGCGAATTATGGGACTATTAAGTAATAAAAAATCACCAAATCGTTACTTTATTAACGATTTCTACGAATTAAGACACTTCTGAAAATTATACTATGGTCAAAAAACTTCTGCTAGTATTCCAAATACCTCCCCAGAATTAATATCAAAAAAATCCTTGTCACCCACATCGCTGATTAAATAAAAATCCCAAAAAAACTATATTAACGAAAGGGGTCCCGAAAGTTTCTATTGGGAGTCAAAATGACTCCATAAAAATTTCGTAAAAATCATTAATGTTCTTCTGCTCCCGCATCGCGGGAAATTTTGGAAATTTTTACTTAATCTACGATGTGGATGCCCAAAGATTTTTATGAGACTTCGGGGAGGCATTTGGAGCACGATTTTTCATTTACAAAAACCAAAAAAATTACAAACTTCTATTAATTTTTTTTTAAAAAACATGGTTTTTTAGGAAAAACCGTTTCAATACCGGTACGTACCGGTACCGAAGGAAAAGGTTTTTGGATACCGGTATCCGATACCAAAACTGAGTTTCGGTATTGGTATTGGTACCGGTATTCAATTTAAAGGGTTTTGAAACGGATAACGGTATTGAAAAGGTATCGATTGCCAACATTGCAATATAATCATTGATTTAGGCTAATCAGTGTTTGCAAACGTCAAATTTATATAGAAATAAACAATGATTAGTATTAATCATTGATTAGCTTTTAATAAGTTACCAGCCCTAAAACTTTTTTGAAATACAGCGAAAGATTTAAAAGAGCATTATTTTTAAAGTTTATATAGTTGCAAATTTATTATATTTTAAATCCAATAGAATTTGTTGCAGTGTAAACAATCTTCTTATTAGAAGGTAGAAAAATGTTCTCAATATTGTTTAAAAGATTTAAATAAAAATTAAAATATTTGCGCCAGTTTTTCTATCTTAATTAATTATATTAATTCAACCATAAAACAAAATGAAAACACGTTTAAACATGTAGTTAGCATTAGCCGACTTAAGCGTAGTCTACAAATATTTATATCCTACCCCACTTTGCGGTACGGGGTATAATGATTAATTGCTAACTATCTAATTTATTGGTCCCAGACCCACTTTCAAGAAAACCGATCGAGTCATAATCATTTTTTGAGTTTTTTTCGACAAAATTACTTTTTCGTCAAGTCAAAACTTTTCCCGACATAAAAATGTTTTATTTCTTTAACAGAAGTTAAACAAATCAAGTGAGAGTGTGAAATCTGTCTGTGTCGAGTCTCTTATATCCTTCAAAATGTAGTAACAGTTTTTTGCACCAAAGTAACACAATTTTATAAATTTTAATATCCACGTCCACAAAAGTGGTGGACCGAAAAAGTTAAGTTGGCGTTTTCAGAGGTTGATTAAGTTCTTCAAGATTAAGCTTCTTCCCCTTGCAAGGGGAAAATCAGACCAAGGCCTTGGTCTGATTTTGTCCAGTTCAGAATTTTACCAGCCTATAAACACAAGACATATTTGTGCCATACTCGAAAGTCTACCTCTTTTGGTTTGGACTGTAGTGTGCTTTCCACAGATGGACCGACAGACGATCATCGCTAGAATGTCTTGGATTCGAATTTGGTTATTTACCAAATTTACAGCTCTTTTAGTTTGGACTGAATCAATTCGTTTTGCATGGAATGACAAAATTATCTTTTTCGAATTTCAATTGATATTTTTCGAATTTCAATTACCCTTTTACGAAACTTTGTAAATGATTTCCTTATTCAATTGATCTTTTTTGATTTCAATTGATCTCTTTCGGATTTCATATAGAATTTTGGAATTTCAATAGATCCTTTTTGAATTTCAAATACAATATTTGAATTTCAATGGAAATTTCGAAATAGATTCTTTAAATTTAAAACGAAATCAGCGATGTTGAAATTTCAATCGGTCCTTTTTTAATTACTTTTGAAAAAATTGTAGAACATCAATTGCAGCAACTTTTCTGGTACACTTAAAAAAAATATGTTAGTCCAAATAAATTTGTAAAATATGTTATAACTTTTTCTGTGTACCAATTTTAAGTCACCACAGAATAGCTATGGATCATGTCTTATACGTAATAATTAAAAAATAGTTGTAAACTTAAATAAAATTTTCTGTTTTCTAAAATAAGATTAGATAGTTTTTACACCTTTTATTATATGATTTGATATACAGGGTGATTCAGTCACGACCCGCCGAATTTTACCAGCGTATTCCTTGGCTCATTTCATGAAAATATGTTCATTACGACCATCCCCAAAAAATGCAAGTGTGCGAAATGGCAGCGGTTTGAAAATTTTCGGATTGGTGGTTGGAGGGTAGTAGGGTAAAATTGATAACTTCTGAACCTGTGGTCCGATTTTTTGTTTTTGTGCTTTTTGGAAAGCTTATTAGGAGGCCTTTCAGAATCAATAACAAAAAAATTAAAATAAACTGAAATCGTCGAGATACAGAGCTTTTAAAAATAAAATTTGAAAAAGAAGACATACGAATTTGTACATAGCCTCAATTTTCTCAGCCAGATGGCAGGTAACTTATGTTTTTTATTCTCTTAAAAGAAAGCAATACGTCTTACCTTTCCAAATTGCCCTAAAAGAAGCCCAGAGGTCTTACCGTTCCAAAGTTATGACCGTTTGCCTTCCAAAAATTTTAATAAAATAAAATCTTAAACTTGTTAATTTACAAAAACAAATGAATGTGTGCTGTTATTCGCCTCCAAACCCCAAAAAAAATTGTTTGAATTTCAGCCAAATGGTCATAACTTTAGAACAGAAAGACCTCTGGGCTTCATTTAGGGCATTTTGGAAAGGTAAGACGTAGGGCTATCTTTTAAGAGAGAAAAAAATATAAGTTACCTGCCATCAGGCTGAATCAATTGAGGTTATGTGCAAATTTGTATGTCTTTTTTTCAAATTTTATTTTTAAAAGCTCTGTATCTCGACGATTTCACTTTATTTTAATTTTTTTGTTATTGATTCTGAAAGGTCTCCTAATAAACTTTCTAACAAGCCCAAAAACAGAAAAATCGGACCACAGGTTCAGAAGTTATCAATTTTACCCTACTAACATCCAACCACCAATCCGAAAATTTTCAAACCGCTGCCATTTCGCACACTTGCATTTTTTGGGGATGGTCCTAATGGACATATTTTCATGAAATGAGCCAAGGAATACGCTGGTAAAATTCGGCGGGTCGTGACTGAATCACCCTGTATATATTTTTTTGCTTGAAAAGATTTTTAAACTTCAATGCGTAGTTTAATTAAAAGTTCTACGTCATTTTTAACACATGTTAATTGTTTTCATAATTTAATTAATTAAATGATAAATGAACTTAAGTAAACCTGCACTCGTTTTCTACTACCAAATATAGTAACACTAGTATAGAATTACATATTTAACACTTGAAATGTAAATTTTTCTAAAAACGAGGATTAGGATTTCATGATTTTTTCACTCCTGAATTTTGATATGGAAATGCCAGACAAGTCAAGTAAATTAAAAAGCTAATTATGGAAAAACGTATAAGAAAATGTGGCGAGTTATTTTCAGGTGGCTTCAAAAACTTCGGACGTTTCAATTTTTTTTTTAAATTTTTATAACCAAATAAATCACGATTTTGCAAACATGCAGATTTTTGATTAAATGCAAAATAGAAAAAAACATGTTTTAAAGTTTTAGGAAAATTCAGATAACATCAGATATATTAAAAAAAAAATAGAAAATAATCAGAAAAATTTTAACAAATAGATTCTGATTTTTAAAAATACCTTTTACTTATCAAAATTTACATAAAATTTCTAAAACATTTAAAAAAATGTTCACTATTTTACCACTGTGCGATTTCATAACAACATGTTAAATTTTTTTTTAATCCATAACCCCCACATTTTCAAACCCAATTGGCCAAATAATAACACGAAATGTCAACATTTGATATTATAATATTTACCGAGAGTAAACAACTTTAGATTGTTTTCTTCTTTTTCGCATTTTATATTTGTCTAAGTAATAAAATAATTTTGATAATATTTTCACGTTCATAATAATACCATAATTGACTTATTTCAAATGATCGGTAATAACCCAGCAAAAAATTTAGCTTTAAGAATATTTTGATACTGGCAAAAGTTAATTTAAAATTAAAAAGTTAATTAGCAAAAGTTCTGATTTTTAGTTTTAATTAAAGAGGAGATGGCATTTTTTTTAAAGGGATTCCCCAAAAAGTGCAATTTAACAAAAAAAAAATTACTTTTTGTACAAATTTCTAGTTGACCACCTTTAACATAAATAATATACTCTAGTGGAGCGATGATCCATTGCACTTTTCTTTTTTTTTTTTTGATAATTTTTTTTTCAGTTTTTAAATAATCAAAACAAATCTTTGCTGGGAAAATCTATTGTTAATTTAATTTTTGCGAATAGGGGGCATGTGTATTTTTCTAATTTTCGTTTAGAAATGATAATTTAATGGTTTTGATATGTTTATTTTCTTATCAGGTGTTATAACTATTATGATCCAAAGGAAATAAAAATATAAATACTAATGATCTTGAACAAATTAGTTTTTTAACACAAGTTTAAATGCTTTCATTAAATTTATTTAATATAATCATTGAATCGGATTTATTTTCAAAAATAAGTAAATTCAATTTTAAAGTCACAAGTTAAAAATTAGTTCCAAATTTTATTTTTTTTTTAAAAAGATTTTTTTTATTTAGGGGCATGTCACAGACTCAATTCCGTTCGGATTTGAAAAAAGTGGTTTGCACGTAAAACGCAAAACGAATATTATTTTTTTCGAAATGAAATCACTTTCAAAAATCAAAGTGGAATTGAATTGCATAAATGTGGTTTCATTTCGAAAAAAAATATTTGCTTTTCGTTTTACGAGTAAACCACTTAATCCACTTCCGAACGGAATTGAGCCTGTGACATGCCCCTTAGTTTCGCGTAAAGAACGGAACAGTTGCCTTTTAGGGAAACTATTGACACATTTAAGTATATTTTTTTCTTCAAATTTTAATATTCCCAATTGTCGGGGCAAATTTTTATTCTTCTAGACATAAAAGTAATGTGGTACAAATTTGGGACCAATCGGATTATATTAATCTAGCCCGGAAATCAAAGTTTTGGAATTTTGAAAATTATTTTTTTTTATACCCTCCACTTAGTGAAAGAGGGTATATATCGTGAACCTATATTCAAAATATGCTAACTCAAATTTGACCGAAATGAGTTTCCGATGGCAAATAGCTCCCCTATGTAATAGCTATCTGTCATAAAAATTTCAGAGCAAAAAAACAATTTATTGTCGTTTTACATCCATTTTTGTTATTCTGCTAACTCAAAGTACATATTTTTTTGGTGAAAATAAATGCCAACTCCCATTGTAAATTTCCAAAAATGTTTCAAAAAATTTTTTTTTTAAAAATTAGATCACATATCTTATTACATTTGCCATGCTGAACACGAATCTTGTAAAGATTTTGATATCTAATGACTGGTTCTCGAGATATTGCCATTTTGAAAATGTCGGTAAATAGTGTTTGCAAAAAAAAAATTGCTTATATTTATGTAACTTTCAAACTATTTATCAGATTGAAACATTATGCATGGGGCAAATAAAGTCAATGATATAAGCTCTCAAAATAGCTAGTTTGGAGTGACCCTATTACAATACAGCGTGAGTTACAGAGTGCCAAAGTTGACCACCCTGAGATTAAAAGTCTTTCGGAGCTAGTAACTTTTAAAAATATGCAAAGATTTTTATTTTTTTTTTCAATTTTTGCAATTATCGTACTAAGGATAACAAAAACCAAAAAAAAAAAAAAATTATAAAAATTTTTCAAAAAAAAATGTATTTTTATTTTCCGACAAAATATGCCAACTCTAAAAAAATATTTGTTTTTTGTCATAGTAATAAATGCCAACTCTGAAAAATACGCAAACAAGTGCAAAATATAAAATTTTTGGCATATGTAAAAATTATTTAGAATATTTAAACCATCTTATGGAAGGTACATTGTTTTTTGTTACAATAATATGCGAAATAACTAGTTTCTGGTTGACATATGTGAACATAAGTTTGTCATTCCGTTTGTAACTCATCGAAATATCGATCTGGGACCCCATAAAGTATATATATTCATGATGCCCGATCGATTTTAAGACATTCTAGCGATGTCCGTCTGTCCGTCTGTCCGTCTGTCTGTCTATGGAAAATGCTGTCGCGGACAAAATATTGCACAGAGATGACTGAAACTTAACATATTTTTTGGAAGTTCTCCCGAGAAGTTTGGTATTGTATTTGAGCGATATCGGTTCAGCGGTTAAAAAGTTATGAACGAAAATGTAAGCACACCTCAAAAATTTCAGTACATTCAACATAACCTAAAAAAACAAAATGCTTTAATTCGGCTTCTGGTTGACATATGTGAACATAATTGAACATCAAATGGTATTTAAACAAGTACGAACATATTTTTTGACAAAAAAAGAAAAAAATCGCGGATTTTTTTTACCAAAATTTTTTTTCGCGGAAATTTTTTTTTTCAAAAAAATTTTTTTTTTTCAAAAGTAATTTAATTTAAATAAAGTTTTGCAATAATATTTTTGAAATTGTGGAGGGTATCATTACATTCGGCAAGGCCGAATTTAACTTTTTTACTTGTTTTAAATTAAAGTTGTTATTATTCGACCTCTCCAATTTTAAATAAATAAAAATTCTTCTTGTAAATAACAGAACATTTATTCACTAGAAAAAACTGGCCTCGAGCTTGAAGAATTTTTTTTTAAAATATCATATTTATTAATTTTTTGCATTTAACACGAATATCAAAAAATTAAAATCGGTTGAACAGTTTTCGAGATATCCTCATTTGAAATTTGCAAAAAATTGCGTTTTTTTTTTCATACGTTCAAGAAATTTTTAAAAAAAATTTCAAAAACTCTTTTTCTTGACCCTTTTATAGAACTTGAGACAAGTTTTTTAAAATTATTTTGAAACAAATCTGATAATTTTAACCCGTTGTGCGATTCGATCAAAGTATCGCTATTTTGAAAATTTTTAGCAAAAACTCTTAACTTTGATCGAAGGGCGCCATGGGTTAAAGTGCTCTGACTAAGCTCAAATTAAGTTTATATTAAATCTTGTCTCAAGCTCTATGAAATAGTCAATGGAGAAAATGTTTGAGGTTATTTTTTTAAATTTCCTGACCGTATGAAAAACCCCAATTTTTTTAAATTTTTCTGACAAATTTCAAATGACAATGTCTCGAAAACTGCTCAACCGATTTCAGAAATTATTTGGTATTCATATTAAGCATTTTAAAATTAATAAAAAAAGTTTTGTATCGCAAGATTTTTTTTAGTCAAAAAAGCCCCTCAGGTCCAATATTATTTCTATCCGGGCCCTAAACAAACTAAAAAGAATTGCTCCACCCTAATGTACATACCCGAGTAATAATGTTTAGATATATTCTTATATATAACATCTTATCCGAGATTTGAAAGATCAGTACTGATCCGAAAAATTGGTCGCTAAGATTAGATCAGTTTTAATCGGACGGATACAATTAGTCACATTTTTACTCGGGTAGTTTTGACAAAACCCGCCTGAAATAGATTTAATGTTCATATTTTAAACTATTTTTGGGAATTGTTAAAATATGGAAGGAAGGTTATGTTACAAAACGATTGGCAGCACTATTAAACAGCCATGTCGTTAGATGCCGTTATAACGTTATTAATAGGTTCTTGTCTTTGCTAATGCCGAATGGGTTTATGAACTAACTACAATAATTTTCTAGTCGGCACAGTGCAGTAAGGAAAACAAAAAAATTCTACAAATATATTTTTAAATAACACTGACATTTTTAGAAAAAACTAACATTTTTAAAATATCTTTAATCTTACAAGGGAAGTATTTCAACCGTTATGAACCCATTTGTTTCGTTGTCCCCTTATGAAGCAATGTGGACCTTCGTGAAAATTTCGATAACTCTCGAACTAACAGATATATCGTCTAGAGCAAAATACGTGTCGATTAAAATTTAATAAAGATTATTTCGTATTTATATGGATATCGTAGGTCTTTGTCTTCACATAAATACCCCCCAAAATTTACACATTTTCTAGAAAAAAATATTTAACGAAGCCGAATTTTAACAAGGTTATGCCACCGTTGGATAGGCATTTTTTAAAACCTTTGTTCTCATATGGAAGCAATCATAAAGTTTCTTAGAAAGAAATGGCTGAAAAATCCAATAAATGATTTTTTCGCCATTTTTGACCCATTTTTTTGTACCCCTAAATCCGTGATATGTCCCATAAGCCGAGACACTCTTACCTTAGAATTGTCTCTTTTATATATATTATAAGTTTCAGGCAAAACGGATCATAAGGGTTGATATACTTCCCTTGTTAGAGACAAAATGCTGCTAAATAATCAAAAAACCGCTACCACTTGTAAATTTACAAATAAGTTAAATTCATACAACCATAATATTACAAAAAAAAAAAAAAAACAAATCACGCCTCGCGAACCAACTTTAACCTCAAGCTGCGAACACTGTAAATGTCTTTCTTGGTTATGAATCTGGGGTGGTCCACAACAATATTTCGACGAAAATCAGAGTCTTCGCCATGGCCGTTTTTGAAAAAATTGCGGTCAAACGTCAAAAAATTGACTTTTTAAGCTTATCTCGAAAACGATGAGAGATATGAAAAATGAATTAAGACAAAAATTATTCCTCGGGAAACTTTGCAATTCGGGATATACAAACTTCGCGTTTTCTGAAATATTTAATTGCCTTTAATTAAAACCAAAAAAATTTAGTTCGACCGATTTGGTAAACACAAAAAATTATCGGCTAAAAATTTTCAATTAAATCTATTGATCAACAAAATTTAAATGAGTAATCAATTTTTTGATTAAAATTTTTGTTAATTTCATTAACTGTCGAATTACAAATTTTTAATGTACCAGATTTTTATACCCTCCACTTAGTGATAGAGGGTACATATGGGGCATTCCAAGCCAAATCACTCACTTTTAGACCCGACCCCTTTCGATTTATTTTATTTTTGGATATGTTTTAGTCCTTATTAAATGCAACTTGGACACCAATTTTCAGCCTTTTATTCAAAGATGGTGTTGAGTAATCAATTTTTCAAAATGGCGATTTTCTCCAAAAAATTAAAAAATTTAAATTTTTAATTAATTTTGACCATTAAAAAATATAGATATTTTAAAAAAAGTTGGACAACATTTTGTTGGTATTTAAATGTAGTTTTAGAAAAAAATTATGAAAAAATTATTCGAAGTAATTATCACTTATTTTTGACGTTTAAAAATTAAAATTGACTTTTTGAAAAAGTCCGAAACCCTCGATTTTTTTGTAAAAAACTATAAAAATTCTACTCTAAATTACGCAACTTTTAAGCCATAACTCAAAATGTGATCACAATTCTTTCTATTTTTTTTTTAATTTTTAAAATTGCACCTTTTATGTTATGGCTCTGATTTATTTTATATGGAGCTCAAAAAAAAAAAAATTGGTAGATACTGACCCTAACTTACCCTAAATATTTTTCATTTGGAGGTAAATATACGTCTCTCAAAAATTTAGGACGATCGGACATGGGTAAGCCGTTTAGCATGGTCCTTGAAGTTTAAAAAACGGATTACAAGGAAAAATATGATTTTTTTTCTGTTTTCGCAATTTTTTTGGTATTTTAAGTTAAGTTTTAATTTAAGTGATTACAGAATTATGATGTGGAGTAAAATGCCTTTCTAATAAGGTACTAAAAACTAAAATCGGTTGAAAATCAGCCAAGTTATTACAACTTCCCCAGGCATCTAGCGTGTGCCATACCACTTGATTAAAAAATACCAGGGTTGGCAACCGATACCCACCTAGAATAACGGTATTTGGCTATTGTACCGCAACCAATAAATATATGGACATTTTCAATAGCGATTATGAAAGCTGATGAAATTTCTAGTATTTTAAATGTGTCACTTCGTGTTTCTACCGGTTCGTTTCCGAAATATAGGTCAATACCTTTATAATACCGTTTGAAACGGTATTATAACGGTATTGGCCTATATAACTAAAACGAAGCGGTAGAAACACGAAGTGACACATTTAAAATACTAGAAATTTCATCAGCTTTCATAATCGCTATTGAAAATGTCCATATCTTTATTGGTTGCGGTACAATAGCCAAATACCGTTATTCTAGGTGGGTATCGGTTGCCAACCCTGAAAAATACGAGTCCCTTTTCTTAAATTTATTGAAATTTTCTACTGTAATAACATTTTTTCATTATTCATGTTACATTGTAATATTTTTTTGGTTTTTCCAAATTTTAAAACAAAAAAAATATTTTTTTTTTTTTAAATACAGATTTCAAAAGGGTGTTGAAAATGCAGGCATTTTTAGCACTAATTTAAAAAATGTTAGCAAAACACAATATGAAAAATACTTGTCATCTAATTACATTTGAACTTGAAGAATAAAAAAATGTTATTACAGTAGAAAATTTCAATGAATTTCCAAAATCGTATTATATTGCATAATCAAGTGTTCTGCCATACGTTAGATGCCTGGGGAAGTTGTAATAACTTGGCTGATTTTCAAACGATTTCAGTATTTGGTACCTTATTAGAGAGGCATTTTACTCCGTATTATAATTCTGTAACCACTTGAATTAAAACTTAACTTAAAATACCAAAAAAATTGAGAAAACAGAAAAAAATTCATATTTTTCCTTGTAATCCGTTTTCTAAACTTCAAGTCCCATGCGGAACACCTTATCCATGTGCGATCGTTCTTAATTTTTGTGAGGTGTTTTTTTGCCTCAAAATTAATATATCTAGGGTAAGTTAGGGTCAGTATCTACCAATGTAATTTTTTTGGAGCACCATATAAAATAAATCCGAGCCAAAAAATAAAAGGTGCAATTTTCAAAATTAGAAAAAAAAAAAATAGAACAAATTGCGATCACATCTCGAATTATGGCTTAAAAGTTGCGTAATTAAGAGTAGAACTTTTAGACGTTTGTAAAAAATAATCGAAGGTTTCGGACTTTTTAAAAAAGTCGATTTTAATTTTTAAACGTTAAAAAATAAGTGATAATTACTTCGAATAATTTTTTTAATATTTTTTTCTAAAACTACATTCAAATACCAACAAAACGTTATCCAAATTTTTTTAAGATATCTATATTTTTAACTGGTCAAAATTAATTGAAAATTTTAATTTTTCCATTTTTTTTTAAAAATCGCCATTTTGAAAAATTGATTACTCAGCACCATCTTGGAATAAAAGGCTGAAAATTGGTGTCCAAATTGCATTTAATAAGTACTAAAACATATCCAAAAATAAAATAAATCGAAAGGGGTCGGGTCTAAAAGTGAGTGATTTGGCCTGGAATGCCCCATATATATAAGTTTGTCATTCCGTTTGCAACTCATCGAAATATCGGTCTGGGACCTCATAAAGTATTTGTATTATTGATCAGTAGGGATGAGATTTCCATGCAAATGCATGTTTTTTGTCGATAGTCTACAAACGATATCGACCAATTATCTTTCCGAATCAAGAAATTTGCGTTAAAATGGCATCGATTTGTTTTTGCATATTTTTGCATATTTTGGTGAATATGCATGTTTTTGCATATTTTGGTTTTAAATGCATATTTTGTTCATATTTCCAACTTTTAAGTGCATATTTTTGCATATTTTGGCATAAATTAGCAAAAACCAATGTTGGCAATCGATACCTTTTCAATACCATTATCCGTTTCAAAACCCTTTAAATTGAATACCGGTACCAATACCAATACCGAAACTCAGTTTTGGTATCGGATACCGGTATCCAAAAACCTTTTCCTTCGGTATCGGTACGTACCGGTATTGAAACGGTTTTTCTTAAAAACCATGTTTTTTACAAAAAAAAAAAATAAAAGAAAGTTTGTAAATTTTTTGGTTTTTGTAAATGAAAAATCGTACTCCAAATGCCTAACCGTAGTCTCATAAAAATCAAAAAAATCTTTTGGCACCCACATCGTGAATTAAATAAAAATTTCAAAAAAGCCATACTTCAACCGCGATGCAAGAGCAAAAGAAAATTATTGATTTTCACGAAATTTTTATGGATTCATTTTGACTCCCAATAGAAACTTTCTGGACCCCTTTTGTATAGTATAGTTTTTTGGGGATTTTTATTTAATCCGTGATGTGGGAGTCCAAGGATTTTTTTGATATTTACAGGACTTAGGGGAAGGCATTTGGAATGCTAGCTGGAGGTTTTCCACCATAGTATAATTTTTTGAAGTGGCTTAACTCGTAGAAATCGTCCATAAAAGTCCCATAATTCGCGAAAAAAATTGTTTGCAATATTTTTGAATGTGATCTTTTCTAGACAGGGAATACCTATTTTTCCAAATAGATAACTCCAACAAAAAAACTTGGTTGTCTAGAAATAAGATGAAATATGTAATTTGTTGGGGTTTTTCTGTAACCGCGATGCGGGAGGGAAATAAATTTTACGGAGTCACTTTGACACCCAATAGAAACTTATTGGACCCTTTTTAGCTCAAACAAAAAAGAAAGGTAAAAATCTATACGGCCTTATATTTATGTACTAAAGACAGGAACATGTTCAGCAAAAGCGGTTCAGTGCTTCAAAAGTTATGAGCAAAAGACTGAATTTCGGCAACGGGTTTTCGTGAATTTTCGAGATAAAAAAATGGTAACTTTCGAAAGGCAATCCTGAGGATGCTGAAGCTTGGCATATATATTTGCCGTTCCCCTGGCCTGGTTCGTATTGAATTTCAGCCAAATCGGTTTAGTGGTTCAAAAGTTATTAAGAAAACTGTGAATTTCAGATTGGTTTCACCTTAAATTCACTTGTTGAAAAAACCGTTAAACCAGCTTTAAAAAAATTGATGAGTTAGGAAAATATTTTACAATGTATTCTTGTTACTCACAAAAATTTTTATACTAAAACAAAAAAAACTTACACTCGAAAAAAATGTACACTCAAAAAAAAAAATTTTCAATTTTTTTTCAAAAATGACTAAAAAAAGTTTTTTACTCAAAATAAAATATTTCTAATCAAAATTGTTAATTTGATTCACGTTAGAAAATTAACTATCACTTTAGAAGGGCATTGTGGAGGGTATAGATGGATTCGTCCAAGTCGAATTTAACTTTTCTACTTGTTTTTACAAATTTTTTAAAAGTTTTTATACGTTTTTTTTTATATTTTTAGCATTTTTTCGATAATACCGGTACGTACCGGTATTGACGTTTCGGTATCGGTAATACCGTAACCGATTCAACTCAAATACCGTAATCGATACCGATACCGAAATAAATAAAAAAAACGATACCAATACCGATATCGATACCGTTATTCGTTTCGATTGCCAACCTTGGCAAAAACGCAAACTGAAATTTATTTATTTCAAAAACTATTTTAAATTTTAATTTTTTTTTTTGAAAATAAGAAAAAATTATTTATTTTCTTTTTAGTATTTTTTATAGATATTCTTAATTTCTAAAAAAAAATCTTGCTTATATAAAGTTTTAAATGTTACTACTTAAACACGGCGTTATTTTTTTGCTTTTTCTGTAGTTTTTCCTATGAAAACTAGATTTTTATTGCACACATTTTATTTTTTAGTGCATATTTTTAGGGTTTTTAGCGCATATTTTAAGCGCATATTTTTGATTTTTTTAGTGCATGAAAATCTCATCCCTATTGATCAGTGATCGATTCTAAGACATTCTAGCGATACCCGTCTGTCTGTCCGTCTGTGGAAATGGTGATCACGGCCCAAAGTGATTAAACATATATGACTGAGACTTAGCAAATTTACTTGTTGTTGTCCTAGTTAGTTTGGTATTGCATTTGAGCGAAATGGGTTTAGCGGTTCAAAAGTTATGAACTAAAATGAAAGAACACCTCGAAAATTTTGGTATATTCTACATAACCTAAATATACATATGTGAACAGAATTGGACATAGGATGGAATTTTTACAAGTACAAACCAATTTAAAAAAATTCGCCGAATTTTATTTTCATCAAAAATATTTTTCCGCGGAACTTTTTTTTTTCCAAAAAAAAAAATATTTTCCAAATAATTTTTTATTACATTGTGAAGGGTATTAATATATTCGGCAAAGCCGAGTTTAACTTTTTTACTTGTTTTTTACTTTAATTTATTTGAATAGATTAATTCAAAAATATACAAAATAATCGGGTTTTACTTTTTTATTGTTGGAAACATATTGGAAAGCCAAAGAGATGAATTTTTTGATAATTTTGTCATAAGCTTACAATTTATTTGTTAAATCAATCATTATTTTGATTGACTATAAATAAAAAAATTTATCATATTTTTTTTTATCAAAATCGAAAAAATGTTTGATTGAAAAAATTTTCAATTTATCACCTACAATTTGATGATTGGTATAACAATTTTCTTAATTGGAGGAATTTCAATCAAAAAATTGATTGAATCTGCGTTTTTGTTGATTGAAATTCGTTTCCAATTCTGTCTGTGCACGAAGATAGTAAACGAAGAAGTAAACGAAATTTTGTGTTATAAAATTTTAACAAATATTAAAATAATTATTTAAATAAAAAAAAAATAAAAAAAAATTGCGTATTTATTTTTTATAGCTGTTTAAAAATTGCTCACATTAAGGCTGTTTTTTCGTTTAAACCCGCCTTAATTTAATTTTAACATATAATGCATAAAAAAATATTTCAATCTTAATTAATCGAGATCTAATTTCTGATGGCATCATCTAATTAAAGCATATCAGATTACTAACTATGATAGGAATCGAACTCTCGCACTCACAGGCTATCACACTTTAAACTAGTACACCATTGTACCTAGTTCATTTTTCAATTGTTTATTATACATTTCAAGCTCTTCCATACAGTGTATTTCTTGTTCTATATGCCATAGATCGGTTATACTTATACACAAAGGATTATCATAAAACTTATCCCGTTGACTACTATCCATAGAACTTAATTCGGTGCCACATGAACTACGTCGACTTTTTAATAAGATGGTCGATGATGTTTTTCTATAAGTATTTGGTGTAGGAATTTTACATATTTTCGGAGTTTCAGCATTCCAAAAGTGTACATTTAGGAAGCACATTAGCAGACCATTACCAATAGCCAAGGAAGCGAATATGGTAATGGGTATTAGTATATGAATTTTTGTGGTTATTATTATGTAAGGAGCCAATATTAACCAAAAACGACTAAAACAGGTTGTGGATAACATTAATATCGAACGTTTTTCTATAGAAACTAATTCACCCGAACAGGTGGTGAGTATCGATAAGGAAGCCGAGTTGGCTAGTTTAAGAAAACACCAAAATAACATTTCATAACCAACTTTACGAATTTCTTTGACTGGAAATAGAAAGAAAATTTTTTGAAAAAATTTAAAAAAATTCTGTTGAATAATAGTTCTATTCGTTTACTTACTTGTATCAGGTATAAACCATATAAAATAAGTTACAAATCCAGCTAATAACATTAAATAACCGGACCATAACCAACGATGTCTGGTATATAGAATAAGATAAAGACCCAAAATTACTCCCAACATTTCAGCAAAACCTAGAAAGAAATAAACGATTTTTGAATATTTATGGATTAAGAAATATTGAGAAATATTCAAACGAATATATTGATTGAATCAACCAAGCTTTTTGTTTGTAACAACAAAAAGTTAATTGAAATAACACAAAATTTGTTACAACCACAAAAACTTGTAAAAATTATTTAGATCTTATCTGATCTGTTTATAACAATTCATAGATGATTGTATTTAAATGTATATAATTATATCTGCAATAGCTCAAATCTACACCATTTACAGATGTAATTCGAAAAAGATCAATTGTAATTCGAAGATTCTATTTGTAATTCGAAGATTCCATTTGTAATTCGAATACTCCAATTGTAATTCGAAGATTCCATTTGTAATTCGAATACTCCAATTGTAATTCGAAGATTCCATTTGTAATTCGAAGATTTCAATTGTAATTCGAAAAAGATCAATTGTAATTCGAAAAAGATCAATTGTAATTCGTAAAAGATCAATTGTAATTCGAAAAAGACCAATTGTAATTCGAAGATTCCAATCGTAATTCGAAAAATATCAACTGTATTTCCATTGATCTTTTTCGAATTACAATTGATCTTTTTCGAATTACAATTGATCTTTTTCGAATTACAATTGGAATTTTCGAATTACAAATGGAATCTTCGAATTACAATTGGAGTATTCGAATTACAAATGGAATCTTCGAATTACAAATGGAATCTTCGAATTACAAATGGAATCATCGAATTACAAATAGAATCTTCGAATTACAATTGATCTTTTTCGAATTACATCTGTAAATGGTGTAGATCTAATTATATCTCAGTTTTGGTCAACATTAGCACTAATTTGACACTTAATTATATCTGATCAGATACAGTTCCATAAGATCAGATGCAATCATTTATCATCAGATCAAAGCAAATCAGAAAAGATCAAATCTACTTTCAGTCGGGAATCGAAAAAAAAACGGATTTAGCAACTAATTGTAAGCCATTCGATTATCACTAAATTTATGTCCAATTAGTTCAAATTCCTTTTACCTAAACTGGCTGTATTCACATGCAAATGCTCCACTCCCAGTGTTCGAATCATTAAAATCATAACATTATATAACACCGCCGATGCTACCCAAGCCCAGTGTATAACAGCAATAAAAACTCTCGGTGTTTTACCATCCCATATTGACCAATAATTGTTTTCTCTGCTGTTCATTAAATCTTTAGCATACATCTCTAATTGTTCTTCCAAATCCAGGGGTATATCTTTATTATTGAAAGCAGCCGATTCTAAAAGAAGTTGTAAGGCACTTTCGATTTTGTAATGTTTCAGCAACCATCGAGGACTATCGGAAATCCATCTGAAATAAATTATGAATTTTAAGGAATATGTATTGGATTTTTAAAAATTTCAGGTTAAATAATTTCTAAATACCTGTGTAAAAATACTAAGAGAATCACAGAAGTTGATATTGCCACATATAAATAACTCCAACTATTAAAAAATATTGAAATACCCGGTAATAGTATAATACCAATAGACCAAAATAGTTCCGATAATGTAATTATAATAGTTCTAGCTTTACCCGAAGTTATATCAGAAACTGAAAAGAAAGTTGTGGAATTATAATAGTCTCAGATTACAATAATTTTCAATCAAGAATAAGTTTGTCATTCCCTTTGTAACACCTCGAAATATTGGTCTAGGACCCCATAAAGTATATATATGGGGCATTCCATGTCAAATCGGACACTTTGAAAATTTTTTTTTTTTAGATTTTCCCAATTTGTTAACAGTTTTTAGTACCATTCAAAAACTCCTTCGTGGTAAATTTTCAGATTTTTTTGATGATCCGTTCAAAAGATATCGAATTTTTAAAAATTGGTAGTTTGTACCTTTACTCAAACTTCTTTTACTCATAACTTCTTCAATAATGGTCCAAATTTCAAATTTTTTTTTTTTTTCAAAATTTTCGTTTTTTTACGTACTTTAAAAAAAAAAACCCAAAAAATTCTTAAAAGCGCTTTAGTCAGCGATTTTCAAGTTTTAAAATTCAAATGTCATGTTTGAAAATGTTTGTACTCTTCGATTTTTTTGAAATTTTTTTGTGTAAAACATCTATCGATTCTACAAATTTTTTGCCCAGCCGGATCGTGGGATAACGATAACTACTATTTTTTAAAATTTTTTGAAAAAATTTTGTCGTAATTTTCCAATCTTAAAATCATTTCTACTGCTCGAATGGTGCGTCATAGAGGGGTCCTTTATAAGACCGACCCCCATTAATTTTTACGTCTTAACATTTCTTTGGAACAAACTAATACCGTATCTCCAATTTCTAAGGGGGCTCCCACACAAAACGACATTTTTTAAGATTTGCTCCAAACGCTCTAACTGCCCTAATAGTGCCTTTAGAGCAACAAAATGTATGACCGACCCACAATATTTTTTTATTTCAAACATTTTCTCTGAACACACCTACCCTCTATCTTTAACTGTTAAGATGGTCCCCATAAATTTTTTTTTATTTTTTGTAAATTTGTTTTATTTAATCAGGTTCTACCGGTCCAATGGTGCGTCCGAGAGGGTTCATTAGTGAGACCGACCCCCATTTATTTTTACCCTGCAACATTTTTCCAAAACATACCTACGCCCTATCTCCACTCCCTAAGTAGGCTCCCATACAAAATAACATTTTTATAAAATTTGCTCCAACTGTTATTTGTATGGGAGCCTACTTAGGGAGTGGAGATAGGGCGTAGGTATGTTTTAAAAAAATGTTGTAGGGTAAAAATAAATTGGGGTCGGTCTCAGTAATGACACCTCTCGGACGCACCATTGGACCGGTAGAAGCTGATTAAATAAATCAAATTTACAAAAAAAAAAAAAATTGTATTGGGACCGCCTTAACAGTTAAAGATAGAGGGTAGGTGTGTTCAGAGAAAATGTTTATACTAATGTATATAAAATGTTTTCAAAACATACCTACGCCCTATCTCCACTCCCTAAGTAGGCTCCCATACAAATAACAGTTGGGGCAAATTTTATAAAAATGTAATTTTGTATGGGAGCCTACTTAGGGAGTGGAGATAGGGCTGTGGTATGTTTTACAAAAATGTTGAAGGGTAAAAATAAATGGGGGTCGGTCTCACTAATGACCCCTCTCGGACGCACCATTGGACCGGTAGAACCTGATTAAATAAAACAAATTTACAAAAAATAAAAAAATTGTATGGGGACCGCCTTAACAGTTAAAGATAGAGGGTAGGTGTGTTCAGAGAAAATGTTTGGACTAAAAAAAATATTGTGGGTTGGTCATACATTTTGTTGCTCTAAGGGCAGTTATAGCGGTTGGAACAAATTTTAAAAAATGTCGTTTTGTGTGGGAGCCCCCTTAGTAATTGGAGATAGGGTATTAGTTTGTTCTAAAGAAATGTTAAGACGTAAAAATTAATGGGGCCCCATATATATGGGGCATTCCATGTGAAATCGGACACTTTGAAAAACTTTTTTTTTAGATTTTCCCAATTTGTTTACAGTTTTTAGTACCCTTCGAAAACTCCTTCGTGGTAAATTTTCAGATTTTTTTGATGACCCGTTCAAAAGATATCGAATTTTTAAAAATTGGTAGTTTGTTCCTTTACTCAAACTTCTTTTAATCATAACTTCTTCAATAATGGTCCAAATTTCAATTTTTTTTTTTCAAAATTTTTGTTTTTTTTACGTACTTTCTAAAAAAAAATCCCAAAAAATTCTTAAAAGCGCTCTGGTATGCGATTATTAAGTTTTAAAATTTAAAACTCAGTTTTGAAAATGTTTGTACTCTTTGATTTTTTTTAAATTTTTTTGTGTAAAACTTCTATCAATTCTACAAATTTTTTGCCCAGGAAGATCGTGGGATAACGATTATTACTATTTTTTAAAATTTTTTTAAAAAATTTTATTGTTATTTTTCAATTTTAAAATCATTTCTACTGCTCCAATGGTGCGTCATAGAGGGGTCCTTTATAAGACCGACCCCCATTAATTTTTACGTCTTAACATTTCTTTGGAACAAACTAATACCCTATCTCCAATTTCTAAGGGGGCTCCCACACAAAACGACATTTTTTAAAATTTGTTCCAACCGCTCTCACTGCCCTAATAGTGCCCTTAGAGCAACAAAATGTATGACCTACCCACAATATTTTTTTAGTCCAAACATTTTCTCTCAACACACTTACCTCTATCTTTAACTGTTAAGGTGGTCCCCATACAATTTTTTTTTTGTTTTTTGTAAATTTGTTTTATTTAATCAGCTTCTACCGGTCCAATGATGCGTCCGAGAGGGGTCATTACTGAGACCGACCCCCATTTATTTTTACCCTACAACATTTTTCCAAAACATACCTACTCCCTATCTCCACTCCCTAAGTAGGCTCCCATACAAAATAACATTTTTATAAAATTTGCTCCAACTGTTATTTGTATGGGAGCCTACTTAGGGAGTGGAGATAGGGCGTAGGTATGTTTTAAAAAAATGTTGTAGGGTAAAAATAAATTGGGGTCGGTCTCAGTAATGACACCTCTCGGACGCACCATTGGACCGGTAGAAGCTGATTAAATAAATCAAATTTACAAAAAAAAAAAAATTGTATTGGGACCGCCTTAACAGTTAAAGATAGAGGGTAGGTGTGTTCAGAGAAAATGTTTATACTAAAAAAATATTGTGGGTCGGTCATACATTTTGTTGCTCTAAGGGCACTATTAGGGCAGTTAGAGCGGTTGGAACAAATTTTAAAAAATGTCGTTTTGTGTGGGAGCCCCTTTAGAAATTGGAGATAGGGTATTAGTTTGTTCCAAAAAAATGTTAAGACGTAAAAATTAATGGGGGTCGGTCTTATGAAGGACCCCTCTATGACGCACCATTGGAGCAGTAGAAATGATTTTAGGATTGGAAAATTACAATAAAATTTTTTCAAAAAATTTAAAAAAATAGTAATAATCGTTATCCCACGATCATCCTGGGCAAAAAATTTGTAGAATTGATAGAAGTTTTACACAAAAAAATCGAAGAGTACAAACATTTTCAAAAATAAGATTTAAATTTTAAAACTTAAAAATCGCATACTAGAGCGCTTTTAAGAATTTTTTGGGATTTTTTTTTAGAAAGTACGTAAAAAAACAAACATTTTGAAAAAAAAAAATTGAAATTTCGACCATTATTGAAGAAATTATGATTAAAAGAAGTTTGAGTAAAGGAACAAACTACCAATTTTTAAAAATTCGATATCTTTTGAACGGGTCATCAAAAAAACCTGAAAATTTACCACGAAGGAGTTTTCGAAGGGTACTAAAAACTGTAAACAAATTGGGAAAATCTAAAAAAAAAGTTTTTCAAAGTGTCCGATTTCACATGGAATGCCCCATATACTTTATGGGGTCCTACACCAATACTTCGAGGTGTTACAAACGGAATGACAAACTTATATATACCCTCCATCACTAGAGTGGAGGGTATAAAAATTATCCGATTTCAAAATCAAAAAAATTACTCTGATTCTGAACAAATTGCATTGAAAAATTCTTAGACTTTGAGACCTTATTCGAATAGTAAATTATTTAGAATCTAAGAATTTTTGAATAGGAAAAAGTCTCAGTAATTTTCTATTCGAATAATTTCTCAAAATCTTAGAATTTTTCATTGCAATTTTGTCAGAATCAGAGTAATTTTTCTGATTCTGAAATCTGATAATTATTTTACATAAAATTTTTCAGAATCTGTAAGACGCCGTTTTTGTCTACACCCAATGCATAAAAACATCTGATTTTATCAGTTTTAAAACTGACCCAGTATATAAAAAATTTTTAGACAGAAAATGTTTCAGAATTCTAGAATTTTTCTAATAATAAATGTTTTAAAATAAGAGAAAAAAATTTTCTCAGGATCTGAGAACTTCTTTATATGAATAATGAACAATTTGACACTAAAAACATCACGAAATGTTAGAACTGTGAAAATTTTAAGCAACTTTTATTATCAAAAACTCACATTGTCTTATTGGCTCCCAACTTGGGGCCAGAATGAAAAGACTTTGAACTTAAATGTTTTGTACAAAAAATTTATCATATAGAAGAAAATTCTTAGATTCTGTAGAAAATCTTCAGATTCTAATACATTTTTCGTATACAAAAAATCTCAAATTCATTGAAATTGCATTGAAATTGCATTAAAAAATTCTTAGATTTAAAGACCTTATTCGAATTGAAAAGTACTTAGAATCTGAGTCATTTTCGTATTCAAAAATTCTCAGAATACGAGAAGTTTTTCGTGAAAAGTAATTCTCACATTTAAGGCAGATGAGTAATGTTAACACGCCTGTAAAGGGAGGAATATTTTTCGTTAAGAAAAATTCTAATACATTCTTCGTTTCAAAGCATTCAAAATAATTTTTCATTAAAAAATTCTTAGTCATAAAAAAAATGAATTTTCTTACCTATAACTTGTCCCGAAGTATACATAAGAGCACAAAACATGGAAGTTAAACAGCGATAGTAGACGTGAAGTATAAATGTTGATACCAAACCTGTTAAATTTCCACATACAATTTGTCCCAGCATGCCAAATAACATTAATCTCCTCGGACTAATACTGCAGAAACAAACCCAAAATTTATTTATATTTCTTTCCAATATTATTTAAAAAAAAAAAACTTACTATTTTAAGGCCTCTTTTGCCACTAAAGCTCCAACTAATGCACCCAAAGCATGAAATGACTGCGTAACAGAAATCAATAGTTCACGGGAACATACCAAATCGAATTGTGTCACCAAGGATTTATATTCAGAATTATGTTCGATATGATCACAAGGGATCATATTATGATTATCATATGAATTTGAAAATTTGTAAGGTTTCAAGAAAGGATTTGTATAATTTTGTCCATATTTTAAAATAAAATTAGTTTTTAAAGTTTTTTCATAATTCTGACATGCATCCACTTGAAAATGACGATCTGTTTTTTGGACATCCTTTTCAAAAGGATGTGTAGTTTGAATCCAGTTTTCATTTAAAAAATTTGAGTAATTAAATTTAGCCTTTGCCGCTGATTTACAATAATATTCTCCAGTTCTTGGTGTGGGCGCTGTATATATTATACATGCCATAAACCAGGCTGTGGGTATTTTACACAAGAATACTAAAATGATGGTCCTTAATTGCCATCTACCAAAATTTCCATTAATTTTTTGCACTATATTTCCATGATTTTGTAATCTATTCATATTTTGTTTTTTTAATTTAATTTAAAACTTTTTTTGTTTGCTTTGTTAGAGAGACAACCTCTCTAGTCTAACCGGTAAATTGCAACTGCTTTCTTTTAATTCTATGGAAAATTATAAATAATTTTTACTACGAGTATTGTTGCAATTTTTTTAATACATTTTTAAAATATTGATCAAATTAATTAATTTTATTAATCATGCTAATAAGCTAATATTTTACGAGGGTCGTTTAATAACTAACAGTTTTGCAAAAATAGATGTTTCTTATGTGGCAGATAACTAGAAAGAGTCTCGTAATCTCATTTTACCAATATTTGACAGTATTCTTTGTTTTTGAACCTATTTCGATCTAAATTTACTTTTTTTCTAATTTTACAGTTTTTCTTATAATTTTACAAAGTTTTTTAAGTAAATTCATTTAAGTTTTATTTCGATAAAAAATTTGAAAAATTTACAATTTTATTGGTAAAAATCTTGTAAAATTACAAACAAGTTCGTAACTACTACTAGGAATTCTCGTAAAATAGGAGGCAGCAAAAAATCTAGTAAAATCACGAGACCTCCTTATAAGTTTTATCGCGTAAAAAAATGTAAATTTACAATTTTTTTTTTGTAAAAAGCTTGTTAAATTACAAAATTATTGGTAAAAACCTTGTAAAATAACAAGGAATTCTTGTCAAATAGGAGGTAAACAGAAAATAATATCGTATATTTTATTTTAATTTAAATTTAATTTTTTTTTAATTTAATATCAATTAAATTTTTAATTAATATAACTAATAGTTTTTAACTTTTTTTAATTAACATTTTAATTGTTTTTTTAATTTAATATTAATTAAATATTTAATTAATATAATTGTTTAATTAAATTTTTAGCTTTACTTATTTTTTTATACCCTCCACTCTAGTGATAGAGGGTATATATAAGTTTGTCATTCCGTTTATAACACCTCGAAATATTGGTCTAGGACCCCATAAAGTATATATATTCATGATCCTCGATCGATTTTAAGACGATCTAGCTATGTCCGTCCGTCCGTCCGTCCGTCCGTCCGTCCGTCCGTCCGTCTGTCCGTCTGTCTGTCTGTCTGTCTGTCTGTTGAAAACACGCTAACTTTTGAAAGACTTTACGCAGGCTCCTGAAGTTTGGCATATATGTTGGGCATTTACCTGGTCAGGCTGGTATTGCAATCCAGCGAAATCGGTCCAGTGGTTCAAAAGTTATAAGCAAATGAGTGAATTTCGGCAAGGGTTTTTTTGGAATTTACGAGATAAAACACACGGTAACTTTCGAACGGCAATTCTGAGGGTTCTGAAGTGTGGCATATATATTTGTCGTTCTTCAGGTCCGGTTCGTTTTAAATTTCAGCCAAATCGGTCCAGTGGTTCAAAAGTTATTAGCAAAACCGTAAATTTCAGATTCGCCTCACCTTAAATTCACGTGTTGAAAACCCGTTAAACATGTTTTAAAAACATTGGTAAGTCACAAAAATATTTTACATCGCATATTTGCCATTCAAAAATATTTTTACACTAAAAGAAAAAAAAAATACACTCGAAAAAAATTTTACACTCAAAAAAAATTTTACACTCAAAAAAAAAATTTAGTAAATTATTTTTTTTTTTTTTTTCAAAAATTAGTTAAAAAATTAGTTAGTTTACACTAAAAGAAAAAAAAATACACTCGAAAAAAATTTTACACTCAAAAAAAATTTTGCACTCAAAAAAAAATTTAGTAAATTTTTTTTTTTTTTCAAAAATTAGTGTTATTTTTTCACTCTAGAAAATTTACTATAACTTAAAAAGGGCATTGTGGAGGGTATTCATAGATTCGGCCAAGTCGAATTTAATTTTTCTACTTGTTTTGTTTTGTTTTCCGTGTGTGCGAGTACGTGTTTATCTCTTGCATTGTTTTACTTGCAAAAACAAGTACAGAAAAAAAACAGTTTGTTGAAAGTTTTTGTATTTCTTATACAAATTTTGGAATTCTCATTTTGTTTATAGTTTTATGTGTATGTATAAAAAGGTTATAAAAGGTTTATACCTAACTTTTTAAAATTGTATCACTGACTATGCCTTAACGGCATAAATATATTTGGTAAAGTTTAAAAAAATATTTTTTTAAACCTTTTTATTTAAAAAAAATGTTTTTTAATTATTATTATTTTTTTAAATGAATTATTTTTATTGTGTTTTAATTCAATTTTTAATTTGTCAACTTTTTTTTTTCATTAAATTTTTCAATATATTTTTTTTTTAATTTTAATTTATAGTATTAAGTTTTTAATTAACTAAATATCCATTTATTTTTAGTTAACGACATACAAATATTTTTAATTTATATGCGCATTTTAGTGATTGGTCCGAATTAAATTCATTATACCCTCCACTGTAGTGATAGAGGGTATATATAAATTTGTCATTCCGTTTGAAACACATCGAAATATTGGTCTACGACCCCTAAAGTATATATATTCATGATCCTCGATCGATTTTAAGATGATCTAGCGATGTCCGTCCGTCTCTCCGTCGGTCTGTTAAAAACACGCTAACTTTTGAAAGACTTTACGGAGGCTCCTGAAGTTTGGCATATGTGTTGGGCATTTACCTGGTCAGGTTGGTATTGCAATCCAGCAAAATCGGTCCAGTGGCTCAAAAGTTATGACTGAATTTCGGCTAGGGTTTTTCGTGAATTTATGAGATAAAAACACGCTAACCTTCAAAACGCAATTCTGAGGTGGCTGAAGCTTGGCATATATATTTGTCGTTCCCCTGGTGTGGTTCGTATTCAATTTTAGCCAAATCGGTCCAGTGGTTCAAAAGTTATTAGCAAAACCGTGAATTTCAGATTAGATTCACCTTAAATTCACGTGTTGAAAACCCGTTAAACATGTTTTAAAAACATTGGTAGGTCACAAAAATATATTAAAACGTATTTTTGCCATTCAATTTTTTTTTTTAAAACTAAAATCCAAAAAAATACACTCGAAAAAAATTTTACACTCAAAAAAAATTTAGTAAATTATTTTTTTTTTCAAAAATTACTAAAAAAAGTTGTTTTACACAAAATAAAATATTTCTAATCAAAAATGTTATTTTTATCACGTTAGAAAATTTAATATCACTTAAAAATGACATTGTGGAGGGTATTCATAGATTCGGCCAAGTCGAATTTAACTTCTTTACTTGTTTTTTAATTAAATCTACGAATTTTTTAATTAATTTTTTTTTGTAAAAAACCTTGTAAAATTACAAGAAAAACTTGTAAATTTTTGTATTTTGCTACCTCCTATTTGACAAAAACTCCTAGTATTTTACAAGACTTTTACCAATAATTTTGTAATTTTACAAGGTTTTTACCAGTGAAATTGTAAATTTACAAATTTTTTGACACGATAAAATTTACAAAGAGGTTTCGTAATTGTACTAGGTTTTTTTGCTACTTCTGTAATTTTACAAGCTTTTTACCAATAATTTTGTAATTTTACAAGCTTTTTACTAATAAAATTGTTAATTTACAGTTTTTTGTCGCAATTAAAACTACAAGAAATTCTCGTGAACTTACTAGATTTTTTTGTAAAATTATCTTGAAAATTTGTAAAATTACAAAAAAAAATTGTAAAATTACAAAAAATATTTAAATTTCGATTTGTTAAAAAACAAGGAAAACTGTCAAATATTGATAAAATGGGATTACGACACTTTTCCTAGTAATTTGACAAAGTTTTTTTTTGTGTGTAGCAAATAAAAAAGTTAAAAAACTTTTCTTGTCATTTTACAAGGTTTATTTTTTTGAGTGTATGACCCATTCACCAATGGGTCACATTTGCCAGCCCTACACATTTGTGAATTTAAGAAAGCATGAAATTTTTATGAATGACTATCGGCGCAGTTATCGATCATATCTCCACGTTTGCTAGCGTAAATCTGCTACTAGGCCGCATTCGCCACTGTCACTATCTATTAGAGATGCTCGCGGGACACGATTTGTTCGTGATTTACCTGATTCACGCGTAAATCACGCGTGATCGTGATGAAATTTATTTGTACTCACGTGATTGTGAGTGCGCGTGATTAGTAAAAATAGTTTCGTGCGTGAGCGTGCGTGAGTAATTTTTGTTTTCGAGAGTTTGCGTGATTGTTTTGTGATGTCTGAAACAGAAAACAAGTAAGAAAATCGTCATAATATTGAATTTAGAGGGTAATTAATACAAAATTGTAATTTAAATAAATTTTTTGATTGTTTTTAGGAAAATATATACTTTTTGTGCAAAAATTAAAAAAATGTTAAATTAAAATTTGTTTATTTTAATTTCTAGAAAAATTTTAGTTACTCACGTGAGCGTGCATGAACGTGAGCAGAAAAAAAATTTCGTGCGTGATCGTGAGTGAGCAATATTTTTATTTCGTAAGCGTGAGCTTGCGTGAGTCAACATTCACTCTACTCTCTATACAATATTTTGACAGGGCATCAACAAATCTTCCATAGATTTGTTGATGTTGACTTCTCAAACGACCCTTGTATTTATATTTATAATTTTCGAAATTCTGTCTGTGCGAAACACACTCTTAAAGTTGACAAAAATTTATTTGTCATTAAAGTGTGAATTTTTGTAACAACAAGCATGTAGATAAAAATATCTTACAAGGGATATACTTTTTTGGGGACAAACTCTGATTTTCATAATTACACTGTACAACAATTTTGAACTTTGGGCGCGTGGAATTTTGAACGCTCACGACAGGAATTTTTGAATCACGCACACTTACTCAAGAGCATATTTTTTCTACTCACACTCACTCACAATCACGTGGGTAAATTTTAATACAACTCACACTCACGTGTACTCACACAAGCTTCACTAACACTCACGTTGACTCACACTCCCAAAACAATTATTTATACAAAAAAAATCAAAAACTAAAATTTCAAAAAATCATTCAAAATTTTCAGCAAAATTTAAAGTTCAGCGAAATTTTATTTTACATTTTTTTTTTCGGGACAAAATATTAAATTAAGCCATATTTTATAATTTCTTTGTGCTTATTTTGGTACAAAAGGAAATATGATGAGAAAATAAATCACGCAAACTCAAGCAAAAAAATCGACTCACGCACTCTCACTCACGCAAAAATCTTACTCACGCACACTGACTCACGCAATTTTTTTCTCCACTCACACTCACTCACAAACACGTAAGTAAAAGTGTGAATCACGTGCGTGAGTAATTTTTTTCTCGTCAGTTTGTGTGATCGTTTTGTGCTGTTTGAAACAGAAAACAAGTAAGAAAATTGTCATCATTTTGAGTTTAGAGGATAAGTAATGTCAAATTTTGATTTAAATAAATAAATAATGATTGTTTTTAGGAATTTAAATTCTTTTTGTGTAAGACATCGAAAAATTTAAGTTACTCACGTGAGGGATAAAATTGCAATTTTTTGAGAATTTTGCAAGGTAACCATGAATTTTTAAAATACAATTATTATCTACAGATTGTCCCCTTTACAACGGTACCACGCACGTATTAAAAATAAGCGGTTTATTTAATGCCAAGAATCTTATAGGTTTGCTCCAATGTGAAATGTCCGTCCGTCTGCCCGTCTGTGGAAATGGTGATCACGGTCAAAGTAATAAACAGATATGACTAAGACTTTGCATATTTACTTGTTGTTGCCCTACACAGAAAAAAATAAAAATGAATTTCAATTACGAAATTCGTTGATTCAATTAAAAAATTAATTGATTTCGGACGTATCACGAAAATGCGCATATTAATTACTCATTTTGTTTGAAAACAGTTTTAAAACTTAATTAAATTGTTAATTGAATCAATTAAAGTTTTAATTGAAAATAAAATGGAAACCAATTAAAATTGTAATTAAATAAACTAAAAAAAAAAAATAATATTAAATTAAAAATCAATAATATAGATTTATTGATTCACATAAAATGAAAAAAAGACCACAACTCAATTTAATTTTAAAGTTTAACTTCAAAAAATGCCCTAAAATAAACATAGAATTTTTTTGTTTTTTATTATTAAGATTTTTTTTTTCTTTATTAAATATAAACAGTTGGTATAGTTTTGCATAGAAACATTATAGTAGTATTTTAAAATATCAATAACTATTTAAAACTACATTTTTATTTTTAAATCTTGTTATTGCATGCATTTTTGTCGCTTTAGTAAAGTTGAAACAAAAAAAAAATTTATTATATTTCAATGTGCAAAACATATCATATTATTTTTTTTTTGTTTCAACTGTACAAATTTTATCAGCAAACAATTTATCCGCAACGACCAGTCGCCTTAAAGAAAACAATAAAACTAAATTTTGTTCTTGCGTTTTTATGTATTCATTGGCTGCTACCACCAAAATATACAAAACAATAGTTCAAAAGTTTTTTTTGTTGTTTTTTGCATTTTTATTTTTTCATTGGCTACTAACACTAATGCATACAAAACCGGTTTCGTTTGTTTATTTTATTTTTGTTTTCAGTAAAGTCAAGAATTCAATTAAAACATTAATTGAATCAATTAAAATGTTTAATTGAAGTTAAATTTAATATCAAATCCATTTTTAATTAAAAAAAAAATTACGATATTATTTTCTGTGTAAGCAGTTTTTTATTGCATTTGAGCGAAATCTGTTTAGCGGTTCAAAAGTTATAAAAGAAAATGTATTGACACCATAACCTAAAAATGCTTTAATTTGGCAGCTGATTGACACATGTGAACGGAATTGATCACCAAATGGTATTTAAACAAGTACAAACATATTTAAAACAAGTAAAAAAGTACAATTCGGCCTTGCCGAATGTAGTGATAAAAGAAAATTACTTTTGAAAAAAAAAAAAATTTCCGCGAAAAAAAAAAAATTGTTAAAAAAAATCCGCGATTTTTTTCTTTTTTTGTCAAAAAAATATGTTCGAACTTGCTTAAATACCATTTGGTGTTCAATTATGTTCACATATGTAAGTCAACCAACAGCCGAATTAAAGCATTTTGTATTTTTAGGTTATGTTGAATGTACTAAAATTTTTGAGGTGTCCTTACATTTTCGTTCATAACTTTTGAACCCCTGAACCGATATCTATCCTAATACCTAACTTCTCGGGAGAACTTCCGTGATCACCATTTCCACAGACAGACAGACGGACGGACAGACGGACATCGCTAGAATGTCTTAAAATCGATCGTTGATCATGAATATATATGGGACATTCCATATCAAATCGGACACTTTGAAAAAAAACTTTTTTAGATTTTCTCAATTTGTTAACATTTTTTTGTACCCTTCGAAAACTCCTTCGTGGTAAATTTTCAGATTATTTTGATGACCTGTTCAAAAGATATCGAATTTTTAAAAATTGGTAGTTCGTTCCTTTACTCAAACTTCTTTTACTCATAACATCTTCAATAATGGTCCAAATTTCAATTTTGTCTTTTTTCAAAATATTTGTTTTTTTACGTACTTTTAAAAAAAAAATCCCAAAAAATTCTTAAAAGCGCTCTAGTATGCGATTTTTAAGTTTTAAAATTTAAATCTCATTTTTATCTTCGATTTTTTT
This sequence comes from Pegoplata infirma, assembly GCA_963921195.1. Classification (NCBI taxonomy): domain Eukaryota; kingdom Metazoa; phylum Arthropoda; class Insecta; order Diptera; family Anthomyiidae; genus Pegoplata; species Pegoplata infirma. The sequence goes on along the minus strand of OY992536.1, from coordinate 24,058,515 downwards.
GAAATTTTTTTGTGTAAAACTTCTATCGATTCTACAAATTTTTTTGCCCAGGAGGATCGTGGGATAACGATTATTACTATTTTTTTAAATTTTTTTATAAAAATTTTTATTGTAATTTTCCAATCTTCAAATCATTTCTACTGCTCCAATGGTGCGTCTTAGGGGGGTCATTTATAAGACCGATCCCCATTAATTTTTACGTCTTAACATTTCTTTGGAACAAACTAATACCCTATCTCCAATTTCTAAGGGGGCTCCCACACAAAACGTAATTTTTTAAAATTTGCTTCAACCGCTTTAACTGCCCTAATAGAGCCCTTAGAGCAACAAAATGTATCACCGAACCACAATATTTTTTTAGTCCAAACATTTTCTCTGAACACACCTACCCTCTATCTTTAACTGTTAAGGCGGTCCCCATACATTTTTTTAAATTTTTGTAAATTTGTTTTATTTAATCAGCTTCTACCGGTCCAATGGTGCGTCCGAGAGGGGTCATTAGTGAGACCGACCCCCATTTATTTTTACCCTACAACATTTTTTTAAAATATACCTATGCCCTATCTCCACTCCCTAAGTAGGCTCCCATACTATAAAATTTGCTCCAACCGTTATTTGTATGGGAGCCTACTTAAAGAGTGGAGATAGGGCGTAGGTACGTTTTTATAAAATTTTGTAGAGTAAAAATAAATGGGGGTCGGTCTCACTAACGACCACTCTCGGACGCACCATTGGACCGGTAGAAGCTGATTAAATAAAACAAATTTACAAAAAATAAAAAAAATGTATGGGGACCGCCTTAACAGTTAAAGACAGAGGATAGGTGTGTTCAAAGAAAATGTTTGGACTAAAAAAATATTTTGGGTCGGTCATACATTTTGTTTCTCTAAGGGCACTATTAGGGCAGTTAGTGGGAGCCCCCTTAGAAATTGGAGATAGGGTATTAGTTTGTTCCAAAGAAATGTTAAGACGTAAAAACTAATGGGGGTCGGTCTTATAAAGGACCCCTCTATGACGCACCATTCGAGCAGTAGAAATGATTTTAAGATTGGAAAATTACAATAAAATTTTTTCAAAAAATTTTAAAAAAAAGTAATAATTGTTATCCCACGACCCTCCTGGGCAAAAAATTTGTAGAATTGATAGAAGTTTTACACAAAAAAATTTCAAAAAAATCGATGAGTACAAACAATTTCAAAAATTAGATATAAATATTAAAACTTAAAAATCGCATACTAGAGCGCTTTTAGAATTTTTTGGGATTTTTTTTTAGAAAGTACGCAAAAAAACAAAAATTTTGAAAAAAAAATATTTGAAATTTGAACCATTATTGAAGAAGTTATGAGTAAAAGAAGTTTGAGTGAAGGAACAAACTACCAATTTAAAAAAAAATCGATATCTTTTGAACGGCTCATCAAAAAAATCTGAAAATTTACCACGAAGGAGTCGAAGGGTACTAAAAAATGTAAACAAATTGGGAAAATCTAAAAAAAAAATTTTCAAAGTGTCCGATTTGACATGGAATGCCGTATATATACTTTATGGGGTCTCGGACCGATATTTCGGTGAGTTACTAACGGAATGACAAACATATATTTACCCTTTATCACTAGATTGGAGGGTATAAAATTTTTTTTTTTTTCACCAAAAATTTATTTTCGCGGTTTTTTTTTTTATTTTTTTTTTCCAAAATTTTTTTTTTTTCAAAAATTTTTTTTTTCCAAAAAATTTTTTTTTCCCAAAATTTTTTTTGCAATTTAATTTTTTTACATTCTGGAGAGCATCAATACATTCGGCAAGGTCAAATATAATTTTTTACTTTTTTGTTCTGCTATTTAATCGATTTCGAATTTATATTACCTATACGACTTTTTCGCTAGTTTTGAATAAAAAACACACCTTAATTTTTTTTTTTATATTTTAATATTTTTTTCATTAATTTATTAAATTGATTGTTATTTTACATATTTGTTTATTTTTCTTTTCATGAGATATCAATATTACATTTTTTATATTTTAATATTTTGAAATTATTCAGTTAATAATTTTTTTTTAGAGATAATTTAAGTCTTAATTTACTAAGATATTCAAGATTAGAATTTTTAATTTTTCTTTTTAAATATTTTTAATTCGAAAGTTCTAAATTTAAAAAATACATAAGAGTTTTTTTTTTGTAAACAATTATTGCGTTTATGCACGGCATTTTACGATTGATTTTCAATATTGACAAAATTTACAAAAAACTTAAAAATTAAATTGGGATTGTAATTATTAATTAAAAATATTTAAAGAATATACGACTAGAAGTTTTATTTATTTTTATAATAATATTTTATATAATTTATAATATTTTTTATTTTTGTTTTTTTAATTTTTATACATATTGGCTAAAATACAGGCTAAATAAAATAATATTAAATATTTTAGAGGAAATCACTGATTTTGGTAAATAAGATTAAATAAATGAGGAAGTGAGGAAAATTTTGATTTTTTTGTAAGGTACTATTAGGTTCATACTAGAATACGCACCATTTATAATGACGAATGAAGACTTTTCATAGTTTTTCTTTGAACACTATGAAAATGCCAGAAAATCATACGGCCCGTGGCGGGCGCCATGAACGTCAATCAAAGTGTTAAGCTTTAGTAATGTTCTAAAAATTCAAAAGTGTCTACACCATTTACAGATGTAATTCGAAAAAGATCAATTGTAATTCGAAGATTCTATTTGTAATTCGAAGATTCCATTTGTAATTCGAAGATTCCATTTGTAATTCGAAGATTCCATTTGTAATTCGAATACTCCAATTGTAATTCGAAGATTCCATTTGTAATTCGAAGATTCCAATTGTAATTCGAAAAAGATCAATTGTAATTCGAAAAAGATCAATTGTAATTCGAAAAAGATCAATTGTAATTCGTAAAAGATCAATTGTAATTCGTAAAAGATCAATTGGAATCTTCGTAGTTTTACAAGCTTTTTACCAATAAATTGTAAATTTACAGTTTTTTTTTGTCACAATAAAAATTACAACACTTAAAATATTTTGTAGGCAAAAGCAAATGAAAACTCATTTAAAACCAGTGAATAAACAATTGAAAACCATTCCAGTAATTATTCATTTGTTTTAACAAACGTCAACATTTATTTTTTACTGTTGACAAAATTTTCTAAAATAAATAACATTAAACATTAAAAAATTAGGCTTTTTTCATTCTTTTTTACCAACAAATTCGAAAAAATAACCTACGAAATCATTAAAAACTAATGATAGTTCTGTTATTTTTACCAACAAATTTCAAAAAATTACCTACGAAAACATTAAAAATTAATGATTTCGTAAGTTATTTTTTACAATTTTCTATTGAAATATTATTTTTAAAAATTTTTAATAAAATTTTGGGGAATCGATCCCGCAATCAACTACATCGTGCCAAAGTCGCTTGATACAAACATGTTTTTATATTTCTATAAATAATTTTTTGATTTTTTTTTCTCCAAAAAAATCACCTACTTGTGTCGGTAAAAACTAATGATATCTCATTAAAAAATACCAACAATTTAAAAAAAATTACTTACACAAATCATTAAAAATTTAAAAAATAATCAGTAGTTTTTACTTACAGAACAAAAATAAATGACTTTAAAAATCAAATGTTAATGAAAGTCCTTATTTTTGAGTGTGTTATTTTTGAAACAAAGGACAGAAGTAGTCATTAATAAAATCTGAACATCAAACAAATGTTTTTTCTTTTAAAAACGACTAAACGTAAAACTTTTTAAATAAACTACAAACAGTTAATGACATAATTTTTTAAGTGAAGGCATTCTCATGAATTTACTAGATTTTTTTTTGTGAAAAGACCTTAGAAATTTGTAAAATTACATAAAAAATTTTAAAATTACAAAAAAAATTAAACTTCAATCCAAATTTGTTGTTAAAAAACAAGGAAAACTGTCAAATATTGGTAAAATGGGATTACGAGACTTTTCCTTGTAATTTGATAAGTTTTTTTTTTTGTGTGTGCTTTATATTCAAGCACTATTTTCAAATATGTTAAATTTGTATCAGGAAAATTTTTATGTTATGTAGTCCCATTATGGGCGCCATAAAAATATCTTTTTTCGTTGTCAAACTGAAATTTTTTTAATTACTAGAAAATTATTATGCTACAAGGTCATAAAGCCCTGCCACGGGCACCACGAACCACGATCAAAATTTTGTGCTTAAGAAATGTCGAATAATATTTGAAAGTGCTTTATATTAAACTTCAATGTGTTAATTTTGTATCAGCGAAACCATTATCATAGGGCCCCGGTTTGGGCGCCATTAATATGTATTATTTTTTTCGTCAAATACATTTTTAACATTAGACTGTTACATGTTTTGATAGAAAATTTTGTTTCTGCATATTTTTAATTGTTAGGAAAACTATAAAGCCACTAGGTCCATGGGGCACTGGCACGGGCGCCAAATATTTTTTTTTTAATTTTTTTCTAAATTACAAGAAATTCTCATGATTTTACTAGATTTTTTTGTGTGAAAAATCCTTGGAATATTTGTAAAATTACAAAAAAAAAATTGTAAAATTACAAAAAAATGTAAACTTCAATCCAAATTTGTTTGTTAAAAACCAAGGAAAATTGTAAAATATTGGTAAAATGGCATTACGAGAGTTTTCCTTGTAATTTGACAAGTTTCATTTTTGGTGTGTGCTTTACATTTAAGCACTATTTTTAAATATGTTAAATTTGTATCAGGGAAATTTTTATGTTATGTAGCCTCGTTATGGGCGCCATAAAAATTTCTTTTTTGTTGTTGTCAAGCAGACATTGTACATCAGACTGACATTTTTTTGAGAAAGAAAATTTTGTGCTGCCTATTTTTAATTAATGGAAAATTATTATGCCACTGGGTCATAAAGCCCTGCCACGGGCACCACGAACCACGATCAAAATTTTGTGCTTAAGAAATGTCGAATAATATTTGAAAGTACTCAGTGCTTTATATTAAACTTAAATGTGTTAATTTTGTATCAGGGAAACTATTACCATAGTGCCCCTATGGGCGCCATTAAAATGAATTATTTTTTGTCGTCAAATACATTTTTAACATTAGACTGTTACATGTTTTGATAGAAAATTTTGTTTATGCATATTTTTAATTGCTAGGAAAACTATAAAGCCACTAGGTAATGGGGTCCTGGTACGGGCGCCAAATATATTTTTTTAAATTTTTTTCTAAATTACAAGAAATTCTCATGAATTTACTAAATTTTTTTGTGTGAAAAAACCTTGGGAATTTTGTAAAATTACAAAAAAATTGTAAAATTACAAAAAAAATGTAAACTTCGATCCAAATTTGTTTGTTAAAAACCAAGGAAAACTGTCAAATATTGGTAAAATGGCATTACGAGACTTTTCCTTGTAATTTGACAAGTTTTTTTTTGTGTGTGCTTTACATTAAAGCACTATTTTCAAATATGTTAAATTTGTATCAGGGAAATTTTTATGTTATGTAGTCCCGTTATGGGCGCCATAAAAATGTCTTTTTTGTTGTTGTCAAGCATACATTGTACATTAGACTGACATTTTTTTGGGAAAGAAAATTTTGTGCTGCCTATTTTTAATAAATGGAAAATTATTAAGCCACTTACGATCAAAATTTTGTGCTTAAGAAATGTCGAATAATATTCGAAATGTCGAATAATATTCGAAAGTAGTAAGTGCTTTATATTAAACTTAAATGTGTTAATTTTGTATCAGGGAAACTATTACCATAGGGTCCCTATATGGGCGCCATTAAAATATATTATTTTTTGTCATCAAATACATTTTTAACATTAGACTGTACATGTTTTGATAGAAAATTGTGTTTCTGCATATTTTTAATTTTTATGAAAACTATAAAGCCACTAGGTAATGGGGCACTGGTACGGGCGCCAAATATTTTTTTTTAATTTTTTTCTAAATTACAAGAAATTCTCATGAATTTACTAGATTTTTTTGTGTGAAAAAACCTTGGAAATTTTGTAAAATTACAAAAAAAAAATTGTAAAATTACAAAAAAAATTTAAACTTCGATCTAAATTTGTTTTTTTTTTTTTTTTAAACCAAGGAAAACTGTAAAATATTGGTAAAATGGCATTACGAGACTTTTTCTTGTAATTTGACAAGTTTCTTTTTTGGTGTGTGCTTTACACTAAAGCACTATTTTCAAATATGTTAAATTTGTATCAGGGATATTTTTATGTTATGTAGCCCCGTTATGGGCGCCATAAAAATGTTTTTTTTTGTTGTCAAACTGAAATTTTTTTGACAAAGAAAATTTTGTGCTGCCTATTTTTAATTACTAGAAAATTATTATGCCACTAGGTCATAAAGCCATGCCATGGCGCCAAATATTTTTTTTTTAAATTTTTTTCTAAATTACAAGAAAAAAATTACAAGAATTGTCATGAATTTACTAGATTTTTTTGTGTGAAAAAACCTTGAAAATTTTGTAAAATTACAAAAAAATATTGTAAAATTACAAAAAAAAAAATGTAAATTTCGATCCAAATTTGTTTGTTAAAACCCAAGGAAAACTGTAAAATATTGGTAAAATGGCATTACGAGACTTTTCCTTGTAATTTGACAAGTTTTTTTGTGTGGGCTTTACATTAAAGCACTATTTTCAAATATGTTAAATTTGTATCAGGGAAATTTTTATGTTATGTAGCCCCGTTATGGGCGCCATAAAAATGTTTTTTTTTTGTTGTCAAACAGACATTGTACATTAGACTGAAATTTTTTTGGGAATTTTTAATAAATGGAAAACTATTATGCCACTGGGTCATAAAGCCCTGCCACGGGCGCCACGAACCACGATCAAAATTATGTGCTTAGAAAATGGCGAATAATATTTGAAAGTAGTAAGTGCTTTATATTAAACATAAATGTGTTAATTTTGTATCAGGGAAACTATTATCATAGTGCACCTGTTTGGGCGCCATTAATATGTATTATTTTTGTCGTCAAATACATTTTTAACATTAGACTGTTACATTTTTTTATAGAAAATTTTGTTTCTGCATATTTTTAATTGCTAGGAAGACTATAAAGCCACTAGCTAATGGGGCACTGGTACGGGCGCCAAATATTTTTTTTAAATTTTTTTCTAAATTACAAGGAAAAAATTACAAGAAATTCTCATGATTTTACTAGATTTTTTTGTGTGAAAAAAACCTTGGAAATTTTGTAAAATTACAAAAATATATTTAAACTTCGATCCAAATTTGTTTGTTAAAAAACAAGGAAAACTGTCAAATATTGGTAAAATGGGATTACGAGACTTTTCCTTGTAATTTGACAAGTTTTTTTTTTTTTGTGTGTGCTTTATATTCAAGCACTAGTTTCAAATATGTTAAATTTGTATCAGGAAAATTTTTATGTGATGTAGTCCCGTTATGGGCGCCATAAAAATGTTTTTTTTTTTGTCAAACTGATTTTTTTTTTGACAAAGAAAAGTTTGTGCTGCCTATTTTTAATTACTAGAAAATTATTATGCCACTAGGTCATAAAGCCCTGCCATGGGCGCCACGAACCACAATCAAAGTTTTGTGCTTAAGAAATGTCGAATAATATTTGAAAGTAGTCAGTGCTTTATATTAAACTTAAATGTGTTAATTTTGTATCAGGGAATCTATTATCATAGTGCACCGGTTTGGGCGCCATTAAAATGTATTATTTTTTGTTGTCAAATACATTTTTAACATTAGACTGTTAAAGTTTTTGATAGAAAATTTTGTTTCTGCATATTTTTAATTGTTAGGAAAACTATAAAGCCACTAGGTAAGGGGGTCCTGGTACGGGCGCCAAACTTTTTATTTTTTTAAATTTTTTTCTAAATCTAAAACATTGATTAGCTGTTATGGAGCCTGTTTTAGGGCTTAAAAATCTAGTATTTGATGAAAAACTTGAAAATGAAATGATTCCCCAGTTAAAACTTTTAAAATTTTACTCATCTTCTCATTTACTTAATCTAATAACTTGAAACAGTGATTCCCTCTAATAGTTTTTTTTTAATAATAGGAAACTTTTAAGTGGAATTGTTTTTAAATATTTTTCATATTTTAACTACAAATTTTTTACAAAATAAAAAAAATTGCTTTATAATTTTACTTTTATGATATTAAATACATTTTTTGGAGCAACAACCTATTGTGTTTTTATAAATATTTTTTATAATTTTTTTTAAATTTTTTTATATTACAATTTTTTTTTGTTAAATAATGTTGCTATTTTGTTTTATAAATCTTTGGTTGTTTGGTAAACTATTGTTTTACGATTCCGTTGAAAAAAAAAAATAATTTTTGAATTTTTGTTTTAAAAATTTAAACAATTTTTAAACAAAATTTTAATTTTTTAAAAAAAATTTTTATTATAAATGTTGTTTTTGTTCGACCTTCTTTTTATATATGTGAATTATTTATTGCTTTTAATAAAATTCTAATTTTTAAATTTTTGTTTAATTTTTCAGAATCGTAAATTCAAATAATTTTTTTTCTATTTAGTTTTTTTTTTTTAATTTATACTGTATGGTAGTTTTTTGTGCTTTAATGTTTTTATTTTTTTGTTTAATTTAAATTCTTTTTTATTTAATTTTTTTTATAATTTTTATTTTGTTTTTTTTTTTTACATTTGAGCTTAAAGTTGAATTTGGTGAAAAAAATCAAAAAAAAAATCTTGTTATTTTATTTTCATTTTATTATTATCACAGAAACAAAAAATTAAAATATAGTGTTTAATTATGTTTAAAAATTGGGTTTATTGGATTTTTATATACAGTTCTAAAAAGATTTGAGATATACAATATATTTTCTTTTGGAATGATTTGAAACTCTGTAGTTTATAAAGGTGGTTTGGAATAAAATTGTTATTGTTTTCTTTATTTTTAAGATAAAATGATTGATTTTTAAGGTGTTTTTAAGTTTTATTTTGATTTCTAATAATGATTGTTTAAATGATGTTGAAATTTCGTAAAAAAATTCTCATATTCTGAGTAGATTCGTTTCGTTAATAAACGAACTAGTTCAATAAAGCTATTTACTTATATGAACTATGTTGAGCTCTTGTAGACATTACTAGAAAAAATCATCCTAAAATTTTATAAAATACAAAGGAATGTTATTTTCAGCTCAAAAGTATATTTAATTGATGTGAAAAAATTGTTGGAAAATTCTGAAATTCTGAGTGCACTGAAAAAAAGACATAACCAAATTTAAGGAAAAAATGTCTTTGAAAATTTATCATGAATTTTCTTAAAATTTAGTTAAATTTAACTTAAAAAAGCGAAATTTTCTTAACTATGAGGAAAAAATTTTAGTTCATTTACTTATAATTAGTTCATAGTTTTCTTTTAATGGATTTTTTAAATATTAGGAAAAAAATTCTTACTGCCAAAGAAATTTCCAAAAATCTAAGAATCGTATCTTTACCAGAACGTCATGGTTTTTATATTAAGAGTGCTTTTAAAACGTCCGAATGATAACGTCGTTAAACGGTCATATGATTGTTTTTCAAAACGCTCGAAAAGCATTCGGAGGACTAAAAATAAAATGGTTTAAGGACGCTTTATCTGGTTTTTTTTCGAATTTGTAAATATTTATAATTTATATTTTTGATATATTTCCCCACAATCGACTAAAAAATAATTAAGTTTTAGCAAGAGGTTTTTTTAATATTTTCCAGCAAATTCCGTGTTTTCTTTTTTAAAAGAGAGGATGTGTGCCACATTCCCCTAAACAGAATGGCACAATTATCATGCCCTACTTTATTTGTGGAAGATATAAAACATTTTTTTAATTCGTAAAAATGTTGCTGTAAAAGCACTTTTGAGTTGGTAAAACAAACCGTCTTCAGAGCGTTTGGAAAATAGTACTTTTAAAGTGCTTAATTTTTTGTACCATCATCAATTTTTGCCTGGGATATTTCTTAAAAAACAATTTAGTTCAACTTTAGTTAAAATTTACTAAAAAAACATCATCGTATTTCTCTTCTTTGAATTGAGGAAGTGTACTTCTTAGAATTTAGTTAATGACTTCTGAGAATTTAGTAAATAACTTCTTAGAATTTAGTTAAAAATTCAAAATGGCGATATCTCGAAAACTAAGCGAGATAGAGCGAAACGGATGAAATTTTCAAAAGAAAGACCACGAAGAAAAATATGGAATAACCTAGCTCTGCATATCTGTCGGGGCCTCAAGACCCTTATTTTAGATCTTAAATTTGAAATTCCCGAGATTTTATATATACACATATCTCGGTAAATACTGCCAACACGAGAAAACGTAGCTCTTGAATCGTAGAACACTTGCGCAAAATACCCGAAAGCCCTCCGATTAATAGTTTTTGAGTTATCCGGTTTTTAAGATTCTCAAGACCCTATCAGGCCCCTTATTACCGTATCTCAAAAACTACGCTAGAGCGAAACGGACACAAGTTTTGGTTCAAAATATATGGGGACCCTTAAAGGACCCAACGAGGTCTCGAGTTAAATGGGGTCCAAACCCATGGGTCCAGGGTCTAGACCCAATCTATTTCTAAAATGTGAAGTATAAGTTTTCCCATTTTCTAGTTAAAATTGGCTTAAAATTAAATAACTTTGTTTTCCTTATTTTTGGGAAAATTATGAACTAAAACCAAGAAAAAAAATCTTTGGAGCCAAATCATTCCCTCTTTTTCTCAAAATTGAGTTAATTTTGCCAGATTTTAGTTCACTTTTTTTGAGTGTGGAGTCGTTTCCATGATAAACGAACTAGTTCAAAAAAAGCTTTTTAATTCTATGAACTACGTTACCTAGTTCATGCATTTCAACTCTTGCAGATCTTATTAGTTCATTCAGCTAAATTATTTATAAAAGGGTTAACTTGATAAAAAAATAATCATCATCAAATTTTATAAAATACAAAGGAATGTAATTTTCAGCTCAGAAGTATATTTACACTATTTTTTCGAGTTTTTATACCCTCCACTTACAATTAGTGGTAGAGGCTATATAAAAATTTGTCATTCCATTTGTAACTTATCGAAATATCGGTATGGGACCCCATAAAGTATATACATAATTGATCACTGATCGATTTAAGACTTTCTAGCGATGTCCGTCTGTTGAAATGGCGATCACGGCCAAAATATTTAACAGATACGACTGAAACTTAAAATATTTACTTGTAGTTGTCCCCAAAAGTTTGGTATTGTATTCGAGTGAAATCGGTTCAGCTGTTCAAAAGTTATGAACAAAAATGTAAGGACACCTCGAAAATTTTGGAACATTCCACATAATTGTTTTTAAATACATGGAACATTTTAAAACTATTTTTTCTAACATAAATAGAACCAGTTTTGTTATTGGGATCGATGTTATATAATCTAAGATTCTGAGATATTGATTCTAAAAAAATGTAAAAAATCTGAAAAATCGCGAAACTTTTTCTAAAATATGTATATTTTTATGAGAATCTAGATTTCATCCTCTTTTTGATCCAAATTGTTTAAACAGAGGGGAAAATGGACCTAGCGTGATTCACAATGAACGGATATAAAACAATTAAGGAAATTATATTCGGTAAAGACCGACCGTATATAACCCTACCCAAGGGTTTTCCGGAATATGGATCCCAATTCCAAAAATCGATCCAAATGGATATATCTCTGTAAGATCTTAAATTAATGTACACTCAAAAAAAAAACTGTAATGTTAGCAAAAAAAGCTTGTAAACCTACAAGAAAATTTGCTGATTTTGAACCCACAATTTTTTGGTAAAGTTAGCAAAAATGTTTTGCCAAAAATTAGTTAACTGAATTTTTTTTTTCAACTTAGTTCAGACACGTTTGAGGACCCCGTTGGGTTCGGACCCGTTAGGTCCAGACCCCGATGGGCCTAGACCTAGTAAGGTTCCTTAAAAATCGTCATAGTTTTTGATCCAAAATTTTTGTCCGTTTCGCTCTATCTTGCTTAGTTTTTGAGATACGTGATTTTAGGGGACCACTGGGGTTTTGAGAATTAAAAAACTCGGTAACTTAAAAAATATTACTCGGAGACCTTTTGGTTATTTTGTGGTCTTGTTCTACATATTGAGAGCTACAAAAATGCTTTTGGACTTTTTATCGTGTCGGCAATATTTACCGAGATATGAGCATTTTAAAATTTTCGGGAATGCTAACTTTTTTGGATCCAAAGTTAGGACCCATTAGGGTCCACACACCTGAAGAGAACCGGCGATACTATGGAGAGCTCGAGAACCAAAAATGGCCTCCATTTTGCTCTATCTGGCTTAGTTTCCGAGATAGCACCATTTAAAGTTTTCTGAAAATTAAAAAAAAATTACCATTTATTTTTGCTAATATGTATTAGCAAAAAATCTTGTAAAAATGTTGTCAACTCAATTTCAAATCTTAGCAAAAGAAATTAGTTCAAAGTTTGTTTAAAATTGCTAATGTGCTAAATGAAGTTTACAAGAATTTTTTGCTAACATGCTAATCTCAACTAAAAATTTGCTAAAAGTTAGCTAACCAGCATTAGCAAAAAAAAATTAGTAAATCTACTAACGTATTTTTTTGAGTGTAAAACCCACACTCAAACGAAATTTGTGTGGAAATAAACAGATTTAACTGAATATCGTAGGAAATTTTGATATGGGAACTAAGTCCAGAAATGGTCCAATTTTATTCAGATTTGATTACCAAAGTCCACGTTTTACAACCACAAATATAATTTAAGCAAAAAATATCCAATTTTCATGAATTTTGAAAGATTTGTAGAGTCCGACCGAAACCACTTTTTGAGGCCGAACCGAAACCGAACCGAATATTCGGCCAAAAAAGCAATATTCGGCCGAAACCGAACCGAACCGAAACTTAAACAAAAAGTTATCGTCTGACGTGAAAAAAAATTATTATGATTGCTTTAAAGAAAAAAATACAGCACTTAATGTTTTTAAACCACAAAAACAATTTATTTCACTAAACTAAAAAAAAAATATTTTTATAAAGAACTCAAAAAATTGTACATTTTAAGATTAAGAGAAAAAAATATTTGAACTATAAAAGTATCACATTTATTGGACAAAATTGTTAATTTTTTTTCAAGTGAACTAAAACAAGTCAAATAAAACACGAAATTAATAAATTCAGCGACTTTTTTATATATTTTATTAAATAACAAAAAAGTTTCGGTTTCGGCTAGTATTCGGCCAAAATTTTGCCGAATACCGAATAGTGGCCGAAACCCCAATGTTCGGCCGAAACCGATACCGAAACCGAATATTCGGTCGGACTCTAAAGATTTGTGTTAAAATTGGGCAATGGTTTGTATGGGGGCTACAATTAGGACTGGTCCGAATTCTTTTAAATTTTGAATGAAGATTTCTGAATACAAAGGGATAAAAGGATATCAATTAAAATATGGTTGTTAAGGTCACTTGACCCATATTTAAAAGGAGAGTTTTTATAGGGGCCAGGTCAAAACATGAATCGATTTTTTTTTCAATTCCAAGAGGCTTAGGTTAAAAAAGCTTACGGTTAAAATTTCACTGATTTGTCGGTTAAAAATTGCAACCTGTATTAAAAAAAAGTCTCAGAATTTGAGAATTTTTTCCTTGAAATTGGTCGGAGAATCTTCTTTAATTTTACATCATTCAATTAATCATTATTTTTATTTGAAAGTCTACTGTTTTTAATACTATTTTTTTTTTTGTGATCTATGAGGTTAATTTTTTTAATTATTTTGTAATGAAGAAGTTTATAGTGCTGATAAGTTTATGGAAGATACGATAGTCTATAATTTGGCAAAAAAGATATTTTATTTTTAAAATGTATGATCTTTTATAACTAAATGATAAGGGAGTTTTCAAATGTAATTTCTTTAGAAAGGTTTTTTCAAAATAAATTGTTTAATTTAAAAATTTCATCTGAACAGATAAAAACAAAATTTTAAAGTTCATGGATATTTTGTTAAAATCATTAAATTATTAAGTTTTTTTTTAAATTTAAAATTTTTTTAAAATTTTTCGATATTAAAAATATAACTAACTGTTGCTAAATTTTCACTGGGTTATTCTATTAATTCTAAAAAACTTTATACAGTTTTCTCTTGGTTATTTTAATGCAATTTCTCTTACCTCTTTATAATTCTCTATTCTTGACTCATTTTTCTCTCATTTACTGGTTAACATAAAAATAAAAGTATTTTGAGAAACATTGACAATATTTTCTTTAATGAAGTCTAGGAGTTTTTAGGAACACAGTACATCAATGATAATGTATTTTTAAGACGGCCTGTCTAAATTTCCCTCTATTTCTGTCAACTTACAAAATTGTACTATGTATGCTTTTTATTTAAAAGGACTATCTTTGAACAAAATGAAACAAAATAGTGTTTTTAATAAAAAAAAGTACCAAAATAGTACCTTTTAATAAAAAGTACCAAAATAGTATTTTTAATAAAAAGTACCAGATAGTACTTTTTAATAAAAAGTACCAGATAGTACTTTTTAATAAAAGGTACGAATATAGTACTTTTAGAATATAATACTTTTAGAAAAAAGTATCAAGATAGTATTTTTTATAAAAAGTACCAAGATAGTACTTTTCATAAAAAGTACCAAGATGGTACTTTTTAATAAAAAGTACCAAGATAGTACTTTTTAATAAAAAGTACCAAAATAGTACTTTTAAATATAAAATACCAAAATATTACTTTTTGATTAAAAGTACCAAAATATTAGTTGTTAATAAAAAGTATAAAAATAGTGCTTCTTTTAAAATTTTGTTTAATAGTACTATTTCAGTACTCTTTATTTAAAAGTACTTTTTTAATAAAAAATTTCTGTTTTGGTACTATTTATTATAAATTGTCCCTTTTTCAAAATTTGTTTAATACTATATAGAAATTACAAAAAAAAATCAGGTTTTAATTAAAAAATTACCAAAATAATTCTTTTTAATAAAAAGTACCAAAATAGAACCTTTTAGTAAAAAGTACCAGATAGTACTTTTTATTAAAAAGTACCAAGATAGTACTTTTTAAAAAAAAGTACCAAGATAGTACTTTTTAATAAAAAGTACCAAGATAGTACTATTTAATAAAAAGTACCAAGATAGTACTTTTTAATAAAAAGTACCAAGATCGTGTTTTTAAGTAAAAAGTAAGAAAATATGACTTTTTGATTAAAAGAACAAAAAAGGTTTTTTTAATTTTATTTAATTGTACTATTTTAGTACTTTTTTTTATTAAAAAAAAATATTTTGGTACTTTTTATAAAAAAAGAGATTGTAGCACTTTTTCCAATAATTTTTTAATACTACATTGAGCTTACAAAAAAACAATTAGTGTATTTTAATAAAAAAAGTACCAAAAAAATATGTTGAACTTACAAAAAAAAAAAACAATTTGTTTTTTTAATTTTTTACCTAGATAGTACTTTTTAATAAACAGTACCAAGATGGTGATTTTCAATAAAAAGTAAGAAAATATTACTTTTTGATTAAAAGTACCAAAAAGTATTTTTTTTCAAAATTTTATTTAATTGTACTTTTTGTCAATAAGTACAATTTTAATTTTTTTTTATTATAAAAAAAAAACATGTTGGTCCTATTAATAAAAAATAAATATTTTGGTCCTTTTTATAATTTCTGTTTTGGTGTCTTTTTAATTAAAAATGTGCCAAAATAATACTTTTTAATAAAAAGTACCAAAACCTTTTAATAAAAAGTACCCAAATAGTACTTTTTAATAAAAAGTGACAAGATAGTACTTTTTAATAAAAAGTACCAAGATAGTATTTTTTAATAAAAAGTACCAAGATGGTACTTTTTAATAAAAAGTACCAAGATGGTACTTTTTAATAAAAAGTAAAAAAATATTACTTTTTGATTAAAAGTACCAATATAGTATTTTTTTAAAACTTTTTATTTAATCATAATTTTTTAGTACTCGTTTTCAAAAAGTACAACTTTGGTTCTTTTTTTATTAAAAAAATTATTTTGGTACCTTTTATAAAAGTATTAATATTTTGGTTCTTTTATAAATAATTTATGTTTTGGTACTATTTGTTATGAAGTGCTATCCTGGTACATAATTTTATTTAAAAGTCATATTTTGGAACTTTAAAAAAGTAAGAAAATTTGACTTTTTGATTAAAAGTACCAAAATAGTATTTTTTTTAAAATTCAGTATTAGATAGTACTTTTTAATAAAAAGTACCAATATGGTACTTTTTAATAAAAAATAAGTTAGTACTTTTTAATAAAAAATAAGTTAGTACTTTTTAGCAAAAAGTACAAATATGGTACTTTTTAATAAAAAGTTAGAAAATATTACTTTTTGATAAAAGTACCAACATTGTATTTTTTAAAAATTTTATTGAATTATACCATTTTAGTACTCTTTATCAAAAAGTACAATTTTGGTTCATTTTAATTATTAAAAAAAAAAACTATTTTGGTTCTTTTTATAAAATTATTAATATTTTGGTCCTTTTATAAATAATTTATGTTTTGATACTATTTGTTGTGAAGTGCTATCCTGGTACATACTTTTATTTAAAAGTACTATTTTGGTACTTTGTTAAAAAAGTAAGAAAATATTACTTTTTGATTAAAAGTATCAAAATATTATTTTTTCAAAATTAAGCAGGAGATAGTACCTTTTAATAAGAACTACTAAGAGGTACTTTTTAATAAAAATTAAGATAGTACTTTTTAATAAAAAGTACCAAGATGGTACTTTTTAATAAAAAAAGTAAGAAAACCTTACTTTTTGATTAAAAGTACCAAAATAGTATTTTTTTCAAAATATTATTTAATTGAACTATTTTAGCACTCTTTATCATAAAGTACAAATTTGGTTCTTTTTATTATTTCAAAAAACTATTTTGGTACCTTTTATAAAAATATTAATATTTTGGTCCTTTTATAAATAAATTCTGTTTTGGTACTACATATTTATTGTGACGTGCTTTTCTGGTACATAATTTTCTCTAAAAGTATTATGGTACGTTGTTAAAAAAGTAAGAAAATATTACTTTTTGATTAAAAGTATCAAAATAGTATTTTTCCAAATTTTAGTAGTAGAAAGTACTTTTTAATAAAAAGTACCAAGATTGTACTTTTTAATAAAAAGTACCAAGATTGTACTTTTTAATAACAATTAAGAAAATATTACTTATTGATTAAAATTAAGAAAATATTACTTTTTGATTAAAAGTACCAAAATAGTATTTTTTCAAAATTTTATTTAATTGTACTATTTTAGTACTTTTTATCAAAAAGTACAATTTTGGTTCTATTTTTTTTATAAAAAAAAATATTTTGGTACCTTTTATAAAAATATTAAAATTTTGGTAATTTTTATCAATAATTTCTGTTTTGGCACTATTTTTTATGAAGTGCTATCCGGGTACATAATTTTATTTTAAAGTAATATTTTGGTACTTTGTTTAAAAGTAAGAAAATATTGCTTTTTGCTAAAAA
Source organism: Pegoplata infirma (assembly GCA_963921195.1). NCBI lineage: Eukaryota > Metazoa > Arthropoda > Insecta > Diptera > Anthomyiidae > Pegoplata > Pegoplata infirma. The sequence goes on along the minus strand of OY992536.1, from coordinate 24,041,000 downwards.
ATACTAAAATAGTATTTTTTCAAAATTTAGTAGTAGAAAGTACCAGGATGGTACTTTTTAATAAAAATTAAAAAAAAATACTTTTTGATTAAAAGTACCAAAATATTTTTTTTTCAACATTTTATTTAATCAAAATAGTTCAACTTTATAATAAAAAGTAAGAAAGTATTACTTTTCGATAAAAAGTACCAAAATTGTATTTTTTTTTGAAAATTTTATTTAATTGTACTATTTTAGCACTCTTTATCAAAAAGTACGAGTTTGTTTCTTTTAAAAAAAACATTTTGGTACTTTTTAAAAAAATACTACATTTTGGTCCTTTTAATCAATAGTTTCTGTTTTGGCACTATTTCTTATGAAGTGCTCTGCTGGTACATATCTTTATTTAAAAGTACAATGTTGGTACTTTGTATAAAAAATAAAAAAAAATATAACTTTTAAATTAAAAAACCAAAACAATATTTTTTTTTTTAATTCTACTAACTTTATCAAAAAGTAAAATTTTTGTTCTTTTTTTTATTAAAAATTACTATTTTGGTACTTTTAAAAAAAAAAATATTTTGGTTCTTTTTGCAAATATTTTCTATTTTGGTACTATTAAATATAAATTGCTATCCTGTAACATAGTTTTACTTAAAAGTACTATTTTGGTACTATTTATAAAAAAGTATTTTTTTTTTTTTCAAGTCGTTGTACTTTTTATAAAAAAATCACAATTTTGGTACCTTTTATTAAAAAGAGTATGTTATTTTTTCTGACGATGAAATCAATTCAAATTACTTTTTTCATTACTGTCGGATGAAGAAATTATTTGTGTGGTTTTAGATTTTATGTGTAATTTTGACTAATTTCATGTGTAATTTTGAATTTCTTTAGTGGCAACACTGATTACAATGATAGTCGTCTACCGTGCTTTTCTGTTTTTTCCTATCTTTTTTCAATTCCCTCTAACTCTCTTTTACAAAATTACATTAACTTTTCCTCTATTTGCTCTCACCCTCTCACCCTCTTAACCCTTTTGATATCTTTCTCTTTTTACTGATTCAATAAAGTATTAGTTACTTCTGAAAATGACAATAATGGACTACCATCCATATTTTGTTCTAAACCACTTAAAGAAGCTGTGGCACAAGTTGTCCCCGATCCGGGCGCCCCAATAACATAAGCATTAGTAGCATAAGCCAATGTTGATGGATGATGCATTACACTACGAGTCTTAAATGTATTCGAACCACCACCTCCCGACAAATTATTCATTGTACCACCCAATTGCTGCAGAGCTACACTCTGTGGTCCCATGTCAAGATTACCCTCCAACGTTGTAGAGGTTATAACAATTGGTGAAGCTGATGCAATTATGGCCAATTGATGGTAGGGTGTTGTTGTTACCGTCACTCCTCCGGCAGCGGCTGAACCGTTATGATGATGTAATGTTCCACCATTTAATCCATTTATAACACTGCTAATAGCTGGCAACTGTTGTGTATGACTGTGTATGGGTGATGTACAGGAAGGCGATGAACTAGCTGAGGCTGCTGTTGTTAGTGTGGTGACACTATGACAATTTCCTTGTCCTCCCAGTGTTCCTAACGGTTGTAAATGTTGATTGTATGTATTGAGTTGTAATACTTGTTGATGTTGTTGTTGTTGACTGAGCATGATCTGTTTGTTTAAGTTTTTTTTTGAGGGGAATTTAAAATAAAATTTGGAGACGTTAGTGTTATTTGTTTTTTTTTTTTAAGTCAATGAGAATTATAATTATTTAATTGAGAAAAGTGCTAGAGTAGTGCTTTTTAATTTCTGAGTGTAAGAGTGAGTTTTTTTAAGTGGTATAAGAGGTTATTGTGTTTCAAAAATAAAATAAAAGTGTATTGAGATATTTAATATTCGCGAAAAATTTTAATCTGAAATCTTTACTGAGTAACCTAAGCGGTTTGTTTTTGGATTGCTTTTAAAAATTTGCATAGGAGAATGAACTCAATTTTTATATGGTGCCTAAGTAATAAAGTTGTAAAATTTTTTGGGCATCCTCAGTGACGAATGGGTGACAAGTCAGAGTAACTACTTACTAACGTGCGAAAGTCACTTTCTTATTGCTAACTGAGAACAGTTTTAAATAGTTGTAGCAAAAGTACTTAAATAATTACACAGGCCAACAAATTTTTAACCCATACCCCAGAGGTTGCGCTGAATCCGAATCTGGTCTCAGAATTTGCCTATCACATTAGGTTTTCGAGATATCTTAGCTTGAAGTTGAAAAAACACGTTTTTCGCCATATTCGAGACGTTATAACTGCGAAAAATTCACCTTTATTTATAAAACCTGATATGTCATCTGAAAGTCCTACAAATTACCTTTAAAATGAATGTTTAACCTTTATAATATCTTGTTTCATCTCTGAGATATCTTAACCTAAAGTTTGTCCTCGTTTCGTGACTCTGAATGCGACTGAGAGTGGTATGTATTCATTAAACACATCATATAAATTTCAACGGGATTTATCTCAGCAAATAGAAAAGATATCTAAACAATTGAAAAAGCATTGGGAATTTAAGACTTTTTTAGGTTCATCGTAAAATAAGGGCGAAATGTAGGGAATTTAGCGAAAAACCGTGAATATAGCGAAAAACTGAATTTTTTAAACTTCATATTAGGATATCTCAGAGAAGAAACAAGATATTACAGAGGCCAAACATTTATTTTAAAGGTATTAAGTAGGAGTTTCAGACTACATATCAGGTTTTATAAATAAAGGTAAATTCGCGCAGCTATGACGTTTCGAATTGTCACAGTGGGAGCTGTGGCAGTAGAATTCTCAAATCTCTTGACATTAGAGGTACCAAGGTACGGGCCAACGCCGAAGACGTTTTGTTTTGAGCGCTGAGGTATCAGTGATCTTAAAATGGGCAAAAATAGCTTAACTTAATCTCGCTAAAACCTTAATGGTTCCTCATACTAGGATCACTAAGATATCTGAATTGAATCTCCAAAACGACACTGCTTTGGTACCCTTGTTTAGCTTTGAAGTGCCTGCTTACGCTTCGTCTGCACACAAAAACTCAAAGGTCTGATGTTTAAACATCGAAAGATAAGAGATACTACCTATTTCTCCCTGTCAATGAAGAAATTTGATTTTACGAAATTCTAAAGGTATTGTAATACGATATTGGACTAATCATATTGATCGTGCCAATGCATAGATCCTTGTAAAAGAAACTGTGTTCAGAAAGTGCCAGCAATGGTGGCAGTACTTGCAGACTAAAAACTCATACACTCTCTTAGGCCAGTTACAGGAAGGATTAAATGTAAAAAAAATCTGTTCAGAAAGTGCCAACAATGGCGGTAATGAAGACTTTGCAGACTTTAAACTTTCTTGGGCCAGATATAAGAAGGAACGGATTTAAAACACTTTGTGTTCTTAAGAGACTTCCAAATAGTTACTTCCATTTATAGGAAACATGTGAAATTCACGAGGGCTTTTTTTAAAGGATCAAATTTTGATCTACGATTACTTTATGGGGTCATAGACCGATATTTAGATATTAAGAGTGCTTCGTAAAAATCACTTCTATGGACACAATGCAACTGTATAAAATTTTTCAGTCCAAATTCTTCAGGAACCAAAAATAACACCCGTACCCCTGAAAACAACTCAATGTTTCGAGTATCTACAAATAAATTAATATTCTGTCTGGCAGTCAGGCAGCACTGCAAGCATATTATGATTATGAAGTGCCCTTTAAACTAGTGAGAGTGCTCACTATCTCTAAATGATCTTGGTAAAATCTTGACTGGATACCCGAGCATGTAAGTCATACCGACAGCGAATGTGTGGACTGTCTAGCTAGCAGAAGAGCACGTTGAACTTTAAAACGTCCAGAACCTTTCTTTTGGTACTGCCATTAACAGACCTAAATATTAAATTCGCCATTCAAGAGGAACAGCTTTAGGTTTCTTAACAAAAGTAGACATAAAAAACTTGACTTCAAGTGCATTTAATTAAACCCTGGCCTTACGACAATATCCGAGTGGGGTCTTGTCGATTTTAATGCTCGTAAGACCCGATGTTGTATGTTGGCCCACAACAACTATACCATGGGTAGTGCAGTAATTGAGGAATCAGAGACTCTTAATGCTCTAGGCATGAAAATTCAATGTGACGTTTATTGGAACCTACATGTTTTTCAAGTGTCAAAGGAAGCATTCAAGTTTTTTAAAACGGTTCTAGAATTACTTCACTCCGTCTGACCTCCTCACCATTTATAACGCCTATATCCGACCGAAAATGGAATACAACTCCCATATCTGGGCAGGTACTTCAAGGTCTATCTTGAAGAATCGGATGCAAAGGAGTGCGTGGAAGCTCATCATTGACTCATTGGAGCATCATCGAAATGTGGGTTGCGCGTCATTGTTCTTTCGATATTACCACGGTAAGTGTTCAGCTGAGATGGGCGAACTCATCCCTGAGACGCGGGTGCATGCCCGTAGTACTCGCCTCTCCAGCAGATCACATCTGTTCGTTGTCGACTGTCCAATGTCTCGCACATCGCATTACAGAGAAAATTCGTTTATCGGTCGAACTAGCCTTCTCCTTCTCCTCATAACCTATTTTCCTAATATCAATACAATCCCGAGTAAAAATAAACATATATAACAATATATAACTTGATGCAAACATAATAAATCATATATGATGATACATCGCGTGAGATATTTTCAAAATTTTTAAAATGCAGTCATATGTAATTATATATAATTGAATCATGATTCGGATTAAAAGGTGTACGGTTGATATAATTATATAAAATTATATGAGGGTCAATACAAAATTTGTTTTTCTGTATAATTTAATATAAAATTATATATATCCTATTCTGTTCCATATATAACACTATATGTTTCCATTTAACCAACAATTTTCTAAGTTTTTAAGGCAAAGTATAAGAAAATTTTTAAAATGTTCCTAAACATTTCCTTGTTAGGGTTATGTATATCACCTATCTGGTTCGAAGCGTACCCGAACATTTTTTTGTTTAAAAAAATTATATGTTTGGTGAATGTATCGTTGACCTGTGGTGTAACTCAACCCAAACCAAAAAACACCAGGATTTTACATGTTTTTATGCAATTAGATCTAATTAGGTCCACTAATATATGGCAATGTCTGGTCAAAACTCGGATGAAATCAAATCATATTTTATACAAGTTGATATTTTTTAATGCAAAAACATCCACCATTATTCGGATCAAATTGCGTATAAATATATATTGTGTTACATATCATTATATATTTCATCATATAAAAATTTTTAATCGGGATGTATTTTATTAGTAGGGGCCATCCCCTGCGTGTTGGCTCAAATTAAAAAAAACTTTACCATGGGACAACCGAGTGTACTATGTACAGTTGTTAAACAACTCTGTCAATGTCCCGAACCCAACAATGAAAGAACATTGTGATAGTCCGATACTGGCACATGTTTGTCTCGTACAGATATCAGTAGGATAAACTCGTTTATCCGGGATTCCGACAGACTCACAATCAATTTAAATCCCTTTAAAGTCTGTTTGTCATTCTTTCCTATCTCTCCCATTTCTTCCCGCCTTATCTTTTCCTTTCTCCTCTCCTGTAGGCTACATAGCGAGACCATGCTTCCAAATAAGCACGTCGACCTTTAAAAGGTCGGAAACCTTTCTTTTAGTACCATAAAAAGTTGGAATTTATCAATGTTTAACTACCAATGAATAGACCATACACTCAAAAAATTATGTCATTAACTGTTTGTAGTTCATTTAAAAAGTTTTCCGTTTAGTCGTTTTTAAAAGAAAAAACATTTGTTTGATGTTCGATTTTTATTAATGACTACTTCAGTCCTTTGTTTCAAAAACAACACACTAAAAAATAAAGACTTTCATTAACATTTAATTTTTAAAGTCATTTATTTTTGTTCTGTAAGTAAAAACTACTGATTATTCTTTTGATTTTTAATGATTTGTGTAAGTAATTTTTTTTAAATTGTTGGTATTTTTTAATGAAATATCATTAGTTTTTACCTACACAAGTCAGTTATTTTTTTGTAGAAAAAAAAAAATCAAAAAATTATTTATAGAATTATAAAAACATGTTTGTATCAAGTGACTTTGGCACGATGGGTAGAGTGTCTGGCCAGAATGTAGTTGATTGCGGGATCGATTCCCCAAAAATGTTATTAAACATTTTTAAAAAAATATTTCAATAAAAAATTGTAAAAAATTACCTACGAAATCATTAATTTTTATTGTTTTCGTAGGTTATTTTTTTGAAATTTGTTGGTAAAAATAACAGAACTATCATTAATTTTTAATGTTTTCGTTGGTTATTTTTTTCGAATTTGTTGGTAAAAAAGAGTGAAAAAAAACGTAATTTTTTAATGTTTAATGTTATTTATTTTAGAAAATTTTGTCAACAGTAAAAAATAAATGTTGATGTTTTTAAAACAAATGAATAATTACTGGGATGGTTTTCAATTGTTTATTCACTGGTTTTAAGTGTGTTTTTCATTTGTTTTTGCCTACAAAATATTTTGAGTGTAATGACTTCAATAAATAGCTGTAATCATTAACTTAATAAAGACTTAAAGACTTTTGCGTCGGATATGCGGAATACGTCGAACATTGTGGCAACCCAATACTAGCGGATTTAGCATATCTCGTTCATCCGTGATTACGACAGAATCAGTTTGAATCCCAGAGATGTCACGTTCTTCGAAGGAGCAATGTGAGCTAATACTTGTAAAAAAATTTTACCTCAATAGTAAAGTTTCTGGCTGTACAAAATATTCTTTGGATTGCAGAATTCGAATCGCCCTTTTTACAAGTTGAGATCTAGCTCTTACGGTTGGCTCTGAGACTCTTTTGGTTCTTTTTTGCCAAGTTTATAAATTTAAATCAAACTCTGTTCAAAGTTTCTAATTGACATTAGAACAGAGGATGGAGAAGCCAACCTTATATCCTCAGAATTAAGTTATTCCCTGTCTAAAAACCGTCTACTGATCCTACAAATTCCGATCCATTCGCACAATATGTTTTGCTTTGTTTCTATGTCTTCCGACACAAAGACGATGTACAAAGGTTTAAAGTATGCATGTGATAATTAACCTTATAATGTCCGGTAAAAATTATGTCTGTAACCTAATGTCACTTTTGGAGTGATTACCAATACTCCCGTATGATAGTGACGCGATAAACGATTTGCCTTGTCGTAGACCCCGTGGGTTCTCCCAAAAGTTTAGGAAAATTTTCCACTCTAAACCCTAAATCATAGGGTTCGGGTCCAGTGAAAGGAGTAGCGGAAGCATGCTTCTATTATATTTTCAAATTTGAGTCTTACATCAATTCTTTCAATTGCGGTCAGATGTCAAGATAGAAAAACTGAAACAACCGAATTATTTTAAAACAGTAACTGATTGTGAGTTTTGTTTCCCAACTAATTGGTTGGTATAACCAAATTATTCGGTAGAATCTTAAACAACTTATAACTACCGAGAAATATTCTTCGTGTCATAAAACCCCATTTGGTTTTAATAATTTCCTCATGGTTTAGTTAATGAAATTTCAAAATGTTAAGTGCTACCTTTAACCCTTCAATGTTAGTCTAAAAATTCTACAAAAAATTATATAAAGTATGTTTTACAATCTCATGGACTACACACCCGAATTTTTCATAGTGCCTTAGTTCGGCTCAAATTCTAAACACATTTTACACAGAATTTTGGTTTTGTTTTACAAAAAAAAAAATATACACAACAACGAACTACTGAGTGCTGCTACTTATGTGAGGTGGTGCCGTAGTAGTGCTGGCAGCCGTTGCCGCATGAGCGTGAGCATGGTGGTGATGATGGTGATAAGAAAAATATTGTGAAGCATATTGGGTAGCAGCATAAGAAGCTGGACTCCATACCTCATTGCCATTGGGGGTAATAGAGGCTGCTGTGGTGGTTGAATGATGCGGATGATGATGATGATGATGAGGATGTGTTGAGGCTGTTGCATGACTATGATGTGTTGCAGATGGTGGGGGTGGATGATGATGATGATGGTGGTGGTTAGGATGAGCATGCGGATGATGTGCATGATGATGATGATGTGCAGTTGTGTGATGTGGATGATGCGTTAGATGATGTTGTGGCGAAACTGAACCAGCTACAGAACCAAGATGATGATGGTGGTGGTTATGGGGATGTGGATGATGCGCATGTGTTGTTATTCCTGCCGCATGATGTGAAGGAGAAGTTTGATGATGATGCACGGTATTTTGTATTTGAGCATTGTTATTGTGATTTTGTTGTTGCTGTTGGTGCATTGAATGTGTCGTTGTTGTAGAAGAATGTTGCACAGCCAAAAGTGTATTGCTATCTGTGACAGCTGATACTGTTGCTGCCGGATTTTGTGGTGGTGGAGGTGGTGGTGCTGATGTTGTTGGTGCTGTTTGATGACTATTATGATGTGCAGTTGTTGAGGTTATAGAAAGACTATCAGCCACCGTATTATGTTGTACGCCTACTCCGCCTCCGCCTGGTACTCCACCCGTACTACTACCGCTACTACTAAGTCTATGTTGTGGTGATGTGGTATGTGATGAGGCCGAATATAAACCAGAATCATCATGATGCATTTGATAACTTTCAGGAGTGGAAGAACTTTTAATATCTTTTGATGAGCCATTCCATTTTGCAGAAGCTTCCGTTTCATAAGATATACCATTTGTTAGGGGTGTATTCTGAGGAGATCGTTCCGAATTGGCTGAGATATGTCTATTTGAAGATGTGGCAGAATCGTGTATGGTATTTATGGGTATACCACTAGATTGGGAACCCCACATTAGCACTGTTTGTCGTTCATAAGGATCTTGAGGTGTTAGTTCAACTTTAGGTGTTACCACGGGACCATTGGTTAACGTAGCAGAGGTATTCGCAGGATTATTAAGATTATTAACTGATGCTCCACCCGGTGAAGGACCATCTGAAGAACATGATACTACTTCCATAACATGAGGTGAAGACTTTGGCGTTTTTAAAGGAACTTGCTAGAGAAAATTTAAAAACACTATTAAAAAGGGAATTTAAGTTCAAGTTTGACAATTCCTACCTGTGGCGTTGAAGTTGGACTACCATAACCACTACTATAGCCACTATAATATTTGCTGGTATCTTGCCATTTTTCTTCTTTGGATGTGATAGTATAACCATCATAGGATAGAAAACCGTTGGCTACATAGGCTGATGCGGGAGCTGCTGAATGATGATAGTCGGCATAATAACCACCTACACCTTGTAACCGATATTGATGGAAGAGATTTTCGGTAACCGGATAAAAGTTGGTTGAATGTACCGAAGGACCCATATAAATATTATCGGCTGCTGTGGCATAGGGTGAGGTGGTGTACATGGGATTTAAATTGGAATAGGCAGCTGCCACAGCTACCGCAGGATCTGGAAGATATTCGACCACGGGAGAAGGAGAAGTAACCTAAGAGTATACAAAAATGAGACACTTAAGCAACTCAAGCTTTAAATTTTTATTTTTATTCTTATGTTTACCTGTCCCAATGGTGATGTTTGCTGTGTCTGTTGTTGCATTTTACGTTTGGACCTACAAGTTGACAAAAAATCTCTCAGTTGTGTTTTATAACGTTTATTCGGTCGTGTAGGTGTCACTGGTGGCGGCAGCGAATTGGGTGAACCACTTGGTGGCACCACCAATTGATCGGCTTCCGAAAAATATGTTGATGCTAAACCCGTATCCAAATAACTAACTTTAAAGTCCATGGTACGTTTACCCAATAAATCATAGCCCTCTTCATCCATTAGAACACGATGGGTACATATAACAAAATCTGGTTTGGAATTTTTATAAACCAAACGAGAACTGTAAAGGTAATAGTAGAAAGTTTATGTAAGTGGAATGTGTTAGAGTTTGTGATAAGAAAAAAAAACTTACCTCGTCTGCAACCACTGCCATTCGCCATCTTTCTTTTGGTATCTATAGGCAATCATACCGGAAGCACCAGTTTTAAGTACTAGAATAAAAAAAAAAAAATTGGTTTAAAAATTTTTAAAAATTTTCCAAATCATTTTCAGATGCAATTCGTAAAAGATCAATTGAAGTTAGATGAGTCTATTGAAAACCCGAAATAAAATTTAAAAATTTCAATTCAAAATTCTGAATTTAAAATTTTAAAAAGATCATTTGAAATTAGCATAACAGCATATCCCAGTTGGCAAAATAAAATCACCCCTGACATACTGCTGACTCTCCCTTTATGAAATCGCTGACATCTTCATACAATTTTTTAAAATGTCATCAATGACATGTCAGCAGTTGGTCAGCAGTGTCCACCAGTATCGATGGTCACTAACAATTCGTTTAAACAACCGCTGTCCAACTGCTGACATGTCATTGATGACATTTTGAAAAATTGTATGAAGATGTCAGCAATTTTATTAAGGGAAAGTCAGCAGTATGTCAGGGGTGAATTTTTTTGCCGACTGGGATACGCTTACCCATACAAATTTTAAATTATCCACGCTTATTTTTAGCGTGTAGAATTATCTGCGTTAATTTTAAGCTTCGATAAAAAGTGAAGCCAAGTTAACATTTTTAATGAATTAACATAGAAACACCTATCGATGCTAAACTCAGACCAGAACAGGCTGGTTTCAGACCATCAAGATCCTGCACCGACCAAATCAACAGTCTAAGGGTAATCATTGAGCAAAGTATCGAATTCCGCTCTCCGTTATACCTGCTTTTTGTAGACTATGAAAAAGCTTTTGATTCCATAAATAGAGAATGCATTTGGGCTGAACTTCACAACATAGGTGTTCCAACGAAAATTATAAACCTCATCAGAAAGAGCTATGAAACATTCGAATGCTGCGTTATTCATGATGGTGAAGCTTCAGAGTATTTTAAAACAATATCTGGAGTTAGACAAGGATGCTTGCTCTCCCCTCTGCTATTTCTTACGGTCATTGACGCAGTAGCAAGACGTGCCACAACAGATAAACCCAGAGGTATTATTTGGAACCCACTTTATCCTAATAAAAGATTAGAATCGCTCGATTACGCTGACGACAAATGCGAAATGTCCCATAGACATACGGATATGCAGGCTAAGTAAGATAAATAATCTGGTAAGCGAGTCTGCCAAAGTTGGTCTTAAAATTAACATTAATAAGACAAAAGAACTTAGAATAAACACCGATACTAGCCAACAACTCTTCATTGATAATGTAAAAATAGAACGAGTTTCAGAGTTCCAATATCTAGGTAGCATGATTGCTGAAAATGGAGGTGCCGTACTAGATGTTACCTCGAGAATTAAGAAGGCCAGGGGTGCTTTCTCTCTTCTTTCAAAAGTTTGGAAGTCCAATGTATATAGCAAAAGGACCAAACTTCGCATTTTCTCTGCATGTGTTATATCCGTGTTACTGTATGGATGCGAGACATGGCTGGTAACAGAAGATGTTAAAAATAAGCTTCAGGTTTTTGTCAACAGTTGCCTGCGCACCATATTAAAAATATACTGGCCTAATGTAATCTCTAACGACGAGCTTCTTAGAAAAGCAAATATGGAAAATATTAATACAGAAATACGAAGAAGAAAGTTTGGTTGGATTGGACACACTCTTAGAAAACCTAATGAAGAAATAAGCGTTAGAGCCTTGGTTTATAACCCTCAAGGAAGTAGAAAGCGTGGTCGTCCCCGTAACACATGGCGCCGTTCAACTTTAGATGAAGTCAACAATCTTCCAGAATTTCAACAAAGAAAAATAAAAGACCTACATGAATTGAATAATATTGCTGCTTCACGTCCACGTTGGAGAACTCTTATTGATAGCCTATGCCCACATTGAGGTATCTTGGATCCCATCACCAAGCAAGGCGTTATTATTATTATTATAACATAGAAACAACCCTTTTTTCTTGTTATAGCAAAGACAAACACCTATTTTTTCTTGTTTGCCTTAATAAATTTTGACACCAACCACAGTGATGCCAAGTACATTTTGTTAAACGTGGATGCATTTTCGGTTAAACGGTTAATGTTAACATATATACGGTTATGCGAAAACAGGGCTAATATAAACTCGAAAGTATCAACTGAAACTCGAAACAGATAATCTAAATTCGAATAAGATCGAAATTAAGATTGGAAGATCGGAAATTTTTAAAATTTGAATAAGATCAATTTAATTTAAAAAACATGAACTAAAATTTTAGAAAGATCAAGTGAAATTAAAAAAAAGACCAACAAAAATTAAAAATACAAACAAAACTTAAAATAGTTGAATTGAAATTCGAAAATGTTTAATGATTAAATTTCGAAAAAGAGCAGTTAAATTCAAACAAGTAAAAAAACAAGTAAGAAAGTTATAGTCTGTCAGGACCGACCATATGCCCTACACCAGTGTTTCTGGAAAATGGGTCCCAAGTCCAAACATGGACCGATTGGATCTGTCCTTTGTTAGATCTTTATTTAGTGTAGAGAACACACACAGATCAAATTTTAGTGGAATTGGTTTATTTTTTTGTCAATAGCACGATTTAACTGAATATCGGTCAAAATTTTTATATGGGGGACTAAGTCCTAAAATGGTCCAATTATATACCGATTTGATTATGTTACTAAAGTACAAATTTAACACCTAAAAATACAATTTTTATCAAATATCTCCATTTTTATGAATTTTAAGGGAAATATGTGAATATCTGGAGCGTGGTTTGTATGGGGACTACCAGAAGGACTAAATTTCAAAGCGATATCTATTAAAATACAGTTATTAGAGTCATTTAAGCCGTATCCAAAGAGGGCCTTTGTATGGGGGCTAGGTCTTAACATGGACAGATCTTCTTCAATTTCAATAGGTATTCGTCCTTAGGCCAAAAGATGCTTAAGTTTCAAATTTCAAGTCAATTGATTGAAAATTGCGACCTGTATCGTGCTTAAACCGATAGATGGACAGACGGACTGACGGACATCGCTATATCAACTCAAAAAGTAATTCTGTGTCGATCGGTATACTTGAAGGTAGGTCTAGGACCAATATTTCGGGTAGTTACAAACATCAGCACAAACTCATTATACCCTGTACCACAGAGTGGTGTAGGGTATAATTAAATTTGGCTTTTCCTAATGTATTGATACCATTCACAATGTTAAAAAGATTATTCAAGAGTAAAAATGTTTAGATATATTCTTATATATCAGATCTTATTCGTGACTTGAAAGATCAGTTGTGATCTGAATAAGATCAGTACTGATCAGAGACTTGAAAGATCAGTACTGATCCGAAAAATGGATCGCTAAGATTAGATCAGTTTTAATCGGACGGATACAATTTCATCAGAAAAATGGGTTTATCTAATTATATAAACCCATATTTCAGTACTGATTCGAAAAATGGATCGCTAAGATTAGATCAGTTTTAATCGGACGGATACAATTTCATCAGAAAAATGGATTTATCTAATTATATAAACCCATTTTTCGGATGACATTATATCCGTCCGATTAAAACTGATCTAATCTTAGCGATCCCTTTTTTGGATCAGTACTGCTCCTTCACATTTTTACTTGGGAATTTGCAAAAAAAAAAAAAAAATTAGAAAAAAAAATTTCCGACAAAAAACATTTTTGGTAAAAAAACTTGCGATTTTTTGGAAAAAAATTCCGCCAAATTATTTTTTTTTTGTTAAAGTAATACATTTGTAATTATTTAAATGGCATTTGGTATCCAATTATGCTTTCATTTGTCAACCAGCAGCCGAATTAAAGCATTATATTGTATTTTTAGGTTATGTGGAATGTACCAAAATTTTCAAGGTGCCCTTACATTTGAGTTCATAATTTTTGAATCGCTTAACCGATATCGCCCAAAGTCAATACCAAACTGCTAGGGACAACCACAAGTGAATATGTTAAGGTTCAGTCATATCGGTTAAATATACTTTGGCCGTGATCGCCATTTCAACAGACAGACGGACATCGCTATAATGTCTTAGAGTAGATCACTGATCAATAATATATCGCTCCTTTACTTGTATAGTGTCATAACTCAAAATATTTGATTTTGCAGAAAACACGTTTAAAGTTTACTATTGAAATTGGTTTTTAATTGAAAAAGGCCGGTACATAGAAAATGTAATAATTGCATGTGCTCTTCTTAAACGGTGAGTTTTAAATATATTAATACGAATTGTTGACACAATATATAGCATGATATAACGAATAATTCTGCATCATTAACTCAAAAAACGCATTTTTTGAGTTATGACACTATACAAGTAAAGGAGCGATATGTACTTTTTGGGGTCCCAGACCGATCTTTCGATGAGTTATAAACGGAATGACAAACTTATATGTACCCTCTACCACTAACAGGGGAGGTCTTTCAGAGGGCACCCACCGATTGTCCTGAAACATAGGCCTTCAAAAAACCTTTCGACTTGCATAAAATGTTCATATAGTTTCTTTTGAAGAAAAGAGAAAAATCCCCAAAAACTAAAAAAAATCCCGCTTCGCCCCCTTTCCTTTGATCTGCTAATTGTGAGATTGGGCAGCTTAAAAACAGGTAACTCTTATTATGCTTCCCTCTTTCCTATACGTAAGGAAAATCGGTTAGTGAAAGACCTGCCTTGTAAGTCGAATTTAACTTTTCTACTTGTTTAAACTTAAACTATGGGAAGGTGCTCTCAACGTCCCCCACTGACCCCCCCCCCCCAAAAAAAAAAAACAAACGCCCCTGACAATTTTTTATTTTTATACCCTCCAACTACAGTATGGGGGTATACTCACTTTGTCATTCCGTTTGTAACACTTTATGGGTCGGGGACCCCATAAAGTATGTATATTATTGATCTATGATCGATTCTAAGACTTTTCTAGAATGTCCGTATGTCCGTCCGTCCGTCTGTATAAAACACGATGCAGTCCAAAATAAAAGAGATAGACTCACAAAGTTTAACAGGAATATGTGTTTTGGTCCTAGGCAGTTTAAGTTCGTAAATTAGCAAAATCGGACCGGGGGGAAAAAAGTTCGCCCTTATAGAACTTAACTAACCTCTGAAAAACGCCATATTTTTACAGGTTTTTTTGTATTTTTGTTAAGCAAATGAAACAATTTGATGTTAGAAAAAGTTCAAGGTCCTGCACTTGGACTTAGGAAATAAAAAAAACATTTTTTTTTGCCCGCCTCCCTTTTGTGGGCGTGGATATTAAAAATGTTTTTAAATAATTATAAAATTGTATTACTTAAGCTGAAAAAGCATAATAAGTGAATTTGTAAACATTTACCGCATGGGTTTATGTGTCCCCAAATGTCCTTTACTGACCCACCCCCAACAAAAAACGCCCCTGCAATTTTTTTTTTTTTATATGTTAGGGTATTATAGATTCGGCACAGCCGAATTTAACACTCTCACTTGTTTTTTTTTTCATTTTGGGGGGTATAAAAGATTCGGCACAGCCGAATTTAAGACTCTCACTTGTTTTTTTTTTTTTTGTTTCAAAATTCATCTGATATTTTTTTATTTTTTTTTTAATTTTTTATCTTTAAATCTCTTTCCAATATTAATTGATCTCTTTCGAAAATTAATAGATCTTCTTTCGAATTTCATTATAAAATGTTTTCAAAAAATTACTTACGTTCTTGATGAGCACTTGCTACATAGGCTAAATCATCATAGTGCACCATATCATAACCACCCATATTGACTAGTTCTGCATCGGAATAACCCAAAATATGTTTCCCTCTAAAAAAAATCGAAATATTAATACCAAATTATAGAAACTTTAAAAAAACAACTAACCTCTGATCCATCGACACCAAAGAAAAATCCAATTTATGTTTCGACTTAAACATATTTTCCTTATGAGGTATCTCCAGCAAACTAGGTGGCCCAAAGGGAGTACAATAGGCAAATAAAGCCAATGGAGGTTCTTCGGTTTTACGATTCTGACCATGCAGTATTTTTATACGTCCCCGTATATCCAATCTTAAAAAACCGGAGGTATTATCTAGCAGACATCTAAATCTAACGGTAAAACTACGTTCCAAATAGATGGTCTTATCGGGTGCCAATGTTTCAGATAATTGCATACTTGACATATCGGCTGGTAAAAAAGAATTCCATAATAGCTGTCTCTGGAGTTCTTCACGATCTTCGGAATGTACTAGTTCGTATACGGATTGGTGAACTATATCTGACTGTAATTGAAAAAAGAAAGATGTTAGAGAAAGAGTTATAGTGATTTTAATTAAATTTAAGGTAAATGAACTTGGTAAACGAAATTTATTTGTTGGCTACACTGAGAAGAAAACAATTTAGTAGCTCTATGACTTTTATTTTTGGGAAATTATAATGAAAACGTTGTTAAAAATTTTTAAAGTAAAAAATTAACAATTTACTGGAAAACTTAGTAAAATTTTACTACACTCAAAAAAAGTTAGTAAATTAAGGGATCCTATAATTTCCGAAATATTGGAAATAAATAAAGAAGAATTTTATGTTGTTGATTTAGTTTGGTTAAGGTCATAAGTTACAGAAAAGTATTCTTATATAAAAACATTGTTTTTAATTTTTTAACTTTCACTAGAATTTTTGTTTATTTTCCGATATTTCGGTCAAACATCGTTGACCATCATCAGGGATTTTAGAAAATCAAAAGTTTTTTCAGTGAGTTGAAAAAGCTCTTAGCTGGTGTGTTAGTTTTTTTCAACTTTTATTCAAAGAAAAATTCTGGCCTCGACCTCAAACTTTTTATTATCCTATAACTTTATAGGTAGTTATAACTTATCCATTGTTAAAAATCTGTAAAGTTAAAATTTACTAAAAAATCTTTAATTTTGCATATTACTAATTTTTCATTAAACTAGTAAATTTAACTTAACAGATCTTTGACAGTAGGTTAGTTTTGACAACGGCACAATTTATAAAACTCCCTTTTTACCAACGATTCTTTGAGTGTATCTTTAAATGTTTAAAACTTTGTTTTGGTTTGTCTCTTATTGATTTCTCATACCCAAATAATATAAATCATCTGTAAAACTAAATTGAAAACTCAATTTTTGTTTGGTTTTTATTTAAAGGTGTTTGATTTGGTTTTTGTGTGTTTCATTTCTTTCCCTACTCTACAGGTAGCTTGAGAAAAAATTGAGTTATATTTTCGAAAGAAGGTGGTTTGTTTCATAAATTTGTTTGTATAAAAAAAAAAATCTTACTCCTTTACAAAAAAAAAAAAAAATATTAAAAATTAAAGGTGAAATCATTGTAATTTTTTAAAAGTAAAAAGGAATGATTGCGAATGAGGGTTTTTAATTTCCCGAACTGTTGAAATTCCTGGGAAGATGGGGAACATTTTTTTGAGTTCTGTGAATTTCTGAGAGTATTGCTAAAAGAGGATTTCAGGAACTGTTACTAACTACAATTGATATTTTTTCGAATTTCAACTGATTTTTATACCCACCACTCCACATTGGTTCCAAATCAAAATCTAGCTAGACAAATGTCCAAAAATTAGTGTCCTTAAAATTGGGAATTAATAGTGCTAGGGGCAAGCTAAGGGTGTGTTCTGATCAAACTAATAACCATTTTTTGGAATTAGGTCTTTAACTTTGTTAAATATGCGAATGAAATAACATTTTTGGTATCCAATATTTAAAAAAAAAATAATATATATATAAGTGTTTAACTAATAACATCATATTATCCATGTTACATCAATGGTTTCAAAACGGTTTATGTACAAGAAAGCTACAGATTTATACTTATTCTGGACATTAATAAGAAATTTATTATCGATCTTCTTCTTACATTTTTTGTACTTTGAAGTAAGGTCAATAATAACAATATTTTTGAGGACTTATGAAACTTCCGCAGCTTGCCAAAACCGAATCCAGGCATATCATGTCGAATTACTACATACAACTTATAAGTAATTTATTACTGAACGCTGTCATGCAGACATTTCTTGCAGGTTTTTGCAGGTTCAAAATTAATCACAGTTTATATGAAAATAGAATTTCGCCTAAAATTTTTTTTTCTAAATAAAGAATCGAATTTTTGTAAGTTTTTGATAACTTTTAAGTATTATAATTATGCTTAGCTTAAATAAAGCATTAAATGTGATGTTTCCTATTAAACCGCGGCCAATTACACAATTCGACTTAATTCAAAAATGTCCGTCCGTCTGTCCGTCTGTAGAGGACGCGATACAGTCCAAAATAAAAGAGCTAGACTTCCGAAGTTTGGCACGAATATGTCTTATATTCCTAGGCAGGTTAAGTTCGGAAATGGATAAAATCGGACCAAGGGGAAAAAAGTTCCCCCTTGGAGAACTAAACCAACCAAATAAAAATCGCATTTTTGCAGGGTTTTTTGTACTTTTGCTAAGCAAATGCAACATTCTTCTCTCAAATGAAGTTCGAAATCGCAAGGGGAAGTTGCTCCCTAACGTCTCCCACCAACCCCCCCCCCCCAAAAAAAAACGCCCCTGGATTTTTTTTATTGTTTTTTTTTTACATTTTGGAGGGTCTCACTGGTTTTTTATTTTTTTTTTACATTTTGGAGGGCATAAAAGATTCGGCATAGCCGAATTTAACACTCTCACTTGTTTTTTTCAATTACACTTCTCGACAAAAAAAATTTTTTTTTTAGAGATTATAAAACTTTCAAAAAATAAGTTTTTGCATTTCATATTTCTGTTCTGCATAAAAACCATTTTTGTCATTCGTCCATTCCATGAGTCATTTTAAAAAATCTGACCGAGGGTCTTCCGATTTTTGTTATATTTTTCATACAGATACTCTATGGAGCCAATTTCAAATATCATCCATCAGATCGAAAATATTCGAAAAACTCGCGATTTTATTCACGATTTTCGTTTTTAAAAAAGTCAAAAAATTGCAAAATCTGTGTAACTTTGAGCAGCTGTATTTTCTAAACTACTTATCGCACTTTAACAATCCATAGCGCATACGAATGGTTTGTAAGTCTATTTTGATATCTTATAAACTGAAAAAATGTCGGTGGTTTAAAAGTGCATTTTATATGCAAATGCAGTTTTGAAGTGCATTTTGCGAAACTTTTACCCCATTTAATTTTTTTTTAATTAGCATATTTGGAAAATTTAGAATTTTTGCTACAGAAAAATGTTTTCATTACAATGGACCGAGCATGTGTGATATTTTTAATATTTTTTTTAAAAAATACTTCCTTAAGTTTCCCTTATAAAAATTTTTATTTTTTAAATTATACCAAAATCATGTAAAAAGACATGTTTTTAAACCGTTATATTTTCAAAAGTACTAATCGCATCTCATTGTTTTTATGCACATTAGAAAGGTATTTTTGTATATTTTTTGCATTTAATGACCGCAAATATGTTGGTGTTTCAGAAATGCATTTTAAATGCAAATGCAGTTTTGAAGTGCATTTTTCAAAACTTTTACCCCTTTGAATTTTTTTTTAGTTATCATATTCGAAAAGTTAACAATTTTTACTACAAAATAATGTCCTCCTAATAATGGACCCACTGTGTGTGATATTTTTTTAGAATTTTTTAAAAATCATGTTATTTCAGATTTTTTGGTTTTATTTAAAATATTGAAATTGTTTTAAGGAAATTTAAAAAAAAAAAAAATTAAAATAGCACACACGGTGGGTCCATTATTAGCAGGACATTATTTTGTAGTAAAAATTGTAAACTTTTCGAATATGATAACTAAAAAAAAATTCAAAAGGGTGAAAGTTTTGAAAAATGCACTTCAAAACTGCATTTGCGTTTAATATGCAATTCTGAAACACCAACATATTTGCGGTCATTAAATGCAAAAAATAGACAAAAATACCTTTCTAATGTGCATAAAAACAATGAGATACGATTAGTACTTTTGAAAATATAACGGTTTAAAAACATGTCTTTTTACATGATTTTGGTATAATTTAAAAAATAAAAATTTTTATAAGGGAAACTTAAGGAAGTATTTTTTTAAAAAAAATATTAAAAATATCACACATGCTCGGTCCATTGTAATGAAAACATTTTTCTGTAGCAAAAATTCTAAATTTTCCAAATATGCTAATTAAAAAAAAATTAAAATTGGTGAAAGTTTCGCAAAATGCACTTCAAAACTGCATTTGCATATAAAATGCACTTTTAAACCACCGACATTTTTTCAGTTTATAAGATATCAAAATAGACTTACAAACTATTCGTATGCGCTATGGATTGTTAAAGTGCGATAAGTAGTTTAGAAAATACAGCTGCTCAAAGTTACACAGATTTTGCATTTTTTTGACTTTTTTAAAAACGAAAATCGTGAATAAAATCGCGAGTTTTTCGAATATTTTCGATCCGATGGATGAAATTTGAAATTGGCTCCATAGAGTATCTGTATGAAAAAAATAACAAAAATCGGAATACCCTCGGTCAAAAAATGCCTAAAATTACCAAATGTCTGGTGGAATGGACGCATTAATGAATTACTGAAATTAGAAAAAAAATAAAAAGTTGTCGATTAGTGTAATCGACTTTAAACATGTTTTTTGAACTCAGCGACCCCATAAACATATAAAACAGTGATAAAATAATTTTGTCCAGCTAGATTTGGACTTGGAACCACTGTGCACTCTAGTGATAGAGTGTACTGTGATTAGGGTTGCCAGACACTAGAAGTCAAATAACTGGATAATGGAACATTTTCACCTGGATTTTGTTAAAGTAACTGGACCCATACATAATTTTTTTTTAACGATTTGAAAAAAAAAAATCAACCGATTTTCATATGTGAGACACATATTTTAATTTTGGACTAAATGGCCGTCTCTATTTGCTACGGCAAAAAAGCGCCTTTTTTAAGTATTTCTATTACTTTTTCGTAATCGGCCTGAGGATTGTTAGAGTATATTTTTCTTTTTAAATAGCCCCAAAAATTAAGTCCAAAGTGGTCAAATCTGGAAATCTAGAAGTACAGTTAAAATTTCCGGGACGTGAGAAGTCAAAAAAGATCGACAACAATTGACCATCATTTGCAGATTTGACCCATCCAGACAAATTTTTGTGGGGTTATTTTAAAAGCAAAATGTACGCCAAGAATCCTTAAATCATCGACGAGCTCATTGAAAACATTCGTGCCGAAATCAACGCTAGACTGGACGAAATGCTCGAAAATGTTGTACAAAAATTAGTAAAAATGCAGCAAAAAGAGAACATTTTCCGTATACAAAAGAGGCATTTATGTTATATTTATAATTAATGTTTTATTCAAAAAGTAGTCCCAAAAAATTTAAAAAAATATTTAATAAAAAAAAAAATAATTATTAAAATAAAAGAAATCCTTTTTCAACTGGAAAAATTATGTTTTAACTGGAAACTGGACCAGACCTCAAATAACTGGAAAATCCAGGCCATTCCAGGCCGTCTGGCAACCCTAACTGTGATAGAGTGTACTATATACATAAGTTTGTCATTACGTTTGTAACACCTCGAAATATTGGTCTAGGACCCCATAAAGTATATGGGGCATTCCATGTCAAATCGGACACTTTGAAAAACTTTTTTTTAAGATTTTCCCAATTTGTTTACAGTTTTTAGTACCCTTCGAAAACTCCTTCGTGGTAAATTTTCAGATTTTTTTGATGACCCGTTCAAAAGATATCGAATTTTTAAAAATTGGTAGTTTGTTCCTTTACTCAAACTTCTTTTAATCATAACTTCTTCAATAATGGTCCAAATTTCAATTTTTTTTTTTTCAAAATTTTAATTTTTTTACGTACTTTCTAAAAAAAAATCCCAAAAAATTCTAAAAAGCGGTCTAGTATGCGATTTTTAAGTTTTAAAATTTAAATCTCATTTTTGAAAATGTTTGTACTCTTCGATTTTTTTGAAGTTTTTTTGTGTAAAACTTCTATCAATTCTACAAATTTTTTGCCCAGGAAGATCGTGGGATAACGCTTATTACTATTTTTTAAAATTTTTTGAAAAAATTTTATTGTAATTTGCCAATCTTAAAATCATTTCTACTGCTCCAATGGTGCGTCATATAGGGGTCCTTTATAAGACCGACCACCATTAATTTTTACGTCTTAACATTTCTTTGGAAGAAACTAATACCCTATCTCCAATTTCTAAGAGGGCTCCAACACAAAACGAAATTTTTTAAAATTTGTTCCAACCGCTCTTACTGCCCTAATATTGCCCTTAGAGCAACAAAATGTATTACCGACCCACAATATTTTTTTAGTCCAAACATTTTCTCTGAACACACCTACCCTCTATCTTTAACTGTTAAGGCGGTCCCCATACAATTTTTTTTATTTTTTGTAAATTTGTTTTATTTAACCAGCTTTAATGGTGCGTCCGAGAGGGGTCATTAGTGAGACCGACCCCCATTTATTTTTACCCTACAACATTTTTTAAAAACATACCTACGGTCTATCTCCACTCTCTAAGTAGGCTCTTAAAAGAAGTTTGAGTAAAGGCACAAACTACCAATTTTTAAAAATTCGATATCTTTTGAGCGGGTCATCAAAAAAATCTGAAAATTTACCACGAAGGAGTTTTCGAAGGGTACTAAAAACTGTAAACAAATTGGAAAAATCTAAAAAAAAAGTTTTTCATAGTGTCCGATTTCACATGGAATGCCCCATATATATTCATGATCCCCGATCGATTTTAAGACGATCTAGCGATGTCCGACCGTCCATCCGTCCGTCTGTCTGTTGAAAACACGCTAACTTTTGAAAGACTTTACGGAGGCTCCTGAAGTTTATTATGATTGACTATGAGACTATGATTAGTCTCAAGACTATGATTAGTCTCAACTTAAATTCACGTATTGAAAACCCGTTTAACATGTCACAAAAGTCACAAAAATATTTTACAACGTATTTTTGTCACTCAAAAATATTTTTACATTAAAAAAAAAAAATACACTCGAAAAAATTTACACTCAAAAATATTTTACACTCAAAAAAAAAGTTGTAAGTTATTTTTTTTTCACAAATTACTTAAAAAAAAGTTTTATTTAAACAAAATAAAATATTTTTAATAATCACTTGAAAAGTGCATTGTGGAGGGTATTCATAGATTCGGCCAAGTCGAAATTAACTTTTCTAGTTGTTTTTTTACATTTAACCAACACTCGGAGGATGCCCCTACTAATGCAGTGCATTTTGATGATACAAGCTCTTTGTCTCCCGCTCTTAATATTTTGGAACTTTTTAACAGAAGGTACGAAAACTGTTAGACGAGGAAAATACGATAATGTTAAATTAACATTGTTGGTTTGACAAATAATGCTAACTTTTTATATCGAAAAAGCGCTTAATAAATTTTGAAAAAATGTATCAATTTATAATTATTATGGTAATATTATTTAAGAAATACCTTTAAAAGTGTTTAAAACAAATTCTCAGCAAATAAAAAGTCATTGGATTTCCCGATAATCCACAAAAAATACTTTTTTTACAGCTAGATGAAAAAAAGACGCTAGCTTTAGCCTGAAAGTCGCCAAATTGCAACACTTTTTTTTTTTTATATCGAACTTAAGGGATTTTTTTTGGTTTGATCAAACGTCCAGTTCGATGGCGGACTTAGCAAAGGGAATTTAAGAGAGGGTTTAACAGAAGAAGGGAGACTTCACATATCTTTAAGTATTGATAGTCTTTGGTTGATATCAAAAAAATACGCTATGAGGAGAAGGGTTTTTAAATGAGATGGCCAAGGAGTTTGATATATGACTAACCTGACCAACTGCTTTCGACTGAATAGCGGGATCGAAAGGTTGAAAAAGCGGGATTTTGACGTAAAAAGCGGGATTTTTTTAATAAGTGAAATTCGATTTGAGCGAACCAAGAATACCCTCCACAATGCACAAAACTCTGGAAATACTTTTAAGGGATTGTATTTTTTTTTATTTAAAAAAAAAATACATAAAAACTAGAAAAATTTTATTTTGATTAAGTCAGCAACATAGTCTCTAGTCTAGGGAATTTTTTACCAAACTTGGGATAAAATGTTTTAGAATCAAATAAATTGCATATGAAAAACTAAAATTAAATTATAGTCGTAGACTGAACTGAATCTGATAACTTTTCTGATCATTTTCTAAGAGAAAGTAAATCTCATATATTTTTTATAGAAAAATGTTTCAGAACTCGAGACTATCTTTAGAAAATATTTAGATACTTATATGACTCAGAATGTAAGAATATTTTGAAAGAAAAATTATCTAAAATTTTAATAATTCTTCTGTAGGAAAAATGTTTAAGAATCTTATAAATTTTGTATTGAAAAAAATCTCTTGGCAACTGTGAATTTCAGTGTTGCCATTTTCAAAATGAAGAAAAGCGCCAAAATTTTGGAAAAAAGTGTAAAAAAGGGTAAAAATTTACAAAAAAAATGGTAAAAAGGCCCCAAGAAGAAAAAGTCAAAATTTAAAAATTTATTTTGAAAATGTACTTTTTCACTACGAAAAGAACAATTAAAGAAGGGTAAAAAGGGGTAGAGGTGGAACATAAAAAGGATAAAAAGCGCCAAAAACATAAAATTAGAAAAAAAAATAATAATTTTTTCATGAATTTACTAAATTTATTGAGACAAAACTAAAAAGAAAAGTGAAATTCAAATTACTTAAATAATATTAAGATAACAATTGACACAAAACTTTAAATAAAAATATTTGTCTTTATAAAAAATCGCACTCATCACGCCAACAAAACATTTTTTTATAAAATACCTCTTTTGTGAATGATATTTGATAGCTTTGATTTAATTAATTTGACTGTAAATACTTGAAGGCAGTTCATAATTTTTCCAGAAAATTTCAGAATTGTTTTAAAAGTTGTAGTTTTGCTACAAAAACTTCAGTAAATATTTACTAAAAGACCTTAACAAAAAAATAATCAACAAAAATAAATAATAACAAAATCACAAAGTTTTTGTAAAAAGCGCCAAAAGCGTCACGAAAAAATAAAAAAGGGCCATGAATACCCGTTTTTTTAAAAAAGGGTGTTCCTAAAAAACTCCGGGTAAAAAGACCAAAAAAAGCACCAAAAAATACCCGAAAAGCGTCAAAATGGCAACACTGGTGAATTTCCTTAGAATAAAATATTTCAGAGAATGACAAGAATTTTTCTGGAAAATATTTTCTCAAATCGGATAATTTTTCTGCAGGAAAAACGTTTCAGAATCTGTATGTTTTTTTTTATGAGAAATAGAAAAATAGATTTTTTCTGTTTAAATAATATTTTAGAATCAGAGAATTTTTCTATAGGAAAAGTTTTCAAAATCTATGATTATTTCCAAAAAGAAAAATGTTTGGAATTTTTCTATAGAAAATTATATCAGAATCTAAGTTTTTTTTTGAAAAATCTCCCAGAATGGGAAAATATTTCTGTTGAGAAATTTTATAAAGGAAATGTGTCTTTGAGTCTGTAAATTTTTCTTTTGAAGTTGCGTCTTAGATTTTTTTAGAAAAATGTCTTAGAACCTAATAATTTTTCTATATGAAATTATCTTAGAAAACATTAGAACTTTAAAATTTTCCATTCTCAAATACTTTCAATCGAAAAATGCCCCTTGAAAAAGGGATCCTTGGATCTAATAAATATAATTCTATCTGATCAGGTCTTTTTGATCCGACATTTTTCCACAATTTCAGGATCTGATCAGATGCAATTACGGATCAGATCTACCAGATCTACCAGATCTCGAAATTGGAGACAAATTTCGTATCAAGTAGATCTTATCAGATACAAATGACATCATTAAATTTTAAAAAATTAGACCAGATCTAATCAATTTTTTCACGGGGCTATAAAATTTAAGAATTTATTTTTAGAAAGGGTATCCGATTTTTTTTAGGAAGAATTTTTTAGGAAACCAATAATTTTAAAAAATGTTTCAGCATCTGTGGATTTTTGTACACAAAAATGTTCTCAGAATCTGAGAATTAATTGCCTTAAAATATGAGAACTATTTCAGAATTTTTCTGTGCATCAGATTTTGGAAATTTTTTATATAGAAAGAATGTCTCCGAATCTCAAAATATTTCTAAGAATGAGACATTTTCTTTAATTAAATGTTGAATATGAGAATTTTTATCCGATCTGAGAATTAAAGAAGTTTTTTATATGAAAAGGGTTTTAGAATCTGAACATTTCTCAGAAAACGGTTATTATATCTATACAAATAATATTTTAGAATCTAAAAGTTTTTCTGTAGTTAAAATTTCCTAATAACCGTGAAATTTTTTGAAGGAAACAAGCTTTTTTCGGAATATTCGAAGTATCACAATGAAAAAATTTTATGTAAAAATTTAATTTTAATTTATTTTTGATTTAAATCAGTCCAGTAGGGCTCTCTTGTGAACAGGTTTTTTGAGTAAACAAAATTTTTCTTAATATTTTCTTTATACGGTAAGAAATAGTTAATATGCTCAAAAATATATTTCTAAAAATATTATTAAAATACCCTAAAAATTGTACTTTGCTATTCCAAAAGCCAAAAAGCGGGATAAAGCGGGATAAAGCGGGACTTTTGTTTAAAAAGCGGGATCGGAATTCAAGGCGGGATGAGACATCAATAAGCGGGATAATCCCGCCAAAAGCGGGATGGTTGGTCAGGTTATATATGACTCATATGGTTTTCAGAGCACAGAAACATTTCAGAGAACTGCAAAGCCAATGAGCTTGCAAGACTGGGAACTACCTCACAGGTTCCAACAGAACTAGAATGTGTTGGTAGGCATCTAGAAACTTACAAGCAAAATCTAAAGAAATAATAATTGTTAAACAACGAGAAAATCTGAAAAAATTGAGTGACAACACAGGCTAAGTGGAGATGTCGACAGCTTTCGGAAGATGCCACCCTTCCATCATCAGCACTCCTTCGATTGCCACACACTTAATGTGTGTCAGATTAAAATTAGCCATTTGAATGAAAATTTTGAACAAATAGAATATCGGAGTTACGTTCATGTTTTTTTTTTTTTTTATTTTTAAAATTGGTGTCAAAAGTTACGTTAAGTAGAGTACATTGAGAAAAAAATATTTATAAAGTTTTCATGGGGCAATTTTGGTCCCGCACAACGTTTTGGAAAAGGTGTAATTTATTATTTATTTTTTAAAGTTTTTTATAAACCAGAGTTTGTAAGAGTTCACAAGGAAGGTCTCCCTAATGTCAACCACCGATCTTTATGGAATTGGTTTTATTTTGTAAAGCAGGAAAAATAAACGGCATCACGAGATAGGTATTTTAAATACCTTTAATGTGATACCAAATATGCCTGTATTAAATTGGAGTCAATAGGCGTAAATCGTAAAAAAACCGTAAAAATGAGTTTGGGCCGCTGAAAAAATACGCGTCAATTTTTTTTTCGTTCTGAACATCATATCCAAATTTCATGAAGATCGGAGGGTGGCACCAGGGAGGCTCTCCTTGTCAGTCTTTTATTTTGCGTAGTAGATCAGTATTAACGTTTTTGATGTTACGCCATCTTTAGAACGATTCCTCTCCTGATCTGACTGCATTCCTGCAATTCTGGTTAATTCAACATTTATACCTTGGTTTAGTTGAAACGAGTTTCAACGAATGTCTTTATTCCAAGAACTTTAATATTTTCAACCATTTTCATTGCGGCGTCGAGGTTACAAAGTTTCCAATCGAAATGCCGGAAAAAAATCGTTGAGCTCTGCCCTATATAAAAACTGAACTCTTCGTAGCTGTTAAAAAGTTTTGAGAACAGGAAGGATGCAGAAAAGTTGCAGTAAAGTAATCCGAATTACCAAGCGGTGCAAATGTTCTTAATTTATATTTGTCGGGAGGTGATGCAAGAAAAGGTCGTGAGTATTCTGGTGTTCATTACCAACCAATTCATTAATTGCGAAAGACGGTAATGCGTGGCGATTAACTCGACACAATGCCTAACGGGAGACAAATGATTAGAGTGGAGGATCCAGGAAGAATTGTGAACAACTTTCGAACGATTTCTCTGGAAGATAATGGAAAACTCTTTAAGACATGGGCAAACATCTGTGTAAAATACCAGTTATTTGAGTTTCATATTAATGCCGTAATCGTGATTTCAACGGACAGATGGACTTCGCTAGAGCGATCTAAAATAAAGCAAGGATCACGAATGTATGTACTTTACACCACACCAAAATATCGGTCTTACAAACGTCTCTATCTCTCCATCCCAAAGTGGAGAGCAGAATTTTTTTAAAATTTTTAAAGCATTCCTTCAAGTATCATTTTTAAAGCATACTTTAAGGAGACCCAAATGTCTCAAAAACACAGCTTAGTTTTAAAATAGTAAATGAAAGCTATTTAGTCAAAAATTTTCTCTAGTTTCCTTACTCATATTAAAAACGTATCTCTAACAATTATTACTTCATTCCTTTTTTATTAATACAAAAAAAATACCCTCTCCAAAACCCTCTTTATCTTCCAATACTCTACTTCATACTCCAAACAACTTAATTTTTAATTGAGATACTAAAGTGGGCGTAACTATTACTTTTTTTCTTTTGAATTTTACACATTTACAAGTAAATTAAATGAACTCCATACAGTTTTATGGTTTAAGGAGTACTGCAATCTTTGAAGAAATAAAAAACTAAACATTGCAAATTTTCAATACATACTTTTTTAAACATTTTCATTCTTAAATCAATAATAAACGAAATGTTATGTTGTGTTTAATCTACAACACGTTCCAATACAAATAATATTATAGTGCTGGTTTTTTTCAATTCAATTCAATTCCATACATTAAACACTGAACGCAATTGTGTGTTAAGACAATAAAAATCTTTTAAGATGTTAAAAAATTTTAAACCTTAACTACAAAAGAATTTTGATTAAGAAATGAAAGAAGTTAAAGTGTTGAGGAAACTTTGCAGAATCTTTTGATAAACTCGTGAGGTCTACACTGATGGATCAAAGATGCAACTGGTATTGGAGTCTATTTTAAGGAACTGGGAAATGAATATAGTTTTAGGCTACAGGACGACTCTATGCAGTGTCAGAGGCAGCTAGACTCATTTCTATGAGACCGATCTACTCTAGTGGGATCATTCTTCATAGTCAAGCAGCTTTTAAGGCAGTGGGAAATAGGAATATACGATCAAAGGTATTTAATGGTTTTGGTTCTTACTTGGAGGAACTATGGAGGAACTTAGAGAGATCAACTCGTGGAATATGTTAAAATATATCAGGCTGAGTTAATTTGATGAAGCAAATCTGTGGACTTAAACCGTCATGGGCAGGAAGACAAAAGATTCTGAATTAATGTGAAAAGCAGCCCAACACACCCCCTCTCCCCAACCCCTCTTTTATTCAGGTATCACTTTGGATCAGGAACTGGTCTTGTGGAAATTACGATAATCTCTTAACCTAACCTAACATTGAAAGTTAACGTGTGCAAAGTTATAAGTGTAGCTAGCAACGTTTTCAGTAATTGACACAAATGGCGCCCAACGTGGGGCCTTGCTACACAGATCGATATATAGTGCCTCTAATCAAATAGGGTACACTATGCAGTCAAGGGTTAAAGAAAAATACTCAAAATTATGTATTAATGTATTTTTATTGGTGGCGCCCAACGTGGGGCCTTGCTACACAGATCAATGTAGAGTGCCTCGAATCAAATAGGGTACAACATGCATTCAAGGGTTAAAGAAAAATACTCAAAATTATGTATGAATGTGTTTTTATTGGTATCATATGCTGTTTGCGAAACAGCGAAAAAAAATAATACATATTGAAAATAAAATGCGTGGCTCGTGTGTTCAAACGTATTTGTGGTGATGTTGATGATGATGAGGATACATTTTGTATGTTTGTAATATTAGTTATCGTTAAGTAAACAAATATTACTTTTTTTCCTGTATGAGAAATAAAAGTCCCGGTGGGAAATAAAGAATAATTGGAATTTAAAGAAGATTTAAAGGATTTTTTTTGAAAAGTGTTCTTAATGAAAAACTGGACAACACTTATAAAAAGTTTGAATTACTACCCTAAAGTGGGTTTATAAAAGTGATGCAATAAATTGACAAGATCGACTGAAATTTGAAGATCTTAAACTATAAAAATCCTGGTAAAATGATAATATTTTTATTTTTTGCTACCTCCTATTTAAAAGAATTCCTTGTAATTTTACAAGGTTTTTACAAATAAATTTGTAATTTTACAAACTTTTTACCAATAAAATTGTAAATTTTTAATTTTTTTGACGCGATAAAACTTACAAGGAGGTTTTGTGACTTTACTAAATTTTTTGATACCTCCTATTTTACGAGAATTCCAAGTAAAAACAAGTAAAAAAGTTAAATTCGGCCTTGCCGAATGTAATGATACCCTCCACAATTTCAAAAAGATTATTGCAAAGAACTTTATTTAAAAGGAAATTAGTTTTGCAAAAAAAAAAATTAAAATTTGAAAAAAAAATTTCCGCGAAAAAAAATTTTGGTAAAAAAAAAATCCGCGATTTTTTTCTTTTTTGTCAAAAAATATGTTTGTACTTGTTTAAATACCATTTGGTGTTTAATTATGTTCACATATGCCAACCAGAAGCCGAATTAAAGCATTTTGTATTTTTAGGTTATGTTGAATGTACTGAAATTTTTGAGGTGTGCTTACATTTTCGTTCATAACTTTTGAACCGCTGAACCGATATCGCTCAAATGCAATACCAGACTTCTCGGGAGAACTTCCAATGAATATGTTAAGTTTCAGTCATCTCTGTGCAATCTTTTGTCCGCGACAGCATTTTCCACAGACAGACAGACAGACAGACGGACAGACGGACAGACGGACATCGCTAGAATGTCTTAAAATCGATCGGGCATCATGAATATATATACTTTATGGGGTCCCAGATCGATATTTCGATGAGTTACAAACAGAATGACAAACTTATATATACCCAGCCAGAAAAATACTGTGGGGCCTACATTGGCAAAGCGTTGTAACCGGTACAACAAACGTTGGCAAAACATATGTTCTACAACGACTACCGTATTGGCCCAATATCTAAATGATAACGCCAGTTGTACGTGTGCCCACGGTTCTAGCCAATGTTGGCAAACTGTGGGCAAAACAAAAAATACTGTACTGGCATAATATCTAAATGATAACGCCATTTGTACGTGTGCCCACGGTTCTAGCCAATGTTGGCAAACCGTATTAAAACAAAAAATATTGTACTGGCACAATATCTAAATGATAACGCCAGTTGTACGTGTGCCCACGGTTCTAGCAAATGTTGGCAAACAGTGGTCATAACAAAAAATGCTATGCGTAAACATATTTTTAAAGGGAAACATTTTTCTTAAAATTTCTGATTATTTTGATTATCCAATGCCTTCAAGTGAAATTGGTTTGTAACGTGTTGAAAATTTAGATGAAATTTGTACTGAAATTAATATAAGCATGGTTGAATTTAAATGTATTCTTACAACATCTTAGGGTTATATAGTCGCAACAAAAAGTCGACTTTTCGACTTTTTTCAATTTGTAAAAAGTCGATTTTTTGACTTTTCATTTTCATTTCATTTTTTTTTCGACTTTCTTCGATTTTTAACTTTTTTCGACCTTTTTCAGTTAGTTTTGACTTGTTGTAATCGTTTAGGTGCTATTTTTTCGGTTGTGTTTTATTTATTAATGTTGGGTACCAAAGTAATGAAGGTTAAAAAAAGTCGAAGAAATCGAAAATGTGGAAAAGGTTGAAAAGATCGAAAGCGAAAGAGTCGACTTTCAATAGAACGCTATCACTGAGGTGTTTAGAATAATCAAAAATATTGGTAAATATTACACTTAACACTTTCTAACTCATGAATTTGGCATTGACATTTTTGCTTCACACACAAAATACATGGATATACCAATAGCTTCAGTTGTTATTAAACTCGGCTCTCAATTGAATTTTTTTTTTTCAGAACTATTCTCATCTGGCAAAAGTAAAAAAAAATCAAGTCGATAAAGTCAAAAAAGTCGAAGAAGTCGAAAGCAAAAGTCGACTTTTCGACTTTTTAAGAACAAAAAAGTCGATTTCGACTTTTTCATACAAAAAGTCGATTAATCGACTTTTCGACTATAGAACCCTACATCTCATAACGAAAAAATTGCAATGACTCTAACATGCGTAATTTTAATAATATTTATCAGTTCTATTATTCATTTCTTAAATGTTAAGATAATCATTAAAACATTATTTAATAATAAGTTTTAAAAAAAAAAATTAATAAAAAAAAATATTTTATTTTGTTCTGTATATAATGAGAAAATTTCGACAAAGTGTAATATTTTGTGTAAAAACTGCGCTTTGCCAGTACATTTTTTTATACTATTCGATATTTCTGCAAAGCGTAGTATTTTTTGTGTAACCAATGTTTTGCCAGTACATTATTTTTTGTACTGTATATGTAATGAGAAATTTTGACAGAGCGTAGTATTTTTTGTGTAGCCAATGTTTTGCCAGTACATGTATTTTTGTACTTTACGATATTTCAGCAAAGCGTAGTATTTTTTGTGTAGCCAATGTTCTACCAGTACATTTTTTTTTGTACCGTTGGCAATTTCTGGCTGGGTACCCTCTATCACTAAGTGGAGGGTATAACAAGTAAGAAAATTATAGTCGGTCAAGACCGACCATATAATACCCTACACCAGAGTTTCCCGGAAAATAGGCCCCAAGTTCAAATATGGACTGATTAGATCTCTATTTTGTCAAATCATTAATAAGTATAAAAAACACTCACAAATCAAATTTGAGTAACGTAGGCTTCTTTTTGTTGGCAATCAACCGCTTTAACTTAATATCGGTCGAAATTTTCACATGGGGAGGGCCTGAGTCCAAAAATGGTACCATGATAATCAGATTTGATAAGGTTATTTAAGTACGCGTTTAACATACACAAACTGAATTTTAATTAAATATTTTCTATTTTCATGAAATTTGAGAGATTTATGTGAAAATCGGGAAGGTGGTTTGTATGGGGGCTACAAGAAAAACTGGTCCAATTTCTTTAAAATTCGGAATAATGATTTCATTATTACCTGCCAAATTTCAAAAATATACCTATTAAAATGCGGCTATTAGAGTCATTTGGGCCAAAACTAAAGAGGACCTTTTTATGGGGGCTAGGTCTAAATATGGACCGATTTTTTCAATTTCAATAGGCTTCGTCCTTGGGCCAAAAGAGGCTTAAGTTTCAAATTTCAAGTCAGTTGATTAAAAATTGCGACCTGTATCGTGTTTACACCGTTTACATGGACAGACGGACGGACGGACAGACGAACGGACATCGTTAAATCGACTCAAAAAGTGATTCTAAGTCGATCGGTATACTTATTGGTCTAGGACCAATATTTCGGGTAGTTACAAACATCAGCACAAACTCATTATACCCTGCACCACAATGTGGTGTAGGGTATAAAAATCAATTGTAATTTGAAGATGCTAAGAGAAATTCGTAAATTCCGATTAAAACGATTCTGTCTGTAATTCTAAAAGTACAATTGAAAATTTCCATTTTAAACACGTAAAAGATTAATGGAAATTCGAAAAAGATCGATTGCAATTCGTCAAAGATCAATTAAAATTAAAAAAAAAACAATTCTAATTCGAAATTCGTATGAGATCAATTGAAATTCAATGATTCCAATTGAAATTTAACAACTCCACACTCAAAAAAATACGTTAGTAAAATAACTAATTTTTTTTTGCTAACGCTAGTTAGCTAACTTTTAGCAAATTTTTAGTTAAGATTAACATGTTAGCAAAAAATTCTTGTAAACTTCATTTAGCACATAAGCAATTTTAAACAAACTTTGAACTAAGTTCTTTTGCTAAATTTTAAATTGAGTTGACAACATTTTTACAAGATTTTTTGCTAATATTAGCAAAATAAATGGTAATTTTTTTTTTATTTTCAGAAAATTTAAAATGGCGCTATCTCGGAAACTAAGCCAGATAGAGCAAAAGGGAGGCCATTTTTGGTTCTCGGGCTCTCCATAGTATCGCCGGTCATCTTCACATGTGTGAACCCTAATGGGCCCTAACTTTGGATCCAAAAAAGTTAGCATTCCCGAAAATTTTAAATTGCTTATATCTCGGTAAATATTGCCGACACAACAAAAAGTCCAAAAGGATTTTTGTAGCTCTCAACACGTAGAACCGCAGAATAATCAAAAGCTCTCCGAGTAATATTTTTGAAGTTATCGAGTTTTTTAATTCTCAAGACCCCAGTGGACCCCTATAATCGCGTATCTCAAAAACTAAGAAAGGTAGAGCGAAACGGACACAAATTTTGGATCAAAAACTATGACGATTTTTAAGAAACCCAACTAGGTCTAGGCCCATCGGTGTCTGGACCTATCGGGTCCGAACCCAATGGGGTTCTCAGATGTGTATGAACATTATTGCTAACTTTAGCAAAAAAATTGTGGGTTCAAAATCAGCAAATTTTCTTGTAGGTTTACAAGCTTTTTTTGCTAACATTACAGTTTTTTTTTTTGAGTGCATTAGAAATTTGACATACATAAATTGTAATTCGTTAAAGAATTTCGGCCAATCTTCGGACTTTACCAATTTCAATTGGTATTTTTAAATTTCAAATGATATTTTTTGAATTTAGTTTTTAACATTTACTATCTTACGAATTTCAATGGCTTTTTATGAATTTCAATTGATTTTTTACCAATTACAATTTATCTTTTACGAATTTTAAAAACTTTGTATACCCTTCACTCTAGTGATAGAGGGTATATATAAGTTTGTCATTCCGTTTGTAACTCATCGAAATATCGGTCTGGGACCCCATAAAGTATATACCCAGCAAAAACATGGCAATGAGTTGTAAAAAGAAATCATTACCAAGTACATTATTTATAATGAGTACCCATTACCATTAACATTATTTTAAGCCCAAAAGTAACTACTTCTAAGTAATATGTTATAAAAGCACCTCTAAGTAATAATATCTTCTTGCACTTGCAGTTTTTAACCATTACAATTCAATTAACTTAAAAATTACTTAAAAACTTAATAAAAATTACGCAATTTTTAAGTTTTAGTAAAAACAAGTTAAATTTTAAAAGTTTTAATTAACTAATTATTTTACTTCTTATTGGTAATGGGTTTTTGCTCCTTATTTGTAATTCGAGGCAGTAACTACTTATTTATCTCCATACTCTTTACTACCCGAGTAAAAATAATTTAATATGATCTTATATACTTTTATATAGTCATATTTTTTGATATATGATCATGTGTGACACTATGTATTGCAAGATAAATTTATATAATAAATTTTGATGTAGGATTTTTTTAAGATATCGCCATACATAACTATATGTAGGGTTGCCATCCGTCCTCTTTTCCCCGGACACCGTCCTCTTTTTTAGGGCGTCCGGGACAGTCCTACTTCTTTTTTAGGAAGTGTCCGGGGTTGTCCTCCTTTTTTCCTCATAATTTTTTTTTGTATTATTTAACGTTCGAACTATTGGCATCGCTGTATTTTCGCTTACCAGCAGTTATGCCAACTTTTTGAGAGCAAAACGAGCACAGAAATAAAAAACACTTAAAAACTCGTATATTTCGAGTAAAAAAAGCACTTTATGTATGGTTATGGGGTATACTCACTTTGTCACTACGTGTGTAACACATCGAAATATCGGTCGGGGACCCCATAAATTATATATAGTATTGATCCATGATAGAATCTAAAACATTCTAGCGATGTCCGTCCGTCCGTCCGTCTGTAGAAATAAGACCCCTAAAATTGGGCAAGAATATCTCCTATGTTACTGGTAAGGTTAAGTTCGAAGATGGACAAAATCGGACCAGGGGGAAAAAAGTTCCTCCTTGAAGAACTAAAACGACCCCTGAAAAATACTATATTTTTACGAGTTTTTTTTAATTTTTGCTCAACAAATGTAACATTTGTATGCCATATTATGTTCATAGACCTGCGCTTGGACCAAGGGGTTAGAAAATTCGATACCACGCCCCCAAAGGTTAATTAAAAATAACGATATAAGCATAAATACCATAAACAAATAATTTTTAAACAATATATAGCGGGGGTACATGTGTCCCCCGCCGACCCCCCTCCCCCCCAACAAAAAAAAAGACGCCCCTGTGATTTTTTTTTAATTTTAAACGTGTTGGAGGGTATACATGATTCAGTACAGCCGAATTTAACACTCTTACTTGTTTTAATTAAAAAATAAAAATTGTTTTATTCGACCTTTCAAATATTATATTTTGAGTTGGTTTATTCTAGCTCGAGGTCATTATTTCCTTTACTAATTAAAATTATGATATTCTCATAGAATAATTTTCAAGAAAATTATTTTTCTGTTTTAAATTTGTTTATGTTGGTCATTTTTTGCAAGACTTTATCGACACGTCCATTAAGTCCATTAAGTCTTGTAAAAATGACCAACATAAATAAATCTAAAACAGTAAAATAATTTATTTGAAAATCATTCTATGAGAATATCATAGTTTTAATTAGTAAAGAAAATAATGACCTCGATCTAAAATAAACCTACCCAAAATATTTCCATTTATATTAAAAAATTTTCTAAATGTTTTTCAGAAAATTCTGATTAAGAATATGTCAAATATGTATTTCAAAATTTTTCAGAAAATTTTGATATACAAAAAAAAAAATTTGATATACAAAAAAAAAAAAATTTGAAAAGCAG
This sequence comes from Pegoplata infirma, assembly GCA_963921195.1. Taxonomy (NCBI): domain Eukaryota; kingdom Metazoa; phylum Arthropoda; class Insecta; order Diptera; family Anthomyiidae; genus Pegoplata; species Pegoplata infirma. The sequence continues at coordinate 24,004,233 of OY992536.1, read as the reverse complement.
TTACATAATTTTTTAATCAAAATGGAAATTTTTGAATTACAATTAAAATATCTGAACTTATTTAAATTCAAAAATAATTTTGAAAAATGAAAATGAAAAACAAATGGAATTTTCTGAAAAGCATTTAGAAAATTTTAAAATACAAATAGAAAACTCTGATATACATTTAAAAATTTTTTACTTATATTTAGAAATTTTTTAAATATAACTGGAAATTTTTGAATTATAAATAGATATTTCCAAAATAAAATTGAGTGGATATATCCAAAATATTGAAATATAATTAGAAATATATTTTTTTAGTGGAAAAAATAGTTTTCTTAAAAAAATTAAATTTTTTTTGCATATTATATTGCGTTGTTAACTTTTTTCAAATTAATTTATTTAAAAAAAACTGTCCTCTATTTTGGGTCAAATGTCCTCGTTTTTTGAGGCTGACGTCCTCTTTTTCTCAAAATGCAAATGGCAACCCTAACTATATGTTGTAACATCTGGTCCCATGCAACATTTTAAATTTCTAAGTGTTTTATATAAAATTTTATATGTCTCCATTATTTTTTAATTTTTTTAAAAGTTTTCCAAGAACATATTTTTGTCGTAAATATTTTCAAAGTGTTTTATATAAAATTTCATATGACTTCATATTTTTTTATTTTTCTAAGATTTTTCCAAAGAACCACTTTTTTATCACGAATATTTTCTAAGTGTTTTATATAAAATTTTATATGACTCCATCTTTTAAATTTTTTCTAAGTTTTTTTTAAGGAACATTTTTTTATCGCAAGTATTTTCTAAGTGTTTTTTATAAAATTTTATATATAACTCCATTTTTTAAAATTTTTCTAAGTTTTTTCCAAGGACAAATTTTTTTGAAAAGTGTTTTATATAAAATTTAACATGACTCCATTTTTTGAAATTTTTCTAAGTTTTTTTCAAACAACAACTTATTTTTATTATTTTAATTTTTCAACTTTTTATTAAAAACAAAAAAAAACATCCGATTTATAAAATTGTATAAATTTTAATATAATTGGATATAATTTTATATCATTGGATTAGACCAAAACTCGTATCAAAGTCGATATAAAGTTATAAAAACTGATATTATTATATAATATTAGATCAAATCTTATGAAACCATTTTTCGTATAAGATTATATCAAAATAGACACGAACCCATATTAAATTATATATTGTGTCATATCAATTTTTTTACTCGGGTAGTTATTTTTGTCTCACGCCCTTGTTAAAATAATTAGTGTTTCATTCAATAAGTAACTACTTATTAACATCTGTTTCTGATTCTGGTTGACATTTGTGAACATAATTGAAGACCAAATGGTATTTAAACAAGTACGAACATATTTTTTGACAAAAAAAGAAAAAAAAAGCGGATTTTTTTTACCAATTTTTTTTTTCGCGGAAATTTTTTCAAAAGTTATTTCCTTTTAAATAAAGTTTTTTGCAATAATCTTTTAGAAATTGTGGAGGGTATCACTACATTCGGCAAGGCCGAATTTAACTTTTTTACTTGTTCATAGTATTTATGAATTAATCATAATATCCCGAGTAAAAATTTTAATATTGCTCCATACATTTTTAGATCTGGATCGATATATAAACAGATCTTATTAGATCTGGAAATTGACCCGATCTAATTATATCAGTTCTGATACAAACTGATCACTTTAGATCACGTTGGATCCGACATTTGTCCCACATATATTCTGATCTTGTTAGATCTGATTTGATCAGAATTGATATTGTAGCATATAGAAATAATATTGATTTTTAGTAAATTACTATTTTTAAGAACAAATAATAACACTTTTATTTAAAATGGTAATAAATAAATTTATTCAGTAATAATAATTATCATAATGTTTTTAAATATAATAAAATTATGAAAAAAGTATTAGGTGCAAAAGAAATTCAGTAGTACATTCAAAAGTACACACAGAATTATAAATAAAATGTCAGGAATATTACCTTATTCCGGTATCTACACCTGAGAGAAATATCTTATGACAGAATACAGAACATAAGGCACTCTTTTGAAATCAAGAAGCAAGTGATTAACATCGAGTATAATACCCAATTCACACCTGAGGTTAAATCTCGTTCGAACAAGATTTCGATCATATGGTTATGTATGAAATGATACCGAGCGACCATATGATCGAAATCTCGTTCGAACGAGATTTCACTTCAGGTGTGAATAGAATAATATAAATAACTGTTCAAAAATTAACAAATCTTAAGGTTCATTTAGACTTGATGTAAAGTGACGTAATGGTTGAAACTGTTAATGAAACTTTAAAGTAAATTTACCGAGTTTTTCTATTTGAATTTCGATTATTTCAAAATTATTGTTTGAAATTATAGAAAAGTTAGAACAGGGTGTTTACTTGCCAGTTCCAATGTTGTTTATGTTGAAAACATCCCTATAGGTACCTAAAATCTTGAATTACATTAAGACAAAATGAGCCTTTAAATTTGTAAACACACGTAAAATGGTATTTACATATAACTTAATGTCCGTATTTTTCTGGAATTTGGAATAAATGTAAATACCATTTAAAAAATATCCGTGGATATTGTTAAATTTAAAAGAAACACATTACACTAATTAAATCTGAAACAAATGTATCCAATTTTTCGATTTCAAGGAAAAGTTTAAAGTCATCCTTTACTGTTTGGAAAACTTATTTCGTTGTCTCTATCTTCATCTTTATAAAGTTGAGCATACGTATGTTTGTTTATCAATTGAACCGCATATTAATAATCTGAAAAAATCTGTAAATTGGGAGAAAATTTAAATACATTTATTTAAAAATATTCGTTCTCATAGCCAAAATACTTACCATTAACGTAAACAACATCTGAGCACATAAATCAATTTGATTTTCCCATATTTTGGTAGAAATTATAAATATTATTTTATTTTTTTCCAAATCCAGAATTATTTTTATTTGAAATATTGTTACTTTTTTATTTGACATAAAATTCGATTTTTTTTTGTATTTTGGTTTTACATTTTTAATTTTGTTTTTATTCGGTATCACAACAAATAAAAAATAACGAATATTTTAAAAATACAGGGTATTCATTAAAATTCGAGTTCTAAAGGAAGCTTAGTTCTATGATTAAGTGTATAGTTGGTTCGTAGATAAATCTTGCTTTAGTCCCAGATATGATAGCAGACATAACCAGATATGATACAAGATATAGTTATATATAGCATCAGATCTAACATATCTGGTTATATATAACTTGATCTTGTATAAAATATAAATAGATCTTATCATATCTTATTAGATATAATTATATCTAATCATTTTTACTCGGGATGTGAAATTTAAGAACTTTTTAAAAATTTTTCATAAATACTAAGAAAAAGTTCAACAATTTAATGAAAAAGTTCATAATTTTTATGTATTTGTTCATAAATACTATGAATTTTGTTCATTGGAAAAAATTTTTTTTCTGTGTAGAGTTTTCGATTTACAAGTGGAATCTTTGAATTTAAAATGCAATAGAATCTTTGAACAATGAATTTTTTAAAATATTTTATTTAAAATTCCCACTGGGTTTACAATTTTTTTCACATAAAACCCATTTAAAATAATTTCCAATACTTTAAAAATTCTTAAAAATGAAAATACAACAAGTTAATAATATTTATACACATGTTGTATGTAAATAATAAAGAAAGAAACTAAAGCAACAACTAACACGGCTGCCGTAAGGCCACTCTCCACTACACTACTTAAAGCCACAATGTGGTCGGCGATTCTTGGTCATAGGCAAGGAGAGGACTTTCATGCAAATGCATGATAGTCTTAGAGCAGCACAAACCAAATATCTTGGCGAATCAAAGAATTTTCTTGAAAATGGCATTGATTCGTTAGTGCATATTTTTGCATATTTTATCCAAAAATGTATATTTTTGCATATTTTGCTAGTATTTTGCTATAAATTCATATTTTTGAGTCATATTTTGTATAAAATTTTAGTTTTAGCATATTTTTTCCAAAAATGTAAAAATGCAGAATTTTTAGTGCATATTTTTTGTACTTTTTAGTGCATATTTCAGGATTTTAAGTGCACTTTTTAGGCGCATATACACAAAGAAAAAGCTTCATTAATATAATGAAACTCATCATAAAAGTTCGTCCGATGAAACTGTTTCATTATATTTATGAATATTTTCATAAAATTTATGAAAACTTCATTAAAAAGTTTCATTGGACAAAATTTTATGACAAATTGTTTTACAGTTTTTTGAGTGTAATACATAGTTTTTTAGTGCATTAAGATCCTATCCCTGGTCATAAGGAATCATACATGTTGTACATCTGATGATCTTACATTTTGCTAAACAAAAATTGTAATACAAAACGATTGCGCAATCCTCCCGCTGAACTGATTTATTATTTATGGCCTTATGAAGAAACAACTACGAAACTATTGAAGATGATATTGAAAAGGATTACAAAGTTATGAAAAAAAAAAATAAAATTGGAATAACAGGTTGAAATTATAAAAAAACACTTGTTTGTGGATTACGAGAATTTTACTTATTTGTTTTTGGAAAAGATGAATTGAATTTGATAAGAAAAAGTTATCATTCAAAAGGAATTTTTGAAAGAATATTTTTTGTTAAAGGTGGAAAAAACATTTATTTTTTAAGATTTTGTAATGATCATACAAAAAAAAAAAACCAAGTCAAACTACTAGAAAAGGTCTCGTAATCCCATTTTACCAATATTTAAAAGTTTTCCTTGTTTTTTAACAAATAATTTTCGATCGAAATTTAATTTTTTTTTTGGTAATTTTACAGTTTTCCTGTAATTTTACAAATTTCCAAGATTTTTTACCAAAAAAAAAGTAAATTTGCGAAAATTCCTTGTAAGTTTTATTTCGCCAAAAAAATTTAAAATTTTATTAGAAAAATCTTGTAAAATTACAAAAAATTTCGTAATTTTTACTAGGAATTCTCGTAAAATAGGAGGTAGAAAAAAATCTAGTAAAGTAACGACACCTCCTTGAAAGTTTTATCGCTTAAAAAAAAATTTGTAAATTTACAATTTTTTTGGTAAAAAGCTTGTTTAATTACAAAATTATTGGTAAAAAGCTTGTAAAATAACGAGGATTTTTTGTCAAATAGGAGATAGCAAAAAAATACAAACTTTTTTTGTAATTTTAAAAGTTTTTTTTAGTGTAATATAAAATCATTACATACTCACTTACGTTTACCCACAAATTCATTACTGGTAAGCGATCCAGTAAGATCTATAAACATGGACTTAAGCCAGAAAGTTAGAGATGGAAATTAGAGCCTCACTCAAAAAAAACTTTGTAAAATGACGAGAAAAGCTTGTTATTATTTTTTGCTACTTCCTATTTGACGAGAATTCCTTGTAATTTTACAAGCTTTTTACCAATAATTTCGTAATTTTACAAGCTTTTTACCAATAAAATTGTAAATTTATAACTTTTTTGACACGATAGAATTTACAAGGAATTCTCGTGACTTTTTTAAATTTTTTTTACGAGCATGTCTATCAAAAATGACGAGCTTTTTTGTAATTTTACAAACTTTTTACCAATAAAATTATGAATTTAATACTTTTTTGGCGGAATTAGACTTACAAGGAATTTTCGTAAATTTACTAGATGTTTTTGTAAAATTATCTTGGAAATTTGTAAAATTACAAAAAAAAATTGTAAAATTACAAAAAACAAATTGTAAAATTACAAAAAAATTTTAAAATTACAAAAAAATTGTAAAAATAACAAAAAAATTTTAAAATTACAAAAAAAAAGTAAAATTACAAAAAAAAATTGTAAAATTGCAAAAAAAAAAATGCAAATTTCAATTAAAATTTTTTGGTAAAAAAAAGGGAAAACTCTCAAATATTACTAAAATGGGATAACGAGACTTTTCTAAAAAAATTTAAATTTCGATCGACATTTTTTTGTTAAAAAACAAGGAAAACTGTCAAATATTGGTAAAATGGCAGACTTTTTCTAGTAAATTGACAAGGTTTTTTTTTGTGTGCGGGTAGAGACAATAACTCAATTTTACTTGTTTTTATTTTAATCTCGGGAATAAAGGGAAAACGTTTTATGTGGAATAAAGAATCAAGGGAAATATATGTTTTAACCTGACCTTTCTTAGGGGGGGTTTAAAGGAAAAAACATTCTTAACGTGAATAATTTCTAAACAGCTATAAAAATATATACGCAATATTTTTTAATTCTGTTTTTTTATTTGAAAGATGAATTATTGTAATATTTTTAAAATTTTATAACACAAAATTTGATCAACAAGAATTGTCACTCAATTGTAGAATTATTTTTTTTTTAAATGACAAAAATGGCTGCAGTTGCACAGCAAAAACTACGGAACCGATTTTGATGATTTTTGTTTTTTAATTTGTAGTTTATTAAATTCTCTAGTTCTTACTGTGGCCATTTTTTGAAAAATATTGATTTTTATTGAAATTAAAGCTGTTTAAAAAAATTTATAGCAGTTTAAAAAATCACATGAATTCTTTTTTTTTTTCTTTGAACCCCCCTTAAAATGTACATGTCGACTTTTTTTCTATAAATCTTTTAAAAGATTTCATCCCTAAAAATGTGGTTTGGTCGATTTTCAAATTTTATCAGTATATATTTTGAAATCTTACCTGATGAAACCCCAAATAACTTTCAATACTGTGGGTTGCAAAAAATACTTCGCCATCACAAGTGAGTATCATTAGAAAACCATTTAAAGCCTGTAAATAAACAATATTAAACAAAGAAAATTAATTCACAAAATATTAAATACATATATAAAAAAAATAATTTATAAAATCTTTTTATAAAAATCTTAAAACATAATGAAAGTTTAAGCATTTAGGCCATACAATTTCATAATCTGAGCTTGTGCCAGACTAAAACTAGCGGTGTGTATTCAAATAATTTTATTTAAAAAAACCTTAACTTAAACTTAATTATTTTTATAAAAAAAACGTATTTGGCAGTTTAATAACTACTGTATTGTTTTATAACAAACATTTTACCGCCTTCAAAATTATTTTTTTTTTGGTTTTTTGAAAGAAATTTCATCAATGAAAGATGTATGAATGAAAAATTTCAGAAAATTTGTTTGTTATACGTCTCCTCTATAACTTAAGGCTAAATGAAATCATAGCTAATCATCTTTTATTCTAGAGAAATGTCTTTTTACACCATTTACAGATGTTGTTTAAAACTAAAAGTACATTTACTTGTGGTTCCTAAGAGAAGTTTGGTATTGCATTTGAGCGATATGGGTTAAGCGCTTCAAAAGTTATGAACAAAAATGTACAAACATAACCTAAAAATACAAAATGCTTTTTTTCGGCTGATGGATAAAGCATGCGAATACAATTGGTATTTTAATAATTACACTCAAAAAAAAAAAAAATAAAATTTGAAAATTACAAGAAAAGTTTGTTATTTTTTTGCTACCTCCTATTTGACCAAAATTCTTAGTAATTTATTTAAAATTTTCTTTGATGCGATAAAATTTACAAGGCATTCTTGTAACTTTACTAATTTTTTTACGAGAATTCCTAGTAAAAATTAGGAGTTATTTGTAATTTTACAAGCTTTTTACCAATAAAATTGTAAATTTATAACTTTTTTGACGCAGTGAAACATACAAGCAATAATCGTGAATTAACTAGATTTTTTTTTTGTAAAATTATCTTGGAAATTTGTAAAATTACAAAAAAAAAATGTAAAATTACAAACAAATTTTAAAATTAAAAAAAAAAAAAAATTAAATTTCGATCCAAATTTTTTTGATAAAAAACAAGGAAAACTGTTAAATCTATAAATGTAAATTGGGAGACTTTTTCTAGTAATTTGACAAGGTTTTTTTATTGTGTGTACAAAAAAATTTTCCACAAATATTGTTTTTTAAAAAATTTTTGTTCGCGAAATTTTTTCTGTCAAAATAAATTTCTTTTGCCAATTTTCTTAACAAATTTTTTTTACAAAAATATTTTTTTCACCATTTTTTTTCAACTAAAGTTTTTTGCAGTAATCTTCCATACATTGTGGAGGGTATCAATATATTCGGCAAGGCCGAATTTAAATTTTTTATTTGAAATTCTCTCTAACAACAGTATGATGGCATACTCACATTGTCATTCCGTTTGTAACGCATCGATATATCGGTCTACAGTATTTTCTATAATTGTTATATCAGTATTTTCTATAATTGTTATATCACATATTTTTCTTTTCCCGCAACTCTAGAAGCACAAAAAGGATTTAATTCGAACATTCTAAGAAAACTACACATTAAAAGTAATTCGACATAGCTGGGCTTTACTGTAATGCTCAGAAAAGCTTTTTATATCATTTTTAAATACTTCCTTTAAATTCAGTGCCCTAAAGTAGCAAAAAGTAATTTACTTTTTACAGTTGTAACGAAAAGTCCAATTAAGTTGAAGCTATTTTAGTAAAACCCACTGTATTTTCAAAAATATTAAAGCTACAATTTTTTAAAGCATTTTTTTGAAATCAGCGACCCCAAAAACTTAAAATATCATGGTTAAATACTTTTGTCCACCTAGTTTTGGAATCGGAACCACAGTGTACCGGTCCAATGGTGCGTCCGAGAGGGGTCATTAGTGAGACCTACCCGCATTTATTTTTACCCTACAACATTTTTTTAAAACATACCTACGCCCTATCTCCACTCCCTAAGTAGTCTCCCATACAAATAACAGTTGGAGCAAATTTTATAAAAATGTAATTTTGAATGGAAGCCTACTTAGGGAGTGGATATAGGGCTGTGGTATGTTTTACAAAAATGTTGGGGGGTAATGACCCCTCTCAGACGCACCATTGGACCGGTAGAAGCTGTTTAAATAAAACAAATTTACAAAAAATAAAAAAAATGTATGCACAGAAAATAATATCGTATATTTTATTTTAATTAAAATTTTAATTGTTTTTTAATTTAATATTAATTAAACTTTTAATTAATATAATTAATTGTTTAATTAAATTTTTAACTTTATTTTAATTAATATTTTAATTGTTTTCAAATTTAATATTAATTAAGTATTTAATTTATATAACTAAATGTTTAATTAAATTTCTAGCTTTACTTATTTTTTTTTTTTTGTTTTGTTTTGTTTTCCGTGTGTGTGCGAGTGTGTGTTTTTCTCTTGCATTGTTTTACATACAAAAAAAAATACATAAGTATAAAAAGTTTGTTGAAAGTTTTTTTTTTTATTTTTCACATAGGTTTTTGAATTCTCATTTTGTTTATAGTTTTATGTGTATGTATATGAAAGGTTTATAATCAACTTTATAAAATCATCTCATTGACAATGTCTTTACGGCATAAATAAATTTGGTAAAGTTTGAAGAAATATTTTTTTAAACTATTTTATTCAAAAAGAATGTTTTTACAAATTATTATTTTTTTAATATAATATTTTTAATTAATTTTTTTAATTTATACAATTAAAATTTTAATTATTTTTTTTTTTTAATTTTAATTAAATTTTTTAATTTATAGTATTAAACTTTTAATTAAATAAATATCCATTTATTTTTAATTAACGACATACAAATATTTTTAATTTATTTGCGCATTTTAGTGATTGGTCCGGATTTAATTAATTTTTTAATTAAATCTACGAATTTTTTAATTAAATATTTTTTTTATTTTTTTCTGTGTGGGGACCGCCTAAACAATTAGAGATAGAGGGTAGGTGTGTTTAGAGAAAATGTTTGGACTAAAAAAATATTGTGGGTAGTCTTACATTTTGTTGCTCTAAGGACACTATTAGAGCAGTTAGAGCGGTTGGAGCAAATTTTAAAAAATGTCGTTTTGTGTGGGAGCCCCCTTAGAAATTGGAGATAGGGTATTAGTTTGTTCCAAAGAAATGTTAAGACTTAAAAACTAATGGGGGTCGGTCTTATAAATGACCCCTCTATGACGCACCATTGGAGCAGTAGAAATGATTTTAAGATTGGAAAATTACAATAAATTTTTTTCAAAAAATTTAAAAAAATAGTAATAATCGTTATCCCACGATCCTCCTCGGCAAAAAATTTGTAGAACCGATAGAAGTTTTACACAAAAAAATTCAAAAAAATCGAAGAGTACAAACATTTTCAAAAATGAGATTTAAATTTTAAATTAAATTTTTAAGAATTTTTTGGATTTTTTTTTTTAAAAGAACGTAAAAAAACAAAAAATTAAAAAAAAAATTGAAATTTGGACCATTATTGAAGAAGTTATGAGTAAAAGAAGTTTGAGTAAAGGAACAAACTACCAATTTTTAAAAATTCGATATCTTTTGAACTGGTCATCAAAAAAATTTGAAAATTTACCACGAAAGAGTTTTCGAAGGGTACTAAAAACTGTAAACAAATTGGGAAAATCTAAAAAAAAATTTTTTCAAAGTGTCCGATTTGACATGGAATGCCCCATATATACTTTATGGGGTTTTAGACCAATATTTCGAGGTGTTACAAACGGAATGACACAAGAGAAAATTTAATGACGTTCCAGTACATTTAGTTCACCCGTTCTGTTCTATTTCATTCCCTGTTTCATTCCCTTTACCCTTCTATTTCACATCGTTACCAGTTCAATTTCATTTCATTCCATATAAGTTTCATTTTTTCCGCATAAAATGCCTTAAACAAATACAAAAATTATATTATTTATATCAGTACCCAGCAAAAATATGGTAATGAGTTGTGAAAAGTAATCATTACCAATCACATTATTTATAATGAGTACTAGAGTGTCCCTTATTTTGGAAATGTTGGAAATCTTGAGACGGTACCCGCTCATTTTTTTCCTTTTGACTTAAAAATAACTCAGGAAAAATTTTACGCCCCTAGGACCACGCCTTCCCTACGCGACGGGGCCTTAAAGAGCGGGGCCTAAAAAATCATTTTTCCATACAAACCAAAAAAATTTTTTTTTTATTTTTAATTTTTTTGTTATTAATTATTATATTACTTGGTTTGCTTATTCACGACAAAAAATTTGATTTTGGAGGGATAAGTCTTTCAGCGCTAAAAAATTTTTCGCAAAAAAAAAATTTGGGCGGCCGGGGTCCTACAGTAAAAAATTTTTAAAAAATATTTTTTTTTAGTTTTGACCAGCAACGGTTTTAGTTGCTATGTTGCTTTAAATGATATATATTCCAAAAAAAAAATTATTCATATCTGTGACATCTTTATCTTTTTCGAAAAAAAAAATTTTGAGCCGTAGGAATCCTACGGTAAAAAATTTTTAAAAAATATTTTTTTTTAGTTTTGAAAAGCAATGGTTTTAGTTTTTATGTTGTTTTTAATGATATATATTCCAAAAAAAATATTATTCATATTTGTGACATTTTTATCGTGTATCGAAAAAAATCATCAATGCATTTTTTACCCTTTTTTAGAACACGATTAAGATGTCACAGATACAAAAAATATTTTTTTATGAATATATTTCATTTAAAGCAACATAGCAGCTAAAACCGTTGCTGGTCAAAACTAAAAAAAAATATTTTTTAAAAATTTTTTACTGTAGGACCCCGGCGGCTCAAAATTTTTTTTTGCGAAAAATTTTTTAGCGCTGAAAGACTTATCCCACCAAAATCAAATTTTTTGTTGTGAATAAGCAAACCAAGTAATATAATAAATAATAACAAAAAAATTAAAAATCAAAAAAAAAATTTTTTGGTTTGTATGGAAAAATGATTTTTTAGGCCCCGCTCTTTAAGGGCCCGTCGCGTAGGGAAGGCGTGGTCCTAGGGGCGTAAAATTTTTCCTGAGTTATTTTTAAGTCAAAAGGAAAAAAATGAGCGGGTACCGTCTCAAGATTTCCAACATTTCCAAAATAAGGGACACTCTAATGAGTACCCATTACCATTAACACTATTTTAAGCCCAAAAGTAACTACTTTTTAGTAATATGTTAACAAAGCACTTCTAAGTAATAATATCTCCTTGCACTTGCAGTTTTTAACCTTTACACATCAATTAACTTAAAAAGTAATTAAAAACTTAATAAAAATTACTTATTTTTTAAGTTTTAGTAAAAACAAGTTAAATTTTAAATGTTTTAATTAACTAATTACTTTACTTCTTATTGGTAATGGGTTTTTACTCCTTATTAGTAATCCGAGTCGGTAACTACTTATTTATCTCCATACTCTTCACTACTTATTTTTGTCTCACGCCCTTGTTAAAATAATTAGTGTTTCATTCAATAAGTAACTACTTATTAACATCTGTTTCGGATTACAAAACCCATTACTAGTAATGTCAATTTTTGCTGGGTAGATATAAAAAAAATTTTAGTGAAAAGAATTCTATGACGTTCCATGTTTCATTACATTTCGTCTTTTTGTTCTGTTGTTTTTCGTTCCCTATTTCATTCCACTTTGTTGGCAGTTCAATTTACTTTTGTTCCATATAGGTTTCATGCGTTAACAAAATTATCAATGGATATTAAAAATCGTTTCTCCTTTCATTTACCCCAAAAAGTTTTGAACTTTCAACATATGCTTTTCTTGGTTGCTATCTGCTGGTGGATCCCACATGTCAAAATTTTAGATTCTGGGTTTTTGAGTTCAATAGCTATTGTTATATACTTTTGTTATAAAACGTAAAATTTTTTAGATCCAGTCTGTTCACGTTTGGACTTGGGAAACATTTGTCGGGGAAAACTGGTGTAGGGTATTATATGGCCGGCCATGAACGACTATGAATTTTTTACTTGTTTTCACTTGATTTTAAAACAAATACATTTTAGTTGTGAAGAACAATAATGAATTTGCCCAAGCCGAATTTGAATTAAAACTATTACTTGGTTTATTTTACCACCAAATGGTGTAAATGGAAACAATGTAATATGGTTTTTAGGTATTGCGGTATAAATTGTCTGTTCATACGTCTGCCAGTCAGTCCAGGAAATGATACCTAATTAAATCAATGTATTATTTTTTTTTGTTTTTTTATATATATTTTTATAATTGTACTTCAATTTGGCTGTTTTTATTCATTCATTTCTTATATTTTTTGATTTGTTAACAGGTTCTTTCTTCTGTTTTTTTATATTATTTTTCTTTTTTCATTCATAATTTTATATTAAGATCGTATTGGATTTTTTTTTAATATTTTTGTTATAGAAAAATGTATGTCAGTCCATGCTTCAACAGCATCATCTTGCCATCATCATTATCATCTTCTTTTTTTGATAGACTTGTGTCTTTCGTTATTCTTAAATTGTGGGTAATTATAGTTTTTAAATTGTTTTTGTTTTATATATGTTATGGTCTCTTTTTTGTCTTATACTTACATAAGGGTTAATTACATATAAACTACTAGTTTTACACATACCTAATTACATTTTAAATATATTTTCTTGGATGCTTTGTAATTTAAACCAAAATTTGTTAAACAATTTTCATTGAATGAAATGTTTTTAAAAAAATTTCTTCTTTAATGAGTTTTTAATTTATTTTGTTTGATAGAAAAAGGAAATGGGTGGTATTTGAAAAGGAGACTTGGTAACGATGAAAGATTTATTTCAAATGCAGAAATTTTTATTATTAAAGTAATTTTAAATTACATTGAAAACAAAAAAAAAAAAAAAACGATTACAAATTTTGTTGAATTCCAAACCATATTCAATTAAATTTTTTATTGATTTGATTAACATAATAATTAATATTAAAATTTCCAAAAGTTTATCTCAAAAAATGTAGCTTTTAAAAAGTATTTACTTTTATTTATTTATTTAAAATTACCAATATTGATTATTTTTTTAATTAAATGAATTAAAAAATTTATCGACAAATATTACTAACGCAAGAACAATTTTAATCACGTTTTTATACCCTCCACTTTCAATTAGTGATAGTTTGTCATTCCGTTTTGTATTTCGTCGAAATATCGGTCTGGGATCCCATAAAGGATATATTTTTTTTTTATTAGTGATCGCGATGTCCGGCTGTCGAAATGTCGAGCACAGCCAAAATAATTCACAGATATAACTGTAACTTAGTATATTTTCTTTTTGTTTCTTCAAGAAGTTTATCATTGTATTTGATCGATATCGGTTTAGCGGTTAAAAAGTTATAAACGAAAATGTAAGGACACCTCAAAACTGCTTGTACATTCTACATAACTTAAAAATATAAAATGCTTTAATTTGTCTGCAGACTGACATATGAGGCATTCCACACCAAATGTCCAGCGAAAAAAAAAACGTGTACCGTAAACTTCTAAATAGGTTGTATGGATAGCCCTATATGGAACTTAGAAAATTGCGTTTTTGGTTTTTCAATTTTTCAAAAACTGGGCTCAGGAGGCGTTGTCAAATATTGGAAAAATGGTAAAATTTGTGGCGAGTTGCCTTGATTAAATATTTATCACATTAAAACGGAATGCACCACATTCTCAAAAATTTACATTCTTATATAGTTTTGTATGGGCTATCGATTAAAATTTTTTTTTTTTTGGAAAATTTTTAGAACCCGTTCTGAAATTTTCCATTTTTTAAAAATGTCAATTTATTAAAAAACGTGCCACTTTTTTTTTCTTTTTTAATTTTTTTTTATTAAAGTTTAGATGTTTGTCCATCCACACAAAAAAAATCAGAAACACGTTCTTCGTTTTTTTCGAGAAAATCGCATTTCAACTTTAAATTTCATAACAATTTAATAATTTGCATGTATTTCTTTGTTTTAACGTTGCGAATGAGTAATATTAATTCAATTAATATTACGTTAACGTTAAATCAAGAAAATACAAGCAAATTACAAAATTGTTTGAAATTTAAAATTCAAATGCGATTTTCTCGAAAAAAACGAAGAACGTGTTTCCATATAGGGCTATCCATACAACCCATTCAGAAGTTTACGGGACACATGTTTTTCTGTAGCGGGACATTTGGTGTGGAATGCCTCATATGTGAACAGAATTGAATATCGAAAGGAAAACATTTTATTTAATCCACACAATTTTTTGGAGGATTTTTTACGCGCCAAAAATTTTCTTTCCGCGGAAATTAAAAAAAAAAAAAAAATCGGTAGAGGTCATTAGCGGCCACTTTCCCTCGCGGTTTATGTTAACAAATTTATTTATTATGTTTTTGCACTTAAGTAATACAATTTAATCATTATTAAAATATTTTTTTAATATCCACGCCCACAAAAGGGGGCGTGCCGAAAAAAGCACATTTTCTAATCTCCGGGGTCTAAGTGCATCTTCCGACATTAAAATGTTTCATTTGCCTAACTAAAGTATACTGAAACCTGTAAAAAAATTAAATTTTTTAGAGGTTGGTTCATAAAGGGGAACTTGTTTTCCCCCCTGATCCCATTTTGCCTATTTCCGAAGTTAACCTGTCTAGACTTTAAGACATATTCGTGTCAAAGTTTAGGAGTCTTGGACTGTATCCTGTTATCTACAGACGGGCGGACGGACGGATGGACAGATTGACGGACATCACTAGAATGTCTTAAAATCTATCATGGATCATTATCGATGGATCAATATTGATGGATAAAATTCGATGCGTTATTATGTATACCCCCATACTGCAGTTGGAAGGTATAATAATTCCATGTCGTTCCCTGTTCTATTCCATTTTGTTCCCCGTTCTATTCCATTTCGTTCTCAGTTCTACTCATTTCGTTTCATGAAAGTTTCATTCATTTCTGTATAACTTGGTTTTGCTTTGTGATCCCTTTTCAATATTTCAAATTTTTCGCAACCCCAACGTTACAAAAAATATAAATGTGAACTTTGCTCTCAGTTTTCTTAAAATCTAACGTGACGGAGAAATTTTGAAATCTAATTCGGAAACACCATTAAAAATGTATTGAAAACCAGATTCAGAACAAACTTCAAAAAGTTTATCGAAAAAATGATCAAAAACATGTTTTGGTGAACTTTGACCTCAATTTTCTCAAATAAAAAATTGATGTCATGGCAAAATTTTTCAAATCAGATTCGGAATCAGCATCGAAAGGTTAGGAGAAAATTTTTCGTGACTCCAACGTTACAAAAAATTTTGACGTGAACTTTGCCATCAGTTTACTTAAAATCTGACGTGATGGAGAAAGTTTGAAATCAAATTCGGAAACACCATTGAAAGGTGTTTCCACAATTCTTGGGAACTTTGACCACACTTTCCTCAAAAATTTGGAAACCAGATTTGAAATTAGCAACGAAAAGACAAACGGAAAAAAGTGGTCAGATTGCAGACGCATCCAAAAAGTTCACAAACAGGTTCTCAAAAAATGGGAAAAAACATATTTTGGTGAACTTTGACCACAATTTTCTGAAAAAATTGACGTCAATGAAAAATTTGGAAATCAGATTCGGAATCGGCAACGAAAGGTTAAGAGAAAATTTTTCGCGACCCCATCGCAACAAAAAATTTTAACGGGAACTTTTCCCTCAGTTTTCTTAAAATCTAACGTGATGGAGAAATTTTGAAATCAAATTCGGAAACACCATTGAAAGGGTATCGCAAAAAAAAAATCTCTAAGTCCAAAAAACCACAATTTTTGGGAACTTTGACCTCACTTTCCTCAAAAATTTGGAAACAAGATTCTAAATTAGCAACGAAAAGACAAACGGAGAAAAGTGGTTAGATTGCAAACGCATCCAAAAATTTCACAAAAAAGGTACTCAAAAATTTAGCAAAAACATATTTTGGTGAACTTTGACCACAATTTTCTAAAAAAATTGACGTCATAGAAAAATTTGGAAATCTGATCCGGAATCGGCAGCGATAGGTTAAGAGAAAATTTTTCGCGACCCCAACGCAACAAAAAATTTTAACGGGAACTTTTCCTTCAGTTTTCTTAAAATCTAATGTGATGGAGAAATTTTGAAATCAAATTCGGAAACACCATTTCAAAAATCAAGTTTTTATGACCATTATTTCACTAGATCGAAAAAGTACCAAAGTACCATTTTGATACCTTTTTAAGTAGCATAGAAACTTTCTAAAAAGTATTTTTTTCTGAATGTTTACACCCTACACCAATTTGTGGTACAGGGTATAATGAGTTTGTGCTGATGTTTGTAACTATCCGAAATGTTGGTCCTAGACCCACCATCTAAATGTTGTGTCCATCTAAATGTTGTGTCCAACTTAATCTTGTGGGCAAGATACATGTCGCAATTTTCAATCGATTTGTATGAAATTTGAAAATAAGCTTCTTTTGGCGCTAGGACGAAGCCTATTGAAACTGGAAAAAATCGGTCCATGTTTAGACCTAGCCCCCATAAAAACGTCCCTTTATAATTTGGCTCAAATGACTCTAATAACCGTATTATAATAGGTATCATTCCCAATTTTAAAGGAATCGGACCGGTTCTTCTTGTAGTCCCCATACAAACCACCCTCCAGATATTTACATAAATCTCTCAAAATTCATGAAAATAGGAAATATTTGATCAAAATTTTGTTTGTAGATGTTAAACACGGTCTTTGGTGGCATAATCAATTCTGAATACATGTAATTGGATCATTTTTGGACTTACAAGGGAAGTATCTCAACCCTTATGAACCGATTTGCCTGAAACTTAAAATATATTTAAATGAAACCATTTTAAGGTTGGGGTGTTTCGGCTTATCGGCCATATCGGGGATTTAGGGGTTCAAAAAATGGGTCAAAAATTTGCGAAAAAATCGTTTTTTGGATTTTTAAGCGATTTCTTTCTAAGGAACTATATGATGTTTTCATATGAGAAGAAAGGATTTTTTAATGCCTATTCAATGGTGGCATAACCCTGTAAAAACTCTGCTTCGTAAAATGTTTTTTTTTCATGAAAATGTGCAAATTTTGGGGGATATTTATATGAAGACATACACCTATGATATCCATATTAATACGAAATAATCTTTATTAAATTTAAGTCGACACGTATTTTTGTTCTAGACGATATTCCTGTTAGTTCGGGAGTTATCGAAATTTTCCCGAAGGTCCTCATTGTTTCATAAGGGGACATCGAAATTTTTAAATAGTTTTCTTAAAATCTAACGTGATGGAAAAATTTTGAAATCAAATTTGGAAACATCATTTCAAAAATCAAGTTTTTATGACCATTATTTCACTAGATCAAAAAAGTACCAAAGTACATTTTGTTACCTTTTCAAGTAGCATAGAAACTTTCTAAAAAGTATTTTTTTCTGAATGTTTATACCATACACCAATCTGTGGTACAGGGTATAATGAGTTTGATGTTTATAACTATCCGAAATGTTGGTCCTAGACCCACCATATAAATGTTGTGTCCATCTAAATGTTGTGTCCATCTTAATGTTGTGGGCAAGATACATGTCGTAATTTTCAATCGATTTGTATGAAATTTGAAAATTAAGCTTCTTTTGTCGCTAGGACGAAGCCTATTGAAACTGGAAAAAATAGGTCTATGTTTATACCTAGCCCCCATAAAAACGTCCCTTTATAATTTGGCTCAAATGACTCTAATAACCGTATTATAATAGGTTCATTCCCAATTTTAAAGGAATTGGACCAGTTCTTCTTGCAGTCCCCATAAATCTCTCAAAATTCATGAAAATAGGAAATATTTGATCAAAATTTTGTTTGTAGATGTTAAACATATTCTTTGGTGGCATAATCAATTCTGAATATAATTGGATCATTTTTGGACTTAGACCCATATAAAATTTTTTCCCAATATTCAGTAAAATCGGTCTATTGCCAATACAAATAAGCCAATTTTGTACAAATTTTGCTTGTGTGTGTATTCTACACACATTAAAGATATAACGAATTTTAAATCCAATCGGTCTATGTTTGGACTTGGAACCCATTTTCTGGAAAACACTGGTGTAGGGTATCTTATGGTCGGTTTTGACCGACTTTATTTTTCTTACTTGTTTTTTTTTTTTTACTGGATGATTCTACATTTAACATATTAAGTTTCTAGAACCATTATTTTAGGAAATAGAAAATGTACCAAATTACATTTGTTTACCTTTATTGCCCCAAAGAATAAAATTCGAAAAACCACCTTTTTCAGAATATCATCTTGTTTTAATAGTTTCCCCGCTAGAGGATCCTACATTCCAAATATCAAGTTTCTAACATAATTTTTTCGTAAAATACTTATTAAAGTACCAAAAAAGCATAAAAGGTACCAAAAAGTACCAAAATAAACGCCTAGACATTAGAATTTTTAAAAAGTATCATTTTTTAGAATATTTTTTCTCTGCAGGAGGATCCTACATTCCAAATATTAAGTTTCTAAAACCATTATTTCAGAAAATATAAAAAGTACCAAAAGTACACGTTTCACTAAACTTAGAATCGGAACTTCGAAAAACCCAGCCTTTTGAAATTTTTTTTTATTCAATAAAAAATATTTTAAATAAATCGCTAATATATTATTATATTTTAATTATTGTTTACGACTTTTCACTTTACGGCAAAAAATTTTTTTTTTGTATAATTCTACTGGCAACATATAATTTAATTAAAGATGATTTGAAAAAAAAAAAAAAAAACTACAAATGTAATTACAGAATTTAGATGTAAACCATAATTTACGTACTGATTATTTAAAAAATTGCAAGTTAATAGGAAAACTAAAAATTAAAACTTTTAAGAAAAATAATAAGGAAATAAATGAAAATTTATTAAGAAATAAAGAAAAAAAAAACACCATGAATAAACACGCATTAGAAAACAGAGAGGGAGTTATTAAATTTATTACTAAAAGGGGGGGGGGGGAGATAAAAAGTCAAATGTTTATTATGTTTTTTCCTCATTAGTTAAAAAACATATTTTTGATCAGATGTCTACCATTTTTTAGATAATATAGAAAAAATATATCGATTTTTTAAAATCCATTTAAAAGTGAGATTAACATTTTTGTTAAATCAATCAACACATTCAATTATTTTTTTTATTGAATCAATTACAAACAAAATTAAAACAAAATAACATTAAACATTTTTAACAGCTACTTTCATTGAAATAAACTTTTATAAATTGAAGTATTGGTAATTTTAATACTTTAAATTGAATCAATTAAAAAAATAATTGAAAAAAAAATTTTATTCAACAAAAATTTAATTACAGAGTTTTCTTGCAATATTTTGAAATTACAATGAAAATTTTAAACTAAAAGTCTAATTTTAAGTACCACCCATTTTAAGTAATTAAAAGTGCCTTAGTAGGCTGTGGGGATCGTTGGTTCGATTCACACTACAGGTTTTGATTTGCTTTGTGTAAATACGAAATATTGGTTTGGGACTCCATAAATAGTGACTTTTTTCTTCGAAAAAATTAAAACCCCCTTTAGTAAGCTGCGTTTCTGTCTTTTGAAAAATCTTTTTTTTTTTTCAATAACCGAAAGAAAAACATTTTTTCTTTAATCTGCCTCAACAAGGTGCGAAAGCAATTAATGTATAGTGTAGGTAAAATATAAAAAAAAAAAACATGTTTAAAATACATTTTACGATATTTGCGTGAATTAAAATTTACGTTATGATTTTTTTTATGTTTTTTGGATTACAATAATAACAAGATTTTATTAAAATGATTTTGTTAGAAGTACGAGTAGCTAACATTTTTGTGGCAAATATAAATAAGACATGTAATGCAACATGTTAGACGCATGCCTAACTAACCAAAAAATTAACTCTTTAAGTTAAGAGATTTTAGTTTGGTGGTAGAAGAATGTGCTGAAAAAACGTAGTTAAGGAAAAGCTAGGGAATGTAGTTTTTAAAGACGTAGTCAAATTGTAAATATAATTGTCTGGGAAAGCAGACTTATATTTTGAGAAAACGTAAATTAAGACGTAGTCTAAGAGAAGAAAGTACGTAAGACATCTGAGTAAAACATAAACAAACGTTATGAAAAGGTTGTAAGGACGTAGTCTTTCATGAGATGAATAAAAAAAACTGCAAAATATTTTGAGTAGGAAAAAATTAGAACAAACAAGTGAGAGTGTTACATTCGGCTGTGCCGAATCTTTTATATTCTCCAACACGTTAAAAAAAAAAAAAAACAGGGGCGTATTTTTTTTGGAGGGGGGGGGGGGTTTCGGCAATGGGAGACAACCTTTCTGGATTCAACTGCAGGACTTTGAACTTTTCTGACAAAAAACTGTTTCGTTTACTAAACAAAAGTTCAAAAAACCTATAAAAATGTCATTTTTTCAGAGGTTGGTTTAGTTCTTAAAAGGGGAACTTTTATCCCCCTGATCCGATTCTGCCCATGTTCGAACTTAACCAGCCCAATATCATAAGACATATTCGTACCGAACTTCAGGAGTCTAGCTCCTTTATTTTGGAATGTATCGTGTCTTCCACAGACGGACAGACGGCCGGACTGACGGACAGACGGACATCGCTAGAATGTCTTAGAATCGATCACTGATCAATAATATATGGGGCATT
This sequence comes from Pegoplata infirma, assembly GCA_963921195.1. Classification (NCBI taxonomy): domain Eukaryota; kingdom Metazoa; phylum Arthropoda; class Insecta; order Diptera; family Anthomyiidae; genus Pegoplata; species Pegoplata infirma. Next base: position 23,982,770 of record OY992536.1, on the reverse strand, counting down.
CCATGTCAAATCGGACACTTTGAAATTGTTTTTTTACACTCAAAAAAAAAAAGTTTGTAAAATTACAAGTAAAAGTTCTTGTAATTCTATTTTACTAATATTTTTGTCTTTTTACAAAAATTGTTGTATATTTAATAAAACGAAAACTACAGTTTGCTTTGTAATTTTACTATTATATGTTGGTAAATTTATTTTACAAATTTTTTATGTAAATTTACAAAAAAGTGAATTATTTTACAAAGTAAAAAAATATTACAAGGTGTTTAGTTTTTTTACAAAAAAAACTGTTATTGTACAACAAAATTTTACTTGATGTTATTTAGTCTTTCTACCAAAAAAATGTGTTATTACAAACATTTTTTTAAGACCGTTTACATGGTTTTCAGTTTGAAATGTATGTATTGAAAAGTACAAAATTCCAATGTAATTTTACAAAACTTATTTTATTACTAGAATTAATGTTGTTTTACAAAAAAAAAAAAATTATTCAACAATAGGACACACAAAAATTTTCAATTCAATTTCAATTTTTTTTGCGTTTTGAAGTAAAAAATTTAGCTAAAAACAATTTTTTATAAATAAAAAATTTCATGAAAAAAAATGTTGGAAATTTTTTAAGTTCCGGACACAAAAATTTTTCAACTAATTGTAAGCTTTAGCAAAAAAAATTGAATTTTTACACCATTTTTTTGATAATTTGCGTTAAGTAAAATACCACAATTTTTATCTGTTTCTACTATATAATTGTTCTAGTTTTTTTTTGTATTTTTACCATTTTTTTTGGTAATTTTACCATATTTTTTGGTAATTTTTTTTTTTAAATTTGTCACCTTAAATGTCAATAAAAAGCTGCCAATTGTTTAAAATTAAGTTTTTCTCATTTTAACAGGTACTTAAACACCCAATCAACAATATCCAAATTTTTTTTCCCGATTTTTTAAAAATACTTGTGAAAATAATTAAAAATTCAAAAAAAAAATTGTTATTTTTGACAGATTTTTCCTGAAAATAAAAGAAATTTCTTGTGTAGCCTCCTTCGCAATTCTCATATGTTCTACTTAAGAAAAACGAAATGTCGAAAAAAAATAAAAAAGTGCAGTGTTATACATTAAAAGTTTGTTAAAAGTGTTCAAGTGAAAAAAAAAAAAATCGTTTCAGTTTGTTGAAGTGCTACTCCAGCTGCCGAAGAAGAAAGAATAAGATGCCCCAATGGAAAAAAGCCTTTAAATTTACAAAACAAATATGTAAATAAACCAGTTTTTTTGTAAATTTACAAAACAAATATGAAAATTAAAAAAACATAATTGTATACTTACGAAAAAAGTTGTAATTTTACAAAAATTAAGTAGAAAATACAAAAACAATATTGTAAATTTACAAATTTTTTTGGTTAAACTTCAGTTTTTACGGCAAAAAAATAAGAAAAATGGTATATATACAATAAAAATTGTAAATGTACCACTTTTTAGTGTAAATATACAAGTTTTTTGCCATAAAAATAGTAGTTTACCCAAACAATTTCTAAATTTACAATTTTGGTTTTTGATTTTCTACTTTATTTTTTTAATTCACAACTTTTTTTTGTAAGTTTACAATTTGTTTTGTAAATTTTAGTTTTTTTTTTGCAAATTTACAATTTTTATTGTAAATATACGAGCTTTTCAATATTTTTTTGCGGTAAAAACAGTAGTTTAACCAAATAATTTGTTAATCTACAATTTATTTTTTTCATTTTCTATTTTTTCTTTGTAAAATAACAATCTTTTTCTGTAAGTTTACAATTTTGTTTTGTAAATTTACCAAATTTTTTGTAAATTTACAAAAAAAATGTTCACCTCGAAGTTGACATTTTACAAAAAAAATTGTAAATTTACATTTTCTTTTGTTAAATCAATTTACAAATTATCCCCGTAACATTACGGGGATTCTTGCTAGTACATATTTTACAAAACCTGCCCCGTAAAATCACGGGGATTTTCTGTCATTTTACAAACTTTTTTTTTTGAGTGTAGATTTTCCCAATTTGTTTACAATTTTTAGTACCCTTCCAAAACTCCTTTGTGGTGAATTTTCAGATTTTTTTGATGACCCGTTCGAAAGATATCAAATTTTTAAAAATTGGTAGTTTGTTCCTTTACTCAAACTTCTTTTACTTATAACTTCTTCAATAATAGTCCAAATTTAAAATTTTTTTTTCCAAAATTTTTGTTTTTTTACGTACTTTTTAAAAAAAAATTCCAAAAAAATCTTAAAAGCGCTCTAGTATGCGATTTTTAAGTTTAAAATCTAATTTTTGAAAATGTTTTTACTCTTTGATTTTTTTGAAATTTTTTTGTGTAAAACTTGTATCGATTCTACAAATTTTTTGCCCAAGACGATCGTGGGATAACGATTATTACTATTTTTTAAAATTTTTTGAAAAAAATTTGTTGTAATTTTCCAATCATAAAATTATTTCTACTGCTCAAATGGTGCGTAATAGAGGGGTCCTTTATAAGACCGACCCCCATTAATTTTTACGTCTTAACATTTCTTTGGAACAAACTAATACCCTATGTCCAATTTCTATGGGGCTCCCACACAAAACGACATTTTTTAAAATTTGCTCCAACCGCTCTAACTGCCCTTAATAGTGCCCTTAGAGCAACAATATGTATCACCGACCCACAATATTTTTTTAGTCCAAACATTTTTTCGGAACAAACCTACCCTCTATCTCTAATTGTTAAGGCGGTCCCCATACACACCTACCCTCTATCTTTAACTGAACACACCTACCTCTATCTTTAACTGTTAAGGCGGTCCCTATACACTTTTTTTTTTTTGTAAATTTGTTTTATTTAATCAGCTTCTACCGATCTAATGGTGAGTCCGAGAGGGGTCATTGGTGAGACCGACCCCCATTTATTTTTACCATATAACATTTTTTTAAAACATACCTACGCCCTATCTCCACTCCCTAAGTAGGCTCCCATACAAATAACAGTTGGAGCAAATTTTATAAAAATGTAATTTTGTATGGGAGCCTACTTAGGGAGTGGAGATAGGGCGTAGGTATATTTAAAAAAAATGTTGTAGGGTAAAAATAAATGGGGGTCGGTCTCACTAATGACCCCTCTCGGACTCACCATTAGATCGGTAGAAGCTGATTAAATAAAACAAATTTACAAAAAAAAAAAAGTGTACAGGGACCGCCTTAACAGTTAAAGATAGAGGGTAGGTGTGTTCAGTTAAAGATAGAGGGTAGGTGTGTATGGGGACCGCCTTAACAATTAGAGATAGAGGGAAGGTGTGTTCCGAAAAAATGTTTGGACTAAAAAAATATTGTGGGTCGGTGATACATATTGTTGCTCTAAGGGCACTATTAAGGGCAGTTAGAGCGGTTGGAGCAAATTTTGAAAAATGTCGTTTTGTGTGGGAGCCCCATAGAAATTGGAGATAGGGTATTAGTTTGTTCCAATGAAATGTTAAGACGTAAAAATTAATGGGGGTCGGTTTTATAAAGGACCCCTCTATGACGCACCATTGAAGCAGTAGAAATGATTTTAAGATTAGAAAATTACAATGAAATTTTTTCAAAAAATTTTAAAAAATAGTAATAATCGTTATCCCACGATCCTCCTGGGCAAAAAATTTTTAGAATCGATAAATGTTTTACACAAAAAATTTAAAAAAAATCGAACGTAAATTTTAAAACGTGAAAATCGCATACTAGAGCGCTTTTAAGAATTTTTTGGGATTTTTTTTAAAAAGTACGTAAAAAAACAAAAATTTTGAAAAAAAAAATTGAAATTTGGACCATTATTGAAGAAGTTATGAGTAAAAGAAGTTTGAGTAAATGAACAAACTACCAATTTTTAAAAATTTTATATCTTATGAACGGGTCATCAAAAAAATCTGAAAATTTACCACGATGGAGTTTTCGAAGGGTACTAAAAAATGGTAACAAATTGGGAAAATCTAAAAAAAAAAATTTTCAAAGTGTCCGATTTCACATGGAATGCCCCATATATAAGTCCCATTCTGTAGTTTGACGATATAAAAATAAAAATCAGCGATTTTGAGCGAAAAATGCTGATCTGTGATTTTGGTCGACAGATGCTGATCATTATTTTCGGACCAAAATTGTGTTTTTTATATTTTTTCATATTTTTTAGATCAGCGGTTACCAACCTTTTTGGCTCGCGTACCACTAATTTTATATTTTATCAGCCGCGTACCCCTTAACGAGTTTTTTGTTTTTTCATTAAGCACTTCTTATATAAATATGGTTAGAAATTAAAAACAAATTTAATTGTAAAGTTTAATTAATTGTAGTACTTTTGCTTTTTTATCAAACTTAGGCCCTTACCACAAGAAAACAAAAAGTCTATTTTAACAAAAGTTTTATTTTAAATTTCAAATTTTCAATACATTTTTTGAAAGTCTATTTTAAAAACAAAAACAATTTGTATGGAAATAAAATTAAAACCTCATTTTAAATTTATTTTATTTTCTTGTGGTAAAGCTGTTAAAGTTTGTATAAAAAAAAACACAAAAATTTAAAATTAATGAAAACTTAAAAAAAAATTATAGTGACACTGTTAAGCAAATTCATAGAAATTCGCAGTCCCATGAATAAAAATACATCAAGTAAAAAAAATTTTCACGCAAGATTTTCAAAATATTCGCATTTGAATATTGAAAAACGGTAATTTGGCACTTTTTAGGTCTTTCCTGCAACGTATTCTTAAGTTGCTCACACAAAATAGGACTACATTTAGTATAAACGAAACCTCGTGATTTTCAAACGAGTACTTTTTTTGAAATATTGGCGTTTAAAAAAATTTAAAAAATTTGAAAAATTTCTAAAATTTTCAATCGAGAATATCTCGAAAACGAAACAAGCAAGAAAAATTTAGATCGCAGTTTCGGAATCAGAAGGTCCCTTTTATGAAATCGAGTCCTATTTTGTTCCAACAACTTAAGAATACGTAAAATTTAAAAAAATGTTTAAAAAAAATATTTTTTTTCCAAAAACCTCGAACCAAAAGCGCTTGTAGAGGACTATAAGTACCCTCCAAACGTTTTTTATTCTTTTTTCTATTATCAGCTTAAAAACGCGCACCGAGTTTTTGTTTCTTTAAGTTAAAAAAACACTTTTTTAAATTTCACTTTCATTTTTCTCAAAGTTCATCGTGAGACATTAAAAAAATATTGCTATAAAATTAAAATTCCTTAAAATCCGCGAAACTCAATTATTATTTGCACTTAAGTAATAGAATTTTATCATTATTTAAATAAGTTTTTAATAACCACGCCCACAAACGGGGGGCGAAACAAGTCGACTTTTTTTGTAACCCCAGCATGACCTTGAACTTTTTCGACATCAAATTGTTTTATTTGCTTACCAACAATAAAAAAAAAATCCTGTTAAAAATGGAGTTTTTCAGAGGTTGGCTAAGTTCATCAAGGATAAACTTTTTCCCCCCTGGTCCGATTTTGCCGTTTTACGAACTTAAACTGCCTAAAACCGTTAGACATATTCGTGCCAAACGTCTTAGAATCGATCACAGATTAATTATATATACTTTCTGGGGTCTTAGACCGATATTTCGAAGCGTTACATACGGAATTTCAAAGTGAGTATACCCCCATGCTGTGGTTGGTGGGTATAAAAAGTACTGAAAAAAGTGGTCGAGAAAAACTAAAAGTATTTCCGTACTCAACGGACTCCAACCACCTTGAATTTTTATATAAGAACTTTCGAACTACTTTGGTGTAGCACATTGATGTTATTTAGGTGCCTATTCACAAAAAAAGTCATTACTCAATCATAACTTATTTTTTTCCATGTGGTTGTTGTAAACAATCATAAAAAAATTCAAATTTTGTTTGAAAGTTTAAAAAAAATAAAGACCTGCTAGCCACATCGTCTCAAAATTGACAAATAATTTTAAATTTTGAGACTTTTTATGATTGTGTTTACAACAAACACAGGGAATATGAAGTTTGAAAATAATAAAATTAGTCATAACCAGTCATAACTGTGAATAGGCCTCTTAATGTTATTACCAAACAAAAAAAAATGCAAAAAAATAACTAAAATTTCGCGTACCCCCGTGGGCAGTTTCGCGTACCCCCTATTGGTACGCGTACCATAGGTTGGTAACCGCTGTTTTAGATAATAAAAGTTGGAAAATGTTATGTGTTTTATCTAAAAATATTAAAAAAACTATTAAAACGCGATTTTGGTTTAAAAATGCTGATGTGCGATTTTTGTCCACAGATGCTGATCAGCATTTTCAGACCAAAATCGTGTTTTTATATTTTTTTTAATATTTTTTAAATAACACACTTAACATTTTCCAACTTTTGAGACCAATTTGGATAAAAAATAATATTTATATTAAAATCAGCATCTGTGGACAAAATCGCGGTTTTGGAATTTTTTAAATATTTTCTCAATAAAGTGCGCAAAATTTCCAAATTTTTAAGCCGGGTTTGGTAAAAAATTTGGACATGAATTTTGGTCGAAATACGTAATTTTTTTCAACTTTGACCGCTGGTTGAAGACTGAAGATAACCTTGCAAAATTTTTTCATAAATTTTCCCACATTCAGCTCCAACGCACAGTGCCACATTTGGCCAACCTAGGACGACAAAAATCCAATTTTAATTATATTGACTTAAAATTCGGTATAAATGTTCGTTTTGACTTCGAAAATAACATTATGAAAAATATGGGAGGTCGGTTAAGGGCCACGCCCACTTTTTTTAAAATTTAAATTTTTTATATATTTGGTATATATACTCTCAATGACTGTAGAAATAATATCACAAAAAAAAGGGGGCGGTCAGACAACTGTCACGCCCACTTTTTTAAAATATGTTTAAAAAATATGTAAAAACAAGGTTTACATATCGCCCCACTGTAGTCGGCGTCGCAGACGGTCGCAAAAGTTAGCCTTTGAAATAAGTACTATGGATATTGGTCCATATATCTGAAAAAGTCCGGCGACCAATACGGACCAAACACAAAAGTTCTATTCCATCAAAAAAAATAAATATATAATTTTCTTTTCAAAAATTTGTATTTTGTTAAAAATTTAATAAAAAATAGAAAAATTTGTTTTAAAAAAAAAGAAAATATATGACTTAAAGCATTTAAATATCCTTCAAAATTACCGAAAAAGAGTGGATAAATATCACTATTTGTTCAAAAGTTACAACAGTTTAAACTCGACTTAATTTATGCGAAATAATGTACAATAGTTACAGGATTTTACAAGATGCAACTTTATGCACCCACCTGTTAGCAACGAACAGAATTATCGATCTTATATGATTATTTCCGTGCTATTAGGAATGTTCTATAATACATACAGACATATCATGAAAATCGGGGAACCTTTTTTTTTTTATTTTTGTCGTGCTAGATTGGCCAAATGTGGCACTGTGCAACGTGGCCATCGTTTGGCAGGTATTACGACATGAAATTCGAAAATGTAAATTTGTCGGGATGCCCTACTGAACATATAAATATAATAATAATTTCTCAATTTCGCACATTTTCAGTATTTTTTATTTTTTTTTATTTTTTAATTTATCAAAAATTCAAAATTTAGGTGTAAATTTTCCAAAAATCCAAAACATTAATCGAAGGGAGCCACGGGTAAAAATGATCGGAATTGGCCTAAATTAAGTTACAATGAAAGATTTTCATAAGCTTTATGAGAGCGTCTGGGGAAAGAAATTTTCAGATTCTTTTAAAAAATTCTTGAACGTGGAAAAAACCGCCATTTTTGCAAATTTCAAATAGCTATTTTACGAAAACTGTTTGACCCATGGACGTATACAGGGGGTGGGCACAGGGGGCACATGCCCCCCCGCCCCTTTTCAATTACTTTTCAGGAACTTCTAGTTAAAACTAAATATAAATAGGCGATGGCAAACAATTTTGGGAGTTGTGCCCCCCCTTTTCAAATTCCTGGATACAACGCTGGTTTGACCGATTTTAATTTTTTTATTATCAAAATTAATAAATTTAGTTTATATATGAGAAAAATAATAATTTTTGTTCTACAATGAGAAAATCTAAAAAAATTAATTGACAACACTATCTTAGTGAAGATGTCGACAGCTTTTGGAAAAAGCCACCCTTCCCTCGTCAGCACTCTTCGATTGTCACTATAAGTGTCACTATAAGTAGTCCTTGAAAAAACTTGTAATGTAATAAAAACGTAATCAAAAATCAACGTAGCAAAAGTTTAAATTTTGAGTATTAATTAATTTGAATGTAATTCTAAACTTTTAATGGGTTAAGACTTTTTGACTCAAACACCACTTTAAATTTAAAATCGTATTAAAAAAAACTAAATGATGTTACAACCAAAAATTTTACATATTTGCCACTTGTAAGCTAAAAACTATGTACAAAATTTATTTTTATAGTGTTAAAATAAATGTTGTCGATTTGAGCATCTGTAAATAAATTATAATTGATTTTAAAGTGCGTTTTTTTTATTTTTTTGTAATTTTTTGTAATTTTTTTTGTTTAGATTTTAGTTTATAATTTAATTTTTATTGGATTTTTATGGCTTAAAGCTGTTTTTTATGTAGTTTTAGTATGTGTTAATTGTTGAAAATCATGCGAATTTATATTAAATATATTTTTGGATTTTTGTTTTTAATTTTTTTTACAACATTTTATTATGTCTGCTGGCCGGTGTTTTAAATTTGATATCATATATTTTGTTTGCGGATTTAAAAAAAAAAAAAAAAAAACTCTTGTTTTGAAGAAAATCTCAAACCAGAAACTGTAAAGATTATTTTTATTATTTTTTTTAAAGTAAGTTAGACTTGTAGTTATTAATAATTTTAATAAATATTTATGTTTTAAATTACAGTTAACCATAAATTTAAAAACAACTACTACCGACTGTGGTAGTCTAGTCTGCTTTAACTACGCTGGCGGTTTTTATTCAAAGGGAAGGTACTCGAAATGATATTTGAGAGTTAAGCAAAGTAGTCAATAAAGCGAAAAATAGCAAAATTTTCAGAAAGAATATTTTCGAAAAACATCAAGTGAATTTAAGAAAATTTATAAAAATGCCAAAAAATCTGTAAAGTTAGAAGATAATAAAGGGACACAAGCAGAATAAAATTCGGGAAAATTCAGAACAAAATTGAAAAATCAACAAATAGTTAAATTTAGGAAAATCTAGGAAAATTTGGAAAAAATTCAGAAAAGTGTTGGACAATTAAAGAAAAATCTAAAATTTAGAAAAATTAAAACAATCAAAGTTTGGTTGATTTCATCTAGACTACGAATGGAATTTAAACCCCTATTCTGTAGTATTAATTGAAACTCCATTTCTACCACTTGTCCTACCTTCCCCCAAAAAGTCTTAAGATATGATTATTTGATTTAGAAACTTTGTTTACCTTTTTCTGCACCGTTTTTCTTTTTTTGCTAACAAAAAAATCATGTATTTTCACGCTCTGGGAATTTGTTTTTAATTTTTTTTTTTTTTCATTATTACTCATCAACTATTGAAGTTAGAAAAACCAGCTAAAAAAAATTTTAAAACTATAAGATGATTAAATCGGCAAATGAAAAAAAAAAAATAAAACAAGGAAAAATATTTCAAATTAATCCATAACATTGATAAATCATGGTGGGTACATATCAATTTCAACTGGTTCAGCTAGGATTTTCTTTTAAATATCGATTTAAATGTCAATACAGAATAGAAATACTCAAAACTTTTGCGTAAATTTGTTTTACTATAAAATTGGCACAGCAAGAAACTTTTGAAAGACTTACAACGTTTTCTTTAGGAAAGTTTTTTTGACAAAAATAATTTCTTTTGACAGTTAACTAACAAGAAAGCTGACTTGATACTCATCACAATCACAGAAAAAAAAATTGTATTGTAGGCTCATTTTTAATTAAATCGTTGTTGCCAGAAAAAATTTGAAACGAATTTCAATCAACAAAAACGCGGATTCAATCAAATTTTTGATTGAAATTCCTCCAATTAAAAAAATTGTTATACCAATCATCAAATTTTAGGTTATTGATTGAAAATTTTTTCAATCAAACATTTTTTAGATTTTGATCAAAAATTTGATAAATTTTTTTTAAAGTCAATCAAAATAATGATTGATTTAACAAATTAATTGCAAGCTTATAACAAAATTATCAAAAAATTCATCTTTTTTGCTTTCCTATATGTTGCCAACAATAAAAAAAGTAAAGCCCTATTATTGTGTATATTTTTGAATTAATCTATTCAAATAAAATAAATTAAAGCAAAAATAAAATCTGGTTTGTTGAAAATTTTAACAAAAAATAACAAAAATTTTAATCAAAATATTGATTGGCTCATTTAAATTTTGTTGATCAATAGATTTAATTGAAAATAATTTTTTGTGTGTGTATTAAAAAACAATTTAATTGTGTTGTAAACAAAATGTCTGTACTTGTTTGAATATCATTCTGTATCAAATTCGGTTTGCATGTGTTCACTAGCTGCCGAGTTAAAGCATTTTGTAATTTGAGGTTATGTCAAATGTACCAAACTTTTCGAGATGCTCTTGGATTTCCGTTATTAACTTTTGAACCGCTTAACCGATATCGCTCACAAACAAATATCTATGTTACAGTAGAGCGGTTCGGGAAAATTTTTATTCTACTAGGCCTAAAATTTATGTGGTAAAAATGTAAGGCTAATCGGATTAAATTAACTCTTGGCGCCCAGCGATCAAAGTTTTTAATTTTTAAAAATTAAAAAAAAAAAAAACAAGTAAGAAAATTGTAGTCGGTCAAGACCGACCATATAATACCCTACACCAGTGTTTGCTGGAAAATGGGTCCCAAGTCCAAATATGGACCCATTGGATCTATACTTGGCACGGTCTTTTGTTATTGTATAAAATACACGCAAACCAAATTCGATTGAAAGCGGCAGGTATTTGTGGCCAATAGGCCGATTTATCAGAATATCGGACGAAATTTGTATAGGGGACCAAGAACAGTCTGATTATAATCAGATTAAATGAAGGAACAGCAAACACAATTTTAATAAAATATCTCCCCATTTTCAAATATTTTTAGAGAGTTATATGAATATAGGGAGGTGGATTGAAGGGGGCGCTATTAGTAAAAATTAGCCGATCCTGTTGAAATTTAAGGTGTTGATAAATGAATATAAATTTCATTTTCCTGTCAAATTTCAAAAGGAAACATCCATTTTAACAGATATTAGGGGAATTTAAGCCAAATTTTAAGGGGGCTAGGTCTAAGCATGGACCCCTTTTTTCCAGTTTCAATTGGCTTCGTCCTTGGGCAAAAAAAGCTTAATTTTCAAATTTAAGCCAAATATATTGATAATTGCGACCTTTATCGTGTATACAACGTTTAGATGGACATACAGACGGACGGACAGAAATCGCCAAACCGACTCAAAAAGTAAGTTTGAGTTGATCGGTATACTTGGATATGGGTCCAGGATAGTGTGGCCCATCAATATATGGAAAAATACCATGTATAACTCACAACTGAACGTACCTCAAAATATGATAGATGGCATCGTAATGAACAATTTGCGCCAAATTTCAGCACCCTACAACGATTGGAAGGGGATGCTAACTTATCATAAGTGTTTGCAACCTCCAAAGAAATCTTAAAATTTTTTTCATTGGAATCTTAAAAATAACCACATGGAAGGCTAGCGTGACAAGAGCACATAATTCACATGTGGCCATTTTATCCCAAAATTGTCCTTAAACAAAAAAAAAAATACATAATAAAAAAAGCGGAACACTGCATTTCACTTAAACCGCTGTAACTCAAAAACTATGCGGACCATTAAGTTGCGATAAAGTTCATTTGAAAGGTAATACAAATATCTTTAATTTCAGTATAATATCAAAAAATTTTTTTTTGATTTTTTCCTAATCGAAACTAAAATGTCCTTATTGTCCTTTGTAGGCAACCTTAGGGCAAAATGGCCATATGTGACTTATTTGCTCTTGTAACGATACCATTCCATGTAGTAATTTTTAGGATTGCAAATTTTTTTTTTTTTTGATTTCTTCAGAGGTTGCAAACACATGAGATCAGTTAGCACCCCCTTGTAATCGTCGTAGGGTGCTGCAATTTGGCTTAAAATATTAGTTACGATACCATCTTTCATTTTTTAAGGTACGTTGACCTATAGCGAAGCAAAAGGAATTTTGGGCCACCCTAGTCTAGGACCAATATTTTGAGGAAGTTACACACTCATGATATACCACAGAGTGGTGTAGGGTATAAATATATCTTGTGATGCGTTGATACGATTATATAAAAAAACAAGTAAGAAAGTTATTGTCGGTCAAGACCGACCATATGATACCCTACACCAGTGTTTTCCGGAAAATGGGTCCCAAGTCCAAACTTGGACCGATTGGATCTGTCTTTTGTTAGATCTTTATTTAGTGTAGAAAACACACACAGATCAAATTTTAGTGGAATTGGTTTATTTTTTGTCAATAGATCGATTAACTGAATATCGGTCGAAATTTTTTTATGAGGGACTAAGTCCAGAAATTCTCCAAACATATTCCGATTTGATTAGGTTACTAAAGTACACGTTTAACACCTAAAAATAAAATTTTTATCAAATATTTCCACTTTTATGAATTTTGAGGGAATTATGTGAATATCGGGAGGGTGGTTTGTATGGGGACTACCAGAAGGACTGATTCCTTTAAAATTTTAAATGGTGATTCGTGCATACAAAATTTGATTACCCGCTAAATTTCATAGCGATATCTTTTATAATACTGTTATTAGAGTCATTTAAGCCGAATCTAAAGGGGGCGTTTGTATGGGGGCTAGGGGTTAACATGGACCGGTTTTTTTCTACGATCAAAAATTTTTTTTAAACTTGGTAACTGTTTTTTGCATGTATGTTTAAGAATTTTTAAGGAAAAAAAGTTCACAATTTCTTTCCCTTGACTTTTTTCATAGAGCTTCCCAGTCGGCAAAAACAACCATCCCTGACATACTGCTGACTCTCCCTTTATAAAATTGCTGACATCTTCATACAATTTTTCAAAATGGCATGAATGATTTTTTTCAAAAATCAGCAGTTGGTCAGCGGTTGTTTAAACGAGTTGTTGGTGGCCGCCGATACTAGCGGACACTGCTAACCAACTGCTGACATGTCATTGGTGACATTTTGAAAAACTGAATGAAGATGTCAGCGATCTTATAAGGGGAGAGTCAGCAGTATGTCAGGGGTGATTTTATTTTGCCAACTAAGTTGAGACAAACCTTTCATTTAAACTTATCTTGAGCGAAATCCGATCATTTTAAAATAGGTCAAACGGTTTTCGAGATAACGCTATTTAAAATTTGCATTACGCTTGTTCAAGAAAATTTCTTGCTCAAAATTAATAAACTTAATTTAAGCCAAATCAGACCATTTTAACCCATTTTACCTTTCGATCAAAGTGTTGGATTTTTGGAAAATTTCTACCAAAATTTTGGATTTTTGAAAAATTAAAATAAAAAAAAAAAAATATCTCAAGATACATAATTTTTATTAACTTTGGCATGCTGATTTAGCATTGCTGAATGCTAATATCAAAAAAATTTCTGAAATCAGTCAGTCAATCAGTTTTCGAGATACCGCCATTTGAAATTTGTCAAAAAATTTCCAAAAATGGGGATTTTTTCCTGGGGAAAATAGAAATAATACAAAGTTTTTATTTTAATCTCAGATTTTTCTAGTGAAACAAATATTTATTTTGGACGCCAATCATTGCGCTATCATAACTCTACTATTTATAGCCACAAAACTCTAAGCAGAAAAAAAAACTAAAAGCGCAGGCGGGTATTATTAAAAACGCATTAGAAACTACCAGTTAAGCAGTTGATTTTGTTTCATATAATTTTCACTACTTCTTCCTCTACAGAAAATTTCAAACCATGATGATTAGAGAGTACTAAAAATAAAAATTTTAAAAACAAAGTATGAAAAATAAAAGAAGATGCGCAGACAAATTTTTATATAAAACAAGCAAGAAAATTTTAGTTGGTCAAGACCGATCATATGATACCCTACATAAGGGTTTTCCGGAAAATGGATCCCAAGTCTAAACATGGACCGATTGGATCTATCTTTCGTTAGATCTTTATTAGTGTAGAAAACACGCAAATAAGTCAATTCCTTTTTAAGTGGAATTGTATTATTTTTGTTGACAATAGACCGATTTTTATATGGGTGGGGACTAGGTCCAAAAATGGTCCAATTATATTGAGATTCGATATGGTTACCAAAGTCTTCGTTTCAACGTTAAACGCATTGAACACCTACACCAAAATATTTCCTATTTTCATATTGAAAGATTTATGTGAACTTCGGGAGGGTCGTTTGTATAGGACAATAAAAAGAACTCGTCCGATTCCTTAAAAATTTGGAACGATTGTTTGTGAATACAAAATACGATTAGCTAATACATGTGAAAAGGAAACCTATCATTAGTCCCAAATGGGAGCTTCATAGGTGTAAACATGAACCGATTTTTCCAATTTCAAACGGCTTCTGTCTTGGGCCAAAAAAAGCTTAAATTTTAAATTTCAGCTAAATCGGTTGATAAGTGCGAACTGTTTCTTGCACAGAATTTTACATGGACAGACGGACGTAGCTTAATCGACTCAAACAGTGATTCTGAGTTGGTCGGTATGCTTGAGAGTGGGTCTAGGACCAATATTTCTGGTAGTTACAAACATCAGCACAAAGTCATTATACCCTGTAACACAGAATGGTGTAAGCCCATCACCACTCTGTGTAGGGTATAAAAATACTACAAACATCATAGAGGGCATGTAGCATTTTATAGCGTTGAAATTTTGCTGGATTTATACTTTGAGATTACAGTCAAAACGACACAAAAATTATGTGTAATAAAAACATGGACAAAACGCACACAGAGTTGCCAGATTTTTGGCATAATATAGTCAACTTAAAATTTGTTTATCCCCAAAAATTTTGAAAACAAAGTTTTAATCCATTTTTTTTACAAACATACGATTTCAAAAATTTTTCATCGCTAATTACACCGCTCAACAAATCTAAGGTTTTTGACTTCGGTTTGAAGTTTGATAAACATTATCCAAGATTTTGACTCGCTAATTTCAAACCTATGCTCCAAATATGTCCACCACTTCTAGAATTTAAATTATTCGCGGTTAAAAATGCGATAATATGCGATTTTTGGCTTTTTTGAAAGCCCGCAGCCATTTAGAGGAATAAAAAGACTACTTACATTTTTTTTAAATTCATTTTAGCAAAATTTTAATGAATTTGAAAATTCCGTGTCATCCCCATAAAATCCCCAAATAAAAATTTTCATTCTCCATTCTCAAAATAAATTTCTAATTGCGAACAAATTTCTAAATTTTATGACAAATCCTTTAAACTGGCAACTCTTACCGAACAACAACGTAAACAAAAAAAATCTCAATCCTAAATTAAAACCGGGATAAAAAAAATCTACACAAAACAAAAACAATTAAGTCAAAGTGATTATAATGATACTATAACAATGATATGTATACATTCACTCTTCATAATAGTCCATGAAAAAAGAAACACAACAACACAATATGATAAAGATAAATCGCTTTCGCTCTGAAATGGAAATGGATTTAAGAAAAAAAAAAAAAATTTTTGTAGTTAACCTGTAACAACAGCGGTGTTTATAAAGTAGTAGATCAGGGTATTAAAAGAATAAATTTATTAATTAATTCATTAATCGACTCAGAATCAGTTTTAGAGACGATTTAGCGATGCCCGCACAGAAATAAATATTTGTGAATAAACAAAACGCATTCGTGATCTCTCTTTATTCCATCGCTCTTGTCAGAGCAAAGTGACATAATAAACATAATATGTACATTCATATAAAAATAAATAATGTAAAATACAAAAAAATAAAAATTCAACTACATGCAGGGCTTCACTTAAAGTGGTTCCTATTCGTGATATAAATGAAAAAAAAAAAAAAAAAACAATGAAAGTGTATTTTTCTACCTTGTTTACCACAATTACGTAAACTAAAGAAAAGGTAAGTAACGGTTACACGTGACTTACCAAAAAATTGTGATAGCTATTCTTTCAAGTGCACTGATCGATTCAGAATCACTTTTTGAGTTGATTTAGCGATGTCCGTCCGTCCGTTCATGTAAACCTTGTGCGAAAAATACATTTTTTAACCGATTTGTTTGAAATTAAACTTAAACTTCTCCCATACAAACATCCCCTTTAAATATGGGTCAAATTACCCTTACAACCACACGGTACAATGGACTATTTTAAGTCTGAGCGCCATGGACTTGCCTATAGAATTTCCTTATTTTAGGCTTGTACAACCCACCCTCAACTCAAAAAACCTTACAACCGTATTTTAATAGGTATGTTGTGTATTCATAAATCACTATTCCAAATTTTAAAGGAATCGAACCAGTTCTTTTTGTAGTCCCCATACAAACCACCCTCCCGATATTCACATCAATCTCTAAAATTTCTTGAAAATAGAAAATATCAAATCAGATTATAATCACACCCTTTTTGGACTTATAGTGCATTTACACTGGTCCTCGAAGCTAGCTTAAAGTAGATTGTGGCTCCAATCCAGTTTCAATCTATTAGATTGCCCATACAAATTTATTTTTTCAATCTTGTAGTTTAGACTCTAATCGGCAAACGCAATCTGGTAAAGTTAGATACAACTCTGTATTTCAATTATTTGCATTTTCCAATACTGAAAAACACCGACACACAGCCTGCCGTTTTGATGACGCCGCTAAGTATGTTTATGCCGCCGTCATTGTTTTTTGTAAACGCCGTCACTTTCCTTCTTAATCATACGACGACTCATTACCGTCGCTGTCTTTTGATGCAGTCACACACATTTATTACCAACTTGTTGTTATAAATGCCAATCTTAATCTTCTCAAATATAAAAAATGCCAATGTAAACGGTACAGATTGCAAAGTAGATTAAAATCGTAATTTACTAGATTAGAAATCCAATGTAAACGCACTATTAGGCACTATACAAAATTTTTTCCAGATATTCACTTAAAGCGAGTTTTTGGAAACAAATAAAAAAATAGAATTGTAGTGTTGGAAACTGTAAAAAATTTTTCTGTAGAAAACCGATATTTAAAATCCTACTGATGATAACACTAACTGGAGAGTTTGTAACCGGTATAGGAATACCAGAAAAGTCTATAATTTTTTAAATTTTTTCAACTTGAACCCTTATAAAAAAGCATATTTCACTCAAATTTTGATAAGAGATAGACCCACGTTTGAACTTGGGACATATTTTCCGGGAAACACTGGTGTAGGTTATTATATGGTCGGTCTTGACCACCTACAACTTTCTTGTTTTTTTTTTTGTCATTTTTGCAATTTTTGCTTATTTGTGCTTATTTTCCATTTATTGGCTCTTTTTTATCTATTTTCTATAGAAAATTTTCTATAGAAAACTCTATAGCTATCGATATATCGATAACAGAAAAAATTCTATAGTATTCTATAGTTATCGATATATCGATAAAAGAAAAATTTCTATAGTTATCAATATATCGATAACAAAAAATTTTCTATAGAAAATTATAGTTGGCGATATATCGATAACAGATATATCGATAACAGAAAATTTTCTATAGAAAATTCTAGTTATCGATATATCGATAACAGAAAATTTCTATTGAAAATTCTATAGTTATCGATATATTGATAACAGAAAAATTTCAATATAAAATTCTATAGTTATCGATATATCGATAACAGAGAATTTTCTATAGAAAATTCTAGAGTTATATCAATAAAAAAAATTTTTTTATAGAAAATTCGATAACTATATCGATAAAAGAAAATTTTCTGTAAAAAATTCTAGAGTTATCGATATATCGACAACGGAAAATTTTCTATAGAAAATTCTTAAGTTATCGATATATCGAAACAGAAAAATTTACATAAAAAATTCTATAGTTATCGATATATCGATAACAGAAAATTTTCTGTAGAAAATTCTATAGTTATCGATATATTCTATAGTTAACAGAAAAATTTCTATAGAAAATTCTATAGTTATCGATATATCGATAAAAGAAAAATTTCTATAGTTATCGATATATCGATAACAAAAAAATGTCTATAGAAATTTCTAGTTATCGATATATCGATAACAGAAAACTATTAAATTCTACAGTAATCGATATATGTATAACAGAAAATTGTCAATTGAAAATTTTAGAGTTATATCGATAACAAAAAATTTTCTATAGACAATTCTGTAGTTATCGATAACAGAGAATTTTCTGTAGATAATTCTAGAGTTATCGATATATCGACAATAGAAAATTTTCTGTAGAAAATTCTAAAGTTATCGATATATCGAAAACAGAAAAATTTCTATAGAAAATTCTATCTATTTTATAGTTATCGATATATCGATAAAAGAAAAATTTCTATAGTTATCAATATATCGATAACAAAAAATTTTCTATAGAAAATTCTAGTTGGCGATATATCGATAACAGATATATCGATAACAGAAAATTTTCTATAGAAAATTCTAGTTATCGATATATCGATAACAGAAAATTTTCTATAAAAAATTTTATAGTTATCGATATATCGATAACAGAAAATTTTGTATAGAAAATTCTCAATTTATCGATAACAGAAAATTTTCTATTGAAAATTTTAAAGTTATCGATATATCGATAACAGAAAATTTTCAATAGAAAATTCTACAATTATCGATATATCAATAACAGAAAATTTTCTATATACAATTATCGATACATCGATAACAGAAAATTTTCTATAGAAAATTTTATAGTTATCGATAACAGAGAATTTTCTAGGGAAAATTCTATAGTTATCGATACATCGATAACTGAGAATTTTTAAAGAGAATTCTATAGTTATCGATATATCGATAAAAGAAAAATTTCTGTAGAAAATTCTATAGTTATCGATATATCGATAACAGAAAAATTTCTATAGTTCTCGATATATCGATAACAGAAAATTTTCTATCGAAAATTCTATAGTTATCGATATATCGATAACAGAAAAATTTCTATAGAAAATTCTATAGTTATCGATATATCGATAACAGAGAATATTCTATAGAAAATTTTAGAGTTGTATCGATAACAGAAAATTTTCTATAGAAAATTCTATAGTTATCGATAACAGAAAATTTTGTGTAAAAACTCTAGAGTTATCGATATATCGACAATTTTCTATAAAAAATTCTACTTATCGATATATCGATAACAGAAAATTTTCTATAGAAAATTGTAGTTATCGATATGTCGATATATATCGATAACAGAAAATTTTCTATAGAAAATTCTAGTTATCGATATGTCGATAACAGAAAATTTTCTATTGAAAATTCTATAGTTATCGATATATCGATAACAGAAAAATTTCAATAGAAGATTCTATAGTTATCGACATATCGATAACAGAAAATTTTCTATAGAAAATTTTATAGTTATCGGTATATTGATAACAGAAAATTTTCTATAGAAAATTCTATAGTTATCGATAACAGAAAATTTTCTGTTAAAAAATTCTAGAGTTATCGATATATCGACAACAGAAAATTTTCTATAAAAAATTCTACAGTTATCGATATATCGATAACAGAAAATTTTTTATAGAAAATTCTATAGTTATCGATGTATTGATAACAAAAAATTTTCTAAAGAAAATTCTATAGTTATCGATGTATCGATAACAGAAAATTTTCTGTAAAAAATTCTAGAGTTATCGATATATCGACAACAGAAAATTTTCTATAGAAAATTCTATATTTATCGATATATCGATAACAGAAAAATTTCTATAGAAAATTCTATAGTTATCGAAATATCGATAATAGTTTTCGATATATCTGTAGAAAATTCTATAGTTTTCGATATAGTGATAACAGAAAAATAGTTATCGATAACAGAAAATTTTCTATAGAAAACTCTATAGTTATCGATATATCGATAACAGAAAAATTTATATAGAAAATTCTATAGTTATCGATATATCGATAACAGAAAATATTCTATAGAAATTTCTATAGTTATCGATATATCGATAACAGAAAAATTTCTATACTTATCGATAACAGAAAAAATTTAACAGATATTTTTTTTTTTTTTTTTTGACTTAACCAACACTCAGTAAAAAATTCTACAGTTATCGATATATCTACAACTGAAAATTCTACATAGAAAATTCTACAGTTATCGATATATCGACAACTGAACATTTTCTATAGAAAATTCTACAGTTATCGGTATATCGACAACAGAAAATTTTCTATAGAAAATTCTATAGTTTTCGATGTACCGATAACAGAATAATTTCTATAGAAAATTCTATAGTTATCGATATATCCATAACAGAAAATTTTCTATAGAAAATTTTATAGTCGATATATCTACAACTGAAAATTCTACATAGAAAATTTTACAGTTATCGATATATCGACAACTGAACATTTTCTATAGAAAATTCTACAGTTATCGGTATATCGATAACAGAAATTTTTTTATAGAAAATTCTATAGTTATCGATATATCGATAACAGAAAACTTTCTATAGAAAATTCTATAGTTATCGAAAAAAAAAAATTCTATAGTTAACAAAAAATTTTTTATAGAAAATTCTATAGTTATCGATATATCGATAATTTTCTATAGAAAATTTTATAGTTATCGTTATATCGATAACAGAAAAATTTTTATAGAAAATTCTATAGTTATCGATATATCGATAACAGAAAATTTTCTATTGTTATCGATTGTTATCGATATATCGATAACAGAAAATTTTCTATAGAAAATTTTATAGTTATCGATATATCGATAACAGAAATTTTTTTATAGAAAATTCTATAGTTATCGATATATCGATAACAGAAAATTTTCTATAGAAAATTCTATAGGTATCGATATATCGATAACAGAAAACTTTCTATCGAAAATTTTATAGTTATCGATATATCGATGACAGAAAATTTTCTATAGAAAATTCTATAGTTATCGAAATATCGATAACAGAAAATTTTCTATAGAAAATCTTATAGTTATCGATATATCGATAACAGAAAATTTTTTATAGAAAATTCTATAGTTATCGATATATCGATAAAACAAAATATTCTATAGACAATTCTATAGTTATCGATATATCGATAACAGAAAATTTTGTATAGAAAATTCTATAGTTATTGATATATTGATAACAGATAAATGTCTATCGAAAATTCTAGAGTTATCGATATCGATAACAGAAAATTTTCCACAGGATACTTTACAGTTATCGATGTATCGATGACAAAAGAAAATTCTATAGTTATCGATATATCGACAACAGAAATTTTTCTCTGGTAAATTCTATAGTTATCGATGTATCGATAACAGAAAAATTTCTGTATAAAATTCCTTAGTTATCGACATATCGATAATCTATAGAACATTTTACAACAGAAAATTTTCTATAGTAAATACTATAGTTATCGATGTACCGAAAACAGAAAAATTTCTATAGAAAATTCTATAGTTATCGATATATCGAAATTTTACAGTTATCGACAAATCAACCACAGAAAATTTTCCATAGAAAATTCTACAATTATCGATATATCGACAACAGAAACTTTTCTATAGACAATTCTACAGCTACAGAACACTTTACAGTTATCGATGTATCGATGACAGAAAATTTTAAAAGAAAATTCTATAGTTATCGATATATCGATAACAGAAAATTTTCCTTAGAAAATTCTATAGTTATCGATATATCGATAACAGAAAAATTTCTATAGAAAATTCTATAGTTATCGACAACAGAAAATTTTCTATAGAAAATTCTACAGTTATCGAAAAAACGACAATAGAAAGTTCTACAGTTGTTCATATATCGACAACAGAAAATTTTCTTTAGAAAATTCTACAGTTATCGATAAATCGGCAACAAAAAGTTTTCTATAGAAGATTCTAATATTATCGATAAGTCGACAACAAAAAATTTTCTATAGAATATTTTACAATTATTGATGTATCGACAACTGAAAATTTTTTATAAAGAATTTCAATATATCGATTACAGAAAATTTTCTATTTTACAGTTATCGATATTTCTATAACAAACAATAAAATTTTCTTTTATAACAAAGTATTTTAGTATCTAAGAAAGTAAAATCATTCAGAACTTGAAATCATTTTCTAAAGAAACAATTATTTTGAGAAATTTTTTATTGGTCCTTCGAGCTGGTTGTTTAAGAAAATTAAATTGTTTTAAAATCATTCAAAATTTTAAAAATTTTCTAAATCATTTTTTTTTTTTTTTAATATAAGATTTGTTTAATAAAAATGAGTATATTTAAATCTGAGAATTTTTAATTGGTCCTTCGAGCCGGACTTTAAAATAATTCATTCTTCTGTGAATTGAAAAGAAACCATAATTTTAAATCACTTTCAAATTAAAGTTTTTTATAATCCTCGGCAGCGGTGGTATATATTACACTAACATTATTAAACATCCGCTTAAGTTTAGTTTGTGTGTGTCTGTATTTGTGAAGAATTAAAGTTTGAGCGGTTTTAAACCTGTGATCTTTATGATGATTATTGATGAGTTGGTGAGCTTGTGAGGAAATGCCCCTTAGGCTTGATGACAATGCATATCCTTTAATATTTTTTTTTTTTATTTGCGGAGATTTTTTTTTTAACACTGATGCATTTTAAATTATGACGCCACTTAACATTTTATGATGGCCTTCTAAATTGTACAAACCGGGAGGAGGAAAACGGAATGAAAAAGATCTTAGCAATTTTTTTTTTTTTTTTAGTTTTTGTTCTCTTTGAGGTTTCTTTTAATGTTTAAGCCTCCAAAAAGCTAGGGCGTTAATGATCCATGCTGTGCGTTTATTATTTGCCATATTTTCCTTTTTTTTCTTTTTTGTTTGGCTGATTTCTTTGTAATTCTTTATGAGTTTGAATACGTTTTTTTTTTTTGCTTTTTTTGCCGCGAATGCGTGTGGTTTTTCAGATGTTGGCTCATTTGTCTACTTCACCAGTTATGTCCTCCCCTTAAAAGAAAACTGGCAAAATAATAGTAGTATTTTTTGTTTGTAGCTTCATTCAGTCATCATATTTATATTCATCTCAAAACCATTCTGTCCATTCAGTGTTTTGTGTTTATGGTGAAGTTAAGTCTCCGGCTTTGCAGCCTTAAGTCAAGTGATATTTAAATACTCAAGTATTAATTGTTACTACTTTGCTTAAGTCATACTTGTATACTACTCGTATTCAGAAGTATTTAGTTGGGACTGTCCGTCCGTCCGTCCATCCAGTATTCATATTTTATGTTGATATTTTTTTTTGTTTTTTAATTTTTTAAAATTTTTCTTTACAAATGATCATGTTGTCGTCATTAGGTGTAGATGAAATTTATCTTTTTCTGTTTTTTTTTTTTCTTTTACAACCAACTGACTTTAAAGAAACTCCGTTTTAATACTTGGCTTGTTACTTAATTGATATAGGAAATTTAATATTTAATTATTTTTTTTTTTAACATTACACTGAAGTAAAAATAAACGAAGTTATTAAAAACCCAGCTTAAAATTACACTTTACTGAAAGAACATTTTCTATTCAGAAAATATGTCTCAGACTCTTAGGTAAGACATTTATCTGAGAATTGAAGTTGAAAATTTTCTATAAAAAATTATATGGCTGGATCCAACGATATGTCGATAAAATACAATTTTCTATAAAAAATCAAAAGTTATCGATATATCGATAACAAAAAAAAATTATTTGTCGAAAATAAAAGTTTGAAAATGTTGTTCTCGATACATCGATAACTGTAGAATTTTCTATTGCAAATTTTCAGTTTTCGATAAAACTAGAATTTTCTATAGTGCATTTTCTGTCATCGATATATCGATAGCTATAAATTTTTTTTTTTTAGAAAACTTGCTGTTATTGACATATAAATAATTATAGAATTTTCGATAGATAACTATAGAATTTTCGATAGAACATTTTCTGTTATCCATATATTGATAACCATTGAGCTTTCTATAAAAGAGTTTCTTATGTCGACATATCGATAACTATAGATTTTCTATAGACAATTTTCTGTTTACGATACATTGATAAAATTTTCTGTTATCGACATATCGATAATTATAGAATTTTCTATTGAAATTTTTCTGTTATCTTTATATTGATAACTGTAAAATTTTCTATATAAAGTTTTCTGTTATCGATATATTGATAACTGTAGAATTTTCTACATACAATATTCTGTTATCGATTATCGATAATTATAGAATTTTCTATTGACATTTTTCTGTTATCGATATATTGATAACTGTAGAATTTTCTATAGAAAGTTTTCTGTTATCGATATACCGATAACTATAGAATTTTCAATAGAAAATTTTCAGTTATCGATAATTATAGAATTTTCGAATGAAAACTTTCTGTTTTCGTTATATCGATTACTATAGAATTTTCTATAGAAAATTTTCTGTTATCGATAGTTATAGAATTTTCTATTTTTATCGATATATTGATAACTGAAGAATTTCTATAGAAAGTTTTCTGTTATCGATATACCGATAACTATACAATTTTCTGCTATCGATAATTATAGAATTTTCTAATGAAAATTTTCTGTTATCGATATACCGATAACTATAGAATTTTCTGTAGGAAATTTTCTGTTATCGATAACGGAATGTAAAAAAATTTTTTATAGAAATTTCTATAGAAAATATTCTGTTATCGAAAATTTTGTAAAAAAATTTATAGTTATCGTTATACCAATTACAGAAAATTATCTAAAAAAAAATTCTATAGTTATAAAAATATCGATAACAGAAAAATATCTTTAGAATTTTATTTTTGTCGATCACAACAATTTTTTTCTAGAAAATTCTATTAGTAATCGATACATTGATAAAAGAGAAGTTTCAATAAAAAATTCTGTAGTTATCGATATTTTTCTACAGAAATTCAATATTTATCGATAAAAATAATATTTTCTATAGAAAATTCCATAGTTATCGATAAAAGGAACTTTTCTGTAAAAAATTCTATAGTTATCGATAGCAGAATTTTTTAAGAAAATTCTAGTTATCGACAGCAAAACTTTTGTATAGAAAATTCCGTAGTTATCAATACAACCATAACACAACATTTTTTATAGAAAATTCTATAAAGAAATTCTGTAAAAAATTCTATAGTAATCGATACATCAATAACAAATAAAATTTTACTGAAAATTATGTAGTTATCAATATATTGATGACAGAAATATTTCGATTGAAAGTTCTATAGTTATGGATGTATCGAAAACGGAAAATTTTCTATAAAAAATTTTATAGTTATCGACAACAGAAAAATGTTTATAGTTATCGATAACATTTTTCAATTTTATTTGATTTTTTCTGTAATTATAGATCGAGCACGGGCTCTAATTATATTTGTTATAAGGGTTCAAGTTGAAAAAATGCAGAAGAAAAATTGAATTTCTAAAAATTATAGACATTTCTGGTATTTCCTATACCGGTTTCAAACACCCCAGTTAGTGTCATCTTCAGTAGGATTTTAAATGTCGGTTTGTCTTGTTAATGAAAACTGTTTTTTATATATGTGAATATTTATAGTTTCTACAGAATAAATTTTGACAGTTTCCAACACTACAATTCTATTTCTAGCAATCTCAACCTCACCTCATACTTTCTTTCAACTTTTTTGTCTCTTACATTATTTCGCAAGGGTTACCAACATGATCTGGAATTGCAGACACAAATGAAGGAATTTGCATTTTCTGTTCCGGACAGAAATTTTATAGTAATCGATATCTGATAATAGACAATTTTTTTGAGAAAATTCTATAGTTATCAATATATAATACAAAATTTTCTGTGAAAGTCTATAGTTATTAGGGCTGTCAAACGGGATCGGTTTTTTAAAATCCCGGGATTCGGGATTTGAAAATCGAAATCCCGGGATCCCGGGATTTTTCGGGACCACGGGATTTTTCGGGATCCCGGGATTTTCGGGATTCCGGGATTAAATTTCTTTAATTATACAAGTAAAAAAATAGTAGACTCCTTATGTTTCAGTTTTATTGTGCATATTAAGGGGGCTACTGTGGGTTAGTTGGTAGCGAGCTAGCCTATTAAGCAGTAAGTTATGAGTTTGATTCCCACGAAAACCCTTGGGTCGATTTCGCTACAACGAAATTATTTAAAAAAGTATTTCTAATTATTCTGATTGTTATTTAAAGGCAATTCAAAAATTAAGTATACGCCACTTATGCAGTTTTCAAGTAATTATTATTATTAAATATTTACTAAAGAACTAAAAAAGCCTTGAGGGGTTTGTTATGGAAAATTACAACTTTTATTTGCTTTTGGTTTCATCCCATTCCGATTTTGTTTCTTGCACTGCATAATTTTGACGCCCTATGTTCTTCGTGAACAATTTATTTAAGTATTTTTATGTTACATCGCTGTATCTATATTGTATTTAAATAAATAAAGGACATATATATATACTGCATAATTTTAAAACTAATTTAAAGAAAATTTAAAATAATAAAAACATTTAAAGGAGAAAAGTAATAATATAATTCATTAGACTTGCTTTTTTTTGTATAAAAAATGTTTTCTTCCAATTTTGAACGTCCGGGAAAATTTTTAAAAATATTTAAATTGTTTTCTCCTACGCCTAAAACTTATGTGGTACAAATTTGAGGCCAAATTGATTAAATTTGCCCGTGGCTCCCTTCGATCAAAGTTTCGGTTTTTTAGAAAATTTTCGCCAAAACCTGCAAACTTTGGTCAAAATGGCTTAATGGTTAGTGCGTTGGACTATTATTCAGCAAGCCTGGGTAGAATTCTCAGCTCAGCCAAATTCGTGGCCAGCTACCTTATAAATTAAAAAAAAAAGTTTTAGTTTTAATTTGTTTATGTACCCAGGAAAATTTTTTGGAACAAATTCCTGGTTCAATAGATTCTTGAATATATTCTACGGTAATCACAACAAAATTTCCTATGTAAAATTATTTTTCAAAAAACTACTTGCTCTAAAAAACGATTGCTTTCGGGACAATTTCAAGCAAAAATCATCGATTCTGGAATATTAAGTAGAACCGGTTGCAGGGTAGTTTGATGCGTTCTGGAACCGATTATTTGGAACAGAAAATTTTGCTGGGTAAATGTAACAATAACTGAACAAAGTTGTAGTTTTAAAAATAAATTCTCATACATTTTTAACATTTCAAAAATCCCGGGATTTGAGCTTAAAAATCCCGGGATTCGGGATTCATTTTATTACCAAAATCCCGGGATTTCGGGATTCGGGATTTCGGGATTGACAGCCCTAATAGTTATTGATATATCGATAACTGAAAATTTTGTATAAAAAGTTCTTTAGTTATCGTAACAGAAAATTTTCTATCGAAAATTCTATAGTTATCGATGTATAGGTAACAGAAAATTTTCTATTCAAAAGTTATCGATGAATCTATAGAAAATTCTATTGATATTGATAGCAGAAAATTTTCTATAGCAAATTCTAAGTTATCGAAAGCAGAAATTGTTCTATAGCAAATTTTATAGTTACCGATAACCAAAAATTTTCAGTAGAAAAATCTAAAGTAATCGATATTTGAATAACAGAATAGTTTTTAAAGAAAATTCTATAGTTATCGATAACAGAAAATTTTCTATAGCAAATTCCATAGTTATCGAAAGCAGAAATAGTTCTATAGCAAATTTTATAGTTATCGATAACCAAAAATTTTCAGTGGAAAATTCTAATGTAATCGATATTTGAATAACAGAATAGTTTCTATAGAAAATTCTATAGTTATCGATATATCGAATATAGAATTTTCAATAGAAAATACTATAGTTGTCGATATATCAAAAACAGAAAATTTTCTATAGAAAATTGTTATATAGTTAAAAGACACATTTTCGATAGAAAATTCTATAGTTATTCTAAAGTTTTTGCTGAATATTCTATATTTATTGATAACAGAAAATTTTCTATAAAAATAGTTATAGATATATCGAAAACAACGCCTTTTTGAAATAAAATTCTGTAGTTACTAATATACCCAGGCAGAAAAATACGAATAGAAAAGCGCTGGCAAAGTACCTAAAAAATATTCCAATTGTTACGAAAATTAATAAATTTTAATAAAAAATTTATACTTTGAACGGATTTAAATAGAAAAACATTGGCAAAGCGCTTATAAAGCACTTTTTCGAATTCGTACTACCTTTTACACAAAAAATAAAGTGATTTGCCGAGACTTTTTCTTTGGAACGGTTGGCAGTTTCTGCCTGGGTATTGATGATAGAAAAATATCCACAGAAAATTTTTATGTATCGAAAACAAAAAATTTTCTGTAGAAAATTTTTATGTTATCGATAAAAGAAAAATTTCTATAGAAATGAAATCTCTTCTAGTAAAACCACATCATAGTCGTCGTTGAACTCACTGCTGTTGTGGCGCATCTCGTTGAGGTGCAGTCATAGTTGTTACGAGTGTAACGTGATGTTTCGGACCGCAGGTTCGAATCTCACAGCAGACGAATATAATAAAATGTTCTATATAGAGACAATTTAACAATTTTTTAAATGCTAAACATATAAATATAATAATATAGATGATAACATTAAAATTTTCTATAGAAAATTTTTTGTTTCGATGAGAGAAAAATTTATATAGAAAATGCTATTGTTATCAATACATAGATTGATACAGATTACAGAAAATTTTATCGATATGTCGAAATATCGATAACTATAGAATTATTGAACACTATAGAATGTTCTGTTATCGACATATCGATAAATGTAGAATTTTCTACATAAAATTTTCTGTAATCTGTAGCAATCTATGTATTCATAACAATAGCATTTTCTATAGAAATTTTTCTCTCATCGAAACAAAAAATTTTCTATAGAAAATTTTAATGTTATCATCTATATTATTATATTTATATGTTTAGCATTTGAAAAATTGTTAAATGGTCTCTATATAGAACATTTTATTATATTCGTCTGCTGTGAGATTCGAACCTGCGGTCCGAAACATCACGTTACACTCATAACAACTATGACTGCACCTCAACGAGATGCGCCACAACAGCAGTGAGTTCAACGACGACTATGATGTGGTTTTACTAGAAGAGATTTCATAAACAATGTTGAACAAGCAATATTTCCAGTTATTCCAATTTGTTCGTGTCATTTTTTACAGGGTATGCCACTCGATATTTTCGTCGATAATTTTTTTTTCAAAAAAAAAATTTCCAAAATTTTTTTTTTTTTTTTTGAAAATCGGTTTTTGTTTGCGTTAAGAGATAAAAAAATATGCCATATTTAAAACTAGCAACTTAGCTTCGTGTTTGGAATTTATGCCAAAAAAATGGAATTGAAATCATAGTGTATGGCATTATTTTTAAAACTTGAAATTTTTCATAAACTTTTAATTTAAATTTAAAACAACAAATAAAATCAAATATTTTACATAAAAATTCCTTTAAAATTTAACAACTCCCAATTGGTTTTTCTATAGTAATTTCGTATATAACAAGTTCACTTGTTATACTCTTCGAACGTACACAATTGTTTTTTTCCAAAAGGATGCGTGACAAAATGCCATTTTTAAAAATGATTAGAATTTGTGAGTGAGTAAATTGAGTATAAGTCCATATGACTACTCGTCGTAACATAAACATTTTCTAACAATTTCCATATAGAAAAAACCGCTGCTGAAATTCATGATAGTCAACAGGTATAAAAAGTAAAACCAAAAAAATTAAAATAACAAAAAAAAAAAAGAAAAACTACAAAATACAGAAGTTTGTAAAATATAAAATTCATGCAAAAACACGGTAAAAATTGCATACAAAAATGCATTTCCTTAACAGTTTTTAGGAGACTTTCAAAGGAACACACACAAAAAAAGAAATGTTCTAAAAGCAATGGAGGTTTTTAATATACATACACTAAAGAAACGTGCAAAACGTGACGTGTCAGGACAAATATGGCCGGAAGTGCACAATTGTGCAACTCAGCAATTAGTACTAGAAAACATGAGAGGTGTTATTGAAAAAAACAAAAAAAAAAAAAAGAAACAAAAAACAACAGAAAAAAACTCCACTTTACAACATAAAAATAAATGAAAATTCAACGACTACTACTAGTAGAGGAGTGCTCGTTTAAGGAAAAACATGATACAAATTTTGGCATATTTCCATCAAATTGGTATTGAAGTTGAAGTTTTGAGGAACAGCACTCACTTAAAAAAAGGTGCATTTTTCTTTAACATAAAAATGCATTTTGTATTACACACATGCTTTTTTTTGTTGTTTTTAGAAATTTCCTAAGAAACTGCTAAACAAAAATATGCAGTTTTTTTTAAGTTGGTTGTCATGAAAGGTGGTTTTAAACACCCTCCCCAAAAACAAAAAAACCGACCAAATCGTAGCAAGAAGTATGCATAAAAAATGCAGGTGCATTTTTTATCCTGAAAGACACAAAATAAAATTGAAAGCTTTTTGTTAAGGGGAGTTTTTAAACAAAAACTAAACAGGATTTTGAATATATAAAAATTTGCATTTGAATGAGTTTTATTAATGAAATTGTTAGAAAAAGAAGTACTTACTGACATTGAGAGACATATAAATTTGAAATTGAAATGTAACGCTCGAAATGCATATTAAAATTATAATAATTACACTCAAAAAATTATGTCATTAACTGTTTGTGGTTTATTTAAAAAGTTTTACGTTTTGTCGTTTTTAAAAGAAAAAACATTTGTTTAATGTTTCCTTTTTTTAAATGACTATTTCTGTTCTTTATTTCAAAAATAACAACATAAAAAATAAAGATTTTCATTAGCATTCAATTTTTAAAGTCATTTATTTTTGTTTTGTAAGTAAAAAAAGTGATTCTTCTTTAATTTTTAATGATTTGTGTACGTTATTTTTTTTAAATTGTTGGTATTTTTTTGTAGACAAAAAATTCAAAAAAATATTTATAGAAATTATAAAAATATGTTTGTATCAAGTGACTTTGACACGTTGGGTAAAGTGTTTGGCCAGAATGTAGTTGATTGCGGGATCGATTCCCCAAAAATTTTATTGAAATTTTTTTAAAATAAAATTCAATAAAAAAATTGTAAAAATAACCTACGAAATAATTTATCTTTAGTGTTTTCCTAGAAAACTTTTTGAATTTGTTGGTAAAAATAACAAAACAATCATTAATTTTTAATGTTTTTGTAGGTTATTTTTTTCGAATTTGTTGGTAAAAAAAAAAATGAAAGTGATGTTATTTTTTAATGTTGTAAAAAATAAATGTTGATGTTTTTTAAAACAAATGAATAATTATTGGGATGGTTTTCAAATGTTTTATCACTTGTTTTAAACATGTAATTCATTTGTTTTTGCCTACAAAATATTTTGAGTGTTCACTAGTACACAAACAGGGCCGCTTGAAGGTATGGCGGGGCCCGGGCACACAAGAATTTGGGGCCCCGCTGGAAAGCAAGAGTCGCATGACAAAAAAAAAATTTTTTGTACAAATTAAACTCATGTTTTTATGACAAACTAAAAAAAAATGTTTGAGTACGTATGTTCTAGCTCGAGGTCATTTTTCTTAACTTATAAAAATCATGATATTTGTGTAAAACAATTTGGTTTTAATGAGACTTTTTCTATTTCAGAATCTGAGACTTTTCCCATTCGAAAAATATCTCAGAATCTGAAACTTTTTCTATAAGAAAAATGTCCCAAAATCTGAAATTTTTTCTATACGTAATATGTCTAAGAATCTGTGACAATTTCTTTACGAAAAATGTTTTAGAATCTGAGGATGGTTTTGAGATTTTTTTTATACGAAAAACGTCTTAGATTGGAGATACCTCAATACGAAAGACTTTAAGACTAAGACTTTATTTGCACGCAAGATGTACGAAAAATGTCTCACAAGGAAAGTATCTCAACCCTTATGAACCGATTTGCCTGAAATTTAAAATATATATAAATGAGACCATTTTAAGGTTGGGGTGTCTCGGCTTATCGGCCATATCGGGAATTTAGGGGTTGAAAAAAGGGGTAAAAAATTGGCGGAAAAATCTTTTTTTGGATTTTTCAGCGTTTTCTTTTTAAGAAACTATATGATGTTTCCATATGAGAAGAAAGGTTTTTTAATGCCTATCCAACGGTGGCATAACCTTGTAAAAATTCGGCTTTGTTAAATATTTTTTTCATGAAAATGTATAAATTTTGGGGGGTATTTATATGAAGACATAGAGCTACGATGTCCATATGAATACGAAATAATCTTTATTAAATTTAAGTCGACACGTATTTTTGCTCTAGAGGATATTCCTGTTAGTTCGGGAGTTATCGAAATTTTCCCGGAGGTCCACATTGTTTCATAAGGGGACAACGAAATTTTGAAACACTGATATGGCCGAAAAGTCAAGACACCCCAACCTTAAAATCGTCTCTTTTATATATATTTTAAGTTTCAGGCAAATCGGTTCATAAGGGTTGAGATACTTCCCTTGTCAGAGTGTGAGACTTTTTCTATACGAAATATGTCTCATCATTTGAGACTTTTTCTATGCAAAACATGTCTCGGAATCTACAACTTTTTTTATACGAAATATGTTTTAAAATCTAAGACTTTTTCATTGCGAAAATTGTCTCAGGATCTGATACTTTTTCCATACGAAAAATGTCTCAGAATCTGCTACTTTTTCTTCACGAAAATTGTCTCAGAATTTGAGACATTTTTAACGAAAAATGTCTCACAATCTGAGACTTTTTCTATTCGAAAATTGTCTCAGAATCCGAGATATTTTTCAACAAAAATTTCTCAGAATCTGAGACATTTTCTATACAAAAAATGTCTCAGAATCTGAGACTGTTGTTACGAAAAATTTCTACACCAAAAATGCCTTCAATTATTAAATGGAATCTTCCTGTAAGCGAATTTATTGGCCTGTAGGGGCCCCCGTGAGGTCGGGGGCCTTTTTAAACCGATGTCTTCCGATCGGGATCAAATTTGATAAAAATTACATTTTGTCTGGAAGCCCCCTTATGATGTAGAAATAGGGGTTAGATATAGTCAGGAAAAATTACCCTTATAGGGGCGTTTCTAGGGCAGTTGCGGTTTTTTGCTTTTTATTTTTATTTTTGATTTTTATACCCTCCAACCAAAGTATGGGGGTATACTCACTTTGTCATTCCGTGTGTAACGCATCGAAATATCTGTCTAGGACCCCATAAAGTATGTATATTATTGATCAGTAATCGATTCTAAGACATTCTAGCAATGTCCGTCCGTCCGTCTGTAGAGGACAAAATACAGTCAAAAGTAATAGAAATAGACTTTCGAAGTTAATTTCGGATATGGGCAAAATCGGATTAAGGGGAAAAAAATTCCCCCTTGGAAAACTAAACCAACCTCTGAAAAACATTTTTTTGCAGGGTTTTTTTTTTTACTTTTTTTTAAGCAAATGCAACATTTTTATGTCAGACGAAGCTGAAAACCCTGCATGTGGACCCAGCGGATAAAAAAAAATTAACCCGCCCCTTTTGTGGGCGCGGATATTAAAAATGTATTTTAATAATGACTAATTGGATTAAATAATTGGAAGAATCATAATAAATCCATTTCATAACATCTTTCTCAAGGGGAAGGTGTCCTCCAAAAAGGACGCCCCTGAAATTTTTTTTATGTTTTTTTTTTACATTTGAAGGGTATAAACGATTCGGCACAGCCGAATTTAGCATTCTCACTTGTTTTTTTATACCCTCCAACTACAGTATGGGGGTATACTCACTTTGTCATTCCGTGTGTAACGCATCAAAATATCGGTCTAGGACCCCATAAAGTATATATATTTATGATCAGTGATCGATTCTAAGACATTCTAGCGAAGTCCGTCCGTCCGTCTGTCCGTCTGTAGTTAACACGATACAGTCCAAAATAAAAGAGCTAGACTCCTGAAATTTGGCACCAATATGTCTTATGCTCCTAGGCAGGTTAAGTTCGTAAACGAGCAAAACCGGACCAACCTCTGAAAAATATCACTTTTTTACATGATATTTTGTTTTTTTGTTTAACAAATGCAACATTTTTATACTCCAAGAAGTTCAAAGTCCTGCATTTGGACCCAGAGTATTAGAAAGTGTCGTTTTTTTCGGTCCGACCCCCCTTTTGTGACCGTGGATAAAAAAATGTTTAAATATTGATAAAATTGTATTTCTTTAGCAAAAAAATGAATTTTTAAACATATATTACGAGAGGAAATTTTCCCCCCACAATAACCACTACCGACCCCTTCCCCCCAAAAAAAAATTAAAACGCCCCTGCAATTTATTTTTTAATTTTTTGCACGTTGGAGAGTATAAAAGATTCGGCACAGCCGAATTTAACACTCTTACTTGTTATACCCTCCACTCTAGTGATAGAGGGTATATATAAGTTTGTCATTCCGTTTGTAACACCTCGAAATATTGGTCTAGGACCCCATAAAGTATATATATTCATGATCCTCGATCGATTTTAAGACGATCTAGCGATGTCCGTCCGTCCGTCCGTCCGTCTGTCCGTCTGTCTGTTGAAAACACGCTAACTTTTGAAAGACTTTACGGAGGCTCCTGAAGTTTGGCATATATGTTGGGCATTTACCTAGTCAGGTTGGTATTGCAATCCAGCGAAATCGGTCCAGTGGTTCAAAAGTTATAAGCAAATGAGTGAATTTCGGCAAGGGTTTTTCTGGAATTTACGAGATAAAACACACGGTAACTTTCGAACGGCAATTCTGAGGGTGCTGAAGTGTGGCATATATATTTGTAATTCCTCTGGTCTGGTTCGTTTTGAATTTCAGCCAAATCGGTCCAGCGGTTCAAAAGTTATTAGCAAAACCGTAAATTTCAGATTAGTTTCACCTTAAATTCACGTGTTGAAAACCCGTTAAACATGTTTTAAAAACATTTGAAAGTCAAAAAAATATTTTACAAGGTATTTTTGTCACACGAAAATATTTTTACACTAAAACAAACAAAAAATACACTCAAAAAAAATTTTACACTCAAAAAAAAATAGTAATTTTTTTTTTTCAAAAATTAATAAAAAAAAAGTTTTTTACACAAAATAAAATATTTCTAACCAAAAATTTTATTTTTTTCACGTTAGAAAATTTACTATCACTTAAAAAGGGCATTGTGGAGGGTATTCATAGCTTCGGCCAAGTCGAATTTAACTTTTCTACTTGTTTTTTTTTTAATTTTAAAATTTTTTCACAGGCTATTTCATAGAGCTTGAGACAAACTTTCATTTAAACTTAATTTGAGCCAAATGACAACATTTTAACCCATGGCGTTCTTCGATCAAAGTTTAGAGTTTTTGGTGAAAATTTGATACGAAACCAAAATTGTTTTCTAAGAAAGCAAAATTTTGATTGAATGGCGTCATATGTTAAAATGATCGGATTTGCTTTAATTTATTTTATTGATCAGTGATCGATTCTAAGACATTCTAGCGATGCCCGTCCGTCCGTCCGTCTGTCCGTCTGTCTGTCCGTCTGTCCTTCTGTAGAGGACACGATACAGTCCAAAATAAAAGAGCTAGACTTCCGAAGTTTGGCACAAATATGTCTTATATTTCTAGGCAGGTTCAGTTCGAAAATGGGCAAAATCGGACCAAGGGGAAAAAAGTTCCCCCTTGGAGAACTAAACCAACTTATGAAAAACCGCATTTTTTGCAGGTTTTTTTGTACTTTTGCTAAGCAAATGCAACTTTCTTATCTCATAAAAAGTACAAAATCGCAAGGGGAAGGTGCCCCCTAACGTCTCCCACCAAGCCCCCAAAAAAAAGACGCCCCTGAATTTTTTTTATATTGTTATTTACATTTTGAAGGGTATAAGAGATTCGGCCCCGCCGAATGTAACACTCTCACTTGTTTATTTTTTCTAATTTTTAAAAAAATTCAAAACTTCGATTGCCGGGCTCCACGAATTAATTTAATCCGTTCGGCCTTAAATTTTTACCATATAAGTTTTAGGCTCAGTAAAATAAAATTTTGAAGAACAACTTTTTTGCCATACAAAAAAAGCCGCTCACCCTTAACTCACCCAAATTTTCCTTGATTGATAGTTGCTCAAAATTCCCCAATTATTATAACAATTTGTCTTCATTTATATTTATGTTTAATGAATAATCAATTTGTTTTCTTTTTTGTTTTTATTTTCTTCGTAATTAAATAATTAATTAACACATCCTTTAATACAACCCAGCAAACAAATTGTAATGTAGTATTCAATGAAAGGGCTATGGTAAAACAAAAGTGTAAAGAACTTGATAAAAGTGGGAATTAATAAAATATTTTTTATTTTACTAAACCCATATTTATCATTTCAACTGCACAATGTGGCATGCAGTGAAATTTTTCTTCCTTCAATCATACAGTGCAACATCCAAAATCGGAAAGGGATGAAATCAAAAGCAAATCAAAGTTGATAATTTCCATAACAAACCCCTCAAGCCTTTTTTTTAGTTCAGTGCTAAGTTGTTTTACACGCATTTAAAGTTGGTGATTTTTTATTAAAATTATAATAATAATTATTTGAAAACTGTATAAGCGGCGTATACTTAATTTTGTTATTGCCATTAAATAACAATCATACGCAATGGTGCACAGTGGTTTATTTTTTAAAACTTTGGCTATTCAGTAAGGTAAGGTAAGGTAGGTACTGGACCGATTGCAGCGAAATTCATACCGGTTATAGCTAACATAATTTAGAAATTAAGTTTGGACGCTGGATCCCACATGTCCAATAAGGGCACCAACAGGGGCCCCTAAAGTATGACATATTTAGTATACAAAAACTTTAAGTGCTTTAAAATCACCAACTTTAAATGCGTGTAAAAAAAAATCTAGCACTGACCTAAAAAAAGCCTTGAGGGTTTTGTCATTTGCTTTTGGTTTCATCTCATTCCGATTCATAAAGGTCGATTTTGCACTGTGTTATAAAACTCCTTTTATCTGATTTTATTAAAAAAAACTCCTGAAATTTGCTATTTTACAATTTTTCAAAAGCCTTTTAGTTTTGCTGGGTTATGATTTTTTTTTGTATAATGTGCGTAATATAAATTATTCAATTTTTTGGTTTTTGTATTACAATATCTTTCAACAAATCAAACTTGAATCTTTTCAGTATGTTTATTTTTCTATGTATGAATAAATTTTTATAACTCTATTTTCTAATTATTTTTGTTTTTTTTTTTTTTTCAAATTTACCTGCAGGAACATATCACCATCTAATAGACCATGTTCGAAAGCTCCCAGCTCTCGTGTTCGATAGCCATCATGTGCGTGTATATGAGGTAAGACACTATTACCATTTTCTTCTTTATCCT
This sequence comes from Pegoplata infirma, assembly GCA_963921195.1. Classification (NCBI taxonomy): domain Eukaryota; kingdom Metazoa; phylum Arthropoda; class Insecta; order Diptera; family Anthomyiidae; genus Pegoplata; species Pegoplata infirma. The sequence goes on along the minus strand of OY992536.1, from coordinate 23,945,226 downwards.
TACGCATAACAACTGAAAATATATACAGAAAAAGACAGAGAAAATTTGTAATAAATATAATAATTAATCAAATAAATTTTTAATGAATAATTAGTTGTATTTGATTTTTGGGAAAACAGAAATTTAAGAAAATTTGAAAGTTAAATTTTTTTGAGAAATTAGAAATTTTATAAGATTTGTTTAACTTCGGGATTTAATAGTATTGGGTGGTAATAATAAAATTTTATTAAATGATTTTGATTAATTTTTATTTAAAAATAAAAATTGTTTTATTCGATCTTTAAAATATTATATTATGGGTAGGTTTATTCTAGCTCGAGCGATTGTCATTTAAATTCCTTTACTACTTGTAGTATAGAGTTTTTATATTTGCTAAACAGTCTTAGAGATTAGAGATTAGATTAGAAAAGGCCCTATGCACTGCGACCAATATGATCTTTTGTGCAGCCTAGCAGTTGCCCTATAAGTTAAGGCTTTTAATAAAGCCAAGTATCCTATTAGGCATGGATTCCCATATGTCACTTGGAGCTAATGAATGTCGCCCTAGATGTCGAATTCGTCTGATGCTGAGTCTTGGGCACTCACAAAGGATGTGTTCTGCCGTTTCGGCGTCAGTCTCACAGAATCTACATATTTCAGTGTCCGATAAATTTTTCTTCCTAAGTTGATAGCGAAGATTACAGTGTCCAGTGAGGTAACCAGTTAGAATCCTTAGATCCTTTTTGTCGAGATTCAGTAGTCGTCTAGATACCCCAGGGGATGGAGAGATAAATCTTTTTGCCTGACGCTGTCCAGAACAGTGGTTCCAGTGATTGGCAAATTCAGATTCTCTCCATGATCGTACACTTTCCCTGATATGCCCAATGGACAACCCACAGAAGGGTTCCGGACCGATAAAAGGGCGACTTGCACCACGATTGGCCAAACAGTCTGCCCGTTCGTTGCCCAAGTGCCCCTCATGGCCCGGGACCCAACTGAGAGTAAGTTCATTGTTACGGCCCAGTTCGTTTAGGGAAAGAATACAATCCATGACAAGTTTCGAAGATACAGTCTTAACAATGGAATCTGATAAATTCCGAAACTCGTGTCGGCTAAGTCTAGCAAAAATGACTAACATAAATAAATTTACAACAGAAAAATAATTTTCTTGAAAATTATTTTTTGAAAATATCATAATTTTAATTAGTAAAGGAAAAATAACCTCGAGCATAGAATTAACTCATTCGGTAAATGTAATACTTAAAAGGTCGACTAAAACATTTTTTATTTTTTAATAAAAATTAATCAGAATTTAAAAAATAAGAAAATTTCCGAAAAATGTAAAAGAAATCGGGATAATTAAGAAAATATAAATACGAAAAATTCAAATCATTCTGAACAAGTAGAAAAGGTAAATTCGACTGGGCCAAATCTATGAATACCCTCCACAATGCCCTTTTTAAGTTATAGTTAATTTTTTAACGTGAAAAAATAAAATTTTTGATTAGAAATATTTTATTTTGTGTAAAAAAACCTATTTTACTAATTTTTGAAAAAAAAAAAAATAATTTACAAAATTTTTTTTTGAGTGTAAATTTTTTTTGAGTGTAAAATTTTTTTCGAGTGTATTTTTTTAGTGTAAAAATATTTTTGAGTAACAAAAATGCGTTGTAAAATATTTTTGTGACTTACCAATGTTTTTAAGACATGTTTAACGGGTTTTCAACATGTGGATTTAAGGTGAAGCGAATCGGAAATTTACGGTTTTGCTTAATCGATTTGGCTGAAATTCAATATGAACCAGCTCAGGGTAACGAAAATTATATATGCTAAGCTTCAGCATCCTCAGAATTGCCTTTAGAAAGTTATAGTGTTTTTTATCTCGTAAATTCACGAAAACCCCTTGCCGAAATTCACTCTTTTACTCATAACTTTTGAACCACTGGACCGATTTAGCTGAATTGCAATACCAACCAGACCAGGTAAATGCCCAATATATATACCAAACTTCAGGAGCCTCCGTAAAGTCTTTCAAAAGTTAGCTTGATTTCAACAGACAGACGGACGGACGGACATCGCTAGATCGTCTTAGAATCGAACGAGGATCATGAATATATATACTTTATGGGGTCTTAGACCAATATTTTGAAGTGTTACCAACGGAATGAAAAACTTATATATGTGGCATTGACAAACTTATATATGGGGCATTCGATGCCAAGTCGGACACTTTGAAAAATTTTTTTTTTAGATTTTCCCAATTTGTTTATAGTTTTTAGTACCCTTCAAAAACTCCTTCGTGGTAAATTTTCAGATTTTTTTTAAGACCCGTTCAAAAGATATCGAATTTTTAAAAATTGGTAGTTTGTTCCTTTACTCAAACTTCTTTTCCTCATAACTTCTTCAATAATAGTCCAAATTTCAAAATTTTCGTTTTTTTAAGTACTTTAAAAAAAAAAAAATACCAAAAAATTCTTAAAAGCGCTCTAGTATGCGATTTTTAAGTTTTAAAATTTAAATCTCATTTTTGAAAATGTTTGTACTCTTCGATTTTTTTGAATTTTTTTTGAGTAAAACTTCTATCGATTCTACAAATTTTTTGCCCAGGAGGATCGTGGGATATCGATTATTACTATTTTTTAAAAAAAATGTTTAAAAAAATTTTATTGTAATATTCCAATCTTAAAATCATTTCTACTGCTCCAATGGTGCGTCATAGAGGGGTCATTTATAAGACCGACCCCAATTAATTTTTACGTCTTAACATTTCTTCGGAGCAAACTAATACCCTATCTCCAATTTCTAAGGGGGCTCCCACACAAAACGACATTTTTTAAAATTTGCTCCAACCGCTCTAACTGCCCCAATAGTGCCCTTAGAGCAACAAACTGTATGAACGACCCACAATTTTTTTTAGTCCAAACATGTTTTCTGAACACACCTACCCTCTATCTCTAATTGTTAAGGCGGTCCCCATACAATTATTATATTTTTTGTAAATTTGTTTTATTTAATCAGCTTCTACCGTTCCAATGGTGCCTCCGAGAGGGGTCATTAGTGAGACCGACCCCCATTTATTTTTACCCTACAACATTTTTTTAAAACATACCTACGCCCTATCTCAACTCCCTAAATAGACTTCCATTCAATATTACATTTTTATAAAATTTGCTCCATCTGTTATTTGTATGGGAGCCTACTTAGGGAATGGAGGAAGGGCGTAGGTATGTTTCAAAAAAATGTTGTAGGGTAAAAATAAATGGGGGTCGGTCTTACTAATGACCACTCACACAGTTAGAGCAGTTGGAGCAAATTTTAAACAATGTCGTTTTGTGTGGGAGCCCCCTTAGAAATTGGAGATAGGGTATTAGTTTGTTCCAAAGAAATGTTAAGACGTAAAAATTAATGGGAGTCAGTCTTATAAATGACCCCTCTATAACGCACCATTGGAGCAATAGAAATGATTTAAAGATTGGAAAATTACAATAAATTTTTTTCAAAAAATTTAAAAAAATAGTAATAATCGTTATCCCACGATTCTCCTGGGCAAAAAATTTGTAGAATCAATAGAAGTTTTACACAAAAAAATTTCAAAAAAATCGAAGAGTACAAACATTTTCAAAAATGAGATTTAAATTTTAAAACTTAAAAATCGCATACTAGGGCGCTTTTAAGAATTTTTTGGATTTTTTTTTTAAAAGTACGTAAAAAAAATTTTGAAAAAAAAATTTAAGTTTGGACCATTATTGAAGAAGTTATCAGTAAAAGAAGTTTGAGTAAAGGAACAAACTACCAATTTTTAAAAATTCGATATCTTTTGAACGGGTCATCAAAAAAATCTGAAAATTTACCACGAAGGAGTTTTCGAAGGGTACTAACTACTGTAAACAAATTGGGAAAATCTAAAAAAAAATTTTTTCAAAGTGTCCGATTTGACATGGAATGCCCCATATACTTTAGGGGTCTTAGATCAATATTGTGAGGTGTTACAAATGGAATGACAAACTTATATATACCCTCTATCACTAGAGTGGAGGGTATAAAAATGAGGAAAATTCACAAAAAACAAGAAAAATAAATAAAAATCAGAAAAAATTTGGGAAACTTCAAAAATAAAACAAGAAGAATCTGAAGTCGGAAAGGGTTTTTTTAATTCTTGTAAGGAATTATATGAACGATCTTGATCGTCTATAATTTTTTTTATCAGTTTTATTTGTGTTTTGCACAGAAAAAAATATGGAGGAAAAAAATTTGAGTAATCACTTGTTTTAATTTAAAAACAAAAATTGAGTAATTTTTTAATTGACGCAATTAAAAATTTACTTAAAAATTTAAAAAATAATTTAAGTAAATAATTTAATAAAAATTTAATAGTTTTTTTTTTTATTTTTTTTTAAACTCTCATAGTTTTTTGAATTCTCGTTTAGTTTATAGTTTTTTGTGTATGTATATGAAAGTTTGTAATAGTCTTTATAAAATGTTCCTATGTTTTTGAGACATAAATATGTTTGGTAAAGTTTGAAATAAAAAAAAAATTGTTTATTTTTTTTTCGTAAAAAAATTTTAAAATTTTTTAAACTTTAAAAAAAATAAATAGATAAATTTTGAGTAAATTTTTAATTGTGTCAATTAAAAACTTACTCAAATTTTTTTTAAACATTTAATAAATTTTTATTAAAAATTTACTCAATACTATTTAAATCGTAATTGAGTAATTTTTTACTCAATAGTACAGAGAAAAAATTTGAAACGAATTTCAATCAACAAAAACGCGGATTCAATCAATTTTTTGACTGAAATTCCTCCAATTAAAAAAATTGTTATACCAATCATCGAATCATAGGTGATTGATTGAAAATTTTTTCAATCAAACATTTTTTCGATTTTGATCAAAAGTTTGATAAATTTTTTATTTATAGTCAACCAAAATAATGATTGATTTAACAAATGAATTGTAAGCTTATGACAAAATTATCAAAAAATTCATATTTATTGCTTTCCAATATGTTGCCAACAATAAAAAAATTTAAAACCCGATTATTTTGTATATTTTTGAATTAATCTATTCAAATAAATTAAAGCGAATAAAAACTCTGGTATGTTGAAAATTTGTAATTCGACAGTTTAAGAAAATAACAAAAATTTTAATCAAAACATTGATTGACTTATTTGAATTTTGTTGATCAATAGATTTAATTGAAAATTGTTAGCCAATAATTTTTTGTGTGTATTAAATATTTACTCAAATATCTTTTTTATTTTTTTCTGTATGTGTTAATATTTTTGTTTGAGCGATTTTTCATTTAAATTACGTACAGGGTTTTTATATTTGCTAAATAGTCTTGACAATGGAATCTGATAAATTCCGAAACACTTGTCGGCTAAGTCTTGCAAAAATGACCAACATAAATAAATAAAAAAAATTTCTTGAAAATAATTTTTTGAATATCATAATTAGTAAAGAAAACATGACCTCGAGCTAGAATAAACCTACTCAAAGGATATAAAATTTTAAAGGTCGAATAAAAAAAATTTATTTTTAATCGAAATTAATCAAAATTTTAAAAATAAGAAAATTTCCGAAAAATATAGAAAAAGTCGGGGTAATTAAGAAAATATAAAAATTCAAATCATTCAGGCAACAGGAAAATTCAGATAAAAACAAGAAAACTAAATAAAAATCAGAAAAATTTGTGGAAACTACAAAAATAAAACAAGAAAAATCTGAAGTATGGCAAAGGGTTTTTTGATCCGATGTAGCCGAACTCTTGTAAGGAATTATATGAAAGATCTTGATCGTCTATAATTTCCTTACCAGTTTTATTTGTGTTTTGTATTTAACATAAAATTTTCATCATTTGTTTATTATTTGAAAACTTATTTAAACTTTAATATTAAAATTGTTTAATTTTATAACCCCTGTATTGTACTACATAAAACTATTGTTATGACAGTTATAAAATAGTTTTGTATTTCCATCATAATTTTGTTATTTAGCTCATATAAATATTATAATAATAAAAATTTATTAACTAAAATCACCATAGTAACTTGGTAAAATAAAAATAAAAAAAAGAAACTAGTAAGTGAAAAACCTTATAAACAATATTATACATATTTTTTTTTGGATAAAATTATTGTATTTCTATGCAAAACTTGTGACTACAAACAAGAATATAAATTTTAATGGTGTCACTAATATTTTATTGCAGACCTACTTTTTTATTTATTATAAAAAATACCAAAATTCTGAAATCTACAGTAATTCAAATAAAAAGACCCACCAGAACAAACCCACCCCCATCCTTCACCCAAATTATACCAAAAATAGTGACTAAATTATGACATTATTAAAATAAATAATATTAACATTTTCTTAATGTTGCCAAAAACTAACCAAAAACAAAAAAAACTATGTAAATTTTAATAAATTTGTCAAAGAACTACACAGAAAAAAAGTAACAAAAAAATTGATTTATAGACTGTAAGTAATAGCGATAAAAAAGGAATTTTTATAAATTTTGTAAAAGAAAAGTTTTCCATAAGTATTTCTTTGTGACATTCAAAGTTTTTTTTTAAGCTGATGTCATAAATTATGATAACTATCAGTTTTAGTAATCAAAAATGTAAAATACTAAAAATATTTTATTTCAACTTTGTTAATTTAACTAATTTACGCATGAAAAACTTGTGTGGTAATAGAAATTTTAATATTTATGTATGTTTTAGTTAAACCAACCCTAATAAAAGATTTTGAAATATAAAAAAAAAATAACAACCAGGATATTTTTACAAAATCCAACACCTTTTAACTAATATTGCATTAAAAATACCACACATTTGAAATTATGATTTTAAAACATAATTTTAGGATTATGAATATGTATGTATATTAAATTTCAACATGGTTCTTGAATGTTTAAATACATTTAAATGGTCACTCCTGTTTTGGTTTTTCAAGTTTGAAATAATAATTCTTTAAATGACCTGTTTGGTATTATTTTACTTAGGCTGGATTACTCAATGCTCCGTTATAAAATAACTCTCCGTTAAATTTAACTTTTTCATACAGATTTTGACATAAGGCTCCGTTAAATCGGCTGTTAGCAACTAACTATACTTACATTGAGTAATCCACCCTTAAACTTAGAAAAGTTTATATTTTTGAAAATACATACACTGAACATAATTTAAAAAGTTATTTTTAATTTTATGAAAATATTTTATGTATGATACGAAAAAAATGTTGTAAATTTAATGCAGAATTACGTAAAATACACGAAATTTATTTTTAATTTAAAACCAATAATTTCGTTAAAACTAAAAATTTATTTGGATATTTACGAAAACAATTTTTGACTTAAACAAGTAGAAAAGTTAAATTCGACTTGGCCGAATCTATGAATACCCTCCACTAGAGTTTCTGTTTCGGTTAAAACCGTAACCGAAACCGCGGTTATTGAAGCCAAAAACGGAACCCGAAACCGACCCATATATTTTCGGTTATCCGCTTTTTAATAATAGAATAGATTTTTTATATTTTTTTGCATTTAGAAAAATTAATTTAAATAAACATACAAATACACTCAAAGAATTATGTAGGTAAATTCCAGTGAATATTCACTTAAAACAAATAAAATTTTATTTAAAAACCATTCCACTGTTTTTTCATTTAAAATAAAAACACATTACAGTCAATTTTAAATGTTAATTTAATGACTAACCAAAACATTAAAAAACTAGTGAATATTCAGTTATTTTGTATTGAAAAACAGTAAAACTATAGAAGAAATTTTTTACTGCCAAAATTAAATGTAACAGAAAATTCGTTTTTAAAACAGTAAATTATTTTTTTTAAACTACAGAAACAGTAAAAAAATTAAATCCTTTATAAAATAAGTGAATTTTCTTTTAAAATGACTTTACTGATTACTTTTTAAAATAACCTACAAACAGTTAATGACATAATTTTCTTAGTGTATATTTTATGTGTTTTTCGTTAAAAAGTTTTAATTATTAACTTTTGCATAAGCGAAATTTAAGTGCTACGCAGTCACTTTAACATTTTAATGTTACAGTGACTGTACGATTCATATTATATTCATAATAATATATTCATAATTAAGCAGGTAACATTTTAACTCGCAATTTTTAATTAGGGAATGTATGAAGTTTCAGATAATTTATTGTAAGATCTTTTTAATTTAAAATTTTTGCTTTACTATTGAGATAACTTAGGTGTTTATATCCAGTTGAAGAATTATTCAGTTCTGAAGTTAAGGAACCACTGGATCTTTGGAAGATGAACTGAATTCTTCTGTTTAAAAGACATTAGCGAAAGCTAAACCAAAATAGAAATTTAAACTGAATTCGATTCTAATAAAAACTTTTTTAAAATGAAGTTTTTCCACCGGAATAAAATTTTTACTTATAACCGAAAATAACCGAAACCGATCGGTTATTCAATTTTTTATAACCGTAACCGCGGTTACTAAATTTATCGGTTATTCAGAAACTCTACCCTCCACAATGCCCTTTTTAAGTGATAGTAAATTTTCTAACGTGAAAAAATTAACATTTTTGGTTAGAAATATTTTATTCTGTGTAACAAAACTTTTTTTTTAGTAATTTTTGAGTGTAAAATTTATTTTGGGTGTAAAATTTTTTTTGAGTGTATTTTTTTTTTTGTTTTATTGTAAAAATATTTTTGAGTGACAAAAATACCTTGTAAAATATTTTTGTGACTTACAAATGTTTTAAAACATGTTTAACAGGTTTTCAACACGTGAATTTAAGCTGAAACTAATCTGAAATTTACGGTTTTGCTAATAACTTTTGAACCACTGGACCGATTTGGCTGAAATTTAAAACGAACCGGACCAGAGGAACGGCCAATATATATGTTACACTTCAGCACCCTCAGAATTGCCGTTCGAAAGTTACCGTTTGTTTTATCTCATAAATTCACGAAAAAACCCTTGCCGAAATTCAGTCTTTTGCTTATAACTTTTGAACCACTGGACCGATTTGGCTGGATTGCAATACCAACCTGACCAGGTAAATGACCAACATATATGCCAAACTTCAGCAGCCTCTGTAAGGTCTTTCAAAAGTTAGCGTGTTTTCTATGGACGGACAGACAGACGGACGGACGGACAACGCTAGATCGTCTTAAAATCGATCGAGGATCATGAATATATATACTTTATGGGGTCCTAGACCAATATTTCGGTGTGTTACAAACGCATTGACAAACTTTTATATACCCTCTATCACTAGAGTGGAGGGTATAAAAAGATTATTCCAAAAACTTTATTTAAAAGAAAATTTCTTTTGAAAAAAAAAAAAAAATTGAAAAATTTTCGCGAAAAAAAAATTTTGGCGAAAAAAAATACGCATTTTTTTTTGTCAAAAAATATGTTTGCACTTTTTTAAATACCATTCGGTGTTCAATTCTGTTCACATATGTCAACCCGCAGCCGAATTAAAGCATTTTGTGTTTTTAGGTTATGTTGAATGCACCAAAATTTTTGATGTGTCCTTACATTTTCGTCCATAACTTTTTAGCCGCTGAAGTTGATAAATTCAAAGAAGCAAAAATCTTTTTTAATTTTGTCGGGCTGTAAAATATATACACTTTATGGGGTCCTAGACCGATATTTCGATGAGTTACAAACGGAATGACAAATTTATATATACCCGCTATCACTAGAGTGGAGGGTATAAAAACGGGAAAAATTAAAAAAAAAATAGAAAATTCAAATATTTTTTCGAAGGTGTTTAGAGTTTCATAATAATTATTTAAAAATATAAATTGGACTTTAAGACATTCTTGTTTCTGTAAAAAATTGATTTCAACAGACAAAAAATTAACAAAAAAAATGTTAAAATATATTATTAAAATTTCATTATTGAATTTAAGAGCTTCTAATCCCTTTTCCTTTCCAGTGTATATTTAACATAAAAAATGTCTTATGTTTCATATACGATTTTTTATTTAAATTAAAATCCAAAAATATGCGTGTTTTTATACCCTCCACTCTAGCGATAGAGGGTACATATAAGTTTGTCATTCCGTTTGTGACACCTCGAAATATTGGTCTAGGACCCCAACAAGTATATATGTATATTCATGATCCTCGATGGATTTTAAGACGATCTATCGATGTCCGTCGGTTTGTCCGTCTGTGTGTCTGTTGAAAACACGCTAACTTTTGAAAGACTTCGAAAGGCAATTTTGAGAATCCTGAAGCATGTCGTATATATTTGTTGTTACCCTGGCCTAGTTCGCCTTGAGTTTCAGCCAAATCGGTTTAGTGGTTGAAAAGTTATTAGCAAAACCGTGAATTTCAGATTAGTTGCACCTTAAATTGACTGTCCAGTTTTATTACATGCTATTAAGATCTATGTGCCTCCACGGTCACTTAGAAATAAAGTAACTTTTTTTCATATTGATATTCATAGAACTGATTTAAGTTTTACTAACTCAAATTTTAAAGTAATTTTAAATAATTTGTTAAAATAAGTTATTTAGTTTAGATTTTAGTTGCTAGTCTGTAAGGATAATATTGTATCCATAGACTGAAATAAATAATTAAATAAATTCACGTGTTGAAAACCCGTTAAACATGTTTTAAAAACATTGGTAAATCACAAAAACATTTAACAACGTATTTTGGTCACTCAAAAATATTTTTACAATAAAAAAAAATCATACACTCGAAAAAATTTTACACTCAAAAAAAATTATACACTCAAAAAAATTTAGTAAATTATTTTTTTTTTTAATTACTTAAAAAAAAGTTTTTACACAAAATAAAATATTTCTAATCAAAAATATTATTTTTTCACGTTAGAAAGTTTACTATCACTAAAAAAGGGCATTGTGAAGGGTATTCATAGATTCGGCCAAGTCGAATTTAACTTTTCGACTTGTTAGTTATTCAGTTAGTTAAAACATACAATGAGTTCATTGTAGTGTAAGTGCGATAAAACAAATGTCTAGTGTGGTTTTGTGTTATAAAAACAAGTTTTTATTATTTTTTGTGGGATTTTTTTTTATTTTTCCTTTTTTGTTAATTTTTTGTTGTCCTGTAATAAAATCCACTAACTGAGATTGCATCACTTCATCACAAAATTGAATAAAAAAAATGAAAAAAAAAAAAAAAACAAAAGGTGCGTGTTTTAATTTAGTTTTTCTAGCTAATTTTCATAAACAATTTCAAAAAAACCCCTTCCTTGAAAACCTCAAAAAAAAAAAAAACATTTCTACACCTTTTTTTACACCACAAACTTCAATCATATTTTTGATATGTAGGTACTATTTTTTGTTTTTTGGCTAGTGTAGTGAGTGGTTAAGTAATTAATTCATAATTTTAATTAGTCGTTCCATTATTTTATTTCATATTTAATTTTGTTTTTTTTTTCACGTGCATAAATATATTAAATTAATTTTTATATGTCCAGTTTTCCGTTTATAACTCATATTCCTACATATAAAAATATTTTTTTTTTATGATTTAGGATAACAAATCTGTTGAGGTTGTTAGTTAGAGTTGTTTTTTTCTAATTATTTTTTTTAGTTTTTTGTTTTATTTAAAAAGGGAGTGTTTTGCTTACATTTGTAAAATGGTAAAAAAAAAAAATGAACTCACAATCAGTTTTATGACCTCAAGCTTTGTTTCAGTTTTCATATAAATTTGTGTTTTATTTTTTAGGAAGTTTTATTGTAATTTAAACAAAATTTATTACATCCTTTTTATGCGTTTTAAGTGTATCTTAATCTTGATACATGGCCTAATATAAATATTTTTATAGCCTCTTCTTACAAGGAAGGCCTTTTGATAGGTATTTAGCTATTGTCCTGGAAATAAAATATCGTTGGCTTAGACAGGAAATAAGCTAAGTCCTTTATTTTGATATTTAATAGGCCCACATTAAATATCATGAGTCTTTTAAGTTTTTTTTTTTTGTTAATCATGTATCAAAATCTTAATGTTCTTAAAAATTAGACTTAGCATATTTGCGGACTAACAATAAGCCACCGCACACTGGGTAAATTGAGCCAATTTTTAGGCCAAAAATAATTACAGCCAAAGTTTTAGACCGATATGGCTGAAATTTTAAATTTAAGAGTTTTTTGTGAACACGCACAGCTGGATTTTATGAATTTGGTAATCGTGGAAATTTTTAGGGTTGCCACCATACGAAAAAAAGGGAAAATACTGAATATCTCGAAAACGAATAGGCTAATTTTTTTGAAACTCGGCACGAAGAAAATACGCAAGAAGGCTAACAAAATGGCACATAAACCATTTTGTTTGATTTTGCTGAAAAAAGCTGTTATTTTTTGAGTGGGCCTTGTACCACCTTAACGAAAAATTTTCAAAAAAAGTTCGTACTATTTCCTTCAACGAAGCCAAATATTGGTTTAAAACATTATTTTAATCAATTTTACAGACAACAAAATTATAAACAGCAACAGGGTTTTTTCTCTTAGTTCTTTTCTCAATCCAAACGTTAGAAAGTTCAAGATATGGCAAGATGAGGCTGTCTGAAAGAAAATTGATATCTCAAAAAGTGCAAAAAAGTGCAACGGAAAATAAAAAAAAATGAATTCAGAATTATTTTCTTTAAATTTTTCATCAATCAAAAACACGGCACACCACGGCTAACATTATTCAAAGCTTATGCGAAGTTTATATTCATTGAAAAAGTCATTTATTTAAGGTTAAGTTAAGTTACACGTTTTGTTAAAAAAAGCAATAACGTCCACCAAAATATTTTGCTATTTTTTTATTACTTAATATCCCCTCTCTTCTCCATATTATACACGATATCCTTCTTTATGTTTAATAGCTGAAAAAATCGTTTGAATTTATATCAAAATTAGGCGTTTTATATTGCACTGTGCACGTTGCTTGAAAATGCCGAATTCGACTGCCCGTCAATCAGTTTATATTTGTTTTTTGGAAAAACCAAATACGCAGTTATTTGCTTTAATATTTTCTAAATCGAACGTAATTAACAAAAACATTATTATTGTTAGTTCGAAAAATGATTTTTGGCCAAGATTTCGGTTCAAATTACCTACTGTGCACCGGTAGGTTTGTTTAACTGCCTAATTTTATTTTTGTGTGTGTAACTAGAATTCGGCCTTTTTCTATGTTTAAGGGGTTTTTCTTCATAAATAACTGAAACAATTAAGCAAGTTTTGCCAGTTACATGCATTTGATTCAAATACGAATAAAACGAAAAAAAAATATACATTTTTCCCCCTTAAAAAATTACAGAGTAAATCTTAGACCAGAATATCACATCTAAATTCCATGAAACACTGTGGGTGACACAGCTTTTAAAAACGATGTCTTCCATCATAATTTTCACCAAGAATAGTCCTACACTGAAAGAATTATTGTTCATTATATCTATGAACAAATTTCATAAAACCAAATTCATAGAATCTATAAAACAATTCATTGGCTGAATGAATATTCATTAGTATTCTGAAATATTTCGTAGAATTTTATTCATAGATTTTATTAAATTCATAGAAAAAATTCATAGAATTAATGAATGTCATTCATAGAAGAAAATGCCATCAATATGCCGTTTATTTTTTTAAATAATTAAAATAATGTTACAATAATTAAAACAGTTGAATAAATTTATTAAAAAAAATAAAAAAAAACATTAAAAAAAAAACAAATTTTCATTGCTGCCCTGACCGGGGCTTGAACCCAAGACCCACCGGCTGAAGTGGTAATTGTCGACGCCTTAGCTATCAGCGCCACCAAAGAAGAAAAATCTCGCCAACTAACGCTTGGTTTTATAACGCTTCATTTTTGTAAATACACAAAATATTTGTTTTCTACAAACACACACACAGCTTTTGGCAGAGCATTGTGACAGAGCAAAGACACAAACTCAATATGTTAGCAGAATATTATTCAAAATAAATTTTAAGTGTTGTTACTTGTTTATATGCATATTGATCCACCAATCCAGCACTTTAGATCGCTACGCGACATTCAAAACACTGCAATGGCTAATAGAAAGTGGAGAGAGCTAACGACGAGTGCGATCAGTAAAAGATTGTGGGCATGCTACAATCTAAGAAAAACTGAATACTTACTCTCACTCACTAGATGGAACTGCCGTGTACTTACTGGAGTGATCACCGGGCACTGCCTAATAGGTTATCATAGAAAGAAGATGGGACTTATTTCTGATGCAAGCTGTAGAAGGTGCGATGAACCTAACACTGAAGAAACGGTCGAACATATTCTTTGCCAATGTCCTGCTTTGGCCAGAACCCGACTGCACATTTTAGGCAGACATGACTTCGAGAGGCAAATAGTACAATTCGCGATGAGGACAAACGCGTTCTATCAGCGTCGCTGAGGAATTATTGTGGTTTCGCTATGGACCATCCGGTCTATGTGAGGAGTCTTTGACTCCGCCACCTCTAACCTAACCTAACCTACTTGTTTATATAATTAAGCTTCACGAACAAGAGGTTCTATGTTCGAATCTCGGTGGGGATAAGTTAAAAAAATATAAATTTTTAAAAATAGAATATTGTAAATAAATAAAATAATAAAAATAAAATAAAAAATAAATAAAATTGAAATGATAAAATAAATAAAAATAGAATTGAATAATATTTTTTTTTCCATAGCTTATGAACTTTTTCATAGGTTTCTGTTTCTATGAATTTGTTTCATAGATTCTATGAATCAATGTACGTTTTCATAGCCGTAATGAACAAAATTCTTTCAGTGTGTTGGATAGTAGTTTGGACACAATTTTTCAACAAGATCGGTCAAGGACTCTCTGAGTTAGACGGGTTAGAAATTTGACATTTTGGTCAAACAGGTGTTTCTTCGCACCCATGTAACTTATTACCTATTGTGGCTACACTGATAGAAAAACGCTTCATATCGCTAATGAATGGAATTCATTAACGTTGTTTCATTACAACAATGAAATATTTCATATGCTGAATGAAATTTCATACATATAATGCAAGATTTTCATTAATTTTGATTCATTAGATTTCGTAGTTTCATTAAAAAATTTCATTAAGTTTTATTTACAAAATTTGCTGTTGACACCTGACACCTGTCGTGTCGCGTCTGTTAAGTCTGTTAGTTTACGCGCGCAAAAAACAGCTGATCACAGCGTGATTTTTTTTTGTTTTACTTCGTGGTTTTACTTACATATGTATTAAAAGTAAATGTTATAGTAAAATTTTGTGTGAAAAAACTGAGTGAAATCAATAGATAAAATAAAAAATATGTGAAAGTGTTTTTTTTTTTACTTGGTGATTTTGTGATTTTTTCAGACTTTTTTATGAAATTTGAAAAAAAGTAAATTATTATTTTTATATTTACTAAATTCGTGCTGTCTTATATTAGTTCGTGGTTTTAATTGCGTATTACAATTTAAGGTCGGTGTAAAATTTTGTGCGAGAAAACAAAGTGAAAACCATTTTTATTATTGTTAATTTTATAAAAATATCTTTACAATTTCATAAATATATTTCAAATATATAAAATAAATGAAAATAGCATTTATTTAATGAAAGTATTTTATTTCAAAAATAAAAAGTAGATTTTATTCAATGAAAGTATTTCATAAGAATCAAATACTTTTTTCATTGAAGTAATGCATAATTTTCATAAATACAATTTATATTTTGTATGAACAATTTTCATTAATTTATGATTTATGATACCTATTTCATTAATTCAATGAAACCCTACATAGGTTCCTTTTTAACGCCATTTTTCATAACATTAATGTAGATTTTCATTATTGTCATGTACAAATTTCTATCAGTGTAGCAAAATGTGTGTAAAGAGTGTTAGATAGCTAGCTATTTCTTTAATCTTTCGAAAAAAATATAGGAAAAAAAATTTTTGATTTTTTTTTTACTTTTAACATGATAATGTTTTTAGGCTGGTGTTTAATTTTAAAAAAGTTGCAGGGCGCCACCTCAGTTTAACTATATAAGCTGACGATTAACAAAAAAGAAAATAAGAATTACTATTTTCAGTTACTTAAAACCAAAAATTTTAGTAACTTGGGTTTTTTTTAGTTTTGAAAAGCAACGGTTTTAGTTGTAATGTTGCTTTTAATGATATATATTCATAAAAAAATATTATTCATATCTGTGACATCTTTATCGTGATCTAAAAAAGGGTAAAAAATGCATTTTTGAGGTTTTTCGATACACGATCAAGATGTCACAGATATGAATAATATTTTTTTATGAATATATATCATTAAAAGCAACATTACAACTAAAACCGTTGCTTTTCAAAACTAAAAAAATTTTTTTTTTAAAAATTTTGACTGTAGGACCCCAAAAGCTCTAAATTTTTTTTTTCGAAAAATTTTTTAGAACTGAAAGCCTCATCCCACCAAAATCAAATTTTTTGTCGTGAATAAGATAACCAAGTAATATTATAATTAATAACAAAAAAATTAAAAATCAAAAAAAAAAATTTTTGGTTTGTATGGAAAAATGATTTTTAAGGCCCCGTTCGTAGGGAAGGCGTGGCGTAGGGGCGTAAAATTTTTCCTGAGTTATTTTTTAGTCAAAAGGAAAAAAATGAGGGGGTACCGTCTCAACATTTGCAACATTTCCAAAATAAGGGACACTCTAATATATATATGAGGCATTCCACACCAAATGTCCAGCGAAAAAAACACGTGTACCATAAACTTCTGAATAGCTTGTATGGATAGCCCTATATGGAACTTAGAAAATTGCGTTTTCGGTTTTTCAATTTTTCAAAAACTGGGCCTAGGAGGCGTGGTCAAATATTGGAAAAATGGTCAAATTTGTGGCGAGTTGCCTTGATTAAATATTTATCACATTAAAACGAAATGCACCACAATCTTAAAAATTTACATTCTTATATAGTTTTGTATGGGCTATCGAATAAAATTTTTTTCTAAGAAAAATTTTCAGAACCCGTTCTGAAATTTTCCATTTTTTAAAAAAGTCAATTTATCAAAAATCCGGCCACTTTTTTTTATTTTTTTTAATTTTTTTTTTTAAAGTTTAGATGTTTGTCCATCCACACAAAAAAAATCAGAAATGTATTTTTCGTTTTTTTCGAGAAAATCGCATTTGAATTTTAAATTTCATAACAATTTTGTAATTTGCTTGTATTTTCTTGTATCAACAGAGCGTATGACGAATATTTATGCAATTAATATTACTCATTCGCAACTTTAAAACAAAGAAATACAAGCAAATAACAAAATTGTTATGAAATTTAAAGTTCAAATGCGATTTTCTCGAAAAAAAAAGATGAACGTGTTTCTGATTTTTTTTGTGTGGATGGACAAACATCTAAACTTTTAAAAAAATAAATAAAAAAGAAAAAAAAAAGTGGCCGGATTTTTGATAAATTTACTTTTTTAAAAAATGGAAAATTTCAGAACGGGTTCTGAAAATTTTCCAAAACAAAAAATTTTAATCGATAGCCCATACAAAACTATATAAGAACGTAAATTTTTGACATTGTGGTACATTCCGTTTTAATGTGATAAATATTTAATCAAGGCAACTCGCCACAAATTTTACCATTTTTCCAATATTTGACCACGCCTCCTAAGCCCAGTTTTCGAAAATTTGAAAAACCAAAAACGCAATTTTCTTAGTTACATATAGGGCTATCCAAACAACCTATTCAGAAATTTACGGGACACATGTTTTTCTGTAGCGGGACATTTGGTGTGGAATGCCTCATATACATGATCCTCGATCGATTTAAGACGATCTAGCGATGTCCGTCCGTCCGTCTGTTGAAAACACGCTTAATTTTGAAAGACTTTACGGAGGCTCCTGAAGTTTGGCATAAATGTTGGGTATTTACCTGGTCAGGTTGGTATTGCAATCCAGCAAAATCGGTATAGTGGTTCAAAAGTTATGACCAAAAGACTGAATTTGGCAATGGTTTTTCGTGTGAATTTACGAGATAAAAAAACACGATAACTTTCGAAAAGCAACTCTGAGGAGGCTGAAGCTTGGCATATATATTTTTCGTTCCGCTGGCCTGGTTCGTATTGAATTTCAGCCAAATCGGTGTAGTGGTTAAAAAGTTATTAGCAAAACCGTGAATTTCAGATTAGGTTCGTCTTAAATTCACTTGTTGAAACCCGTTAAATATGTTTTAAAAGCATTGGAAGCCACACAAATATTTTACAACGTATTTTTGTCACTCAAAAATATTTTTACACTAAAAAGAAAAAAAATTACACTCAAAAAAAATTTTACACTCAAAAAAAATTTTACACTCAATAAAAAAAAAACTTGTAAATTATTTTTTTTTTTTTGTCAAAAATTACAACAAAAAAAGAGTTTTTTACACAAAATAATATGTATCTAATCAAAAATGTTATTTTTTCTCGTTAGAAAAGTTACTATCACTTAAAAAGGGCATTGTGGAGGGTATTCATAGATTCGGCAAAGTCGAATTTAACTTTTCTACTTGTTAAAACACCAGAGTATGTGCCAATTTCCTTTCGAATAAAACCGATCTGTTTATGAAGCATCATTATAAAGTACCTAATCGTCAAAGTAACTAAAAATCAATTTTTGAACCCCCGTTGTTTACACTCGTTAAATCGAAATTGCTTTAAAATAGCACGACATAAAATGAGTGTAACCTGTACAATTCAAATCATCATTAGTTTTTTATAATCAACCAAATATTTAATTAAATGTTTAATTATCATCAAAAATAAAAACGCTAGAAATCGATTTAATTAAGTGCCAATAAAAAGGGTTAAACTTTATAGCAAAAAATAATTCTTTTAATTTCGAAAATGCGTGTATTTTAATAGTATTAGCAAAAAGTATACACCCCACCCCCTTTAATAAAGAATTTTCAAACAATTGTTTATACATTAAATAAATGACTTAATCACGTGTCTAAGATGGTCACCTCTCGGTCGGTTGTCAAAGTAAATGTACTTAAATTTTATGAACTCTCACAAAAAAAAAAAAAGTGAAATAAAAATTGTCAAAGTAAATATTTTGACAATTAGCGGTCAAATTTATTTGATGTTTAATTTATCTTTATTTTACTTGTATTCCTTAAGTGAGTATGACTCCCTCCCTCTCTATTAATTAATAGTTACAAAAAATAATTGTAACTTTTAGTGAAAATCGTATCTTCTCTCTTGTCCATTCAACCTTTAAAATCTATAACACGTGTTTGGTTTGTTTTAAAACAAATAAAACACCTTTGTTATTTTTAACCAAGTTACTTTGTTGAATTTTATTTTTGCCTAAACCTTAAGTTAAAGTATTTTTCACATTTCCTAAACACAATTGTTTTTATTTTTTCAAATTTTCTTTGTTTTTCCTCAATTGGCACGTGTCCTGATGATGTCCTCGTACTTTTAAATACATCCGTTTATGGTCATCAATTTTTTATTGTTGTCTTTCTTGTATTAAAATTTTGAAATTCTTTATTTTATTTATTGTTTGTTGTCATTTGTTTGTTATATTTTACGTTGATTATCCGGCATACGCCACTGAATTTCTGCTGTCGTTTTTCTTTGTGTGTGTTTTGTAGTTGTTTTTATAAGTGCTGGTCATTTTTGTTTTTATTGTACATTTTGCTGAAAAGTTAATGGACCAGAACCAATGTCAAAAGTGTTTTGTAAAGTGAATTTAAAAATGCCAATGTACCTTATGACCCTTGAGTTTAAATAAAGGTCAAAGTTTTATTTTGTATACTTAAGGTTAAAATTTGTAAAAAAAAACATTTACAAATAGTTTTTTTTTGGTAATTTTACAAATTTTTTCGTAAATGTCCAAATTTCCCAAATAATTTTTCAAAAAAAGAAATATAGTAAAGTCACGAGAATTCCTTGTAAGTTTTATCGTGTCAAAAATATTGTAAATTTACAATTTTATTTGGTAAAAGCTTTTAAAATTACAAAAAGCTCGTAATTTTTACTAGGAATTCTCGTAAAATAGGAGGTAGCAAACCATAAAAATTACAAGCTTTTCTTGAAATTTTAAAAGGTTTTTTTTTGAGTGTAGAGTCCACATGTCCGAAATAGTAACTTATAGTTTTCTTTACGTTGAAATTTACAACAGTATAACTGGAATTCAGAAAATATCAGTAGAAACATAGAAAAGCTCAGTTAAAGTTCAGAAAAGTGCTGATGATGGAAAGGTGGCAGCTTCCAGAAGGGTTCAACATATCAAATTTCTATATCATTTACAATTGTATTTTAAAATTGTCCAAATGTATTTTAAAATTGTCTAAATGTTTTTTAAATTAAAAAAATTACTTAATTTTGCACCACACAGAAAAAACAGCCTGTTTTTTTGTTGTTTTGTCCAATAAAAAAATATTTTACAACATAAAAGAAAAAACATTTGGTCAAAATGAAAGGTGATTACGTGAGAAACGAACTACTTTCATTTTTTTTAATTTTGGTTCAAAATTGTGCCCTCTATTGGAAAAAAATAAAAAAAAAATAAAAAATCAATTACTAAATTCACCGATTCAATTACTTTAGTAATTGAATTTCCTCCAAGCACGAAAATTGTAATATTGATTACTCAAGTAATTAGTCCAATTACTAAAGTAATTGGTTCAATTTTGAACCAAAATGAAAAAAAAAATTAAAGTGTTGGTTTCTTACATACTTAATAACCTTTTATATTGACCAAATTTTTTTTCTTTTATGTTATACCATATTTTTTTATTGGACAAAACAACAAAAAACAGGCTGTTTTTTCTGTGCAGTAAACGATTTAATAGTATTGTGTAAACTTTTAATAAAAAATTTGAGTAAATTTTTAATTGAAACAATTAAAACTTTAATTAGAAAATGTTTTTTATATATTGTTGGACTTTATATTTTATAACTGAAGTTTTTATTTATTTCGGTTTGAGTCCATATTAATTATTTCTGAGAAATAATTATTTTTGTTGTACAATGAGAAAATCTGAAAAAAATTAATTGACAACACAGGCTAAGTGGAGATGTCGACAGCTTTCGGAAGAAGCCACCCTTCCTTAAGATCAGCTATTTAAACGTACATTAAGGTGAAAAAGCGAACGGGAATTATATCACATTTCATTACCCATATGTTACGTTTAGCACGAACTTAATGAATCTATTTTTAACTTTTTCCAACACAGTTGTAATTTCTTACACTGTAGTAGATTTTCTCAGAGTTGCAACCCTTAGTAGGACTTTTCAAGTCTTGAAAAATGTCCGTTAGGTTTGAATTTATATTTCACATCTCCACTTAGCCTGTGTTGTCAATTAATTTTTTTCATATTTTCTCATTGTACAACAAAAATAATTATTTCTCAGAAATAATTAATATGGACTCAAACCGAAATAAATAAAAACTTCAGTTATAGAATTTGTAAATTTTTTTAAGTAACTTTTTAATTGTGTCAAGTAAAAATTTACTCAAAATTTATCCATTTATTTTAAAAAAGTTTCATATTTTTTTCTAAAAAAATGTTTTTTCAGACTTAACCAAACATATTTATGTCTTAAAGAC
Organism: Pegoplata infirma; assembly: GCA_963921195.1. NCBI lineage: Eukaryota > Metazoa > Arthropoda > Insecta > Diptera > Anthomyiidae > Pegoplata > Pegoplata infirma. The sequence continues at coordinate 23,923,685 of OY992536.1, read as the reverse complement.
ATAGAAAAATGTCATAAAAATGATTTCAAACTTTCTTATACATATAAAAACAAGTAAGAAAATTATATACTGACCATATGATACCCTACACCAGTGTTTTCCAGAAAATGGGTCCCAAGTTAAAAAATGGACCGATTAGTACCGATCTGTATTTCGTTAGATCTTTTATTAGTATAGAAAACATACACAAACAAAATTTGTGTGAAATTTGCTTCCCGTGTAAAAAAATAATTATATCAAAACATATATCCTTTGATAAAAACATATATGGATCATATCTAAATGGATATAATCAGATCTACTCCATATGTATTCATATCTGCTTCAGATATGTTTTGATCCGTAAATTGAGTCTATCTGGTATATATGGCATATATGATCAGACATTTTCAGATATGTTCATATATGTAAAATTGTCAGATAGACTCAATTTACGGATCAAAACATATCTGAAGCAGATATGAATATATATGGAGTAGATCTGATTACATCTATTTATATATAATCCATATATGTTTTTATCAAAGGAGATATGTTTTTATATAATTATTTTTTTACACGGGTTATTTTTGTTGCCAAAAGACTGATTTTACTGAATATCGGACAACATTTTTATATGGGTCTAAATCCAAAAATGGTCCAATTATACTCAGAATTGATAAGACCACCAAAGCACACGTTAAACACCTACAACTGAAATTTTGATGAAATATTTAAAATTTTCATGAATATTGAGAGTGAATATGTGAATATCGGGAGGGTGCTTTGTATGGGGACTACAAGAAGAACTGGTCCGACTCCTTTAAAATTTGGAATGATGATTTGTGAATAGAAAACATGTTTATCTGCCAAGTTTCAAAATAATACCTATTATAATACGGTTATTAGAGTCATTTGTGCCAAAACAACGCGGATATGCGGGCTAGGTCTAAACATGGGCCAATTGTTTCCAATTTCAATACGCTTTGTCCTTAGGCCAAATGAAGCTAATGTTTAAAATTTCAGCCAAATCGATTGATAATTGTGACCTGTATCGTGCTCACATCGTTTAGATGGACAGACGGACGGACGGACTGACATCGCTAAATCGTCTCAGAAAGTGATTCTGAGTCGATCGGTATGCTTGAAGGTGGGTCTAGGACCAATATTTCGGATAGTTACAAACATCAGCACAAACTCATTATACCCTGTACCACAGAGTGGTGTAGGGTATAAAAACTTTAAACTAAATGAGAATTCAACCACCAAGAGAATAAAAATAAATAAAAAAAAAAAATTAAAAAAAAAAAAATTATTAATTTTGTAGTAAATTATTTAATCATTTTTTTATGTTAATTTTTGAGTAAGTTTTTAATTGCGTCAATTAAAAAATTATTCAATTTTTTTTTTTTAATTAATTAAACAAGTGATTACTCAAATTGTTTTTCTCAATATTATTTTCTGTGTAGTTTAAAATTTTCCAAATGTATTTTAAAAATTTCCAAATTGATTTTAAAATTGTCCTATTTTAAAAATTTCCAAATGTATTTTCAAAATTGTCCAAATGTATTTTAAAATTTCCAAATGTATTTTAAAGTTGTCCAAATGTATTTAAAAATTGTCCAAATATATTTCAAAATTGTCCAAATTTATTTTAAAATTGTCCAAATGTATTTTAAAATTGTCCAAATGTATTTTGAAATTGTACAGATATATTTAACAATTATCCAAATTAATTTTAAAATTGCCTAATGTATTTTAAAATTGTCCAAATGTATTTTAAAACTGTCTAAATATATTTTAAAACTGTCCAAATTAATTTTAAAATTGTCCAAATGTATTTTAAAATTTTCTAAATGTATTTTAAAATTGTCCAAATGTAGTTTGAAATTTTCCAAACCTGTTTCAAAATTGTCCAATTGTATTTTAAAATTTTTCAAATGTATTTTCAAAATTGTCCAAATTTATTTTAAAATTGTTCAAATGTATTTTAAAATTGTCCGAGTGTATTCTAAAATTGTCCATATGTATTTTAAAAATTTCTTAACACATTTGGACAATTTTAAAAAACATTTGTACAATTTTAAAATACATTTGGACAATTTTAAAATACATTTGGACAATTTTAAACTATATTTGGACAATTAAAAATACATTTGGACAATTTTAAAATACAATTGGACAATTTTAAAAAATATTTGGACAATTCTAAAACACATTTGGACAATTTTGAAATTAATTTGGACAGGTTTAAAATATATTTGGACAATTTTAAAATACATTTGGACAACTTTAAAATACATTTGAACGATTTTAAAATTTATTTAGACAATTTTAAACTATATTTGGGCAATTTTAAACTATATTTGGGCAATTTTAAAATACATTTGGACAATTTTAAAATACATTTGGACAATTTTAAAATACAATTGAAAATACAGTGTAATGAAAAAATATTTTAAAATTAAAAACAAAATTAAGCACGGGAAATTTGGTAGGTGCAATCTGTAGGGGAATTCAAGGTAAAGCTCAAGAAAAAACTTTTTCTCCTGGTCGAAATTTTCAAAGACCTGTTTATGCAAAACTTTCATACAGTAAAAATAGTATTTTATAATATTGCATAAAATTATTTTTACCCGGTATCTTTTACATATTTTATTGTTTCAATTTAATTGTCTTGTTTATTTAATGAAGACATTAATGATAAAAGCAATTCATCAATTTCATTTGTTTGTTGCTGTTATTTAATTAATTTAAATTTCATTTCATTAATTTTTTGTTGTTATTTTTCGTTTAATGTCATTGGTGTTTTCTTATACCATTCATATTAAAAATTTGATGTCTTTTTATATTTATATATTCATCCTCATCGTCGTCGTCGTCGACGACGTCGTCATCAACATCATCATCTGGTGTTTTCTAGAGGGAAAATTAATTTATATTAGCTTTATATTTTTTTTCGTTTATTTTTCATTGTATAACCCCCGCTAATACGTTTGAATATATAAATGAGCGGCATGAGTCAATGGCCTCAATGGTCTATTAACTCTTACTTTTTATATTATTATCCTTTTTTTTCAACTGTTCCTTAGACCTTTTCTATACATTTTTACCTTTTTTTCGTATTTATTTTGAGTTTTATTTTTTTTTTGCTAAAAACTACCCTCATCTATCTTTTTGTTCTTCTAATGGTTCAGAAAACATTAAAAATACTTGACCATTATAAAAATTCCCTATTTTGTTATATTTTAATCTCCCGGGTAAAAAAGTTAATGTGTAATTATATATAATTTGAAAAAAATATATTTGATTTTATATGTATATTGGATAAAATTAGATAAAATTATATATAATTAGATAAAATTATATTATATATAATTATAGCCGATTTTTTTATATAAAATTTTATCAAATTATATCGAATTTGATCTATTTTATAAAATTAGACAAAATTAAAAAAATTTTAGTTTTAAAATTTAAAAAATTGGATAAAATTATATATAATTTGAAAAAAGTATATATAATTATTAGTGTCCGACCGAATATTCGGCTTCGGCCAAAAAGCACTATTCGGCTTCGGCCACATTTTTGGCCGAATATGGCCGAATACCGAATAATTGTATAAAAGTTGTACTTACGTGTTAAAAAACGCAGTAAACACACTTTGAATCACATAAGTAGGCGACAAAAACATTTTATTAAGTGTTTTGAAAGTTAAAACAAGATTTTATACTCAAAAAAATTTTTCGATCGATAAAAAATTTCACTCAAAAAAAATTTTATTTACAAAAATGTCTAAAAAAGTTTTTTTGTTAAAAATAAATCGTTCTAGACAACATTTTTATACATTTGTGTATTCCGCCAAATCGAGTTTTACTTTTTTCTCTTTTTATTCGGCTTCGGTTTCGGCCGAATAGTGAAAATTTAGCCGAATATTCGGCTTCAGCCAAAAAATGTGTATTCGGTTGGACACTAATAATTATATCTTAATTTGTTTCATATAAAATTTTATACAAAAAAGATTCGGATAATTTATACAATTTTATCAAATTATATATAATTTTATCAATTTCTATGAAAACTGAAACCTCTATATGAGGCATTCCATGTCAAATCGGACACTTTGAAAATTTTTTTTTTTAGATTATCCCAATTTGCTTAAAATTTTTAGTACCCTTCGAAAACCCCTTCGTGGTAAATTTTCAGATTTTTTTGATGACCCGTTCAAAAGATATCGAATTTTTAAAAATTGGTAGTTTGTTTCTTTACTCAAACTTCTTCAATAATGGTCCAAATTTCAATTTTTTTTTTTCAAAATTTTTGTACGTAAACTGTTAAAAAAAAAAAAAAACAAATCCCAAAAAATTCTTAAAAGCGATCTAGTATGCGATTTTTAAGTTTTAAAATTTAAATCTCATTTTTGAAAATGTTTGTACTCTTCGATTTTTTTAAAATTTTTTTGTGTAAAACTTCTATTGATTCTACAAATTTTTTGCCCAGGAGGATCGTGGGACAACGATTATTACTATTTTTTAAAATTTTTGGAAAAATATTTATTGTAATTTTCCAATCTTAAAATCATTTCTACTGCTCCAATGGTGCGTCATAGAGGGGTCCTTTATAAGACCGACCCCCATTAATTTTTACGTCTTAACATTTCTTTGGAACAAACTAATTTCCTATCTCCAATTTCTAAGAAGGCTCCCACACAAAACGACATTTTTAAAATTTGCTCCAACTGCTCTAATTGCCCTAATAGTGCCCTTAAAGCAACAAAATGTATGACCGAACCACAATATTTTTTTAGTCCAAACATTTTCTCTAAACACATCTACCCTCTATCTTTAACTGTTAAGGCGGTCCCCATAAAATTTTTTTTATTTTTTGTAAATTTGTTTTATTTAATCAGCTTCTACCGGTCCAATGGTGCGTCCGAGAGGGGTCATTAGTGAGACCGACCCCCATTTATTTTAACCCTACAACATTTTTTTAAAATATACCTACGCCCTATCTTCACTCCCTAAGTAGGCTGCCATACAAATAACAGTTGGAGCAAATTTTATAAAAATGTAATTTTGAATGGAAGCCTACTTATGGAGTGGAGATAGGGCGTAGGTATGTTTTAAAGAAATGTTGTAGGATAAAAATAAATGGGGGTCGGTCTCACTAATGACCCCTCTCGGACGCACCATTGGACCGGTAGAAGCTGATAAAATAAAACAAATTTACAAAAAATAAAAAAAAAATGTATGGGGACCGCCTTAAAAACTAGAGATATAGGGTAGGTTTGTTCAGCGAAAATGTTTGGACTAAAAAAATATTGTGGGTCGGTCATACATTTTGTTGCTCTAAGGGCACTATTAGGGCAGTTAGAACGGTTGGAGCAAATTTTAAAAACTTCTAAAAAAATTGCCAAAAAAATTTTGTGTCCGGGACTTAAAAAATTTTGAAATTTTTTTTCGGGATATAATTATGTATAAATAAAATCATACATTTTTTTATCTGCCATATCTAAAAATTCATATGTGTTATATCTAATTTCATATAGATCGGTATTTAAATAGATATGAATATGTATGTTATCATATTAAAAAATAAGGAAAAATACAATGCTATATATAAACTTATATGTCCATATCAAAGTTCATGCATAACCATATATAAATTTAAATAATTATATATTAGCATATATGATTATGTCATATCTTTTTTATTCGGGTCGACTAAAAAAGTTTTTATATAATCTATACTAATATTATAAAGAGGTAATGTTTGTATGTTTGTTTTTTTGTTTGTTTGTAGAGGGTAATCTCCAGAACTACTTATCCGATTTTAAAAATGTTTTCAGCAATATTTAAAGTACTCCTCCAGGATGGACATAGGCCAGGTTTCATCAACCACGCCCACTTTTACGCCCACTTTTGGACAAAAAACGGAAAATTGAAAACTCTCCGAAACTACTAAGCCGATTTCAAAAATTTTTTCACCAATACATACTTGGAATGGTCCTTCATGGTGGACACATGCTGGGCTTCATCGACCACGCCCACATTTACGCCCACTTTTGGTAAAAAACTTAAAATTTAAATATCTATGAAACTACTCATCCGATTTCAAAAAAGTTTTCAGCAATATTTAGAATGTTCCTCCAGGGTCGACATAGGCTAGGATTGATCGATCACGCCCACTTTTAGCCAAAAAACGTAAAATTTAAAAATCTCTACAACTACTGAACTGATTTAAAAACTGTTTCCACCAATACATGCTTGGAATGGTCCTTCATAGTAAACATATGCTGGGTTTCATAGACCACGCCCATTTCTACGCCCACTTTTGGCCCAAAAACTTAAAATTTAAATATCTATTTAACAACTCATCCGATTTCAAAAATGTTTTCACCAATGTGAGAGTGTTCCTCCAGAGTGGTCATTAGACTGGCCATAGCGTTATATAGAAAAATTAAAAAATGTTAAATCCATAAGTGTTCGCACTGAAAAATGTGAGGTTGGGGATAAAAATAATTATGCATATTTAAAAAAAAATTTTTTTTTGTTCCGAGTACCTCCGGGTTGAGCCTAAAGTTTGAAAAACGGATTACAAGGGAAAAATATGACTTTTTTTTCATTTTCTCAATTTTTTTGATATTTTAAGTACAGTTTGAATTCAAATGGTCACTGAATTTTGATTAAGAGTTAATTGTCTATCAAATAAGGTGTTAAAAATTAAAATCGGTTGAAAATTAGCCGAGTTATGACAATTTCCCCCGGCAACTAACGTGTGGCAAACCACCTGATCAAGGAATTCGAGCCCCATTTTTGAAATTTATTGAAATTATCTACTGTAATTAATTTTTTTTATTCCTCAAGTTCCAATGTACTAAGAAGATACATATTTTTCATATTGCGTTTTGCTAACTTGTTTTAAATAAATGCTAAAGTGGTCTGAATTTTTCAACACTATTTTCAAATCTCCAATTTTACATTTTTATTTTTTTTGTTAAAGAAATTTTAAAAAATCGGCTATTGGAGTTTGGGGATTTGTTAAGCACATATAAAGGAATAAAAACCCCAAAAATTGTAGGGTTTGCTGTTTTCATTTGGCTATTACAGTGATGTAATTTCGGCGGATTTCGGGAAAGTAGTGATTTTTGGCCCTTTTTTAGCTTTTATTTATTTTTTTTTTGGTTTTTTTTACAAACTTGATATGTTTTGGACCGAATTATATCAACACGAGATAGAATACTTCAATTTGCAAAATTAGAGAGAAATTGACACATAAAAAATTGCCCCTGTTAAGGGTCAAAGGTCAAATTTTAGAAAATTTGTAATTTTTAAACATTAACAGATTTTCTGAGTGGAAATATATGAAACTACTTGATGTCATTTTAAAAGGTCTTAACATATGTCTTTTTATTTAAATTCAGAATATTAACCCTTTAGTGATGGTGGGGCCTATTCGACCATTTGAACAAAATACACTTACATTATCTCCATTAAATTAAAATAATAATAGGCCCCAACAGCACTTAAGGGTTAAATTTTTAAATTTTAATTATTTGCCATATAGTTTAGACCAATTAAGATAACATCGAGTAGATTCAGCAAAATCCGCCCAGCAAATCTGTTAATGTTTAAAAATTAAAAAATTTCTAAAATTTGACCTTTGACCCTTAACAGGGGCAATTTTTTATATGTCAATTTCGCCCTAATTTTGCAAATTGAAGTATTCTATCTCGTGTTGATATAATTCGGTCCAAAACATATCAAGTTTGTAAAAAAAACCAAAAAAAAAATAAATAAAAGCTAAAAAAGGGCCAAAAATCACTACTTTCCCGAAATCCGCCGAAATTACATCACTGTAATAGCCAAATGAAAACAGCAAACCCTACAATTTTTGGGGTTTTTATTCCTTTATATGTGCTTAACAAATCCCCAAACTCCAATAGCAGATTTTTTAAAATTTCTTTAACAAAAAAAATAAAAATGTAAAATTGGAGATTTGAAAATAGTGTTGAAAAATTCAGACCACTTTAGCATTTATTTAAAACAAGTTAGCAAAACGCAATATGAAAAATATGTATCTTCTTAGTACATTGGAACTTGAGGAATAAAAAAAATTAATTACAGTAGATAATTTCAATAAATTTCAAAAATGGGGCTCGAATTCCTTGATCAGGTGGTTTGCCACACGTTAGTTGCCGGGGGAAATTGTCATAACTCGGCTAATTTTCAACCGATTTTAATTTTTAACACCTTATTTGATAGACAATTAACTCTTAATCAAAATTCAGTGACCATTTGAATTCAAACTGTACTTAAAATATCAAAAAAATTGAGAAAATGAAAAAAAAGTCATATTTTTCCCTTGTAATCCGTTTTTCAAACTTTAGGCTCAACCCGGAGGTACTCGGAACAAAAAAAAATTTTTTTTTAAATATGCATAATTATTTTTATCCCCAACCTCACATTTTTCAGTGCGAACACTTTAACTTTTCAAAAAAATTTCTACTATGGCCACTCTAGTGGTCATAGGCTAGGATTTATCGACCACGCCCACTTTTTGGAAAAAAAAACTAAAATTTAAGAATCCCCAAAAATGTTCATCCGATTTCCAAAATTTGTCCACAAATACTGGTCCTTCAGAGTGGAAATATTCTAGGTTTTATTGACCACGCCCATTTCTACGCCCACATTTGGCAAGAAAAACGTAAAATTTAAATATGATCAAACTACACATCCGATTTAAAAAGCGTTATCACCAATATACATATATTAAGAATGGTGCTTCAGGGTAGACATGGGCTAGCTCTCATCGACCACACCTACTTCTACGCCCACTTTTGGCCAAAAAACGTAAAATTTCAAAACATCCGAAACTACTGATTTAAAAAATGTTTCCTCCAATATTATGAATGGTCCATCAGGTTAGACATAGGCTACGGTTCATCTACGTAAAATTTGTAAATATACGAAACTTATTATGAGATTTCAAAAATGTTTTCACCAACATTTAGAATTTTCTTTCAGGGTGAGTTAGGGAAGGTTTCATTGACCATACCAATTTTGAAGATCACTTTAGGTCAAAAGACGTAAAATTTTAAAATCTACCAAACTACTCATTTAATTTCAAAACATTCTGAAAAAAGTCCTTTTTGGAAATTCCTTTTTTACTGGGGCAAATACGTGCAAAGTAGTGAACTTTGGAACTTTTTCTATCTCCTGAAAAGTTGGTCATAAAAAGTTGAAATGTTGGATCCTCCAGCCCAAAAAATCATTCTGAAAAAGTACCTTCTGGAAATTTAGATTTTAATGGGGATAAGTGTAAATGATTGTAATGTGGTACTTTTATTTTTTTTTTAAGAATGGAGCCTACATGGAACGAAATGAATTGGAATTCAGAACAAAATGGAATAAAAAGGGGACCAAATGAATAGAGAAGGAAACGAAATGGAATAGAACGGGGAACGAAATGGAGTGAAACGGGGAATTAAATGGTTTCAATAATTACGATGTAAGGGCTCGAAAATTTTCAAGAACATATTTTACCGAAACGAGCATGTTTTCAAGCTAAACGGGGCTGTTTTAGTTTTATTGTTTATTTTAAATAGTTTTTACGGAAGACTTCAACGATAAAAATTAAATAAAATAAAAATTCTGTAGGGGAGAATTTTAGAAATGGAGACTCTAATCCTGATCTTTTTTTAATCAGGTATTTAAAATTACCGGGGCGAAGTTCCGGGCGGGCCTGCTAGTTATATATAATTTGATAAAATTATATCAAATTATATATAATTATATAAAATTATATATAGAGGTACAATTTTCCAAAAAGTTATATATAATTTGAAAATTATATATAATTATATCCAAGATTTGGTGGATATAATTTTATATGATTACCCGAGTAAAAAAGATCATATATAATTAAATATAGTTTTATATATACATATATTATTTTATAAATCTATATGTATTTTATGTTGCATCATATGTGATTTTATATATTTGCACTTCTAATTTTTTTCTTATATAAAATTATATAACAGAAAATATTGACTTTTATATAATAACATATGTTTTAAAGTTGGTTTATATTATTACATATGAACTTCAAAATTCTGTCTTCTTTTTTATATAATTTGATAAAACAAAATATTTGAAGTAATTTTATATAAAACTTTATGCAACGGTTTTTTAAATTATATGTTTTTTTATATGAGTAAAATTTAAAAAAAAATCTAAGTCCTTTATATATAATTTAATAAAACTTTTAAACATTTTTCTAAGTCCAAAAAAAAAAAAAAAAATTTTCTAAGTCCCGAAATTCTAGGACAGATGCAAAATTAAAAAAATACATATAATAAGATATAACTTTTAAAAAATTTTCTAAGTCCAGATTCTTTTTTTGAAAATTTTTAAAGTCCTAAAAATATTTTTTAAGTACTGGAAAATTTTTTTTTGTCAATTTTTTTGCGTTTTGGGGGAAAACATTTTTTTGCTTATATGTAATTATATTTAATTATATATAATTGCATCAATTTTGTACAAAAAGGGTCCAATTTTCGCATATAACTATATAAAATTATATTAAAATTATATCAAATTTGATGAGATTTGATCAAATTTGATAAGTTTTTATATCGTTTTATCGACTCATTTTTCGCATTAAACTATATATGATTATATATGATGTCTTTATATAATTTTATATGAATATATATAATCTTTTTTACTCGGGTATATCCACCAAATCCTGGATATAATAATATATATAATTTTATCAAATTATATATAATTTTATATAATTTTATACAATTTTTTGGAAAATTTCACCTCTATATATAATTTTATATAATTATATATAATTTGATATAATTTTAACAAATTATATATAACTATATCAAAAACTTTTTTACTCGGGTATACACAATTTTATCAAATTACAAATAGTTTTACCATTTTTTTTGGAAAACTGAAACCTCTATATATAATCTTATATAATTATATATAATTTTGTCAAATTATGCATAATTATACATAATTATATCTAAAACATTTTTACTCGGACTTCTATTTATTCCCCCGTCAAATATGTCCTGTCTGTTGGTTATTTTTTCTATAGGTTAGATGGAGTGGTGTTAATACAACTCACACACAGACATTCACACAAAAGGACCCTTAGAGAAAACATATGTTTTGTTCCTTTTTTTTTTGGTGAAATATTTGTGTATTTGCTCTGTTTTATTATTTCGAACAATTTACCTTTTTTTGTGTTCTTTCTTAATGTTATTGTAATATTTTAACCAAAAATACTGAAAACTAATAGTTTCTTTGTAAAGAGTTCTGTTAATCCGCGTGCTGTTTGTTGTATTAAGGCACGTGTGTTACAAAATTTTCACTCTGTTATATGAAAATTGCTTTCATTAGTTTTGGTTTTTATAAACCCATGAGTCATGGTTCATTATCCTTTTTAGTTTTTTTTTTTCTGGTTGCTCCATATGGAGATTTTTTTTTGTCTTTAACATATGACGTTTGGAGAATTGATCATCAGATCAGGATTTGTTAAAATTAATGTGATATTTGAGTTAAAAATTAGATTTTTTTTAATTTTCAAAAATTGAACATCATTCTTTGGCTGTGACGACTCAAAAATACATTCTACACTAAAAAAAAATGCTTTGGTTAAAATATTACAATAATATTGATGAAACGGTTTCATCACTTGCTGTCATCAATTTTCATGACAAATACCATCATATTGATGAAGCTTTTCTTTAAAATGATGATGATACATATCATCAAAATTGAAGAAACATGTAATGAAACATTTCTTCAATATGTCTTTTAAATTGTTTTTATACCCTTCACTCTTGTGATAAAGGGTATATATAAGTTTGTCATTCCGTATGTAACACCTCGAAATATTGGTCTAAGACCCCATAAAGTATATGGGGCATTCCATGTGAAATCGGACACTTTGAAAAACTTTTTTTTTAGATTTTCCCAATTTGTTTACAGTTTTTAGTACCCTTCGAAAACTCCTTTGTGGTAAATTTTCAGATTTTTTTGATGACCCGTTCAAAAGATATCGAATTTTTAAAAATTGGTAGTTTGTTCCTTTACTCAAACTTCTTTTAATCATAACTTCTTCAATAATGGTCCAAATTTCAAATTTTTTTTTTTCAAAAATTTTGTTTTTTTAAGTACTTTCTAAAAAAAAATCCCAAAAAATTCTTAAAAGCGCTCTAGTATGCGATTTTTAAGTTTTAAAATTTAAATCTCATTTTTGAAACTGTTTGTACTCTTCGATTTTTTTGTAATTTTTTTGTGTAAAACTTCTATCAATTCTACAAATTTTTTGCCCAGGACGATCGTGGGATAACGATTATTACTATTTTTTAAAATTTTTGAAAAAAATTGATTGTAATTTTTTAATCTTAAAATCATTGCTACTGCTCCAATGGTGCGTCATAGAGGGGTCATTTATAAGAACGACTCCCATTAGTTTTTACGTCTTAACATTTCTTTGGAACAAACTAATACCCTATCTCCAATTTCTAAGGGGGCTCCCACAAAAAACGACATTTTTTTAAAATTTGCTCCAACCGCTCTAACTGCCCTAATAGTGCCCTTAAAGCAACAAAATATATGACCAACCCACAATATGTTTTTAGCCCAAACGTTTTCTCTGAACACAACTACCCTCTGTCTTTAACTGTTAAGGCGGCCCCCATACATTTTTTTTTTATTTTTTGTAAATTTGTTTTATTTAATCAGCTTCTACCGGTCTTATGGTGCGTCCGAGAGGGGTCATTAGTGAGACGGGTCCCCATTTATTTTTACCCTACAACATTTTTTTGAAACATACCTACGCCCTATCTCCCGGGGAAGACAATGGGGATTTTAAGAGACATCGCCATTTCAACTTCTTTAATAAAAACAAGTAGAAAAGTTTAATTTGACTTGGCCGAATCAATGAATACCCTCCACAATGCCATTTTAAGTGATAGTAAATTTTCTAAGATTAGAAATATTTTATTTTGTGTAAAAAAAATTTTTTTTCGTAATTTTTGAATTTTGATTGTAAAATTTTTTTTCAGTGTAAATTTTTTTCGAATTTTACATTCAAAAAAAAATTTATTAATTTTTTTTTTTTTGAGTGTAAAATTTTTTTTGAGTGTAAAATTTTTTTCGAGTGTATTTTTTTTTTGTTTTGGTATAAAAATATTTTTGAGTGACAAAAATACGTTTTAAAATATTTTTGTGACTTACCAATGGTTTTAAAACAGGTTTAACGGGTTTTCACCACGTGATTAATGGTGAAGCTAATCTGATATTCACGGTTTTGCTAATAATTTGGGTGAAATTTGGGTGAAATTCAATACGAACTAGGCTGAAGGAACAAAAAATATATATGCCAAGCTTCAGCATCCTCAGAATTGATTTTCGAAAGTTATAGTGCTTTTTATCTCATAAATTCACGAAAAACCCTTGCCGAAATTCACTCTTTTGCTCATAACTTTTAAACCACTGGACCGATTTCGCTGGATTGCAATACCAACCTGACCAGGTAAATGCCCAACATATGTGCCAAACTTCAGGAGCCTCCGTAAAGTCTTTCAAAAGTTAGCGTGTTTTCAGACAGACAGACGGACGGACGGACGGACATCGATAGATCGTCTTAAAATCGATCGAGGATCATGAATTTATATACTTTATGGGGTCCTAGACCAATATTTCGAGGTGTTACAAACGGAATGACAAACTTAAATATACCCTCTATCACTAGAGTGGAGGGTATAAAATATCCCAAAATCTACTAAAATAATGGAAAAAACTTAACGAAGATAAATATGATGAACTAATCGGTAATAAATTACGTCCTGAAACTAAAGAAGAGGAATATGTCTTAAAAATAAAGATTTTTTTTCACATATTTAAGGAACCTCTTTGGCGATAAGAATTTCTTCCATGTAATGGGGAATTCCATTTAAAAAAAAATTAAAGACTATAAAGAAGAACATGAACTAAAGTTTTTTCCTAACAAAGAAAATTTCCAAACTTTTAGTTAAATTTAACTAAATGGTAGTAAAATTTATGAACTATTTTTAAGAAAGTTGTGTCCTAAAATTTTTCTTTTTAAATTTTTAAAATTTGTTTTATAATCGTTTTTCAGAAACGATTAACTTTATTAACAAATTGTATGTTTTATAACCTCCCAACTTTTGTTTATTTTTTTTTTTCGTTTTTCAATATTTTATTTTTAATTTAATAATTATTACTATAAATAAAATTTACTATAAAGAAATAAATATTACATTGTAATAACATTAAAAACAAAAATCTCTCATTATTGTCTCATAAATTTTTCCTGGGAATTTTCCATTTAGCTTTTTATTTTTCTTCCACACTATTATAAGTAGATTTAATCATATAATATGACTAAATAAATGTATGATTAATTCAAGTCATCAAAGTAAAAATGGAAAACTTTAAAAAAAAACGTTAGTTAACAGAAATCTTACCGTTAAAAGACAAAGTAAAAGAAACCGCTAACGAAAAAAAAAAAAAACTTAAACTGAAATTTAATATTTTTAAGCTCTTTAAAAAAAAAGTAAAGTTAATAAACTACATTCATAATATTTGGAGTAAGAAAAATTAAAATTTAGTTCATAAGTTTTGAAAACAGATGACACTTATTAAGCTTTTAAGAAAATCATATTGATGATAACAAAAATTTTGCAATAGAGAACTACTATATGTATGAAAATTCCAACAAAATTTAGTAAAACCGGTTTAGATCCGTTTTGTACTAATTCTACAATTTTAATTATATTGCCAGTCTCATTTTACTAAAATATACAAAAAATTACTTAGTAGCTTAGCATTTTCAAATGTATGAGATACTTCATTTTTGACTTAAGATTTTTAGGCTCTTATTCATAATACTTATAACAGACTTATTGTAGGTTTATTTGACAATTATTCCTGCAATATCTGTCAAATAAACCTACTTTAAATATATTTCAGTGTTTATGAATAACCACCTTAAAATTTGAAAAATTTATTTGTATAGATTTTAATGAATTTTATTTAAAGGTGGATGGAATTTATTTATTCTCATGTACTTTTATTATTTGACGAAAGACAAATGCATTACTCCAAAAATTTGGCATAACCGGTTCAGAACCGTTTTGAACCGGTTCGCCAGTTTTCGTGCTATTGTAAGTCTCTATTTACCAGGATGTATAAAAAGAGCTAATAACCGACTAAACATTCTAGTGAATACCATTTTCCCAAAAAATCAAATTTCAAGAACTATTTCAAATTTGATCGTCAATTTTGATATTTTTCAAATTCTATTTTTACTAGAACTTGAAAAAAATTTATTACATATTAAAGGAATCTCATGCTCAAAATTTTCAAACATTTTTTTATTTGTATAGATTTAAAAGCTTTACATTATAATCTAAAATGTATGCATGATATTTAAGTTATTTTTATGTGTTTTAATTATTTGTCCAAATTCAAAAACATTGCAGCAAAAATTTTCCATAACCGGTTCAGAACCGTTTTAAACCGGTTCTCTGATTTTCATGTTACTGTAACTCTCTGTTATCCAGGATATATAAAAAATTAAAAACAAATTACAAACATTAACTTAAAAGCTTTCTGAAGGAATTTTATATAAAAAATGTCAAAGCTTTCAAAAATTATTTAAATTTGTATAAATTTTAAAGTGTAATGTTTGATTTTGATGTTATTTTTATGTGATTTTCTTTACTTAATGAAATGCAAAGATATTTCAGTACCAATGTTGCATAACCGTTTCAGAACCGTTTTAACCCGTTTGCTAATTTTCATGCCATTGTAACTCTCTGTTATTCAGGATATAAAAAGAAGTAAAAGCGTCATACAAATATTAAATTCAAAGCTTTTAAAGGCATTTTATAAAAAAACAAGTAAGAGTGTTAAGTTCGGCTGTGCCGAATCTTTTATACCCTCCAATATGCAAAAAATAAAAAATAAATTGCAGGTGCGTTTTATTTTTTTTTGAGAGGGGGTCGGTGGTGGTAATTTGGGGGGGGGCAAATTTTCTCTCGAATATGTCATTAAAAATTCATTCTTATGCTTTTTACATTAAAGAAATGCAAGTTTATCATCGTTTAAAAAAAATTATTCCACTCCCATAAGAGGGGGTGGACCAAAAAACCGACATTTTATAATTCTCAGGGTCCAAATGCAGGACTTTGAACTTCTTGTAGCATAAAAATGTTGCATTTGTTAAAAAAAAACACAAAAAATCATGTAAAAAAATTATATTTTTCAGAGGTTGGATTAGTTCTTCAAGGGGGAACTTTTTCCCCTTGGTCCGATTTTGCCCATTTCCGAACTTAACCTGCCTAGGAATATAAGACATATTCATGCCAAACTTCGGAAGTCTAGCTTTTTTATTTTGGACTGTATCGTGTCCTCTACAGACGGACGGACGGACATTGGTAGAAGATCTTAGAATCGATCACTGATCAATAAAATATGTACTTTATGGTGTCCTAGACCGATATTTCGATGCGTTACACACGGAATGACAAAATGAGTATACCCCCATACTGTGGTTGGAGGGTTTAAAAATCAAAGCTTAAAAAAAATATTCAAATTTGCATAGATTTTAAAGTATATTGTTACAAATATGTATGCTATTAAAGTTACTTGTATGAGTTTTTATTATTTGCCAGAATCCAAAGATATTGTAGCAAAATTTTTCCATAACCGGTTTAGAACCGTTTTGTACCGGTTCGCCAATTTTTAAGCCATTGTAACTCTCTATTATCCAGGATATATAAAAAAGGAAAGGCAACTTCCAAATCTTTATGTTAATGCCTTTTAAAAGTATTGCCTATAAAAAATTTTAAAGCTTTAAAAATTATTTAAATTTGTATAGCTTTTAAAAGATAATGCAAAAATATTTATTATTATGCAGTTATGTTTTATTATTATTTCACCAAAGCCAATGACACTGCAGCATACATTTAGCAAAACCAGTTCAGAACCGTTTTGAACCGGTTTATACATTTTCATGTCTTTAAAACTCTTTGTTATCCAGGATTTATAAAAACGTAAAAGCAACTTGCAAATCTAAAATTGAAAGCTTTTTTAAAAAAATGGTAATTAAAAAATTTCAAAACTTTAATAAAGTATTTAAATTTATAGAAATTTTAATCATAATATTTAAAATCATTATATTATTTTGAGAAGGTTTATTCTAGCTCCAGGTCAGTATTTATTTTATTAATCTACTACTGATATTATCATAGAATAATTTTCTTGAACATTTCCGATAACCTGTTCAAAACCGTTATGAACTGTTTCGCCAATTTTCGTGCTATTTTTGTGCTCTCTTTACCAGGATGTATAAAGAAGTAAAAGCAACTTAAAAATTTCAAGTCTAAATGTTTTTGAAGAAATTTTATTTAAAAACTTATAAAAATTTTAATGATATTAAAGTTATTTTTGTGTTCAACCAAAAACATTGCCACAAAAATTTTCCATAACCGGTTCAGAACCGCTTAAAACGATTCGCCAATTTTAATGCGTTCATAACTCTCTGTTAACCACGAAATTTAAAAAAGTAAAAGCAACTTACAAATCTCGAATTTAAAGCTTTTTTTTAGTAATTTCATTAAAAAATTTTCGAAACTATAAACATTTTTAAAATTTGTGTAGATTTTAAAGCATAATGTTAAAAATATGTTTGTTATTGAAATTATTTGTATGTATTTTTATTATTTGACCAAATCCGAAGATATTCCAGCAAACATTTTGCATAACCGGTTCATAACCGTTTTGAACCGGTTCGCCAATTTTAATGCCATTGTAATTGCCTGTTATCCAGGATATATAAAAACGTAAAAAGCAACCTAAAATCCTATATGTAAGGTCTTTCAATGGAATTTCATTTAAAAATTGTTAAAGGTTTTTAAAATTTTCTTAAAAATTTTGACTGTTCAAATGCTACAATTTTGTTATTGTATATAAAAAGTAAAAGCAAGTCACAGATCTTAAATGTAAAGCTTTTTGAAGGAAGATGATTTAAAAAATTCCAAAGCTCTTAAAATTTTTTTTAAAATTTGTTAGATTTTTAAGCATAATGTTAAAAATATGTATAATATTGACAATATTTGTATGTATTTTTATTATTTGTGGAAGTGAAAGGACATTCCAGCAAAAATTTAGCATAACCGGTTCATAACCGTTTTTAACCGGTTCGCCAATTTTTATGCCATTGTAATTGTTTGTTATCCAGAATATATAAAAACGTAAAAAGCGACTTAAACTTCTATATGTAAAGCCTTTTAAAGGAATTTCATTTAAAAAATGTTAAAGGTTTTTAAAATGTTCTTAAAAATTTTGACTATTCAAATGCTACAGTTTTGTTATTGTTTTTTGAAACAAAGAATTTTTGCATTTAATTATTGTTTTCATTTATTAGAAATTTTATTATACACATTTTCAATAAAAATGTTTACAACATTTCTTACATTTTTTTTTGCGAAAAACTGCGCAAGTCAGGGTCAAGTTGTTTTTTTTTCAATTCTTTTATTTAATTCTTATAGTTTTTTTTTTCAAACAAACAACCCTCTATCTATTAACGTTTAAATATAAAAAAAATTATTTGTATGTTTAAATGTGGCCCATTTCCCAAAAGCTCTTCTTTTTTGGTTTTTGTTTATGTAGTTCAAAACCCCTGAAGAAAAATAGCGATTTTGTTATTGTGGCATTTAGTAGTGGAGCGGGTGCGTCCGTCAGTCAGACATACAGCTATATGGCTATAGCTATTAAGCATAATGTTATTCTTTGTTAAATTTTTTGCTGGGCACCTAGGGAGCGTTAGGAAATGACATGGCAATGTGTATATAAAGAAAACAACAAAACTGAAAAAAAAAAACTAAAAGAAGGGGTAGGGGGAGTCGTTAAGGCAATGAAGTATTAGAAGATTATTAAAGGTTAAACTTATAGAACACAAAATTTTTGTAGCAAAAAAAAAAATAAAAATAACAAATGATTAAAGTAAAATAAAATAAATTTTTATGAGTATAAAAAAAAAAAAAAAAACGAAACAAATCTTTTCTTCCTGGGGTTGTTAAAGAAGATATACACAGCTTAACTATTAGCAAAAAAAAATGGCGTCGCTTTAGATATTAGAGAATATCAGAGCTCCATACAACAAAAAAAACACACCCTGTTTGTTATAGAAAGAATAAAAATAAAAATAAGTTTAGATTTTACAGAGACATCTTTGAGAAACATGGAAAAACCATAACCAACCCCACCCTAAATACAAAATTTTGCAGATGTACTACTCTTCTATACATTTATACTTGTCTTTAGTTAAGAGTAGAAAATAAAATCACAACAAAATGGCGAAAACTATAAATATTTCAGTTTTATATATGACATTTGACATTTATTTACAAAAAAAAAAAAGAAATAATAATAGACATAACCTATTTCGTCATCATCATTTTAAAATTTTATTTCAATCTCTTTAAAACAAAAAAGTATGTATTTACTACAACAGAGTTTAAAAAACTAGCAAATAAATAGTAAAATAGAAATTTTAGCACTTCTACTAACTTCTACTACTTCTACTACCTTCCACTTACAATTAGTGGTAGAGGGTATAAAAGCTTGTCATTCTAACTTATCAAAATATCGGTCTTTATATATATTCGTGATCCTCAATTGATTTTAATTTTTGGTTATTTGATAGAGCTTCATAAATGATTTTACTCCATATTTTTTTTTATCAATACACACAAAAAAATGTTTGCCAAGTACTTGGGAGGATATGCGTTTTTAAAGTATTTTGCATATATTATGCAAAAAATAGCATCATTTTACCAAGTTTTTGCTTGTTTCTGATAAAAGTTTAGAAAATATTCATAAGAGTATTTAACCTTGTGTAATTTTACAAACCTTAACCAAAATTATGCAAAAACTTGGTAAAATGTTAAAAAATTTTTCATAAAAAATGCAAAAAACTTTAAAAACGCATATCCTCTCAAGTTATTGGTAAAATATTTTTTTGTGTGTACTTTGGAAGATATGAGCTTTTAAAAAAGTGCTTTTTTGACAATATTAAATTTTTGACAGTTTTTAAAAATTTTTTTACTCGGAAACTGTAAGTCGTACCAAAAAACTTATAAAAACAATATTGTAGATAAAATTATGAAGGTTTAAAATTTAGAACAAAAAAAATTTTTTTTTTTCAAAAATTTCAACAAAAAATTTTTAAAATCCTTTTCGATGTCCTTTTATCCTAGGAAGGCACCATGGAATTCAAAAAGAAAAAAATTGTATTAAAGGTTAGAATGTCCTTTTATTGCTATTAAAATTTCAGAGATGTGTTTTTTCGTATTGTTGAGCAATAATTTTTCAAAGTTTGTTAGAGAGCCAAATATTTGATTTTTTTCAAAATTGTGGCAAAAAGTCAAATAGTTAGCTCTAGACAGTTTTTTGTGATTTTTATACCTTCCAACCACAGTATGGGGGTATATTCACTTTGTCATTCCGTTTGTAACGCATCGAAATATCGGTCGGGGACCCCATAAAGTATGGGGCATTCCATGTCAAATCGGACATTTTGAATTTTTTTTTTTTTTAGATTTTCCCAATTTGTTTACAGTTTTTAGTACCCCTGGAAAAATTTTGATGACCCGTTCAAAAGATGCCGAATTTTTAAGAATTGGTAGTTTATTCCTTTACTCAAACTTCTTTTACTCATAACTTCTTCAATAATGGTCCAAATTTTAAATTTTTTTTGTTCAAAATTTTCTGTTTTTTTAAGTACTTTTAAAAAAAAATCCCAAAAAATTCTTAAATGCGCTGTAATATGCGATTTTTAAGTTTTAAAATTTAAATCTCATTTTTGAAAATGTTTGTACTCTTCGATTTTTTTGAAATTTTTTTGTGTAAAACTTCTATCGATTCTACAAATTTTTTGCCCAGGAGGATCGTGGGATAACGATTATTACTATTTTTTTAAATTTTTTGAAAAAATGTTATTGTAATTTTCCAATCTTAAAATCATTTCTACTGCTCCAATGGTGCGTCATAGAGGGGTCATTTATAAGACTGACCCCCACTAATTTTTACTTCTTAACATTTCTTTGGAACAAACTAATACCCTATCTCCAATTTCTAAGGGGGCTCTCACACAAAACGACATTTTTTAAAATTTGCTCCAACCGCTCTATCTGCCCTAATAGTGCCCTAAGAACAACAAAATGTATGACCGACCCATAATAATTTTTTACTCTGCCGGACGATTCTGCATTCTAAATTTAATGTTTCTATGACCATTATTTCAGGAAATATAATAAGGTACCAAAATTACACTTAATTACCCCTTTTTACCCCCTTAGAATCGTAATTTCTAAGACCCCAGCCTTAGCGGATCTATTTTCCGGGAGGTACATTTCAATTTTGAAGTCAATCAGTCAGTAGTTCACCCAGACAACACACAGGAAACAAATTTGCAAATTTCCAAATTCAGTTGATACAACTAAAAATCGGTTGATACATTTGCATATAGGTCGTCACAACTGAACATATGTTGTCTCAACTAAATTCGGTTGATGCAACAGACATTTAATTTAAACAATAAAAAAATGGGTTGTCACACCCAAAAATAGTAGCGACTATCGAATTATTAGTTGATACAACTGAAAAATTTATTTTTCTGTGTGTACTTTTCAATATTTTTTTAAATTAAATATTTTTTCCCCGCTATTTTTTATAACACCACTGTTTTACAAAACTCAAGCCATTTAAAAATATGACGTGTAAATTTGGCAAACAAAATCAAATTTTCAATATTTATTTTTATTCCAAAAAAGCAAAAAAAAAACAAAATCTGTTATAACTTAAATTGCAGCTTTAAATTAATAATACCAACGGCAAAGTCACGCAATATATGATAATATAATATTTTTTATTTATTTTTTTACTTTTTCCAGCCATAAACTAGCGTGACCGTCAAACACATCAAAAACACTCAACAATTTTTACAATATTTACTTTAATGCAAACGAAGACAAAAAAAAAAAACGTCTAAAAATTGCATAAAATGTCTGCGAAAATAGAAATCACAGTTAAAATGTTTTTTTTTTGTTTAATGAAAGAAAATAGAAAAGTGTTAAAACCCTATTAATATTTTAAGAAATTATTCATATTTAGAATAAGAATAGATAAAAGAACGTACCAGGACACTTGAAAATTTTATTATAAAATATTTACTAAAAAAAGCCACAATTTAGAAGTCATCAGAAAACAACGAAACGCATTTTCAATGCCTTTATAAAATTCCTCCTTACAAATGCAAATTTATAATCATTTAATATTTATGAGAATTTATTCAATGTTTTTGCAGAGTTTTGAAAAATTAAAAACTTTAAATTTTAAATTTGATAAAATGAAGGCTTTGTATCAATTTTTAATTTGTACCGCCTTTTTGGCCCTTTAGAATAGAATTTTTAAAAATTTAAGTTTATTTGATCATAATTTGATAAAATCGAAAAAGTACCAAAGTACAATTTTTTTCCCTTTAATTCTATAAATATCAACAATTCATAAATGTATTCATTTTGAATGTTTTGTTTTGATGTAAGATTCTACATTGCAATCAATCAAGTTTTTTATGACCATTATTTCAGAAGATTAGAAAATCGAAAAAGTACCACTTTACAATTTTTTGCCCTCTTAGAATTGAGGGTGAAAAAGTACTTTTGAAAAAGTTTTTTTTTTGCGCTGGATGATCCTATATTCTGAAATTCCTTGTTTCTAGAACCATTTTTTCATGAGATAGCAAAAGTACCAAAGTGCAAAATTTTCCCCTTTTTATCCAGAACAATCGGATTTTATAAAAGGTACTTTTTTAGATGTTATTTTTTGCCCATATTTTAAATTTTATAATCAATATTTTCTATTTGTACCGCTTTTTTGGCCTCTAAGAATAACAAATTTTAATATTTTAAGTTTATGTGAAAAATGGTTTAAAAAATCTAAAAAGTACCAAAGTACAATTTTTTACCCTCTAAGAATCAGAAATTTAAAAAATGTCTTTGGTAAAAAATGTTATATTTCGATATAGAATCCTATATTCCAAAAATCAAGTTTTTGTGACTATTACTGAAGGAAATCAAAAAATCTAAAAAGTACCAAACTTACAGTTTTTTAATCCTTTTGAATCGAAACTTTCTAAAAAGTATTTTTGTCAGAAGGTTTTTTTTTCGCTGGATTATCCTTTATCCCAAATTACAAGTTTGTAGAACCATTTTTTTAGGACACAGCAAAAGTACCAAAGTACAAATTTTTACCCTCTTGGAATCGAAACCTTAGAAAAAGTATTTTTGTCGGAAGGTTTTTTATCCAATAATTTATTTGAAATTTTATGATCATTATTTTCAATTTTTACCGCCTTTTTGGACCCTTAGAATGGAAATTATTAAAATTTCAAGTTTATGTGACCATTATTTTATAAATCGAAAAAGTACCAAAGTAAAATTGTTTACCCGTTTTTTGCCCTCTATGCATCAGAAATTCCTAAATGTCTTAGTTTAAATTGTTTTGTTTCGATGTAAGATTCTGCATTACAAAAATCAAGTTTGTATGACCATTATTTCAGGAGATTAGAAAATCGAAAAAAGTACCAAAGTACATTTTTTACCCTCTTAGAATTGAGAGCAAAAAAAAAATACTTTTGAAGGAGGGTTTTTTGCACTAGATGATCCTATATTCTGAAATTTCAAGTTTCTCGAACCATTTTTTCAGGAGATATCAAAAGTAACAAAGTACTATTTTTTAGCCTTTTTAAGCAATAAAATTGGATATTCTAAAAGTTACTTTTTTAGAATGGTTTTTTATGAAGGTTTTATATTTTCAATTTTATGATCATTATTTCAGGAAAAAGAAAAAAAAATACCAAAATAATAATTTACTTTGGTACTCCTTTTTGTATTTTGGAATCTCTTTTGGCCGAAACTTAAGAAAGGTACTTTGTCAGAATATTATTTTCTATTATTTTACAATTTTTTAACATCGAAATTTTGTAAAAAGTATTTTTGTCAGAATGTTTATTTCGCTAGACTATTCTGGATTCCAAATTTTAAATTTCTAGAATTAGTATTTCAGGAGATAGAAAAAGTACCAAAGTAAAAATTTTTACCCTTTTTATCCAAAACAATCGGATTTTGAAAAAGGTACTTTTTCAGAATGTTTTTTTGTCCATATTTGAAATTTTATAATCAATATTTTCAATTTGTACAGCCTTTTTGGCCTATAAGAATAGACATTTTTAAAATTTAAGTTTAAAAAATCTAAAAAGTACCAAAGTAAAATTTTTTACATTTGTTTAACCCTTTAAGTATCAAAAATTCCCAATTACCTTCATTTAGGATGTTTTGTTTTGATGTAGGATTCTATATTACAAAAATCAAGTATGTATGACCATTATTTCAGGAGATTAGAAAATCGAAAAAGTACCAAAGTACAATTTTTTACCCTCTTAGAATCGAAACTATCTAAAAAGTACTTTTGAAGAAGGTTTTTTTGCGCTGGATGATCCTATATTCCGAAATTTCAAGTTTCTAGAACCATTTTTTTAGTTGATAGCAAAAGTACCAAAGTACAAATTTTTACCCTTTTTAACCAATAATTTATTTTAAATTTTATGATAATTTTTTTCAATTTGTACCGTTTTTTTTTTGCCTCTAAGAATAAACATTTTTAATATTTTAAGTTTATGTGACCAATTTTTAAAAAAATCGAAAAAGTACCAAAGTACAATTTTTTACACTCTAAGTATCAGAAATTTCAAAATGTCCTTGGTGAAAAATGGTTTATTTCAATGTAGGATCCTATATTCCAAAAACCAAGTTTTTGTGACTGTTATTGCAGGAGATTAGAAAATTGAAAAAGTACCAAAGTACAGTTTTTTAACTTTTGAATCGTAACTTTCTAGAAAGTACTTTTGTTGGAAGGTTTTTTTTCGCTGGATTATCCCAAATTACAAGTTTCTAGAACCATTTTTTCAGGACACAGCAAAAGTATCAAAGTACAAATTTTTACCCTTTTTCTCCAAAAAAATCAGATTTTTTAAAAGGTACCTTTTTTAGATTGCTTTTTCTTTGTGAAGTGTCCTTATTTTGATTTTTATGGTTATTATTTCAGGAGAAATTATTATTCTAAGTCTCAGATTGTGGGACATTTATCGTTTATGGTAAAAAAGGGTAAAAAATTTTACTTTGGTACTTTTTATATTTCCTGAAATAATGATCCAAAAACTTCAAATATGAAATGTAGGATCTTCCGGTGGAAAAAAAACATTCCAAAATAAGTACTTATTAGAAATTATGATTCTAAGGGGCCAAAATGAATAAATAGTGTGTATTGGTACTTTTTGTTTTGGTACTTTTTCAACGGAAAAAACTAAATCAAATCAAAGAGGGTAAAAAGTGATCTTTAGTATTTTTTTGATCTTCTGAAGCAATGGATAAAAACCAGAAGAAATTGTCTTAGAAACTTGAAATTAGAAGTGTAGAATTCTTCTACTAAAAAAAAACATTCTAAAAAAGTACTATTTTAAAATTCCAATTTAATTGGGGTAAAAAGGGTAATAATTGTACTTTTTCTATCTCCTAAAAGAGAGACTTTAAATTTGAATTGTAGGATTATCCAATGAAAACAAAATTCTGTAAAAAGTACTTTTTAGAAAGCTTCTCTTCTAAGAGGGTAAAATAATGTACTTTGGTACTTTTCTGATTTCCTGAAATAATGGTCATAAAGTACAAATTTTTAACCTTTTTCTCCAATAAAATCTGATTTTTTAAAAGGTACCTTTTTTAGAATGTTTTTTCTCTGTGAAGTGTCCTTATTTTAATTTTTATGACTATTATTTTAGGAGATAGGAAAATGTACCAAAATAAAATGTACTTTGGTCTTTTTTTGTACTTTGAAGTCCCTTTTTGGCGAAACTTAAAAAAAGGTACTCTTGTAAGAATGTATATTGCTTATATTGTACAATTTTTTACCCTCTTAGAATCCAAACTTTTTAAAAAGTACTTTTGTCAAAACATTCCAAATGTTCGAACTTCCAGAACATTTATTTTAAGAGATAGAAAAAGTACCAAAGTAAAAATTTTTATTCTTTTTATTCCACAAAACCGGAATTTCTAAAAGGTGTTTATATATTAAATTTTAAGTTATATGACCATTATTTCAGTATAAATAAAAGTACCAAAGTTTATTTATTTTTATTTTTTGTGCTAGATTATCTTTTATTCTGGAATTTCAAGTTTCTAGAACCATTTTTTCCGGATATGGTAAAAGTACCAAAGTACAAATTTTTACCCTTTTTAACTATTTTATCTTAAATTTTTGGCCCATTAGAATAGAAATTTTTAAAATTTCAAGTTTATGTGATTATTATTTTATATATTAAAAAAGTACCAAAGTACAGTTTTTTTACCCTTTTTTACCCTCTATGCATTAGAAATTTCTAAATGTCTTCGTTAAGAATGTTTTGTTTCAATGCAGAATTTCACATTCCAAAAATCAAGTTTTTATGACCATTATTTGAGGAGGTCAGAAAATCGGAAAAGTACCAAAGTACAATTTTTAACCCTTTTGAATCGAAACTTTCTAAAAAAAGTACTTTTGAAGAAGGTTGTTTTATTGCGCTAAATTCTAAAATTTTCAATTTGTACCACCTTTTTGGCTTCTTAGACTAGAATTTTTTTAAATTTCATGTTTGTTTGACCATTATTTTATAAATCAAAAAAGTACCAAAGTTTAATTTTTTACTCTTTTTCACGCTCTAAGTATCAGAAATTGCTAATGTCTTCGTTTAGAATGTTTTGTTTCGATGAAAGATTCTACAATACAAAAATCAAGTTTGTATGACCATTATTTCAGGAGATTAAAAAATCGAAAAAGTACCACAGTAAAATTTTTTTACCCTCTTAGAATTGAGGGTAAAAAAGTACTTTTGGATTTTTTTTGCGCTGGATAATCCTATATTCCGAAATTTCAAGTTTCTAGAACCATTTTTTAGGAGATAGCAAAAATACCAAAGTACAATTTTTTCACTTTTTATCCATTAAAATCTGATACTCAAAAAGGTACTTTTCTTATAATTTTGTTTTGTGAAAGGTCCGTCTTTTGAATTTTATGATCATTATATAAAGTGAAAGAAAAACGTACCAAAATCGTAATGTACTTTGGTACTCCTTCTTGTACTTTGGTATTCCTTTTTTCCGAAACTTTAAAAAGGTACTTTTGTCAAAATGTCTATTTCTATTATTTTACAATTGTTTTCCATCTTAGAATCGAAAATTTTCTAAAAAGTACTTTTGTCAGAATGTTTATTTCGCTGAACAATTCCACATTTCAAATTTCTAGAACCATTATTTCAGGAGATAGAAAAAGTACCAAAGTACAATTTTTTCCCCATTTTATCCCATAAAATCGGAATTTCTAAAAGGTACTTATATTTTAAATTTTAAGTTTTATGACCATTATTTCAGGAGACCAAAAAGTACCAAATTACACTATTTCACCACTTTTTGCTTTCATAGAATCGAAAATATTTTTTTTCCAGAATGATTTTTACGCCAGAGTATCCCTACAGGTGATGACAATTTTAATGTTTTCTCCCTTAAAATCCAATTCTGCCCTCAATTCTTCAAAAAAAATTTCCCTCTAAAGGAATTCATTCCTTTACAGCCTGCTTATAAGTGTATGCCCAACACAAAAAAAAAATACTTCGACAAATTAAGGATACCAATTTTGGTTTCTAAACACGCAGAGCCCTATATTTTGTGTGGCTGTCTGTCTGTTCAGTGTTCTGTACATACCGTTATGTATTTATGTTGATTATAGTCCTTACATTGACCATGTGACCTTGAAAATAAGTTAAATTATTTTGTGCTTTTATTTTTTGCTCTTTTAAGTTTTGCTCTAATTTGAAATACTGCAGTTTAATTTTAAAGAAAACAAAAATAATAATTTTGCAAATTACTGGTGGTGGTACAATTTGATTTAAGCGGTTGACTAACCGCAGTGAGTTTAAAATTTTAATAAGAGAACCACACACAGAAAACAAAGGCCTGAAACTGTTACCATGTGTACATAATTTAAATATTTGTGTTTGGAAATCAATACATCTTTATTGAAATTAAAATTATTATTTAAGTCTCAGATTCTGGGACATTTGTCCTTTATGGTAATAAGGGGTAAAAAATTATATTTTGGTACTTTTTATATTTTCTGAAAAATTGGTCCAGAAAATTGGAAATATGAAATGTAGGATTTTCCGGTGCAAAAAAAAAACATTCTAAAATAAGTACTTATTAGAAATTATGATTCTAAAGGGCAAAAATTAAAAAAAGAGGTTATATAGGTACTTTTTGTTTTTGTACTTTTTCAAAAGAAAAAATCAAATCAAAGAGTAACTTTTTTAATCTCCTTAAGCAATGGTTATAAAAACCTGAAGAAATTGTCATAGAAACTTGAAATTTGATGTGTTGAATTCTTCTACTAAAAAAACAAACATTCTAAAAAAGTACCATTTTGATATTCCAATTTAAGTGGGGTAAAAAGTGTAATAATTGTACCTTGGTACTTTTTCTGTATCCTAAAGAAAAAGACTTTAAATTTGAATAGTATGATTATCTAATGAAATCCACATTCTGACAAAAGTACTTTTTAGAAAGTTTGCCTTCTAAGAGGGTAAAATAATGTACTTTGCTACTTTTCTGATTTCCTGAAATAATGGTCATAAAAACTTTATTTTTTGGAATATAGAGTCCTCTAGGCATTTCTGATTCTAAGATGCTAAAAAGGAATAAAAAAATATATTTTGGTACTTTTTCGCTTTCTTAAAAAAAAAAATATTGTAAAAAACAATTTTTTGCATTTGGTACTTTTTTTATATAAAATAGTTATAGAAAATGGAAATTTCTTTCAAAAACATTCTGAAAAAAGTACCTTTTAGAAATTCCAAATTTAATAAGGTAAAATGGGTTAAAATTGTACTTTAGTACTTTTTTTATCCTTTGAAATAATGTTTCTAAAGAGTGAACATTTTCAATGTAGGATCAGGCAGCGAAAAAACATGTTGAAAAAAGTACTTTCTAAAAAGTTTTTAATCAAACTAGAGATGGGCGCGTGAGTGGATTTTGACTCACACTCACTCACGCTCATGCAAAAAAAATCGAATCACTCACGCAATTTTTTTTTTTACTTACTTTAAAAACTTACTTACGCTCACGCGTGACTCACGCCAGATTCAATCATGCTCACGCGTGAGTCACGCAAAATCTACTCACGCAATAAAATTTTCTTACCAAAAAAAAAAAAAATCCAAAAAAAAAATTTAAAAAAAAATTGGGCAAACCAAAAAATCTAATCACGCAAACTCACGCAAAAAATAAATGAATCACTCACTATTCACTCACTCAGATTTTTTTTCAACTCACGCTCACTCACAATCACGTGATTGAAATAAAAATCACTCACACTCACGTGTGATTCACGCGTTATTCTCGTGAATACGCAAATCACGTTACCAGCTCCCATCTCTAAATCAAACAGTATAAAAAAGCGAACTTTGGTACTTTTTCGATCTCCTGAAATAATGATCATAAGATTTAATTTTTTGAATGTACGACAAATATTAAAAAAATTACTTTTATAAATTTCTGATTTGAAGAGGTAAAAAGGAGTACAAAACTGTAATTGGGTGCTTTATATTTTCTGAAATAATGGTCCAAAAAATTTTAAATTTGGAATGTAGTATCCTCCGGCAGAAAAACATTTTGAAAAGTACATTTGAAAAGTACTTTTTTGAAAATCCAATTAGTGTTTTTTGGTACTTTTCTATCTCCTCAAACAAATGTCATAGAATAGAAACTTTAAATTTGACCCTTTTGTCTAAAAAAATTTTCTAAACAAGTACCTTTTGGAAATTCCAATGTAAATGGGGCAAAAAGAGTAAACATTTTACTTTGGTACTTTTTCTATCTCCTGAAATACTGCTTTGAAAGACTGTAAATTTGAAATAAAGGATTATTCAGCTAAAAAACCTTTCTGAGAAAAGAGGGTAACGAAGTGTACTTTGGTACTTTTTCGATCTGCTGAAATGATGGTCATAAAAAGTAGATTTTTTTTTAATGAAGAAACGTCTATCGGGAAAAAACATCCGGAAAAATTACCTTTTTTGAACTTAAAAATGGTTGAAATTTGTATTTTGGTACTTTTTTAATTTCTTAAAAAATTTAATTTTTGTAAAGTCCGTTTCTAAGGGGACAAAAACGGTGAAAATATTTCATTCTGGTACTTTTCTATCTCCTGAAAAGTGGTCATAGAAACCTTAATCTGAATCCTATCAAAAAAACATTCCGGAAAAAAGTTCCTTTAGAATTTTTAATTTTAATGGGATAAAAAGATAAACATTTGTACTTTGGTACTTTTTCTATATCCTAAAATATTATTTCTAGAAACTTGATATTTGGTATTTAGGAGCATTTCGCAAAACAAAAAAACATTCAGAAGTTGGTACTTTTTAGAAAGTTTTTATTTTAAGAGGGTAAAAAATGTACTTAGCTAATTTTTCGATCTCCTGACAAAATAGTCATAAAAACTTGATTTTTGGAATGTAGGATCCTCCATCGAAACAAAACATTCTGAAAAGAGACTATGAAGAATTTCTGGTACTAAGAGGATAACGAGGGGTAAACAATGTTAGTTTGGTACCTTTTCGCTTTCTTATCAAATAAATTTAAATAATTATCACGAAAACTTGAATTTTGGAATGTATGATCCTCTATTGAAACAAAACATTCTAAAAAAAACTTCTAGAAATTTCTGTTACTAAGAGGATTAAAAGTGGTCAAAATTGTACTTTGGTACTTTTTAGATTTTTTAAATTAAACATGAATTTTGAATCCTAGAATTTGCTAATTGGGCAAAAAAGGGCGTAAAATGGTGAAATTGGTATTTTTTATTTACTTTTGACCTAATGACCGCATTAGTCATTACCCTTCAACATTTTTGTTAAACATACATACCTACGCCCTATCTTCATTTTTATAAAATTTGCTCCAACTGTAATTTGTATGGGAGCCTACTTTGTGAGTGGAGATAGGTATGTTTTACAAAAATGTTGGAGGGTAAAAATAAATGGCTGTCGGTCTCACCAATGATCCCTCTCGGCCGCACCATTGGACCGGTAAAAGCTAATTAAATAAAACAAATTTACAAAAAATAAAAAAATTGTATGAGGGTAGGTATTGCTCTAAGGGCACTCTTAGGGCAGTTAGAGCAAATTTTAAAAAATGTCATTTTGTGTGGGAGCCCCCTTAGAAATTGAAGATAGGGCATTAGTTTGTTCCGATGAAATGTTTAGAATTAATCGGGGATCGGTCTTGAAAATTACCCCTCTATGACGCACCATTGGAGCAGTAGAAATGATTTTAAGATTGGAAAATTACAATAAGATTTATTCAAAAAATTTTATCCCACGATCCTACTGGGCAAATAATTTGTAGAATCGATAGAAGTTTTACACAAAAAAATCAAACAGTACATACATTTCAAAAATGAGATTTAAATTTTAAAGCTTAAAAATCGCATAGTAAAGCACTCATAAGAATTTTTTTGGATTTTTTTTTTTAAAAGTACACACAAAAAAAAAAAAAAAATTTGGAAAAAAAAATTGCAATTTGGATCATTATTGAAGAAGATATGAGTTAAAGAAGTTTGAGTAAGGAAACAAAATACCAATTTTTAAAAATTCGATATCTTCTGAACGGGTCATCAAAAAAATCTGAAAATTTACCACGAAGGAGTTTTCGAAGGGTACTAAAAACTGTCAACAAATTGGAAAAATCTAAAAAAAAAAATTATTCAACTTGTCCGATTTGACATCGAATGCCCCATATATTATTGATCCATGATCCATTCTAAGATATTCTATGAATGCCCGTCCGTAAGTCTGTAGAGAACACAAATTAGTCCAAAATAAAAGAGCTAGGATCCTGAAGAGTTTGGCAGAAATATGTCTTATGGTCATAGGCAGGTTAAATTCGTAAACGGGCAAAATCGGATCAGGGACAAAAAGTTTCCCCCTGAAGAACTAAACCAACCTCTGAAAAACTTAATTTTTTTACATGTTTTTTTGTAATGAAAGAAGAAGTTCAAAGTCCTGTAGTTGGACCCAGGGGATTAGAAAATGACGATTTTTTTGCCCCCTCTTGTTGGAGTGGATGTAAAAAAATCATTAAAATGATGATAAAATTTTATAACTGTAGTGCAAAATATATAACAAATGAATTAGTAAAAACTGTTCGTAAGAGGGAAGGTATCCCCACAGCCATCGGCGTATACAGAGGGGGGGGGGGGGGGGGGGGGGGGGCAACAACAACAACAAAAAATATTTTTTTTATATGTATTGGAAAACACAAATCTCACGAAAAAAACAACAAAAATTTTTTTGTTGTTGTTGTTGGGCCCTGAAAAAACAGTCCTGTATACGCCGTTGCCCACAGCCCCTCCTCCAAACCAACCCCCACCCACAAAAGACGCCCTGTATTTTGTTTGTTATATTTTCAATATGTTGGAGGATATGCAAAATTCGTCACAGCCGAATTTAGCACTAACTTATTTTTATTTTTTTTACATAATGGAGTGCACGGCAGAATTAAACACTCTTACTTGTCTCATAATCAAATTGGATGAGAAATTCCTTGGGGACGTCAAAATTTATATTTAAAAATTCAAAAACGATATTGTATTACAACGTCCCTCCCCAAAACGCCCCTGACATTTTTATTTTTTCTTACATATTGGAGGGCACAGCAGAATTTAACACTCTCGATTCTTATCTTAATTGGGAGAGGTTTCTCTGGGAACTTTAAAATTTATTTTTAGGTCAGGTCAGGTTAGGGTGGCGGTGTACGATTTACACCTCGCATAGACCTTTTGATCCATAGCGATACCACAAAACTTTTTCTTTTTTTTTCCTTTTCGCTAGCGGCGCAAGTTAAACACGTTCAAAGTCATTGCGAATCTCTTTAATATATAGCCGCATCTTTTACTACTGGCGTCCGGGATGAGTCTAATATTCTAAGCATGAATGCCGATGAGACAGTGACCAGTTATTATTCCCGTCAGAGCTCGACATTCCCTTCTCGTAAGTGATAAAAGGTATTCAGTTTTCCACTTCCTGTTCGCTACTGCAACATTTATGGAATCCCGTCTTTTTTTGAAGTGTTGGAGCGATGGTAAAACTAGCACCGTGGTACCTACACCATGAGCTCCAAGTTTCGCGAGTTCGTCTGCCCTTTCATTTCCCTGTATTCCGTTGTGTCCTGGTACCCATAATAAATTAACCTGGTTGTGTTGACACAACGTCTTCAAGTTCTCGTACCATTGTAAAACTATTTTAGATTTGATATAATAACCTTGAAGCGCCTTTAAAGCGGCCTGGCTATCCACGTAAAAATTTATGTTTGCTCCCCTGGTTTCCTCGATATGTTCCACAGCCTTAGTTATTGCAACTATTTCAGCTTGAAATATGCTCGAGTCCAAAGGCAGATTAAACGTAAAGTTCTGGTTTAGCTCCACGTTTGTAAAACCAGCTCCCCCTCCATGTGTTTGTATCGATCCATCGGTTAATATATTCATGGTGTTTGCAGGGGTGTCCTGCCAGTTAGACCAATATTCTCGAGTCGGAAATTTTACTTCATATTTCCGGTCGAAAAATAGTTTGGGACTATGTAATCCGAGTCAATACTGTTTATACTGTTCATATTACTGTGTCCAAAGTTGCGAAACTTGAACCAATTTAATTCTTTGAGTCTGAGGCAGGCCTTATAAGCCTCACCTTTTGCAAAGACGTCAATTGGTATAAAGTGCAATAACGCATCAATAGAGTTGGCCGATGTTGTTCTCACAGCGCCTGTGATACTACGTCCCATAAGCCGTTGAAATTTATTTTTAAAAATTAAAAAAAAAATATTTTACTTACCTTGAAAATAACTTTTTGTTCTTAAATAACTAACAGACAGCCTTAATATGCTCAGTCGATCCAATTTACTTAAAATATTCTGTTCAAATGGCAGCAATGAAGCCAATAAATCTAATTCAGCATTTAAACGTTCGCGATGACGTTTTGAAGGATTACTTTTTGTGACGCCATCTTTGGGGGGAGGTTTTAAACTAGAAATAGAGAAAAAAAAACAGAAATAAAATTTTAATATTTTTTTTTCAAAAAAGTTTTCTAAAAATATTTAATAATAACAATTTACACTTAACAAACCCCCAAAAAAACAGAAAAATAAAAAGGAAAGACAAAAATTGAACAACTGACGTTAATACATTTCATTTAAATAAAGGTCATATTCCTTTTTACAAAATGTATGGTATAATTGTTAATTACATTTTATTATAAAATTTATAAATGAATGATACCGCTTATTTTTTTGTATATGATAGGTATACCTCCACAAATGGAAAAAAATATATACCTTTTGGTGTACAATTTGAATTATGTAAAGTCATTTACCCACGAAAAACCAAAAAAAAAAGTACAAAAAATAGATACCAGTATTTCCAACAATAATAGGTGTTTAATTTTTCCACTAAATCACCCTCGTACTTTTAAAATACAATTCCCTTTTCGGCTGACCATTATTGAACATTATTGTACAATTGTTTATTTGTTGTATTATTTAACAACAATTTGTTGAACAATCTTTTTCTAAGATTGTAGAGGAGTGGATTTTTTTTTTTGGTTTTTCGAAAAAAGAAGGTTTTTAAAATCGATTATCTATGCCCACTTGATCTTATAATAATTACATTATCCAACACAAAAACCCTGTGGCTTGAATCCTTCAACCCA
Organism: Pegoplata infirma; assembly: GCA_963921195.1. Classification (NCBI taxonomy): domain Eukaryota; kingdom Metazoa; phylum Arthropoda; class Insecta; order Diptera; family Anthomyiidae; genus Pegoplata; species Pegoplata infirma. The sequence continues at coordinate 23,888,747 of OY992536.1, read as the reverse complement.
CCAAAAAAATATGTTTAAATAAGGCAATTGTGCAATTTACAAATGATTCGTTTTAACTTAAAGGATAAACTTATGTTTCTCTTCGTCCTTAACAAAGTGCAAATCCTTTTTGTTCTTCTTTCAAAAATTTCTGTTGTTGTTTTCATCCACCACCACCTTCCTTACAACACATCACCACTACTGACTGTGCCACCAGTTTAACCACCCATTGAGGTTAATCAATATTATGGTTGTTAAAATTAACCATATGGCTCTGCAGGTAAGACAAGCTGAACAATAATAAGGATTTTTTACAATTAAGGTTACAAAATTCTATAAAGCATAAGAAAAAAATTCAAGGAGAAGAGATATAGATACAATTTTTGATAAAAAAATGTATGTAAATGTAAAAGTTGTAGTAAATTTAAGGATTTACAATTTATTTTTAAGAATTTCACATTTTTTAAAAAACCAGTATTTATTTATTATTGCGAAACGGCGGAAATTTTTATTAAATTTTAAATTAAGTCTGATAGCTTACACTTATCGCCACCTAGAAATTAAAAAAAAATTACCGAAAATAATTTTTAAGAATTTCACATTTTTTTAAAAACCAGTATTTATTTATTATTGCGAAACGGCTGAAATTTTTGTTAAATTTTAAGTAAAGTCTGATAACTTTCACCTATAGTCATCCAGAAATTAAAAAAAAAAAAATCAAAAATAATTTATTTTTAGGGAAAATAATTTTTTGAAAAATAATTTATTTATTTTTGCAAAAAGAATGCAATTTTTGTTAAAATTGAAATACAGACTGTTAAGTTGATTAAAATTGTCCATAAAAAAAATCAGTAAGTTGAAAAGCTAAGTTTTTTAGAATTTTTTTTTTTTTTTAAACCAGTATTTCTTTGTAATTGTAAAAATAAAGCAATTTTTTCTAAATCTTTTGAAAAGTCGGATAACTTACTTTAATAGTTATCAATAAATTTAAGAAAATTTTTGTAAATACAATTTATTTTATAGGAAACAGTTTTTTTTTTAAACCAGTATTTAATTATTACTGCGAAAAGAATAAAATGTTTGATAAATTTGAAATGCAGACTAAAGAGTTGTCTTTTTAACCATCAAAAACTAACATTTTTAAGGATTTTGAAAAACCAGTATTTATTATTAATTTTTGAAAGGTCTTTAGTGTTAGCAAATTTTTAAATAACATTTTTTTTTTTCATTGATTTAAAAAAAAATACTTTTCTTTTTTCATTTCTCAAAGGACTCTTATTAAAAAAAAAAATAAAACAACTTTGTGTAGGTATTTAATTCTTCTAATAATAAGGATTTCTAACAATTAAGGTTACAAAATACTATGCAGCATGAAAAAATCAAGGAGGAAAGATATAGATACCTTTTTTATAAAAAAATTTTAAAGTTATAGTAAATTTAAGGATTAACAATTTATTTTTAAGAATTTCACATTTTTTTAAAAACCAGTATTTATTTATTATTGCGAAACTGCTGAAATTTTTGTTAAATTTTAAGTAAAGTTTGAAAACTTTCACCTATAGTCATCCAGAAATTAAAAAAAAATTACTAAAAATAATTTATTTTTAGGATAAATATTTTTTTTTTAAAATAACGCTATTTATTTTTGCAAAAAGAATGCAATTTTTGTTAAAATTGAAATACAGACTGTAAAGTTGATTAAAATTTTCCATAAAAAATTTAAAAAAATTTAGTAAGTTAAAAAGCTAAGTTTTTTAGGAATTGCTTTTATTGAAAAACCAGTATTTCTTTGTAAATGCAAAAATTAAGCAATTTTTGCAAATTTTTTTTAAAAGTCGGATAACTTACATTAATAACCATCAATAAATTTAAGAACATTTTTGTAAATACAATTTATTTTATAGGAAACAGTTTTTTTTTAAACCAGTATTTAATTATTACTGCGAAAAGAATAAAATGTTTAATAAATTTGAAATGCAGACTAAAGGGTTGTCTTTTTACCTATCAAAAACTCAAATTTTTAAGGATTTTGAAAAACCAGTATTTATTATTAATTTGTTAATTTCCTATAGTTTTAGTAAATTTTGGTATACAATTTTTTTTAATTGATTTAGAAAAATAGTTTTCTCTTTTGATTTCTCAAAGGCTTCAAATTAAAAAAATAATAAAACAACTTAATCTACTTAATTATTCTTAATAATAAGGAGTTTTTACAATTAAGGTTACAAAATAAATTTTTTTTAAAGAATTTCAGTTTTTCTAAAACCCAGTATTTCTTTGTAATTGCTAAAATAAAGCAATTTTTGCTAATTTTTTAGTTAAGTCTGATAGCTTACACTAACGGCCATAAAGACACTTTAAAAAATTTAGTAAATATGTACAATTTATTTTTACGTAAAATTCATTTTTAAAAAAACCATTATTTAATTATTATTGCGAGAAGAATGCAATTATTGTTATATTTGTAAGGCCGACTATCAGGTTGTCTTTTTAACTATCAAAAATCGAATTTTTAAGGATTTTGAAAAACCAGTATTTTTTTAATTCCTATAGTTTTAAGTAAATTTTGATATAAGATTATTTTTCATTCATTTAAAAAAACCTACACTAACGGCCATAAAGACACTTTAAAAAATTTAGTAAATACAATTTATTTTTAAGTAAAATCCATTTTTAAAAAACCATTATTTAATTATTATTGCGAAAAGAATGCAATTTTTGTTATATTTGTAAGGCAGACTATCAGTTTGTCTTTTTAACTATCAAAAAATTAAATTTTTAAGGATTTTGAAAAACCAGTATTTTTTATTCCTATGGTTTTAAGTAAATTTTGATGTAAGATTATTTTTATTCATTTAAAAACACACTGTTTTTCTTTTTTGATTACTTGAAGGATTCTAATTAAAAAAAATTAAACAACTTTTTCTATTTATTTCTTCTTAATAGTAAATATTTTTAACAATTAAGGTTACAAAATACTATGCAGCATAAGAAAAAATGAAAGGAGAAAAGATTAGATACATTTTTCAAAAAAAAAAAAAAAAAAAAAAAAAAACAGGAAAAGTTGTAGTAAATTAAGGGATTTAGAACTTATTTTTAAAAACCACCCAGCAAAACTTTGGTAATGGGTAGTGATTATATAACACATTACCAGGTAATGTATATACCTTATTTGTAGCATTATTTTAGGATATCTTACCAAACATTTGTTCCACAAAGTATTATTTTCAAGTGAAAAATAATGCATTACTAATAATTTGCTACGTAATGCATGATTATTGGATAAAATGTATTTCATATTTATTATTTCTAAACATTAAATCATGGATGACTTATATTTGGTTACATTATGTATTATTTGAAAGTTTGAAATAATGCATTATTTATAATTGAATGCATAATGCATTACAATCAGGGTTGGCAACCGAAACGAATAACGGTATCGGTAACGGTATTGGTATTACATATTTTCTATATCGGTAACGGTAAAGGTAACGGTATTTTCGATTATTTAGGTAACGGTTAACCGTTACCGAAACAATGATACCGGTACGTACCGGTATTTACCCAACATGTTAAAAAGTCACAAATTTGTTTAAAAAAAACTGAAAAATGTTATGCATTTTCAACATATAATTATATAGAAGTACTTAATAGGGTGGCTCGTTTTTGGACTTTTCTCTCTGATCAAATTCTAATATCCGCCAAAAGTATCGGTCCCCTAAGGGTAACTCACGTGCAAAATATCACTTCGATCGGAGTTTATCTTCTGTCTCCACTTTGAGCCTCAAAATTGGGGTTTTTGGAAAAAAGGACTTTTTTAAAAAAAAAAAAAAAAATTTAAGTTTTTTTATTAAAATAATGAAAAAAATTTTTTTTGTATAGTATTTGATCATAAATACTTAAATATGAAATTTAAAGATTTTACGGTATCATTAACCCGTTCAAACTTGATACCAAAAAAATGGCATGATTTTGGGGGCGTTCTCAAAACACCTTTTTTCAAAATTTGAAAATTTTATTAAAAAAAAATTTTAAATATACCATTTTTTCTTTCTGAATTCACTAGGAACAACTTGGAGAAAAAAAATGTGAAATGTGGCGGATATCCGTCGAGCCACTTTTTGGGAATCGCGGGGGGAAGTTAGCGGATTTCAAGGAATTGTTGGTTTTATCAATAATTTGGATTAATAAAATCTTATAAATTTAATTTTTGGGCAAATTAACTGTTTTTTGGTGTCGTGGCATTCTATTAGATAACTTTAAGTCTGTCATGAAATCTTACCGATCTAGCACGTCTTTAACCCACATTGGCTGGGGGTCAAAAATGACCCCCGCAAGAAATTTTAAGTTTAGAGCTTAAATTTTGTGATATAAACAAGTATAAAACGGCTTTTGTGTGTTTTACCTCAGTTATTATTTCATATTAATATATTATCTTTAAAAAAATCGTTAACCCTTCTTGGCAGGGGGTCAAAAATGACCCATCCAATAAAAAATATAAATTTTGTTGATATCAAAAAATTCAAGCACAGTGCCGAAAAGTTTTTGCCGGGGTCATTTTTGACCCCTGGCCAATGTGGGATAAAGATATCTTAAACAGGTGAAATTTCAGGGCTGATTTAAAGTTATCTAATAGACTGCCACAAATTATTTTTCTATAAAAAATATATACTTTTTATTGAATGGGCCATTTTTGATCCCCTACCAAGAAGGGTTAACGATTTTTTTAAAGATAATATATTAATACGAAATAATAGTTAGGGTAGAAAACACAAAAGTCGTTTTATACTTGTTAATAGCACAAAATTTAAGCTCTAAGCTTCAAATTTCCTGCGGGGTCATTTTTGACCCCCGCCAATGTGGGTTAAAGACGTCCTAGATCGGTAAGATTTCATGACAGACTTAAAGTTATCTAATAGAATGCCACGACACCAAAAAACAGTTAATTTGCACAAAAATGAAATTTATAAGATTTTATTAATCCAAATTATTGATAAAACCAACATTTCCTTGAAATCCGCTAACTTCCCCCCGCGATTCCCAAAAAGTGGCTCGACGGATATCCGCCACATTTCACATTTTTCTTCTCCAAGGTGTTCTTAATGAATTCAGAAAGAAAAAATGGTATATTTAAAATTTTTTTTTAATAAAATTTTCAAATTTTGAAAAAAGGTGTTTTGAGAACGCCCCCAAAATCATGCCATTTTTTTGGTATCAAGTTTGAACGGGTTAATGATACCGTAAAATCTTTAAATTTCATATTTAAGTATTTATGATCAAATATTATACAAAAAATTTTTTTTCATTATTTTAATAAAAAAACTTAAATTTTTTTTTTTTGTTTTAAAAAGTCCTTTTTTCCAAAAACCCCAATTTTGAGGCTCAAAGTGGAGACAGAAGATAAACTCCGATCGGAGTGATATTTTGCATGTGAGTTACCCTTAGGGGACCGACACTTTTGGCGGGTATTAGAATTTGATCAGAGAGAAAAGCCCAAAAACGAGCCACCCTAGTACTTAATACTATTAATTAACACAGAATTTAATTAAAATATTCACGCAATATTGTAATTCAACAAATAAATTATTTATTTCATACGTGCTTATAAGATTTCTCTGCCCAATTAGCAGTAATATCTGCATTTTGAGTCATTTAAAAAATCTGCTGGTTTTAGCTGACGCGGTTTGGTTTTTTAAAATTTTTTTCATTTTTTTTTTTAAGAAAATGTTTTTACAAACAAGACAATTACTGTAAAATTATTAAAATAGTCAGCTGATTTTTTCACATTTGATTAATTTTTAGTTTTAATCGTTTAAATTAGACAGAAATTAAAAAAAAATCCCAACAAAATTTTTTGTAAAATTACAAAATAATCTGCTAAAATTTGAACAAAAATATTTTTTAAAATCAGCAAACAGAGTCAGAAAAATGTCTGTTATTTTTTAAAACTTAATGACAGAGAATTAAGTTAAAAGTATTCATTATAGCAGAAAAATCTGGTAAAAGTTTTCTAATTCAAACTGAAAGTTGTTTTACAAATTTTTCGACAGAGTTTTTCTTCAGGCTGTACGACTCCCCACGCTACCTGCGTGGATGACAACGCCAGCAACACTAGAGCGAATTAGCTTTGTCTCTTTTTTTATATTCCCACTGAAAAATGTTTTCATTACGAGACACTCACTTTTTTCTTCAGAAATTTTTAGGTAGATAGCGAATGTGATCATTGGTTGGACCGATTTCCACATAGCTTAGTAAATTGCGAATGTGATCATTGGTTGGAAAGATTTTTTTTCATTGTTTTTGCCCAAATGACAATCCAATTTACAATGAACAAAAATTTGTTTATTTATTTTACGTACATTAAAAATATTTTAATTTGATTTTTATCTGCAAAAAACTAAAAAAAAAAGTAATATTAAGACAACCGAAACAAAACCGATATAATACCGGTAAAAATCCGAATAAAGGTAATGGTTTTTAATCGGTAACGGTATTTAGAATTTTTTATTTCGGTATTGGTAACGGTAACGGTAGTCAATATTAAAGGGTTTTTAATCGGTAACGGTATTGAAAGGGTAACGGTAGCCAACACTGATTACAATAACATAAAAAATAATTATTTTATAAAAAAATGCATAAGTTAAAACTAGAGATGGGCTCACGACAGGAAATTTCTAACGACACAAACTCATGAGCATATTTTATCTACTTACACTCACTTACAATCACGTGAGTAAATTTAATACAAAATTACTTTTTCACTACTCGTAACACCTTATATATTATCTTCTCGTATGCTATATTATTTCATTTCTCGTAACCTATATAATATCATATATTTTACACCTTACTCGTATTCTTCGTTATAAATTTATGACTTATTTTATACCTTACTGGTATTCTATGTGATAATGTAGATGTATTACTTTGAGTCTCATCGCCTGTTAAAATCATCAATGCTGCAATGTATAAAATAAGAGATCCTATACCATATTTTATACCTTATTGGGTAATCTAAGTTTTGCTGGGCAGTATTTATTTATTATTGCGAAAAGGCTAATTTTTTTTTTAATTTTAAGTAAAGTCTGATAACTTACAGTTATGGCCACCTAGAAATTTTATAAAATGTTATCAAAAACATTTTGTTTAAGGCAAATTAATTTTGAAAAAAAAAACGCTATTTATTATTGCAAAAAGAATGTAATTTTTGTTAAATATTAAATACAGACTGTCAAGTTGACTACAATTGTTCGTAAAAACCTATTATCCAGAAATTAAGTAAATTACGGGGTTTACAATTTATTTTTAAAAATTCCCCGTTTTAAAAAAACAGTATTTCTTTGTAATTGCAAAAATAAAGCAAATTTGTGCTAAATTTTTAGTAAATTCGGATGACTTACACTAATGGCCATCAAGGCATTTCAGAAAATTTTAGTAAATATTTTTTTTTTTTTGGGGAAAACTATTTTTTTAAAAACCAGTATTTTATTATTATTGCGAAAAGAATGCAGTTTTTGTTAAATTTATAATGCAGACTAACAAGTTGACTTTTTAACTACCCGGTGAAAAATGTTCGTATATGGAAACATATACGAGGATATATGGCTACATATATGAAGATATATGACCATATATGAACCGTATATGGACACATATGTACATATATGAACACATTCGTGGGTATACGTAATTATATATGAATCATATACCACCATATACGTAAAGTGAAATAAAGAGAAAGCTTGCAAATTAATATTTATGTGTTAAAAAACCAGTATTTTATTAAAACTCCATCAAAATCGATTTTTTAACACAATAATTTTTATTGGTTGAAATCTTAGATATTAAAAAATCATTATTTCTTTAAGACTTTAAATAATTTATCCATTTCTTTGCTTTTCAAAATTAATTATTTAACAGCAAATAGCTGTTTTTTTTGTTCTTAAATCTATTTTAAATCATTTTTACTCAAAAAAAAAAAAAAAACTTAAATATTTAAACAATTTGTAATAATATCCTTTGCTCAAACCTTAAATATTTCATATAATATTTTCCATTTCCTTTGTCTATCCTTTAAAAAAAATATACAAGAAAAAACATTAAATACATGTTGTAAAGAATATTGAAAAAAAGTTCTGCAGAAATAAACACGCCTTTATTTCATTTTGCTCTAAAACATTTTTTTTTTTTTACTTTTTGGTAATTTTTCTTTAATACTACAAAAAAAAAGCGATGTAGTAATTGTTATCTTTTTTCGGTGAAGGTAATTTTTTTAAAAGCATTATAAAGAATGTTTTTACAGAAGAACTACAATTGCAAAAAAAAAAAATCCTAATTCACAGATAAAACCGTAAATGTTTTGGCTGTTTTTTTCTCATATTATACTAAAAATATCTACAGTCCAATATTTTTGTAAAAAATATAACTGCCAGAGTTTTGTCTTTGTTTTCTTTTTTAACATATTTTTTTGTAAGTGGCCCCCAAAAAAAATTTGTTGGAATACCACCCCTTATATTGGGGATCCTTGTAATTTTTTACTTTTTTTTTTTGATTATCCTTTTGTAACATGTTGTTTATAAAATTCATTTAAGTTTTTTTCTTTCTTATTTCAGTATTTTTTTCTTTGTTTGAAAGTTTTATTCTTGTTTTTTTTTTTCTTGGAAAAGTTTTTTATTTCATTTTTGTTTATTACATATTTCTTTGTTACTATATAAAGTTTTGGGTTATTTTTTCCTCTTCTAGGAGGTTTGTATAGATAATAAGAAAATTATACAGGTTTTATTTCGTTTTTCTTTCAACAACCCTTAAATAGAAAAAATACCTTAATTTTAGTATAAATTATTTATTAGAACTATAAAAAAAACAAGATATTAATATAATGAGTTGTTAATTTTTCTTTCGTAAAGATATATAATTATATGTATAAGCAATAATAGGTATTCAAAAACCCAGTATTTAGTTAAGCTATTAATATGTCTAAGAAATTCGCTAAGGCGAAACTATATTTGTTAAATTTTAAAATTGAACTGCTAGCTTAACTTTATTTAACCATTGAAATGGACATTTTTAAAATTGTTTACAAAATAAATGATAATAACGTGTTTTATTAAAAACCAGTATTTCATGCACGTAATGTAATATGTATAAATAAACCGTTTTAAAGTTATTAATTTCAAGCCGTTATCCTTTAAACTACATTTAGTTTAAAAATTAGTGCTTTTATGTTACAACATATGAAATTATATAAGAAATAACGGTATTTTTAAAAACACCTTTTTTAAATATTTAGCAAAATATGTTATAAAAACAGCTTTTGAGTGCAATCTCTATCTTAAAATTTCTTACCTAAAACTGTCTTTTTCTAAAGTGTTTAAGAAATAACGGGTTTTACAACGTTAATTTTTATAATTTTAATACTATGATCAATTATTTTAAATATTGTTGACTATATAATTACTAATCATTTACTAACCGATAACTGGTAGTAATGACTGTCATGTCATTGTAGATAATACCATGTTTGGTTGGGAGTCGAACCTACGACACAATGGGGCACAAGGCTACACAAATATATAAAAAACAAAAATATTATTTAATGAAAATTTCTTGTTACTACCTTTCATGTCGACTTTAAATCCTTATTTTACTGTGTAGTTAGACCAATACTGGTTGAAAATTTAACTTTTCTTATTTTTATGTCGACGTTAAATCCCTATTTTACCGTGTAGCTAGACAAATACTGGTTTTTAAAATTACAGGGGTTTTTTACTTTTTAATAATAAATTCAAATGCGACCTTTTTATTAAATATTTATTAAATATTTTCTAATTTTTAAATAATTTTAATTCCAAAATATTCAATAATAACAAAAATTATAAAAATACTGGTATTTGTATTATGTTTTGTTTGGACACTACTGTTTTTAAAAGATTTATTTAATTTTGTGTGCGTTTTAAGAAGGTTTAGACAAAATCCTATATATACTTTTACCTCTCTTGACATTCATACTTGTGTTGCTATAAAAATAATGGGTTTACAAATATTTTTATATGTATATATTTTTTTTTAACGTCAAAATACTAAAATTTCTATGGAAATTTTCCACTCACTATCTTTTGTTTTGTTGAAAAATACCTATTTAAAAGTGTTAAAAAATAAAAATACTGGTTTTGGTATAATTTTTAAAGCTACCAGGATTTTTTATAAGATTTGTTTAATATTGTTTCTTTATTAAAAATGTTTAGACAAAATGTTGTGCCACGTTTTACCTGACAGTCTTTAATGCCGACTTTGAGTTCTTATTTGACTGGGTTGATATTAAATACTGGTGTTTTAAATGTGCCTTATGTTGTCGATGTATTTTTTCTATTTCTCTTCAATCATTTTCTATGCAAATTTTCAGCTCTTTCTGTTGTTTTGATGTTAAATCCTTGTTCAACTGTTAGAAAAATACTGGTTTTCTAAATTACTTCTTTATTATTAAAAAATCTCGGTTTCTATGTTAATTTTAGACAAATTTAAATGATTTAGAAAATATTTCTAAAACCATTGAAATGAATTTAAAAAAATACTGGTTTATACTTTTTTTAAATCAAATAATAAAATGTTAAATTTGAATGCTTAAATCGGATAGAAAATCATTTTTCTAAAAAAAATGTACATTTATTTAATAATACTGGTTTTCATCCAAGGAAAATAACAGTTTTTTTAAATCTACTCGCTATATTTTGTTTCTGTTATATTTTGTTTCAATGTTAAATCCTCATTTGATAGTGCTATTAAATTTTTTTTAAGAATACTGGTTTTTAAATAATTTTTATATCTACTTAATCATTTGTAAAGACTCTGGTTTTTGAATAAGATTTTCATAATTTTGTTTCTGTGTAAAGAATATTTAAACTAAATGCTATGCAACCTTTCACCTACCTTACTATCATTAATGCCGACATTTAAATTATGTTTGATTGAGTTCATATAAAAATACTGGTTTTGCAAATATTAAATATTTTATAGATGCGCTTAATTTTTTTTCTATTTCTCCTTACTACAAAGATCTATTCAAATTATCAGCTCTATCTGTTATTTAATATGAAATAGTAGTACTTATTAGACGATGCTGTTAAAAAATACTGGTTTTCCAAATTATTGCGTTACTTACAATTATTTATTAATTATTAAAAATACTGATTTTCCAAATTATTGCTTTTTTTAAAATTATTTATTAATTTTTAAAAAATCCCGGTTTTCATGTTATTTTAAGACATTTTCATAGTTAGATAACTTTAAAAAAATACTGGTTTATATTTTTTTTAAAACAAATAATAAAATTTTAATTTATAATGTTTAAAAAGATGGAAACTCATTTTTCTAAAAAAAAATCTGCTAAATTTAAAAATACTGGTTTTCAGAAAAAGAAAAAGAAATGATTTTTTTTTTAAATTTCACAGTATCTTTTGCTAAAAAAAAATGTTAAATTAAAAAATACTAGTTTTTAGACAAGGAGAAGCAACAGTTTTTTTTTAAAACTATTCATAATATTTTGTTTCTGCCATCTACCTTTTCGATGTTAAATAAATAGTTAGTGCAGCTAAAAAAATTACAAAATAATAGTATTTGGTTAATTTATAAAACTACTTGATCTTTTGCTAGGACTTTTTTAATAAGATTTGTTTAATTTTGTGTCCGTATTAAGAACGTTCAGATTAACTGCTCACTATCTTTTATGCCGACATTTAGTTCTTATTTGACTGGGCTGCTATAAAAAATACTGGTTTTCCAAACATTCTTTGTGTCTTAGATGTATTTATTTTTTCCTCTATTTCTCATCCGTAATTATTTTTTCGATCTTTTCTAATTTTCATCTTTCTATCTTTTGTTTTGTTGTGAAATACTTATTTGATAATGCTGTAAAAAAATACTGGTTTTCCAAATTATTGTGTTTCTTTAAATTATTTATAAATTATTAAAATTCCCGGTTTTTATGTTAATTTAAGACAATTTAAAATCATTTTTATTTTCTATATTTGGAAAATAATTTTAGTTATTTATTTAAATCAAAAATACTGGTTTATATATTTTTTTTAAACCAAATAATAAAGTTTAAATTTATAATATTTAATTCGGATGGAAAATCCTTTTGCTAAAGAATAACTTACTAAATTTAAAAATACCGGTTTTTAGACAAGGAAAAATAACAGATTTTTTAAAATTTATCTTTTGTTTTGATGTTTAATCCTTTTTGGTATGGCTGTAAACATTTTTAAAAAAATACTGGTTTTGGAATAATTTTTATACTTACTTTATTGTTTATAGGACTCTGGTTATTGCATAAGATTTAGACGAAATTGTATGCAACCGCTCACCTCACTATCATTAATGCCATTATTAATTTCTTATTTGATTGAGCTTTTTATAAAAATACTGGTATTGAGCTTTTTATAAAAATACTGGACTATTTTTTGCTACTTCTCTTAAATTCAAAGATTTGTTCAAATTTTTAGTAACTTATCTTTCGTTCTAACGTTAAATCCTTATATCGCAGTTCTGTTAGAAAAATACTGGGTGTCCAAATTATCGTATTTCTAAGATTTATTAAATAATTAGGTATTTATGTTAGTTTAAGACAAATTTTATGTCAGTTTTAGTCAAAATGTTCTCAATTTGATAGTGCAGTTAAACATTTTTAAAAAATACTGGTTTTGGAATAGTTTTAAAATTTACTTAATCTTTTGTAAGGACATAAGATATGTTTGCATAAGATTTGTTTGCATAAGATTTGTTTGCAAAAGATTTGTTTAATTTTGTTTCTGTGTTAAGAAATTTCTATACTAAATGCTGTGCTAGCTTTAACTTTACTATCTTTTCTGCCGACATTTATTTCTTATTTTATAAAAATACTGGTTTTCCAAATATGAGATATTTTTTAGATGTAATGTTTGAATATTTCTCTTTTTTCCAGTTACCTTTCTTCTGTTTCGATGTTAAAACCTTCTTTGGCAGTTCTGTTAGAAAAATACTGGGTTTCCAAATTTTCGTGTTTCTTACATTTATTTAAAAATTATTTTTTTATGTTAGTTTAAGAATTTTTTTTTGTTAGTTTCAGACAATTTTTTATTAATTTGAAAATATTTGGAAAACAATTTATATAAATTTTAAAAATACTGGTTTATCCTTTTTATAAAGGAAAGTAATAAAATTTACATTTATAATGTTTTAATCCTGTGGAAAATAATTTTTCTCAATTGTTTTACCTAAATTTAAAAAATACCGGTTTTTAGATAAGGAGAAACAACAGATTTTTTTTAATCAAATCCAAGCTTTACGCTTAAGTCCTAATAAAATTCATACTTCCATTTATTTTTCTCTTCGAAATATAAAACAGAATTAGCTAAAACATTTTAAAGTAATTGGTTTATTCCTAAAATTCTAAAGAAATTTTAGCACAAACGTCATAAAAGCATAATAAATGGTTGGTTGCTAGAATTGTATAATAACAATACTACCTCTATAAAAGAAATTGCAGTGTTTTTGTTTTAACATTTTACAGCCCCAATATTAAATTTGACCAAATATTTTATTTTTTTTTTATTTTACTAAATTGTATATCAAAACACATAAAGACAATAAAAAGTTTTTGCTCAAAAACACAAAAGCCAAGCAAAGAAGATACCACCAAAATCCAAAACCATAAAAACAACCCAAAACAAAAAAAAAACCCAATCCATATTCCATTCCACTCACCACTAATTTATTTAATTAAACGTATAAACGAGTCACTAATTTAAGAGTAGAGGGTGCATGATGATCATCAAATATCAAAATAAACCATAGCAGTTAAAACAGAAAAATATATAAAAAAAAAATCGAAAATATTTTTGAAAAAATACCGCAATGATTTAGAGAAATATGTAGCCAATTACTATAAAACCATTAAATTTAAGTATAGAAATTAGAAATGAATGAAATATTAAAAGAAATTTAAAAAGAGAATGAAAATAAAATTAAAAAATTAAATGAAATTATATTGATACTTTATTTATTTTTGAATAAAAAAAAGGATAAATGGTTAATTTAGTTAAGAATTTAATAATTCTTTTTTGAGGAGACTAATGGTTTTGAAAATATAACACCGTTAGTTTTTAGTTATACAATTATCTAAGAAATAGTTGTTAAAAGAGAATTTAAGATGTATTTTTATTTAATAAGAATAGTTGGTTTAATATAATAAATTATAAGGTACATTTAAACTTTTAATAAGAAATACTGGGTTTTAAAAATTTTGATTAATTGTAAATTTTGTGATGAAATTTTGTTTTAGTTCTTAAAAATGATTAAATACAAAGGAAAAAATTATGAAATTTTCAAAAATGTATTTGATTTCTTAGTTTTGCAAATAATACTGGGTTTTAAATTTTTTTTTTTTTAATTTGAAATTTAATACACAAAAAAAATAATTATTTATAAAATCTAAATTATATGCATCAATTAAATATTTAATAAAAAATACTGGTTTTTAATAAATATAAAATACATGTTCTGACAGTTATTTTAAAAAGCAGTGTTTTTATCATTAAAAACCAGTATTTTTAATTTAATTAAAGCCTTTCGTATGTATTTTTGAATTAACCTAAATTTGGCTTAAATTATAAAAAAACAGTATTTTGCAATTTTAATGAAATTTTATTGTTAAAAAGTATTTTTTTTATTCCATATACAACAACAAATTTTTTATACTTTCAGATTGATATATATTTGGCTAAAATCCTCTAAAACCTGTATTTTCCATATAATCTAAGATAATATGGATTATTTTTAAAAATTTTGTTTTTATCATTAAAAACCAGTATATTTTTAATTTAATTGAAGTCTTTCACATGTATTTTTTAATTAACCTTAATTTAGCTTAAATAAAAAAAACAGTATTTTGCAATTTTAATGAAATTTTATTGTAAAAAAGAATTTTTTTTTATTTTTTTCATATATTAAACAAATTTTTTTTATACTTTGAAATTGATATATATTGGGCTAAAATCCTTAAAAACCTGTATTTTACATATAATCTAAGATAATATGGAAAACCAGTATTTTTCGAAAATCACTATCAAATTTAGACATTTGTTTTAATGTTAAACAGAAATATATTTTAAGTACTATTAAAAAGTATCTATTATTCAGAAAACCAGTATTTTTATAACAACACAACCAAATTAGGATTAATTGTCGAAATAAAATATAGTTACGTAAAAGTGTGCATTGCACTTTGTTTTAACGTTCTAAATACAGAAACAAAATAAAACAAATTTTCAAATGAATAAATACTCAAGCTCGAGGTCATAATTATGACCTCGAACTTGAGTATTTATTCATTTGAGATTCTATAAAGAAAAGGTAGAATAAAAAACAAACTTCTAAAACAAATTTTATAAAAAAAGTAGATTTTGAACAAAATATCACTGAGATTTAAAAATATATGTAATTTTGCAAAACCCAGTATTTTTAAAATAATATTTTTAACAGTACTTGCAAAATAGGATTTCATATGGGAACGCAAGAAAGTAAACTGGAAATTTGCCTAGAACTTTGTATTGTCGTTTAAAAGAAATAAATTTTAAATATATTTTAAGTAGGTTTATTCTTGCTCGAGGTCATTATTTCCTTTACTTATTAAAACTATGAAAGTCTCATGAATAATTTTCAAGAAAACTATTTTTCTGTTTAAAATTTATTTTTGTTAGTAATTTTTTTCAATTTGACTTAATTGACACGTGTTTCGGAATTTATCAGATTCCATTGTCAAGATTATTCAGCAAAAACAAAAACCCTATACTACAAGTAGCAAAGGGTTCTTAATGGCAAATCGTTAATGATCAAACTAAACTCAAAAATAATATTTTAAAGGTCGAAAAAAAAACAATTTTATTTTTTTAATAAAAATTAATCAGAATTTAAATTTCAAATATGTACATTAAAAAAAATCGATTTTTTGGAAAGCCAGTATTTTTATAATAACACACTCAATGAGAATTTAAAATCGACATGAAAGCCATTGAGGTGAAAGTTTGCATATCACTTAATCTACACGTATTTAATTCAGAAAAAAAATTAAACAAACCTGAGACCGACCAAAAGATCATGTAGATTTAAAAAATATACCAAAACCAGTATTATTTAAATATTTATTTCTAACAATAATAAAGATTTACGAAAAAATCAAAGGCAAGTGGACTGGAATAGAAAATTGCAAAGATCTTTGTATTTATGTTAAACAAAATTTAACTAAATACATAAACAGAAGCCCAGTATTTTTATAACAATACTGGTAATTAAGAATAAAACGTCGATATGAAAGACAGCGAGGTGAAAGTTTCAATAGCATTTTGTCAAAACCTTCTTAATACAAAAACATAATTAAAGAAATCTTATGAATAAAGTAGAGCATACACAAATCATAGTACAAAAACCAGTATTTTTTGGAATCATCAGAATGAAAAATATTGTGGTTAAAGTTTGAATAGCATTTTGTCAAAACTACAAAAACAAAGTTAAAAAATCTTTTGAAAAAGTAGTGCCCAAACAAAACTTACAATTAGTACAAAAAACCAATATTTTTTGTTTTTGTATGTATTCAATTGTTTGGAATGAAAATTATTAAAAAATTTTGAAATATTTAATATAAAAACTTTTTGAAATAATTACTAAAAAAACAACAATCCTTTTTAAAACCAGTATTTGAATAACTACACACTAGAAATAGGGGTTTTCATTGGAATTAAAGATAGTGAGTTTAAATTTTCATTAAACTGTGTTTGGAAAAAAATTTAAAATCAGTCGAACGGTTTTTGAGATACCGCTAATTGAAATTTGCAAAAATGGGGGGTTTTTCGTACGTTCAAGAAATTAACAAAAAATCTCAAAATTTCGTTTCCTTAATTCTTTCATTGAGCTTGAGGCAGACTTTCATTTAAAATTAATTTAAGCCAAATGCGATTATTTTAACCCAAACCGCCCTTCGATTAAAGTTTTGGTTTTTAGAAAATTTTCACTAAAATTGAATTGAAGGATGCCATGGTATAAAATGTTTTGATTTGGCTCAAATTGAGTTTAAATGAAAATTTGCCTCAAGCTCAAAAAATAGGGGGAAAAAATAATGAGATTTCTTTTTAAAATTTCTGGAACGTAGGAAAAAACCGTAACTTTTACAAATTTCAAATGGCAATATCTCGAAAACCGCTCGACCGATTTCAAAAATCTTTTGATATTAAGCAGGCCAAAATTTATAAAAATGGATCGATCGCAAGATATTTTTTTTATTTTTTAATTTTTTAAAATATTGGTGCAAATTTTCTAAAAATCAAAACTTTGGACATTAAGGGAACGGGGAAAAAAGTCTTACAAAAAACCAGTATTTTTCAAAAAACCAGTATTTTTCAAAATACTTTTTAAAACCATATATAATCCAAGAAATATATTTCCTAAAATCGTCAACAACTTAATTTCCATTAAATAGAGTTACCTCTATAAAATTACAAAAAAATAAATAACAATAATTTTATAATAATTATAAAATTGAGGTTAGAATTACAATAGAATTTTTTTATTTAGGCCTTGTATACTTATAATGTTATAAAACCCAGTAAATTGTTATTATATTATCGAAAATATACTTTAATTTCATCTATAAAAATAAAATGAAATTATCAAACAACCTGCAATAACAAATGCAATTTTTTTTTATAAACAACCCCTTTTGAAAATCTAAAAAAAAAAATCACAATGACATCTAATAATCATACCAACAACTATAATAATTTTTATAATGAAATTTTTTTCCATAAATAACAACCAGCAATTTTTTTTTTTGCACAAAAAAAAATATCGAAACAAAAGAAAAATAAGCTCAGCACTCATAAAAAACTTTATAAATTTTCTATGAGATAAAAACACCCTTTTCTATATGAGGGACACAAAAATAGTGTTTTGAAATTCAAACGTCCAAACAGCTAAAATAATAACAATAATAGACTACAAAGAAAACTACACTGAAAGATTTTTTTTTTATAAATAATAATAAACAAATATTCTAGCTCGATTTCCTGTTTAAAAATATTATTTATTTTATTTCACCAATATTTCGTTATTCCTTGAATAACATCATCAGGGACAGTATAAAATACTTATAAGCTAATGTGTAGTTCAATATAAATTAACACATGAGCCTTTAAGAACTTTATACTGCCCCTGATGATGTTATTCGAGGAATAATGAAATATTGGTGATATAAAAAAAATAATATTTTTAAACAGGACCTCGAGCTTAAATATTTGTTTATTCTTTATATTAATAAAAGGTCGACAAATAACTACATTTATTTAGAATTTGGTTTATAATATAAATTAAAAATAAAAGCCATACATGCATATATGCAAAAAGTTTAACAAAAAAATTTGCAGCAATAATATGATCGTGTTAAAACAGTCTTGCAAAAAACCAGTATTTAAAAATTGAATGTTTAAAAAATCATTAATTTTAATGAAAGTATTATTTATAAATAAACAACATTATTTCTTTCAGTGTAGATACAACGTGCAATGTGATTTTTCTCTGTATGTCAAAACCCATCAATAGCAAAAAATCAAATAAGTCAAAATAAGGTAAACAACACTAACACTCAAACCTTGAAAGTCAGTTGTTAGGATATTTAGTGTGAAATTATTGTTCATAGGTATGAAACGATATAAATATTTTTTTGAGCTGTCAGTTAACTTTAATGACAAGCCTAAAATATAAACAAAAATTGGAATTAGTTTTCAAATAATTGCATAAAACAATATAAAAATAGTAATTTAAGGAAAAAGTTTTAAAACCATAGCTATTAACTTTATTTCTATAAAATACTGGTTTTCTTCTAATAGGTTTTTGTTATAATAAAAACGTATGAGTTCCACATTTTTACAAAAGCCGGGTTTTAAAAAAATTGATAATTTTATGTGTATTAGTGATTTGAAGCTTTACAGGGCCTCACTGAACATACGTAATTTAAAAAAATACTGCTTTAAAAAAATATTTAATCACAAAAATAGTAATTTTAAAAACTTAAGATATTGTAGACATTATAATGCTGCACAGTCAGCTGATTTATAGATATTTAGAAAATACTGGTTTTTAAAATCCATCAATTTCATATTTAAATTAGTAAATATTGAGCTAAAAAAGCAAAAATTTTTGAGTGAAAGAAACTAAAAATCCAAAAGTATAAATTTTCAGGAAATACTGGTTTTGAAAAAGCAACAAGTGGGCGATTGCACTGGTTTTAAAAACAAGCAATTTCATTTATGTATATTAATAATAAAACACTTAAAGTATAAAACTTTTAGAAAAATACTGGTTTAAAAAAAATATCTTTTTTTCTGTTTACAGTTCCCTAAAACAGTATTTTTCAAAAATTTTGTTGTTTTAAAAACTAAACATTAAATTTGTTATTTTTAAAATACTGGTTTCCTATAAGTTAACAAAAATATGCTCTATTTAAAAACTTTGGTTGTAATAAAAGATCCTGAGTTGCAAAACTGCATATATAAGCATTTTTACGAAATACTGGTAAAAAAAAACAGTAAAAAAAGCCAAAAATCATTTTTTTCAATGTTATTTTTGAACAATAAAATTTTTCTTCAATTAATAGCTTATACATAAAATAAGATGGTGGTTTTTGAAAACCAGTATTTTACAAAAATACATATAATTTTAAAAACCAAAGCTTATATTAATTTTCTACACTCAAAATAATAACTCTGTTAAATTACAGAAAAAACTCTGTAAATTTACAGAGTTTAGTTAAATGCATGTTATTTTGTAAAATTTTTATAAGATTCCTGAAAAAAAATGATAGCTTTTTTTGCTACTTTTTCAACTTCTTCTCAAAAAAAAAAAATACAGATAAAATTTTGATGTTTTTAAACAAAAACTACTCAAAACTGAAAACTTTTTTGTTTATAAAAAAATACGAAGTATTTTGCTTAAATCTGTATTTTAGCAGAAAACTCTGTTAATTATCTGTAAAATTAAGATTACAAAGTAAAAAGTAATATAACAGAGGAAACTTTGTTTTTTTGTCACAACAAAATACAAAGTATTTTCTTTAAATCTGTATTTTGACAGAAAACTCTGTCAAATATCTGTTAAATTGGGATTACAGTCACTTTACAGAGTATTTTACAGAGTTATTATTTTGAGTGTATGCTCAATTAAAATCATTATACCCTACACCACACTGTGGTACAGGGTATAATGAGTTTGTGCTGATGTTTGTAACTACCCGAAATATTGGTCCTAGACCCACCTTTAAGTATACCGATCGACTCAGAATCACTTTTTGAGTCGATTTAGCGATGTCCGTCCGTCCGTCTGTCCGTCCGTCCGTCCGTCCGTCCGTCCGTCTGTCTGTCTGTCTGTCCATGTAAACGGTGTAAACACGATACAGGTCGCAATTTTTAATCAATTGACTTGAAATTTAAAACTTAAGTCTCTCTTGGCCCAAGGACGAAGCCTATTGAAATTGGAAAAAATCGGTCCATATTTAGACCTAGCCCCCATACAAAGGTCCTCTTTAGTTTTGGCTCAAATGACTCTAATAACCTTATTATAAAAGGTATCGCTTTGAAATTTGGATGGTAAACATGTTTTGTCTTCACATATCATCATTCCGAATTTCAAAGAAATCGGACCAGTTCTTCTTGTAGCCCCCATACAAACCACCTTCCCGATTTTCACATAAATGTCTCAAATTTCATGAAAATAGAAAATATTTAATTAAAATTTTGTTTGTGTATGTTAAACGCGTACTTAAATAACCTTATCAAACCTGATAATCAGCGGACCAGTTTTGGACTCAGGCCCCTTGTGAAAATTTCGCCCGATATTCAGTTAAAGCGGTTTATTGTCAACAAATAGAAGCCTATTTCACTCAAATTTGATTTGTGAGTGTTTTCTTCACTTATTAAAGGTTTTACAACATATAGATCTAATCGATCCATGGGACCCATTTTCCGGGAAACCTTGGTGTAGGGTATTATATGGTCGGTCTTGACCGACTATAATTTTCTTACTTGTTTGTTATAGAAACAGTTCATGAGTTAAAAACTGCATATATTATGCATTTTTACAAAATACTGGTTTTGTGTAAGTGAGCGCGTGCGTGCGTGACTGTCTTAATGCCTAAACAACTGAAGCTAGAGTCTTAAAATTTGGAATGTATGTAGATTTAACTTCCAGCCACTAAGGCTGGGTCTGTAGAAATTCCGATTCTAAGGGGTTTATTGGTGTAAAAAAATTTACTTTTGAATCTTTTCATATTTTTTACAAATGTTGTCCTAGAAACTGGTCAAATTTTATATGTAGAATTCTACCACCGAAAAAACTTTCTGGAAAAGGTACTTTTAGAAATTCCGATTCTAAGGGTAATTTGGTATTTTTTTTTTTTTTTTTATATTTCCTAAAATAATGGCCCTATAAAATTTCTAGTACCATTATCCAGTGGAAATCATCTTTGAAAAAAGTACCTTTTAGAAAAAGGTAAAAATGCACTTTTTCTATATTCTGAAACAATGGTTCCAGAAACTTGAAATCTTAAATATAGGATCATTCAGCATTCTTGCAAAAAGTACTTTTTAGAAAGTTTCAATTCTAAACCGGTTAAAAAGTGCACTTTGGTACTTTTTCGAACTCCTAAAATAAGGGTGATAAAATGTCGGATTATTCATCGAAGAAAAAACATTGTGAAAAAATACTTTAAGGAATCCTGATTCAAAGAGGGTAAAAGGGATACAAAATTGTACTTTGGTACTTTTTCAATTTCCTTAAATAACAATCTTGAAAATTTTATGTGTAGGAAAAAAAATCAAACAAAATTTTTTTTGAAAATTTAATTTCTAAGAGGGAATGGGGGTAAAATAAAAAAAATGCTTTTTATGAAACCGACTTTAATGGAGGAAAAAGTGTACAAAATTAGTAATTTTGGTACTTTTTCTATCTCCTGAAAAAATAGTTCCAAAAACTTGAAATTTAAAATATAGGATCATCCAGCGTACAAAACATTCTTACAAAAAGTACTTTTTAAGTAGTTTCGATTCTAAGACGGTTAAAAAGTGTACTTTGGTACTTTTTCAATTTCCTAAAATAATGGTTAAAAAAACATTTTTTTGTAATGTAGGAGCCATTATGGAAACTTAACATTGTGAAAAAAGACTCCAGCGTAAAACGCACTCTTACAAAAAGTAATTTAAAAAAAGTTTCGATTCTAAGACGGTTAAAAAGTGTACTTTGGTACTTTTTTGATCTCCTCAAATAAGGGTCATAAAAACTATTTTTTTTTTGTAATGTAGGATCCTTCATCGAAATAAAACATTGGAAAAACAACTTTTAGGAATCCTGATTCAAAGAGGATAAAAGGGGTACAAAATTGTACTTTGGTACTTTTTCAATTTCTTTAAATAACAGTCTTAAAAACTTTAAGTTTTGAGTCTAGGAAAAAAATCAAAAAAAAAATATATTTTTGGAAATTTCAATTCTAAGAGGGCAAGGGGGTAATACGGAAAAGGTATAAATTAAAAGGTACCTTTTAGAAATTTAAAAGTACCTTTTAGAAATTTAAAAGTACCTTTTAGAAATTCCGAATTTAATGGGGGAAAAAGTACATAATTAGTAATTTTTGTACTTTTTCTATCTCCTGAAACAATGGTTCCAGAAACTTAAAATTTGAAATTTAGGATCACCCAGCGTAAAAAGCATTCTTTCAAAAAGTACTATTTAGAAAGTTTCGATTTTAAGAGGGTAAAAAAGCGTACTTTTACGATTGATACTTTTTATGAAAATTAAACTAAAGAACACAGATTTTTCGAAATTTGACATGAAGGATCTTCTAGCAAAATTAACATCAAGGAGAAGATTTTAAGGTACACAATGAGGAAAATTCGGAAAAAATTGTACTTTTTATACCTATTGAGACATAGGCTCTTTTTAATTTTTTTGACGCGAATTATACGAAAAGAAATGATACCTTAATGGAACGAAATGAAATAAAGCAGAAAAGGAAATCAAATGGAATAGAACGGGAAATGAAATGGAACAGAGAACAATAAGAAATAAAAATTTTGTTTAACACAAAACTTTTTACTCAAAATTTTTTTACTCCCCGGCTAAAAATGTTGTATATTATCATATATGATATCATATATGAGACCATATACAGTATCATATATAGTATCAAATATGGTCTCATATATGACCATATTCCAAAATTGGCGCTTATATAAGACACGATCATATATGATCCAATATATGTGATCATATATTAGATCATATATTGAATCATATATTGGATAATATATTGAATCATATATGGGATCATATATGATGTTGTTTTCAATTTGTTTTACATTTTTTTTTTTCATATTTTTTATTTATTTTTTTTATTTTAAACTATATGTAATAGATTATTATGTATATATTCACCAGAATTGCTAACGGTGTACATTAATATAATTTAAAATTAAAAATATTTTTTTTATTAATTTTGGTGTTTTCATATATTTAAATGAAGGGTTTCATTTAGTTTGATGATTTTCAATTTTTAGTTACTATCGTTTTCATTTTTGGTGACCATATAAAAATAAATAATTTAACTTATAGATATGAGAATATATTTTGATAGTCAACAAAATAAATTGAACATAAAAGATCTTATATATCAAGTTTTTCAATTGATATCAATTACGAAAGATGCGAACAAAGGGCTTATTAAAGGAACGTTGATTTCCTTTGTGTTTTATTGTTTTAGTGGTAATTCCGATTATCTTCAGACTTAGCGTTTTTGTTATGGTATAAGCCTCTTTTTTACAATATTTATAGTCAAAATCTAAAAAAGGATATAAAATAATATTAATATTTAAGATATTTCTAGAATTTTTATTGTATTAAAGTATTACTAACGATAGCATTTGGTGCTAATAGGTTAATAATAACACGGATGTCATTTAACGAAGCAACCATGTACCTTTAAAGATTGGCTAGATACTGCTAGTTACATACATGTTGGAGTGTATTTTGTTAAGACCATGGGATGCTTAAGTCCATTAGATGCTAAAGACTATGGAATGCTTTTCAAGGAAAGATATATTGTCTTTCAGAAATCCATCTGAAAAAATATTAAAAATTATTACACATTTCTTTTTTATACGAGCAAAAAAGAACTTGCTACTACTAAATGCATGCATCAAAATTCATAGCAAGCAAATAATTACTTAAGACTTAAAAGCAATATATTTAGTAGTATGTATTTTATCTTGCTGGGTTATGTTTGTAAGAATATTTGAAGGATAGGGATAAAAACTATTTCTACTTACATCATGTTTGTAAGGATATTTGAAGGACAGGGATAATAACTATTTCTACTTACATCATGGTGACAATGTGCCAGGTTGTCACTTTCGCTTATAGACAGCTTTCTTGTAATTGTATAAAAACGTTGTCCTTCCTAAATCGTTACTCAACCTTAAAACTGATCGTTCTTTTTATTTCGACTTGCTATGGCGATAGTAAGCGATTTCAAAATAGTTTGTAGTGTTGGAACCGTAGTGGTAACGTTATGGTCGTGCATATGCCCTCTGCTCCAAGTTAAGCGAGCTTAACGTATCTCCGCATGGTTGAGTTTTCTAGTAACTCGGCCTCAAAACTGCTTATACGATCTATCATTTCCAATTTGTTATGGCGACATTAAGGGATTTCAAAATAGTTTGGAGTATTGCAATCGCAGTGAAAACATAATGGTGGTGCATATGCCCTCTCCACGAAGTTGCACGAGATTAACGAAGCTGCGTAGTTTAATTTTCTTCAACATCAAAGCACTCTATATTATTGTATTTGCGACATATGTTCATTTACTCATTTTGAATATGATCTTGTTTTGGAATAAAATTTCCACGCTTATACTTGTTATGACGATGAACTGGAAAAAATAATACATATGATTTTAAAATTCTAAATTCATTTAAAATTCTAATAAAAACTTACCTTTTCCATTTTCTTTATGTAAAAGTAACTTTTTTAATCAGAATATTTTGCAACTAGGAAACAATATTTTTTAAATTATTGATACGAATCGGTATTAAGATATAAATATGGTAATAAAATATAATTTCAATCGTACAAAACTTTTATTTTGTAATTCCGGTTAATGTTTTCATACACATGCACTAAAATTTAACATTTTATGATAACATATATGTTTCCATATATGATATCATATATGGCACATATTTTATATACGGCCACATATATGGGATCGTTTCTTGCATATATGGTCACATATATGTTTCCATATATTTCATATATGATCATATAAAGATCTATATATAAGCATATATGAACATACACATTTATTTTTAGCCGGGTCAACAATTTTGTCCCTCAATATTTTTTTCGGTAAAAATTTTATTTACTCAAAAATCGAATGGAATAGAACGGAAAATAAAATGAAATCGAACAGAGACCAACATGATATAAAATTTTTACTCAAAACTTTTTACTCAAAATTTTTTTACTCAACAATTTTGTCCCTCAATATTTTTCTATCAAAATTTTATTTACTCAAAGACTTTTTCACTCAAACTTTTTTCATTCAAAATTTGTTTTTCCACTGAAATAAAAGGAAAGAAATTCTACCTGAATTGAACAAAATCAAATGAAGCAGGGAACCAAAAATCGAAATGGAATAGAACAGAAAATGAAAAAGAAATGGAATAGAACAGGAAACGACATGGAATAAAATTTTTTTTAATCAAATTTTTTTTTTTTTACTTAAAATTTTTTTACCCTTAACTGTTTTTATTAAAACTTCATATTCAGAAACGAATGAAACTTACATGGAACAAAATGAAATTTTGCACGGAACGATATGGAATTGAACCGGTTACAAAATGGAATGAAACCGGGAACGAGATGGAATGGAATATAATTTAAATCAAAATTTTGGTACTTAAAATTTATTTTTCACTAGAATTTTTTCCACCCAATTTTCACTGAAAATTTTTTTCACATAAACTTTTTATACCCTCCACCAGGGGCGTATCCAGGATTTTATTTCGGTGGGGGCCCAACATATTTTTTTTTCAATATTTTTTCCAAAAAATTTACATTAAGCCTTTTTTAAAGTGTGAATTGTATCAGAAGCTAATACAATTTTACAAAGAAGATTATCAGAATCTGAAATTTAAAATTTAAAAGGAAAGTCTAAGATTCTATGACAATTTCCAGTTTAGACAGTTTATGTTATAGAAAAAGTCAAAGACTTTAAATCATATTTCCAATGGAAAAGTTTCTCGGAAAAAGTCACTTTAGAAGATGATTCTATAAACATATTCATAAAATACTTTTCCAAAAGAAAAGACTCCGGTTGTAAGACATTTTTTTCCCATAATCTGAGATATTTTTTGTTTTTCTCATGTTCTGAGACATTCTACACAATAAGTTTTAGATTCTGAGAAAATCTTTGCTTTTTCTGTAAGAAAAATGATTCACATTCCGAAACCTTTTTAAAAAGAACACAGTATAAACAAGTAGAAAAATTAAATTCGACTTAACCGAATCTATGAATACCCTCCGCAATGTTATCTGATAGTAATTTTCAAAAAAAAAATCCAAAAAATTGCATTACAAATTTTTTATTAGAAATATGTATATTATTTTGAGTCAAACTTTCTTTAAATCAATCAAATTTTTTTGAGTGTAAAATTTTTTTGACTGTCAACATTTTTTTGAGTCTGCCATTTAATTAAAAAAAAAAAATAATAATGTGTACATTTTTTTTTTTTAGTGTAACATTTTTTTCGAGTGTAAATATTTTTTTAGTGTACAATTTCTTTGAGTAACAAATTACTTTGTAAAATATTTTTGTTGTTTTATACCTAAATGTAATACAAAAAAAAACCATTTCACATATTTTCCACTTTTTATATTACTATCCTCTTCTTTAAAAACCAAAAACAAATTAACATTCAATCATACACATACTTTATTTGATTTTTTCCCGTTACATACAGTTACACTAACAATAACAAAACAATAACAAATATTTACTTGTCTAACAACTAAACTGCACCCCACGACAAGAAAACAAACAACAACAAGTTTTACAAATCTGGTATTTCACCATTCCCTTAAAACTTGTTTAACGAGTTTTCAACAGTTTAAGGTGAAACAAATCTGAAATTCAGTGCTTTGCTTATAACTTTTGAACCACTGAACCGATTTTGCTGAAATTCAAAACCAAACAGCCTTGGGGAACGATAAATATATATGCTAAGCTTCAGCCCCCTCAGAATTGTCTTTCGAAAGTTATAGTGGTTTTAATCTTGTAAATTCGAAAAATACCCTTGCCGAAATTTACTATTTTGCTCATAACTTTTGAACCACTGGACCGATTTCGCTGGATTGCAATACCAACCTGACCCGGTAAATGTAGAACATATATGTCAAACTTCAGGAGCCTCCGTAAAGTCTTTCAAAAGTTAGCGTGTTTTCAACGGACAGACAGACAGACAGACGGACGGACGGACGGACGGACGGACGGACGGACATCGCTAGATCGACTTAAAATCGATCAAGGATCATGAATATATATACTTTATGGGGTCCTAGACCAATATTTCGATGTGTTACAAACGGAATGACAAACTTATACATATATACCCTCTATCACTAGAGTGGAGGGTATAAAAAGCCTTAGATTCTACAACATTTTTCCTAAAGAAAAACTCTAGGAATCTGAGAAAATTTTCCTATAGAAAAAATCTAAGATTATTAGACATTTTTCCTATAGAAAAAGTCTCAGATTCTTAGACATTTTTCCTATAGAAAAAGTTTCTAATTCTGAGACATTTTTCCTATAGAAAGTCTAAGATTCTAATGCAAAAAGTCTCAGATTCTTCGACATGTTTCTTACAGAAAAACTCTCAGATTCTTCAAAATTTTTCCTATAGAAAATGTCTCAGATTCTTAGACATTTTTTCTACAGAAAACTTCATAGATTCTGAGACATTTTTCCTACAGAAAAGTCTCAGATACTTAAACGCTTTTCTAGAACAAGTTTTAGAATCTGAGACATTTTGCATATAGGAAATTGTCAGATTCTGAAACATTTTCCATATAGAAAACGCCCCAGATTCTGAGACATTTTTCCTGAAGAAAAAGTCTCAGATTCTGAAATTTTTTTCCATAGAATAATACTCAGATTCTGAGACGTTATTCTTATAGAAAAAGAGATTTTGACAATAGAAAAAGTCTCAGATTTTGAGCTATACAAAAAGTCTCAGTTTGTGTCTCTGAGAAATTTTTCCTTTATACAAAATCTACGATTTTGAGATAATTTTCCTTAAGAAAAATTCGTTGATTCTGAAACATTTTTCGTAAAAAAAGTCTAACATTTTTCATATAGAAAAGCTTCAGATTCTAAGAATTTTTTTATAGAAAAAATCTTAGATTTTGAGATATTTTTCAGACTCACAATCAGAGGCATTATTCCTATAGAAAGTTCTCAGTTTCTGAAACATTTTTCATATAGAAAAGCCTCAGATTCTGAGAGTTTTTCATAGAAAAAATCTCGGATTCTGGGACATTTTTCCTATAAAAAAAAGTCTTAGATTCTGCGAAAAATGCTAATATTTTAAGGCATTATTGCTATAAAAAAGTCTTAGATTCAGAGACATTTTTTTAAGAAATAGTCTCGTTCTGAGAAATTTTCTAAAAGACAAAGTCGCATTTTAAGATTTGACTACATTTTACTTACAATTAGGTCCATTTTTTGTGTACATAAAACTTCAGGTTCTAAGATATTTTTTCATTAGAATCTTAAGTTGAAAAGTTACTAGTTGATAAGTTCTAAGAAAAATTTTGAGATTTGAGATTTTTTTAACAGAAAAATTTTCAGTTTTATAAAATTTTTCTTCAAAAAATTTTAGATTCTTAAATGTTTTTCTATTTTTTTAAGAAGATTTTTAATATTGTACTTGTTATTTGATACCAAATCCTGAAATTTGAGAAATCATTTCGGGGGGGGCCCGGGCCCCCGGGCCCCCCCCCCCTGTACACGCCACTGCCCTCCACTCTAGTGATAGAGGGTATATATAAGTTTGTCATTCCGTTTGTAACATCTCGAAATATTGGTCTAGGACCCGATAAAGTATATCTAGCGATGTCCGTCCGTCTGTCCGTCCGTCTGTCTGTTGAAAACACGATAACTTTTGAAAGACTTTACGGAGGATCCAGAAGTTTGGCATATATGTTGGGCATTTACCTGGTCAGGTTGGCATTGCAATCCAGCTAAATCGGTTTAGTGGTTCAAAAGTTATGAACAAAATACTGAATTTTGGCAAGGTTTTTTATGAATTTATGAGATAAAAAACACGCTAACTGGTTCGTATTGAATTTCAGCTAAATCGGTTTAGTGGTTCAAAAGTTATTAGTAAAACCGTGAATTTCAGATTAGTTTCACCTTAAATTCGCGTGTAAAAACCCGTTTAACATGTTGTAAAACATTGGTAAGTCACAAAGATATTATATTAAAACGAATTTTTGTCACTCAAAAATATTTTTACACTAAAAAAAAAAATTTAGCACTCCAAAAAAAAATTTACACTCAAAAAAAAATTTAGTAAATTATTTATTTTTTTTTTCTCAAAAATTACTAAAAAAAAAGTTGTTTTGCACAAAATAAAATATTTCTAATTTTTTACGTTAGAAAATTTACTATCACTTAAAAAAGGCATTGTGGAGGGTATTCACAGATTCGGCCAAGTCGAATTTAACTTTTCTACTTGTTTATTCTAACTTTTTTTTCACTGAAATTAGGAATGAAACTAAGTACATGGAACGAAATGAAAATAGCAGGTGACGAAATGGAATAGAACGGAAAACAAAATGGAATGGAACAGGGAACGACATGCAAAGAAATTTATTTTTAACTCATTTTTTTTTTTTTACTCAAAGTTATAAATTTTGGCGTCGTCTTTGGTTTAGAAAAAAATATAAATCGATTTTTTTTTAAACAATTTTTTTTTTTTTAATTTTTCCAATCATCTTTTTCACATTGTAGAGGTTAATATATTCGGCAAGACCAAATTTAACTTTTTTTACTTGTTTTTCAAGTCTTCTACAAAAGTTTCTTCTAAATTTAGTATTGATTTCAATCACCTCAAAACAAATTTGTAAACATTATGACAATAACCTTTTTTGTGCGATATCAAACACTAGATAATCTAAAACATATTAACATAGAAAAATTGTATAAAAAATAAAACGATTTTTTGCTTATACTGACCGCATAATACAACTAAATATAATATAATTAATAAAAACATTAAATATTATGATTTATACTTAAATTCAATGGGAAATATGGCAAATATTATTTAAAAAAATCAACTAAAACCAACTACATTAGCCTTATTTAGGTCCTTAATTTATAGATTAACAACAAAATTTAATATTAAATTAAATAAAAATTGATTTAAAAATAAAAATTTTTAAAAAAATTTTAAAAGTTTAGAAAATTTATGAAAAATTTTAGAAAAATTTAGAAAAATCAAGGAACATTTTTGAAGGCTTTTGAATTTTCTATATTTCTTTAAGAAATTTTAATTCCAGCGAACTTGGCGTATAATTAATACTACTATTAATTAAAGAGTTTCGAAACAAAACTCCTCATAACTTTAAAACTATCAGAGATATGAACATAATTTAAAGCATTATGAAAAATTGAAATGTTTAACTATAATATAAAAGTAAATCAAACATTTTTAAGTCATCTTAAATATTTTTAATAAAATTTAAAATAATAAAATTTAAAAATAAAATAAATAAAAAAACAAAAACATGCGTTTTTAAAGGTTTTTCACCTTGATTTTTTTTGTTTAACTTCTACAAATTGTTCAATACGTCATTATTAATGTTTGATTTAGTAAAAAAAAAACAGTATTTTTAGCATGTTGTATTTTTAGTTGTTTGTGTGATTCCTTCAAACATGCAACATTGATGACGTCTAAAAGTGGTTAACACGTCATATTTTTCCTAAAACATTCACTCACACACGAAGAATTCTCTATATTATGAAGTAACAAACACGGCATATTTATACGCATTTATTGTTCGTTACATGGACATGAAATTGAAATAAAAAAAAAATAAAAACAAAATTGAACATGCACCAAATACAACAAAAATCCAACTACATGTTATAAAAACTATGATGAAATACGGGCAAAAACATGAAAACTGATGAATTTCATGTAAACCTGACCCACTGAACTACTGCTACTAACAACTCTTTGCTTTATATATAAAAAAATTTAAAAATTTGTTAAACAAATTGTACAAATTATATATAAAACATACAATATTTGATTGGTAGAGTAGTATGTTAGTTTGAGTTTTTTTTTTTTTCGTTTTTAAATAATTTTTTAACACGAACTTAAGAATGTGCGACATACAGCGCCTATGGCGTTAGAGTACCGCTTTCCATTTTTATTGTATTTTTTTTTATTTTTTTTGTTGTTATATGCATGCAAAATTTGTTTTTCTATATAAAAATGTTGTGCAACATGCACTTGAAAAATTTTGAAATATATATATTGAAAAAAAGAAATCCCTGTTACACTTACACATAGAAACATTCTACTTACACACTCTTAGTTTAAGCTCAAAAGAATAAAATAGTAAAACACTAATTCTGAGAATCTTTCTATGGTGAAAATGTCTCAGAACTTGATTTTTTTTCTAAGAATTTCAGTGTCTGGAAAATTTCTGTCGAAAATTCTATCCAAATATATCGAGTCATTTTAAAAAATCTGGTTTTCTGATTTTTGTTGTATTTTGCACACATATTCTCTATGGACCCATTTACAGATTTCATTCAACAAATCGAAAATATTCGAAAAACTCGCGGTGTTATTCACGATTTTCGTTTTTTAAAAAACCAAAAAAGTGAAAAATTTGTGTAACTTTTAGCAGCTGTACACAGAAAAAATTTGAAACGAATCTCAATCAACAAAAACGCGAATTCAATCATTTTTTTTATTGAAATTCCTCCAATTAAAAAAAATTGTTATACCAATCATCAAATTGTAGGTGATTGATTGAAATTTTTTTCAAACAAACATTTTTTCGATATTAATCAAAAATTTTATAAATTTTTTATTTATAGTCAATCAAAATAATGATTCATTTAACAAATGATTTGTTAGCTTATGACAAAATTATCAAAAATTTAATCTTTTTTGCTTTCCAATATGTTGCCAACAATAAAAAAAGTAAAGCCCGATTATTTTTGAATTGATATTTTCAAATAAATTAAAGCGAAGAAAAAAATCTGGTATGTTGAAAATTTGTAACAAAAAATAACAAAAATTTTAATCAAAACATTGATTGACTCATTTAAATTTTGTTGATCGATACATTTAATTGAAAATTTTTAGCCAATAATTCTTTGTGTGTAATTTATAAACAATTTCAATTTTTTTAAAACGAAAAACGTGAATAAAATCGCGAGTTTTTCGAATATTTTCGATCTGATGAGTGAAATCTGTAAACGGCCCCATAGAGAACCTGTATGACAGATATAACAAAAATCGGAAGACCGTCGGTTAAAAAATGCATAAAATCACGAAATGTTGGAATGGCCGATATCTGAAAGTCTTAAAATCTTAGAATGTCTTTAAATTTAAAATTTTTTTTCTCTTAAAAAAAAATGTTTTAAAAATTTAGAATTTTTCTATAAAAAAATTCAGAATTTAAGAAATTTTATAATTTTTTTTTTCCAAAATCTGATAGGAAAATCGATGTCTTACTTATTTGGGACCAACTTCTCTGGAGACCGGTGCTACATTTACTTCCTGACGTGTTCAGGGCAAATGATCTAAAGATTTCCATTGAAATAAGATAGACCTGCACAAAATAAAATGTTGGTAAACCCATTTATGTAACGAAATAATAATTGGCGCCCATCGTAGGGCCCCACACTTATCGATAATTTTGGGCTACTTACTAAAATGTCTTAAATTTTTCCTTTAAACTTTTTCAATTCAAAACCATCAATCCTAATCCTCAACACCTAAAAGTTTTGTATAAAATATCAGAACTTAAGTATTTGTCAATAAAAAATGCCTTTAATTTGACGTCTGAATTTATTGAGACCTATTTCTTAGGAGAACGGTACTTACTTTACTCTTGGCTGTGCTTAGCGCAAATGAGCTAAAAATCTCCAGAAATAATCTAGCCATGATACAATTTTGGTATTTTTTGATAAAAGATATTTACAGAGATATTTACATATAGTTGCAGAGCTAGGCCCCACGTTGGGAGCCATTTACACATATTTTCGGCCCCACGTTGGGAGCCATTCGTATCGAAAATTTTGGATTACTATATAAAAAAATGTCGACCAACGATATTTTTAAAGAACTGGGAGAACTAGATTGGGTGCCATTTAGGTGATAGAAAACCCACAAAAACTGGCGCCCAACGGGGAGCACAATTCTTATCGATGTGTAATTTTGGACTGATGTGATATACACCCCATTGGTTTGAAAAACTACTAATTAAAGTAAATAAAATTTCTTCTACAAACATTTCATCTATTTATTAGGACTTTTTTCAAACACGTATTCATAGTTTTATAAAAAAAATTTATAAAATCTAATTTGGCTACTGGAAAAAACGACTCATTTAACTTGAGACTGGTGCTTTCTTTACCTCAGACCATGGTCAGGAAAAATGAACTGGAGATCTTCATTGAACTAAAATAAAGCTAGCCACGATTAAATGTTTGTTAAATATATTTTCAGATAGCTATGCCCCGCGTTTGGAGCCATTTATGTGATCATTAACTGGCGCCCAATGTGGGACCCTATTATTATCGATCACTTTGGACTTCTATATCATTCGAAATAGCTAATCATGATTAATTTTTGTTTGAAAATCATTCTGAAGAAATGTTGAGAGTCATTCATGTGACGGAACAATAAATGGCGCCCAACGTGGTGCAATATTCTTAAAAATAATTTTGGGCAGCTTGTTTATTTGAACTGATGATATCAAAACCTACAAATTTTAATAATAAACATTTCTTTTAACTTCTATAAACATTTCAAAAATTTTTTTTTTCAAAAAATTCTTAAAATCAAAGAATTTTAATTCAAAAAAAAAAAAATGCTCAAAATCTTATTTGGCTAGAATAAAAATCTTTGTGAATCTTAAAACCTTTACATAAAAAAGCTCAGATATTAAAAATGTGTCCATCTATACAAAAATGTGGCAAAATCTATGATATTTTCGGTAGGAAATTTCACTTCTGAATTTTTTTGGACCTATTTCTCTGGAGGCCGGTGCTTCCTCAACTCTCTACCGTGCACACGGTAAAGCTGGTGATCAGCTTCATTAAAATATGATAGATCAAAGCACGATCAAATGTTGGTAAAAAGTAATTCCAGAGGGCTAGACTCCACGTTGGAACCCATTTATATTAAGGAACAATAACTGGCGCCCAACGTGGGGTCTCATCTTTATCGAAAAGTTTGGACTGCTTTACTGCACGAAATTGAATTTCTTATCGTCCTGATGTAAAATGTGTCCCCAACGTTCATAATTTTGTCTTTATCTTTTAGATGATCGTATTTAAGGTTTAAGTGTCCGAAAGATGAAAGGTTTTTAAAGATTCACCGTATTTTTATAACCATTTTGTTCTTATTGGCTCCTATCTATCCTTTAACTTTGAGTGTAATAATTTTTAGTGGTAGTTTTTTAAACTTTGATTTGGGGTTGTTGGCAATATAAAATATTTTTTATTTATTTGTATTTTTTGTTAAATAAAAGTACGTTAGTAGGATTCGCATAATTTTGGACACGCCAACTTGCGTTTTTTTTTTTCTAAAACACATTTATTTTTCAAAATCAAAATAATCGCATAAAATGTGTGTTTTCTGTGGCATTGTTTTGTTGTTTACACTCATGTTTT
Organism: Pegoplata infirma; assembly: GCA_963921195.1. Taxonomy (NCBI): domain Eukaryota; kingdom Metazoa; phylum Arthropoda; class Insecta; order Diptera; family Anthomyiidae; genus Pegoplata; species Pegoplata infirma. Next base: position 23,853,712 of record OY992536.1, on the reverse strand, counting down.
TGTATTTATTTTGAATTTGAAATCATGAATGATTTCTGTCTGTCTGGAGGTATGTGTTTGTACCGTTTTTATAGTTGCATGTAGACACACATTTCAGACGGTTTCATTTGATTTGGTTTTTTGTGTGTTTTTTTTTTCTTTCAAAGCTCAACATTATTATAGACCTGTTAACAACTACTTTGTACTTGTAGTAATATGTACTACCAGAAACAGTGATTCTGGCACGCATACGCATTTTTAAACCATGACATTGAAATATTATTTATATTTAGGTTTTTTTTATTTAATTTTTTTTTTGTTTAGAAAATTAAATTTTAAATTTAAACATTAAACATTTTGAAAAAATAAAAATTCCTTTAATTTTTTTATATGTTTCAAAGTTCTAATTAAATTTAAAATTTGTTATCAAAATAAATGTCCCAAACTATAAAAATTTCAAACTCTGAAAATTTCAAACTCTGAAAATTTTTCTATAAATACAATGTCTCAAAATATGAGAATTTTTCTATAATTTCATTGGAAACAATTTTTCTGGAAACCGGAATTAATCTTTATTTTATTTTTATATGTTTCTAAGTTAATTTAAAATTTTATTATCAAAACAAACGTCCCAAATTATAAAAATCTCAAACTCTGAAAATTTTTCTATAAAAACAATGTCTCAATATATGAGAATTTATCTAAAATTCCTTTCGGGAACTATTTCTCTGGAAACCGGAGCTGCTAAGCTTAAAGTAACTGAACTGGAGATCTAAGCTACATTGAATAGAACAGAGGTAGCCAGGGCAAAAATTATGTTAAAAGATTTAACTGGCTCCCAACGTGGGGCATTTTTTCCATTAATAATTTTGTACTTCTAGACCTAAGGAACTTTGTTATTCCTAACGAATAAGCATTTTTGCTATCTTTTATATTTATTTCTTAAAATCATTTAGTGGGAAAACTTTTCTTTTAACAAACAAATTTTTCGACAGAATATATGATGTCTCAAATTTGTTGGGACCTATTGCTCTGAAGACCAGTGCTACATTAACCTCCGGAAGTGTTTGGGGCAAATGAGTTGAAGTTCATAGCTTCATTGAAATATAATAGAGCATGCTACGATAAAATTATGGTAAAAAATATTACCACAAAGCTTGGCCCCAAGTTGGGAGCCATTTATGTGACGATAGAATAACTGGCCCAATATGGAGCATCATTCTTATCGACCATTTTGGACTAATATATGTAGGAAACTTATAATTTCTAAAGCTTTTTATTAAACTTGCAAGTATTTGAAATATCTTTTATATATATTTCTTCTATTTTGTTGGATTTCTGGTGGAAATAAATTTTTAAAACGTATTACCCACATAATTTCTAATTATAATTCGTTGATTTAAGTTCCTTATAATTTTATTTGCATAACCCAGGAATATTAATGGGATTTACCGTATTACACTTTTTAGACTAAATTTATTAGTTACCCCCAGTTTCTGTAACACGAACGTATTTTGTTTTTGTTACAATAACAAAATACATACAAATTCGTTGTGGACGAATGGCGTTCGTGTTACAGAAACTAGGGGTTATTCAGGTGTTTATCCAGGATTTTTTCGGGGGCCCAACAATTTTGTTTTACCTTTTTTTTTTCAAAAAATTTTGCAAAACAGCATAGGTTTTAGAATATTTTACGATCTTTTCCATGAACTAAATCTTACTCAATAAGATGCTTAATTTTTGTGTAAGTTTAAACATTTGGAAAAAAAAATGTTATATTTTAAAATATAAAATTTTTCGAGATTCAAGGCTTTTTTTAAAGTGTAAATTGTATCAGATGCTGATCTACTTTTATACAGATTATCAGGATCTGAAAATTTCTTTCAAAGAAAAGTCCATGATTCAACGACAGTTTCCAGTTTAGACAATTTAAGCAACATTTTTGTTATAGAAAAATTCTTAGACTCTAAATCATATTTTCATTAGAAAACGTTTCTCGGGAAAAAATTACTTTAGAAAATGATACTATAAACATAATTATAAAACACTTTTCCGAAAGAATGACTCTAATTGTAGGACATTTTCTCAGAATCTGAGATAGTTGTAGTCTAGAACATTTTCTCAGATTCTGAAACATTTTACATAAAAAGTTTGAGAAAATTTTCACTATTTCAATAAGAAAAACGATTCAGCTTCTGAGAATTTTTTAAAAAGTAAACTCTGGTTCTTCACAAGAAAAAAGATTCGGAGGCAATTTTTCTATAGAAAACGTTCCAGATTGTTAGACATTTTTTCAACAGAAAAAGTCTGAGATTCTGAAACATTTTTCCTATAGAAAGTCTCATAATCTCATAGAAAAAGTCTAAGATCCTCAGACATTTTTTCAATAGTAAAAGTCTCAGATTCTGAAATATTTTTGCTACCAAAAACGTCTTAGATTCTTAACCATTCTTCCTACAGAAAAAGTCTTAAACATTTTTCCTGCAGAAAAAGTCTCAGATTCTGAAAACTTTTGCCTATAGAAAATTCTCAGATTCTGAAACATTTCTTATAAAGAAAAAGCCTTAGATTCTAAGACATTTTTCCTATAGACAAAGTCTCAGATTCCAAAATGTTTTTACCATAGAAAAATACTCAGATTCTGAGACATAGAATAAGTCTCAGATTTTGAGAATATTTTTTTTTATACAAGAAGTCTTAGCGTGTTTCTCGAATTCTGCGACATTTCGCTCATTTACTTGTATAGTGTCATAACGCAAAATGTTTGATTTTACAGAAACCTGTTTAAAGTTTACAATTGAAACTTGTTTTACATTGCAAAAGGTCCGTACATACTTAGAACATGTTATAATGGCGAAGATATTAATACGAATTTTAAACACAATATAAAACAGGATATAACAAATAATTCTGTATGGTTTACGCAAAAACGTCATATTTTGAGTTATGACACTATACAAGTAAATGAACGATTTGTCCTATACCCAAGGCCTCGGATTTGAGATATTTCTCCCTAAGAAAAAGTCGTTGATTCTGAAATATTTTTCATAAAAAAAGTTTCAGATTCAGAAACATTTTCCTAGATTCAGAGAACAATTCTAAGTTTACAGTCTTTTCTAACGAACCATTTACAGCCTTCGCGGTCTGTTCGGATTTACAGCCTCTGCGGACTGTTCTAAGTTTACAGCCTTTGCGGTCTGTTCTAACGAACCATTTACAGCCTTCGCGGTCTGTTCTAACGAACCATTTACAGCCTTCGCGGTCTGTTCGGATTTACATCCTCTGCGGACTGTTCTAAGTTTACAGCCTTCGCGGTCTGTTCTATTTTACAGCTTTGGCGGTCTTTTCTAACGAACCCTTTACAGCCTTCGCGTATTTACAGCCTCTGCGGACTGTTCTAAGTTTACAGCCTTTGCGGTCTGTTCTATTTTACAGCCTTCGCGGTTTGTTCTAACGAACCATTTACAGCCTTCGCGGTCTGTTCGGATTTACATCCTATGCGGACTGTTCTAAGTTTACAGCCTTCGCGGTCTGTTCTATTTTACAGCCTTCGCGGTCTTTTCTAATGAAACCTTTACAGCCTTCGCGTATTTACAGCCTTTGCGGACTGTTCTAAGTTTACAGCCTTCGCGGTCTGTTATATTTTCTATATTTTCTATAACAGGTTCTATAAATGGTTCTAACGAACCATTTACAGCCTTCGCGGTCTGTTCGGATTTACAGCCTCTGCGGACTGTCCTAAGTTTACAGCCTTCGCGGTCTGTTCGGATTTACAGCCTTCGCGGTCTGTTCTAATTTACATCCTTTGCAGTCTGTTCTAAAGAAATCATTTACAGCCTTAGCGGCAAGGATCATAGAAGTAAATAGGATGTCCAGAACTTCAAGTTTCTGATAATCACGTTGCTCAGCCTGCTCAGTCTGCTCAGCTTGCTCTCCCAAAACAGGGGTCTTGTGGACTGTCCACAGGGGCCTTGTGGACTGTCCACAAGACCCCTGAACATTAACCATTAAAGCGTTCAAAACAAAGAAATCGAAATTTGGCAAACATTTAAAAAATTTTCGATTTAAATTTTGAAAAAATGAGGAATATTAAGAAAAATTCCAAAAAAAATATTGAAACTACTAGGAAGAACCAAAAATGAATATTTATTTTCTTATTTTTGAAAATTTAAAAATTTTTCATTCTTTTTTATTTTTTTTCCCCCATAAATATTCATTTTTGGTTCTTCTTAGTATTTTCAATAATTTTTTTGGAATTTTTCTTAATATTCCTCATTTTTTTAAAATTTAAATCGAAAATTTTTCAAAATGTTTGCCAAATTTCGATTTCTTTGTTTTGAACGCTTTAATGGTTAATGTTCAGGGGTCTTGTGGACAGTCCACAAGGCCCCTGTGGACAGTCCACAAGACCCCTGTTTTGGGAGAGCAAGCTGAGCAAGCTGAGCAGACTGAGCAGGCTGAGCAACGTGATTATCAGAAACTTGAAGTTCTGGACATCCTATTTACTTCTATGATCCTTGTTAGCGGTCTGTTCTAACGAAACCATTTACAGCCTTTGCGGTCTGTTCGGATTTAAAGCCTCTGCGGACTGTTATAAGTTTACAGCCTTCGCGGTTTGTTCTAATTTACAGCCTTCGCGGTCTGTTCTAACGAAATCATTTACAGCATTCGCAGTCTGATATACGCCGAAGTTACCCGAATCATACCAGAACGACTAAGCCAGTGTCGTTACCAGTGTTGTCAGGTTTTTAGGGGTTTTCCCCTCGGTACGATCGACTCGTCGGTTATATCTCTCGGGTAACGACCAGTGTTGTCAGGTTTTTATGGGGTTCCCCCCCCCCCCAGAAAAATCCCTAAATCGACTTTGACTTATCATAACTTTTTACATAATGATCGAATTTTTTCAAAATTGGAATTTTTGGGTTCTCCTCAGATTGTATTATTTTATCGAATTAATGTTTCTGTAGCTAAAAATCTTTAAAAAGTCTGAAGACAATTTTGTACATTTTTTTTACGAATGTCAATACATTAAACGTTTAATAAAGTAAATCTATTATACGTTTTACCTTGTTTAATGGATAAGTCTAATAGAAAAAATGCTAAAGAAGCTAAATTGACCAAAATCTAAACTATCCGACGATTTTTTCAAAAGTTATGATAAGTCAATGTCGATTTAGGGGTTTTTCTGGGGGGGGGACCCCATAAAAACCTGACAACACTGGTCGTTACCCGAGAGATATAACCGACGAGTCGATCGTACCCGAGTGGAGCCAGTAGAATAGTTGCTATTTGTTTGTATTGAAGTTATTAAAATTAATAAAGAAAATATATTATATAACCCCACAAAGGGTAAATATATTGTGTTATTACTTAAGGTTTGGTGGTCCTCAAGTTGAACCTGGACACGACTGATCTACCTCAGCCGAGGAATAAAACCACATAACAAATGGCCGAGACACCCCAACCTTAAAATCGTCTCTTTTATGTATATTTTAAGTTTCAGGCAAATCGGTTCATAAGGGTTGAGATACTTCCCTGTTAGTTAATTTAAAATTTATATCAAATCAAGTGTGCAAAATTAAAAAAAAAAAATCAGTATCTGAAATTTTTCTGTTAAAGTTTTTTTTTTTTGAGAAAAAAATTTCTGAAGATCTTAGAATTTTTCTAAAGGGAACGTTGTCAATTACATTGGAACCTATTTTCTGGAAACCAGTGCTACCTTTATTTATCGCCCTGATTAGGGCTAATGAACTGGAGAATTAAGCTTGTTTGAAATACAGCTATCCACGAAAAAATCATGTTCAAATATATTTCCAGCAAGCTTGGCCCCACGTTGGGAGCCATTTTTTAATCAAAACTATAACTGACGCCTGGCGTAAGGGCACCATTCTTATCGATTATTTGGAACCTTTTTGGTTTGGTATGAAGGGAATTTACCATCTTTCACTTCTACGATTTAATTTCGTTATTGTTTTACCATTTACCCTTAAATACAACAACAATCTGTTATTTTAACTCCATGTAGGGGGCGCTAAACAAATTCTCTATAATTTTTATACTAATTGTTTAACATTTTGTTATTAACTTCGCTCACAATGAATCACTTTAATACTTTTTTTTTCTTCTTTTGATTAAAAATTGCTTTAAAAATTTTCTTACTCATTTTAGTTAAAAATATTTTAGATTTTTTTTGTTCACAACAAAATATTTAAATTAAGCGCCATTAAATTTAAAATACCTGTCAATAAAAACATGATATGAAAATGAGGTGGTTGTTGGTACCAGACCATGGCTACCGTTTAACAAAACTTCAACATCAGAAAAAAATTTAAAAAAAAATCCGAAATGGATGCAAAATATAGAGTAGATTTACGGTGTTAATCTTTTATTTTTTGTAAAGGATAAAAAACAACCAAGTTAATGCGTTTGCGTCAAGTTCACGCATAAAAATATCGCTCTAAACAAGAAATCATTTGGAAGGCTAAGTAATTTTAAAAGGCCTTTTTTGGGCTGGTGTTAAGAATTTTTTTTTTTTTAAAGAGATACTCATTAAAATGAATGACGAAAATTTTGTACCAAAAAATTAAAAAAGATTTACAGGAATTCAAATATTTGTCACCTTTAACGAAAAGAAAAAAAAACGGGAAATCAGGCAGACAAAATGACTCGTTTTTGCTTTTTTTTTTCTTTTGCTGTTTTAAGTCTCGTAAAATGTTAAATGGTTAAAAGGTTTTTTGCTTGATTTTTTTTAAGATTTTTTTTGAGAAAAAAACTAAAGAAATCATTAAAAAACTACAGTAGCTATGAACTCGAATGGGCCACAAACACCAAATAAAACAAAACCTTATAGTAAACAAAACGTGCAAAAAGTGTCACAGATAAGAAGGATGCAGCCAGCCGCAGCAAACACTTAAAACAAAAACTTTTTTAACAGCTTTAGAGATGAATGGACAGACAAATGGTAGGATATATGGACACAGACCTATAAACCAAATGGAATAATGTGCAATGGGACATTGAAACAAAATATTTGAAAAACCAAACTCTTAACAATGTAATTTTTTTATTTTTGACCCAAAAAAATAAACTCTAAAAAAAAATTTACTCAAAAAAAAATTTTTACTTCAAAATTTTTTTTAATTAATTAAAAAAAATCGTTTTGAAATGAAGACTATAGAAGTATTTTTATTTTCTTTTTATCAGCTAGTTTGTGTTTAAAATCATGATAGTCCAAAATGATCGATTAAAATTTTTCTTCACATTCGGTGCCATTTATTTTACTATTATATAAATGGCGCCCAAGGTGGGGCCATGTTGTTAGAATATATCTGCTCATGTCTATTAAAACAAACAATTTAGATAATGAATTTTAAAGAATTCAAACGTAAGAAATGCAAAAAAGGTGTTTTGTGGATATTCAATTTGAAACCTTCCAATACCTACCATGAAAAAATAAAAAAGATTAAATTTTTATGGCAGATCGATAAGTGGTAATTATTTTAATTAGTAGCTTTAGAAATCATTTCTCTCGTATGATATAGCAGTCCAAAATTAACGACAGGAAGTGAGTCCTATTTTGGGCGCCAATTACACTACTAAACATCGAAAATGCGACTGAGACGTGACCTTACACACTTGATGTCAATAGTTCTGCTGGTCGAAAATTCGGTCCCCAAAGTTTTCTATCACATCAGGTATTTGAGAAAATTGAGGTCAAAGTTCAAATAAATCGACGTTTTGTGCATTTTTGGAAACTCATAGCGGATGAACCCGATGTGATGGCGACGAGGGTAAAGCTTAAACATTACTTTTTAAGATGCATTACTCATTTGGTCAGTCGCATTTAATCTTTGGGCACCAATTGTCTTTCAACGATGTCTTATTCCCCAGTATCGAAAAAAGTTTTTGGCGGAAAATATCTTATTAAAAGACAATTGGTGCTCCAACGGTTGAAGCAACTGATCAAATGAGTTATACATTTTAAAGAGCAATGTTTGAGCTTCACCCTTCACATCGGGTTCATCCGCTGTAATTTGTCAAATATGTCCGAAAACGCTTTTTTTTTGTATTTCAAAAATCTCAAAAACCTGATGTAATGGAAAAGTTTGGAGACCGGATTTGTGACCAGGAGAATAATTGTAATTATGTATATAAGGTGGCGTTCCATTCGCACAAAGTTTTTTTTCTATGATTTGTAACGGATTTTTTTTTGGGAATAAGACATCATTGATCGACACATTGGGTCCATCCGCTATGTGTTGTCCAAAATGCCTAAAACTGCAATATATTTGAACTTTGACCTTAATTTTCTCAAAAACCTGATGTGATGGAAAAGTTTGGAGACCAGATTTGTAATCATTAGAACAATTGCAATTAAGTGTGTAAATTCGCGTCAATTTTTTTTTTAATGCTCAGTAGTGTTATTGGGAACATGTTTGACACATTTTTTATAGAAAATTCTAAAAACTCTGATATTTTTTATAAAAAAATTTATTGACTCTGAAATTTTTTTTCTAGAGACATTTCTTAAAAATTTTAATTTTAACGGCGTACTCAACTCAGATTCTAAGAGATTTTCCGATAAAAAATTTTGTCGCCAATTACTGTTTTCCCTTCAAATCTTTACCAAATTCGATTCTCTAGAAATTTTTTTGCTAATATTTTATCATGGCTAGTTCTACCAAATGATATAGCCGTTTTAAATGTTCAATAAAACTGGTGCCCCATGTTGGGCTCCAGTTACGTGAAGTTACCTTCCTGGAAGTATCTTTACCTTAATTTTATCGTGGCTAGCTCTAACTAATTTCAATGGATATATCCAGTTCATTTTCTGTAAGCACGACCGGAGGTCAAAATAGCAACGGTCTCAAGTGAAAAAAAAACTCAGATTTAGTAATATTTTTTAAAAGACTAATTCTTAGATTCTGAGATATTTTTTCTCTGAATTTTTTAAGATCTCCCTTCTAACAATATTCTCAGATTCTGAGTAATTTTCCGATAGAAACGTTGACAGAGAAAAAACAAGTAAGAAAATTATAGTCCGTCAAGACCGACTATATGATACCCTACACCCGTGTTTTCCGCGAAATGGGTACCAAGTCCAAACATGGACCTATTAGATCTATCTTTCGTTAGATCTTTAATTAGTATAGAAAACATATACAAACAAAATTTGAGTGAAATTTGCGTATTTTTGTTGCCAATAGACCGATTTTACTGAATATCGGGGGAAAGTTTTGTAGGGGTCTTAGTCCAAAAATGGTCCAATTATATTCAGAATTGATGAGATCACCAAAGCACACTTTTAACACCTACAAACAAAATGTTGATGAAATATTTGTAATTTTTATGAATTTTGAGAGATTTATGTAAATATCGGGACGGTGGTTTGTATGGGTCAAAAAGAACTGGTCCGATTCCTTTAAAATTTGGAATGATGATTTGTGAATACAAAATAAAAATAATATTACCTGACAAGTTTCGAAAGGATACCTTTTATAATACGGTTATTTGTGTCATTTAGCAAAATTATAAAGGGACGTTTGTATGGGGGTTAGGCCTAAACGTGGACCGATTTTATTTCGATTTCAATAGGCTTCGTCCTGGGGCCAAAGGAAGCTTAAGTTTCAAATTTCATACAAATCAATTGATAATTGTGACCTGTATCGTGCTCATAACGTTTAGACGGACAGGCAGACGAACGGAAACCGCTAAATCGTCTCAGAAAGCGATTCTGAGTCGATTGTTATACTGGAAGGTAGGTTTAGGACCAATATTTCGGATAGTTACAAACATCAGCACAAACTCATTATACCCTGTACCACAGAGTGGTGCAGGGTATAACTATCTATAATAAATCCGCCCTTCGTTGGGCGCCAATTTTTGTTTCGTCACTTAAATGACTACCAAATTGGGATATCTAGATATACTTTTTAACAAAATTTAATCATTGCTAGTTCCACCGCCCGAAATTTTCGATTAAAAGGGGTGCCATGTTAGGCGCCAGTTATTGTTCTATCACATAAATCCCTCCCAAAGTGGGGCAAACACCCTGAAAGCATCTTTTAACTCAATTTTTTCTTGGCTGGCTCTATCTTATTTCATTGGAAATCTTCAGCTCATTTGGAATTTTAGTTAGCATCGGTCTCCAGAGAAGAAAGTCCGAATAAATTCTGATGCCAAACATCCCCAAAAAAAATCTCAGATTTTGGAATTTAAGGTAGCAACAGTCTTCAGAGAAGAAAGTCCGAATTAATTCCGATGCCAAAGTGGGGCAAACTCTCTGGAATAATATTTTAACTAAATTTTATCTTGGATAGAGCCATCCTATTTCATTGGAAATCTTCAGCTCATTTGGAATTTTAGGTAGCAACGGTCTCCAGAGAAGAAAGTCCGAATAAATTCTGGTGTCTCAGATTCTGAGATTTTTTTTATATAAAATTTTTAAAGATTTCGTGTCGTAACATAAATGTCTATCAAATTGGAGTCTTTAGAAATCTTTTAAGCCAATAGTAAATTAAGAACCGGTCTTCAGAGAAAAAAGTTACACAAATTGAGACACAAACGTCCTACAGAAAAATTTTAGATTTTGTGGTATTTTTTATAGAAAAAATTTTAAATTCCAATTTTTTTAGATTCTGAGGCGTCCCGTCAAATTTAAATTTTCGAATTTGCGGTTAAAGTTGGAAAAATTTACGTATTTCGTCTAAAATTCATTTTCGAATTTTTTGACCAAATCCGGCTCAAAAATTAGGAAATTTTACACACATTATTGATAAAACATTTAAAAAATTTCAAAACCGCGATTTTGGTCCACAGATGCTGATTTTTAAATTTAAACATTATTTTTTATCCAAATTGGTCTCAAAAGTTGGAAAATGTCAAGTGTGTTATCTAAAAAATATTAAAAAAAAAATATAAAAACACGATTTTGGTCTGAAAATGCTGCATCAGCATTTGAGGACCAAAATCGCAGATCAGAATTTTTGAACCAAAATCGCGTTTTTTATATTTTTTAATATTTTTTAGATAACAAATTAAAATTTTCCAACTTTTGTTATCTAAAAAATATTAAAAAAATATAAAAACACGATTTTGGTCCGAAAATGCTGATCTGCATCTGTGGACCAAAATCGCTGATCAGCATTTTGGAACCAAAATTGCGTTTTTATAATTTTCAAACTTATGAGACCAATTTGTATAAAAAATAATATTAAAATTTAAAAATCAGCATCTGTGGATCAAAATTGTGGCTTTGTAATTTTTTTAAATATTTTTCCAATAAAGTACTCAAAATTCCCGAATTTTTGAGCCGGATTTAGTAAAAACATTCGGAAATGAATTTTGGTCGAAATACGCAATTTTTTACAACTTTGACCGCTGGTTGCCGACTGAAGACGCCCTTGCAAAAATTTTTACATACATTTTCCCACAATCAGCTCTTATGTGGCCATCGCTTGGCAGGTATTACGACACGAAATTCGAAAATTGACGGGACGCCCTAATGTTTGCTATATATTTTTATACCCTCCACTTTAGTGATAAAGGGTATATATAAGTTTGTCATTCCGTTTGTAACACCTCGAAATATTGGTCTAGAACACCATTAAGTATATATATTCATGATCTTCGATCGATTTGAAGACGATCTAGCGATGTCCGTGCGTCCGTCCGTCTGTCTGTTGAAAACACGCTAAGTTTTGAAATACTTTACGGAGGCTCCTGAAGTTTGGCATATATGTTGGGCATTTACCAGGTCAGGTTGGTATTGCAATCTAGCGAAATCGTTCTAGTGGTTCAAAAGTTATGAGCAAAAGACTGAATTTCGGCAAGGGTTTTTCGTGAATTGATGCTAAAAAAAACACGCTAACTTTCGAAACACAATTCTGAGGATGCTGAAGCTTGGCATACATATTTGTCGTTCCCCTGGCCTGGTTTGTCTTGAATTTCAGCCAAATCGGTCCAGTAATTCAAACGTTATTCAAAAGTTATATATAAACCGTGAATTTCAGATTAGTTCACCTTAAATTCTCGTGTCGAAACCCCGTTAAACATGTTTTAAAAACATTGGTAAGTCACAAAAATATTTTACAACGTATTTTTGTCACTCAAAAATATTTTTACACAAAAAAAAAAAATACACTCGAAAAAAATTTTACACTAAAAAAAATTGTTAAATTTTTTTTTTTTTTGTTTAAAAAGTTGTTTTGCACAAAATCAAATATTTCTAATCAAAAATGTAATTTTTTTTACGTTAGAAAATTTACTATCACTTAAAAAGGGCATTGTGGAGTGTATTCATAGATTCGGCCAAGTAGAATTTAACTTCTCTACTAGTTTTTTTTTTTTAATTTTTCTTTATAACAATATGCTCATATTCTAAGAGATAGTCCGGTAGAACAGTTAACAGAGAAAAATTACACAGGTTGACAAAAGTTGAGCTTTTTACATTTGCCTGACCTTTGAAAACTGATTTTAGTGTGCTGATTCCGAATTTGTTATCCAATTTTTTCCATTAGCTCGCGTTCGTGAGCAAATCGCTGTTAAAAAGTCGAAACAGTGCGTTTTTTAACCAACTTTGCTTGGCTATGGTTTCCAAAACTACCCAGTCAGAAAAATATAATCGCAAAAGCGTTGTGAAAGCGTTGTAGACGGCTGTACGAGCGTTCTGTATACCAACTTCAAAGCGCCTTCAGATGATCCGAATGATAACATCGATCTACGGTATGTTTAAAGCGTTTTAAAAGCGATGTAAAAAAGTGCTTTGAGAACGTTTTTTTAAAGTCATCAAAGCGCTTTAAAAACCCAAAGTAAAAAATTTCTGTTTTAGTTCGGTTATAATAATTTGTTTGATACAAAGTGAAATCCGAAAAAAAAGTTTTTGTACTTAAAAAAACTTAGAAAATTTTTCAAAAAATTTTTCGAAACTTTGAAAATTAAAAAAAAAAAAAAATCTAAAAACATTTTTTATGATTTTTTTTTACTTAAAAAACAAAAAAAAAAATTGACAAAAAATTATTCAAAAATAGTTTTGGAACTTAAAATTTTTTATTTTTTTTTTTAAATAAATATAAAGAACTTTTAAAACGCTTTTCGAATTCGCTCGCAAAGCGTTCCAAAAAAACGTTTTGAGATTGCTTTTTTTTGTTATAGAGCTTTCAGAACACTTTTCAAAAACGCTCGCAAAGCGTTTGAAAATAGCGTTTTGAGAACGCTTTTTTTTTGTTACAGAGCTTTCAGAACGCTTTTTTTTTAGAACCGTCGTGAATTTCTGCTTGGGTAATTTTAAAGCCCCAGTTTTAAACACTACAAAAAAAACTGTAATGTTAGCAAAAAAAGCTTGTAAACCTACAAAAAAAATTTGCTGATTTTAAACCCACAATTTTTTTGCTAAAGTTAGCGAAAATGTTTTGCCAATAATTAGTTAATTAAATTTTTTTTTTGAACTTAGTTCATACACATCTGAGGACCCCATTGGGTTCGGACCCGATAGGTCCAGACCCCGATGGGCCTAGACCTAGTTGGGTTCCTTAAAAATTGTCATAGTTTTTGATCCAAAATTTGTGTCCGTTTCGCTCTACCTTGCTTAGTTTTTGAGATACGTGATTATAGGGGACCACTGGGGTCTTGAGAATTAAAAAACTCGATAACTTCAAAAATATTACTCGAAGAGCTTTTGAATATTTTGCGGTCTTGTTCTACGTGCTGAGGGCTACAAAAATGCTTTAGGACTTTTTGTTGTGACGGCAATATTTACCGAGATATGAGCATTTTAAAATTTTTGGGAATGCTAACCTTTTTTGATCCAAAGTTAGGGCCCATTAGGGTCCACACATGTGAAGAGGACCGGCGATACTATGGATAGCCCGAGAACCAAAAATGACCTCCATTTTGCTCTATCTGGCTTAGTTTCCGAGATAGCGCCATTTTAAGTTTTCCGAAAATAAAAAAAAATTACCATTTATTTTGCTAATATTAGCAAAAAAGCTTGTAAAAATTTGGTCAACTCAATTTTAAATCTAGCAAAAAAAATTAGTTCAAATTTTGTTTAAAATTGCTAATGCGCTAAATGAAGTTTACAAGATATTTTTGCTAACATGCTAATCTCAACTAAAAATTTGCTAAAAGTTAGCTAACCAGCATTAGCAAAAAAAAAATAGTATATCTACTAATGTATTATTTTGAGTGTAACTTAACTATATTGGATGCGAGGATTCCAAAACTGGTATTCATATTTTTCTGACAGCTTCAGTTTTTGAGTTATTAATAAAAAAAGGCATAAATATTCTGACAAAATTAAAGAGGGAATAAATTTAAAAATTTTATTTTAGCGATATCTCGAAAACTAAAGATGACTCAACAAAAGTAAGAGCATTTTTGGAATCAGCATATCCAACATACCTAAAATCGTCATTCACTTTTTGGATGTAAGTCAAGTGTTGGTAAATATGGACTCACAAACATGCCAAAAATAGCCTATTTTCAAAGATTCCTTCGGCTATATCTCAAAAACTAGAGCTGACCCAAAAAAACGATAGCCTGATTTGAAATCAGCGTACCCCAATTACCCAATTAGCTTTCAGAACCCGGGCAAAAAAAAAGTGATTCAGATTGAAGTCTCTTAAAATATTTTTAGCCAAAATTAACTCATAGCTAGTTTTACCGTATGATATAACAGTCCAATATGTTCGATAAAAATGTGGCCCCCTGTTGGGCGCCAGTTATTATTCCATCACCTAACTGCCTCCCAACGTGGGGCAAACTCTCTTGAAATATATTTTGCCCAAATTTTAACGTGCCTAGCTTTGGGTGCAGTAGTCGCGGTCTCGGTCGTATAAGTACGAAATCCTGCCCCCATTATGCCATGTAATATTGTGCCACAAACTGCAACCTAAAAACAGAAACAAACATAACAAATCTACTTGGCCTTTTGCTACTGTTTTCATGATTTTTGTTGGTAGTTTTGGAGTTTTTTTTTTTGTATTCCTTCGATATATGTAGTTATTGTTGCTGTTAAACTCGAAAGGCTATCAACATTGTTAAAACATTTTGTATATACGCGTTTTTTGCCAATTTTATTTATTTATTTTTTTCTTTGTATCTCCATGAATTTTAATTGATTTTTTTATTTTCCAAAGTTTTTTTTTTTATAAAAGGAGTTATTTTTTTTGTTGTATTTCTTTCAATACACAAGTGTATTTCAATTTAAATGCCGCTCTAAAAAAAAAAGAATTAAGTTGTCAACACATTATTTGCATATTTAAAGTTTTTTTATATTTTATTTTTTGTTTAATTTTTTTATTTTGTATCTTTAAGATACTGCTGCTGATTGTTTAGAGAGTTATTTTATGCTTTAGATATTGTTTTATGTATTCCAACAAAAAAAAAAAAGTTGCTACAATTGCTACTGTTGCCGCTGCAGCATGTTGTTGGTACCTTGATGAAGGTGCGACAGTTTATAGTGTTGTTGTTGCTACATTTGCATATTAATTGATCAGCAATGCATGTGTATATTTTAATTGAAATTTGCAATTTTGCAAAATCGAAATTAAAATATTTTAAGATATAAAAAAATAGATTAACATTTTTTTTTTAAAGTAGTTTTTAATCGTAACTTAATTTTTAAAGCAGTTTTTTTGGAGCTATAGTTAAGTAATGGCTACTTTTTTGTAATAAAAAATTTTCAGAATTTTTTGAAAATTTCGTTTTAAAAAAGTGAAATAAGACGATAAAAGGTTTCATTATCGAAAACGGCATCTCTTAGATCTTCATAATAGTTTTCGTTAGTAAAAAGTGCGAAATAAATCTATAAAACAGCTGTGCTATCTTATATTTTATGTTCTTGCCAGCAACTACAGTAATTCTCATTTTCCAATTTATATTAAAATATATTGAAAACTTTAAAGAAAACTATTATAAAGATCTGTGAGATGCCGTTTTCGATAATGACTTTTTCAAAATTAAATTTTTAAAAAATTCTGAAAAGTTTTTGTTATTTTGAATTATTGATTTTTTAAAACAAAAACTTTTCAGAATTTTTTAAAAACTTAATTTTGAAAAAGTCATTATCGAAAACGGCATCTCTTAGATCTTCATAATAGTTTTTGTTAGTGAAAAGTGACAAAACCCTTAAAAAAAACAGCTGTGCTATCTTATATTTCATGTTCTTGCCAGCAACTGCTGTAATTCTCATTTTCCAATTTATATTAAAATATATGGAAAACTTTCAACTACTCTTCAGTGTCTATTGATTTCTTAACACAAAAATGGCTTCCCGAGTAAAAATAAACATATATTACAATATATAACTTGATACAAACATATTAAATCATATATTATTATACATCGCGTGAGATCTTTTCTAAATTTTTTAAATGCAGTCATATGTAGTTATATATAATTTAATCATGATTCGGATTAAAGGGTGTACGGTTGATATAATTATATAAAATTATATGAGGGTCAATACAAAATTTGTTTTTCTGTATAATTTAACATAAAATTATATATAGCTTATGCTGTTCCATATAAAACTATATATGTTTCCAATTAACCAAAAATTTTCTAAGTTTTTTAGACAAAGTATAAGAAACTTTTTAAAATGTTCCTAAACATTTCTTGTTAGGGTTATGTGTATCACCTATCTGGTTCGAAGCGTACCCAGACATTTAAATGTTTGGTGAATGTATCGTTGACCTGTGGTGTATCTCAACTAGAGTTTGCAAATAATCGAGATATTTCATAATCGCGATTACGATTAAAAAAATAGCCGTTAATCGCGATTATCGATTAATCGAGTTTTTTAGGTGGTATGTCCCTATATGAAACTAAGAAAGTTGCGGTTTTTGTTTTTCAATTTTTTAAAAACTAATGAGGCGCGGTTAAATATTGAAAAAATTGTCAAAATTGTGTCGAGTTCCCATGATTAAATATTTATAATTTTTTTTTTTTTGTAAAGAAGCAACACTCAGGCAATGCTGCCTATCAATTACCAATGTAACCGTGATGCTTCTTTCGAAAAGGGGATAGAAGAGAGATGAAAGATTTGAAAGATAGAAGGGCTTCAGTATGGCAACACTGTAATTGCGCGTGTTGATAATTTTACAGTTGTTGCATCGCCATCTGTTATTGATCTGGCTGCCTATCAATTACCAATGTAACCGTGATGCTTCTTTCGAAAAGGGGATAGAAGAGAGATGAAAGATTTGATAGATAGAAGGGCTTCAGTATGGCAACACTGTAATTGCGCGTGTTGATAATTTTACAGTTGTTGCATCGCCATCTGTTATTGATCTGGCGAATTATTTTTGAAGCTGTGTTTATAGCCATTATTTTATTATTTACTTCGTTGACGTTTTTAGTGCTATTTATCAACGAAGGAGGGCGCTGCGATAGATATTAGTTATAAAAAAGAAACTAATAAATATCTGAAAAAAAAATGTTGTTCTGCCTGAGCTGAGAATCGAACCCAGGCTTACTGGCTAGTAGTCCAACGCGCTAACCACTAAGCCACAGCACCCTAAATTTTGGAAAATTTTCAGAAACCGTTCTGAAAGTTTTAATTTAAAAAAGTCAATTTATCAAAAATCCGGCCACATTTTTTTTAAGTTAAGAAAATAATATTTTAATATTAGATTTCATAAAAATTCTGTAATTCTCTTGTATTTTATTTTTTTAATAAACCGCTTTAACTGAATATCGGGCGAAATTTTCACAAGGGGCCTGAGTCCAAAACTGGTCCGATGATTATCAGGTTTGATAAGGTTATTTAAGTATGCGTTTAACATACACAAACAAAATTTTAATTAAATATTTTCTATTTTCATGAAATTTGAGACATTTATGTAAAAATCGGGAAGGTGGTTTGTATGGGGGCCACAAGAAGAACTGGTCCGATTTCTTTGAAATTCGGAATGGTGATTTGTGAAGACAAAACATGTTTACCTTCTAAATTTCAAAAAGATACCTTTTATAATACGGTTATTAGAGTCATTTGAGCCAAAACTAAAGAGGACCTTTGTATGGGGGCTAGGTCTAAATATGGACCGATTTTTTCCAATTTCAATAGGCTTCGTCCTTGGGCCAAGAGAGGCTAAAGTTTCAAATTTCAAGTCAATTGATTCAAAATTGCGACCTGTATCGTGTTTACACCGTTTACATGGACAGACAGACGGACGGACGGACATCGCTAAATCGACTCAAAAAGTGATTCTGAGTCGATCGGTATACTTACTCTAGGACCAATATTTCGGGTAGTTACAAACATCAGCACAAACTCATTATACCCTGTACCACAGTGTGGTGTAGGGTATAAAAATTTAAAATGTTACCGGATTTTTTATAAATTGTGAAGGGGCAAAAAGGGGTAAAATTTGGAATACAGGATCCTTTGGTAAAAAAACCGTCTGAAAAAAAGTACTTGTTGTAAATTTAATTTCGAAGGGTCGTAAAATTGGTTAAAAAAAGTTTAATTTTTGTCCTTTTCAAATTTTATGAAATAACGATCCTGGACTCTTGAAATTTGTAATGAAGGATCTTTGGTAAAAAAAAACATTCCACAAATATTACTTTTATGTGTATATATTTGGGCGTCCCGAAAATTATCATCTTTCGAATTTCGTGTCAGAATACCTGCCAATGGCCACTGAAGAGCTGATGGTGTGAAAATTTATAAGGGAATTTAGAAAGAGCGTCTTCTGTCTACAACCAAAAACAAAATTACGTTTTTTGATAAAACTTTATGCTCAAATTTTTTGACCAAATCCAGCCAAATCCTTATGGATTTCATATTTTTAAAACAAAATTGTGGGGTTACTAAGATGAACATTTAAATTTTACTTTAAATTTAAATTACTTTTACAAACAAAATGGAAAGAGAAATTGCGAATAAGTTAAATGAATCGTAGGTCGAAATAACATATTTTAAAATCATTATAAAATCAGTGTATTTTAAAGAAAATGATTAATCGTAATCGCATGATTTTTTTGTCGATTACGATTACGATTAATTGGTGCGATTAATCGCGATTACGATTACGATTTTAATCGTTTTGCAAACTCTAATCTCAACCCAAACCAAAAAACACCAGGATTTTATATTTTTTTATGCAATTAGATCTAATTAGATCCACCAATATATGGCAATGTCTGGTCAAAACTCGGATGAAATCAAATCATATTTTATACAAGTTGATCTTTTTTAATGCAAACACATCCACCATTATTCGGATCAAATTGCGTTTAAATATATATTGTGTTACATATCATTATATATTGCATCATATCAAAATTTTTACTCGGGTTTATATTTTTTTAAGCCATTAATTATTATTATTCATTTTTTTTTTATTTTAATAAATTCCTAATTTTAGCAATTTTTTTCCAACATATTAGCTACTGAAACGCCTTTTTATTCATATACATATTTCTAAATTAACCAAAAAGTGAATAGATATTTTTATACCCTCCACTCTAGTGATAGAGGGTATATATAAGTTTGTCATTCCGTTTGTAACACATCGAAATATTGGTCTAGGACCCCATAAAGTATATATATTCATGATCCTTGATCGATTTTAAGTCGATCTAGCGATGTCCGTCCGTCCGTCCGTCCGTCCGTCCGTCCGTCCGTCTGTCTGTCTGTCTGTCCGTTGAAAACACGCTAACTTTTGAAAGACTCTACGGAGGCACTTGAAGTTTGACATATATGTTCTCCATTTACCGGGTCAGGTTGGTATTGCAATCCAGCGAAATCGGTCAAGTGGTTCAAAAGTTATGAGCAAAAGAGTAAATTTCGGCAAGGGTATTTTTCGAATTTGAAAGATTAAAACTACTATAACTTTCGAAAGACAATTCTGAGGGGGCTGAAGCTTAGCATATATATTTGTCGTTCCGCAAGGCTGTTTGGTTTTAAATTTCAGCAAAATCGGTTCAGTGGTTCAAAAGTTATAAGCAAAGCACTGAATTTCAGATTTGTTCCACCTTAAACTGTTGAAAACTCGTTAAACGAGTTTTAAGAGCATGGTGAAATACCAGTTTTTTAAAACTTGTTGTTGTTTGTTGTCTTGTCGTGGGGTGCAGTTTAGTTGTTAGACAAGTAAATATTTGTTATTGTTTTTGTAACTGTATGTAACGGTGTATAGTAAGAATTTTTGGAAAAAAAAATCAAATGAAGTAAAATAAAAAGTGGGAAATATGTGAAATATTTTTTTTTTGTATTGCATTTAGGTATAAAACAACAAAAATATTTTACAAAGTAATTTTGTTACTCAAAGAAATTGTACACTAAAAAAAATATTTACACAAAAAAAAATGTTACACTCAAAAAAAAATGTATACATAATTTTTTTTTAATGAAATGTCACACTCAAAAAAATGCTGACAGTCAAAAAAATTTTACACTCAAAAAAATTTAATTGATTAAAAAAAAGTTTTACTCAAAATAATAGGTATATTTCTAATAAAAAGTTTGTGATGCAATTTTTTAATTTTTTTTTAGAAAATTACTATCGGATGACATTGTGGAGGGTATTCATAGATTCGACCAAGTCGAACTTAATTTTTCTACTTGTTTTTTTTCAGTTTTATTATATTTTATTTTTTTGCCAAAATAATAATAAAAAAATACATCAGCAAGAAAAACTGACAAACCAGCCAGTCAACGCCTTTAAAAAATGTATGTTTTTTCAGCAAAGTATATATATTCATTTCAAATATACAAATAGCGCTAAATATACTTTGAAGTTTTGCTATATAGCAGCAAAGACCATCATCTAAAGCGACGTATAGCTTTATACATATAAAGGATGCTTGCAAAAAAATTTATACAAAAATCGGCCAAATCCCCGAAGTCATGAATGCCCTCCACAACGCCTTAAACATTTGAAAACATTTTTCATCAAAAAATTTTTTTTACCAAATATTTTTTTTTTTCATCAAAAAAAAATTGTGGAAAATTTTTTTTTTGATAAAAAAAAAAAATATATTTGATATAGGAATTCCGCCACACGAAAAAATACGGCTCTTCTTAATTTTGATAGAGATTATTATATATGATTTTGGCGGTCGTACACATATACATCTATCTCCATATAAACTTCCCTTAACGATTACACATTTTTGACAATAACGAACTTAACGAAGCCGAATTTAGACGCGACCGATACAACATTAAATAGGCCTTCAAAAAACCTTTCGACCTGTATAAAATGTTCATATAGTTTCTTTTGAAAAAATGGAAAAAATCCTCAAAAAACGAAAAAAATACCGTTTTTCCCCCTCCCCTTTGACCCGTTCAATGTGAAATTGGGCAGCTAAAAAAAACACCCTAGTAAAAAAGTTTTGATATAATAATATATAACTTGATACAATCATATTAAAATATATATGAATTTTTATATGTTCAGATCTAATCATGTCTAAGAGATAATGTGGCTCCATTTTCTTATCTGAGGTTATACATAAATATATATGACTTTATATAATTATACAAATCTACATTTATTTATATAAAATAAGATCAACTGGATTTATTTGGATGTGACCAAAATTCGGATCTAATTATATCATTTTTTATATTTGTGTATCTAAAATAATACAATTAGATAATAATTTGATCCAACTTGATACAGCCAATTTTGAGATCAAATTAGATCTTAAAAGTTTTTTTTTTTACTCGGGCAGGTAACTCTTTTTTTACCTCCCCT
The DNA here is from genome assembly GCA_963921195.1 of Pegoplata infirma. Taxonomy (NCBI): domain Eukaryota; kingdom Metazoa; phylum Arthropoda; class Insecta; order Diptera; family Anthomyiidae; genus Pegoplata; species Pegoplata infirma. The sequence continues at coordinate 23,832,029 of OY992536.1, read as the reverse complement.
CTTTCCTATATTCAAGTTTCAGAACAATCGGTGGATGCCCTGTGAAAGACCTTCCTTGTTAGTGATAGAGGGAATATATAAGTTTGTCGTTCCGTTTGTAACTCGAAATATCGGTCTGGGAACCTATAAGGTATATATATTATTGATCAATGATCGATTCTAAGACATTCTAGCAATGTCCGTCTGTCTGTCCTTTGTGGAAATGGCGATCACGGCCACAGTATTAAACATATATGACTGAGACTTAGCAAATTTACTTGTTGTTGTCCTAAGTAGTTTGGTATTGCATTTGAGCAAAATCGGTTTAGCGGTTCAAAAGTTATGAACTAAAATGTAAGAACACCTCGAAAATTTTGGTATATTCTATAAAATACAAAATGCTTTAAATTGGCTGGAAATGGAATTTTTACAAGTACAAACCAATTTAAAAAAAAAATTCGCGGAACTTTTTTTTCACCAAACATATTTTTTTGCGTAATTTTCTTTTTTTTTTAAATTTTTTTGTTGCAAATAATCCGTTATTACATTGTGGAGGGTATCAATACATTCGGCAAGCCGAATTTAACTTTTTTAGCATATCGGTAAATGAAACAGTATTTTTTTTACATCTGAGGTTTAGGGTATGTTTAGCAGCATTGTGGAAACCTCTAGAACCCCATATAATGGAAATTTTTGGCTCTCTTCCAACAAATCTTTATAAACATCCCTAAAACTGGGGAGGCTGGGGATGAAATGTTAAGCGCAAAACTTAGCAAGGTAATGTGGGAAATTATGTTTTGGGTTAATATGTTTCACAAAAATATTTGCCTTAATATTTTCTACAAAATTGCATAAAATTACAAAATTGCAACATACCCCACACATCAGATGAAAAGAACTCCTAGTTTCATGGTGAAATTCAGGATTGCGAATTAAAAAAATTTAAAAAATATTAACCCGTAATGGGCAATCTTGATTTTGACGGGTTTTTGGGGTTTGTGTTAAGTTTTGAACTTTGATGTGTTCCGACATACATAGTAAAACTTTATGGCCAACATTTCATCCTCGGTTTTTGAATTTTTATTGGTGTTTTAGAAGGATTATATGTTAGAAGGATTATATGCTTTACATAAAAATTTGCCTTAAAAGTCTACAATGTTACTGAATATACTCTACACCTTAGATGTAAAGAAAACATAACTTTATATACTGATATCTGTAAGAGCAGGCCAAATGTCGGAAAGTTACTTTTGAGTCGATTTAGTGATGTCCGTCGGTCTGTCCGTCCGTCCGTCTGTTCATCTATAGGTTTAAGCACGATACAGGTCGCAATTTTCAAAACTTGAAATTTGAAACTTAGGCATCCTTTGGCCCAAGACCTATACAAACGTCATATAAAAGATATTTGAAATTTAACAGGTAATCAAGTTTTGTATGCACGAATCATCATTCTAAATTTCAAAGTAATCGGGTAAGTACTTCTTGTAACCATAGAAACCACACTCCCGATATTCACTTAATTCCCTCAAAAATTCATAAAAATGGAAATATTTGATTAAAATTTTATTTGTAGGTGTTAAACGTGTACTTCGGTAACCTAATCAAATCTGAAGATAATTAGACTATTTTGGAAAATTTTGAATGCACAAACCATCATACCAAATTTCAAAGGAATCGGATCAGTTCTTCTGGTAGTCCCCATAAAAACCACCTTCCCGATATTGACATAATTTCCTTAAAATTCATAAAAATTAAAATATTTGATTAGAATTGTATTTATAAGTGTTAAACGTCTACTTTGGTAACCTAATCGTATCGGAATACATTTGCACCATTTTTGGACTTAGTCCCCCATATGAAAATGTCGACCGGTATTCAGTCTATTGACAACAAAAAATTAACCAATTCCACTAAAATTTGATTTGTCTGTGTTTTCTACACTAAATAAAGATCTAAAGATAGATCCAATCGGTTCGTGTTTGGACTTGGGACCCATTTTCCGGAAAACACTCCATAACCTAACCTAGGGTATCATACTTTCTTACTTGTTTTTTTTTTAGTTTGTCATAAAAAAATTTATTTTTCACCAAAAAAAATTTTTCTCAAACTTCTTCTAACATAAAAATGTTCAATTTGTTAAACAAAAGTACAAAAAATAAGTCAGAGTGTTAAATTAGTCTGCGCCGAGTTTTTTAAACCCTTCAAAATGTAAACTAATTTTTTTGCACTGAATACAATTTTGTAATTTTTAATATCCACGCCCACAAAAGGGGCGGATTGAAAATGTTTAATATCTAAGTCCTCTGGATTGTTTTTCAGAGATTGGTTTACTTGTTCAAGATAAATCTTCTTCCCCCTTGGTCCGATTTCGTCCAGTAAAATTTTTTTGTTTTTCTTCATTAAATTTTTTTTCATCAACATTTTGTTTTTTTTTCAACAAAAAAAAATTATTTTCATCAAAAATTTTTGATAAAAAAAAAATAATGTTTTTGATGAAAAAAAAATTTTTGTAAAAAAAAATAAAATGTTGATGAAAAAAAAATGAATGAAAACTAGTTTTGTAAGAAAAAAGTTTTTAAGGACAATAAAAAAGTTTATGATGAAAAAATTTGTTGATTTAAAAAAAGTTTAATGAAAAAAGTTTTCAAATTTTATAAAAAAATAAAAAATTATAAAAAATAGCGTTCTGCATCACTTTTAAAATAAGACACAAAAGAATTTTTGTCACACAAAAATATTTTTACACTAAAAAAATACACTGGAATAAAATTTTACACTCAAAAAAAATTTTACACCCAAAAAAATTTGTAATTTTTTTACTAAAATGACAAATAAAAGTTTTTTACTCAAAATAAAATTTTTCAAATTCAAAATTATTACATTTTTGACCAACGGTATTGGGAGGGTGTTTATAGATTCGGTCAAGTCGAATTTAACTTTTCTACTTGTTTTTTCTCCGGTGTATTTTTTAAAAACATTTTCGTGTTCAGCCTTTACATATAGTAAAGTTTACTTTTAACAAAAAATTAACAACGCCGAAGTAGATATTTCTTTTCATTTTCAGTTACTACCACTAACTTCTGCTTATTTTTATACATTCATTATTATAACAACAAACTGATTTTTTTTTTTTTGTTTAATATTTTTTTTTTTCTTTTGCTGAAGAAAAAAAAAATGTTACACTCATCGCGAATGTTTAATCGATAAAATAAATGAATCTTAGTAGCTGTTGTTGCTATTGTTATTGTATGTATATGCACAGAGTTTTAAAAGAATTAATTTAGTAGCAGGAACATAATATCATTTAATTTCTCTACCCATGTATTGAAGCTACGTTTCTTAAATCAATCAAATTTTTAATTGTTACAAAAATAAATTTAAATTAATTTTTTAATAACTAATAAATAGATTTTATTTCAACCTTTTGTTTAATATATTTAGTAAATAAATAGTCAAGCTCGACATCTTTATTTGGTTTAAATTTTTAATATTTATTTTCAATGTTTCACTTTTCTTTGAAAAGCATCATCAGGGGAGTATTCATTGTTCATCACAAAAAATTTAAAGCTGCGTTTCTAATATCAACTAAATTTTTAATTGTAATAAAATTTTTTTCAATTAATTTTTTAATAGCTAATAATTAGATTTTATTTTAAATCATTGTTTTTATTATTTAGTAAATAAATAGTCCAGCTCGAGGTCTTGGTTTTGTTTAAATATTTAATACGTATTTTCAATTTTTGCATTTCTTTGAAAAGCATCATCAGGGGCAGTATTTAATGTTTATCACAGAAGACTTAAAAAATTTGTGTTCTATTAGTCATTTATTAATGCAGGCGATGCAGATATCAGAACACTAATTTCTTAAATTTTTTTTGTGAGAAACATAAAATTCTCCCCTGATGATGATTTTCAAAGAAAAGCAAAATATTGAAAATAAATATTAAATATTTAAACAAAACCAAGACCTCAAGCTCAACTATTTATTTAATAAATGAATTTTTTAATTGTAATAAAATTAAAGAAAATATATTCTTTGCATTAACAAGAAACTTTCTAAAATTGTTCTTGAAAATTGGCGCCAAAAACTTGAATCGGCGGAAATTTCAAATAACTCTTTCAAAACTCTATAGTAGGTTATATTTTTAGTTAGAAACATAGTTGACGTACTTAAAGTTTTACTTCTATTTTTTTTTAACATTTATGTATAGCTTTTCTTGATATACATATTATATGTTTTCCCCTTTGTAGTAAACGTTTTATATGATTTTTATTACAATTTTTTTTTGTGTTTTTTTAATTTGATAGAAAATAGTTTTCATAACATTTACGACAATTTTAGTTTTAAGTGAAATATTCTTTATTTATTTTGAAGGGTAGTTTAACTAAAAAAAAATGTTAAAGTATATAAATTTTAAAGCACAACTATTATTTATAAGGAAAGCTCGTTTTATTACAGTAAAATAAGTCAAAAACTAAATTATTTTTTAAAACAAATCAGCTTTACCACAAGAAAATAAAATAAATTTAAAATGAGCTTTTAATTTTATTTCCATACAAATTGTTTTTTTTTTTTAAATCGACTTTCAAAAAATGTATTGAAAATTTGAAATTTAAAATAAAACTTTTGTTAAAATAGACTTTTTCTTTTCTTGTGGTACGGGCCAATGTTTATTTATAACAAACAAACTCTACGAAAACTGCTATAAAAAACAAGAATTTATTCATGCTAAACAAAAAAAAATCAAAGGAAGATGTTAATAAATATAAAAAAGAATATAAATTTAAAGCTATAACTATTGTGAAAAGCGCTGTAGGTTAAAACTGCGTAAGTTCAGTAGTAAAATTATGTGTTCCAATGTACATGATTTAAATTAAGGTGGTCAGAATAAGAAATAACAAGTAAACCAGGAAAATTCGGCATTGCCGAGTATTCCATGTCAAATCGGACACTTTGAATTTTTTTTTTTAGATTTTCCCAATTTGTTTACTGTTTTTAGTACCCTTTGAAAACTCCTTCGTGGTAAATTTTTGGATTTTTTTGATGTTCAAAAGATATCGAATTTTTAAAAACTGGTAGTTTGTTCCTTTACTCAAACTTCTTTTACTCATAACTTCTTCAATAATGGTCCAAATTTGATTTTTTTCAAAATTTTTGTTTTTTTACGTACTTTTAAAATAAAATATCTCAAAAAAATCTTACAAGCGCTTTAGTATGCGATTTTTATACCCTCCACTCTAGTGATAGAGGAGGGTATATATAAGTTTGTCATTCCGTTTGTAACACATCGAAATATTGGTCTAGGACCCCATAAAGTATATATATTTATGATCCTCGATCGATTTTAAGTCGATTTAGCGATGTCCGTCCGTCTGTCTGTCTGTCTGTCTGTAGAAAACACGCTAACTTTTGAAAGACTTTACAGAGGGTGAAGTTTGGCATATATGTTGGTCATTTACTTGGTCAGGTTGGTATTGTAATCCAGCCAAATCGGTCCAAGGGTTCAAAAGTTATGAGCAAAAGAGTAAAGTTCGGCAAGGGTGTTTCGAGAATTTACGAGATAAAAACCACGATTACTTTCAAAAGACAATAATGAAACTGCTGAAGCTTGACATGTATCTATGCCGTTCCTTAAGTCTGTTTGGTATTAAATTTCAGCCCAATTGGTCCAGTGGTTCAAAAGTTATAAGCAAAACCCTGAATATCAGATTTGTTTCATCTTAAATGCCACGTGTTAAACAAGTTTGAAAAGCATTGGTGGTAGGTAACTTAACAATGCTTTTCAAACTTGTTTAGTTTTAAAGCAATGCTCTTTAAACTTGTTTAGTTTTAAGAGCATTGGTAACTTAAAAATTACACTCGAAAAAAATTTTCCATTAAAAAAAAAATTATTTTTTTTACAAAAATTACAATATTTTGTGCATTCACTTAGAAATATTTTTACAGTAAAAAAAACATTACACTCGAAAAAAATTTTACACTAAAAAAGTAAAATTAATATTTTTTTTTTTTTAATGACAAAAAAAGAGTTTTTTACACAAAATAAAATATTTTGAATCACAATTGTTAATTTTTTCATGTTAAAAAATGAACTATCCCTTAAAAAATGCATTGTGAAGGGTATTCATAGATACGGCAAAGTCGAATTTTACTTTTCTACTTGTTAAGTTTTAAAATTTAAATCTCATTTTTGAAAATGTTTGTACTCTTCGATTTTTTTTAAATTTTTTTGAGTAAAACTTCAATTGATTCAACAAATTTTTTGCCCAGTAGGATCATGGGATAAAGATTATTACTATATTTTTAAATTTTTTGAAAAAATTTTATTGTAATATTCCAATCTTAAAATCATTTCTACTGCTCCAATGAAGCCTACGTAGGGAGTTGAGATAGGGCGTAGGTATGTTTAAAAAAAATGTTGTAGGGTAAAAATAAATGGGGGTCGGTCTCACTAATGACCCCTCTCGGACGCACCATTAGACCGGTAGAAGCTGATTTAATAAAACAAATTTATAAAAAAAAATAAAAATAAATTGTATGGGGACCGCCTTAACAGTTAAAGATAGAGGGTAGGTCGGTCATACATTTGATTGCTCTAAGTGCACTCTTAGGGCAGTTAGAGCAGTTGGAGCAAATTTTAAAAAATGTCGTCTTGTGCGGGAGCCCCCTTAGAAATTGGAGATAGGGTATTAGTTTGTTCCAAAGAAATGTTAAGACGTAAAAATTATTGGGGGTTGGTCTTATATAGGACCCCTCTATGACGCACCATTGGAGCAGTAGAAATAATTTTAAAATTGGAAAATTACAATAAATTTTTTTCAAAAAATTTTAACAAATAGTAATAATCGTTATCCCACGATCCTCCTGGCCAAAAAATTTTTAGAATCAATAGATGTTTTACACAAAAAAATTTCAAAAAAATCGAAGGGTAACAAACATTTTCAAAAATGAGATTTAAATTTTAAAACTTAAAAATCGCATACTAGAGCGCTTTTAAGAATTTTTTGGGATTTTTTGTCAGAAAGTACTTAAAAAAACAAAAATTTTGAAAAAAAAAAATTTAAAATTTGGACCATTATTGAAGAAGTTATGATTAAAAGAAGTTTGAGTAAAGGAACAAACTACCAATTTTTCAAAATTCGATATCTTTTGAACGGGTCATCAAAAAAATCTGAAAATTTACCACGAAGGAGTTTTCGAAGGGTACTGAAAACTGTAAACAAATTGGGAAAATCTAAAAAAAAAGTTTTTCAAAGTGTCCGATTTCACATGGAATGCCCCATAGATACCCCACACACTGTTAAAAAATATTATGGCAAAAAAACTTTATTTAAAAAAAATTGTCAAGGAAAAAATTGTGTGAACAAAGATTCTGCGAAAAAAAATTTTGAAGTCAAAAATCGGCAAAAGGAATTATTTTAGAGAACAGAAATAAAAAAAAAAAATCCCCGAAAAAAAAAGTTTGACGAACAAATGTTGGGGTATAAAAATATGTTTTTACTTATCAAAATACCTTTCGGTATTGACGCGATAAAACTTACAAGGTGGTTTCGTAACTTTACTAGATATTTTCATACCTCCTATTTTACGAGAATTCCTAGTAAAAATTACGAGCTTTTTCGAAATTTTACAAGCTTTTTACCAATAATGTTGTAAAATTACAAATTTTTTTGGCAAAATAAATTTTACAAAGAATTCTCTAGAGTTTTTTTTGTAAAAAAAACTTGAAAATTTGTAAAATTACAAAAAAAAAATTGTAAAATTACAAAAAAAATAAATTTCGATCGAAAATTTTTTGTTAAAAAACAAGTAAATCTGTCAAATATTGGTAAAATGGGATTACGAGACTTTTTCTAGTAATTTGAATTTTTTTTTTTTTTGTGTGTATGACGTGTAGCAAGATATATTTTAAAATTTTATTTTTCTAATTTTCAAAAAGCAAAAACTTCGATCACCGGGCGTAAGGGATTAACTAATTTGATTGACCTCACATAAGTTTTAGGCCTAGTAGAATAAAAAATTTGCGGACATTCACAGTCGGGAGAAAAACTTACTTGCCACCCAAAAAAGACCAATTTAATGAGGCCATGCTTCTGCTGTCTAGCTCACTTTTTCTTAAGTTCATTTGAGCTTTTTAATTACTATTAAGCTTTTCTCAATATCAATTAAGATTTTCTTTTAAATTGACCTTTCTTTACTTTCATTTGGGATTTTCTGAATTTAATTTGGGATTTTCAATTGTCCTTTCTTCATTTTAATTAATAATTTTGAAATTAAAATTAATATTTTCTACAATTTCAATTGGAAAAGGTGTACTAAAGTAGTTAAACCATCAAAATCCTGTAAAATAAGACAGCTCGTTTAACTGAAATTTCTACAGTAGTAACCGACAAGAAATGTTATAGTCATGTATAGTTCTTTAGCTTGTTTTTTGGTTGGATACTAGTTCCTAGTTTATTAGTTGATTCTATAACAAACATTGGCAGCAGCATGGAAAATTATTTGGTAGGTAGCAATTCTTGTCGGGTTACCTGGAGATTTAAACATGATTTTAATACAACAAAACAAAGTGTGTATGTTATGAATTAAATTGAAGTTTATGAGTGCTAAGAATGTGCTACCAATTGAAATTTTTTTTTAGATTTTTTTTTTAGAATTTTTTTTTTCTTTAGTAAATTTTTGTTTTCTCTATAAATTTCTAATAAAATATTTGCACGCAATCGGGGAAAAAACACGAAAAACTAACAATAAATATGTAGAATTTAAAATTAAGATAGTTTTAAATGGAGATATATGAACTTAAAGAGGAAGAAGATTTTTTTTAAGTTTTGGAAAAAAAAATAAGGAAGGGGACTGTATACAGTGCCGCGCAAAAGTGTTCACATAGATTTGTTAAAGACAAACTTTAAAATGACAAAACTTTTTTAATCAACCGAGATTTTTTAAGACGGTGTTTTGTAGGTAATTTATTAAGCTTTAATTTAAGCTTTATGGCGTCTAGATTGAGTTAAAAATAAATGTGCTATGAGGGTCGAACTGGAAAATGATAAATTTTTAGAGCATTTTTAAAAAATATTTCAGCCCCAGATAATATAATGTTAAAATTTCAATTTATAAAAATAACTTTTTAAAAATATTTTAATATTTTCTAATTGCATCTACATAAAATATTTCTCTAAAACATTTTAGAAATTTCATTTGACCATAAGGTTTTTATTTTTGTAGTAATTTTTTATATCCATTATTTTGTTTTGTATTATTAGCGCTGTTAAAGTGGGGGTTCCCTCTAGGGTATATTGACCATATGCCAGTCACAGTCACAGCCACAGCACAATCGTCCAGTTATATTAACATAGAAACTAACACTCACCTCAGCTAAATAAAATAGAAAATGTGTACAATATTATATTGTACATAAAAACTAAATGTATACATAATAAATTTTCATTATAAAGAGAGAAACAAAAAATATATTAAAAATTTAAAGAGGAAAAACTTTAGTAGATACTAAAATGTAGACACAAAATAACATCAAGTCCTGGGTTATATTAACCCTATAATGCACGAGTTTTTTTTGTTGTTCTCAAATAAAGATTTTGAATTTTTGATGATTCTATTTGCTAAATTTAGAGATTCTGGGGTCTTTAGTTCAAAAGTCTTTAAAGTACCATTTTTTACCCCCCGTTTGGTTTTTTGAATAAAAATTAAAAAAAAAATGTTTTCAGAATGCATTAGTTTTTGCAGAAGTATCTCAGAGTAAAAATTTCAAGTTTATAAGACTGTTACTGTAGGAAACCGAAACACTGACAAAGTAAAATTTTTTACCCACCAAAAATCAGAAATTCCTTAAATTCATCTTTCAGAGTGTTTTGTTTTGATGGACATTCCATATATCAAGTATTTATGATAAAGTACCAAATTACACCTTTTTACTCTTTTAGAATCGATTTAACAAAAACAGTACTTTAGTTTATTATCAACATTTTTCTAAAATTCTTCATTCAGAATGTTTTGTTTCGATTAATGATCCCATATTCCAAAGATGATGTTTTTATGACCACTATATAAGGAGATCAAAAAAGTATGAAAGTACACCTTTTTGACTTTCTTAGAATCGAAACTTCTTTAAAAGTACTTTTGTCGGTCCTAGATTTAAAATTTTAAGTTTCTACGATTATTTCAGAAGAAAAAGAAAAGTATCAAAGTACACTTTTTTACCCTTTTTTTGCATTTTAATAATCGGAAATCCTAAAAAGTACCTTTTACAATGTTTTATGCCGAAAGAATATTCTACAGTCCAAATATCAAGTTTCTAGTACTTTTATTGCAGGAAATATAAAAAGTACCAAAGTACAATTGGTGAACCTAGTAAAAGCGGAATTTCCAAAAGTTACTTTTATCAGAAAGTTTTATTTCTTTTCTAAAAGGTCCTTCATCTAAAATTTTAAGTTTCTATGACCATAATTTTAAGAGTTAGAAAAAGTACCAAACTACACTATTTTACCTATTTTTGCCCCTAAGACTCGGAATTTCTAAAAGTAGTTTTCCAGAATGTTCTTTTTAACTTAATGGTCCTACATTTGAAACTTAAAGTTTATATGGCCATTATTTCAAGTGTTAGAAAAAGTAGCCAATTTCCTTAGAATCAAATTTTCCAAAAAGTGACCTTTCCTAATGTTTTTTCGGAATTTCCAAAAAGTACTTTTTCAGAATTTTTTTTTGTTAGCTTAAGGGTCCTACATATGAAACTTCTACTTTATATGGCCATTATTTCCAAAATTAGAAAAAGTACCAAAATCCCTTAGATCCCTTAGATATCCAAAGGTACTTTTCAAAATGTTTTTTATGCCGGAGTATCCTACAGTCTAAATTTTAAGTTTTAATGGCTTTTATTAAAGAAAATATATAAAGTACCAATGTAAAAAAAAGTACCAAAATACACTATTTTACCTCTTTTTGCCCCCTAAGAATCGGAATTTATAAAAAGGACTTTTTCAGATGTATTTTTTTTTTTTGCTTAATGTCCTACATTTAAGAGTTCAAGTTAAAATGGCTATTATTTCGAAAGTTAGAAAAAGTACCAAATTCCCTTAGGATCAAAATGTCCAAAGAACCACTTTTTTAGAATGTGTTTTACGCTGGAGTATTACAGTCCAAATTTCAAGATTTTAGGACATATATTAAAGGGAATATAAAAAGTACCAATGTGGAAAAAGTACCAAACTACACTATTTTTGCCTCTAACAATCGGAATTTCCAAAAAAGTACTTTCCTCAGAATGTTTTTTTTTAGCTTAATGGTACTACATTTGAAATTTCAAGTTTAAATGGCCATTATTTCAAGAGTTTAAAAAAGGATAAAATTCCTTTAGAATCAAAATTTCCAAAAAGTACTTTTCAGATATGTTTCCGCCGGATGATATTACAGTCTAAATTTCTAGTTTCTAGAATCATAAATAGAAGGAATATAAAAAGTACCAAAGTACAATTTTCCCCCTCTTGGAATCAGAACAACCAAAAAGTACATTTCAGATTTTTTTTTCGCATTTTTATACCCTCCACTTAGTGATAGAGGGTATATATAAGTTTGTCATTCCGTTTGTAACTCATCGAAATATCGGTCTAGGACCCCATAAAGTATATATATTATTGATCAGTGATCGATTTTAAGACATTCTAGCGATGTCCGTCTGTCAGTCTGTCTATGGAAATGGTGATCACGACCAAAATATTACACGGAGATGACTGAAACTTAACATATTTATTGGAAGTTCTCCTGAGCAGTTTGGTATTGCATTTGAGCGATTTTTTCCAAAATTTTTTTTCGCTGAATTTTTTTGTGTTTTGCAATAATTATAAAACTACAATAATTATAAAACTACACTATTTTACCATTTTAGCCCCCCTAGTATCGGAATTTCCAAAAAGTACTTTTTCAGATTTTTTTCTCTGGACGATTCTAAATTCCAAATTTATAGAACGGTTATTTCAGGAGTTAGTTAAATTACAAAAGTACAATTTTTTACACCATAAAAATGGGAATTTCAAAAAAGTATTTTTTCAAAACTTTTTTTTCCATTTTTTTCTTATTTCCATTTTTTTTGGAATCTCCTACCACAGTATACTCACTTTGTCATTCAGTGTGTAACGCATCGAAATATCGGTCTAAGGCTATTGATCTATGAAAGATTCTGAAATGCAGTCTAAAATTAAAGAGCTATACTCCTGAAGTTTATTACGAGTATGCCTCAATGTCATAGGCAGGTTAAGTTCGTAAATGGGCAAAATGGGACATGGGGGAAAAAGCTTTTCTTAAAGATATACACCAACCTCTAAAAAAACTTTTTTTTAAGTGTATTGTATTTTTGTTAAACAAATTAAATATTTTTATGCCAAAAGAATTTTAAAGTCCTGCACTTGGATCCAGTGGATAAGTCCTGCACTTGGATCCAGTGTATCAAATCAGACATAATAAAATGTCAAGATTGTGCCAATTTTTACCAAATCCGAGATATAATTAAGTCTCGATTTTGGCCATTTCAGATATAATTATATGCAATTAGTAGGGATGAGATTTCCATGAAAATGTATGTTTTTTGTGGCGACACGAAATAACTCCCACATGAAATAACTCCCACGAAATAACTCCCAATGAAATAAATCCCACCAAAAATGAAATATGTCCCAATGGAGAAAAAAATGAAATAAGTCCCAACCACAATGAAATAACTTCCACCTACAAAATGAAATAAGTGCCAATGAAATAACTCCCATTAATAATGAAAGAAGTCCCAATAAAAAAATTTAGAAATCTCAACAAAAATTAAACAAACAATAAGGAAAAATATATCAGTTAAGGCGAGAACGAGGATCCTGATGTTACTTTCGGTGCAATACAAACAAGTTATAATAACTGCCAAATGCGAAACTTGACGGCTGATTTGTTTTTTTCAGAGTTTTTCGAAAACATGCAAAAATACATTGAGTGTTCTATTTGACTTGCTTCGGTAACATTCAAACATCGCGGCGATGTTTTGCAACAATTGTTGGTACCAATTTTTCGCATGCGGTCCTTTTGCCACAAATTTGTATGTTACCGATAATTTAAAAGATTTAGTTACAACCTGTTGTAAATAGCGCCGCAGGCTAAAATTTGGTACCAAAAATCGCGGCGATTTTTGGTACCAAATTTTCGCCTGCGGCTCTAATTGCGACAAATTTGTATGTTACCGAAAATTTAAAAGATTTAATCAGAACTTGTTGTAAAAAGCGCCGCATGCGAAAATTTGGTACCTAAAATCGCCACGATTTTTGGTACCAAATTTTCGCATACGCCGCTTATTGCGACAAATTTGTATGTTACCGAAAATTTAAAAGATTTAATCAGAACTGTTGTAAAAAGCGCCGCAGGCGAAAATTTGGTACCAAAAATCGCGGCGATTTTTGGTACCAAATTTTCGCCTGCGGCGATTTTTACAACAGTTCTGATTAAATCTTTTAAATTTTCATCTGCGGTGCATTTTTCAACAATCTTGTATGTAATCGAAAAACTTTCTATGTTATCAAAAACACATCACGTTGGATAACTTTCGCGTTCTCCTTTTTTTTATAACAATTTTGTATTCTAACGAAAATATTTTCGGCTGCAGTTTTGGAAGCAAAATTTCTAAAACATACAAATTTGTTAAAAAAGCACTTCGTCCTAAAATTTGGTACTAAAATCACAACGAATTTTAATTTATTAATAATAATATTCTATAAGTCAAAATGTTCCAGATACTTCCACCAACAATGAAACAATAGTGGGAGTTATTTCATCGGCGACACGAAATAACTCCCACATGAAATAACTCCCACCTAAAAAATGAAATAAGTCCCAAAAAAAACTCCATACAAAGTTGGGACATATTTCATATGAAATAACTACCAATTTAGTGGGACTTTTATCATTTTTGTTGGGAGTTATTTCATAATTTTTTCGGTGGGAGTTCTTTCATACGAAAGAACTCCCACTACAATAGCGATGAAATGACTCCCACTATTGTTTCATTGTTGGTGGAAGTATCTGGAACATTTTGACTTATAGTATATTATTATTAATAAATTAAAATTCGTTGTGATTTTAGTACCAAATTTTAGGACGAAGTGCTTTTTTAACAAATTTGTATGTTTTAGAAATGTTGCTACCAAAACTGGCAAGGATTTTTGAGGTAAGAGCGCACTGCAGCCGAAAATATTTGCGTTAGAATACAAAATAGTTATAAAAAAAAGGAGAACGCGAAAGTTATCCAACGTGATGTGTTTTCGATAACATAGAAAGTTTTTCGATAACATACAAGATTGTTGAAAAAAGCACCGCAGGTGAAAATTTAAAAGATTTAATCAGAACTTGTTGTAAAATTTGGTACCAAAAATCGCGGCGATTTTTGGTACCAAATTTTCGCCCGCGGAGCTTTTTACAACAAGTTCTGATTAAAATTTTCGCCTGCGGCGCTTTTTACAACAAGTTCTGATTAAATCTTTTAAATTTTCGGTAACATACAAATTTGTTGCAATAAGCGCCGCAGGTGAAAATTTGGTACCAAAAATCGCGGCGATTTTTGGTACCAAATTTTCACCTGCGGCGCTTTTTACAACAGGTTGTAATTAAATTTTTAAATTATCGGTAACATACAAATTTGTTGCAAAAAGGACCGCACGCGAAAAATTGGTACCAAAAATTGTTGCAAAACATCGCCGCGATGTTTGAATGTAACCGAAGCAAGTCAAATAGAACACTCAATGAATTTTTGCATGTTTTCGAAAAACTCTGAAAAAAAAAAAAATAATCAGCCGTCAAGTTTCGCATTTGGCAGTTATTATAACTTGTTTGTATTGCACCGAAAGTAACATCAGGATCCTCGTTCTCGACTTAACTGATATATTTTCCCTTATTTGTTTGTTTAATTTTTGTTGAGATTTCTAAATTTTTTTATTGGGACTTCTTTCATTATTAATGGGAATTATTTCATTGGCACTTATTTCATTTTGTAGGTGGAAGTTATTTCATTGTGGTTGGGACTTATTTCATTTTTTTCTCCATTGGGACATATTTCATTTTTAGTGGGATTTATTTCATTGGGAGTTATTTCGTGGGAGTTATTTCATGTGGGAGTTATTTCGTGTCGCCATTTCATCGCTATTGGAGTGGGAGTTCTTTCATATGAAAGAACTCCCACCGAAAAAATTATGAAATAAATCCCAACAAAAATGATAAAAGTCCCACTAAATTGGTAGTTATTTCATATGAAATAACTCCCAACTTTGTATGGAGTTTTTTTTTGGGACTTATTTCATTTTTTAGGTGGGAGTTATTTCATGTGGGAGTTATTTCGTGTCGCCGTTTTTTGTAGATAGTCTAAAAACGATATCGACCAATTATCTTTCCGAATCAAGAAATTTTCGCGAAAATGGCATCGATTTGTTTTTGCATATTTTGGTGAAAATGCATATTTAAGCATATTTTTATTTTAAATGCATATTTTGTGCATATTTCTAAATTTTAAGTGCATATTTTTGCATATTTTGGCATAAATTAGCAAAAACACAAATTGAAATTTATTTGTTTCAAAAACTGTTCAAAATTTGAAACATTTATTTTGAAAATTAGAAATTTTTTTTATTATTATTTTAATTTTTTTTTAGATTGTTTTAGTTTCTAAATGTTACTATTGAAACCCGCCATTATTTTTGAAAAGTTTTTCGCATGAAAACAAGATTTTTATTGCACAAATTTTATTTTTTAGTGCATATTTTTAGGTTTTTTAGTGCATATTTTTAATTTTTTAGCGCATATTTTCAATTTTGTAGTGCATGAAAATCTCATCCCTAGCAATTAGATATGATTATATATCACTATATATAAACAGATCACACAAGATCTTGTACACCTTTACGCGGGAAAAATTATATGTTTTTGTTTTCCTTATTTTAAAGAAAAATATGAACTAAAACGAAAGAATAAAATCTTAAGCTCCGAATCATTACCATATTTTTCTCCAATTTAGATAATTTTCTTATTTTTTAGTTCATTTGTTTGTGTGTTCATTTAAGGGTTAAACACAAAAACAACACCTAAAAATGGACTAAAAAGGACAAAGGAGTTTAAAACAATCATCACATTTTTATAAACATAGTCAACAACTACTGACCACTAACCAGAGAAAAATTGTTTAAAAATATTTAAAAAACAAAAAAAAACTATAAAAATAATAAAAATTTTATTAGAGGGAAGGAAAAACAAACACATGGTTAATATGACATGATGATGGTAAAGAAGGTGGTGGGTTTTTTTAAAATAAAATTAGTTAAGCCCGAGTTAAATATAGAACAATATTTTGTTTTGAAATGATCCTTAAAATTTGAATGATTGTTGCTAAAGGGAAAATATGTTGTTTAGACATTAAGAAAAAAACACACGGAGTGTGAACTTTATGGGGTTAAATTGAAAAATCGAGTTTAATATTTATTTTTTTTTATGTTGTTCCTACAAGGTTAATTAACTAATTTTCATAAGTGAATTCGAATTTAAGTGCCAGGTTAAAAAAAAAATTTTGTTAATTAAATATAAAAAAAAAATTGAAAAATCAAACGTCAGCTGGGTTTTTAGTTGTATAATAGTAAAACCTAGCAGCTGTTCAGGGGAACAAGAATATTTTGTGGTTTAATAAGAAAGACTTAGTGTAATTTTAAACTTGAAAGAACTTTGAGAGTAGTTTAGGCAAATAAGGATTTGTAAGGAAAGGAAAATGTTGCATTAACATAACAAATGCAGTTTCTACAACTGCACTCAAAAATAAATGAACTAAAAAATGAGAAAATTAACTGAGTTCAAGGAAAATTTTTATTGATATAGTTCATATTTTTCTTAAAAATAAGAATAAGAAAAAAAAATTTTAATCTTACGACAATTGGAACCAGAAAATGGGAAAAATTCTTATTATACACTCCACTCTAGTGATAGAGGGTATATATAAGTTTATTCATGATCCTCGATCGATTTTAAGTCGATCTAGCGATGTCCGTCCGTCCGTTCGTCTGTCTGTCTGTTCGTCCGTAGAAAACACGCTAACTTTTGAAAGACTTCACAGAGGCTACTGAAGTTTGGCATATATGTCCAGCCAAATCGGTCTAGTGGTTCAAAAGTTATGAGCAAAAGATTAAATTTCGTCAAGGGGTTTTCGCAAATTTTACGAGATAAAAAACACGATAACTTTCGAAAAACAATTATGAGACTGCTGAAACTTGGCATGTATCTTTGCCGTTCCTCAGGTCTGTTTGGTATTGAATTTCAGCTCAATCGGTCAAGTGGTTCAAAAGTTATAAGCAAAACCCCGAATTTCAGATTTTGTTCATCTTAAATGCCACGTGGTAAATAAGTTTTAAAAGCATTGGTGGTAACTAAGCAATGCTTTTCAAACTTGTTTAGTTTTAAAGCAATGCTTTTTAAACTTGTTTAGTTTTAAAAGCATTGGTAACTTAAAAATTACACTCGAAAAAAATTTTTACACACCAAAAATAATTTTACACTCAAAAAAAAATTTTACACTCAAAAAAAATTTTACACTCAAAAAAAATTTATTTTTTTTTACAAAAATGTGAATATTTTGTGTACATACGTACGTGCATTCACTCAGAAATATTTTTACAGTAAAAAAACAGTACACTCGAAAAAAAAGTTTTACACTAAAAAAAAAACAAAATTAGTAATTTTTCATTTAAATGACAAAAAAAGAGTGTTTTACTCAAAATAAAATATTTTTAATGAAAATTGTTAATTTTTTTCACGTTAAAATGTACTATCCTTTAAAAAAGGATGTGGAGGGTATTCATAGATTCGGCAGAGTCGAATTTAACTTTTCTACTTGTTTCAATTTAGTTCATGCACGTTGGGTCCCTTAAGTTGGATCCCTTAAGGATCGCCATAGTTTTCGACAGGCACTGCATTACAGAATGCATTCTGTCAATGTCTTTGACCCGACTTTTACAAAAAGTCTACAACACATTGTAAATTATATGACATTTACTACATTTTCTAATACATTCCCTAATCCCGTAAAGCTGTTAAATATAAAAAAAGAACTTCATTTTAAATTTTCTTTTAGTTTCAGTTATCAAAATCAACTACACTTATCAAATTTTCATTTTCTCCACACATAGAAAAAGAAAAATAGCAAAATAGCAAAAAAATCAAGTGAAAAACTGTCAGTTTTTATAGTCATTTACCTCAGTCATATTTGAAACACCAGCCCAGAGGAGAGAGAGCAACAATATTAATGAAAAGCTCTTTTTTATAGAAAAAAAAAAAACTAAAAAATAAACATTAGAAAATAGTTAATAAAAAATTAAGCATTACACTGGCTTCGATACGCTGCATTACGCAATGGTGTTAATTACTAACACAAATACCTTTTTTTTCAAACACAAACATACAAACACACATACACTTGAATATTATTCTGAAATAGACGCTTAAATAGAAAATAGAAAAAAACGAGGAATAAAAATCTAAAAAAACAAAAAATAAAACTGCGACAGTTTTAGATAAGCACTATAATAACAACAATAGCGACAGTAGAGAAGGAGCTGATTGTAGCCTGCTACTACTCTACACTATTGGTATGTTGTTACAAATATAGCAGGGATTCACAAATTTTTTTCTGGCAGTACACAAAACTAAACAGTAGAGGAACAATCATGCTTTTTAGTAGATTCAAAAGAAAAAATCTGTAAATTGACTTTCAATTTGAGTAAGCAAACTTTTAGCAGATTTTTTTGCTGAAATGGATATATTTTAAATTTTTTTAAGAAAATAACAGAAATTTATCTGCAATTTTACTAATTCTGTTTGCGGAATTTTAAAATATTTTTGTGCATATTTTAAGCAGATTATTTTGTTATTTAACAGAATTATTCTGTTGGGTTTTTTTTTCAAAAAAATGTTAAAGTTTTCTAAGATGTAAATTTTTTTTAAGATTTTTGTGAAATTTAAAATCACTCAAAATTATCAAAAAAAAAAAAAGGCCTGCGAATTTTGTACTCTTCCCCAAAATATTAAATCATGATAATGTTTTGCTGAAAGTTTTGGTGTTCAAAGCAAAGTTTTTTTTTAGAAAAAATAATGCTATTTGCCATTCCATGTAAAACGAATTTAAATATCGGTCGACGATCCCATCAAGTTTATGTATTATTGCTACATTTCTAAGACACTCTATATTCATCCGTCCATCTGTCTGTGAAAAGCAAGATGCATTCCAAACCAAAAGCGCTGATAATTTGGTAAATGAGTGTATTACTTAAGTGCAAAAAAGTGTTTTTCGACACCGAAGAATTTAACACTCTCACTTATTTTTTGTACATTTGTTAAACAAATGGAACATTTTTATGTCAAAAGTTAAGATTTAGTGAAAAAGTAGTTTTGGTAAAAAAAATAGAAAAAAATATTTTTTTTTTCACGAAAAACAAAATTAGGATAAAAAAAATTTATGAAAACAAAATTTTTGGTGAAAAAAAAGTTTTTGATAAGGAAAAAAATTGATGAAAAAAAATTGTAGACAAAAAAAAATTTAATGAAAAAAAAAATGATAAAAAAAAGTTTGATGGAAAAAATATTTTTTTTGATGACAAAAAAAAAATTTGGTGAAACAATAAAATTGATGAAAAAAATGTTGAAAATAAAATTTCAAGAAAAAAAAAATAATAAAAAATGCGAAATAATGTAAGAGACAAAAAAGTTGAAAGAAAGTATAAAGTGAGGTTGAGATTGCTAGAAATAGAATTGTAGTGTTGGAAACTGTCAAAATTTATTCTGAAGAAACTATAAATATTCACATATATAAAAAACAGTTTTCATTAACAAGACAAGCCGACATTTAAAATCCTACTGATGATGACACTAACTGGGGTGTTTGAAACCGGTATAGGAAATACCAGAAATGTCTATAATTTTTAGAAATTCAATTTTTCTTCTGCATTTTTTCAACTTGAACCCTTATAATAAAAAAACAATTTGATGTGATAAATAAAAAAAATTTGATACAAAAAAAAAGGAATGAAAAACAAAAATTTTATAAAAAAAATTGTGAAAAAAATTTTTTTTTTTTTGGACAAAAAAAAAATTTGAAAAATCAATTTTGGTGAAAAAAAAATTTTAATGAAAAAAAATTTATGAAAAAACATTTTTTGATGAAAAAAAAAATTGGTGAAACAATAAAATTGATGAAAAAAAATTTTGACAAAAAAAAATAAAATTTCAAAAAAAAAATAATGAAAAAAAAACAATTTGACGTAAAAAAAATAAATAAAAAATTTTATGAAAAAAGTAATGAAAAACAAAAAAATTTATGTAAAAACAATTTTTGATAAAACAAAAATTGATGAAAAAAAATTTGATAAAAACAAATAAGGTGAAAACAAGTAGAAAAGTTAAATTCGACTTTGCCGAATCTATGAATACCCTCCACAATGCATTTTTTTTTAAAGGATAGTACATTTTTTAACGTGAAAAAATTTACAATTTTGATTAGAAATATTTTATTTTAAGTAAAAAAATATTTTGTCATTTAAAAAAAAAACAACAAAAATTACCATTTTTTTTTTTTGAGTGTATAACTTTTTTCGATTGTAATGTTTTTTTTTACTATGAAATATTTCTGCGTGAATGCACGTACGTATGTACACGAAATATTGTAATTTTTTTAAAGAAAAACAAAATTTTTTTTTAGTGTAAAATTTTTTTTGAGTGTAAAATTTTTTTTGAGTGTAAAATTTTTTTGAGTGTAATTTTTTTTTAATGTAAAATTTTTTTCGAGTGTAATTTTTAAGTTACCAATGCTTTTAAAACTAAACAAGTTTAAAAGGCATTGCTTTAAAACTAAACAAGTTTGAAAAGCATTGTTGAGTTACCACCAAACTTGGTTAACACATGGAATTTAAGATGAAACCAATCTGAAATTCAGGGTTGTGCTTATAACTTTTAAACCACTAGACCGATTGAGCTGAAATTTAATACCAAACAGACCTAGAGAACGGCAAAGATATATGCCAAGCTTCAGCAGTCTCATTATTGTCTTTCGAAAGTTACCGTATTTTTTATCTCATAAATTAGCGAAAAACCCTTGCCGAAATTTACTCTTTTGCTCATAACTTTTGAACCACTGGAACGATTTGGCTGGATTGCAATAACAACCTGACCAGGTAAATGACCAACATATGTGCCAAATTTCAGTAGCCTCTGTGAAGTGAGCGTGTTTTCTACGGACGGACAGACAGACGGACGGACATCGCTAGATCGACTTAAGATCGATCGAGGATCATAATTATATATACTTTATGGGGTTCTAGACCAATATTTCAATGTGTTACAAACGGAATGATTAATTATATTACGTTTAATTCACCAGCTGGTGAAAAACGTGGGTATTCACTAGCAGATGAATTATTATCCAAGTTGCAAATCGATGTTACATACCTTTTTTGGTTTAAGAAAATAAAAATAGTAATTCTTAATTTCTTTTTTGTTACTCGGTAGCTTGACTATACTTTGACTATATAAACTGAGGTGGCGTCCTGCATCATTTTTAAATTAGTAAACAGCCTAAAAATCATGTTAAAGAAGTAGAAAAGTTAAATTCGACTTGGCCGAATCTAAGAATACCCTCCACAATGCCCCTTTTAAATGATAGTAAATTTTCTAATGTGAAAAAAAAAAACATTTTCGATTAAAAATATTTTATTTTGTGTAAAAAACTTTTTTTTTAAGTAATTTAAAAAAAAAAAAAAATTTTTTTTTGAGTGTAAAATTTTTTTTGAGTGTAAAATTTTTTTCGAGTGTATTTTTTTTTTTCTTTTGTGTAAAAGTATTTTTGAGTGACAAAAATGCGTTGTAATTTTGTGACTTACCAATGTTTTTAAAACATGTTTAAGGGGATTTCAACACGTGAATTTAAGGTGAAACTAATCTGAAATTCACGGTTTTGGTAATAACTTTTGAACCACTGCACAGTGCCACATTTGTCCAATCTAGGACGACAAAAATTTTTAGGAAAAATTTGAAACAATACGAATCTTTAGCGATAAATCATTAGCAATTTTTCTAAAATTATTTAAATTTTTACATTTTGCAGTTAATTTTTTTTTTTTTTTGTAAAACCATTTTCTACATTAAAAAAAAATTTATAAAATGACAAGAATTTTTTTTTTTTTTTGTCAAAAAATATGTTTGTTTAAATACCATTCTGTGTTCAATTCCGTTCACATATGTCAACCTGCAGCCGAATTAAAGCATTTTGTATTTTTAGGTTATGTTGAATGCACCAAAATTTTTGAGGTGTCCTTACATTTTCGTTCATAACTTTTGAACCGCTAAACCGATATCGCTCAAATTCAAAACAAAACTTATCGGGAGAACTTTGAATAATATGTTACGCTTCAGTCATCTCCGTGTAATATTTTGGACGTGATCACCATTTCCACAGACATACGGACATCGCTAGAATGACTTAAAATCGATCACTGATCGATTATATATATAGTAGACTGCCCAGAAAAAAACAAAGTTGTTATTTTCTTGGGGGATACCTGCGAATTTTGTTCCTTTTTGTGCAAAAAAATTTTGTTTTTTTTTTGGGATTTTTAAAATAATATCTAGAGGTCGCGATCTCCCGTTTTATAACGATTTATTTTTTTTTTAGTTTTTTATTATTTTAAATTGTTAAATATGATTAATATGATAAAATATTAATAATTTCTAATTTCAGACAAAAAAAAAAATAAATAATTAAAAATTAAATATCGCTCATTCCATGAGATGTCTCCCAGCATCTAATCAAATGTTCTTTAATTTATTTGAAATTTCGCACACAGGTACACTATGGAGCAATTAAAATAAATTCGTTTTTAGTTTCGCGAAAATCCACGAATTCGCGAACGCGAATATATTCGCGAATTCACGGATTTTCTCGGAACTAACAACTGATTTATTTTAATAGCTTCATAGTGTTCATGTGTGCAAAATATCAAATAAATTAAGGAACATTTGATTAGATGCTGGGAGACATCTCATGGAATGAGCGATATTTAATTTTTAATTTAATTTTTGTTTTGTCTGAAATTATTAATATTTTATCATACATATTAATCATATTTAACAATTTAAAATAATAAAAAACTCAAAAAAAATAAATCGTTATAAAACGCGAGATCGCGACCTCTAGATAGTATTTTAAAAATCCCCAAAAAAAAACCGAAATTTTTTTGCACAAAAAGGAACACAATTTGCAGGTATACCCCAAGAAAATAAAAACTTCGCTTTTTTTCTGGGCAGTCTAATATATAGTTTATGGGGTCCCAGACCGATATTTCGATGAGTTACAAATGGAATAAATTTGTAACTTTGTAAAGTTACAAAAAAAAAAGTAAATTTCGATCGAAATTTTTTGTTAAAAAACAAGGAAAATTTCAAGTATTGGTAAAATGGGATTACGAGAATTTTTCTAGTAATTTGGCAAGGGTTTTTTGTGTGTTACCTTATCACCAGTTAAGAATCCCTTCCAGACAACAATTTTGTTACTGCTAATACTTGTCATATACATTTTTTTGTATGTATATTTACTTCAAACATTCTGATGTAAAACATTCATACATACATATCAGCAACAAAAAAGCTAAGGGCATGTAATAAAAAAAAAGTATTTTTTGCTAAGCTAAACTAAAAACACAGACTACTATTACTGACGACTAACTCTACCTCTCTACCAACTATTTGCTACTTATTTACTACGACGTCGACCAGTTATTAGACACACCCACCCACACCTTTTAACTAATCGTTAGGATTGGACTGACTTGACTTGACTGACTGCAAAAAAGAAAACAAAATAATAATACAAAAGTAACAAAATGACATTGTTGTTGCTGTTGAAATGGTATTAGGATTTAAAACCAAAGTGTGTATTAAGAAATGGAGCTGACAACAAAAAAAAAAAAAAACTGAAATAAGTTAACAGCTAGAAATATGTTTTCTATGTACTAAACTCACTTCACTTTAGTTCAATCAGAATATGAATAAAATGTGAATGTGTAAAGTATAGAATTAAAACCATTTTGTTGACAGAGCTTAGTAGAGCATTAAATATCTAATCTACAAATCACTATTTTTTTTTTATGAAAATAAAATGTAAAAAAAATCATGATTTTTAAACAAAAAGGAGATTAGGATAGAGAAATTAGAACAAAAACACAACCGACTAGTAATGGTAGACACAATTTAATTTGTAAGGTTAATTTAAGAAAGCAAAGGATTACAAGGATTTTAATAAGCCAACGATTGGGGTTGAACCATACAAACGTTTACAAAAAAAATTCACGTGAAATTCTTTATCACCTTTAATTTTGTGGACGTATTACTCAACGATTCATGAAGGTTATTTTGCGGTTTTACCTTTTTTATTGGTAAATTTTACATTGTTTACATAATGTAAAGTATGTGAAATGTGATGTTATGTTCAACAATTTTAAGGTCTGATAAACAAATATACTAGAGCATCATATTTAGATATTTTACATTATTTACCTGGTTTGTAAACTGTGTAAACAATTAAAAAAAATTGCTTAAGGTGGCTTCAGACTATAATATTTGTAATAATATCTGTCAAAATTTTTTGTAAAATCTATAAAATAGTATGGTGTAAACACAAATCGGTATAAAACCAAGAGAAATACGGATTGAAAAATGACAAGCGGATACGTATTCTCAATTTTAGAAATTTCTCTAAAAATGAAAAAACGTATACGCTTTTCATAAGATCAGGGTTGTATTTGTTTTGATAATATTTAAGATGTGATGGTGTGAATACGCAAAGGATTTTTTAAAAGATTTTTTGACAAGCGGAGAAAATTTCGTATTATTTAAGATACGTATTTTCTTACGACTCAGTATTATGGTCTGAAGTGGGCTTTAACCACATTTTGTATTCGAAATATTAATTAAGCATAATCAAATATAATTTTTAAACACAAAATTGTTGGCATTATGTAAATAATGTATTTTCTATTACCTTTTTTATTGGTAAATTTTACATTGTTTACATAATGTAAAGAATGTAAAATGTGATGTTATGTTCAATAATGTTAAGGTAAGATAAATAAATATACTAGAGCATAATCTTTATACTATTTTACATTATTTTCATTGTTTGTAAACTTAGTGTAAACTGTGTAAATAAAACAAAAAACTTGCCTAACTACATTTTCTATTCGAAATTTTTGTTTAGCATAATGAAATATAATTTTTAAACACAAAATTATTGACATTATGTAAAGAATGTATTTTGTGGATGGTGTAAAGAAACTTAACTTTTCTATTAAAAAAAATTTACTTATAATTTTTAACTTTAAAACAGGGCTTATGACCAGTATACCGAAATCACTCCCAGCATAATAAAAATTTGTGTATCGACTAAGGGGCCTTTCCTACGTCGCGTGAACTTCTGACTATATAAAGGGCTAAAGTTTTTGTGCCATTTTTTTTAGCTTAAAAAAAATGGCACAAAAAGGAATTTATTTAAGCTTTTGAATGATACTAATTTCATCCAAATCGGATAAGTACTTTTTAAGATATTTAAGAAAAACGTTTAAACTTTGAAGGCCCGCCCACTCGAAAGAGGGCGTGCCCCCTCCAGTTTGACTCCACATTTTTGCTCTGTGAGGTCAAAGGTTAAAAGTTAAAAAAAATAAATAAAAAAATCGCAGTTTCGGTAAAGTGGTTTAGTTCCTAAAACAGTAACATAACGTAAAAAATCTACAGTTTTACTACAAAAAACAAATACTTTATATTTACCCCCTTTAACTTTGTGCAATTATTACCCAAAGGTCTGTGAAGGTTATTTTGTGGTTTTACATTTCTTATTAGTAAATTTTACATTGTTTACATTAAGTTAATAATATAAAACAAATATACTAGAGCATATACTAGAGCATAATATTTAGTTATTTTACATTATTTACATGGTTTGTAAACTTAGTGTAAACTGTGTAAATAATACAAAGAACTTGACCAACTACATTTTCTAGTCGAAATTTTAGTTTAGCATAATGAAATACAATTTTTTGACACAAAATTTTTGACGTTATGTAAAGAATGTATTTTGTGGATGGTGTCATCTCATGAAACATAACTTTTCTATTAAAAAAATTTTACCTAATTTATAATTTTTGATCATAAAATAGTAATATTTTCTCAAAAAAAGTACTGTTTCACTCACAAGGAAACCATTAAATTCGCCTTGGCCGAATCTATGAATAACCTCCACAATGCCCTTTTTAAGTGAAAGTAACTTTTTAAACGCGAAAAAATAACAATTTTGATTAGAAATATTTGATTTTGTGCAAAAAACTCGTTTTCTGTAATTTTTGAAAAAAAAAAATGACTAAATTTTTATGGAGTGTAAATTTTTTTTTGAGTGTAAAATTTTTTTTGAGTGAAAATTTTTTTCGAGTGTAATTTTTTTTTAGTGTAAAAATGTTTTTGAGTGACAAAAATATTTTTTTGAATTACCAATGTGTTTAAAACACGTTTAACGGTTTTTCAACATGTAAATTTAAGGTGAAACCAATCTGAAATTTACGGTTTGCTAATAACTTTTGAACCACTACACCGATTTGGATGAAATTCAACATGAACCAGACCATTGGAACGGCAAATATATATGCCAAGCTTCAGCATCCTCAGGATTGTCTTTCGAAAGTTTATCCATAAATTTTTCTCAAAAATTCGAAAAAAACCCTTGTTGAAATTCATTCTTTTCCTTATAACTTTTTGACCACTGGACCAATTTCGCTGATTTGCAATACCACCCTGACCAGGTAAATGTCTAACATATATGCCAAACTTCAGCAGCCTCAGTAAAGTCTTTCAAAAGTTAGCGTGTTTGCAACAGACAGACAGATCGGTGATCATGAATATATACACTTTATGGAGTCCTACAACAATATTACGAGGTGTTACAAACGGAATGACAAACTTGTATATACCCTCTATCACTAGAGAGGACGGTATAAAAATTATACCCTCCATAATTTAAACAAGTGAGAGTGTTACATCTTTTATACCCTCCAAAATGTAAAAAAAAAACAATATAAAAAAATCCAGGGGCGTTTTTTTTTTGGGAGGGGTTGGTGGGAGACGTTAGCGGGCACCTTCCCCTTGCGATTTTGAACTTCTTCTGATATAAAAATGTTGCATTTGCTTAGCAAAAGTACAAAAAACCCTGCAAAAAATGCGGTTTTTCTTAGGTTCCCAGTCAGAAACTGCCAACCGTTCCAAAGAAAAAGTCTTGGCAAAGCACTTTATTTTTTGTGTAAAAGGTAGTATGAATTCGAAAAAGTGCTTTTCAAGCGCTTTGCCAATGTTTTTCTATTTAAATTTGTTCAAAGTATAAATTTTTTATTAAAATTTATTAATTTTCGTAACAATTGGAATATTTTTTATTTCCCGCAGGATAAGTGGCCGGTCCTTGATAGTTCTCGTGATATGTCACTTAGGCACAATGACCTACATATTACAAACTTGACACCTTTTATATAAAAACACCTGTTTCTTTCGTGAGGAAGTGTCTTAAACTCCGGATACAGCACACGTGAAATGTCACTGGGCCTATCCCTTTGGACCACTACCCGATTCGGTTCAATACACCACTTTTTTTTTCGGGGCTTTTCCAAAATTTTCCCTAGAAGCATTTTAAATAAATTTTTTATTCCATACGCAAAGAAAACTGCAAACAAATTTTTTCCGGGACTTAGAAAATATTTCAAAGTTTGTTCAGAATTTGTTTATCCTAATAAAGTAGTCAATAAATTTTTTATCCTAATTTAATAAATTTCTTTATTCAAATAAACAGCAAAAAAAGTTGTGTCTTATGGACTTATACAATTTTGATACGTCCCATTTTTTTGTTCTTAAAGTGCTATAATAGTACCATATTTTTTGTTTTTAAAGCGCTTTCAAAGCGCTTTAAAATAGCAACGGCATACTGTTTACCGTGGATATCATTTTGGACGCTGGGGGAGTACTAAACTGTGATGCTTTCCCAGCACACAAGCGACCATAAAAGGTACTTTGCCAGCGCTTTCCCATTCGTATTTTTCTGCCTGGGTTGGTTTAGTTCTCCAAGGGGGAACTTTTACCCTTGGACCGATTTTGCCCATTTCCGAACTTAACCTGCCTAGGAATATAAGACATATTCGTGCCAAACTTCAAAAGTCTAGCTCTTTTATTTTGGACTGTATCGTGTCCTCTACAGACGGACAGACGGACAGACGGACGGACGGACATCGCTAGAATGTCTTAGAATCGATCAATGATCAATAAAATATATACTTTATGGGGTCCTAGACCTATATTTCGATGCGTTACACACGGAATGACAAAGTGAATATACCCCCATTCTGTGGTTGGAGGGTATAAAAAGATCCGCAAACATTTTTTTTGTAAAAAAATATGTTTATACTTGTGTTTAATTCTGTTCACATATGTCAACCGGCACCTGAATTAAGGCATTTTGTATTTTTAGGTTATGTTGAATAAAAAAAAATTTTCAAGGTGTTAATACACTTTCGTTCATAACTTTTAAACCGCTAAACCGATTTTCGTTAAATGCGCTGCCAAAATTTCTCGAAGCAACAGCAAGTAAAAGGTTACTTTTTTTAAAGAGGAACTTTTTTCCATAGAAATTAGAGAGCCACTGTTTTTATGGCAAAAAAGGTTTTCTTCCGATTTGAATGTCCAGGCAATTTTTTATACCCTCCAACTACAGTATGGGGGTATACCAGTGTTGCCAGTAGAATTTTTTGAAGGTACCTACACTTATAAAAAAAAATCCCTTTTTTCCCTACATTCGAAAAAAATTTCCCCTACAATTTATCCCTACACTAAAATTGGACAAATTTCATTAAAACAGATTTTTTTTAAGTTTCAGTAATTTGTGATGTTATTTTTACATGTAATATATTAACAGATAATTGCCCAGCTAAATATTTGGTTGCAAAGAACCAACTTGATCTTCCACAGAACCTGTTCTAATTCTGGTGCTACACCAATGTTTTTGTATAGAGATTGTCCCGAAGGCAACAGGTGTTTGTATGCAAAAATAGAACATGTTTTTATTATTCGGAATCCTGTTCTAGAACAGATGTTGTCAGAACCGGTTATAAAAAAATTTCCTGGGTGTCTCACAAATCATCAAAATTTCAAATCACCACAAAAGCATCAAAATTTCTAAGAAAATACTTGAGTTGTTTGATATTACTCGATAACATGAGATTTGCTCGAGTAAAAATTCCTACTATAAACAGGGAAAATTTCTATTAATTTTGAGTAGATTACAGAGTTTATTAAATGAAATTTACCCAATTTATACCACTTTAATTAGAGTGTACAAAACATTTTAAGAAAGTATATTCCATTTGTTCTTAAACTGAAACCCTCTAAGAAAAATACTGTTTTTAACTAAAATTCAAGGTTTTGGACAACTTTTAGCTATATTCTGAAAAAGTACCTACATTTGATGAAATTTTAAAAATCTGTCCGTTTTTCCCTACGCTACCATTTTGAGAACAAAAATACCTACATGTAGGGATTTTTCCCTACTTCTGGCAACACTGGGGTATACTCACTTTGTCATTCCGTTTGTAACGCATCGAAATATCAGTCGGGGACCCCATAAAGTATATATATTATTGATCTATGATCGATTCTAAGACATTCTGTGAATGTCCTTCCGTCCGTCTGTCTGTAGATAACACAATGCAGTCCAAAATAAAACAGCTAGACTCCTGAAGTTTGGCACAAATATGTCTCATGTTCATAGGCAGGTTAAGTTCGTGAATGGGAAAAATCAAGCGAGGGGTAAAAAAGTTCCCCCTTGAAGAACTGAACCAACATCTGAAAAAATACACTTTTTTTACATATTTTTTGTATTTTTGTTAAATAAATGAAACATTTGGTGTATATATCGCGATGGGAAGGTGCTCTCAAAGTCCCTCACTCTCCCCCCCCCCCATCACCCCCCCCAAAAAAAAAACGCTCATGACATTTTTTTTTTATATTTTGGAGGGTATAAAAGATTCGGCACAGCCGAATTTAACAATTTCACTTGTTTTTTTTTTCAATTATGCCTAAAAATTATGTGGTACAAATTTCAGGCCAATCGCACCAAATTAACTCATGACGCCCGGCAATCAAAGTTTTGGATTTTTGAAAATTTTTAAAAAAACACGAATATCAGGAAAAAATCGGTCGAACGGTATTCGAGATATCGCTCTTTGAAATTTTAAAAAATAGCGGTTTTTCCGATACTGAATAGGAAATGAAAAATTTTTTTAAATCGGTCAAGCGGTTTTCATGATATCGCCAGTTTTGTAAGAAAAAATGCCAAAATTTCGTTTCATTGACTCTTTCATAGAGCTTAGAACGAACTTTAATTTAAAATTAGTTTGAGCTTAATCCGATTGGTGAACATTTTCTAAGAAAACCAAACTTTGATCGAAGATCGCCTTGGGTTAAAATGATCGAATGTGGCTCAAACTAATTTTAAATTAAAGTTTATCTGAAGGCCTATAAAAGGGACAAGAAAACTAATTTTTGAGATTTCTTTTTATAGTTTCTTAACCGTAGAAAAAGTCTGCAATTTATTGAAAATTTCAAAAAGCGAAATTGTTGTGATATTTGTGTTCAGCGCAACAAAATTAATAACAATTATGAAAAATCCAAAACTATGACTTTAATCCTCGAATTTGTATCACATTATTTTTAGGTCTAATGGAATAAAAAATTTTACCGGACAATGCCATTCAATAGAATCTAGGAATTTTAGCTTAGACTACATCGTAGTTTCAACGTACAGACGGACGGACGGACGGGCATTCATATAATGTCTTTAAATCAATCATTTATCAATATGGGGTCCAAGACCGATATTTCGGAATAACAAAGACTAAATATTGAGGTTGGAGGGTATACAAATTTTCCGAGACAAAAATCTTGCGAAAGGCTTGCTTGTAATTTGCAGCATTAATAATTTGCGAATTATTTGTTTTATATTTTACGTTTTCTTTAAATTTTACTTTTTTTAATATTTTTTTTTGTTTAATATTTTTCTAAGCTCTGGGCGCTGGAGCCATCTTCTCGTTGTAGCGAGACGAGGGTGAGAATCAAACGTACGACCCCAGCACTCATACTTAGGCTTGCACATCAGCAACTAGCCTACCGGGGAGCCTAATTAAGGTTATAAAAAATTTATTTAATAAAAACCTTGGCATGATAGATCGTAAAAAAACATTTTAAAAACACATAATTAGCATATAAAATGAATACACTGAAAATAATATGTTTGTCGAAGCAAATGAAAAATCTGCAGAGAAAGAAGAAAATTAAATTGGAGTTGGATTGAGGAAATGGAAATTCAGCAAAGCATACTAGGGCTTTCTATTCTCTATTTCTGAAACTAATGACGCGGGTCTAAAAAATTTCTTATTTTGGTTTTTTAGAAAGTACTTTTTTGTACTTTTTATGAAAAGTGCTTTGGCTTTATTTATCAAAATAATCAAAATTTCAGAAAAATACATTTTTTCAATAACATTTCTTGATAATGCAAAAACTAAGTTATTGGCTCACCGTGTCATATCTCATTTACACACAAATAGTGATTAACGTCAAATTTTTTCGCAGTGTATTTTTACAAATGGTCTTAAAACCAATTTTATGACACTATTAAAACAACACATATATTAATTATAAAAGAAATATACAACTACAAAGTGCATATATTATGCAAAAATTATGTTTAATTTAAAAAAAAAAAAAATTGTATTTAAAAAAATAATACAGAAGTTAAAAATTTGTAATGCTCAGTGATTTAGGTTGTTTGGCAGTCAGCGGCAGCCGTAGTTTTTTAAATGCTATTATTAAAATGTAAAAAAGCTAAATTTATACTACAAAACAAAAAAACTCATCATAGCAGGTACATTTACTAAATAAAGTGTTGGGTAAAAGTATCAAAAGAGTAACCAAGCTTATCACTCAACAATGATCTTGCTGAATAAAAAAGGTGATCTTTAATAATAATTTGTTGCAATTTTTTTTTTCTCTTCGACAGTGGGAATGCAGGAGGGAATACTGAAAAAAACACAGTACATGTATTTGAATTTCATAAAAATGGGGGAAAAAAAGAAAGAAAAAACTTACAACACTAAAAATTAATAACAATTATAAAATGCAGCAGTGTGTTTTTTTTGTAAACGTTAACCCTTTAATGTGTAAAAATTACAAAGGATTTTAATATTTTGCAAAAAAGTCTTGACAGATCTGGACGAGATCAAAACACGCGTCGGATAAGTCGTACAAAAAATTACCAACATAAATAAATTTGAAAATAGAAAAATAGTTTTTTTGGAAAATTGTTCTATGAAAATATATGGTGAAATTAGTAAAGACAAGTGACCTCGATCCAGAATAATTAGAGTATATCCTCCTCTTTTATCTGCCATCACTAGTAGCATCCTAGGACGAGTACAAATATTTAAAAAATATTTTACAAAATTTAAGTCTATAAAACTTTAAAGTCATTTTAAAAGGAATCAGGATCACGAAATGGAGAACTGTAAACGTAGTTTTACTACATTTAGTCTCTACACTCAAAAAAAAAAAAAACTGTAATGTTAGCAAAAAAATCTTGTAAACCTACAAGAAAATTTGCTGATTTTGAACCCACAATTTTTTTGCTAAAGTTAGCAAAAATGTTTTGCCAATAATTAGTTAACTAAATTTTTTTTTTTGAACTTAGTTTATACACATCTGAGGACCCCATTGGGTTCGGACCCGATAGGTCCAGACCCCGATGGGCCTAGACCTAGTTGGGTTCCTTAAAAATCGTCATAGTTTCTTGATCCAAAATTTGTGTCCGTTTCGCTCTACCTTGCTTAGTTTTTGAGATACGTGATTATAGGGGACCTCTGGGGTCTTGAGAATTAAAAAACTTGATAACTTCAAAAATATTACTCGGAGAGCTTTTGACTATTTTGCGGTCTTGTTCTACGTGTTGAGAGCTACAAAAACGCTTTTGAACTTTTTGTTGTGTTGGCAATATTTACCGAGATATGGGCATTTTAAAATTTTCGGGAATGCTAACTTTTTTGGATCCAAAGTTAGGGCCCATTAGGGTCCACACATGTGAAGAGGACCGGCGATACTATGGAGATTCTAAGAACCAAAAATGGCCTCCATTTTGCTCTATCTGGCTTAGTTTCCGAGATAGCGCCATTTTAAGTTTTCTGAAAATAAAAAAAAATTTACCATTTATTTTGCTAATATTAGCAAAAAATCTTGTAAAAATGAAGTCAACTCAATTTCAAATTTAGCAAAAGAAATTAGTTCAAAGTTTGTTTAAAATTGCTAATGTGCTAAATAAAGTTTACAAGAATTTTTTGCTAACATGCTAATCTCAACTAAAAATTTGCTAAAAAATTAGTAAATCTACTAACGTATTTTTTTGAGTGTAGTTTCAAACGTTTATTATGCAGTTCATGTTCAACGAACTTTTTTCTTTTTGTCGGACGGTGTATTTATTGATTTTGATGCGCTTAAGACGGATATCAAAAAAAAATTCAAATCGGTCGTACGGTTTTTGAGATATCGCGGTTTGAAATTTGCAAAAAAAAATACGGTTTCTAACGGTAAAAAAATTTTAGAAAAAATTGATTTTTTTCCTTGAATCTTTCATAGGCTTGAGACAAATATCCATTTAAAATCAATTTGAGCCAATTCAGAACATTTTAACTGTGGCCCCATTCGATCAAAGTTTTGGTTGTCGAGAAAATGTTCAGGAAAATCCGCCATTTTTGGAAGCTTTTGACAAATTTCAAATGGCTACATCCCGAAAAAACTGCTTGACCGATTTCAGAAATTTTTTGATATTCATATTTATTATGCCAAAATTAAAAAAAAAAACAAGTAAAAAAATTATAGTTGATCTAGACCGACCATATTATACCCTACACCAGTGTTTTCCGGAAAATTGGTCAGAAGTTAAAACTTGAACCGATTGGATTTAAAACCACTCAAAAACCTCTCAAAACCAAATTTGAGAGAAATAGGTTTTTTTTTTGTTGCCAATAAACCCTTTAACTGAATATCGGGCAAAATTTTCAGATGGGGCCTAGCTTCGAATATGGTCAGATTATAATTGGATTCAGTTGCACTAGTAAAGTTCAACAAGCGAAATTTCAATTTAATATTTTATATTTTCATAAAATTTTTGCGATTTATGTGAATATCGGGAAGGTGGGTTGTATGGGGGCTACAAGAGGAACTGGACCGATTCCTTTAAAATTTGGAATGGTAATTTGTGAATAAAAAAAACGTTTTCTTGCCAAATTTCTATTATAATACGGTTATTAGAGTCGTTTGAGCCAAAATTAAATCGGACCTTTGTATGGTGGCTAGGTCTTAACATGGACCGATTTTCATTTTCAATGGACTTCGTCTTTAGGCCAAGAAAAGCTTAAGTTTTAAATTTCAAGTCAATTGATTAAAAATTGCGACCTGTATCGTGTTTACACCGTTTACATGGACAGACGGACGGACATAGCTAAATCGAATCAAAAATGGATTCTGTGTCGATCGGTAGACTTAAAGGGGGTCTAGGTCCAACATTTCGGGAAGTTATAAACATCAGCACAAACTCATTATACCCTGTAAATATTATAAATACTACAGGGGCTTTTTTGTGCGGCGATGGGGGGGGGGGGGTGGTCGGCAGAGGTCATTCACTTTCCCCTCGCAGGTTATATTTTTTTACACTTAAGTAACATAATTTTATCATTGTATAAATATTTTTTTTAATCCACGCCCACAAAAGGGGGGGGTGGGGGCAGAAAATAAGCCATTTGATAATCCCCGGGGTCCAAGTGCAGAACAAAGACCATTTTTGACATTAAAGTCTTTCATTTGCTTAACAAAAGTTTTTCAAAAATTCAAAATTTTGTTGGAAATTTACCAAAAATCCAAAACCGAGGCGCCCTTCGAGCCTCGGGTGAAAATGATTGGATTTGGCTCAAATTAAGTTTAAATAAAAGATTGTCTCAAGGTAAATAAAAGGGTCAAGGGAATTGAAATTTTTTGCAAATTTCTAATAGCGATATCTCGAAAACCAATTTTTTTTTTTAAATATTCGTATTCAGCGCATCAAAATTAATAAATGGGATGTATTTTAAGATTTGTTTTTATACCCTCCATTTAGTGATAGAGGGTATAAATATATATGTTTGTCATTCCGTTTGTAACTCATCGAAATATCGGTCTGGGACCCCATAAAGTATATATATTCATGATGCCCGATCGATTTTAAGACATCTGTCCGTCTGTCTGTCTGTCTGTGGCAAATGCTCTCACGGACAAAATATTACACAGAGATGACTGAAACTTAACATATTTATTGGAAGTTCTCCCGAGAAGTTTGGTGTTGCATTTGAGCGATATCGGTTCAGCGGTTCAAAAGATATGAACGAAAATGTAAGCACACCTCAAAAATTTCTGTACATTCATCATAACCTAAAAATACAAAATGCTTTAATTCGGCTTCTGGTTGACATATGTGAACATAATTGAACACCAAATGGTATTTAAACAAGTACAAACATATTTTTTGACAAAAAAAAAAAAATCGCGGATTTTTTTTTACCAAAATTTTTTTTCGCGGAATTTTTTTTTTCAAAATTTTTATTTTTTTTTTAAGTTATTTCCTTTTAAATAAAGTTTTTCGCAATAATCTTTTTGAAATTGTGGAGGGTATCACTACATTCGGCAAGGCCGAATTTAACTTTTTTACTTGTTTTTTTTTTAATTTTCAAAACTCCAAAATTTTGATCGCGGGGCGCCACGGGTTAATTAAATCCAATTGGCCTCAAATTTGTACCACATAAGTTTTAGGCCCAGTGGAATAAAAATTTTACCGGAAATTCAAAGAAGTGAGAAAAACATTTTCCCAATCCAAAAAAATTCCACTCCAAATTTCCACTCTATATCAAATTCAGTTCTCATGTGTCCACTAGCAACCGTATTAAAGCATTTTGTATTTTGAGGTTATGTTGTTGATGTTTTATATTTTAAGGTTATGTTGTTTTCAAGATGTCCTTAAATTTCGTTTATAACTTTTGAACTGCTTAAGCGATATCACTCAAATGCAATACCAAACTGTTTGAAGCATCAACAAGTATCTGTGTCATAAATAAAGTCTTCTCTGTGTCATATTTTGGATGTGATCGGCATTTGAACAGACAAACACCGCTAAATCGACTTAAAATCGATTTAGAGCTCCTAAAGTTTCATTTTTACTTTTCACACCTTTTTAAAAATGAACAGAAAAATATTTATGCCTGATTTCAGATTTCTAGTTTTTATTTCGTAGTAAAATTCAAATTTCACTTTTCCAAATCCTTCTTCATCGAAGGGTTAAACATTTTTATACAATTACAAGTTCTTTTTTTTTTCCTTCTTTGCAAAAATATTTTTATGTTATAAAAACATAAAATTTTAAAAACAACAACAATTTACAACGCCTTTTGTAATGTTACTAAAATATGAAAGAAAGGCTAAAGTTTAGAACGGGGGGATAAATTGAATGTTTGCTTATTTTTTTTTTCTTCTTGACTTTTCTGAATAAGGCCTAATTGCTATAAGGAATTGAATTGAACCAAGCTGAAGAAAAGTGGTAAAAAACAGAGCCATCATAAAATATAATGCTAACATTATACTCGTACATACATTCCAATATTCCACTTTTATATCACACACACACACACGAAACCAAGTTAAAGTAATCAAACAACAACAAACCAACCCTTTTGGTCAAGTGCAATTATGTCAATAAAAATTGGCGGATATCTTAGTATGCAGTTTTGGCTCTGTAAATTGTAGCAGAACCCAAGTAAAAATGGGGTTTAAAAAAAAAATTATTTAAAAAAAAATTCCGCGGAAAAAAATATTTTGGTGAGAAAAAATCAGCGGAAAATTTTTTGGGTAAAAAAAATATGTGTGTGCTTGTTTAAATGCGTTTTGGTATTCAATTCTGTTTACAAATATCTACCAGCATATATTTTAGGCTATGTAGAATGTTTCACAATTTTAGAGGTGCTCTTACATTTTTGTTCATAGCTTTTGAACCACTCTACCGATATCGCTCAAATGCAATACCAAACTTTTGAAAGAAACAACAAGTAATTTTGTTAAGTTACAGTCATATCGGAGTAATATTTTGGGCGTGATCGCCATTTGAACAGACAGACGGATAGACAGACTGACAGACGGGCATCGCTTGAACGTCTTAAAATCGATTACTGATCACTTATACCCTCCACTAACAATAAGTGGCCAAACCTTTTGTGATGGGAGGGTAGGCGTTGGATGCATTTTATCTTTTGAGACAAATCCGATCATTTAACTCCGGGCGCCATTCAATCAAAATTTTGGAGTTTTAAAAAAAATAAAATTTTTTAAAAATTAATAATAAAAAAACATCACAAGATTCATTATTTTTAATAATTTTGGCATCCTGAGTAATAAAAATTAAAAAAATGTTGAAATCGGTCAACGGTTTTCGAGATGTAGCCATTTGAATTTGTCTAAAAATGGCGGTTTTTTTCAAGAAATTTAAAAAAAAAAAATCTCAAAATTGTTTTCCATTGACTATTTCTTACAGACTGAGACCAACTTTCATTTTAAATAATTTGAGTCAAATCCGATCCTTTTACCTCATTGCTCCTTTCAAACAAAGTTAGAGGTTTTTGTAAACATTTTCTATAAAACCAAAACTTTGATAGATGGGCGCCAATCTGAAATGATCAGAATTGGCTCAAATTAATTTTAAATGAACGTTTTTCTCAAGCTTTATGAAAAGGACAAGAAAAAATTTTTAAATTTTTTGTTTTTTAATTTCTCGACCGTAGAAAAAAACCGTAATTTTTTGCAAATTTTAAAAGGCAATATCTCGAAAACTGTTTGACCGACTTTAAATTTTCTTTTGATCTTCTCTAGACATACTATTTATTTTTTAAATTTTCAAAAATTTAAAACTTTGATCGCCGGGCGACACGTGCTAATTTAATCCAATTGGCCTCTAGTTTTTACCACATAAAAATTTGCCCTTAATCTTGGAAAATCAGAAGTTGAAGAAAATTTTTACAAAATAAAATATATCTTACTGTTCATTATTGTACCCTCCGATTAGTGATAGTGAAAAGAAATATCTGTCTAGGACTTCATAAAGAATATATTCAGTAAACCCGATCGCGGTTTTGGAATTTTTTAAATATTTTTTCAATGAATTTAAATTTTTTTTAATTTTTGAGCCGGATTTGGTTAAACAATTAATGAATTTTGGTCGATATACGGCATTTTGTTCAACTATGATCGCTGGTTGCCTACTGAAGATGAACTTTAAAAATGTTTTCATAAATTTTCCCATAATCAGCTCTAACGTGGCCATCGTTTGGCAGGTATTACGACACGAAATTCGAAAGTTTAAATTTGACGGGACGTCCTATTGTTTAGTCTGCAGTTATCACGCAAAATATTGACAATTAAAAAAAAACTGCTGATCAGAGCGGCACGCATTTATTTTGTGATTTTTTTGATTAATTATATTTTGACTTAAATCTATAAATTAAATATCTATAAATTAAAAAAAAATGTAAAAGTGTATTTTTCTAACTTGTTTTTAAGATTTTTTCAAACTTTTTACATGAAATAAAAAGTAAATTATAAATTTAAGATTGACTAAAATCCGCGATGTTTTAAAGTAATATTATATCTTGATTTTCTAATTTAAGGTTGGAGTAAAATTTTGTGTGAGAAAACTAAGTGAAACCATAAAAAATTGTGAAAGTATATTTTTTCTACCATGTATACTACAATCACGTAAATTAATTAAAATTGTTGTTACTATTACACGTGACTGACCAAAAATTGTTATTAATAAACATTTTCATTAATTTCAATTAAAGTTTTTATTCATTTCATGAACAACTTCATAAAACGTTTCAAACATGCACAGAAAAAAATATGGAGGAAACAAATTTGAGTAATCACTTTGTTAAACCCTGTTTAACAAGGGGTTAAATGCCAGGTTTTCTTTGTTTCTCTTTTTTTTTTATATCGGCTCTTATACCAACTGGATTGGTTAATTTAAGTTATCTTTTATAGTATACACATTTTAATATGCGTATGAGTTCAAACTAGTTTTAGTTTTTTTTCTTACCTTAGTAGTATTAGAAATACTTTAGAACGGCATTGAAGCCAATTTCAATAAACTCCTGTTTTGTACAAGTTCCTGGAGAACATTATTAAATCTAAAACTTGCTCGTTTTTATTAATCTGAAAATTAACCGGCTTAGGAAGCCAAACATATGGTCCTTCGACACCTCCTAGGAAGGCTAGGAGTGGAAAGAAATTAGTGACAAAGTGTCCACTAACATCCCCGGCGGTTGCTCTCTACCCGAACAACTCCAACATCACCAGGCGGCAGTCAAGGTGGCTGGTTGGCTTGATAAACAAAAATCAACGAGTAATATCAACAATTGGAACAGCTCGTTATCAACGGCATCCCGTGCCAGTGGAGCGATCGAGAGAAGAAGACTTATTTTTTGGTCATCCCAACATAAAAGCGCTGTCTCACTACAAAAACAACCTCCAAGGCAAAATTTTCAAGAGGAAATCATCAAGGTTTGAGGATAAAATCAGGAATTAAAAGGTATGTACTGTGGTTTATTAGTATTTTGTGCGACATCATTTTTGGTTTCTACATTGGAATCCAAAAATATTTAACAAATCATCAAATAATACAATAAAACAAAAGGCTACGATTAAAACAGCCATTTACAACACCAACAATATCATCCCTAACCTCAAACATAAATTGTACCATTATAAACAAAAAGTACCAAATTGAAATAAAAATACCATCACTGTGAGAGGATTTTTAATTTGTGTCATGCGCAGTAACGTATAAATAGTTGTCACACCATTTTTGCCAGAAATAGTTACAAAGTGTTCCGGTTCCATTTCATTCCCACTGCAATATTGAGGAATAAATGTGAAAAGACAACAAATTTGTTGAACAAAGTTGGTACACTTCACACTTTTAAATATAATTTGCAGTTTTTTAATGGCCGCACGCCAAATTTGTGAAAATTATGAAATAAAGTGAAAAATAATTAAACAAAGAAAAAGAATTCAATAGAAAGTGACTATTAATAAAGAAAAAGGTGTGAGAATAAAGTGACTTTGAAATAAATAAAAGGAATCTCCAAGATTACCGCAAAAAAACCAACGAAGAAACTCCACGTTTAAAAGGGTGTAATTTCTAGAAGAAGATTGTGCCGAAATTAGTAAGGAAAAGGTAAAAGCAAAATAAAATACAAAAATTAACAAAAGTATTTACTAAAAGTGTGAATATAATTCTTTTTTGTTAACAAAAGGAAAAAAACCGAAGAAAAAACAACAACAAAAGAAAGATTTGCCGGCAAGCAACAGGTGCCGTCACAAACAAAAAGCCACGAATAGGGTTTGCCGTACTGGTTTTAAAAAGGGTTTGCCGTTCTTAGTTGAAAAAGTCAACGGGTAAAATTTCATCAACGGTGAGTCGAATAAAATCAAATATTTTTGGACTTTTTGATAAAAGTGATTAATCTGGTGGAAATTAATATTACACATTAAGCGATTTTTTTGAAAAAAGCGTTTTTTAAACGGTCAAAAATTAAGTTGGTGAAAATATAATTTCTTAATAGAGAAAAATCTTCTGAGTAAATATTTTCCGAAAAATAAAACCCTAGAAGT
Organism: Pegoplata infirma; assembly: GCA_963921195.1. Lineage (NCBI taxonomy): Eukaryota > Metazoa > Arthropoda > Insecta > Diptera > Anthomyiidae > Pegoplata > Pegoplata infirma. The sequence continues at coordinate 23,791,129 of OY992536.1, read as the reverse complement.
CCTGAAGACGTTAAAACTTGTTTTTTGCTTACTACACTTAGAAAAATTATTTGAAATAATTAACCGAAAATTGGAATAAGTGATTTCTGGTTCTGGAAAAAAGTTTCTTGGAGAAAAATATATAGCTAGCGAATAAAAGTCACAGTCACATTTTTTAGCGAAAATTCTTGGCACACTGCGAAAAATTTTGGTACACTGAAAAAATTCTTTGTGTAAATTTTCGTATTGATTTTTTTCAAATTTTAAACACAGTTTCCTGGAGAAATTGTGGAGCTAGTAGTACATGGTACACTAAAGCAAAATTTTCATTTGGTACACTGCAAAAATTTTTTGGTAAAATTTTTTATTGAATTAATTGAATTTTAATACAATTTCTTGGAGAAATTGTCACGTCATAAATATAAATGGTACACTAAAGCAAAAATTTTTATTTGGTACACTGCGGAAAATTTTTTTGTTAAAATTTTATATTGAAATAATTGAATTTTAATACAATTTCTTGGAGAAATTGTCACGTCATCAGTATATTGGTACACTGAAACAAAATTTTATTGGTACACTGCGGAAAATTTTTTGGTGAAATTTTTCATTGAATTTATCGAATTTTAATACAATTTCTAGGAGAAATTGTCACGCTATCGATACATTGGTACACTGCAACAAATTTCAATTCAGTGAGGAAAATTTTTGGAAAATTATATATTGATTTTTTTTTGATTTTTTACACAATTCGTGGGGAGATTGTAAAGCCTACGTTTTCAATACACGAAAAAAAATTTTTTTTTATTTGGAAAAGTTTTTTGATATTATTAATTTTTGACACAATTTCTTGGAGAAATTGTCAAGTCTACGACTTTGGTACACCGCAAAAAAATTTTTTTGGAAAATTTTTATCGATTATTTTCGTTTTTTAACACAATTTTTTGGAAAAATTGTTAAGTCTACGACTTTGGTACACCGCAAAAAATTTTTTTGAAAATTTTTATCGATTATTTTTGATTTTTTAACACAATTTCTTGGAGAAATTGTCCTACCAACGAGTAGGGGTCACCGTGAAAAATCTTTTATTGAATTTTTTGGGTTTTTTAACACAATTTCCGGGGGAAATTGATAAGCTATCGTTTTCTACTACACAGCGAAAAATTTCTGGGAAATTTTATTTGAGTATTGGGCATATTTTAACAAATTTCTTGGAGAAATTTATAGGCGTTTATCACATATACAATTTTGATTTTTAACACATTTTCAAATCAAAACGTGCGAATACAATAAAGTATAATTGGGGCACATCAAAATTACGGACGGTAATTAAAAGGAGTAGCAATTATATACGATTGGGGTCATTCCTGGAGTTCAGCAGTAGTTATAATATCTCAGATTTGGCATAGTTTTTTCATTTTCACTTTGATTGCTGCATCAACAGAAGGTTTGTTTCCTTCTCCACGAAGATAGCCAAGGTGAAGTTATCGGTTAGGTTTTTCTCTTATTGGTTTCAAATTCGGTTAGCGATTAATAAAGATGACAGCAAAGAAGAGGTGCAAAGCCGACATCAAGCAGCTGAACACATGTTGCTCCAAGTTCGATATATTACTGCAAAACGACGTAACAGTATCTGTCATTGAGGTGAAACTAGTCGAGTTGGATAGAAGATGGACGAAAGCAGCAGAATCATATGAAGCATATTTATATTCATTGGAGGAAGAAGATCAGGAGGAAGACGCCAAAGATGAAGTATCGACTAAGTTTGAAGAAGCATGCGACAAATTTGAAATCTGCAAGGCGGCCATACTGGACCGAATAAAAACTGAGAACATTGCAGAAAAGGAACAACCCGGTGAAAAGCAAGAAGCAAACAAAACAACAAGTCATCATTCGGGGTTGAAGTTGCCAGCATGTGAAATTCAAGTGTTTGAAGGAGGTTACTCCAAGTGGCCAGCTTTCCGCGATATGTTTAGGGCAGTCGTTATTAAACATCCGCATTTGTCTCAAGCGCAAAAACTTTACCATTTGCGAAGCAAAACAAAGGGGGAAGCTAATCAAATAGTTTGTCGTTTTGATTTAGTTGACGAAAGTTTCAATTTAGCCTGGGAAGCATTAGAAGATAGGTATGAAAATCCTCGTATCCTGGCCCATCAACAAATGAAGACGATGTTCGGGGTGCAGGCCATACAAAATGAATCTTCAAAGGCAATCCGGCAGATTCAAAGCGTTATCAACGAAAGTTTAAAAATTTTTGAAACTTTAGGGCTTACAAAGACTTGGGATGCAATATTAATACATTTGTGTGCATCACGGCTTCCAGAAGAAACCATACGGGCTTGGGAGGTCACTTTAAAAGATCACAAAGTTTGGCCAACATGGCAGAACATGAGTGACTACCTCTCCCAGAGGGTCGAAATGCTGGAAACAGTTGCTGATTTGCGAAAACCTTACGTAAAGGAAAGCCATTCGTCAAAAAATCAGTCTTTTCACGCGCAATCGGTTTCAGAAAAGTCTAAGTTTAGCTGCAAAAAGTGTAAGCAGAATCATCCCTTGAGGCTCTGCAAACATTTCAAATCCCTGTCACCGAAAGAAAGAGTAAAATATGCATACGATGAAAAATATTGCATTAATTGTCTCTCCCCGGGTCACTTCAAACCAAAGTGTCAGAGTAAAAATCTTTGCACCAGGTGCAATGAGAAGCACCATACGATGCTACACATCGAAGACGGTGATAAGCGCAAGAAGCCCGCAAATACAAGAACTACAACACATCCGTATCGTCATGATGACGAAAGGCCGTCATTTTCTGGTGCTCAGGCACAATCAAATGCTCCAAAAACTCAAGTAAACACAGCTGCAGCATCCACCGCTCCCGCAGAAAGGGTGCAAGCACATTTCGCTCAAAATGAAAGCACAACAGTTTTGCCTACAGCGTTAGTCAATATTGAAAAATCTGGAGAATTCTTCACCATTAGGGCTCTCCTGGATGCCGGTTCTGAGAAATCATTTGTCACCAAGCGTATTCAACAACAATTGGAGCTGCCAATGGAGGCTCATAATTCTCAAATTTCTGGTCTGGGAGGAACTGTCGTAGGTAGTTCTAAAGGTCGTTGTTTTTTGACTTTAAGATCAAGAGGATCGAATTTTAAAATAAATATCATGGCTATTGTGGTTTCTAAACTTTCACATTTTTTGCCCTCCCGACGAGTAAAGGTGTCCGGTATAGAGAATGTTAAGCATTTAGATCTTGCGGATCCATATTTTTATAAGCCGGCATCTATTGACATGATCATTGGAAGTGATTATTTGCCATATATAAACCTTAGCGGTGTTCAATCAAATGTTTTAGACTGTTTCGAAGCTAGAGAATCGCATTTTGGTTGGTATTTGTCCGGACCAGCGGCAATAAGTGAGGTGCATTCATTTTCAACAATGGTTTCGCCATCAGCAGACTTCGTTCTCCACGAACAAATTAAAAAGTTTTGGGAGATAGAAGAGGTTGAAAAAGACACTGAGATATCAGAAGCCGATGATTACTGCGAGAAATACTACCAAAGAACCACTTTCCGACAGCCAGAGGGTAGATATGTCGTTCGCCTGCCGTTCAAAGAAGAATTTCCAACCGACATCTATTTGGGTCCTTCAAGGAATATGGCACTGGCGCAATATTTTCGAATGGAAAAAACACTTAGCAGGACGCCTGAATTAAGGTCACAATATAGTAAGGTTCTTCAAGAATACATCGACTTGAATCATATGGAACCCGTATTGCACAATGAAGCTCCAGCTGAAAAATACTCCTCGTTTTTTCTACCCCATCATGCGGTCGTACGACCTGAAAGTAAATCTACAAAAGTTCGCGTCGTCTTCAACGCCTCTAAGAAAACAAATAGTGGATTCTCCTTGAATGACGTTCTACATCAGGGTCCAATTCTACAATCAGATTTAATGAAAATCATTTTGCAATGGCGAAATTATAGATTTGTTTTCACCGGAGACATCGAGAAGATGTATCGCCAAATTTTGGTGCATGAAGCCGACCGCCCCTACCAACAAATTTTATTCAAAAGCGAATCTGAAAATCAAGTTAAAGCATACCAACTGAAGACAGTAACGTTTGGTGTGAATTGTGCGCCATTCCTGGCCATTCGAACTCTTCAAGAGCTTAGCAACGCATGCAAGAATCTGTATCCGAAGGCGTCGTTTATTTTGAAAAACGAAATCTACGTGGATGACATCCTGTCTGGTGGTCATGATCTGGAAGAAGCAAAAACCAAACAGTGCCAGCTTATAAAAGCTTTAAACTCAGCTTTCCTTCCAATGAAGAAAATAACTGCAAATGATCGAGTTCTCCTTGAACATTTGCCCCGGGAAGATCTTCTGGACGAAGATTTTTTAAAGTTTGACGATTCTAGCTCTATCAAAACATTGGGCATTCGATGGAATGCTATGACAGATTCGTTTTACTATGTTATTGACCCAATTGAAATTACCCCATTAGCTACAAAAAGACAGATCTTATCAGTCATCGCAAAGCTTTTCGATCCAATAGGGTGGTTAGGCCCAGTTGTTGTAGTAGCAAAACTATTGATGCAAGAGTTATGGGAAGATAAGGCAGGGTGGGATGAAGGCGTTTTACCACACATTCTCGTACGGTGGAACAAATTTTTACAAAATCTCCCACATTTAGCAACCTTAAAGATTCCTAGATGGGTAAAATTTTCTCCGCAGCACCAAATACAAATCCACGGATTCTGTGATTCGTCCGAGAAGGCATACTGTGGCACAGTATTTATTCGGACAACCGCTCCTGACGGGTCAATTAGCTGTCACTTGCTGGTAGCGAAAACGAAGGTCGCACCTCTAAAAAAGCTGACAATTCCTAAGCTCGAACTGTGTGGAGCTCTGTTATTAACAACGCTTATGAAAAGCCTAATAACGGACTACAAGTTCAAATATGAAATGTACCTATGGACGGATTCCTCAATCGTTCTAGGTTGGCTGCAAAAACCGCCTGATACTTTAAAGACTTTTGTTTCAAATCGTATCAAAAAATAAATGCTTTTGCAAATAAAACTCATTGGAAGCATGTAAAGACCGACGACAACCCCGCCGATCTTGGTACCCGTGGCTGCTCCCCTCAAGAACTTATAGTAAGTGAATTGTGGTGGCATGGGCCTTCCTGGCTAAGACAACCTCCCGAGCTCTGGCCAGAACCTCGAACTTTCGATCCAACCGATTTGGAAACGAAAAAAAGTCCTAAAACACAACTTAGCGCTAACTTTCATCTACATACCAATCATGGTGACGGTAAAGAAAAAAGGATCTCCTCGGTCACACCGACCGATGTGTCTGACGTGCTTGAAGAGTTTTCATCGCTTGACAAGGCGCTAAGAGTAATAAGTTATCGCTTTAGATTTATTAACCGCATCTGCAAGCGACCATTTTGTATTGATCCCTACATCACTTCCAACGAAATTCAATTTGTGAAAACTCGTCTTATCATGGTCGCTCAGAAAAATCACTTCAACAGAGAGTACGATTGTCTTGAAGATAAAAGACCTGTTCATCGAAAAAGTAGAATACTTACACTAAGCCCATTTATTGATAAAGAAGGGCTCCTCCGAGTAGGAGGCAGGCTAAGTAACTCCGGGTTAAGCTACGATGAACGCCATCCTATAATAATACCTGAAAAGTCTCATTTTGCAGAACTCCTCGTCGAATACACTCATCGCATACTGCTCCACGCTGAACATCACATTATGCTACGTGCGCTTAGACAAAGTTTTTATATACCGCGGCTTAGAAGCCTTGTTCGAAAATGTATTCGAAATTGCCGAGCGTGCACCATCTACAAACACAAGTTCCAGCGTCAAATAATGGCTACACTTCCTCCAGAGAGAGTAAATTTTTCGTTGCCGTTCACCTACACCGGTGTTGACTTTGCTGGCCCATTCAACGTGAAATCATCACCTTTAAGAAACGCAAAATTAATTAAAGGTTATGCAGCAGTATTCGTATGTTTCTCCACTCGAGCAGTACACCTCGAAACATGCTCCGACCTCTCCACAGAGGCTTTCATGGCCTGCTTCGCTAGGTTCACGGGCCGACGAGGTCTGCCTAAAACCATGTTTTCCGACAACGGTCGCAATTTCCTGGGTGCCAGCTACGCGTTATTAAAAACACATAACGTGTTTCTGAAAACCGCCGAACAAGCTTTAATTGAAAAGTACGGTTCCCACGGCTTTACCTGGTCTTTTATACCGCCATATGCTCCTCACATGGGCGGCCTCTGGGAGGCTGCCGTCAAGAGCATGAAATCGCATTTAAAGAAAGTTGCAAATAATCTCACTTTCACCTTCGAAGAATTCAGCACTCTCCTAGTTCGCATCGAAGCAGTATTGAACTCGCGTCCGATGTCTCCATTAAGTGAAAATCCTACCGAACTCCTTCCACTGACTCCAGGTCATCTGCTACGAGGCGCCCCCCTGATAGCACCACCTGAATCCCCTGAAGAGCCACCTTTAGACAAGATAAGTTTCCTTAAACGATGGGATCGACTTAAAGCTCTTCAACACGTATTCGCACGACGCTGGAAGAACGAGTATATCACTGAGCTCCAGCGAAGAGTCAAGTGGAAGACTGAATGCCATAACATCAAAGAAAACGACTTCGTCATCATCAAAGACGATTTATTACCCCCCTCCGAGTGGCGGCTTGGCCGTGTTACCAAAGTAGTCTACGGCTCCGATAGCAAAGTGCGAGTTGCCGAAATTAAAACCCAAAACGGCTTAATAAGGCGCTCCATAGTGAAGCTGTGCCTACTGCCCACCGACGCCAGTCCACCGGCGTCCCTCCCCAGCCGGTCTCAATAAAAAAAAAAAAAAAAATCATAGTTATTCAATATTCACCGCTCTTCGATAGTCCACCAGATTAGCCATCTACCAGAAAAAGTCGCTTTATCAAGATACTAATACCCACATTACATAATTTTTATATTCTTTTTTTCTTCCTTTTTATCTTTCCAAAACCTAGAGATGTTGAATAAACCCCGCTGTCATTTTTGCTGGGTCAACCATCCCCTCAAATACTGCACGGTGTTCAAGAGTTGCAGCAACGAAAGACGTAGAGAGTTTGTGATGAGATGGGGGTATTGCCTAAACTGCTTCGCTCAAAACCATACTCGGTATTGGTGTGAATCCCCAAATCGCTGCTTAGTGTGCGGCGCAAAGCATCATACCATGCTGCATAGAGCTCCACCAACTAACAACGAGCTCTCTTCCAGTTATGAAGACGTTCCCACACCACTGGTGGAAGAGGATGATCACGCCTCCCTGGCTCCAGAAGAGCCTTTCATCGAAGAAGATGAGCAAGCCTCCCTGGCTAACGAAGAGCCGTTTATTGACGCTAATCTACAAGCCTCCTTGGCCCCAGAAGAGCCTATCCACGTAGACTCACACGCCTCCCTGGCATCAGAGACAGGCCCCACAATTGCGGCAGTTTCGTCCGCTCCCGATGGTCGTGCAGAAGAAGAGTCCGTAAAGGTCATACCCGAAGAGTTCCTGACTCCAGCAGAGCTGGTCGTATTTGAACTTCCCGTCGTACCTGAAATCGTACAAAATTACATACCCCCGTTGGTACAGATATGCCTGATCTACGAGGGTCAGCCAATGTGGGTCACGATGTTACTTGACCGATCTACAAGAGCATCGTTTTTACTTCGACGGGTCGCCGACATTTTCCCGAACTTTCAACCATCAATCAACGCCGACGGTCGGGAGGTCGGTAACTTCGGTATGTCTCCGACATACACCCCACGAAAATTCTACGGGTCCATCGGACGGTGGCAACTACCCTTGCGTGAGGACGCTAACATCCGCATGCCAGAACCCATTAAGGATCCGGCCTTGACCCAACATTTTAAGACGGTTACGCCTCTGGCTCACCCTCGATTTGCCACATGTCGCGAAGTCGACGGCGTCATCGGGCACATCACCATGGATCGGATTATGTCCAACAACGTCAGTCAGCCAACACCGGAGCTTCCAACGGCTCAACGGTCCATCTTTGGCTGGGTCATCTCCGGGTTTTGGAACGGGTGCTCCTGTCACTCCGGCCCGGGAGTATGTTAAACCCTGTTTAACAAGGGGTTAAATGCCAGGTTTTCTTTGTTTCTCTTTTTTTTTTATATCGGCTCTTATACCAACTGGATTGGTTAATTTAAGTTATCTTTTATAGTATACACATTTTAATATGCGTATGAGTTCAAACTAGTTTTAGTTTTTTTTCTTACCTTAGTAGTATTAGAAATACTTTAGAACGGCATTGAAGCCAATTTCAATAAACTCCTGTTTTGTACAAGTTCCTGGAGAACATTATTAAATCTAAAACTTGCTCGTTTTTATTAATCTGAAAATTAACCGGCTTAGGAAGCCAAACACACTTGTTTAATTTTTTACAACAAATTTGAGTAATTTTTTAATTGACGCAATTAAAAATTTACTCAAAAATTGAAAATAAAATTTGAGTAAATAATTTAATACAACTTTAATATTTTTTTTTATTTTTTTTTTCTCTTGGTGTTTTGAATTCTCATTTAGTTTATTGTTTTTTGTATATGTATATGAAAGTTTGAAATCATCTTTATAAAATTTTACTGTGTCTTGAAGACATAAGTATATTTGGTAAAGTTTGTAAAAGCAATTTTTTTGGAAAAAAAAATTAGAAACTTTTTAAACTTTTTAAAAAAATAATTTGATACATTTTGAGTAAATTTTTACTTGACACAATTAAAAAGTTACTTAAAAATATTAAAAAATTTTAAGTAAAGATTTAATTGTGTGAATTAATAATTTACTCAAATTTTTTATTAAGCATTTAATAATTTTTTATTAAAAGTTTACTCAATACTATTAAATCGTTTACTGGTGGAAAATTGAGTAATTTTTTACTCAATAGTATTAAAAATTTACTCAAATTTTTTTTTTTTTTTTTTCTGTGTGTTCTTCGAATATTTTTATTATTTCCAGGTAAGTTTTTATTGAAAGAAACTTTAATTACACTATTTTTATTCATCAAATGAAACCTGTCTTTGGTTGAAAACGTGAGTCAGTTTTCAGTGCAGTTTTCGGGTAAATTTTTCTTCCACTGGACCGTCAACGTATGGGCCCAATCACCCGCGACGCGTCGCGACGCCCCGAGATCAAATTTGTTTTTAAATCGGTCAAACTGTTTCGAAGGGTTTCCTTCGCACAAAAAATATTTTTTTTAAAAATCTCAAAATTTGTTTGAGTTTAATTTAAAACAAATTTGAGTTTAATTTAAAAAAAATTGCAATTGAAGCAGATATCTCAAAAAACTGTTTGATCGATTAAATATTTTTTATACGCTGTACTAATCGAAGTATCGGTCTGGGACCCCATAAAATGTATATATTATTGATTAGTGATCGATTCTAAGACATTCTTGCGATGTCCGTCTTTTAAAATGGAGAACACAGCCAAAATATTAAACAGATATGACTGAGACCTAGCATGTTAATATGTTGTTGTCCTTAGCAGTTGGGTACTGAATTTGAGCGAAATCAGTTCAACGGGTCAAAAGTTGTGAACGAAAATGTAAGGACACCTCAAAAATGTTGGTACATTCCACATAACCTAAAAATCCAAAAAAAACGTCTGCTGGTTGACATATGTTAACTAAATTTGACACATAACGGTATTTAAAAATATACAAACATATTTTTTCCAAAAAAAAAATTTTGCAAAATATTTTTTTCGTCAAAAATTTTTTTTCGCGGATTTTAAAAAAAAAAAAAAAAAAAAAAATTATAATATTTTTTTCCATTGTGGAGGGTATCAATACATTCGGCCGGATTAAACTTTTTTTCTTGATTTTAATTTTTGTTTTAAAAATTTTTCAAAAACCCTAAATTTTTGTCATCCTATAGGATTCATACGTTTTAGGCCTAGTGGCAAAAATTTTCACACAAAACAAATTAAGTCTTATGAAATGTTTTATCAAATTCATTTTAACTCGGGTTTATTTATAGTACGACTTAATGACAAGCGTAGCTTAATTACTAAAAATGCATTTTTTTGCCAACTAAAAAATTTTAAATTTATGTTGATGTTTAGTGCATTCTACACTATTTTATTGTTATCTCTGGTGTTTAAGCTTTTAATATATATGTATTAAAAAAATGAATTTAAACATTTTCATTAAATTATTTTGTTTAAAATAGAGCGAAAAAATTAAAAAAAAAACAGGAGCTGTTTTTTTTTTTTGTTATTCTTCTATGGTCGAGTGACAATTTAAATTGTCGCCTGCCTGCCTACCTTAAACAAATGTCAGCAAATGGACTGGCCTTCTTTTATAAAAAGCCGCTTAGTGTAATGAACACCTGTAATTATTTTAACTTATCTAGAGTTTTTTTGTTGTTTTAGAAAAAAGTTTTTAGTAGAGAAAATAAGGGTTAAATGGGTTTGAAATATAAAACTGACATTAGAGAAACAAGGCTAGAAATGCTAAAAAAATATTGTGGACATTTTTGAGATGCTAAACAGTTTTTAGAATTTTTGAGAAAATTATTGCTTAACCTTCTAACGGCTAAGGGTAGCTTTTCTTTTTCGTTAAATAAATTATTTTATTAAAATTTATTTGTTGTCTTTTACTTAGAAGGTTACACTCATAAAAATATGTTAGTATTCCTTACAAAAAAGTCTGTTACCATTACTAATAAAGTTTTCAATTTGTGCCCGATAACTTTTTCAGTTACCATTACAAACTTTGGTTTTCAAAAATTAGTAATCTTTAAAATACTAAAAAAATTAGTATTACTAAATTTTTCTGTACAATTTCTGTAAAATAAATTTTAAAACCCGGTTGTAAAAATTAATAAAAATACCAGCTCGCTGGCACCTTGCTTTTGAATTTTGCATATCATAATGTATGTGTAAAAAAAATTAAAATCCAAAGCCTTTGTTGTACGTATATTCATCTCCTTGTTATGCTATTTCTTAAAGTTACAAATATAAATTAAACATTAATTTTTTAAATGCCAAATAGGTGAGTAAAAAATAGAAAAAAAAATAATATTTAATTATAATTTCTTTTTTTCTAGAAAAAAATACGAAATTTACAAACTAATTTTGTAAAATTTACAAAAAAAATATCAAAATTTTGTAGGATAATTTTTAAAAAATTAACTGAAAAAATTATTAAAAAATCAGTAAAAAATCAATAGTTTGTAACGCGAGTTTACAAAAAAGAACTACTAAAAAATAATTTTTAGTAAAAAAACTGTAAAGTTGGGTTACAAACCATTTTACAAACTTTTTTACTGACGTATTTTTTTGAGTGTAAGAATCTGTATACATATAAAAGAGCTGCGTTACTAACTGAGTGATTCATCATCGCTCAACCCAAACCGCTGAAGCTAATAAAGGAAATGGATTCACAAAGGCCTATTTTTCTGAAATTTCAATTAAAAATTCGACTGTGCCGAAAAAAAATTATAAAATTTTGGCAGAGGCGCCGGGATCCCGAGGACTGGCCGCCGGGGGAATTTGGTACACACCTTTTCTCTCGCGATAAGTGTTAAAAAATTAATTAATTATGTTTTTTGCACTTAAGTAATACAATTTAAATTATTTTTTTTATAATCACGCCCACAAAAGGGGGCGGACTGGTAAAAATAGCATTTTCTAGACCCCCAGAGTCCAAGCACAGAACTTTGATTTTATTTTGACATAAAAATGATTTGTATAACAATAATACAGAAAACCATGTCAAAAAAATGGCGTTTCTCTGAGAAACTTACTCAGAGGTTTGTTTAGTTCTACAACGAAAAAATAGTGGGGTAAAGGGTACTTTGGTACCTTTCAATATCTTAAAAATGGTTCTAGAAAGTAAAAAACAAGAATGTGTGTGATTCTCCAACCAAAAAAAAAAGATTTTGAGAAAAGAAATTTTTTGGAATTTATTTTCATATTTTAATGCGTAAAAGGGTAAAAAATTGTACATTGGTACTTTTTCTATATCCAAAAATAATGGTTCTAGAAAGTCAAAAATTTAAATGTAGCACCCTCCAGCGGAAAAAACACTCTGACAAAAGGACTTTTAAAAAAGTTTGAATCTAAAGAATCTAAGAATAAAAAATTGATTTAGAAAATTTTTGTGGTGCTTATGAAGAAAATGTTGGAAAAATTCATTTTTTCATGCTTTTTGAAAATATTTTGCTTCATAAGCACCACAAAAATTTTCTATAGACAATATGCTGAAAATCGGCATTTGACTGCAAAGTTCGAAGATCGATTAAAAAAAATTGGAACTAACATAAACAAACGCCGCGATAGGGGTCTTCTAATTTGGGTGCTGTAGCTTAGTGGTTAGCGCGTTGGACTACTAGCAAGCAGGCCTGGGTTCGATTCCCGGCTCAGGCAGAACAACATTTTTTTAGATATTTATTAGTTTCTATTTATAACTAATATTTATCGCAGCACCCTCCTTCGTTGATAAATAGCACTAAAACGTCAACGAAGTAAAATAATAAAATAATGGCTTTTAAACACAGCTTCAAAAATAATTCGCCAAATCAATAACAGATGGCGATGCAACAACTGTACTCAAAATTATTAACACGCGAGTTACATATAACCAAATATACCGACTGTATGGTTGTACATATATGCACAATCATACACTCTGTCATTTGTTTGTATGTCAAAGCAACTTGATAGTTTTGCTATTGTGGATAGCCACAATATCAGTACTATGGGAATGCTTAACATACATATATAATAATGTAGAAATAAGTTTATGCTGAATTGCAGATTAGCTGCAATTCTTTACCTTTAAGATATTTATAAGAATTAAAATTAAGAATTTTAAATAAAGTTAGTTTTTAAAAACCCAGAAAACAACAAAGTTGTTTAATTCATTTAATTGGCGCAGTTACGGGACAATATATCTAAAGATATATTGAGAACAATAAAAAAATAATATATATACGCTCATTTACTAGTGTCATATCCCAAAATGATGGATTTTACAGAAAACCTGTTTAAAGTTTACAATTGAAACTTGGTTTACGTTGCAAAAGGCATAAAAAAAAAATAAAAAAAATGAATGCTGAACAAGTTAAAGAAAGGATCCAGCAGCTGGAATGCCTCGTCCTAAAACAAGAAGATATAATAAAAAATCAACAACAACATCAGTTGTTGCTTGAAAATGAAATGCAAAAAATCCTAGAAAGATCCCAAGAACAACAGCAACAACAACAACAACAGCATCAATATCATCAACAACAACAACAGCATCAATATCATCAACAACAACAACTACAGCAACTGGTTCAACAAGAGCATACCCAACAATATGCTTTAGGGCTAAGCCCACATCAGATCCTTAACCAGTTTCATCAACTAAGACCTTTTGGAAAAGGCCATTACCTTTCCTCCTTTCTCAAATCGGTGGAAAATGCATTGAGCCTATGCGGCCAAAATGAAGAACTCATTAGATATGGAATAACCATAGTTATAAATGAGAAACTGATTGAAAAGGCAGCCAAATCAGTGTCCATGTTACCAGATGATAGCAGTTGGGCGGAGATAAAACAACAACTCAAGAAAGACTTCGCTCCAAGAAAATATTATCCCGAGGTATTTAATTATTGTAGAAATATAAAAATAAAGGATCTTAGGGAACTTTTTGATGTATTTATTGAATCTAAATTTGAAATTAATGAAATATATATACATGACGAACAGAAACCCGAATTGTACTCACCAAAAAATGTTGATAGGGATCTAACTGAAATACTAATTTCAAAAATTGACGGACAATTTAGAACTTGTATAACGGAACAAACACCTAATATCGAATCATTGTTCAATAAGTTTTTACAATTAAAACTTCTAGACGACACCAGAGCAATAGATTTTAGACACAGGAAAAATACTAACAAAATACAGGCTAATAAAAAATTTAATGGGAAACGCAACGAAAGTGTTGAAACCCAAAATACTTCTACCAAAACAAATTTTAAGAAATTGTCCACAAATAGTGCTCAAACTAAATATTTTCCAAAACTTCAGTCCAAGGACACAACCGTTCCTATAGACGTTGGAAATTTGGAAAACGAATCGGAACAAGAAAGTAAATTTTCTCAGGGCTCTTTAAAATCGCGATTGCCCCTAATAGCGATAACTATAGGGAGTAAAGTAGTTAAATGCCTAATCGATACCGGTTCGGAAACAAGTATAATAAGGCCCAACCTTTTTGAGGGCGAATTTTTTGAAACGGTATTGAATAAACCGTTTAGATTCCGTACTTTAAATGGTACAAATACGACAAAAACTGGCCTAATTACACCGATACCGAAGGAATTTGATATACTGGGTACATTTTTTTGGAAAGTAATTGGTATCGAGGGACGCATCTACGATGCTATTATTGGCCAAAACTTTTTGGTTCCGCTTAAAGCAAAGCTAGATCTGGGAAATGGGTTTTTGGACATATTTGGAAGAAAAATTCTTTTTGAAGAAGAGTCCCCTTATCATATTAATACAATCCAGACTATTCAGGACACTGAATTCGATGAAATTAATAAATTTGACTTGAAGCATTTAAACCGCGACGAGGATTTAAGATTGAGAAAAATTCTAAATGAATTTCAAGATTTATTTTATAGGGACGGCGATGAACTAACATCTACAAGGGAAGTTCAGCACGAAATTCCAACATCTATCGATAGACCGTTATATTCGAAAATATACCGGTATCCACAAGTCCACGAAAGGGAAATACAAAGACAGATAAGGGAAATGCTTGAACAGAATATAATTCAGGAGAGTAATTCTCCATACAACAGTCCCCTCTGGATTGTACCAAAGAAAATAGATAATTCTGGTATCAAGAAATGGAGGTTAGTTGTGGATTATAGGAAGCTTAATGAGTTTACTAGAACTGACAAATTTCCAATTCCTAATATGGAAGGGATTTTGGATAAACTGGGAAAAGCCCAATATTTTTCAACCCTTGACCTCGCAAAGGGATTTCATCAAATTTTGGTAAAAGAAGAGGACAGGGAGAAAACGGCTTTTTCAACCCCATTTGGACATTACGAATTCATTCGAATGCCCTTCGGCTTAAAAAATGCCCCCTCTACCTTTCAGAGACTTATGAATTCCATATTAAAGGAATACATAAATAAGATTTGTATCGTTTATCTGGACGATATCTTAATTTTTAGCACATCATTAGATGAACATTTGGTAAATTTGGGAAAAATCTTGAAGCGACTTCGAGAGACCAAATTGAAAATACAAATTGATAAATGTAACTTTTTACAGAGACAAACCGACTTTTTAGGTCACATTCTTACACCTGAAGGTGTCAAACCAAATCCGAAGAAGGTTGAAATTATCCAAAACCTCAAACTTCCCAATACACAGAGGAAGATTAAATCATTTATAGGAATGACTGGGTTCTATAGGAAGTTTATAAAGGACTATGCAAAGATTGCATACCCAATGACAAAATATTTAAAGAAGAATACAAAGGTAAACATAAATGACCCAAATTTTATAGCGGCCTTTGAAAAGTTGAAGGATATTCTGATAAACCCCCCTATTTTAAAATTCCCAAATTTTAATAAAAGGTTTAAACTGATAACAGATGCCAGTAACTTTGCACTTGGTGCTGTCTTGACACAGGATGGTCATCCCATATGTTACGCCTCAAGAACACTCAACGTTCATGAGAAAAATTATTCGACTATAGAAAAGGAACTATTGGCTATAGTCTGGGGTGTAAAATATTTTAGACCCTACCTTTATGGTGTTGAATTTGATCTTAATACAGATCACCAACCACTTAAGTGGTTACAAGCTAAAAATAATGGAAAGGATATTAGCCCAAGATTACAGCGTTGGTTGGTCCATTTAATGGATTACGACGCTAAAATCGAATACATTAAGGGCAAGGAAAATCATATTGCGGATTTTTTGAGCCGTATCGATGTAAATGGAAAACAGGAAAATTTTGTGGACGCTGAAAGCGTTAATGCAGGGGAAGATCTGTCACATGATGAGGACTCTTCTTCATTGGTGGTAGAGACAATCCACTCTCAGGAGGAGGATTTGGGTGATGACTTCTCTATTTTGGACACAGTTGTTAATAGATTCAAAACACAGATAATAATAACAGAAAATAAGACTGAAGGAGCGGTACAATTATCTGGTAAAACCAGAATATATTTAGATATGGCAGATTTGAACTCCCGGAATATCGGTAATATACTTTCTGATCACGCTATAAGGGGTCGTGTAGGAATTTTCTCCGAGGTTGACGAAAGAACTTACTATAAGTTCCAGAATGCAATCAAGGAACATTTTCAAAACAGGTCCGATTTGAAGTTTGTAAAGTGCTCTTACTTTGCAAAAGATATAGTGGATCAGGAGGAATTGAATAGACAAATAGCCCTATATCATAAAAACGAAACAGGTCATTCGGGAATTATTCCTACTTATGAAGGAATCAAGTACAAAATCTACAATCCTGAGTTAAAAACTGCAATTCATAGGATTGTAAATAATTGTGAATTTTGTTCATCTGCAAAATATGACAGAAATCCGATTAAACCCAAATTTCATCATACTGAAACTCCATCTTCTACGAATAAGATAATTCATGTGGATACCTATGTCAATAGTAAACAATCGTTCATAATCTTTATAGATAAATTCTCCAAGTATGCGATACACTTTCACCTTCCTGATAGAAATAATCAAACTATTATTCAGAAATTAAGAGAATTTTTAGCAATAAAAGGGAAAATTGATAAGTTTGTTTTTGATAACGAATTTAATACTGTAAATGTTCGCAGATTCTTAAATGAAGAAAATATAGAGTTTCATGCCACAAAACCCAATAGCCATACGGGCAACTCGGATATTGAAAGATTGAACAATACAATTTCTGAAAAAATTAGAGTCTTAAACCTGGAGGAAAACGTGCCAATAATTACCCAAATGGCTAAAGCCATTAAATTTTACAACAGTACTTTCCATTCTACAATTAAATGCACTCCTTTCGAAGTTGAACAACATCATGTTGATCACAATACGATAAAAAATCGCATAGAAGCTATGAAATGTAGGTCATTGGGAAAACGAAATAAAAATCGCGAAAACTATATAGAACATAGACAAAAGGGATACATTAAAAATTACAGGAGTGTTCGACATAAAGAACAACCAAAATTTATAAAAAGGAATCTGAACAATGTCCACACTAATAACATCAAACGTCCTTTTAAATATGCCGATTCTGATAACAACATTGAAGATCATGACCAATAACTTGTGAAACCGGGTTCATTATGAAAATAGGATCCGTTTGAATTGCAAACTAATACTGTACCCCATATTATAGCGGATATAGAGTCAAATATGAGAACAATGCAAATTCCACCGAACAGTTTAATAGAAAAACAAATCCAAATACTAAGATCACGAATTAATTCAATAAGTCTCTCTAATAAAAATTTAAGAAAAACAGAGGTTTGCTAAATATAGTGGATTCAGCACTATTTGGGACAATGGACAATGAAGACAGAATTGACATTCTAATATGAATTTAATAACAGCAAACATTCATAATGCTGTCGAATGTTTAAACAAACAAACAAATTGTACTAAACGAACATTTTTACGACAGCGTTAATTTACTAAAAGCTGCAATTCGATCGGACAGAAATGTGACTAAAAACAGATATACTACACCCTAGTATGTTGACATCAGATGAAATTATCGATTATGATATCGATTTCAATTAACTTCAATTAACAAAATAAGGCATGTGTATAACATGTCTACAAAAATTATTTACTGGTTATTGCATTTAAAATACAATTAAATTTCATCACAACTGATTTAAAACTAATGCTACCTATGACTTACTCTAAACTTTATGAAATAGATTCATATAAAGAATATTTTGTAATTATTAATAATGTATTATATATTTATAAACAAAAAATGAAATTTTATTTGCTAAATTTGTATGCGATAAAAATAATACATACAATTTTACTAAAGACACATTTTTAAACTTTAAGAGATTAAAAAAATAATAGTTTCCATAACTTAAATGAAAAAAAAGATTTGAAAATGCACAGGAATATTTCCTATGGTATAAACATATAGATGATAGTTTTAATTATGATTAAATTATCGATGCTTATATTTGTAATAAGAAAAACAGAATCTTAATTAAAGTTAATGAAGCCCCTCCACAGGTAATGGCAGTATTGCAGAGGTGTGGGAAAAATGTGTAATGTTTTTTCATACTTCTGTTAAGCCTTCAAATTCAGGAGAATTTTTTTTAAACAAAGGTTGGAGGAGTTACATATAACCAAATATACCGACTGTATGGTTGTACATATATGCACAATCATACACTCTGTCATTTGTTTGTATGTCAAAGCAACTTGATAGTTTTGCTATTGTGGATAGCCACAATATCAGTACTATGGGAATGCTTAACATACATATATAATAATGTAGAAATAAGTTTATGCTGAATTGCAGATTAGCTGCAATTCTTTACCTTTAAGATATTTATAAGAATTAAAATTAAGAATTTTAAATAAAGTTAGTTTTTAAAAACCCAGAAAACAACAAAGTTGTTTAATTCATTTAATTCGCGCAATTACAGTGTTGCCATACTGAAGCCCTTCTATCTTTCAAATCATTCATCTTTGTTCTATCCCCTTTCCGAAAGAAACATCACGGTTACATTAGTAATTGATAGGCAGCATTGCCTGAGTGTTGTTTCTTTTAATAAAAAAAAAAAAAATTTTCACCCCTTACTCTCAGAATCGACCTAAATTTTGCTAACCTGAATTTGTTCCACAGTGTTATTCTACAGCGGTAAAAATCATTCCGAAAACATCATTTTAGGAAGTTCTGATTCTAAGATAGTAAAACGGCCTTTAAAATTGTATTTTGGTACTTCTTAGATTTCCTTAAATAATGGTTCTAAAAACAAAAACTTTTGATTCTAGAATCATTCAACGAAAAAAACATTGCGAAAAAAAGTACTTTTTGAAAATCCCGATAAAAAGCGTTACAATATATTTTGGTACTTTTTGAAAGTAGAATCATTCCGCGGACAAAAACAATTTGGCTAAGGTAATTTTAAGAAATTTTCGATTTTCAGACAGTAAAAAGTTAACTTTGGTTCGTTTTTGATCTCCTAGATCCTCCAGACGAAAAAAAAACATTTTAAAAAATATTTTTACGGAGTTCTGATTTTAAAGGAGTAAAAATTGTATTTTGGTACTTTTTTTGATCTCCTTAAATAATGGTTCTAGAAAGTTGTAATTTGGAATGATGGATCCTCCCGTGAAAAAAAAAAATTAGACAAAAGAACTTTTAAGAATGTTTCGATTTTAAGAGGGTAAAAAAGAGAACTTTGGTACTTTTTTAATCTCCTTAAATAATGGTCATAAAATCTTTATAATTAAAATGTTGGGTGTTCCAGTGGAAAACATTATAAAAAAGACTTTTGGGGCGTTCTGATTCTAAAATGGTAAAAAGGGGTCAAATAGTGTATTTCAGTACTTTTCCGATCTCCTGAAATAATAGCAGTCCTCAAACTGCAAAAAAAATATTCTAAAAAAGACTTTTAGAGAGTTCTGATTTTAATATGGTAAAAAGGAGTATAATGTTATATTTTGGCACTTTTTTGATCTCCTGAAATAATGGCAGGAGAATAAAGGGTCATTTCGTCGAAAAAAACATTCGCACAAAAGTAGAAGAGCAAGAAGTATACCTTGGAACTTTTTCTATCGACTGAAATGATGGTTATGAAAACTTGATATTTCTAATGAAGGATCCTTTATCAGAAAAACTTGAAAATTTTAATTTTCGTATTTTTTCGTTTTTTTTTAAGTGATGGCCCTAAAAAGTAAAAATTTTTAATCTAGAGCATAAAGAAAGAAATTTTTAAGGGATTAAAAAATTAAAATTGGTACTTTTTTAAACTCTTGAACCCCAGAATCTCAAAATTTGGCATGTAAAATCCTCTGGCAGAATTAACACTATAGAGTAGAACACATTTAAAAAGTACCTTTTGGAAGTTCTCATTTAAGTGGGGTAAAAATATGTAAAAGTATAGTTTGGTACTTTTTTTATCTTCTGAACTAATGGTTTTAGAAAGTTGAATTGTTGAATGTAGGAAATTCCAACGAAAAAACCTTTTGACAAAAGTACTTTTTAAAAAGTTTCGATTCAAGTAGAGAAAAAACTGTACCTTTTCGATCTCTGGGAAATTCTAAAAAAATATATTTTGGTAATTTTTTTATCTCCTATACTACTGGTTCAAAAAAACTTTAAATTTTGAATCTAAAATCCTCCAGCAAAAAAAACCTTCATAAAAAAGTACCTTTTTGGAAATTTCAATTTATTTTTACTTCTAAAATGGTAAAACCGTGTGCTTTGGTACTTTTTCGATCACCTTAAATAATGGTTATAAAAACTTGATATTAAGAATGAAGGATCTAAAAACTTGAATGAAAGATCGATCGTTCAGCAGAAAAATTGAAGAATTGTATTTTGGGACTTTTTTCGATTTTCTTAAGAGATGACCCTTTAAATTAAAAAATTTGAATCAGAGTTTTACCACAAAAAAAAACATTATAAAAAAGCAGTTTTGTAGAAAAAATTTTGAAAGGTAAAAAAAAATTAAAATTGGTACTTTTTTACAACTATTGGACTAAAGACTCCAGAATCTCAAAATTTGTCGTGTAAGATCCTCTAGCAGAACTAACACCATAGTGTAGGACAGATTAAAAAAGTACTTTTTGAAAATTCGCATTTAAGTGGGGAAAAAATATAGAAAAATATAGTTTGGTACGTTTTTTTTATATTCTGAAGGAATGGTTTAAAAAGTTTAATTGTGAAATGTAGGATCCAATAGTGGAATGTAGGATGATCCAACAAAAAAAAAACTTTTGCCAAAAGTACTTTTTAGAAAGTTTTGATTTAAATAGAGTTAAAACGGATACTTTGGTACTTTTTCGATCTCCTGGAAATTCCAAAAAAATTGTATTTTGGTACTTTTTTTGATCTTCTAAGCTAATTGCCCAAAAAACCTTTAAATTTGAGTCTGGAATCCTTAAGTGAAAAAAACATTCATGAAAAAGTACATTTTGGAAATTCCGATTTTTTTTTTTACTATTAAGAAAGTTTTGATTCTTGGTGGGTAAAAAGTATACATTGGTATTTTTCTATCTCCTGAAATGCTAGTCATAAAACCTTGATATTAAGAATGAAGAATCCTCCAGCGAAAAAAAAGGTTGTGAAAAAGACATTAAGGAAGTTATGTCTTTTATGTAGCAGAAAATGTTAAGAAATTGTATTTTGGTACTTTTTCGATTTCGTTAATTAATGGTCCAAAAACTTAAATTTATTAATACAGCGCCCTACAGCGAAAAAAGTAGTTTTGTAGAAGAAATTTTAATAAACAATAAATTATTCTGTAACAGTTTTCTAACCATAAAAATTTCGGATTCTGTAAAATTTCTCGTATAGAATCTTAAGACTTAAAGTTCTGGCAATTAAACTTAAAAAAAAAGTGGAATGATGTTCCGCCCCCGGTTGGGCGCCATGGATGGATGAGGGAGGATAATTTTCCTGTAAAAAGTATTCATATTTTAAAAAATGTTTTGTATAGAAAAAAGTTTTGTAAAATCAGACAATTTTTTTAAACAAAAAATTTCTGAAAACATGAACAAAAAATATCTTCCCTCATCCCTCCCTGGAGCCCAACCGGGGACCCAAACTAACGACCCTAAAAATATTGTCTTTTTTAAACTATAGATCTTTTTTAAATAATTTTATTGATAGAACTTTTAATCTTTAAATTCTATACGAAAAATGTCACAGAATCTGAGATTTTTTTTCGGTCGAAAACTGAATCTGAGAATATATGCCATTCGACCAATTTTTTTCTTACTTTTGTTTGTGTGTATCTCATTTGTGTATATTTCTTTATGATTAAAATATATTTCTTTATGATAAACAATAAATTATTTCAAACACCTATCAATATTCATTGCATTCTCTCTTGGCCCCCGGTTAAGCGCCAAAGATTGATGAAATTGTTATGTTTTAAGAAATTTTTCGTACAGAAAAAACTTCTCAGATAGTGATTTTTTTCTTCAAACAATAGATTCATTCAAACTTCTGTTTAATTTGTATTGCATTCTTTTCATTAAAGCATTTAAATTTTAAAAACTTTGATAAAAATAATATTCATTCATAGACTATCTTCAATGTATTTCCAATACTTAGTGTGGGTTAAAAAGAATATTTATTTATTTTTGTAAGAATAATTTTGTAGAACAAATTTTGAAAAAAAAATTGAACTATTGAACTAACACAAAAAAATTTGAAACGAATTTCAATCAACCAAAACGCGGACTCAATCAATTTTTTGATTGAAATACCTCCAATTAAAAAAACTGTTATACCAATCATCAAATTGTAGGTGATTGATTAAAAATTTATTCAATCAAACATTTTTTCGACTTTAATCAAAATTTAAAAAAAAAAATTATTTATATTCAATTAAAATAATGATTGATTTAACAAATAAATTGTAAGCTTATGACGAAATTATCAAAAAAATTATCTTTTTTGCTTTCCAATATGTTACCAACAATAAAAAAAAGTAAAACCCGATTATTTTGTATATTTTTGAATTAATCGATTTAAATGAATTAAAGCGAAAAAAAATCTGGTATGTAAAAAATTTGTAATTCGACAGTTAAAGAAAATAACAAAAATTTCAATGAAAACATTTATTGACTCATTTTAATTTTGTTGATCAATAGATTTAATTGATAATTTTTAGCCAATAATTTTTTGTGTGTAATGAAACTCAAAACTTCACATCTAAGATCAGGACACTTTGGAAATTCAAATTTTTTAGTGGAAAAAGTAGTGAAACAATGGTAAAATGGTACTTTTTTAATCTACACATATTTTTAACCCATTTCAACAACCTCACTCCTGAAAATATTTTGACATAATAACTTTTAAGTATGTCATAATGTTTTAACATTTTCAAAATCTAATAAGAAACATCTCCATTTACAACTTTTTTCTCTGTCTTATTATCTCATAAATGTCATAATATCAATTTTTACATCATTAATCTAAATTCAACACAAACAACAAAATCCTAGAAAATCCAATTCAAATAAAACTTATCTTTTTTTTATTATAAATGAATAACAATTACATAAAATCATTAAATAATTACAATACGAAAAAAACCCTGGAGAGGTCTGAGCAAAAAAACACACAGTGAAACCGGAAAAAGTCATACAATTACAATACAATGTTAACCAAAATAACCCCAGGAGGTTAGTGAGTGGTATTACAAATACAAAAAAAGGATCATTTGTCAGATGATAAACTAGTAACAACTACAAAACAACATCCTTTTGAAAAAGATTTTTTTTTTTTGTATTTAGATTTTACAACAAAAATAACCATAAAATAAAGATATAAAATGTTTTAAACAACAACTGATATGATGGAAATCAAGCCAAGTTTGAAATTGAGTTGGCAACACAAAAATCAGCAGGTGGTAACACTAACACTAGTGTTCGGTGTAGCAAAATTTTATTAAAATTTGTATATTTTTATAGCAAACGGAAGCTAAACAATTATTCTTAAAAAAAAAAATATTCAATTAAACCCACACTTAGTAATGGAAATACATTGAAGATAGTCTATGAATGAATATTTTTCTTTATCAAAGTATTTAAAAATTAAATGCATTAATGAAGGGAATGCAATGCAAATTAAACAGAAGTTTGAATGAATCTATTGCTTGAAAAAAAATCACAATCTGAGAAGTTTTTTCTGTATGAACAATTTCTTAAAACGTGAAAAATTTCATTGAAACATGGCGCCCAACCGGGGGCCGAGAGTGAATGCAATGAAAATTGACGGATGATTGAAAAAATTTATTGTTTATCAAAAAGAAATATATCATTATCATAAAGTAAAATATACACAAATGAGATTGAGAGCGAAAAAAAAAATTATCGAAAAAAAATCTCAGATTCTCTGACATTTTTCGTAAAGAATATAAGCATTAAAAGTTCTATCAATAAAATTATTTAAAAAAAGAAGAATTACTAAAAAAAAGATCAATATTCTTTGGATCGTGAGTTTGGACCACCGGCTGGGCGCCAGGGATGAGGGAAGATATTTTTTGTTCATGTTTTTAAAAATTTTTTGTTTATGAAAGTTATCAGATTTTTCAGATTTTTTCTATACAAAAAATTTCTTAAAACATGAATACTTTTTACAGAAAAATGATCTTCCCTCATCTATTCATGGCGCCTAACCAGGGACCGGAACAAACGACACCAAGAATATTAGTTTTTTTAATCATTCCACTTTTTTTTTCAAATAATTTATGTCTAATAACGTGTAGAGAAAATGCCTCAAATCAAACCGTGTATAAATTGGTGCACAAGAACACCTCATCGACATTCAGACAATAACATCTCCCCACAATTTCATTCATGCTAGAAATGGCGCCCAACGTTGGGTCCGATCGAACGACCCTTAGATTTAATTTATTGTTAAACGAAGAAAGTTTTACAAACAGTTTGGAATTTTTTTACAAGAAAATTATATTCTCTTATCCATGGCGCCCAACCGAATATTAATTTTTTTTAACTATTGAAGATCTATCTATCAATAAGATAGATTTTTAAATCGTTAGAGTCTATAAAAAAAATGTTACAGATTCTGAGAACTATTTTTGTCCGAAAATTGTCTGTTTGTGCAACTTTTTTCTATACCAAAAATTTCTTAAAATATGAATACTTTTTACAGCAAATGATATTGCTTCCCTCATCCATCCATGGTGACACCAAGAATATTATTTTTTTTTAATCACTCCACTTTTTTTTAATAATTTAATTGATCTTTAGATTCTTTACGAAAAATGTCACAGAATCAGAGAACTTTTTTTGTTCGAAAACTGTCATAGAATCTGTGAATACATCCATTTTTCTTATTTTCGTTCTTAATCTCATTTGTATATATTTCATTATGATTTTCTATGCATAATTTTGTTTGTTTTATTTCTAATTTCAGGTAGAGACAAGATCTCAAACCAGTATGGGTATAAATTGGAGTACAAGAAGAGCTCAACGACTTCAAGACAACACACCTCCCCCAAGTTCCATCAATGTAACAAATGGCGCCCAAGGGATCCAAACGAACGGCTCTTAGTTTAAAAATGTTTCTTAAAAAAAGTAGTATAATTATTTTTATGTAAGAAAAGTAAGTCATACTTATCAGGTAGAGAAATCATCGCACCCAAATTCCTAAAGTAGGACCCAAACGTAAAATCATTAGATTGAGAATTTTTCTATATGAAAATGTATAAGCATTTCAGAATTTTCTGTGAGAAAGGATTTTCAGAATCTGTGAACTTTTCCTTACAAAAAATGTCTGTTTGAGATTTTTTTTGTGCAAAACATGTATATTTTTTGAATTTTTGTTTAGAAAAATGTAAAAAATTCTATTGAAGGCTTCAGCAAAATTTGTAAACCCTCCAACCACAGTACTCACTTTGTCATTCCGTATGAAACGCATCGAAATATTGGTCGGGAACTACATAAAGTATTGATTAGTGATTGATTCTAAGACATTAAATGAATGTCCGTCTGTCCGTCTGCCTGTATACAAGATACAGCCCAAGAGCTATCCTTACGAAGTTTGGAACGAATATGTCTGATGGTCCCAGGCAGGTTAACTTCGTAAATAGGCAAAATATTCCCAAACTTTTTATTTCTTTTTTTTATAACCTTTATATTTTCACGCCGCATCTACAAATGGCGCCCAACGTGGGGACCGAATCCACAACTCTGAGTTAAAGAAACTTATGCGTCTCTGTTTTGATATTTTCTTAAACTTTTTATTTGGTCTCAATATTTCTTTTGTTAAATGACACCTTCGTAGCATATTATGCTTAAGTTGACGCATAACGTGGGTCTCGCACCCACGACACAGAGATTATGAACTTAAAGCTCTACCTACAGAGGTAGAAGGGCCGATTGGCGAGCCTTCTCATAATGCGTCATAAAAAGTTATCCACCAAAGTTTAGATCGAGCAGTAAAAAATTCAAAAATGTTCTCCAAAAAAATACTTCGGAATCTGATAATGATCAAAATGAATTTCCTTTTACGGGGGTAACCATTTAAAAAATAAAAATAATACTGCATCCTCAAGTCTCAATATTACAAATGGCTCCCAGCGTATGGCCCGATTCTAAATGAAAAATTTTCCATTAAAAATGTTTTAGAATTTTTTAACATTTGTACATTACGATTGCCCCAAATTTCTCAAGTTTCAATGTTACAAATGGCGCCCAACGTGGGGCCTAGATGTCTTATAACACTGTAAGTATGTGAAATTGACACACCAAAATGCCGAGAAACTTAAACTTAATTTTGGGTTGTAGAACACGGGGGCTTTCTCCGTTTTTACAGATCAGTTCAATATGAAAAATATTTTATTTTTAAGTTTGCGATTTTAAAGAGATTTGTCTATGAAAAAAAAAAAATAAAATCTGAAAATTTTTCTTTGCGAAAAATATTTAAGAATGTGAAAACTTTTTAATACGGATAATATGAAAAATATCCGAAATTCCCCAAGACACAGTGTTACTTATGACGCCCAACGTGGGGCAAAGAGGTTATGAGTTCTAGAAATTAGAAAGCTAATAATATTTGCATGATATATTTTAAAAATATTGCATTCGATCCCGTGCATCACCATTGTACCAAAATAACATAAATCTCAATCTAACAAATGGCGCCCAACTTGGGACCCGAACACAAAACCTTGTGAGTAAGAAGCTTATGATCTAACGACTGAACTAGCTGACCCTTAATCATTTGCTTGTTCCAAGAAATTTGCTATCGAAATCTTCAAGAATCTATGGAGTGTAAGATCAATAATAAAAAAGTGTCTTGAACATCACCATACTACCAAGAACTCCAATGTCTCAATATTACTAATGCCGCCCAGCGTAGGGTTAGAACCAACGATTAAAAAATTATGGGGTTAATACTCCACCGACTGATCTAGAAATTTTTTGCACAGCCTTTTCAAGAAAAGTTTTAAGAAACTGTTGCAACGGAACACAGAAGTGTTTTAAATTGTGGTTACTTTTGACTACTCGATACTACTCGATACTTTTTCAACTGAGTACTCGATACTACTCAATACTTTTTTTGAAATTGAAAAATTAAAAAATAGAGCTTTATAAATTACAATTTTTATTTTTATCAAAATTCTATTTGTGTTTCCATAACAAGGCATTCGCTTTTAAGTTTAGATAATTTTTAATCAATTTAAAAATTATTGTTCTAGAAATATTTTGAGGATGTTTATTCTGGCTCGAGGTCATTATTTTCTTTACTAATTAAAACCATGATATTCTCATAGTATAATTTTCAAGAAAATTATTTTTCTGTTTTAAATTTATTTATGTTGGTCATTTTTGCAAGACTTAATCGACACGTGTTTCGGAATTTGTCAGATTCCGTTGTCAAGATTATTTAGCAAAAATAGAAACGATTTACTACAAAGTAGCAAACGAGTCTAATGACAAATCGTTTGCTCACAAACTAAAATATTAATACATATTCGACTCTATCCACAATGAGAATTAGAAAGACGAAGAAATTGTACTATAGCAGTAAGGCAACGATTGTCAATAAGCAACAACAATATTTAAAACAGTTTTACATATGATAGTCCATTGGACTACAACAATATGTTATTTGTTGTTGTGTAAATTTAGAACAGAAAAATAATTTTCTTGAAAATAATGCTTTGAGAATTCATGGTTTTAATTAGTAAAGAAAATAATGACCTCGAGCCAGAATAAACATCCTCAAAACATAATATTTTAACGGTCGAATAAAACAATTTTTTTTTTTTAATAAAAATTAATCAGAATTATTTTTCTAGAAAACTAACAATAAGTTACATTTTATGGTTTTATTTGTTGGTTAAATTATGAATTTCAAGTAAAAAAATACAACCCTGAAAGTATTGAGTAGTTACTTTTAAGTATTGAGTACTCGAAAATATAGGCAGTATTGAGTACTCGGTACTCAAATACTCAATACTTTTACAACACTAGAACACAGCATACTCAAATTTTAATGCTGTAAAAGCTAAGACCTTAAAATATGAAGAAGCTTAGACCTTAAAATATGAAGAGATGTATGCTTTATCGGCCTTTATCTAAATCTGAGATATTTTTTACAATTTTTTCTTAGAATCTTACAATTTATATAAATGAAAAATTGTTTAGCAAATTCCTCTAAAATAAAACATTGCATATTATTTTACACTTCTGGCTTCTAGAAAACCATTCTTAATTTCGAGTTTATTTAAAATGTATACAATGGCGCCCAACGTAGGTCTCGAACCCAAGACTTAAAAAAAGGCTATAGTAATACACCACCGACCGAGCTTGACAAGCCGTTAACCTTTTGCAAAGCCTTTGCAAGAAAATCTAAGAAATTTAACAACGAAATCTTTTAGATCATACAAATTTTTCGGTATACAAAAGTAAATTGCACTTCATTGGAAGAATCTTTAAAAAAAATACGATCTCACACTACACGTAATTTGTTGCACAAGAATACAGCATACCCAAGTCTTAATGCTGAAAATGGCGCCCAACTTGGCGCTCAAAGCTAATACCTTGAGATAAAGAGACTCATGCTTTATCGGCTAATATCGGTAAAGCATGTGCTTCTTAATCTAAATCTGAGATATTTTTTACGACTTTTTTTTCCAGAATCTAAGAATTTATATAAACGAAAAATTGTTTTGAATCTGAAACTTTTCAGGTCGAAAATTATCTCAAAATTTGTGCATTTTTGTGTCCAAAAAATATTTTATGATTTATTTATTCCAAAACATTTCTCAAAATCGCAGAACTTCTCTTATCAAAAGTCTTAAAGTCTTAAAATTATTCCTCTAAAATAAAACATTTCATATCTTACACTTCTGGCTTGTAGAAAACAATTCATTCATAATTTCAAGTTTATTTTAAATATATTTATTCCTTTAGGTTAATTTTATTTGTTACAATTGAAATTTTACAAAAAAAAAAAAACTTACCTTTTACCATTACGTCGCCTCCGTTTGGTGGCATACACGGTGCCTAGTTGGCTCATTGCTAAGGCGGAGTTCGTTATGGTCGCCGTTTTGAAGGATTTTGCTTTTTCAAGCAACACACAGCAGCAACTTACGACGACAACAGCAGCAGCACCCAAGCACTTTGGCTTGTTTTTTTAGTTTTTTAAATGATTGTGTTCTTTTTATTTTGTCAGTGAATCTTCTTTTTTTTTAAGGCGTGAGATTCTGTTTTTTTTAATTTAACTCTTCACTGTTTCTTTTTGGCTTTTTTTAAAGAAATCTTCACAAAATCGTTGTTGGAAGTTTTGATTTTAATTTTATTTTTGTTTTGTTGTTTTTTTTAAGGGTTTGTTATCTTACAATTTATGTTATTTTTAACACGATTGTCATTAGTTAAGAGATTTTTTAATTAATTAAAAAATTAATAGGAAATCTGTTGATTATTTTTTTTTTTTTAATTATTGCACTTTTTTGTGTAATTCTATTTGAAGAACTTTAGAACTGTAATTGGAAAATATTTTGATTTTTAATATAAATTTTATTAAAAAGTTATTATTTTAATTTTGTGCAAAAGCCGCTAGAAAGTCTGAATTCGAAATATTTGATAACAAAAATTCTCTAAGGCATCTGTTCTGTCTTTTACAACTTTTCAATTCACATGAAAATTTCCGAATCACATGAAATCAAGTTTAGTATTTTGTTGATCACGTTTTCATTCAAAGTTGAAACCGAGTAATTAAAATTTTAAAAATTATAAGGAAAAAAAGTGCATTCGTTTTACTTTCACCAAATTTTATTTAACCAAAACGAGAAAGAAATTCGGATGTGAAATCTAGAACACCAAAAAATTCCGAAATTTTCATTTTCACATTTTTTATGTGAATTACTTTTTTTGGAACAGCGGCCTAAATCGAAATAAAAATTTAGAAGTAGCACTTAGGAACATATTTTTTTAGCCCCCTTGGTTCGAGTGCTGGACTTTGAACTACAATCGCGGTATTAACAAAAAAATAGTGAAATTACAAAATGTCAATTTGCAGTTTTATTGAATTTCTCCATAGGAATAATTTTTGTCTTTAGTAATTTTTTAATATCCTTCATTGTTTCCAAGATAAGCTTCAAATGCAAATTTTTTGACGTTGGATCGCGATTTCGTCAAAAGCAGCTCTGGCAAAAATTCAGATTTTCATCGAAATAGTAGTGGGCACCCCGGACACGGATAAATAACCAAGAAAGATATTTGCAGTGTTCGCAACCTGAGGTTAAAGTCGATTCCGACGAATAGTGTTTGATTTTTTTAGCCTCCAAATTTGTATTCCACTAGGCCTAAAACACGGTCAAGCGGTTTTTGAGATATCGCCATTTGAATAGTGAGAGAAAAAATTTGACTGTGCCAAATCATTTGTACCATCCACATTCGACATTCGACTTGGCCGAATCTACGAATACCCTCCACAATGCCCTTTTTAAGTGATAGAAAATTTTCTAAAAAAAATAACATTTATGATTACTAGGGATGAGATTTCCATGCAAATGCATGTTTTTTGTCGATAGTCTAAAAACGATGTCGATCAATTATCTTTCCGAATCAAGAAATTTGCGTTAAAATGGCATCGATTTGTTTTTGCATATTTTTGCATATTTTGGTGAAAATGCATATTTTTGCATATTTTGGTTTTAAATGCATATTTTGTGCATATTTCCAACTTTTAAGTGCATATTTTTGCATATTTTACCATTAATTAGCAAAAACACAAATTGAAATTTATTTGTTTTAAAAACTACTTATTTAAAATTTTAAAAATTTATTTTGGAAATAAGAAAAATAATTTTTTTTCTTTAAATTTTTTTTTATAGATTGTCTTAAGTTCTTAAAAAAATTTTGCTTATATAAAGTTTTAAATGTTACTATTTAAACCCTGCGTTAAATTTTGCTTTTTAAGAAGTTTTTTGTATGAAAACAAGATTTTTACTGTACGCATTTTATTTTTTAGTGCATATTTGTAGGTTTTTTAGTGCATATTTTGAGTTTTTTAGCGCATATTTTAAGCGCATATTTTAAATTTTTTAGTGCATGAAAATCTCATCCCTAATGATTAGCCATGTAAAAATCAATTTGATCTTATCAGATCTGCTTTGATCAGATAATATATAATTGCATCTGATTGTATATAATTGTATCTAATCAGATATAATAAAATGTGAAATTTGTGTCAATGTTGACCAAATTCGAGATATAATTAGATCTCGATTTTGGTCATTTCAGATATAATTATATCTAATTAGACATGATCACATATGAATAGATATAAACAGATAAAATAAGATCTTATCCATTTTTACACGGGTAGAAACATTTTGTTTTCTGTAAAAAAACTTTTTTTTAGTAATTTTTGAAAAAAAAAATAATTTAATTTACAAAATTTTTTTTTGAGTGTAAAATTTTTTTGAGTGTAAATTTTTTTTGAGTGTATTTTTTTTTTGTTTTAGTGTAAAAATATTTTTGAGTGACAAAAATACGCTGAAAAATATTTTTGTGACTTAACAATGTTTTTAAAACATCTTTAACGGAACACATTAATTTAAGGTGACACTAATCTGAAAAGTTAGCGTGTTTTTTATTACGTAAATTCACCAAACCCTTGGCGAAATTCGGTCTTTTGCTCATAACTTATGAACCACTGAACCGATTTCGCTGGGTTGCAATACGAACCTGACCAGGTAAATGCTCAACATATATGCCAAACTTCAGGAGCCTCCGTAAAGTCTTTCAAAAGTAAGCGTGTTTTCAACAGACAAACAGAAGGACATCGCTAGATCATCTTAAAATCGATAGAGGAATATGAATATATATATATACTTTATGGGGTCCCCTTGACCAATATTTCGAGGTGTTACAAACGGAATGACAAAGTTATATATACCCTCTATCACTAGAGTGGAGGGTATAAAACAAAAATGTTTTCGAGATATCGCTATTTGAAATTTGCAAAAAAATGGCGGTTTTTTCCTACGTTCTAGAAATTGAAAAAAAATCTCAAAATTTCTTATCCTTGATCATTTCAAAGAGCTTGACACAATCTTTCATTCAAAATTAATTTGAGCCAAATCCGATTATTTTGACCCGTGGCGTCCTTCGATCAAATTTTTGCTTTTTTTACAAAATTTTCACCAAAAACTCTATACTTTGATCATAAGGCGCCATGGATTAAGATGGTCTGATTTGGCTCAAATTAAGTTTAAATGAAAGCTTGTCTCCAGCTCTATAAAATAGGTAACGGAAAAAAAAATTTAAGATTTTTTTTAAAAAACTTCATGAATGTAAGAAAAAACCGTCTTTTTGTGAAATTTTTTGACAAATTTCAAATGGCGATTACTCGATAACTCAAAAACTGTTCGGCCGATTTAAGATATTTTTTTATACTTGACAAAATTAATAAAAATAATGTATCGCGAGATATCCTTCTTTTCAGCATGCCAAAATTAATAAAAATAATGTATCGCGAGATATCCTTTTTTTAATTTTCAAAAATCTAAAATTTTGCTTGAAATTTTCCAAAAATTATAATCTTTGATTGAAGGGAGCCACAGGTTAAGATGATCGGATATAGCTCAAATTAATTTTGAATGAAATATTGTGTCAAGCTCTTTAAAAGGGTCAAGGGTAAGAAATTTTGAGATTTTTTTAAAAAAAATTCTTGAACGTACTAAAAAAACCGCCATTTTTTGCAAATTTCAAATAGCGATATCTCTAAACCCGTTCGACCGATTTTAAAAATTTATTGATATTCGTGTTCAGCGCATAAAAATTAATAAATATGATGTGTCACAAGACACAATTTTTTTCTTTATTTTATCTAAAAATTTTCCAAAATCCAAAACTTTGATCGCCGGGCACCATGGGTTACAAAGCATTTCATTAATCATTCCAAATTTTAAAGAAAGCAGACCTGTTCCGCATGTAGTCCCCATACAAAAGCCTGTCCGAATCTGATTGGACCATTTTTGGACTCAGTTTTTTTTTAATTTTTTTTTGGAAAATTTTAAACAGCGAAATCTCGAAAACCGTTCGACCGATTTAAATTTTGTTTTTTTAATTTCTTGAACTTAGGAAAAACTCGCCGTGTTTTTGCGATCGATTTTTAACATTTTTTTTATATTCTTGTTAAGGGCATCGAAATTTAAAAATATGATGTCTCGCAAGACACATTTTTAAGAATCTTCAAACCAGAACTTTGATTGCTGGGCGCCACGGGTTAATTTAAGCCAATTGGCTTCAAATTTATGCTAAATTTATTTTAGGCCTAGGATAATAATAGTTTGCTCTGGCATTCAAAAATCGAAAAAAAAAATAATTTTTTGTTATACAAAAAATTCTTGTCTACACTGAAAAAAAAATACATAACTAAAATTTAGGAAAACATGTCTTTGAAAATTGTTCATGAAATTTCGT
The DNA here is from genome assembly GCA_963921195.1 of Pegoplata infirma. Taxonomy (NCBI): domain Eukaryota; kingdom Metazoa; phylum Arthropoda; class Insecta; order Diptera; family Anthomyiidae; genus Pegoplata; species Pegoplata infirma. Next base: position 23,757,425 of record OY992536.1, on the reverse strand, counting down.
AACATTTAGTTAAATTTACCTAAAAAATGGGAAATTTTCCTAAATATGAGGAAAAAATTTAAGGTCATAGTTCATAGTTTTCCTTAAATCGACTTTTTAAATATAAGGTAAAAAATTCTCACTGCCAGAGAAATTTTCCCAAATCTGGGAAACATACATATATATATTTTTAAGATACATTTCTTAAATATATGTTCACACAAAATTTAGTTCGACTTTAGTTAAAATTTACTACAAATAACTTCACCGAATTTCACTTCTTAGAATTGAGGAAGCGGACTTCTTAGAATTTAGTTAAAAACATCTAAGGATTTAGTTAAAACTTCTTAGAATTTAGTTAAAAACTCATATTTATAAAAATTTTAGATCAAAATCTATGGCGATCCTTAACGATCCATCGGGTTCGAACCCAATAGGGTCTGGACCCATTTAGGTAAAAACTCTTACAATTTAGTTAAAAACTCAAATTTATCTTCATTTTATTTGGTTAAAAACTTCTTAGAATTAAGTAAAAACTTCTTAGAATTTAGTTCAAAACTCATATGCATTTTTTTTTCGAATTTTGTTAAAAAATTTGTTAAAAACTTCTTAAAATTTTGTTAAAACTTCTCAGAATTTTTCTATTTTTTAGTTAAAATTTTTTTCCGTATTTTTAAGAAAAATATGAACTAAAACGAATGAAAAAAACTTTTGAAGCCATATCATTTCCTCTTTTTCTCAAAATTTAGTTAGTTTTCCCAGTTTTAAGTTCACTTTTTTTTTGAGTGTAGAACACATACTTGTATAAAAACTGTTTTCAGAGTACTTTTTGAAATAACTGTATTTTTGATCCGAACACTTAAGTTGAATTTAAATGATTTTTCAAACTTTTAAGATCCCATATCTCGAAAATTAGAATAGCAAGAAGTCTTAAAATTTTGCACCAACTTTTTTTTTTTTGCACATTTAAGCTCTAATACTAATTTTAGTCAAATTCATACGAGAAGAGATCTAAGAAAATACATTTTTGGTTGGTTTGACATAAGGGCCATCTTAATTTATGGCGGGGCCCCTACACTCAAAATAATAACTCTGTTAAATTACAGAAAAACTCTGCTAATTTAACAGAGTACACCATACTTTTCCAGCTAACAACATTTCTTGGTAATTTTACTAAAAAACTCTGTAAAATTATTTTGACAGAAAAAAACTGTTAATTTACAGAGTTTATAGTAAAATATTGGTTAAATATGAAAGCTTTTTTACAGAGAAAACTCTGTAATTTTACTATAAAACTCTGTAAAATTATTTGGACAAAAAAACTGTTAATTTACAGAGTTTCTAGTAAAATATTGGTTAAATAGACCACCATTTAGCAAAGAAAACTATGTAAATTTACATATATTTGTATAATACATTTGATGCAAAAAAAAAATACAGAAAAAACTCTGTAAATAAACAGAGTTTAGTTAAATGCATGTTATTTTGTAAAATTTTTATAAGATTCCTGAAAAAAAAAAATGTTATAGCTTTTTTTGCTACTTTTTCAAATTCTTCTCAAAAAAAAAAATACAGATAAAATTTTGATGTTTGGTAACAAAAACAAAAACTACTCAAAACTGAAAACTTTTTTGTTTATAGAAAAACACGAAGTATTTTGCTTAAATCTGTATTTTAGCAGAAAACTTTGTTAAATATCTGTAAAATTAAGATTACAAAGTAAAAAGTAATATAACAGAGGAAACTTTGTTTTTTTGTCACAACAAAATACAAAGAATTTTCTTTAAATCTGTATTTTGATAGAAAACTCTGTCAAATATCTGTTGAATTGAGATTACAGCCATTTTATAGAGTAATTTACAGAGTTATTAATTTGAGTGTAGGCACAAAAGAATTTGGGGACCCGCTGGAAAGTAAAAAGTAGCATGGCAAAACAAAAAGAAAAACAAGTGAGAGTGTTACATTCGGCTGTGCCGAATCTTTTATACCCTCCAAAATGTGTTTTAAAAAAATCCAGGGGCGTCTTTTTTTTGGGGGGGGGGGGGTTAGTGGGAGACGTTAGGGAGCACCTTCCCCTTCATATGAGATAAGAATGTTGCATTTACTTAGCAAAAGTACAAAAACACCCTGCAAAAAATGTGGTTTTTCATAGGTTGGTTTAGTTCCCCAAGGGGAAACTTTTTCCCCTTGGTCCGATTTTGCCCATTTCGGAACTTAACCTGCCTAGGAATATAAGACATATTCGTGCCAAACTTCGGAAGTCTAGCTCTTTTATTTTGGACTGTATCGTGTCTTCTACAGACGGACAGACGGACGGACGGACATCGCTAGAATGTCTTAGAATCGATCACTGATCAATAAAATATATACTTTATGGGGTCCTAGACCGATATTTCGATGCGTTACACACGGAATGACAAAGTGAGTATACCCTCATACTGTGGTTGGAGGGTATAATAAACTAAAAAATATTTTGATTAGGGATATTCTAGCTCGATTTTATTTTTCTTTACTAATTTATTCCATGTTATTCGTGTAGAACAATTTGGTTTTAATGAGATCTTTTCTATCACAGAATCTGAGAATTTTCGAGTACGAAGAATGTCCCAGATCCAAGAGTTTTTATACGAAAAACGGCTCAGAATCTGAGACTTTTTCTATAAGAAAAATGTCTCATAATCTGAAACTTTTTCTATAAAAAAAATTCTCTAAATCTGAGACTTTTTCTATAAGAAAAATGTATCAGAATCTGAGACTTTTTCTTTAAGAAAAATGTCTCAGAATCTGAGACTTTCAATAAGAAAAATGTCTCAGAATCTGTCACTTTTTCTCTACGAAAAATGTCGCAGAATCTGAGACTTTTTCTATACGAAAAATGTCTTAGAATCTGAGACTTTCTCGCCACGAAAAATGTTTCTGAATATGAGAATTTTTCTATACGAAAAATGTCTCAGAATCTGGGACATTTTATTTTTTCTATACGAAAAATGTCTTAGAATCTGAGACTTTCTCGCCACGAAAAATGTTTCTGAATATGAGAATTTTTCTATACGAAAAATGTCTCAGAATCTGGGACATTTTATTTTGGAAAAACTTCAATAAAGTTTAGACTTTTAAAATCACAGAATCTGAAACTTTTTCTGTACGAAAGAGATTTCACAATCTGAAAATTTTTATTTTAAAAGGGGTTACCTTCCAGGCTAATTGTGGTCAGCTATTTGTTTTCAAATGTAGGACAAATTTCTATGAATTTAAGATTTTTGATGTAGGTCAAGTTTCTACTATTGAAAAAGTCTCAGATATTTACGAAAAATCTGTTAGATTCTGAGAATTTTTCTGTAAGAAAATTTTAAATTTCTTTAAAAACAACTTTAAAAATTGACATTTCGGGTCCCCTTAGGCCGGGGGCCCTGGACACGTAACCACGGTACGCTAATGGTTGAAACGATACTGTTTGACATGATTTTACTCGTATTTAATATGCATGACGGACAAATTATGGGTATTCACTTGTTAACATTTAAATAGCGACGGTAGTTCAAAATAAATTTTTAAAAATGAAAATTTACAAAATTTTTAAAATCTTCGATACACCAAGAGAAAAATTTTAGTTGCATGTATAGAAATAATCGTTAAAAATTTAGTGTTCAAAAATTTTTATAAAAAAAAAAATTAAAAACAAAAAATTATCCGTCGGAAAATTTAAAACAAATAAAATAAATTGCAATAATGTGTTAATCGTTATAATATTTTTTTTAATTGTTTATTTGTTTAATATGTTTTTATTTTAATTATTTATAGGTACATATTTAAAATAATTGCGTGTTCAAAAGTAACAGCAACACATTTGGGGAAAAACAAATTGGAAATCATTTTCGCTTTAAAAAAAAAAAGTAAAGTTTTTTGAACACGCACAAATTAGCAGGGTAGACAATTTTTTTGTATAAAATTTTCAAATTTATACAAATAAATAAATAAAATTGAAAAATTCACGTTTTTCAAGGAATTGTGTTAAAAAAAAAAGTTTTGAGTTTTTTTTTTTAATAAAATAAATAAATTTATTATTTGTCACTTTTTAATCATATGATGGAATAATTCGATGGCATGTAATTTAATTAGTTTTTTTTTCTAAAACTTTTTTGGAAAATATTTTATTTTTTTGTTTAATTTCAAAGAATTTTTAATTTTTTTATCACTCACACTTTATTTTTTTAACTTTTGGAATCGGTAACGGAAGTAAGTAATTAAATTTGAATAACGGTTATTGTTGTGTAGTTTTGCCAAAAACCGTTAACGTTTATACTTTTTTTAACATTTTAAAATTTTTGTTTTTTTTTTTTCTTAAGCCGTCGGTATTTTTTTTATTTTAAAACCGTTTGTTTGATATTTCACCGTTATCGTTTTGTTTTTTTTTTTACACGTTAGAGATATTTTTTTTATATTTTCTTTCTTAAACCGTTTACGTTTTTATTATCGTTTTAACGCAAAATCGTGTTGTGGTTTATTTTTTTTATATTACAACAATAACAACATTTGCTGTTTAACAATTTGCATGAAAGAAAAACGAAACGATATAAAACCAACACGCGTTAGTTCAATTATTTTAACAAACACGCGATCTCTTTGAGAATCCAACAAGAACTGAAGTTGGGAAAAACCAGTCCTGCTTGTTGGCCAAAAGCTATAAAAAACACAAAAAAAAAAAACAACTCACACAAATAGCCCGAAAACACATAACAACAATAGCAACAACAACTATATGAACAGCAACAACAACAAATGAATTAAACCCAAAAAAAAAACACTCAAAATCGTATAAAACTCGTTAAGTTCTAATGCAGTTAATATACACAAACAACCAAACTCTCAATACTAACCGAATGATTTAACACTCATTTAAAGTAGTCCTGGTTACTTAAACTCTTTTTAATAACAATTATATCAGAGAGAGACTTAAAACTCTCTTGTTTTGTAAATTGAAAACAAAACAAAAAACTTAAATCAACCCCGTTTTATAAAAATCCCAATAAGAAAAACAGAGATCTTAATATTTTGTAATTATCTTCTATCTCTTTTCTTCTTATCGAAAGCCCCGTTTCAATTCCTTTTTGTTTCTTTATACTCACTGGAATTCGTGGTAACGCTCTTTGTTTGTTACACTCTTTCTTTCCGTTATTCACTCATTTTGTTTTTCCCATTGTTCAAGTGTGAAATGGGCGTGTAGTTTATTTTACAAAAACATTAAAGAAAATGTTTTGTTTATTTGTTTCAATGTAAATAGTGTTGCTGACATGGTGTTTTTACGCATTTTCAGCGTTTTTTAATAGCTATATCTGACAAAAGTGCTTAAATAGTGGTCATACCGTTCAAAAAATTGTATATGCCTGTAGCAAAATCGCCCAAAGAAAAATTGTTTAATACAGAAACAAACAGAAATGGCATACGCCGATAAAAACACTGAAAAATTGTTTAATTTTCTTTTTTTAAATGTTTGGACGAAATTTTTAACAAATATTAACACAGTGCTACAAAAGTAAGAAAAAATATATATGCAGAGCTTCCCATATGAAAATTCGCGTTGGTTGGAGTCCAGGAATGCCAAACGGGAAATCCCGTTCCCGAAAATCCTGGGATTTTCGGCATTTATAAAATCCCGGCTGCCGGGATTTTTATAAAAAAAAATCCCAAAAATCCCGAAGTTTATAACATTGAATTTTTTAACTAAAATAAAGTTTAAACATTTTCCTAACGATTTTGCAAAGTGGTCTTTATAGCAAAAATAAAAAATACAATTGATAAGCGTAAAAGTCTAATGAAATCTGCAGAATGACAAAATAAAAATGTTTGTAGAACATTTAACCCCAATTCAATGCAGCCTTATAAAACGACAAGAAAAGTTTGTAACTTTTTTTTGCTATCTCCTATTTGACAACAATTCCTTGTAATTTTACAAGCTTTTTCGCAATAATTTTGTAATTTTACAATTTGTTTACCAATAAAATTGTAAATTTACAAATTTTTTGACGCGATACAATTTACAAGGCGGTTTCGTGTTTTTACTATATTTTTTGCTACCTACTATTTTTTAAAAAATTACGAGCCTTTTCGTAATTTTACAAGATTTTTACCAACAAAATTGTAAAATTTTCAACTTTTTTGTTGATTTTTTTTTTTTTTTTTGTAAAAAAAAATTAAAATTGGTAAAATTCCAAAAAAAAAATTGTGAAATTAAAAAAATGTAAATTTCGATCGAAAATTGTTTGTTAAAAAAGAAGGAAAGCTGTGAAATATTGGTAAAATTACGAGACTTTTTCTAGTAATTTGGCAATGTTTTTTTTTTTTGTGTGTATGGGGATATTTTAAAAATAGAACAAATATGACCCCCGCAATAAAACATACAAAAAAAAATTTTTTATAAAAAACCTTTGAAATTGGTAAAATTACAAAATAAAGTGTAAAATTAACAAAAAAAAAATTTAATTTCGACCGAAAATTTTTTGTTAAAAACAAGGAAAACTGTCAAATATTGGTAAAATAACGAGACTTTTTCTAATTATTTGGCAAGGTTTTTTTTGTGTGTATGAGGATATTTAGAAAATACACAGAAAAAAATAAAAAAAATATTTGAGTAAATTTGTAATACTATTGGGTAATTCCATTTTAAATCAACGAAAAAAAATGCCATTTTCGACCTTACCCTCTTTGAATTGTACAAAAATTAGCATGAATGTTCTACATTACTGAACTAATATAAATTCAAAAATTTTGGGAGTCTAGCTTTTGTGGTTCCCAAAATATGGCTCTTCGAAAAGTAGAAAATTCATCAAAAACACACATAAGTGGTCTCCTCTTATTGCTTATATCTTCAAAAGTTTTAAACGTACAAGCTCGAAATTGGTCTCATTTAATAGGTATTGAAAATATCTTTAAAACTGCGTTCAGCGACTTTTTTTGCGAAAGGTCAAAGGTCACTATTACACGATTTAAAGTTTGGGAAGCTATATCTAAAAAAATTAAATTTTTAAAATTCTAAAAAATATATATGTTGATCCTGATAGTCTCCTCTGCATTTTGTGCAAAAAAATTTGAGTGAGCTCTTATTAGTTCCTGAGATATAGACAATAATGTGAAATTATTTTAAAAAAATTGTTTACTATTTTTTTTTAGTAATTTTTTTTTTTATTATTTCTTTTAACAACAAATATTTTTTTTGCAAAAATTGTAAAAAACATTTAATACGTTTTTATATTTTATATTTTCTAAGGCTTTAAACTTAAAGGAAGATGCTGATACACGGCTAGTCCGAGCCGGCTGTAACCTAAAAGTGCGAATACAATAATTTTTATTTTTTTTTTGAATATGCACTTTTAGGTTACAGCTCGCTCGGACCGGCCGTGGATAGTCCTGTTTTGCATTTCGTGATACATTTTTGGTCGAGTTATTAGCCCTGTTTTTTGCAGACCGGATTAATATTTGGATTAACTTTATTTAGTTAAAAAATGGGTCAAATCAAGTCCAGAATTTTTTTTTATAATTTTTTTCTGAAATTACATACAATTAGTAAATATAAACAGAAAAACAAATTAAGCTTTGTCCAAAATGCAAAGAATGAAAAATAAATTTAGTTAAATCCTAGGATTAACTCAAATTTATTTATACCGTTTTACATTTTGGGCAACGCTTAATTTTTTTTTTTCCTGTTTATATTAACTAATTGGATGTAAATTCAGAAAAAAAATATAAAAAAAAATTCTGGACTTGATTTGATCCATTTTTTAACTAAATAGAGTTAATCCTAATCTTAATCCGGTCTGCAAAAAACAGGGCTATTGTTTAATAAGCGTAAAATTTTATATAAAATTTAATTATATATTTTTTTTTTTTAATTTTTGTTTAATGTTTACTTTTGATATATATTAAATTTCGGTAATGTGAAAGCTTTCCCATTTAACCTGAAGTTATTTTATTGTAATGAACTTTTGCTGGTTATTGATTAAAATATTTACAAAAATTCAAATTTAAATAAAAAACCTAGTGCACGTAGGAAAACTATTCAACATTTGTTTAGTTTTTCTCATAAAGCTTTTTATTAAATCGAAAGCAGTGGTTTGAAATAAATTAAAAAAAAAATATATATATACAAAAAAAATATAAAATTTTTTCAAACAATTTCACATTTTTATCAATATCTCTGGAACTAATAAGAGCTCACTCAAAATTTTTGGCACAAAATGCAAAGAATACTATCAGGATTAGCATATATTTTTTCCAGAATTTTAAAAATTTCATTTTTTGAGATATAGCTTCCCAAACTTTAAATCATGTGACAGTAACCTTTGACCTTTCAGAAACAAAATTTAACTAAAAGCAGTTTAAAAGCTATTCTCAATACCTTTAAAATAAGACCAATTTTGACCATGTAAGTTAAAAGCTTTTTGATATATAAATTATAATGGCAGACCACTTATATGTGATGTTAATGATTTTTTCATTTTTTGACGCGCCGTATCTCAGGAACTAAAGAAGCTGGAAGCCTAAAATTTAACGTTTATCTTAGTTAAGTAAGGTGCAAAAAGACAACTAAGTTTCATAAGATTCAAAGGTGGTCGGGAAAATCCATTCGTTGGTTATAAAAATGTTAGCCCTATTGAGTAAAAATTTACTCAATTTTGCACCAGTAAACGATTTAATATATATACACTCAAAATATTTTGTAGGCAAAAACAAAAGAAAAACACACTTAAAACCAGTGAATAAACAATTGAAAAACATCCCAGTAATTATTCATTTGTTTTAAAAACATCAACATTTATTTTTTACTGTTGGCAAAATTTTCTAAAATAAATAACACTAAACATTAAAAAATTACGGTTTTTTCATTCTTTTTTACCAACAAATTCGAAAAAAATAACCTACGAAAACATTAAAAATTAATGATAGTTTTGTTATTTTTACCAACAAATTCCAAAAAAATAACCTACCAAAACATTAAAAATTAATGATTTCGTAGGTTATTTTATACAATTTTCTATTGAAATATTTTTTTAAAATTTTTTAATAAAATTTTGGGGAATCGATCCCGCAATCAACTACATTCTGGCCAGACACTCTACCCATCGTGCCAAAGCCACTTGATACAAATATGTTTTTATATTTCTATAAATAATTTTTTGATTTTTTTTTCTACAAACAAATAACTGACTTGTGTAGGTAAAAACTAATGATATATCATTAAAAAATACCAACAATTTAAAAAAAAATTACTTACACAAATCATTAAAAATTTAAAGAATAATCAGTAGTTTTTACTAACAGAATAAAAATAAATGACTTTATAAATTAAATGTTAGTGAAAGTCTTTATTTTTTAGTGTGTTATTTTTGAAACAAAGGACTGATGTAGTCATTAATAAAAACTGAACATCAAACAAATGTTTTTTCTTTTAAAAACGACTAAACGGAAAACTTTTTAAATAAACTACAAACAGTTAATGACATAATTTTTTGAGTGTATATGTTCCCGTCTTTCCTATAAGGAGCATAGGGCCTCAACAAAATCTTTCCATTTAGATCTGTCCATTGCAATATTTTTAACTTCATTCCAGCTAGTTTGCATGTTTGTAGCTTCGATTTCAATTTGTCGTCGCCATGTATGTGCTGGTCGACCTCTTCTGCGGCTACCTTGAGGGTTCCACTCGATAGCGGTTCTGGCAATATCTGTGATGGGCTTTCGTACGGTGTGACCTATCCAGTTCCATTTTCTTCTTTGGATTTCTGTAGTTATGGGGAACTGATTCGTTTGATGCCATAGTCTGTTGTTTGATATAGTCCGTGGCCAAAAGACTCGAAGAATTTTTCATTTGTTTATAAAAACCTGCAGGGCATGTATACACTCAGAAAATTATGTAAGTTACTACATGTTAGTTGTTTGTATATTTTACAGTAGTTAGATGTTTTCAACTACAAAGTCAGTTATTTTTGTATGAAAAATATCAAACAACTATTTCTGTTAGTTATTTAAAGTCGTTTTTTTTGAATAGCTAACAAAAAGTACTGTAATGTAGTAACAGTTATTAAAAGTAGTTAATTTTATTTTATTATCTCTGAAAAATTTTCAAAGTTTTTTCCAAAAAATTTTATTTTTAATTAAATTTTTTTTATTTTTCACAACTTTTAAAAAAAAAAAAAAACTTGGAAAAAATTTGGTCTTCAATTTATTTTCTGAAAATTTTTTTGTTTATTTTATTTTTACTACATATTAGTTGTTTTGACTACAAATGTTAGTAATTTTTACTACATAAGTCAGTTGTTTTTGTCAGTTAAAATAACTAACATTGTTAGTTGATTTAACTGAAAAAGTACTTGACCCCAAAATAACTTACAAAGTAGTTATTTTAACTGACATTTTCAGTTGATTTTACTAACATAATTTTTTGAGTGTATCACGAGAGGCTGCATTTCACGTCTCGCAGCCGTATAGTAAAACAGATCGGACGTTGGAGTTAAAGATATTTACTTTCACACGGCTAGAGAGAGTTGGGGAGTTCCATATCTTATTAAGTTGGTCATAGGCTTGGGTCGCTGTTTTTATTCGATTGGCAATATCTGCACTCGAGCCGCCGGATGTTGTGATGATAGCTCCAAGTAGCAAAATGAGTTAACATCCTCAAGGGTCACATTATCGATTATAAAGGCGTTTGTGTTTTCTGTGTTTATTCGCATCACTTTAGTTTTGCTAATATTAATTTTGAGACCAGCGTTCTACGCAAATTCTGTAAGACGTTGTAATTGCATGTTCATGTCGGAGTATCGGTGAGAGAGAAGACAGATATCATCAGCATACTCAAGATCGTTAGTCGGTTGAAAAGTCCCCAACCAATACCTCTATTACCCGACATAGCATGGGCCATAACAATGTCCAACACAATATTAAATAACAGTGGTAACATCACGCAACCTTGTCTTACTCCTGTACCAACATTAATTTTTCTGCTCAGTTTGCCTTCGTTCTGAATACGACAACTAGCATTATCATACATGCTCTTTATGAGCTGAATTAGTTTGTGAGGGACACCTTTACATTGAAGGGCTTTCCAAATGACGCTGTGGTTGAGAGTAGCGAATGCTTTTTCGAAGTCGATGAATATTAGATATAGAGGAGACCGCCGTTCGACCGACTGTTCCACTATTATCCTGAGTGTATTGACATGGTCAATACATGATTTGTCTGGACAAAAACCAGCTTGTTCACTTCTAAGTTGAGGTGTTATATGAAGCATCAGTGAGCCTTTTTGTTATTATATGGGTGATTATTTTGTTCACCATGCTGAGCAGCGTGATACCTCGCCAGTTGTTTCGGCTAGTTAAGTCACCTTTTTTTGGTAATTTTACTATAATGCCTTCTTTGAGCTCTTCAGGTACGCTTTCATTTATCCAGATATCTTCTATTAAAGGGTAAAAGATTTGTGCACTGGTTCCAGGATCGATTTTGAGAAATTCTGAAGATATGTTATCGTTTCCTGGGCTTTTGTTGTTCTTGAGCGTCTTAATGGCAGATATAATATCAGATAACGTTGGGGTGGTGGTGGGAATATTTTGTATATGTTCATGAGGGGTGCAGTTACATATATTCGTAGACTCATCATAGTTTGGCCTCGGGGAGAGCATTGAGGAATAATAGTCGGCCCAAAGGTCACGTTGTTCGTCTTTAGACGTTATGAGTATGCCTTCATCATTTTTGAGTGGCTTTCCAGTTACGTTGGATTTGTTACGTTGGATTTGTTCACTTCGGTTAGTTTCGGCTGCTGTCTGAGCTTCTTTGGCTATGTTGTTTACCCACGTGCGTTTATCTTTGCGTGCACTGCGTTTTACCAGCCGATCTACTGTTGTGTGTTGTGATCGAATATTCGCTTTTACATTTCGTGTTTTGGCAGAGTTGAGAGCAGCTTTCAGCTATTTTCTCTCTGCTATTAATGCCCACGTATCGTCCGATATCCACTGTTTACGTTTTGGATTTTTGGAGCCAATATGTGCCTTAGAAGCATCAGTAATTATACGTTTAGTGGTCTGCCAATTTTTTTGTTGTTCATATGACGTTGACGATAGGGATTGTTGTATAGCATTAGTATAGTTTGAGGCTACTGTAGGATTTCTAAGTCTGCTTATGTCGAAGTTTTTTTTGTGTTGCTTGGAAATTCTTGTTGACTGCTGCTAATTTGATACAAATACTTGCCACAAGTAGATGGTGGTCCCTTGCGATGTCAGCACCTCTTTTGCATCTTACGTCCAAAAGGGACCCACGCCATTTTCGACTGATTGTGATATGGTCAATCTGGTTCTCAGTTACGTGATCTGGTGATACCCATGTCACCTTGTGGGAGGGTTTAAGGATCCGCCACTAACTAGGTTGTTTACTGCACACATGTTTACAAAAAAAAGCTCGCCGTTCTCTGTTCTTCTTCCCAATGCTTGAGTTCCCATTATGTGCTCCAAGCTACCGTTGTCAGGGCCTATTTGAGCATTGAAATCACCCATAACTAAAAGATTTAATAGTATTGAGTAAATTTTTAATAAAAATTTATTAAATATTTGAAAAAAAATTTGAGTAAATTTTTAATTGGCACAATTAAAAATTTACTCAAAATTTATCTATTTTTTTTTTTAAGTTTAAAAAAGTTTTAAATTTTTTTACAAAAACAAAAAACTCTTTTTTTCAAACTTTACCAAACATATTTATGTCTCAAAAACATAGAAAAATTTTATAAAGACGATTACAAACTTTCATATACATACACAAAAAACTATAAACTAAACGAGAATTCAAAAAACTATGAGAATTAAAAAAAAAAATTAAAAAAACTATTAAATTTTTTTAAATTATTTACTTAAATTGTTTTTAAAATTTTTAAGTAAATTTTTAATTGCGTCAATTAAAAAATTACTCAATTTTTGTTTTAAATTTACACAAGTGATTACTCAAATTTGTTTCCTCCATATTTTTTTCTGTGTAATGGTGAACACCCTGATGAAAACCTCACGGCACGTCCCTGGTTTTCGGGAAGTCTGCTCTCCTAACTTTGCATATCCATTTATGTCCAAAATCGTAAACTTTGTAAAAAATATTGACTTTTGACCCGCGTCGTGTTCCAATCTGACTCCAAAATTTTTTTTTACCAGCTTTATCTTTCTTTTAACAATTCATGAAAAATATTTGCAATACCGTTCGCCTACACAGAAAAAAATAAAAAAATATTTGAGTACACTTTTAATTCTATTGAGTGAAAAATTTTGCATCAGTAAACGATTTAATAGTATTGAGAAAATTTTTAATAAAAATTTATTAAATGTTTGAAAAAAAATTTGAGTAAATTTTTAATTGACACAATTAATAATTTTTAATTGACATAATTAAAAATTTACTCAAAATTTATATATTTATTTTTTTTTTAAGTTTAAAAAAGTTTTAAATTTTGTTACAAAAAAAAAACAAAAACCTCTTTTTTCAAACTTTACCAAACATATTTATGTCTCAAAAACATAGAAAAACTTTATAAAGACGATTAAAAACTTTCATATACATACACAAAGAACTATAAACTAAACGAGAATTCAAAAAACTATGAGAGTTTAAAAAAAATTAAAAAAACTATAAAATTTTTATTAAATTATTTACTTAAATTGTTTTTAAAATTTTTAAGTAAATTTTTAATTGCTTCAATTAAAAAATTACTCAATTTTTGTTTTTAAATTTAAACAAGTGATTACTCAAATTTGTTTCCTTCATATTTTTTTCTGTGTGGTTATAGCTAGAGTTTTTCTAAGACAGCTTTTTTTGGTATTTTTCTACACAGTCGTCGTGAATGGGTTAAACGTTTTGATTGTTAATTTTTTTTTTCTGGCGCTTTTAGTGTTTAGCGTTTATTTAAAAACAGTTGCCATCACTGCATATAAACCATTTTTCATTTCCCCTATTTCCTGTTTCTCTTACTCATGTTTCCACCCCCTCAACTAAAATAAAATTTTCTTTTAAATCCATTATATATTTCAGAAAAAATGTCTCATTTTTTTTTGAAAAGTTTTCTGTGTAATAATTTATTAATTTTATATGCATTTGTTTGATCTAATTAATTATGGTTGTTTGTGGTAATTAAAAAATGTTAGCCTAGCTTTGTTTTTGTTTTTGTAAATTTTATTCGTTTATTCAATTTTTGTTGTTTGTTGTTGTTGTTGTTTAAATATTGTTTTTTATCTGGGATTTGCATCTTTCGCGCAATAAATCACGCTTCAGTAGTTTATGTTTTTGCAGTTGTTGTTGGTTTTACTCGTCGCTAAAATTCTGCAGTTCGTCTGCAGTCTTTGTTGTTTTGTTTATTATTATTTTTATACCCTCCACTTAGTGATAGAGGGTATATATAAGTTTGTCATTCCGTTTGTAACTCATCGAAATATCGGTCTAGGACCCCATAAAGTATATATATTATTGATCAGTGATCGATTTTAAGACATTCTAGCGATGTCCGTCTGTCCGTCTGTCCGTCTGTCCGTCTGTCCGTCTGTCCGTCTGTCCGTCTGTCCGTCTGTCCGTCTGTCTGTCTGTCTGTGGAAAATGCTGTCGCGGACAAAATATTGCACAGAGATGACTGAAACTTAACATATTTATTGGAAGTTCTCCCGAGAAGTTTGGTATTGCATTTGAGCGATATCGGTTCAGCGGTTCAAAAGTTATGATCGAAAATGTAAGGACACCTCAAAAATGTTGGCACATTCAACATAACCTAAAAATACAAAATGCTTTATTTCGGCTGCTGGTTGACATATGTGAACATAATTGAACACCGAAAGGTACTTAAACAAGTACGAACACATTTTTTGACAAAAAAAAAAAATCGCGGATTTTTTTTTCCAAAATTTTTTTTCGCGGAAATTTTTTTTAAAATTTTTATTTTTTTTTAAGTTTTTTGCAATAATCTTTTCGATATTGTGGAGGGTATCAATACATTCGGCACGGCCGAATTTAACTTTTTTTCTTGTTTTTTTTGTTATTAGTGGTCGGTTGGTTAATACATAGTTGTGTTGTTGGTGTTGTTTTGTTGTTGCTGCTGCTGCCTTTTATCTTTAGGTACATTTTATAAATGCATTTATGTTTCAGCAAATGCTATGGTTAATGATTATTGCAATTATTCATTCACCTCTTTTAGTTTGTGTTTATGTCGCGCTTCTCCTCTTTGTATGTGTGTTTGTCTGTTTATCTCTCAGTAGGTGGATTTATGTTTTAATGGTGGCAAATAATGCTAGTTAAAAACTTTAAACGTCCCTTAACCTAAAGATTATAATCTATGAGTAAGTGCAGTACACAGAAATTTTGAAAATATATGGAATTGGGAAAAACATTCTAGATTTAACCAGGTTTAAAGTAATTTAAGGTCAGAATTTAACTAAAACAACCCAGCAGAAATTTTGTTGAACTGGCAGCAGCTTTTGTAAAGAAAACTCGAGTCAAGGAGCGCATCCAAACCTGTTGAATTCATGCATGATTCTCTTAGGCGATGTCAAACATTCAGGCGCGGATCCACGGGGGCGAAAAAAGGAAATTTCCCCCCCAAACGAAAAAAAAGGAAGAGTGTTAAATTCGGCAGTGCTGAATCTTTTATACCCTCCAACACGTTTAAAATTAAAAAAAAAAATCGCAGGGGCGTCTTTTTTTTTGGGGGGGGTCGGTGGAGTTGTTGGGGGACACCTGTACCCCCGCGTTATATGTTTACAAATTATTTGTTTATGATATTTACGCTTAAATAATAAATTTTTATCGTTATTTTTAATTAATTTCTATAACAATGCCCCCAAAGGGGGCGGCCTGAAAAAAATCGAATTTCCTTACCCCCTTGGTCCAAGCGCAGGTCTATGAACATAATATGGGATACAAATGTTACATTTTTTGAGCAAAAATTAAAAAAAAACTCGTAAAAATATCGTATTTTTCAGAGGTCGTTTTAGTTCTTTAAGGGGGAACTTTTTTCCCATGGTCCGATTTTGCCAATCTTCGAACTTGACCTTACCAGTAACATAAGAGATATTCTTGCACAATTTTAGGGATCTAGCTTTTTTGGTTTGGACTGCATCATTATTTCTACAGACGGACGGACGGACATCGCTAGAATGTCTTAGATTCTATAATGGATCAATATTATATATACTTTATGGGGTCCCCAACCGATATTTCGATATGTTACACACGGAATGACAAAGTGAGTATACCCCCATACTCTGGTTGGAGGGTATAAAAAAGAAAGTGAAAAGGAAAATGAAATAATCTGAGAATTTTTTCTATGAAAAACGTCTTAGAAACTTAAAATTTTTCTAAAGGAAAAAAGTCTCGTACTTATAGAATTTTCTTTATGAAAAAATTTTTGAATTTTTCTACGAAAATTTGAAAAAAAAAAATCCATATGAATAATTTGCGAACTTTTCTATGGGAAAAACCTTAAAATTTTTCTATACAAAACATCTCAGAATTTTTCTGTAGGAGAATTTTTTTATAGAAATTCTTCTATGATAAATATCTAAGAATCTTAAAATTTTTCTAAAGAAAAAATGTCTCGGAATGTTAAAATTTTTCTATATAAAGAGTCTCAGAATATTGAAGTTTTTCTTTCAAAATATATGTATGAGAATTTTTCTCTTTGTAAATTTTTGTATCGAATAATGGAAGATTATTTTTATTTTTCTTAGAATTTTTTAGAAAAAATCTAATAATTCTTTTTTGGAAAAAATTTGAGAAGAAGATGGGTAAAAGGGAAAGAAATGGAAATTATGTGAGAATTTTTCTCTTTGAACAATGTCGAAGAAGCTCAAAATTTTTCTATTGGAAAAATGATTTTGAATCTTTGAATTTTTTATATGAAAAAAGTCTCGGAATCCAGCGTTGCCAGGTACTTTTTTCCGTTGTCCCCAAAAGTATTACAAAATATCCCCAAAAATCCCCAAACAATAAAAAAATCGTTTATTTAATTACACAAAAAATTTTTTCTTAAATTAAAAAAAAAAAATAGTGGTAATTTTAAAATTTTATTTCGTAGATCTAGCAATTAAAAAATACCCAAAAATCCCCAAACGCGTAAATAAACGGTGTTTGGCAATTTTAATATAAATTTTACAGCCGAAAAATGCAAGTTTTGCTGAATGAGCTTCGTAATCTCGTAGTAAAGAGTGGTTATCACTAAAGCTATTTCTAAAAATCGTTGATTTTATTTAATTTAGCTTGTTGTATTATATAGATTTAATTTCGAATATCCCCAAAAAATCCCCAAAATAATTTTGGAAATCCCCATAAAAATCCCAAATCCCCAAATGAGATTTGTTGTCCTTTTTTCTAGCATGAAATCCCCAACTTTGGGATAAATCCCCAAGTCTGGCAGCCCTGTCGAAATCTTTAAATTTTTCTATAGGAAAACTAAACTAAAAAATACCCAAAAATCCACAAACGCGTAAATAAACGGTGTTTGGCAATTTTAATATACATTTTACAGCCGAAAAATGCAAGTTTTGCTGAATGAGCTTCGTAATCTCGTAGTAAAGAGTGGTTATCACTAAAGCTATTTCTAAAAATCGTTGATTTTATTTAATTTAGCTTGTTGTATTATATAGATTTAATTTCGAATATCCCCAAAAAATCCCCAAAATAATTTTGGAAATCCCCATAAAAATCCCAAATCCCCAAATGAGATTTGTTGTCCTTTTTTCTAGCATGAAATCCCCAACTTTGGGATAAATCCCCAAGTCTGGCAGCCCTGTCGAAATCTTTAAATTTTTCTATAGGAAAACTAAACTAAAAAATACCCAAAAATCCACAAACGCGTAAATAAACGGTGTTTGGCAATTTTAATATACATTTTACAGCCGAAAAATGCAAGTTTTGCTGAATGAGCTTCGTAATCTCGTAGTAAAGAGTGGTTATCACTAAAGCTATTTCTAAAAATCGTTGATTTTATTTAATTTAGCTTGTTGTATTATATAGATTTAATTTCGAATATCCCCAAAAAATCCCCAAAATAATTTTGGAAATCCCCATAAAAATCCCAAATCCCCAAATGAGATTTGTTGTCCTTTTTTCTAGCATGAAATCCCCAACTTTGGGATAAATCCCCAAGTCTGGCAGCCCTGTCGAAATCTTTAAATTTTTCTATAGGAAAACTAAGAAAATTTTCTTCAGGGAAAATTTGAGAATTTTTCTAAAAAAAAGATTTATTATAATCTGGGACTTTTTCTATAAAAAAATACACAGAATATGCGAATTCTTTTATTGGAAAAATATTTTGGAATCTCTGATTTTTTCAATTTAAAAAATGTCTCTGAATACAAGACTTTTTTTTAAAGAAAAACGTCGCAGATTCGGAGGTAATGTCTTAGAATCTGTGATTATTTCTGTTTAAAAGATGTCTCAGAATCGAAGACTTTTAAATCGCAAAAGCTGGACCTTTTCTGTAGGAAAAAATTCCAGTATAAATGTCTCAGAATTTCTCAGTTTTTATTAAGAAAAAATATTTTTTATAGAAAAAATGCCTTAGACTACTAAGACCTTAGGGAAAAGTATCCCGGAATCTGAGAAAATTTCTTAGATTGTGAAATTTTTTTTATTTGAAAAATGTTTCAGAATCTAAGACTTTTTCTGTAGGAAAATGTCTGAGACTCAGAATCTGACACTTTTTCTATAGGAAAAAATCTAAGAATCTTAGACTTTTTTGTAGAAAACTTTTCTTAGATTCCCCGAATTTCCGATTGGAAATATGTCTTAGAAAATGTCTGAGAATTTTAGACTTTTTCTAAGAAGAAGTGTCACATAAAACAATACTTTTTCTATAGAAAAATGTCTCAGAATCTAGGAAATTTTCGCAAAAAATTTTAAAAAGCCTTAATGTCTTTAATTTTTCTAATCTCAGGCACTTTCTAAAGAAAAGTGTTTCAAAACCTGAAAATTTTGGTGAAGAAAGAACGTTTCGGTATTTTAGACTTTTTCTGCAGACAAACAGGATAGAAATAAAATTTCGAAACCTAAGCAATTTTTTATATAGAAAAACTCACCAAATCTGAGAAAAAAAATCTGTATGAATAATTTTTGTAAAAATATAAATTTTTTGGTGAGAAAATTGCAAAAGTATCTGTGAATTTTCTATATGAAAGTGTATCAGAATCTAAAAATGTGTATATAGCAAGAAATTTATAAATTCGAAAAGCTTTTCTGTAGCAAAATGCCTCAGAACATTAAAATATTTCTATTAGGATAATGTGTCAGAATCACAAAATTTCTCTTTAAGCAAATGACTCAGAAAAATTGCAAAATCAGTAAATTCTTTTTGAATAAACATGTCTGAAATCTGACATAATTTCTATTGGAAAAATAATACAGAATCTGGGTCTTTTGCAATCAAAAAAATGACCTGAGAATTTCTTAAGGAGACATTTTCCAAATTTTAAACATTTTCTTAAGTTTTTAAACCTTTTCTATGGGAATTAGAATGCTTCAAATACGAACTGAGGTTCCCTGCAAAAAAATTGGAGTAAAAAAAAATCTGGTGAAGTTACGAAACCTCCTTATAAGTTTGATCGCGTCAATATTTACACGTCGGTCTTCATTTTTATTTTAAACTCATTTACGAGATACTACCTTTCAAAGGTTCTCTTTTGGAGGTTTTGCTGCCTCCCTCGTTCCACCACTGGGCTTCAGCTTCCAAAATTAAGCTTCAAAAATACGTTAGCTATGACTTTTTCAAATTTCATGGCAATCGGTCCAGTACTTACTGAATGACTGAATTATTTCAAAAAAAAATTTGCCATTTCTTCTCTTGTGGACTGCTCGCTAACAATTTATATTAAACTTGTTGATTTTGGAACAGAGCGTATGATTAATAAATTCAAAAGATATAATTTATGATAAGTATACGCAGATGTACATTACGATAACATTTAAAAAATTTTTTTCTAGATTTCAAATAAAACTTCAGAAAAAACACAATTTAAATGCAGAAAAACAAAATTAAATTCAGAAAAGCCCAACCGAAGTACAGAAAAGTCCAATTAAATTCAGAAAAGCCCAACTGAAGTACAGAAAAGTCCAATTAAAACTCAGAATAGCATAATTGTAATTCAGAAATTTGTAATGATATGTACAAACAGATTACATTGTTAGAACACCTACAATATTAGTGCATTTTCATATGTTCATTAGAGAAATTAACCATAAAAACCATTTACTCTCAAAATTTTTTTTATTTTTTTTAAATAAAAATTCCTAAACTTTATTAGTTTTCAGAAAATTTAAGAAAAAACCCGATTTAGCTTCCTTGTTGGCGTAAACAAGTCTTGCCTAAGTCCTATATAATGTCCGTACCAATACCCCACTTAGCCACCCACTTCCATTTTATAAAATTCTAATGTGTAACTGCCTTTTCTTTCAAAAAACAAACAACTCCATTATTGTTTAATCATATTTAAGCACTAATCACACAGTTTGAATACACCCTTTTGATGTAAGGCGGCCTGGCCTGGACGGTATAAAATATGTATCAAATGCATAATAAATATTCGTGATTTACCGGCAACGACACAAACACAAAATGGGGAGTAACAAGTGTAGTTTGTTTAGTTAAGGCCACAGAATTTTTTGATTTAATTTAAGGCTAAAGACACAAAAGTTTAAAAAAATAATTTTATGAAAAAAAAAAATTATGCAAACAAATTATTGCTGTCAATGTAATCGAAAATGATTGAAATCAAAGATAAACCGAAAGAATCTGAGACTATTTCTATAGAAATTTTTTTTTTCAGAATTTGAGACTTTTTCTATAAAAATTTTTTTCAGAATCTAAGACGTTTTCTATACAAAAATTGTCTCAGAATCTTAGACTATTTCTATAGAAAAATTGTCTCAGAATCTGAGACTTTTTCTATAGAAAAAATGTCTCAGAATCTGAGACTTTTTCTATAGAAAAAATGTCTCAGAATCTGAGACTTTTTCTATAGAAAAAATGTCTCAGAATCTGAGACTTTTTCTATAGAAAAAATGTCTCAGAATCTGAGACTTTTTCTATAGAAAAAATGTCTCAGAATCGGAGACTTTTTCTATAGAAAAAATGTCTCAGAATCTGAGACTTTTTCTATAGAAAAATTTTCTCAGAATCTGAGACTTTTTCTATAAAAAAAATGTCTCAGAATCTGAGACTTTTTCTATAGAAAAAATGCCTCAGAATCTGAGACTTTTCTATTGAAAAATTTTTTCTATAGAAAAAATGTCTCAGAATCTGAGACTTTTTCTATAGAAAAAATGTCTCAGAATCTAAGACTTTTTCTATAGAAAAATTGTCTCAGAAAAAAGTCTCAAATTCTGAAAAATGTTTGCTATAGAAAAAGCCTCAAATTTGAGACATTTTTTTTATAGAAACAGTCTCAGATTCTGAGACATTTTTTCTATAGAAACAGTCTCAGATTCTGAGACATTTTTTCTATAGAAAAAGTCTCAGATTCTGAGACATTTTTCTATACAAAAAGTCTCAGAATTTGAGACATTTTTTCTATAGAAAAAGTCTCAGATTCTGAGACATTTTTTCTGTAGAAAAAATCTCAGATTCTGAATTTTTTTTTTTTAAGTTTTAGATTCTGAGACATTTTTTCTACAGAAAAATTCTCAGATTCTGAGACGTTTTTTCTATAGAAAAAGTTTTAGATTCTGAGACATTTTTTTATATAAAAAAAGTCTCATATTCTTAAACATTTTTTCTCAGATTCTCAGATATTTTTTCTATAGAAAAAGTCTCAGTTTCAGAGCATTTTTTTCTATAGAAGTCTGAGATTCTGAGACATTTTTTTTTAAGAAAAGTTCTTAGATTCTAAGACATTTTTTCTATAGAAAAAGTCTCAGATTCTAAGACATTTTTTCTATAGAAAAAGTCTCACATTTTTTGAAATTTTTTCAATAGAAAAAGTCTCAGATTCTAAGACATTTTTTCTATAGAAAAAGTCTCAGATTCTAAGACATTTTCTTTATAGAAAAAGTCTCAGATTCTAAGACATTTTTTCTATAGAAAAAGTCTCAGATTCGCTAGTGCAATTACAAAAAAAGCTCGTAATTTTTACTAGGAATTCTCGTAAAGTAGGAGGCATCCAACAATTTAGTAAAGTCACGAGAACTCCTTGTAAGTGTATCGCGTTTAAAAAGTTGTAAATTTACAATTTTATTGGTAAAAAATTTGTAAAAAGCTTGTAAAATTACACAAAAGCTCGTAATTTTAACTAGGAATTCTCGTTTTTTGAGTGTAGCTAAACTTTAAACATATTTTCTAAAAATCAATAAAAAATAAATACATTTTCATGTGATCTCTAAAAAACTATCATTTTAGTTATTTCACTTATCAGTTTCGACTTCTTTTACAAACAACATTATTTGAGTGCATATCAGTCCTTTAGCTGCACAAAAAAAATCTACCAGCAGGGATTTATTAAAAGGAAGCAATAGTTATTCGGACTTATCATTGTTACTGCCAAAACCTTTACAATTTTAAAATCATTGTATGTGAGTATTATTAAAAAAATATAAACTCATGATTGGTTCGATTCTTAAAATATTGCAGCGTTAAATATCATTAAAATACATTATATAAAATTTTTAATATATGCAATATGCATCCATCACCTATGTATATTTTGGCGAGTCTTTCACTAACCATATGCTAAAATATAAACTCCAGAATGGAAACAGTAGGTTCTACAATTTTTACTTTTTTTTTATTTTTTGAAAAATTGTTGCACGCAATACAATTACGAAGTATGCGACTGCTGCTGTAACTAACTGATAGTTACATACAAAAAATATCCTGAGTAACAAGGGAATCAAAGGAATTTGGTCTTTTGCAAATCCGGCTCAAAAATTCTGAAAATTTTGCGTACTATATTGGAAAAATATAAATTCCACAACCGCGATTTTGGCCATTTAAATGATTTTTTAAACAAATCAGTTAAAAATGTTAAGTATGTTATGTAAAAAATATTAAAAAATAATATAAAAACATGATTTTGGTCCAAAAATACTGATCAGCATCTGTGGACCAAAATTGCTGATCAGCCTTTTTGGGCAAAAATCGGGTTTTATATTTTTTTAACAATTTTTAAATAACATACTTACAAGGGAAGTATCTCAACCCTTATGAACCGATTTGCCTGAAACTTAAAATATATATAAATGAGACGATTTTAAGGTTGGGGTGTCTCGGCTTATCGGCCATATCAGTGTTTAAAAATTTCGTTGTCCCCTTATGGAACAATGAGGACCTTCGGGAAAATTTAGATAACTCCCGAACTAACAGGAATATCGTCTAGAGCAAAAATACGTGTCGACTTAAATTTGATAAAGAATATTTTATATTAACATGGATATCGTAGGTCTATATCTTCATATATGTACCCCCCAAAATTTACACATTTTCATGAGAAAAATATTTAACGAAGCCGAATTTTTACAAGGTTATGCCACCGTTGGATAGGCATTTAAAAAACCTTTCTTCTCATATGGAAACATCATATAGTTTCTTAGCAAGAAATGGCCGAAAAATCCAAAAAACGATTTTTTCGCCAATTTTTGACCCATTTTTTGAACCCCTAAATCCCCGATATGGCCGATAAGCCGAGACACCCCAACCTTAAAATTGTCTCATTTACATATATTTTAAGTTTCAGGCAAATCGGTTCATAAGGGTTGAGATACTTCCCTTGTTAGCATTTTTCAACTTTTGAGAACAATTTTGGTAAAATATAATTTTGGAGTTTTTTTTTATATTTTTCCAATAAAGTACTCAAAATTTCCGAATTTTTGAGCCGGTTTTGGGAAAAAAATTCGGACATGAATTTCGATCGAAATATTAAATTTTTTCAAACTTTGACCGCTGGTGCCGACTGAAGATGACCTTGCAAAATTTTTATCATAAATTTTCCTATAATCAGCTCTAACGTGGCCATCGCTTGGTAGGCAATACGACACAAAGTTCGAAAGTTTAAATTTGACGGGTCGCCCTACTGCAGGGAAATTTTGACAAAAAAAGTGCATCTCGCCCCACTTTGCGTGTGTCTGTTTTTACAGACAGACTTTCAAGTGCAAAATTTTTTAAAAAAGTTATAAAAATAAAGAAAGATCGAATTAAAAACAACTTTTATTTGGAAATAAAAAAAAAAGTTGTGCTATCGAAAAAAATTTTACACTCAAAAAAATTTTTTACGCTCGATTTTTTTTTTTGTACAAAAATTACTAAAAAAAAACTTATTTCCTTAAAATTTAATTTTTCCAGTCAGAACTTTTGAACAATTTTTTGTTTTACGTATGATTTGTTTTTTTTCACCCAATTTTTTTTTTTTTTTACATCAAAAAGTTCGAGACTTTGGAGGAAATTACGAGGATAGACCTGAAAAGCTTGAAACAATTCGCAATGAAGGTCAATGTATTTAGTTTACATCGATAAGCGGAAAAAGTTTTGTGGTATCGCTATGGACCAATTGGTCTATGCGGAGTGCCCATCTGGCACCGCCACCCTAAACTAACCTAACCTACATCAAAAAAAAAATTTTTTTAACTAAAATTCAAAATTTTTTTTATCAAAAAAAAAAAATTTTTTAATCAAAATTTTTACTTTTCATCATATTTTTTTCATCAAAATAAATTCTTTTTCACCAATTTTTTTTTATTAGATTTTTGTTTTTCAATATTGTTTTTTTTTTCTTTAAATCAAAAGTTTTACTTTTCATCATATTTTTTTCCGAAAAAATTTTTTTTTTTCATCAAAAAAAATTCTTTTTCACCAATTTTTATACCCTCCACTCTAGTGATAGAGGGTATATATAAGTTTGTCATCCCGTTTGTAACACCTCGAAATATTGGTCTAAGACCCCATAAAGTATATAAATTCATGATCCTCGTTCGATTCTAAGACGATCTACCGATGTCCGTCCGTCTGTCTGTATGTCTGTTGAAAACGCACTAACTTTTTAAAGACTTTACGGAGGCTCCTGAAGTTTGGCATATATGTTGGACATTGTCCTGGTCAGTTTTTTATTGCAATCCAGCGAAATCGGTCCAGTGGTTCAAAAGTTATGAGCAAAAGAGTGAATTTCGGCAAGGGTTTTTCGCGAATTTACAAGATAAAAAACACGATAACCTTATAAAGGCAATTCTGAGGATGCTGATGCTTGACACATATATTTTTCGTTTCCCTGGCCTGGTTCATATTGAATTTCATCCAAATCGGTACAGGTGTTCAAAAGTTATTAGCAAAATCGTAAATTTCAGATTCGAGCCTTAAAAAACAAACTTTAAAACCATTGAAAAGCCACAAAACCATTTTAAAAAGTATTTTTGTTACACAAAAATATTTTACACTAAAAAAAAGTTACACTCAAAAAAAAATTAGTAATTTTTCTTTTTTTTTTACA
This sequence comes from Pegoplata infirma, assembly GCA_963921195.1. Classification (NCBI taxonomy): domain Eukaryota; kingdom Metazoa; phylum Arthropoda; class Insecta; order Diptera; family Anthomyiidae; genus Pegoplata; species Pegoplata infirma. The sequence goes on along the minus strand of OY992536.1, from coordinate 23,731,983 downwards.
AAAATGACAACAAAAAAAAGTTTTTTACTCAAAATAAAATATGTATTTCTAATCAAAATTGTTAATTTTTTCACGTTAGATAATTTACCATTCTTTAAAAAGGGCATTGTGGAGGGTATTCATAGATTCGGCCAAGTCGAATTTAACTTTTCTACTTGTTTTTTATTAAATTTTGTTTTTTCATAACTGTCTTTTATCAATTTTTTTTTATCACAAATGTTTTTTCAGCAATTTTTTATTTCATAAAAAAAAAAAATAATCAAATTTTTTTTTTTATTAAAAAAAAAAAATCATCAAAAATTTGTATACTCTCCAACCACAGTATGGGGGTATACTCACTTAGTCATTCCGTTTGTAACACATCGAAATATCAGTCGGGGACCACATAAAGTATATATACTTTATGGGGTCCCCGACCGATTGATCCATAATCGATTCTAAGACATTCTGTGCATGTCCGTCTGTCCGTCTGTCTGTAGATGACACGATGCAGTCCAAAATAAAAGAGCTATCCTCCTGAAATTTGGCACGAATATGTCTTGTGGTCCTAGGCAGGTTAAGTTCGGAAATGGGCAAAATCGGACAAGGGGAAAAAAGTTCCTCCTAGAAGAACTGAACCAACCTCTGAAAAAAATACACTGTTTTACATGTTTTTTGGTATTTTTGTTAAATAACTGAAACATTTGGTATGGTTATCGCGATGGGAAGGTGCTCTCAACCCAGATTTTTTTTTTTTTTTTTACATTTTGGAGGGTATAAAAGATTCGGCACAGCCGAATTAAACACTCTCACTTGTTTTTTTTCAAAATTGTTTTTTTTTTTCATTTAATTTTTTATCATATTTTTTATCATATTTTTTATCTTTATCAAAAACTTTTTTATTCATCAAATTTTGCAACATATTTTTTTTTTTATACCCTACACTTAGTGATAGAGGGTATATATAAGTTTGTCATTCAGTTTGTAACTCATCGAAATATCGATCTGGGACCCCATTAAGTATATATATTCATAATGCCCGATCGATTTTAAGACATTCTAACGATGTCCGTCTGTCTGTCTGTGGAAAATGCTGTCACGGACAAAATATTGCACAGAGATGACTGGAACTTAACATATTTATTGGAAGTTCTGCCGAGAAGTTTGGTATTGCATTTGAGCGATATCGGTTGAGCGGTTCAAAAGTTATGAACGAAAATGTAAGCACACCTCAAAAATTTCAGTACATTCAACATAACCTAAAAATACAAAATGCTTTAATTCGGCTTCTGGTTGACATATGTGAACATAATTGAACACCAAATGGTATTTAAACAAGTACGAACATATTTTTTGACAAAAAAAGAAAAAAATCGCGGATTTTGTTTACCAAAATTTTTTTTCAAAAAAAATGTTTTTTTTTTTTTCAAAAGTAATTTTTTTTTAAATAAAGTTTTTTTTCAGCTCTTTCGATTTGGGCTGCATTTTGCTTTCCACAGACAGACAGAGGGATGGATATCGCTAGCAGCTTTTAGAAACCATTACATTTCAAGGGGCTTTTCATCTCATGTGACACAGCTTTTGGAACCGATCTCTTCCGATCGGGATGAAACTTATTTACCATTGGAATCCGCTTCCTAACGGGGCTCCCAAACAAAACATTTAAAAAAAAATAATTCTTACCGCTCTAATGCAAAAATCTAGACGTAATAAAAAAAATTGAAGAACTGGAGGGTAATTCTGTATTTCGATTCGAAAAGAGAAGCTATTCGAACGAAATTTTTGGTTCCAATTAAAAGTACCTAAAATAATTTTTATTCGAGCGAAAATCTTTTGGCATATTAATGTTTATCCTTTTATTCTAAAAATAAACAAAAAAATATTTTTCTCATAGCGAGTTACATTTTACAAAGGATCAACATTTTCCGAATTCGAACAGTTTCTTTCGAATCGAATTACACAATTACCCCCCAGATGCGGAATTAGGAGACCAAAGGCTACTTAAATTTATCATCGGAATTCAAACCGGAAAAACTTGTTGCGCGGTGTTATTATTCATTTCTTTTAAATATCTGGGAAGAACTTCTTTAACTTCTTTCGAAACTGACTTGTTTATTAGGGTGTCCTGTAAGACAAATTTTTGAAGTTTTAAAACTTAAATAAAACGCATTTAAGAGCAGATTGCAAGAAGATAGTGGAATTTACCCATTTTAGTGTGTTTTGAAAAAAAAAGTGATGTTTTTATTCGATCTTTCAGTTATAATTTATAAGAAATAATTGTTTTTTGACCTCGAGCTCAAAAATTATATTATAAAAAATACAAAATATTCTCCAAAAATTGTTAGTTACATAAATAAATCGGATTGTCGCAAGAGAAAAATAAATCCTGTCCGACGGGCCACGCTAATGTCTCCATATATTCTCTCTAAGCTGGATTATACAGGGTGATTCAGTCACGACCCGCCGAATTTTACCAGCGTATTCCTTGGCTCATTTCATGAAAATATATCCATTATGACCATCCCCCGAAAATGCACGTGCGCAAAATGGCAGCGGTTTGAAAATTTTCGGATTGGCGGTTGGAGGGTAGTAGGGTAAAATTGATAACTTCTGAACCTGGGGTCCGATTTTTTTGTTTTTAGGCTTGTTGGAAAGTTCATTAGAGGACCTTTCAGAATCAATAACAAAAAAATTAAATAAAGTAAAATCGTCGAGTTTAAAAGCTCTGTATCTCAACGATTTCACTTTATTTTAATTTTTTTGTTATTGACTCTGAAGGGTATCCTAATAAACTTTCCAACAAGCCCAAAAACAAAAAAATCGGACAACAGGTTTAGAAGTTATCAATTTTACCCTACTACCCTCCAACCACCAATCCGAAAATGTTCAAACCGCTACCATTTCGCACACTTGCATTTTTTGGGGATGGTTGTAATGGACATATTTTCATGAAATGAGCCAAGGAATACGCTGGTAAAATTCGGCGGGTCGTGACTGAATCACCCTGTATATAAAAGGGTTTCACTTTTTTCGTAGTCTTCTATCATTTATAATAAAAAATAGTTTCACATGCCAATGTTTATATTAATGATGTCTGTCTATCCAAGTCTGTTTAAGGAATCCCTTTACACCTTCCATTTATATATTGTTGCACAACGTTTGGTCTTCTTCTAAAAGATGTTGTTCTTCTCTCGTTTTGTATATTCTAGGTTCTACAACAGTCAACAACTGCTGCCATTCTTTTAAAGTACAAAAAAAAATAACATATGAATATGAAACATGTCATCAACTATTTTTTTCTCTGCATTTTTTCTTTAAAAACATGACACTTTATGCCAAGTTCTTACAAAAGACCAGTCTTTGTATCTGTTTTTTTTTAAGCCTGCGGTTAATTATTTAAATATTCTATAGTTAAATAGGTTTTTGAAAGAAAAGAACACAAATAAAAGCATATGGAAATTATTTGCAATTTTTCTTATATATTTTTAAAATTATTTCGAAAATTATTTTGTGAATTTTTTTTTTTTTTTTCATTGTAATACTCTTAAGGATGTTACATTATGCTAAGCTGCTTGTGAGTTCCACCCTTTTTGGTTTCTTCTTTTGTAATGTCTGTCCGTCTGGGTATTATATAAAAATGTAATAAGGAATATCTACTCAATATTTACCACCAGACACTTGAATTACATATGATTTTTGTAAGCAGATAAGAAGATAATTGGATTTTCTCAAACAATTAGTTCATATTTTTCTGCATTGTGTAAGTACACAAGAAACACAGGTAGGAATTGGAATTATAATACTACAACAGGTGCTAAAAGTATGTAATTTTTCATGTACTTATTAATAATTTCAATAATAACTACACAGAACAAAAAAACTAATTGTTTTTTTGATCTCCATATTTGTTAATACAATTAATTTTTACATTGAAAGTGCTTCCATGCAAACATTTGTTATATTGACAAAATCTTAGTTTTTTTTCAACAAACAAATTCAATATACACAAACGCTTTTTGTTGATCTGACAAAAGAAAAAAGAAAAGAAACTTTGTTTTCAACAAAAAAATTCAACAAACACAAACGCCATTTGTTGATATGGCAAAGGAATTTAACAAACGAATTTGTGATATAAACTAACAGTATTAATTAAATTGACAAATTAAATCAATTAAATTCTATATTGGGGATTTTCAATTAAGGAAAATTATGGACTATTCAGCGGCAGATAAACTAAATTTTTTTTTCATAAATGTTAGGAAAAATTCCAAACTTTTAGTTAAATTTAACTAAATTTTGGGACAATTTATGAAAAATGTTTAAGAAAGTTGCGTCCCAAAATTTAGTTAGGATTTCTTTGAGTGTGTCTACATATAAATCCCCTCTAAAACTTACACATTTTCGTGAAAAGTAAATGTTTAAACAAGCCGAATTTTTACGAGGTTATACCACCGTTAGATGAATTTTATATCTTTCCATATAAATACATCATATATGGAAAGATATAACATTTTATATTTCCATGTAAATACATCATACACAGTAAAAAAATTTTATTGTTGGCTCATTTCCATTAAATCGTTGTTGTATTAACAAACACTAATATATTTTGAGGATGTTTAATCTGGCTCGAGGTCATTATTTTCTTTACTAAATCAAACCATGATATTCTCATAGCATACTTTTCAAGAAAATTATTTTTATACCCTCCACTCTAGTGATAGAGGGTATATATAAGTTTGCCATTCCGTTTGTAACACATCGAAATATTGTTCTAGGACCCCATAAAGTATATATATTCATGATCCTCGATCGATTTTAAGTCGATCTAGCGATGTCCGTCCGTCCGTCCGTCCGTCCGTCCGTCTGTCTGTCTGTCTGTCTGTCTGTCTGTCTGTCCGTCCGTAGAAAACACGCTAACTTTTGAAAGGCTTTACAGAGGCTGCTGAAGTTTGGCATATATGTTTGTCATTCGGCTGGTCAGGTTGGTATTGCATTTCAGCCAAATCGGTCCAGTGGTTCAAAAGTTATGAGTAAAAAGGTAAGGGTACCTCAAAATTTTTTGGGTATTTCACACAACAAAAATGGTATAACTTGACATCTGTTCAATGAATATGAACAAAACTTGGCATATGTTGTTATTTTGTCATTTCTAACCCACACACAAAATGTGGGCGGAAGTGGACAATGGGGCGTGGCACCTGTAGTGTTGCGCAAAATTTTTAAAATGCTTTATCTCAAGTAATAGTAAATATATTCGAGCAAAATTTAATATTGGTACATATTTTATTGTTCTCTACGTTTTTTTGATCATTTTGGTATTAAATATGGCAAAATCGGTCAAGGAGTTAAAAAGTTATATGAGTTTTAATAAATTCCACGTGGTTTATTTTTTTTGTTATTTGATTGCATTTGTATTATCGTTGTTATTGTAGTGTAGTCAAAAAAAACCCGTTATTTTTGTTTTTGTATGTCAATATATTGAGGTGAGTTTCAATATAAACAACGCCATTTTATTGTTGATGTTGTTGCAGTTTTTGTCTTACAGTAGAGATGATGATGGTTGTTGTTGTTTAACTTATAACTAAAAATGAGTTGCAATATGTTTGTTTGTTTACACGTGGTTTCTTTTATATGGTTGTGATTGTTTATGCTGAAATTTCGAACGCGGCAACAAAAACATTTGTACAAAAAGAAGCATACAAATTGTTTGTGTTTATTTTAAAATTGTGAATGTAAAAAGATAATTAAAGTTATTTTGTGCAAATTATAACTTTAATTAATACCCAACTAAAAAAAGGCAAATTTAATCGTCACTGTGAAAACCCTAATTATTTTTGTTCTATGTATGCCTTGGTTAATATTGTGGAGGGTATTCATAGATTCGGCCAAGTCGAATTTAAATTTTCTACTTGTTTGTTTTAAATTTATTTATGTTCGTCAGTTTTGCAAGACTAAATCGACACGTGTTTCGGAATTTGTCAGATTCCATTGCCAAGATTACACACAAAAAATTATTGCCTAAAAATTTTCAATTAAATTTATTGATCAACAAAATTTAAATGAGTCAATCAATGTTTTGATTGAAATTTTTGTTATTTTCTTTAACTGTCGAATTACAAATTTTCAACATACCAGATTTTTTTTCGCTTCAATTTATTTGAATACATTAGTTCAAAAATATACTCTTTACTACGGTTTTACTTTTTTTTATTGTCGGCAACATATTGGAAAGCAAAAAATGTGAATTTCTTCATAATTTTTCCATAAGCGTAAAATTCATTTGTTAAATCAATAATTATTTTAATTGACTTTAAATAAAAATTCAGTAAAATTTTTGATCAAAATAGAAAAAATTATTAATTGAAATAAAAGTCAATTAATCACCTACAATTTGATGATTGATATAACAATTTTCTTTATCGGAGGAGTTTCAATTAAAAAATTAATTGAATCCGCGTTTTTGTTGATTGACTTTCGTTTTTAATTTTTTCTGTATATTTAGCAAAAATAGAAACGATTTACTACAGAGTAGCAAACGAGTCTAATAACAAATCGTTTGTGCACAAACTAAAAAATTAATACATATTCGACTCTATCCACAATGGTAATTAGAAAGACGAAGAAATTGTACTATACTAGTAAGGGTCATGGTTTTAATTAGTAAAGAAAATAATGACCTCGAGTCAGAATAAACATCCTCAAAATATAATATTTTAAAGGTCGAATAAAACAATTTTTATTGTTTAATAAAAATTAATCAGAATTTACATTAACAAACATTTAATTGTATTGACAAATTGTGTCAATTCAATTAATTTTTTTGTTAATACAACAACGATTTAATCGAAAACGAGTCTGTAATACAATTTGTTTTGTGTGTTTGGTTTCTTAAGAACAAATAGCAATTTTTACCCATTTTTTAACCTCTAAATCGTCGTAAAATCTTGTTATATATATTTTAAATTTCAGGCTTTCTTCCATAGCCAATGGCAGAGCGTAGTGACATACAAACTCTGAATGTTATAGACAGTACACTAAAAAAAACTTGTAAAATTACAAGATAAGTTTGTAACTTTTTTTGATACCTCTTATTTGATAAGAATTCCTTGTAATTTTACAAGCTTTTTACCAATAGTTTTATAATTTTACATGCTTTTTACCAATAAAATTGTAAATTTACAATTTTTTTTGACGCGATAAAACTTACAAGTAGGTTTCGTGACTTTACTAGATTTTTTGCTACCTCCTATTTTACGAGAATTTCTAGTAAAAATTACGAGCTTTTTTGTAATCTTACAAGCCAATAAAATTGTAAATTTTCAACTTTTTTGGCGCAATAAAACTTACAAGGAATTGTCGTGAATATACTAGATTTTGTAAAAAAAAACTAGAAAATTTGAAAAATTACAAAAAAAAAATTCTAAAATTACAAAAAAAATGTAAATTTCGATCGAAAATTAAAAAAAAACAGGAAAACTGTCAAATATTGGTAAAATAGGATTCCGAGACTTTTTCTAGTACACTGATAAAAATTTGTACATGACAATAATGAAAATCTACATTAATGTTATGAAAAATGACGATAAAAAGGAACCTATGTAGGGTTTCATTGAATTAATGAAATAGGTATCATAAAATATAATTGCAAGAACAAGTTTCATTAAATTAATGAAAATTGTTCATACAAAACATAAATTGTATTTTATGAAAATTTTTCATTACTTTAATGAAAAAATAATTAATTCTTCTGAAATACTTTCATTGAATAAATACTACTTTTTATTTTTGAAATGAAATACTTCCGTTGAATAAATGCTACTTTTATTTTTAAAAGCAAAATACATGTATGAAATTGTAAAGATCTTTTTATAGAATTAAAAATAATAAAAAATGGTTTGCACTTAGTTTTCTCGCACAAAATTTTACTCCAATCTTAAATTGTAATACATAATTAAAACCACGAACTAATATAAAACAGCGCTAGATTAGATTAGATTAGAAAAGGCCCTATGCACTGCGACCAATATGATCTTTTGTGCAGCTAATTTAGTAATTATAAAATTAATAATTTACTTTTTATTTCAAATTTCATAAAAAAGTCTGAAAAAATCACAAAATAACCAAGTTAAAAAAACACTTTCACACATTTTTTATTTTATCTATACACACAAAAAAAAATCGAGGTAATATTACCTAAAATTATAGTATAAAAATACCTTAGCGCCAGGCAAACGGGGCATTTGCTAAGTTAAAAGGTAATGTTACTTAAAAGCTAAGGTAATTCCTATGTTCGAAAATTTATTATGGTTGACAGAAATATACCTTAGCTTTTTAGAAAAAATAGCATTGATAAATAGGTGATATTACGTAAATAATTTGGTAGTATTACCTTGTATTAGTAATGGCTTTTTTACACCATTTCCTTTTAAAATTTAAATAAAAACTACGAAAAGTTTATTATTTTTAATTAATTTATTTTTTTTTTTTTTTAATTTTTTGAATGCTTACAAATTTTAAAGAAAAGTTTATAATAAGAAAAATGTCTCAGAACTTTATGAAGAACTCAAAATCTGAAAATTTTTCTGTTATTAAACATTTTTAAATAGAAATACTCTCAGATTCTAAAACTTTTCTACAGAAAATTTTTCTAAAGAAAAAATTTCTCAAAATCTGAGTATTTTTCTATAGAAAAAAATGTCTCAGAATCTGAGAATTTTTCTATTGAAAAAATGTCTCAGAATCTGTGACATTTTCTATAGAAAAAATGTCTCAGAGTTTGAGAATTTTTCTATAGAAAAAATATTCAGAATCTAAGAGTTAGAATCTGACAATTTTACTATATAAAAAAATTCGGATTCTGACACATTTTTCAAAAGAAAAAATCTGAGATTCTGAGACATTTTTGTATAGAAAAAAATCTTAGATTCTGAGACATTTTTGAATAGAAAAACTCTCAGATAAGACATTTTTGTATAGAAAAAAGAACGCAGATTCTGAGACATTTTTGTATAGAAAAAATCTAAGATTCTGATAAATTTTTGTATAGAAAAACTCTCAGATTCTGAGAGATTTTTCTATAGAAAAAATTTAAGATTCCGAGACATTTTTCTACAGAAAAAAATCTCAGATTCTGAGATATTTTTGTATAGAAAAAATCTCAGATTCTGATACATTTTTGTTTAGAAAAAATCTCATATTCTGAGACATTTTTGAATAGAAAAAATCTCAGATTCTGATAAATTTTTTTCTATAGAAAAAATCTCATATTCTTAGAGACATTTTTCTGTAGGAAAAATGTCTAAAAATCTGAGTATTTTTCTATAGAAAAACTCTGAGATTCTGAGACGTTTTTTCTTTTCAAAAGTTTTCAGAATCTGAGGTATTTTTCAATAGAAAATTTCTCAGATTCTGTAAATTTTTTTCTATATACAAATTCTCAGATTCTTTTCTATATAATATCTTGAAAAAAATCTCTGAATTTTCTAAAGAAATTGAGACATTTTATCTATGGACATTCTAAGACATTTTTCTATAGAAAAAATCTCAGATTCTGAGAATTTTTCTATAGAAAAAATGTCTCAGAATCTGAGAATTTTTCTATAGAAAAAATGTCTCAGAATCTGAGAATTTTTCAATAGAAAAAATGTATCGGAATCTGAAAATTTTTCTGTAGAAAAAATGTATCAGACTCTGAGAATTTTTCTGTAGAAAAATTGTTTCAGAATCAAATAATTTTTGCAGAAAACATCTATGGAATTGTGACTGAAAGATTTTCAGATTCTGAGACTTTTTTTTTACAAAAAATTCGCAGATTTTGAAATATTTTTTATAGAAAATATGTTCGCATTTTTTCTATGTGGAAATACGGTTGAGAAATATAGATGATTCTGAGATTTTTCTTAATTCTAGTATTCTTGATGAGTTTTTTTATTACAAATAATGCTTCTTAAAACTGGGTCGCTGGATCGTTAGTTCTTGAAGACTTCTTACGTTATCTAAAAAACTGTAAAATAATTGATTTATTTTTACATAATTAATTTGCTAATAAAGTTAATTACCTTGCTGGTCTAATTTTTCGCGAATTGTTAATTTTTATGATTTGATTTTTATTGCGTTTAACAACTTTTAAAATTTTTTTGATGTTTGTATTTTTTATTAATTTTAAAATTATTGTCAAAAAATTTGTCGAAGTTCTACCTAATTTGAATAGTAAAAGTTGCATAGCCAATAGGTATTTAAATTACATATTGCTAAGGTAATAAACCTTATATTTTTGCTAAGGTATTGTTACCTCGATTATTTTTTTGTGTGTAGATTTCACTCAGTTTTCTCACACAAAATTTTACTATAACATTTACTGTTAATACATAAGTAAAACCACGAAATACCATAAAACAACGCGAGTTTAATAAATACTTATAATTAATCAATACCATTTCATTTTAAATTTCGTATAAAAATTCTAAAAAAAAATCACGCTCTGATCAGCCGTTTTTTGCGCGCGTAAACTGACAGACTAAACAGACGCGACACGACAAGTGTAAAAAAACAGCAAATTTTGTAAACAAAACTTAATAAAATTCTTTAATGAATCTACGAAATCTAATGAATCAAAATTAATGAAAATCTTGCACAACATGTATGAAATTTCATTCTGCATATGAAATATTTCATTGTTGTAATGAAACAACGTTAATGAATTCCATTCATTAGTGATACCCTGGAACTGTGGAGAGAGACTGTGGAGAGAGTTTACACCGTTTACATGGAGAGACAGATGTACGGACATCGCTAGATTGACTCGAAAAGTGATTCTGAGTGATAAAAAATTAAATTGAAAATATATAAATTTGGTTCATCGTATTCCACCGTATTGATGTTACTTTTCATCAATATGAAAAAGTTTTTTTTTGTGTGTATTCAGCATCTAAACTAACATGAACAGAAAAAAGGCCCACATTTAACCTTTCTCGGCCAGTGGTATTTCTCTCCATCAGTCGTATTAGTACGTTGTGACTCCTTGAAAATATACAAAAAAAAATTATTACTTGTCCTTTCAATTATTATCAATATTGCAAGTTTATAAACGAATCTCCGCTGTTGCGAACACTTTAATTTAGTACTTAAACGTCTCTTGCTTCTTTAAATATTCCAAAAACAAAAAACTCTAGAATACGAAACTTATCTCCATAGAAATAACAAAAAAAAAAATCACTTCCCAAGGTTAATATAACACTATCAATGATCCCAAACTTAAGCCACGTGTGTGGGCGTTTTCTCAACAGCAACAACAACAAAACATTGCAGACTTTCCAAAAGGATATACTTTCGCTAACCGCAAACGCGAAATTCAAGTACTTTATTCCAAAGCCATAAAATTTTTGATGAAATATCAGAATCATACAAAGAAACGACAACGACTCAAACAGCAAAACCAGCAAACATGATTTGAACAAGTGATCCCTAGAATGCGTTGGTGGACCCCCTACACATCAATTCCCATCAACAGGTTGTAAGAAACAAACCACAAATATGTGTAGCAAGAAAAGTGATATGAGGAGTGAGTGAATGAATGAGTATTAACAACTTGTTAATACGATTAAATTAAGCATGATAACCACAAATAAAAATATCAAAGTCATGTTTGTTGTAATATCAGATTACAACAGGAGGATCAAATTTCCCCACAACAAAAAACACTACAAGTTAAAAGCCAGGAAGGTGTAGAGTTGTAATCATGATGACTTGCAAACAATTTACACCCTCAACATCAGAACTAAAGAAAAAACAAAAAAAAAAACATGAATGGATAGAAGTCTGTATAAATCGATCGACAAGCAACTTGCTGGTGATCATCGTGATACACTTGTCAACTGTCAACTGTATAAAGTGTAAGTGAGAAGTAGGAATTTAAAAGTTATCGTGTGCCAAGTGACATGCTAAAAAACTTTTAGTTGATTTATGATGCAGCCAAAAATATAAAAAAGAAGCAACGTGTGCCACATCAGCTAAAATAACAATCCTAAGGACTGAATTTTGGTTGAAAAACACTCTCAAGTTAGTTTAAGTGAAAAAAAAACTCACAACAGGTAGTAAATATTTTTCAATAAAACCAGAATCAAAAGGTTTTGAATGAATCAACAATTGAATTGTGGATCACTGTCATCAAACACACAAACAAAAAAAGTTTGCACTGTGGGACACATGCATGTAACATAAGACCGGCATTTTTTTGTATGACAAAAAAGTTTTTCCTCTGATAGGCCTTACACTTATGTGGTAAAAATTTGAGGCCAATCATAGTTAATAAAACCGTAACGCCCGGCAATCAAAGTTTTGGATTTTTGAAAGTTTTTAAAAAAATTAACAATTATATTTTGTGGATGTTTATTCTGGCTCGAGGTAATTATTTTCTTTACTAATTAAAACCATGATATTCTCATAGCATAATTTTCCAGAAAATTATTTTTTGTTTTAAATTTATTTATGTTGGTCATTTTTGCAAGACTTAATCGACACGTGTTTCGAAATTTGTCAGATTTCATTGTCAAGATTATTTAGCAAAAATATAAACGATTTTAGTAAATCGTTTCTATTTTTGCTAAATAAATCGTTTCTATTTTTGCTAAATTTTAGTATGAGAATATCTTAAATAGAATTTTTGAGGTTCGAACTAGAATAATACTCTAATCGAATATTCTTAATTTTTATAAATGTTCATACCGAATTATTTTTTTTTTTTTTTTAATTTTTATTTAAAATTTTTAGGAACCTTTAAGAATTTTTCCTCAACATTTCTAAGTTTTCAAACTTTTTCTAAAATTTATTCTGTACAGCAGTATATTGTCTCTTACTTGTTTTTTTTTTTACAATTTATTTGGAGCATGTGAGTTTTTCGAGTTTCTGGCCCATTGTTTATATCTAAAATAACTTTAAGCCTGTTAAGTTTCCCTTTTGTTCTTCAATATTCCACTTTTTGGATGACATATTTTTTTTTAAGTTGGTCTCAACTAAAGTGTTTGTGCACATTTTGTCAACTTTAACTAAAATGTATCTTTATCGTAGAAGGCATCTTTAACAGGAACAACCAAACTGAAAAAAAAAGAAATATTGAATTACAGTAGCTTAAACAATCAGTCAGTCACTCCAAACGACTCCACTCTGTTTCTGCGTAACTTGTTTTTCCCCAAATGCGTTAAAGGTAAACCAAATAATTTTAAACTGCCTCTAAACCACTCACTGGAGTGATTCCACACTAGTGCGTACAACTTACATACCAACTTCATCATCTTACATACCAACTTCATCATCTTCTTCGTCTTTGTCGTGATTATAGTTATTTGGTTTTTATATTGATGGGTTTGGTTGGACGGTAGTTAGTGCCATTTTCGATGCCACAGATTATGAATGGGACTAAATGTTTTAGTTATGCTTTTTGTTATGCTTCCATCCATCTATCCATTCACTTTTTTTGTGGCCAACTTCTTAACGCAACTTTACTCACTATTTAGCTACACCATTTACAGATATAATTTGAAAGAGATTAATTGCAATTCGTAGATTATACTTGTAAGTCGATGATTAAATTTGTAATTCGAAGATTCCATTTGTAATTTGAAGAGTCTACTGATTACAATTGACCTTTTCTCTGTCTGTCTGTGGAAATGGTGATCACAGACAAAATATTAAACGGAGATGACTAAAACTTAACATCCTGGGTAAAAATGAAATATATATGTATGATCATATATGAAGATATATGGATCATATATGGATTTATATAACCATATATTATCATATATGCCTCCACATATGTTCATATATGGAGGCATATATGATAATATATGGTTATATAAATCCATATATGATCCATATATCTTCATATATGATCATATATATTTAATTTTTACCCGGGATATTTATTGGAAGTTCTCCCGGGAAGTTTGGTATTGCATTTGAGCGATATCGGTTCAAAAGTTATGAACGAAAATGTAAGGACACCTCAAAAATTTCAGTACATTCAACATAACCTAAAAATGCAAAATACTTTAATTCGGCTGCTGGTTGACATATGTTAACATAATTGAACACCAAATGGTATTTAAACAAGTTCGAATATATTTTTTAACCAAAAAAGAAAAAAATCACGGATTTTTTTTTACCTAATTTTTTTTTTTCGCGGAAAGTTTTGTTTAATTTTTTTTTTTTTTTTTCAAAAGTAATTTCCTTTTAAATAAAGTTTTTTACAATAATCTTTTTAAAATTGTGGAGGGTATCACTACATTCGGCAAGGCCGAATTTAAATTTTTTACTTGTTTTTAAATTACAATTGTTTTTTTCGAATTACAATTGATTTTATCGAATTACAATTGATCTAGTTCGAAAATATTTGATCTTGACCTTTTTATATCCTACAACACTCTGTGGTACAGGGTATAATGAGTTTGTGCTGATGTTTGTAACTACCCGAAATATTGGTCCTAGACCTACCTTCAAGTATACCGATCGACTCAGAATTACTTTTTGAGTCGATTTAGCGATGCCCTTCCGTCCGTCTGTCCATCTATCGGTTTAAGCACGATACAGGTCGCAATTTTCAATCAATTGACTTGAAATTTGAAACTTAAGCATCTTTTGGTCCAAGGACGAAGCCTATTGAAATTGGATAAAATCGGTCCATGTTAACCCCAGCCCCCATATTATAATAGATTTCGCTTTGAAATTTAGCAGGTAATAAAATTTTGAATGCAAAAATCACCATTCAAAATTTCAATGGAATCGGGGGAGTCCTTCTGGTAGTCCCCATACAAACCATCCTCCTAATATTTACATTATTATTATTAGTTCCTGTTGTTCCTAAGAGGAACATAGGGCCGTAATATTTACATAATTCCCTCAAAATTCATAAAAATGGAAATATTTGATAAAAATTTTATTTTTAGCTTTTAAACGTGAACTTAAATAACCTTATCAATATCGATATTCAGTTAAATCGGTCAATTGACAAAAAAATAAACCAATTCCACTAAAATTTGACCTGTGTGTGTTTTCTACACTAAATAAAGATCTAGTATCGATAGATCCAATCAGTCCATGTTTGGAATTGGGACCCATTTTTTTATAACTTTCTTACTTGTTCGAATTAAAATTGATCCCTTTTCGAATTACAATTCGAATCTCCGAATTAAAAATGATCTCTTTGGAATATTAATTGATCCTTTTTGAATTACAATTGACCTTTTTTCTAATTACAATTGATCTTTTTCTAATTTCAATTGATCTTTTTCGAAATACAATTTAAATCTTCGTATTACAGATGATATTTTTCGAATTACAATTGATATTTTTCGAATTACAATTGGAATTTCGAATTACAATTGGAATTTTTGAATTCCAAATAAAATCTTCCAATTAAAAGTTGAATCTTCTAATTACAATTGATTTTTTTCGCATTACATCTGTAAATGGTGTAAAATGTTTGTGTGTGTGTGATGCAAGTAAAATGCATTTTTGCACATTTGCTGCGTCACTTTAGTGAACCGTTTAATCATTATTATTTAAGGCTATTAGGAAGTAAAATATTGCTGGCGTTCCACTATTGTTTACTGGTGTAGATGTTGCTGCCTGCTACTGGTGTGGTTGGTGGTTTTCGTAACGACTTTGATGATTATGATGAGTTTTGGAAGAAATTTTTATGATTTTCTTTTTACATGTATTAAGGTCATCTTGATGTAAATTGATAAAAATCTTATATTTGCATAGCAGAATTTTTTTTTAAATTGATATTGAAATTGTAGGTTTTTAAATATAATGTTTATTTTAGTAAAAGTTATTTACATAAATTATTTAAAATATTTAACATTAATGGCTTAAAGTTATTTTGGAGACAATTTTTGTTTTTTTGTTTCATATGGAAAATATGGTGTGAAAATACATTTTTAAGATTCGTACACGTGATGCAATAAAGTATACGTACCGTGCACTAAAGTAATGATAAAAAATTATCTGAAAAAATTAAAATCGATATTTTTGCATGTAAGATGTTTTGCGATCATTATCAATCGATTTAAATCCTTTAAATAATCTTTAAAAAAAAAACTTTTTTTTTCATCAATTTTTTTTACATCAAAAAAATTTTTTTTTCATCAAAAAATTTCATCAGTAACTATTTTTCATCAAAATTTTTTTTACCAAAAATTTTGGGTTCATTAAATTTTTATACCCTACACCATACTGTGGTACAGGGTATAATGAGTTTGTGTTGATGTTTGTAACTACCCGAAATATTGGTCCTAGACCCACTTTTAAGTATACCGATCGACTTAGAATAACTTTTTGAGTCGATTTAGCGATGTCCGTCCCGTCTGTCTGTCCATGTGAACAGTGTAAACACGATACAGGTCGCAATTTTTAATCAATTGACTTGAAATTTGAAACTAAAGCCTCTTTTGGCCCAAGGACGAATTTGAAAAAATGAAATACAAAGGTCCTCTTTAGTTTTGGCTCAAATGACTCTAATAATCGCATTTTAATAGGTATCTTTTCGAATCACCATTTCGAATTTTAAAGAAATCGGACAAGTTCTTCTTATAGCCCCCATACAAACCACCTTCCCGATTTTCACATAAATCTCTCAAATTTCATGAAAATATAAAATATTTAATTAAAATTCTGTTTGTGTATGTTAAACGCGTACTTTAATCATCGGACCATTTCTGGACTTAGGTCCCGTGTGAAAATTTCGCCCGATATTCAGTTGAAGCGGTTTATTGTCAACAAAAAGAAGCCTATTAAAGAAATCGGACCAGTTCTTCTTGTAGCCCCCATACAAACCACCTTCCCGATTTTCACATAAATCTCTCAAATTTCATGAAAATAGAAAATATTTAATTAAATTCTGTTTGTGTATGTTAAACGCGTACTTTAATCATCGGACCATTTTTGCACTTAGGTCCCGTGTGAAAATTTCGCCCGATATTCAGTTGAAGCGGTTTATTGTCAACAAAAAGAAGCCTATTCCACTCAAATTTTATTTGTGATTGCTTTTTACACTTATTAAAGATTTGACAAAATATAGATCTAATCAGTACATGTTTGAACTTGGGACCCATTTTCCGGGAAACTCTGGTGTAGGGTATTATATGGTCGATCTTGACCGACTATAATTTTCTTACTTGTTTTAACATAATTTTGTTTTTCGTGAAAAAATAATCATTTATTTTTTCCAAAACTAATTTTTCACCAAGTCTAAGCTTTTCGCATAAAAATTTTCCATTTGTTTATCAAATGTACATAAAACAAGTAAGAGTGTTATATTCTTTGGTGCCGAATCTTTTATACTCTCCAAAATCTAAAAACACTTTTTTGCACTTATTTTGCAAATATTTCACTTGCGAAATGTACAGCTCTTTTGGTTTTTTCATGGAGCCTCGACTGATATTTCAATTCGTTTAGCATGGAATAGCAAGGTTCACCCAAATCTTCCGCAAAACATTATCATGATTTAATGTTTTGGGCAAGAGTACAACATTTTTCCAGTATTTTTCAAAGATTTTGTAAAATTCTCTGATTTTTTTTTATACCCCAGCAAAAACTAGGTAATGAGTACCCATTCCCAATTGGATTACCTGGTAATGAGTACTAATTACTCGTTGCGTTACTTTATACCCCAAAAAAAGGCCTTACTTTTAGCTTACGATGTAAATGATTTTTAAAAACCAGTTAAGTTTCATAAAAATATATAAAAAACAATTTTACTCTTAATTTATTTTCTCTCGTTTAATAAGAGTAACTAAACAAACAATGCAGTTACTTTTTCAACTTTTCGTAAGCGAGCTAGGAATGGGCTATTATTTGTTAGCTTTTTCGTAAGCGAACAAAGAAGGCCTTGCCTCCAATGACATCGCCATGTTAAAGTAATTAACAATGAAATTGGGACGTAACTAGTTACTCATTTTCGTTATAAATCCCAAAGTTAATTACTTGGTAATGGAAGTTTTTGCTGGGACCCTCCACTCTAGTGATAGAGGGTATATATAAGTTTGTCATTCTGTTTGTAACTCATCGAAATATCGATCTGGGACCCCATAAAGTATATATCTGTGGCCGTACGAAAAAACTAGTTAACTCCATTTTTTGAAAACAGGAGAAAAACACACTTTAAGTTTTTAACATATTTCACAAATTATTTATTATGAATATATGTTGCTATGCATGCGCATTAGACAAAACATTATTTTTAATAATATTAAAGATTTCTGGTTCCATTGAACTCATTTTTGGACACTAAATCCGAAAATCGATGTCAGTTAACTTGTTTTTTCGAAAAATGGAGTTAACTAGTTTTTCCAAAAAAACTTTTTTTTTAAATTAATTCTTATATATTATGAAATTAAGGCAACTTTAGTAATCACATGAGGCAAAATATTAACTTTTTTGACTCAGCACGTTAATTAACCCACTTTTTACGAAAAAGTGGAGTTAACTAGTTTTTTCAAAAAAAATTTTTTTTTTTCTTTTTTCTTATATTTCTCAAAACTAAGCCGAGTTTTTGTATGTTTTTATACATAAAATTCCCAGCAAAACTTTTGTAATGAATGCTGATTATGTAACACATTACCAGGTAATGTATATCCCTTATTTGAAGCATTATTTTATGATGTCTTACCAAACATTTGTTCAACAACATATTATTTCAATGTGAGAAATAATATTTTACTAATAACTTGTTACGTAATGCAGGAATATTGCATAAATTGTATTTAATATTTATTATTTCTAAACATTTAATCATAAGTGACTTATATTTGGTTACATTATGTATTATTTCAATATTTTAAATAATGCATTATTTGTAATTGAAAACATAATGCTTTATAATAATATACTAACATAAAAAATAAATATTTTATATAAAAATGCATTAGTTTAAACTAGAGATGGGCTCATGACAGGAATTTTAAAATCACGCACACTCACGAGCCTTTTTTTCTACTCACACTCACTTGCAATCACGTGAGTAAATTCAATAACGTTACTTATTCACTGCTTGTAACACCTTATATATCATGTTCTCGTATGCTATATTATTTTATTTCTCGTAGCCTTAAAAATATCATATATTTTATACCTTATGCTTCTCGTATGCTTCATTATAAACTTGATAAGTTACTTTATACCTTACTCGAATTCGTTGTCATAATTTGCATGCATTACTTCCTCATCTCATGCTAAAATCATTAATGGAGCATGGTATAAAGTAACCCAGCAAATTTTTGCATTACTAGTAATGAGTATAGTAATTAGTAATAATTATTTGTATGTACTTAATCATTGCATGAAACACTACTTATTCTATAAAGGCCGTAAGACAAAAATAATAAGTGCCTACAAGCTTACGAGTAGGGAGATAAATAAATACTTACTTATAACGAGTAAAATAAGTAGTTACTTGTAATGAATTAAATAAATAGTTGCAAACAGAATTTGAAATAACTATTTATCATTGGATTATTCGTTTTCGCGAAATTTTAAGTTAAAAAGGTAAAAAAAATAATGTTTTTTCTGATTGGACTTAATTTCACAAGTTAACTAGCAAAAAAAGTATTTATTTTTAACATTCTCAATAATTTATTATTTATATTATTGCAAATAAGTACTTACATATTACAATATAAGCCACTAGTTGCTTTTTGGACTAAAGTAATACAGTGGGTAATGAGTAGTTGTTATAAGTAATGTAATTGGCAGTCATTACTTTTCACAACACATTACCTAGTTTTTGCTGGGAAGTTATCCTATATATAAATTATTAATAACTTAAAAACTATTACTTTAAGATATTTTGGCAGTCGTATTCTATGAATTAAGATCTGCAAAAAAAATTGTATACATTTTTTATATGCAATCTATGAATTCTCGGGAGTTAAAATTTTTAGGTTAAAAATTTGGACTCAAAGGACTCGTGATTCAAACTTGTTCTTTCAGCTTTTTCTCCCATAGTTTTCGAAAGAACATCGTTTTAAACTTTTAATTTTTATGTTTTTTAAGAAACTATGGAGTTATCTTGTTTTTTCAAAAAATGCATGGAGTTAACTAGTTTTTACATAAAAATTGGTATTTTCCAATATTTTGTTTTCCAAATAACTTGTAAATGAGAACATATATCAAAATTTCGATCTGACAGAGTGATAGTAAATGGAATGCACTTTCTATTTTTGGTGTTATCTCAATTTTCGCAAAAAGTGGAGTTAACTAGTTTTTTCGTACGGCCACAGATATATTCATGATGCCCGATCGATTTTAAGACATTCTAGCGATATCCGTCTGTCCGTCTGTCTGTGGAAAATGCTGTCGCGGACAAAATATTGCTCAGAGATGACTAAAACTTAACATATTTATTGGAAGTTCTTCCGAGAAGTTTGGTATTGCATTTGATCGATATCGGTTCAGCGGTTCAAAAGTTATGAACGAAAATGTAAGCACACCTCAAAAATTTCAGTACATTCAACATAACCTAAAAATACAAAATGCTTTAATTCGGCTTCTGGTTGGCATATGTGAACATAATTAAACACCAAATGGTATTTAAACAAGTACGAACATATTTTTTGACAAAAAAAGAAAAAAATCGCGGATTTTTTTTTCTAAAATTTTTTTTTCGCTGAAATTTTTTTTCAAAATTTTTTTTTTTTTTAAAAGTAATTTCCTTTTAAATAAAGTTTTTTGCAATAATCTTTTTGAAATTGTGGAGGGTATCACTACATTCGGCAAGGCCGAATTTAACTTTTTTACTTGTTTTTTTTAATTTTCTAAATTTGCCTGAGTTTTCTAAACTTAACAGAATTTTACATTATTTTTCGGAATATTTCCAAATTTTTCTGAGTTTTTCAAAATTTTTCTGAATATTTTTTAGTTCTTTTTTTAAATTCTGATTACTTTTTATTAAAAAAAAAAAAATTTTTATTCCACCTTTTGAATATTATATTTTGAGTAGGTTTATTCTAGCTCGAGGTAATTTTTTATTTACTAATTAAAACTATGATATTTTCTAATAGCATTATTTTCAATAAAATTATTTTTCTGATTTAAAATTATTTATGTTGGTCATTTTTGCAAGACTTAGCTGACACGTGTTTCGGAATTTGTTAGATTTCTTTATCAAGACTATTTAGCATTTTTCTAATAGAAAAATTAAATTCAATTCTTCCATTAAATTTCCATTCATTAAAAATGTATTCAATTTAACACTTCACTTAAATTTTTTGCTAATACCAAAATAAAGACTGTAAAATTTATGTATTATCTCTGGTTATAACATAAAAATTCTTTAATACTTTACGGTTAAAGGAGAGCAAAAAAAAAACCTACAACAAAAGCCAATATTTAGATATCAAAACCCACATAAAATAAAACAAAAAAAAACCCAAGAACTAAACCTTAAAGGCGCTCTAGTCTGCTTAAATGGCCATATAAAAGATGTTATCTGACAGCATATTAGACACAAATATTATTGAACAACAAATTGCTGCAAACTTAAACCAAGTGTTTGTTTACTATGGCTAAAAATGCAGCAAAAAATCGAAAAAAAATAAAACAATGAAGCT
Source organism: Pegoplata infirma (assembly GCA_963921195.1). Classification (NCBI taxonomy): domain Eukaryota; kingdom Metazoa; phylum Arthropoda; class Insecta; order Diptera; family Anthomyiidae; genus Pegoplata; species Pegoplata infirma. Next base: position 23,710,396 of record OY992536.1, on the reverse strand, counting down.
AAAACTAAGCAGCAAGAAAAAAAAATACCCAAAGGGTCTACAATTGATCAGCAAGAAATTGTATGAAAACTAGCACCAGCTAAGTGAACTATACAAAAAAAAAACTAAAAACAGTTTAAATGCGGAAACGTGCTTTAAATATCGCCTTAAATCGCACTTATGCGATCATTGTTTAAACTACATTTAAACAAAAAAAATCTTTAGGGAACCTGTACTTTGTGTACTAAAAACAACTTAATGGTCAGTTGTTTATAAACTATGAATGTTGGACAAATATTTTTTTGGAGGGTTATTTTTTCAACTTAACCCTTTTTACTACTTACAGGTGTGACTAGCATTTTTGGAACTTATTTTTATGAAAACTACGATTTCATAGAAAAAAAATGTTTGTATTGCTGGCTAATTTTCAATTAAAACGTTGTATTAACAAACAAGTTAATTGTATTAACAAATTGTGTTGTTGAATGAAACCCCATTATTTTCTTTGTTAACATAAATAAATTGTTTGTTAATACAACAACGTTTTAATAAAAAATTATTAAATAATACAATTTTTTTCTGTGTTTGCCTTAGAAATATTTTTATATTATTGGTAAATTTCAAAAAAATATGTTCCGGAAAATTCTGAAAAGTCCAATAAAATTTAGAAAACGATACCCTCGATTAAAAAAGATTATTGCAAAAAAAAACTTTACTTAAAACCAGTAGTAAAGTTAAATATGACTTGTCCGAATCAAAGAATACCCAATGCCCTTTTTAAGTGATAGAAAATTTTCTAACATAAAAAAAAATTTAACAATTTTGATTAAAAATATTTTACTTTAAATAAAAACCTTTTTTTAGTAATTTTTAGATTTAGATTTAGATTTAGATTTATTTAGTTTTTTCATTATTAGAACAATAAGAATAAATTCTTTTATAGTTCAACGGGTATTACATAAAGATTGACATAATTAATTAGTACAATAAATAATTAAAAAAAAGCAGTAAAATAGCAATAATAATAAAACAGTAATTAAAATATAAAATGATTTTTGTAAAAAAAAAACAAGAAGGAAAATTAAAGTCGGTCAAGACCGTAAACACCGTCCGACAGCCAATATTAAACATGAACCGGATGACATACGTCTGAAAAAAGAAATGAAATGGAGAAAAACTGCATTTACAGTTTTTCATTTTGTTATCCTGTTTCCTTTTAAAAGGACTTCAAATTTTGTAGGATACATTTTGTAAAACATTTTCTAAATATTTGTACTTGTCCTACGATCACACAAAAAATTATGGGCTAAAAATTTTCAATTAAATGTATTGATTAACAAAATTTAAATGAGCCAATCAATGTTATGATTAAAATTTTTGCTATTTTTTGCTACAAATTTTCAACATACCAGATTTTTTTTTCGCTTTGATTTATTTGAATAGATTAATTCAAAAATATACAAAATAGTCGGGATTTACTTTTTTATTGTTGGCATCATATTGGAAAGCAAAAAAGATGAATTTTTTATTAATTTTGTCATAAGCTTACATTTCATTTGTTAAATCAATCATTATTTTGATTGACTTAAACAAAAAATTGATAAAATTTTTGATCAAAATCTAAAAAATATTTGATTGAAAAAATTTTCAATCAATCACCTACAATTTGATGATTGGTATAACAATTTTTTTAATTGGAGAAATTTAAATCAAAAAATTGATTGAATCCGCGTTTTTGTTGATTGAAATTTAAATTTTTTTCTGTGATGACACTGGTGACGGCAAATGAAAGAGGAGGATTTCCCCTAATTTTTCCATGTTTCTATTTTGCCATATCAGGATAAAAGGATGTAAATAAAGTCACTTGAAAATTTTATCAAAATATATTGTTGAAAATTTTGAATGATATTGAAGGATACATTTTTGAAAGGACGTCAATTACCTCTTTTTTCCTGATATGAAAAAATAATAAAATAGGAAAATTAGAGGAGATCCTCCTCTTTCATTTGCTATCACTAGTGGCATCCTAGGACAATTACAAATATTAAAAAAATATTTTATAAAATGTAATTCTCCAAAGCTTTGAAGTCCTTTTAAAAAGAAACAGGATCACGACATGAAAAACTGAAAATGCAGTTTTACTACATTTAGTCTCTAGTTTCAAAAGTATATTACCCAGTTCGTGTTCAACGACTTTTTTTCATTTTACATATACAACAAGTAAGAAAATTATAGTCGGTCACAACCGACAATTTAATACCCTACACCAGTGTTTGCCGGAAAATGGGCCCAAGTTAAAACATGGACCGATTGGATCTGCATTCTATCAAACCTTTAATAAGTGTAAAAAAAACTCGCAAATCAAATTTGAGTGAAATAGGCTTCATTTTCCAGCCAATAAACCGGTTTAACTGAATATCAGGCTAAATTTTCTTATAGGGGCTAACAAGGAGAGTCTCCCTGGTGTCACCCTCCGATCTTCATGAAATTTGGATATGTTGTTAAGAACGTAAATCAATTCAACACGTATTTTTATTTAGAGCCCAAACTCATTTTTTTAGGGGGGTCGATTTGTATGGAGGAAATTGACGTTTTTCAGTTTTTTTTTGCGATTTACGCTTATTTACTCGAAACTAATATGAGCATATATAGTATCAGATTAAAGGGAATTTAAATATCAATCTCGTGATGCTAACAACGTGCCAAAAAAGTAAATATTTTTTGACTTATTAACAGAAATGTCCCAAAATTTTTGCATTTTACTCAATATGATGAAAAGTTTATCATGTTTAAACACGTTATTTGCACACGGAGATAGGTTTTCCAAAGACCTTTCATTTAATATGTAACATGACTAGGTGTCTTTGTATAATATAGGAGATAAACGCAAAAAACTGGAAAATTACCGTTTCTTCCCTCCCTCATTTTCACGCCCTAAATATGAATTTGGGCCGCTAAAAAAAATATTTTTCCCTTTATTTTTCCTGCTCTACAAAATAAAATCAAATCCATAAAAATTGGCGGGTGACACCAGGGAGACCTTCCTTGTAAGTCCAAAAATGGTCGGATTATTATCAGATTTTATAGGGTTATTAAAGTACGCGTTAAATACACACAAACGAAATTTCAATTAAATATTTTATAATTTCATGAAATTTGAGAGATTTATATGAATGGAAGATGGTTTGTATGGGGGCTACAAGAAGAACTGGTCCGCTTCCTTCAAAAATTTGGAATGGTGATTTGTGAATACAAATCACGTTTACCTGCCAAATTTCGATGGGATATCTATTATAATACGGTTATAATAGTCATTTGAGCCAAAATTAAAGAGGTTCTTTGTATGGGAGCTAGGTCTAAACATGGACCGATTTTTTCCAATTTCAGTAGGCTTAGTCCTTGGGCCAAGGGAGGCTTAAGTTTCAAGTTAAGTCATTTGATTGAAAATTGCGACCTGTATCGTGTTTACACCGTTTACATAGACAAACGCACGGACAGAAGGATGGACGGACAGACGGACGGCGGGACGGACATAGCTAAATCGACTCAAAAAGTGATTCTGAATCGATCGGTATAATTAAAAGAGAGTTTAGGACCAATATTTCGGGTAGTTACAAACATCAGCACAAACTCATTATACCCTGTAGCACAGAGTGGTGTAGGTTATAAAAAACACTCACAGACCAAATTTGAGTGAAATAGGGCCTAAGTCCAAAAATGGGGCATAAGTCCAAAAATTTTTATGGGGCTACAAGAAGAACTGGTCTGATTTGTTTAAAATTTGTGAATACAAAACACATTTATTTGCCAAATTTTAAAAGGATATCTATTAAAATACGGTTATTAGAGTCATTTGAGCCAAATTCAAAGGGGACGTTTGGATGGGAGCTAGGTCTAAGCATTGACCGATTTCTTAAATTTCAATAGGCTTCGTCCTTTGGTCAATAGAAGCTTAATTTTTTTATTTTAATTTTCAGCACAATCAAATAAATATTGCGACCTGTACCATGCGTACAAAGTTTACATGGACAGACGGACGGACGGACATCTCTAAAAAGTGATTCTGAATCGATCGGTATACTTGAAGGTGTTTCTAGGACTATTATTTGAATAGTTAAAAACATCAGCACAAACTCAATATACTCTGTACTACAGAGTGGTGAAGGGTTTAAAAATTTATTGAACAAAATATATTTTTGTGGGCGTAGATCAATAACTTAAATTATGATAAAATTGTATAACTATAGTGCAAAAATTGTAATAAATGAATTAGTAAATGGTGCCTCCCCTGTCTAAAACGATTTTGAAATTTCAAATTTTAATTGTGTCAAATTAACAAAACATATTGTTGATTCACTTAAAAATGTTGTTAATAATTAATTATGTTACTCTTGTTGAAACAAAATTTTGTTTGTTTACACCAGCCTCCAATGGGTTAATTTGATTAAAATCTTATTATTTTTAATATTTAAACTATCGTAAATTTAAAATTCAACTCATTGGCAAATCCATCAAAATATTTTTTCGACCTGCATTATAAAAATGAATAAATTTATTTATTACTTTTGCAGCGCCATCTACAATGGGCTTTCTCTCACAAATAGTGAAATAAAGTGCCTGAAGCTTTTAGGTTTTTTTTTTGTGTAAACCAAAAAACAATTGCATTTTTGTTATGTAATACTTATTATTGGTTTTATTTATGTTTCCACCCACCAAAAAAATAGAAAAATATTAAAAGTGGATTTTCCTTAAGACGATTTTCCATTTTTTTTTTTTCTTTTTTATATGTTCAACACAGTTCATAAATCATCGTGATAACAAATTACCAGCGCTTCCACAGTGTGTAAATTTATCTTATTGTTAGCATCATCGTTTTTTTCCACTTTAAAACCATTGTAATGCGGCGTCAATGGTCCTTCTGCAGAGGCCTTTCCACAATCTCTTTGATGAGGTTCTGTTCAAGTTTTTGTTGCTGTCTATGTTGGTTGCAAAAACAAATGGTTTAGAAATAGAGACTCACGCATTAGATTAAAACGTAGCCAAAGTGACGCATAGGGATAACACAAAGATAACCCAATAAACACAAAAATTATCAATTCAATAAATATCAAACAGGTAAATTCAAAGAAATTCAGAAAATTTTGAATAATTCATAAAATCAAAATTTTCGAAAATCGGTAAAATTTCAGAATTCATAAAAAAGATATAACTCTGAAAATATCAGGAAAATCTAGAAAAAAAACTTGATAAATTAAAAAAAAAGAAAAGAAAATCCTCTAAATTTCAATAAAAAAAAACTAAACAGTTTGAGATAAACAAAAAAATTCAGAAAACTTTAAATCGTAATAAAAATATTTACAAATATTTTGAAAAATTCCAAAAATTTTTTTTTTTTTAATTGGGAAAAATCAAATCATGAATATTGAATATATCATAAATTTTCAAAAAAAAATCAGGAAAACCAAATTTAAGGCAAAATTTAGGAATTTCAAGAAAAATTTAGAAAAGCTCAAAAAAATCTGAAAATATCAGAAAGCATTTTTAAACAAGTAAGAAAGTTATAGTCGGTCAAGACCGACCATATGATACCCTACACCAGTGTTTTCCGGAAAATGGGTCCCAAGTCCAAACACGGACCGCTTGGGTCTGTCTTTTGTTAGATCTTTATTTAGTGTAGAAAACACACACAGATCAAATTTTATTGGAATTGGTTTATTTTTTTGTCAATAGACCGATTTAACTGAATATCGGTCGAAATTTTTATATGGAGGACTAAGTCCAAAAATGGTCCAATTATATTCCGATTTGATAAGGTTACTAAAGTACACGTTTAACACCTAAAAATACAATTTTTATCAAATATTTAAATTTTTATGAATTTTGAGGGAATTATGTGAATATCGGGAGGGTGGTTTGTATGGGGACTACCAGAAGGACTAACCCGATTCCTTTAAAATTTGGAATGTGATTCGTGTACACAAAATTTGATTGCCAGCCAAATTTGAAAGTGGTACTTATTGTAATACGGTAATTATAGTTATTTAAGCCGAATCCAAAGGGGTCGTTTGTATGGGGGCTAGGTCTTAACATGGACCGATTTTTTTCAATAGGCTTCGTCCTTGGGCCAAAAGATTAATAAATTTTTAAATTTCAAGTCAATTGATTGAAAATTGCGACATGTATCGTGCTTAAACCGATAGATGGACAGACGGACGGACAGACAGACGGACAGACGGAGAGACAGACGGACGGACGGACGGACATCGCTAAATCGACTCAAAAAGTAATTCTGAGTCGATCAGTATATTTCGGATAGTTACAAACATCAGCACAAACTCATTATACCCTGTACCACAGAGTGGTGTAGGGTATAAAAACACGGAAGATTCAAAATAAATAAGGAAGATCTCAGAAAATTTTTATATAAGTTTGTCATTCCGTTTGTAACACCTCGAAATATTGGTCTACAACCTCATAAAGTATATATCTAGCGATGTCCGTCCGTCTGTCTGTTCAAAACACGCTTACTTTTGAAAAACCGAGCTTTAAAAAAGCAAGTTTTAAAAACATTGGTAAGCCACAAAGTACTTTATTATTTTTGTAACTCAAAAATATTTTTACACCAAAAAAAATTTACACTCGAAAAAATATTTTACACTCAAAAAAAATTAGTAATTTTTATTTTTTTAAAAATGACAAAAAAAGTTTTTTACTCAAAATAAAATATTTCTAATAAAAATTTACTATCCTTTAAAAAGGGCATTGTGGAGGGTATTCATAGATTCGGCCAAGCCCAATTTTACATTTCTACTTGTTTATAATTTTTTTGTACAGTTTTCTGTTTAGCTCAACACGAGGTTTTTGTATTTGGATGAATTGTCGTAATTTTGATGAATTTATCAAAATTTTCGTGAATTTTTTCGGGATTTCTGATTTTTTATTTTGTTTTAAATTCCCGGGTGAAAATGACCATGTATGTTCATACATGTTCATACATGCTCATACATGATTCCATGTATGATAGTATATGAGCAATGTATGGAAATGTATGTCATATATGGGAACATATATGAACATACACAAGTAATGAAATATTCCATATATGTAAATGTATGCAACTATGTGTGGATAGGTATAAGTCATACTCCTTCATATATGCTATGCATCTGCATAGCATACATGTCTTAAAAAAAAAATTTTTTAAGGTTTGGTTCGGCAGAACTTTGCAAAATTGGACGAAGTTCATGTATGGGTTCAGTCTAAAAAAGTCGTTCGGTTGGACAATAATGATCATACATCATCAGGATTGGTTATAATTTTTGTATTCTATAGGCGAATATGAACGGCACTAACGTAAACAACCAAATTTAGAAGAAAATTCGAACACTCTGACGGTATTACTGTCAGAGCTGCGAAGGATTTCATCCCTTAATAAGATTTTGTGTTCTGAATTAAACTTTAAAGATTGCATTTCCCAATCACAATTTATCGAATGAATTTACAACCTAAAAAAATGAGTCCAGTTTCCTACTATAAATTGGGTAAATTTCAACAAATTCAAAAAATACTATAAATTGAGTAAATTTCCCATATTTTTTAGTAGAATTACGCAATTTGTGTAAATTTACCCAATTTATAGTAGGAAACTGAAATCATTTTAATTAGAGTGTACATTTGATTTTAAAATATAGAATGAATTCGGTTTCTTTTTCATTCGACTTTGAAATTGAATGCGTAAGTTTTTGTAAATTCGATTTTTAAAAGTCTCATGAATAATAAATAAATGAAATAAAGAATGCATTCAGTTTTTAAAATTCTCATAAACAAGAATTCTATTTAATGGCAAAAATCGAATCCATTCCAAGAAATATTGATATTTAAAGATAATTGTATTCAGTGACTATAAAAATCTAATGTATTTTATTTGTGAATTCATTCGAAAAGTGGTTAATTCTTCGAAGCTTTGATTATCATAAAGTCCAAAGTATATTTTTAAAATATTCGTTAGTTTTTATTAAGAAATCAGTGTCATAAATTAGTACAAATTATTTTTATTTGAAAAAATTTCAATTAATAGACGTTTTATGGAAAAAAATACATAAAAAAAAAATTTTACATACAAATTCATGTATGACAATGTATGATCATTAATGTACATGTACCCTCAAATTACGGATATGCACATGTATGGACATCCATATCCCAGCAGAAATTTTGCTGAACGTTCAGCAGCTTTTGGAAGGGGAACTTGAGTAAAGGAGCGCATCCAATTGCGCTGAATTCATGCATGATTCTCTAAGGTGATGTCCCACTTTAGAGCGCTAGTTGGATACACAGAAACAGCGCTCTTTAGATGCACTGAAATCACGTGTCTTTAGAGCGCTGATTTAAGCAGAATAAAGATGCTGTAAATTCATGTATCTTTTTAGCGCTGATTTAAGCAGATTAAAGATGCAGTGAATTCATGTATCTTTGTAGAGCTGATTTATGCAAAATAAAGATGCAGTGAATTCATGTATCTTTATCATCATTTAAAATGTGTTCAAGGCCTCTGTTATGTCTTTCAAAACTTTTCAAATCACATGATATTTTCCGAATCACATGAAATCGAGTTTAGTGTTTGTTTACGGGTTCATTCAAAGTCAGACAAGGAAAAACAATAAAATTTAAAATTCGTTATTGATAAAATTCAATTTTGAATTTTTCAAAAAATTCAAGAAAGCATTTTATATATAATTCTTAAAAATTTTATTTTAAATTCTTAGAAGAAATAAAATTCAAAAAAATTTTATTTAAAATTCTTTAAAGAATTTTATTAATAAAAAAAAAGAATTTTATTTCCATAATAACAAATATATTTTGAACAAATAAATATTCAAACCAAAAGTAAAATAAAATTAAACCAAAAATAAAATTCAAAAATAAAATTCAAACCAAAAATAAAATTCTTTTTTTTTTTTTGAGAATTTTATTTTTGGAAATAATAAAATTCAAATGGTTTTGAGAATTTTATTTAAACAAAAATTTTATTTCAAATACCTTATGAATTTTAAATAAAATTCGATTTTTTTCCTTGTCTGTTCAAAGTTGAAATCAAATAACTAAAATTTAAAAAAATATAACAAAAAAATTCATTCGTTTTACTTTACAAAACTTTATTTATGTGAAACAAAATGAAAAAAAAAAATCGGAAGTAAACATCAAAAAAATATCGGAAATTTTCATTTTCACATTTTTTATGGGATTTTTTTTGGGAACAGCGGTCAAAGATGCTATGATTGAAGCGCTCTTTGCAGCGCTGATTAATGCGCAATAATGATGCAGTCAAATCATGTGTCTTTGTCTAAAACTCATGTTTTTTTATTCAAAAAGTGATAAAAATATTAAAAAGGAAAGCAAGTGTGAAATTTTATCAAAAAATAATTACACATTATAAGTTTTATATAAAAAATCTTAAAAAAAAATTAAAATTTTTTCCCCTTCCTTTTACTGCATCCCTAAGAGCGCTCTTTGGATGCGCTACGGTATGCTATAAACAGATGCTGTGTCGCCAAAATCTCGATTTATTTCTGCTGGGATATGCATCATATATGAACATACATGGTCATTTTCACGGGTTTCCTGATTTTTTAGTAAACTCCTAAATTTCACCGAATTTCCTAATTTTTATTTTATATTTTGAATTTTTCAGAAAATGTATGATTTCTTTTAAACTCTTTTCGTTTGATCTAGCAAAATTTAAATTTTTGTCTGAATTCTTTAAAATAATTTTAAGCTTAGCTTTTTGAATTTTTCTAAACTTTCTAAATTTCGTTAAAGCTTCCTTAAATTTCATGATTTTGACTTACTCAAACAAAAATTATAAAAAAAATATACAGAAAACTCAAAAAAAAAAAAAACAAGTGAGAGTTTTAAATTCGGCTATGCCGAATCTATGATACCCTCCAACATGTTAAAACATAGGGTCGTTTTTTGAGGAGGGACTCAGTGGGGGTGGTGGGGGATATTTTCCCCATCGCGATAAATGCTAACTAATTTATTTGTTATGCTTTTTGCAATTTAGTAATACCATTTTCTCATTATTTTAATGGTTTTTTAAAATCCACGCCCACAGAAGGGGGCGGGCAGAAAAACTAAATTTTCCAGCCCCCTGGGTCTAAGTGCAGAAGTTTAAACCCCTTCTGACATAAAAAGATTTCATTTGTTTAACAAAAATGGCAAAAAAAGATGTAAAAATTACGTTTTTTTTCTAGCTCTTTTATTTTGGACTAAATCGTGTTTTATAAAGACGGACGGACGGACGGACATTCATAGAACGACTTAGAATCGATCATAGATCAATAATATGTGTACTTTATGGGATCCCCGATTGATATTTTTATGCGTTACAAACGGAATGACAAAGTGAGTATACCCATACTGTGGTTGGAGGGTATAAAAATATCTATAATTCAATTTAGTTCGAAGTTCTTTTAAATAGCTGATTTTAATCCGAAGCACTTTGAGTGTGACAAACCGAATAGTGCTGACGAGAGAAGGCTTCCGAAAGCCATACTGTGGTTGGAGTGTATAAAAATATCTATAATTCAATTTAGTTCGAAGTTCTTTTAAATAGCTGATTTTAATCCGAAACACTTTGAGTGTGACAAACCGAATAGTGCTGACGAGAGAAGGCTTCCGAAAGCCTGTGTAGTCAATTAGTTTCTTTCAGATTTCTTATTGTAGGTACAACAAAAATTATAATTTCTTAGAAATAACACTGTGCTACAAAAGACCAAAAATAATTTATGCAGGGGTTCTCATATGATAATTCGGGTTCGTTGGAGTCCATAGAGTACTGATATACTCATAGTTTTTCTGGATCACTTCGTTAAGTACGTTTTTTTTGGCAAATGTGTTGAAAAACGGAAATTCTTAAATTACAATTTTAAAAAACTATTGCTTTGTTAGTTTGCAACCGATTTTCGATTTTATGGATTTGTTTTAAAGGTATAGGTCTTACCTTTCAAACAAAACAAAAATATTAAAAATCGATCAAGAATTGGCTGAGCTACGATCGCTTAAGTAAAAAAAAAACGTATTTTTTGAAAAATTTGTCATTATCTTTACACTCTAAGTTGAAAGTGCATCATTAAACATTTTTTTTGAATTTTTTGTAAAAAAGTATAGTAAAGTAGCTTTCCAAAACACCAAAACACATAACAATCGGTTTAAAAATGAATGAGTTATGCTAAGTTTTGTGATAGGGCATTTTTAAATTTTTTCAGAAACGCTTGTAATTCAAGCATTATTCATAAATCTTGTTACTAGTAGTAATTTTATGCGCATATGCATATAAACTAGAGATGGGAACGTAATTAGATTTGTGCGTGATTCACACATGATCAGAAGTGAGCGTGATTGAAAATTAATTTTACTCACGTGGTTGTTAGTGAGTGTCAGTGTGAGTGGAATAAAATGGGCGTGTCAGTTACTTCCAAATCCTATTTATAATTTTTTGGGTTTGTTTAAAAAATATCAGTGTTACTTCTTAAACAAAAAAATATTGTGAATCTTTTAGACGGAAATAAAAGACTTCTTTATTTGATCAATATCACAACAAAAGTATAGAAAATATTTATTGAAAATTTAAACAAGAAAAATTTTCAATTAATTATAAAACAAAAATTACTGAGTTAACCAATAAAATAAATAACAAAGTAAATAATAACAAGTACATAATTTAAACAAATTATTTCAACACTCCCACTATTTGTTTAAAGTATGACTACTATTTTTGTTTTACATAAATCAAGTTCCTTAATAATTCAAAACGAGATTTAGGAAGAGCTTTAGTGAAAATGTCAGCTAACTGTTCATCAGATGATACATAATTCAAGCAAAATAAGTTATCTTCATATTTTTCTCTGATAAAATGATAACGAACATCAATGTGCTTAGTACGCTTGTGAAATTCAGGATTCTTTATTAATCGAATTGAACTTTGATTATCCATGTTTAAGTCGGTAGAAATTTGTACACCAGTTAATTCATTAAGAAGACGTTGCAACCATACTAATTCTTTAACAGCGACGCTTGCTGCAATATATTCAGACTCAGTGGTCGATAAAGCGACTGACTTCTGTCTTTCCGATCCCCAGCTAATTATACTACTACCAAATAGAAAAACATACCCTGATGTAGATCGCCTAGATTCCTTATCACCTGCATAATCGGCATCACTATATCCAAATAATTTCATTTGAGTGTTTCCTTCAAAACGAATTCCAAAATTAATAGTAGATTTCAAATATTTAAAAATTCGTTTCACAGCATTAACATGAGCCACATTTGGATTCTCCATAAAACGACTTACAACTCCCACTGCAAAACTTATGTCAGGCCTTGTAGCAATAGCCAATATATTAAACTGCCAACAGCTTCTCGAAAAGGAAATTGTGTATCCTTTGAATCTTCAAAATTTTCAAAAACTTCATTTACATCTAATGGTGTTGATACTCCCTTGCAATTTTCCATTTGGAATCTTTTAAGAACTTTAGAAGCGTAGTTTGTTTGATTTAAACTTAACGACCCATCTTCATATCGGCATATTTCTAAGCCCAGGAAACATTCTGCATCAAAAAATTTTATTTCAAAATCATTTCGTAAATAATCAATTACCGATTTAATTTGTTCTTCTGTCAATGCAGCTATGAGTCCATCATCAACATACAATGCCAAAATAAGACTTTTATCATTATTTACAAATACACATGGATCTGATATTATCTGTTTTAATTGATACTTTTTAATGAATGTAGTAAATTTTATGTTCCAACAACGCGATGCCTGCTTAAGTCCATATAAACTTTTATGTAATTTGCAGACTTTGCCACTGCCATCATCAAACCCTTCTGGTTGACTCATGTAAACATTCTTGTCTAGATCTCCATACAAAAACGCAGTTTTGACATCGAATTGACGAATAACCATTTTCATAATTGCAACTTTTGATAAAATTGCACGAATTGATGTAAATTTAACTACAGGACTAAATACTTCTTCATAGTCAACTCCATACTCTTGAGTAAACCCACGTGCCACAAGTCTTGCTTTAAATCTTTCTATTGTACCATCTAGACGATATTTAATTTTAAATACCCATTTATTATCAATTACCTTTTGATCAACAGGAGCATCTACTAATTCCCAAGTTTTATTTTCTACCAAAGATTTAAGTTCTTCATTCATTGCGGCATTCCATCGTTCCTTGTTTAAAGACTTCATTGCTTGTTCAAAATTTTTAGGTTCTTCTTCAATTGATGAAATAAAGCCATTAGCCTCATTAGTATTATTAAATGTTTTTGATTTAACACGTAAACGGCTTTCGACAATATTGTTACTATCCAAATACGAAAGCTCTCTTGGCATTTTCTTAGGTAACACATTAAGATTATCTGTTTCGACTTCAATTGAATTTGCTGAAGTATCTTCGACACTGCTTATTACATTTTGTATAATACTCTCCTCTACATCCGATGAGTTTTGATGATTAAATTCATTTTCTATAAAATCTTGTGCTTCTTCATAAGAATCATTTCCCGAACTTAGTTCAACATTAGCTTCATTGTTATCCTCAATTCCTAAGCCCAAAGGCTCATTTTCTTCATTATCAGTATAATTCTTGTCGTCTATATTAAAAACTGCAAATTCAGATAACGCACGTTTGCTTACATTACTATTAGCAACAACAGAAACTGAATGAATAAATTTAGCATCTCGAGAGATTTCAATTTTCTTTGAAATAGGATTCCATATACGATAGCCCTTGACATTTTCATCATACCCCACAAAAATACACTTTACAGATTTTGAATTTAACTTTCGTCGCAATTCTTTTGGTACATGCACAAATACTTCGCAACCAAAACGTTGCAGATGATCAAATTTAGATTTCTGACCACACCACATTTCGTAAGGAGTATTTCCTGCTATAGTACTAGTTCCAGAGCGATTGATTACAAAAACAGCAGCATTTACTGCTTCAGCCCAAAATTTAAAATCCATGTTTCGTGCATAAAGCATAGTCCGTGCAGCTTCCATAATAGTTCTCATTTCCCTTTCTGCGGAACCATTTTGTTGTGGAGTATAAGGAACTGTCCTTTGGTGACGTACTCCTTCATCTTCAAATAACTTCTTCATATTTGCATTTACGAATTCGGTTCCATTATCAGAGCGAAAAATTTTAATTGAATGACCATATGAGTTTTTGGACAATTTTAAGAAAATTTTTACTTTCTCGTATACATCGGATTTATTTTTCATGAAAAAAACAAAACGAAAATGAGAAAAATCATCCTTTAAAAGTAACTTGTATTGGTCCACAAACATCAGCATGTATTATATCGCCACACATTTTTGAAATAACTTCTCGATTCTTGAAAGGACTTCTGTGTTGTTTACCGTAATGACAAGCTTCACATACAAAACTTTCGTCAATAAAATTTATGTTGTTTACTTTTAAAAATTTCTTTATATGTTCTACATTTTGATGAGCAAGTTTTTCATGCCACATTTTCAGAGATGAGACTTCATTCGATGCTGAATTGGCTTCTGCCACCATTACCTTTATACAAATAAGCGTCAAATTACCATAACGCTTTGCCACCAAAACTACTTCATTGTCAGACATGCGCCTAAACTTCATTTCCCGACTGTTGCCTTCAACATTCAAACCTTGATCCAAAGCATGATTTTGTGAAAATAAATTTGTTTCAATTTGCGGAACATAAAGAACATCCTTTAGAACACCATTGGTCCAATTATTTCCATTAAACATACGAACATTAATTGTTCCAATACCAAGAGCTTCGATACTTCCTTTAGCTATTTTAACAGTCCTCTTTTCTAAATGATAATTATCAAACCAATCACGATTAGCAGTCATATGATGACTTGCACCTGAATCAAGTAACCAACTATTTTTAGAATTCTTAAAATCATTGACATCTGAATTAAGGGCGGTTAAATCTTCTTTTTGCTTAAGTTCTGGACAATTGCTCTTCCAGTGTCCTTCATGACCACATGCAAAACATCGACCAATTGGTTTAAAATTATTCGTACTTACGTTGTTACGATGATTAAATTTTTGTCTCGAACTTTTTACGTTCCTATTACTATTTGACCTTATCCACTTAGATGCTGCTAATGCTTCAATTGGTGCAACCAATCCACGTGAAATTAAACGTTCCTCTTCAATCACCAGTCTTGATCTAAGATTATCTAGTGTATGTTCTGGCTTACTTGCTGACTCCCACGCACTACTGAAACCTGTATACTCTGATGGCAATGATAATATAATTTTCGTAATAACCATGTCATCAGATATTGTTTCCTTGAGATCCCTTAAGCGTTTAACCAAATCTTCTAGACGAGCAATGTACGAAATTATGTTTTCACCAGCATCCTTAGTAAAATTGAAAAATTGTTGATGTAATAATAGTAAACTAGATTCATTCTTCTTTTCAAACACAGCATGTAACTTTGTCCACATCTCTTTAGCAGATTCACAATTAGCAATGTGAATTATTTGCGTGCTTCCAACAGAAATTCATATTATTTGTTGAGCCTTAGCATCCTTCTTGCGCCAACATCGGATTTTATAGTCATCTGTTAACGGACAGTCTTCATCACCAGTTGCAACTTCATACACTTCAGCAGCAATCATTGTAATTTTTACATGAAACTTCCAAGTGGACCATTGAGATGCATCATTTAATTTCTCAATCTTGCTTTCGTTGTCCATTTTTTTATTTCTATTATTTTTTTTTTTTAATTGCACAGAATAAAATTACCAATCGCGTATTCAACACGTATTTAATACCAAAAAGCGTTTTTACCGAATAAAGAAATCTGTTTTTATTTAATACTATTCAACGCTTAAATAACCTCGCGATCTGGGCCCATAACCTTTTAGACGGAAATAAAAGACTTCTTTATTTGATCAATATCACAACAAAAGTAAAGAAAATATTTATTGAAAATTTAAACAAGAAAAATTTTCAATTAATTATAAAACAAAAATTACTGAGTTAACCAATAAAATAAATAACAAAGTAAATAATAACAAGTACATAATTTAAACAAATTATTTCAACAGAATCGGTTGAAAACTGGCTAAGGTGCGCTTGTTTAAGTAAAAAACCTTTTTTGAAGAGTTATACCTGCAACATTTTTATGACAAAAAACATTTGACATTTTTGAAACGAAATTGGTAAAATTGTGGGATCATTTGATGGAAATTTTACCAGTTTATAAATATACGTATGAGGCATTCCACACCAAATGTTCAGCGAAAAAAAAAACATGTGAACCGTAAATTTTTAAATGGGTTGTATGGATAGCCATGTGAGGCATTCCACACCAACTGTTCCACTACAGAAAAACCATAGTGGTTTCAATGGGATATCATTTGCAAAGTATTCGCTCTTAGGGTACTAATAAATAACAAAAATAAAATTTAAGTTTTTTTCAAAAAGTGGGCCTTGTAGGCGTGGTCAAATATTAAAAATATCAAACTTTTTTGCCTGAGTATTTATTCACGATCACGCACGCTAATGAAAGAAAAAAATTATTCAAGCACGATATTTTATTTTACTCACGCTCACGTGAACATCGTGACCGTAACTTATTTTTTTCTACTCACGTGTGCGTGAATGAGCGTGAGCAAAATAAAATATCGTGCGTGACTAAATTGTTTCTTTCATAAGCGTGCGTAATCGTTATTAAAAACTCACTCACGCTACCATCGCCTCTTAAAATATTTTTTAAGTATTGATATTACTCATACGCACACGTTTTAAATACCATTATTGTATAAAATAAGCGTGTTGCAATTTTTGAATTTTGATTTTTCGAAAACAAGGCAAAACACATCTCTAAAAATTTCAGATCAGATAGAAAATTCCTTTAACTTTTTTTAAAAAAATAAATAACAAATAAAATTGCGGCATGTTCTTTGATAAATAAAGTTTAAGTTTAAATTTAAAAAATTCAGAACTTCTTCTGAAAATGTTCCAATTTTCATTTTCTTAGCTTTTATTGATAGCCCATTCAGCTTTTATTGATTGATAGCCCATTTAATTGATAGCCCATTCAAAAATCTATAAACAGCTTTTGTCTTTAAGACTTTACTGTGTTTCATTTAATTTGCATAAATATTGAAGTAAAGATGCTCAGGCAAAAAAGTTAGATATTTTAAATTTTTGACCACGCCTACAAGGCCCACTTTTTGAAAAAACTTAAATTTTATTTTTGTTATTTAATAGTACCCTAAGAGCGAATACTTTGAAAATGATTTCATATTGACACGACACAACTTTTTTTTTTTGCTGAACATTTGGTGTGGAATGCCTCATATATGGAGCTAAGAAAATTACGTTTTTGGTTGTTCAATTTTTCAAAAACTGGGCTTAGGAGGCGTGGTCAAGTTTGTGTCAAGTTGCCTTGTTTAAATATATATCAAATAAAAACGAAATGCACCAAAATCTCAAAAATTTACATTCTTGTATAGTTTTGTATCGGCTATCGATTAAAAATTTTTTGGAAAATTTTCAGAACCCGTTCTGAAATTTTCATTTTTTAAAAAAGTCAATTTATAAAAAATCCGGCCACTTTTGTTTTTTTTTGTAATTTTTTTTTTTAAAGATTAGATGTTTGTCTAGCAAGATTTTTTTAAAAATTAAGAAAATCTATAAAAAAAATTAAGAAGAAAAAAAAGTAATTTTTCTGATTTTCAAAATAAATTTTAAAAATTTAAAATGGTTTTTGAAAAAAATTAATTTCAATTTGTGTTTTTGATTTATGCCAAAATATGAAATAATATGCACTTAAAAGTTCGAAATATGCACAATATATGCATTTAAAATCAAAATATGCAAAAATATGTATTTTCACAAAAATATGCAAAATATGCGAAAACAAATCGATGCCATTTAATGCAAATCTCTTGATTCGGAAAGATAATTGGTCGATATCGTTTTTAGGCTTTCGACAAAAAACATGCATTTGCATGGAAATCTCACCCTAGTTATATAAAAAACTTTTTTACCCGGGACCCATTGAAAAATTTTGGTACACAATTTTTTTCTCACTGAACATTTGGTGTGGAATGCCTCACATGTATATTTATAAACAGGTAAAATTTCCATCAAATGATCCCACAATTTTAGCAATTTCGTTTTAAAAAAACATATTTGCAAACGCACAGCTTTTTCTGTCATAAAAATGTTGCAGGTATAACTCTTCAAAAAAGGTTTTTTACTTAAACAAGCGCACCTTAGCCTGTCTTTAACCTATTCTCAATATTTTTTTGTTTAAAAAGTAACACTGATATTTTTTAAACAAACCCAAAAAATTATAAATAGGATTTGGAAGTAACTGACACACCCATTTTTTTATTCCACTCACACTGACACTCACTAACAACCACGTGAGTAAAATTAATTTTCAATCACGCTCACTTCTGATCATGTGTGAATCACGCACAAATCTAATTACGTTCCCATCTCTAGTTTATATGCATATGCGCATAAAATTACTACTAGTAACAAGATTTATGAATGATGCTTGAATTACAAGCGTTTCTGAAAAAAATTAAAAATGTCCTATCACAAAACTTAGCATAACTCATTCATTGTTTAGCCGATTGTTATGTTTTTTGGTGTTTTGGAAAGCCACTTTACTATGCTTTTTTACAAAAAATTCAAAAAAATTGTTTAATGATGCACTTTCAACTTAGAGTGTAAAGAATATGACAAATTTTTCAAAAAAATACGTTTTTTTTTTACTTAAGCGATCGTAGCTCAGCCAATTCTTGATCGATTTTTAATATTTTTGTTTTGTTTGAAAGGTAAGACCTATACCTTTAAAACAAATCCATAAAATCGAAAATCGGTTGCAAACTAACAAAGTAATAATTTTTTAAAATTGTAATTTAAGAATTTCCGTTTTCCAACACATTTGCCAATAAAAAACGTACTTAACGAAGTGATCCAGAAAAACTATGAGTATATCAGTACTCTATGGACTCCAACCAACCCGAATTTTTATATGAGAACCCCTGCATATTTTTGGTGTAGCACAGTGTAATTAATATAAATTCAAACCGAACTAAATTGAAAACTCTGTAATAAAAAAACTTTTATGTTCAGAAAAAATTTCGATATATTCAGAATCATTCTAAAAAATTCAGAATTAATAAAAAAAATAGAAAAATTTTGGAAAAGTCAAGAAAATTTAGAATAAAAATAGAAAAATTTTGAAAAAGTAATTAAAATTCAAAAAAAAAAAAAATTAAAAACAAATCAGATAGAAAATTTAAATTCGACTTGTCCGAATCCACGAACAACCTCCACAATGCTCAAAACATTTGAGTAGAAATGCAGTTATTGAGTGATTGTAGTTTTTCTAACATTAAAAATAATTGTTTAAAAATTTTGACTGGAAATATTTTATTTTGAGTAAAAAAATAATTTTTTTAGTGTAAATTTTTTTCGTATGTACATTAGAGTGTCCCTTATTTTGGAAATGTTGGAAATGTTGAAGATTCCTTAGTGGGGATGAAACTGATCAGTACAGACATACTATGAGATGAGTAACTTTTTTAAAGCAATAAATTAAAAATACTCTATTATGACAATATCATAAATAGAAATATTTTTGGGCCTCGAACTAGAATAAAACTCTAATCGTATATATATACATTAGAGTGTCCCTTATTTTGGAAATGTTGGAAATGTTGAGACGGTACCCCTTCATTTTTTTCCTTTTGACTAAAAAATAACTCAGGAAAAATTTTACGCCCCTACGACCATGCCTTCCCTACGCGACGGGGCCGTAAAGAGCGGGGCCTTAAAAATCATTTTTCCATACAAAGCAAAAACGTTTTTTTTTTATTTTAAATTTTTTTGTTATTAAATATAATATTACTTGGTTAGCTTATTCACGACAAAAAATTTGAATTTGGTGGGATGAGGCTTTCAGTTCTAAAAATAATTTAGAGCTTTTGGGGTCCTTCAGTAAAAATTTTTTAAAATTTTTTTTTTTTAGTTTTGACAAGCAACGGTTTTAGTTGTAATGTTGCTTTTAATGATATATATTCATAAAAAAATATTATTCATATCTGTGACATCTTGATCGTGTATCGAAAAACATCAAAAATGCATTTTTTACCCTTTTTTAGATCACGATAAAGATGTCACAGATAGGAATAATATGTTATGTGAGTTATTTTTTAGTTAAAAGGAAAAAAATGAGGGGGTACCGTCTCAACATTTCCAACATTTCCAAAATAAGGGACACTCTAATGTACATGTTTGTATTGTGTAAATTTTTTTTGAGTGCAAACATTTTTTAAGTGTCAAATATTTTGTAAATATTTTTGTAATATTCAGAAAATTGTTGAAAAATTAAGTAAATCCAGTAAATCCAGATAAGCTGGGATAATTGGACAGGATACAGCATTCTTTCTTGTTATTTCACATTCGAATAAAGCAATTGATCTTTCTTTCTAATCGATTTTTAAATATTGTTGTCTTAAAATTGTTTGCTGGGTTAACGTTTCTTTAAGTAATGTTTACAGTATTGTACATAACTGCATAAAATAGTTTAGCACAGATCAATCTTATTTTAAACCTTAACGTAAATAAATATTAAAACCTACAAAAAAAAAATTGCTACAATAGGAATATCAAATCTAATACAAAGAGCACGTTCTAAAAATTTGTTAAGACGGACAGGGAAGGTCTTTCCATGGTCAACAAGCGATTTTCTTAAAGTTTGGATATGTTGTAAAGGAAAAAAAGTCAGTCGTTATATTTAATTTTGTTTCAAAGTGGCATATATTGGAAGAAAAAAGTTTCTTCATTTTTATGAAGAGTTTCGTAAATATAATGAAATGTTTATTAAAAACAAAGTTAATGAAACCCATTATTTTCAATAAAATCGTAAGGTTTCTATCGAAAGACCCTCCTTGTGATACCAGAACTCCAAAGAATTAAATCTCCGAAAATGGTTTTACTTAAACCAACTGCCCCTTATTGCCACAATAAATTTATACAAATTAATTTAGTGCGATCATTACACACAAAAAATTATTGGCTAAAAAATTTCAATTAAATCTATTGATCAACAAAATTTAAATGAGTCAATTATTGTTTTGATCAACATTTTTTTTATTTTCTTTAACTATCACATTACAAATTTTCAACATACCAGATTTTCTTCAATTTATTTGAATACATTAATTCAAAAATATACTTAATACTACGGTTTTCCTTTTTTTTTATTGTCGGCAACATATTGGAAAGCAAAAAATATGAATTTCTTCATAATTTTTCCATAAGCGTGAAATTCATTTGTTAAATCAATCATTATTTTAATTGACTTTAAATAAAAAATCAATCAAATTTTTGATCAAAATCGAAAAAATTATTAATTGATTTTATTAATTGAAATAAAAATCAATTAATCACCTACAATTTGATGATTGATATAACAATTTTCTTTATCGGTGGAGTTTCAATTAAAAAATTAATTGAATCCGCGTTTTTGTTGATTGACTTTCGTTTTCAATTCTTTCTGTGTACGCTTAAGTAATATAAATGTATTATTATACCCTCCTCTCGAGTTATATAAGTTTGTCATTCTATTTGTAACATCTTAAAATATCGTTATAGGATCCCGTATGTATGTTCATGATCCTCGATCGGTTTTAGGCCGATCTAGCGATTTCCGTCCGTCCATCTGTCTGTTGAAAACACGCCTACTTTCGAAAGACTACTTTGAGACCACTGAAGCTTGGTGTATATATTTGCTGTCCTCCTGGTCATGTTGGTATTGCTTTTTAGTGAAATCGCCCCAGGGGATCAAAAGTTATGAGTAAAACCTTGAAATTAACATTGGGGTTTTTAGCGAAATAACGTGCTGAAAAACACATCAAACTTTAAACTTCATCTGGAATAAAAATGTTTTATGTGTTTAACAAAAGTAAAAATCAAATCTATAGGAAAATTATTTTTTTTTAGAGGTTCCTATGTTCTTCAAACGGATACTTTTTCTCCCTAGTTCAATTTGACCCATTTATGAACTTTACCTATCTTTGGACTTTATCATGGTTTCCACGTACATTCGGACGGAAAAGTTAACAATTTTATATCAACTAATTCAGAAATTAAGAGTTTGAATTATTAAATTGTATTTTACTTCTGTTAAAGTTCTTTTAAACATCTGCTTGAGTTAAACTACAAAATGCGTACCTTCTTAGACGAAAAGTTATTACAAAAAACTTAAATTCATTCGATGCCAAATAAACTAATACATAGTTGTGGTTTGTTATATCAATAAAAAGGCGGCTATTTTATCTTAAATACACTTTTACAACATATTTCTTATTTTTTCTCCTTTCAAAGATTAATATACCATGATAGACATAGAGTCTAGAAAGAACATGTTTAATATACAATAGGATACTAAAATATATGGAATTTTATAGGAATTCCAACTGTCGCATCGGGGGACATCTTTCTTCTCGAGATAAATATTTTAAAAAATCATTTATTGTGACATTTAGGCTTCAACAGGGGGAGGGCAAAAAAAAAACATTTCCTAATTCCGTAGCTCCAAATTTCGGCATAAAAAAAACGCATAAAATACGTTTAACAAAACGTACACAAAAACTGTAAGAAAAAAGGTTTTCATAGGAGGTTTTAAATCTTCAAAGAGGAACATTTTCCCCCTAGCCTAATTTTGACCATTTTTCGGATCTTTTAGTTTAGACTGTATTATGATCTACGCAGAGTAGTTTCTTAGAAAATAGTACTAAGTATTTTAGGAAAACTAGAACTTTTTTAGAAAAAAGTACTTTTTTCGAAAAAGTAGCACTTTTTTTTGGTAAAATAGTACTTTCTTTAGACTTTCTTAGAAAAAATAGTACTTTTTTAGAAAAACTAGTACTTTTTTAAAAAAAGTACTTTTTCGAAAAAGTAGCACTTTTTTGGTAAAATAGTACTTCATAGGAAAGTACTTTAACATCTTTAAAAAAAACGTACTTTTTTAGAAAAAAACAATTAAGAGTGTTAAATTCGGCTGTGCCGAATCTGTTATACTCTCCAACATGCAAAAAAATACAAAAAAAATTATAGGGGCGTTTTCTTTTTTTTTTTTTTGGGTGCCGGTAGTGGTAATTTGCGGGGGGCAAATTTCCTCTCGAATATGTGTTTAAAAATTCATTCTTATGCTTTTTGCGCTAAAGAAATACAAGTTTATCAATATTTAAAAAAAACAAGTAAGAGTGTTAAATTCGGCGGTGCCGAATCTATTATACCCTCCAACATGGAAAAAAATAAAAAATAAAATTGCAGGGGCGTTTTCTTTTTTTGGAGGGGGGGGGTCGGTAGGGTAATTGGGGGGAGGGGTATATTTTCTCACGAATATGTGTTTAAAAATTCATTCTTATGCTTTTACTAAAGAAATACAAGTATATCATTTTTAAAAAAAAAAAATTATTCCATGCCCATAAAAGAGGGGGGGGGCGGACCAAAAAAACGACATTTTCTAATAGTATGGGTCCAAATGCAGGACTTTGAACTTCTTGTAGCATTAAAATGTTGTGTTTGTTAAACAAAAACACAAAAAATCATGTAAAAAACTGGTATTTTTCAAAGGTTGGTTTAGTTCTTCAAGGGGGAACTTTTTTCCCCTGGGCCGACTTAGCTCATTTACGAACTTAGCCTGCCTAGGAACATAAGACATATTTGTGCCAAATGTTGGGAGTCTAGCTCTTTTATTTTGGACTGCATCGGGTTAACTACAGACGGACAGACGGACTTACGGACAGACGGACGGACATTGCTAGAATGTCTTAGAATCGATCACTGATCATAAATATATATACTTTATGGGGTCCTAGACCGATATTTTGATGCGTTACACACGGTATGACAAAGTGAGTATACCCCCATACTGTGGTTGGAGAGTATAAAAATACTTTTGTACTATTTTTTTTTTTTTTTTTGAAAAAAGTACTCTTGTACCACTTTTTTAGTAAAAAAGTACCATTGTACGACTTCCTTAGAAAAAAAGTAGTTTTACTAAAAAAAAATATTTTTTTTGAAAAAGTATTTTTTTTATAAAAATAGTCAGTTTTTTCTAAAAATAGTCGTTCACCTTCTATAAAAAATACTTGTTAGAAAAAATAATTGTTAGAAAAAATGCGATTTTTAGAAAAAAGTACTTTTTGAAAAAGTAAATTTTTTATTACTTTTTGAAAAAAAAAAATACTTTTGTACTATTTTTTTTTAGAAAAAAGTACTTTTGTACCACTTTTTTAGTAAAAAAGTAGCATCGTACGACTTCCTTAGAAAAAAAGTAGTTTTTCTAAAAAAAAACTTTTTTTTTAAAAAAAGTACTTTTTTCTAATAAAAAGAAATTTTTTTTAACAAAATCTTTTTTTTAAAAAAGGATTTTTTTTGTAAAAAAAGTAAGTTTTGTGTAAAAAACTAGTACTTTTGTTCTATTTTTTTTAGAAAAAAGTACTTTTGTACCACTTTTTTAGTAAAAAAGTACCATTGTACGACTTCCTTAGAAAAAAAGTTGTTTTTCTAAAAAATCTTTTTTTGAAAAAAGTATTTTTTTATAAAAAAAAGTCAGCTTTTTCTAAAAATAGTCGTAAAAAATGTTCTTTTTAAAATTTTTCTAAAAAAAGTACTTGTTAGAAAAAATGTGATTTTTAGAAAAAAAAACTTTTTTTGAAAAAGTAAATTTTTTACTACTTTCTTAGAAAAAAAGTAATTTTTTTAAAAAAGTGCTTCGTGCTTCATTTTTTGAAAAAAAAGTAGTTTTGTGCTCCTTTTTTTGAAAAAAAAAATACTTTTGTACTATTATTTTTTTAGAAAAAAGTACTTTTGTACCACTTTTTTAGTAAAAAATTACCATTGTACGACTTCCTTAGAAAAAAAGTAGTTTTTCTAAAAAAAAAACTTTTTTTTTTTAAATATATAAAAAAAAATCATTTTTTTCTAAAAATAGTCGTTAAAAAAGTTCTTTTTCACCTTTTTTCTATAAAAATACTTGTTAGAAAAGAAGTGATTTTTAGAAAAAAGTACTTTTTGAAAAAGTAAATTTTTTACTACTTATTTTAAAATAGTAGTTTTGTGCTCCTTTTTTTGAAAAATAAAAATACTTTTGTACTATTTTTTTTTTTTGAAAAAAGTACTTTTGTACCACTTTTTTAGTAAAAAAGTACCATTGTACGACATCCTTAGAAAAAAAGTACTTTTTTCTAATAAAAAAAAAAATTTTAAAAAGAATCTTTTTTTGCAAAAAGTATTTTTTTTTTTTTAAAAGTCAGTTTTTTCTAAAAATAGTAGTACTTTTTTGCCTAAAAATTAAATTTTTTCTAAGAAGTACTTTTTTTAAAAAGTACTATATTTTCATGGAAAAAAATGTATTGGGTGCTCATTTTGTATTTAAACGTTGTTGCATTAAAACACAATTTAATTGTATAGACAACGTAAATAATTGAATGTTAGTCAACGACATTTGTTAAAACAATTAAATGGTTTGTCAATACAACATTTTAATTGAAAATGAGTCAACAACACAAAAAAATTTGGGATTTTCTGACACAAGTCGTATTAAATATCATAACAGCGTCTGACAGCCAATATTAAACATGAAACGGATGATAAACGTCTAAAGGTAGCGATCAAATGCAGTAAAGCTGCATTTACAGTTTTTCATTTCGTGATCCTGTTTCCTTTTAAAAGGACTTCAAAGTTTTAAAGGACTACATTTTGTAAAGTATTTTTAAATATTTATACTTGCCCTAGGATGCCATTGAAAGAGGAGGATCTCCCATAATTTTTCCATTTTTTTTATTTTGCCATATCAGGTTAAAAGGATGTGAATAATGTCATTTGAAAACTTTATCAAAATATTTTGTTGAAAATTTTGAATGATATTAAAGGATACAGTTTTGAAAACGCGTAACTTACCTCCTGATATGTAAAAATAATAAAATTGAAAAATTAGGAGAGATCCTCCTCTTTCATTTGCCATCATTAGATGTATCCTAGGGCAAGTAAAAATATTTTAAAAATATTTATAAAATTTAGTCCTCTAAATTTTTAAAGTCCTTTTAAAAGGAAACAGAATCACGAAATGAAAAACTGTAAATGCTGTTTTATTAAATTTAGTCTCTGGTTTCAAACGTATCCAGTTCGTGTTAAACGACTTTTTTCCTTTATGTCGAACGATTATAACCGAAAATTTCTAAATATTTTCTGATCATAGTATTTTAACAGCCAAACTTTTAGCTATCATAACCAGACTCTAAGTAAAGTTTAACTTCAACTAAAAACAAACTTACAATTTAGATTTATACAAAAAAAAATCCAAACTAATATATTTGAAGAAATTGTTTGCTTAAAGTTTAGTATTTTTTGTTTTTGTATTTTTTTTTGACTGTTAAGGTAGTTAAAGTATAGTATTTCAAAATTTTGAGATCTTCATTCATAGATCTTTATGAGAACATCTTAAAGACTAGAGTAATAAACTGACCTTAAGGCAACTTATTTTAAAGGATTTTTGTTAAGTTTTTTTCTATAGATTTTTTTGCAAGTTTTTTTTTTCTAAAAAGTATACAATATTTAACTGATTGATTTTTGTATGATTTTGAAAATAAAATAAACTTTACTGTGAACTCTATTAAACTTTGTAGATGAAGTTAGAAATGTAAAAAAAAATATATTTTCTCATTAGAAATTTAAAGTTAAAAAAGATTAGAAATCTTTTATTAATTTTTTTTTTTCAATATTTTTTTTTTTGGGGTAAAAGGAAATAAATCTTGATAAAGATTTTTTTATGATTTACGGCATTTTTAGATTTTTTTAGGATTTCTTTTTATTTAATTTTAAAGGAATTAATTTTATAATTATATTTTTTTTAATAATTTTAAAGATCAATTGCACCGCTTTTTTCATAAAGAGTCTTAAGAAAATTAACCTTAATTTGTAGTTTGATTCATTCTTTATTTTTAGTTTCTAAATAATGAAAAAAGATGCTGTCATAAATAATTTTAAGTTGACGATGATTGACACTTGTATGTCATATAATATAGAGGTAATAATGTGTTTAAGTGTAGACGCCAGGAAAGATCAAACAACCATATAAATTTTAAAATTATGAACAGGTTGTTAATTTTTTTTTTTATAAATAATAGGGGTTGAGAAAATTAAAGGAAAAATATGAAAAAAAACAAAAAATTATCAGATAATTACAAACGAATTATTATAACAACTTGAAACGAGATTCGAACCTAGGAACAACTGCTTATAACCTCTTCAAAGCCAATTAAATTGAAGCTCATTTGTAAAAATTCAAACCTAACGGATATTTTTCAAGACTTGAGAAATCCTACTGAAGGTTGGTAATGCCTATACCCAGTTGGAAATTGTGTCAATGAGGTAATTTACACAGTGGTTCCTTGAGTAAATGTCTTCAGGTTCTGACAAAACATAGGTAATCCTTGATGACATGTCCTAACATTGTCAGCACTGAATGTTTGCTTTAAGAGTGTGGACAATTCCTCTAAGACGTTGAAAAGGAAATGTTTTTAGAATAGCAGATTATTAAATTAGAATTTTAAATCTGGGCAACTCTTCAATTTCCAAGAAAAAGATGCCAATATTATCGATTTATTTTAAATAAAATCAAAATCTAACAAGTATTATAAAAGTAATAAATAGACAAACAATTTTTAAAATAAAGTTTGGAACAAGTAGTAAGGTGTGGGACTAAAAACCTGGAGGTTCCAGGTTTAAACCCAGTTGGGACTAAAATCGGCAAAAAGTTTTTTTTCGTACGACCTTTGTTAGACATTTCCCCAAAGAAATCTTAGGTGACATGTCCCCAGAAAGTCAGCTGCTGACTTTGAGTGAGGACATTTTGAAAATGTATATAAAAATGTCCCCAACTCAATACATAGAGATGTAACTCTGACATGTCACCGCGCCGTCACTGCGGATGGCTCGAGGACGTTGCCAACAGGGATGGGTTAAAATGATGGGATTTTGGCTTTAAATAAGAAAGTCTTTGTTTTTTGGAAACATCAGATGAGAATATAAAAACATCTCCTGCTAATATTGATAACCCAGTTAACAATTCTGAATGGATTAATGTTACTAACAAGAAACGTAAGAAGGTTATTGTTGGAGGCCACAACAACAATGATCTAGAAGTTATTGCCAAAAAAATGTGGGTTCATCTCTCCTCGCTTAAACCAAACGTAACGGCTGAACAAATTATTGATTATGTTGTCAAATATTTTGATATTGAACCGGAAGACTTAGAATGCTATAAGCTCGTTAAACCGATTTAAAAATGATAAGAAGAATTTCATTTAATCTTGGAATCACTGTAAACCTGTATAAGGAGCTCTTCAAAAAGAAGATGTAAATGTGCGACAATTTAAATTTTTTAAATAAATATATATGGGGCATTCCATGTCAAATCGGACACTTTGAAAATTTTTTTTTTAGATTTTCCCAATTTGTTTACAGTTTTTAGTACCTTTCGAAAACTCCTTCGTGGTAAATTTTCAGATTTTTTTGATGACCCGTTGAAAAGATATCGAATTTTTAAAAATTGGTAGTTTGTTCCTATACCCAAACTTCTTTTACTCATAACTTCTTCAATAATGGTCCAAATTTAAATTTTTTTTTCAAAATTTTTGCTTTTTTACGTTCTTTAAAAAAAATCCCAAAAAATTCTTAAACGCGCTCTAGTATGCGATTTTTAAGTTTTAAAATTTAAATCTCATTTTTGAAAATGTAGGTACTCTTTGATTTTTTTGAAACATTTTTGTGTAAAACTTCTATAGATTCTACAAATTTTTTGTTCAGTAGGATCATGGGATAACGATTATTACTATTTTTTAAATTTTTTTGAAAAAATGTTAATGTAATTTTTCAATCTTAAAATCATTTCTACTGCTTCAATGGTGCGTCATAGAGGGGTCACTTATAAGACCGACCCCCATTAATTTTTGCGTCTAAACATTTCTTTGGAACAAACTAATACCCTATCTCCAATTTCTAAGGGGGCTCCCACACAAACCGACATTTTTAAAAATTTGCTCCATCCGCTCTAACTGCCCTAATAGTGCCCTTAGAGCAACAAAATGTATGACCGACCTACTATATTTTTTTAGTCCAAACATTTTCTCTGAACAAACCTACCCTCTATCTTTAACTGTTAAGACGGTCCCCATACAATTTTTATTATTTTTGTAAATTTGTTTAATTAAATCAACTTCTACCGGTTCAATGGTGCGTTCGAGAGGGGTCATTAGTGAGACCGACCCCTATTTATTTTTACCCTACAACATTTTTTTAAAACATAAATACGCCCTATCTCTACTTCCTAAGTAGGCTTCCATTCAAAATTACATTTTTATCAAATTTGCTCCAACTGTTATTTGTATGGGAGCCTACTTAGGAAGTGGAGATAGGGAATAGGTAAAAATCTAAAAAAAAAAATTTAAAGTGCCCGATTTGACATGGAATGCCACATATGAGTCATTCCACACCAACTGTTCCACTACAGAAAAACCATGGTGGTTTCAATAGGATATCATTTGCAAAGTATTCGCCCTTAGGGCACTATTAAATAACAAAAATAATATTTAAGATTTTTCAAAAAGTGGGCCTTGGAGGCATGGTCAAAAATTGAAAATTTCAGCATTTATAATAATTTGATCCAATGATCAGTTTTTTATTTATTTTCCAATTTAATTACAAGTCATTTTTAATAATTTAAACCTAAACGAGAACTGGTAACAATGACAGTCGTCTCGTTGTAGCGAAATCGACCAAGGGTTTTTGTGGGAATCGAACCCACGACCTTCTGTTTAATAGGCTAGCACGCTACCAACTAACCTACAGGGCCATTTTTTGCCTAAGTATCTTTATTTCAATATTTATGCCAATAAAATGAAAAACAGTGATGTCTTTAAAATAAATGTTTTTTAAAGATTTTTGTATGGGCTATCGATTAAAAAAATAAAAATTTGAAAATTTTCGGAAGAAGTTCTGAATATTTTAAATTTAAATTTAAACTTTATATATCAAAAAACATGCCACAATTTTATTTTTTTTTTACATGTTTAAAAAATAGTTAAGGTGTATATCTTCTATCTGTTCTGAAATTTTCAGAGATGCTTTTTTCCTTGTTTTCGAGAAAAAAAATGTTGAACATTGCACTATGCTAATAATTTACAATAATGGGGTATATAACATATGCGAATGAGTAATATTAACTCTTAAAAAACATTTAAAATAGAGATGAGATCGGGGGTAAGTTTTTTTTTACCATCACGCACTCTCACCAAGGAAATTATTTTAATCACGCATGATCATTTATTTCGCTCACGATCAGTCACGCTCACGTGAGTATCGTGCCCGTGACAACATTTTTTCTACTCACGTGAGCGTGCGTGAACGTGAGGAAAATTAAAAATCGTGCGTGATTAAAACTTTTCCTTCGTGAGCGTGCGTGAACGTCAAAAAAACTCACCCACGAAAACATCTCTATTTTAAATGTTTTTTAAGAGTTAATATTACTAATTCGCATACGTAATATACCCCATTATTGTAAATTATACACACAGAAAACAATTTTGCTAATTTCCAACTGAAAATCAGTTGTTGCAACGAAAATTCGATTGATGCATTTGTATTTAGGTTGTAACAACTGAATATCGACAGTTACAACTAAATATTGTTAATACAACAGTCTTTTAATTGAAACAACTACAAAATTTGTTTGCCACATCGAAATGTAGTAGGAGCAACCGAATTTTGTGTTGATACAACTGAAAAATTCAGTTGGAAATTTATTTTTATCTGTGTAAGCATAGTGCAATGTTCAACATTTTT
Organism: Pegoplata infirma; assembly: GCA_963921195.1. Lineage (NCBI taxonomy): Eukaryota > Metazoa > Arthropoda > Insecta > Diptera > Anthomyiidae > Pegoplata > Pegoplata infirma. The sequence continues at coordinate 23,679,443 of OY992536.1, read as the reverse complement.
TTTTTTCGAAAACAAGGAAAAAAGCATCCTTGAAAATTTCAGAACAGATAGACATACACCTTAACTAATTTTTAAACATTTAAAAAAGAAATAAAATTGTGGCATGTTTTTTGATAAATAAAGTTTAAGTTTAAATTTAAATTTAAAAAATTCAGAACTTCTTCTGAAAATTTTCCAATTTTTATTTTTTTAATCGAATCATGGATCTTCATGGGACGTTTAAGTACATATTCGTCCCAAACATAAGAATAACATACATACAGTGACGAGCAAAAGTGTAACAGGGTTCACATTGCTTAGATAATCTGCTCTATATTTTAAACTACACAAGATAAAGTATTAAAGTTTTTTGATAATTTTATTAGTTATTTGATCAGAATTTTTAAATATTATCGAAATATGCTGTAGAATTTTTTATAAAAAAAATATAGTAAAAATTCCATAAAAAGGCAAGTGTTACATTATTGCACTCATGATTTTTCTACATAAATCTTTAGGACAACTTTTATATTTCGCGCATATAGACCCGGATTGTGCAATTTTTTATAAAACTTAATAAATAACATAAAAATAATTCATTTGTTGAAAAGAAATTTTGGGTAAACATTATTTTTAACTCAAAAGTCCGTCCTTTTTACGTTTTTTGGGGAACCACGCATATTTATCAAGCTAAGAATTTGCAGAAATTATTTTTTTTGAATGGTGTTTATATCAGGCGATAATAGAGACCATTTATAAAAAATTTCGTAAATGGATTGTTTCTTTTGCAATTAGTAAAAAAAAAAGTTATTGTGTACTGGGGTTGGGTTTCTGGAGGAATTTCAAATATTTTTGCCGAAATTCGACATTTTTCGGCTGAATAAAGGCCAATTTTGCCTCAAGAAGTGTTTTCTTTATTCAGCCGTAAATAAATCAACAAGTTATATCATCAGTTGATCATACATTTTGTTAAGAATGGGTTTATGCCATTTAAAACCACTATCACATTTCGTGGGTTTGGACATTATCCTCGGGGTAGTGCCATAGTGTCAAATTATTGAATCAGAACGCAATCTTTGGAGTTAATTTTTTCAGAAAGAACAAAAATAAATAATGTTTAATAAATAAAAGTCTTTTGCTGCTCTTATCATTGGACGAAATTCACTAATTCAATTTAGGTACCCCAAACAATAATTTTAAATAGGGATTTAATAATAACTACATTCTTTATAACAATATTGTCAATCTACTGATGATTTTAATTGACGATATATTTAAGACCGAATATAGAAAAAACATCATCGGCCAGAATTGGCTCGTATTCATCCGAAAAATGTTGAATATCTGCAAAAATATTTGAAATTCCGCCAAAAACCCAAATTAAGTACCCATTAAAAAAATTGTATTAATTGCAAAATAAACAAACCACTTATGAATTTAATTATAAATGGGCTCTACTATTGCCGGATATAAACGCCATTCCAAAAAAATAATGTCTGTATATTCTAAGCTTGAGTAATACGTGTGGCTCTCCTAAAATCGTTAAAAGGACGGACTTTTGAGTTAAAAAAAATGTTTAGCCAAAATTTCTTTTCAACAAATGAGTTATTTTTATGTTATTTATTAAGTTTTATAAAAAAATTGCAAAATCCGGGTCTATATGCGCGAAATATAAAAGTTGTCCTAAAGATTTATGTAGAAAAATCATGAGTGCAATAATGTAACACTTGCCTTTTTATGGAATTTTTACTATATTTTTTTTATAAAAAATTTTACAGCATATTTCGATAATTTTTATAAATTCTGATCAATTAACTAATAAAATTATCAAAAAACTTCAATACTTTATCTTGTGTAGTTTAAAATATAGAGCAGATTATCTAAGCAATGTGAACCCTGTTACACTTTTGCTCGTCACTGTATATTCGAATAATAAAATAATTTTTTCCAATAATTCAAATACGATTATTCGAATAATTTTATTCGAATATTCAAATAATTGTATTCTAATGACTTTATTCGATTATTCGAACAATGCTATGCGATTATTTGAACAATTTCATTTAATTATTCGAATTTTTTTGTTCGATAACACGAATACTTTAATTCGATTAGACAAACACTTTAACATAATTTAATTCGAATTTTCGATTAATGTCGTCGGATTATTTAAATAGTCGAACAACAATATTCAAATAATTTTAATCGACTCAAAAAATTTTATTAAGCAATTAAAAAAAAATTTATTAGTTTTTCGTGATATTATTTAATTCTAAGAATTTTATTTGATATTTCGAATAACTTTTTTCGATTAGTCGAATAATTTTATTCAATGATTTAAATAATTTTAGTAAAAATATTGAATTCACTTACTCGAATTATCATATTTCTCTAGTCGAATAATTGTATTCTATAACTCGATTAGTTTTTTTTTGATTATTCGAATACTTTTGTAAGATTATTTTAATAATTTTTCTTCGAGTATTTAAATTCTCAAAATATTATTCGACCATTCGAATAATTTTATTCGATTATTCGATTACACGAACACTTTTATTTGAACAATTTTATTTATTTGAGTTTTCGAATAATGCAAATAATATTATACGGTTTTTACATTTATTCGAATAATTTAGTTCGATATTTCAATTACTTTTATTTGATTTTTCGAATTTCGGTTGCGCTGATTACAAATTTAAAGCACAATCTGTCTATCACGTATTGATTTTAACTAATTTGCGGTTAAATTGCCGAAAAGGGATTTTTTACCATTTTTGCAAGCTAAAAAACTAATTCCAAAATCTTTATTCGATTACTCGAATGATTTTATTAATTTAAAAAAAAAAAAAAGTTCGATTATTCGAATTTTATTTGATTATTCAAATAACTTTTTTCGGTTACTAGAATAATTTTATGTGTTTATTCCAATAATGCATTCTATTATTCGAATAATTTTATTCTCAAATATACATATAAACCCGTTTATTCGATTATTTGCAAATTTTTTTTTTATTACTTAAGTAATTTTATTCGATTTACGTATGATAATATTCGAATACGTTTTTTCCGATTTTTCGCAAAATTCAATTTACTTAAAAAATTTTATTCGATTTTCCCAAATTTTTTTAATTCGATTATTCTAGCAGTGATATTCGATTATTGAAATTATATTATTCGATAATTCGATTAATATTATTTTAATTATCACCTAATTTGTTTAAATTATGAAAAATAAACCCTTTCTTCAATCGATTCGCTATGTCCCTGCAAATGTAAATTCCTTTATAAGCCACTTACCCTAACTTGTCCTGTCTTTAATTTTCCTAACGCAAACCATTTTTTTGCAGTTTTAGTTAATAAACATGTTACAAAATTCCAATTGATAACAAATCATTTGAACGTCCAAAATGTTCGAATGTTTGTAGAAACCCTCCTCTTTAGTTGTTTTAACAAAAAAAAATAAAAATGTCCAACAGAGAAATTTGTCAGATGTTATGTCGAACATATAAAATATGTTTCGATAACAACAATGACGAACACACAATACAATAAAAAAAATCTACAACAGCAATGTAAAAAAAAAAAAATTGTTGCCAAGTTTAACAAGAGCAAAAAAAAACGTAAATGTTATAAAAATAAAAGAAACAAACGTGACACTAAATAAGCCGTAGGATAAATGATCTAGTGACAAACCGAACAATATATGTAGAAGTCTCATCAGACTTCGGCAAAGTCTCCATAATAACTTTATTTCTTTAGAAAATTTTCTATTATCGATATTTCGATTAGTAAACAAAAGTTTTGCAGAAAATTTTGTGTTATCAAAATATCGATAACTACTTACACAAATTTCTATAGAAAATTTTGTATTATCGATAAATCGATAACTACACAAAATTTCTATAGAAAATTTATATTATCGATAACTACATAAATTTTCTACAAAAAATTTTATATTGTCGATATATCGATAAATACACAAATTTTCTATAGAAGCTTTTGTATTATCGATATATCGATAACTACACAAATTTTCTATAGAAAATTTTGTGTTATTGATAACTCCACAAACTTTCTATAGAAAATTTTGTATTGTCGTTATATTGATAACTACACAAACTTTCTATACAAATTTTCTATACAAATTTTCTATAAAAAAGTTTATATTATCGACTATCGATAACTACACAAATTCTTTTTTAAAAATTTTATACTATCGTAAATCGATAACTACACATATTTACCATAGAAAATTTTGTATTATCAATAAATCGATAACTACACAAATTTTCTATAGAAAATTTTAAATCATTCATATCTCGCTAACTAAACAAAATTTCTACAAAAAATTTCGTATTATCAATATATCGATAACTACACAAATTTTCTATAGAAAATTGTGTGTTGTCGATGTATCGATAACAACAATAATTTTCGATGTATCGATAACTACACAAATTTTCTATAGAAAATTTTGTATTATCGATATATCGAAAACTACATAAATTTTCTATAGAAAATTTTGTATTGTCGATATATCGATAAATACACAAATTTCCTAGACAAATTTTCAATAGAAACTTTTGTATTATCGATATATCGATAACTACACAATTTTCTATAGAAAATTTTGTATCATTGAGAACTACACAAATTTTCTATAGAAAATTTTGTATTGTCGATATATCGATAACTACACAAATTTCTATAGAAAATTTTAAATCATTCATATCTCGTTAACTAACCAAAATTTTCTACAAAAAATTTCGTATTATCAATATATCGATAACTACACAAATTTTCTATAGAAAATTGTGTGTTGTCGATATATTGATAACAACAAAAATTTTCGATGTATCGATAACTACACAAATTTTCTATAGAAAATTTTGTATTATCGATATATCGATATATCGATAACTACATAAATTTTCTATAGAAATTTTTGTATTATCGATATATCAATAAAAACACACATTTTTTTATAGAAAATTTTGTATAATCGATATATCGATAACTTCACACAATTTTTTGCATAAAATTTTTTATTATCGATATATCGATAACTACACACAATTTTCTATATTTTGATATATACACACTATTTCCATAGAAAAGTTTTGTATTATCGATAAATCGATAACTACAGAAATTTTTTTTTACAATTTACTGTATAAAATTTTGTATTATCGATTTATTTATTACATTTTCGATATATTGATAAATACACACTATTTCCATAGAAAAGTTTTGGTATTATCGATTAATCGATAACTATACACAATTTTCTACACAAAATTTTATATTATCGATATACCGATAACTACACACAATTGTCTATAAAATTTTTTGTATTATCGATATATCGATAGCCACACACAATTTTTTAAAGAAAATATTGTTTTATCGATTTATCGATAACTACACACAATTTTCTTTCACAATTTTTCATTCTCGACATGTCGTTAACTACACACAATTTTATATAGAAAATTTTGTATTATCGATATATCGATAACTACATACAATTTAATGTAGAAAATTTTGTATTACCGATATTTACACAAATAACCTATAGAAAATTTTGTAGTATCGATAACTACAAACAATTTTCTATAGAAAATTTTGTATTATCGATATATCGATAATTCCATAAATTTTCTATAGAAATTTTGTATTATAGATATATTGATAACTGCACACAATTTTCTATAGAAAACTTTGTATTATCGATAACTTCGCACAATTTTCTATAGAAAATTTTTTACTATTGATTTATCGATAACTACACACAGTTTTCTAAAAAAAATTTTATATTATCGATAACTACACACAATTTTCTATAGACAATTTTGCATTTTCTATATATTGATAAATACACACTATTTCCATAGAAAAGTTTTGTATTATCGATAAATTGATAAATCGATAACTACACACAATTTTTTAAAGAAAATATTGTTTTATCGATAACTACACACAATTTTCTTTCACAATTTTGCATTCTCGACATCTCGTTAACTACACACAATTTTCTATAGAAAATTTTGTATTATCGATATATCGATAACTACACACAATTTTATATAGAAAATTTTTATTACCGATAACTACACAAATAGCCTATAGAAAATTTTGTAATATCGATACATCAATAACTACAAACAATTTTCTATAGAAAATTTCGTATTATCGATATATCGATAACTCCATAAATTTTCTATAGAAAATTTTGTATTATAGATATATCGATAACTGCACACAATTTTCTATAGAAAACTTTGTATTATCGATTAATTGCACACAATTTTCAATAGAAAATGTTTTACTATCGATTTATCGATAACTACACACAATTTTCTATATTTTTTATTATCGATAACTACACACAATTTTCTATAGAATATTTTGTATTATCGATAACTACACAAACTTTTCTATAGAAAATTTTGTACTATTGATAATTCGATTACTACACACAATTGTCCACTACAAAGATTTTATTTAATCGATTTTTCAATTAATAATACGCAATTTCGATAATTCACAACTTTTTGTAGTAAATTTTGTATTATCGATAAGTAAATCGATAACTACACACAATCTTCTTTAGAAATTTTTTTGTTATCGATACATCGATAACTGCACACAATTCTCTATAGAAAATTTTGTTATATCTATATATCGATAACTACATACAATTTTCTATAGAATATTTTGTATTTTCGATAACTACACAAAAAATCTATAGAAATTTTTGTATAATCGATAAATCGACAACTACCCAAAATTTTCAATAAATCGATTACTGCACACAATTTCTATAGAAAATTTAATTTTATCGATAAATCGATTACTGCACACAACTTTTCACTACAAAAAGTTTCTTAAATCGATTTTTCGATAATTACAAAAAAAAATTCTCTATAAAATTTTATACTATTGATAAATCGATAACAAAGCTTCGGTGGTCCCCTTAATACTTTCAGCATCTTCGGTTAGTCACTTTTAAATACCTATGAATATACATATGTAATCATATTTTTATTTAATATGTTTGTGCACTACAACAAAAACTGTCCTCTAAATAAAAATACAAAAAAGCAGCTGGAACTTGAACTTATTTGTTGGAAACAAACCAAAAAAAAACATTTAACAGTGGGGAGAATTTCACAAAGAACTTTTTTAACAAAAAAAAAATTTAAAAAAAAAAATTGCATTCAACTTTACCCAACTCTGCTCTGCTGTTGCTCCTCTACCTTTGCAACAGCATGCTTGAGTGCTTAGGCGCCACATGCAGATTTTTATGTTAAGGCGCTAAGGCATGAATAACAGAATAAGAAGCGTTTAAACAAATAATAAAGATGCTTACACACACACACACACATTTTTTAGAACTACAAAAAAAAATCATTCAATTTTAAAATTTATGTTCATTTGTAGAATAAAAAAAAATAAATTTTTAGTTTCATGTTATAAACATATAAAAAATTGTTGTAACAATTTATTTGTTTGTTACAATTAAATTATGGATTTAATTGAATACAATTTTCATCAACACAAATCAAAACAAAAGTTAAAGAATTTAATTATTACGATCTTAATTTTGAAGTTCAATGAATACAAAAAACAACAATATAATTTTTTACTCTAATTGGTAATAAAGTTAACAATTGTTGTTAATGGATATAAAAAAATTATTTAAAAACATTTTATATTTGCTATGCAAATAAAAAAAAAAATATTGATAAACTTATCGATAACTGTAGATGTGGTTATCAATACATCGATAATACAAAATTTTTTATAGAAAATTGTGTGTAGTTATCGATAATGCAAAATTTGTTATAGAAAATTGCGTACGGTTATCGTTATATCGAAAAATCAAAATTTTGTGTAGAAAATTGTGTGTAGTTATCGTTATATCCGTTATAAAAAAATTTCTATAAAAAATTCCGTGTGATTATCGATATATCGATAATACAGATTTTCTATAGGAAATTATATGTAGTTATCAATTTATCGATAACTCAAAATTTTCTATAGAACATTTTGATTATTGATAATACAAAATTTTCAAAAGAAAATTGTGTACTTATCGATATATCAATAATACAAAATGTTCTATATAAAATTGTTTTTGGATATAGATATATCTATATTACAAAATTTTCAAAAGAAAATTGTGAAGTTATCGATAATACAAAATTTTCTATAGAAAATCGATGTATCGATAATACAAAATTTTTCAAAAAAAAACTTGTGCCATTACGGCCCTGCAAAAAAAGTCATTACCACTTCTCTGTGGAGTGCTTTAAAACTATAACAAATGTAATGAAATACAACAAAAATAACAAAAAACACAAGACAAAAATACACAAACAGTTTTTTCTACTCCAGAATACATAGATATTCAGCACTTAACTCATTACCTATCGCGACACCTCCATACAAATGTAAGTAGATATTCAGTAGATAAGAACTACTCCGTGGAAGTAGTTGGAAGTTGTTTGAAAGCTCGGAGTACTTCTTATCTACTGAATATCTACTTACTTTTGTATGGGAGTGTCGCGGAAGGTAATGAGTTAAGTGCTGAATAACAACTTTTTATGGAGTAGAAAAAACTGTTTGTGTGTTTTTTTCTTGTGTTTTTTGTTATTTTTGTTGTATTTCATTACATTTGTTATAGTTTTAAAGCACTCCAAATAGAAGTACTCCGCACTTTTTTTGCTGGGGGTATATGAGTAATACAAAATTTTCTATAAAAAAAATGTGTATAGTTATCGATATTTCGATAATACAAAATTTTCTAAAAAAAAATGTGTGTAGTTATAAATAATTATGTGTAGTTATAAATAATAAATTTTCTATAAAAAATTGTGTGCAGATATCGATATATCGATATTACAAAATTTTCAATAGAAAATTGTGTTTAGTTAATACAAAATTTTCTATAGAAAATTGTGTGTAGTTATTGATAATACAAAATTTTCTATAGAAAACTGTGTGAGGTTACCGATAATTCCAAATTTTCTATTGAAAATTGTGCGTATCGATATACCGATAATACAAAATTTCATATAGAAAATTGTATGTGTCGGTTTATCGATAATGTTAAATTTTCTTTAGAAAGTTGTGTGTATCAATATATCGACAATATATTATCAATAATACAAAATTTTCTATTGTCTGTAGTTATCGATATATCGATAATAAAAATTTTCAATAGAAAATTATGTGTAGTTATCGATAATACAAAATTATCTATAAATATGGGTGTAGTTATCGATATATCGATCATTTAAATTTATCTGTAGAAAATTGTATGTTATCGATATATCAATAATACAAAATTTTCTATAGAAAATTGTGTGTAGTTTTTGTATCGATAGTACAAAATTTTCTACAGAAAATTGTAGTTATTGATGTATCGATAATTTAAAATTTTCTATGGAAAATGTGTACAGTTATCGATGCATCGATAATACAAAATTTTCTATAGAAAATTGAATGTAGTTATCGATTTATCGATAATACAAAATTTTCTATAAAAGATTATGTGTAGTTTTCGTACATTGATAATACAAAATATTCTATAGAAAATTATGTGTAGTTATCGACATATCGAAAAAAAAATTTCTATAGAAAATTATGTGTAGTTATCGATAATACAAAATTTTCAATAGAAAATTGTATGTGGTTATCGGTGCATCGATAATACAAAATTTTCTATATAAAATTGTGTGTAGTTATCGATATATTAAAAATACAAAATTTTCTATAGAAAATGATGTGAAGTTACCCTACAATGCGTAGTTATCGATATATCGATAATACAAAATTGTCCATCAAAAATACAAAAATTTTCTATAGAATATTGTGTGTAGTTATCGATGTATCAATCATATAAAATTTTCTATACAAAATTGTGTGTAGTTATCAATATATCGATAATTAAAAATTTTCTGTAAAAAATTGTGTGAAAATTAGTTTAAGTAGTTTTCGATACGTCGAAAAAAAAACTTTATATCGAAAATTAGAAAATTGCCGATAATTCAAAATTTTGTATTAAAAAATATGTCGATATTCAATATTTTTTAGAAAATTTGTAGTATCGAAAAAAATTATTCGAATAAAAAAATTTGAATAATCGAATTAAATTATTCGAATAATTGAATTAAATTATACGAATAATAGAATTGAATGATTCGAATAATAAAATTTAATTATTCGAATAATAGAATTTAATTATTCGATTAAACGAATTCAATAATTAATTCAAAAATCTTAAAAATTGTAATTAAACTTATTTAAGTTATTAAGGTATCAAATAAAATGCTTCGAATAATCGAATAAAATTATTCGTATAATCGAATAAACTTATTCGAATAATGAAATAAAATAATTCGATTTATCGCCAAAAAAATTTCAAAGAATCGAATTAAATTGTTCGGAGAATTGTATTTAATTGTTTGAAAAATTAATTCGAAAATTATTCGAATTACCGAATTTGATATAAATTATGAAATGATAATTATCGAATAATAGAAGAAAATAATTTAATAAAATAAATCGAATAAAATTATTCGGAAAAAAATTTCAAAGATCGAATTAAATTATTCGCAAAATCGAATTAAATTGTTTTAATAATTAATTTGAAAAATCATAATTAACTATTTAAACGAACGAAATTTTTCGAATAACCGAATTTGATTCAAAAATAATTCGAATAAAATTTTTTGAATAATCCAATAAAATAACTTGAATAAAATTATTCGGAAAAATATTTCGAATAATATGATTATTCGAAGAATCAAAAATTATTTATTCTAATAATCGAATAATTAATTAAAAAATTTTATAACATTGAATTTAAATCGAACAATTCGATGAATCGAATCATTCGATTACTCGAATAATTTTAGTTTAAATTTAGTGTTATAAATTTTTTTAATTAATTATTCGATTATTAGAATAAATAATTTTTGATTCTTTGAATAATCATATTATTCGAAATATAATACAAAATTTTCTATGAAAAATGGTTTGTAATTATCGATAACACAAAATTTTCTATAGAAAATTGTGTATAGTTATCGATTATAAAAAATTTTGTATAAAAAAATGTGGAGTTGTCGATATATCGATAATATAAAATTTTTTATAGAAAATTTTTAGTATCGAAAAAATTATTCGAATAAAATAATTTGAATAATCGAATTAAATTATTCAAATAATAAAAATTAATTATTCGATTAATCGAATTCAATTATTTGAATAATTTATTCAAAAATCTTAAAAATTTTAATTAAACTTATTTAAGTTATTAAATTATTAAATTAGTCCAGCCATCGAATAAAATGCTTTGAATATTCGAATACAATTATTCGTATAATCGAATAAATTTATTCGAATAATGAAATAAAATAGTTCGATTTACCGAAAAAAAAATCGAAGAATCGCATTAAAATGTTCGGAGAATTGTATTAAATTTTTCGAAAAATTAATTCGAAGATTATTAGAATTAAGGAATTTGATTCAAATAATGAAATGATAACCATCGAATAATAGAAGAAAATTATTCAAATAAAATTTTTTGAAAAATAGAGTAATTTAATAAAATAAATCGATAAAAAAAGTGCAGAAATTGGTAACCAATACTAAAATTTTTAACTAATATTAGTCAAAACCAGTAAAAGTTACTAATTTTAGTACTTTGAAGATACTAAAATTAGTAACTAATTAGTAGATTTTTGTACAATATCACTTACTAAACCTTTTACTGTAGAATTATTTTGAGTGTAGAACAAAATTTTTCGAAGAATCAAATAATCCAATAAAATAACTTGAATAAAATTATTTGGATAAATATTTTTAATAAATCGAATCAAATTATTCGAAAAATTAATTGTTCGAAAGATCGAGTAATTAATTAAAAAATTGTATAAAATTAAGGTGCCTATTCACAAAAAAAGTCATAACTCAATCATAACTCAATTTTTTTCATGTGGTTGTTGTAAACAATCATAAAAAATTTTAAATTTTGTTTGAAAATTTCAAAAAAATAAAGACCTGCTACCCACATCGTCTAAAAATTGACAAATAATTTTAAATTTTGAGACTTTTTATGATTTTGTTTACAACAAACACAGGGAATATAAAGTTTGAAAATTATAAAATTAGTCATAACGAGTCATAACTCAGAATAGGCCTGTAAATTTAAATTAAAATTATTCGAGTAATCGAATGATTCGATTCACTAAATTGTTCGATTTATTCGAGTAATCAAATTATTCAAGTAATCCAATTATCGATATTAATTTTGTATTTTATATGTACAATACAAAATTATTATAGTTATCGATATAATTTTTATAAAATACAAAATCGGTAATACGAAATTTTCTATAGAAAACTTGTGTAGTTATGGATATATCGATAATGACAAATATTTTTTAGAAAATTTGTGTAGTTATCGATAATACAAAATTTTCTATGTAGTTATCGATAACACATTAAATTTGTTGTTCTGATAGGTTTTCTGTTAACAATTTTCATTTTATTGTATGACCATTTTTTTTTTTTTGTTTTAACTGTTATTAAACCGGGCATAATAAATAAAAAATAATTAAATATTTCAACAATGTATTTCTATTTATTATTTTACTTTTTATAAATTTGATATTTTGTCTAATCTCAGCTTTACAATCATCACATACCTTAAAAAAAATAAATTATTTGAAGTTAATAAATTTTTAATTAAAAAATTTTAGCGCTCTATTTAGGAAAATTTACAAGTTTAACTTAATTAAAAAAAGCTGTAACAAAAAAAAAAACAAAATAAATTGTTTACTTCAAATTTTTGGGTTTAAATAATTTATAATTAACTTGAATTTTCCTTTATATCTTTCTTTTAGTCAGCAATATTTTTTTTTATTATTATTATTTTTTGTGTAATTTATTATGCATTTTTCTCATTGTTTAAGTTTGTAACAGAAAAAAAATAAAAATAAAATATAAAAAATAATAGCAACCATCTAATTAAATATTTATAAATTTAAAAACATAAATTGGGTGCGCCTCAAGCGTCTTAATGCCACACAACAGTGCAACCGTTGATTGTGGTTTCATTTCAACCACTAGTTTAGAAATAAGAAAAGAAAATATTTTTTTTTTTTATAATAAAGATTGACTTATTTTTCTTATTAAGGTATTTTTATATTTTTGCTTTTATTAAAAATATTTTTATTTTATAATTTTAATTGCTTGATTATCTAAGAAGTTTAGTGAGTTTTTTCTTTCTTTTCTTTTTGCAGCGAGTGAGAAAATTGCCAAAGAATGAAAGGAAAAACTCAAGTCTACAAAAAGGGGTCTTAGTTTCTTGGTTTAACAATTTACTTACTTTAAGTTTTTTTTTGTTAAATAATGAGGTTTTGTAAATGTTTATGGAAAATTGCATTATTTAGCCATATTGATGATATGGATAAAAGTCGTTAAAAATTTTGATTAAAATTTTATGATGAAAGAAAAAAAAAAGAAAAGAGTTGCCATTGAAAAGTGGGAAATAATAGAAAAAAAAATAATTTACCGTTAAAAATTTTTAAATTCTTAAAATCATAAAATTCGAGTTTTTATGAAGACGTTAAAACTTGTCACTCATGACTTATTTTGCAACTTAAAAGTATGATTTTATTGGCGCCCAACGTGGGGCCAATAAAGAAAAAATCTGTTAAAGTGAATGGCTTTAACAGGCCTATTCACAGTTATGACTGGTTATGACTAATTTTATTATTTTCAAACTTCACATTCCCTGTGTTTGTTGTAAATACAATCATTAAAAGTCTTAAAACTTAAAATTATTTGTCAATTTTAAGACGATCTGTGTAATAGGTCTTTATATTTTTTGAAATTTTCAAACAAAATTTGAATTTTTTTATGATTGTTCAAAACAACCACATGGAAAAAATTGAGTTATGATTGAATTATGACTATTTTCTGTGAATCGGCCCCTAAATTTACTTACCTTAAAGAAATTGTGCGGAAAAAGTCCAACATCATGAAATTTTTCTGTCATCAATTTGGTCACTTCAAGAAATATTTTCAGCCACAAAAATCTGTACACTCACAAGAAAGGTCTTTCAGAGAGCATTGAGATTGTCCTGAAACTTACATATAGGAAAGAGGGGAGAAAAAAGAGTTACCTGTTTTTTTTAGCTGCCCAATCTCAAATTTAACAAGTAGAAAAGTTATATTCAACTTGGCCAAATCTATGAATTCCCTCCACAATGCCTTTTATGAAGAATAGTAAAATTTTTAATATGAAAAAAGGACAATTTTGATTAAAAATATTTTATTTTAAATTAAAAACCTTTTTTTTGTCATTTTTGAAAAAAAAAAAATAAAATTTTTTTTTGAGTGTAAAATTTTTTCGAGTGTAAATTTTTTTTTAGTGCAAAAATATTTTCGAGTGACAAAGAAACTTTGTAAAGTAAATTTGTGGTTTACCAATGTTTTCAAAGCTTGTTTTTTTAAAGCTCGGTTTTTTAACACGTAAATTTAATCTGAAATTTACGGTTTTGCTAATAACTTTTGAACCACTGCACTATGGTTCCTCAGACCACTTTTCTTGGCCAAAATTAAATTTTCTCAAAATTGCTGTTTTAAAAAATCGCTTTGTGATCTAACAATAAACACTTCAAAGCAACAGAAAACATATTTGTTTTTTGTATATACTCATTTACCGTTATAATACATCAGATTAAAGTTTAAGTTTTACAACAAATCTAGGACAAGAAAAACAAGTAAGAAAGTTATAGTCGGTCAAGACCGATCATATGATACCCTACACCAGTGTTTTCCGGAAAATGGGTCCCAAGTCCAAACATGGACCGATTGTATCTGTCTTTTGTTAGATCTTTATTTAGTGTAGAAAGCACACACAGATCAATTTTAAGTGGAATTGGCTAATTTTTTTGTCAATAGAACAATTTAACTGAATATCGGTCGAAATTTTTATATGGGGGACTAAGTCCAAAAATGGCCCAATTATATTCCGATTTGATAAGGTTGCTAAAGTACACGTTTAGCACCTAAAAATAAATTTTTTATCAAATATTTCCATTTTTATGAATTTTGAGGGAATTATGTGAATATCGGGAAGGTGGGTTGTATGGGGACTACCAGAAGGACTGACCCGATTCCTTTGAAATTTGGAATGGTGATTTGTGCATACAAAATTTGATTACTTGCTGAATTTCAAAGCGATATCTATTATAATACGGTTATTAGAGTCATTAAAGCCGAATCCAAAGGGGGCGTTTGTATGGGGGCTAGGTCTTAACATGGACCGATTTTCTCCAATTTCAATAGGCTTCGTCCTTAGGCCAAAAGATGCTTAAGTTTCAAATTTCAGGTCAATTGATTGAAAATTGCGACCTGTATCGTGCTTAAACCGATAGATGGACAGACGGACGGACGGACGGACGGACAGACGGACGGACGGACGGACATCGCTAAGTCGACTCAAAAAGTTATTCTGAGCCGATCGGTATACTTGAAGGTATGTCTAGGACCAATATTTCGGGTAGTTACAAACATCAGCACAAACTCAATATACCCTGTACCACAGAGTGGTGTAGGGTATAAAAACCAACTTATTTTTTTAAACTTTTCAATAATTTTTTTGAGTTTAAATACAAAAAGTTTCTTATAATATTATACATGGAAAACAAAGTTGGAGATTAGTATTACAATAATTTTAATTTCAAATAGTGTAAAAAAATTGGCGTCATTTAAAAAAAAAATAAGTGGTTCATGCAAACCAGAAAAAAAATTGGTGGTAAATAAAACATAACTTTAGATGGGCCTACAAAAAGTTTTTAGCAAAATTTAGCTATCAGACCAATTTAGAATCATAGATTGGGATCAGGACTACATTTCCACATTGTCAGATGATGCTAGTTTTTGCTAGTAAGTGTACTCGATGAAAATTTCCAGAACACTTTTTCCATTAAAATTCAACCCAAAAACGAATTTTTGCAACTAAAAAAAACAAAAATTAGTAAAGTGCCCTAAAATGTTAGAATTTAAAAAATAATAATTAAAATGATAATAAATTTCAAAACGAATCCTATTTCAAAAATAAAAATAAAAAATTTCGTTTTGGCAATTTTGGCCAAGAAAAGTGTCCATCGGAACCATAGTGCACTGCAGCGATTTGGCTGAAATTCAATACAAACCAGGCCACGGGAACGCAAAGGATATGTGTCAAGCTTTATAATCCTTAGGTTAGGTTAGGTTTTAAGTGGCTGCTGACGTTTTACGTCAACACACGTATACTCTGAGGTCCATTGTGATACCACGGGACCGTAATAGGTTTCCCTACTAGTCCCTGTCGTTAAACCATTTTGAGCTTCTTATAAAACTCCTTAGATGTTGAATTTTGACATCCAACAAATCAGAAAGATCGTACAGCTCCCTAGATCCAAGTGAAGCAAGTCTCTGACCAGAAAGTGCCGGGCAATGGCAAATAAAGTGTTCAATAGTTTCCAACTCCTCTTCATCCATGCAACTTCGGCAAAAGTCATTCGACGGCACATTTAACCGCTCTGCGTGCTTCCCTATAAGACAGTGTCCGGTAATTATAGAAACCACCGTCGAAATCTCTCCTCTTGGAAGCGATATCAGCTCACTTGTGCGCCCCTGATTAAGAGACGGCCAAATCAGTCGTGTTGTCTCACACGTCCATCCATTTGCCCATCTTTGATTAGTCTCCGTCGCAGAACAAAGCCGTAGGTTTTGCTTGCAAGTTTCTAGAGGCATACCAACACATTCCAATTCTGTTGGAACCTGTAAGGTAGTTCCTAGTTTTGCAAGCTCATCGGCTTTGCAATTCCCTGGAATGTCTCTGTGCCCTGGGACCCATATGAGTCGTATGTTAAACTGCTTGGCCATCTCATTTAAAGACGTGCGGCAGTTAAGGGCAGATCTTGTTTTCAGAAACATTGAATCCAGGGACTTGACCGCGGCTTGACTGTCAGTATAGATGTTGACTGCGGTTGTAGACAAGACATTGCAGCTCAACCAGTCAGCCACTTCTTATATTGCCAGCATCTCTGCCTGGTAAACACTGCAATGATCTGGCAATCTACGAGCTAGGCTCAACCCAAGCTCTTCCGAATAGACTCCAAAGCCCACTTGTTCGTGCAGCCTCGATCCATCTGTGTAAAAATTTATGGTAGCTCCACTACCCGGAGTATCCCTCATCCAAGACTCCCTGGATGGTATCATAGTGGTAAAGTGGCGCTCAAAGAGGCTCAAAGAGGGAGCACAGTCCACATTTTGTGGTCCACAATCACTGCTCCTCCATTGCAGCGTGCTATTAAGTCGAATTGCCGACGCAGCCGCATACTGCCTACCCAATATGTCCAAGGGTATCAGGTGAAGGAGGATTTCTAATGCAGCCGTAGGTGTAGTACGAAGAGCACCAGTGATGCACATTGACGCCATTCTCTGTACCTTCGTGATAAAGACAAAGTTCGCTTTTGTTTCTAAAGCAGGCCACCAGACAATGATTCAATACAGCAAACTTGGACGCACCACTGCTGTATAGATCCAATGAACGACTTGAGGGCTAAAACCCCATCGTTTTCCAATGGCCCTTTTACAGGAATACAAAGCAATTGTTGCTTTTCTCACCCGTTCCTCAATATTACGCCTGAAATTCAGCTTCATATCTAGAAATACTCCAAGATACTTGGCTCCATCTGAGAAGGTGATCAGTACCGTCCAGAGAAATAGGATCAAAAGCAGGAATCTTATTTTTCCTTGTAAACAAAACAAGCTCTGTTTTACTAGGATTAACTCCTAGACCACAGTCTCTTGCCCATTTAGACAGATCTTTCAGAGAACCCTGAAGAATGTCCCGCAATGTTGGCAGATGCTTCCCCTTTACCGCTATCGCGACATCGTCAGCATATGCGACAACATGACAACCACGTGCTTCTAGAGATAGTAGCATTGAATTCAGTGCCAGGTTCCAAAGAAGCGGCGAAAGAACACCTCCTTATGGTGTGCCCCTATTGGCAAATCGAGATATGACGGACGCTCCCAATTCAGACGTTATACGTCTTTTGGCAAGTAAGTTTTCCACCATTAAAATGATTTCACGCTTTACTCCCAGACCAGACAATGCCAATATTATCGATTCTGGGAAGACATTATTAAAAGCCCCCTCAATTTCAAGAAAGGCCACCATAGTGTACTCCTTTACCGAAAGCGATCTCTCGATGGTACCAACGAGCTCATGAAGAGCTGTTTCCGTTGATCGTCCCTTGCTGTATGCATGTTGCTTTGTCGAAAGCAACCTCGGGTCAATCACTCTACGCAAATATGAGTCTATCATTCGTTCCATTGTGTTTAACAAAAAAGAAGACAGACTAATTGGTCTGAAATCCTTCGGAGCTGTGTGGGAACTTTTCCCAGCCTTCGGGATAAATACGACTCTGGTATCCCTCCATTTTAAAGGAATATACGACCAGTTGATGCATGCTGTGTATAGATTATACAGCAACGGGGCTATATAGTCCAACACTTGCTGCAACTCAGCCGGGATTATACCATCAGGTCCCGGGGATTTATAGGGCCTGAAGCTTTTTATCGCCCAGATTAATGTTGGCATATTTATTATTTCCGAAGCAATTTCAGATGCTTGGGCGTCAGAACGTTCCAAATCTTGAAACGGCGTCATGGAATTGCCCGGAAAATGCGTGTTTAAAAGGAGATCCAGCGACTCTCCACTGGAGGAAGACCACACCCCATTAGGATCTTTCAGGTATCCTAGGGTGCAAGGAGAAGAAGCCAGAACCTTGCGCAGCCTGGATGCCTCAGAAACGTCTTCTATGTTTCCACAGAAGTTTTTCCAAGAATCACATTTTGCATTTCTGATCATCTTTTTATAACTCTTAAGTTGCAGCCTGTGTGCAGACCAGTCCTCGTCCGCTCTTGAAAATTTATAATCCTTAGAATTGTCTTTAGAAAGTTATGGTGTTATTTATCTCGCAAATTCGCGAAAAACACTTGCCGAAATTCACTCTTTTGCTTATATCTTTTGAACCACTGGACCGATTTCGCTGGATTGCAATACCAACCTGACCAGGTAAATGACCAACATATATGCCAAACTTTAGGAGCCTCCGTAAAGTTTTTCAAAAGTTAGCGTGTTTTCAACAGACAGACAGATGGACGGACGGACGGACAGACGGATGGACGGACGGACGGACATCGCTAGATCATCTTAAGGATCATGAATATGGGCAATTCCATCATGTCGAACGTGACCGTTGCACACATTAAAGTTGAAAAAAAAGTCAAAATAAAAAGATTTTTTTTCTTGACAAAAGGGGAAACTTACAGCTCTTAACTAGCTCTATAATTGTTGCTCAGGTTGATTTTGAAAATTGTTTCAAGCTTTCGAGATAATCGAAAAAAAGACAACCATTCGCACGGGACAAAAAACAGAAGTCATTTTCGCGACTATCAATCAAAACTCTGATTTCAGCGAAACCTGAGGCAATATCACTATGCGACTAATTTTGAAATGTTGGCTTAAAATGTCTCTTAAAAGTTGGAAAATTTTACCTCAAAATTATTTCTACTTTTTTTTTAATTTAACTTTAATCACTGTCGCACGGGACCGTTTTTTCCATCATCATATTTATGTTTTTTTTTTTTGTTCTTTTTTACCAAATTATAAATAAATAAGCTTAGAAAACTTGACATATATATTTTTCGTTCCCCTGGTCTTGTTCGTATTGAATTTCAGCCAAATCGGTTCAGAAGTTCAAAAGTTATTAGCAAAACCGAGAATTTCAGATTAGTTTCACCTTAAATTCACGTGTTGAAAACCCGTTAAACATGTTTTTAAAACATTGGTAAGTCACAAAACTATTTTACAACGTATTTTTGTCACTCAAAAATTTTGTCACAAAAAAGTACACTCGAAAAAGTTTTACACTCAAAAAAAAATTTTACACTCAAAAAAAAATTTAGTAAATTATTTTTTTTTTTCAAAAATTACTTAAAAAAAATTTTTTACATAACATTAAATATTTCTAATCCAAAATATTATTTACTTTCACTTAAAAAGGGCATTGTGGAGGGTATTCATAGATCCGCCTAGTCGAATTTAACTTTTCAACTTGTTTAATTTATTGTCTTGTAATTTCATTTCATCTTCCTTCAACTTTTCTCTCCGCCGCACAGTGCCACATTTGGCCAATCTAGCACGACAAAAAACAAAAAAAAAAGTTCCCCAATTTTCATGATATGTTTGTATGTATTATAAGTAGAACATTCCTATTAGCACGGAAATAATCATATAAGATGGATTATTCTGTTCGTTACTATCAGGTGGGTGCATAAAGTTGCATCTTGTAAAATCCTGTAACTAGTGTACATTATTTCGCATAAATTAAGTCGTGTTTAAACTGTTGTAATTTTTGAACAAAAAGAGATATTTACCCACTCTTTTTTGTTAATTTTAAAGGATATTTAAATGCTTTAAGTCATATCTTTTCTTCTTTTTTAAAACAAATTTTTCTATTTTTTATTAAATTTTTAACAAAATACAAATTTTTGAAAAGAAAATTATATATTTATTTTTTTTTATGGAATAGAACTTTTGTGTTTGGTCCGTATTGGTCGTCGGACTTTTTTAGATATATTGACCAATATCCATAGTACTTATTTCAACGGCTAACTTTTGCGACCGTCTGCGACGCCGACTACAGTGGGGCGATATGTCAACCTTGTTTTTACATATTTTTAAAACATATTTTAAAAAAGTGGGCGTGGCAGTTGTCTGACCGCCCCCTTTTTTTGTGATATTATTTCTACAGTCATTGAGAGTATATATACCAAATTTAAAGAAATTATAACCAAAATTACAAATTTTAAAACAAGTGGGCGTGGCCCTTAACCGGCCTCCCACAATTTTCATAATGTTATTTTCGAAGTCAAAACGAACATTTATACCGAATTTCAAGTCAATATAATTAAAATTGGATTTTTGTCGTCCTAGATAGGCCAAATGTGGCACTGTGCGCCGTTTGCATCTCCCTTTATTTTTTTCGCCGTTTATACTCATCTATATTTAAATAATTTAAAAGGATGTATTAAAATAAGTAAATCATTTATTTAAGAAAAAAATATTTTTTAAAAATTTTAAAATCCTCACTTACCATGTCGCATGTGACCAACTTTATATAAGAACCAAGATCACAGATTTTATTATTTTTTAATCATTTTTTTTTTATTTTAATTGTAATAAAAATCTGTGTTTGTTCTTAATATTTGATGAACTTTCGTCATGTCCACTTGACGCACTAATTACAAGTGTTGTTTTTCAATGTCGCACGGGACATCGAAATATGTGATAAAGCGTAGCAAAAACTAACCGTTATTTTTTGAATTGCATACAGTGTTGCCAGATAAGGGGATTTGTCCCCAAAATGGGGATTTCGAGTTTGGTTTGGGGACAAGATTTCCAGGGGAGGGATTTGGGGATTTCGCAAATTTTTGGGGATTTTTTCTAAAAATTTGGGGATTGTTTTTATTTCAAAAATTAAAAATTTAATTTTAAAAATGTTAAGACTATTACCACTTAATGAGATTGGCATTGTTACAGAATACAGTCAAAAATTACAACTGTATTCATTTGTTTATGTCAAAGTAGTAAAATTGGAATAACAATGCTTTCATTTTTTTTGACGTTTTTGAAAAACAAAAATATTGTTTTTAAATGCACTTAAGTCTTTAGAAGCTGGTAGACAACTGTTTTTTTTTTGTTTTATTTTCCCCGTAAAACTGTCCCTAATCCCATCATTTGGATTGGGTAAGATAAAATAATTTAGGTCGGGAGTAATTTTAGTAAACAATAAATGTTTTACGAGGGTCGAACAAAGTTATTTTTTTTCAAACTCAGAATAGTTTATATTCAGTTGTCAAACATCTTTTCTAACGACATACAAACATACTAAAAGTCAATCAATACAGCTTAAGAAACCATTATTTTTTGACCTCCAATACTTTTGACCAACAATTTATTTGGGAACAATAAAAAAATATTTTGTTTATTTATTTTAGAAGATTTTCTTAAGTGTAAAGTAATGAGATATCAAAATAAAAAAAAAATTCTTTGTTTACAAAAAAATTGGTGGTCAAAAGTATTGGAGGCCAAAAAAAAGGTACTGGTGTCATTAACTGTATTGATTGACTTTTAATATTTTTCTGGGTCGTTTAAAAAATAATTTGACAACCGAATCAAAACTTTTGGAGTAGCACGAATCTGTCTTTAGAAAACGTCCTTTTTAAAATAAATAAATATCCAAATTTTGCAAGAAATTTCCTGTTCAAACCAGATATGTATGTAATGTGGACACTCAGGACATGTAAGGTAGTTCAAAATGTAATTTTTTAGTTTTATCCTTAACTATTCTAATTGTGAAAAAAATCCTGTAGATACTCAAATTAAGAGAACGTGGGGTTAAAATCCAAACTTCGTTGTGTATATCCAGAAATATTTGCAAAATCAAATATCTGATTTGAACAGTATTTTTTTTTTCAAAATTCGAATAGTTATAAGGATAAAACCAAAAAAATACATTTTTAACTTCCTTACAATGTTGTGATGGTATTCCTGATCTTATCGAGGCTGGATTTTTTTTTCAAAAGTTATGTAATTTTGTAGGGAAGAGGAATAAAAAGACAACCTTAACACTTTTTTAATATAAACAGAATTCTTTGGGGGCTTTATTCACAAAAAATTTAAATATCTCGAAAAGGCGATTTAATACAACTTTTTTATTTAAAATTTAATATTTAAATATCATAAAAAGAACTAACCTTAAAATCAATGTAAAAATATTGTTTAATAAATACCATTTTTTTACTTAAAAGAGAGTGTATATTTGAATATTCATTAAATTTTTTTGGGGGATTTTATATAATTTGTAGGGTATTTTTGGGGATTTCATTTTTCAAATTGGGGACAAGGGCCAAATATTTTCTGGCAACACTGATTGCATAGTTTGTTAAGCATTTTTTCTAGCTCTTTGTATCTCCAGAAAGATTTTTTAAAAGCAAAAGTCAATATTTAATGCTTCTCTTTAAGAACTTTTAACAAAACAAAAGGTGCAATAGAAATGTCCCAATGAGAAAAAATTGGCTTGCTCGACTTTACATTCGAATATTTCGAAATGGGTTATGAATAAATGTAAAATTTGTTCACGTTAGTTAAATTTGATTGTTTTCCTATGAAAATATGTTGAAACAAATTGGTTTCAAGAACTTTAGGTTTTTTGGTCTTGGTAGACCTTTTGGTGGAAGTGCCCATATATAAACTTTATGGGATACTAGACCAATATTTCCAGGTGTTACAAACGGAATGACATACTTATATATACCCTCTATCACTAAAGTTGAGGGTATAAAAAAGGGTGGCCACACAGAAAAAAATATGGAGGAAACAAAGTTGAGTAATCACTTGTTTAAATTGAAAAACAAAAATTGAGTAATTTTTTAGTTGACGCATATAAAAATTTACTTAAAAATTTTAAAAACAATTTAAGTAAATAATTTAATACAAATTTAATAGTTTTTTTAAATTTTTTTTAAACTCTCATAGTTTTTTGAATTCTCGTTTTGTTAACAGTTTTTTATATATGTACACTGCACTATGGTTCCAAATGCATATTTTTTGGCAGAAATTAAAAAAAAAGAATTTTGCAAATTTCCAAAAGCTTATTCAGTTTCTTAATGGCAACACTCCAAGCCATTAAGAAAGTATAATAAAAAAAATTTGGTGGCAATACTGTCAGTCTGCCAGGGTTTCAAAGTTGATAGTTTTAAGGCGTATTATTAAATCGGGATCAAAACCATATAAAAATTATACTAACAGCAAATGGGAAAAAATAAAATTATAAAAAGGCTAAAAAGGAAAATTGAAGCCCAAGGAAAGTAGTTCTTACTAAAAACTCCAATTTTTAATTCCATGCATCTTTGGCGTTATTCTTGTGGGTTGCGGTTTTAAGGATTTTGAAGCCAAAATAGCCTATAACTTTCGTGGAAAAAAAGTTGTGTTTGGGCACGAACTTGCATGAGTCTTTCAATGTAAAAGTGTTTTCTAGATGGTATATTTAATACTAAAATTAACATCTAGCCAGCATTTTTCGGCAAACTCTCACAATTGCCATTTTAGTTTAGCACAAATTTCGGCAAAATTTTCGGTTTTTTGCGTGACACATCTTTAAATTTTTGTTTACTATAATTTTTTTGCCTTTGGCCGAGCTAACTGACTACTAGAAATAAATTGTTGTTGATATTTTTTTTTACAAAAAAATAAAAAAAAAATTTTCAAAAAAAAATTTCCGAAAAAAAAAAATTTTTTTTAATTTTTTTTTTTATGAAAATCATTCTTTGATTGCATTAAGAGATAAAAAGCATTCCAGATTCAAAACCAGCGACTTTGCTTCATTTTTGGAATTTATGCCAAAAAAAATTGATTTGGAACCATAGTGCACTGTCTCAAACAATTGTCCGTACCCCACACAATCAAAAAAATATTTGCTTATATTTTGAAAAATACTTAACCGATTCGCATGAAATATTTTTTTTTAAAAAGATCAACAATTGTTTATAATAATTGAACACTAATAATAAAATAAACGTGCTTCATTATTATTTTATACAAAAAAATATAAAAAAAGTCCAAAAATCGAGTACGATATCCTTTGGCCGAAATTACTTCCCTGAATCGGTTATTTATAGGTAGACCCATCAATTGTCTGGTTTCAGGTCCAATAGTCCACCACTCCTCAATGATAACACATTTAAGCAATAGTTGATGGGTTATTGTATGCTGCCGGTTTTGGTTTCTCCAAAAAACCCTATAAATGTTCTATGGGGCCTAAATATCGCCACTCGGACATGTGTGGTACCACTTCTTCCACCTTATAATGCAGTCATTCTCACACAACCAAGGGAGTGTGCTTTAGGCAATTGTCGTGTTAGTATCCAAAGTTGGTTCGAATGTCCCATTTAGTCGCACTTACCTTTTAATTTTCTTTTAAAATCTAAATAATTAAATTTCCTCATTTTGGGTACTAAAAATCCAAGATTTCCGACACCTCCAGGCACCATTGCACCCCACATCATCGCAGAGCCTCCACCGTGTTTCACTGTTGCTTTGAAATTCTTTGGCTGCAACATACAAATTACTTTTGTCGTAAATATAACAGTTTTTCAAAAGTAATTTTAATATTTTTGAGTCAGATGGTAGACGATTTTTGTGTCGGAGTGTTTCACTTCGCGTTGCAGCTAAAACATTTCAATGCAACAGTGAAACACGGTGGAGGCTCTGTGATGGTGTGGGGTGAAGTAGAGCCTGGAGGTGTCGTAAAGCTTGGATTTTTAGTATCCAAAATGAGGAAATTTCATTATTTAGACATTTTAAAAGAAAATTAAAAGGTTAGTGCGACTAAATTCGACATTCGAACCAACTTTGGATACTAACACGACAATTGCCTAAAGCACACTCCCTTGGTTGTGAGAGAATGACTGCATTAAAAGGTAGAAGAAGTGGTTCCACACATGTCCGAGAGGCGATATTTTGGCCCCATAGAACATTTATAGGATTTTTTTGGAGAAAACAAAATCGGCAGCATACAATAACCCATCAACTATTGCTTAAATATGTTATCTTTGAGGAGTGGTGGAATATTGAACCTGAAACCAGACAATTGATGGGTCTACCTATAAATAACCGATTCAGAGAAGTAATTTCGGTCAAAGGATATCGTACTCGATGTTAAGAATATCATACTGGCCCATTAATATCATTTTATAAACATAAAATTTATTTTATGTTTATAAAATGTTTGGTAAATATAAATATAAATAAATAAGTTTGGTAAAGTTTGAAAAAACAAGTTTTTTGGTTTTTTTTTGTAAAAAAAAATCAAACATTTAATAAACTTTTATTAAAAATTTACTCAATACTATTAAATCGTTTACTGGTGCAACATTAAGTAATTTTTTACTCAATAGATTTAAAAATTTACTCAAATATTTTTTTTATTTTTTTCTGTGCACCTTATGAAAAAATTAGGTCTACCGGAAAAATCCAAATTAAATCTGAACTAGCAGGAATTTCGCTAAACGCAAAAATACGGGTCAGCTTAATTTTAATAGAGATTATTCACAGAAAAAAATAAAAAAATATTTGAGTAAATTTTTATTACTTTTGGATAAAAAACTACTCAATTTTGCACCAGTAAACGATTTAATAGTATTGAGTAAATTTTTAATTAAAATTTATTAAATGTTTGAACAAAAATTTTAGTAAATTTTTAATTGACACAATTAAAAATTAACTTAAAATTTATCTATTTATTTTTTTTTTAAGTTTAAAAAAGTTTTAAATTTTTTTACAAAAAAAAAAAATGTTTTTTCAAACCATATTTATGTCTCAAAAACATAGGAACATTTTATACAGACGATCTGGATTTTTTTTTTTGAAAAATACTTCAGTAGATGCCATTTTCGTTCAAAGTCTCAGAATAAGTTTTCGTTTCTTTTATATTATAAAATTTATAATTTTAATATAAAATCCTTGGCAACCCTTTTAATTATTTACAAGCCTAGCAACATTGTTGCCTGCTTATTCACTGGTTATACTTAATAACAAAATTATAAAAAAACAAGTAGAAAAGTTAAATTCGACTTGGCAGAATCTATGAATACCCTCCACAATGCCCATTTTAAGTGATAATAAATTTTCTAACATGAAAAAAATAACAGTTTTGATTAGAAATATTTTATTTTGTTTAAAAAAATATTTTTTTACCAATTTTTGAAAAAAAAAAAAAATAATTTACTATTTTTTTTTTGAGTGTAAAATTTTTTTTGAGTGTAAAATTTTTTTCGAGTGTATTTTTTTTTTTTGTTTTGGTATAAAAATATTTTTGAGTGACAAAAATACGTTGTAAAATATTTTTGTGACTTACCAATGTTTTTAAAACAGGTTTAACGGGTTTTCAACATGTGAATTTTAGGTGAAGCTAATCTGAAATTCGCGGTTTTGCTAATAACTTTTGAACCACTGGACCGATTTGGCTGAAATTCAAAACGAACGAGGCTGGAGGAACGCAAAATATATATGTCAAGCTTCAGCATCCTCAGAATTGCTTTTCGAAAGTTATAGTGCTTTTTATCTCAAAAATTCACGAAAAACCCTTGCCGAAATTCAGTCTTTTGCTCATAACTTTTGAACCACTGGACCGATTTCGCTGGATTGCAATACCAACCTGACCAGGTAAATGCCCAACATATATGCCAAACTTCAGGACCCTCCATTAAGTCTTTCAAAAGTTAGCGTGTTTTCAACAGACAGACAGACGGACAGACGGACGGACGGACGGACATCGCTAGATCGTCTTAAAATCGATCGAGGATCATGAATATATATACTTTATGGGATCCTAGACCAATATTTCGAGGTGTTACAAACGGAATGACAAACTTATATATACCCTCTATCACTAGAGTGGAGGGTATAAAAAATACTGAAAATCCACTAATTTTAATAAAACTCCACCCCTCCTGAAGCGACCATTTATAAGCCCCCTCTCTCATCTAGATCTACAACACCTGCTTTCTGCACTTGCTCTAAGAAGCAACACCAACAACAAAATAATGCAGCCAACTTTTGCTAAGTGAAGCAACTAAAAAGTAAAGCTAATGCGTGCGTGCACTGATATGCTAATGTTGTCGACGATTCGTCGTCGTCAACAACGTCATTGTCGACAACATTGGATATGGGGGATATATGTTTAATGCAGTATTGTTGTTGTTGCTCAAGTTGTTTCTGCAGTTTTATATACTTTTTTTTAGGTTTTTAAGAAAAAACAACAAATAAAAAATATTTAAAAGAAAAACCCTTTAAATGGCATAAAAAGGCTACGGCAAAAGATGAAAAATTGCTTAAATTGTTAAGGAGATTTAAATAAGGGCAGTTATTTTTTGAAGTCCGTCTGTTGAAATGGGGAACACGACCAAAATAAAGCACAGAGATGGTCAATATATGACATTAATACTTCTTGTTGATGCTTTGAGAAGATTGGTATTGTATTTGAACAAAATCGGTTTAGCGGATAAAAAGCTATTTCTAAAATTTTTGTATATTCAACATAACCTTAAATTACAAATTGCTTTAATTTGGCTGCTGTGTGATACATGTAACGAAATTTGATACAGGTGGGTTTTTAAACATTTTTGAAGGGCAAACCCAGCAAAAATGTTGCTGAACTGGAAGCAGTTTTTGGAAAGGAATCACGAGTGAAAGCGCGCAATCAAACCACCTGAATTCATGCATGATTGTTGTGGACGATGTCACAGTTTAGTACTTCCAAATAGCACTGATAAAGGGAAATGCATTTAAAAAAGCTTTCTTCTCATATAAAAGCATTATATAGTTTCTTAAAATTAAATGGCTGAAAAATCCAAAAAAAAAATATTTTCGCCTTTTTATACCCATTTTTTGAACCCCTAAATCCGCGATATAACTGATAAGTCGAGACACCCCAACCTTAGAATTGCTATTTTATATATATTTTAAGTTAAATGCAAAACAGTTTATATACGTTGAAATACTTCTCTTGTTAGCAAAAATTAAAAAAAATCCCTTACTTTACTATACCATCTAGAGCAATGGTTCCCAACCTTTTTTGCGCCATGTCCCACGTATGAGCTAAAAAACTACAATGTCCCTCCTACACTCAAAAAAAATTGTAAATTTGTTTTAGAATTTGAAATTGCTTGCTACTGGTTTAGCAAAATTTTTGTTAAAATCATAGTTTAAACAAAGTTTTTAGTAAAAATTTTTAATTTTTAACTAAATAATTGTAGTAAATTTAAAAAAAAAAATTTAGCTAATTTATGTACAAAAAAATTTAAAATATTGAAACAGAATAAATGTTTTTTGACGATTTTTTTTTTCATTGATTTTTTCTTTTATAAAATTTTTTTATCACCAATTTTTTTTTTCACTTAAATTTCGTTTTGTCATCAAAATTGTGTTTTATATCAAAAAAACTTTTTTTCATCTTATAAATTTTTTTATCAACATTTTTCATCAAAAAAAGTGTTTAACCAAAATTTTTTTTAATGAAAAATTTTTTTCATTGAATTTTTTATACCCTACACCACACTATGGTACAGGGTATAATGAGTTTGTGCTGATGTTTGTAACTACCCGAAATATTGGTCCTAGACCCACTTTTTTTATACCGATCAGAATCACTTTTTTAGTCGATTTAGCGATGTCCGTCCGTCTGTCTGTCCATGTAAACGCTGTAAACACGATACAGGTAGCAATTTTTAATCAATTGACTTGAAATTTGAAACTTAAGCCTTTATTGGCCCAAGGACAAAGTCTATTAAAATTGGAAAAAAAGTCATTACACTGCGGAACACTAAAAAATAAACAAGAGTTACGACCATCATTTATATATATTTCGGACATGCTCATTCGAATGGCGTACTCCGTTTTTCGATGTATGCTACAGTTTTCTTGCAAAATGTCGTTAAAGATTTGCTGATTTCGAGCCAGTTTTTTAACAAAAAAATTTGCAAAGTTAATGATTTATAAATTTTATGGCATGGAAAACAAAGATATGACTTGTAGCAATATTTCTTATGCAAATTTGGTTCAAAGCTTGTTATCTTATACGGAGTTCACACTAGAGAATTTGTACTCGTTTAAGCCACTTGTTTAAAAAAGTAAACAAAATCGTTCACACTACATTTTGCTCGTTTAACGCTGAGTGTTTAACGTTTGTAAACAAACGCACATAACCTAATTCTGAAAAAAATTGCAAAAATATTTCTAAAATCCTTTTAAACTTTGGCGGAAGACAAGATATTTAATTTTTTTATAACATTTACATAACACCACTACACGGAACACCTTTTTATTGACTAATTCCAAGTAAATAGGAAGATTTTTCTGTTTTTGTTCCGGACCTGTCCGAAGCTGTTTGCATATTTTTACTTCGATGGAAGGCACAATTCACTATTAGAGCAGCTTTTCCAATATAATTATAAATGAAACACACACTTTTTTCTGATTTTTCAGCAGTTTTTATTACTTTTTTAAATATTTATAATTTTTCAATTTTCCAATGTTTTGCTAAGAAAATGGCAGACAGATAAGGAAGCTGGTTGCTATGAAATCTTTTTTTTTGGCATAGAATAAAGAAAAATTAAAAGGAAATATACCGAACCCTGCCTTTGAAATGTTTAACGAAATGTTCAACAGGGAAACAAGTCGAATTTGATTGTTTAGCTGAACAACCAAATGTATGGGGAAACAAGTCAAATTTTGCTCGTTTAGCGCTTAAACACTCATGAGATGTTTAAAGTCGCTAGTGTGAACTCCATATTAAGCCCTTAAATTCGCGAATTTCTTATTTTTTTACACAGAAAAAAATATTCAATGGAAAAAAACAATTAAATATTTGCTCAGCTTAAAATTTGACATTCAATTAAATTTTACTTGAATCAATTAACCATTTGCTCAAATCTGAAAAATTCACAAAAAAATTCATAAAAACAAAAAAACTCATCATAGTAGGCTTTGAGTAACAATGCGATGAACGCTGTTGCGTTTTTTGTTTTAGTTTTCGTTAGTCGTCAAATAGAAAAGTACTTTCACGCACACAAGACGAAAAAAAACAAAATAATATAAAGCACAAAAAAAAAAACAATTTAAACAAAAGACTTGAAAAGACTGTCAAAAAACACTACAACTGTAAAATAATGATTAACCATTCACTCAGATCAAGCATTGGATTAATCAAAAATAACACAAAATTATTGATTAACCGCTCACTCAAATCAAGCATTGGTTTAATCAAAAATTACAGAAAAATAACAATTAACAAATTACTCAATTCAAGCATTGGTTTAATCAAGGAACAGTCAATGACTGACCTACAATTTTCGTGCTTGATCCAACAATTTTCCTCATTAGATGACTTTTAATTAAAATAATGCTCAACCTGGTGTATTTCGTGATCATGCATTTTTATCTGTGTAGGGTTTTCGCGAAATTAACAGCCAAATTGGTCTTTGATAAAAAAACTTGCTTTTAGTGCATCAAAAAGGCATCCCTAACAATACGAATAGTGGACAAAAAACAGATATGTTATATGGACCATTATGATGAAAATCGCGAAAAACCGTTTTTTTGTATATGCCAGCATCACTTTACGAGATGATTTAAGACTCCATATTTTAGTATATAATGTGGAATTCTAAAACAATTAACTGACCAAAAATTTGGCCAAAAAAGTCTTCATTTGCAAAAGTTATCTTAACAAAAACTATAATTATTGTAGGGTTAACACTGAAATAATAGTTTTTGTTAAGAT
Source organism: Pegoplata infirma (assembly GCA_963921195.1). NCBI lineage: Eukaryota > Metazoa > Arthropoda > Insecta > Diptera > Anthomyiidae > Pegoplata > Pegoplata infirma. The sequence goes on along the minus strand of OY992536.1, from coordinate 23,647,977 downwards.
AACTTTTGCAAATGAAAACTTTTTGGCCAAATTTTTGGTCAGTTAATTGTTTAAGAATCCCACATTATATACTAAAAGATGGAGTCTTAAATCATCTCGTAAAGTGATGCTGGCATACACAAAAAAACGGTTTTTCGCGATTTTCATCATGATGGTCCATATAACATAGCTGTTTTTTGTCCACTATTCGTATTGTTAGGGATGCCTTTTTGATTCACTAAAAGCAAGTTCTTAATCAAAGACCAACTTGGTGGTTAATTTCGCGAAAACCTCAAAAAATTAATAAATTCGCAAATTTAAGGGCTTAAGATGAAAAGCTTTAAACCAAATTGGCATAAGAAATATTGCTACAAGTCATATCTTTATTTTCCATGCCATACAATTTAAAAATCAGTTCTTCTTGTAGCCCCCATACAAACCACCTTCCCGATTTTCACAAAAATCTCTCAAATTTCATGAAAATAGAAAATATTTAATTAAAATTCTGTTTGTGTATGTTAAACGCGTACTTTAATAACCTTATCAAATCTGATTATCATCGGGCCATTTTTGGACTTAGGCCCCATTTGAAAATTTTTCCCGATATTCAGTTAAAGCGGTTTATTGTCAACAAAAAGAAGCCTATTTCACTCAAATTCGATTTGTGAATGTTTTTTACACTTATTAAATATATGACAAAAAGTAAGATCTAATTAGTCTATGTTTGAAGGGAAAATCTGGTGTAGGGTATTATATGGTCGGTCTTAACCGACTTTAAAAAAAATCATAAAAAAATCATAACAGAAATACAAAAAAAAAAAATTCTTCTAGATTCTAGAAGAAATTTGTTTTTCCCCTGGTCCGATTTAATAGCGTTATCAGGCTATAACAACACAGGACTTATTTGTGTAAAATTTGGAGAGTCTTCCTCTTTTGGAGTTGGGACTGCAGATGGAACGTCAGAAGAACATATTTAGAATGTCTTAGGTTATATTTTGATTTACTAAATTTAAAGCTCTCTTACAGATAGACGGATCCGGTTAAGCTCATTAACCGCAATTACTGTATTTTTTGTTTATACTGCATATTGCTTTACACTGACAGACAGAGGGATTGATATCGCTAGAATGTTGTAGAAACCATCATGGATCAATAATCCGATTTTGCGGATCGGTTTTCTCATTTACCACACTTACAGCTCTTTTGGTTTGGACTGTATCTTGCTTCACACTTATCATCATCATTATCATGATGTTTTGGGCAAGAGTACAAAATTCGCAAAATTTTTTTATCAACGCCCAAAAAGAAGGGCGGGACAAAGTAAGAGCATATTCTAACTTACTAATTGTAAGTCCAATTGCAGGATTTTTAACTTCTTCTACACTCAAAATAATTCTACAGTAAAAGGTTTAGTAAATGATATTGTACCAAAATCTACTAATTGGTTACTAATTTTAGTATCTTCAAAGTACTAACATTTGTAATTTCTACTGATTTTGACTAATATTAGTTAAAAATTTTAGTATTGGTTACCAATTTCTGCACTAGGTCCTTTTGGACTAAAATTAGTTAAATTTTTAGTATTGAATACCCACGTTTTTTTTTGGGTGTAAGATAACGGACTGAAATTCATAGAATCGATCATAAATCAATTAGATAAATACTTTATGGGGTTCCCGAGCTAGATTATTATTCACTCCCCATTTCTAAAATCGAAGTGTTCAACTTTTAAAGTGAGTGCAAATACAACTCTTCAAATACCTTGCATTTTAAATTGATATCTTTCAAATACATTGCTATAATAGTACCTGTTACTAATTTTCTTTGAGTGTATTAAAAAAAAAAAAATTACAAAAGTAAATATTAAAACAAATTTAGTTTTAGATGTTTTTTTTTACATTTTTTTTTTTATAAATCTCATTTAATAAATCATTTATGAATTATGACTTTATTTTTTTTTAAGGGAGTTTAAAGAGAAAAAAAAACAACCTTCGAGTGATTTTTTTAAACAGCTATAAAAAATAAATACGCAATATTTTTCAGCCTTCGAGTGATTTTTTTAAACAGCTATAAAAAATATATACGCAATATTTTTTAATTCTGTTTTTTTTTTATTGAAAGATATGCTTTTATTATTGCAGAATGCTTTTTTTAAAGGACAAAATCGGCTGCAGTTGTACAGATAAAAGTACTGGACCGATTTTGATGAAATTTTTTTATTTGTAAATTAATAAATTCTCTAAATTCTCTTAAACTTATCGTTGCAATTTTTGAAATTTTGACCTAATTATGTTTTTTATGAGAGAAGAAAAGTAAATGTTTAAATTTTTTATGTTTATATTAGCATAATTTCAACAAAAATCAATATTTAAAAAAATGACCACGTTAAGTACTAGAGAATTTAATAATTCTCTCAAATCAAAAAACAATTCATCAAAATCAGTTCAATAGTTTTTCCTGTAAAACTGCAGCCGATATTGTCTCTTAAAAAAAAAGTTCTTTAATTGAGTGGCAACCCTGGCAATTCTTGTTGACCAAATTTTGTGTTATAAAATTTTAAAAATATCACAATTTTTCATCTTTCAAATAAAAAACAGAACTTAAAAATATTGCTTATTAATATTTTTATAGCTGTTTAAAAATAGCTCACGTTAAACTGTTTTTTTTTTTTCTTTAAACCCCCTTAAAACAAAATAAAAACCAGCACATAAAGAAATAAAAAATGCATTTTTTATTTATTTTTTTAAAGTGCAGGTTGCTGTTAATAAATACATGCACAATTGATACAGCCATTTTTATTTAAATTTTTTGTTTATTACATTTTAATTATTTTCTTTTTTAATTCGTCTGCTCTAGTTCCATGGAAAAAAAATGGAAAAAAACTTACAAAAAAAATTATGTCTGGAAACCTAAGGAAAAATGGCTCAGAATCTGAGACTTTTTCTAAAGGAAAAATGTCTCAGAATCTAAAAAAATTTCTTAAGGAAATATGTTTTAGAATCTGAGACTTTCTATAGGAAAAATGTCTCAAAATCTGAAACTTTTTCTATAGGCAAAATGTCCCAGAATCTGAGAATATTTTTATAGGAAAAATGTTTCATAATCTAAGAATTTTTCTATAGGAAAAATGTTTCAGAATCTTAAACTTTTTTTATAGGAAAAATGTCTCAGAATCTGAGACTTTTTCTATGGGAAAAATGTCTCAGGAAAAATGCCTCAGAATCTGAGACTTTTTCTATAGGAAAAATGTCTCAGAATATGAGGCTTTTTCAATAGGAAAAATGTCTCAGAATCTAAGACTTTTCCCACAGGAAAAATTATTTTAGAATCTGACACCTTTTCAATAGGAAAAATGTCTCAAATCAAGAAAAGATTTACAAAAAAAGTCAACTCTGTATTTTTAGTTTTTTTTTTGTCATTTAAATGCATATTATTGTATATGTATTATTAATAATGTGCCCATTATTAACACAATGGTCGTTGGTGGTGCTGATAGTGACAATAACGCCATTGTTATTATTATTTTATTTATTATTTGTTGTCTACAGACGACAGTCTGATAAATAGTTTCCATAGAATATACTATACATAAAAAAACAATATGGTTGCCTTCTGCAAACAATAATTAAAATCGAAAAAACAACAATGAAAACAATTCCATACCGGGTTGTTAAATATAAATACATGTTCATAACCTTAGAATAAAGGAAAAAAAAAATAAAACAACAAAATGTTTTTTATGTCAGTGTTTTTTTTTTGTGTACCGAGTTTTTTTTTTTTGTTTGTTTCTAAAGTATTTATTTGTCTATGTATCCTTTTTTTCCTGTGTAGATACACTCAAAATAAAATGTTTGTCGATTTAGAGGAAAAATCAGCGTTTATTGTATTCATTAAACAGAAATAGTACACATACTATTCAGTTATGTGGTTATATTGAATTACAGAGAATTTTTGTAAAAATCTTGATTTCAGCAGAAAAAAATAGTTAAACTTGTTAAAATATGCAAAACCACGATTTCCAGACTGAGTTTTTTTTTCTTGTAAATTCCCTGTTACCAATGCAGACTCCATGGTTTTTCTACTTCCTGTTGCGATGGTAATTTGAGTTAAGAGTCATTTAATAGATTGAGGACACAGTTATAAAGACCGGACTTATTTCGCCCAATAATAAAAGCGACATGTCTCATATTAGACACAAAGCCCCATGTTGGGAGCCAAAATTAAATAACAAAGAAAAGTCTTAATTTCTGCAGAAGAGTTTAATAAAAATTTGTTAATTTTAATTAACGGAAATTTTACAGATCTTTTAAATTTTTCTTTCGAGTGCACAATTATTAAGGCTTGACTCAATTCGCTCCACAATGTGTCTATGTTAGACACAAAACCCCATGTTGGGCGCCATTTACCTTGTTGGTTGCCATTTAGTTGTAAAAATTAAATAATAAAGAAAATTTTATAGATCTCCTAAATTTTACAGATCTCCTAAATTTTACAGATCTCCTAAATTTTACAGATCTCCTAAATTTTTTGTTTGGGTGCGAAGTTATTAAGGCGGGACTCATTTCGCCCAACAATGAGCGCAGAAAACTTTAATACAGATTTGTTAATTTCAAAGAGTGAAATTTCACAAATCCTCTAAGTATTTCATTCGAGTGCATAATTTTAAAAACGCCCATTTTCCACTAAAGTGAGATCAAAACCCAATGTTGTGCGCCAAGTAGAGAAAAGTAGAGAAAAGTCTTGATTCCAGCAGAGAAATTTTACAGATCTTCTCAGGATTTCTTTCAAGTGCATAATTATCAAGACGGAACTCATTTCTTACTAAAATGAAAACCAAGTCCTGTGTTAAGAACAAAACCCCAAGTTGGGAGCCAAGTACCATGCACCATTTGGTTGCCAAAATTGAATATTAAAGAACATTTTTGATTTTTTTTTTTTTTCAGCTGAGAAATTTTCTAAAAATTAGCTAATTTCAATTTCAATACATTTCATTTTCAAGACGGGACTTATTTCGCCCAATAATGAGCGCTATATCCCATATCAGACACAAAGCCCCATGTTAGCAGTCGAGAGTCATTTGGTTGCTAAATTTAAATAACAGAGAAAAGTCTTGATTTCAGCAAATTACTTCAATAAAAATTTGATAATTGAGGGGAACTTTACGGATCTTCTAAGTTTTTTTCTTTCTTTTAATAAAAATTTTATAATTTCAATTGAGGGACATTTTACTGATTTATTTTTTTGAGTTCACAATTATCAAGACAAGACTCATTTCACCCTAAAATAAGAGCCAAGAACTATGTAAGATACAAAGCCCCGTGTTGGGCGCCAAGCACCATATTGAATCTCAAGCTACATTTGGTTGCCAAAATAGATTATTAAAGAAAATTCTTGATTCCAGCAGAGAATTTTAAAAATTATATAATTTTAATTGTAAGACATTTTATTATAAGGACAGGACTTATTTAGCTCAATAATAAAAGCGCCATGTTGCATGTAAGATACAAAGTCCCATTCCGGGAGCCAAAACCATTTGGTTGCTAAAATTAAATAACAGCGAAAAGTCTTGATTTCAGCAAAAAACTTCAGTAAAAATTTGATAACTTGGATTAAGGGATGTTTTCCAGATTTTCTTAATGAGGTTTTCATTTAAGTTCACAATTATCAATAAATTATCAAGATGGGATTCATTTCGCCCGAAAATAAAAGCCAAGCCCTGTGTTGGACGCAAAGCTCCACTTTGGGCGGCAATTAAGTAATAGAGAATAGTGTTGATTCAATCAGAGAATTTTTTTTTTAATTTGCTAATTTCAGTTGCATGACATTTTGTTGGCCCCATGTTGGGAGCCAAGCACCATTTTTTTGCTAAAATTTAATAACAGAGAAAAGTCTTGATTTCAGCAGAAAAATTTAAAAAAAAGATTGATAAAATTAATGGAGGGACATTTTACAGATCTTCTAAGTTTTTCTTACGAAAGCATTCGTGTCAAGACGGAACTGGTTTCGACCTAAGATAAGAGCCAAGTCCTCTGTTAGACAAAAACCCATGTTGGGCGCCAAGTAACATGTTGAGTGCCAAGCACCTATAGTTGCTAAAATTGAAAAATAGAAAAAGGTTAGGTTAAGTTAGCAGGTTGACGCAATTTTCACGAGACCAGATCTTGATCCAAAGTCATAACCTCGTGGAAAGGGGGTTGGGGGAGGCGGTGTATTGGGTTTATTTTAAAAGCATGTCGATTATAGTCCACACATATTAAATTTACTCAGCCTAATATATTTAAGCCTCTTCCACGTGTTGACCCCTCTACTCTAAGTTCGTCCATAGTCCAAAAAAAAACAATTAAATCGTGTGCGAAATAGTGCAAGACACCGGCAAGGATAATGGAATGAATCTTTCACTATCTCTAAGTCCGCACACCATCTGTACAAGTCATCTCTAAGACTTAATAGAGAAAAGTCTTGATACTAGCAGAGAAATTTTACAAATCTTCTTTTGAGTGCATAATTTTCAAAATCTTCTTTTGAATTCATAATTTTTCTATGTTATACAAGAAGCCCCACGTTGGGCGCCAAGTACCATATTCAGTCCCAAGCAGAATTTGGTGTCCGAAATTAAATATTAATTAAAATTCGTGATTCTTCTACTTTGCAGTGTAGAGGTCCAAACAGCAAGGTGGAAGAGGTCAGGAATAAGTAAGTATAAGTAAGATTCCAGCAGAAAATTTCCTAAAAATTTGCTAATTTCAACTGCAAGACATTCATTCCAACTAAATTTTCCTTTTGAGTGCACAATTAACCAAGGCAGCCTTTAAAAGGGGTCTGTGGTATTTCTATTCCATGTATTTATGGCAATATTTACGCTGTTGTTATTTCTATGTAAACATAATAATTACATTTAATTGACATCACTGAACATTAAATTTAAATTATATAGAAGAAGAAAAAAAAACAAACACCATTTTTTTTTTTTTTATTTATTCATTTGATCATTTTAGTGACAATAGAATACAGAAGCCAAACAACAATGCAATATACACCTTTTAACAATTATTTTTACAAAAAAAAAATCAGGAGTTGGGTTAATCATGGGGTGCTAAATAAAGTGGGGAGCTAAAAAAATAGCAGCAATGAGTATGATTTTTTTACAAATGATGAGATTTTGAATGGGTCGTATGATGTATTTTTAAGAAATTTTTTAAAAGAATTTCCAAAAATTGTCACAGAATCTTAAAAGTTTCTATTAACAAAAAATGATTTAGGGGCTTGTCACCAGTGATGCCAACTTTTTACAGTCAAAACGCGCAAAACAGTGACTCAAAAAGCGCAAAAAAGCGCTAAATTTGAATAAAGTAAAAAGCGCCAAAAAGCGCTAAAAAATATTTTTATTTTAACGGTTTTAACTAAAATTTTTATAAAATCATTAGGTCTATTCATAGAATAAGTCCACAAAATTGCTAAATATAATTTTTGAAAAAAAAAAAAAATATATTTTTATTATAAACAAAGTTTTACATTTCCATCGTTGTACTACAACGACTACGTGAAAATATGAGTTTAAAACTGTTATTAGGACGTTTCTGTTGTAAAATGTACATTTTTTCTCAAAGTGATTACTTCTAGAAAGAAAGCGCTAAAAGCGCTAAATGAAAAAGTGAAAACGCGCCAATTCAGCGCCTTTTTTAAAAACGCGCTAGATTGGAAAAATGCGCTTTTTGGGTGGTCAGAAAGCGCTAAATCTAGCGCGAAACGCGCTGAATTGGCATCGCTGCTTGTCACAGACTCAATTCCGTTCGGAAGTGGAAAAAGGTGATTACCCATAAAACTCAAAACAAATACTGTTTTGGGCGAAATTAAATCACTTTCAAAATTCAAAATGAAATTGAATTGCACAAAGCAGTCGTCCATCCCCGTTTTGGGCGCCAAATGCCACTTTCAAGGGGAGGTGTTTCCCAAAGCCTCCAGTCGAACACCACAAAACATCTTGTCAACATTTTTTTGTTTTTTTTTTCCTTTTGGAGGCTATGAAAGATTCGGCAAAACCGAATTTCACACTTACGCTTGTTATCTTTCAACTGGAGTTCCTGACTTTGAAAAAAAATTATTTTAAAATTTCAATTCCTCTTTTCTAAATTTAAATTGTTATTTTCTGCACAGCAATTGGAAAAGGTGTTTCAAGCCTTTTTTAAAAAAAAAAATCCTTTTACGTTAAATATCCTCAATTTCCATTAAACCTTGAATAGTATTTAAATTTAAAACAGTCATTAGTGTTAAATGCTTAAAATGGTAATAAAATTTCTAAATGCAGCCCCTTAAAATATATGTAGTTAGTATAGCTTTTAATGTCCAACCAACCATTTTATACGATGACACTAACAATTGCTCCTCCTTCCCACCATTTAGATGGGCAACTTTTAACAAAAAAGAACAATATTTTAACAACATGATTTTACTTTTTAAATAACGTGGTAATTTATGTAAATGATTTATGATAAAAAATTAGAGATTTTTTTGTTATGACAATTTTTTTTTTTCAATGTAAAAACCTTAATTTGTCTGCTTTTTTTGTCGCTTTATTATTAAAAGTTTTTGTTATAAAAATTGGTAATAAAAACATTTTATACTGATGTCTAAAAGATAATAATTTGTTTAATTTAACTACGTAACTATGTAAAAAATGTGTTTACCAAGTAGTTAAGGAGTCTACTGTTTAACTGCTTATCATATCAACATAAAAACAAAGCAATTATGTAAGTTTATTAATAAGAGATTAACAATGTCATAAAAAAGTTCATTTTTGCAAATTAATAGCGATGATCACCAAAGTCAGCTATTTTTCCTCTAGCAGCTCTAGTTAAACCACAAAATGGAACTAAAGTTTTTTTTTCAAACCGCATATAAAAATCTATTTTTTTAAGAAATTTGAGCGTTGTTATTTGAGTCCTGTTAATCAATAAAATGGAATTAAAGTTTAAAAAATATCATTAAAAAATCGATTTTTTTGAAAAAAAACTTCATTATAAAATAGATATTTAGAAATTTGTAAGATGGTCCCCAATTTTTGCTATTTTCGGTCTGGCAACTCTTGTTAAGAAAAAAAAAAATGGAACTGAAGTTTTTTAGAAAAAGATCATTATACATTTTTAGATGATCCCCAATTTTTACTATTTTCGCTCTAGCAACTCTTGTTTAGCCATAAAATCGAAATAAAGTTAAAAAAACATTTAAAATGTATATTTGGTGTGATCCACAATTTTAGCTGTTTTTGCTCTATCACCTCTTAAGCCTTTAAAGTTTTTTAGAAACAAATTTTATTAAAAATGGTATTTCTGAAATTTATAGCAATGATCCCCAATTTTTGCTCTACCACCTCTCGGTGTTTTATTTCTAGTGGATTTTTGAAAATCTTTAGCAATAATCGTCTAGTTAAGTCAACAAATCCAATTAAAGTTTTTAGAAAAGGTTAATATAAAAATGGATTTTTGAAAATTTATACCGATGATGCCATATTTTCGATCTATCATCACTTGTTAAGCCATAAAATTAAATTTGAAGTTGTTTTAGCCAAATTCATGTAAAATAAAATTTTTAAAATTTTTTAGCGATGATCCCCAATTTTCAATATTTTTGCTCTATCATCTCTTATTTATTTTTGCTCTGGGACCTCTAGTTTAGCTAAAATATTATTATCAAAAATTTATATAAAATTGGAAATTTATAGCGACAATCCCATATTTTTGCTATCTTTGCACGTGTACTTAACTGATAAACACAGTTAAAGTTTTTTTTAGGCAAATTCACGTAAAAACTGATTTTTAGAAATTTTTATCGATGATCGCCAATTTTTGATGCTTTTGCTTTAGCACTTCTTGTTAAGCCAAAAAATGCAATTAAAGTTTTTTTTTTGAAATAAATCAAAAATAAAATAGATATTGGGGAATTTTTTAGATGATCCCCAATGTTTGCTATTTTCGATCTAGCACCGATCTAGCACCTTTAAAATCATTTAAAAATCTATTTTTGCATTTTTTTATCGAGTATCCCCAGTTTTTGATATCTTCACTCTAGCACCACTTGTTTAGCAATAAAATCCAGTTAAGTTGTTTAGAAAAAATTCATATCAAAATGGATTTTTGAAAATGCATAGCGATCATTCCTAATTTTTCTATTATTCACTCTAGTTTAGTCAGAAAATGCAATTAATTTTTTTAAATTATTTAAAAATGGATTTTTAAAATTTTTTACCTCTAGTTAAACCACAGAATGTAATAAAAGTTTTTAGCAAAAATGGATTTTTGGAAATATATAGCGATGATACCATTTTTGTAATCTTTGCACCTCTACATAACTTTTATTACTTGCAATTAAATTTTTCTTAGACAAATGCATTAAAAATAGATTTTTGGGAATTTTTATCGATGATCCCACATTTTTGATATTTTTGCTTAAGCATCTCTTGTTAAGCCAAAAAATGTAATTTAAAAAAAAAATACTATCAAAATAGATTTTTTGAAATTTTTAAGATGATCACCAATTTTAGCTATTTTCGGTTTAGCTCCTCTTGCTAACCCATATAAGTGAATTGAAAATTAATTAATGATCCCTAAATTATGCTACTTTTTCTCTATGACCTCTAGTTTAGCCAGAAAATGCAATTAAAGTTTTTTTTTAGAAAAAAAAAATCGTTTTAAATTTTATTTGCAAATAAATTGGTATCATCCCTTATTTTTGCTACTTTTACTCTGGCACCTTTCGTAAAGCTACAACATATAATTAAATTTTTTCAAAAATATTTACATAAAAATTGATTTTTGGAATATTTTAGCGATAATACCCATTTTTTGCTATAGCACCTCTTATTAAGCCACAAAATGCAATAATTTTTTTAGAAAAAATTCAATCATTCTCTTTTTTTTGTATTTTTGTTACAGTGGAGCTATAAAATGCAAAAAAACAACCTTTTAGAAAAAAGTTATAGGGATGATCCCTAAATTCAGCTATTTTCGCTTTAGCACCACTAGATATGCAACAAAATGTGACAATTTTTTTTTAATTAATATAGAAATGCAATTTTGGAAATTTATAGGAATACTTCCAAATTTAGAAATTTTTACCCTAGCTCCTCTAGTTAAGCCACAATTAAAGAGTTTTAGAAAAAAAATCAAATAACAAATTTATTTTTTGGAATTCTAAGCGATGATCCCATATTTTTTCTCTAGCACCTGTAGTAAACTAATAAATTGCAATTTAAGTTCTTTTTTAATTCGTTTAAAAATTGACTTTTATTGATGATCTTCTATTTTTGATAATTTTATTCTAATAAAGCTTTTTTTTAAGAAAAAAATCATATAAAATGGCTTTTTGAAAATTTAAAGAGATAATATCCAATTTTTGCTTGCTTTCTTATAGTGAAGCAACAAAATAAAATTTATATATTTAAAAAAATCTAATGAAAAACTAATTTATATGGACGATCCCCAAAATTCAGCTTTTTTTGCATTAGCGCCTAGAATTATATAAAAATTAAAAATTATTTACAACATTTATATAAAAAACTAATTTTGGAAATTCATAGGATGAGCCTCAAATTCAGATATTTTCGATCTAGCGCCTAGAGGGCACTAGATCGTGGACCTTTTTTTTTATCCCCAAATTTTATTATTTGTGTTCTAGTCCCTATTGTTAACAGTTTTTAGAAAAAAAAAATTATATAAAAATGAATTATTCGAATGTTTAGCTATGTTCCAATATTTTGGATATTTTGCTCTTCTAGTTAACTAATAAATTATAAATAATAATTTTTTTATAAAAATTAATGTAAAAACTAATTGCTGGAATTTTTATCAATGATTCCCAATTTTTTATATTATGCCTATAGCTCCTCTGCTAAACCATAAAATGCAATTAAATGTTTTTATAAAAAAATGCAAATAAAACTATAAAGTTTTAAAATGAAGATCAAGTTTTTTAGAAAAAAATCTTTTAAAAAATGACATTTTGAAATTTATAGCGATGACTCTCAATTTTTGTTATTTTTGATGTAGCACCTCTGGTTAAGCAACAAAATGCGATTTAATTTATTGACATGATCCCACAAAATGCAATTGAAATTTTCAGCGACGATCCAATATTTTTTGCTAACGCACCGCTAATTAACTAATAAATTCCATGTAAAAATTGATAGTGGAATAGTGGAAATTGGAGATCATCGAATTTTAGATATTTTTGCTTTAACGCCTTTTGTTAATCCCAAAAGGCAATTTAAGTTCTTAAGAAAAACTTCATATAACATATTTCGAAAATGATCATACATTTTGGATATTTTTGGACATCTAGTTAACTAATAATTTGTAATCTAAATTTTCATGTAAAAACAGATTTTTGGAATTATTATCGATGATCCCCAATTTTTGATATTTCATATAAAAGTTTTTAAAAAAAAAAATCATAAAAAAATATGATATTTGAGAATTTTTATCGATGATCCCCAATGTTTTCTATTTTTGCTACAGCACCTCGGATAATTTTTAAATGATCCCCAATTTTTTTATGTATTCGCTATAGCACCTCTTCTTAAGCTATAAAATGATTTTAGAATTCTTTTACAATTTGTTATATTTTCTCTAGTACCTCTAGTTAAGCCACAAAATAAAAATGAAGTTTAAAAAAAAAATCATAAAAAATTGATTTTTGGTAATTTATAGCGATGATCTCATATTTTTTTACTCATATTTAACTTATAATTCACAAATTAGTTTTTTTAGACAAATTTAAGTAAAAATTATTTTTTGGAATTTTTGTCGATGATCCTCAATTTTTGATATTTCTAGCACCTTTTGTTTAGCCATAAAATGCATTACTAATTTTTTAGAAAATAATTCATATAATTTGGGTACTTGAAAATTTTCAAAATAAAATTAAAGTTTTTAGAGAAAAAAAACGTGTAAAAATGGATATTTGAAAACCTTTAGCGATGATCCCAAATTTTTAGTATTTTTTATGTTAAGCCATAAAATACAAATAATGTTTTTTTTTTAATCTATATAAATAAAAATCAATTGTCGTTCGTTGGTAACAGCATCAGTTGAGAACGGCTGGACCGATTTGGACAATTTTTTTTTTGAAATGTTCGTCATAGCCCAACTTAGGTTTTTACGTTAAGAAAAATTGACCACGCCCACTTTTACGCCCACTTTTTTTGATTTATCTAAAATCGGAAAACGGCTGTACCGATTTGGGTAATTTTTTATTTATATGTTCGTAGTAATCCAATTTAAGTTTTTAGTGAAAGAAAAATCGACCACGCCCACTTTTACGCCCACTTTTCCAATTTATCTAAAATCTGAAAATAGCTGGACCGATTTGACTAAATTTTTTAAATGAGTTTTCAATCATATTCCAACTTTGGTTTTATGAAAAAGGAAAATGACCTCACCTACTTTGGCTAATTTTTGTTGAAATTTTTTATCATAATTCAACTAGGGTTTTTACGGAGAGTAAAATTTCCCACGCCCACTTTTTTATGTATCGAAAGAACTATAACGGCTAAGCCGATTTGGTTATACTCCGCAAAAGATTCTTAAGGAAAGAAAAATTGTCCACACCTACTTTTACGCTTACTTTTCCCAATATATATATTTTAAATGATGGAATGACTGGAACAATTTGTCTATTTTTGTTTTTAATGTTCGTCATATTCCAACTAAGATTTTTTGGAAAGAAGAATTTTCCATGTCTACGCCTACTTTTGAATGGAGGGACCGAGTTGGTTTAATTTAAATAAGGATTTATTTAAGAAAAGTTGTTTTCAATACATATAAAAACTGCTCTATAGAAAAATAAAATATAAATAAAAATCAAATGTAGTTCGTTGGTTCGGATCACTTGAGAATTTACCGATTTGGATAATATTTTTTTTTAAATTGTTTGTCTTATTTTTTTTTAATGTTCGTCTTAGATTTTTTCGGAAAACAAATTATAATTTAAATGATTATAATCACTCCCACTTTTACACCTCCTTTTTTAGATATATCTAAAATCGAAGAACGGCTGGATCGATTTGATAAACTTTTTTTTTAATGTTCGCCATAGTCCAACTTACGTTAAAACGAAAAATAAACATTTTTCACGCCCACTTTTATTTCGATACATCTAAAACGGAAGCACAGCTAAGGTTTCTACGGAAAGGAAAATTGTCCACTCCCAGGTTTTTCAATAAATCTAAAATCGGAGGACGAATGATCTGATTTCATAATTTTTTTCTTTAATGATCATTAAAGTCCAAGTAAGGATTTTACGGAAATAATTCAAATCCCACATTTTTCAATATCCTTAAAATTTGCAACACTTGAGAACGCCTTGACTGGTTAGATCTTTTTTGTTTGAAATGTTCGTAATAGTCGATATAATTGGTCGGAAAGAAAAATTGTCCTCGCCCACTTTTTTTTTCGATATATCTAAAATTAATTTTTACTCCGATTCGATCTATTAATAAAAAAAATATTTCTTAATAGATTCCGCATAAACTTGGTACAAGTGACAAGTTTAACTTACCACACAAATTTTAACGCCTACTTTTGTCTAAATAAGTCGACTACAAATGACCGGACCGATTTTTGTATGTTAATGTTAGATCAAATTAGGTTTTTAAGGAAATATTAAATGAGAAAAGTGTCCTAAAAAAATAGAAAATTCAGGAAAACTGTAAAGGGTTGTTTGAACTCAAGACAATAGCTCACAGTAAGAACGAAGGATATGTGTGATTCATTTATGTGTTGTTCATAATGATACTAAAGAAGTTTGAAATGGGTACAGTTCGCAAAGTCGAAGACATGGTAATTTTTTTTTGATCTTAAAAAATAATTTGAAGATGATTATCTGCCTAATCGGGTCTTTAAAGCCACTCCCACAAATGTTTCTAAGTCAAGAAATTCATTACATTTTTTGCAGGGCTATAAATATGAAGCGAGACGAAATATAACACTGATCTTATATTTGGGCCAGCAACGCGGACCGGGCCAGCTAGTTTCAATTAAAAATAGATTGTTGTAAAATTTTAACAATGATTTGAGTTCGGCCACAAAATGCAATTAAAGCTTTTTAGAAAAATTAAACTTCATGTTGTTTGGAAATTTTTATCAATGATTACTATAGTATAGTACTAGTGTTTGCTATTTTGGCTCTAGCAGTTTAAATAAGTAAAAGTTTTTTTAACATAATTGAATATTCTTGATTATTAATTTTCAGATTCTGTTTAGATGTTCAGTTTCTGAGACATTTTTTTTTTTAAGAAAAACTTTTAGATTCCGATACATTTTTTTTGTAATAAAAATTTTTTATTCAATTCTAAAATATTTTTGGGTTTTGTTTTAGTAACATTTTTCTATAAAATTTTTTTCTCAAATTCTGACCACGTTTTTACTTTAGCAATTAATATGAATTGTTCTTTTATTTATTCTTAAGTTTTTTTTTTTATTATTTTTATTTTATGTATTTATCTTTTGATTATTTGTAGTTCTACGTATTTCTGTAAATTGTAGTTAAACGCAAATTTGCGTGTTTTCAATTTTCAATTCGCTTTGTATGTTTTTTTTTTGGTTTTATACTAGTAAACTTCAAAACAAAACAATTATGTGGTTTGACTTTTATTTACAGAAAATGTCTTCTTCTCAAGAGAATAATAAATGTACTTAAGAATGGCCTTGAAGGGAATAAAATTAATAGATCAATAGGTCAATGAAAATGAACCAAACAAAAAACGAAGAAAATATAAAAAAAAGATAATTGTGAGAACATTTATTGAAAAAAATTCACCTATGGTCACTCTAATCTATTAAGGATTTTAGTAAACAAAAGAATACCAATTCACAAGAAAATAATAGAAAATGGTCACTTTTCAAAATATGTTTGAAATTTTTTTATTTTGCCTAAATCCTTATTTTTCGGGAAATTTATTTTTAAATTTTATTTTAATAGTTGTTTTTGTTTAAAATTCTCTTTTTAATCCTTCTTTTTTCTTCCTTTTTTTGTATAAAAAATTTCACTCATTATTGTTCTCCTTTTATTACTCTCTTTTAAATTCCCAATGAGTAAGTTTTTTTTACTTTTATCACTCATTCCCCTTTTTGTGTATTTACTCTTTATTCACTTCCAGTGCTGAAACGTTTTGATATTATGAAACAGCGCCATATTTGAAAAATTAAACATAGAGCTGTTGCAAAGTGGTTGTTTTTTTTTTTCATTTTAAAAGGCGGAGCTTAGTTTCCCATAAATTATCGTTGAATTCATATGAAGAGCTAACAAATAAACTTCAATAATACTTTACATTTTCAAATTCTTTTATAAAAAAATACTATATTGAGCTGTCAGACGTTTTTAACTAAAAAAGTTTTGAAAACTACCTGAAATTTTGTTTAAAAGTAGCGCTTGCTTGATTATTGTGAGAAATTATTTTATATGTACTAAATTGTCGATATTATATAATTTAAACATAAAATTGGTGTTAATTTGATTTCAAAATAAATATTATTAATATAAAAATTGGTGTTTATTCTAAAAATTAAATATAAATTATACAAAATATTTTAATTGAAATTTGGTAAACATTTGAGGTCAACCGATTTAAATTAAATCGAGCCGCCCGGCGATCAAAATTTAAGATTTTTGGAAATTAAAAAAAAAAATAATAAAAAAATATATGTCTTTCGAAACATTATATTTAAAAATTTTGAAGCGCTGAACACAAATATAAAAAAAAAATAAATCGGTCGAACAGTTCTCGAGATTTCGATATTTGAAATTTGTTCAAGAAATTTTAAAATATTTGAAATTTTTTTAAGAAATTTTAAAATAATTTATAAAAAAAAATTATCTCGGTCGAACAGTTCTCGAGATATCGATATTTGAAATTTGTTCAAGAAATCTAAAAAAAAAAAATCCATTGACAAATTTTTATTTAAACTTAATTTAAGCCAAACACAGGGGTCAAAGTTTAGAGTTTTTGGTGAAACTTTTCTAAAAAAAACAACAAAATTTTGATCAAAGGGCGCCACGTGTTAAAATGATCAGATTTGGCTCAAATTAAGGTTAAATGAATTACTGTCTCAAGCTATTTGAAAGGGTCAAGGAAAATAGTTTTGATATTTTTTTTAATTTCTAGATACTCGTGTTCAGCTCATCAAAATTTTTAATTTTTTTTTTTTAATTTTCAAAAATCCAAAACTTTGAGCACCGTGCTCCACGGGTTAATTTTTAACCAGGGTTGGCAACCGAAACGAATAACGTGATTGGTATTATATATTTTTTCTATTGGTAAAGGTAACGGTATTTTCGATTATTTCGGTAACGTTAAACCGATACCGAAAAATCGATACCGGTAAGTACCGGTATATGAATAAAATTTTCCCAAAATTTAAAAAGTCACAAACACGTAAAAAAACAAACAAAAAATTATTTATTAAAATTAAAACAAGTAAGAAAGTTATAGTCGGTCAAGACCGACCATATGATACCCTACACCAGTGTTTTCTGGAAAATGGGTTCCACGTCCAAACATGGACCGATTGGATCTGTCTTTCGTTAGATCTTTATTTAGTGTATAAAACACACACTGCTCAAATTTTAGTTTAATTGGTTTATTTTTTTGTCAATAGACCGATTTAACTGAATATCGGTAGAAATTTTTATATGGGGGACTAAGTCCAAAAATGGTCCAATTATATTCCGATTTGATAATGTTACTAAAGCACACGTTTAACACCTAAAAATAAAATTTTTATCAAATATTTCCATTTTTATGAATTTAGAGGGAATTATATGAATATCGGGAGGGTGGTTTGTATGGGGACTACCAGAAGGACTGACCCGATTTTTTTGAAATTTATAATGATAATTCGTACATACAAAATTTGTTTACTTGCTAAATTTCAAAGCGATATCTATTATAATACGGTTGTTAGAGCCATTTAAGCCAAATCCAAAGGGGTCGTTTGTATGGGGGCTAGGAGTTCACTTGGACCGATTTTCTCCAATTTCAACAACCTTCGTCCTTGGGCCAAAAGATGCTTAAGTTTTAAATTTCAAGTCAATTGATTGAAAATTGCGACCTGTATCGTGCTTAAACCGTTAGATGGACAGACGGACGGACGGACAGACGGACGGACGGACGGACATCGCTAAATCGACTCAAAAAGTGATTCTTAGTCGATCGGTATACTTAAAAGTGGGTCTAGGACCAATATTTCGGGTAGTTACAAACATCAGCACAAACTCATTATACCCTGTACCACAGTGTGGTGTATAAATGAAGGGCTTACTGCAAGAACTTGATAAGCAACATTTTATTTTTCGTGTTTTTCGCCTTCTGCTGATGTTCCATTGACAGATTTTTGGCAGAAGTCTTGCTTTAACACTTCGTAAAAGTGTACTGATAATAAAAGTTCCGCAAAAGTTCTATTTTCTTCATTATTTTAAACGTGTTAAGGCAAAAACCACCATAAAATGAAATGTTGCTTATCGAGTTTTTACAATAAACCCTTCAAATATAAAAACGCAATTTTGGCCCAAAAATACTGATCTGCGATTTTGATCCAGAGATTCTGATCAGCATTTTCGTACCAAAATCGTGTTTTTATGGTTTTTTAAATATTTTTTTAATAAGAAAAGTTGAAAAATGTTAGATGTGTTATCTAAAAAATATTAAAAAAATATAAAAAACGCGATTTTGGTCCAAAAGTGCTGATCTGTGATTTTTGTCCACAGATGCTGATCAGCACGGTGACATGACATAATCCCCACGGACATAACCCCCATTTCCGTTATGGGGATTATGACCAAAACTAATTCGGTCATAGTCCCCATAAAGGTAGTGGGGACTATGACCGGAAAAAATTTGGACATAATCCCAATAAAAAATTGACATAATTCCCAGTTTTATGGGGGCAATGACCACCTAAAAAGTGGGCATAGTCCCCATTACAGGGATTATGTCACCTATACTAATAGGTCATAATCCCAAAAATTATGTGATTTTTTTTTTTTTTTTGTCTTAAAAGTTTTTCTGCGTAGCCGGCCTTCGGCCGGGCTTAGAGATTACAAACTTCATGCTTAATGTCCACCCTCTCCGCAAAATAAAGGGATGACCGAAATTGTTTTGGACTTAGTCCCCATAATATGAATGGGGGTTATGACCGAAAAACTTTCGGTCATAATCCCCATTGGGATTATGACCGTTTTTGAAATGGTCATAGTCCCCACAACTAATATGGGGACTATGTCCGTAATGCATTGGGTCATAATCCCCATTTCCGTTAAGGGGATAATGTCCGTGGGGATTTTGTCCTGTCACCATCAGCATTTTAGGACCAAAATCGTGTTTTTATATTATTTTAAATATTTTTGAGATAACACAATTAACATTTTCCAACTTTTGAAACCAATTTGTATAAAAAATTATTTTTATGTTTACCGAAACTTTAACCGCTGGTTGCCGACTGAAGATGACCTTGCAAAATTTTTTCACAAATTTTCACACAATCAGCTCTAACGTCCATCGCTTAGCAGGTATTACGACAAGAAATTCGAAAATTTAAATTTGACGGAACACCTCGTTATCGTTCTCTTTCCATTTCCCCTCTCGTATCATTTCCTTTCTTTTCTCTTTTCTGTTCTTTTTTTCTTTAGAATTCGGTTTAGGGAGATGGTACATTTTTTTCCCCCATGGATCCGCGACTGCTATAATACATAAAAAAGTTGTGTGCAGAGATTTTCTATTTTGTAAACTAGTGTTATTGGTTTTTTGATTTTTTAACAGCAAATATCCCGAAATCGTTACGTGCTGGGAAAATTTGGAATCAGGAAACCAAAATCAATAAGGATCAGTTAGAAATTTCATAGGGATTTTTTGGTGTCAAACAGTGTCATTAGAGATTCTTCGTATATAATTAATTTTTAAATTCTGAGACATTTTCGTGAAAAAAAATTCTGAAAAGTTCCGAAAATCTTTCTGAAAAAGTTTTTATAGTTACTTTAGCGATTTTCAAGTTTAAAATGTCAACTTAAAATTAACAAAAAAACGTCTGCAGAAATTTCGTATGACTAAAACTTCGACTGATTTAACAAACTTTTAATTATGAGTGTGTATTTTCTAACAATTTTTAATTATTGTTTATGTTATCAATAAATATCCAATAAAAATTAGATATTTTTAATAATTTAAATCTTATTGTCATAAAAAACATCAAAATCTAATTTTAATCACCATTAAATTAATCAAGAAAACAGTTAATTAAAAATAAATCAATGACCTTTTTTTTGTAGAAAAAATTTTTACTACCAATTTTTTTTAACACAAAATTCATTCACAAAAAAATTTTTGAAATGAGTAAAAACAAGTTTTTTTTCTAACACAAAAAAATATAAAATATGAACATCAACAATATTGATAATGATACCTCCAATACAAACCTCAAAAAAAAATATATTTTGATTGACATTTTATAGAAGACAACCTTTCCACAACAATAACAGACGGATGGACAGACAGACAGTAAAAAAGGCGTCATTTGTTATTTAGAATAAGAAAAAAAAAATTAAAAATAATAATAATTGGTTTGTCTACTAGTAGCCGTAAAGAAAAAAATTAAGCTTTAAAACTATATACCGGATGTGAATAATTTTTTTCTTGGTTTTGAGTGAATTTAAACAAGTAGCAAGCGCCAGAGGCTTCAACAGAAAACCACAATCATATGGTTTTGAAAAGAATTTTTTAGTTTAAATATATTTCGGTTTGTACTTCGCTATATTTTGTTGCCACATTGGAATTAAGTGGTAGCAAACGAATTTATGGTTGATATAACTAAAACATTTGCAAAAAAAAATCAATTAAAGTGTTAATAAAATCGTCAAATTTAAATCAACAAACACCTATTGTAAATCAACAAAACATTTAGTAAAAACGACCGCCTGTTAGTCCATAAAACAAAACTTCGATTTTGTTTTCAACAAACTCAGTCAAGTAATTTTATTTTAAAATTTTTTTATCATATCACTAAATAGCGTTTGTGTTTGTTAAATTTCTTTGTTGAAAAAAAAAACATTTGTCAGATCAACAAAATGTGTTTGTTTAATTTCTTTGTTGAAAAAAAAATAAGATTTTTTACCTTTGTCAGATCAACAAATTGTGTTGGTTTTTGTTGAATTTTTTTGTTGAAAAAAAAAATATTTTTTCAACAATCAAAATTTACAAATTTATTGATATAACAAATTTCCGTATAGCAGTACTTTCAGTGAAAAAATTAATTGTATTCACTAATATGGGGGTCAATATAAGAATTCGTTTTTTTTAGTGTATATTAGACTGGCATTTTTCTGTGTGTAAAATTTTTTTTCACTGATTTTTAAAGTCCGGGCATTTTTTTATTCTACTAGGCCTAAAACTTATGTGGTACCAATTTGAGGCCAATTAAACATGTTTTAAACATCTTTTTTACATTGTGGAGGGTATCATATATTCGGCAAGGCTGATTTTAACGTTGTTTACCTGTTTTTTGTTAGATTGTCTGAAAAATAAATATTTCCCCTATTTTTAAAATGTCTTATTGTTGCAACAAAACTATTACAAAATTATACTCCTAATTAAATTATTATTTTTTTTTTATTAATTTAATTATGGCTGTGTATGAGTCTTAAAAATTTTCCAGCTGTTTATAATTGAAATATTATTTTTATGTGTTTTTTTTTTAGCAGCAAAATTTTTTATATTTTGTTGTATAAATTTTTTTTTAAACAAACCTTTTTTTTAAACTCCAAGTTGTAATTTTCTCGATGAGAGCATTTGTATGTGAAGGTTATTTTGTATAGTTTTATATTTTTAAATTAACAATAATTTGTAAATTGTTACAATGGCAAATATTTTTTTTGCTGTATTTTGTTTTTTGTCATATTTTTTTTTAAATGAGCTAACAATAACCTTCAATTTTCTATAAAAAAAAATAATAATAATTTAATTAAGAGAAATTAAAACAAATTAAATGGAATTTAAATAATTTGTTTTTGAAATAAAGGTGGAAAATTTGATTGAAAAATGATTATAATATTGGTAAGCAATTTTAGCTAAAATTTGAGATCACCCATTTTTTTCTTAAATTAATTATTCGACAAAATAATATTTTTTTACAAGATAACTTTGACTAAAAATATTTACAAACGTTTTTAACTAAAATTTGAGATCACCCATTTTAATTTCTAACATAAGCTAGTCGACAAAATATTTTCCGAATTTATTTTTTTTAAATGAGCTTACAATAAACCTTTAATTTTCTAAAACAAAAAAAAAAAATAATAATAATTTAATTAGGAGAAATTAAAACAAATTAAATGGAATTTAAATAATTTGTTTTTAAAATAAGGGTGGAAAATTTCCGTGATTATAATATTGGTTTTAGCTAAAATTTGAGATCACCCATTATTTTCTTAAATTAACTTTTCGACAAATTAATATTTTTTTACAAGATTACTTTGAATAAAAAAAACTGCAAACGTTTTTAGCTAAAATTTGAGATCACCCATATTTTTTTTCTAAAATTAACTATTCGAAAAAATAATGTTTTTTTACAAGATTACTTTGACTAAAAATATTATTAAAATATTTACAAACGTTTAAATTTGAGATCACCCATTTTTAATTCTAAAATAAAACAAAATATTTTTTGAATTAATTTTTTAAAACAAATTTAAAACAAAAAAATATAATAATTTAATTAAGAGAAATTAAAACAAATTAAATGGAATTTAAATAATTTGTTTTTAAAATAAGGGTGGAAAATTTCCGTGATTATAATATTGGTAAACAATTTAAGCTAAAATTTGAGATCACCCATTTTTTTTTTAAATTACCTACTTGACAAAATAATATTTTTTTACAAGATTACTTTGACTAAAAATATTATTAAAATATTTGCAAACGTTTTTAACTAAAATTTGAGAGCACCCATTTTTAATTCTAAAATAAGCTAGTCGACAAAATATTTTTCGAATTCATTTTTTGTTAAATGAGCTTACAATAACCTTCAATTTTCCAAAACAAAAAAAAAATAATAATAATTTAATTAAGGGAAATTAAAATAAATTAAATGGAGTTTAAATAATTTGTTTTTAAAATAAAGGTAGAAAATTTGATTGAAAAATGATTATAATATTGGTATACAATTTTAGCTAAAATTTGAGATCACCCATATTTTTCTAAAATTAACTTTTCGACAAAATAATATTTTTTCCAAGATTACTTTGACTAATAATAACTACTAAAATTTGAGATCACCCATTTTTTATTCTAAAATAAGCTAGTCGACAAAATATTTTTCGAATTTGTTCTTTTTTTTTTTAAATGAATCAATTTTATAAAACAAAAAAAATGATAATAACACAGCTCAACAAGAAAATGCGTATTGGGTTCTGGTTAGTGATTTGGATAGTGTCTGTTGAGCTGATTCCAAATCCGGATCCCAAATTTGTCTATCACGTCAGGATTTTGAGTAATTTGCGGTTAAAGTGCCGAAAAAGGTAATTTTTACCCTTTTTAAAAGCTTATAAAATAAGATCCTGACATGCAAATGACTTGGTATCAAGCTCATTCGAAAGCCTGTAATTTTCTCTTAAAGATAAGATAAATTGTTCTAAAAATTTAATTTTCTAAAATGATAAAAAAATCATTAGCAAAAAACCTTCCATTTTTTAAATATTTAGTTTATTTACACAGTGTTTTTTAACAAATTTCCATACAAATTCATACGTATATTTTAGATTTAAAGCACTTGTGGCTAATGATTTTTTACCATTTTAGAAAATTAAATTCCAAGAAGATTTGATCTTGTCTGAAAGAGAAAATTTCACACTTTCGAATGAGCTTGATACCAAGTCATTTGCATGTCAGGATCTCATTTTATAGGCGTTCAAAAATGGTCAAAATGGGCATTTTTTGACACTTTAACCGCGATTTTCTCAAAATTGTGACGTGATAGAAAAATTTGAGTGACCGTTTTGGAATCGGGGCACCAAACCCTATCAACTTTTTTTGGTTTCATCCAAAACGCAGCGACAAACCTCAGATTTGTAGAGCGGTGTAATTTAATTAAGAAAAATTAAAACAAATTAAATGGAATTTAAATAATTTGTTTTTAAAATAAAGGTAGAAAATTTGATGGAAAAATGATTATAATATTGGTATACAATTTAGCTATAATTTGAGATCACCCATTTTTTTTCTAAAATTAACTTTTCGACAAATTAATATTTTTTTATAAGATTACTTTGACTAAAAATATTTGCAAACGTTTTCAACTAAAATTTGAGATCACCCATTTTAATTTCTAACATAAGCTAGTCGACAAAATATTTTTCGAATTTGTTTTTTTTTTAAATGAATCAATTTTCTAAAAAAAAAAATAATAATAATTTAATTAAGAGAAATTAAAACAAATTAAATGGAATTTAAATAATTTGTTTTTGAAATAAAGGTGGAAAATTTGATTGAAAAATGATTATAATATTGGTAAGCAATTTTAGCTAAAATTTGAGATCACCCATTTTTTTCTTAAATTAATTATTCGACAAAATAATATTTTTTTACAAGATTACTTTGACTAAAAATATTTACAAACGTTTTTAACTAAAATTTGAGATCACCCATTTTTAATTCTAAAATAAGCTAGTCGACAAAATATTTTTCGAATTTATTTTTTTTAAATGAGCTTACAATAACATTCAATTTTTTATGAAAAAAAAATAATAATTTAATTAAGAGAAATCAAAACAAATTAAATGGAATTTAAATAATTTGTTTTTAAAATCAGGGTGGAAAATTTGATTGAAAAGTGATTATAATATTGGTATACAATTTAAGCTAAAATTTGAGATCACTCACTTTTTTTCTAAAATTATCTACTTGACAAAATAATATTTTTTTACAAGATTACTTTGACTAAAAATATTATTAAAATATTTGCAAACGTTTTTAACTAAAATTTGAGATCACCCATTTTTAATTCTAAAATAAGCTAGTCGACAAAATATTTTTCGAATTTGTTCTTTTTTTTTTTTAAATGAATCAATTTTATAAAACAAAAAAAATGATAATAATTTAATTAAGAAAAATTAAAACAAATTAAATGGAATTTAAATAATTTGTTTTTAAAATAAAGGTAGAAAATTTGATGGAAAAATGATTATAATATTGGTATACAATTTTAGCTATAATTTGAGATCACCCATTTTTTTTTCTAAAATTAACTTTTCGACAAATTAATATTTTTTTACAAGATTACTTTGACTAAAAATATTTGCAAACGTTTTCAACTAAAATTTGAGATCAGCCATTTTAATTTCTAACATAAGCTAGTCGACAAAATATTTTTCGAATTTGTTTTTTTTTTTAAATGAATCAATTTTCTAAAACAAAAAAAAATAATAATAATTTAATTAAGAGAAATTAAAACAAATTAAATGGAATTTAAATAATTTGTTTTTAAAATAAAGGTAGAAAATTTGATTGAAAAATTATTATAATATTGGTATACAATTTTAGCTAAAATTTGAGATCACCCATTTTTTTCTAAAATTAACTTTTCGACAAATTAATATTTTTTTACAAGATTACTTTGACTAAAAATATTTGCAAACGTTTTTAGCTAAAATTTGAGATCACCCTTTTTTTCTAAAATTAACTATTCGAAAAAATAATATTTTTTTACAAGATTACTTTGACTAAAAATATTATTAAAATATTTGCAAACGTTTTTAGCTAAAATTTGAGATCATCCATTTTTTATTCTAAATCAAGCTAGTCGACAAAATATTTTTCAAATTTATTTTTAACCCTTTGACGACCATACATTTTCTGCCGAGGCGATTTTGGTTTTCTGTTCATTGTCTTAATCTTTGACCTAATAAAAGTAACTAAACAAAAAATTGGACCCCTAACCACTCTCCTAACCCTTCATTTTTCATTGAGAAAAATTTTGCCCTTCGACGATTACGCAGTTCTGGCCAAAGCAATTTGCTATTCGCTGTGATTTTTAAGATCTGAAACTCTATTGTAGTTATTCTACAAGAATTTGGCCCTATAAACCCCCTTCTTGACCCAAATTTTGCTTGACAAGTATAGATCCTTTTGTCCCTAAAATAGAGATTTTTATTTTACAAACTTTGGGGACTTACAGTGAGTAAGTGGATAAAGTTAGAGACTAACTGAAAACTAGACTTTTATTGCCATAAGACTCCCCTACAATTCACCTTTTAGCACATTTGCCCAATCTTTTACCTGAACCAAAATAATCGCCAAAAACGATTTGGCAAGTATACTTGCCTGTGGCCGTCAAAGGGTTAATAAATGAATCAATTTTCTAAAACAAAAAAAAAATAATAATAATTTAATTAAGAGAAATTAAAATAAATTAAATGG
Source organism: Pegoplata infirma (assembly GCA_963921195.1). NCBI lineage: Eukaryota > Metazoa > Arthropoda > Insecta > Diptera > Anthomyiidae > Pegoplata > Pegoplata infirma. The sequence goes on along the minus strand of OY992536.1, from coordinate 23,621,546 downwards.
ATTTTAAATAATTTGTTTTTAAAAAAGGGTAAAAATGTCAGTGATTATAATATTTGTAAACAATTTAAGCTAAAATTTGAGATCACCCATTTTTTTCTAAAATTAACATTTCGACAAAATAATATTTTTTACGATATTACTTTGAATAAAAATAACTGCAAACGTTTTTAGCTAAAATTTGAGATCACCCATATTTAATTCTAAAAATAACTATTTGACAAAATATTTTTTTTTTTTAATTTAATTTAGTGAATTTTGAGAGCTGTTTTAAATCAAGAACAGCAAGCAGATTTTGAATAAATTTTTAAAAACTGGCAGTTAGTTTTAAGCTTAAAAACTTCTTCATTAAAACCAACTGTTAATTTTTTTCGTTTGTATTTATGGTTCTTACTTTGAATACAATTAAATCCCATAATATACCTTCATTAACATGCCTCTAACCAGTATTTTCTTTAAATACCATTCAATTAGTAATTTAATCGATATTAGAATTTTGCACAATAAATAGTCAAACACAAATCGTGTCAAAGTTATTTAAAATTCAATAATAAAGGGGGAGTTAGTAAATATTAAGTCCACATACAGCAGAAACAACACAAAACCGCCTTTTGTGACATGTTTGTTGTATATTGACCACGCAAAACAGAAAAAAAAGGTGCTAATTGCCCGCTACAACCCCACCAGTTTGACAATATTGCAGAAATATAAAACTTAAATACTGAACTAATGACTGAAAATAAAGTTTAAAGGAAAAAAAAAATTAAACTCCTACCACAACTCCAACTAAACTGATACCGTTTTATACCCTACACTTTGTGGTAGAGCAATGATTCCCAACCTTTGATTCTCGCCCCACTGGGGGGCAATTTGAATATTTTAGGGGGGCAACGAGAAAGTTTTTAAGATTTTTTTTACATAAATTAACAAAAAAAAAATATTTTTTTAATTAAATTAACTACAATTATTTAGTTAAAAGATGGAAAATTTTCCTAAAAACTTTATTTAAACTAAGATTAGAACAAAAATTTTGCTAAACCGCTAGTAATTTCGAATTATAAAACAAATTTGTAAAATTCGTAGTTTTTTTTTTGAGTTTGGGGGGACATTTCGGTTTTTTTTGCTCAAAAGTGGGACATGAAGCAAAAAAGGTTGGGAACCATTGTGGTAGAGGGTTTATATAAGTTTGTCATTCCGTTTGTAACTCATAGAAATATTGTTCTGCGATTCCATAAAGTATGTATGAAGATTTTTTATCAGTGATCGATTCTAAGAAAGTCTAGCGATGTCCGTCTGTCTGTTGAAATGGGAACCACAGCCAAATTATTAGACGAATATGACTGAAACTTAGCATATTTACTTGTTGTTACCACAAAAAGTTTGGTATTGCATTTAAGGAACATCGGTTCAGCGGTTAAAAAGTTATGCACGAAAATGTAAGGACACCTCAAAAATGTTGGTACATTCAACATAACCTAAAAATACAAAATGCTTTAATTCAACTGCTTGTTGATAAATGTGATCAAAATTGAACACCGAATGGTATTAAATTTTTAAATTTAAAAATTAAAGTTACTTAAAAAAATTTTAAAATTTTAAGAAAAGTTTTAATTGTGTCAATTAAAAATTTACTCAAATTTTTTAGTAAGCATTTAATAATTTTTTATTAAAAGTTTACTCAATACTATTAAATCGTTTACTGGTGGAAAATTTTGTAATTTTTTACTCAATAGTATTAAAAATTTACTCAAATTTTTTTTTATTTTTTTCTGTGTAACAAGTACAAACATATTTTATTACAAAAAAAAATCACGGAAATTTTTTTCGCGGAATTTTTTTTTTAAATAATTTCCTTTGTAAATAAATTTCTTTGCAATAATCATTTTAAAAATGTGAAGGGTATCAATACATTCGGCAAGGCCGAATTTAACTTTTTTTTACTTGTTTTCCATGTTTGCAGTTTAAAGTTTGTTGCCGTTTTCTATTTGGTCGTCGTTATTAATTTGTAACTTTAGCCATTTGGCCATTAAATCGTAACTGTCACTTTAGACCAAGTTGATGACACGCACAACTTTACAATACATTTTTTTTTTATTAAAAGTTTTTTTTTTATTTTAAAAAAATTTAAAATAAAATGTTGAAATTGTATTTAGTAAAAGAGCAACAGATAAAATTAAAGGTACTAATGTATGAACCATAGAGTGGGGGTGGGGAAAAAATAATATCAAGTTTGAGTCAAATTTCCTAAATTTTTTAATTTTGGTCACGAATTCATACATCTAATGGTCATAGTTTAAGTTTGGAAATGGGCAAAATCGGGCCAGGAGAGGTTCCCCCTCTCGAAAAATGTTTACTTATTTATTAATTATGCTTTTAACATTAAATTTATACAATTTTATCACTATTTAAATTATTTCTTATATCCACGCCCTAAAAAGGAGGCCAAAAAAACTAAATTTTTTAGTCCAAACGGTTCTAGTGCAGGACTCTGTATTGAGCAAAAAAGTCCACTAGACCATACGTCTACGGTGAAAATCGAGCTTGCAATTTTTGACTTGCAGTTTTATCTCAGACTTTATTTTTTTGGAAAATTTGCAAATTTTCTTGGGCTTATATTTCGTAAACTATTTGAAATTTTGACTTATTTTCAAAAGTAAAGTTATAGCTATTGTCTCGGGCTACAATCTGAACATATAACTTAGAGAAATATTAGTTTTCATTGTCAAAAAGTCGAAAATGTAGAAAATTCATCATTTTTGTCACGTTTTTTTGGATATTTTGGCCCATAACAGCCAAACCATTGAGATTTTCGATCCAATACTAAGACAAAAATTGTAGCCAAGACATAGTTAAGAACTCTCTAGTACATTGCAAAAGCATTGGAAGGCTCCTTCATGCAGTTTTGGTCTTGTAAAATTTTTGCACTTTTGCACTTTCACAAGGCCAAAACTGCCTTAAGAAGCGTTCCAATGCTTTTGCAATGTACTGTTATAGGCCAAAATATCCAAAAAAACGTGACAAAAAGTGGTGAATTTTCTGCATTTTTGACTTTTTGACCATGAAAACGAAATTTTTTCTAAGTGATATGTTCAGAGAAATTGTAGAACGAGACCATAGCTAAAACTTTACTTCCGAAAATAAATCCAAATTTCGAATGGTTTACGAAATATGAGCCCAAGAAAATTAGCAAATTCCCAAAAAAAATAAAGTCTGAGAAAAAACTGCAAGTCAAAAATTGGAAGCTCGATTTTCAACGTAGACGTATGGTCTAGTGGACTTTTTTGCTCAGTACAATCCCAAGAATCAGAAACGCGAAGCCCCCATTTAGATGTTTAAATCGCCCCACCCTAATAAACATGTTTTATTTGTTCAACAAAAATATAAAAAACACGTATTATGTTTTTTAGGGGTCGGTTTAGGGTCCGATTATGCCCATTTTCGATCTTAACCTGCTGAGGACTATACGAGATATTCATGCCGAATTTCAGGAGGCTAGATCTTTTATTTTGGACTGCATCGTGTCATCTACAGACAGACAAACATTCCTAGAATGTTTTAGAATCGATCATGGATCAATAATATATGGGGCATTCCATGTCAAATCAGACACTTTGAATAATTTTTTTTTTAGATTTTTCCAATTTGTTGACAGTTTTTAGTACACTTCGAAAACTCCTTCGGGGTAAATTTTCAGATTTTTTTGATGACAAAAGATATCGAATTTTTAAAAATTGGTAGTTTGTTCCTTTACTAAAACTTATTTTACTCATAACTTCTTCAATAATGGTCCAAATTGCATTTTTTTTTTTTTTAAACGTACTTTAAAAAAAAAAATCAGAAAAATTCTTAAAAGTGCTCTAGTATGCGATGTTTAAGTTTTAAAATTTAAATCACATTTCTAAAAATGTATGTACTCTTTGATTTTTTTCAAATTTTTTTGTGTAAGACTTCTATCGATTCTACAAATTTTTTGCCCAGTAGGAGTGGGATGACGATTATTACTATTTTTCAAAATTTAAAAAAAAAATTTATTGTATTTTCTAATCTTAAAATCATTTCTACTGCTCCAATGGTGCGTCATAGAGGGGTCATTTCCAAGATCGACCTCAATTAATTTTTACGTCTAAACATTTCTTCGGAACAAACTAATACCCCAGTTGGCAACGTCCTCGAGCCATCCTCAGTGACGGAGCGATGACATGTCAGAGTCATACCTGACATCCACAAGACATCTCTATGTACTGGGTTGAGGACAGTTTCATACAAATTTTCAAAATGTCCTCACTCAAAGTCAGCAGTGGTCAGGGCTGACCTTCTGGGGACATGTCACCTAAGACTTCTTTGGGGAAATGTCTGACATAGGTCATGCGAAAATACAAAAATTTCGTATTTCCTTTAGTTTTTACTTTTATCCATTTTCCTTTATAAATTATCTTTCTCATATTTAGAAAAAACTTTTCGCCTTTTTTAGTCCCAACTGGATTTGAACCTGGAACCTCCAGTTTATTAGTCTCACACCTAACCACTTGTTCCAAACTTTATTTTTAAAATTGTTTGTCTATTTATCACTTTTATTCTACTTGTTAGATTTTGATTTTATTTTAATTAAGTCGATAATATTGCCATCTTTTTCTTGGAAATTAAAGAGTTGCCCAGATTTAAAATTCTAATTTAATATACTGCTATTCTGAAGACATTTCCTTTTAGACGTCTTAGAGGAATTGTCCACACTCTTAAAGCAAACATTCAGTGCTGACAATGTTAGGACATGTCATCAAGGATTGCCTATGATTTGTCAGAGCCTGAGGACATTTCCTCAAGGAATCACTGTGGAAATTTCCTCAGTGACACATTTTCCAACTGGGACCCTATCTTCAAATTTCTAAGGGGCTCCCACACAAAATGAAATTTTTTTTAAATTTGCGCCAACCGCTCTAACTGCCCTACGAGTGCCCTTAGAGCACTAAAATGTATGACCAACCCACAAAAATTTTTTAGTCCAAACATTTTCTCTGAACGCACCTACCCTCTATCTCTAATTGTTAAGGCGGCCCCATACAATTTTTGTTATTTTTTGTAAATTTGTTTAATTTAATCAGCTTCTACCGGTCCATTGGTGCGTCCGAGAGGGGTCATTAGTGAGACCGACCCCCATTTATTTTTAATGTACAATATTTCTTTAAAACATACCTACGCCCTATCTCCACTCCCTAAGTAGGCTTCTATACAAATAACATATGGAGCAATTTGATAAAAATTTATTTTGAATGGAAGCCTACTTAGGGAGTAGAGATAGTGCGTACACTCAAAGAATTATGTAGGTAAATTGCAGTGAATATTCACTTAAAACAAATGAAATTTTATTTAAAACCCATTCCACTGTTTTTTCATTTAAAATAAAAACACATTACAGTCAATTTTAAATGTTAATTTAATGACTAACCAAAACATTAAAAAACTAGTGAATATTCAGTTATTTTGTATTGAAAAACAGTAAAACTATAGAAGAAATTTTTTACTGCCGAAATTAAATGTAACAGAAAATTCGTTTTTAATACAGTAAATTATTTTTTTCAAACTACAGAAACAGTAAAAAAATTAAATCCTTTATAAAATAAGTGATTTTTCTTTTAAAATGACTTTACTGATTACTTTTTAAAATAACCTACAAACAGTTAATGACATAATTTTCTTAGTGTAGGTATGTTTCAAAAAAATGTTGTAGGGTAAAAATAAATAAATGTTGTAGGACGCATAATTGGACCGGTAGAAGCTGATTAAATAATACAAATTTACAAAAAATAAAAAAAATATATGGGGACCGCCTTAACAATTAGAGATAGAGGGTGGTAGGTGTGTTCTGAGAAAATGTTTGGACTAAAAAACACACTAAGAAAATTATGTCATTAACTGTTTGTAGGTTATTTTAAAAAGTAATCAGTAAAGTTATTTTAAAAGAAAAATCATTAATTTTATTATGGACTTCCTCTTTTCTACTGTTTCTGTAGTTTAAAAAAAATAATTTACTGTATTAAAAACGAATTTTCTGTTACATTTAATTTCGGCAGTAAAAAATTTATTCTATAGTTTTACTGTTTTTCAATACAAAATAACTGAATATTCACTAGTTTTTTAATGTTTTGGTTAGTCATTAAATTAACATTTAAAATTGACTGTATTTTGTTTTTATTTTAAAAGAAAAAACACTGGAATGGTTTTCAAATAAAAGTTCATTTGTTTTAAGTGAATATTCACTGGAATTTACCTACATAATTTTTTGATTGCATAGAAGGTCGGTCATATATTTGATTGCTCTAAGGGCACTCTTAGGGCAGTTAAAGCGGTTGAAGCAAATTTTAAAAAATGTCGTCTCGTGTGGGAGCCCCCTTAGAAATTGGAGATAGGGTTTAGGGTATACACTAAGAAAATTATGTCATTAACTGTTTGTAGGTTATTTTAAAAAGTAATCAGTAAAGTCATTTTAAAAGAAAAATCACTTATTTTATAAAGGATTTAATTTTTTTACTGTTTCTGTAGTTTAAAAAAAATAATTTACTGTATTAAAAACGAATTTTCTGTTACATTTAATTTTGGCAGTAAAAAATTTCTTCTATAGTTTTACTGTTTTTCAATACAAAATAACTGAATATTCACTAGTTTTTTAATGTTTTGGTTAGTCATTAAGTTAACATTTAAAATTGACTGTAATGTGTTTTTATTTTAAATGAAAAAACAGTGGAATGGTTTTTAAATAAAATTTCATTTGTTTTAAGTGAATATTCACTGGAATTTACCTACATAATTCTTTGAGTGTAAGAAATGTTAAGACGTAAAAATTAATGGAGGTCGGTCTTATAAATGACCCCTCTATGACGCACCATTGGAGCAGTAGAAATGAAATTTAAGATTGAAAAATTACAATAAAAATTTTTAAAAAAAATTAAAAAATAGTAATAATCATTATCCCACGATCCTACTTGGCAAAAAATTTGTAGAATCGATAGAAGTTTTACACAAAAAAAATTCAAAAAAATCAAAGAGTACATACATTTTCAAATATGAGATTTAAATTTTAAAACTTAAAAGTCGCATACTAGACCACTTTTAAGAATTTTTTGTGATTTTTTTTTAAAAGTACGTAAAAAACAAAATTTAAAAAAAAAGATTGCAATTTGGACCATTATTGAAGAAGTTATGAGTAAAAGAAATTTGTGTAAAGGAACAAACTACCAATTTTTCAAAATTTTATATCTTTTGAACGGGTCATCAAAAACATCTGAAAATTTACCACGAAGGAGTTTTCGAAGGGTACTAAAAACTGTAAACAAATTGGGAAAATCTAAAAAAAAATACTCAAAGTGTCCGATTTGACATGTAATGCCCCATATAAACTTTATGGGGTCTCGGGGACCGATATTTCGATGCGTTACAAACGGAATGACAAATTGAGTATACCCCCATACTGTGGTTGAAGGGTATAAAAATCGGAAGGGCCAAATTAAAATTGTTATAATACAATTTATTTTTTTGGTAATCTATGGACTCTCAAATTAAAATTGTTATAATACAATTTTTTTTTTGTAATCTAAGGACTCTCAAGATCCAACATTTGTATTTTAACATCATTATTCTTTCACCATATTTTTCTACTTTTCCAGATCACTCTAATTTATAAAATAAACTTACTTACTCGTAAATTGTATTATATTATATATGGGGCATTCCAAGCCAAATCACTCACTTTAAGACCCGACCCCTTTCGATTTATTTTATTTTTGGATATGTTTTAGTCCTTATTAAATGCAACTTGGACACCAATTTTCAGCCTTTTATTCCAAGATGGTGTTGAGTAATCAATTTTTCAAAATGGCGATTTTCTCCAAAAAATTAAAAAACTGAAATTTTTAATTAATTTTGACCATTAAAAAATATAGATATTAATTGTGTTTATATATTGTTGGACTGTATATTTTATAACTGAATTTTGATTTAGTTCGGTTTGAGTCCATATTAATTATTTCTGAGAAATAATAATTGTTGTACAATGAGAAAATCTGAAAAAAATCAAGTGACAACACAGGCTAAGTGGAGATGTCGACAGCTTTCGGAAGATGCCACCCTTCCATCATCAGCACTCCTTCGATTGCCACACACTTAATGTGTGTCAGATTAAAATTAGCCATTTAAATGAAACTTTTGAAGAAATTAAGAATTGGAATTACTCCTCTTTGTGTTGAATAACCCCTATTCACCATTAATTCGTGTTGTATTCATTTGGCTGAAACTTAATCCATCTTAACTTTTAACAGAGTTGTATTTTCCCATTGTTAACCCTTAGTAGGACTTTTCAAATCTTGAAAAATGTCCGTTAGGTTTGAATTTTTGTTTCATATTTCTAATTCTTAGAAGTATTACTAAATTGCAATGTACCTTATGAGTTGTGTATTAATTGTGTTTATATATTGTTGGACTGTATATTTTATAACTGAATTTTGATTTAGTTCGGTTTGAGTCCATATTAATTATTTCTGAGAAATAATAATTGTTGTACAATGAGAAAATCTGAAAAAAATCAAGTGACAACACAGGCTAAGTGGAGATGTCGACAGCTTTCGGAAGATGCCACCCTTCCATCATCAGCACTCCTTCGATTGCCACACACTTAATGTGTGTCAGATTAAAATTAGCCATTTAAATGAAACTTTTGAAGAAATTAAGAATTGGAATTACTCCTCTTTGTGTTGAATAACCCCTATTCACCATTAATTCGTGTTGTATTCATTTGGCTGAAACTTAATCCATCTTAACTTTTAACAGAGTTGTATTTTCCCATTGTTAACCCTTAGTAGGACTTTTCAAATCTTGAAAAATGTCCGTTAGGTTTGAATTTTTGTTTCATATTTCTAATTCTTAGAAGTATTACTAAATTGCAATGTACCTTATGAGTTGTGTATTAATTGTGTTTATATATTGTTGGACTGTATATTTTATAACTGAATTTTGATTTAGTTCGGTTTGAGTCCATATTAATTATTTCTGAGAAATAATAATTGTTGTACAATGAGAAAATCTGAATCAAAATTCAGTTATAAAATATACAGTCCAACAATATATAAACACAATTAATACACAACTCATAAGGTACATTGCAATTTAGTAATACTTCTAAGAATTAGAAATATGAAACAAAAATTCAAACCTAACGGACATTTTTCAAGATTTGAAAAGTCCTACTAAGGGTTAACAATGGGAAAATACAACTCTGTTAAAAGTTAAGATGGATTAAGTTTCAGCCAAATGAATACAACACGAATTAATGGTGAATAGGGGTTATTCAACACAAAGAGGAGTAATTCCAATTCTTAATTTCTTCAAAAGTTTCATTTAAATGGCTAATTTTAATCTGACACACATTAAGTGTGTGGCAATCGAAGGAGTGCTGATGATGGAAGGGTGGCATCTTCCGAAGGTTGTAAGTGGCTGCTGACGTTTTTACGTCAACACACGTAGACTCTGAGGCATCTCGACTCGACAGCATCTTCCGAAAGCTGTCGACATCTCCACTTAGCCTGTGTTGTCACTTGATTTTTTTCAGATTTTCTCATTGTACAACAATTATTATTTCTCAGAAATAATTAATATGGACTCAAACCGAACTAAATCAAAATTCAGTTATAAAATATACAGTCCAACAATATATAAACACAATTAATACACAACTCATAAGGTACATTGCAATTTAGTAATACTTCTAAGAATTAGAAATATGAAACAAAAATTCAAACCTAACGGACATTTTTCAAGATTTGAAAAGTCCTACTAAGGGTTAACAATGGGAAAATACAACTCTGTTAAAAGTTAAGATGGATTAAGTTTCAGCCAAATGAATACAACACGAATTAATGGTGAATAGGGGTTATTCAACACAAAGAGGAGTAATTCCAATTCTTAATTTCTTCAAAAGTTTCATTTAAATGGCTAATTTTAATCTGACACACATTAAGTGTGTGGCAATCGAAGGAGTGCTGATGATGGAAGGGTGGCATCTTCCGAAAGCTGTCGACATCTCCACTTAGCCTGTGTTGTCACTTGATTTTTTTCAGATTTTCTCATTGTACAACAATTATTATTTCTCAGAAATAATTAATATGGACTCAAACCGAACTAAATCAAAATTCAGTTATAAAATATACAGTCCAACAATATATAAACACAATTAATACACAACTCATAAGGTACATTGCAATTTAGTAATACTTCTAAGAATTAGAAATATGAAACAAAAATTCAAACCTAACGGACATTTTTCAAGATTTGAAAAGTCCTACTAAGGGTTAACAATGGGAAAATACAACTCTGTTAAAAGTTAAGATGGATTAAGTTTCAGCCAAATGAATACAACACGAATTAATGGTGAATAGGGGTTATTCAACACAAAGAGGAGTAATTCCAATTCTTAATTTCTTCAAAAGTTTCATTTAAATGGCTAATTTTAATCTGACACACATTAAGTGTGTGGCAATCGAAGGAGTGCTGATGATGGAAGGGTGGCATCTTCCGAAAGCTGTCGACATCTCCACTTAGCCTGTGTTGTCACTTGATTTTTTTCAGATTTTCTCATTGTACAACAATTATTATTTCTCAGAAATAATTAATATGGACTCAAACCGAACTAAATCAAAATTCAGTTATAAAATATACAGTCCAACAATATATAAACACAATTAATACACAACTCATAAGGTACATTGCAATTTAGTAATACTTCTAAGAATTAGAAATATGAAACAAAAATTCAAACCTAACGGACATTTTTCAAGATTTGAAAAGTCCTACTAAGGGTTAACAATGGGAAAATACAACTCTGTTAAAAGTTAAGATGGATTAAGTTTCAGCCAAATGAATACAACACGAATTAATGGTGAATAGGGGTTATTCAACACAAAGAGGAGTAATTCCAATTCTTAATTTCTTCAAAAGTTTCATTTAAATGGCTAATTTTAATCTGACACACATTAAGTGTGTGGCAATCGAAGGAGTGCTGATGATGGAAGGGTGGCATCTTCCGAAAGCTGTCGACATCTCCACTTAGCCTGTGTTGTCACTTGATTTTTTTCAGATTTTCTCATTGTACAACAATTATTATTTCTCAGAAATAATTAATATGGACTCAAACCGAACTAAATCAAAATTCAGTTATAAAATATACAGTCCAACAATATATAAACACAATTAATACACAACTCATAAGGTACATTGCAATTTAGTAATACTTCTAAGAATTAGAAATATGAAACAAAAATTCAAACCTAACGGACATTTTTCAAGATTTGAAAAGTCCTACTAAGGGTTAACAATGGGAAAATACAACTCTGTTAAAAGTTAAGATGGATTAAGTTTCAGCCAAATGAATACAACACGAATTAATGGTGAATAGGGGTTATTCAACACAAAGAGGAGTAATTCCAATTCTTAATTTCTTCAAAAGTTTCATTTAAATGGCTAATTTTAATCTGACACACATTAAGTGTGTGGCAATCGAAGGAGTGCTGATGATGGAAGGGTGGCATCTTCCGAAAGCTGTCGACATCTCCACTTAGCCTGTGTTGTCACTTGATTTTTTTCAGATTTTCTCATTGTACAACAATTATTATTTCTCAGAAATAATTAATATGGACTCAAACCGAACTAAATCAAAATTCAGTTATAAAATATACAGTCCAACAATATATAAACACAATTAATACACAACTCATAAGGTACATTGCAATTTAGTAATACTTCTAAGAATTAGAAATATGAAACAAAAATTCAAACCTAACGGACATTTTTCAAGATTTGAAAAGTCCTACTAAGGGTTAACAATGGGAAAATACAACTCTGTTAAAAGTTAAGATGGATTAAGTTTCAGCCAAATGAATACAACACGAATTAATGGTGAATAGGGGTTATTCAACACAAAGAGGAGTAATTCCAATTCTTAATTTCTTCAAAAGTTTCATTTAAATGGCTAATTTTAATCTGACACACATTAAGTGTGTGGCAATCGAAGGAGTGCTGATGATGGAAGGGTGGCATCTTCCGAAAGCTGTCGACATCTCCACTTAGCCTGTGTTGTCACTTGATTTTTTTCAGATTTTCTCATTGTACAACAATTATTATTTCTCAGAAATAATTAATATGGACTCAAACCGAACTAAATCAAAATTCAGTTATAAAATATACAGTCCAACAATATATAAACACAATTAATACACAACTCATAAGGTACATTGCAATTTAGTAATACTTCTAAGAATTAGAAATATGAAACAAAAATTCAAACCTAACGGACATTTTTCAAGATTTGAAAAGTCCTACTAAGGGTTAACAATGGGAAAATACAACTCTGTTAAAAGTTAAGATGGATTAAGTTTCAGCCAAATGAATACAACACGAATTAATGGTGAATAGGGGTTATTCAACACAAAGAGGAGTAATTCCAATTCTTAATTTCTTCAAAAGTTTCATTTAAATGGCTAATTTTAATCTGACACACATTAAGTGTGTGGCAATCGAAGGAGTGCTGATGATGGAAGGGTGGCATCTTCCGAAAGCTGTCGACATCTCCACTTAGCCTGTGTTGTCACTTGATTTTTTTCAGATTTTCTCATTGTACAACAATTATTATTTCTCAGAAATAATTAATATGGACTCAAACCGAACTAAATCAAAATTCAAATATAGATATTTTAAAAAAAGTTGGACAACGTTTTGTTGGTATTTAAATGTAGTTTTAGAAAAAAAATATGAAAAAATTATTCGAAGTAATTATCACTTATTTTTTAACGTTTAAAAATTAAAATCGACTTTTTGAAAAAGTCCGAAACCTTCGATTTTTTTGTAAAAAACTATAAAAATTCTGCTCTAAATTACGCAACTTTTAAGCCATAATTCGAGATGTGATCACAATTCCTTCTATTTTTTTTTTTAATTTTTAAAATTGCACCTTTTTTGTTTTGGCTCTGATTTATTTTATATGGTAGATACTTATTTTATATTGGTAGATACTGAACCTAACTTACCCTAAATATATTCATTCGGAGGTAAATATACGTCTCACAAAAATTTAGGACGATCGGACATGGGTAGGGCATTTAGCATGGTCCTTGAAGTTTAAGTTTAATTTTTTTCTGTTTTCGCAATTTTTTTGGTATTTGAAGTAAAGTTTTAATTCAAGTGATTACAGAATTATGATGTGGAGTAAAATGCCTTTTTAAAAAGGCACTAAAAACTAAAATCGGTTGAAAATCAGCCAAGTTATTACAACTTCCCCAGGCATCTAGCGTGCGCAATACCACTTGATTAAAAAATACGAGTCCCTTTTTTTAAATTTATTGAAATTTTCTACTGTAATAACATTTTTTCATTATTCATGTTTCAGTGTAATAATTTTTGGGTTTTTCCAAATTTTAAAACAAAAAAAAAATTTTTTTTTTTTTAAATAGAGATTTCAAAAGGGTGTTAAAAATGCAGGCATTTTTAGCACTAATTTAAAAAATGTTAGCAAAACACAATATTAAAAATACTTGTCATCTAATTACATTTGAACTTGAAGAATAAAAAAATGTTATTACAGTAGAAAATTTCAATGAATTTCCAAAATCGTATTATATTGCTTAATCAAGTGTTCTGCCACAAGTTAGATGCCTGGGGAAGTTGTAATAACTTGGCTGATTTTCAACCGATTTCAGTCTTTGGTACCTTATTAGAGAGGCATTTTACTCCGTATTATAATTCTGTAACCACTTGAATTAAAACTTAACTTAAAATACCAAAAAAAAAATGAGAAAACAGAAAAAAATTCATATTTTTCTATGTAATCCGTTTTCTAAACTTCAAGGCCCATGCGGAACACCTTATCCATGTCCGATCGTTCTTAATTTTTGTGAGGCGTATTTTTGCCACGAAATGAATATATCTAGGGTAAGTTAGGGTCAGTATCTACCAATTTAATTTTTTTGGAGCACCATATAAAATAAATCAGAGTCAAAAAATAAAAGGTGCAATTTTCAAAATTTGAAAAAAAATAGAACAAATTGCGATCACATCTTGAATTATGGCTTAAAAGTTGCGTAATTAAGAGTAGAACTTTTAGACGTTTGTAAAAAAAATCGAAGGTTTCGGACTTTTTCAAAAAGTCGATTTTGATTTTTAAACGTTAAAAAATAAGTGATAATTACTTCGAATAATTTTTTTAATATTTTTTTCTAAAACTACATTTAAATACCAACAAAACGTTGTCCAACTTTTTTTAAGATATCTATATTTTTAACTGGTCAAAATTAATTGAAAATTTTAATTTTTCCATTTTTTTGAAAAATTCGCCATTTTGAAAAATTGATTACTCCACACCATCTTGGAATAAAAGGCTGAAAATTGGTGTCCAAGTTGCATTTAATAAGTACTAAAACATATCCAAAAATAAAATAAATCGAAAGGGGTCGGGTCTAAAAGTGAGTGATTTGGCCTGGAATGCCCCATATATTTTTTTTTTAAACCGTCTAGTCTGATTGTATAAAATTTCAATGAAATGACGTCAAATGACGGGGTACAAACGGACTGACGGACGGACGGACGCATGGTTAGCAGCAGCAGCAGTAGGTGTTCATAGGTGTTGTATGATTGTACTCATTTTAGTTGGGTTCTACGTACAGGGGGATACAATTTCTGATCATGGATTGCGTGCAAATATGTACTACTTAAGACATACAACAAAAATCTCTACGATTTTTTTTTTTATTTTTCTTTCGTTTTTTAACAAATACTCAAAGGAAACAAAATTTTTAATTTTTGTTTAAATTTAACGGTTTTTTAAAAATAAATTGTTGTGGTCTTCTTTATTTTAAAAGAAATTATTTAAAATTAACTTTAATTTTAAATTTAATACAATTTCAGGGTCATATTTTGTAGACAATAATTTTATTGCTGGAAATTTTAAAAGATTTAAAAGAATTGAATCTATAAAGGGGGACTTGAAAGTAACTTTAATAAACAGAATTATATAATTATGAGTTCGATTTCCCTTAGAATCCAAGATTTTTAAAATTATTTATAAAAAAAATAAAGATGAATGTAAATTATGTAATTTTAACTGTTTTTACAGTTAAATTTTTAAAAAAAGTTTCTTAAATGGAGTTTTATTTTTTTGAAACGTTTTTTCAGTTCAAAACCTAAAGTTTCAAAACCTAAAATTTCAAAAATCTTACAAAATTTTAAACAAAATTTAAATTTGGACGAAATTTAGCAATTTTTTGGGACGAAATCTTAAGTTTAGCCAAATTTTTAATTTTTTTTTGTGGCTTTTTTGGTACGAAAGGAAATATGAAGGGAAAATAAATCACGCAAACTCACGCAAAAAATCAACTCACGCACACTCACTCACGCAAAAATCTTACAAACGCACATTCACTCACGTGAGTAAAATGCAATTCTGTCACACTCACGCGGGATCAAGAGTGAATAACGCTATAATCTGCTCATGTGCCCATCTCTAATTTAAACTTAATTTGAGCCAAATCAGATCATTTAAACCCGTGGAGCCCATTGATCAAAGCTTTGGATTTTTAACAAATTTTCTCCCAAAATTTTGAATTTTTTAACAAATAAAAAAATATCTAACGATTCTTTATTTTTAATAATTTTGGCATGATGAATACGAATATCAAAAAATTTCTGAAATGGGTCAAGCGGTTTTCGAAATACCGCCATTTGAAATTTCCAAAAATGGAGGTTTTTCCTACGTTCAAGAAATTAAAAAACAAAAAATCAAAATTTTTTCCACAAAATATTTCATAGAGCTTGAGACAAACTTCAATTTAAGATTAATTTTACCCGATCAGAAGATTTTAACCCATGGCGCCCTTCGATCAAAGTTTAGAGTTTTTGGTGAAAATTTTCTTAAAAAACCAAAACTTTGGTCGAACGGCGCCAAAAGTTAAAATGATTGGAATTGGCTTAAATTAATCTTTAAAGAAAGTTTGTCTCAAGCTCTATGAAAGTTCAATGGAAGTAAATTTCAAGTGGTAGGAGAAATTCGAGCGGTAGGAACTGATTTCATAAAACAAATTTATATAAAAAAACAAGTGAGAGTGTTAAATTCGGCTGTGCCGAATCTTTTATATCCTCCAAAATGTAAAACAAATAAAAAAAAATTGTCAGGGGCTTTTTTTTGGGGAGTGGGGGGAGGCGATGGGGGTATGTAGGGGACTTTGAGAGCACCTTCCCATCGCGATAAATATACCAAATGTTTCATTTATTTAACAAAAATACAAAAAAACATGTAAAAAAGTGAATTTTTTCAGAGGTTGGTTCAGTTCTTCAAGGGGGAACTTTTTTCCCCCTGGCCCGATTTGGCCCATTCCCGAACTTAACCTGCCTATGAACATGAGACATATTTGTGCCAAACTTCAGGAGTGTAACTGTTTTATTTTGGACTGCATTGTGTTATCTACAGACAGACGGACGGACGGTCAGACGGACATTCACAGAATGTCTTAGAATTGATCATGGATCAATAATATATATACTTTATGAGGCCACGACCGATCAATGCGTTACACACGGAATGACAAAGTGAGTATACCCCCATACTGTGGTTGGAGGGTATAAAAATTGGGAAGAATCTTAAGAGTTAAAGATAGAGGATAGGTATAAGAAAATGTTGGGATTAAAACAATATTTGGGGTTGGTCATACATTTGTCATCTCTAGGTGGAATCTATTTTTAGATTTTCTTTAAATTTTATTTTGTATGGGAGCCCCGTTATCGAGCGAAGATTCGGTATAAAGATGTTCCGAAAAAAACATTAATGTGGAGGCACCATGTGGGCAGTTGGAGCTGTTTTCATGAAATAAATTTATAGAATATAAAAAATTACCTTAATAAAATGTTGAGTTGAACAAATATTGGAATTTGGTGATACTTTTCACCTTAAATTCGCATGTTGAAAAAACAAACTTTAAAAAAGCTTTAAAACGCACAGAAAATAATATCGTAAATTTTATTTTAATTAAAATTTTAATTGATTTTTAATTTAATATCAATTAAATTTTTAATAAATATAATTAATTGTTTAATCAAATTTTTAACTTTTTTTTATTTTTAAAAAAACGAATTATTCTTATTTTTTAATTTATACAATTAAAATTTTAATTTGTTTTAAATTTTTTTTAATAAAGTTTTTAATTTATATAATTAAAATTTTAATTATTTTTTTTTTAATTTAATTTAAATTTTTAATTTATAGCATTAAGTTTTTAATTAACTAAATATCCATTTATTTTTAATTAACGACATACAAATATTTTTAATTTATATGCGCATTTTAGTGATTGGTCCGGATTTAATTAATTTTTTCATTAAATCTACGAATTTTTTAATTAATTTTTGTCACTCAAAAATATTTTTACACTAAAAAAAATTACACCCAAAAAAAAATTTACACTCAAAAATTTTTTTTTTTACAAAATTGACTAAAAAAGTTTTTTACTTAACATCAAATATTTCTAATCAAAATTGTTAATATTTCTTCACGTTAGAAAATTTACTATCATTTTAATAGGGCTTTGTGGAGGATATTCATGGATTCGGCCAAATCAATTTTTAACTTTTCTAATTGTTTCTAAGTAAAATTTTTAATAATAAAATTTCTTACAAATTTTTCATTTGAGAAAATGTCCCAGAAAAAGTTGATTTTTTCTTAAAGAAAAATGTCTCACAATCTCTCTAGCCAAAAATTTATTCTTTGACATTCTGTATTTTCAGTTTTCCTTTTTTAAGCATGTAGTTTAGTTTTTTCTTGAAAAAGAAAAAAAAAACAGAAAAATATAACTAAAACCTCTGACGAAGAAGTAGAAACCCATCTTTCACCCATCATTAAAAACCCATTTAAGCTGTCAATCATAGAAAGAGCCACAAAAGAGGTTCACATAATTTTTCTTACTTAAAGTTTTTTTTTTATTTTCAATTCTTGTCTGGTCTTTTTAAATTGTAAGAATCTTGGTTTAAAAAATTGAAAACAAAAACATCCTGTCGATGTGTAAAAAAAAAAAAGTCTTATTTTTAACAGACAACTGCCAAAGATTAATTTGATTTTGCAAATAAAATTTGTTTTGAGGCTTTTTAACAGAAAAATGCAAAACTACTTACTATCCCACAGGCATTTTTCACAAAAAAAAAAACGTCTCTTAAAAAAACCCTTTTTTGATTAAACTTGAAAACCGATCACTTTTAATTTGTTAACCATTTACAATGGGAATACATTATATGTATGTCTTTTCGAGTTAGTAGTGGCATTTACATAAATTGGTCTTGAAAATTTTACACTTGTTGCCTTTTATTATTGTACAAGAAAAGGGTCAATCTTAAACATCATTATCATGTTTATAATGTCATCATTATGATCATCGCCCCCATTAAAAAATAAAATTTAAGTTTTACCAAAATACCACATTAAATTGAGGTTAAAGTTATTTGTTTCTTCATGTCAGTGTTACGAGGTAATGTTGAAGAAGAAGACCCCTCTTTGTCTATATTTAACTAATTTTGTTTTAATTTAATTTTATATTTTATTCAAGATTTTTATCTGTTTATATCATTTTATTTATGTGGGTGTAAGTATTTTAGTATGCTAATTAATTAATTTGTTTTTAAAGACCGGGAATAATTTTTAACACCTTCAAGTTGAAATTGTAAAATAATCAATTAATGATTTATAACTTTTTTACCAACATTATAGGGAATTTTAATTTTTTTCTAAAGGAAAATTAGTAAAATAAAAACATAAAATGAGTTAGATCCGGTCTGATTTATTCATATCTGATTTGATCATATCTTATTATTAGGAATGAGATTTTCATGCACTAAAAAATCTAAAATATGCGCTTAAAATATGCGCTAAAAATTTCAAAATATCCATTAAAAACCTAAAAATATGCACTAAAAAATAACATGTGTGCAATAAAAATCTTGTTGTCATACGAAAAACTTGTTAAAATGCAAAAAATAACGCCGTGTTTTAATAGTAACATTTAAAACTTTATCTAAGCAAGACTTTTTTTTAGAAATTAAGACAATCCAAAAAAAACTAAATAATTTAAATTAGTTTTTGAAACAAATAAATTGCAATTTGTGTTTTGGCTTATTTATGACAAAATATGCAAAAACATGCACTTTAAAGTTGGAAATATGCACAAAATATGCAATTAAAACCTAAATATGCAAAAATATGCATTTTCACCAAAATATGCAAAAATATTCAAAACCAAATCGATGCCATTTTAACGCAAATTTCTTGATTCGGAAAGATAATTAGTCTATATAGTTTTTGGATTATCGACAAAAAAACATGCATTTGCATGGAAATCATATCCCTACTTATTATATTTAATTGCACACAAAAAAAAACTTTGTCAAATTACTACGAAAAGTCTCGTAATCCCATTTTACCAATATTTGACAGTTTTCCTTGTTTTTTAACAAATAAAAATTTAAATTTTGTTTGTAATTTTACAATTTTTTTTTTGTAATTTTACAAATTTCCAAGATAATTTTACAAAAATAATCTAGTTAATTCACGAGAATTCCTTGTAATTTTAATTGCGCCAAAAAACCGTAAATTTTCAATTTCATTGGTAAAAAGCTTGTAAAATTACAAAATTATTGGTAAGATGCTTGTAAAATTACTAGGAATTCTCGTAAAATAGGAGGTAGTAAAAAATCGAGTAAATCTACGAAACCTCTTTGCATGGACGTATACAGGGGGTGGACACAGGGGGCACGTGCCCCCCCCCCCTTTTCGATTTAAAAATTTTTAAAAATTAAAACACTGCAACGCATTGTACAAAAAATACACAGGTATCAAAATATTTTGGTTTTTAAAGAAAAGATTTTAGCTTTTTTTGTAAAAACTCAATAGCGTAATCTAATTTCAGTTCTATAAAGCCATTTATATCGAAATATCTGTAAAATATGTTTAAGAAACACATAAAATGGTTTTATCTAAAAAAAATTATGCATGAGGATCATAAAAAAAATGTCTAAAAAAAAATTTTAAACTACAAGATTCTAAAATTAAATTGTGAGATTCTGAAATATTATATCTATAGGAGATTCTCAGATTCTGAAAACATTTTTTTTTAAAACATTTTCAGATTCTAATACATTTTTTCGTCAGGAAATTTGTTATATTTTGGGATATTTTTTTTTTGTTGAAAAATTGTTAGATGAAACAAGTTCTCTATAGAAAATTTTGAAATTCTTAGTATTTTTTTATAGACAAACTATCAGATTCCAAACTATATTTTCCATAGTGAAATTTTCATATTGTCAAATATTTTAATACAAAAATATATCAGATTCTGAAACAATTATTATATAAAAACTTTTTAGATGCTGATAATTTTTCTATCAAAAAAATCTTAAATTTTGAATCTTTTTTATAGAAAAATCAACACATGGTACCAGGGAACAAGCTTAAATCTAAAAAAGCGCGATCACCAGACTTTTTAATGAATATGAATTTGGAATATCTAACAACAATTTTTGGATATAAATCAAAAATTTTTATTCTAGCACTTTTTCTGGGTAAAAATTGCACAAATGAACAAAGCTTTATAACTATACTCAAAAATACTTAAACCTCAAAAATCTGCCCAAAATACACCCATTTTAATCCATATGAGGATCTGCTGATTTTTATGGTTCTCACTTATGACTCTTACGTGAAGCAATAAATAGGGCCGGGGGTGTAAATTTGGGTTAAATAAGGGGTAAATAGGGGATGTAGTCATAGTTAAATCGGCGATGACTAAAAAAAAATTTTAAATTTGTGCCCCCCCCCATTTTCAAATTCCTGGATACGTCGCTGCCTCTTTGTAAATTGTATCATGTCAAAAAATTTGTAAATTTACAATTTTATTGGTAGAAGCCTTGTTAAATTACAAAATTATCGGTAAAAATCTTGTTAAATTACTAGGAAATTTTGTCAAACAGGAGGTAGCAAACAAAAAAAAGTAACAAGTTTTTCTTGTAATTTTACAAGGTTTTTTTTTTGAGTGTGAATCTGATCAGATTCGTCACATCTCAAATTTGGTTCCCATTTTCAAAATATGATCAGAACTGATAATTTTCAGATCCAGAAAAAGGTAACCAAATTTGGGATCTGAGAGATGTGATCAAAATAAATTATAATTAGGTATGAGAAGATTTATTAAAAATCAAGTGAGAGTTCTAAATTCGGCTGTGCCGAATATTTTATACCCGGAGATTTAATAAAAATCAAGTGAGAATTCCAAATTCGGCTGTGCCGAATCCCGTTTTTTGTTGGGGAGAGGTGATGTCGCCATTGGTCATTAGGGGTACAAATTTCCCCTTGAAGTATACGTTTACAAATTCATTCCTATTATTTTTGTCTTTAATAAATACAAGTTTATCATTATTCAAACATTTTTTTTTTTAATCCACGCCCACAAAAAGAGAGACGGACCGAAAACACTACATTTTCTAATCCCCAGGGTCCAAATGCAGGATTTTGAACTTCTAGTTACAGAAAAATGTTGCATTTGTTAAACAAAAACACAAAAAATCATGTAAAAAAAATTTGTTTCTCAAAGTTTGATTTAGTTCTTCAAGGGGAAACTTTTTGCCCCCTAGTTCGATTTTGCCCTTTTACGAACTTAACCTGCCTATAAACATAAGATATATTTGTGCCAAATTTCGGGAGTCTAGCTCTTTTATTTTATTACGGACAGACGGACGGACAATCAGACGGACGGACATCGCTAGAATGTTTTAAAATCGATTACTGATCATAAATATATATACTTTATGGGGTCCTAGACCTATTTTTGATGCTTTGTAGACGGAATGATAAAGTGAGTTTACCCCCATTCTGTGGTATAAAAATCATTTTTTAAAAGTAGCATGTTTACTAGAGTTTTTCACGGGAATTCCCGGGAATTCCCGTAAATTTTCGATCCCGAAATCCCGGGAAATAGAGCGGGAATTCCCGGGAATTTTAGTTTCTTTAAATTGTTGATTTTTCGACTTCTATTGATTACACTGTGCTACACCAAAAATATGCAGGGGTTCTCATATGATAATTCGGGTTGGTTGGAGTCCATAGAGTACTGATATACTCATAGTTTTTCTGGATCACTTCGTTAAGTACGTTTTTTATTGGCAAATGTGTTGGAAAACGGAAATTCTTAAATTACAATTTTAAAAAATTATTACTTTGTTAGTTTGCAACCGATTTTCGATTTTATGGATTTGTTTTAAAGGTATAGGTCTTACCTTTCAAACAAAACAAAAATATTAAAAATCGATCAAGAATTGGCTGAGCTACGATCGCTTAAGTAAAAAAAAAAAGTATTTTTTGAAAAATTTGTCATATTCTTTACACTCTAAGTTGAAAGTGCATCATTCAACAATTTTTTTGAATTTTTTGTAAAAAAGTATAGTAAAGTAGCTTTCCAAAACACCAAAAAACATAACAATCGGTTTAAAAATGAATGAGTTATGCTAAGTTTTGTGATAGGGCATTTTTATATTTTTTCAGAAACGCTTGTAATTCAAGCATTATTCATAAATCTTGTTACTAGTAGTAATTTTATGCGCATATGCATATAAACTAGAGATGGGAACGTAATTAGATTTGTGCGTGATTCACACATGATCAGAAGTGAGCGTGATTGAAAATTAATATTACTTACGTGGTTGTTAGTGAGTGTCAGTGTGAGTGGAATAAAATAATGGGCGTGTCAGTTACTTCCAAATCCTATTTATAATTTTTTGGGTTTGTTTAAAAAATATCAGTGTTACTTCTTAAACAAATAAATATTGTGAATCAGTTGAAAACAGGCTAAGGTGCGCTTGTTTAAGTAAAAACCCTTTTTTGAATAGTTATACCTGCAACATTTTTATGACAGAAAAAGCTGTGCGCTTGCAAACATGTTTTTTTAAAACGAAATTGCTAAAATTGTTGGATCATTTGATGGAAATTTTACCTGTTTATAAATATACATGTGAGGCATTCCACACCAAATGTTCAGTGAGAAAAAAATTGTGTACCAAAATTTTTTCAATGGGTCCCGGGTAAAAAAGTTTTTTATATAACTAGGGTGAGATTTCCATGCAAATGCATGTTTTTTGTCGAAAGCCTAAAAACGATATCGACCAATTATCTTTCCGAATCAAGAGATTTGCATTAAATGGCATCGATTTGCTTTCGCATATTTTGCATATTTTGGTGAAAATACATATTTTTGCATATGACTTTTTTAAAAAATGGAAAATTTCAGAACGGGTTCTGAAAATTTTCCAAAAAAATTTTAATCGATAGCCGATACAAAACTATACAAGAATCTAAATTTTTGAGATTTTGGTGCATTTAATTTTTATTTGATATATATTTAAACAAGGCAACTTGACACAAATTTGACCATTTTTCCAATATTTGACCACGCCTCCTAAGCCCAGTTTTTGAAAAATTGAACAACCAAAAACGTAATTTTCTTAGCTCCATATATGAGGCATTCCACACCAAATGTTCATCCAAAAAAAAAGTTGTGTCGTGTCAATATGAAATCATTTTCAAAGTATTCGCTCTTAGGGTACTATTAAATAACAAAAATAAAATTTAAGTTTTTTCAAAAAGTGGGCCTTGTAGGCGTGGTCAAAAATTGAAAATATCTAACTTTTTTGCCTGAGCATCTTTACTTCAATATTTATGCAAATTAAATGAAACACAGTAAAGTCTTAAAGACAAAAGCTGTTATAGATTTTTGAATGGGCTATCAATTAAAAAAATAAAAATTGGAACATTTTCAGAAGAAGTTCTGAATTTTTTAAATTTAAACTTAAAC
Source organism: Pegoplata infirma (assembly GCA_963921195.1). NCBI lineage: Eukaryota > Metazoa > Arthropoda > Insecta > Diptera > Anthomyiidae > Pegoplata > Pegoplata infirma. The sequence continues at coordinate 23,597,643 of OY992536.1, read as the reverse complement.
TTTATTTATCAAAAAACATGCCGCAATTTTATTTGTTTTTTATTTTTTAAAAAAAAAGTTAAAGGAATTTTCTATCTGATCGGAAATTTTTAGAGATGTGCTTTGCCTTGTTTTCGAGAAATCAAAATTCAAAAATTGCAACACGCTTATTTTATACAATAATGGTATTTAAAACGTGTGCGTATGAGTAATATCAATACTTAAAAAATATTTTAAGAGGCGATGGTAGCGTGAGTGAGTTTTTAATAACGATTACGCACGCTCATGAAAGAAAAAATTTAGTTACGCACGATATTTTATTTTATTTATCTACGTGAGTAGAAAAAAATAAGTTACGGTCACGATGTTCACGTGAGCGTGAGTAAAATAAAATATCGTGCTTGAATATTTTTTTTTTCTTTCATTAGCGTGCGTGATTGTGAATAAATACTCAGGCAAAAAAGTTTGATATTTTCAATATTTGACCACGCCTACAAGGCCCACTTTTTAAAAAAAAAAAAAACTTAAATTTTATTTTTGTTATTTATTAGTACCCTAAGAGCGAATACTTTGCAAATGATATCCCATTGAAACCACTATGGTTTTTCTGTAGTGGAACAGTTGGTGTGGAATGCCTCACATGGCTATCCATACAACCCATTTAAAAATTTACGGTTCACATGTTTTTTTTTTGCTGAACATTTGGTGTGGAATACCTCATACGTATATTTATAAATAGGTAAAATTTCCATCAAATGATCCCACAATTTTACCAATTTCATTTCAAAAATGTCAAATGTTTTTTGTCATAAAAATGTTGCAGGTATAACTCTTCAAAAAAGGTTTTTTACTTAAACAAGCGCACCTTAGCCTGTTTTCAACCGATTCACAATATTTATTTGTTTAAGAAGTAACACTGATATTTTTTAAACAAACCCAAAAAATTATAAATAGGATTTGGAAGTAACTGACACGCCCATTATTTTATTCCACTCACACTGACACTCACTAACAACCACGTGAGTAATATTAATTTTCAATCACGCTCACTTCTGATCATGTGTGAATCACGCACAAATCTAATTACGTTCCCATCTCTAGTTTATATGCATATGCGCATAAAATTACTACTAGTAACAAGATTTATGAATAATGCTTGAATTACAAGCGTTTCTGAAAAAATATAAAAATGCCCTATCACAAAACTTAGCATAACTCATTCATTTTTAAACCGATTGTTATGTTTTTTGGTGTTTTGGAAAGCTACTTTACTATACTTTTTTACAAAAAATTCAAAAAAATTGTTGAATGATGCACTTTCAACTTAGAGTGTAAAGAATATGACAAATTTTTCAAAAAATACGTTTTTTTTTTACTTAAGCGATCGTAGCTCAGCCAATTCTTGATCGATTTTTAATATTTTTATTTTGTTTGAAAGGTAAGACCTATACCTTTAAAACAAATCCATAAAATCGAAAATCGGTTGCAAACTAACAAAGTAATAATTTTTTAAAATTGTAATTTAAGAATTTCCGTTTTTCAACACATTTGCCAATAAAAAACGTACTTAACGAAGTGATCCAGAAAAACTATGAGTATATCAGTACTCTATGGACTCCAACCAACCCGAATTATCATATGAGAACCCCTGCATAAATTATTTTTGGTCTTTTGTAGCACAGTGTTATTTAGTATGTGATTTTTTAGAGATTTTATTAAAATTCTTGATAATTGATGACAGAAACGTACGCAGGGACCATAAGGGCCCAAAAAGAGAGACGTTCTAACTAAAAAATGCCATGAAATCTGAGACTTGCGAAATGAAAAAAGTCTCACAATATCTAAATTTCAATAGGATATAATTGCACAGTGATAAAAAATCGAAATTTCCGAATCGGAATAGAATGAAACCAAAAGCAAATTAAAGTTTACATATTACATAACAAAGCCATCAAGACGTTTTTTTAATTCAGAGCTAGATTATTTTTTACACGCATTTTAAAGCAATTAAAGCTTTTGTGTACTAAACATGTCCTACATCAGGGGCCCCTGGTCTAAACATAAGCTCGAAATTACGTTAGCTACAACCGGTATCAATTTCGCTGCATCGGTCTCGTACCTATTTACTGAATAGCCAAAATAATAAAAATAATCCACTGTTCACCGTTGCGTATGATTGTTATTTAAAGGCAATTACGAAATTAATCATACGCCTTATACAATTTTTAAGCAATTATTATTATAATTATAATAAAAGTTCACCAACTTCAAATGCGTTTAAAAAAATCTAGCGCTAAACCAATAAAAAGGGTTGAGGGTTTTTTGTTTCATCCCATTCCGATTTTGGTTGGTGGGCTGTGTTATCAGATATGTACTGATACTTTTTTTCAGAAGCTAAGAAATTTTCTTTCTGAGAACTGCATTATAAAAATTTGCAGTATGATTATTTGTTTCTTTAGAAAATATTTATGTCTCTGGACATGATTCTTTTTAAATCGATAAATTGATATAAAATCTGTGTAAAGGATGACAGTTTTTTTTTAGAAACAAGGATTTTTAATTTTTTTTAATAATTTTTGGGGTAAATTTTCTTATAATTTCATTTCTCTGAAACAGTTACATTCAGTTTCAGAATCATAATAGAGAAATTCCTGTGAATCAGTTTAATTGTGTTTTAGAGGCAAAGCGTTGAGAACCAATTGTAAAAATGAACTGAGATGAATTAGAATAAATGATGCATTTTTATTATTAAAACCTTTATGTGATGTGAAATAACATATTCCCTTAAAAATACTTTTAAATGACTTTGATATATTTAGACTGTTTTTTTATAAAAACTGGGTAATAAAAATTGTTCTTTTTTTCTTGAAACTTATTTTTTTTCTGTTTTAAAGGTACTTAATAAGATTTTTATGGTGTTAATAAACATTATCAATAGTGTAATCGCATTCATAAGGTTTTTATATATTTTTTTGACAAAAAAATTGGGTTTTTAGTTATTGCGGGAATTCCCGGGATCCCGGGAAATTTAAAAATTAATCCCGCTTTCCCGGGAAATGAAAAAGTCCGGGAAAAGAAAAACTCTAATGTTTACATAAAAAAGTAGCACTTTATTTATATTTTAAGTTAGTAAAAGTACCGTTATAAGTACCATTAAAAAAATAATATTAAACAAGTAGAAAAGATAAATTCGACTTTGCCGAATCTATGAATACCCTCCACAATGCATTTTTTTAAAGGATAGTACATTTTTTAACGTGAAAAAAATTAACAATTTTGATTAGAAATATTTTATTTTGAGTAAAAAACTCTTTTTTTATCATTTAAAAAAAAAAAAAAAATCTAATTTTTTTTTAGTGTAAAACTTTTTTCGAGTGTAATGTTTTTTTTTACTGTAAAAATATTTCTGAGTGAATGCACCTACGTATGTACACAAAATATTGTAATTTTTAAAAAAAAAAACACTTAATTTTTTTGGAGTGTAAAATTTTTTTTGAGTGTAAAATTTTTTTCGAGTGTAATTTTTAAGTTACCAATGATTTTAAAACTAAACAGGTTTAAAAAGCATTGCTTTAAAACTAAACAAGTTTGAAAAGCATTGTTAAGTTACCACCAATGCTTTTAAAACTTGTTTAACACGTGGCATTTACGATGAAACCAATCTGAAATTCAGGGTTTTGCTTATAACTTTTGAACCACTAAACCAATTGAGCTGAAATTCAATACCAAACTGACCTGGGGAACGGTTAAGATACGTGCCAAGTTTCAGCAGTCTCATTATTGTCTTTCGAAAGTGATCGTGTTTTTATCTCGTAAATTCGCGAAAACCCCTTGCCGAAATTTACTTTTGAACCACTGGACCGATTTGGCTGGATTGCAATACCAACCTGACCAGGTAAATGACCAACATATATGCCAAACTCCAGTAGCCTTTGTAGTCTTTCAAAAGTTAGCGTGTTTTCTACGGACAGACAGACAGACAGACAGACGGATATCGTTAGATCGACTTAAAATCGATCGAGGATCATGAATATATATGGGGCATTCCATGTCAAATCGGACACTTTGAAATTTTTTTTTTTTTTTATATTTTCCCAATTTGTTAACAGTTTTTAGTACCCTTCAAAAACTCCTTCGTGGTAAATTTTCAGATTTTTTTGATGACCCGTTCAAAACATATCGAATTTGTAAAAAATGGTAGCTTGTTCCTTTACTCAAACTTCTTTTACTCATAACTTTTCAATAATGGTCCAAGTTTCAATTTTTTTTTTAAATTTTTGTTTTTTACGTACTTTAAAAAAAAAAATCCCAAAAAATTTTTAAATCTCATTTTTGAAAATGTTTGTACACTTCGATTTTTTTATGTAAAACTTCTATCGATTCTACAAATTTTTTGCCCAGGAGGATCGTGGGATAACGATTATTACTATTTTTTTAAATTTCTTGAAAAAATTTATTGTAATTTTCCAACCTCAAAATCACTTCTACTGCTCCAATGGTGCGTCATAGAGGGGTCATTTATAAGACCGACCCCCATTAATTTTTACGTCTTAGCATTTCTTTGGAACAAACTAATACCCTATCTCCAATTTCTAAGGGGGCTCCCTCACAAAACGACATTTTTTTAAATTTGCTCAAACCGCTCTAACTGCCCTAATAGTGCCCTTAGAGCAACAAAATGTATGACCGACCCACAATATTTTTTTTAGTCTAAACATTTTCTCTGAACACACCTACCCTTTATCTTTAACTGTTAAGGCGGTCCCCATACAATTTTTTTTTTTTTTTTGTAAATTTGTTTTATTTAATCAGCTTCTACCGCTCCAATGGTGCGTCCGAGAGGGGTCATTAGTGAGACCGACTCCATTTATTTTTACCCTACACCATCTTTTTAAAAAAACATACGCCCTATCTCCACTCCCTAAGTAGGCTTTTATAAAAATGTAATTTTGAATGGAAGCCTACTTAGGGAGTGGATATAGGGCGTAGGTATGTTTTAAAAAAAAGTTGTAGGGTAAAAATAAATGGGGGTCGGTCTCACTAATGACCCCTCTCGGACGCACCATTGGACCGGTAGAAGCTGATTAAATAAATAAATTTACAAAAAATAAAAAAAAATTGTATGGGGACCGCCTTAACAATTAGAGATAGAGGGTAGGTGTGTTCAGAGAAAATGTTTGGACTAAAAAAATATTGTGGGTCGGTCATACATTTTGTCGGTCATACATTTTGTTGCTCTAATTACAATAAAATTTTTTAAAAAAATTTAAAAAAAATAGTAATAATCACGATCCTCCTGGGCAAAAAATTTGTAGAATCAATAGAAGTTTTACACAAAAAAGTTTCAAAAAAATCGAAGAGTACAAACATTTTCAAAAATGAGATTAAAATTTTTAAAACTTAAAAATCGCATACTAGAGCGCTTTTAAAAATTTTTTAAGTACGTAAAAAAACAAAAATTTTGAAGAAAAAAATTGAAATTTGGACCATTATTAAAGAAGTTATGAGTAAAAGAAGTTTGAGGAACAAACTAACAATTTTTAAAAATTCGATATCTTTTGAACGGGTCATCGAAATATCTGAAAATTTACCACAAAGGAGTTTTCGAAGGGTACTAAAAACTAAAACTAAAAACTATGGAGGGTATAAAAATATTGTCCAAAAAAAAATTTGCGTCAAAAAAAATCGAATAATATTTTTGAATTCGTCCAAGTCGAATTTTACTTTTTACTTGTTTGGAATTGTTTCTTTGAAAAAAAAAAATAATATTTTCTTAAAAAAATTATAAATATTTTTTCCAATAAAAAATAAAAAATTTTAATATAAAAAATAATAACAGCCTGCCAAAATAATAAAATTTTTCATCTTTTTATACAATAACTAAAACTACCATAAAGTGTATTGTCCCATTTAACTCCCGTCAAATATTTTATTTAGTGTTTATTAGGCCTTGTTTTATAAAAATTTTCAGCTTCTTCAACATTTTTTTTTTTTAATTTTCTTCAATGTTGTTTTTTGCATTTATTAGTTTTTCTTATAAAATTCATTTACACGCAAATTTTGAATAAATTTAACGCCATCAAAAATTGCAAAGAGTAACAAGAAAAATAAAATATAGTAAGAAAAAAAAAACTTAAATGAATTATAGAAAAATATTGTAAATTATTATGAAAAAAATATTTAAAAAAACAGAGATTAGAACTGGTACAATCTTAAATGAATAAATTCTAATAAAACTGTTTAAAACTTTTTTTATATAAAAGTTTTTCCAGTCAACATAACAAATTTCAATTTAAATTTAGAGAACCATTTAATTGAAATTCCGAAAAACCACATTGATATTCCGAAAATCAAAACTGGAAGGCAGGTTATCCCTAATTGAAATTCAGAAAGCCCCTTAGGGAAATTTCGAAAATCTTAATTGAAATTTATAACTTTCAAAGTAATTATGAAATTTTTGAAGTAAATTTCAGAAAAAGATTTCTGAATTTCGACAAGTCCACTCTATGCACAGAAAAAAATATGGAGGAAAATAATTTAAGTAATCAATTGTTTAAATTCCAAAAAAAAATTGAGTAATTTTTTATTTGACTCAATTAAAAATTTACTCAAAAATTTAAAAAATAATTTAAGTAAATAATTTAATAAAAATTTAATAATTTTTTTTTAATTTCTTTTTAACTCTCATAGTTTTTTGAATTCTCTTTTAGTTTATGGTTTTTTGTATATGGGGGTTTTCGTGTCAACTGACACAACTTTTGAAACCGATGTCTTCCGATCGGGATGAAATTTGCACCAAGGTTAGTCCTATTGGATAGTAGTTCAGACACAATTTTTCAACGAGATCGGTCAAGAACTCTCTGAGTTAGAGGGGGTCGAAATTTGACATTTTGGCCAAAGAGGTGTTTATTCTCATCCATGTAACTTCTTACCTATTGTTTTTAGCAAAATGTGTCCCAAAGAGTTTAGATAGCTATTTCTTCAGTCTTTCGAAAAACAAATATAAAAAAAATAAAAAAAAAAATTTTGATTTTTTTTCTTAAAAATCCAAAACTTTTTTGACTTTTTCCTCAAATTGGGCCCTTTTTTTTTTTTTTTTTTTTGATTCAAAAGAAAGCTTAGGTGATTTCCTTTAAGAGCTGTGGGGTCGCTTAGTGGGATGCGAGTGGGATATCTATGAAAAAAAAATTTTTTTAACTTTGGAACACAAAAAACCGTTCTTCAATTTGCACTATTAGGTGAGGGATAGCTAACCAGTTTTCGATTTCGATCCGCGATACCCTCTAATTTTTTTAGGTTCGAAAAAGAAAGCACGAGCCAAAAAATGGGGGCGGTGGGGAGGGGCCATATGGCCCCTCATTGGGGTCAAAGTTGGGCGTAAAGAGGTTAAAATCCTCAAAAAGCCCCAAAACTCCCCTAGAAACGCCCCTGGAGGGGTGCAATATGAGACCGACCTCCAATAATTTTCTGCCCCCAATATTTTTCTTGAACATACCTTACCCCTATTTCCACTTCCTAAGGGGGCTCCCATACAAACCATTTTTAAAAAATTTGATCCTACCATTCTAACTTACCCTAAAGTGCCCCTAGTGGGGCCAAATGTATGACCGACCTCCATTATTTTATTAATTCCAACATTTTTTGCAAACATACCTACAATGTATCTTTAACCCTTAAGGTGGTCCCCATACATTTCTTTTATTTTTTATAAACTTGTTTTATTAAACCAGCTCCTACCGCCCCTACCGTGCCTCCTAGAGAGGCAAAAATTACGACTAACCCCCATTATTTTTTAGTTACCAACATTTTGTCCGAACATCATTACACCCTATCTCCACTCCCTAAGGGGCTCGCATACATTATAAAAACATGTATTTTAAAAAACTAATAAAAAAATAAAAAAAAATGTATGGGGACCCCCTTAAGAGTTGAAAATAAAGGGTAGGTATATTCCGAGAAAATGTTGGAGTTGAAAAAATATTGGGGGTCGGTCATACATTTTACTTCTCTAGGGGCACCCTACGGACAGTTAGAGCGGTAGGAGCAAATTTTATAAAATGGCATTTTGTATGGGAGCCCCCTTAGGAAGTGAAAATAAAGGTAAGGTATGTTCAAGAAAAATATTGGGGGCAGAAAATTATTGGAGGTAGGTCTCACATTGCACCCCTCCAGGGGCGTTTCTAGGGGAGTTTTGGGGCTTTTTGTGGATTTTTACCTCTTTACGCCCAACTTTGACCCCAATGAGGGGCCATATGGCCCCTCCCCACCGCCCCCATTTTTTGGCTCGTGCTTTCTTTTTCGAACCTAAAAAAAATAAAAGGGTATCGCGGCTCGAAATCGAAAACTGGTTAGCTATCCCACGCCTAATAGTGCAAATTGAAGAACGGTTTTTTGTGTTCCAAAGTTAAAAAAAAATTTTTTTCATAGATATCCCACTCGCATCCCACTAAGCGACCCCACAGCTCTTAAAGGAAATCACCTAAGCTTTCTTTTGAATCAAAAAAAAAAAAAGGGCCCAATTTGAGGAAAAAGTCAAAAAAGTTTTGGATTTTTAAGAAAAAAAATCAAAAATTTTTTTTTTATTTTTTTTATATTTTTTTTTCGAAAGACTGAAGAAATAGCTATCTAAACTCTTTGGGACACATTTTGCTAAAAATAATAGGTAAGAAGTTACATGGATGAGAATAAACACCTCTTTGGCCAAAATGTCAAATTTCGACCCCCTCTAACTCAGAGAGTTCTTGACCGATCTCGTTGAAAAATTGTGTCTGAACTACTATCCAATAGGACTAACCTTGGTGCAAATTTCATCCCGATCGGAAGACATCGGTTTCAAAAGTTGTGTCAGTTGACACGAAAATCCCCATATGTATATGAAAGTTTGTAAATAAATACACTCAAAATATTTTGTAGGCAAAAACAAATGAAAAACCCACTTAAACCAGTGAATAAACAATTGAAAACCATCCCAGTAAATATTAATTTGTTTTAACAAACATCAACATTTGTTTTTTACTGTTGACAAAATTTTCTAAAATAAATAACATTAAACATTAAAAAATTACGTTTTTTTCACTCTTTTTTACCAACAAATTCGAAAAAAATAACCTACGAAAACATTAAAAATTAATGATAGTTCTGTTATTTTTACCAACAAATTTCAAAAAAATAACCTACGAAAACAATAAAAATTAATGATTTCGTAGGAAATTTTTTACAATTTTTTATTGAAATATTTTTCTTAAAATTTTTAATAAAATTTTTGGGGAATCGATCCCGCAATCAACTACATTCTAGCCAGACACTCTACCCATCGTCCCAAAGTCACTTGATACAAACATGTTTTTATATTTCTATAAATAATTTCTTGATTTTTTTTCTACAAAAAAATAACTGACTTGTGTAGGTAAAAACTAATGATATTTCATTAAAAAATACCAACAATTTAAAAAAAAATTACTTACACAAATCATTAAAAATCAAAAGAATAATCAGTAGTTTTTACTTACAGAACAAAAAAAAAATGACTTTAAAAATTAAATGTTAATGAAAGTCTTTATTTTTAAATGTGTTATTTTTGAAACAAAGGACTGAAGTATTCATTAATAAAAACTGAACATCAAACAAATGTTTTTTTTTTTTTAACAACGACTAAACGGAAAACTTTTTAAATAAACTACAAACAGTTAATGTCATAATTTTTTTAGTGTAAATATGTTTGGTAAAGTTTGAAAAAACAAGTTTTTTGATTTTTTTTTGTAAAAAAATTTAAAACTTTTTAAAAAAATAAATTGATATATTTTAAGTAAATTATTATTTGACACAATTAAATTGAGTAAAGTTTTAATTGTGTCAATTAAAAATTTACTAAATTTTTTTGGCAAACATTTAATAAATTTTTATTAAAAGTTTACTCAATACTATTAAATCGTTTACTGGTGCAAAATTGAGTAATTTTTTACTCAATAGTATTAAAACTTTACTCAAATATTTTTTTTTTCTGTGTGCTTGAATTGTTCTTTTTAGAATTTAAATTCCCTTGTAAAAATGTATTAGATCTTTTCTGGTCTGTTTATATGTATTTATATATAATCATATCTGATTGCATATAATTATATCGGAAATGACCAAAATCGAGATCTAATTATATCTTGGTCAACATTGACACAGAATTGATATTTAATTATGTCTGATCAGATACAATTTCATACAATCAGATGCAATCATATATTATCTGATCAAAGCAGATCTGATCAAATATAATCGATTTTTCACAGGTTGTGATTTTTTGAATTTAAGTTGGGTTTATCTGAATTTCAATTGAGTTATTCTGAATTTGAAAGAGTATTTTCAGAATTTCATTTGAAGTGTTCTAAATTTCAGTTAAAAATTTCTAAATTTCAATAGACCTTTTCCGAATTCCAATTAAGCTTTTTATACCCTCCACTCTAGTGATAGAGGGTGTATATAAGTTTGTCATTCCGTTTGTAACACATCGAAATATTGGTCTAGAACCCCATAAAGTATATATATTCATGATCCTCGATCGATTTTAAGTCGATCTAGCGATGTCAGTCCGTCTGTCTGTCCGTCCGTAGAAAACACGCTTACTTTTGAAAGACTTTACAGAGGCTACTAAAGTTTGGCATATATGTTGGTCATTTACCTGGTCAGGTTGGTATTGCAATCCAGCCAAATCGGTCCAGTGCACGGTGGTCAATTCCGGCCAAAAATCATTTTATTTTTTTTTTAAATCTTGATGAAATTTTTATGCTATATTATAGCTAATACTTCAAAACATACAACTTAAATCTTTTTTTGGGCCTTTTATCACTATATTATTGTCCAAAGTGGTGCAAAGTTCAGTATTTTTTGCTTCTCATTTCAGCTTTTTTTTTAATGTATATTTTAGTTAACAATAAAAGTTGGCTATGAATTTTTTTTCACATTATTTTTGTAAGTTCGCACACGGATTTTTAATTCCAATAGTAAAGAATCATTCTATGTGGTTTTTGCAGATTTTGTGTGCGTTTTTGTCTCAAAGTGATGTGTATGAAAATTCGATAAAAATAAAAAAAAAACTCTAAAAATAATAAATTTTGAAAGACCATAAAAATCAATTAGAGGCTATTAGAGGTTAGCCATAAAATGGAGTTTGTACTTTTAACTATTAAAAGTAAGTATTTTAAATTTCAGCCCCTACTTTTACCGATTCTTTAAACCAGAGCATTTTTAGGGGACTCATTTTTTACAAATGGTGGACTTTTTTAAACCTACAAACTCCCCCAAAATAGGGAATGTGAAGAGATACTAACAATTATACTTAAAACCCATAGATTTGCGTAAAAAAAACTTACAAAAAGACCAAATAAAAAAAAATGTGGTTTAGTGGTGGCGGTTTTTTTTTAGTTCCAACCCCCATCTTAATTAGTTTGATACATTTGACACGTCCATGCTTAGTTGGCCAACAACTATATTTGTATGTCCAACGCTTTGAAAAGAGATCAGATATATTATTTTTAATTCGGATATAAAATTATTGCTGTTTATATGCAGACATGTTTGATACATTTGGGACGTCCATGATTATTTGGCCAACCACTGTATTTGTAGGTCCAACATTTGGGCAAGGTATCAGATATGTTATTCTTAATTCGAATATTAAATTTAAGCTGTTTACACGCAGAAATAAAGAAGTTATTGATTTTTGGCCGGAATTGACCACCGTGCAGTGGTTCAAAAGTTATGAGCAAAATAGTACATTTCGGCAAGGGTTTTTCGTGAATTCACGAGATAAAAAACACGATAACTTTCGAAAGACAATAATGAGACTGCTGAAACGTGGTATGTATCTTTGCCATTCTCCAGGTCTGTTTGGTATTGAATTTCAACTCAATCGGTCCAGTGGTTCAAAAGTTATAAGCAAAATCCCGAATTTCAGATTGGATTCATCTTAAATGCCACGTGGTAAACAAGTTTAAAAAGCATTGGTGGTAACTTAGCAATGCTTTTTAAACTAGTTTAGTTATAAAGCAATGCTTCTTAAACTAGATTAGTTTTAAAAGCATTGGTAACTAAAAAATTACACTCAAAAAAAATTTTACACTCAAAAAAAAAATTTACACTCAAAAAAAATTTTACACTAAAAAAATTAAGTTTTTTTTTTTTACAAAAATGTCAATATTTTGTGTACATACGTACGTGTATTCACTTAGAAATATTTTTACAGTAAAAAAACGATACATTCAAAAAAAATTTTACACTCAAAAAAAAATTTAGTAATTTTTCGTTTTTTTTTAAATGACAAAAAGAGAGTTTAATACTCAAAATAAAATATTTCTAATCAAAATTGTTATTTTCTTTCACGTTAAAAATGTACTACCCTTTAAAAAAGGCATTGTGGAGGGTATTCATAGATTTGGCAAAGTCGAATTTAACTTTTCTACTTGTTTAAATTCCAATTGGAGTTTTTCTAAATTTAAGTTTTTTTATTTCTGAATTACAATTGTTATTTTCTAAACTAATAATTTTTTCTTAACAAAATTAGCAAACATAACAGTTATTGTTGGCCTCTGTAAAAACCAAAAAAAAATTTAACTTAAAACTATCAAGTTAAAATATCAAGTTAAAAGAAAAATACAGTAAAAAGCTAAAATTGTGTTAAAAGCAATTTTATGTTGCATTATTTAAATTTTTCTTGAATTTTTATTTTTTTTTTTCAGATAAAATGCAAATATGCCTTAACATGAACAATATGTTAAGATAAAATTTTATAAAAAAAAAAGAGTTTTTAAAAGTCATATATTATGAGTTAAGATAATTATATATGTTTGTAGTAAATTTGAATTATTCGTTGCAAAGTAGTAGTTAATAAAAATTAAAAACTTATAATTAAAAAAAATAATAATAAAATCAAAATTGAAATGTTAAATTTTCATTTAAATTTTTAATGGATTTTGGAGCAACATTATTTCTTATCACAAGGTTTATTTTTCTGCAATTTACACAGAAAAATTAAAAAGAAATGGAAAAGTAACACTACACCGAAAATAAAATCGTCAAATTTAAATCTACAAATTTCAATTGTAAATCAACCAAACATTTAGTAAAAACGGCCACCTGTTAGTCCATAATACAAAACTTCGATTTTGTTTTCAACAAACTCAGTCAAGTAATTTTATGTCAAAATTCTTTTATCACGTCAATAAAAAGTGTTTGTGTTTGTTAAATTTCTTTGTTGAAAAAAGAATTTCATTTGTCACATCAACAAATTGTGTTTGTTGAATTACTTTGTTGAACAAAAATTAAGATTTTTTTACTTTTGTCACATCAACAAATTGTGTTTGTATTTGTTGAATTTCTTTGTTGAAAACAAAAAAAAATCCTTTTTCAACAATCAAAAATTACAAATGTATGTTTATATTACAAATTTTCGTATAGTAACACTTTCAGTGAAAAAATAATAGAACATACACAGAAAAAAATATGGAGGAAACAAGTTTGAGTAATCACTTGTTTAAATTTAAAAACAAAAATTGAGTAATTTTTAACTGACGCAATTAAAAATTTACTTAAAAATTTTAAAAACAATTTAAGTAAATAATTTAAAAAAATTTAATAGTTTTTTTAATTTTTTTAAAACTCTCATATTTTTTGAATTCTCGTTTAGTTTATAGTTTTTTGTATATGGGGCATTCCATGTGAAATCGGACACTTTGAAATTTTTTTTTTAGATTTTCCCAATTTGTTGACAGTTTTTAGTACCCTTCGAAAACTTCTTCGTGGTAAATTTTCAGATTTTTTTGATGACCCATTCAATAGATATCGATTTTTTAAAAATTGGTAGTTTGTTACTTTACTGAAACTTCTTTTACTCATAACTTCTTCAATAATGGTCCAAATTTCAAATTTTTTTCTTCAACAATTTTGTTTTTTTTTGCGTACTTTTAAAAAAAATCCCAAAAAATTCTTAAAAGCGCTCTAGTATGCGATTTTTAAGTTTTAAAATTTTAATCTCATTTTTGAAAATGTTTGTACTCTTCGATTTTTTTGAAATTTCTTTGTGTAAAACTTCTATCGATGCTACAAATTTTTTGCCCAGGACGATCGTGGGATAACGATTATTACTATTTTTTAAAATTTTTTGAAAAAATTTTATTGTAATTTTCCAATCTTAAAATCATTTCTACTGCTCCAATGGTGTGTCATAGAGGGGTCCTTTATAAGACCGACCCCCATTAATTTTTACGTCTTAACATTTCTTTGGAACAAACTAATACCCTATCTCCAATTTCTAAGGGGGCTCCCACACAAAACGACATTTTTTAAAATTTTTTCCAACCAGTCTAACTGCCCTAATAGTGCCCTTAGAACAACCAAATGTATGACCGACCCACAATATTCTTTTAGTCCAAACATTTTCTCTGAACAAGCCTACCCTCTATCTCTAATTGTTAAGGCGGTCCCTATACAATTTTTTTTATTTTTTGTAAATTTGTTTTATTTAATTAGCTTCTACCGGTCCAATGGTGCGTCCGAGGGGGTCATTAGTGATATTTTTTATTTTTACACTAAAACATTTTTTTTGAATGGAAGCCTACTTACGGAGTGGAGATAGGGCGTAGGTATGTTTTACAAAAATGTTGGAGGGTAAAAATAAATGGGGGTCGATATCACTAATGACCCCTTTAGGACGCACCATTGGACCGGTAGAAGCTGATTAAATAAAACAAATTTATAAAAAATAAAAAAAATTATATGGGAACCGCCTTAAAAATTTGAGATAGAGGGTAAGTGTGTTCAGAAAAAATGTTTGAACTAAAAAAATATTGTGGGTCGGTCATACATTTTGTTGCTCTAAGGGCACTATTAGGACAGTTACAGCGATTGGAGCAAATTTTAAAAAATGTCGTTTTGTGTGGGAGCCCCCATAGAAATTGGAGATAGGGTATTAGTTTGTTCCAAAGAAATGTTAAGACGTAAAAATGAATGGGGTCGGTCTTATAAATGATCCCTCTATGACGCACCATTGGAGCAGTAGAAATTATTTTAAGATTGGAAAATTACAATAAATTTTTTTCAAAAAATTTTAAAAAATAGTAATAATCGTTATCCCACGATCCTCCTGGGCAAGAAATTTGTAGAATCGATAGAAGTTTTACACAAAGAAATTTAAAAAAAATCGAAGAGTACAAACATTTTCAAAAATAAGATATAAATTTAAAAACTTAAAAATCGCATACTAGAGCGCCTTTAAGAATTTTTTATGATTTTTTTTTAGAAAGTACGAAAAAAAAACAAAAATTTTGAAAACAAAAAATAGAAATTTGGACCATTATTGAAGAAGTTATGAGTAAAAGAAGTTTGAGTAAAGGAGCAAACTACCAATTTTTAAAATTCGATATCTTTTGAACGGGTCATCAAAAAAATATGAAAATCCGTCCGTCCGTCCGTCTGTATAAAACACGATTTAGTCCAAAATAAAAGAGCTGGACTCCTGAAAATTGGCACGCATGTGTCTCATAGTCATAGGCCGGTTAAGTTCGGAAATGAGTAAAATCGGATAAGTACTAAAAAAACCTTTATAAAAACGCCATTTTTACAGCATTTTTTGCATTTTTGTTAAACAAATGAAACCTTTTTATGTCAGAAGGAGTTCAAAGTCATTCACTTAGACCCCGAGGGGCAACAAAATATTGTCTTTTTGTCCCGCCCCTTTTGCGCGCGTGGATTAAAAAAACGTAAAAATTATAAGAAAATGGTATAACTAAAGTTAAAAAGCTCAATAAATAATTTAGTAAACATTTATTACGTTGGGGAAGGTATCCTCCATCACCCCCCACAAAACGCCTCTGAATTTTTTTATGTATTTTAACATGTTGGAGGGTATCAAAGATTCGGCACAGCCGAATTTAACACTCTCACTTGTTTTTGTTAATTTTTCTCAATAGGTATTAGTTTTTTCCTGTTTTTTCTCCTCTTTTGGCACACTTTTTCATCATTTATGTGTTTTTTTACAAAAATTTTATATTTTTTTTTGTTTTTTAATTAATGTTTTTATTTAACATTTTTGTATTTTTTGAACGAAAGCCAAAACAACAGACATGATCGAAATGATTCGATCACGAACTGTTGAACGAAAACCGAAATTGACCGATTTGAACTAGATGAACGACCAACAGACATGATCAAAATGATTCGTTCACGAACTGTTGAACGAAAAGGCCAAAAGAGCGATTGAACTAAATGAACGAACTAGTTCTTTTATTTGAAATGAACGAGAATGAGCGCTCACTCAATTGAACGATTAAGCACAAGTCTAATAAATACCCTTCACAATGCCCTTTTTAAGTGGTGGAAAAACTTTCTAACCGAAAAAAATTAAAAATTTTAATTAAAAATATTTTATTTGAATAAAAAACTTTTTTTAGTCATTTTTGTAAAAAAAAAAAGAAATTACTAAATTTTTGAGTGTAAAATTTTTTTCGAGTGTAGTTTTTTTTTATGTTTTTGAATTTCCCCATAAATACTATGAAAGTCGTTTATGAAAAAAAATTTTCTTTGTGTGTACTTTTTTCTGTGTACTCATAAAAAATCTGAAAACCCATAATTTTCAATATAACAAAATTTGTTTGATATAGTTGTAAAACCGTCATTTAATTGTTGATTTTTTATTATTGTTATAATATTTTTTTTATAATATTTTCTTATATTTAGTTTTAGGCGCCAACAAAAATTTTTATTATACAGTTTAAAAATTCTACCGTTAACAAATAAAAAATTACTACTTTCAAATTCAAATTATGGCAAAAAAAAAAAATAATAAATGATATTTATTTGCAACTACCCTATATTTTTTGTTAAAAACAAAAACTCAAACAAAAATAAAAAAAAAATAAAAAAGGACTTACCAAATATTTCCCTACAAACTCGACGTTCCACATTAATCCTTGAACATTAAAACAAAAAAAGTTTAGTTTGCGTGTATATGATTGAAATCTTATCTGGAAAAAAATATAACAAAAAATTGTAAGTAATGCATACATAGACATTAAACAATAACAAAAAAATATAATAACTGAAATAACAAAACAAAATATTTAAAAAACCAGAAAACATGGTAAATTAAAATAAACAGAAAATATGGAAAAATCATAATAATTAAACCTTACAAGAACAAAGGAACAATAAAGACATTTGAATTTGAAGAAAATTTCAATAAAAATTTCCACATTTTTTCTATATAGAAAAATTCTCAAATTCTGAGACATTTTTTGTATAGAAAAATTCTCAGATTCTGAGACATTTTTTGTATACCCGGCTAAAAATAATGTATACAAGCTCATGTACGATCATATATGATAATTTATGTTAAGGATGGGCCAATATATGATCGCATATTATCATATGTTTTGCCATATATGGTCATATATTGCATAAGCGCCAATTTTAATATATGTTCTTATATGATCATATATGTTTTCGAATTAATGATGTATGGTCAGATGTGTTCATATATGCTCATATACAATTCATTTTTAGACGGGTATAGAAAAATTCTCAGATTCTGAGACATTTTTTTTTTATATAGAAAACATCTCAGATTCTGAAACAAATTTTCTATATAGAAAAAGTCTCAGATTCTGAGACAATTTTTTATATAGAAAAAGTCTCAGATTCTGAGACATTTTTTCTATATAGAAAAAGTCTCAGATTCTGAGACATTTTTTCTATATAGAAAAATTCTCAGATTCTGAAACATTTTTTCTATATAGAAAAATTCTCAGATTCTGAGATATTTTTTTCTATATTAAAAACGTTTCAGATACTGAGACATTTTTTCTATATAAAAAAAATATCAGATTCTGAGACATTTTTTCTATATAGATTAAAAATTTCAGATTCTGAGACATTTTGTCTATATAGAAAAAAAATTTCAGATTCTGAGACATTTTTTCTATATAGAAAAAAATTTCAGATTCTGAGACATTTTTTCTATATACAAAAAGTCTCAGATCCTGAGACAATTTTTCTATATAGAAAAAGTCTCAGATTCTCAGACAATTTTTCTATATAGAAAAAGTCTCAGATTCTGAGACAAATTTTCTATATAGAAAAAGTGTCAGATTCTGAGACAAATTTTCTATATAGAAAAAGTTTCAGATTCTGCGACATTTTTTCTATATAGAAAACTTCTCAGATTCTGCGACATTTTTTCTATATAGAAAAATTCTCAGATTCTGAGACATTTTTTCTACATTTTCTACATTTTTTCTATAAAGAAAAAGTCTCAGATTCTGAGACATTTTTTCTATATAAAAAAAGTCTCAGATTCTGAGACATTTTTTCTATATAGAAAAAGTCTTAGATTCTGAGACATTTTTTCTATATAGAAAAAGTCTCAGAAAAATGTCTCAGAAACTGAGACTTTTTCTATATAGAAAAAATGTCTTAGAATCTGAGACTTTCCCTATATAGAAAAAATGTCTCAGAATCTGAAACGTTTGCTATATAGAATCTGAGACTTTTTCTATATTGAAAAAAAGTCTCAAAATCTGAGACTTTTTCTATACATAGAAAAAATGTCTCAGAATCTTAGACTTTTTTCTATATAGAAAAATTGTCCCAAAGTCTGAGACTTTTCTATAGAGAAAAAATGTCTCATAATCTGACGCTTTTTGTATATAGAAAAAATTTCTCAGAACTTGAGTATTTTTCTATATAAAAAACAAGTCTCAGAATCTGAGACTTTTTCTATATAGAAAAAATGTCTCAGAATCCGAGACCTTTTCGATATAGAAAAAATTTTTCAGAATCTAAGACTTTTTCTATATATAAAAAAAAAATTCTCAGAATCTGAGACTTTATCTATATGGAAAAAATGTCTCAGAATCTGAAACGTTTCTATATAGAATCTGAGACTTTTAGAATGTCTTAGAATCTGAGAAAAAATGTCTCAGAATCTGAAACGTTTCTATATAGAATCTGAGACTTTTAGAATGTCTTCTATATTGAAAAAAAGTCTCAGAATCTGAGAGTTTTTCTATACATAGAAAAAAATGTATCAGAATTTTACGACTTTTTTCTATATAGAAAAAATGTTTCATAACCTGTCAATTTTTCTATATAGAAAAAATTTCTCAGAATTTGAGTTTTTTTCTATATAAAAAAGTCTCAGAATCTGAGACTTTTTCTATATATCAAAAATGTCTCAGAATCTGAGTCCTTTTCGATATCGAAAAACTTTTTCAGAATCTAAGACTTTTTCTATATAAAAAAAATGTATCAGAATCTGAAACTTTTTCCATATGGAAAAAATGTCTCAGAATCTGAAACTTTTTCTCTATAGAAAAAATGTCTCGGAATCAGATTCTTTTTCTGTATGGAAAAAATGAATCTGAGACTTTCTCTATATAGAAAAAATGTCTCAGAATCTGAGACTTTTTCTGTCTCAGTTTTTTTTTAATTCAATTTTTCTGTCTCAGTTTTTATAAAATTTTTTCTATATAGTAAAAATTTCTCTTTTTTTCTATATAGAAAAAATGTCTCAGAATCTGAGACTTTTTCTATATAGAAAAAATGTCTCAGAATCTGAGACTTTTTCTATATAGAAAATATGTCTCAGAATCTGAGACTTTTTCTAAATAGAAAAAGTGTCTCAGAATCTGAGATTTTCTCTTTATAGAAAAAATGTCTCAGAATCTGAGATTTTTTCTTTATAGAAAAAATGTCTCAGAATCTGAGACTTTTTCTATAAAGAAAAATGTCTCTCTATATAAAAAAATGTCTCAGAATCTGAGACTTTTTCTATATAGAAAAAATTTCTCACAATTTGAGACTTTTTTATATAGAAAATCTGAGACTTTTTCTATAAAGAAAAATGTCTCAGAATCTGAGACTTTAGAAAAAATCTCTAAGAATCTGAGACTTTTTCTATATAGAAAAAAATCTTGCAGAATCTGAGATTTTTTCTATGTAGAAAAAATGTCTCAGAATCTGAGACCTTTTCTTAAAATCTGAGACTTTTTCTTTATGGAAAACATGTCTCAGAATTTGAGACATTTTCTTTATAGAAAAAGTCTCAGATTCTCGACATAAATTTTTTTTTATATAGAAAACTTTTTGTATGTAGGAAAAATGACTCAGAATCTTATACTTTTTGTATGTAGGAAAAATGTCTCAGAATCTGAAACTTTTTTATTAAGAAAAAATATTTTAGAATCTGAAGCTTTTTCTATATAGAAAAAGTCTCAGATTCTGAGACATTTTTTCTTTATAGATGTCTCTCTATATAAAAAAAATGTCTCAGAATCTGAGACTTTTTCTATATAGAAAAAATGTCTCAAAATCTGAGACTTTTTTTATATAGAAAATCTGAGACTTTTTCTATAAAGAAAAAATGTCTCAGAATCTGAGACTTTTTCTATATAGAAAAAATGTCTCAGAATCTGAGACTTTTTGTATATAGAAAAAATGTCTCAGAATCTGAGACTTTTTCTATATAGGAAAAAATCTTTCAGAATCTGAGATTTTTTCTATGTAGAAAAAATGTCTCAGAATCTGAGACTTTTTCTTAGAATCTGAGACTTTTTCTTTATGGAAAACATGTCTCAGAATCTGAGACCTTTTCTATATAGAAAAAATTTCTCAGTATCTGAGACTTTTTCTATACAGAAAAAATATCTCAGAATCTGGCCTTTTTTTGTACAGGAAAAAATATTTCAGAATCTGAGATTTTTTCTATATAGAAAAAATGTCTCAGGATCTGAGACTTTTTCTTAGAGGCTTTTCTATATAGAAAAAGGCACAGGTTCTTTGGAATTTTTCACCCATAAAATAAATTTCCCATTTGAGGGTTAATAGGATAATATTAAAAAATATTCAGCCAGCAAAACAACAACCCGCCATTGGGAAAAATTTATACTTGTAACCCTTAGGATAATAAATAACAACCAAAATATATGAAAACCGTGGTGTTTCCATAGTTTATACAGCCATACATATATTTATTTTTTTTTCAAAAACAGAATATACAAACACTCTACTTAACCTTATTATTTTTTTCTGCACATATGTATACATTTTTTTTAAAGGTTATTATCAGAATTTACCAATCAAATAACCAACTACATACTTAAAAAAAAAACTGTTTTATTTTTTTTTTCACTAAACAATATTTAGTCCATATTCCTTTTTCAGTGGCAACCATTCATTATGGTCGACCATTTTCATAAAAATCACTTCCTCAAACCCTTTTTTTTCTCTTCTTTTTATTCCATGAATCCCATTAGTAGGTTGAAAGCAAAAAAAAAAGAAACACAATTTTTGCCCTTTTGCGAATATCAATAATAATTGATTTGATTGATGGTTGGAAGGATGGATGGATGTATGAAGAGGATTCTACAGCAGCCGTTAAGAACACTTTGAAGTTTTTTGTATTAAAAACTTTTCTACCTAAAAAAATTTGTATTATGAAATTGATGATGATGATGGTTTGGCAAACCTAAAAAAAAAAAAAAATCTTCAATCATTGGTCTTTTGTTATTGGCAGTAATTTGTTAAGAAATTACTGTATAATTTAGTGGTAGGTAAATGGAAATTTTTTATCTGAAGATATCAAATGAAAGCACAAAACAAAATGGTGGTTAAAATATGGTTTTATTTTTAAGAAGGAGAAATTTTTTTTTTACTCAAAAATTTTTTTTCTGGAAAAGTCAGGACGGATTTGTTGAATAAATATAGGTTAAATAAATATCAGATTCTGTAACATTTTCCCAATAAAAAAATTCAGAGGTTTTAAGGTATTTTGCTAATAGAAATTCTTTTAGCATTTGTGAAATTCTTGCTGTAGAAAAATTCTCAGAAACTGATCCGTTTTCCGCCCGAAAAATTCTAATTCATATTCAGAAAAGTTCGTCGCATAGAAAAATTTCCAAATTTAGAGACATCATTCGCCTAGAAAAGTTCTAAGATTCTGAGTTTCATTTTCCTATGGAAAAATTTGCACAATCTAAAAACTTTTTCCTTAGAAAAGTACTCGGATTCTAATATATTTTTTCTACAGAAAAAGTCTGAAGTTTCAAAACGTTTTTCCTATGCCAAAACACTTTTCCCATAGATTTCTATACGTATATTCTGAAACACTTTTCTACACGCAGAAAATAAATTTGCTAATTTCCAACAGAAATTCAGTTGATGCAACCAAAATTCGTTTTATGAATTTGCATATAAGTTGTTACAACAGAATATCGGTAGTTACGACTGCTTTCAGTTGATATAACTGATTTTTAATAACAACCACTATATTCGGTTGTCACAGCCAAATATAGTAACAGCAACCGAATTTTGAGTTGATGCAAGTGAAAAATTCAGTTGAAAATTTATTTTTCTGTGTGTATAGAGATCTCGCTGAGATTACTTTTTATTTTAATATTTTTTTTAACATTTTCGAGGCAATTTTCTAGATTTTGAGAAATTTTTCCCTAAAGAAAAAATATCGTTTTCTGAGAAATTTTTTAGTTAGAAAAAGTCTAATATTCTAAAACATTTTCTTAAATATTTTTCCTATAGAAATATATTCAGGTTCTGAAACATTTTTCTTTCACATATCTTAATCTGAAATTTGTTTTCCCTATATAAAAAGTATCAGTTTCTGAGACATTTTCCTTACAAAAAAAGTTTCAGATTCAAAGACATTTTTTATAAAGTAAAAGCCTCAGATCAGATTCTTAGGCATTTTTAATTTAGCAAAAGTTTAAGATTCTTAAAAATTTTTTAAAAAGAAAATGTCTTATATTCTCAAATATTTTTCCTATAGAAAAAGATATGCTGAGACATAATACATTTGACATTTTAATATAGAAAAATTTTAAGATTCTGAGTAATTTTTTTTAATAGAAAAAGTCTCAGATTCTGATCAATTTTCTCTTAATTCTCAGATTTTTCCTATAGAAATGAATCTTTTTCTGAATTTTATTTCATATTCTGGTACATATTATTTATACAAAAATCCTAAAATTTTTCCTGAAGAAAATTATCAGATTTTTCCTATACACTCAAAAAAAAAAGTGAACTAAATTCTGGGAAAATTAACTCAATTTTGATAAAAAGAGGGAAAGATTTGGCTCCAAAGATTTTTTTCTTGGTTTTAGTTCATAATTTTCCCAAAAATAAGGAAAACAAAGTTATTTAATTTTAAGCCAATTTTAACTAGAAAATGGGAAAAATTATACTTCACATTTTAGAAATAGATTGGGTCTAGACCCTGGACCCATGGGTTCGGACCCTATTTAACTCGAGATAGATTTTGAACCAAAACTTGTGTCCGTTTCGCTCTAACTTGCTTAGTTTTTGAGATACGGTAATAAGGGCCTGATAGGGTCTTGAGAATCTTAAAAACCGGATAACTCAAAAACTATAAATCGAAGGGTATTTTGCGGAAGTGTTCTACGAGTCAAGAGCTACAAAAATGCCGTTTGACCTTTTTTTGTGTTGGCAGTATTTACCGAGATATGTGCATATATAAAATCTCGGGAATTTCAAATATTATTTCTAAAATTAGGGTCTTGAGACCCCGACTGATATGCAGAGCTAGGCTATTCCATATTTTTCTTTGTAGTCTTTCTTTTGAAAATTTCATCCGTTGCGCTCTATCTCGCTTAGTTTTCGAGATATCGCCATTTTGAATTTTTAACTAAATTCTAAGAAGTTGTTTACTAAATTCTCAGAAGTCATTAACTAAATTCTAAAGAAGTACACTTCCTCAATTCAAAGAAGAGAAATACGATGATGTTTTTTTTAGTAAATTTTAACTAAACTTGAACTAAATTGTTTTTTAAGAAATATGTCTTAAAAATAAAGATACGATTCTTAGATTTGTGGAAAATTTCTTTGGCAGTAAGAATTTTTTTCCTAATATTAAAAAAAATCCATTTAAAGAAAACTATGAACTAATTATAAGTAAATGAACTAAAATTTTTTCCTCATAGTTAAGAAAATTTCTCATTTTTAAGTTAAATTTAACTAAATTTTAGGAAATTTCATGATAAATGTTCAAAGACATTTTTTCCTTAATTTTAGTTATGTCTTTTTTTCAGTGTAGAAAAATTCTCAGACTTTTTCTATAGAAAGATTTTTAGAGTTTTCCTATGGAATTTAATGATTCCAAGAACTTTTTTCCTAAATGTATCCATAAAAAATCGTAAAAATGTATCATGGAGTTTGGGAAGGGAAGACTGGTGCGATTTAAATACTTTCTACCAAATACTCTCATCCTATAGGATGTAGGAATAGCACGGTGGTAGTGTGCTAGACTCCTATCATGTTCGTTCCGGGTTCGATTCCAGCTGCCGGCTAATGTTTTTTTTTTTTTTTAATTTTTTAGATTTTTTTGTTCTATTTTTAGATTTTTTTTTTATAAAATGACATTAAAGCATGCTTATTTCCGTTAATATAATTTATTACAAACTTTTCAATTAATTTCATTGTTGATACAACAATGAATTTAATTGACAAAAATGAGTTGATATTTTTTTAAAAGTTACAAAAGTCAATGCTGTATTGACAAAATCCAATGTAGGTTCAGTTTCAATTAAATGTTTAATTGTATTAACAATGAAATTAATTGTATTGACAAATTTTTTTTTTCTGTGTACGGACAACTGTCTCAAGTGTTTGCTTTTTTGGACTGAGCAACTTGGATAATTGAAAATAGATGGAGTGATAGGAGAATCAGTATTTGTACTGACAGTCAAGCTGGATTCTCCAGTTACAACACCTAAAATTGTCCAAGAGGATGGGTGCAGACTCAATGAGGTCTCATGTAAGAACAGAGTTTGTATCTTGTGGATTTCGAGTCATTGGGGAATACGGAAAATGAGTTTGACGATTCTTTGGCAAGCATTGGCTCCGATACAATTCCTTACAATTAAGAGCCTGCGATTGGTAAAGGCTTGACATAGATGATGAGTTGGATAAACTCTTCCATAAAATCAATCGGTGGCCACCAAGAATTCTTTTAAACAACCGTTGATCAGTTGCTGACTTGTCAGTGGAGACATTTAAAAAAAATGTACAAAGATGTCAGCAATATTATAAAGGGAGGGTCAGCAGAATGTCAGCGGTTAACTTTTTTGCCAACTGGGAAGAGCTAGACTGCGAATGGACATTTTGGACATTCTGTCCATAAACTTTTCTTATCTGATTTTCTTAGGTTTGTGAAAGCAACTCAGAAGTCCTGAGCAAGCACTTCTCAATCTCTTTAAACTTTTTTTCATCCTTTACTAATTTTCCTTTCCAGGGGACGGTACAATGTACCGCTAACTGAACTCAATTTCAAAGGACAACGTATAATTTCGCTGGACCTTCATAACAGATTTGGTTAACAATCAGCGATTGATACTAGATTTTTGACTCACATCACTCACGACAGAAATTTTTGAATCACGCACACTTACTCACGAGCATATTTTTTGTACTCATACTCACTCACAATCAGGTGAGTAAATTTAATACAACTCACACTCACGTGCACTCACACAAGCTTCACTTACACTCACTGTGACTTACAGTCACAAAACTGTTATTTTTAAAAATCTTTGAAAATTTTCAGCAAATTTTTCAGCATAATTTTACATGTTTCTTTGCTTTTTTCGGGACAAAATCTTTAGTTAAGTCAGATTTGACAATTTTGTTGATGTTTTTTTGGTACGAAAGGAAATATGAAGAGAAAATAAATCACGCAAACTCATTTCCTTTATAAAATTTCTGACATCTTCATACACTCAAAAAAATACGTTAGTAGATTTACTAATTTTTTTTTGCTAACGCTAGTTAGCTAACTTTTAGCAAATTTTTAGTTGAGATTAGCATGTTAGCAAAAAATTCTTGTAAACTTCATTTAGCACATTAGCAATTTTAAACAAACTTTGAACTAATTTCTTTTGCTAAATTTGAAATTGAGTTGACTACATTTTTACAAGATATTTTGCTAATATTAGCAAAATAAATGGTAATTTTTTTTTTATTTTCAGAAAACTTAAAATGGCGCTATCTCGGAAACTAAGCCAGATAGAGCAAAACGGAGGCCATTTTTGGTTCTTAGAATCTCCATAGTATCGCCGGTCCTCTTCACATGTGTGGACCCTAATGGGCCCTAACTTTGGATCCAAAAAAGTTAGCATTCCCGAAAATTTTAAAATGCTCATATCTCGGTAAAAGACCCCAGTGGTCCCCTATAATCACTAAAGGTGTCCTAACGACTAAGGTAATTTTTCAAAATCACTTTTTAATACGTGGTAGGGTCCTAAATTATAGTTTTGTATCTAAAAATGAGTGAGCCAAAATTTGGAGACAATCGGATAAAAATAACTCGTGCCGAAAATGGATTGAAGTTTTGGTACACTCTTATCTGATGAAAAAACACGTTTTTTCTAGTTTTTTGAAAAATATTGGTATATGCTATTTTTTGTTAATTTTTTTGTTAAGTAATATGAAAATGGTAATAAATTACCTTTCCAAAAAGCTTAAAGAAATTCAAATCGGATGAAAAATAAGCATTTTACGCATACATGCCCCAGACAATTGCATGGTTTTTAAAGCCAAAATTTGAAAATTTTAAAAATTTTTAGGCAAAAAAATAAAAAAAATTAAATTTTACTTTATAATTATATTTAATACATGTTATAGATAAAAACTAACAGATATGGTAGTCTAACTTTTTTTCATTTGGCGTGGGTAGTGATATAATTTCCGCGGATTCCAAAGAAAATGAGTTTTTCTAAAATAATTTAGCAAATATGGGAAACAATTTTCTGTATTGTATTATACGAAGTGAAATACATAAATTCTGTAAATTTTTTGAGAATTCGGGCATCTTTAACCCCTTTTCGTCGAGGTGAAATGACAAATTTGAGACGTTATACATTTCTATAATACAAAATATCTGCATATATCCGATTTCTCAAAAGTTACAGAATTTACGTTTTCCACTTCGATCCGCACAATAGAGCACAAATTTTCAAAAATTTGCTTAATTATTGTAGAAAAACTCATTTTATTTGGAATCCGCGGAAATTTTATCACTACCCGCGCCAAATAAAAAAAAAAGCTTGACTACCATATCTGCTATTTTTAATCTTAAACATGTTTTCAATTTGATCATAAAGTAAAATTAAATTTTTACTATTTTTTTGCCTAAAAATTTTGAAAATTTTGAAATTCTGGCTCTAAAAACCATACAATGGTCTGGGGCATGTATGCGTAAAATGCTTATTTTTCATCCGATTTTAATTTTATTAGTCTTTTTGAAAAGGTAATTTAGTACCATTTTCATATTATTTCACAAAAAATTTAACAAAAAATACCAAATACCAATGTTTTTCCAAAATCTAGAAAAAACGAGTTTTTCGTTCTTATAAGAATGTCCCAAAACTTCAATCCATTTTCGGCACGAGTTATTTTTAGCCGATTGTCCCTAAATTTTGGCTCACTCATTTTTAGATACTAAAGAACAATATAGCACCCTACCAGGTATAAAAATGTGATTTTCGTTTTTAAGGACACCTCTAATAATCACGTATCTCAAAAACTAAGCAAGGTAGAGCGAAACGGACACAAATTTTGGATCAAAAACTATGACGATTTTTAAGGAACCCAACTAGGTCTGGCCCATCGGGGTCTGGACCTATCGGGTCCGAACCCAATGGGGTCCTCAGATGTGTATAAACTAAGTTAAAAAAAAATATTTAGTTAACTAATTATTGGCAAAACATTTTTGCTAACTTTAGCAAAAAAATTGTGGGTTCAAAATCAGCAAATTTTCTTGTAGGTTTACAAGCTTTTTTTGTTAACATTACAGTTTTTTTTTTTTTTGAGTGTATATTTTTTCCAAATGTCCCCAAGAACAAGTCAGCAGTTGGTAAGTAGTGCCCAACATCATTGGTGGACCCCAAGAATTCTTTTAAACAACCGTTGACGAATTGCTGACTTGTCCTTGGGGACATTTGTATGTCAGCGGTTAACTTTGTTGTCAACTGGGAACAGCTAGACTGCAAATAATGCATGGACATTGTCCATGGACTTTTCTTGTCTGACTTTCTCAGGTTTGTGAAAACAATCTCTTTAAACTTTTTCTCATTCTGTAGTAATTTTTCTTTCCACGGTACGGTACAATGTACCGCCATGGACTTGGCTAGCTTTCCTTCAGGCTTGTACAACCCATCTTCAACTGAACTTAATTTTAAAGGACAAAGTATAATTTCGCTGGTCCTTCGTACAGGATTTGGTTAACAACAAGCGTTCGATACCTCCAAAGCTTCCACCTTGGATGATAGCATAAAGCAATCAATATTAATCTTCAATGAATGATTCAAGAAATTAGCCTTTCAAAAAATTAGCCTTTCCATTCCACAGTTTTTATCAAACCTAGGAAAATCTTAGAATTATAAAATATCAACCCTTTTAAGGTGTTACTCATCTACGGCTGTTCCTGTTTTTGTGTACTTTTGTTATATTCTCATTATTTAAGGAGCGAACAATAAATAACCCAATCAGTACACTCATAGAAATCCTACAGTATTCCTTACTAAAAAGTTGGTAGTTATTACTAATTGTTAGTATTAAAGGGCCCTACAACGCGTTAGTCAATTTTTACTAACGCAGTTATAAAAAAACGGTAAACAAATTTAAAAGCGAAAACCTATCCAAAATCGATTTTGAAAAATTTTTTAACAAAAAAAATTGTTTCAAAAATATATAATTATTGAGCTTGATAGCTGGCAATGATCTATTTCGGAATTTTTTAAAAAAAAATATAGATTTATTTTTTTTTTAACGAAAATTTGTTATGTGCGTTTGAAAAAAAAAAAATATTCAAAAATGTAAATTTTACCATATTACGTGCTAAAAATAATTTTCCAAATTTTTTAAAGTTACTAATAAAAATTATTAAAAAATCGGTAAAAAATCAGTATTCAGTAAAGTTCAAAGTATTCCAATTTCAAAAAAATAACCAAATTTATACTGTAAAGCTAAATTTATACTGTAAATTACTAAAAAAGTAGTATAGTTAAAGTTACAACACTTTTACTGTATTTTTTACTGTAGGATTATTTTAAGTGTAACGGTGCCATCTTTTGTGTTGTGTTAGAAACTTTCGTTATATAAATTATTTATCATTTTCAAAGCACACTTTAGAGACAATATTAGAAAATGTTGTTGAAAAATAATAAAAATTAAAATTAAAATCGTTAGCCACACTCAAAAAAATACGTTAGTAGATTTACTAATTTTTTTTTGCTAATGCTAGTTAGCTAACTTTTAGCAAATTTTTAGTTGAGATTAGCATGTTAGCAAAAAATTCTTGTAAACTTCATTTAACACATTAGCAATTTAAAACAAACTTTGAACTAATTTCTTTTGCTAAATTTGAAATTAAGTTGACAACATTTTTACAAGATTTTTTGCTAACATTAGCAAAAATAAATGGTAAATTTTTTTTTGTTTTCAGAAAACTTAAAACGGCGCTATCTCGGAAACCAATCCAGATAGAGCAAAATGGAGGCCATTTTTGGTTCTTAGAATCCCCATACTTTCGCGGGTCCTCTTCACATGTATGGACCCTAATGGGACCTAACTTTGGATCCAAAAAAGTTAGCATTCCCGAAAATTTTAAAATGCTCATATCTCGGTAAATATTGCCGACAAAACAAAAAGTCCAAAAGAATTTTTGTAGCTCTCAACACGTATAACAAGACCGCAAAATAACCAAAAGCTCTCCGAGTAATATTTTTGAAGTAATCGAGTTTTTTAATTCTCAAGACCCCAGTGATCCCCTATAATCACGTATCTCAAAAACTAAGCAAGGTAGGTCGAAACGGACACAAATTTTGGATCAAAAACAATAACAATTTTTAAGGAACCCAACTAGGTCTAGGCCCATCGGGGTCTGGACCTTTTGGGTCCGAACCCAATGGGGTCCTAAAATGTGTATAAACTTAGTTGAAATAAAAATTATTTCAGTTAACTAATTTTTAGCAAAACGTTTTTGCTAACTTTACCAAAAAAATTGTGGGTTCAAAATCAGCAAATTTTCTTGTAGGTTTACAAGCTTTTTTTGCTAACTTTACAGTTTTTTTTTTTTTGAGTGCATAATTCAAACAGCGACTTTAGCAACCTCTAAAAATATTCTGCCTGGAATTTCTGTTTCTTTCCAATCTTAATAATATTTTAATTTACACTGTCTACAATATTTAAGACATCTTTACCGATACAATTTAAATATTTGTTTCCTCCAGTCTCCTCAGTTTTTTTTTTTATGCGTAAACAGATATTAACAGAAATATCACCAATAACCCCAAATAAATCATCTTGCTGCCATCGACACATTCTCTCTCTCTATATGGTGTATGAATGTTAAGTGCAGCCTGGGAAGTACAAATTTTTAATCCAAAAGCTACAAAAAAAACAAAACGACAAAAAAAGCCAACCTGTCATAATCCACTCATATAAATATTCAATGTCAGCGCGCATTCCTGTCCTGTGAACTCTGTGAACATTTTATGTTATACTGTGTTGTTGTGCTAACTAAAATAACACAAAACTCAACATGTTTCTTTTTGTTGGTCCAATCAACTACCACTACTTTATATTATCAACAATACTCTTCTCCCAATTTACACCATTTACAGATGTTCTTCGAAGATAATACTTGTAATTCCGAAAGATTTCATTTGTAATTTGAAGATTCTACTTGGTATTCAAAGATTTCATTTGTAATTCCAAAATTCTATTTGTAATTCGAAGATTCTACTTGCAAGGCAAAGATTTCATTTGTAATTTGAAAATTTCAATTATAATTCGAAGATTCCAATTGGAATTCGAGCCAGATCCATAGAAATTGGAATCTTCGAATTACAAGTAGAATCTTCGAATTAGATTAGATTAAGCACAAAATTTTGAACTCCTCGCATATACCGGCTGGTCCATAGTTATACCACATGTTCCTTCATTGAAGTGAAGAAAACGTGTCAGTTCAGGTTG
This sequence comes from Pegoplata infirma, assembly GCA_963921195.1. Classification (NCBI taxonomy): domain Eukaryota; kingdom Metazoa; phylum Arthropoda; class Insecta; order Diptera; family Anthomyiidae; genus Pegoplata; species Pegoplata infirma. The sequence continues at coordinate 23,566,626 of OY992536.1, read as the reverse complement.
CAAACAGATTTGTTCCAGATTCTCGAGTTCTGCTTTGCCAAATATTCGCTAGCGACCCCGTGCCAATTTGGGGCATTTGTTCATGATATGTTCAACTGTTTCATCCGTATTCGGTTTATCACATCTTCTACAATTGGAATCAGAGCTGTGTTCTATCGTTCTTGCGTGGTAAGCAATTACTCAATGTTCTGTGATCACTCCCGAATTACAATTGGAATCTTCGAATTACAAGTAGAATCTTCGAATAAGGTTAGGTAACAGGTGGTGGAGCTGAAAATGTTGAACTCCTCACATAGACCGGCTGGTCCATAGCTACACCACATGTTCTTTCATCGACGTGAACAAAACGCGTTAGGTTAAGTTGTAAGACTCTGAATTCCATTTTGATACTACGAAACTGCAATAGGTTTCCCCACTGGTCTATGCCGTTTCGAGCTTCTTATGAAACTCCTAAGATATTGAATTTTGACATCTGGCAAATCAGAAATATAGTGCAGCTCCCTAGATCCCAGTGAAGCAAGTCTCTGACCAAAAAGAGCCGGACAACGGCAGATGAAAGTGTTCGATAGTATTAAACTCCTCTTCATCCATGCAACTCCGGCACATTTAACCTCTCTGCGTGCTTCCCTATAAAATAGTTTCTGGATATTACAGCAACCGCCGTCGAAATTTCTATTCTTAGAAGCGATATCAGCTCACTTGTGCGCTTCTGATTAAGAGAAGGCCAGATCTGTCGTGTTGTCTCACATGTCCATCCATTTGCCCATCTCTGATTAGTCTCCGTAACGGAACAAAGCCGTAGATTTTGTTTGCAAGTTTCTAGAGGCATACCAACATATTCCAATTCTGTTGAAAACTGAAAAGTAAGTCCCAGTCTTGCAAGCTCATCGGCTTTGCAATGGAATGTCGCTCTGCCCAGGGACCCAACTGAGTCATATGTCAAACTGCTTGGCCATCTCATTTATAGACGTGCGGCAGTTAAGGGCAGATATTGTTTTCAGAAACATTGACTGCAGGGACTTGCAACTCAACCAATCAACCACTTCCTTTATTGCCGGTATCTCTGCCTGGTAGACACTGCAATTATCTCGTAATCTTCGAGCCAAGCTCAATCCAAGCTCTTCTGAAGCCCACTTGTTCGTGCAGTCTCGATCCATCCGTGTAAATCTATGAAATCTCCACTACCTGTAATGCCCCTCATCCAAGACTCCTTGGATGGTATCATAGTTTTAAGGTGGCGCTCAAAAAGGCTCATAGATGGAGCACAGTCCACACTTTGTGGTATTGTTATCTTCGTCAAGATCGCGCTATGTCCACAATCACCGCTCCTCCATTGAATTGTGCTATTAAGTGAATTGCCGACGTATCCGCATACTGCCTACCCAATATGTCCAATGGTATTAGGTGATGGAGGATTTCTAATGCAGCCGTAGGTGTAGTACGAAGAGCAGCTGTGATGTACATCGACGCCATTCTCTGTACCTTCGTGAAAAAGACACAGTTCCCTTTTATCTCTAAAGCAGGCCACCAGACAATGATTCCATACAGCAGAATTAGACGCACCACTGTTGTATAAATCTAATGAACGACTTTAGGGCTAAAACTCCATTGTTGGTTCCGTTTGTAATTCGAAGATTCCATTTGTAATTCCAAGATTCTACTTGTAATAAGAAAGATTCCAATTGTAGTTCGAAAATTCTATTTGTAATTGGAAGATTCCATTTGTAATTCGAAGATTCCATTTGTAATTCCAAGATTCTACTTGTAATAAGAAAGATTCCAATTGTAATTCGAAAATTATATTTGTATTTCGAAGATTCCATTTGTAATTCGAATATTCCAATTGTAATTCAAAAAATATAAATGGAAATTCAGTGGATATCTTTCAATTACAACTAGAATCTTCGAATTTCAAATAGTATCGTCGAATTACAAATAAAACCTTCGAATTACAAATGGAATCTTCGAATTACAAATGGAATCTTTGAATTACAAATTGAATCTTCGAATTACAAATGGGATCTTCAAAGTACAAGTAGAATATTTGAATTACAATTGATCTTTTACGAATTACATCTGTAAATGGTGTAGGAATTACTCCAAGATACTTGGCTCCATTTGAGAAGGCGATTTCAGTGGCGTTCAGAGGAATAGGATCAACAGCAGGAACCTTATTGTTCCTTGTAAACAACACAAGCTCTGTTAAACTTGGATTAACTCCTAGACCACAACCTCTTACCCATTTAAACAGATCTTTCAGAGAACTCTGAAAAATATCCCTCAATGTTGGCAGATGCTTTCTCTTTACTGCTATCGCAACATCGTCAGCATATGCGACAACATGACAACCACGTACTTCTAGAGAGAGCAGCATTGAATTCAGTGCAAGGGTTCAAAGAAGCGGCAAAAGAAAAATCGAGTTATGACAGACGCTCCCAATTCAGAAGTTATACGTCTATTGGCAAGTAGATTTTCCACCATCAAAACGATACCACGCTTCACTCGAAGACCAGACTATTCCACAGTTATCGAGTCTGGAATGACATTATTAAAAGCCCCCTCTATATCAAGAAAGGCTACCATAGTGTACTCCTTTACCGAAAATGATCTCTCGATGTTACTAACGAGCTCATGAATAGCTGTTTCTGTCGATCTATCCTTGCTGTATGCATGTTACCTTGTCGAAAGCAATCTCGGGTCAATCCCTCTACGCAAATATGAGTTTATTATTCATTCCATTGTCTTTAACAAATAAAAAGACAAACTAATTGGTCTAAAATTCATCGGAGCTGTGTGGGAATTTTCAAACGCGTTAGTTCAGGTGGCAAACAGTTTAACTGACATAAGGTCCTAGCTGCCTTTTCTTCAAGATTCTCGAGTTCTGATTTGCCTAATATTCATTCATCACATCTCCTACAATTGGAATCAGAGATAAGTTCAATCGGTCTTGCGTGGAAAGCAATTAGTGTCCTGTAATCACTCCCATGAGTAAACGACATTTCCTTCTGTTAATAGAAAGTAGTTAGCGAGTTCTTCTAAGGTCGTAACGCGTCCAAATTATTCTGGTAATTCTGCTTGTGCCGAACTCTCTCCACTTCCTGTTAGCCATGGAAATACACTAGCAATCACTTCTCGATCCGAATTACAAATGGAATCTAAAAATTACAAATAAAATATTCAAATCACAAGTAAAACCTTCGAATTACAATTGTTTTTTTTTTCGAATTATATCTGTAAATGGTGTAAAGCTAAGGCAACAACAAAACAGAACAGCATTTAAAGCTGTTTTTATATTGGGACATTTATCTGCTTAAGCGGCTCCAGTTTGTTTTCCCTTAAGATGGCGTATTGTATAACATCATTATGAGGATTACGTTCATGTTCATGTCATAATTTTCCTTAAGAGTACAAAAATCACAACTGTGCAGGCACACAACAACAGCAACAACATCGGTAGAAACACGATTGAAAAAAGGTTTTGTAAGTACATGATACCCATACATTCCAACAATAATCCCGATCATACTGAGGCTGCATTGGAATCATATGATCATCATCATTATCTGTAGGAGACTTTAAAGGTTGACATGGTTTGTGTTAGTATTTTCAATACAACACAGATATAAAGTTGCATTTCAGTTTGGTTTGTGTTGTTACTTGTTAGTTTTGTTGTATTTAATGTTTATTTTTTTGTTTGTTTTTTTCAACCAAAAAGAAGAAGCTATTGTGAGTAATTAAACAAATATTTCATATTACAAAAGAGGGAAGGATTTGGAAAAAAAGGGCCTCGAAAAAAAAGGTTAAATAGAAAGTTTACAAAATAAGCCTTAGAAAAATTCAACGTTTTTTGCTAGGAAGAAAATTTCGCTAAACAGACGTGATATTCTAAAGTGTAGTGTAGAGATTACTAAATCTATCGCAAAAACCACCTACACAAAACCGTTGATTGGATTGATCCTGGATCGGAGATTACCAGATCATTGCAGTGTTTACCAGGCAGAGATGATTGCAATAAAGGAAATGGCTTACTGTTTGAGTTGTAATGTCTTGTCTACAACCACAGTCAACATCTATTCTGACAGTCAAGCCGCGGTCAAGTCCCTGGAGTCAATGTTTCTGAAAACAAGATCTGCCCTTAGCTGCACACGTCTTTAAATGAGATGGCCAAGCAGTTTGACATACGACTCTGTGCCCTGGGAACAGAGACATTCCAGAGAATTGCAAAATTGATGAGCTTGCAAGACTGGGAACTACCTTACAGGATCCAGCAGAATTGGAATGTGTTGGTATGCCTCTAGAAACTTGCAAGCAAAATCTACGGCTTTGTTCCGCGACAGAGACTAATCAAATATGGGCAAATGAATGGACGTGTAAACACGACAGATCTGGCCTTCTCTTAATCAGAAGCGCACAAGTGAGCTGATATTGATTTCAAGAGGAGAGATTTCGACGTTGGTTGCTGTAATTACCAGACACTGTTTTATAGGGAAGCACGCAGAGCGGTTAAATGTGCCGTAAAATCACTTTTGCCGGAGTTGCATGGATGAAGAGGAGTTGGAGTCTTTGGTGAGGGCATTTCGGGTAGTGGAGATTCCATAGATTTTTACACGGATAGATCGTGGCTGCACGAACAAGTCGGCTTTGAATTCTATTCGGAAGAACTTGTATCAAGCCTGGCTGGGAGATTGCCAGATCGTTGCAGTGTTTACCAGGCAGAGATGCTGGCAATAAAAGAGTTGCAATGTCTGGTCTACAACCACAGTCAACATCTATTAGTCAAGCCGCGGTCAAGTCCCTGGATTCAATGTTTCTGAAAACAAGATCTGCCCTTAACTGCCCACTTCTTTAAGTGAGATGGCCAAGCAGTTTGGCATACGACTCATTTGGCTCCCAGGGCACAGAGACACTCCAGGGAATCGCAAAGCCGATGAGCTTGCAAGACTGGAAACTACCTTACAGGATCCAACAGAATTAGAATGTGTTGGCATATCTCTAGAAACTTGCAAGCAAAATCTCAGGTTTTGTTTCGCGACGGAGACTAATCGGAGATGGGCAAATGGATAGACGTGTGAGATAACAATTGTACACTGAAAGAATTTTGTTCATTACGGCTATGAAAACGTACATTGATTCTATGAAAAAAATCATTAGAAGTGAGCTAATGATGCCCTTCATAGAATCTATGAAACAAATTCATAGAATCCAGAAACCTATGAAAAAGTTCATAGGCTATGGAAAAAAAAAATATTATTCAATTCTATTTTTATTTATTTTATTATTTCAATTTTATTTTTTTTTTTATTTTTATTATTTTATTTATTTACAATTTTCTATTTTTAAAAATTTATATTTTTTTTAACTTATCCCCACCGAGATTCGAACATAGAACCTCTTGTTCGTGAAGCTTAGTCTCTAGCCACTTAGCTAAATTATATAAACAAGTAACAACACTTAAAATCTATTTTGAATAATATTTTGCTAACATATTGAGTTTGTGTCTTTGTTCTGTCACAATGCTCTGCCAAAAGCTGTGTGTGTGTTTGTAGAATACAAATATTTTGTGTATTTACAAAAATGAAGCGTTATAAAACCAAGCGTTAGTTGGCAAGATTTTTCTTCTTTGGTGGCGCTGATAGCTAAGGCGTCGACAATTACCACTTCAGCCGGTAGGTCTTGGGTTCGAGCCCCGGTCAGGGCAGCAATGAAAATTTTTTTTTAATGTTTTTTTTATTTTTTTTTATTTTTTTAATAAATTTATTCAACTGTTTTAATTATTGTAACATTATTTTAATTATTTAAAAAATTAAATGGCATATTGATGGCATTTTCTTCTATGAATGACATTCATTAATTCTATGATTTTTTTCTATGAATTTAATAAAATCTATGAATAAAATTCTATGAAATATTTCAGAATACTAATGAATATTCATTCAGCCAATGAATTGTTTCATAGATTCTATGAATTTGGTTTTATGAAATTTGTTCATAGATATAATGAACAATAATTCTTTCAGTGTATGGATGAATAGGAGTTGGAAACTATCGAACACTTCATCTGCCATTGCCTGGCACTGTCTGGTCAGAGACTTGCTTCACTTGGATCTGGTGAGCTGCACGATCTTTCTGATTTGTCAGATGTCAAAATTTCATATCTTTACGAATTTCCAAATTCCTGTGCTCCGTGCCCCTTTAAAATTATATCCCTTTTGTCTCAGTCACCTTAAATTGATTTCAGCATATGCTGGCTCCAGTAAATATGAACAACATACAACATATTGTTGGTACATGCTGATGTTTGTTATTGTTGTTGTATTTAAACTGCAACAACATACAGACTACTCAAGTTTATACGGTAGTTGCCGACATAAATAGCAAACAATTTAAACAGACACCACAAACGACGCATTTAACATGAGTACGTGCGACAAGCACAACACAGGATTATAGCAAAGCAATGCATACAGGAACAGCAATGGTGAGTTGGGAAATTTCAGAATAAAAGACCAGCAAACTTTTTTTCGTTTATATCAAGGAATGAGGTATTTTTGGAAACTTAAGGCTATAGAAATTTTAAGAAGGGGATCATGAAATTGTATTGATCCCACTGGTTTGTATCTCTATAGGAAAAGTGCAAGAGATAGTGTTTGATGTTCTGCACCTCCATATAATTCTGCAGAAATTATTAGAAGAGACCTTTAGAGCAGTTCTACTACAACCCTTATTGATATCACCTGTCTTAGAATGACGAGGCCTTGTCAATCTGGAGACTATATGTTTAATGTTGACATCATGGTTCCAGTTTCGATTTTAAGATTATTTGACTCTTGATGGTTTAGCAATATTCTTGGAACTTGTTTGGTCGTGAACAAGTTGTGTAGCTTTTAGGAAAATCCAGACCGAACCGGTCGGAATCTGGAATGAACGAGTATATATTTCTGATACCAAATAAAAATGTCATATCCGACAGTACCGCATGCACAAATGTTCAGCCCTTCGATTGTTATATGGCGAACATTGACAGAGGAAGTACGCTGCCGTTTCTTCCTCCTCCAAATGCTAACAACCACCACAATAATCGTTGTTTGGGATTCCCATTTTAGTAGCGTGTGCGCCGAAGTGCCCAATATGCGAAGTAACAGACTCAACCAGGTTGCGTAGCTGGTTCCGGGGCAGTCAAAGGATCTTACCGGTACTCCGATGATGAAGAAACCATCCTCGTGATAGAGCATGTGGGTTTACGTCTCCATCTTTAAGCGGGATGACAGGCGTATTATCGATTTCGTTTGAAAGGAAATTCGTCACCTGTCTGACTAATTCATCGGGAATACAGTTGCCAGTTGTATGTGTCCCGGCACCTAGATGAGTGATACATTCGAATGTCTCGTCATCTCATTGAGAGACGGCTGGCATTCTTTGACAATTGCAGGGGGCTTTTAATAATGTCATCCCGGACTCGATAATTGTGGCATTGTCTGGTCTGGGAGTAAAGCGTGGGATCGTTTTAATAGTGGAAAATCTGCTTGCCAATAAACGTATAACATCTGAATTGGGAGCGTCTGTCATGTCCCGATTTGTCAATTGGGGCACACCACAGGGAGGTGTTCTTTTGCCACTTCTTAGGAACCTGGTACTGAACTCAATGTTGGTCTCTCTAGAAGCACGGTGTTGTCAGGTTGTTGCATATGCTGGCGATGTCGCGATAACGGTAAAGGGAAAACATCTGCCAACATTGAGGGAAATTCTTCAGGGTTCTCTGAAAATTCTGTCCAAATGGGCAAGAAGTTGTGGTCTGGGAATAAATCCAAGAAAAACAGAGTTTTACTCTTGTTTACAAGGAAAAATAAGATTCCTGCTTTTAATCCTATTTCTCTGGACGGCTCTACAATCGCCTTCACAGATGGAGCCAAGTATCTTGGGGTATTTCTTGATAGGAAGTTGAATTTTAGGCTTTATATTGAGGAATGGGTGGAAAACAATGGGATTTTAGCCCTCAAGTCGTTCATTGGATTTATACTGCAGTGGTGCGTCCAATTCTGCTATATGGAATCATTGTCTGGTGACCTGCTGTAGAGATAAAAGGGAACTGTGTATTTATTACCAAGGTACACAGAATGGTGTCGATGTGAATCACTGGTGCTCTTCGTACTACACCTACGGCTGCATTAGAAATCCTCCTTTACCTGATACCATTGGACATATTGGGTAGGCAGTATGCAGCTACGTCGGTAATTCCACTTAGAAGCACACTGCAATGAAGGAGCAGTGCTTTTGGTCATAGCAAGATGAGAATACCACAAAATGTGTACTGTGTTCCCTCTATGAACCCTTTTGAGCTCTACTTTATCACTATGATACCATCCAGGGAGTCTTGGGTGAGGGGCATTCCGGGTAGTGGAGCCTCCAGATATTTAAAAACGGATGGATCGAGGCTGCACGAAGAAATGGGCTTTGGGGTCTATTCGGAAGAGTTTAGATTGAGCCTGGCTCAAAGATTGCCAGATCATTGCAGTGTTTACCAGGTAGAGATGCTAGCAAAAAAGGAAGTGGCTGACTGGTGGAGTTACAATGTCTTGTCTACAACCGCAGTTAATATCTATTCTGACAGTCAATCCGCGGTCAAGTCCCTGGAGTCAATTTTTCTGAAAACAATATCTGCACTTAACTGCCGCACGTCTATAAATAAGATGGCCAAGCAGTTTGACAAACGACTCATATGGGTCCCAGGGCACAGAGACATTCCAGGGAAATTCAAAGCCGATGAGCTTGCAAAACAGGGAACTACCTTACAGGTTCCAACAGAATTGGAATGTGTTGGTATGCCTCTAGAAACTTGCAAGCTAAATCTACGACTTTGTTCCGCAAAGGAGACTAATCAGAGATTGGCAAATGGATTGACCTGTGAAACAACACAACAGATTTGGCCTTCTCTTAATTAGAAGCGCACAAGTGAGCTAATATCACTTCCAAGAGGAGAGATTTCGACTGGGATTTGGGGAGCTGCAAGATCTTTCTGATTTGTCGATGAAGCAAAAGTAACCGTTCGGAATCCGCAATGAACCAGTTTTTCTTACTGATATCTATACCAAATAAACATGTCTATGAAGGAAAATCCAGACTAAATTGTTCGGAATCCGGTATTACCAGGTTGCTCAAATGTTTGGCTCTCTGATGGTCATATGGCAGACATTGACAGAGCAAATGCTATGGCGTATCTTTCATCTTCACATCCTAACATCCACCGCAATAATCGTTGTGTGAGATTCCCATTCCCGCAACAAGCCCCATCTGGTTAAGAAGAAGGTTCCGAGACAGTCGAAAGATCTTAACGGTATGCTGACGATGAAGACAAATAAAGTCCTCACCGTCCTCGTGTTAGATTACGTAAGTTCATCAGTTGTTGGCGATCTGTAATGATGAAGTCAAGCACCGCCGCTTATTCGTTTTAAGCGGGATACCAGGCGCATTATTGATCTCGTAAATGTGTAGATTCGTCCCCTGTCTGGATAATTCATCGGCTACACAGTTGTCAGTTGTATGTGACGTATGTCCCAGCACCCAGACGAGTGCCACATATCTCATCTCATTAAGAGACGACCGGCATTCTTGTACAATTGAAGGGTGTTGGAGCTCAGTAGTTAATTATTGCTGCGGCATCATAATGAAAGCCAGTGGCTGTGTTCCCGGCTATTTGCCTGGCTAGAAGGTATACTGACCGCCAATGAAGAAGTGCGCGTGGCCTTTCTTCGGAGTGAAACGAAGTGTGCTAAACAACGAACTGTTGTCTTGTGGGTGTTGAAATATGAAAAAACCTTGCAAGATGTCAGAACGTAAGTTTTTTTTCGACTGGAATCAAAGTATCAAAATGTCCGATTTTTTTAAAAGGACCAAAATATGCATGCAGGAGCTGTTTTTTCATTTGTAATAGTTAACCCATATCGAAGGACTATGGTGACTTTGAGTAAACTTTAAAAAAATCCGTTGATAAAATTGTTTCAACCCACAAAACATTGCTGGGTTTATACAAACTCACAAACCAAAAAAAAACTTGCTGATGCTGCTTAAACAAGAATCAAATTAATAACAGATCATATAACGCAAAACAATGGGGGGTCATATTGAAGAAAATATAAAAAAGGGTTTATGAAATCCAACAAAAAAAATATGAATGAACAAAAACGGTTGGTGTTTTTTTAATAAAAAAAAACTGAAATTTTGTTAAAAAATTTCTTAAGTCAATTATATGAATAGTTGCTCCGTCTAAAACCAACAGCAGCAAAACAACATTACACATATTTTTATTGAAAACAAAAATTAATTGTTTTTCAACTACTGTATTAAATAAAGTGCATATAATAAATGTAAATTTATAACAATTGTTTAATTTTTAATGACAGTTAAATACCTCTATATATATGTAGATAGATGGACGATATACTTGAGTGTAAACATATGTTTTATTTAGATGTGTCAGAAGCACATGTCACTTGTACTACCGAAAGTTAACGAAACTGAAAAAAACCGGCACACATAACAGACAACAAGCTGAAGCAGCAGCAGCAAAGACAGACTGAAAAAAATATGATTGATCTGTGTCTAGAATAATTTCAGTGAGATTAATTAATGCACCCTGTAATTATAACGAAACAAAAAAAAAATATTTTACAATTGATACAATTCCAATGAATTTCTTGGTGTTTTTTGTAGATCAAATAAAACAAAAATTTATTTTAATTTAAAGACAACAATTATAAACGATTTTGTGGTTTATGTATGTTGCAATAAAAAAAGGAATAAATGAATGATGAAATTAAATGACGACTGTATGATTGACCATATGTACTAATTTCAGTGTGTAAAGAGAATATTTTAAAAAGATGTAAAAAAGATATTGATGATCATCATCATCATTGAATTACAAACCATCATCTTTTGGGAAAAAAAAATAATGCTGGTTTTTCTTGATGATAGTTGACTTGGTTAGTTTGACCAATACTTAGATTAGACTGGTTCAAAAGTATTTTTTTTTTCTCTGAGCCAACACTCAGAGGATGCCCCTATTAATGCAATTATGAGGAGAAGGAAAGAGGGAGCAGTATTTGTGGACATTTAATTTGAGTTTTTCTAAATTATAGCCAACTGGGAAGACTTCTGCGGGAAGTTTATTCTACATACGGCTAGTTCGACCGAGAAAGGAAATTTCTCTTTAATGTGTTGTGCCATACGTTGGATAGTTAACAACGAACGGGTTTCAGCTGCTGGAGAGGCGAGTACAACGGGCATGCACCCGCGTCTCAGGAATGAGTTCGCCTATCTCAGCTGAACACTTACCGACATCGATAGAACAATGACACACAACCCACATTCCGATGATGATCTGAATGAGGCAATAGATCTGGATACCCTACTGTCAATGATGAGCTTCAACGCACTCCTTTGCACCCGATCTAGAAGATTCAAGATATACCTTAAGCACCTGCCCAACTGGTCCCTTCCGTTAAAGCAATTTAAGCCTCTTATGAAACTGCTAAGATATTTAATTTTGACATCTGACAAATCAAAAAGATCGTGCAGCTCCCTCGACCACAGTGAAGCAAGTCTCAGACCAGAGACTTCAACTGCCAATGGCAAATGAAGTGTTCGATAGTTTACTACTCCTCCTTATCCATGCAACTCCGGCAAAAGTCATTTGACGGCACATTTAACCATTCTGCGTGCTTTCCCATTAGACAATGTCCGGTAATTACATCCACCACCGTCGAAATCTCTCCTCTTGGAAGAGATGTCAACTTATTTGTGCGCTTGTGATTAAGAGAAGGCCAAATCTGTCGTGTTTTCCCACAAATCCATCCATGTGCCCATCACTGTTTAGTCTCCGTTGCGAAACAAAGCCGTAGATTTTTCTTCCAAGTTTCTAGAGGCATACCAACACATTGCAATTCTGTTGGAACCTGCAAGGAAGTTCCCAGTCTTGCAAGCTCATCGGCTTTGCAATTCTCCGGAATGTTTTTGTGACCTGGGATCCATATGAGTCGTATGTCAAACTGCTTGGCCATCTCATTTCAAGATGTGCGGCAGTTAAGGGCTGATCTTATTTTCAGAAACATTGACTCCAGGTACTTGACCGTCAAATAGATGTTGACTGCGGTTGTAGACAATACATTGCAACTCAACCAGTCAGCCACTTCCTTTATTGGCAGCATCTCTGCCTGGTAAACACTGCAATGAGAGAGGATTAATCGACATCCTTAGGGATAACCCGACAATCCTACAGTAAGTCATCATCATCTTTAAATTTTGTTGGTCATAATGAAAGGAACCTGAAGTACATGGTGCACACTTTGGCTGCCTTTCTTGACATAGAAGGTGCCTTTTACAACGTCAAAGGGGGGGCCCCTGTAGGCTAGTTGGTAGCGTGCTAGCCTATGAAACAGGGGGTCGTGGGTTCGATTCCCACCAAAACCCTTGGTCGATTTCGCTACAACGAGACGACGGTCATTGTTACCAGTTCTCGGTTAGGTTAAAATTATTTAAAATGAGTTGTAAATAAAAATTGGAAAAAAAATAAAAACTGATCATTGGATCAAATTATTATTATTATACAACGTCAAACTTGAGGCGATTAGGTTTGCCCTGGACAACGAAAGGACGGGGCATTCCGAAAGGAAGATGCCGTCATCATGGTTAGGTTGGATGGGCGTCCGCCAATTTGGCGAATTCACTTGGAGGCCATAAGGCCAATTGTAATTTCCTTAATTGTCATTTCCGTACTCCCTTCTGATACAAAAAAAAACTTTTTTCTTCTTGAACCACCCCGAGTCTCTATGACATTCTGCTAGATGTGTCAATGAGACACCGTTTAGGCAATCTAGTTCATCGAAAAATCAAATTCTGTTAACTGAATTCAAACATAATACAAACCCTAAGAACTAGAGCTAATTCTACTTTTTGTAGACACCGTTTAGGCAATCTGGGTCATCGAAAAATCTTTGGCCCAAATGCTTAAGGCGGCTTCTCATCAGACACGGACATTTACATAACAATTGTTTTACTGACTCCTCCTCCTCCACTTCCCTGCAACTTCAACAATAGTCCCTATCAGAAAGTCCCATACGCACGGCCATTTGGCCAATTATACAGTGTCCTGTAAGTACTCCCACTAATAGGCTAACCGTCCGTTTGCCAAAAGTAAGAAGACTATTTGTCCTCTTTGGATTTGGCAGTGGCCACATGGTTCGCGATATCCTGCACGTAGTCCGTGATATCCACTTATCCTTCCTTCTATTCTCAGATATCCTATCAATTTCATTCATCAATTCCACTATAGGAACCCAGATCTCAGGTTCTAAACGTTCCCCCACTTATTCCGAGCCCTTTCTCGCACATTCATCGGTCAATTCGTTCCCAGCGACCCCACTATATCCAGGGACCAGATTAGCTTAATTGTGTGCTGACTGATTCGACGAAGGGATCGTATACAATTCCTAACGATACCCGATTTTACAGTATTTGATTCTAAGGCCTTCAGACCTGCGAGACTATCCACGAAAATGTTAATGGCGAAGGTCCCTTGTCATAATCATCTGCGCGGCTTTATCAATTGCAAGTACCTGAGCCTGGAAAACACTACACTTATCCGGAAGCCTCAATGGGGCCCCTATTTCGAGACATTCAGAGTACACTTCCCAACCCGTACCCATCTCCATCTTCGATCCGTCTGTTAATATTGAGATCACATTCTCTGTTATAACATAGATTTCCGCCCAGTCTTCCCTAGTCGTTATTTGCACTTCGAAGGTTCTATCAAAGTTCGTCTGTGGTGAGATATAGTCGATTCTCTATTCCAGTTCCGTCACCCCCCAACCATACTTAATATGGTCGAGTGTCCCCAAGAGCGTTGCTTAAGCATTTGCGACTCTCTTAACCTAATAGTCGATTTTGATGCTGTGCTCTTGCGTAAATATCCACGGGCTGAATGTTTAGTATCACTTCCACGCCGGCCTGGGGTGATGATATAATAGCACCTGTAATACCCACACACCCCAGTCGTTGTACCTACTGTAGATTGCAGAGAAATGATTTCTCATCTACTGCTCTCCACCACACAAGGGCACCATAGGTAAGAATTGGTCTAATTACACTGTGCTACACCAAAAATATGCAGGGGTTCTCATATAAAAATTCGGGTTGCTTGGAGTCCATAGAGTACTGATATACTCATAGTTTTTCTGGATCACTTCGTTAAGTACGTTTTTTATTGGCAAATGTGTTGAAAAACGGAAATTCTTAAATTACAATTTTAAAAAATTATTACTTTGTTAGTTTGCAACCGATTTTCGATTTTATGGATTTGTTTTAAAGGTATAGGTCCTACCTTTCAAACAAAAAAAAAATATTACTTTTTTACCCGGGACCCATTGAAAAAATTTTGGTACACAATTTTTTTCTCACTGAACATTTGGTGTGGAATGCCTCACATGTATATTTATAACCAGGTAAAATTTCCATCAAATGATCCCACAATATTAGCAATTTCGTTTTAAAAAAACATGTTTGCAAGCGCACAGCTTTTTCTGTCATAAAAATGTTGCAGGTATAACTTTTCAAAAAAGGTTTTTTACTTAAACAAGCGCACCTTAGCCAGTTTTCAACCGATTCACAATATTTTTTTGTTTAAGAAGTAACACTGATATTTTTTAAACAAACCCAAAAAATTATAAAGAGGATTTGGAAGTAACTGACACGCCCATTTTTTTATTCCACTCACACTGACACTCACTAACAACCACGTGAGTAAAATTAATTTTCAATCACGCTCACTTCTGATCATGTGTGAATCACGCACAAATCTAATTACGTTCCCATCTCTAGTTTATATGCATATGCGCATAAAATTACTACTAGTAACAAGATTTATGAATAATGCTTAAATTACAAGCGTTTCTGAAAAAATTTAAAAATGCCCTATCACAAAACTTAGCATAACTCATTCATTTTTAAACCGATTGTTATGTTTTTTGGTGTTTTGGAAAGCTACTTTACTATACTTTTTTACAAAAAATTAAAAAAAATTGTTTAATGATTCACTTTCAACTTAGAGTGTAAAGAATATGACAAATTTTTCAAAAAATACGTTTTTTTTTACTTAAGCGATCGTAGCTCAGCCAATTCTTGATCGATTTTTAATATTTTGTTTTGTTTGAAAGGTAGGACCTATACCTTTAAAACAAATCCATAAAATCGAAAATCGGTTGCAAACTAACAAAGTAATAATTTTTTAAAATTGTAATTTAAGAATTTCCGTTTTTCAACACATTTGCCAATAAAAAACGTACTTAACGAAGTGATCCAGAAAAACTATGAGTATATCAGTACTCTATGGACTCCAACCAACCCGAATTATCATATGAGAACCCCTGCATAAATTATTTTTGGTCTTTTGTAGCACAGTGTTATCGCCGTCGTCATACAATATTTTTGTTAAGCCAATCTTCTACGAGGACGACGTGACCGTTGCAGTATCCGGGAAACATCTAATGATACTGTCTGAACTCTTGGACTTCTGTCTGAAAGGAGTTAGAGAGTGTCTAGAGTAAAAACAAGACCCCATAGTGAACTCATGGGGTCTGATAGTGCTAAGCGTCTGTGAATCATTCTGGACAAAAAGCTACTATGGAACATGAACACCCAGGCCAGAGTGGCATATGCAAATGTTTGCCGTTTATTGCTGTAAGAAGGCCGTTGGAAGCAGGTAACACTCACTTACTGAAGACTCAATTGGAGTCTCCAATCCAGGATTAAAGTCTAAACTTTAATCCTGGATTGGAGAGCACTGCTCTAGTATCAGTGCTGATACTCCTGTTCCCTCTGTTCCCGATTATCTGAGTTCAATACTTTTCCTTTTTGTACCAGTCTATTAATGGTTTCTTAGAAGTTTTGCGCTTTTATTTTTTGGTCATTTACACACAATTTACTGTGTGTAAATTTTTCTACATACAAAATATTTTCCCTCTAAGCTGTCAATCAAAATGATTTATATAACTTCCCACCGTATATCATCACAAACAATTTATAATGTAAAACATTGTAGAATTTTGAATTTCTAGATATACATACTTCGTTTTCATTGTCTTCCTCCTCGTTTCCATCTAGAATCCGTTGTTAAAATGTCTTTGCAAAACTTATGTTATTTGTCGGCGGTCGGTCGGGGCATCATCACCATCAACCATCATCGTTGTCTTCATCATCATTATAAACATTCCCCTCGTGCTGCTGCTGCTGCTGATGTTGTTACTGCTGCTGATGTTCATCACAATCATCTTGCATCTATGATTATTAAACGTTTTTCATTTGAATTTCTGTTTCTCGTGCCCCTTGATTCTTAATTGGTTGAAGCGAGCTTGTTGTATGATTGTGTTGTTTTTTCAAAATCATTTGTTCATTGTGGCGCTTAATTGTCGGCACTTAGATGACACTGGAAAGTGATAACTTTTTATGTTTACCGCAAGGTTTTACGATTGTATGTATTTATAATGAACGAACGGTAAATTGAAGTCGAATTTTTATTTATGATTAAATACATTTATTTAAAAATACAAAATTAAGACCCCACGCAAAATCTTATGAGGTTAGGAAAAAATCCGAATTATAGGTTAGGTTAAGAGGTTGGAGTTTAGTTTACAGGACCCGTTCCTGTTTCAAAGTCGTACCTTGTAGAAGAGGGTTGTGGGCCTACTCTCAATATTAATCCTCAATCCCTGTCCATCTGTCCACCATCTGCATTGGTTTACATCTCTAAGTTCCTCCAGTGCCTGAAGAAGTAAGAGCCAAAGCAAGTGCGAGAAAGTAAAGGGCACTGACAAAGATAAGGAAATCAAATTATAGTACACTTATATCGTTCAGGAATCTTTGATTGGAAGGATTCAGCTGTTCCTTTCCAAATGCTATTCTGTTAAAATAAACCAATTAACAATTTCGTAAAATTAAAACCCCGATTTTTGAGTTTCTCGTTTGTTAAGAAACTCTAGTTAGCTCGGATAATATATTGATAAACTTGTTTTACTATCTATCGAAAGGCCTTTTTCTTTTTTTGATTGATCAATGCAGTTTGATTCGTATTTTCTCGATTAACAGTTTTCGAAGATGTTCTATAATAAATCCTGGGTTTCTAGATTATTCGAAGAGTTCTAAATAAACCGAGCTCAATGTTTGCTGATACATAATTGGTTTTATCGTTTTGGTTATTGCCATGAGTTTGGCCTATATTCCCCTTGCCGGCGATGGTTTACACTTTGCGATTTGGAATCGGCCCCTGCTTGGGCGCCATTTAATTGAAAATGAGGTACGTATTTTTTTCTTATTTTTTTGTTTATCTTGAGATGTTTTACTTGCAGAATAGATTTCGATTCTATCAGAAGTTTGGCTTATTGATTCTAAATCGGCTCGTGCGCCATTTTTAAAAAAATTCTGTTGCTGTTAGAGCTGTTTTAAAATTTGTCAAAACTGACAATGTTTGTTCCACAACACATCATTGGGTCTTGCGTGCATTAAAATCTACCATATTCGCCAGACCCTACTCAGAGATGGTCAACAGGTCCTGCTTAAGAATTTCATTCATATTCAGCGGCACGAGCCCAACCTCTACAAGGTTGGGTCTATGATCGAAGAAAAATTAAACACGTATACTTTGGTCTCTAGGAAACTCAATATAAATCGAAAGAATACATTACCAACACCAGAAGCAATAAGTTTAGATACAACTGCGTCGTGCCACACACGATCGAAAGCCTTGGAAATATCCAAAGCAAACATCTTAAATTCACCAAATTGGTGAATGGAACGACTTCAATGTTCCTAAAGGATCGCCATTAGGTCTTCTGTAGAACCACGTTTGCGGAAGCTATACTGTCCGCCATTGAAAAGTGAGTTTGACTCCAGATAGTCAACAAGATGATGATGTTGCATGCATCACCTTTGAGAGCGTAGAATAAATTGGCATCAGGCGAAAGCTATCAGGACTTGAAGATGCACCTTTTTTAGGGATTGGTTGAACATTGGCCACCTTTCAGCAGAAAAGGAAAACCTGAAAACATTTACCAATGAACGAGCTAACGCTGAGCTCTACTTTGACCACCAGTTGTCAAAACTGAACTAAAACCTTATTTGCAATATTGGAAAACCGAAACCGCGTTTTTCGAATTCGTTGGTTATTTAGAACCTTAAGCAGAGTTGGAAATCATATTGGCAAATTTGTTTGACTTTGTATTCGGAAGTCGTTTTCTGTCAATTAAATCGATATTCACACAGAAAAAAATAAAAAAACTTTTGAGTAAATTTTTAATACTATTGAGTAAAAAATTACTCAATTTTCCACCAGTAAACGATTTAATAGTATTGAGTAAACTTTTAATAAAAAATTATTAAATGCTTAATAAAAAATTTGAGTAAATTATTAATTCACACAATTAAATCTTTACTTAAAATTTTTTAATATTTTTAAGTAACTTTTTAATTGTGTTAAGTAAAAATTTACTCAAAATGTATCAAATTATTTTTTTAAAAAGTTTAAAAAGTTTCTAATTTTTTTTTCCAAAAAAAATTGCTTTTACAAACTTTACCAAATATACTTATGTCTTCAAGACAAAGTAAAATTTTATAAAGATGATTTCAAAATTTCATATACATATACAAAAAACAATAAACTAAATGAGAATTCAAAACACCAAGAGAAAAAAAAATAAATAAAAAAAAATATTAAATTTGTATTAAATTATTTACTCAAATTTTATTTTCAATTTTTGATTAAATTTTTAATTGAGTCAATTAAAAAATTACTCAAATTTTTTTTAAAAAATTAAACAAGTGATTACTCAAATTTGTTTCCTCCATATTTTTTTCTGTGCAGTCCAAAATAAAAGAGCTAGATTCCTGAAGTTTGTCACGAATTTGTCTTGTGGTCCTTGGCAGATTAAGTTCGAAAATGGGTAAAATCGGACTAGGGGGAAAAGCGGAAGAACTATACCAACCTATGAAAAACGCAAAATGCGCTTGGACCTAGGCCATTAAAGAAATGTCTACATAAGTGCACAAAGCAGAATAAAATAAACTTGTTGACATATACCGCTAGGGGCAAGGAGTCTCCCAACTTACCGCCTCCTCCCCCACCAAAAAAAGGCCGCCGTTAATTTTTTTTTTATTTTGTTTAAATATTGGAGGGTATAAAAGTTCGGAACAGCCGAATTTAACACTCTCACTTGTTCAAATTATAATTGATTTTTTTCAAATTACAAAAATATTGGATTTGAGAAAGATTTAGCTAGAAGTTTTCTGATACATTTTTTAAAAAAATTGTTTCCCAAAAAAAAAAAAATTAAAGGTTTATTTTATCTTTTAGAATTTGTGAAATTCTTCCCATAGAAAAATTTTTTAATGCCTATGCTCGTTCATGTCCAAAACTTGCCAGATACTGAGCAAATTTTCCCACCGAAAAATTCTTATATATAGAATAATTCCGTATAGAAAATTTACAAATTTAGAGCCATCATTCGCATAGAAAACTTCTCAGGTTCTGATTTTTTTTTCTATTTCTCACAACTTTAACAAAATACTCGGATTCTGAGATTCATTGCGAAACGTTCTAAGTGTAAGATTCTGAAATATTTTACGTATAGAAATATTCTCAGGTTCTGAAACATTTTCCTATAAAAAACCTTGAAGTTTTTCCTATAAAAAGTCTCAGATTCTGAGAGATTTTTTAAAAAGAAAAAGTCTCAGATTCTGAGACATCTTATACTGAGGCAATTTTCATATCGAAAAATTCTCAGATTCTGAGTAATATTTTCTTAAGAAAAAGTGTCAGATTCTGATAATTTTTTTTTAAGAAATATTCTCAAATTTTTACTGAAAACCATCATCATTGGTCATCATCAGGGAAACCAAAAATATGCTTTAAAAAAACATGTTTTATGCGCTTTAAAAATGCCCTTAAAAACGGAAAATATGCTCTAAAAACAATAAAAATATGCTCTTAAAAAAAATATATCCCCTTTTTGCGTTGTTTTTTTCGATTTGTTAGAGAAAAGACCCAAAAAATACCGTTATGTGGAGTAGTTAGGGGGTTAATATGTTCTAGAAAAATATTTGCCTTAATATTTTCTACAAATTTCCGGAATATACCATACACTCAGAAAACATAGTTTCATATACCGATGTAAGCAAGAACAGGGCAAAGGGAAATCAATTGTCAGAACATCGTAATTTTGGAAAAAGTTTGAAATTGTTGTTCAATGTATTTTTTCTAGCAAAGTTACCAGCCATTTCAAACTGACATAAAAACAAAACCAAAACAAATTTTTAATACACTCACAAAATTAAAAAAACATTCCACAAAAATGAAAAAATTTTAAAAATAAGTGTTGTTATAAAAAAATTTAAAAAAAATAATGCTCTAAAAATTAAAAAAATGCTCTAAAAATGAAAAAAAAAATGCTCTAAAAAGTGAAACAATGCTCTAAAAACTGAAAAAATGCTCTAAAAATATGCTCTTATGCTAAAATATGCTCTTAAACCTAAAATATGTAAAAATATGCTCTTAAGGCTAAAATATGCAAAAATATGCTCTAACAAATCGATGCCAGATTTCTTAAAATCTTCTAAAACGGATAAATACCTTACCCATTTATAAAAAACATGATACTGCATATTTTTGGTTTCCCTGGTCATCATCTAAAAAAAAAATATTTCTTTAATGTCTCCATAGAAAATTTTTCTAAAATTAGTTCCCTAAACACTGATATTGAAATTAGTGCCGGACGCTGTTGTTTAACTCTACCTAACTCCCCAAAAACAGTTTCACAAAAATATTTTTTTCTCATTCTCAACTGTTCACGAATCTCATACGTAAGATTTATTTCTTATATAAATTTCCCATGAAAAAAAAAATTCAAAAATGTTTTCTTAAGTAATTATATTTTTTTAAAATCATGTGACCAAAAACTCCCCCTTTACAACACCCACTTTCTATTGTTTTAAATATTCACAAACGCATATTTTTTTTGTTTCAATTTTCACAAAAAACCCCTTCTTACATACTTATATGATTTTCAAATAGCAATTACTAATAAAATAGCTATTAAATAACAATTTCACCTTGATGACATTGCTAACAAATGATAATTTTTAAACAATAAAATGATACGAAAAGTTTTAATAACAGTGTGTAAGTACAATAGAATAGAATGATATAATATACAACTCGTATTAGGCCTAAACAAATATGAGGGCTTTTACTCATATGATACGAATAGAGCTGTAAAAGAATTGATTCTTAAAATAGTCGAAATCAATTAAAGTAACTGCTCAGCAAAATTTTTCAATCCTAATAATCGACTCCAAAATGCACAATATAATGCTGCAACCAATTCTGCTTAACATTCCAGAATCAATGAATTTTGTTTGAAATTATCGCGAAAGCAAATTGTTTTTTTTTTTTATAATAATTTTACATAGAAAATTTTCCAAAAAAATTTCCTAGATGTAGGTTTCCGAAGACACAAAGCAGTCTTGCTAAGTAATCTTAGGTTTGTGAAAATTAAAAATGTCAAATTTCGGAATTGTAGGTTTCTAAAGATTTACAGATGTCCGCAAACCATAGATGTTAAAACACAATTCCAAAAATTGGTACCTTGATACTATTAGCCTGGAGAATAGGCCCAGCGGAATGAATCAGTATTCAAAGTTTGCTGTTAATAAACTTGCCCCGACTTTCAGTCATTAGCGCCAGTTTCTGTGATTTTATTTTGCACTTTAGGGATTTGCCCTAGCGTGGTCGCCATTTTCTGAAAAATTTTGTAAACAATTTTTTTTTTCGAATTGACACGTTTTTTTATGTAAAAAATGTTTTTATATGTCAAAACCGAAACACTCTTTACATTTTTCACGCAATTATAACTATTTTTTTCTTTTGTGAGATTTGGGAATTTAGAAAGCTTGAGATGATAACGATGAAGAAGATTATTATCAAGAGGAGTCTTAAAATGTTCTTTTAAAGTCATTTTATATGTATTCTCTACATAAATTTTGTTTGTAGATGTTCCAAAGAAAATCTTCCAGAGTACAGTGTTCCTCCAGGTTAATCCTTTCTGATAAAATAAGCCCAGTGGAATGAATCAGTATTCAATGTTTGCTGTTGAGAACTTGACCCGACTTTCAATCATTAGCGGCGTCTAATGTGTTTTCGTTTTGCACTTTAGGGACTGGCCCCAGGGTGGGCGCCATTTTCTGCAAAATTTTGTAAATGAAAAAATGTTTTTATATGTCAACACAAAAAGTAATTGGTGTACCACTCTTTCCGTTTTTCATGCAATTATAACTAAATTTTTTGTTTTGTGAGATTTGGGAGTTTAGAATCCTTCTTATCGCACTATGATGACGATGATGGATATTAATCTTTATACACGATGGTCAAGAAAATAATTTTAAGAGTCTTCAAATTTTCTTTTGAAGTAATTTTATTCGTATTCTCTATATTAATTTTGTTCAAAGATGTTCCAAGCAAAATCTTCCAGAGTTCACGGTTCCTCCAGGTTGATTCTTTTGGATTAAATAAGCTCAGCGGAATGAATCAGTTTTCAATGTTTGCTGTTGAGAACTCGACCCGACTTTAAGTCATTAGCGGCGGTTTCTGTGTTTTCTTTTTGCACTTTAGGGACTGGCATTTTTTTCGAATTGACATGTTTTTTTATGTAACAAATGTTTTTTTATGTCAAAACCGAAACTAATTGGTCCAACACTCTTTACATTTTTCTGAAATTATTAATATTTTTTTTTTTCTTTTGTGAGATTTGGGAATTTAGAATCCTTCAGATCGCACTATGATGACGATGATGGAAATTAACCTTTATCCCTGATGGTCAAGAATATTATTTTAAGAGTCTTAAAATTTTCTTTTATAGTCATTTTATATGTATTCCCTAAATAAATTTTGTTTGTATATGTTCCAAAGAAAATCTTCCAGAGTACACTGTTTCTCCAGGTTGATCTTTCTGATAAAATAAACCCAGCGGAATGAATCAGAATTCAATGTTTGCTGTTGAGAACTTGACCCGTCCCTTTCTCATTGGTGGTGGTTTTTGTGTTTTTGTTTTGCAATTTAGAGACGGTCCCCAGCGTGGGCGCCATTTTCTGAAAATTTTCTTCAATAATTTTTTTTTTGAATTGACATGTTTTTTATGTAAAAAATGTTTTTATATGTTAAAACCGAAACACTCTTTACATTTTTCAATCAATTATAACTAATTTTTTTCTTTTGTGGGATTTGGGAATTTAGAAACCTTCAGATGATAACGATGACAGAAAATAACCTTTGGTCAAGAAGATTATTTTTTAGAGTCTTTAAAATTTTCTTTTAAAGTCATTTTATTCGTTTTCTCTACATTCATTTTGTTCGAAGATGTACCAAGCAAAATCTTCCAGAGTTCACAGTACCTCCAGGTATATTCTTTTTGATTAAATAAGCCCAGCGGAATGAATCAGTATTCAATGTTTGCTAATGAGAACTCGATCCGACTTTCAATCATTGGCGTAGTTTTGCACTTTAGGGATTGGCCCCAGCGTGGGCGCCATTTTCTGGAAAATTTTGGAAATATTTTTTTTCGAATTGACACGTTTTTTTTGTGTAAAAAAATGTTTTTATATGTCAAAACCGAAACACTCTTTAAATTGTTCATGCAATTATAACTAAGTTTTTTCTTTTGTGAGATTTGGGAATTAACACAACACACGGTGGTTGCGTTATAGTGGTTGCTGTTGAGAATTTTTCTCGACTCCTCATAGGTGGTAGTTCCTGCGTTTCCGTTTTGCGATTCGTAGTTGGGCCCCTGCGTGAGCTGTTAGTTTTTTTTGAGAACAATTTTTTAATGTCATACCCAAAAGCGATTGGTTTGCAAGTTTCGAAAACTGAAAATAGCGGTTGCTCTTAAGAATTTGGTCAGCATTCTCATTGACAGTGGTTTTAACGTTTTCCCTCTGTGACTCGTAGTCGGGCAATACGTCAGAGGGGATTTTTTTGCTGACCTGGCGTTGTCTAAGTCGAAGAAAACAAAAACGCTTTTGCATTTGCCAAGGGAACAACCAACAGGCTTATATGAGTACTTACAGGACACTATCCAGCTTTTTATACTATATGAGCAGTTTTGATATGGAGGAAGAGGCATAGAAATAGTTTCTTCTGAAATTACCATTTTCTGGTTTGCTTTTGTTGATCTTTCAGATCTCTTTCCTTTTTTCAGTACTCAATGTGTGTTGATAAGTTTATTAAATTCCTTTGGTTGCTGACTAAATTTGGCAAGACTTTCTTTCACTTGTGGCGGTTTTTGTGTTTCCCCTGAACAATTTGGATTAGGCCCCAACCTGGGCGCCAATTGCTTGAAAATTATATAATCCATTTTTCTGATATTCTATATTCATCTGGAGCCAACTTCTTATTTAGTTAAAACCGAATCGTAATCAAAACTGATCGGTTTGTAATTTTAGAAATCCGAAGCCTTTGCTATCGAATTCATTGGTTATTGAAAAACTCTTAGATTGACCGCGTAATCTAGTTACAACTATTTGGGCGATGATCGAACTGGTTGAGACGATAATAGAATTTTATAGATCGAAAAGCTAGGATTTAATTGAAGTAAAAGTTGATATAATTGACTTCTCGCAGAAAATCCCATAGTTTTTGGCCACCCAGTCGGAAAATAAAAATCACATCTGACGTACTGCTGACACTACCTTTATGAAATTACTGACATCTTCACAAAATTTTTCCAAATGTCCCCACTCCACAATCCTTATGGGTGGGGTGTTTCTCAAATGTCTATTTTCTGTTTTGATTAGATCAAAGTATTGCCAATCTTATTATATTGATGAAAATTTTATAAGGATGTTATACTGTGAAAACTGCAGTGGGTTTTCCTACCATATGACACTTTCCTTTCTTCAGTACTCAATGTGTGTTGATAATTTTAAATCGTTTGGTTTTGTCATGAATTTGGGCCAAATTTCCTTCATTTGTGGTGGTTTTTGTGTCTCCCTTGAACAATTTGGATTAGGCCCCAGCCTGGGAGCCAATTGCTGAAAATTTTATAATCAATTTTTCTAATATTCTATATTCATCTGGTGCCAACTTCTCAGTTTGTCAAAACCGAATTATAATCGAAATAATTCGGCTTATAATTTTAGAAATCCTAAACCTTTATTATCGAATTTGCAGGTTATTGAAAAACTCTAAGATTGACCTCATAATCTAGTTACAACTAGATTGGAATTGACGCAGGAATCTGCATAATTTTTACGTAAATTTTCAACATAATCATTTCAATAAAAGAATTCTTTCTTTTTAAATGCTGTTTTTCAAACATTTATATTCATATGCCCTGTAATATTCATTGTACATAATAATTTTCCCGATGAAAGATTTTCTGTGTGAAGGTTGTGGCATTGTTCGATTTTGAATATGTAAGACAATGAATGTTAAAGAATTTTTAAATGGCTTCAAAAAAAAGTTGTAGGAGGAGCAGGCGGTCGGCCTTTAAAAAAAAATAAATTCCCTTACTTCATTGTTCTTTAAATGGTCTCAGATTATTAACGACGGCAACCCTTTTTTGTTTAAAACATTTTTGCTATTTGCCAATTGCGGTAATCATATTTACCAACATATTAGATGACAGTATTCGAATATAAGTACGAGTGAGTGTATGTCATGTCTCTTTTAGTTGTTGTTGGTGGTACTTACTTACTTTTTACCATAATTGCTATATTTAGTAATACAATATTCTGTATGTAATACCGGTCTTGGGAATTTTAGATTTATTCTTTTTGCTAGAGTAGACAATGTGCGTGTCATTGGTGTTGTAAAACAAGTAAAAATTACAAAACTTTTTTTTTTTTAAACTAAATTGAAACGGAAAGAATGGCAAAAGAGATGTATGCGTTTTATAGAAAACTGTAATTCGAAAAACTTTCAATTTCAATGTCATTCAAACGTAAATAAACAAGTGGTATTACATGAAATAACATTATTTTAAAAGAGTCATGATGACAGAAGAGGTTTTGAGAATTCTAGGAAATGAATTATGACAAGGTCACCAAAGAAGGCACAATAGAAATGTTTGAGAAGGCCTTACAATTTAAGTCTTACACACACTTTTTTTTTAAAATATGCAGGAACTTGTAAGGTAGTTCACAGTTTTGAAAGCTTATTGGCCTCACAGTTTCCTCGACTGTCCCTGAGCACTGGGAACACATCGTCGAATATCACAATGCTTAGCCATCATATTAAGAGACGTTCGGCCCCTAAGGTTTGTTGTAGCTGTATGTAACATATCCAAGGATCAGTCCGTATTTGTTTACGACTTTATTATAAAACACATTGAATCTTATCCAGTCACCAACTTTAATCAAAACCGAGGTTTTGATTTTCCAAAATTATAAAAACTATCCGTTGTAGTTTTAATTCGGTTTTGACAATTTAAAAAACTGCTACAGCCATACATTGATATTCAGAAAAAGTTTTCAAGCAAATGATGCCCGATCGGGGATCCGCTTCCGAATCGCAAAGAGGAAACCACTGCCAACGAGGGATATTTAACACTTTATCAGCAAACTTGCACAGAAAAAAATATTGAGAAAAAAATTTGAGTAATCACTTGTTTAAATTTTTAAATAAGATTTGAGTAATTATTTAATTGACACAATTAAAAATTTACTCAAAAACTAAAAAAAAAATTGTGTAAATAATTTAATACAAAATTTAATATTTTTTTTTTATTTTTTTATTCTCTTCGTGTTTTGAATTCCCGTTTAGTTTATAGTTTTTTGTGTATGTATATGAAAGTTTGAAATAATCTTTATGAAATTTTCCAATGTCTTCAAGACATAAATATATTTGGTAAAGTTTGAAAAAACATTTTTTAAAAAAAAAAAATGTGAGACTTTTTTAAACTTTTTAAAAAAATAAATTAATAAATTTTCAGTAAATTTTTACTTGACACAATTAAAAAGTTACTTAAAAAATTTAAAAATTTTTAATTAAATTTTTAATAGTATCCATTAAAATTTTTTAGTAAGCATTTAATAATTTTTTATTTAAAATTTACTCAATACTATTAAATCGTTTACTGGTGCAAAATTGAGTAATTTTTTACTCAATAGTATTAAAAATTTACTCAAATTAATTTTTTATTTTTTTCTGTGTAGATTGCTCGCAATCAAGTGTCAAAATGAGTAGTAATTTTTCATTTGACATTCGTTTTTCATGATAAACAAAAGAAGACGCTAACAAAAGCGGGAACAAACAATCTCCAAAAGAAAAATGAAATTGCTTACTATCAATTTTGGCGTTTCTAAACGTCATAAGTGACGTTGAATTGCCTTCGTGATAGAAGTGGTGGTTGCTAATCTAGAACGTGTGTAATAGAAAAAAAAACGTAATTTTTTGGAAATTTTTTGACAAATTTCAAATAGCGATTTCGAAAATTGTTTGATATTTATATTCGGCATGCCAATAAAAAATAAAATATTGTATCGCAAAAAAATATTTTATTTTTTCATTTCTCAAAACTCCAAAACTTTCATTAAAGTTTTCCAAAAATCCAAAACTTTGATCCAAAGGCAAGATGAGTTAAAATAATTGTCTTAAGCTCTATGCATTTTGAGATTTTTTTAAAAATTTCCTGAACTTATAAAAGACCGCCATTTTTGAATTTCAAATAGCGATATCGCGAAAACCCATTAGACCGATTTTATTTTGTTTGATTCTTAGTGTTCAGCGCATCAAAATTAATAAATACCTATACAGAAAAAAATTAACTAAAAAATTGGAAAATTAACTAAATTGAAAGAAAATTGATAATGATTAAGCTCCATTGCCATGTTTTCCTTCTTTTAAGTTCATATTGTTCTTAAAAATAAGGAAAGAAATCATTTTTTAATATAATGCCAATTTGAACTAAAAATTGTGAAATTTTTTATTTCAATTTAGTTCATACACATTTGAGAAACCGATTGGGTGAAAATTCCATTGGGATCAGACACGAATTCTCCGATTCTGAAAATAATATAGAATAATTCTGAGATATTTTGCGTATAAAAAAATTCTCAGATTTTGAAAGATTCAATTCTCAGATTCTGAGACATTTTTTGAATAGAAAAATTCTCAGATTCTAAGACACTTTTCGTATAGAAAAATTCGCAGATAATGAGACATTTTTCGTATCCCGAAATTCCCAGATTCTGAGACATTTTTCGCATTGAAAAATTCTCAGATTCTGAGACATTGTTCGTATAGAAAAATTCTCATATTCTAAAACATTTTCGTACAGAAAAATTCTGAGATATTTTTTGTATAAAAAGTTATCAGATTCTGAGACATTTTTCGTATAAAAAAAGTCTCAGATTCTGAGACACTTTTCGTATACAAAAACTCCCAGTTTCTGAGACATTTTTCGTATATAAAAATTCTCAGATTAGCTGTTGCACAGTGTAGTCTCTTAAAACAAAGTAGATTTTTTTGTCGATTTTAATTTGTTTCTTTTCAAATTTCAACAAGATCTTTTCTTTTGTAATAATTAAAGTCTTAACAAAACATGTTGCAATTTTATACAATTTGCTTATTAAATTTAATAACTTGACTTTGTTTCCTTAATCCCTCTTTTTGGGTTCTTTGAGGCGTTTTAAGATCCTCTTTTAATCCTCTTAACACTTGTTCTTGATGTTTTGTGGTCAATTTGTTGTGTTTTTGTTTCCTTTTTTGTAAATTTCTTGCAACTTTTGTTGTTGTTGTATTTCATAATCTTGTAACACATGCTGAGTATTTTGTACAAGTGTTTGGTGTATATTTTAAACCACTGACAGGCTTTAAAAAATTATATGTCTTTTTATTTAAAAAAAAAAATGCTTGACTTTTATATATTCTTCTTCTTCGTTTTTTATGGCATCTTATGTTTCCTTTTTGTAAAGTTTTTTTTTTTTTCTTTTTAAGTCTTTTTGTAAGTGTCAGTAGTTTTTTTATTCTTCTTCTCTTTTAAAGCAGCCATATTCTTTTTGTTTCAGTTTAGTTGGTCTAGGCTGCCATTTACAAAAACAAAAAAAAAAGAATATTGTAAAAAAAAATCTGTCGTTTTTCCATTTTTTTGTTTGTTCATTTGCCATCCATGTAAAAAAATTTACAGACCGGCGCGCGCGCACAATTGTATGTTCGTTCGTTTGTGTTGTTTTTATTTTTCTGTTTCCCAGACTCTCCCTTGTTGTTGTGCTTTGTTTGCTGGTGGTGTTGGGCAACGCCCGTTGCTGTTGTTTTTTGTAGACTTCAGTTCTTGGCTTCATTTTTTTTTGCTTCTTTTTTGTGTTTTTTTTTTTTGCTTCTCATTATTATTTATGAAACCACTACTGTATGCAGAGATTTCAATACAATATTTTTTTCCCAAAACTTGTGGTTTTCAAAATCTGCCTGTTTGTATGTGTGTGGTAAGTAACCACACCTCCATTTGTGTCGTAGTAATCTTTTTACTGCTTTTGCCATATCTTTGTTTTGTAATCTACATAATAAAATCGTTAAAATCTTATCCGTTTGATTTTAAATTTATTTTAAAATGGGATTATTGAAATCTTAAGTATTATTTTAAGCATGGATTACACTATGCAACAAATAAAGACTTTTTGAAAAACACAAGAACTTGACTATACACCGAACCAAATATGGCAGTAATATTAACGAAAAAGCATGTTAATTTGACGAAAGAACAATCATTATACAGCTAACAAAACAGGGGTGTTGATTTGAATAAATTTTCGTTGATTTATATTTGAGATAAATTTGACGAAATTTTGTCAAATTAAGCTGGATTTTTTTGCTAACGTGTATAAATTATCCCATACAAATTTGACGTTTTTTAACCATATACGGCAAATTTATGTCAAATTTGTATGGGATAATTTATACACGTTAGCAAAAAAATCCACCTTTAACAGAATTATTTTCGTCAATTTGAATAAAATAATTCTGTTGATTTGACAAAATTTCGTCAATTTAACGTCGATTCCACAATATTTTATTAATTTTACTAAATTTTTCTACCCCTACAAAAAATAAAATATATCCATAAATATTTTTGTTTATAACTTTTTTTTTTTTTTACCGTCCAACCTGAATCAAATTACGTCGCGTAAGGCGTAACGCCCAATAATTTTTCGTTTCTAATATTTAAATGTGAGTTACCTAAATCAAACGGACGTAAAAATTTCAAATTTGATGTGTTTGTTTTTGTTTTTTTTTTACGTCTTGCGCTACGCATTTGATTCTGGTTCAACCCTTAAACATAAAAAATGTTTACTTTAATAAATAAAAAATACAAAATAATTGAATTAAAATAAATATAAACTTCAACATTAATTAATACCATAGGCGTAGATAGCCCTGTCTGGGGGGGGGCTTAGCCCCCCCCAGAATAATTTTAGCCCCCCCCAGAATTTTAATCATTCACAATTTTTTTTTAAAATAATTTAATGATTTCATTAATTTTTGCAACACTAAATAATAATAACACTAAATAACAACACTAAATAACAACACTAAATAATAATAATATGTAATGAGACTTTAGGACTCGTTATGATTATTCAATGAGTCTTAAGGACTCGGAATGATTATTATATAAGATCTAATAGTTTTTCCCATTGAAAAATAGTCTGAATTATTGAAAAAAGTTTTTATATGAATCTGATGTTTTTGTCAGTAATTAAAACTTTACCGAATCTTAGGGTTTTACCTTCAGGAAAACATTTTAACTTCTTTGAATTAAAAAAGTTTCTAAATTCTAAGGGGTTTTTTTATAGACAAAAGTTATTGAAAGAAAGATTCTGAGAATTTTGACTAATAATCATCAACTTTTGCAATCATCAGAACTTTTTCTTGAAAAAAATCATAGTAATCTAATGAGTTTACTATAGGAAAAACATTAAAAATCTTTCGTTCTCAAAACATATCTAGGAGTTCTAAATTTCCGAAAAATCTACAAAATCAAAATTTAAAACAAAAAAATATGAATTTTTAACTGCTTTCGGGGAGCATCCGTTTCTAGGACAATTAGACGCATATTAAAGGGAACGCTTCAGGAATAGGTCTGGGTTTTTCTATTAAAAAAAAAAAAATACCAAAAAATTAAAAAAAATCTAGGGGGGCTTTAGCCCCCCCCAGAAATGTTGGCTTCCTACGCCAATGATTAATACACACATTAATATAAATATTAACTTACACTTTTACAAACTTTAACAAGCGACGAAGAAAATTTGCTGTGTTGTTTATCCAAATTCCAGACTGGTGGAAGATGTTTTATTGCATGTCCTTGAACTTAAATGTTATTTGAAGTATTGCAGCAGAAGTCACCAGATTTTATTGCATAAACCCTTGTAAATATATACATTACCTAAAAAAAAATAAATGAAAATTAATTGTTTGTAAATTAATTATTATTATATTTATCATATCTTACGTGAATTTTTGCAACATTTTTGATGCCACTTTAACAATGCCAATAATATGGCGTTTTTATGTATCTTAAGGCAATTTGATACAATTTAATGAAAAAACAAGTGAGAGTGTTACATTCGGCTGTGCCGAATCTTTTATACCCTCCAAAATGTAAAAAAATCAATATAAAAAAAATCCAGGGGCGTCTTTTTTTTTGGGGGGGGGGGGGTTGGTGGGAGAAGTTAGGGGGCACCTTCTCCTTGTGATTTTGAACTTCTTCTGAGATAAGAATGTTGCATTTGCTTAGCAAAAGTACAAAAAACCCTGCAAAAAATGGGATTTTTCTTGGGTTGGTTTAGTTCTCCAAGGGGGAACTTTTTTCCCCTTGGTCCGATTTTGCCCATTTCCGAACTTAACCTGCCTAGGAATATAAGACATATTCGTGCCAAACTTCGGAAGTCTAGCTCTTTTATTTTGGACTGTATCGTGTCTTCTACAGACGGACAGACGGACAGACGGACGGACGGACGGACATCGCTAGAATGTCTTAGAATCGATCACTGATCAATAATATATATACTTTATGGGGTCCTAGATCGGTATTTCGATGCGTTACACACGGAATGACAAAGTGAGTATACCCCCATACAGTGGTTGGAGGGTATAATAAATTAATTTTTCGCAAAACGAAATGTTTTTAATGACGCTTGCTCAAAGAAAAAAAAATGGCGTCAAGCAAATAATTTGAGTCAATTTGATTAAATTTTATCAACTTTACACACCCTATAGTGTGTTAGTCAATTTGAAGAAATTTCGTTAATTTTACCTCTTTAGAGTATGTAAATTTGACGAAATTTCGTTAATTTGAATAAAATTTGTGGAATCTTAAAAAAAAATTTACAAAATTTTGTTAAAGATCAACAAAATTTTTTTGTTGATTTTACCTACTCGATTTGGTTCGGTGTATACACTCCAAAAAAAAAAAACTTAACTTAACTTAAACTTAGGAAAAATTTTCTTCAAAATAATTTATAAATTTTCCCACAATTTTGTTAAATTTAACTAAGGGCCTAATTTTGTAAAACGCAACGCGGCTATTTACCTCGCTTTGGACAATTTTCTATTTTGTAAAACACGGGGGCTGAACAGCTGTTTTTTTCGCGTTGACTTACGTGTTTTTAGAACAAATTGTGTGGAAAATAGAATTTTGTAAAACGCAAGAGAGTTTTTTTCATCACTTGAAATGTCAAAATTATCACTTGAAATTTTGGGGCGTTGATGTAACAAAAATGCTTTTAAATAGCAAAATATAAGTTAATAATGTTGGAATATGTAAACATACAATAAAAAATTAATAAATATGTAAAAAAAATCTTCTCCGGCAGAAGAAAAACATCGAAAATAGCTTGACGGCCCATGGCTGTTTTCAACTAATTTATGTTTAAAATACAACATTTCTTTTGTTTACTTTTTTTTGTTCTCTTGTTTCTCAAATATTCTCTTTGTAGGTGTTGCCTTATCATATATATCTGTTTCCCCACGAAAATGGGTGTGTTTCCCCTACAAAATGGGTTGGCAATTTTCTCAATTTTATTATATCTGGCAACACCGATTCTAATGTAATTGACATTTCAAGTGATAACGTAAAGATTGAACGCAAAAACGTAGTGATTTACAAAATTGCATTTTTTCAGCCTCGCGTTCACGTTAGCGTTGGTGATGTGTTCAACGCGAGTGATTTACAAAATTAGGCCCTAATAGTTGGGAAATTTTCTTAAATGTTAGGAAAAAATTTTAGTTCATGTACTGTTAAATAGTCCATTATTATTTTTAAATGGAATTCCCTAATACATGGAAGCAATTCTTACCACAAAAGAATTTTTTTAAGACGTAGAACAAGACCGCCAAACACACGTAGAACAAGACCGCCAAATACCCAAAAGCTCTCCGAGTAATAGTTTTAAAGTTGTCGAAAATTCTCAAGACCCCTGTGGTCCCCTTTCTGACACGCATTTTTCGTTTTTTTCGAGAAAATCGCATTTGAAATTTTAAATTTCATAACAATTTATTAATTTGTTTGTATTTTCTTGTTTCAACAGAGCGTATAAGTAATATTTATGCAATTAATAATACTCATTCGCAACGTTAAAACAAGAAAATACAAGCAAATTACAAAATTGTTATGAAATTTAAAATTCAAATGCGATTTTATCGAAAAAAAAAAACGAAAAACGCGTGTCTGAATTGTTTTGTGTGGATGGACAAAAATCTAAACTTAAAAAAAAAAAAAAATAAAAAAAAAAAAAAAAGTTGCCGGATTTTTGATAAATTGACATTTTTAAAAAATGGAAAATTTCAGAACTGGTTCTGAACGGGTTCTGAAAACTTTAAAAAAAAAAATGTTGATCGATAGCCCATACAAAACTATATAAGAATGTAAATTTTTGAGATTGTGGTGCATTCCGTTTTCATGTGATAAATATTTAATCAAGGCAACTCGCCACAAATTTGACCATTTTTCCAATATTTGACCACGCCTCCTAAGCCCAGTTTTTGAAAATTAGAAAAACCAAAAACGCAATTTTCTTAATTCCATATAGGGCTATCCAAACAACCTATTCAGAAATTTACGGAACACATGTTTTTCTGTAGCGGGACATTTGGTGTGGAATGCCTCATATATAAGAGACAATTCTAAGGTTGGGGTGTCTCGGCTTATCGGCCATATCATATTTTTGCATATTTTGGTAAAATGATTTTGAGTTTTTTATCGAATATTTTAGCGCATTTTAGATTTTTTAGTGCATGAAAATCTCATCCCTAATCATCAGCCTCAATGTAGTCTACAGTTTTTGACTGTAAATTTTTATGAGTGGATGTAATTTTTTTAAGTTTAAACATTATTCAGTGTCAAAAACACTGTGTAAAATATTTTTTTTCTTATTAGCTCTTGCGTTTTGGCTGAAATTCGATACCAATATTACCGCAAAAATATTAAGTCTAAAGATATTTCTGATTAGAATTTTCTGCAGAAATTAAGAGATTTTCCAAATGTTTTAACATATTTTTCTGCTATAATAAACTACACTAAATATAAAAATTCAAGCACTTTAGTTACAAGTGCATTCCAACAAAGGCCCCGACGAGATTCGAACTCATGATCTCCTGTTTACTAGACAGGCGCTTTAACCAACTAAGCCACGGCGCCATACGGTTATAAATAGATTTATAACTAACAATCAGCACAAACAAGACAATGATTCCAGATTGTTTTTAATTTAAAAATAATATAATTTTAATTTCGATATGGCGCCGTGGCTTAGTTGGTTAAAGCGCCTGTCTAGTAAACAGGAGATCATGAGGTCGAATCTCGTCGGGGCCTTTGAGGAAAAATCATTTTTTTTATTTTTTGAAATTTAACAATTTTTAATTGTTTTCAAAAATAATAACTTTAATTCAAATATGAGGCATTCCATACCAACTGTTTCACTACAGAAAAAGCATATTATTTTCAATGGGTTATCTTTGCCAAAGTATTCATCCTTAGGACACTTGTAAATAACCAACATGAAATTAAGGTTTTGTCAAAAAGTGGCATTTTTGCCTGAGTATCTTTGTTTCATTATTTATACAAATTTAATGAAACACTGTGAGGTCTTTAAAATAATTTTTTTTTATAGATTTTTGTATAAGCTATCGATTAAAAAAATTAGAAGTGGAAAATTTTTAGAAAACGTTCTGAATTATTGAAATTTAAACTTAAACTTTATTTATCAAAAAAACATACCACAATTTTATTTTTTTATATTTAAAAAAAAAAATCTGAAATTTCAGACATGTTTTTGCCTTGTTTTCGGGAAAAAAATTAAAATAATTTTATACAATAACGGGGTATATAACGTATGCGTATACGCAATAAAAACAGTTTTTTTTTTTTCAAATAGAGTTTTTATTGCTCATACGCATACGTTCCCCCATTATTGTATAAAGTTACTTACCATCGTGCAATTTTTAAATTTTTTTCTCGAAAACAAGGCAAAAAAAACAGCTCTGAAATTTCAGAACAGATAGAAATACACCTATTTTTTTTTTAATTTAAAAAACAATAAAATTGTGACATGTTTTTTGATAAATAAAGTTTAAGTTTAAAAATTCAGAACTTCTTCTGAAAATTTTTCACATATACCTTAAAAATTAAAATTTTTTTGATTCTGTACGCATTTGATCCATCTGATGCACTTTTTCCTATGACATTTTATCTTTAGAAAAATTCTCAGATTCTAAGACATTTTTCCAAAAGAAAAATTATCAGATGCTGAGATATTTTTTCCATAGAAATTTTGGGAATATTTTTTACATACAAAAAGTCTCAAATTCTGAGACATTTTTTTTTTAGAAAAATTAAAAAGATTCTGAGCATTTGTCCTATAGAAAAAGTCTCAGATTCTGAAACCTTTTTCCAGTAGAAAAATTGTCAAATTTCTTAGATTCTGAGACATTTTTCCTATAGAAAAATTTTCAGATTCTGATTTCCTTTACAAATTCTTAGATTCTAAGACATTTTTCCTTTAGAAAAATTCTGAGACATTTTTCCTATAGAAAAATTTTTAGATTCTGATTTCCTTTAGAAAATTCTTAAATTCTAAGACATTTTTCCTTTAGAAAAATTCTGAGACATTTTTCCTATAGAAAAATTCTGAGATTCTGAAATATTTTTGCTATAGAAAAATTTTCAGATCTCAGATATTTTTGCTATAGAAAAATTCTCAGATTCTGAGACGTTTTTCTATAGAAAAATTGTCAGATTCTGAGACATTTTTCCTATAGAAAAATTCTCAGGTTCTGAGATATTTTTCACCTTAAAATTGACATAGATTCTGATAAATAACAAAAATTCGGATTATGAGACATTTTTCATACAGAAAATTTTAAGATTCTGAGACATTTTTCTCTAAAAAAAATTATCAGATTCTGCAACACTTTTCCTATTGAAATATTCTCCGATTTTGAGAAATTTTCCTGTAGAAAACTTTTCAAATTCTGAGACATTATTTTAAAGAAAAAATCTCAGATTCAGA
The DNA here is from genome assembly GCA_963921195.1 of Pegoplata infirma. Taxonomy (NCBI): domain Eukaryota; kingdom Metazoa; phylum Arthropoda; class Insecta; order Diptera; family Anthomyiidae; genus Pegoplata; species Pegoplata infirma. Next base: position 23,530,035 of record OY992536.1, on the reverse strand, counting down.
TTCTAATACAATTTTCCCATAGAAAAATTCTCAGATTCTGAGACATTTTTCCTATAAAAATATTATCAGTTTCTGAGACATTTTTCCTATAGAAAAATTCTCAGATTCTGAAAAATTTTTCCTGTAGAAAAATTCTCAGATTCCGATATATTTTTTCTGTAGAAATTTGTTTAGATTCTGAGAAATTAAAAAAAACGTCTCAGATTGTGAAAAAAATTCAGATTATGAGACATTTTTTCTATACAAAAATTCTCAGATTCTTTGAAATATTTTCTATTAAATAAATTCTCAGATTCTAAGACATCTTTCGTATAGAAAAATTCTCAGATTCTGAGACAAGATGTCGTATAGAAAAATTCTCAAATCTGAAATTGTTTTCCTATTGAAAAATTCTCAGATTCTGAGAAATTTTTTCTATAGAAAAGAAGACATTTTTCCAAATGAAATATTCTCAGATTCTGAGACATTTTTCGTATAGAAAAGTTCTCAAATTCTGAGACATTTTTCCTGTAAAAAAATTATCAGTTCTTAGGAAATTTTTCCTATAGAATAATTCCGAAATTCTGTGACATTTTTCCCATAGAAAAATCATCATATTATCAGACATTTTTTTTATAGAGAAATTTTCAGATTCTGAGATATTTTCCAACGGAAATATTCTCAAATTTTAAGAATTTTTTTTATAGATTCTGATTCTCGAGACATTTTTCCTTTAGAAAAATTCTCAGATTCTGAGACGTTTTTCCTATAGAAAAACTCTCAGATTCTGAGTAATTTTATTTCTGAGAAATAAAAAAATTCTCAGATTGTATAAAAATTCAGATTATGAGACATTTTTCATATAGAAAATTTTCAGATTCTGAGACATTTTTCTCTAAAAAAATTTTTAGATTCTGAAACACTTTTCCTATTGAAAAATTCTCAGATTCTGAGACATTTTTCCTATAGAAAAATTTTCAGTTTCTGAGACATTTTTCCTGTAGAAAAATTCTCAGATTCTGAGAAATTTTTCCTATTGAAAAATTTTTAAATTCTAACACATTTTTTCTGTAGAAAAATTCTCAGATTCTAAGACATTTTTCCTAAAGAAAAAAGAGGAAAATTCTCAGATTCTGAGACAATTTTTCTCTTACAAGAAATTATCGGACTTTGAGAATTTTTTTTTATAGAAAAATTCTCAGATTTATATTTTTTCTTGAATTCTGACGCAATATTACTACAGAAAAGTTTAATGGTTCTGAGAAAACTTTGACTTTTACGTGTATGACAATTTCCAATTAAATTTTCAAAATTTATTTGCTTTTGATTACAATTGAAAAACTTTTTTTAAATCAGAAAAAAACAATTTGTAATTTTAATTAAATGTTTTTTTATTTTTAAAATACAAAAATTTAAACACTTTTATATTAAAGTGTTTTTCAACATAGGCCCCGACGAGATTCGAACTCATGATCTCCTGTTTACTAGACAGGCGCTTTAACCAACTAAGCCACGGCGCCATGTGACAACATATTTTTAATTATTTTTTTCTAATTAGAAAAACAATCTGGCAACATTGTAATTTTTTTCGTAAGTAATACAGCCGCAAGGCAACATATGGCGCCGTGGCTTAGTTGGTTAAAGCGCCTGTCTAGTAAACAGGAGATCATGAGTTCGAATCTCGTCGGGGCCTTTGTGGATTTTTTTTTATTTTTTATTTTTTTTTAATTTTCATTGTTTAATCTTTTATTTAACCAGTTTTTCTATTTGTTTTGTTATCTTTTGATAGCGTGTTTTAGATTTAATTTTTAAAATTTTGTTTTTAAATTGTATTTGATCGATCTCTAACTGACAATTTGATCGACATTAACTGTTGCTGCCGTTTGGCAAATTGCAACAGAAAAAAAACAACTGCTACCATTACAAACAATTTGCCTTCGACAATTTATTATCAACAAATTAGAATTTACATAACAGTTTTCCTTAAAAAACACAAAAACACAAACTTGAAAAAATAACAAAATGATTGATCAGCTTTAACTAACAACAACTGAATATATGTAATTGACACTTTAATTGAACTTAATAACATGAATGAATAACGTTTAAGTATTTTTTTTTTCTATAGAAAAATTACAAATTTAAAAAAAAACGAAAAAATAAAATTAATAGAAGAAAATGTTAAATAAACAACAAAATATATTTTTTTTTATTTTAATATTTTTTAATGTTTTAAATATTTTTTTGAATTAAAAAAAATTTAAAAAAAATTTAAAAAAATTTTTAAAAAATTTTTAAAAAATTTAAAAAATATTTTCTTTTTAATAAAAAAATTAAAAAAAAAGAATCCAACTCATCTTGAGTTGCAAGGCCCCGACGAGATTCGAACTCATGATCTCCTGTTTACTAGACAGGCGCTTTAACCAACTAAGCCACGGCGCCACTTTCTGCTTTGTGTCAAACATACTTCATCAGTACTTTGCTCTACATGGTGACGTTTTTTGCTTTATAAATTCTTTGTTTATTTGTAGTAACATTTGAAGCACATTCATTCATACATATCATATGTATGTATGAGCGCATGTAAATAACAAAAGATTGACACACAAATAGAAATGTTCATGTTGTTATTGCTTTGTGATAAAAATATACAAAAATATCTCTATAAGAAATAACGTCAGAGATTGTAAACAATTTGAAGAACCTAAATAGGGTGAAACAAAAAGTGTGTGTGTCTTTTTATACCCATCAATTTAGGGAAAAATTCTCTTGTGTCACACTCCGATGTTCAATAGCACTAGTTTACACATTAAAAAAAAAATTGCGATCCACTACAGTTTGCCTTAAATTTCCATGTAAAATCTTGACACCAGGGAGATTATCCTTGTTAGCTGATTTTTCTGAATTTCCTCATTTACTTATACACATTTTTAAATTTTATACTTTTTAATTATACAAAAAAATCAGCTGCACTTTTTTGCTCCCGGGTTAACGTTAACATAAAGGAATAGGAAAAAAACGATCAAAATAAACTTGGCAGCACTTTTCATTTTATTTGTATACATTCTGACTACGGCATTCACAGTAAACTGATAACACCCATAAAATTATAGAAGTGAAAAATTAACGTTGATAATTTTACAAATTAAAGGCTCCGACACTATGTCGGAGTACTCTGTACTACAGAGTACCATCTCTAAAAATAGAGACGACATCATACAAAAAATGTGTAAGTGCGAAAGAAAAAGGAACAAAATCCAATTTCTGGCACAGAGTACTCCGTCAATGTGAATTCAGATTAAAACTTAAAACGAGACCAACGTCAAATTTGTATGTGTTAAACATAGAAAAAAAATAGAATTGAAACAGAGTCGTATTTCGCTTGAATAAGTATTAGTGACAGCACATTATGTAACTTTTGACGTTTAATAAAAACAATGCAACATAAAAAAGAACAACAAAGCAAACAACAAAAGAGAAGAAAAAAGTTTTTAAACTATCAATAGTGCGAATTATCTTTACAAAAAACGTTGAATAAAGCAAAATAAATAATAAATTTAATTAAATGAAAGACAAATTCCATTTTTTATAAACAAAAAATCTAATTTGATATTAAATACGTGTGAGATGAGGAAGAACAAGCATTTTGCCACCATATTGGAAAATACATCAAATACAACACTGCGTACCTTCTAATCTTTTTTATGGTGTTAAAATAATGTGGGAGCAAAAAAACACAGCCACAGCACAGACTAGACTAAAGTAGTCTTGAACCATACAGTTAGTTCTTTCAATTTATTTGTCTAATTGGGTTAGAAAGAAAAAACTAATATCACAGACTAATACAGACTCGACATAAGTGACAGGTGTCAAAAAAGTATTCTTTAACCATATGGTTAATATTTTCAAATTATTCTACGAATTAGGTTAGAAAGAGAAAACTGATATAACGCTCCATAAGAAAAATGGATGCCAGATCGGTTTTTGTTGTTTCACTCACTCCTAAGTCGTAGAAAGTGTTGCCATGTTAGCGTAAAACGAACTAAAAACCGCTGTGTTTTCTCCTAAAATCGCTAAGTTTTTCCCCATTTTTTCTTATAAAACTCTGCTGTCGAGTCTGTATTTAGTCTGTGCTAATATAATGCGCCATAAAAAAATAGATGCCAGATCGGTTTTTGTTGTTTCACTCAATCCTAGTTAGAAGAAAGTGTTGACCAGAGTTATAGAGTAGGGTAACAAATGGCGTTTGAAAAAGTAGTAAACAACAACCATATGGTATTGTTTACGAAATTGTATCATAAATCGAAATCTGAGTGAGATGGAAGATACCAGTTTTACAGTGAGAATGCAGATTTTTTTTTGTCTCTCTTTGCTTTGCGTTTGAACTTTAGTTTGGCATTGCCAGAATTTTCCTATTATCTTTGGTGATGCCAGATCTACAAAACGGTCGATGGATTACTTTATAACTTTGCCTTACTCTATAACCACAGACTATAAACAGACTCGACAGTAGAGTTTTATGAGAAAAAATGGGGAAAAACTAAGCGATTTTAGGAGAAAACAGAGCGGTTTTTAGTCCATTTTACGCTAACTTGGCAACACTTTCTACGACTTAGGAGTGAGTGAAACAACAAAAACCGATCTGGCATCTATTTTTCTTATGGCGCGTTATGTTAGTTTTCTCTTTCTAACCTAATTCGTAGAATAATTTGAAAATATTAACAAGAGTCATAGAGTAGTCCAACAAATGGCGTTTGAAAAAGTAGTAAACAAAAACCATATGGTATTGTTTACGAAATTTTATCACAAACCGAAATTCGAGCGAGATGAAAGATACCAGTTTTACAGTGAGAATGCAGATTTTTTTTTGTCTCTCTTTGCTTTGCGTTTGAACTTTAGTTTGGCATTGCCAGAATTTTCCTATTATCTTTGGTGATGCCAGATCTACAAAACGGTCGATGGATTACTATGTCACTATGATATTAACCATATGGTTCAGACACAGACTAATACAGACTCGACAAATATGCCAGGTGTAGTGTTTGGGAATTCCCGGACTTTTCAATTTCCCGGGAAACGGGAAAAAAATAATTTATTTCCCGGGATTCCCGGGAATCCCGGGAAATTTTCATTATTAATATAAATCATAAAAAACATTAAAATTTTACCAAGTTTTTATTAAAAACAGTTTTATTACAGATAAACGATTAATTAAAACTTGGAAAATCAAAAAATAGAAGTTAGAAAACCCTGAAATACAATAAAACAAAACAACAAAAAAATACTGCAACTTTTTTCCCCACAAAAAATCGCAAAAAAATTTAAAACTGCGTTATTCGAGCAAAAACTAATATAGTTGGCAGCACTTTAATATTTGTTCTGGAAATGTAAATTCTAGGTTCAAAATTTTTATATTTTTTTAGCTGTCTTAGCAAAATTATCATTAACCCACGTATATTTTTTGACTTTTTAAGTTTTTTCATGATATTACACTTGGTCAATTTTTTTATAGATGTATATTTGCAATGTTCTTCCAAATAGAAAAAATACAAAACATAGCAAATTTATTTATACCTGTATGTAAAAAAAATATTAAAAATTAAATTAAAATAAACGTTTTATATGTAAAATGGTTTATTTTATAAAATTCCCGGATTTCCGGAAAAAATTAAAAAAATTCCCGGGAATTCCCGTCAGTCTATTCCCGGGAAATCCGACCCGGGAATTCCCGGACCCCAAACACTAGCCAGGTGTCAAAAAAGTATTTTTTAACCATATGGTTAATGTTTTCAAATTATTCTACGAATTAGGTTAGAAAGAGAAAACTGATATAACGCGCCATAAGAAAAATGGATGCCAGATCGGTTTTTGTTGTCTCACTCACTTCTAAGTCGTAGAAAGTGTTGCCATGTTAGCGTAAAACGGACTAAAAACCGTTGTGTTTTCTCCTAAAATCGCTTAGTTTTTCCCCATTTTTTCTTGTAAAACTCTACTATCGAGTCTGTATTTAGTCTGTGGTTCAGAACTACTTTTTTGACATCTGTCACTTATGTCGAGTCTGTATTAGTCTAGTCTGTGCTATAACTCTGGACAGAGTCATAAAGTAGGATAACAAATAACGTTTGAAAAAGTAGTAAATTACGAAATTTTATCACAAATCGAAATGTGAGCGAGATGGAAGATACCAGTTTTACAGTGAGAATGCATATTGTTTTTGTCTCTCTTTGCTTTGCGTTTGAACTTTAGTTTGGCATTGCCAGAATTTTCCAATTATCTTTAGTGATGCCAGATCTACAAAACGACCGATGTATTACTTTATAACTTTGACTCTGGATACCAGTTATACAGTTACTGGGCTATTCATAATGAGTAAATTAAATCTAATGTAGGTTTATTTGACTGATATTGCATGAATATTTGTCAAATAAACCTACTTTAAGTACACTTTAAGTATTATGAATAAAGGCCTTAGAATGCAGATTGTTTTTGTCTCTTTGTTTTACGTTTGAGCTATAGTGTGGTATTACCAGATTTTGGCAATTATTCTTGGCGATGCCAGATCTACAAAATGGCCGATACATTAGTCTATAACTCTAATAATAGCGACCGACAAACACGTTTCCAAATTTATAAAAAAATTTCAGCGACGAATAGATGCTTCTCCGACGCGATCTGGATTACGACTCCCTATCGTCTCGTTGTAGAGCAACAGACAAAACATTTCAATCAATATCAACTAGATATGCGCGCGTGATACACATTTTTTGTGATTCACGAGATTCAATTTTGCTTACCTAAGTAACTTACGTGATCTTGAGTGCGCGTGATTAGAAAAAATAGTGTCGTGCGTGAGTATGCTTGAGTAATTTTTGTTGCGTGAGTTTGTGTGATTGTTTTGTTTATCACAAGGATTTTCATTCAAAAAAAAATGTTTAAATTTTTAAATTCTCCATTTTATTTTTAATGAAGATCCTTGTGTGAAAACCAAGTGTATTTCGAGCCAAATTGTTAAACTTAGTTTAATTTTGTTTCTTATTAAAAGGATTTCACCCTGTTCCAAACATAATTTCCATCATAAACTTATTTAAAACTTAAGCAGCAAATAAAACATGTACAATGTTTGCTTAAATGCATTTTTTTTTAAATAAATTTCGCAATAGAGACATCATAAATTATGTTTATAATAACCGAATAACAAATTAAGCAAACCTCATACATAAACAAACAAAAAAAGGATAATTATACCAAAACCTGTTTCTCATTAATGATATCAACGAGTGATAAGTGTGCCAAGGTAGTGGTAATAAGCGTTATCCTGCCACTTATAAAACTTGCTACAATGCAATTTTATTCCTTTTTTTTGCCAACAATAAAAGAAAAAAGGATATTTTCACATATTATAAGCCTTGTTTAACGATTTGCTTATGAATACTGAAATGCAGAGACGGGTATTGTACCACACCTGCTTGTCATGCCTCAATTATTTCATTCTTCTTTCTTTAACTGTCACGTTTGGTCATGAACTGGTTTCTTTGATAAGAAAAATAAACTCCAATTGAAGAACTTAAAATAATTTTTAATTTTTTTATGTTTTATTGCAAAAGTATATTACTTCGGAGTACACTGACAAAAATATTAGCACAGACTAATACAGACTTGACATAAGTGATAGGTGTCAAAAAAGTAGTCTTCAGCCATATGATTAATTTTTTCAAATTGTTCTAGATTTGGAGCGCAACGCCAGTTTGACCACAATTTTCGAGGCGGAAATTCAACTTCAAATTTCCGGTCGAAAAGTAATTTTGCCCCTTTGTAGTTAGTGACAACGTATTCGGCTTGAACTTCTCTACACGACAGCAGACCAGAGTTATAGAGGAGGATAACAAATGGCGTTTGAAAAAGTAGTAAACAAAAACCATATGGTATTGTTTACGAAATTTTATCACAAATCGAAATGTGAGCGAGATGGAAGATCAGTTTTACAGTGAGAATGCAGATTGTTTTTTTGTCTCTCTTTGCTTTACGTTTGAAATTTAGTTTGGTATTGCCAGAATTTTACAATTATCTTGGTGATGCCAGATCTACAAAACGGTCGATGTATTACTCTATAACTCTGCAGCAGACAGCCTTTCAATTTTGCGATTGTGGGATTTATACTAGCCTTGTCCATAGCGTTAATAATTGCCTCCATACTTATATTATTGAAGGCACCTTCTATATCCAAAAAAGCCGCCAAAGTAAACTCTCTGACACAGACTAATACAGACTCGACATACATAAGTGACAGGTGTCAAAAAAGTAGTCTTGAACCATATGGTTAATTTTTTATTTTTCGAATTAGGTTAGAAAAAGAAAGCTTATATAACGCGCCATAAGAAAAATAGATGCCATATCGGTTTTTGTTGCTTCACTCACTCCTAAGTCGTAGAAAGTGTTGCCATGTTTGGTTAAAACTAGCTACAAACCGCTCAGTTTTCTCCTAAAATCGCTTAGTTTTTCCTCATTTTTATACCCTCCACTTAGTGATAGAGGGTATCTATAAGTTTGTCATTCCGTTTGTAACTCATCGAAATATCGATCAGGGACCCCATAAAGTATATATATTCATGATGCCCGATCGATTTTAAGACATTCTAGCGATGTCCGTCTGTCTGTCTGTGGAAAATGCTGTCGCGGACAAAATATTGCACAGAGATGACTGAAACTTAACATATTTATTGGAAGTTCTCCCGAAAAGTTTGGTATTGCATTTGAGCGATATCGGTTCAGCGGTTCAAAAGTTATGAACGAAAATGTAAGCACACCTCAAAAATTTCAGTACATTCAACATAACCTAAAAGTACAAAATGCTTTAATTCGGCTTCTGGTTCACATACGTGAACATAATTGAACACCAAATGGTATTTAAACAAGTACGAACATATTTTTTGACAAAAAAAAAATCGCGGATTTTTTTTTACCAAATGTTTTATTTCGCGGAAATTTTTTTTTCAAAAAAAAAATATTTTTTTCAAAAGTAATTTCCTTTTAAATTAAGTTTTTTGCAATAATCTTTTTGAAATTGTGGAGGGTATCACTACATTCGGCAAGGCCGAATTTAACTTTTTTACTTGTTTCTTATCAAACTCTACTGTCGAGTCTGTATATAGTCTGTGTCTCTGATTTCCAGAGATCTGCGCCATTAGAAAAATAAATTAGTTTATTTTTTATAACTAGTCAAAAATCGCTCTGCTTTCCCACTGAATCGCTTCGTTTTACCCATTTTTTGTTTAAAACCCCTACTGTCACGTCTGTTTGAGTATTTTTCTTAAGCGGACCATACACGATGCTGCGTGTCGTCCAACTTACTGGATGATCCCTTACAGAACCAATTTATATAATCGTGGAAAAGAATTCCCCAAAAGGGGAAAAGAAATATTATAAAGAAGTATTTATCAACAGCAAGCTAAAATTAATTTAGTTCAAAATTTCTTTAACTGTAACTCTTTTAATTTCGTTTATATTTTATTTACTTTATATGGCGGAAAATCTTCTCTGGTTGTAAACTTTGTACAATACAACCAAATATTTCTTCTTTATTTTTGCATTTATTGCTTTAACAGGGGGTCAAAAAGTTTTGAAATGTTTTATTGTCGGTTCCTTGTGTTTGTGTTAATGATATGAAATGGTATTTGACATATTATAATGCAAGCTGCAGAATATTGCAAATAAAAAACAAGAATTCTTACTTGAAATGATGATGAAAACAAACCCCCAGTAAAACCATAATATCATATTTTCCCTGTTTTCTTCCTCTGCCTTATCATGTCCTTAAAAATTATAACAGAAAAAAACTGCTGCTGCATGAAAATATCCTTGTTTGCTTATCGTTGCAATTTAATAGCACGTGCCAATTATTTGTATATTGGAATTTGTTAAATGTACCAATATATGTTCCCAAAGTGCGCGAAATTTATAAACACAAAAAAAAATTATGTTCCTGTAATTACACGTTTATGAAAATTACTTTCAATATGATGACTGGTTGTAAGTTACACTGAAACTACTTTATTCGAACATATTAGTAAGTTGTAGTCAGGTTTTTCAGTGTTAGCATATTTATTACAATATTCTTTTTAATTAAAATTGAAATTTTTAAAATTTTCTTTTAAAAAATTTAATTTATATAGTCCGTTTTCATTATAGTTTTATTTTCTTAAAGAGGGATCATTTCGAAGTCAATTGTTTAGGGTTGTATTTTCTGTTACTTTGGGAGGGGGGATAAAATAATAATGTCAAAGTCAATGACATTTTGAAGGTTAGAACTCTTTAGTGAAGAGTTATTGATTAACTCGCATCTCTAATAGAGTTGCCAACAGTGACACAAAGTCACAGACGCGACAGTAATTTCTACTAATTATGAGTGAAACTATAAAGAGCGATCTGGCATCTATTTTTCTTATAAAGCGTAACATTATCTCTCTCTTTCTAACCCAAATAGTAGAACATAATGAAAAAATTAACCATATGGTTCAAGACTTCAATTTTGACATCTGTCATATGTGTCGAGTCTTTATTAGTATGTGACAAAGTATTATCCAGCGGTTGCTGCAAAACTATTTAAAACCATAAAAATTATTCAAACACAATTTAAGCACAAGAAAACTTGCGATTTTCCTCTTCAGGTTGGTATTGAGTTGCAGCGAAATCGGTCGAAAAATTATGAGAAATAGCTCGATCTTGAAGAAGATAAAAAATACTACAAAATGTAGACTGTGCTCTCTCTATGAGCCTTTTTGTGCGCCACTTTACCACTATGATACCATCCAGGGAGTCTTGGATGAGGAGCATTCCGGGTAGTGGAGCCACCATAAATTTTTACACAGATGGATCGAGGCTGCACGAACAAGTAGACTTTGGAGTCTATTCGGAAGAGCTTGGATTGAGCCTGACTCGAAGATTACCAGATCATTGCAGTGTTTACCAGTCAGAGATGCTGGCAATAAAGGATGTGGCTGAATGGTTAAGTTGCAATGTCTTGTCTACAACCGCAGTCAACATCTATTCTGACAGTCAAGCCGCGGTCAAGTCTCTAGAGCCCATGTTTCTGAAAGCAAGATATGCCCTTAACTGCCTCACGTCTCTAAATGAGATGCCCAAGCAGTTTGATATACGACTCATATGGGACCCAGGGCACAGAGACATTCCAGGGAATTAAAAAACCGATGAGCTTGCAAGACTGGGAACTACATTACAGGTTCCAACAGAATTGGAATGTGTCGGTATGCCTCTAGAAACTTGCAAGCAAAATCTACGGCTTTGTTCCGCGACGGAGACTAATAGGAGATGGGCAAATGGATTGACATGTGAGACAAATCGATAGATTTGGCAGAGACACAAAAGTGAGCTGATATAGCTTCCAAGAGTAGAGATTTCGACAGTGGTTGCTGTAATCACCGGACATAGGGAAGCACGCAGAACGGTTAAATGTACCGTCAAATGACTTTTGCAGGAGTTGTATGGATGAAGAAGAGTTAGAAACTATGGAACACTTCAACCGTAAGTATCTGACCGGCACTTTCTAGTCTGGCTGAAATTTTGCATTAATCAATATTCTTTTAGGACATCAAAGTTCAAAATTAAAATTATTTATTAATTTGAACTTAAGTTCTTCAACCTCCTTCTCAAAATCTATTAAATTTTATTTTCACTCCGTCCAAAACTATCATCCGTTAATTTCAGCCAAACAAAATGATTTATGATAAATTTTACAAAAAGTCTTAACGCAATATAACATAGGAATGTGACAAATGTTAAACAAACAAAAATAAATTTAAAATAAGAAAAACTTTAAATAAAACTCCATCCCAAAAAAATAAGATTTGTGGCTTGTGACTCACGACAAAAAAAAAAAAAATAAATAATCAAAGTTGTTTAATGAATAAAAAATCGTTAAACTTAAAGAAAATCCTAAGTTAACACTTGTTAATAGTAAAATAAAACGAAAATATTTGCTGTGCCTTTGAAAAACCAAAAGAAGAATCTTAGCCAGCTCATCAGATTTCTTAATTTAATTGGCTTCTTGACTTTAAAGGAAGTTCAAAATAAAAAAAAAAAAACTAAGTAAAGAGTTTCCTCTAGCTAACACTTAAAAAAACGAAAGGCCAAACGAAATACGAGTATTTGCCATATAATAATATGTTAAAATGTAATACACAAAAACTTTCCCAGCAAAAAAAATAATGCACTTAAAATAATAACACTGTAAAATACTCTATAACATTTTTTGGATAGAAAATTAGCAAATTTTTAAAAGCTTGTAGATTTTCTCAATGGCAACACTTTCTCTGATAGCTTGGCTTGGTGATTTTTTTGGAAAATTGCGTTAAGAGATAAAAAGCATCCTGAATTCAACCCTAGCGACTTTGATTTATTTTCTAATTTATGTCAAAAAAAACAGGGATTTGGAACCATAGTGTACTGTTTGCGTATAGGAGGCAGCAAACCGTAATGTTGTAAGTGGCTGCTGACGTTTTACGTCCAACAAATCAGAAAGATCGTGCAGCTCCCTAGATGCCTGGGGAGCAAGTCTAAGACCAGATAATGCCGGGCAATGGCAGACAAAGTGTTCGATAGTTTTCAACACCTCCTCATCCATGCAAGTCATTTGACGGCACATTTAACCGCTCTACGTGCTTTCCTATAAGACATTGTCCGGTAATTACAGCAACCACCATCGAAATCTCCCCTCTTGGAAGCGATATTAAGATAAGTCTTACACGTTTATCCATGTGTCCAAACAAAGACGTAGATTTTGCTTGCAAGTTTCTAGAGACATACCAACACATTCGAATTCTGTTGGACCCTATAAGGTATTTCCCAGTTTTGTGAGCTCATTGACTTTGCCATTCCTTGGAATGTATCTGTGCCTTGGGACCCATATGAGACGTTTGTCGAACTGCTTGGCCATCTCATTTAAAGACGTGCGGTAGTTAGGGACAAATCTTGTTTTTTGAAACATTTACTTTGAGAATAGATGTTGAGTGTGGTTGTAGACATGACACTGCAACTCAACCAGTCAACAACTTCCTTTTTTGCCAACATCTCTGCCTGGTAAAAACTGCAATGATCTGGCAATCATCGAGCCTGGCCTCACCAAAGCTCTTCCAAATAGACTTCAAGGCCCACTTAGTCATGTAGCTTCGGTCCATCTAACTAAAAAAAAATTATGGAGGCTCCACTACCCAGAATGCCCCTCATCCAAGACTCCCTGGATGGTATCATAGTGATAAATTTAAAGTGGCACTCAAAAGTGGCACTTTAAAGTGGCACTCAAAGGGGCTCATAGAGGGAGCACAGTTCAAAATCGCTGCTCTTTCATTGAAATGTGCTATTCATTCGAATTGGGTGAAGGACGACTTCTAATGGAGCTGTTGGTACAAAGAGCACCAGTGATACACATCGACGCCATTGTCTATACCTTCGTGATAAAAACTCAGTTTCCTTTTGTCTCTAAAGCAGGCCACATGACAATGATTCCATACAGTACTATAAACTTCTGTATAAATCCAATGAACGACTTCATGGCTAAAGCCCCATCGTCCATTTAGACAAATCTTTCAAAGAACCCCAAAGAATGTCCCGTAATGTTGGCAGGTGTTTTCCCTTTACCCCTATCGCGACATCGTCAGCATATGCGACATGACAACCACATGACAACCACTTCTAGAAAGAGCAGCGTTAAGTTCAGTTCCAGATTCCAAAGAAGTGGCTAAAGAACACCTTCATGCAATGATTTTCTCCACGCTCCCAATTCAGACGTTATACGTCTGAATTTCCTTCTCGTAATTGATAGTAGATATTTAGTGTTCCCTTGATCATAAGTTGGCCACAAAGTTCTGCTGATTTTGCACGTTGTTAGTTCGCACCACTTCCTGTTTGCAACATTGCACAGTGGTAAATTCCGGCCAAAACCCTATAACTTCTTTAATTTTCTATGTAAACTTATAAAATGTTTTAGGTAGGTTAAGAATATAACAATAAACCAATTTTTCGAAAAAAAAAAATTTCCGCGAAATTTTTTTTTTCCGCGAAAAATTTTTTTTTGTTCGCGAAAAAAATTTTTTTGAAGGCGTTTTAAGATGTTGTGTCTTAATGGTCAGTATTTCATTCATCTTCTTTTTTTATGTGCTTTCCACAGCTAAAAAAGCTCTTTATTTGATTTAAATGACCCAACTTTAAAAGGCTCTAACTGAAAGACTTGGCTAATTTTGGTACTGATGTTAATTAGTACTTACTTGGGAACCCTTATACTAATTTGTGGTATAGCGACTTAAGAGCAATTTTGAGCAAAAAGTATTTTTTTGGGCTTTCCAAAGTTTGTATTTTTTATAAATTTTTTATTTTTTTTAGATTTATTTTCACCACCACTGTTTAAATTGATCCACGCACTCGAAATTGCCGAAATGCATATGACATGTAAAAATAATGCTAAATTTTCAAAATATATCAATTTCAAGGCAAACAATTTTTTTTTAAGTTTACAGCCTACTTGGACTTCAAAGTTGCAAATCACAACTTTTAAATTTAAAAAATAATAAATACAAATACTCAACTTTGCTTCGTTATAAAACCTAAACTAGTCAAGGGATTCGCACAAAATTTTGTAATCGCATGTTTTGAAGTGTTAGCTCTCATTTGGCATCAATTTGGAAAAAAAAAAAAAAAAAAATTTTTTTAGTTTTGGCCGGTTTTTACTTACCTCTGTGCATTGATGGAATTTCATTTAAGTTTATAGTGTCGAAGCGGTGGTTAAATTGGTACCATGGTACCTATACCCTCAGTCCCAAGGTTTATCGAGTCTAGGATGACGTTATTAAAAGCCCCCTCTATATCAAGAAAGACCACCATAGTGTACACCTTTACCGAAAGATCACTTTCTCTATGGAACCAACGAGCTCATGAAGAGCTGTTTCCGTTGATCTACCCTTGGTATATGCATGTTGCCTAGTCGGAAGCCACCTCGGGTCAATCAAATATGAGTCTATCCTTCGTTCATGTTTGTTGAACAAAGAGCTTGAAGCTTTTAATCGCCCAGACCAATGTTGTAATTTCAGATGCTTTGACGTCAGAACGTTCCAAAGCTTGAAACGGTGTCGTGGGATTGCCTGGAAAATGCGTGTTTAGAAGGAGATCCAGCGACTCTCCACTGGAGGTAGACCACACCCCATTATGATCCTTCAGGTATCCTAGGATAAGAACTTTGGAAGGAGAAGAAGCCAGAACTATGCGCAGCCTGGATTCCTTAGAAACGTCTTCTATGTTTCCACAAAAGTTTTTGCAAGTATCACGTTTGGCAATTCTGATCATCTTCTTATAACTCTTGAGTTTACAGCCTATATAAAGACCAGTCCTCGTCCGCTCTTGAAAACCCGTACAATTCAATATGTGAAAGTGCAATTTTGAGCGCGTACAGACATATTTGATGACCATTCCAAAATGCACACGTCCATACAGCTTGTTGTTCAACTTGCAGTATCGTGTATGGCCCCCTTATGATAGAAACAATGAAAACAAATCTGGCATCCATTTTTCTTATGAAGCGTTATATTTGCGTTCTCTTTCTAACATAAAAAGAAAAAAATAAACATATGGTTCAAAATTACTTTTTTTGACGTCTGTCATAAGTGTTGTGTCTGTTAAGTCTGTGGATGATATATAATTGGTTTAGTGCAGTGACTCCAAGTGCACAGACTAAACAGACGCGACATTTATGACAGGTGCCAAAAAAGTAATCTTAAACCGTATGTTTAGATTTTTCCAAGAGCACAGAATAAATAGTAAAAAGTGATCTTGAACCATATGTTTAATTTTTCCATTTTGTTCTTTTTGCGAAAGAAAGTGTAAGCCAATATAACGCGTCTTAAGAAAAATAGATACCAGATTTGGCTTTATTTTTTCACTCACTTAACAGTACAAAGTGTTGCCATGTTAACTGAAAATTAGCTAATAATGGCTCTGTTTTCTACTAAAATCTCATAGATTTTTTTTAATTTCTTGGTTTCTGAAATTCTTCATTTCTGAATCATCTTTTCTTTAGAAACATTTTTTTTTAAATTCTACTCAATTCTTGCTGGGTTTAAATTTATAGGGTTAGAATTGTTTTGGGATGCTAAGGTTTACCCCAAAACTATTCATACCATGTTTATCTCAAAAAGGTTTTTACAGACAAACTGTCTACTGTTGTGGCAGCTTCTGTTGCTTGTTGCACCATTCCACAAAAACCGACATTCATACAACACCACAAAGAAGACAATGTCGTTTTTAGACACAATTCCAACACCTTGTTTAACTTATTGTTACTTTTTTTTTCATTTATGTAGTTATATTCCTGCATATATTGAGCTTTACCATTTAACACCTCGTTTGGTTATTGTCTTGATCAATGGATCAGTGTTTTTTGTTTTTTTTTTTTACTATGTTGTGGCAATATATCCAACCAAAACCCATATGGGCTTTTTGAATATGTATAGTGTCATTTCAAATTAAAATACATTTGCTTGTACTTCATACTCATCCCACAAAATGTTAACGATAAACGATCTTTTTCGCTTTTTTTTTTAAGTAAAGTCTTGTACTGAAAAACATGTTGTTGCAGGCATGAATTGGATTTTTCATGGTTTCTTTGGAGATTTTTTTTATTAAAGTTGAAGTAAATTTAGCTACTGGTCTTTAATAAAAAAAAAATTGTTGTTAAGACTCTTACGAATGAGTATGTTACATTGCAGACATTGCTTTAGCACTTGTAAATTAACGAAAACGTGGGAATTTTGTTTGTCATTTTCATTTTGCTTAAATAATTCTTCATTGATTCTTATTTTGGAGTTCGGTTGAAGGGATACCCTACTTTGAAATAAGGACGTTCAGAGTTTACAGAGTCAGTGATTGAATGTTGAGAATGATCCCGAAACAAAAAATAAGCCTAATGGCACAGACTAAATACAGACTCTACAGTAGAGTTTTATAAGAAAAAAATGGGGAAAAACTAAACGATTTTAGGAGAAAACACAGCGGTTTTTAGTCCGTTTTACGCTAACATGACAACACTTTCTACGACTTAGGAGTGAGTGAAGCAACAAAACCCGATCTGGCATCCATTTTTCTTGTGGTGCGTTATATCAGTTTTCTCTTTCTAACCTAATTCGTAGAATAATTTGAAAATATTCACCATATGGTTAAAAAATACTTTTTTGACACCTGTCATATATGTCTTTATTAGTCTGTGCTTATGGGCCAAGACTACTATTTTAAGACTTGTCATAAATGTCGAGTCTGTATTAGTCTGTGTTCATATCAAAGACAAATACAGACACGACAGTAGGGTTTTTTGAACAAAAAAACCGGGGGAAAACTAATCGATTTTAAGAGAAAACAAAGCGGTTTTTAGCAAACATAACAACACTTTCTACTGTTAAGGAGACATACAAACTCGACAGTAGATTTTTATACCAAAAAATGGGGAAAAACTAAGCAATTTTAGGAGAAAATAGAGTGGTTTTTAGCTAGTTTTAAGCTAACATGGCAACACTTTCTACGACTTAGGAGTGAGTGAAACATTAAAAACCGATCTGACATATATTTTTCTCATGGCGCGTTATATTAGCTTTCTCTTTCTAACCTAATTCGTAGAATAATTTTAAAAAATTAACTATATGGTAAAAGTCCATACCAAAAGGGCTAGACCCCTGAAGTTCGACAAGAATATCTCTTATGTTACTGGTAAGGTTAAGTTCGAAGATGGGCAAAATCGGACGAGGGGGAAAAAAGTTCCCCGCTAAAATTATTGCTGCTAAAAACGATTTAAAACTGTACGTGTGAATAGGGTATAAAACCCGATGTTTTCAACCAACCCCGTTTTTTTATATAAAACCCAACTGGCGCATCTGTATTAGTTTATAATAAAAACCTCAATCTATGTGTGCAATTACAATTCTGGCGTTGGCTTTGAATTTTGCTTGTTTCAATGCATTTTGTGTGTAGAGCAAAATTCAAAGCCAACGCTGGCGTTTTTTGCTGTACATACCAAACGTATGGGAACAAGCAAAATTCAAAGCCAACGCCAGAATTGTAATTGCACACTATATTTGATGTTTTCCCCCCAACCCCGTTTTTTGATATAAAACCCAACTGTCGCATCTGCATTAGTTTGTAATAAAAACCTTAATATAGCCAAAGTGAAAATAATTTTTTTTAATATTCCAAATCTTTTAAAGGGTGATCAGATAATAACTAAACCTTTTTCCATGTTTTCTTAAAACTGTCTAAGACCCGATGCTTTCCCCCAACACCGTTTTTTTTGTTATAAAACCCAACTGTCGCGTCTGCAATAGTTTATGATAAAAACCTCAATCTAGCCAAAGTGAAAAGAATATTTATTTAATATTCCAACTCTTTTAAAGGGTGATTAGATAATAACTGAACCTCTTGATAAGGCCAACGTTTTCGCCAAACTGTTTTCTAGTAATTCTTCACTTCCGAATATCAGTCAACCACCACCTGTTATTGATTAGACTTGTGCTCAATCGTTCAATTGAGTGAGCGCTTATTTCAGGTAAAAGACCTAGTTCGTTCTAGTTCAATCAGTCATTTATTGTTTTTGTTCAACAGCTCGTGAACGAATCATTTTGAGCATATCTGTTGTTTTGGCTTTCGTTCAAGAATACAAAAATGTTTAATAAAAACATTAGGATCACTTTATAAAAAAAAAGATGATATTTTTAAAAAATAAGGAATTATTAAGAAACAAAAAAAATATACGTATTTTTTGTAAAAAAAACATAAATGCTGAGAAAGCGTGCGTGCGAAAACGAACGCCTAATGACAAAATTAACAAAAAACAAGTAAGAAAGTTATAGTCGGTTAAGACCGACCATATGATACCCTACACCAGCGTTTTCCGGAAAATGGGTCCCAAGTCCAAACATGGACCGATTGGATTTGTCTTTTGTTAGATCTTTATTTAGTGTAGAAATCACACACAGATCAAATTTTAGTGAAATTGGTTTACATATTTGTCAATAGACCGATTTAACTGAATATCGGTCGAAATTTTTACATGGGGGACTAAGTCCAAAAATGATCCAACTATATTCCAATTTGATTAGGTTACTAAAGTACACGTTGAACACTTAAAAAATTTGGAATGGTGATTCGTGTATACAAAATTTGATTACCTGATAAATTTCAAAGCGATATCTATTATAATACGGATATTAGAGTCATTTAAGCCGAATCCAAAGGGAGCGTTTGTATGGTGGCTAGGTCTTAACATCGACCGATTTTCTCCAATTTCAATAGGCTTCGTCCTTGGGCCAAAAGATGCTTAAGTTTCAAATTTCAAGTCAATTGATTGAAAATTGTGTGCTTAAACCGATAGATGGACAGACGGACGGCCGGACGGACATCGCTAAATCGACTCAAAAAGTAATTCTGGTAGGTCTAGGACCAATATTTCGGGTAGTTACAAACATCAGAACAAACTCATTATACCCTGTACCACAGAGTGGTGTAGGGTATAAAAATGTAACAACTGAACTGAAAGATCAAAATGAAGTAATGACCAATTGAGCTAAAACAAAAAAACATAATAGCTGAAATGAACGAACTAGATAAACCGCTCAGTTAAGTGAATAGTTCAACTGAATTAGTTCGTTGGTGAACAACACAACTCTAGTCATTTTCTAAATTCAATTGATATTTTTTGAATTTTAATTGGAAAATGTGTATTATAGTCGGCTTCGTCCAACTTATATTTTTTTTTTTTCATTGTCATTGCACATTTTTTTTATTGAAAACAAAAACTGATTGTCATTTTAGTTCTTACTACATTTTATTTGTTGAGATTTTTTTTATTGAAAACAAAAACTGATTGCCAATTTTTTGATATTTTAAATTCATAATGATTGTTTTTCTCTCGTGTAATTACACACCCACTTTATGATTAAATACACTTCTTTTATATTATACTTACTTTTTGAGTTTATAATATGCAATTTATTTATATATATATTTTGCATTTGTTAATGTCATTCTTTTTAATAATATCATCATTATTAAATGCTCATATAATTTTCATTTAATTACTGTTTTCATATAAAACTAGCAAAAGCTTGGCATACATATTGTTTTTGTAATAATTTTTTTTTACTTCTGTATTCTAAATGTCTTGACGCCCTATGTTCTTAGTGAACATTTTATTTAAGTATTTTATGCTACAATTTGTATTTATATTATATTTAATTAAATAAAGGACATATATATATATTCTAAATGTCACCTGTCTTTTAGTTTAAAACGCGTTAGTTCGTACGAATGTTGGTTGCCACCAGACGTGGTGGTAGTTGGCTGTAGTTCGCCACAATTGGTAGCCACTAAATATTTATTCATAGGCATAAATTATTATTTTGTAAAATTGTATGAAAGTGAAAAAAATGGAACATGATTAATTACCATGGCCAAACGAACACTTTAACTGCATTTTACTGCGAATTTAATTGCAAATTGCAATAATAAAACTTATCATAAAAATTGTTTGAACATAGCAGCGCAAAGGGTCACAATTATTTTTATTCCTTTTTTTTTTAAAGAATTTAATAAATGTTTTAGTTTTCTTTTCAGTTTTGAATATAAAAATATAAATATTAAATTTTAATAAGGTGCCAGACACATAAAATAACCATTATTGTAATAATAAACAAGATAAATGCATTAAAGTTTCCATTAACAAAAAAAAAACAGTTGTGTACAAACTGCAAAAGCAGAACAATTATTTAACTAATATTTTGTGTATTTTTATTGTTGAAATTTTTTTGCTTAACAAAAAATTTCTTTAATTTCCATCACTCATACTAAAATTGCACTTTGTCATTTTGTTTTAACGTTACTTTTTTTTAACATATTTTTGACATTTAAGTGTCACTAAAAAGGGGACATGTTGTCACTTGTTTTTAAACTTTTTTTTTTTTTGTAGGATTTTAACGATAAGTGGCCGTTGTTGTCCACCCTAAACATATTAATATTTGATATTATTATATTGATAAAATAATTTGCCTTGTTGCAGTTTTTTTTTAGTGTGTAAATGAAAAATATACATTATAAATATTCATGATATTATAAAACTATTTCAAAAACATTTGGTGGTTTTAAACGGTTAAGTGAAACATTCTAATAGTATATTCAAAAAAATTTCATAGACTAAAGAGTAACGACAATAGAGCTTTATGACAAAAAAAAAACTTTGGAAAGTAATTGCGGTGACAAAAAAGCGATTTTTAGCCAATTTAAAAGAAATATGGCAACTCTTTCTACTTTCCCGTTAATGAATAATAAAAAATCTGGCAACTTTATTTCTTATGGCGCGTTAGCACAGACTATAAACAGACTCGACAGTAGAGTTTTATAAGAAACAAGTAAAAAAGTTAAATTCGGCCTTGCCGAATGTAGTGATACCCTCCACAATTTCAAAAAGATTATTGCAAAACACTTTTTTTTAAAGGAAATTACTTTTGAAAAAAAAAAAATTTTTTTAAAAAAATTTGGTAAAAAAAAATTCGCGATTTTTTTCTTTTTTTGTCAACAAATATGTTTGTACTTGTTTAAATACCATTTTGTGTTCAATTATGTTCACATATGTCAACCAACAGCCGTATTAAAGCATTTTGTTGTTTTAGGTTATGTTGAATGCACTAAAATTTTTGAGGTTGTCTTACATTTAAGTTTCAGACATATCCGCGTAGTATTTTGGTCGTGATCACCATTTCCACAGACAGACGGACATCGATAGAATGTCTTAAAATCAATCGGGGATCATGAATATATATACTTTATGGGGTCCCAGACCGATATTTCGATGAGTTACAAACGGAATGACAAACTGATATATACCCTCTATTACTAAGTGGAGGGTATAAAAATTGGGGGAAAACTAAGCGATTTTAGGAGAAAACAGAGCGGTTTTTTGTAATTAATTAACCTAACATGGCAACACCACAGACTAATACAGACTCGACATAAGTGACAGGTGTCAAAAAAGTATTCTTTAACCATATGGTTATTATTTTCAAATTATTCTACGAATTAGGTTAGAAAGAGAAAACTGATATAACGCGCCATAAGAAAAATAAATGCCAGATCGGTTTTTGTTGTTTCACTCACTCCTAAGTCGTAGAAAGTGTTTCCATGTTAGCGTAAAACGGACTAAAAACCGCCCTGTTTTCTCTTAAAATCGCTTAGTTTTTTCACATTTTTTCTTATAAAACTCTACTGTTGAGTCTGTACAGTCGAACCCGGTTATAACGAACTCCGAGGGACCAGTAAAAATAGTTCGTTATAAGCGAAGTTCGCTATAAGCGGGGTATATTTTTTATCAACCTAGTTTTATATTGAAAAAAATAGATCCAATTTTGCTTAATTTGATGTTTTTTTCGTAAATAAACTATCTATAGAGAAGAAATCATTAAAAATATAAATTAATTTTATCAAAATTATAATATAAACCAAAAAATCCCAACCTTTTGTTAGTTTGAAAAACATGATTGCCACACATTAAGAAATATTTATGGGAGTTCGTTATAAAAAGGTTAATATACGTGAAATTATGTTCGTGGGACCATAATAAGCAGTTCGTTTTAACCGAGGATTCGTTATAACCGAGTTCGTTATAAAAGAAGTATTTTGTGTGAAAATTAATGCAAAAACGACGGGACTTTAGAATAAGTTCGTTATAACCGAGAATTCGTTATAACCGAGTTCGTTATAACCGAGTTTGATTGTATATAGTCTGTGGCAACACTTTCTACGACTTAGGAGTGAGTGAAACAACAAAAACCGATCTGGCATCTATTTTTCTTATGGCGCGTTATATCAGTTTTCTCTTTCTAATCTAATTCGTAGAAAAATATAACGCGGTATTAGTCTGTGGCCAGACATTTTAATTGGCCACAGACTAATACAGACTCGACATAAGAAACAGGTGTCAAAAAAGTAGTTCTGAACCACAGACTATATACAGACTCGACAGTAGAGTTTTCTAACAAAAAATGGGTAAGAACTAAGCGATTTTGGGGGAAAACAGAGCGGTTTTTAGCAGGTTTTACGCTAACATGGCAACACTTTCTACGACTTAGGAGTGAGTGAAACAACAAAATCCGATCTGGCATCCATTTTTCTAATGGCGCGTTATATTAGCTTTCTCTTTCTAACCTAATTCGTAGAATAATTTGAAAAAATTAACCATATGGTTAAGAACTACTTTTTTGACACCTGTCACTTATGTCGAGTCTGTATTAGTCTGTGACTCTACTGTCAAGTCTGTGATATGAACTTGAGAGACCAAAGTTCATGCACGGAAGTGTTTCAAGATTTGCACCCATTTAATAAGATGGGTTTAACATTTGTGTCCTCTAATTTCTATTAAATTTCGTTGCAGATTAAAAAACAAAGAATGTTGTTTTAAATTCCTGATCCTTATCAATGATGAAGACAAACAATGCACATCCTTATAACTATTTAAAATTAAATTTCATTTACAAAACTTTGTAGCCAAATCGAAAACTGTCCATCTTGAGTCACCATGAAAAATTAACGTAAAATCCACTTGTTACAACAAGCAAAACCATAACCTTCCATAAGATATTCTCTCCTGACTACTAAACCAAACTAAAAAAAAAGGAACAGTAGCTTAAAATAAAACAGCCACTGAATGCTACTTCTACACAGAAAAAAATATGGGGAAAAACAATTTGAGTAATCACTTGTTTAAATTTAAAAAAAGTTTTGAGTAATTTTTTAATTGACGCAATTAAAAATTTACTCAAAAATTTAAAAACAAATTGAGTAAATAATTTAATAAGAATTTAATAGCTTTTTTAATTTTTTTTTGGAATTTTCTTAGTTTTTTTAATTCTCGTTTAGTTTATAGTTTTTTGTATATATACATGAAAGTTTGTAATCATATTTATAAAATTTTTTTATGTCTTTAAGACAAAAATATATTTGGTAAAGTTTGAAAAAACATGTTTTTTTTCTTTGTAAAAAAATATGAAATTTTTTTAAACTTTGTTTTTTTTAGAGTAGAAACAGAATAAGCCCGGCACGACTTTTTCCATACAGTTTGGCAGATTAAACCGGTGGCCGGCGCCGATGTGAAATAAAACTTGTTCTGTTTTTAAAAGGTGGTGCTTCTTGTTCTGTTCCTGCACTTAATAGTGTCAATTAAAAATTTACTCAAATTTTTTTGGCAAACATTTAATAAATTTTTATTAAAAATTTACTCAATACTATTAAATCGTTTACTGGTGGAAAATTGAGTAATTTTTTACTCAATAGTATTAAAAATTTACTCAAATTTTTTTTTTATTTCTTTCTGTGTACTACTGGTATGTATCGTATGCTGTTTTCATGGACCATTTGTCTGGCATTGTATTGAATTAACTTAAAGTTCATTCTGTTTTGAATTTTTTTTTAATGATTTTCACAAGTGATAGGACATACACAAAATGTTAATGAGCAATTTGAGATTGTGCGAAAAGATTTCATTATTAAAGTTTTTTTTTTTTTTATTTATTTTGCTTTTATTTTAATTCATTGGAAAAAAGTAAGAAGCAGCAGAAAGATTTTTAGTGAATGAATTAAAGTAATTTAAAAAGAAGTTTTAAGAATGAAAACATTTTAATTGGTATTTTTTTGAAGTGATATATAAATAAAAAGTTAATTTCAAAGTAAAGGTAACTGATTTCATTTTTATGCCTGAGAGACTCACGATTCATATAGCTTTTGTTTTGCTCACATTTATGCGTGATTGATGTGAATCACGTAGTGAATTGGGCGCGGGACCAATTCAAACTCACTACTAAGTTTAATTGGAATTCCTTTGCCAAGCCAGACTCAGTCCACGCTTTAAAGAGTTTGATTTCGAAACCAAAAAAATTTTGTACTCTCAGTTTATAACCGAAATTCTTGAAATCCTAGATTAATTGAACTTGACAGTACCAAATCTTTTATACGCTCCAAAGTGTAACATTTAAAAAAATGGTAGGAATGTTTTGTAGGGTTGGTTGGGTTGGCTTCCCCCTCGCGATAAATGTTAAAACTTCTTCTGATATAAAAACGTTTCATTTGTTTAACAAAAGTACAAAAAAAACTGGAAACAATTTTTGGTTTAGTTCTTCAAAGGAGAGCCATTTCCAAACCTTACCAGCTTATCATCATAAGATATATTCGTGCTAAACATCAGGAGTCTAGCTAAGGAATAACAAGATTCCTTCTTTTGATTCTATTTCTCACGATGTAACTGAAATCGCCAGATGGATCCAAGTATCTTGGAGTATTGCTGAAATGAACGAACTAGATAAACCGCTCAGTTAAGTGAATAGTTCAATTGAACTAGTTTGTTCGTGAACTACACAACTCTAACTGGATCAGTTTGTACTACACCTGCGGCACAGACTAATACAGACTCGACATAAGTGACAGGTGTCAAAAAAGTATTCTTTAACCATATGGTTAATATTTTCAAATTATTCTACGAATTAGGTAAGAAAGAGAAAACTGATATAACGCGCCATAAGAAAAATGGATGCCAGATCGGATTTTGTTGTTTCACTCACTCCTAAGTCGTAGAAAGTGTTGCCATGTTAGCGTAAAACGGACTAAAAACCGCTGTGTTTTCTCCTAAAATCGCTTAGTTTTTTCCCATTTTTTCCTGTAAAACTCTACTGTCGAGTCTGTATTTAGTCTGTGCCTGCGGCATTGGCTAGGCAGAAAGCGGCAACGTTGAAAATTCGATTAATTGCACACGGCACCAATTCTGGCCGTAGCGCGATCTTAAAAAAGATAACCATATCACAGAGTGTGGACAGTTCCTTCTATGAGGTTTTTTGAGCGCCACTTTACCATTATGATGCCATCCAGGGAGTCTTGAATGGAGGCATTCCGGGTAGTAGAGCCTACATAAATTTTTACAAAGACAAATCGAAGCTACACAAACAGGTGGTCTTCAGAGTCCGTTCAAAAAAGCTTGGGCTGAGCCTGGCTCGAAAATTTCCATATCATTGCTGGGTTTACCAAGAAGCTTAGGTTAGGGGTGGTGGAGCTCTTAATTTTAAACTCTTCGCATAGACCGGATGGTCCATAGCTATACCAATAAGTTTTGCTTTGCCTAGTTTTTTGCACAGGATATGTTCAACTGTTTTTTCTTCTACAAGTGGAATCAGAAATAAGTCTAATCGTTTTTGCGTGACAGAGATGCCGGCAATAAAGGTTAGGTTAGAGGTGGCGGAGTTGACTCCTCACATAGACCGGATGGTCCATAGCGAAACCACAATAATTCCGCAGCGACGCTGATAGAACGTTTGTCCTCATCGCGAATTGTACTATTTGCCTTAGGTAGAGATTCGGAACGTTTCCAAGCTCTCGAAGTCATGTCTGCCCAATAAGTGCAGTCGAGTTCTGACCAAAGCCGGACATTGGCAAAGAATATGTTCGACCGTTTCCTCAGTGTTAGGTTCATCGCATCTTCTACACCTGGCATCGGAAATAAGTCCCATTTTCTTTCTATGATAACCTTTAAGGCAGTGCCCGGTGATCACTCCAGTAAGTACACGGCAGTTACATCTGGTGAGTGAGAGTAAATAGTTAGTTTTCCTCAGATTGCAGCATGCCCACAATCTTCTTCTGAACGCACTTGTTGTTAGCTCTCTCCACTTTCTGTTAGCCATTGCAGTGTTTTGAATGTCCCGTAGCGATCTGAAGTGCTGGATTGGTGGATCAATATGTAGAGAAATAGCCATCAGCACCTTGTTTCGCGAGCTCGTCCGCTCTCTCGTTCCCATGAATATCTATGTGACCTGGTACCCATATTAGTTTCACTTTGTTCATACTCCCTAAACTTTGTAAGTTCTCGAAGCATTCGAAAACTACTTTCGACTTGCTGGCAATAAAGAAAGTGACTGACTGGTTGAGATTCTTATCTACAATCGCAGTTAACATAAGTATATTCTGGCAGTCAAGCCGCGGTTAAGTCCCTGGAGTCAATGTTCCTGAAATCAAGATCTGCCTTTAACTGCGGCACATCTTTAAATGAGATGGCCAATCAATTTGGCATACTACTCATATGGATCCCAGGGCACAGGAACATGCCAGAAAATTGCAAAGCCGATGAGCTTGCAAGACTGGGAACTACCTTACACATTCGTATAAATTTGGTGTGTGCTGGTTTGCCCAAAGATACAGAGATATATATCGACCTTTGTAGACCAGGCATCGCCAAAAATAATTGCCAAAATCTGGTTACACCACACTAAAGTTCGAACGTAAAAAAAGAGGGACAAAAAACAACCTGCATTCTCACAGTATAACTGATATCATCAATCTCGTTCAGATTTCGATTTGTGATACAACTTCACAAACAATACCATACGGTTTTTGTTTATTACTTTTTTAAACGACATTGAGTATGCCTCTAGAAACTTGCAAACAAAATCGACGGTATTTTTTCCACGAGGGAGACTAATCTGAGATGAGCAGATGGACGGACGTATCAGACCATGCGACACATTTGGCCTTCTCTTAATCAAAAGCGCACATGTAAGCTTATATTGCTTCGAAGAGAAGATATTTCGACGGTGGTTCCTGTAATTACCGGACACTGCCTAAAACAAATTCTGCCAGAGTTGCATGGATAAAAAGAGTTTTCTGGTAACTGGGATCTGAAAAGTTGCACGATCTTTCCAATGTATCGGATGTCAAAATTTAATATCTTTGAAAAGGAGCTCAAACTTATTTAACGGCCGAGACTAGTAGGGAAACCCATCTGATAGAGAGGGATGATATCAGTTATACAAAGAGAATACATAAGTTGTTTGTCCCACGTTTTTTTACGTTCGAACTTTAGTATGTTATAACCAGTGGGTATTTCCTAGGTTGGATACCATTTCATTTCCTCCTTTGGGATTTAGTGTAAGAGAAAATTATATGTAAATCATACATGACAAGAGAAATACATCAAATCCAACTTTTTATCGAAAAAAAAGATTCATTTTTGGAGTCTACCAATGTCTCTTATTATCTTTACTCTATGATTATTACCAGATTTTGACAAATTTTCTTGGTGATGCCTACAAAACTGTCGTTGGGACTATTTGTATCTCTTAAGGTACCTACAGACGACGCAATATAATGCACAATATTTTTGACGTTTTCCCACAAATGGCATACATAAAAATACTGTGTAAAATATTGAACTGAAAAAAATACATGCAGATTGTACATAATATTGAATCGTCTGTAGGAGCCTTTATTGTGTATATTAAGATTGAATGGTCCCTGGCACAGACTAATACAGACTCGACAGTAGGGTTTTATAAGAAAAAACGGGGAAGTAGTAAGCAGTTTTGGGAGAAAACAGAGCGATTTTTAGCAAGTTTTAACCAAACCTGGCAACACTTTCTATTTTTTAGGAGTGAGTGAAACAATAAAAACCGATCTGGCATCTATTTTTCTTATAGCGCGTTAGGCCATGTTCACACTACAAGAACACAGACTAAATACAGACTCGACAGTAGAGTTTTGTAAGAAAAAATGGGGAAAAACTAAGCGATTTTAGGAGAAAACACAGCGGTTTTGGTCCGTTTTACGCTAACATGGCAACACTTTCTACGACTTAGGAATGAGTGAAACAACAAAAACCGATCTGGCATCCATTTTTCTTATGGCGCGTTGTATCAGTTTTCTCTTTCTAACCTAATTCGTAGAATAATTTGAAAATATTAACCATATGGTTAAAGAATACTTTTTTGACACCTGTCACTTATGTCGAGTCTGTATTAGTCTGTGACAAGAACTTATCATAGTAAGTTGAGATGATTTTGCAATTTTTCTTTATGCAAGTACAATTTGAGATGATTTTGTAAATCACTATGTGATTTTGTTCAAAGGAAAATCACATGGTGATTTTAAAATCACGCTAGTCTGTATACAGTATTATATTAGTTTTCTCTTTGTAACCCAGTTAGTAGAATAAGGCCTCTGTTCTGTCTTTCACAACTTTTCAATTCACATGAAAATTTCCGAATCACATAAAATCAAGTTTAGTGTTTTGTTGATCACGTTTTCATTCGAAGTTGAAATCGAATAATTAAAATTTAAAAAATTATAAGGAAAAAAGTGCATTCGTTTAACTTTCACTAGATTTTATTTATGTGAAACAAAACGAAAAAGAAATTCGGATGTGAAATCTAGAACACCAAAAAAATTCGGAAACTTTCATTTTCACATTTTTTATGTGAATAATTTTTTTTTGGAACAGCGGCCTAAAATGAAAAAATTAACCATATGATTTAGGATTACTTTTTTGACACCTGTTATAGATGTCGAGTCTGTATTAGTCTGTGTCCCTAATTTTGACTGTCAAATTTGTATGGAAAAAGTCGTACCGTGATTGTTCTGTTCTGGCTCTATGGAATCGATCTTCAACAAGCATATTTTTCTATGTACATATTAACAATTTCATGAGAATTTTTTTTAAAACAAAATTTAAGCAGAAACTATAATAATAATTCATTTATAAAATATTAGCTTTCATAATTTATAAATATCATGTTTTTGAAAATAAGCAATTGTGATGCAAGCTTAAGTTTAAGATATTTATCAATGATATTATATGCATAATAATTAAATTTGGCACACAGGGGTTAAAATGTTAAACGAAAACTGAAGGGTCATCACTTTTTCACCAGACAACAAAAGATGTTTACCCTACACTTTGGATAAGTTTAAGATGAACAAGTGATATATTTTTTGTTTAAAAAAAAACGAGGTAGAAACTCTTTTTAAAAAAAAAATAATTTTTAGTATAATATACTCGTAAGAAGACTATGCAATTTTAACAACGATTATGCTAATTGCTGGCCATTGTAAAGAACTCATCAGAAGAAGAACAGCAAAAAAAATTTAAAAGAAGGGGGGTCCCTTATGAAATAATGAACGACACGCGCACTGACCTAAAAAAAAATACCTTAAGAAAATTTTAATTTTTTTTTCGTTAATTAAATATGTTAATAATTTTTAGAGTGTTTCAATTTTTGCATACACCATTAGTAAATGTCAATTTAAATAGAAAAGCCATAAAATTAGTGTTTAAAAACTATAGGAAAATTCTTATAACACACATCTTAAGGCAAGGTGCAATATTTAAGTATATGTTTTACAAGTTTTTTTTTTTTTCGTTTTTTTTTGATAAATTTACAAAGATGCCAATTTATAACATGCAATATTGTTATATGGTATTCTGATGATTGGCTAAAGAACAAAAAAAACAGTACTTGTACTTAATTTTTTTTTTGTTCATTTTACTATAAATTTTAGGTTAATAGCAATAACATTTGCATAGAAAATTGTTAGAACTTACAAGTAACACTTTTATGTTAAAAATAAGAATAACATTAAAAAAATAGTTATACGTTTGTTTCAATGAGATGGTAAACCAGGAGCGTAAGATCTTATTGTATGGAGGAAGGTTTCCACTGTTCCACATTTCCAATCTTTGCAAATTTTAAAATCAAAGTCACAGACTAATACAGACTCGACACTTAAGACAGGTGTTAAAAAAGTAGACTTGAATCATATGTTTAGTTTTTTTTTTATTTTGTTCTACTATTTAGGTAAGAAAAAGAAAGCTTATAAAAATAGATGCCAGATCGGTTTTTATTGTCTCACTCACTCTTAATTAGTAGAAAGTGTTGCCATGTTTGCTTAAAACTAGCTAAAAATCGATATATTTTCTCTAAAACTGCTTAGTTTTCCCCAGTTTTTTTATAAAACCCTACTGTCGCGTCTGTGTTAGTTTGTGTCTAGTACCCTGTCACAGACTAATACAGACTCGACATAAGTGACAGGTGTCAAAAAAGTAGTCTTGAACCATATGGTTAATTTTTTTTAAATTATTCTACTAATTAGGTTAGAAAGAGAAAGCTAATATAACGCGCCATATGAAAAATGGATGCCAGATCTGATTTAATTGTTTCACTCACTCCTAAGTCACAGACTAATACAGACTCGACATAAGTGACAGGTATCAAAAAAGTAATCTTGAACCATATGGTTACTGTTTTCAAATTATTCTACGAATTAGGTTAGAAAGAGACTGGCGCCCTATGCTCCAGTGGGAGTTAGAGGAACATATATATAAGAAAAATATATGCCAGATCAGTTTTTATTGTTTCACTCACTCCTAAATCGTAGAAAGTGTTGCCATGTTAGCTTAAAACGAGCTAAAACCGCTTTGTTTTCTCCTAAAATCGCTTACTTTTTCCCCATTTTTTGTTATAAAACTCTACCACAGACTAAATACAGACTCGACAGTAGAGTTTTATAAGAAAAAATTGGGAAGAACTAAGCGATTTTAGGAGAAAACACAGCGGTTTTTAGTCCGTTTTACGCTAACATGGCAACAATTTCTACGACTTAGGAGTGAGTGAAACAACAAAAACCGATCTGGCATCCATTTCTTATGGCGCGTTATATCAGTTTTCTCTTTCTAACCTAATTCGTAGAATAATTTGAAAATATTAGCCATATGGTTAAAGAATACTTTTTTGACACCTGTCACTTATGTCGAGTCTGTATTAGTCTGTACTCTACTGTCGAGTCTGTATATCGTCACCTAAAATGCAAAACGCCCTAACTAACAAAAAATTCAAAAACGCGTTTTTAATTGATTCTTATGTATTGGATCAAAATACATGTTCACAAAAAAATTTAGACTCCTTTGATCAAAAATGGAGATTTTATTAACAAAATTCAAAAAGCCCTAACTACATGCTTTAATATATGTTAAACCAAAAAGCCCCAACTACACATTTGTTTACATAATATTGCCGACGCAACTGTTATTTTTTAAGACTAAACATTTTTTTTATGCTTCTTCTTCCAGAATGTCCACCAATAGGAAAAATATCTGTATATGTGCACAAAAAATAAAGTTTAGAAATTTACCAATTAACCCCTTCAGGCCCGTACTCTCACGAGAATTGTTCCTTTTTCTGCTATAGAAATCGCAATTTATGCAGTATAATTAGTCTTAAGTAAGATATAAATTATACATAAAATTTAATAACAAATAATTAATGCCGATAAAAAACATGATTGTAAGCCCAGCAGAAATTTTGCTGAACGTTCAGCAGCTTTTGGAAGGGGAACTTGAGTAAAGGAGCGCATCCAATTGCGCTGAATTCATGCATGATTCCCTAAGGCGATGTCCCACTTTAGAGCGCTAGTTGGATACACAGAAACAGCGCTCTTTAGATGCACTGAAATCACGTGTCTTTAGAGCGCTGATTTAAGCAGAATAAAGATGCTGTAAATTCATGTATCTTTTTAGCGCTGATTTAAGCAGATTAAAGATGCAGTGAATTCATGTATCTTTGTAGAGCTTATTTAAGCAGAATAAAGATGCTGTAAATTCAAAGTTGAAATCAAATAACTAAAATTTAAAAAAATATAACAAAAAAATTCATTCGTTTTACTTTACAAAACTTTATTTATGTGAAACAAAATGAAAAAAAAAAAATCGGAAGTGAACATCAAAAAAATATCGGAAATTTTCATTTTCACATTTTTTATGGGATTTTTTTTGGGAACAGCGGTCAAAGATGCTATGATTGAAGCGCTCTTTGCAGCGCTGATTAATGCGCAATAATGATGCAGTCAAATCATGTGTCTTTGTCTAAAACCCATGTTTTTTTATTCAAAAAGTGTTAAAAATATTAAAAAGGAAAGCAAGTGTGAAATTTTACCAAAAAATAATTACACATTATAAGTTTTATATAAAAAATCTTAAAAAAAAATTAAAATTTTTTCCCCTTCCTTTTACTGCATCCCTAAGAGCGCTCTTTGGATGCGCTACGGTATGCTATAAACAGATGATGTGTCGCCAAAATCTCGATTTATTTCTGCTGGGAGTTCTTCATTCCGATTGAATAAAATTCAATGTAAATTTTTCGTTAAATAAGTAAAAAAAAATTTTTTTTTAATTATAATTTTTTGCTATTATTACAAAAAATGCAGGGGGCTAATTATGTAACTTGATAATTGTCAATCGTCATCGTTAGCTCATTATTCTATTACTATAAAATGACACTATATGGTAATGGAATATAACAAAAAACGTTAGCTTCATTGGAAAGCTTATAATTTCTTCATAAAAAGGGAGAAATAAAAACAAGTTGATGTCTAATACCGCTAACATTAAATACAGGGCTTAGGAAAGATAAAATAACAACCTGTGTCAAATTTCATCATTTACATATGGGGGTTTTCATCTCAAGTGACACAACTTTTAAAACCGATAGTAGTTTAGTCACAATTTTTCAACGAGATCGGTCAATAACTTCCTGAGTTAGAGGGGCCGTAATTTTACATTTTGGTCAAACAGTTGTTATTTTTGCATCCATGTAACCGATTACCTAATGTTCCTAGCAAAATGTGTCCCGAGAGTTTAAGATAGCTATTTCTTTAATCTTAAAAATTAAAAATTAATTAAAATTTTTTTTTTTTCTTTTTTTTTGAAAACCCAAAAACTTGTTTGGCATTTTTTTTAAAACCGGCCCTTTTTTAACTCAAAATAAAGCTAAGTTATTTTCCTTTAAGAGCTTTGTAGGATGCGAGTAAGATATCTATTAAATGCCCAATATTTACTGTAGATCTTAAGAAATTTTCCAGAAGCCGAGTAAACGCTTTGACGACCATACATTTTTGGCCGAAGTGTTTTTGATTTTCTTTCCATTTTCGTAATTTCTTACCTAATAATAGTTACGCATAAAAAAATTGGGCCCCTCCTTTCCCCCTTATTACGCTAATCTGTCCAAGGCTATTTTGGCACTCGCCGTGATCTTTAAGAAATGCAACTTAATAATAGTTATTCTACAAGAATTTGGGTTCTAAAACTAAATATAATTTTGTCCCTAATATATTTATTATTTCGCAAACTTTGAGAACTTATTGTGAGTAAGTGGACCCAGTTAGAGACTTAATGAAAACAAAAATTTTATTTCTCTAAATCTCTTCTATAATTCATCTTTTAGCACATTTATCCTATCTTTTACTTGAACAAAAAAAATCGCAAAAAATCATTTGGGAAGTATAGTTGCCTGTGGTAGTTAAAAGGTTAAAGCATTTCGATGCATTAGGTTTCTTCGGGCCATACCCCTTGTCCTGTTCCACTCTCATTTGACATGGAGCATTAAAATGGTAAATTGACATTCTGTATCGAATTAAGTTAACATGTGTTTAACAGAATCCGAAATGATATATTTTGCAGTGTTAGGTTATATAGCAGGTGCCATGCCCCTTTTTCCAATATCGCCCACATTTTGTTAGAGTTCTAAATGATAAAACAACATTCAGTATAAAATTTTGTTAGCATGTTGTTACATTTTATAACACATCTGCTTGGTGTTTTTAAACATCTTCAGTGCAGTTAGGGCTTTTTGTATTTCAGAAAATTACAAGACAAAAGGGCGTTACTAACATAACTTTTTAAATATTAAAAATTTATAATTTTTTTTAACAGAAATCAATTTGTTTGTGTGTGTTTTTACTAATATTTAAGAAATTTGTAATGAAAACTTTTATAGTTTTTATATAAACACGTTTTTTGCTTCTCCTGTAAAATTTTTAAAATGTTAGATAGGGCGTTTTGCATTTTAGGTGACGATATAGTCTGTGCCTAATACCAAATTCGCATTCATTTTTTTTAAACATGTTTAACCACTTAAACATGTTTAAATTTAAAATTTTTAAGGTACATAAACATGTTTAAGTGCTTAAACATGTTTAAAAAAATGAATGCGAATTTGGTATAAGTCGTAGAAAGTGTTGCCATGTTAGCTTAAAACTATGTAAAAAAACGCTCCGTTTTCTCCTAAAATCGCTTAGTTTTTCCCCATTTGTTGTTATAAAACTCTACTGTCGAGTCTGTATATAGTCTGTGACCCTGTTCTCACTAAAGGCAGACTAATACAGACTCGACATTAGTGACAGGTGTCAAAAAAGTAGTCTCTAGCCATATGGTTAATTTTTTCAAATTATTCTACGAATTAGGTTAGAAAGAGGAAGCTAATATAACGCGCCATTAGAAAAATAGATGCCCGATCGGTTTTTATTGTTTCACTCACTCCTAAGTCGTAGAAATTGTTGCCATGTTAGCTGAAAACTAGCTAAAAATCGCTCTGTTTCTCCTAAAATCGCTTAGTTTTCCCCCATTTTTTGTTATAAAACTCTACTGTCGAGCTCGTTAGTCAACTGGTAAAGTAATCAAGTAACAAGTACTCGCTAGTTTTTTTCTTACGTGACAATCAAAATGCATTAGACTTTCATGTATGTAACATGTTACATCGTTCAGTAATCGTTTACATGCATTGCCATATCACAGACTAATACAGACTCGACCTAAGTGACAGGTGTCAAAAAAAGTAGTCTTTAACCTGGAAATTTTTTTATAATAGGTGCAATTTGTTAAAGAAAAAGTTAACAATACTAAACGTTATTATTATCAATCGAGTATTATTTTAAAAAAAAGTTATGTGAGTAATTTGTTAAGCTTAAATTTAAGCTTGATAGCTTACAGATTGAGTAAATAATAAATTTGCTACGAGGGTCGATCTGGAAAATAAAATTATTTATAGACATTTTTCATGTTGCTTAAACAGTTTTTAGCTGTTCGTGAGAACAGGGCATTAGAATCATGGAGTAATAAAAAATACAGTGGGCGTCAATACAATGGAAATTTTTTATAGTATGTGCAATTTGTTAAAGAAAAAGTTAACAATACTATTATCAATTGAGTATTATTTTAAAAAATGTCAAAATTTATAGATATTTTTTAAACATTTTTTAAAAATATTTCTAAGTCGATTTTGTTCCAAGTTCAAACATAAAAAATTTAAAAAATGGTCAATAAATTTTTATTCAATGATCAAATAATTATTACAACAAACCAAACACACAATGAAATTTGGTAAGTACAGTAGAAGAAATCCACATTTTTTGACCTGCAATACTTTTGACCTCCAATTTTTTGAATACAAAGAAAAATTTAAATTATTTTAATATCTCAATACTTTTAGGTGTACAAAAATTAATAAACAATCACACCTTTTCTTTGTTTACAAAAAATTGGCGGTTAAAAGAATTGGAGGTCAAAAATGTGGATTTCTTCTACTGTGCTTAAATTTTATTGTTTACTAAGGTTGTTGGAAAAATAATTTGATTAATGAATAAAAATTATTGGACCATTTCTTAAATTTTTAATGTTTGAACTTGGAAAAAATCGACTTAAAAATATTTTTAAAAAATGTTTTGAAAAAAGGTCTATAAATAATTTCATTTTCCAGATCGGACCTTTTAACACATTTAGGGCCTAATTTTGTAAAACGCAACGCGCCTTTTTATCTCGCGTTGGACAATTTTCTATTTTGTAAAACGCGAGCACTGAACAGCTGTTTTTTTTTCGCGTTGACTTACGTGTTTGTAGAACAAATTGTATGGAAAATGGAATTTTGTAAAACACAAGAGAGTGTTTTTTCATCACTTGAAGTGTCAAAATGATCACTTGAAATTTTGGGGCGTTGATGTTACAAATATGCTTTTAAATAGCAAAAAGGTAAATAAATAATGTTAAAATATGTAAATACACAACAAAAAAGTAATAAATGTGTAAAAAAAACTTCTCCGGCAGAAGAAAAACATCGAAAATAGCGTTGTGATTTTTATTGCTTTTTTCAATTAATTTATGTTACTTTTTTTTGTTCTCTTTTTTCTCAAATATTCTCTTTGCAGGTGTTGCCTTATCATATATATGTGTTTCCCCACGATAATGGGTGTGTATCCCCTACAAAATGGGTGGCCAATTTTATTAATTTGAGAATGTCTGGCAACACTGATTCAAATATAATTGACATTTCAAGTGATGACGTAAAAATTGAACGCAATAACGTAATGATTTACAAAATTGCACTTTTTGAGCCTCGCGTTCACGTTAACGTTGGTGATGCGTTCAACGCGAGTGATTTACAAAATTAGGCCCTTATTATTTACTATTATTTATTATTTACGAAAAATTCGTGACACGCGCGCATCTCTACTGGCATTTGTCTGGCATTGGTCGGATTGCTCCCAAATTTTTACCAAAGATAGATCTTTTGATTACAAATCAAAAATATTTGGGTGATTTTTTTCGGCGAGATCTGGTTTGCGAGTTTTTTTTTGTATTGATCACAAGATCAATTATTTTTATTTATTCTTTCTATTTATTTACAACTCATTTTTAATAAATTCAACCTAACCGAGAACTGGTAACAATGACCGTCGTCTCGTTGTAGCGAAAACGCCAAGGGTTTTAGTGGGAATCGAACCCACGACCCCCATGTTGAAAGGCTAGCACGCTACCAACTAGCCTACGGGGCCCCCGGTTTGCGAGTTATGTCGACTTGAAATTCAAATATAACCGGGCAAAAGGCTTGATACACAAAAAAACTTTTTTAACGAAGCCGCTAAATTGATTTATGGAGTTTGTAATCCATAAGCCCGGCCGAAGGCAGAAAAGCTTTTTTTATGAAAATTCTCAACAAAAAAAAACACAAACAATTTTTTTTATAAAAAAAAAAAATTTTTGACTTTTATGGGTTAATAAATAATTTATTTTACCAAAATGGAAGATATTTCAAATAACTTTTGAATGACACCAATATTTTTGAAATCGAATAATAAATAACGAAGATATAAGCAAAAAACAAAAAAAGTCGAGATAACTCGCTAAATACGTGTCGGCGAATTTTTTTTGTTTTTTCGAAATCATCGCTTAAAGGGCTATTTTAATTTTTTTTTTTTTATTTTTGGACCAATGCCAGTAAATTCAACTTATTCCTAAACTTTTTGTATCCTCCTAACATCCCTTTAAGCGCTTCTGTTTTATAAATCACCATGTTTTTATACCCTACACCACACTGTGGTACAGGGTATAATGAGTTTGTGCTGATGTTTGTAACTACCCGAAATATTGGTCCTAGACCCACCTTTAAGTATACCGATCGACTCAGAATCACTTTTTGAGTCGATTTAGCGATGTCCGTCCGTCCGTCCGTCTGTCCGTCTGTCTGTCTGTCTGTCTGTCCATGTAAACGGTGTAAACACGATACAGGTCGCAATTTTTAATCAATTGACTTGAAATTTGAAACTTAAGTCTCTCTTGGCCCAAGGACGAAGCCTATTGAAATTGGAAAAAATCGGTCCATATTTATACCTAGCCCCCATACA
The DNA here is from genome assembly GCA_963921195.1 of Pegoplata infirma. Taxonomy (NCBI): domain Eukaryota; kingdom Metazoa; phylum Arthropoda; class Insecta; order Diptera; family Anthomyiidae; genus Pegoplata; species Pegoplata infirma. Next base: position 23,491,710 of record OY992536.1, on the reverse strand, counting down.
AAGGTCCTCTTTAGTTTTGGCTCAAATGACTCTAATAACCGTATTATAGAAGGTATCGCTTTGAAATTTGGATGGTAAACATGTTTTGTCTTCACATATCATCATTCCGAATTTCAAAGAAATCGGACCAGTTCTTCTTGTAGCCCCCATACAAACCACCTTCCCGATTTTCACATAAATGTCTCAAATTTCATGAAAATAGAAAATATTTAATTAAAATTTTGTTTGTATATGTTAAACGCGTACTTAAATAACCTTATCAAACCTGATAATCATCGGACCAGTTTTGGACTCAGGCCCCTTGTGAAAATTTCGCCCGATATTCAGTTAAAGCGGTTTATTGTCAACAAATAGAAGCCTATTTCACTCAAATTTGATTTGTGAGTGTTTTCTCCACTTATTAAAGGTTTTACAACATATAGATCTAATCGATCCATGGGACCCATTTTCCGGGAAACCTTGGTGTAGGGTATTATATGGTCGGTCTTGACCGACTATAATTTTCTTACTTGTTTTCTAATACATTTACTTTTTTTTAACAGAAGAAAACTAAATTTTTTTCCAGACATATTTGTAATGGCTGATGGTTTTAAACACAACTTTGTGTTGTAGTAAATCATAAAAAATTACAATTTATGGCTTAATTATAGAGCTTTGACCATGTAAAAGAAAAACCCTTTAGTGGAAATTATAAAATGTCCCTTTATCAAAGCACATGTGTATAGCAAAAGGTGTAAGTACATTTTTTTTTTGTAGTTGCAGTTTATTGTTTTTCTATTACAAGTTTTTTTTTTAACAATTGCATCAGTGTTGCCACTTTCTGGATAATTATCCAAAAGTGGGACAATTTCAAAATCCTTGGATAATTTTTGGATAATGATATTTTTTGTGTAATTTTTGTGCAATTTTACCTCAATAAAGTTCCAACTTTTTTTATCATTTTATCGACATGTTGGCTTAAAAGATCATTAACTGCACGACTTTAAAAATTTTGATTACCAAATAAATGACGAACATGCCTATTTGGACTATTAAAGCCTTAATTTTCTTCATGACTTATTGTTAGATGTCAAAAAACAACGCTCTAAAATTTTTTAAATTAAAAATTGTTCTGGAGAATCCCTATTCAGAAATCTGAAAATTGTTATTCAATATATTTTAACTTCCCCATATTGGGGGACACTTTCCCCCACGCGATAAATGGTGGCAAGTTAACTTATAATGATTTTTGCGCTTAATTATTACAATTATATCAATATCAAAACCATTTTATCATTATTAAAATAATTTTTTTTTATCCACAACTACAAAAGAAAGCGGACTGAAAATGTTTCATGTGTTGAACAAAAATACGAAAAAATCATTCAAAAAAAACCGTTTTTCAGAGGTTGGTTTAGTTTTTCAAGGGGAAACATTTTTCCACCTGGAACGATTTTGCCCATTTACAAACTTAGCCTACCTATGACCATAAGACAAATTCGTGCCAATCTTCAGGAGTCTAAATTTTTTTTTTTTATTTTGGACTGCAGTATGTTTTATACAGACGGACGGACGAACATTCAGAGAAAGTCAGAATTGATCAAGGATCAATAATGTAAATATACTTTAAGGCTATGTTTTAGTGTCCACAACTGATATAAATACTTAGACATAACATCAAAATGTTTATAGCAATAGTTGCTTGTCAATTTTTCTGAGCAACTATTTCTGGCAATACATCAAAAATCGTTCGCCATTTTTGTTTGGAATTCATCAAAATAGACGCAAAGCTGTTTTTTTGTTCATTTTGCATACGTTATTGCTTATTGACACCAAAAAAATCAGGTGTAGACCAGGGGAATGACAAAATAAAAAATTTTGTGGAATTTGCGAGATTTTGGATAATTTTTTGTGTAATTTCCAATTCCATTGGTGGCAACGCTGAATTGCATACGCCTTGTAAAACAAAAATGGAGAAGAGTTTCTGAACTTTGTTTATAATATTTACCTTTAAATCTGCTTATTGCTGTTAAAACGTTGCAATTGCACGCGATGTTGATGAAATTTTGTTTTGTTTTTTTTTTCTTTTTACTTTTTTTTACAAAATAAAAAATATTATACACAACAAACACTTTTCACTAAATACTGCAATGACGTTTTTTTTACATTTTATTATATTTGTTTTTTTAGTGGTATTTTACAACATGAAATATAATTTACAATAAAACATTTTCACTAAACACTGAAATAACTTTATTTACTTAAACGGATGCGATGCACTAAAAAGCTTTTATTTAACTAAATAAAATGTCAACATAAAAATAGTGATGCCAGATTGTTAAAATGTACCTACCCAGGCAGAAAATTACAAGCGGGCCAATACTGGCCCACTAACGTAGTATTTTTGTACTGACCCGGTAACTCAAATGTTAGCTCTAATCTACGAATGACCCGTAGGTTCTGACAGCATCGAAAAAGCACTGTAAAAATAAAAAAATCTATCGTTTTCATACGATAGGTTTTTTCGTGGCCAGTACCAGTGGGTATCAGGTTGGTTGGCTACCATTTAATTTCCTCTCTCAAAAAGTTGGTTCTCTTAGTGTTGCCTATGCTATTGCATGTAAAAACTCTCTTAAACATTAAGAGAACCAATTTATATAAAGTGACATATTGTTCTCTGATATATTCTTTACTCTATGGCCAGTACCAGAGTCATAGAGTAATCTAACAAATGGCGTTTGAAAAAGTAGTAAACAAAAACCATATGGTATTGTTTACGAAATTTTATCACAAATCGAAATGTGAGCGAGATGGAAGATACCAGTTTTACAGTGAGAATGCAGATTGTTTTTTGTCCCTCTTTGCTTTACGTTTGAACTTTAGTTTGGCATTGCCAGAATTTTTCAATTATCTTTAGTGATGCCAGATCTACAAAACGGTCGATGGATTACTTTATGACTTTGGCCAGTACTTTAAATACAAAAAATCTGTATTTCCAAAAAACGTTTGTGGCCGGGACTTAGAAAATTTTTGAAACTTTGATAACTTTTCAGTAAAATGTTTACTCCAAAACTTAAAAATACCCGGTACTTTAAAAATTTTCGGAACATAGAAATTAAAAAAAAATTAATATTATTTTTTTTGTACTCTGGACTTTAGTATAAAATGTTTCAGATTTTTTTTTTAATTTCGAATTTGTTTTATACCTTCCACTCTAGTGATAGAGGGAAATATTGGTCCTAGACTTACCTTTAAGTATACCGATCGACTCAGAATCACTTTTTGAGTCGATTTACTTGTTTTTATACCCTCCGCTCTAGTGATAGAGGGTTATATAAGTTTGTCATTCCGTTTGTAACACCTCGAAATATTGGTCTAGGACCCCATAAAGCATATATATTTATGATCCTCGATCGATTTTAAGGCGATCTAGCGTTGATTCGTCCGTTCGTCTGTCTGTTTTGATATTTGATATTATGAACGAAAATGTAAGGACACCTCGAAAATTTTGAAACATTCAACATAACCTAAAAATATATAAAATGCTTATATTCGGCTGCTGGTTCACGTGTGTGAACAGAACTGAACAACAAATGGTATTTAAACAATGAAAAAAATCGCGGATTTTTTTTTTCACCAATTTTTTTTTTTTCGCAAAAATTTTTTTTCAAAATTTGTATACCCTCCACTCTAGTGATAGAGGGTATATGTATATAAGTTTGTCATTCCGTTTGTAACACCTCGAAATATTGGTCTAAGAACCCATAAAGTATATGGGGCATTCCATGTGAAATCGGACACTTTGAAAAACTTTTTTTTTAGATTTTCCCAATTTGTTTACAGTTTTTAGTACCCTTCGAAAACTCCTTCGTGGTAAATTTTCAGATTTTTTTGATGACCCGTTCAAAAGATATCGAATTTTTAAAAATTGGTAGTTTGTTCCTTTTCTCAAACTTCTTTTAATCATAACTTCTTCAATAATGGTCCGAATTTAAAATTTTTTTTTTCAAAATTTTTGTTTTTTACGTACTTTCTTAAAAAAATCCCAAAAAATTCTTAAAAGCGCTCTAGTATGCGATTTTTAAGTTTTAAAATTTAAATCTCATTATTGAAAATGTTTGTACTTTTCGATTTTTTTGAAATTTTTTTGTGTAAAACTTCTATCAATTCTACAAATTTTTTGCCCAGGAAGATCGTGGGCTAACGATTATTACTATTTTTTAAAATTTTTTGAAAAAATTTTATTGTAATTTTTCAATCTTAAAATCATTTCTACTGCTCCAATGGTGCGTCATAGAGGGGTCCTTTATAAGACCGACCCCCATTAATTTTTACGTCTTAACATTTCTTTGAAACAAACTAATACCCTATCTCCAATTTCTAAGGGGGGTCCTACACAAAACGACATTTTTTAAAATTTGTTCCAACCGCTCTAACTGCCCTAATAGTGCCCTTAGAGCAACATAATGTATGACCGACCCACAATATTTTTTTAGTCCAAACATTTTCTCTGAACACACCTACCCTCTATCTTTAACTATTAAGGCGGTCCCCATACAATTTTTTTTATTTTTTGTAAATTTGTTTTATTTAATCAGCTTCTACCGGTCCAATGGTGCGTCCGAGAGGGGTCATTAGTGAGACCGACCCCCATTTAATACTTTGTGAAAAAAAAAAAAAAAATTATAAAATTTGCTCCAACTGTTATTTGTATGGGAGCCTACTTAGGGAGTTGAGATAGGGCGTAGGTATGTTTTGAAAAAATGTTGTAGGGTAAAAATAAATGGGGGTCGGTCTCACTAATGACCCCTCTCGGTATAAAAGTAAAAAAATAGTAGACTCTTTATGTTTCAATTTTATTGTAGCGTGCTAGCCTATTAAACAGGGAGTCGTTGGTTTGATTCCCACGAAAACCCTTGGGTCGATTTCGCTACAACGAAATTATTAAAAAACATGATTTCTAATTATTCTTATTGTTATTTAAAGCCAATTAAAAAATTAAGTATACGCCACTTATGCAGTTTTCAAGTAATTATTATAATTAAATATTTAGCAATGAACTAAAAAAAGCCTTGAGGAGTTTGTTATGGAAAATGACAACTTTTATTTGCTTATGGTTTCATCCCATTCCGATTTTGGTTGTTGCACTGTATAATTTTAAAACTAATTTAAAGAAAATTTAAAATAATAAAAATATTTAAAGGGGAAATGTAATATTATAATACATTAGACTTGCATTTTTTTGTATAAAAAAAGTTTTTCTTCCAATTTTGAACGTCCCGGAAAATTTTTATTCCTAGACCTAAAACTTATGTGGTACAAATTTGAGGCCAATCGGATTATATTTACCCGTGGCGTCCTTCGATCAAAGCTTTGGTTTTTTACAAAATTTTCGCCAAAACCAGCAAACCTTGGTCAAAGGGCTCTGTGACTGTGGCTTACAAAATATTTTTGTTTGTCCCGCCCCCTTTTGTGGGCGTGGATTAAAAAAAAACATACAAATTTTGAGAAAATGGTATAACTAAAGTTCAAAAGGCATAATAAATAATTTAGTAAACATTTATCACGTTGGGGAAGGTATCCCCCAGCACCCCCACAGAGCCCCCTCCCCCCAAAAACGCCTCTGATTTTTTTTAATGCATTTGAACATGTTGGAGGGTATCAAAGATTCGGCACAGCCGAATTTAACACTCTCACTTGTTTTTTTTTTTAAATTTGCTTAACAAGTTGTTTTATTTGGTAAAATAGTCTCTTAAAGAAATTTTAACTGAATTTCGCGGCATATGAAAATTGCCTAAAAAATGTAAATAAATAAAAAGTTAAATTACATTCAATTTTTCATTTATTCTCGTGTTGTTTTCCTGAAAACTTGTAGATTTTATCTTACTTTCTTTCTTATCCCATTGTTCTGGTTAGAGTTTTGGTAACTGAAATTCTTAAGAATTTTTAAGTTTTTATATATTCTGCATACAAAATTTTAATGCATATTTGAAAATTCATATGCATATTACACTGATTTCTTATGATGGTTTTTTGTATTTCTTGGGTTCATTAAGTTTTTGTGCATGTTTCTAAGCTCATGAATTTGCCAATTTATTTCATATGTAAATTTTTGTATGCAGGAAAATTTATAACTTTTGATTAAACTTACTTTATTTTTCGTGGTAATTTATTATGCAAATGTGGATTTTTTTTGTTTTAGAAAAAATTAAACTGTCATAGAGTTTTGATTTGTGGCAGTTAGTGTTTTTTCGAGAAGATTTATTGGTTTCCACCATTTTTTGCTAAAGAAATTTTATATAAGAATAACATCCTGGAACAACATTCAGGTGCATTCACTAATTTAAATTCAACGTTTTGCAAAAAAGCTGCCACCCTAATGTAAGGACTAGCACAATTTTTTTTCCAAAATTTTTTCAGAAAAAAAAATTGAATTTTTCAAAGGTGAAAAAAGTGAAAAATAAAAAAACGGTAATTTATGTTTGTTTTTTTTTAAACTTTGAAAATTTTTCAGAGATAAAAAAAATAAAATTAACTACTTTAATTAACTGTTACTACATTACAGTACTTTTTTAGGCCTCGTGCTCAATTATTCTTTTATTACTTCCCTTAATGTTTCATTTGTTTACTAAAAATATAAAAAAAAAAACAAGTAGAAAAGTTAAATTCGACTCGGCCGAATCTATGAATACCCTCCACAATGTCCTTTTTAAGTGATAAAATTTTCTAACTTGAAAAAATAACATTTTTTAATAGAAATGTTTTATTTTGTGTAAAAAAACTGTTTTTAGTAATTTTAAAAAAAAAAATAATTTACTAATTTTTTTTTGAGTGTAAAATTTTTTTTTAAGTGTAAAATTTTTTTCGAGTGTACTTTTTTTTTTGTTTTGGTATAAAAATATTTTTGAGTAACAAAAATACGTTGTAAAATATTTTTGTGACATACCAATGTTTTTAAAACAGGTTTAACGGGTTTTCAACACGTTAAATTAAGGTGAAGCTAATCTAAAATTCACGGTTTTGCTAATAACTTTTGAACCACTGATTTGTATGGGGGGAAATTGACCTTTTTCAGTTTTTTACAATTTACGCCTATTTAAAGAAAATTAATATAGGCATGTGTAGCATCAGATTAAAGGTATTAAAAATACCTATCTCGTGGTGCTAACAACGGACTAAAAAAGTTAATACTTTTCGACTTTTTAACAAAAATGTCATAAAATTTTGGTATTTTACTCAATATGGCGAAAAGTTGTGCATGTTTGGACACGTTCTTAGCACACGTAGATAGGTTTTCCAAAGACCTTTCATTTGGTATGTAACATGACTAGGTATCTTTGTATAATATAGGAGATAAACGAAAAAAACTGAAAAATGGCCTTGTCTTCCCCCCCCCTCCTTTTTACACCCTAAATATAAATTTGGGCCGCTAAAAAAATACGTGTCCCTTTATTTTTTCTGTTCTACAAAATAAAACCAATTCCATAAAGATCCGCGGGTGACACTAAATATTGAAGTAAAAACATGTAAGTTTACGAAAAATAGGTATATTCTTAAAGCCGCCCAGAGACACAATACATGTTGGATGACTTGTTAGTTGACGAAAAAATATTTTCAAAATACACTTATCCGACAAATTTATACACATGTTGGATGACCGCTCATTTTTTTAGAATTCTTGAAGGAGTAACATGAAATTTTTTTTATTTTTCAACTCTTTTTTATGTTTTTTTTAATATAATTAGGTTAAAATTTACATTTTAACATCATTGCTTTATACAAAAACATCACTTTGTGAAAAACAATAACAAATAATGAATTAAAACGTCTCTGTTCGTACAACGGTCGGATGACAAGTCAATACACCATCCGACATGTCATCCAACTTTTCATCCGACCATCGAAAAATCAAAACTTTTTGATTTTTCATCCGACCAGCCATCCGACCATCCGACAGACCCATACACGAGAAAAATTACATTGGTCATCCAACAAGTCATCCAATTTGTTTGAAATGTATGGGAGCCTTAAGAATTTAATTTTACAAAAAAATATATTATTTAAAAAAAAAATAATAAAAAAAAACTCCACGAAGGCCCCGACGAGATTCGAACTCATGATCTCCTGTTTACTAGACAGGCGCTTTAACCAACTAAGCCACGGCGCCATGTTATGGTTGTCGTGTTAAAAATATGTTTTAAACTTTAGAAGGTTGCCAGACTATATGTTTCAAAAAAAGCTTTAACGATAAAAGCTTTTTTATAGCAGTGTTGTATTTTGTTTGTTATTATATTAACACTATGAAAACCAAAGCTGATGGGTTATTTTTATTGAATAGTTACACTCATAAAAATATCTTAGTAGAATGATTAGGAAACCAGCTGTATATCAATTCTTCGAGAATTTAACTTAAATATATCTGGATACTATAAAAATTAGTAATCGAAAAATACATATGCTGTGTTTTTCAAAAAGTGGATTTATTTTCAGACTAATCTTATTTTGTTTAAAATAAATATTTTAACATGCCAAAACAAATTTGGAATATTTTTTTCCGTAATCTATGATAAATTAGCAATTATAATTCGAAAACATGATAAAAAAATTTAAATTTAAATTAAAAAAGTTATAAATAAATCAAAATAAATCCTATTAAATTTTAGGATTTACTAAATCCACTTTGGATTAATTTTGATTTATTTATACACTAAAAAAATTATGTTAGTAAAATCAACTGAAAATGTCAGTTAAAATAACTACTTTGTAAGTTATTTTGGGGTCAACTACTTTTTCAGTTAAATCAACTAACAATGTTAGTTATTTTAACTGACAAAAAACAACTGACTTATGTAGTAAAAACTACTTACATTTGTAGTCAAAACAACTAAAATGTAGTAAAAATAAATTGATCAATATAATTTTTTTTTTCAAAAAATTTTTCAGAAAAAAAATTGAAGACCAAAATATTCCCAAGTTTTTTTTTTAAAGTTGTGAAAAATAAAAAAACGAAAATTTATTTCTATTTTTTGGAAAAAAAAACTTGAAAATTTGTCAGAGATAAAAAAATTAAAATAACTACTTTAAATAACTGTTACTACATCACAGTACTTTTTAGTTAGTTGTTAAAAAAAACGACTTAAAATAACTAACAGGAATAGTTGTTTGTTATTTTTCATACAAAAACAACTGACTTTGTAGTTGAAAACAACTTACTACTGTAAAATATACAAACAACTAACTTGTAGTAACTTTTCTGAAAATTTCTGAGTGTAACTTTTTTCATTTTCCAATTTTTTTTTTATCATTTTTTCGGATTATAATTCCTAATTTATCATAGATTACGGAAAAAAATATTTCAAATTTGTTTTGGCATGTTAAAATATTTATTTTAAACTAAATAAGATTAATCCGAAAATAAATCCACTTATTGAAAAACACAGCAATAGTGATTGAATTTACTAATATTTTCTTTGGAAATACAATAATTTTTGGAGTTAAAATTTAGGTAATTAAAAAAAAACATACAAATTTTCTATACTACTTTTTCTTACTTAATATTGTAAAGAGTCTATTAGCATATTTGCATTCATTTTAACAAGTTTTATTATTGGTTTTCCCTATACAATTTTATACATTTTGTCTATCAAAATTAAATGCAGTTTAAATTGTTTGGGGGAAAGCCAATAATACTACTCTACAAAAATTAACTTTTTTTGCACAGACTTCTTAGGTGCATTTTTTAAAGTATTTTGGCCTCCTAAGCACGAATCTGTCATCAGAAAAGTTGTATCAAATATAGGCATTTTCATTTTTTGTGGACCATATTTCCAATAGAAAAGGTTTGACGGGAAATTTTTCTTTTAGAAAAGAATTTTTTGATTTTAAAATATTTTTTTTTTTTATAAAAAAAAACTCAGACTCATGGACGTATACAGGGGGTGGGCACAGGGGGCACGTGCCCCCCCTTTTCGATTTGAAAAAACAAAAAAATACACAGGAATCAAAATATTTTAGTTTTTAGAGAAAAGATTTTAGTTTTTTTATAAAAGCTCAAGAGCGTAATCTAATTTCATTTCTAAAAAGCCATTTATATCGAAATATCTGTAAAATATGTTTAAGAAACACATAAAATGGTTTTATCCAATAAAAATTATGCATGAGGATAATAAAAAAAATTCTAAAAAAGTGTATAAAAAAAATTTAAAACTACAAGATTCTAAGATTAAATTGTGAGATTCTGAAATATTATATCTATAGGAGATTCTCAGATTCTGAAAGCATTTTTTTAGAAACATTTTCAGATTCTAATACATTTTTTCGTCATGGAAATTGTTATATTTTGGGAAATTTTTTTTTTTTTCTCATTGAAAAATTGTTAGATTCTGAAACATTTTATCTATAGAAAATTTTGAAATTCTTATTTTTTTTTAAGACAAACTATCAGATTCCAAACTATATTTTCCATAGTAAAATTTTCATATTCTCAAATATTTTTATACAAAAATATATCAGATTCTGAAAGAAATTTTATATAAAAACTTTTTAGATGCTGATACTTTTTCTATCAAAAAAATCTTAAATTTTGAATCTTTTTTATAGCAAAATCATCACATGGTACTACGGAACAAGCTAAAATCTAAAACAGCGGGATCACCAGACTTTTTACTGAATATGAATTTGGAATATCTAACAACAATTTTTGGATATAAATCTAAAATTTTCAATCTATCACTTTTTCTGGGTTAAAATTGCACAAATGAACAAAGTTTTCAAACTACACACAAAAAAAAATCGAGGTAATATTACCTAAAATTATAGTATAAAAATACCTTAGCGCCAGGCAAACGGGGCATTTGCTAAGCTAAAAGGTAATGTTACTTAAAAGCTAAGGTAATTCCTATGTTCGAAAATTTATTATGGTTGACAGAAATATACCTTAGCTTTTTAGGTAAAATAGCATTGATAAATAGGTGATATTACGTAAATAATTTGGTAGTATTACCTTGCATTAGTAATGGCTTTTTTACACCATTTCCTTTTAAAATTTAAATAAAAACTACGAAAAGTTTATTATTTTTAATTAATTTTTTTTTTAAATTTTTTGAATGTTTACAAATTTTAAAGAAAAGTTGATAATAAGAAAAATGTCTCAGAATTTTATGAAGGATCTGAAAATTTTTTGCTATTAAACATTTTTTCAATAGAAATACTCTCAGATTCTAAAACTTTTCTACAGAAAATACTCAGTTTCTGTATATTTTTTCTTTTGAAAAATCTGAAATCTCAGAATCGGAAAATTGTTCTATAGAAACATGTATCACAATTCAGATATGAAAACTTTTTATTGAAAAATGTGTCAGAATCTGAGAATTTTTCTAAAGAAAAAATGTATCAGAATGTGATAATTTTTCTATAGAAAAATGTCTCAGGATCTGAGAGTTTTTATATAGAAAAAATGTCTCAGAATCTAAGAATTTTTCTACAGAAAAAATGTTTCAGGATCTGAGAATTTTTTTAAAGAAAAAATTTTTCAAAATCTGATAATTTTTCTATAGAAAAAATGTCTCAAAATCTGAGAATTTTCCCATATCTGTGACATTTTCTATAGAAAAAATGTCTCAGAGTTTGAGAATTTTTCTATAGAAAAAATTTTTCAGAATCTAAGACTTAGAATCTGACAATTTTTCTATATAAAAAATATCGGATTCTGACACATTTTTCAATAGAAAATATCTCAGATTCTGAGACATTTTTCTATAGAAAAAATCTTAGATTCTGAGACATTTTTCTATAGAAAAAATCTCAGATTCTAAGGCATTTGTCTATAGAAAAAATCTCAGTTTCTGAGATATTTTTTTATAGAAAAAATCTCAGATTCTGAGACATTTTTCTATAGAAAAAATCTCAGATTCTGAGATATTTTTCTATAGAAAAAATCTCAGATTCTGAGATATTTTTCTATAGAAAAAATCTCAGATTCTGAGATATTTTTCTATAGAAAAAATCTCAGATTCTGAGACATTTTTCTATAGAAAAAATCTCAGATTCTGAGACATTTTTCTATAGAAAAAATATCAGATGCTGAGACATTTTTCTATAGAAAAAATCTCAGATTCTGAAACATTTTTCTATAGAAAAAATCTCAGATTCTGAGACATTTTTCTATAGAAAAAATCTCAGATTCTGAGACATTTTTCTATAGAAAAAATCTCAGATTCTGAGACATTTTTCTATAGAAAAAATCTCAGATTCTGAGACATTTTTCTATAGAAAAAATCTCAGATTCTGAGACATTTTTCTATAGAAAAATCTCAGATTCTGAGACAGTTTTCTATAGAAAAAATCTCAGATTCTGAGACATTTTTCTATAGAAAAAATCTCAGTACCGAGACATTTTTCTATAGGAAAAATCTCAGATACTAAGACATTTTTCTATAGAAAAAAATCTCAGATTCTGAGTCAATTTTTTATAGAAAAAATCTGAGATTCTGAGACATTTTTGTGTAGAAAAAATCTCAGATTCTACGACATTTTTGTATAGAAAAAATCTTAGATTCTGAGACATTTTTGTATAGAAAAACTCTCAGATTCTGAATGATTTTTCTATAGAAAAAATCTCAGATTTTGAGACATTTTTGTATAGAAAAACTCTCAGATTCTGAGACATTTTTGTAAAGAAAAAATCTCAGATTCTGAGACACTTTTGTATAGAAAAAATCTCAGATTCTGATAAATTTTAGCATAGAAAAACTTTCAGATTCTGAGAGATTTTTCTATAGAAAAAATTTCAGATTCTGACACATTTTTCTATAGAAAAAATCTCTGATTCTGAGACATTTTTCTATAGAAAAAATCTCAGATTCTGAGACATTTTTCTATAGAAAAAATCTCCGATTCTGATAAATTTTTGCATAGAAAAACTTTCAGATTCTGAGAGATTTTTCTATAGAAAAAATTTCAGATTCTGACACATTTTTCTATAGAAAAAAATCTCAGATTCTGAAAGATTTTTTTATAGAAAAAATTTCAGATTCTGAGACATTTTTCTATAGAAAAAATCTCAGATTCTAAGAAATTTTTTTCCTATAGAAAAACTCTCAGATTCTATGACATTTTTCTATAGAAAAATTGTCAGAATCTGAAACATTTTTTCTATAGAAAAATTCTCAGGTTCTAAGACTTTTTTTGTTAGAAAAATTGTTTAGATTCTGAAGCATTTTTGTCTTCAGAAAAATTTTCAGACTCTGAGACATTTTTTCTATAGAAAAACTCCCAGATTCTGAGACTTTTTTCAATAGAAAAGTTCTCAGGCTTTGAAACATTTTTTCTATAGAAAACTCTCAGATTGTGAGACATTTTTCTGTAGAAAAAATCTCTAAATATCTGAGTATTTTTCTATAGAAAAACTCTGAGATTCTGAGATGTTTTTCGTTTCAAAAGTTTTCAGGATCTGAGGCATTTTTTTAATAGAAAATTATTCAGATTCTGTGAATTTTTTTTTATACACAAATTCTCAGATTCTTTTCTATAGAATATCTTGAAAAAATCTCTGAATTTTCTATAGAAATTGAGACATTTTTTCTGTGGAAATTATAAAAAATATTCTTATATATAAAAGTTGATTTATCTTGAATATGTACATAAATCCTGATGGATCGAATAAACATCTTGATGGATCGAATAAAAAATCTTGATAGAATCTCTTGTTCACACGACATTTTTCTTTCAAGGTATTGATGTTATAACAATTAAATAAATATGTGAATCTTGATAAATCTGCATAAAAATCCTTGAGTCTTGTTTTCTCCACATCATTATTCACGATATCTAAACAAACGGAAAACAATAAAATTTGCACTAATTTTTTTCGCAATGATATAAGAGATAAACTTACTGATTCTATTTCTTAAGATCCGTTAATTTTCAGCTAGTTTTATTATTCTGTACAATTATAAAAAAATATATATCGGCCATTCCATGAAAGAACGGCCAAAATTTGACCTCGGGTCATCCGATTTTTATAAAACTTTTTTTTCAAGAACTCTAAGGAGCCATTAAGAGATTTTAGTTTTCGGTTTAGAAAAATTCTGAAAACATTCGATTTTATTCGCGATTTTCATATTTTGAAAAATCAAAAAATTTAAAAAAATGGTCAACTTTGTAGATGCATATCTTGGGCAATTCTTAATGGATCTTTGTTATTGATAATGAGTTTGAAAGGCAATATTGTCTTATTTTACAATATTGTTTTACAAAAAATATTTTAAATTCAAAAATACATTTTGTATGCAATTGCATTTTCTTAATGCATTTTTTAGGTCAAAGGGCCTCTTCGATTTTTTTTCTGTTTAGTATTTAATAAAATATGTCATTTTTACTAAAGACCTGTATTTATACTTTTTTGGGTCTCGCAGTTTTCATATTTTGAAAATTTTTTTAACGAAAACGCTTAGATTTTTTTCACACAAATATTTAAATTATTTTTAAGTTTTTGCGTTTATTTCGTTATTTTTTAGTTTGATTGTATTAGTACGCCATAGAACGAAAAAAAAAAAAAATAAAAGTGCTTTATATGAACACTGTGTTTGAATTTTAAACTTTTTTAAACAAGCTGACCACTTGCGCGTCCCGAATTCGTTTTTTTTTTTCAAATTTGAAAATGCTTGCCCCCTAAATGATGGGGATTTAGGGCCCTTTTACGGGCAAAACAACAAAAACCATTTTGGACAAAAAAACCAGTTGGCTACCAACAGCTAAAGATTGCAATTTTAGTGCTTTGAACTTTGTTGCTGAAAAAAATTGACTAAAGACATGTTTAAACATTATTTAGCTCACAAGTAGATTTAATAAATTTTTCAACTTATTTCACACTACTTTGAAAAAACACAGCTTTTTTTATTGGCGTTTTCAGCTCTACTGTCAGAATTTTTCGGTCTAGTCCATGTGTACAAAAGTGTGTCGGACGGTGTAATAAAACATTGTAATTTTCACTTACAGAATTTTTTTTTTTCGCGAAAAATATATTTTTATGTGAACGTTTTTTTTTCGATTTAAATTTACGTACGACATCTACCAGCAAAATTACTATGTATTCGCGAAAAAATGTTTAACTTGGTCAGATTTACAAATTATGTAGGTACACTTTGCGGACTTTCCTTGTAAATTACAGGAAAATCCAACGATAAAATTCAATTCTGATGGCGAATAAAGGAGGTTTCTGGGTCAGAACCTTCACTCAAAAAAATAAAACTGTAAAGTTAACAAAATTTTTTTTGTTAACTCGAGTTTACTGGCTTTTTAGCAAATTTTTAGTTAAAATCAGCGTTTTAACTACTTTTTCTAGTTAAGTTCAATTTACGAAAATACTAGTTTTGTACAAATTTTGAATTAATTTTTTTTGTTGACTTTAAAACTGAGTTTACAAATTTTTACTATTTAATTTGCTGATTTTTTTGTAACATTTTTGTCAAGTGAAAAATTTTAAACATTTCTTGTGTAGCCTCCTATGCAAATCTCATAAGTCCTACTTAAGCTGAACTTAATGCTGTGAAAAAAAAAAAGAAAAAATAAGTGAAGTGTTAGTGTTTAAAACCAATATTTACCAAACTTAAAATTTTTTACAAAAAATTTAGCTGAATTCAACTAATAAAAAATGTTACGAAATTTTCAGCTGAATTTTTAGTTAAAATTACTTTTTTTTTTTTCTACATTCATTCTACGAAAAGTTAACTAAATATTTTTTGTTAAATTAACTAGAAATTTAGTAGGTTCAAAATCAGGTGTTTTTTTAGTTAAATTTAACTAAATTTTTTGCTAACTTTACAGTTTTATTTTTTTGAGTGTTTTTATATTTTTTAAATGTATAATAACAGTATAACACTGTAATTTTTATTTGCGGAAATTTGATTTTTAGCGAAATTTTTTTATTGTATTTTTTAATTTTGATATTTATTTTTGAAAATATCTAAAATACGGAAGATGACAGAAAAAAACTTTCGAAAAAAAAAATATTTTTTCTCTCAAAAAAAAAAAAAAAAAAAAAAAAAATACAGCATCTTTTAATGTTAAATATATTTAATCGAGTTTTTTAAATTTGAATTTAAAAGTTATCCTAAAAGTATAACAATATCGTTTTTATGGCACTTTAGCATACAAATTGCAAAATTCGCGGATATCACGAAAAGGCTAACAAATTATTAAATCGAATTTGGTTTACCTTGCTGGTATAATTTTCGACTTAAAAAAATGAAAAAAATCGAAAAATTGTGAACAAATTTCAAGTTTTGTATGAAAAAAAATTAAGTGATTTTAAAAAAAAAATTATTTTAATATTTTAACTGCGAGACCCAAAATACTATAAATGCAGGTCTTTAGTAAAAATGTTATATTTTAATTAACATGAAAGATAACAAAAATCGAAGAGGCCCTTAGACTTAAAAAATGCATTTTAAAAATGCAATTGCATAAAAAATGCATTCTGCAGTACAAATTTTTTTTTTCTACTATAATATTGTAAAAGTAGACGCTATTGGCAATTAAACTCGTTTTAAACGATAAAAATCCATAAAGAATTGGCTGAGATATTAATTTACAAAGTTTACCACTTTTTCCAATTTTTTGATATTTCAAAAAATAAAAAACGCGAATAAAATCGAGTGTTTTTAAAATTTTTCTAAACTGAAAACTGAATTCTCACAATGGCTCCTTAGAGTTCCTACAAAAAAAGTTTTGTGATATTCAGACGACCCAAGGTCAAAAAATGCCCATTTTTGGCCGGTCTTTCCTGGAATGGCCGATATGTATGTACATCAATAAAGAAAATGTTGATGTTTTATTTTTTATTTAATTTTTAATAATTGTCAACAATTTCTAATTTCGAATTTTTACCTAAATTGAAAAGTAAAAGTTGCATAGCCAATAGGTATTTAAATTACGTAGTGCTAAGGTAATAAACCTTATATTTTTGATTTCATAGAAAAAATAAATACCTATGCCAGCTAAGGTGTTGTTACCTCGATTATTTTTTTGTGTGTATACTCAAAAATACTTAAACCTCAAAAATCTGCCCAAAATACACCCATTTTGATCCATATGAGGATCTGCTGATTTCTGTCTGGATAATCTAGGTCGAGTCAGCAGAAAAATCTGTCAAAACAGACATTTTTATGGCTCTCGCTTATGACTCTTACGTGAAGCAATAAATACGGGGGGGGTAAATAGGGGGTGTAGTCATAGTTAAATCGGCGATGACTAAAAAAAATTTGAAAGTTGTGCCCCTCCGTTTTCAAATTCCTGGATACGTCGCTGCTCAGACTACTAGTTTTTAAGAAGTTAAGAAGTCCCAGACTCTTTTACACTTTTCATAAAAACGTCTAAGATTTAAAAATATTTTTCATATTATAGATTCATACTAAAGATTTTTTAGACAGATTTTCAATGGAGAAAGTAAACGATTTTGAGAAATTTTTCGTGTACAAAAAGTTTTAAATTCTGACACATTTTTGCTATTGAAAATGCTTCAGATTTTAGGCCATTGCTTTAGATTCTGATCAATTTTACCAAACAAAAAGTCTTAGATTCTGATAAATTCTTTCCACATAAAAAAGTGGCAGAATCTATGAAAATGTTCCTGCATAAGAAGTCCCAGATTCTTTTTCGGAAAAAATATTAGGTTCTAAGACTTGTCAGATTCTGAGACAGAAAATTTCACAGATTCTGTGACATTTTTCCTATAAAAAAGACTTGGGTTCTAGGACATTTTTCATACAAAAAAGTCTCCAATTCTGAGACATTTTTCATATACATAAAAAAAATTATAAAAAAAGTCTCACCCCCAGTTTCTGTATGACGTTCGTCATACAGAAACTGGGGGTAAGACTTTAAGACATTTTTCATATAGAAAATTTTTCAGATTCTGAGACATTTAACACCCATCCTATTATATAGTTATCAGACAGCTAACAAAACTAGTTGTTGGATTTGACGAACATTTTTATTTGATAAATGAAACAGAATATTAGAATTAAGAATGAAACAGAATATCAGAATTACTAATTGTATGTAGATTCAGAAAAAAATTATAAAAAAAAATCTGGACTTGATTTGACCCATTTTTTAACTAAACGGAGTAAATCCTAATCTTAATCCGGTCTGCAAAAAACGAGCCTATTAAATTAAAGTTTTGCGTTTTTTTTTAATTCAATTTCTAAAAACTAATAACTCTGGCATCACTTTACAACTGAAAGCTTTTAGTAAAGAGAGAAAGCTCTCTTAAAAAATTTTGACATTTGTACGAAAACAAATGCAGTGTTTTGTTAATTTTTCTTCTAGATGATTTGTTTTTTGTTTAATTATTTGCAAAAATAACTTAAATCTTACAATAATTTTTTAATAATTTAAAACTAAATAAAAGTTTATTAAAATAACATGGAAGAAATGCTAGAATTTCGTGATTTTAATTTAATAAAAAATTATAAATTTGATGATGAAAAAGTGTCTACAGTAACTTCTAGGGAACAGGTGGGGTAAAAATGATAAAATTTAACAAGATTAAAAAGAAAATGATTAATAATTTATCAACACATTTTTAGCAAAAAACTGAAAATTCTATAGAAAAATATTTCGATCGTTATGAACAAACGAAGTTCTTGGATAAACGCATTACACGATTCCATAGGGAAGAACATCAACGATTTTTGGAAAATATGTTACATCGTTTGCCGGGAAACTATGAATGTTTGGATAGTAGTAGACCCTGGTGTATATATTGGATTTTACAAGCGGGTCATGTTTTGAATTTTACATTTTCTCCCGAAACTTTAGAACAAGTAGTACAATTTTTAGTAAAGTAAGGGGACAAGGGATTTATGTTTTAAGAAGAAGGAATTAATGGCAATCTTTTGTACTTGTTCTAGATGCCGTCATCCGGAAGGTGGCTTTGCTGGTGGTCCTGGTCAATATCCACATTTGGCTCCTACTTATGCTGCTGTTAATAGTTTAGCCATAATTGGTACACCCAGTGCCTTTAGAGCCATAGATAGGGATTCCTTGGAACGTTTTCTTTTTGCTGTTCGAGAAACAGATGGTTCTTTTAGACTTCATGTAGATGGAGAATGTGATGTACGTGGAGCATATTGTGCGGTCTCAGTGGCAAAATTAACAAATATGCCGGAAACTACATTAAGCAAGTTATTTGATAAGACTGGAGATTGGATAAGTAGCTGCCAAACATATGAGGGAGGTTTCGGTGGTGCTCCTGATCTTGAGGCTCATGGTGGTTACACTTTCTGTGGCATAGCTGCTTTGGCTTTACTTAATGAAGGGCATAAATGTGATCAAGAACAATTGCTGGTATGTTATTCTTTAATGAAATGCGATATATTAAAAATTTTTAGATTCTAAGATAAATTCAAATTTATAAGGTTCTGAAATATTTTTCACATAAAAAAAATTTAAGACTGAGGTATTAATGTAGAAAAAATTATGAGAACTTTTCATACAGAAAAATGTTCAGATTCTGACATGTAAAAAAAGTTCTAAGATTCTAAAACATTTTTTTTTAAGAAAAAGATCAATTCTAACTGGAAGATTCTACTTGGAATTTAAAGATTCTATTTTAAATTTGATTTTTTTTTTGTAATTCGAAGATGCTTCTTTTAATTCGAAAATTCCTTTTATAATTTGAAATAGAACAATTGTAATTTAAAAAAGTTTAGTTATAATATCGAAAATATTAATTGTAATTCGACAAAGATCAATTGTAATTTGAAGAAAATCAATTAAAATTCGATAAAGATCAATTGTAATGCAAAATAGATAAATTTTAATTAAAAAAACATCAAGTTTATTTCGAAAAAGATCCATTTTAATTCTAAAAATATCAATTGTAATTCGAAAAGGTCAATTGTAAATCGATAAAAGTCAAAAAATGAGGATTCCAATTGATATTTTTTAATTGCAAATTGATCTTTTTCAAATTACAATTGATCTATTTCAAATTATAATTGATCTTTTTTTGAACTACAAACGATTACAATTGATATTTTTTGTTATATCCTCCACTTAGTGATAGAGGGTATATAAGTTTGTCATTCCGTTTGTAACTCATCGAAATATCGGTCTGGGACCCCATAAGGTATATATATTCCAGTGACGGTCCGTGAAGTTGTCACTGGGTGTTCTCTAATTTATAAAAACAGAAAATTTAAGTAATATAATAATAATGTTTTCATGGACCTAACGCATTCCCGAGATAGGTAAAGATGGGATGTTACTAGTTTTGCACATTTTTTAATGAGATGCAGCCTAAATTCTATTTTATTGTCATTTTGTTGCCTCACCACATCGACAATTAACAAAAAGCATTATTTCGCAAATAAATGGAGTACAAAAATTAATTTTGGATGCATGTCAACAAAAAAAATTAAAACTGAGGCTTTGTCTACCACGGGAACGTGTTACGTCCAGAAAAACATATTTTATATACATAAATTTTATATTTTAAATAAGTAGAGAACACCCAGTGACAACTTCACGGACCGTCACTGATATATTCATGATCCCCGATCGATTTTAAGTCGATGTCCGTCTGTCTGTGGAAATGGTGATCACGACCAAAATACTACACGGATATGACTAAAACTTAACATATTCATTGCAAGTTTTCCCGAGAAGTTTGGTATTGCATTTGAGCGATATCGGTTCAGCGGTTCAAAAGTTATGAACGGAAATGCAAGGACACCTCAAACATTTTAGTACATTCAACATAACCTAAAAATACAAAATGCTTTAATTCGGCTGCTGGTTGACATATGTGAACATAATTGAACACCAAATGGTATTTAAACAAGTACGAACATATTTTTTTAGCAAAAAAAGAAAAAAATCACGTTTTTTTTTTTACCAAAATTTTTTTTTTCACGGAAATTTTTTTCAAAAGTAATTTCCTTTTAAAAAAAGTTTTTTGCAATAATATTTTTGAAATTGTGGAGGGTATCACTACATTCGTCAATGCCGAATTTAACGTTTTTACTTGTTTTGAATAAAATATGCTCTTTATTAAACTACAATTAATCTTTTACAAATTACAATTGAAATCTTCGAATTACAGTTGATCATTTTCAAATCAGAAGTGGTCTTTTGATTTGAAATATTACACGGAGATGACTGAAACTAAGTATATTTATTGGAAGTACTCCCGAGAAGTTTGGTATTGCATTTGAGCGATATCGGTTCAGCGGTTCAAAAGCTATGAACGAAAATGTAAGGACACCTCAAAAATTTTAGTACATTCAACATAACCTAAAAATACAAAATCCTTTAATTCGACTGCTGGTTGACATATGTCAACATAATTGAACACTAAATGGTATTTAAACAAGTACGAACATATTTTTTTGACAAAAAAGAGGAAATTCGCGGAATATTTTTTTACCAAATTTTTTTTTTTGCGGAATTTTTTTTCTTTTGAAAAAAGTTTTTTTGCAATAATCTTTTAGATATTGTGGAGGGTATCACTACATTCGGCAAGGCCGAATTTAACTTCTTTACTTGTTCGAATTACAATTGTAATATTCGAATCACAAATGGAATTACAAACAGAATTTTTGACTTTCAAGGAGAATCATTGAATTACTAATGGAATTTTTTATTAACAAATGTAATCTTTAAGTTACAATTGATGTTTTTTAAATTACACCCTAGTAAAAAAAGTGTCGCATTTTTGAAATAAAATCACATCTAATTATATACATCTTAATATAATAATATTAGTATATTATGATATCAGATAATACATAAAAAGATAATTATAAGTCTCAAATTGCGTATATTTTTAGAAATGGACATTACAACGTCAAATGTCTTATGAAGGTGGCTTTCAGGGACGCACTAATAAATTGGTAGATGGTTGTTATTCTTTTTGGGTAGGTGCCACTATACCTATAACACAAGCCATAATGCAAAATGATGGTAAACCTGTATCATCGGCTCTCTTTGATGTTGGTGCTTTGCAGGAATACATATTATTATGCTGTCAAAAGCCAAATGGTGGTCTAATAGACAAGCCGGGAAAGTAAGTATCTTAATTATTGTGCTCGATTCTGGGAAAAGATTTCTTCATTCACCGTATTTTTAAAAATTTGATATTCTTTCGAATTTTGAGATTCTAATTTTTTTTCTTGTAACAATTTAAGATCTTGTTAATATCTTTAATAATTACAAAAACAGATTTAAAAATCTAAAAATTCGAAAGAATATCAAACTTTTAAAAATTTGGTGAATGGTGAAATCGTATTCCAGAATCTAGCACATTATTTTAAAATCCGTTACGAAAAGTGATGATTTGTTTTTTCTTTTAAGGCCCCAAGATCTTTATCACACTTGTTACACCTTGAGTGGCATAGCAATAGCTCAACATTCGAAATCTGCTATGGATCCTTTAGTTTTAGGGGATCCTATTAATGAACTCTTACCCACACATCCTCTATTCAATGTACCACCGCAGGCAGTGGCGCATACAACTCATTTTTATGAACAATTAAACAAACTACGTTCCTGCACAGAATTTGATTTAAATTCTTTCGATGATGATGATATCGAAGACCCAGTTGAAGAAAGTCCTTCGATTAGTTCTACAACTTCTTATTGATATTGTTTTTCCTCTTAATTTATTTTTATTTTTTGTATCAATACACATTATATTGGACAAAAGACATACTAAAGCAAAAAAAAAACGTGAATAAGTTAACCTGTATTTTATATAATGCATCTTTTGAGGCAGTTGGAACGAACTGTTTAACTCGAGTAAAAATCTTAAAATTCTTGTTAAAAAAATATAAAGATCTTTGTAAATGTTAACTGGATAAAAATGTTATTTTCTTTAAAAACTAATTGACTTAAAAAATATTTAATATTTAAATAATAAAAGGAACAACTCTATTTGGCTGACATTGCTCCAAATTTATTTTTTTTTTTTTTTTTTTGAAGTAGCCCTTTTCGAGGAGAATCTAACGAAAAAAAATCAAGCATCAACGAGAAATATTTCGCGAAATATACAAAGTTAAAAGCGAAATATCGCTAATATCTCGGCTTGTAAAGGTCCGATCGGAATTAATAGGTTATTGTTGGAAAATTTATTTTAATACCTATTAAACTATCTTAATTTCGGTTAACCCGTTGCGAATCAAATCAAGTTTTTCTAAAAAAAAAAAAATTTAAAAATGTATGTATCTAAAAACATATTAGACTGGCATTTTTTCTCAACTTTCGATTTTCCCAAGTGTCTGGGCAAATGTTTATTGTCCAAGGTCTAAAACTTATGTGGTACAAATTTGAGGTCAATCGGATTAAAATAACCCGTGGCGCCCGGCGGTGAAAGTTTTGGATTTTTGAAAAATTTAAAAAATAAAAAATTTAAATTTCTTTCGACACATCATATTTGTTAATATTGATGCGGTGAGCACGAATGTAAAAAAAAATTAAAATCGGTCGAACGGTTTTCGAGATATCGCCATTTGAAATTTGCAAAAAATTGCGGTTTTTTCCTACGTTCAAGAAATTTTTTAAAAAACATCACATTCTTTCACCCCTCGGCCATTTCATAGAGCTTAAGACAATCTTTCATTTAAATCTGATTTGAGCTAAATCTGATAATTTTATCCCGTGGCGCACTTCGGTCAAAGTTTTGGATTTTTGAAAAATTTCCACCAAAAAAAATTAGATTTTTTAAAAATTTAAAAAAAAAAATGTTTTTGATACATTATTTTAATTAATTTTGGAATGCTGAAAACGAATGTCATAAAATTTTTTGAATCGGTCTAACGGTTTTCGAGATATCCCCATTTGAAATTTTTCAAAAAAATGCCCAAAATGGTGGTTTTTTCCTACGTTCAAGAAATTTTTTAAAAAACATCACAATTTTTTTCCCTCAGCCATTTCATAGAGCTTAAGACAATCTTTCATTTAAATCTAATTTGACCCAAATCCGATCATTTTATCCCGTGGCGCCCTACGGTCAAAGTTTTGGATTTTTGGTGGAAATTTTTCAAAAATCCAAAACTTTGACCGAAGGGTCAAAGCAATTTGGAGTAATGCCAGTAAACTAGAGTATAGCCTAATAAAAATAAACAGCAACAAAATATTGATTACAATAAAAATAAAAAAAAAAAACCGTTATTGTTTTATTTTTAATATTTTTTATACATATTTTAATAATCGAATAACCAACCCTCAAATAGGGGAATGGAATGATATGAAACAATGTTGTTAATCAACCACTTGATAAGTTCACTGCTGCACCTTTTATTCTCAAAACATCTGTTTTACTTGGCGCCGTTTTTTTGTTTACATCTACATTTGTCATTTTGTCATTTGTGAAATAACACAACCTTCACAAATCTTTTTTCTCTTTCTCGCCATTATTTCCTGAAATTTCCTTGATAATTTTCATAATGTTAGACTGAACAAACAAAAAATTCAAAATTGTCAGGAAATTTAAAAAAAAAAAAAAACTTGTTTACGAAGATGAAACAATGAAACAATGAAAAATCTTTTTTCTCTTTCTCGCCATTATTTCCTGAAATTTTCCTTGATAATTTTCATAATGTTAGACTGAACAAACAAAATTTTATGAAATGAAGGGTCAGGAAATTTAAAAACATCCATCCTACAGAAATCAAAATTTGTGAAATACAAAATAAAATACACATCTACATCTTATTTTTGCGAAAAAATCCAGAACTTTACAAAAATGTCTACATTGGAATTGTGTGAAAAATACTTTGCCACTAGTGATGTCTATAAATTATTTGACGTAGAGAAAACAGCAGCCGAAAAAGATATTAAAAAAGCCTACTATAAAATATCCCTGCTAGTACATCCAGATCGTGTACCCGAAGATCAAAAGGAAACTGCTACTGAAAAGTTTAAACTCTTATCCAAACTCTATCAAATATTGGCTGATAAAGATAAGAGGACTCTATATGATGAGCAGGGTGTGATTGATGATGATGAAGATAATTTGGAAGGAAAGCTCAATAATTGGTTGGAATTGTGGAGAAAACTTTTCAAGCCCATAACAGAAGAAGATATAAATAATTATGAAAAATCGTATGTGGGTTCAGAGCTGGAAAGGACTGACATAAAGAAGGCTTATTTGGGGGGCAAGGGTTGCATCAATCACATGATTAATGCGGTGCCATTTATGAAGGTAGAAGATGAACCAAGAATGCAAGAAATTATCAAAGAATTAATTGATGCGGGTGAGGTACCAGAATATAAAATCTTTACTGAAGAGCCAGGTCATAAACGTAATAGACGTCATAAGAAATATGCCCGTGAATCTAAAGAAGCTGAAGAAATAAAAGCTAAAATCGATGCAAAAAATAAAAAGCGAGCCGATGCTGCTGGAACAGCTTCCTCGGAAGTTGGCAATCTTGAGCAGGCCATTATGGCTAGGCAACGTTCACGCCAAGATGGTTTCAATTCTTTAATGGATAAACTAATGGAAAAGTATGGTGATGAGGATGATGATGATGTAGTGGACTTTGAAAAACTAGGCAAATCCAAAAAGAAATCTCAAAAGAAAGCACCTCCAAAGGAAAAGGGTAGTCCTTTGCATACTGTTAAAAACGGCAAAGTTAAGAAACGTAATTAGATGTTTCAAAATTAAAAGAAGAGAAGGCTTCTTTTGGCTTATTTTGATGTAGTGTTTAGCACATTTATTTTATATGGATTATATATTTTTAATTTTTAAGTGTATTCGTAATTTTCATGAATTATTTTATGAAAAAGAGTCAAAATTTGTTTGTTTTGAAAATTTCAACTTGAAATAAAATTTTTAATACCCCTTACAATTTTCCAGAGATTTTTATTAATATAAAAGAGCTTTGTATAACTACCATGCAGGAAAATTTCACAAACTATTTGGAAAAAGCATTTTTAATGATTTTTTACTCCAAAACCAAGGAGTCTACAAGATCTTGTAGACTCCTTGCCAAACGCAAAAAAATTTGTTCGGAACTTAAAAATTTTTTTGTTTACTAAAATCATTTTTTAAATAATTAAGAAAATGTAAAAAAATTTAAAAATTTTTTTTTGAAACTGAAAATTAGTAAAAAAACTTCTTTTTAATATTAAATAAAATTCTTTATTACAAAACGCAAATTTTGTTTGGAACTTACAAGCCAAGTATCTCAACCCTTATTCACCAATTTACACGAAACTTAATATACATATGTATAGAAGAGACAATTCTAAGGTTGGTGTGTCTCGGCCATATCGGATTTAGGGGTTCAAAAATTGCGAAAACAATTTTTTTTGTTGGATTTTTTAGACATTTCTTTCGAAGTTTTTGGGTCGACCGACATTCCTTTTAAAATTAATGTGCTCGACTCGGGAGCACTCTTTCACTATTCACTTAATTTTTGAAAATTGTAAGTTTCGAACACACAAAAAAAAATCGAGGTAATATTACCTAAAATTATAGTATAAAAATACCTTAGCGCCAGGCAAACGGGGCATTTGCTAAGTTAAAAGGTAATGTTACTTAAAAGCTAAGGTAATTCCTATGTTCGAAAATTTATTATGGTTGACAGAAATATACCTTAGCTTTTTAGGTAAAATAGCATTGATAAATAGGTGATATTACGTAAATAATTTGGTAGTATTACCTTGCATTAGTAATGGATTTTTTACACCATTTCCTTTTAAAATTTAAATAAAAACTACGAAAAGTTTATTATTTTTAATTAATTTATTTTTTTTTAATTTTTGAATGTTTACAAATTTTAAAGAAAAGTTCATAATAAGAAAAATGTCTCAGAATCTTATGAAGGATCTGAAAATTTTTCTGTTATTAAACATTTTTTCAATAGAAATACTCTCCGATTCTAAAACTTTTCTACAGAAAATACTCAGTTTCTGGATATTTTTTCTTTTGAAAAATCTGAAATCTCAGAATCTGAAAATTTTTCTATAGAAACATGTATCACAATTCAGAATATGAGAACTTTCTGATAGAAAAATGTGCCAGAATCTGAGAATTTTTCTATAGAAAAAATGTATCAGAATCTGATAATTTTTCTACAGAAAAATGTCTCAGGATCTGAGAATTTTTATGTAGAAAAAATGTCTCAGAATCTAAGAATTGTTCTACAGAAAAAATGTTTCAGGATCTGAGAATTTTTCTACAGAAAAAATGTCTCAGAATCTGAAAATTTTTCCACAGAAAAAATGTTTTAGAATCTGTGACATTTTCTATAGACAAAATGTCTCAGAGTTTGAGAATTTTTCTATAGAAACAATTTTTCTGAATCTAAGACTTAGAATCTGACAATTTTTCTATCAAAAAAAATCTCGGATTCTGACACATTTTTCAAAAGAAAAAAAATCTCAGATTCTGAGACATTTTTCTATAGAAAAAATCTCAGATTTTGAGACATTTTTCTATAGAAAAATCTCAGATTCTGAGACATTTTTATATAGAAAAAATCTCAAATTCTGAGACATTTTTCTATAGAAAAAATCTCAGATTCTGAGACATTTTTCTATAGAAAAAATTTCAGATTCTGAGACATTTTTCTATAGAAAAAATTTCAGATTCTGAGACATTTTTCTATAGAAAAATCTCAGATTCTGAGACATTTTTCTAGAGAAAAAATCTCAGATTCTGAGACATTTTTTTATAGAAAAAATCTGAGATTCTTAGACATTTTTGTGTAGAAAAAATCTCAGATTCTACGACATTTTTGTATAGAAAAAATCTTAGATTCTAAGACATTTTTGTATAGAAAAACTCTCAGATTCTAAGACATTTTTCTATAGAAAAAAATTTCAGATTCTGAGACATTTTTGTATAGAAAAACTCTCAGATTCTGAGACATTTTTTTAAAGAAAAAATCTCAGATTCTGAGACATTTTTGTATAGAAAAAATCTCAGATTCTGATAAATTTTTCTATAGAAAGACTTTCAGATTCTGAGAGATTTTTCTATAGAAAAAATTTCAGATTCTGACAAATTTTTCTTTAGAAAAATATCAGATTCTGAAACATTTTTCTATAGAAAAAATCTCATATTCTGAGACATTTTTCTATAGAAATAATCTCAGATTCTGAGATATGTTTCTATAGAAAAAACATTTTGTATAAAAAAAATCTCAGATTCTGACACATTTTTTTATAGAAAAAATCTCAGATTCTGAAACATTTTTTTATAGAAAAAATCTGAGATTCTGAGACATTTTTGTGTAGAAAATATCTCAGATTCTACGACATTTTTGTATAGAAAAAATCTTAGATTCTAAAAAATTTTTGTATAGAAAAACTCTCAGATTCTATGACATTTTTCTATAGAAAAATTCTCAGATTCTGCGACATTTTTTCTATAGAAAAATTCTCATATTTTGAGACTGATTTCCCATAGAAAAATTCCCAGGTTCTGAGACTGATTTTCTATAGAAAAATTCTCAGATTCTGATTTTCTATAACAAACAAACAAAAATTCTTTTGAGAAATTTTTTCTTTACAAAAATTCTCAGAAACTGAGAATCTTTTTAATAGAAAATTCTGTAAAATTTTTTCGGTAGAATAATTCTTAGATTCTGTGACTCTTTTCGATAGAATTTCTTGAGAAAAACTTGTAGATTTGTCTATAGAATGAGAAATTTTTTCTATACTAATTATAAAAAATATTGCTGCCTTTAAATCTTGATGCGTCTTGAATATATCAATCTTGATGGATCGCATAAAAATATTGATGGTTCTTTTCTCGACGTCGTTATCCACGACATTTTTTTATGGAAGTTGTGAGAAAATTTTTATCTTTAAATCTTGAAACATCTTGAATGTATAAGCATGTTTTGATAAATCTGCATAATGTTGATGACTTCTTTTCTTGACATCGATATTCACGTTATCTGAAAAAACGGAGACACAATATTATGTACTAGTTTTTTACAACGAACTAAAAATTATACCTTACTGATCCGATTTCTTAAGATTTAATCATTTTCAGCTAGTTTTATTGCGCTTCACAATTATAAAAAAATTGTGTAAATATGAATAAAAATAAAATGTTGATGTTTAATTTTTTATTGAATTTTAAATAATTGTCAATAAATTTTTCGAAGTTCTACCTAAATTGAATAGTAAAAGTTGCATAGCCAATAAGGTATTTAAATTACGTAGTGCAAAGGTAATAAATCGTATTTTTTAAATTTCATAGAAAAAATAAATACCTATGCCAGCTAAGGTATTATTACCTCGATTATTTTTTTGTGTGAAGCTTAAGATTTTATTTTTTTTTCTTAAAATTAAAGATATAGTTAATATCTTCAATAATAATAAATAATAAAAATAATTTAAAAATCTTAATATTTAAAAGGATATCAAGTTTTTAAAAAGTCATAACCGAAATCTTTGATTCTTCTTTTTAAGTTCAACTCTGAATAGTTCAAAACGTTTGTCAGGTTGGAGTGTTTTACAATAGTAAAAGCTTTTGAATCTAATGGTTTTTCGGTAGTAAAATCTTCAATCAGCCGAATTAAAACATTTTGTATTTTTAGGTTATGTCGAATGTTTCAACATTTTCCAATTGTATTTACATTTTCGTTCATAACTTAAGAATGGCTTAAATGCAATACCAAACTTCTCAAAGTAGCAAGTGATTACGTTATAGATAAGGCAATCTTTGAAAAAAAAACTTTGGCCGAGATTTCAACAGACGGGCGTACATCGTTACACGCATAAAACACGGCTAAAGTGCACTTTACGGGGGCACGCATAATATAAAAACAACAAATATGCCATTCTCTTTATAATATTAAAAAAAAAAAAACGTAATTAAAAGTACGTGGGCCCCAGGTGATTTTTTTTTATTTTAAAGCGGTTGTCACATTTTTTTTTATTTTTATGTGTCCCGTAAACTGTACTTTGTCCTTATACACTTATTAGTCAAGTTTTTGTGTGAAATGCAATACACCAAGTGCTTTTTCGTAATTTAGGGAATTTTTTAGAACAAAAACTTGGTTAACTTACGCAAACACCTTTGGTGGGTTAAATTTTACATAAAAACTTGGCTAAAAGGTGTAAGTATTTTTTTGCGTGTATTTTAAAAAAGATGCCAAAGCAAAAAACCGCCATTTTTTTGATAAAAAAAAGTGCTACCAAGTTTTTAATAAAATACAAATCTGGTATCATCAAAATTTTATGTAAACAACAAAAACGCCAATAAAAGAAAACATAAATTAAGCTAAAAAATATAGAATTAAAAGATTTTTATACAATTTAATGTAAAAAAAACACAAAAATGTCTTTAAATGCTATGGTAAAGTGTCGCTTATGTTTAGTGGAAGCTGAAACCATTAGAATGTATGAACTGTTTAATAATGATGAAATTGAAATATTTAAAACTGAAGCTGGCCAAAAAGATGAATTCAGTAACTTGAAATTGAATGAAAAAGTGGAGTACTGTTGTGGCGTTAGGGTAAGTCAGTATAAAGCAAACCAAATACAAATAATAAAAGACGTTTTAGTTGGTTATTTGGATAAACACAGTGGAAATGTGTTCACATGGCAAAAGATTCTTCATCGTTTGTTTTCCTAAATTTATTCGTTTTCCAGAAGGTGTTAGATACCCTTTGGAGCAGTGACGGCCCGTGAAGTTGTCACTGGGTGTTCTCTAATTTTTAAAAACTGTAAATTTAAGTATAAAATTCATGTTTTCCAGGACCTTACGCGTTCCCGAGATAGATGAAGATCCGATGTTATTAGTTTTGTATATGTATGAATAATATGCAGCCCAAATTCTATTTTATTGTCATTTTGTTGCCTCACCACATCGACAATTAACAAAAAGCATTATTTCGCAAAAAAATTAAGCACAAAAAAGAATTTTGACTGCATGTTAATAAAAAATAATAAAACTGAGACTTTATCTATCACGGAAACGTGTTACATCCAGAAAAACATATATTATATACATAATTTGGTATATTAAATAAGTAGAGAACACCCAGTGACAACTTCACTGACCGTCACTGCTTTGGAGCAAACCAAATATTTTTTATTAACATTAATTTTTCATACCTTTTTTAGCTTCATAACAAAGCAAAGATGCCTTCCAGTATATGCAGCAAGTGCTTTAACATGATACATATGTGGTTTAATTTTCGCCAAATGTGCTACAATTCTCAAGTCTTTTTGACCAGTCAATTAAACGATAGTGAAGATATTGACCTAGAACTAGAGAATATACAAACAATACGCGCTAAAATGAAATCCACGAAATCTCATGATAAAAATTTGAACAATAATGAAGAAGAAATTTTTGATTTTGAAGTAGAAGAAAATGATGAGGACTTTGTAGATTACCATTACAATGATGATGATGATGAGGATGACGAAGATGATAATTTTAGTTTTGACAATGAAAAAAAAGCCGCTGGAAATGATGGCAATGCGCAAGATATTAAATTGGAAAACTTGGCTGAATTTTATTCCGAACATGGTGATCTCTTAGAATCTTTAACAGCTGAAGACTACGATGAGGCATTAGCCTATTTAAATGCCGAAGATGATCATGATTTGGAAAATTATATAGAACACTGTGCAACCAAGAATATTGCCATACGACAATTGAATGCTAAAGCTATGGCTAGGTATAAAACTAAGACAGGCAAGGTGTATGGCTCCAAATCAACTAAAGATATTAAATTAGAAAAGGAAGCTGTTAAATTACCAAAACCATCAACATTTATGTGTAACATTTGTGGTAATGTTTATAGCAAGAAGCCACTGTTTCAACATCATATGCGTATGCATTCCGATGTCAAACCGTATCAATGCGAGTAAGAAAAAAATTTATAACATATCGTTCAGCCAGTTTTTAACCCTTAAATTGTCAAGGATATAACAAGGCAGGAGCATTTTTTTGCAAGTGACCCAACATTTTTATATATAGTGTTCATCAGTGATAGATTATAAAACATTCTAGCTATGTCCGTCTGTGGAAATGGTTATCACGGCCAAAGTATTAAACAGATATGACTAAGACTTAGCATATTTACTTGTTGTTTCCCTAAGCAGTTTGGTATTGCATTTAATCGAAATCGGGTCAGTGGTTCAAAAGTTATGAAAGAAAATGTAAGGACACCTAACATTTTTGTACATTCAACATAACCTAAAAATACAAAATGCTTAATTGGGCTGCTTGTTGACACATGTGAACAGAATTGATCACCGAATGGTATTTAAACAAGTACAAACATTTTTCCTATAGAAAAAGTCTCAGATTCTGAGACATTTTTCCTATAGAAAAAGTCTCAGATTCTGAGACATTTTTCCTATAGAAAAAGTCTCAGATTCTGAGACATTTTTCCTATAGAAAAAGTCTCAGATTCTGAGACATTTTTCCTATAGAAAAAGTCTCAGATTCTGAGACATTTTTCCTATAGAAAAAGTCTCAGATTCTGAGACATTTTTCCTATAGAAAAAGTCTCAGATTCTGAGACATTTTTCCTATAGAAAAAGTCTCAGATTCTGAGACATTTTTCCTATAGAAAAAGTCTCAGATTCTGAGACATTTTTCCTATAGAAAAAGTCTCAGATTCTGAGACATTTTTCCTATAGAAAAAGTCTCAGATTCTGAGACATTTTTCCTATAGAAAAAGTCTCAGATTCTGAGACATTTTTCCTATAGAAAAAGTCTCAGATTCTGAGACATTTTTCCTATAGAAAAAGTCTCAGATTCTGAGACATTTTTCCTATAGAAAAAGTCTCAGATTCTGAGACATTTTTCCTATAGAAAAAGTCTCAGATTCTGAGACATTTTTCCTATAGAAAAAGTCTCAGATTCTGAGACATTTTTCCTATAGAAAAAGTCTCAGATTCTGAGACATTTTTCCTATAGAAAAAGTCTCAGATTCTGAGACATTTTTCCTATAGAAAAAGTCTCAGATTCTGAGACATTTTTCCTATAGAAAAAGTCTCAGATTCTGAGACATTTTTCCTATAGAAAAAGTCTCAGATTCTGAGACATTTTTCCTATAGAAAAAGTCTCAGATTCTGAGACATTTTTCCTATAGAAAAAGTCTCAGATTCTGAGACATTTTTCCTATAGAAAAAGTCTCAGATTCTGAGACATTTTTCCTATAGAAAAAGTCTCAGATTCTGAGACATTTTTCCTATAGAAAAAGTCTCAGATTCTGAGACATTTTTCCTATAGAAAAAGTCTCAGATTCTGAGACATTTTTCCTATAGAAAAAGTCTCAGATTCTGAGACATTTTTCCTATAGAAAAAGTCTCAGATTCTGAGACATTTTTCCTATAGAAAAAGTCTCAGATTCTGAGACATTTTTCCTATAGAAAAAGTCTCAGATTCTGAGACATTTTTCCTATAGAAAAAGTCTCAGATTCTGAGACATTTTTCCTATAGAAAAAGTCTCAGATTCTGAGACATTTTTCCTATAGAAAAAGTCTCAGATTCTGAGACATTTTTCCTATAGAAAAAGTCTCAGATTCTGAGACATTTTTCCTATAGAAAAAGTCTCAGATTCTGAGACATTTTTCCTATAGAAAAAGTCTCAGATTCTGAGACATTTTTCCTATAGAAAAAGTCTCAGATTCTGAGACATTTTTCCTATAGAAAAAGTCTCAGATTCTGAGACATTTTTCCTATAGAAAAAGTCTCAGATTCTGAGACATTTTTCCTATAGAAAAAGTCTCAGATTCTGAGACATTTTTCCTATAGAAAAAGTCTCAGATTCTGAGACATTTTTCCTATAGAAAAAGTCTCAGATTCTGAGACATTTTTCCTATAGAAAAAGTCTCAGATTCTGAGACATTTTTCCTATAGAAAAAGTCTCAGATTCTGAGACATTTTTCCTATAGAAAAAGTCTCAGATTCTGAGACATTTTTCCTATAGAAAAAGTCTCAGATTCTGAGACATTTTTCCTATAGAAAAAGTCTCAGATTCTGAGACATTTTTCCTATAGAAAAAGTCTCAGATTCTGAGACATTTTTCCTATAGAAAAAGTCTCAGATTCTGAGACATTTTTCCTATAGAAAAAGTCTCAGATTCTGAGACATTTTTCCTATAGAAAAAGTCTCAGATTCTGAGACATTTTTCCTATAGAAAAAGTCTCAGATTCTGAGACATTTTTCCTATAGAAAAAGTCTCAGATTCTGAGACATTTTTCCTATAGAAAAAGTCTCAGATTCTGAGACATTTTTCCTATAGAAAAAGTCTCAGATTCTGAGACATTTTTCCTATAGAAAAAGTCTCAGATTCTGAGACATTTTTCCTATAGAAAAAGTCTCAGATTCTGAGACATTTTTCCTATAGAAAAAGTCTCAGATTCTGAGACATTTTTCCTATAGAAAAAGTCTCAGATTCTGAGACATTTTTCCTATAGAAAAAGTCTCAGATTCTGAGACATTTTTCCTATAGAAAAAGTCTCAGATTCTGAGACATTTTTCCTATAGAAAAAGTCTCAGATTCTGAGACATTTTTCCTATAGAAAAAGTCTCAGATTCTGAGACATTTTTCCTATAGAAAAAGTCTCAGATTCTGAGACATTTTTCCTATAGAAAAAGTCTCAGATTCTGAGACATTTTTCCTATAGAAAAAGTCTCAGATTCTGAGACATTTTTCCTATAGAAAAAGTCTCAGATTCTGAGACATTTTTCCTATAGAAAAAGTCTCAGATTCTGAGACATTTTTCCTATAGAAAAAGTCTCAGATTCTGAGACATTTTTCCTATAGAAAAAGTCTCAGATTCTGAGACATTTTTCCTATAGAAAAAGTCTCAGATTCTGAGACATTTTTCCTATAGAAAAAGTCTCAGATTCTGAGACATTTTTCCTATAGAAAAAGTCTCAGATTCTGAGACATTTTTCCTATAGAAAAAGTCTCAGATTCTGAGACATTTTTCCTATAGAAAAAGTCTCAGATTCTGAGACATTTTTCCTATAGAAAAAGTCTCAGATTCTGAGACATTTTTCCTATAGAAAAAGTCTCAGATTCTGAGACATTTTTCCTATAGAAAAAGTCTCAGATTCTGAGACATTTTTCCTATAGAAAAAGTCTCAGATTCTGAGACATTTTTCCTATAGAAAAAGTCTCAGATTCTGAGACATTTTTCCTATAGAAAAAGTCTCAGATTCTGAGACATTTTTCCTATAGAAAAAGTCTCAGATTCTGAGACATTTTTCCTATAGAAAAAGTCTCAGATTCTGAGACATTTTTCCTATAGAAAAAGTCTCAGATTCTGAGACATTTTTCCTATAGAAAAAGTCTCAGACTTTTTTTCACCATTTTTTTTTTTGAAATAATTTATTTCCAATTATCTTTATACCCTACACCCTCTGTGGTACAGCTAATTGTGATTTTTTTAACTACCCGAAATATTAGTCCTAAACCCACTTTCAAATACACCGATCGACTCGGAATCACTTTTTGAGTCAATTTGGTGATGCCCGTCATTGTAAACGTTGTATACACGATTTGAAATTTTAAGCTTCTTTTGGCCCGAGGTTCCTTTTTTACATAAAGGGTTAAAAACATTGAATTTTTAATTAAATACTTAAATATTCCTTTTTTTACTTTAACAGAATTTGTACGAAATCTTATCGTATTATGAGTGATTTGAGAAATCATATGTACCGCCATACTGGTGAAAAACCCTTTAAATGCAAACATTGCGATCGTCATTTTATGGATCGTAGTTCCCGGCATAGGCATGAAAGGTAGGCTATCTTGTACACAAATATATTTTTGTAACACAGTAATTACATTTATTCACTATCCTCCAACAGAGTTCATACAAATTCACGACCTTACAAATGTAATATTTGTAATAAAAGTTTCACCTATTCGGCTATACTTAAAAATCATTTAAAATTACATTCTGGAGAAAAGGATTATATGTAAGTAGTTGGTGTTTGTAATTTTTTTATTTACTTAAAAAAATTAATTTAAATATTTTTTTTTTTTTTTTAAGCTGTTCCATTTGTAATAAACAATTTACTTTAGCTCATCAGCTAAAAGCTCATATGCTCACAATATCTCACAAACAAAAAGAGGCAGCATTTGAGGCTTCTGGTTATAAAATTATTTACGAAGGAAGTGGTATGGTTTAAAAAATGGACTATCAAATATGTTTTTTTTTTACAATTTATCCTTTTTTGTATTTGGTGTAAATAATAAAACAGAATTATGAATGAAGTCTAATAAAAGTTGATATATTTAAGATCTAATGTAATTCTTAACTTACAATTTTTTTATTTATATATAAATTTGTTTTATATTTATTTTTATTAAAAAAATACAACTATTATTAATTTTTTACTTGGTCCAATTGCTCTACAGCTCTATGTAGAGTTGAATTTTGATGGGCCTTTAATTGATGTGGTAGTTTAAAAGATTTAACACAAAGTTCACATCTAAAACAAAAAAAAAATGTTTTTGTTATAAAAAAAATATATATTAAATTTAAACATTATACCTGTATGATCTTTCTCCAGTATGAACCTTCATATGAGCTTGTAAAGTTGTAGACAAAGTAAATGTTTTCCCACAATCGTCACATTTAAAGGGCTTTTCATTTGTATGGGTTCTAGAAATTTCAACAAAATATGAATTAAAAAAGTAAAAAAATTAAATTAGGCCTTGACGAATATATTAATACCCTACAGGAAGTAAAATACATAAAATTATTTTGATAAATTAACTAAACATTTCCGCAAAAAAAAAAAAAAAAAAATTGGTAAAAAAATATCCGGGAAAAAAATTTGCAAAGATTATTGCAAAAAAGAAACTTATTTTGACAAAAAAATTCGCGGAAACTAAAATTTGTAGTGAAAAAATTGTTTGTGTAAAAAGTGTTTTTGCGAAAGGAACAGGCTGGGTTTAGACAAGGTCGATCGTGTGCAGACCACATCAACACGTTGCGCATAATCATTGAACAATCCGCCGAATATAATACTCCCCTATATCTCCTTTTTGTTGATTTTGAACGTGTATTCGACACTATATCACGAAACTCCATGTGGTCAGCACTATCCTACAAAAGGAATTCCCGATAAGATAGTGAATATGATACGTGAACTATACAGGGATGCACAATGTAGGATACGTTTCAATGGAAATGAGAGTCGTTCATTTATTCCCAACACGGGAGTGCGGCAAGGCTGCATCCTCTCCCCAACACTGTTCTTGCTATTGCTCGATTGTGTAATGGAAAAGACAAACAGAGATGCACCTTTCGGTATTCGCTGGACTTTGTCTGACTTCTTATATGACATAGACTATGCCGACGATTTATGTCTAATGGCCCATCGTTTTTCGGATATTGAAGCAAAACTAACCAGTCTATCCGAAAACGCTAAAAAAGTTGGATTAAAAATTAATATAAAGAAGACAAAGCTTATGCGCATTGGCACAGACGTAATTTAACCGTTAATAATTGATGGACAAACTATTGAAGATGTGGATGCTTTTTTCTTACCTTGGTAGCAAGATAACCAAGGATGGTGGTTCAAGTGCGGACATAACTGACCGTATCAATAAAGCACGTGTAGCCTTTTTCTCGCTAGCTAAAATTTGGCGTAGAAATAATATTTCCCGGAAAACTAAAATCCGCATTTTTAACTGTAGTGTTAAGTCAGTGCTTCTTTATGGCTGCACTACATGGAGCTTAACGCAAAATACCACAAAGAAAATCCAAGTCTTTATCAAAAAATGTCTAAGACAAATCTTCCACATCCACTGGCCAGATCGGATTTCAAATGAATCCCTGCTTCTAAGGGCAAATTCTTTGCCACTGCAAATAGAGATCCGTAGACGACAGTGGACATGGGTAGGTCATATATTGCGACGACCCCCGGAAGAAATCGCCAGAACAGCCCTAGATTGGAACCCCCAAGGACAACGCCGACAGGGCAGACCCCGTAACACCTGGGTTCGTTGCCTCAAACAAGAATGCTTACTAGCTCAAATATCCTGGAATCAAGCAAAAACAATTGCCAGAGATAGAATTAGATGGAGAGAATTTGTTGACGCCCTATGTTCACACTGAACTTTATTTAAGTATTTTTAGTAGTCAGAAATGTATTCCTATTGATATTTAAATAAATAAAGGACATATATATATATATATATATATATATATATATATATATAAAGTGTTTGCACTAGGGTTATATAGTCGCAACAAAAAGTCGACTTTTCGACTTTTTTTCAATTTCTAAAAAGTAGATTTTTCGACTTTTCGACTTTTTTCAAATTTTAAAAAGTCGACTTTTCGACCTTTCGACTTTTTAAAAAGTCGACTTTTTTCGACTTTTTTCCGACTTTCGACTTTTTTCGACTTTTCGACTTTTTGTGACTTTCTTCGACTTTTTTCGACCTTTTCCAACTTTAAATAAAAGTTTAGTTTTGACTTGTTGTAAGGTGCTATTATTTTTTTGTTGTATTTTATTTATTAAAAAAAGTCGAAGAAATCGAAAATGTGGAAAAGGTTGAAAAAATCGAATGCAAAAGAGTCGACTTTCGATTTATAGAACCCTATCACTGACGTGTTTACAATAATCAAAAATATTGGTAAATATTGCACTTAACACTTTCTAACTCATGAACATTGACAGTTTTGCTTCACATACAACATTTTTGCTTCACATACAAAATACATGGAAAATACCAATAGCTTCAGTTGTTATTAAACTCGGCTCTCATTTGAAATTTTTTTCAGAAGAAATTATTTTCATCGGGCAAAAGTAAAAAAATAAAAAAAAATCGAAAAAGGTCGAAAGCAAAAGTCGACTTTTCGACTTTTTAAGAACAAAAAAGTCGATTGAACAAGTTCGAGGTGTCCGCTGGACCAATATCACTTAAATGCAATACCGAACTTCTCGAAGCAGCAAAGAGTAAATATGTTAAGTAACAGTCATATCTATGTAATATTTTTGCCGTGATAGCCATTTTAATAGACAGACGGACATTGAATTAAAATTGATCTTTTTCGAATTATAATTAAAATCGTCAAATTACAAGTTAAATTTTCGATAACAAATAGAATATTTGAATAAGAAATGGCTTAACTTACGACAGAAATTTCCAAAACACGCACACTCACTACGGGCATATTTTTTTTCTATCAGCACTCTCGAAACTCTTATTTATTAATAAAAAAAGTTAAAATTTCAAAAATCTGACAAAATTTCAAGCAAAATTTAAAGTTAAGCCGAGACGAAATTTAAAGTTTGGCTAAACGTTTACAGTTTTTGTTGCTTGTTTCGCAAAAACATCGGCTCACGCAAACTCACTCAATTTTCTTATTTGCACTCACACTAACAATCACGTGAGTAAAATTAAGTTTCAGTCACAATTACGTGTGATCACGTGTGACTAACGCAAATCACGCTCTAATCTGCTCACGTACTCATCTATTAAATTTCATCAAAATCGGTCCAGTGCCACATTTGGCAAATCTAGCACGACAAAAATCAAAAAAAAAAGTTCCCCGATTTTTATGATTTGTTTGTATGTATTATAAAACATTCCTAATAACACGGAAATACTCATATAAGAACTATAATTCTATTCGTTATAAAGATGTGGGTGCATAAAGTTGCATCTTGTAAAATCCTGAAAGTAGTGTTCATTATTTCGCATTAATTAAGTCGATTTTAAACTGTTGTAACTTTTTAACAAAAAAAGATATTTATACACTCTTTTTTGGTAATTTTAAAGGATATTTAAAGGCTTTAAGTCATATCATTTCTTCTTTTTTTAAGCAATTTTTTCTATTTTTTATTAAATTTTTAACATAATAAAAATTTTTGAAAAGAAAGTTACATATTTATTTTCTTTGATGGAATAGAACTTTTGTGTTTGGTCTCTATTGGTCGCCGGACTTTTTCAGACATATTGACCAATATCCATAGTACTTATTTCAACGGCTAACTTTTGCGACCGTCTGCGACGCCGACTACAGTGGGCCGATATGTAAATCTTGTTTTTTCATATTTTTTAAACATATTTTTAAAAAGTGGGCGTGGCAGTTGTCTGACCGCCCTCTTTTTTTGTGATATTATTTCTACAGTCCTTGAGAGTATATATACCAAGTTTAAAAAAATTACAACCAAAATTAAAAATTTTTTAAAAAGTGGGCGTGGCCGTTAACTGGCCTCCCATATTTTTCATAA
The DNA here is from genome assembly GCA_963921195.1 of Pegoplata infirma. Lineage (NCBI taxonomy): Eukaryota > Metazoa > Arthropoda > Insecta > Diptera > Anthomyiidae > Pegoplata > Pegoplata infirma. Next base: position 23,451,530 of record OY992536.1, on the reverse strand, counting down.
TGTTGTTTTTGAAGTCAAAACGAACATTTATACAGAATTTCCAGTCAATATAATTAAAATTGGATTTTTGTCGTCCTAGATTGGCCAAATGTGGCACTGTGCAGTGGTTCAAATTAGAGATGGGCACATGAGCAGATTAGAGCGTGATTTACGTGATTCACGCGTGAATGTGACTGATTTCAATTTTACTCACGTGATTGTGAGTGAGTGTGAGTGGAGAAAAAAATTGCGTGAGTGAGTGTGCGTGAGTAAGATTTTTGCGTGACTGAGTGTGCGCGAGTCGATTTTTTTGCGTGATTTATTATCTTTTCTTATTTTCTTTTGAACCAAAAAAATCAAAAAAAAAATTGTAAAATATGGCTCAATTTAATGTTTCGTCCCAAAAAAAGCAAAAAAAAATGTAAAATTTTGAAAGATTTTTGAAATTGTTGTTTTTGTTTTTTGTATAAATAAGTGTTTCGTGAGTGTGAGTCAACGTGAGTGAAGCTTGCGTGAGTGCACGTGAGTGTGAGTTGTATTAAATTTACTCACGTGATTGTGAGTGAGTGTGAGTAGAAAAAAATGTGATCGTGAGTGAGTGTGCGTAATTCAAAAATTCCTGTCGTGAGTGATCGTGAGTTAAAAATCACTCACGCGCCCATCTCTAGTTCAAATATGAGCAAAGCCGTACATTTCAGATTGATTTCACCTTGAATTCACGTAATGAATAACACACTTTAAAACAAAGACACTATATTTAACGTTTCTCACAGAAATTTGGATAACACACTGAAAATAAGTGCTCGTTTGCTTTGATAAATTAATATTTTTTTCCAAAATTTCACAAAAACACACACATATTTTCAGCAGAATCTGCGTAGAATCAAAAAACAAAATGAAGAAAGTTTTGTTCGAACTTCGTTCATTATATTGATATCCTTGTATTTACTTGTTGTGGCTTCGAGTAGTTTGGTATTGCATATGAGCGATATGGGTTAAGCGGTTCAAAAGTTATGAACAAAAATGTAAGAATATTCGAAAATGTCGGTGCATTCCACATAACCCAAAAATACATTATCCATACATTCAGCAAGGCCGAATTTAACTTTCTTACTTGTTTTTTTTTTGTTATCAAGTAATTTTAAGAATCTAAAATATTTATCCAAGATTAATTTCTCAAACTTACCTTTCATGTCTTAAATTTGAACTGCGATCACTAAAACGTCTGCCACAGAATTGACATTCAAATGGTTTTTCTCCAGTATGTATACGCATATGAGCCTGAAGATTACAAGCTGTTATGAACCGTTTAAAACATATTCTGAAAAAACAAAAAAAAAAAATACATATTAATATTTATTTTTATTAATTACCAAACATATTCCTAACATACTCGCATTCATGATTTTTTTCTTGACGATGTACTTTCATATGAAGGTTCATCATCTGACGATTACTAAATTGATTGCCACATAAAGTGCAAACACATGTTTGTGATCCAGAGGAACTGCTAGCAGAAGCATGATTATTTTTAATTTTACGTCCACCAAATTTATATGATAAACGGGCTTTAGCTTTAGCTAGATTCGTTGAAGGTTTTATTTTATTCCATTTATTTTGTGCATTTGCATTGTTTATGTTTTGTGAAAAACTATTACTATTGCAATCTTCATTTTTTATAAACTCATCAATTATATATTCTGTAGGTAAGTCATTTGTTTCATATGATAAATTTGAACGTTCTTCATCATTAATTACTTCCTGTTTATTGTTAACTAAAGTGGTTGAGGTGACCTGTGATTGATTATCTTCGAAATCATCTTCTAAATGTGAAACCATACTATCATTTAAATCATCTTCTTCCTGATCGTTCTCTTGTTCTTCGTCTGTATCTATTGGTAAAAAATCAATATCATTATCAGCTTGATGATGTTCTTGCTCATCCATTTCAATTATATGATCATCGTCTTGCTGCTGAGTGTGCTCATCATGAGTAACTTGTTCAATTGCTTGTGTCCGATTTTCAATTTTTACACCTTTGAGTATATAATATAATTCCTCGCGTTCTTTTAAAATTTGCATTTTAGATTCTTGACTTTCTTCTTCATCTACTTCATCCTCTTCAATATTTTCATGATCTTCGGGATTTTCTGCAATAATTTTTTCATAACTAGCATTATCATAGAATCTTTTTAATTCCCCTTCATGATTTTCGGTTTCTTCAGCCTCTTCGGTCTCTTCCTCTTCAACACTATGTCCAGGAGTTTCTCTAATATTTTCTTCGTATTCATTAGAAAAAATTTCGTTCATCATATTTTCGGTATTTTCTGGAATTTGTTCAACGACTTCTATTTTACTTGGAAGATGAATAATTCCAATTTCTTCAGTATTACTATCATCTTCATTTATTGAAAATTTATTTAATTGTTTATTGGGTTTACGTTTTATTGTTTCAACAGTTTTATATTCTTCTTCTGTATCATTTTCATCTCGTGTTGACACATGTTCCTCTTCTTGTTCTTCTTCTTCCTCATCATCATCATAATTAATATCACTACCCAATTCATCTTCCAAATCTGGTGGTCTTTCCGGTTTAAATAGAAAACTTGCAGATTTTGTACGTTGCAATACAGATTGTAAATATGAATCAGAATTCCGACAAGTCTTACGAAAATTTATTGCAAATTCCAAAATAGCAATACATTCACGACAAATTTTTTCTGGTAAACTGTCGTTTGGTTTCATCTGTAATTTATTTTTGGAAAAAAAAGTAAGGAAGAGTTTATCAGGTGTATTCAAGAAATTATTAATAATTTTTATAATAATTGCAAAAATGAGTAAATGATTTTTAAAAGTGATTTCATTCCGAAAAAATGTATTCGTTTTTCGATTAACGAGTGAACTACTTATTCTACTTCTGAACGGAATTGAGTCTGTGACATGCCCTATTAAATCGTTTTTCAATTAAAAATTTCCAATTTTTAATAATGTAATTCATGCAGGGGCGTATACAGTTTTCGCACTATATTTTTTTAAATTTATACATATTTTGGATTTTTTTTCCGCCGTCTCTTCCTTTAACTAAAATGTATCTGATTCAAAGAAACCAGGTTCTTATAATTTTTCCCCCAAAAATTATAAATGTTTAAGCAAGTTTTCCTAAAAATTTTTTTTTTTAATTTTTGAGATATGTATTTAAGACATGATTTAAAATATTGAATCAGACGGTAATACAGTTTACTGAAGAAAATTCTCGGGTTCTGGTCCTAAAATTAAAGTCTCAGATTATGAGAAATTTTTCTTTTAAAAATGGTCGTAGATTCTGAAACTTATTTATTTAAATAGAAATGTGTCCAATTCTGAGACCGAAAAAGTCACAGATTCTAAAACAGAAAGTGTCAGAGATTCTGAGAGACTTTTCTTATAAAAAAGTGTTGGATTCTGATACATTTCTCTGAGATTCTGAGACAAAGTTTTAGATTCTGAGACATTTTTCTTTTAGAAAAGTCTCAAATTCTGAGACATTTTTCGGCGCCATGAAATAGCTCCCAATGAAATAAGTCCCAATGAAATAACTTCCAATGAAATAAATCCTAAATAAAATGAAATATATCCCAAACCAAAAAAATGAAAAAAAATCGCGCGATTTTTTTTTTAATTTTTTGTTTAAATCTCTTGTACAAAATTCGCAACGCTTTCTTCACATCCTTATGCATTCAAATCTTTTCAAACATATGATCGTATTCCAACAACAAATATTTCAAAATAAAGATAAGGGTAAATAAAGTCCATTTCGCCTAAACTTAAAAAAATTCAATGTACCCGCCAAACCAACAGGATCATAAAACTTTTTATGTCATCGGTTGATGATCTTTAGTTTGTCATGCAATACCTCTTAATTTTCATAAATTGAAATCATTTTTAGAAGAACTCGAAATTTTTCACAATTACTCGCAGCGTGCACTTCGCATTGAAGTAAACGTTTTTTTTTGGGGTTTTGATTGACATTTATGTACTTCTGAATGAATGGTTTCCTGAAATTATTTACAAGATAATTCAAAAAGCATTAAAAAAGAGTTTGTTCGAGATCATTTACTTTGTCCGTAATAAATTAACTTTTCATGAAAATAACTACCCATCAAAACTTTTCGGATTCATTCTAAAATAACTAGTTCTAGAAGTACTTCAAAGCTTGTCACGGTAGGTTCTCAAAGAGCATCCTGGAACTAGTGATGTCACAACTAGTTCTAGAAGTGATCCAAAAGGGTAATATGTATTTTGATTCCAAAGAGCTTTTTTGGAGTAGTTTGGGAACTAGTGATTTGGAACTAGTCGTACATGACTTCTGCACCACTTCCATGAAACAAATACTGGTTCTCAAATAACATCTTAGAAGCTGTTTCAAAAACTTATAATTTTTTTCAAAAAAGAAAAAAATATATCGTGAACCTATATTCAAAATATGCCAACTCAAATTTGACGGAAATGAGTTTCCGATGGCAAATAGCTCCCCTATGTAATACCTATCTGCCATAAAAATTTCAGAGCAAAAAAAATAATTTGTTGTCGTTTTACATCGATTTTTGTTATTCTGCTAACTCAAAGTACATATTTTTTTGGTGGAAATAAATGCCAACTCCCATTGTAAATTTCCAAAAATTTTTAAAAAAATTTTTTTAAAAAAAATTAGACCACGTATCTTATTACATTTGCACTGCTAAACACGAATCTTGTAAAGATTTTGATATCTAATGACTGGTTCACGAGATATTGCCATTTTAAAAATATCGGTAAATAGTGTTTGCAAAAAAAAAAATTGCTTATATTTATGTAACTTTCAAACTATTTATCAGATTGAAACATTATGAATGGGGCAAATAAAGTCAATGATATAAGCTTTAAAAATGGCTGGTTTGGAGTGACCCTATTGCAATACAGCGTGAGTTACAGAGTGCCAAAGTTGACCACCCTGAGATTAAAAGGCTTTCGGAGCTAGTAACTTTTAAAAATATGCAAAGATTTGTAACTTTTTTTTCAGTTTTTGCAATTACCGTACTAAGGATAACAAAAACCAAAAAAAAAAAAATTAAAAATTTTTCCAAAAAAAATTTATTTTTATTTTCCGACAAAATATGCCAACTCTAAAAAAATATTTGTTTTTTGATATAGTAATAAATGCCATCTCTGAAAAATATGCATACAAGTGCAAAATATGAAAATTTTTGCTTAGGTAAAAATTGTTTAGAATATTTAAACCATCTTGTGGAAGGTACATTGTTTATTTTTGCAATAATATGCGAAATAACTAGTTTTTTAGCTCTCCTGAACAGTAAGCTTTTTCGAGTTGGCATTTATTGAATATAGTTCGACGATATATTTGATTACGCATTTCTCTGTTGCATCTTCTTTTTGGAAAAAGTCAAACTTTTTGAAATATGAACGGAGCTCCGCGGAGGGACTAAAAATGTTATTAAGTATTGGGTAATTTGTTTGGTATTATTAAGTATTGGGGCATTAGTGCAAATAGGTTTTTATAGATCCATTCAATTACCTTACTATAATCTGCAATATACTACTTTATTTACTACAGTTGAAATTTTTTATTACAACCCTCTAACACTCCGTGGTATAAGGTATAATGAGTTTGTTCTGATGTTTGTAACTACTAAAATTGTCAACCTACTAAGAATAATTCGATTAATCGATCAAACAAAACCAAACTCTTGTTTGATTAATTTAAAAATGACGATTTTCAAATAACGAATAAATCGATTAATTTATGTCAATTAATCGAACAATTATTTTTTTTATATCCTCCAACTACAGTATCAAAATATCGGTCTAGGACTCCATTAAGTAAACATATTTTTGATTAGTGATCGATTATAAGACATTCTAGCGATGTCCGCCTGTCAGTCCGTCTGTGGAGGTCACGATACATTCCAAAATAAAAAAGCTGAAGTTAGGCACGTTTAGGTCTTCCGGTCATAGGCTGTTTAAGTTCGGTGACAACATCGGACAAGGGGAAAAACACCACCTGAAAAACAAAATTTTTTTTAAATGTTTATTTTTCTATATTTGTCCAACAAATGAAATATTTGTATGCCATATGAAGTTCTTTGACCTACATTTGGACCAAGATGAATAGAAAATGATATTTTTTTCGGCCCGCTCACTTTTAAGGGCGTGGTTATAGAAAATAATACAAAATAATGACAAAAGTGTGTTTTTTAGGCGTAAATATCGTAATAAATGAGTTTGTAAACATTTATGTGAAGATGGAAAAGATGTCCTCCAAAGTTCCCCTGCCGAATCCACTCAACTTAAAACTTTTTAATAATATTTTTTTTTAACCATGTTTTTTTTCGTTATTCTCATCGATTAATCGAATATTTTTTTAGATTTATGCATGTTTGGACTTGGCTTCCATATATTCTTACTTGTTTTTCGTTTGAATACGGTCGAAAGATTTTAATTATTGTGTTTAGAGAGTTATGGGTTTGCGCGATTCTATGATTTAAATAACTTAATTAAACCTTGATCAACTGGCACTATCTTCGATGTGGTGCGTCCTATGATTTTAATCATGGACTAATTATACATCTTCCTTGATTTTAATAGCCATTTTTAACATTTTCGTATAGAAAAATTCAGTTACAGCAGCATTCATAGTTCAGAGCAAAGAGTTGGACCAAATGTTGGTCCACTTTTTGAGCCCACAAAAAAGCCAAGTGAACAATTTCATAACTTAACAAGTGAAAGTGTTTAATTCGGCTGTGCCGAATCTATTATACCCCCACACATGTAAATAAATTAAAAAAAAAAATTGACAGGGGCGTTGTCTTAAGGGGGGCAAGGTAGGGGGAGGGGTTGATGAGCTGGGGTGACTCCTTGGCCCTCACGGTATATGTTTACAAGTTCATTTTTGTCTGCTTTGTGCACTTAAGTATTATAGTTTTATAATTATTTAAGTTATTTTTTATCCACGCCCTTAAAAGAGGGCGGGGCAAAAAAGAGACATTTTTTAATCCCCTGGGTCCAAGCTCAGGACTATAAACTTCTACGAACATAAAAATGTCTCATTTGGTTCACAAAAATACGTCAAATAAATTAACTTTTTTAAGAGGTTGGTTTAGTTCTTCAAGGAGGAACTTTTTTCTCCCTGGTCCAATTTGGCCCATTTCCGAACTTAACCTGCCTAGAACCATAAGACATATTTATGCCAAACTTGAGGGGCCTATCTCTTTTATTTTGGACTGCATCGTGTTAACTACAGACGGACGGACATCGCTAGAATGTCTTAGAATCGATCACTGATCAATAATATATATACTTTATGAGGTCCCCGACCGATATTTCGATGAGTTACACACGGAATGACAAAGTGAGTATACCTCCACACTGTAGTTGGAGGGTATAAAGTCATTGCATACCCTTTGGTTCAGAGCAGATTATGAGATACTATTGTACATTTTATTATCCTACTCACCTTTATCCCAGAACACTCATAAATTTGTTTTGCCATATTTTTATCTTCGAAAATTTTTCTCATTTGTCCTTTTCCTCCGTTGGTACTTTTGGGATTTTTTGAATCTTCTTTTAGACATACTCGACATATATTCCATGTTATGCTGATTTCCATATTTAAATAACAATTTTATGACCACTCTTATTTCAATTAACTTGAAATATCCAAGCTTAAATATAAACAATGTAGGATCAATTAATTTTTTCTTTAATTTATGAAAATTTAGTTTACGAATGAATTCAATATATTAAAAAAAGCAAAGAATCACAATAATGAAAGATAAAAAGAAAGCGAATATGGTGTCAAAACGAAGATTACAAAAGCAGAGTTGTTTGCAATATTACGGGGTCTCACGTCATTTTCTTTTCGGCTGATAAACTGTGCAAACCGTGTATATTTATTTATTGCACACGCAAAAAAAAATCTGTGTCGGAGTGAGCAAAAATCTGGCATAATTTTACCAAAAATATGCTAAAACCAAGGTAGATTTATATAAGGTAATATTTTAGTGACGTAAATGAAAACAATTTTCTTTCAAAATAATTTTAGTCGGCAAAAACAACTTATATGTTCAGTCCACACATTAACCAATTTTAACGCTTTTTAAGACTTTAAAATTTTAGAAAACAACTAAATTATAAAAAAATATTGAAATTCAAACGAAATTCTTTTATTTCCCACGACAAAAATTAAAAAAAAAAAAAAAATATTTTTAAGTATAAAAAGTGTAGTGTAAACTCAAGTCATTTATGCCGAACAGAATATTTTTGTTTCGTTTTGAAAATTCGTAAATATTATTGTTTTTAAATTTGTCAAAAAACTTACTATGGAGGAAAAGTGAGGTTATTGGATCTTACCTTGTATAAATCTACCTTGGCTAAAACTACAACCGACGAAGTAGTTTTCGTAATTTAGCCAAAACACTTATGTAAAAAATTTTGAAGAAAATGCTTATGCTATTTAAGCAAAAACTTGGTAAAATATACCAAAAGAAATATGGTGAAATATACCAAAATTATTAGAAAAGGTGACTAAAATTAATGCTAAAAATTACCACATTTATGCTAAAATAAATTTTCTATAAAATTTTTGTAAAAATTTGTATATTTGTTGAATTTAAAATTTTCACAGAATAAATCCATATTAATATAATAAATGTTGTGTAGGGTTTTATTTACCACCGACCAACTGACCCTTTATGTACAATTTTCTCCAGTGACTGCTGCCTATGCTTTTTCTTGAAGTGAAGGATCCGCTTTAGCTTCACGAATTTATTTAAAAGCATCCTGTAGAAATAGAAAATTATTACAAAACATAATTTTTTTAATTTAAAAAACTGGTAAATCCCATTGGTCTCTTGGAGGAACACTTACTTTGTAATTCCATTTGTAACTCATCAAAACAGGTCTGGACTCCATTGGCTTTGCTATATAAATGAGTTTTTAGGTTTTAATTTTATAACTAAAGGAAGGACTGGTGCCCACGCTATTTATTGTAGTAAAGGATTCGCCATAGCTTCAAAAATCTACCCTGTAAAAATAGAACATTTTTACCAAACACTAATGGTGTTTTCTTTTCTGAAAAAAAATGTTTGCCTTTTTAAGGCATACATTTTTAAAATGTTTAACTCACACCTATAAAAATTTGCATTTTATTTGACTGGAATAGAACACAACATACAGCAATACTCTGCCCTGTATTTTTTAACAGCTGTTTTGAGAAAACAACATAGAAAAAGTCAGCTGTGGTATAAGGCAATTTCAACCCCGTGATTTTTTACGGGGTAAAAAGTGTAACTTTTTTGCACTTTATAGGGCAGACATTTTTAGAAAAGAACACGATATTCTTTATAAGGGTTGACATTTTTTTAGAAAAGAACACAAAAACATAATTTTCAGGGCGAAATGCAAAAAAAAGGCACATTTTTTGCCAGAAAAGAAAACACCATAATTTTTAACTAATGGCGTTTTCTTTTCTGAAACAGAATGTTGCACCCTAAACAGTATCATTTGTAAAATGTAGCCACAACCCTTTTAATGTGTTGCCAGTTTTGTGATTACAAAAAAACAAAAAATTGAGAACATTTTTCTTTCAACCAAAATATTGGCAATCAGCTGTTTTTATAAGGCAATTTTGCTACCCCGTCATTAAATGAAAGTGGGAAAAGTGTGACATTTTGAAACTTTACAAATGCAACATTTTTAGAAAAAAACATAATAAATTTTTAAAGTGTTGCCAGTTTTTTAGAAAAGAACAAAAAAAGTGCAATATTTTTTGAAGGGACGGTAAAATGTGACATTTTTTGCCTGAAAAGAAAACGCCATAAAAATCTATTAAACCTTATTAGTGTCTTCAAAATAGGGGTATACTCACTTTATCATTCCATTTGTAATTCATGGAAACAAACGTCTGGGACTCCATTGGTTTTGCTAAATGAATGGTGTTTTAAGTTATGACAGCAAAATTAACTTTAACATTTTTTTATCTTACATTTATTTATCTTGTAAAAAACTAATTATTTTTATTTATTAATTTATTTTAAATTTATTTATTAATTTCCTTTTTACGTTTTTATAACACAAAAAATAAACGAAGCACGCACCCAAAAATACAAAATGAACATGGCGGTCTGTATTTGTTTTTTTTTGTTGTTGTTTCTTTTGATAAATTTTTGTGCAAGTAATTTGCGTTATTGTGCAAGCTACTTGGTTATTTTACATATAAGACTAATTATGTTACTTTAACATCGACAAGCAAAATTTTAGCAAAAATTTGATAAAAAAATTTTTTGGTATGAAAAAAATTTTACCAAGTAGGATTGCTTCGTTTATTTTTTGTGTTATATAAACCTAAAAAGGAAATTGATAAATAAAATTTAAATAAATTAATAAATAAAAATAAATAATTAGTTTTTTAAAAGATAAATAAATGTAACATAAAAAAAATGCTAAAGTTAATTTTTCTGTCATAACTTAAAACACCATTCATTTAGCAAAACCAATGGAGTCCCAGCCGTATGTTGTTATAAAATTAAAACCTAAAAACTCATTTATATAGCAGCGCCAATAGAGTCCAGACCTGTTTTGATGAGTTACAAATGGAATCACAAAGTAAGTGTTCCTCCTTACCAAGAGACCAATGGGGTTTACTAGTTTTTTAAATTAAAAATTTGTGTTTTGTAATAATTTTCTATTTTTACAGGGTGCTTTTAAATAAATTCGTGAAGCTATAGCGGATCCTTCACTTCAAGAAAAAGCGTAGGCAGCAGTCACTTTAGAAAATTGCATTGTAAAACTATAACGGTACTATCATTAGAAAAAGTAATCAAAAACAAGTAGAAAAGTTAAATTCGACTTTGCCGAATCTATGAATACCCTCCACAGTGCATTTTTTTTAAATGGTAGTACATTTTTTAACGTGAAAAAATTAAAAATTTTGATTAGAAATATTTTATTTTGAGTAAAAAACTCTTTTTTTGTCATTTTTTTTTTAAAGAAAAGTTACTAATTTTTTTTTAGTGTAAAATTTTTTTCGAGTATAGTTTTTTTTTTTTACTGTAAAATATTTCTTAGTGAATGCACGTACGTATGTACACAAAATATTGTCATTTTTGTAAAAAAAAAAAAGAATTTTTTTTGTGTAAATTTTTTTTTTTGAGTGTAAAATTTTTTTCGAGTGTAATTTTTAAGTTACCAATGCTTTTAAAACTAAACAAGTTTAAAAAGCCGGGGAACGGCAAAGATACGTGCCAAGCTTCAGTAGTCTCATTATTGTCTTTCGAAATTTATCGTGTTTTTTATCTCGTAAATTCGCAAAACACCCTTGCCGAAATTTACTCTTTTGCTCATAACTTTTGAACCACTGGACCGATTTGGCTGGATTGCAATACCAACCTGACCAGGTAAATGACAAACATATATGCCAAACTTCAGTAGCCTCTATAAAGTCTTTCAAAAGTTAGCGTGTTTTCTACGGACAGACAGACAGACAGACGGACGGACGGACGGACGGACGGACATCGCTAGATCGACTTAAAATCGATCGAGGATCATAAATATATATACTTTATAGGGTCCTAGACCAATATTTCGAGGTGTTACAAACGGAATGACAAACTTATATATACCCTCTATCACTAGAGTGGAGGGTATAATATGTAAACAAACATAAAACCCCTTGACTTCAACATATCCAAATAATAAAGCAACCCAACAAACAAAGAAATAAAAGGAAGATTTCCAATCGCATTTCACTGGAGAATAATGGCTATTGTTGCAAAAACTGTGTTCGTATTGTGAATATTAACCGATTTGTTTAAAACCGTGGTTTAAAGATTTGTATACGGGCATAAACATAACCACTTTTTGGAATATATTTCCAAATTGTCTGCTGGGATTTCTTGTTTATTTTGTTGTTTATAATTTTTTTTGTTTTGATTTTTTTATTTATTTGAATTTTTATTTTCAAAATTTGAAATTAATAGGTGGACGTTATTGACAACAAATTCTTATAATACTACCTGGTATTATTGTGCCATGAGAAAATTGTACAAAAAGGGTCAGTTGGTCGGTTGTAAATTAAATCCTACAAAACATTTATTATATTAACATGGATTTATTGTGTGAAAATTTTAAATTCAACAAATATACAAATTTTTACAAAAATTGAATAAAAAATTTATTTTAGCATAAATGTGGTAATTTTTAGCATTTAGGGTTTTCACAGTAACGATTAAATTTGCCTTTTTTAGTTTGGTATTTGGCAAATGTGCCAAACGTCAAAAAAATGCCAATTTGAATGTGGCATATTTTTCTTAAAATGCCCAACTCAAACCTTGTCTAAAAACAAAATGCCAGTGTGCAAATAAAAAAAAAAAAAACATAAAAATGACAACAGCTGTGATTGTTTATGCTGAAATTTCGAACGCGGCGACAAAAACATTTATACAAAAAGAAACATACACATTTTTTGTGTTTATTTTAAAATTGTGAATGTAAAAATTTAATTAAAGTTATTTTGTGCAAATTATTAACGAAAAGTGCGCTCACGATATGTAAAGAAAAAATGGTGGCAAATACTTGACGGTTAGTAAAATGGCAAATTTGCCAAATACCCAACTAAAAAAGGCAAATTTAATCGTCACTGTGAAAACCGCTATTATTTTTAGTCACCTTTTCAAATCGTTTTGGTATATTTCACCACATTTCCTTTGGTATATTTTACCAAGTTTTGCTTAAATAGCATTAGCATTTTCTTCAAAATTTTTTACATAAGCGTTTTGGCTAAATTACGAAAACTAATTCGTCGGTTGCAGTTTTAGCATATTTTTGGAAAAATTATGTCAGATTTTTGCTCACTCCGACACAGATTTTTTTGCGTGTAAGCACTACCTACTAGGCACTACTACAAAAAGGTTTAAATTTGTAAGGAAAAATTCGTACACTCATAGAAATATCTTAGTAGAAAAATTAGTAAGCCCATTGTAGATCAAGTTTTACAGAATATTGCCGTATTCAACAAAAATTAATGTTGATATCGTTGAATAATCAGCAAAGTTGAATTAACTTTTTACAACGCTTATACAGAATTCAATAGATAAAACCAAAAAAGAAAAAACAACCCTGTTCGTTCATTTTTGTATTATCAAGTTGGTAGCAATGTGAAATTTGTTTTGTCTCTTATAAAATTATTTTATGTGTTTGTTTCTTATAAAAATATTTAATATTATAAAAATAAATAAAAATAGGATCTGATGATCAGATTCTGATCTGTAAATATTTGGTAAGTAATAAAATATATTGATTACTTTATGTATTCATACTATATTATAATTTTTTTTTGTTTTTTTTAAGGTTTTTGATTTGGTGTCATTAGAAAACTGAAGAATGGCTTACGAGTGCATAACATAAATAAACGAAGAGTGTGTGAAAATCTAGTGTTTAAGTATTGCAGCTTTAAAAGCCGGTGATAATTCTAAAAAATATTGTGATTTATACTTAATAAAAGAATATTTACAAATAACAACAAGCTTTTTTTTATTAATAAAATTTCTTATATCCACAAAAATATGAGTTGAGTTTACAAAAAATACGAGTTGATTTACAAAAAAACGAGTTGATCAACTTTTACAAAAACTGACAACAATTTTTATTGAAATCAACATAAATATTTGTAGGGTCAAAATCAACAATGATTTCTGTTAAATTTACAACGATTTTCTTTGGGAATACAATGATTTTTGGTTGAGTGTATTTTTAAATGAGGTTTGGAACGAAACCTCGTTAAACGGGGTTTCGAGGCCAATCTAAACGTACTATTAGATTTAAAAGCATTGGTATTTTAAAAATTACACCCAAAAAAATTTTAAACTCAAAAAAAGTATTACACTCAAACAAAAATTGTGTTTTTTTTTACAAAAATTACAAAAAAAAATTTTACTCAAAATACAATATTTGTAATCAAAATTGTTAATTTTTTTCACGTTAGAAAATTCTTCTATTTCTTAAAAAATTTCTTCACAGTTTTATATTTAATTTAAAGTTGTTTCTGCTTGGTTTAATTTTTTTTATAGTGTAGTGCGAACATAACGAAACCACAGACTAAATACAGACTCGACAGTAGAGTTTTATAAGAAAAAATGGGGAAAAACTAAGCGATTTTGGGAGAAAACACAGCGGTTTTTAGTCCGTTTTACGCTTACATGGCAACACTTTCTACGACTTAGGAGTGAGTGAAACAACAAAAACATATCTGGCATCCATTTTTCTAATGGCGCGTTATATTAGCTTTCTCTTTCTAACCTAATTCGTAGAATAATTTGAAAACATTAACCATATGGTTCAAGACTACTTTTTTGACATCTGTCACTTATGTCGAGTCTGTATTAGTCTGTGACGAAACGTTTATTCAAAATTGGTTTAAACCGAGACTCGAGTTCGTAATAACTAAGTTTTACCGTAATAAACCTTTATCCACTTGTCTCATATGAAACTACATTCAGATCCCAGAGAATAAAGTAATTTTTAAACATTTGGCCATAATGCTGGCTATAAATAAAACGCTCTCGGTGAAACAATGCTCATGATCGCTCTCTCACAATTTCTTTTAAATATATAATGTGCTATGACTTACACCATCTTGATGGGTTTAAGCCAGGTTAAGAACGTCTTACCATCAAACTATACATCAACTAGAAAATATTTGCGTTACAAAAAAGAGAATACCTGTGGCACAAGTCAGTCTTGGGAGAAACGTGATTAAGAAAACAACGCTAAATCCGGTGAATCGCATACGAAAAATAATAATTTTTTAAACGGAAAGAAATGTATAACAAAAACAAAAGATATTTTTCCTCCTCTACCATCAAACTAAATTAAAAAAAAAAAAACTTTTAAAGCGCAGTTTTAAACTTGACAAGATAAAGAAAACATTACTAAAGAGTGGAGTGGTATAAAAAATTTGTGGAAGAGGAAGAAATCTAACAAAAAAAAATTAAAAAAGTAACTAATTTTAAAATAGAGACTTTCACTACGGTTCAAAGCGCAACAAACTCCAATTTAATAATTAAAAAGACACAGGTTTTTTCTTATAAAACTAATATAACAAAAACTAAGGGTTACAACAAAAAGTGAGGTGAATGTTCATACAAAAATATAAAAAAATATATAAATATTCTCACATTATGCCACTAAAATTAAAAAAATATATATTTTTTGCATATAAAATTAATGACTTTTTCAAAGAGTTTTGAAAGAAACCATTGTGTTGATTAATTAAATGAGGAAAAATAATTGAAAAGCCACTAAATAAAATTTAATTATAATACGATACAATAGAATTTAAATAATAAAAAGATATATAAAAGAGAGTTGCCGTCACAACACATATTTAAGTTAAAAAAAAAAAAACAAAACCAACTAGTTGAAGCATCAGCTACTTTTTCAGCACACGTCTCTCACCTGTGTATATCTAAAATTTAAAAGAACCAATTCTTTTTTTAATTTATACTAAATATAGTTTTGATTGACACAATTTTATAGATATTAATTACAGATGTGTTTCGGAAAAGAGCAATTGTAATTTGAAGATTCTACTTGTTATTTAAAGATTTCATTTGTAATTCGGTGCACTGAAAGAATTTTGTTCATTACGGCTATGAAAACGTACATTGATTCTATGAAAAAAATCATTAGAAGTGAGCCAATGATGCCCTTCATAGAATCTATGAATCAAATTCATAGAAACCAGAAACCTATGAAAAAGTTCATAGGCTATGGAAAAAAAATTATTATTCAATTCTATTTTTATTTATTTTTTTATTTTAATTTTATTTTTTTATATTTTATTTTTATTTATTTTTATTATTTCATTTATTTACAGTTTTCTATTTTTAAAAATTTGTATGTTTTTTTTATTTTAACTTATCCCCACCGAGATTCGAACAGAGAACCTGTTGTTCGTAAAGCATAGTCTCTAGCCACTGAGCTAAATTATATAAACAAGTAACAACACTTAAAATGAATTTTGATTAATATATTGAGTTTGTGTCTATGCTCTGTCACAATGCTCTGCCAAAAGCTGTGTGTGTGTTTGTAGAAAACAAATATTTTGTGTATTTACAAAAATGAAGCGTTATAAAACCATGCGTTAGTTGGCGAGATTTTTCTTCTTTGGTGGCGCTGATAGCTAAGGCGTCGACAATTACCACTTCAGCCGGTAGGTCTTGGGTTCGAACCCCGGTCAGGGCAGCAATGATATTTTTTTTTTTAATGTTTTTTTATTTATTTTTTTATTTTTTTAATAAATTTATTCAACTTTTTTAATTATTGTAACATTATTTTAATTATTAAAAGAATTAAAAGGCATATTGATGGCATTTTCTTCT
Organism: Pegoplata infirma; assembly: GCA_963921195.1. Taxonomy (NCBI): domain Eukaryota; kingdom Metazoa; phylum Arthropoda; class Insecta; order Diptera; family Anthomyiidae; genus Pegoplata; species Pegoplata infirma. Next base: position 23,435,139 of record OY992536.1, on the reverse strand, counting down.
ATGAATGACATTCATAAATTCTATGAATTTTTTCTATGAATTTAATAAAATCTATGAATAAAATTCTATGAAATATTTCAAAATACTAATGAATATTCATTCAGCCAATGAATTATTTCATAGAATCTATGAATTTGGTTTTATGAAATTTGTTCATAGATATAATGAACAATAATTCTTTCAGTGTGGTTCCAGTTTTAATTGGAAAATTATACTTGTAATTTAAAGATTGCATTTGTAATTCGAAAATTCTATTTGTAATTCTAAAATTCTAATTGGAAATTAAAAAAAAAAAAATTTTGTTTGATTTTTTGTAAAAAAAAAATTAATATTTTTTTTCTTTTAATGTAAAGTTTTTTTCGGATGTAATTTTTTTTAGTGTAAAAATATTTTTGAGTGACAAAAATACTTTGTAAAGTAATTTTAAGTACAATAAAAAAAATTATGACGGTAGATTCCACTACAAGACAGTTAAAACTACTACATTTGTTGTTGTTTAGGCGTCCACTACATTTTACGGTAAAATCAACCAAAAATTGTTGTTTTTAACTATAGAGTAACAACCAGAGTTATAGAGTAGGATATAGGGTTATATAGTCGCAACAAAAAGTCGACTTTTCGACTTTTTTCAATTTCTAAAAAGTAGATTTTTTGACTTTTTTAAAATTTTAAAAAGTCGACTTTTCGACCTTTTGACTTTTTAAAAAGTGGACTTTGTTCGACTTTCATCGACATTCTTCGACTTTTTAACTTTTTTCGACCTTTTCCAACTTTTAAAAAGTCTTTTTTTTTTGTAAATAAAAGTTTAGTTTTGACTTGTTGTAAGTATTTTAGGTGCTATTTTTTTGGTTGTGTTGTATTTTTAAAAAAGAAAGTCGAAGAAATCGAAAATGTGGAAAAGGTTGAAAAATCGAAAGCAAAAGAGTCGACTTTCGATTTATAGAACCCTATCACTGAGGTGTTTACAATAATAAAAAATATTGGTAAATATTGCACTTAACACTTTCTAACTCATGAATTTGGCATTGACATTTTTGCATCACATACAAAATACATGGAAATACCAATAGCTTCAGTTGTTATTAAACTCGGCTCTCATTTGAAATTTTTTTCCGAAGAAAGAAACTATTTTCATCTGACAAAAGTTAAAAAAAAAAAAGTCGAAAGCAAAAGTCGATTTTTCGACTTTTTAAGAACAAAAACGTTGATTTCGACTTTTCGACTTTTTCATACAAAAAGTCGATTAATCGGCTTTTCGACTATGGAACCCTAGTAGGATAACAAATGGCGTTTGAAAAAGTAGTAAACAAAAACTATATGGTATTGTTTACGAAATTTTTAGTTTGGCATTGCCAGAATTTTCCAATTATCTTTATTGATGCCATTTCTACAAAACGGTCGATGTATTACTTTATAACTTTGGTAACAACTACAGAAAACGGTAAAAACTACTTTAAAGTACAGTTGATTTTACTGTAACTCAAATTGGCTGAATTTTTTATTAACAAAAAAATACGTTAAAATTATTTGAAAATTATTTCTGCTGCATCTGACACTTTCAACTCGTTGAACACATCCGTTTTTCTAAAAATTTCTAGAAAATTATAAGTTTTTTATGGACTAAAAACAACTACATAAAACAACTGTTAATACATTGTAGTAACTTTTTGTATTTATTTTTTAAAACAACTACAACAAAAGGTTGTTTAAAATTTTTCAAACAAAAACAACTGAAATTGTAGTTGAAAACAACAACTACTACTTACTACAAGTGTATTTTTCTGTGTATTTTTAAAGCTCGATTTCTTCAACACGTGAATTTAAGGTGAAACCAATCTGATATTCACGGTTATGATAATAACTTTTGAACCCACTGGACCGATTTGGATGAAATTCAATACGAACCAGACCAGGGGAACGACAAATCGCGACCTTGGACCCATTTTCCGGGAAACACTGGTGTAGGCAGTGGCGTATACAGGCGTATGATTTCACAAATTTCAGGATTTGGTATCAAATAACAAGTACAATATTAAAAAACTTCTTAAAAAATCGAAAAACATTAAGAATCTAAAATTTTTGGAAGAAAAATGTTTTGAAACTGAAAAAGAATCTCAAAATCTGAAAATTTTTTCTTAGAATTTGAAACTTTTCAACTTAAGATTCTAATGATCGAAAAAAAAAAATGTCTCAAAATCTATGAAATTTTCAGTAGAAAAAATGTCTGAGAATCTAAGATATTTTCTATAGGAAAAATGTCGAAGAATCTGAGAATTTTGTTATAGGAAAAATGTCTTAAAAATCTGAGACTTTTTCTATAGGAAAAATGCCTTAGAATTTTAGACTTTTTCTATAGGAAAATTTTCTCAGAATCCGAGAATTTTTCTTAAGGAAAAAGGTTTTAGAATCTAGGTCTCAGATTCTGAATTATTTTTCTTATAGAAAAAGCGAAGATATCCTCAGAATCTAAAACTTTTTGTGTAGAATGTTTCAGAATCTGAGTAAGTGTGCTAGACTACACTAAAAAAATTATGTCATTAACTGTTTGTAGTTTATTTAAAAAGTTTTCCGTTTAGTCGTTTTTAAAAGAAAAAACATTTGTTTGATGACTACTTCAGTCCTTAATGACTACTTCAGTTCTTTGTTTCAAAACTAACGCTCTAAAAAATAAAGTCTTTCATTAACATTTAATTTTTAAAGTCATTTATTTTTGTTCTGTAAGTAAAAACTACTGCACTCAAAAAATTATGTAAGTTACTACATGTTAGTTATTTGTATATTTTACAGTAGTTAGTTGTTTTCAACTACAAAGTCAGTTGTTTTTGTATGAAAAATATCAAACAACTATTTCTGTTAGTTATTTTAAGTCGTTTTTTTGAACAACTAACAAAAAAGTACTGCGATGTAGTAACAGTTATTTAAAGTAGTTAATTTTATTTTTTTATCTCTGAAAAATTTTCTTTTTTTTTTTTAAATAAAAATTAATTTTCGTTTTTCTAATTTTTAACAACTTTAAAAAAAAAAAAAAAACTTGGAAAAAATTTGTTCTTCAATTTTTTTTTGAAAAAAAAAAATATATATTGATTATTTTATTTTTACTACATTTTAGTTGTTTTAACTACAAATGTAAGTAGTTTTTACTACATAAGTCAGTTGTTTTTTGTCAGTTAAAATAACTAACATTGTTAGTTGATTTAACTAAAAAAGTAGTTGACCCCAAAACAACTAACAAAGTAGTTATTTTAACTGACATTTTCAGTTGATTTTACTAACATAATTTTTTGAGTGTGATTATTCTTTTGATTTTTAATGATTTGTGTAAGTATTTTTTTTTAAATTGTTGGTATTTTTAATGAAATATCATTAGTTTTTACCTACACAAGTCAGTTATTTTTTTGTAGAAAAAAAAATCAAAAAATTATTTATAGAAATATAAAAACATGTTTGTATCAAGTGGCTTTGGCACGATGGGTAGAGTGTCTGGCCAGAATGCAGTTGATTGCGGGATCGATTCCCCAAAAATTTTATTAAAAATTTTTAAAAAAATATTTCAATAAAAAATTGTAAAAAATTACCTACGAAATCATTAATTTTTATTGTTTTCGTCGGTTAAATTTTTAAATTTGTTGGTAAAAATAACAGAACTATCATTAATTTTTAATGTTTTCGTTGGTTATTTTTTTCGAATTTGTTGGTAAAAAAGAGTGAAAAAACTGTAATTTTTTAATGTTTAATGTTATTTATTTTATAAAATTTTGTCAACAGTAAAAAATAAATGTTGATGTTTGTTAAACTAAATGAATAATTACTGGGATGGTTTTCAATTGTTTATTCACTGGTTTTAAGTGTGTTTTCATTTGTTTTTGCCTACAAAATATTTTGAGTGTAGAAATATCTCAGATTCTGGGAAAATGTCTTACAATCGGAGTCTTTTCTTTTGGAAAATTATTTTATGAATATGTTTACAGAATCATTTTTTAAAATGACTTTTTCAAGAGAAACGTTTTCCATTGGAAATATGATTTAGAGTCTTTGACTTTTTCTATAACAAAAACAGTCTTAACTGGAAATTGTCATAAAATCTTAGACTATTCTTTTAAAAAAGAATTCAGATGCTGATAATCTATTTTTTTAAAATGTAAAAGCATCTGATACAATTCACATTTTAAAAAAAGTCTCTCAAAAAATTTTAAAATATTAAAAAAAAATTATTTTTTTTTCCAGTTTTAAACTTACACAAAAATGAAGAATCTGATTGTGATACATTCAGTTCAAGGAAAAGATCGAGAAAAATTCTTAAACATGTGCTGTTATGTAAATTTTTTGTAAAAAAAAAATTTAAAAAAATGTTGGGCCCCTACCGAAAAAAAAATCCTGGATACGCCCCTGGGTGTAGGGTATTATATGGTCGGTCATGACCGACTGCAATTTTGTTCTTATCTTATTTTGAGATCATATGGAGACATTGGAACGCTTAACTAGATTAGTGTGGAAATCCATTTCAAGTTTTATTTTAAAATTTTCCAAAGGAATTAAAAAGGTGTAGACTCTTCGTTGACAGCGTCACCAAAAAGTCACCCAAAATAGTCGACAAAAGTGTTAACTTGGAGACACTTGACCTTAGGCTTCCTACAGGGAACTAACTACTGTAAAATATACAAACAACTAACATGTATTAACTTACATAATTTTCATAGTGTAGACCAATATTTCGAGGTGTTACAAACGGATTGACAAACTTATATATACCCTCTATCACTAAAGTGAGGGGTTAAAAATAAAAAATTTCTAAGGACTTTTTTTGGGTGGAGGGATTTTGCGGAGTTGTGGGGGTGACACCTTCCCAATCGCGAATAAATGTTAATTAATAAGCTTTTTGCACTATTATTTAAATTGTAATATGGTAATACAATTTTATCATTATTTAATATTTTTTTTATATCCATGTCCACAAAAGGGGCGGGCTAAAAAACCCGTCGTTTTCTAATCCTCTGTATTTAAATGCGGGACCTTGAACTTACTTTAGCATAAAATTGTTTCATTTGCTTACCAAAATCACAAAAAAACATTTAAACAAGTGAGTGTTAAATTCGGCTGTGCCGAATCTATTATACCCTCCAACATGTAAAAAAATTAAAAAAAAAATTTTTTTGACAGGGGCGTTGTTTTAAGGGGGGCAAGGTAAGGGGAGGGGTCGGTGAGCTGGGGTGACTCCTTGGCCCTCACGGTATATGTTTATAAGTTCATTTTTGTCTGCTTTGTGCACTTAAGTATTATAGTTTTATAATTATTTAAGTTATTTTTTTATCCACGCCCTTAAAAGAGGGGCGGGGCAAAAAAAGGGGAATTTTTTAATTCTCTGGGTCCAAGCTCAGGACTATAAACTTCTACGAACATAAAAACAACTCATTTGGTTCACAAAAATACAAAAAAACGTTAAAAAAAATTAGCATTTTTAAGAGGTTGGTTTAGTTCTTCAAGGGGGAACTTTTTTCCCCCTGGTCCGATTTGGCCCATTTCCGAACTTAACCTGCCTAGGACCATAAGACATATTTATGCCAAACTTGAGCGATCTATCTCTTTTATTTTGGACTGCATCGTGTTAACTACAGACGGACGGACGGACGGACAGACGGACGGACGGACGGACGGACGGACGGACGGACAGACGGACGGACGGACGGACGGACGGACATCGCTAGAATGTCTTAGAATCGATCACTGATCAATAATATATATACTTTATGGGGTCCCCTACCGATATTTCGATGCGTTACACACGGAATGACAAATTGAGTATACCCCCATACTGTAGTTGGAGGGTATAAAAAATGGAGTTTTTTAAGAGGTTAATTTATATATTCAAGGGGAAACTTTTTTCCCCATAGTCCGATTTTGCCCATTTACGAACTTATTGTTAGCCGGCCTAAGACATATTCCTGCCAAATTTCAGGAGTCTAGCTATTTTATTTGCAATCGTGTTTTATACAGACGGACAGACATTCATAGAACGTCTAAGAAGCGATCATGGATCAATAACACAGGTTGACAAAAGTTGAACTTTTTCAATTTGCCTGACCTTTGACAACTGATTTATATGGATTTTAGTGTGCTGATTCCGAATCTGTTATTCAATTTTTTCCATCAGCTCGCGTTCGCGAGCAAATCGCTGTTAAAGAGTCGAAAAAATGCGTTTTTTACTAACTTTGCTTGCTTATAACTTCCAAAACTAATTTTAGAGCCTCAGTTTTAAACACGAACTTAACTATATTGGATGCGAGGATTCTAAAACTGGTATTATCTTTTTCCTGACAGCTTCAGTTTTCGAGTTAGTAAAAAGGGCGTAAATATTCAGACAAAATTAAAGAGGACATAAATTTAAAAATTTTATTTTAGCGATATCTCCAAAACTAAAGTTGACTCAACAAAAGTAAGACCATTTTTGAAATCAGCATATCCAACATACTCAAAATAGTCATTCACTTTTTGGATGTAAGATAAGTGTTGGTAAATATGGACTCACAAACATACCAAAAATAGCCTATTTTCAAAGATTCCTTAGGCTATATCTCAAAAACTAGAGCTGACCCAAAAAAACGATAGCCAGATTTGAAATCAGCGTACCCCAATTACTCAAAATTAGCTATCAGAACCCGGGCAAAAAAGTGTTGCCCTGTGTAATATATACACTTTATGGGCTCCCGGACCGATATTACGATGCGTTACGCACGGAATAACAAAGTGGGAATACCCCTACACTGTGGTTGGAGGGTATAAAAAGATCAATTGTAACTCGAAAATGATCAACCGTAATTAAAAAAAAAAGTAATTCGAACAAGTATATATGATTACCATCAGACGTTTGAAGAATAACCACCAGTTTCTGTATGTCGAACGAACGACGAAAGTCAAAAATTTGCATGTATTTTTTTATTGTAACAAAAACAAAATACGTGTGAATTCGTGACGTTCGTCAAACGTTCGTTATACAGAAACTGGGTGTTAATTCAATTTCTGAATTAACTTGAAAAACTGGTTTCGGTCAGACTACAGTTTTTTAATCTTTAAGTTACTTCTGCTACTCCAACTGAGCATCCCAAAGGGGTCAATTCCAAGGCCGACCCAAATTAATTTTTACCCCTAAACATTTTTTCGAACAAACCTACACTCTTTTTCTAATACAAAATCACATTTCTTAAAATTTGCTCTAGCCGATTTAACTGCCTAAAGAGTGCCCATTAGGCTGGTTCATATATGACACTTTTTTTTTGATTTTTGTACGGGCCACCGGGAATATATGTATATTAAGCACCGTGAAAAAATAACTCTTAAGCCAATATTCGTCAACTAGAGTTGTGCTTCGGTTATTTCATTTATTCTGCGTAATGTGGTTGAGTTTCTGACGATTGGATCGTAAGCTGGTACTGGGGCTGCCATTTTAGAGTGTCTATCCAGAATTATAAAAAAATATAATTAAAGAGTTCTTTTAATACTCTGGATGTATCGTGCAATAAAAGCTATTGTACCGTTAGAAGTGCCCATTTATGTAGTGTATGCGATTTGAAATATGAGAAATTTATTCATAATTGCCTTAAGTAGGAGCTGTAAACTTATTTATATATGTGTTTGTATGTACATACATGTATGTATAGTAGCAAAAATCTTTGAAAGAAATAGATAATAGGAGACTAATTCAGTATATGTAACAGCAATAACATAAGCAACAACAAAACAACGACAACTGACTTGAACAAAAAGATCTGTTGCAGCTGTTTTTTCTTCTTCTATAATTCAACAAGAGCAGCAGCAACAACTACAAGAAAACAGTGCAACCAACCAACAATCATTTAACAATTGTTACGAGTATGTAATACAACCATTATAATTTTGCTAAAAAAAAGAAAAAAAAAACTTGGGAGAGGCTACAAAATTGAATAAAAGAGTATAACGAAAAAAAAAATACTTAATGAAATTCCACATGCATGCATGTTTAAGCCATTCTATCCAAGAAATCAGCATGGGAAATCGCTAAAGTAACAAAATTGTTGTAATACCATCTACAAATTAAATATACTTTAAATCCTAGTCATTGACTATCAAGGAATTAAACTGATATTGAAATTAATTTTCTTTGCATTTGTTACAAAAATATTTTTTAATCACAATTAACTCTTTTAATAGGATACATTTTTTAACGGATGTAGTTTCAAAGTTCATAAAAATTAATACATACAGTCAAATCCGGTTATAACCAACTCCGAAGGACCAGTGAAAATAGTTCGTTATAAGAGAAGTTCGCTTTTAGCGGGGTATAAAAAAAAAGTTCCAATTTTATTTTATTTGACTTTTTATGTAAGTAAACTACTTATTGAGAAGAAACCATCAAAAATATAAATAAATTTTAGCCCTGTTTTCGCATAACCGTATATATGTTAACATTAACCGTTTAACCGAAGACGCATCCACGTTTGACAAAATGTACTTGGCATCACTGTGGTTGTGTGCTAAAATTTATTAAGGCAAACAATAAAAAAAAGGTTTATGTCTTTACTATAACAAGAAGAAAAGGGTTGTGTCTATGCTAATTCATTAAAAATGTGTACTTGGCTTCACTTTTTATCAGAGGTTAAAATTAACGCCGATAATTATACCCGCTAAAAATAAGCGTGGATAATTTAGAATTTGTATGGGTAAGCGTATATACGTTATGCATTTTAAAAAAAAAAATTGAAGACCAAATTTTTTCCAAGTTTTTTTAAAAAAAAAAAGTTGCGAAAAACAAAAATAACGATTTTTTTTTTTTTGGAAAAAATTTTGAAAATTTTTCAGAGATAAAAAAAATAAAATTAACTGCTTTAAATAACTGTTACTACATCACAGTCCTTTTTTGTTAGTTGTTAAAAAAAAGGACTTAAAATAGGATGGGATGATTTTAATGACAAAAGTAACAATTAAAAAAGTAATAAGTTGAAAATTACACCGCTCTACAAATCTGAGGTTTCTCGCTGCGTTTTGGATGAAACCAAAACGTGCCCCGATTCCAAAATGGTAACTAAAATTTTTCTATCACGTCACAATTTCGAGAAAATCGCGGATAAAGTGTCAAAAAATGCCCATTTTGACCACTTTTGAACGCCTATAAAATAAGATCCTGACATGCAAATGACTTGATATCTAGCTCATTCGAAAGTGTGTAATTTTTTCTTTCAGACAAGATCAAATCTTCTTGGAATTTAATTTGCACCACAATCTCAAAAATTTACATTTTCTTATATAGTTTTGTATGGGCTATCGATTAAATTTTTTTTTTTGGAAAATTTTCAGAACCCGTTCTGAAATTTTCCATTTTTTAAAAAAGTCAATTTATCAAAAATCCGGCCACTTTTTTTTATTTTTTTTAAGTTAAGATGTTTGTCCATTCACACAAAAAAATTCAGAAACACCCCAGCAGAAATAAATCGAGATTTTGGCGACACAGCATCTGTTTATAGCATACCGTAGCGCATCCAAAGAGCGCTCTTAGGGATGCAGTAAAAGGAAGGGGAAAAAATTTTAATTTTTTTTTATGATTTTTTATATAAAACTTATAATGTGTAATTATTTTTTGATAAAATTTCACACTTGCTTTCTTTTTTTATATTTTTAACACTTTTTGAATAAAAAAACATGAGTTTTAGACAAAGACACATGATTTGACTGCATCATTATTGCGCATTAATCAGCGCTGCAAAGAGCGCTTCAATCATAGCATCTTTGACCGCTGTTCCCAAAAAAAATCCCATAAAAAATGTGAAAATGAAAATTTCCGATATTTTTTTGATGTTCACTTCCGATTTTTTTTTTTTTCATTTTGTTTCACATAAATAAAGTTTTGTAAAGTAAAACGAATGAATTTTTTTGTTATATTTTTTTAAATTTTAGTTATTTGATTTCAACTTTGAATTTACAGCATCTTTATTCTGCTTAAATCAGCTCTACAAAGATACATGAATTCACTGCATCTTTAATCTGCTTAAATCAGCGCTAAAAAGATACATGAATTTACAGCATCTTTATTCTGCTTAAATCAGCGCTCTAAAGACACGTGATTTCAGTGCATCTAAAGAGCGCTGTTTCTGTGTATCCAACTAGCGCTCTAAAGTGGGACATCGCCTTAGGGAATCATGCATGAATTCAGCGCAATTGGATGCGCTCCTTTACTCAAGTTCCCCTTCCAAAAGCTGCTGAACGTTCAGCAAAATTTCTGCTGGGACGTTCGTCGTGTTTTTCGAGAAAATCGCATTTGAATTTTAAATTTCATAACAAATTTGTAATTTGCTTGTATTTTCTTGTTTCAACAGATCGTATGAGTAATATTTATGCAATTATTAATACTCATTCGCAACGTTAAAACAAGAAAATACAAGCAAATTACAAAATTGTTATGAAATTTAAAATTCAAATGCGATTTTCTTGAAAAAAACGACGAACGTGTTTCTGATTTTTTTGTGTGGATGGACAAACATCTAAACTTAAAAAAAAAAAAAATAAAAAAAGTGGCCGGATTTTTGATAAATTGACTTTTTTAAAAAATGGGAAATTTTAGAACGGGTTTTGAAAATTTTTCAAAAAAAATTTTTAATCGATAGCCCATACAAAACTATATAAGAATGTAAATTTTTGAGATTGTGGTGCATTCCGTTTTAATGTGATAAATATTGAATCAAGGCAACTCGCCACAAATTTTACCATTTTTCCAATATTTGACCACGCCTCCTAAGCCCAGTTTTTGAAAATTTGAAAGGGCTATCCAAACAACCTATTTAGAAATTTAGGGGACACATGTTTTTCTGTAGCGGGACATTTGGTGTGGAATGCCTCATATGAGGCATTCCACACCAACTGTTCCACTACAGAAAACCCATAGTGGTTTCCATGGTATATCATTTGCAAAGTATTCGCTCTTAGGGTACTATTAAATAACAAAAATAAAATTTAAGAATTTTTAAAAAATGGGCCTTGTAGGCGTGGTCAAATATTGAAAATATCAAACTTTCAATATTTATGAAAATTATATGAAACACAGTAAAGTCTTTAAAATAAAAGTTTTTTTATAAATTTTTGCATGGGCTATCGATTAAAAAAATAAAAATTGTAAAATTTTCAGAATAAGTTCTGAATTTTTCAAATTTAAACTTAAACTTTATTTATTAAAAAACATGCCGCACCTTATTTTTTTTTTTTTAATTTTTAAAAAAAAAGTTAGAGTGCTTTTCTATCTGTTCTGAAATTTTCAGAGATGTGTTTTGCCTTATTTTCGAGAAATCAAATGTTAAAGATTGCACTACGTTAATTTTATACAATAATGGTGTGCGTATGAGTAATATCAACACTTAAAAAATCACGCTCATGTGAATATCGTGACCGTGACTTATTTTTTTCTACTCACGTGTGCGTGCATGAGCTTTAGCAAAATAAAATATCGTGCTTGATTAAATTTTTTCTTTCATAAGCGTGCGTGATCGTAAATAAAAACACACTCCCGTCGCTGTTTAAAATATTTTTTAAGTGTTTCCTGCAAACAAAACGATACGACATCGATTCGCCGGTTGTATTGCAGATACGATAAATGTTATTGCGGCAATTATCGAATTCGTATCGCCGGCGATACACCTTTCGGAGAAACTGATACCCGACGGCAATACATCCCGGCGATACGAAAACGATTCGCCTTGGCGATAAAAGGGCAATATCGCCAGATAATCGTATAAACGAAAAATAAAAGATTTGTATGTATCGCCGGAATATCACCAAAATGATAAATCGGCGATACAGCTATATCGATTCCCTGAAGCTTAAAATAGACTTATTTTTTTTTATTCATATTTTAGTCATGGTAACAGGACTTGAAACATATGCATTGACCTGAAAAATGTATCCGCAACATTCGCTGAATTTTTTATTTTATCTTTGAAAGCACCCCTGCAAACAATAGGGCGATATATCACCGAAAAGATATTGCGGCGATACGAAAATTTATCATTTCAATAAAAAATCAAAGTAGTATTTTTATTATATCGCTGTTTTCTCATACGAACGATATTTTGGCGATAAACATAAATAAAATATTGAAAATTTGTATTTCTCTGTCAATTTAAAATAAAATAATTTATCAAGCACAACAAGAAATCTTTGAAAGAATATAAATTTGACCGAAAAAAACAAATGCGCGTTCAAAAATAAAATAAAAAATTCAGCGAATGTTGCGGATATATTTTTCAGTGAATGCAAATGTTTCTAGTCCTGTTAACATGAACAAAATATGAATGAAAAAATATAATGTCTATTTTCAGCTTCAGGGAATCGATATAGCTGTATCGCCGGTTTATCATTTTGGTGATATTCCGGCGATACATACAAATCTATTATTTTTCGTTTATACGATTATCTGGCGATATTGCCCTTGTATCGCCAAGACGAATCGTTTTCGTATCGCCGGGATGTATTGCCGTCGGGTAACAGTTTCTCCCGAAAGGTGTATCGCCGGCGATACGAATTCGATAATTGCCGCAATAACATTTATCGTATCGGCAATACAACCGGCGAATCGATGTCGTATCGTTTTGTTTGCAGGGACATGTGTGTTTTTCGCCCAAATTTATATTCTTTCAAAGATTTCTTGTTGTGCTTGATAAATTATTTTATTTAAATTGACAATGAAATAAAAATTTTCAATATATTTTTTGTTTATCGCCAAAATATCGTTCGTATGAGAAAACGGCGATATAAAAAAATACTACTTGATTTTTTATTGAAATGATAAATTTTCGTATCGCCGCAATATCTTTTCGGCGATATATCGCCCTATTGTTTGCAGGGTTGATATTACTCATACGCACACGTTAATACACACAAAATGTAAAGAAAATAAACAAAAATTTTAAAACTTATGTACACAGAAAATAATATCGTAATTTTTTTTTTAATTAAAAATGGATTTGATATTAAATTTAACTTCAATTAAACATTTTAATTGATTCAATTAATGTATTAATTGAATTCTTAACTTTACTCAAAACAAAAATAAAATAAGCAAACGAAACCGGTTTTGTATGCATTAGTGTTAGTAGCCAATGAAAAAATAAAAATGCAAAAAACAAAAAAAAAAAAACTTTTGAACTATTGTTTTGTATATTTTGGTGGTAGCAGTCAATGAATACATAAAACGCAACAAAAAAATTTAGTTTCATTGTTTTCTTTAAGGCGAGTGGTCGTTGCGGATAAAGTGTTTTGCGTACGTGTACAGTTGAAACAAAAAAAAAATAATATGAGGCATTTGGCTTGTGTTTTGCACATTGAAATATAATACAATTTTTTTTTTTGTTTCAACTTTACTAAAGCGACAAAAATGCATGCAATAACAAGATTTAAAAATAAAAATGTAGTTTTAAATAGTTATTGATATTTTAAAATACTACTATAATGTTTCTATGCAAAACTATTCCAACTGTTTATATTTAATAAAGAATAAAAATTTCTTAAATCAAAAAATTCTATGTTTATTTATTTTAGGGCATTTTTTAAAGTTTACCTTTTAAAATTAAATTGAGTTTTGGTCTTTTTTCAATTAAGCATTTTATGTGAATCAATAAATCTATATTATTGATTTTCAATTTTATATAAATTTTTTTTTTAGTTTATTTAATTACAATTTTAATTGGTTTTCCATTTTATTTTCAATTAAAACTTTAATTGATTCAATTAACAATTTAATTAAGTTATAAAACTATTTTCAAACAAAATGAGTAATTAATATGCGCATTTTCGTGATACGTCCGAAATCAATTAATTTTTTAATTGAATCAACGAATTTCGTAATTGAAATTGATTTTTATTTTTTTCTGTGTATGTGAAAACAACAGAAAAATTTAGTAGGAGTCATTAAAACCAGAAAATTTCGAAAATTTATGATTAAATTAGAAATAAAATTGTAAAAAATTTTGGAAAATTCAGAAATACTTAAAACTATCAAGAAACTAAAATATAGAAAAATTTATGAAAATGTCAGCAAAATTTAAGCAATTAAGAAAAAAATCAGAAAAATTTGTAAAAAAAATCAGGGGGTAATTATGTAACTTGATAGTAGTCAATCGTATCGTTTCCATCGTTATTCCATTACCATATAGTGTCATTTTATAGTAATAGAATAATGAGCTAACGGTGACGATTGTCAAGTTACATAATTAGCCCCCAGAAAAATTCCAAAAATTTAAATTTTCAAATTAGAAAAATTTAAATCGTAGGGTATTTTTAATACAACAAACCGAATAAAGCATTCTTGCTCGTTAAATCTTAATTAATCATGTTGGTCCAAACAAGAAATTAGTTGTCTTATTAGCGTAAAAACCTCATGTCAAAATTTCAATATGACATTTTTATGAATTCCAAAATGTATTATCTACTGTATGGAATTGTCTGTTATATTATTTAATAATTTTTTTCACATTTAATTCAATAAGAAAAACTAGAAGTTGAAAGAAACTATTTAATTAAAAAATAAACTTAAAAGAAGTTATGGAGAAGTTAAAAGAGGATTAAAACAAGTTTAAATATTAATGACGCGTCAAGAATGTAGATATTGAGTGGTAATAACAAAATAAATAATATAAATATCTTCAAGACAAAGCGAAGAAAATAACAAAAAAAACTCTAGCTTGAGGCTATATTTTATATATTACAAAGTTCAGGTTGACACTTTTACCTATAGATAAGAAGACAAAAGCTTGACTTGAAATCCCATTTCACAAATGGCACTGGCCTTAATTAACATAACAATAATTATAACAAAAAGATCATCGAACGCAAGAGCAAAACAAGAAAAAAGTCAACTCTTTGATATTTTTTTTAACAATAGCTGATCGACATCATTTCCAAAGTTAATATCTTAAATTTTTAACAATTATAATTCTATATAAACTAGTGTTTATAAACTGGTTAGTCGAAAACCCGGCTCTTTTCCAATATTTCGGTTTTATTTAATTGAAAAATTCCGGTGCACCGAAAACCGTTTTTTCTGTCGGTTAAAAGAAGGAGCAGATTTCTATGTTTGTGTAAGAAAAGTGGAGTTACAAAAAAATCGTCAAACTGTATGGGAATCAAATCCGAAAATCTGACCCCACATAAAATTTTTGCAAAATTTAAGCAGGAAGTGTAATTATTGCACTTTCAGAAAAAGCAACAAACACTTTTATTTTTGTTTTTCAACTACTTGTTAGTAAAAACTGTAGTTGACACCAAAACAAGCAAAACTACTTACAAAATATTTCGGGTGTAATGTCGAGAATAGCATATCCTGCTAAAATATGGCAACACTGTTATCAATGTAGCGATTTTTTGCTAAATTTAGCTAGTTGCTTAAAAAAAATATTTAAATCGGATTTTTTTTAAAATACGACTGTAAATAGTGTAAAAATAGTCACAATTATTAGTGGCATAAAAATAAAAGGCAAAAACACAAGCACAAGTCTTGCTAAATGCTAACTAACTTTTTTCTTCTATTTCTTCTTTTTTTCCCCAAATAGCATACGCAACAAACGAATGAGCGAACGCATTATTCAAAAACCGGTTAATCACTAACATGCTTGGAAAACGCATGAAAATTTTTTTGTCTAATGTATGTGATGATGATCTTGGCCAGAGAAATCAATGAAAAAGAAAGTGAATGCTACTTTGAGAAACAAGAAAACAAATAACGACAACAAAAAGAAAATTTATTGAAATCCAGATTTTTCTTATGCAAACACGAAACACAAAAAGAAAATTACGTTAGAAAAATGCAACTCTACTAACTTGTAACCGTTTGGAATGAAAAAACGTATGGTATGCAAAAAAAAACAATTAATAACAAGCTATTAACTTGTCACATTTAAAAACGAAATTAAAAAAAGTCTAAAAAACCGCCTAATTGGGTTTGTCAATACAACCCTCAAAGAAAAGTGAAATTTTTGACAAAAAGAAAATTATAAATGAAACCAGATTTTTGTTATGCAACCAACAATAAAATTACGTTTTATATAAGGTAATAGAGAATTTTAACGATACGAACAATATTTTACATTGCACGCTTTAGAAGTGACTCCGAGGGGGGATTTTTGTGTTTTTTTACCGCCACCTTTGCTCCGATTAGAAAACATTTGCCCCGCAATTGCCACGGGTTCGCTCCTACACTCAGAAAATTATGTAAGTTGTTAGTTGTTTATATATTTTACAGTAGTTAATTGTTTTCAACTACAAAGTCAGTTGTTTTTGTATGAAAAATATCAAACAACTATTTCCGTTAGTTATTTTAAGTCGTTTTTTTGAATAACTAACAAAAAAGTACTGTAATGTAGTAACAGTTATTTAAAGTAGTTAATTTTATTTTTTTTATCTCTGAAAAATTTTCGAAGTTTTTTTTTCAAAACATAAAAATAAATTTTCTTTTTTGTTATTTTTCACATCTTTTAAAAAAAAGCTTGGAAAAATTTTAATTTTCCAAAAAATTTGGTCTTCAAATTTTTTCTGAAAAAATTTTTGAAAAAAAAAATTGATTATTTTATTTTTACTACATGTTAGTTGTTTTGACTACAAATGTAAGTAGTTTTTACTACATAAGTCAGTTGTTTTTTTGTCAGTTAAAATAACTAACATTGTTAGTTGATTTAACTGAAAAAGTAGTTGACCCCAAAACAACTTACAAAGTAGTTATTTTAACTGACATTTTCAGTTGATTTTACTAACATAATTTTTTGAGTGTAGAGGGTTGCAGTGTAAGACCGAGCCCCATTTATTTTTACCCCTTAACATTTTTTCTGAATAAACAAACTTAAGATTTGATGCATTAAATCCCCCAATTCCAAATTTCCTTTCTCAAAATTTCCAAAAATATGATTTTTTGCACTCAGAAAATTATGTAAGTTACTACATGTTAGTTGTTTGTATATTTTACAGTAGTTAGTTGTTTTCAACTACAAAGTCAGTTGTTTTTGTATGAAAAATATCAAACATTTATTTCTGTTAGTTATTTTAAGTCGTTTTATTGAATAACTAACAAAAAAGTACTGTGATGTAGTAACAGTTATTTAAAGTAGTTAATTTTATTTTTTTTTCTCTGAAAAATTTTCAAAGCTTTTTTCCAAAAAATAAAAATAAATTTTCGTTTTTTTTATTTTTCACAACTTTAAAAAAAAAATGAAAAAATTTAATCTTTTTTTCCGAAAAAATTTTTGAAAAAAAAAAATGTATTGAATATTTCATTTTTACTACATGTTCGTTGTTTTGACTACAAATGTAAGTAATTTTTACTACATAAGTCAGTTGTTTTTTGTCAGTTAAAATAACTAACATTGTTAGTTGATTTAACTGAAAAAGTAGTTGACCCCAAAACAACTTACAAAGTAGTTATGTTTATTGACATTTTCAGTTGATTTTACTAACATAATTTTTTGAGTGTTTTAATGGGTTGTGATAGAAAAGTGCTTTTTGTACCAATTTTCTAAGCAAAAACTGCCTCTTGATAGTGCATGATTAAAAAAATAATTAAAATTTAAAAAAAAAAAAAATCGATTTCCGCCCCCTGCTGTGGGTTATTGGAACTTTTTTAAAAAAAAACTTCTATTGTATTTATTTTTGATGAAGAATCGACTGGTGAAATCAGATTTGCAATTTATTCAGCCGTTGTTTCTCTGCAGAAAAATCTGTTCAAAATCCGCGTTTTCAGATGCTTTGAACCACCCCAAGGAGTGAAAATTTTTTCAAAAAAAATACCGGCATTCTTTTTAGCTCCCCTAAATCCTTTAAAAAATTATGATATCCGATAAACAGATGAAGTGACATAGTCACCAAACGAACTCTAATAAATATATCGTTTACATGGACATACAGATGGACGGACGGACATCGCTACATAGACTCAAAAATTGATTCTCAATCGTTTGGTATACTTAAAAGTGGGTCTAGGACCAATATTTCGGGTAGTTACAAACATCAGCACAGTGATTATAACCTGTACCACAGAGTGGTGTGGGGTATAAAAATGTGTGGGTTGTAGAAAATTTTTAAAGATTTTTTCGGGACTTTTAAAATTTTAATATGTCCTATTGTCTCCGGTCACTGGATAAGTATTTTTGATAAATCTAATTTTCAACTGTCACGTGATAAGCATTTTAGTGATATGTCCCGTTATCACCAGTCACGGGAAAGGTGGTTTCTGATCTACCTATACCATTTTTCCTACAGGGTGCGAACTAAAAATATTACTTAAACAACGAAATTTAAGATTAAACTACACCAAAATTTTAAAACAATAAAGACAAAATTTTAAGAAAAGTGTGAAAAATTTGTTAAAATATGTATTTTTTTTTTTTCATTTACAGATTTAAATACAAAAACACATGACTAAAAAACGCTGCTTTCCAAATTTTCAAGATGACACTTTAATATTTAAGATTAAAAACCGTTACTTTGGTGGACAAGCAAATAATACGCAAAGAAAAGTGACTTTTTTGTAAAAAAAAAAACAATTGGAATTCCATGTATTTCATGCACAACATATAATTGCATTTAAAATCCATTTACAAACAAAATTATAACCGCAACTTTAAAGAAAACTGATAATTAACAAATATTTAAATTGTCATACAAAAAAAATTTAATTGAAGATTAAAAACAAATGGTTAATTTAAGAGGACAGTAAAACAGCGTTAAAATAAATTTTTAAAAACCGCTAAATTAACAAATTATAAAGTTGTCACTTATAAAACCGCTTATGTTTGTTTAAAACTTAAAGATAAGTGAAAAGGAAAAGTAAAAAAAATCCAATGGAGTTTGACCAATTTTAACTAAAAACAATTACTGTTAAAATTAAAATAAAGCTTGATAAAAATTGATCAACAATAAATTGTATGTGTATTTCCGCTATTAAAAGAACAAGCATATAAAATTCCATCGGAAACGGATATAAGCAAAGATACGAACAATACTTACGTCAATTTTGTAGATCTGGCATCCCCAAGAAGTATAAAAATTGCATCGGAAACGGATATAAGCGGAGATATAGAGAATCCTTACGACAGATTTATAGATCTGGCATCACTAACGGTAATTGTCAAAAATTTGCAGAAAAAATTGTCAAATACAACTGTAACGAAAAAGTTTTATTATTGAAGCAGACAACCCGCTAAATAGCAAATACAGTTAACAACTTAATAAGCTTAAACAAATTTAAAAATTGCTTACTATAAAAAAAAAATTAATTAACATAGATCTGCTTTTTATGATTAACAATACAATAAATAGCAAGATATATGTTTTTTATACACCAAAGATTTCAGTTAAAACTGATCGGTTTTTAAAAATTACCACATGTTTACAGAAAAACAAATTGTCACTTAAAAGCCGCTAAGTTTTTACACAATTTAATTAATTCTCTCACTGCAAGAGAACAATATACCTTTCACAAATGTTTAATACTATGAGAGAAGATGATATAGAATTTGCCATTAAGGTGGTAATTGTGGGCAATGGTGGTGTGGGTAAATCTTCCATGATACAACGATATTGCAAAGGTATCTTCACTAAGGATTATAAAAAAACTATTGGAGTAGATTTTCTAGAAAGACAAATTGAAATAGATGGTGAAGATGTACGCATAATGCTGTGGGATACAGCGGGACAAGAAGAATTTGATGCCATCACCAAAGCCTACTATCGTGGTGCTCAAGCCTGTGTTCTAACGTTCTCCACCACAGATCGTGCTTCATTTGAGGCGGTACGAGATTGGAAACGAAAAGTGGAAAATGAATGTCAAGAAATACCAACCGTTATAGTTCAAAATAAAATTGATTTAATTGATCAAACGGTGGTGACGGCAGATGAGGTAGAATCACTAGCCCAGCAACTAAATTGTAGACTTATAAGGACTTCCGTCAAGGAAGATGTTAATGTGGCTTCAGTGTTTCGTTATTTAGCCACGAAATGTCATCAACTAAGTCAGGTCTCCTATATGGAACAACAGGGTTCACATACAAATGGTTCTCATAGTCATGAAAGCCACAAGACCATTAGTGCCTTTAGTCCCACATATACAAAGTCAAAGTCAACAGCGGGCACAATAAAATTGCAAAAAAGTACGACGGCACGAAAGCGTAAAATAATATTAAAAAAATGTGGCATAGTATGAAATATCTTCAAATAATATTCAATGCAGTATATAAAGAAAGCGGCCAATATATATTTTCAAAATCTACTCATTAAATTCACCCAAAACAACAACAAAAAACGCATTGATTAATATTTGTTTCCAAAAATTATTGGAGCATAATTAACACCTTAATCATATATGTATTAAGCCACAATGTATACACTTACTACGAATAAAAAAACTAATATATTTCTTAAATAGAAATTTCGTTAGTTAATTATAAAGTCAAAACTTAATAAGATAAGAAAAACGGTATGTCAAATTAATAAGAAAAAAAAATATGAAAAACTTTTACTTCATTAAATACTATTTTACTTTTTCACCAGCTTAATTAAAAAGGCATCCAATATATTTATGAAATATACTCATTATACTTTTTACACCACTTTTGGAATACGGTTTACTGGAGACTGATACCATTTAAAAATGTTACTAATTCCTTAAAATGTAAAACACGTTAAAATATGCTTTTGTGCAATTTATCACTTGTAAACATTAAAAAAAAACTATTTATATTATATAAAACTATTTATAAAATACATTGTAATCTAAAGAAATGTAATAAATCTTAACATAAAATTAAATTTAAACAAGTTCGGCTGAGCCGAATCGAAATTACCCTCCACACTTTCCTGTTTTTTATTTGTAGTTTTAATTTCCTTAGGCCTCTGTTCTGTCTTTCACAACTTTTCAATTCACATGGAAATTTCCGAATCACATGAAATTAAGTTTAGTGTTTTGTTGAACACGTTTTCATTGGAAATTGAAATCAAATAATTCAAATTTAAAAAATTATAAGGAAATAAGTGCATTCGTTTTACTTTCACCAAATTTTATTTATGTGAAACAAAACGAAAAAAATAAATTCGGATGTGAAATTTAGAACACCAAAAAAAAATCGGAAATTTTCATTTTCACATTTTTTATGAGAATTACTTTTTTTGGAACAGCGGCCTTAAATTTAAATTTTTCTTAAATTTTTTTTTTTTTTTAATTTTTTTAATTTTTATAATAGTGCATTTACACAGAAAAAATTTTCAGCTAAAAAAATTCAATTACCCATAGTAATCACAAAATAGAAGTGGTTTCAATTACTTTAATGCTCAAATTTAGATTTTCGTGTCTGTCATGACTTCCGAACGTTTTCAATTAGAGCGAAAATTTTCGAATCACATAAAAAAAGATTTGGTGTTTCCAAATCACATATTTCTTGATTATGTGTTCGAAAAATTTTACTAAGATATGCTAGATGCGAAACACGGGCTTTTGTTTAAAAATAAATAAAATTAAATAAAATAAATAAATAAAAAAGTTCTGCACAATTTTTAAACAAAAATATATATTTAACACCAATTTATCATTGAATTTTTCATTAAATAATATATATTCACGAATACGAGTTGAATAAATTTTTCTTCTGTACCTTAAACTCATCAGTAAATTTCGATATTAATTAAAGACGGCTGTGGCCTGGTGGTTGTGTCTTGTGCTTTAGACTCCGGCGTCCTTGGTTCAAATCTCACAACATTTTTATGTAAATTTTTTTTAAATAAAAAATTTATGAAACTAAAATTAAAAAGTAATCAAATACGGAAAAACGAGTATTTGAAAACAATTCAAATACTCAGCTATTAATTTAGTAATTGGTCCAAGCATTTTCATGCTCGGAGGAATTTCAAATACTAAAGTAATTGAATCAGCAGTTTTAGTAATTGAAATCAGTTTTCAATTCTTTCTGTGTACATTGCAATTCTAATCTAGTAAATTGTGATTTTAATCTAGTTTGTAGTTTGTACCGTTTACATTGGCATATTTTACATTTGAAAAGATTAAAAAATTATGAAAACTATTAAAAACAAAAACTTTTAAATATTAGAGGAAAGAAGCAATCATAATAAATTTTACATAATCATTTTATTGCAAAAGTTAGTGTGCAATTACAATTCTGGCGTTGGCTTTGAATTTTGCTTGTTTCAATGCATTTTGTGTGTAGAGCAAAATTCAAAGCCAACGCTGGCGTTTTTTGCTGTACATACCAAACGTATGGGAACAAGCAAAATTCAAAGCCAACGCCAGAATTGTAATTGCACACTTATGCAGTTTTATATACATAAAATTACATTAAACGATTTCCCCACAATATAGCCGCGTTATTTAAAAAAAACGACTTAAAATAACTAACGGAAATAGTTGTTTGATATTTTTCATACAAAAACAACTGACTTTGTAGTTGAAAACAACTAACTACTGTAAAATATACAAACAACTAACATGTAGTAACTTACATAATTTTCTGAGTGAACAAGTTAAGTTGGCAGTTGGCAAAATAAAAGCACACCTGACATACTGCTGACTCTCCCTTTATGAAATCGCTGACATCTTCATACAATTTTTCAAAATGTCATCAATGACATGTCAGTAGTTAGTCAGCAGTGTCCACCAGTATCAGTGGCCACTAACAATTCGTTTAAACAACCGCTGACCAACTGCTGACATGTCATTGATGACATTTTGAAAAATTGTATGAAGATGTCAGCAATTTTATAAAGGGAGAGTCAGCAGTATGTCAGGTGTGATTTTTTTTGCCGACTGGGTTGTGAAGCTTGTTCTCTGCGATCAAAGTTTCATAACATTTTGGTTCTCAGGAATTAAAAAAAAATTATGTGTCAAAAAAATTAAAAAATAAATATTAATTTATTTTTGTTAACCAAGAAAAAATACAAAATTCTATTAAAATAGCAGGATATAATCGTGAAAATTGTTGAAACAAAGGTAAGTAAATTACATTTTCATTGTTTGGGTAGGGTCAAATACTAATATGTTTTTTATTTTTGTTTGCAGAAAATCAATATTCTGGTATATCATTATTGTAAGGCCCAAAATGCCACTTTGGAGGTAAAAAAGGAGAATGTGTGTTAAAATAATGTAAATATTCCATTTATATATGATTGTCTTTATCTTTGTTAAATAAATTAATGCAATTCAATATATTTCTTTAATTCTTATTTATGTTCCAAACTTTACTTCTAGAACCGATTCCGAGGAACAAAAATATGTTCTTATTTTGCTTACAAACACCAGTTGCTTTTGGGACAATCCCTTTGTTAAAAGAATCGGTGTTGCACAAGAATTAGAACAGGTTCTAGGGAAGTAAATACCAGTTTTTCGCGAGGCACATTCGCGGTTTCATTCGAAATTTGGTGGACTCTTGCGTAAACCGAGTTTTTGTGAGTTTACATAAAAAAATCACTGGCGGGTTTAAAAAAAATAAATTGCAAAAATTTTATGGCATTTTTGAAAATTGTGCGAAATTTGCAAATCTGATTCCTAATTTTTTTAGTAGCAATTAATGCATCATGTTCATTTTAATCATAGAAAAAAATAGAAATGAAACAGAGTCGTATTTCGCTTGAATAAGTATTAGTGACAGCACATTATGTAACTTTTGACGTTTAATAAAAACAATGCAACATAAAGGAGAACAACAACAAAGCAAACAACAAAAGAGGAAAAAAAAAGTTTTTAAACTATCAAAAGTGCGTATTATCTTAAAAAAAACGATGAATAAAGCAAAATAAATAATAGCGGTTCTCACCCTTGATAGAAAACTTTTGAGGAAATTTCCTACAAGAAAATTTTCTACCAATTTTTTCTACTAAAGAGTGAACAACTATTTAAATAAGTTTTCTCGCACTAACATTTTCTATAACCTCAAATTATTTTACATAATTAAAGCCACGAAATAATAATAAACAACGCAATTTTTAGTAAAAATATAATTAATCATTCAATTTACACTTTGAATTTCGTATAAAAAGTCTGAAAATATCACAAAATAATTAAATGCCTCTCTAATCAGCTGTTTGTTTGGTCTAGGAACTTTTATTTTTTACTTTACTTCAACTTACTCAAGCATCAAGTCGAAGAAATTTTCTATGTAGAAAAGAAGAAACCAAGAAAATGAGAAAAACAAGCCACCATGTATTTTGTTGTTGTATCTGTCAAACATTTTCTTGTTTTCTTCAATTCTCCGATTCTTTTCTTGTTTTCTATGAAGGGTGAGAACCGCTAATAAATTTAATCAAATGAAAGACAAATTCCATTTTTTATAAACACAGAATCCAATTTGATATTAAATACGTGTGAGATGAAGAAGAACAAGCATTTTGCCACCATATTGGAAAATACATCAAATACAACACTGCGTACCTTCTAATCTTTTCTATGATTTTAATACACCAAAAGACGTGCCTTAACGAGTAGAACTGATTAACTTTTTGACTTTTTACTTTAATCCATTCTGAGCGGAAAGATTTTTAAAACCGCTAAATCTTAAAACTGCCTTAACTTTTGACCCCCTTGCGCGATTAAATTGACGCGAACGAATTTCTTATTCTTAAATAGCGTCTAATATTTATGCCAAATTTCATCGATGTGCCATCAAAACAAAAATCACATCTTTTTTACCTCAAAATTGAAGTCTTAGACGGAACTCCTCATATACTACTTTGATTTTTTATTAAAATGATAAATTTCTGTATTGCCGAAATATCTTTTCAGCGATATATCGCCCTATTGTTTGCAGGTACTACTTTATAAACACCTCGTTTGCTTATTTTTGGTATGACCCAAAGACCATTTACTTTGTTTTGAGAAAAACGAAAAAGAAACTTCTCATCAACTTTATTAAAAATCTACACGATAGATTTGTTTTTTACTTTTGGTATCGATTGCTTAAAATGTTTTAAGAAAAAATATAAATTTTTATACGTTTTTGCACAAGATATCGAAAGTTATTATGATTTTAACAAAAAAAGACTTGGTCGCGTTTTGCTCCATATCCCGTTTAAATGAATATTTTATTAAAAAAATTTAATTTTCTTTCACGTGGGTCAAAGTCAACCTGAGTTTACCTTATTAAATTATCTTTAATTTTGGCTATAATTAGCAAAGTTGGGGCTGGATATCTTTAAATTCTTACAATAAATTCATTCCGGATGAAAATAAAGTGCATAACAATCATAAACAATTGATTTCTAATTCCATTTGGCAAACGGTTTATGGGTCACACCAATAACCAAGCGTCAATTTTTAGTTTGTTTTGATATGCACCCTTTCAACGTTATATGCATCAAAACAAAAGTAGAGAAAAATATTTTAACTTTTAGGTGTAAAATTTGCTGCATGTGCAGAAAATTGACGTATGCAGCAAACCAATGTTAAGACAATGTTAATATTGGGGATATGAAGCAAAGTTAGGGCTGGATATCTTCTAATTTATACGATATATAAAAAAATAGATTACGGATTTGGAAAGAGGACATATTAATCATATACAATTGATTCCTAACTCCATTTTCCCAAAAATGGTCTTTGGGTCATACCAAAAATAAACAAACGACCTGTCACTTATGTCGAGTCTGGATTAGTCTGTGCTTCAGGGTTGCAAAATTAGCAGCTCTGTTAAAGCAGAATGTTTCATTCCGCTTCATTCCACAACGTTAATAAGAACTTTGTTATTTGTCGCATATATTTGTATGAAAAACTATTTTTTTTGTAAAAACTGTTTTGAGCTTAAAAAAATAAGAAAATCAGTAAAAAAAACTAGATTATTTCAAAAATATGCCTGTTACCGATGTTAGTAACTTGAAGGTTAGTTCGGTTAATGTATTTTAATAAAAATAATTAATAAAATTGATTTTTGTTTTCAGGTGGCTGACCTCAAACGTGAACTAAAAGTACGCGGACTTTCTGTCATTGGAAACAAAAATGAATTACAAGATCGTTTACAGGCATCACTGGAAGGAGAACCCTTATTGGAAGATACGTCGATAACCGGGGAAGATATTTTAGACGAAGAGGGTGTACTATCAGATGAAGAAAAAATTTTGGGAGCCGATGAAAATGAACTTTTACAAAGTCCTACCACCACACCTACAACTTTACTACCTAAAACAGCTTCACCTGAGGTTATAAAGGAAGAAGGAGCATTAATGGATGATGATATTTTAGCGTCTCCTACAACTACTTCTAAGAAAATTGTATTAAAACGTAAAATTTCTATAAATAGTGGTAGCACTACGTTAGATAATAATGCTACAACGGCCAAAGAAAATACAGAACCTTCTCCGGTCAAAGCAGTTAAAATGAGTGAACGTAATCCCATAACTATGGGAGAGCCGAAGAAAGAAGAAACTGATGAGGCAGGAGCCAAAAAACTTAAGGAGTTATCTATGCAGGAAAGACTAGAATTGAGGGCTAAAAAATTTGGCATCGACGCAAAAGCTGCATCAGCCGATGCCAGTGGAATTTCTACTAAAGAAAAAAACGCAGCCATCTCGGTAGCTCCAGTGGTCAGTAGTGAAAAACAAGTTGAGTTGCTTAAGAAAAGAGCTGAACGTTTTGGTTGCGTTACCTCAACAAATTTAGCTAAGCTCGATGCTGAAGAAAAGTTACTAAAACGTAAGCAGCGTTTTGGTGGAGAGGGTAAATCGTCTTCGAACGCCATTACAGTTGACAGTGATACCACCACCTCTACTACTGTAACACTCGGAGCTTCCACTGATGAATGGGCTGAGAAGGCTCGTAAACGTTTAGAGCGTTTTAAGGCTAACTCTACACCGACAGTAATTGATGCTGATGTTTCAGCAGCGGTGGTTACTGCAACTCCTGCGGCTGCTTCTACTAGCACCTAATTCTCTTATTTTAGAATAAATCCTATATGGGTTTTTGTATCTTTTTTTTATATTTTTGCGTTTAGAATTACTTTATTATTTTTCTTATGCTATCTATGTAGATCTTGTGGACTAAAAAGTGTTTTAATTTTTTTCACCTCGTATTTCTAACACTCAATTTATTATTTTTAGAATTTTTTTTTTCAAATATGAATAAATGACAAGTATCTAATAAACATATGTATTTGGTGGTTTTCTTTTTACGCCCCACTAACAAGGGAGGTATTCTTAACGTTATGAACCGATTAAAAATATATATAAAAGAGACGATTTTAAGGTTGGGTGTCTCGGCGAATCTGTCATAACAGTATTTACAAATTTCATTGCCTCATGAAACAATGTGAACCTTCGGAAAAATTTCGATAACTCCCGAACAGGAATACCGCCTATAACAAAAATATGTATCGACTTGAATTAAGATTATTTCGTATTCATATGGATATCGTAGGTCTATGCCTTCACACAAATACACAAAACATTTTCGTGATAAATTATTTAAATATTTTTAATATTTTATAACACAAAATTTGGTCAACTATGTAGAATTTTTAGGGTTGCCACTCAAAACTATACATGAGACTATATAAATAAATGGACTAATTTATTGACGATTTTATTGGCATTATATTGAAACTAAGCCAATGAAATTTTTAGCATTGGCATTGTTTCAATCAATGCCAATTAAATTTTTAGCATTGTTCCAAAAAATCATATAGACATTCCTTTAGTGGCTTCATGATAATGGATTACAATCCTCCATATAATGTCATTGATAGGAAGTTGAATATTGTAATACCATCGCAAGAGGATTGGCTAGAGAATAAAATAGATTTTTATCAAATTAATATCTATACAGATGGTTCCAAAATTGATACAGTAACTGGTAGTGGTTTTCACTGTATGGAGCTAAACATTAACAGATCTTATCGATTAAAGGGTGACTGCAGTATTTTTCAAGCTGAAATATATGCTATTGCCAAAGCTGCGGAACAGATTTCAATGTTGCCAATATACAAAAGCGATATTAGTTTTTTCATTGATAGTTAAGCTGCACTATTGGCTCTTAAAAATGACAACATCAGGTCTAAGGTAGTCAGCCGCTGCCACAGAGAACTTAAGGCTCTCAGCGAGCAGCATAACATTAGACTGTGATGGGTACCCGGACATAAAGATATTCTAGGCAACGAGAAAGCAGATGAACTGGCAAAAAAAGGTGCCAGCCTTCCAGAGGAAGCGTCGAAATCCGATGTTTACCCCCCTTTGTCACTATATTCACTACGGATCAAGTGCAAAGCTAGAGATACCTGGATATGCAGATTGACAAATTCAGACAGATATATTCAGACTAAATTATTATGGGATGAAAACTTGACAAAACACACCCAAATTCTCCTAGATATGAATAGAAGACAACTAAGAATGATAATAAATCTTATAACTGGTCATAATACATTATGCAAAGATATGGTAAGAATATGTAGATTGAATGATGATACTTGTAGATCAATGGTTCC
This sequence comes from Pegoplata infirma, assembly GCA_963921195.1. NCBI lineage: Eukaryota > Metazoa > Arthropoda > Insecta > Diptera > Anthomyiidae > Pegoplata > Pegoplata infirma. Next base: position 23,406,673 of record OY992536.1, on the reverse strand, counting down.
TAACCGTTTTTACGCCACGCCCCACTTTTAAGTTAAAAAAATTGTCTTGTCCCCCCTACACCTAAGAAAAATTTGTTAAGTTTTCTAATTTTTGTTTCTAACGAAAAATTACTACTGGTTTAGCAAAGTTTTTGTAAAATATACATTTAAACTAAGTTTTTAGTAAAAATTTTAAGGAATTAATAAAATTTGTGTAGGTAATTTGGCTAAAAAAATTTTTATATAGTTAATTTGACTAAAAAATATCTTGAAAATTTGGTCGTTGCCCCCCTGGACCCATCAAATTGCCCCCAGTGGGGCGAGAATCAAAGGTTGGGAACCATTGTTGGTGTGGGGAAGCTGTCAAAGACAGCTATCACTTCTTATGTGAATGCCCTGCGCTGTATTTTAGAAGATTTAAACTATTTGGCTCTTATTTCTTTCCGAGCTTATTGGAAATTCGAAGCGAGAATCCTTGGACTCTACTGGCATTTATAAAAGCTTCAAAATGGGATGCATAACTGGAAACAATGCGAGTGATAAAATTGAAGAAAGAAGGTTTCGACCATTAAAGGAATCATAATGGGCCACATCAAGGCCTCTACGTTGGTTTTGTATAAACCGACGTCATCCTTTACAACCTAACCTAACCTAGTGGCTTCAACTATGTATGATCCTACGGACCTTTTAGCCGATGTGTTAATAGAAAATAGAATGAAAAATACCAAGTAAAACATTTGCACAAATATTAATTTTTACATCTTTAATGATTTATTTCATTTTTTTTTTCAAATCACTACTACACATTTATATAATATAATAAGTGTTTGGGATTTTGGAGGATGGTTTACTAATTTATAGAAGACTTCGTTAGGGCTCTTGCAGATCATTTTTTTTTTATAATATATATGAGACTTCTTTCCATATAGTAGTAATTCCAAAAAAATATTTCTTTGTAAATGTGTCTTCTTAAAATTAAACTTATAAACATAAATAGGGAAACAAAAAAAAATTATAAATCATAAATGTAAAAGCAATAAAAGCTGACTTATTATTAAAAAGTTTTCATTTGCGAAAATAAAATTGTTAAAAATCGAAGAAGGTTAAAGTTTAGAGGTGAGGAATTTGACTTAAATGTATGTAAACCATTTTTAATAACTTCTTAAATACAGGTTTTGTATGATTTTTTTTTTAAAAATAAGTTACTTTAATGGTACGTCCATCCATGCGAGAACCATCCATAAGAGCTAGAAAAAAATTAGATACATTTGTAAAGGCCTTCAATTATTAAGGTAAAATTATGAAGACAACTAACCAATGGCTAATTCGGCATCACGTTCCTTAAAGAAACGTACAACACCCACATCATTGCCACGAATTTCAGCAAATTTGACTTCACCCACATCACGGAATTTATCTCTTAGAGTCTGCCAAGTACAGCTTAGTGGAATCTAAAGAAAGAGCAAAAGCATTTATAGCATTGAAAACAAATAACGGTTCGGATGAAAGACGTTCAGGACTAAAAAAGTTGCCAAAGTTTCTAGTAAAACGGCTTAATAACCCTTTTTTTAATTACCAACGCTATATTATTTTCAAAGTATCTGATGCGCTTAATTTGAATCTGGTTTAATTTCATACTACTAGTATTTTGTCAATATCTCTTCTGAGAAATATTGTCTGTTGAAATTTTTGAATTTGGGAAATAGTTTTTTTTTTTTAATTTATTTTTTGTGTTTATTTATTTAGGGGCATGTCACATACTCAATTCCGTTCGGAAGTGGAATAAGTGGTTTTTTAAATCTGAACGGAATTGGGTCTGTGACATGCCCCTTAGATCAACGGTTCTCAAATGGTGGGTTGCGACCCAAAAAGGTCCGTGTGGATCTTCATGTAAAATTGGCATGCATATAGACTTATGTTTCCCTTACACTCCTCTTTAATTCATTACAAACTGCGGGTATATGCATGCCAATTTTCATTTTCCTAAGTCATTGGGGACCTTAAAAATTAGTTAAAATGTTAAAAACGCAATTTTGCGCAGCCATATTTCATCTTGACTCTCCATCCAGTTTTTTATAACTGGCTTCTTTAGTAAATGCTCCATTGTCAGCACTATAAGCTTGGCAACTTCCAGCTTTATATCTCCGATAGGAATCTTAAAAAATTAGCTAAAATGTAAAAAAAAATACAATTTTGCAATTTTTTCCATCAATTCTTCGTCCACAGTCCACAGTCTCACTACTTCAGGTATGCTCCAACGTCAGGACTATATGCTTGGCAATTTTCAGATTTCTAAGTCAATAGGGACTTTAAAATTGCTAAAATGTTAAAAAAAAATTAAATTTGAGACAGCCCTTTTCCGAAAAACTCTCCGTCCACAGGAAAAAATCCATCTACGTTAGTATCTGGCCATGGTGTTGTATGTTGAAATTATTAAAAAATGATTGTAGTTAAATGGAAAGTCTATAAAACCACTTGATCATGGGATCAAAATTATTTTTATATTATTATATACATATATTTTTTTTTTTTTTTAAGCAAAGGATCGCGAGAAATTTTAAATATTGAAAAAGGGGTCGCGAAGCAAAAGTTAGTGTGAAGCCCTGATTTAGATTAATAGATTTGTGACTAAATTTGTTTAATGATGTTTTGCATATCGCTAAGGTCATACTACAATGGTGTATGCTTAGAAAGTTTGGTATTTTTTTTAGGCCTAAACGTCTTTCAAACGAATCAATTTTTTTTTTTTTCTATAATAAAATTTATTTAAAATTCCCTGCAGGAAAAACGGTGTCGGTCGATCCTAAATCACATATCCCGTGACTGGTGAAAACAAAACATATCACTAAAATGTTTTAAAATTGTTATCATGCGCCAGGTGAAAATAGATTTATCTCAAAAATACTTATCCCGTTTTCAGCAGTGATAGGTGATTTCGGATCGATCGACAGCGTACATATTTCTTGCAGCGTCGTTTAGGTTTCAATCTGGAAGTCTTTGCATTTCAATACTAAATAAAAACATATACAAAATTTTAAGATACTTACATTCTTGATAATGATCGTGTCAGATTTGCGTACATTTCCACCAGCATTATTAGCATTGCTATTACTGCTAGACCCACCGCCGTACATGTCAAGGGCATTGCCAGGATTGTAATCGTTATCTAGGCCACCACCACCTCCTCCAGAGCTGTTGTAGGCATTAAAACCACCACCACCTCCGCCGCCACTGCCACCGCCATTACCGGCTTGTGAACTAAAACCCGAAGAACTACCAAAACCTGAACTGTAATTATTACCAGTACTATAGTTGTTGGACAGGGCAGCATTAGCCGAAGACATAGATTCGTCATTGACAGCAGCTAAAGCAGCGGCTTGGTTTTGACCTAAATTTAAACCCAAATTATTGAGAGATGTCGTCAAGAGGGGATTGGCAAGAGCAGCACCCAAACCACCAACAACATTGGTAAGAGCTGCCAAATTTGAAGTATTTAAATTACTCAAATTTAAGGCGGCACTTGCGTTTAATGGTAAATTTGACTTATTGCCTCCTACAGGAGCAACAGGGCTAGGCTGAACAGCAGGATTGTTGCCAAACATGCCACCAACATTGGGATTAACCATGCCACCACCCATATTGCCTCCTCCCATGCCACCACCCATATTGCCTCCTCCCATGCCACCACCCATATTGCCACCACCCATGTTGCCGCCACCCATGTTTCCACCACCCATGTTGCCACCACCCATGTTGCCACCACCCATGTTGCCTCCTCCTCCCATGCCACCACCCATATTGCCTCCACCGCCCATGCCGCCACCAGACATGTTATTAACTCCAGACATTTGCGTTTGATTGTTGTTCTGATTCATACTGTTGGGTAAATTTCGTGAAACATCTTTTAAAGGTTCACCATTTGGTCCTAAACCAATGCCAAGTCCACCTAAACCTTCGGGTAGCTTAACACCTTCACCCTTATCCGGTATACGATCCAAACGTACAGTCATACGACGATCGTATAACATTTGGCGATCCAACATAGAAATGGCCTGTACAGCTTCTACCGGGTGATCATATTCTATAACTGCAAAACCACGGCTATTGCCGTCTTTGTCCAATGATAAATCTACACTTTGCACTTTACCAGCAAGTTTAAAGACTTGCTTAAGTTTTTTAGTGTCCACTTTATAGTCAAGCTAGAGTTAGAAGGAAAAAAAGAAAGCACAATAATTTTTATTAAAAGAAAAACAAAACGTTTTGTCCCCATATTGTTTTCCCATCATCTCCAGGGATTTTCTTTAAACAACTGACTGAATATTTGAAAATAAAAACAAAACAAAATTAAAAAATTAACAAAAAGGGCCATAAACTACATACAACTTTATTAGGGAATAAAGGTAAGCAAATTTTGATAAAAATTCAAAGAGAACCTATTGTCTTCAAATAAAAAACAATAAATATTTTATAAACCAACAAGAAAGACCTTTCTCTAACGTTGGAGGAACATATTGAGAAACAAACAAAACAATGCTTGGGCCAACTATATACCACAAAGTAATAAAGGCCAGCCATAGAGACGGATAATATCATCAAAAAAAGCCCCGTAGTTTAATTAAATATAAATAAGAAACAAATTGTTGTACAATTTTTACAGCAGCCAGTTTTTTTTTTCAAAATAAAAAATTTTTGGAATTAATTTCATCTTTTTTTTTTTTTAAACTAGTTTTTCAACAAATTTGTATTCACAAAAATTAAGAGGACCCAAAAAAATTTTTAGTAATACTTTGCAAAACTTACGAAACATTTTTGAAAGGCATTTGTTGGTTGTATTTATGCAGGTGATGGTAATTTATTTTAAAATATTCATTTTAGTCAAACAATCGATCAATTTCAATACTCACATTAGCAACGAAAACCTTATTATGCAAAGGTCCATTTATGCCGAGACTCTCCAAAAACGAAGCAGAAAGCCCATAATAATTATAATTCCCTTGTTGATTATTAAAATCATTAGACATCATGTTAAAATTATTACGACCAGATCTAAAAGGAAGAATTCAACATATAAACCAAAAAAGAAAAATAAAAAACAAAGATTTTGCAGACGCAAGAGATACCAACTATGTTTAAAAAAATATTTGTTGACCAACATCAAAAAAGAAGAAGAGATAGAAAAAATATATTTCGATACGGTAGCTAAATATGTACTTTAAAAACCAAGCAGTTCAACGATATTAATTATAAATCGATTTAATAATTGCATCGATTACAAAAGGGGCGGCCCGAAAAAAATACATTCTTTAATACCTTGGGTCAAAGTACAGGACTTTAAACTTCTTCTTACATACAAATCTTTCATTAGCTTAACAAAAGTATAAAAAAAAACTGAAAAAATAGCGTTTCCCCTCTTTAAGATCTAAATCCTTCAAGGGAGGAATTTTTTTAACCCCTGGTCCGGTTCTTCTTGAAGCAATAAGTAAATATCTATGTAGAAAAAATTACCGGTGCTTGATAGGTCACGTGACATGTCACACGTACCCAAAAGACCTAAAACAAACTTAAAGCCTTTCATAAAAAAAAAAAATTGTCACTTTTGTAAACAAATGTCTCAAACTCGGATACATCACTTGTGACATGTGACTGGACCGGTCTTTAAAGAACACAACCTATTCTGGTTTAACAGTGGCTTGCCACAGAACAAACACATCACAGAATTTTAAAAGTTTGTAGTTTTTTTTTTTCAAAAATCATATTTAATGAACTTTTTTACTTTGAAACACAAAAAAAAAATGAAACTCAGAAAACTTTCCAAATTCGTCCAACATTTCTTTCCTAAAGGTATTATGATGTACACTTTTTTTCCTCAATTTTTTGTCTTTTCTTGCAAGAGCTGTGTGAGCAAAACAGATATATATGAGTAAAAGAATAAAAACTACATGGAATTTTCGAAGTTGACGTTTTTTATTTCCATTTTATTAATTACACAATGGGCCAAATATCATTATTTGTAAAATAAATTAAACAAATTTAAAAATTCTATGAAAAAATTTAATTTATTTATAAAAGACACAAGAAAGCTTCAAAGCATAAATTAAAGCATATTTTTCATAATAAACCGTGCAAACCGCGTTGTATACATAGAAAAAAATTAAGTATAAAAATTTTGTTCCAAAAAATTTACAAAATTGTCCCATTGTTCGAACAAAAAAATAACATATTAACAAAAATGCAAATTTTTGCCAAATTTATGCAATAAAACACACTGAAATTATGATATTTAAATAGATTTATTTTGCTATTAATTTATTCTCAAATTTTTTGCACATTTTTATTAAAAATAAACACAATTTTCGATATTTTTTGTAATTTTCAAATATATTTTTTCTTTTTGTTTTGATTTTTTTTTTTAATTTTGTTTATTTGTTTTGGAAAAAGAAAAAACTGCCAGTTGAAAAATAATAAAAAGACGAAAACTTTTGTCTTTTTTAAAGTTTTGCTGCTTTTGCTCTGCTTTCAGAAACTTGAAATTTGACTTGAAATAACTTTTTTGTTTTTATAGTGTTTGTTTTTTACTCATTACAAAACCTATTGGAATATAGTCGCACTTTTTTAACTATTCTTTATCAAGACGAAAAATTGATGAAAACAAGTGTACATCATACCACCTTAAAAGCATTTTAAAAGAATTTTTCACTTCAAAACGCAAAAAATATAAAATTTTTTTTGAAACTTGGATTTTTTTCATAAATTGTGAATTTTTCTTTTTTAATCATTTTTAATGAAATTTGTATCAAAGTTTTTTCGGGATTTTGAAAATTTTTTGGAACAGATTCCAACTACAATAGATTCTTCAATATATTCTACAATAATCACAACAAAATTTTCTATGCAAAATTATTTTTCAAAAAAACTACTTGCTAAAAAAACTATTGCTATCGGGACAATTTCAAACAAAGATCATTGCTTCTGGAATGTTAAGAAGAATCGGTTGCAGGGTAATATGATGCATTCTGGAATCCATTATTTGGAGCGGAAAATTAAGCTGAGTAATTTTTCCAGTTACGGAATAAGTATTTCTGAGATAGTTTAGTGATAAGTCCGATGTTCCACCTATGAAGTCAATACAACGCGTAGAAAAAACATAAAATTGCATATTTTTGGTTTCCCTGGTGATAAGCATTTAAAAATTAAGACATTTTGGTGATATGTCCCTGCAGGGCCTTACGTAACTATAGTTACATCGTATTTAGTTTCAGATTGATTTGAAATAGCTTATTTTTAGATGGGCAGTAGGATCGGAAGTTTTATTGCCTATAAGCGTCAAACCTGTATCAAATTATACAATTTAAATGTGAGGTACCCGTGTTTATTTTTGTTTACGTCTTAGGCTAGGCAATTTGATTCAGGTTCGATGCTAATAAATTTTTATTAAACTGTTATACATTCAGGGTATTCACTTTAGAAATTTGTTACCCTTGCAAAAGTGCAATATTGCAACAATTGCTTCTATTCACAAAGAAACAGGCAAATAAAGTTGCAATTTTTGACATTGCGCAATTTTGCAAGACTAAAATTTCTGACGTGAATTCCATTATTATAAGGAAATATTCTTTTATTTGTAAAATTCAAATGTTGTAAAACACAAAATTAGTGGGTTGTTTAATAAGTACATATCGCTCATTTACTACAATGGTGACATAACTAAAAAAACATGCAGAATTGTTATATCATGCTTTAAAAAAATAGTTTGTTATATTTTAAGCTCACCGCTTGAGAAAAAAATAAGACGTTATTACAATTTACATGTATGTAACAGCCTTTTTTAACGTTTTCGGCTTTCGACTTGGGAAAAAATAGAACGTTATTACAATTTACATGTATGTAAACAGCCTTTTTTAACGTTTTCGGCAAAATCAGGTTAAAGTAAAATGTAGATATTTTCTTTTACATTTGTTATGCCCAATTTTAGCGGTTTTAATAGATGACCTTCTTTATAAATGCTTGTTTACATAAAAAAGTTGCCCAAAAAGTGTGTCTAAAATGTTTATATACCTATGCAAAGAATTGATGCTATTAAGAATGAACCCCTAATTTAATTTGTCAACCTCCAACCATTTAGTTCTGCTAACATTTTTTAGTAATAAATTTATTTGATAAAAGCCTTTTTGGAAAATATTTCTTAACAAATGGCGAAAGGCCTTTGAAAACTTTAAACGAAACATAAGAACACTGGTGAGTAGAGAAGTAACATACAATTTTGTTGTTACAAGCTGCGACATTTTTTACATTACTTAAAATACAAGCCTTAACTGTACAAAATAAATTGCCAACACTTTTTATTCAACTTGAATTACTGCTTATTGAACAATCCACCAAGTTTTCAAAACTAACAGCTGCTAATGATTTTTTTTGTCCAAAATAAAACAGATTTTTATTTAATCTGGACCATGTTAGTTCTGGCGTTTCTTTTCTGGCAAAAAATCTAACATTTTGTATTTCGATTTTGGAGATTTTTTTGTGAAAAAAAATGTTTTTAGTTACAAAAAATGTTTTGCTTTTTATTTTAAATACAATTCGATATCAAATTCTGTTCGCATATTTCCACCAGCAGCCGAACCGAATAAAAGCATTTTTTATTTTAACATTTTTAAAGGGTCCTTACATTTTCTTTTATAAGTTTTGAACCCATGTACTGATATTGTTCAAATGCAAAACTAAACTTCTCGAAGCAATAACAAGAAAATATTTTATAAATACAGTCATCTCTGTATATTATTTTGGACGTGCTCGCCATTTCTACATAAAGGCAGATGGCCACCTCTTAGTAAGTGAAGGGTTTAAAACTAATTAAAAAGGAAAAAATCTAATAGCAATCACCAGGATTTGAAGCTTAGTTTCCGGCATTATAAGCGAAAAAACACATCCATTGCACCACAAAAACAAGAAAATTTAAATACAAACAGAATTTTTTGTGTTCTTTCTATTCCATGTAGTGTTCTTTCTATGCCATGACAAACTTTAAGAAAGCAAAAATTTTTTTTGTTCAGAAAAGTTTTCTGAGAAATTACACTTCGTAGATTGATGCCATTTATGAGGTAATGCAGACAAAAAAAATATACTTCATCACGACCTCCTTAAAATTCTTAACACTGGCTAAATTTCAAACTTAAAATTTACAATATTTCGAGAAATTGCTTTAAATGCTAGATTTTGAAGATTTTTTAATGTTTATCTCAGTTTTAAAAATTAATGCATGCAGAGTCTATTTAAAGTCTTCAATCTTAAGAGATGTAACCTGTTTTACTTGATTTTAACTTGTTTCTGAAGAATTTTAATTGAGTTTCTAATGCATGCACTAAATTTTAAAACTGATGCAAAATTAAAAAAATTGGAGAACTTTGAAAAGCAATCAAAGTGTTAAGTCTGCAACGGCCAAGATCGTCGTGTAAATTAAAAAAAAAATATTATCTTAATTCTGAACTTTACTAAGGCTGGATTTAACAGTCAGTACTTAAGTCTAAGTAGATACTTAAGTACGAGGTTTTCCAAATAATTATAAGCAATTTTAAACTAATAGGTACTTATTATTGCTTTCATATACAGCCTCAGAAAATACTGCCTGGAAAAAATAATGAAATGGCCAGATATACTTGAATAAACTCATACTTTTTTTGACGATATGAGATTACTCCAACCCCCTTCAAGCAGTGTGGATAGAAGATTTATTTGGCTGCCTACGTTACCAGGACTAAGACGCCATTAACAATTTATTTTAGTTTTTTTTCAAATATACATAGCTGTCGATTAGCAGCTACGATGAATAATGAGAAGTAACGTTACTTTCTAAGACGTCACGTAAAGCCCAGATACTTTAATTGGCACTGTACACAAAAAAAAAACGACGATTACCTTTACAATGGAGGCAGTGAAACAATGCTTACAAGCGCCGACTGCAGTTCTGCGTTTAATTAAAATGAACGACAACACCGAAACTTATATGTGCTTAATATCTGACTGACCAATTGCAACTCAAACGTCATACTTAACTATCTACTAAGACTTAAGTACTGACTACAAAACCCAGCCTAAGTTTCAGTAGTTTTAAAAGCCAAATTAACCAGAAACTTTCTTAAACTACCTCAAAATAAATTAAAATGCTGAAATTTATGATAAAAAAAAAAAACAATAATACTTACGATCGATCGTCATCACGTCTTGAAAAACCGCGATCACCACCACGGTCAACAGAGGCACTACCACCTCCGCGACCACCACCACCACCGCCGCCACCACCACCTCCACTAGCTCCATCACGAATAATACGACCATGCTGATCACGCTGTTCGCCATGATCTTCTTTAACTACTAATTCACGACCATTGACCTCGTAACGATTCATTTTCTCCAAGGCCTTTTCAACATTATCTGGGTCTTTAAATTCGACAATTCCACAACCACGAGCTTTACCATTTTCATCATGGAAAAGCTCGACGTATTCCACAGAGCCAACAATACGTCTAAAAAGATCTTTTAGATCTTGCCAACGATAATCGTATGGAATGTTGGAAATATAAATACGACAGTTGCGTTTTTCTCGACTGCGATCGCGATTAACGCTGCCACTGCTATTCCCGCCACCGGTACTGCTAGGTGCATCAGCGTCCGAAAAGCGGGAACCACGTGTTCCACGGCTACGACGATCACGATCTTTTTCACGACTTTCAACGGCAGAAGAACTATCCATCTTTGACTTCCTTTTTTGTCTTTTATTAAATAACAAAAATTAGGTATAGAAAAAATTTGTACAAAGAGGTTAATAAAAAGACGCCACTAGAAAAACTACATACAAAAAAAATTACGAGGTGTGTTAAAATAAAAATGAAAAACGGCGATTTTACTCTAATTCTTTGTAGTTTATTTATATGTACTTACATTTTAGTTAAAATCTATGATGTTTATAAATGTATTTGCAAATTGGTATGTCCTTATTAAAATATTTAATCAAGATTTTGTTTAAAATTTACAAAAACTTGATACTTTTTTGCGAAAAAAACTCTTCAACGCGTGAAAAATGGCGTATGTAAAATAAAACAGAGGTGCTATACACAGAGTTGTATTTAACGATAAAACTTGGCAGCATTTTTAAAAAGTATTTACCCTGATGCCAACTCTTCTAAAAAAATCGCTTAAAAATACCAGATGAGTGATTTTCATTTCAATCACGTAATTGTAAAGCTGCCCATTCACTTCCAATAAAATTGCTCAACTTAAAAAAAAATTATTTTACAATATTATTGTCGTTTTACCCTACACAGCAAATAAAATTGCTCAATACTTAAACCCAATATATTGTACAAGATATAAACATAAACATAACATAATAAAAGTTGTACAATATAGACAACACACTGATAAATGCTGTGTTTTTCAATAAGTGGATTTATTTTCTGATTAATCTTATTTTGCTTAAAAAAAATATTTTAACATACTAAAACAAATTTGGAATATTTTTTTTTCGTAATCTACAATAAATTTGCAATTATAATCCAAAAATATAATGAACAAATTTGGAAAATGAAAAAAGTTATAAATTAAACAAAAGTAATCCAAAACGGATTTATTAAATCCTTAAATTTAGTTGGATTTATTTTGATTTATTTATAACTTTTTTAATTTTCCAGATTTTTTTATTATTTTTCCGGATAATAATTGCTTATTAATCGTAGATTATGGAAAAAAATATTCCAAAATTTGTTTTAGTATGTTAAAATATTTTTTTTAATCAAAATAAGATTAATCAGAAAATAAATCCACTTATTGAAAAACACAGCAAAAATATATTGCAGTATTCTTGTTTGTACAATAAATATCAAAAGTGTTTTGATATTCTCCAATATATTGCACAACCGTAAATATTACATACACACAAGCGATATTATTGTACAATTTGAAAAGTTGAACAATAATATTGCAAGTGAATGGGCAGCTTAAGTGAGCGTGAGTTGAAAAAAATTTGCGTAAATGTTTAGTGAGTGAGCCATTTTTTTGCGGGATTTGATTTTTTGACTTTTCTTACTTGTTTGTTTTTCTTTCACTTCTTGGAAAAAAATATTTTTTAGGAGTTTTTTTTTGTAAGAAAATTTGGCAAAAGTGTACTTTACGGGGCACAAATATTTTGGGGGAAAAAATTGGACCCCCTATGGGATTAAAAAAGAAAAAAACCGAAATTAAAATTTAAGGGGCTGGGCCCCGGGCCCCACTGGAGCCAAAAAAGCGCCCCTCCCACCTACAGGTTTGTGTGGGTACTTAACTTAAAGGTAATTAAAAAAGAAAAACAAAATAAAGGGGATCTAGGTCCCTGGGCCCCTATAGGTCCCAAAAACTATCCTGATGCGTTTTTTTTTTTCAACAAAAAAAGTCCACAAAAAAATTTTCCATGTTTAATTTTCTTAAAAATTTTGGCTAAACTGCAGTGCCCCGTAAGCACACAAAAATTACAAAAAAAAAAAATATGCCACCCCCTTTAGAATAAAAAAAGAAAAAAACCAAAATTAAAATTTAAGGGGGCTGAGCACATGAAATTTTACCCATTTTAACACTTTTAAAAATTAAACGCGGAAGTCCTGCTACTCAAAAAAAGCTTTATTTAGTGAAGCCGCTAAACTAATTTATGGAGTTTGTAATCCCTAAGCCCGGCCGAAGGCCAGCTTAGCCCGGCCGAAGGCCAGCTTTTTATTTAGGTAATTATCTTTAAATTAAATGCCCATACATACCAGGAACACCTGGACTCAGTGGGGCCTAAGAGCACCAGCCCCCTTTCGGTTTTTTTCTTTTTTTATTCTAAAGTGGGTGGCATATTTGTTTTTTGTAATTTTTGTGTGTCCCGTAAACTGCAGTTTTGCCAAAATTTTTTCTGCGTAGCCGGCCTTCGGCCGGGCTTAGGGATTACAAACTCCATAAATTAATTTAGCGGCTTCGCTAAATAATTTAGGTGAAATTAATAAATCCGCCCCTTAAGTTGTTTAGGAAAATAAAAAACAGTTTTTAAGGGAATTGCTTGAATGGAACAAAAAATCTTGTGCACAATATTGATAAGTTGATGGTTTTACACGTTTCTCTTTGGTATTTACACATATTTCATCAGCTGTTTTCCATGTTTAATTTTCTTAAAACGGTGGATTTTTATACACACCGCTTTTATTATTAAATTGTAATAAAATGACAGGATTTACTAAACTAATACATGTTTCTCAAAGTGTTAAGAATCTTTGCTTTTCCCTAAGCAATTTATCTATACAACATGCATACAGAAATTCACCAAGTTTATTAAGGTAGACACTCCATCTGATATTTCCACAAATTTTATATAACAAATGATTATTACAGAACTCCGCAGCATTTACACTCCCAATTGGTTGTTGCAAATACTATGGTGGTAGCCAATCGTCAATTCTCCACTACACCCGCTAAACATGATTTAATGCAATTTATTGATGACCCTAAAAATTGGTCTGAAAATGAGGTTAAGGTTGGTAGAGCTTGGAAATTAGATGAATTGCGTATAAAATCCAACAAAGAATTACATCAGCTTTGGTTTGTATTGCTAAAAGAACGTAACATGTTATTAACTATGGAACATGAATGTAATGATCAAATGGAGCTGTTTCCCAGTCCCGAACGTTTGGATAAAGTTAAAATATCTATGGAAAATTTAGAAACAGTTGTAAGGGAGCGTAACAAGGCGTATCATTTGTTGGAGACTGGTGAGACGGGAGAAAGACCACAACGTTTAGTGGCTAATAACCTGGGTGTTCGTTATATGTATAAGTAAGTTGGAATATATAATTTATATACACTCTTTACAGATGTAACTTGAAAAAGATCAGTATAATTGATCTTTTTCAAATTATAATTAATCTTTTTCGAATAACAATTGATCTTTCTCGAATTACAATTCATCCTTTTTGAGTTACAGTGACATTTTCGAATTACAATTAATCTTTTTTGAATTACGATTAATCTTTTTTGAATTAAAATTGATCATTTTCGATTAACAATTGATCGTTTTTGAATTAAAATTGAGTCTTTGAACTACAATTGATTTTTTTCGAATTACAATTAATATTTTTATACCCTTACAATTAGTAGCAGACGGTATATATACCCAGCCAGAAATTGCCAACCGTACCAAAACAAAAGTACTGGCAAAGCAATTTATTTTTTGTATAGCAAGCTCTTTTTAGTAAAGTACTTGGTTTCACCGAATTAAGTACTTTGCTAGTACCTTTTAACCAAACTAAAGGCGGTTTATTTATTTGAAATATTTTTTTTAATAATTTAATTAAATTTTAACATTTTATTTGAAAACACTTAATTATTTTATAAAGTTATGACAATGGTGTCATTATCAAATTTAGTATGAATACATTTTGATTCTACTCTGTGGATACCGATCTGAATGTTATTTTTATCAAATTTGTTTAACATTGTAGAGTCCTATTTTTCTTGATGGTAGTGAAAATTAAAAAAAAATCGCTACATTCAATGAAAATATTGTCTTTTAAAAATATATCATCAAATTTGTATTTAGACAGCTTTCTATTTAAAATTTCAATAACTTTAATTACATTTTCATTGTCGAGTAAACATACGTTATCTGACGAAATGGTTTTATTTTAAAACAATTAATGTTTACGAAAGAAAATGCAACTCTCGATTCCGAGCTTTCTTTTATATTCCTAGAGAGTATTTGGAACTTCTATTAAGTGGATGTAGCAATAAATACGGGAATTTCTTAATTTTTTGACGTTTTTGCGAAATTAGCCCCTAAATTTGCATAAGAAACATTGCTACAAGTCAAGAAAACTGTACCATGTATCGAACTCAGCATGTCTCAAATAGATGGAAATGTTCGTCATACCTCTTAAAAATTAATATATAATTTATTTAAAATAGAAAAATTAAATAGATTTCTAATGTACAAATTATTAAATAAAAAAATATTTTATTAAATACATTTTTAATTTTGTAATGGATTGTTTTAGTTAAAAAGCAATTTTAAAAATTCTCGGATAGTACTTTTTAAAGTACAGGGAAAGCGCTTTTAAAAGTACTTTGCCGCTACTAAATGCTGTTATCATTTAGCATCTTAGCAAGTACTAAAAACCCAAAAAAAAGGTACTTTGCCAGTATTAATACTACCTTATGTACTTTGCCAGATCTGGCCCGTATGTATTTTTCTGCCTGGGTAAGTTTGTCATTCTGTTTGTAACTCATTAGAGATGGGCTAAGGGTAAACACCCTAATCGTAAATATCCGGTAAACTCATCGAAATATCCGTCTGGGACCCCATAAAGAATATATATAATTGATCAGTGATAGATTTTAAGACATTCTAGCGATGTCCGTCTGTCTGTTAAAATGGCTATCACGGCCAAAATATTAAAAAAACTTTGGATATTTTAGTTATAAACACCTCCAAAATTTTAGAACATTCCACACATACATGGGGCTATTAAAATAAATGGACTAATTAATTGACGATTTCATTGGGATTATATTGAAATTATTGCCGATGAAATATTAAGCATTGACATTGTTTCAATCAATTCCAATGCCCGTTAAAGTATTAGTGGCATAAGTAATGCTAATTATCAAAAAACTCGTTGGCATTAATTAATGTCTTAATGAAAACAAAGCATTAATAATGTTAAATCCTGTGTAGAGTCAGCGTGTTGTTTACTCTGTAAAAAATGGTTAAACTGGATATATCTCGAAATCTAAGCCAGAAAGAGCAAAATGGAGGGCATTTTTGGTATTTAGAAACCCCATAGTTTCGCCGGTCCTCTTCACATGTTTGGACCCTAATAGGTCCAAGTTTCCAATCTAAAAAAAATTGGCATTCCCATAAAAATTTAAAATTCACATACCACAAAAAATTTAAAATTCACATACCTCGCTAAATACTCCCAACACGAAAAAAAGTGCAAAATTTTTGGTCCATATAGACACCGGTTCCTGAAGGTTCGCTATAAATTCAAAACTTTGGTCAGTTTGCGTTATCTTGCTTAGTTTTCTAGGTATGTACTGCAATTTAGGGGCCCAATAAGGTCTTGAAAATTTTAGCAACCAAATTAATAAAAAAACTATTACTCTGAGGGCTTTCGAGTATTTGGCGGACGAGTTCTAGTAACCAAGAGCTACAAAATTGTTTTTTTACTTTTTGTTGTGTCGGTAATGAGCATTTTTAAAAATTGGATACCAAAAGGTACATATTTAGACAAGTATAAATTTGTTTAGTTAACTTATTTTTAAAATCGTTATGATGATATCTTTGGATATGTATTTTTTCTTATCGTTAGAAACTCCTTGATTTGTATGGGGGGAAACGGTAAATTTCAATTGCCCTCTTTTTAGTACAAAATTCTAAAACAATTTTTAATTTTGCTTATTTTTAGATATTGTGAACATGTTTTACCACCACATATGAATGTTAAATGGATAAAAACGCGTTCCATTGGTTATGGCGGCAGAGCTGTACGCAAATTTTTATTGCAATATCGTGAGAAATTATACAATGAAAAGCGCAAAGCCAAAAAGTATGTACAAATCTACAAATAACTAAAGTAAATAATATCGCTAATAATGATTTTTATTTTTTCTAGTCGTTCTCGCAATGAAGCTATGATGCTTTTACGTCGCAACCCCAATATGGATCGTGATGTTTTACGTCGTCAATTCCCCGGTGTAGATATAGATAAATTGGTAAACACCGATAAAATACGTGGTCATTATATACCCAAAGTGCAAGCTTAGATTTAATAAAAATTTAAATTAAAAAGAAAACATTGTTTTTGTTAAAAAAAAAATCTAAAATTTGTTTATTAATCGTCATTATCAAATTTTATTTTCTTGCCTTGGAAGGCTGTTATAGTAGGTTTTAATTTTTGTTTAGCCACCCAAGAGGGATGAAGTGAATCTTTGTCTGAATTATTAAGTTTGGTAGATTGATTTTTACTATTTTTAACTGTATTACTTGTTTTATTGCTGTTATCATCATCTCCAAATGTTATTTTTTTTCCTTGGAAGCTTGTAATGACTGGTTTAAGCTTTTGTTTTGCTGCCCATGAGGGGTGTAGATTTTGTTCTGCCTTGTCAATTGTTGCCTTATTTTGATGTTTAAATTCCTTATCTCTGGAGACTATTTGTTGGTCTTTTTCTCTTCTATTACCCCATTTGTTTTGTTGAAATTTCTCATTTTGGTTATTTTGATTATTCCATTTATTTTGTTGATATTTCTGCTGGCTATTTCCTTCATTATTCCTTCTATTTTGTTTTTGGGGATATCTGCCTCCAGTTTGATTATTTATTTCTCTAAAATTTTGTGGTTTCATCTCCCTTGACCGTTGTCGTTGATCTCTAAAGTCATTTGGTTTTTTGTTACTATTCAGTTTGATCATATGAAGATCTTGCTTGTCTTCATTGTTCTCATCATTAGCAGTTTGTCCTCTTTTTATAACCGCTGTTGATAAATAATTTTCACCAGTATCAGTTATAAAGAAGGGATCAACTACCAAAATTTCTTCTTCAGGTTCATCTTCTGTATCATCTTTATTTTGATTTGTATCATTTTCTATAATATCTTGCTGTTCGAACTCTTCATCTGAGAAGTCTATATTCATTCTTTCCACTTGCTGTATAGTTTGTTTAGTTTCCTGTTTATCTTCTTCCTCAGAGAGTTCATTTTCAATTATTTGTTTTACTTCTATGACATTTTCTTTCTTTTGTTTCCTATTTGGTATTTCATTTTTCTTTAAGGGCAAATCCTTAACTGACCGTTTCAGATCTGTAACTTTTTTCTTTTCGTTCTTCTTACTTATAGTTTTAACTTTTTCATCAGATTCATCTAATTCCTCAATTTTCCATTTGCCTACCGTTGATACATTTACATCAAGATCTAGTGATACTTGTTTTTCTTCTCCTTGATTCTGTTGTTCTAACCACTCTTGTCGATTACGTCCCATGGCTTTTTGTACTTTCATTTCTAAACGTTTTCGCTTTTTCTCTTCAGTTCTTTCAATTTTTTGTCTTCTTTTACTTGACTCTTTTAATGACTCTTTCCACGAATCACTTTCGGAATCGACTAGCTTCAATTCAGTTTTAAATCTTTTTATTAAACCTTGCATTACCTTATTCATGGCTAGTAGTGCTACTCCTACTTCTTCTGGTGTTGATAAACCATTAGTAATAACGGCTGCAGGAGGTTTGTCCATAAGTAAAACATTTTTCATTATTTCTACTCTTTTTAATTTCTACATATAAAATTTTAAATTTCATTAATTTTCATTGCATTTTTCCTTTCGACTTATCTTACCTTTAACAACTCCATAGTTTCCGTTGACTTCCTTATCCTGTCTTTACATTTCGTATTTTCAGGATGTTTTTCCAACAGGGTCTTTAAGTTGCGTATTTTATGAACAAGTTTGTTAATAGTTTGTATACGGCTTTGTTGTATACCCTTTTTATTGGAAATTACCTTAAATTTTAAAGAATTTTTAGTATTTTATTTGTTACTGACTCTCGTATAAACTTACCAAATTATTAAATTGTAATTTATTTAACATTTTTATAGACTTTTTCAAAAAAAAAAACTTGTAAATATTTTTCCTAAAAGCGTGTATTTAGTTCAGGGCTACCAGACTTGGGGATTTATCCCCAAAGTTGGGGATTTCATTCGAGCAAAAGGACAAGAAATCTTGTTTGGGGATTGGGGATTTCTCAAAATAATTCGGGGATTTTTTGGGGATATTCGAAACTAAATCTATTTAATATTACAAGCTAGATTGAATGTTATCAACGATTTTAAAAAAATGTTTTAATGATAACCATTCTTTGGTACGTGATTACAAAGCGAATTCAATAAAACTTGCATTTATCGGCTGTAAAATGTATATTAACATTACCAAAAACCGTTTATTTACGCGTTTGGGGATTTCCTAATTTCTAAATCTACGAAATAAAATTTTAAAATTACCACTAATATTTTTTTTTTTTAATTGAAGAAAATATTTTTTGTGTAATTAAAAAAAAAGTATTTTTTATTGCTTGAAGATTTTTGGGGATATTTTGTTATATTTTAGGGGACAACGGAAAAAACTACCTGGGAGCGCTGATTCAGTTTTGTTATCAGTGGGGTATGTTCAGTGTTATTTCCCGAACAGCTGAATCTACAGAGTTGTCTGGCTACGGAATAATCACAATTGGAGCGGGAAGTCATAAAAATAGAATAAAATCTACACCAAAAAAACCTGTGTCGGAGTGAGCAAAAATCTGGTATAAATTAAACCAAAAATATGCTAAAACTACAACCGACGAAGTAGTTTTCGTAATTTATACCTGATTCACACCTGAGCTGAAATCTCGTTCGAACTAGATTTCAATCATATGGTTGTGTATAAAATGATACAAACCATATGATCGAAATCTCGTTCGAACGAGATTTCACCTCAGATATGAATAGGCCTTTAGCCAAAACGCTTATGTAAAAAATTATGAAGAAAATGCTTATGTTCGCCAAAACGCTTATGTAAAAAATTATGAAGAAAATGCTTATGTTTATCTACGAAAATTTTTATTGAATTCAACAACTCGGTTTTGTTAGCTGTATAATGATTGATCTTTCGTCAAATCAACATGATTTTTCGTCCATATATGGATATAATATATTACTGCCATATTTGGTTCGGTGTAGAATACATTTTTTACTAAATTTTTGTAAAAATTAGTATATTTGTTGATTAAAATGTCCACACAATAAATCCATATTAAAATAATAAATGTTGTGTAGGATTTAATTTTCCACCGACCAACTGAACCTTTTCGTACACAAAAAAAAAAAACTGTATCAGATTGAGCAGATTTTTGCTCACTCCGGCACAGATTTTTTTTTTGCGTATATAATTCAATAATTTTTTAAAGGCAAAAAAAAATCGTAAACTTTTTTTTAATAATTTTTTATAAAAAACGCAAAACAAATATTTTGTCCGGAATTTAAAGATTTTTAAAGAAGTTCTTCGGGAATCTCGGGAAATAATTTTTTTATTTTCCGTTTCCCGAGAAATTGAAAAGTCCGGGAATTCCCAAACACTAATAACAACTGAACACGGGATATTATGTGCTTCCAAAATGTTTCCAAGATATTAACGAGATATTTAAAACAGAACGGTGTTTTGATTTGAATGTATGGGGAAACACTTGTTTAAATTTAGGGCCTAATACCAAATTCGCATTCATTTTTTTAAACATGTTTAACCACTTAAACATGTTTAAATTTAAACTTGTTAAGGTACATAAACATGTTTAAGTGCTTAAACATGTTTAAAAAAATGAATGCGAATTTGGCATAATTTTATAAATCACTCGCGTTGAACGCATCACCAACGTTAACGTGAACGTGAGGCTCAAAAAGTGCAATTTTGTAAATCACTACGTTATTGCGTTCAATTTTTCGTCATCACTTGAAATGTCAATTGTATTTGAATCAGTGTTGCCAGACATTCTAAAATTAATAAAATTGGCCACCCATTTTGTAGGGGATACACACCCATTATCGTGGGGAAACGCATATATATGATAAGGCAACACCTGCAAAGAGAATATTTGAGAAAAAAGAGAACAAAAAAAAGTAACATAAATTAGTTGAAAAAAGCAATAAAAATCACAACGAGACGCTTTGCTATTTTCGATGTTTTTCTTCTGCCGGAGAAGTTTTTTTTACACATTTATTACTTTTTACAAAATTCCATTTTCCATACAATTTGTTCTACAAACACGTAAGTCAACGCGAAAAAAACAGCTGTTCAGTGCTCGCGTTTTACAAAATAGAAAATTGTCCAACGAGAGATAAAAAGGCGCGTTGCGTTTTACAAAATTAGGCCCTTAAACATGCCAACGCGAATATGGTATTATGCCCTTTAGTTCCACTGTACTTTATAAATTACGCATTTTTAAATACATTTTACTGGGAAATTTTTGTTTCAATATGGCAATCTTTTTTGTACCAAGCTAAGTGGCAACTCCATAAGTAAATTGATTTGCTTTTATTTGGTGTTTTTTTCTTCAAAAAAAATTGGAATTTTAACAAAAAAATAGAAAAAAGCTGAAATTTAACAAAAAAATATATATTATAATTAAAGAATTATCTAAAAAAAGCACGCAATGTCGGTTACTAAACTATGTCGGATTTGTTTAAAAGAAGGCACAGGACGAGATGGAATGCATCCATTATTTGATGCGAATAATGCACGCTGTGCTGATTTAGTACAGCGCATCGAAGAATGTGGTGGTATTGTGGTAAGTGGATAAAAATTAAGCCATTAGCACTACTAGTTAAATAAAGTATTCAAATTGTAATATATATTTTAAAATGTATATCTATTTTTTTACAGTTAAAGCCTCTTGATGAATTTCCCAAAATGATGTGTTTTCAATGTTTGGAATCCCTAAATACTTCTTACAAATTTCGATCATTGTGTCAGGCCAGTGAACATGCTTTATTGGATGCCATAGTTCGGGTAAGTACATTCTAAATGTCCATAAAAGTAGGTAGAGGATGTTTCCGGTGATCAGATCGGAGACCTGGTTTCGTCAAGCTGGCCGTGGTGGCCACCCAATGGACCCAGGCGATGTTAAACTGGCCAATCGCATACTAACAGGCCACGCATTCTGCAACTATACGCTGTTTAGAATAGGGGTAGCCCCTACGGATATTTGTAGTAGCTGCCTGGTAACGGAGGACGTATCGCACGTAATCTTTAGTTGATTGATGTAATTAGACGAGAATATCCCAGCATATTGGAGTATAGCTATCTGATTTCTTGGAAGGCGAAACGATGGCTCAGATTTCTGTATTGACTGACTTTATAAAGGCGACCGGGTCCAGACTATAGGTCATCATATTATTTCATCTTTTTCATTTTATTTGGAACACTTATCCACGAGTGGATGGCATTGGTGATGGCTGTTTCTTTCCCCGGCCAAATAAATCTTGGTCAGTGGTTTAATTATGGGGCCGCTGACGGAATAACTTGGGGATACCTTTATTTTATTGATGAATTGGCAGCAAAGCTGCATTTTTGGTGATGGCCGTCTCTTCAGCCAAATAATTATAATTATCAGTGTATAATTATTTCTCCATCGGTCACGGTCGTTGGAGTAATTTAAAGTCTACAAAGAAACAAAAGTAGGTAGACAATAATGGAAAAGACTATGTCTTATATACACAAACCAGATCAAATCCAAGATTAAAAAATTGCGTTTAAAACAATTTTCCTCCGGAAAAACTATTGGATTCTTTAAAAAGTTTTTAATATAAATCCTCTTTCAAGGAAAAAATGTCATGAGTGACAGAGGACCTTGTTCGATTATCGGATTTTTTTTGGTGAAAATAAATGCCAACTCCAATTTTTTTGATAGACCACTCATCTTGTTGCATTTGCCATGCTGATGACGAATGTGGTAAAGATTTTGATATCTAACGGTTAGTTTTCGAGACATTACCATTTTAAAAATATCGGGCTAAACTGAAATTTACGGCACACACAAAAATAACAATAAAAAAATATGCCACCCCCTTTAGAATAAAAAAAGAAAATAAAACAAAATTTAAATTTTATTCGTGGTTAAAAATGGGGAAAACACGTATAAAGCGTTAGAGTAGAATTGAACTATGATCTCAAAAATAGGATAAAAAAAATTTGAAGTTGTTGCACTATTATTGGCCAAACGTGTATTTACAAAAAAACTGTGAAAAAAATTAGAAAAAGCACCATTTTAAAAAGGATGTCTACTAAAATTGATCATCAGAATTCAAACCGGAAAATAAGTGTTGAGCGGTAGTTTGAAAGCTCATGTAGGTGAGTTTAAATCAAAAATGAAATCCGAGGTGTAAATATTGCGCCCGCCAGCACCATCCAAAATTGGCTGCCGCCAATTTTTTAAGGTTCGACGTTTAAGTAAAAATAATTGAAAAATTACCAATTTTCTAAAACCGTACCCCCAACTTCTGGGAAACCCATGGCTATTTTATTTTTGTTTTCATTTCTTTTTAGTCTGAATTAAAAATTGAACCAGGGGAAGCTTCGTCTTCAAGCAATTCCAAACATAAAACGGAGGAGGTAGATGACGAAGAAATGTTATTTGATTTAAGAGCAGAATACATTGAAGGCCAGGATGTTGATTTCGATGATATTGGTGAATCAAAGGTGGAATATATAGATAATGATGAAGATGACGATGAGTTTTTTGAAATTGAAGAATTTGATGTCGGAGATATTGATGGTGAAGAACATTTAGACGATAGCGATTCAGATGAGGGTGAAACAATATTAGATGACGAATTTGTACCCATACCGAAAAAGAAAAAAGTTATTAAAATCGAACCTAAAATTAAAAAAGAAATTATAATAAATTCTGATGGCACGGAAGAAGTCAAGAAAGCACCTCGTGGTCGTAAAAAGAATGATGCTGAGCCCGAGATAAATATATGCGACATTTGTGGAAATATCTATAATAAGAGAAGTTTGCTAAACATGCATATGAGACGTCATAGGGCCGAAAAACCATTTGAATGCGAGTAAGTTATAGATTTTATTTAAGGAATATTTTAATATGTTACCATAGATCTTTTTAAATATGCATATACAAAAAATAAAGTATTGCATAAAAAAAGTTTTGTCCATAGAGTAATATATAGACGAATGTGAGAGAAAACAAGTAAGAGTTTTATATTCGGCTGTACCGAATCTTTTATACCCTCCAACATGTAAAAAAAAATAAAAAATCAGGGGACTTTTTTTTGGAAGGTTGGGAGGTTTGATGGGAGACGTTGGGGGACACCTTCCCCTCGCGATAGATGTTATCAAATAATTTTTAATGAATCTTCCAATTATTTAATCCAATTAATCATTATTAAAATACACTTTTTGTGTCCACGCCCACAAAAGAGGGCGGGTAAACTTTATTTATTTTTTTTGTTCGCTGGATCCACGTGCAGGGTTTGAGCTTGCTCTGACATTAAAATGTTGGATTTGCTAAACAAAAGTACAAAAACCCCTGCGAAAAAATGGTGTTTTTCTGAGGTTGGTTCAGTTCTTCAAGGAGGAACTTAGTCAGCCTATGACCATAAGACTTATTTGTGGCAAACTTCGATAGTCTAGCTCTTTTATTTTGGACTGTATCGTGTCCTTTACAGACGGACAGGCGGACAGGCGGACGGAGGGACATCGATAGAATGTCTTAGAATCGATCACTGATATATAGCTCATTTACTTGTATAGCGTCATAACTCAAAATATGTCGTTTTTTGGGTAAACAATACAGATTTATTTGTTATATTTTGATTTTTATTGAACAATTTAACTTTAAACAGGTTTTCTGTAAAATCAAACATTTTGAGTTATGACACTATACAAGTATATGAGCGATATATACTTTATGGGGTCCTAGAAAGATAATTTGATGCGTTACATACGGAATGACAAAGTGAGTATACCCCCATACTGTGGTTGGAAAGTATAACAAAACCATCCGACAGCCAATATTAAACATGAACCGGATGACATACGTCTGAATCTAGAGATCAAATGATCTGAGATCAAATGAATGAACTGATTTTTTAGTTTTTCATTTCGTGATCCTGTTTCCTTTTAAAAGGACTTCAAAGTTTTAAGAGATTATATTTTGTAAAATATATTTAAAATTTATACTTGTCTTATAATGTCACTATTGATGGCAAATGAAAGAGGAGATTCTCGCTAACTTTTTAATTCTTTTTATTTTGCCACATCAGAAAAAAGGATGTGAATAATGTCCTTTCAAAACTTTATCAAAATATTTTGTTAAACATTTAAAATTATATTAAACTATGTATAAAGTTTTTAAAGGACTTAAATGTTGTAAATTAAATGTTGTATTTATTCGACCTTTAATTTGTAATATAAATAAAATAACCGAGCTCGAGGTCTATTATTTATATTTATTTATGTTTTTAAAGGACATTACTTACCCTCTTTTTTTCTAATATGTCAAAATAGAATGGCGGAAATTATCGGAGATCCTCCTCTTTCTATTTCCATTACTAGTGGCATCCTAGAACAAGTACATATATTTAAAAAATATTTTACCAAAATGTAATCCTCTAAAATTTGGAAATCCTTTTAAAAAGAAGCAGGATCACGAAATGAAAAACTGTGAATCCAGTTTTACTACATTTAGTTTCTAGTTTCAAAAGTTTTTTACGTCATTTTGCCTAACACTATAGAAATACAGTTTGTAAATACATCAACACAATTTCCAACTATTTTGCAGGAAATACAAACAATATTTAAAAAATTTTCAAATACATTTCAGAAATCTGCAATTATATTTTAAAAATTTCCAAATTTATTTCACAAAATACGAAATTTGTTTTAGAAACTTCATTATATGTTCCGAAAATTTAATTTTCTTAAATTTATATTAAAGAAATTTCCAAATAAATTTTGAAAATTTTTATTTAAGTTTTAAAAATTTTCAATGACTTATAAGAATTCTGAAAAAAAATTCCAAAAACACATTTAGACAAACTTTAAAATATTAATAATTAGATGTTTCTGAAATATAATTGTGTTTTTGAACACAATTAGAAATTTTTGAAGTAACAATTTATGTTTTTTTCTCTTTTTACTTTGATATTTTATGAAAAAGAGCCAAACATTTTTCAAAAAAGTTAAAAAAAACCGCTAAATGCTAAATTATCTCGCGAAAAAATTTTAAAAAAGCTAAATCTAGCGGAAAAAAGGTAAATTGGCAACACTTTCACAGGGGAGTATTTTTTCTCTCTAGAGTAGAACATTTTTGACTCTGGAGCAGACACCGGATTTTAAAAACCGAAAACACAAAATTTAAAGTTTTCATCAAAAATAAAAAAAAATATTGTGTTCTAAATAAAATATTTTTCTGTAATATTGTTTTGTATATTCATCGCAAGTTCAAAATATATTTTTCTTTCCAAAACATAAAAATATAAAAATACAAAAAAAAAACGTTTTGCATAAAATTTAAAAAAGATATTTATCGTACAAAAAAAAAAAAAAAAAAATAAAACCAAAAAAAAAAACGTTTTTTTTTTGTATCAAAAAATTATTGGAAATATGTTTATTTAAATAAACATAAATCTATCATATCTTTGTCAACTTTGGTCCGATAAATTGGAATAGATCACCATTGGAAACGTACTTAGGACGTGTAGTTAATGAAGTAATGAGTTTGTGATCTCGTAAAACCTTTTTGTCCTGGTAAACAATATGGTAAATTTGATTAAAGATGAATCAAAGTTCTCCGAATTCCTGAACATGTAAAGATGCTTCTGTCCCTTAAATGTAGATATTTAAGGGACAGAAGCATCTTTGCATGTCAAGCGAAATTTGGACCAAGAAGGTGGTTCCGTGATCCAAATTCTGGAAGAATCACTGTTATAAAGTAGAAGATTAATAGGCACTGCCCAATCTAAATATCTTTGCCCAGAACTGCGTAATAGTCAAAGGGCAAATTTGTTCACCAATAAAAAGCAATAAGGGGTCATGTGGGTATAATTTCGTTTGGCGTAACTATTATTAGGTCGCTATTATTAGGTCCCTTTAAAGACCACTAGCAATACTTGTCCAAGAGTTTATCGCGATTATTTTTATTGACGTAAAAGAAAGGCTAAATGTGCCAAAAACGAAATGTTGAGGAGTGTAAGGGCAACAAAAGTATTGTCATCAGTAAGTCTCTAATTCGAACCACTTACTCGATGTACATAAGTCCTTCAAGTTTGCGTAAAAATAATCTATATTTTAAAAACGGATGAATTTATACTTGTAAAGCGAAATTAGGGACCAGAAAGGGCTTTAGGGATCCAAATTCCTGTTAAATAACTTTTATTTAGTTGCAGATTTTCAGGTAATCAGAACGAAATTCAAATAGCTTCGGCAACAACTGCGTAATCGTAAGATACCATAAGATTCCACCATATTTTAACTCAGTAAAAATATGTTGCATTCATTACAAAATACAAATCAATGTTGCTTAAAGCATCCCT
The DNA here is from genome assembly GCA_963921195.1 of Pegoplata infirma. NCBI lineage: Eukaryota > Metazoa > Arthropoda > Insecta > Diptera > Anthomyiidae > Pegoplata > Pegoplata infirma. The sequence goes on along the minus strand of OY992536.1, from coordinate 23,379,573 downwards.
CATTTTTGCTACAAACATTAATTTCCATCTGAATTTTCTAGGCTGATTTCAATTTCTTGCTTCTAAAGAAATTATTTTGAATTTTGAAAATAACAAATATTCAAATAATAACAAAACAATTTGAAAATATTGAACAATCAAAAAAAAAAAACGTTTTATTTTTTGAACTTTTGATAAATATCTTTTTTGGAAAACGTTTTTTTTTTGTTTGTTTTTTATTTCGATCATGAGGAAAATTTTTAAATAAATAACTTTTTATAATTTTTTTCTGTTTGAATAATTTAAAGTTTTTTGAACTTCTATGATAAATATATTTGATAAAAACAAAAAATAAAAAGTTTTCCGGTGTCTGCTCTGGAGTGGATTGAAAAAAGATAGTCAAATTCAAAAATATGAAAGTGCAAAAGGGAAAGGTATACAATTTTTCACAGATTGGAGTACTCCAACATTGTGAATGCGACTTTATGATTAAACAATCATAATATCAATATTTTTATATACAAACCATTAATAAAATTCCAAAATTTTTAAATTTTATTTGTCAATTTTAAGACCAGCTATCAAGACGATACATACTGAAATATTTTTCATAAGAAAAACTTTAATTTAATGATTTGTTTTAACATATTTTTAGAATTTGCGGGAAACACTTTACTTGTCCTTCAGAAATAGGACGTCATATAAGAATTCATACTGGTGAAAAACCTTATGTATGTCGGTTTTGTGGCCGTACATTTGCAGATCGTAGTACTAATATCAAACATGAAAGGTACAAAACAAACTAAAAAATTGAAAATAAAATAAAAATAAAATAATCACAAAATACATATCTATTTTTCTTTTTTAGAATACATACAAATGAAAGACCATTTATTTGTCAGACATGTGGTAAATCTTTTACATATTCTAATGTGTTGAAGAATCATATGTTAACTCACACAGGAGAAAAACCATTTCCGTAAGTTTTTTTTTTACATTTTTCTTGTCTCAACAAAATAATTATATTTTCCTTACTAGTTGCATTCCTTGTAATAAAACATTTTCACGCAAACATCAGTTGGATCAACATTTTAGTACAATAACCCATCAACAAACCGTTAAAAATTGCATGACGCACACTCCTGCACCTCCTGCATCAGATAGTTCGGTACATGAGTTTTCACTCAAACATGAGTTGAATCAACATTTTAGTACAATAACCCATCAACAAACCGTTAAAAATGAGTTAACCGTTGGTATAGCAAGTGAAAGTCATCCCCATAGAATTCGTCAAACATCAATAATTTAATTGTGTTTTTTATGATTAACACAATCTAAAGTTTAAAAATGTATTTAAACTTTTTTAATAAATTTTAAGTTTGGATTTTGTCATGATTTTCATGCTTTAACAAAAAATTTTTTAGGACATGATACTTTTCTTAGCAATAAAACATAAAACAAATAATAAAATGATGTATTTTATAAAGGGATCGAGTTAGTACACAGGCAGAAATTGCCAAACGTTACTAAAAATATTGTGTTGGTACATAAAATACTACACTGTAGGTTGTTATTTAATAGTTTAAAATTTTAATTTTAAAAAATTTTAGACCGCTGTTCCAAAAAAAAAAAAATAATTCACATAAAAAATGTGAAAATTAAAATTTCCGAATCAAATAACGAAAATTTATAAAATTAAAAGGAAAAATGTGCATTCGTTTTACTTTCACAAAATTTTATTTACGTGAAACAAAACGAAAAAAAAATTTCGGATGTGAAATCTAGTACACCAAAAAAATTCGGAAATTTTCATTTTCACATTTTTTATGTTAATTACAGAGACCATAACAGTTATGAGATTTATTGAAAAAAATCAAATTTAACTGTTCAAAAATATTTTTTCAAATAAAAATTAAAAATAACAGTTTGAAATGATTTATATAAATATCTGTTCAAAATAACAGAAACTGTTATATTTGGTCTCTGGTTAATTACTTTTTTTGGAACAGCGGCCTTAGATTGTGTTTTAAAATGTGTTTTTTTTTTAATGAATATAATTTTCTATTTTTAGACAAAAAACTTCTAAGACCACCCAATTTTTAATATAATACTGAAACAGGTAATTATTGAGATCTTACTTTTCACATTTAAAAAATAACCAAGTTCTCTTTTACAGTTAAAACAGTAATAGTTACCTGCAAAAAATTATAATTAAACGAATCAAACAACTTTACCAACTGATCAAATTTTGTTCTCAATATAACAAAAAACCTCGCTACAATCATTTATTTACACTAAGGTGAGATTCATAAAGAATATTGTTATGGGTCTTGAATACGAGCTTACTAGCTAATACGATTAAAAATTTTAGATCTTCATTAAAATGTGCTTTTTTTTAATGAATATAATTTTCTGTTTTCAGACAAACAAAATAATAATTTTGGCTTCTAATAACTTTCAAATAATACCACCCAATTTTTAATATAATACTGAAACACGTAATTATTGAGATCTTACTTTTCACATTTCAAAAATTAACCAAGTTCTCTTTTACAGATAAAACAGTAATTGGTTTTTTAATTGCAAAACAACATAACTAAGCTAATCTGCTCAATTTTTGATATCAACATTAAATAACCTCCAATAATATTTTGACGAATCATACAAACTATACAACTGATCAAATTTTGTTCTCAATATAAAAACCTCACTACAATCATCTATTCATACTAAGGTAAGATTTATAAAGAATATTCAAGAATATATCAAACTTTTGGCCCTATTAGCTTAAAAATATTAAAAATTTAATAAAACAACAAATTGGACAAATATCAAAAATATAAAGAAAATGTTGTTATGGGTCTGAATACGAGCTTATAAAATTTCGGTAACTCACATTAAACTGTGGATTCCGAGTAGTCTGTTATATAAAGAATATTGAAGAATATATCAAACTTTTGGCCCTATTAGCTTAAAAATATTAAAAATTTAATAAAACAACAAATTGGCAAAATATCAAAAATATAAAGATAACACTATGCTACAAAAAACACAAAATCGAATATACTTTTAAAATGAGGTAGTTAAGGTTGAAGGTCTCGTCGAAAAGATCACAAAAATGCCCATCAAACCTGCCAGACACCCTCAAATCTTAAAGTTATTGTCAAAAAACGTTTTTTTTTGGACTTTTCTCACTAAACCACGTTTAACTTAAACATTTTTCAACCGATTTTAAATTTTTCAACTGTTTTGGATAGAAGAAGGATAGGGCTTTTCATGTGTGTGAATTGGTCTACACATATAAGAAAGATATGTATTGATTTTTTCAACAATATCTAATTTTTTGAAAATTTTTTGAGTTTATCGATTTTTTTCTGCTATAGTTTGTTCAACAACATTTATATTAATAAACGTATTCCTAAAGAAAATTTAATTGTGAATACGATGAGCTTTATGCCAAAAAAATTGGATAACAATTGACAGAGTTGTGATAATTTTTCTAAAAAAGAAAATTAAGATTTTGTATGAAATTGCCGTGCGGATAACCCAGGCAAAAAAATAAAAAAAATTAACGAACATATTGAGAGGTCGCGTATCATTATTTTAAAGGTTTTTTACCTCCTGAATTCGAATTTGACCTTGAAATTGCGCTATCTTATTAAGTTTTTGATGTATCAATTTATGTTAAATATCTCAAAAACCTGACGAGATAGAGCAATTTAAATGCCAGATTCGGATTCAGCGCGCCAAAAACCTTTAAAAATATTGTACATGACCATTTATGATAAATTTTTTTTTGCCTGGGTTATCTGAACGTAGATTTCCTGCAAAATCTTAATTTTCTTTTTTAGAAAAATTATCACAACTCTGTCAATTATTATCTGATTTTTTCAGGATGAAGCTTATCGTATTAAGAATAAAATTGTCTTAAAAAAACGCTCATAAATATAAAGGTTGTTAAACGAACTATAGCAGAAAAAAATCGATAAACTCGAAAAATCGATGATTTTATAGAAAAAATCAATCGATCTTTCTTTTACGTGTTGACCAATTCACACACATGGAAATCCCTACCCTTTTTCTATCCAAAACAGTTTAAACATTTAAAATCGGTTGAAAATTTTCTGAATTACACAAGGTTTAGTGACAAAAGTCCCAAAAAAACGTTTTTTGACAATCACTCTAAAATTTGAGGGTGTCTGGCAAGTTTAATGGGCATTTTTGTGATCTACTCGACTAGACCAACAACCTTTACTATGTCACATTAGAAGTATTTTTTCACTGTAGCACAGTGTAAGTGTTATGGGTCTTGAATACGAGCTTATACAATTTCGGTAACTCACATTAAACTGTGTATTCCGAGTAGTCTGTTATAGGTAGTGACCTAGTCTAGTTAATATTTTTATACCCTACACAACACTGTGGTACAGGGTATAATGAGTTTGTGCTGATATTTGTAACTACCCGAAATATTGGTCCTAGACCCACCTTTAAGAAAACCTATCGACTCAGAATCACTTTTTGAGTCGATTTGAAACATAAGCCTCACTTGGTCCAAGGACGAAGCCGATTGAAATTAGAAAAAATCGGTCCATATTAAGACCTAGTACCCATACAAAGGTCCTCTTAAATGTTGGCTCAAATGACTCTACTAACAGTATTATAATAGGTATCTTGCTGAAACTTGGCAGGTAAACATTTTTTATCTTAACAAATTACAATTTCGAATTTTAAAGAATCGGATAAGTTCTTCTTGTAGCCCCCATACAAACCACCTTCCCGATTTTCACATAAATCTCACAAATTTCATGAAAATAGAAAATATTCAATTAAAATTGTGTTTGTGTATGTTAAACGCGTACTTTAATAACCTTATCAAATCTGATTACACTGTGCTACAGTGAAAAAATACTTCTGATGTGACATAGTATAGGTTCTCTGTCTTGTCGAGTAGATCACAAAAATGCCCATTAAACTTGCCAGACACCCTCAAATTTTAGAGTTATGGTCAAAAAACGTTTTTTTGGGACTTTTCTCACTAAACCTTTTGTAATTCAGAAAATTTTCAACCGATTTTAAATTTGTTAACTATTTTTGATAGAAGGATGGGGCTTTCCATGTGTGTGAATTGGTCTATACATATAAGAAGGATATTTATTGATTTTTTCTATAAAATCTCGTTTTTTTGTTATTTTTTTAAAATTTTTCGAGTTTATCAATTTTTTTCTGCTATGGCCTCTGTTCTGTCTTTCACAACTTTTCATTTCACATGAAAATTTCCGAATCACATGAAATCAAGTTTAGAGTTTTGTTGATCTCGTTTCCATTCGAAGTTGAAATCAAATAATTAAAATTTAAAAAATCATAAGGAAAAAAATGCATTCGTTTTACTTTCACCAAATTTTATTTATGTGAAACAAAACGAAAAAGAAATTCGGATGTGAAATCTAGAACACCAAAAAAATTCGGAAATTTTCATTTTCACATTTTTTATGTGAATTACTTTTTTTGGAACAGCGGCCTATAGTTCATTTAACAGTATTTATATTTATAAAAGTATTTTTAAAGAAAATTTGATTCTGAATACGATAGGCTTTATCCTGAAGAAATCGGATAATAATTGACCGAGTTGTGATAATTTTTCTAAAAAAGAAAATTAAGATTTTGCAGGAAATCGCCGTTCAGATAACCCAGACAAAAAAAATAAATTTATCTTAAATGGTCATGTACAATATTTTTAAAGGTTTTTGGCGCGCTGAATCCGAATCTGGCCTTTAAATTGCTCTATCTTGTCAGGTTTTTGAGATATTTAACATAAATTGATATATCAAAAACTTAATAAGATAACGCAATTTCTAGGTCAAATTCGAATTCAGGAGGTCAAAAACCTTTAAAATAACGATACGCGACGTCTCAGTATATTCGTTTATTTTTTTATTTTTTTGCCTGGGTTATCCGCACGGCATTTCATACAAAATCTTAATTTTCTTTTTTAGAAAAATTATCACAACTCGGTCAATTGTTATCCGATTTTTTCGGAATAAAGATCCTCGTATTCACAATTATTTAAGAATAATTTTCTTTAAGAATACGTTTATAAATATAAATGTTGTTGAACGAACTATAGCAGAAAAAAATCGATAAACTCAAAAAATTTTCAAAAAATAACAAAAAAAAATTAGATATTGTTGAAAAAATCAATACAATTCTCACACATAAAAAGTTATATCCTTCTCCTATCCAAAACAGTTGAAAAATTGAAAATCGGTTGAAAAATGTTTAAGTTACACGTGGTTTAGTGAAAAAAATTCCCAAAAAAACGTTTTTTTTTTGACAATAACTTTAAAATTTGAGGGTGTCTGGCAAGTTTGATGGGCATTTTTGTGATCTTTTCAACGAGACCTACAACCTTAACTACCTCATTTCAAAAGTATATTCGACTTTGTGTTTTTTGTAGCACAGTGTTATCATCGGACCATTTTTGGACTTAGGCCCCATATGAAAATTTCGCCCGATATTCAGTTAAAGCGGTTTATTGTCAACAAATAGCAGCCTATTTCACTCAAATTTGATTTGTCAGTGTTTTTTATACTTATTAAAGATTTGACCAAATATAGATCTAATCGGTCCATGTTTGAACTTGTGACCCTTTTTTGGGGAAACTCTGGTGTAGGGTATTATAGGGTCGGTCTTGACCGACTATAATTTTCTTACTTGTTTTAAGATGTAACCGTGAAAAAATATAGATTAAATAAAAATGTATTCCTTTCAATTTAAGAACAATTTCGAAACGTGGATTTGTACATAAATGTGTTTCGAAATATTAAGTAAAACAGTATGCAATAAACTTAATTATCTCTTATGTCATAGATATATGAGGAGTTCCGGCTAAGACTTAAATTTTGAGGTAAAAAAGATGTGATTTTTGTTTTGATGGCACATCGATGAAAGTTGGCATAAATATTAGAAGCTATTTAAGAATAAGAAATTCGTTCGCGTCAATTAAATCGCGCAAAGGGGTCAAAAGCTATGGCGGTTTTAAGATTTAGCGGTTTTAAAAAATCTTAAAAATATTTTAAATATTTTTTTTCTACACATTTGTTGCATGCGTTATTAAAACATGCCAGGATATATCATTTCTTCTAAAATATATGATATAAATTTAACCCTTTAATGACCAAACGATTTAAAAAAAAATATCTAAGTACCTAAAATCGCGATTAATTCGCGGTAAAAGAAAAGTTTCACAATTTTTTATAACATATTTAGGCAATGCGCGTTGGTTTTACTGAAACACAAGTAGGAAAGTTAAATTCGACTTAGCCGAATCTATGAATACCCTCCACAATGCCCATTTTAAGTGATAGTAAATTTTCTAACGTGGAAAAAATAACAGTTTTGATTAAAAATATTTTATTTTGTGTAAAAATATTTTTTTAGTAATTTTTGAAAAAAAAAGAATTTTTTTTTTGAGTGTAAAATTTTTTTCGAGTGTATTTTTTTTTTGTTTTGGTATAAAAATATTTTTGAGTGACAAAAATACGTTGTAAAATATTTTTGTGACTTACCAATGTTTTTAAAACAGGTTTAACGGCTTTTCAATTTAATTTAAGGTGAAGCTAATCTGAAATTCACGGTTTTGCTAATAACTTTTGAACCACTGGACCGATTTGGGTGAAATTCAATACGAACTAGGCTGGAGGAACGAAAAAAATATATGCCAAGCTTTAGCATCCTCATAATTGCTTTTCGAAAGTTAAAAAAAAAAAAAAAAAAAAACACTGGACCGATTTCCAGGTAAATGCCCAACATACATGCCAAACTTCAGGAGTCTCCGTAAAGTATTTCAAAAGTTAGCGTGTTTTCAACAGACAGACAGACAGACGGACGGACGGACATTGCTAGATCGTCTTAAAATCGATCGAGGATCATGAATATATATACTTTATGGGGTCCTAGACCAATATTTCGAGGTGTTACAAACGGAATGACAAACTTATATATACCCTCTATCACTAGAGTGAAGGGTATAAAAAATCACGGAAAATCGTATCATTGTACCAGTGTTTAAAAAAATCGGTGATGCTTTTTTATAACAAGAAAATTTAATATGGTCTAAAAAATCTATAATCATTAAAATTTTTTAACCCGCCTCTGATTTTATGATGACACATCAAGTGGGCTTTCATTTAAAAAAAATTTCATCCGATTTCGTGTAAAGCCTTGGATGTGCCAGATCAAAACAGGTTTAGATAAGATCATCGCGCTTTCCGCTCAGAATGGCTTAAAGTAAAAAGTCAAAAAGCAAATCAGTTCTACTCGTTAAGGCACGTCTTTTGGTGTATTAAAATGAACATGATGCATTAATTGCTACTAAAAAAAAATTGGAAACAGATTTGAAAATTTCGCTCAATTTTCAAAAATGCCATAAAATTTTTGCAATTTATTTTTTATAAACCCGCCAGTGATTTTTTTATGTAAACTCCTAAAAAACTCGGTTTACGCAAGAGTCCACCAAATTTCGAATGAAACCGCGAATGTGCCTCGCGAAAAACTGGTATTTTAAAAAAATTACGTTTTTTCTTTCGAAATTTGATCTGCTGAAACTCCTTAACTATTCGTGGCACATTAACGGGATTAATTCCAAAATGTTAAGAATAACAACAGATACCAGCTAGGGCTTCCAATCGGGATTGTTTTTTCTGAATCCCGGGATTCGGGATTGAATAAAAATTTTCGGGATCCCGATTTCGGGATCCCGGGATTTTCGGGATATTTACAATCCCGGGATTCACGGGATTATTTGGAAATTTTCGGGATTTTTCGGGATTTTCAAAAATTTTTAGTATATTTTGACACTTTAACAAATTCACGCGTTAGTAAAAATTAGCAAAGTTTTGTTGATGTTGTGAACTTCAAAAAAAACTTCCACCTGTGAACAATATCCGTATTCGGTTATCTTTCTTAACTTTCGTCGTGGCTCATCGTTATCAACTTTTAGTGAGCGTGAGTTGAAAAAAAAAAATAAATGAATTTTTAAATTTTTGCATAAGTGATTCATTTTTTGCAATTTTTTTTTTTTTTTTGATTTTTTTTTTTAAATTTATTTGTTTTTTTTTTTTTGGTAAAAAAAAATATTTAGCAATGTTTTTTTTGGTAAAAAATGTGTTCGCGAGAGTGCGATAATAGAGTTTGCATGACTCACACGTGAACGTAAATGATAAGTGAGTGATTTCATTATTGTTTGCGTGAGCGTGACTGAGCGTGAGTCAAAACCCACTTACGCCTTTAAAAATTTTTTTTAGTAAAACATAAAATTAAAAAAGTTTTCAACTTAAGGAGTTAAGATGTGTCAAAAGCCATTTACGGCAATATTCTTCTTGTAAGAGTAAAAGGAATAAATATAAAAGCACTTATGTCGAACCACCACTAGTTTTTAGAATTTCTTTACATTTCGCAAACGTTTCACCTTTTTCTATAACAAAAACATGGTACCTGACGGAACTTTTGTCTATATTTTTTTGATTTTGTTCCACAAAATTCATATTTTATTCAAATTATTTTAAAAAAATCTAAAAATAATAAAAAATATTGAAAAAAATAAAAAAATCGGGATCCCGAAAATCCCGGGATTGAAAATCAGAAATCCCGAGATTCGGGATTTGCCTAATCCCGAAAATCCCGGGATTTCCGGGATCGGGATATCCCGATTGGAAGCCCTAATACCAGCTCTAGTTCAACTTTTTTCATTTTATAGAGGGGGCCGAAATCCCTGATCAAAAAACCTCGAAAATTTAAAAACTCTTAATTTTTGGTTTCAAAACTTAACCGTCTTATAACTTCTTACCAAGCGATGAAGCATCTATCAAGCCAACATTAAAATATTCTTTTGTATGTACTGACTTTGTGTTATGCCGGAAAAGATTGAAATATAGGGAGAACTTAAAAAAAAAAAATGCGAAAGAAGGTAAAAACTATGGATTATTTCAAGCCATTTTTATCGATTTTTCAACTTTAACCCTCTGTAACTTTTACGGATAAAGTGGGGTAATCCTTAAACATTGTTCAGTGATGGTTCAAGGTCTTGTTTACACAACTGCATTTACAGTTTTTCTAAATTCCAAAAACTGACGGTTTTTTTAAACATTTATTTCAGTTTCACTGAGTTGAAATTTAAAAAAGATTTCATGATATTTACAACATGTCTTAAATTTGCCTACAGAGGTTAAAAAAAACAATTAAATTTTCATTAAATATTTATTTTTATTTGATTTTTTTATTTCGCTTTTACAATTTTTTTTTTGTTTGTTTTAAATTTAAAGCAAATATTTTTTTTTTAAATTTTGTTTTCAATAATATATACATTTTTGAGTTAGTTTTTATTTATTTCCATCTTTTTATTAAACACACTTCCTTGCAATCGACAAAAAATAAAACTATGTATTTACAAAGTTTTCTTTTTATATTAAATATATCCTAATGAAAAAAAGTATATGCTATATTTTAAATGAACCCAAAACGTAAGTTTAAGAAAAAATTATCACTTTATTAAAAACATAAATCTTTCAAATCGTTATTTTGTAAAAGTTAAATTTAATTTATTTTTTGTTGAAAATGTATTTTATTTTGTTGGGGACATATACTTTATTTTTTTTTTTTTTGTATAATTTTTGTTTTTTCATTTAAAACAAATTATATATAATTTTTTAGGTTTACTAAATTGGTAAATATTTTGTTAATAAGACTAAATTTAAAGTAGAAAAAAATTTATAATTTTAATTTTTTTTATAAACTAAATTGTATTCATATTTGATGGGTAGTGTTGGTTTGTTTTGTTTTGATATCAATATAGTACGTGTATTTTGTAAAATTTAAAAATCTCTTTTATAAAAAGATTTTTTTACAGCTAAAATTAGTGTTTTGTGTGTGTGTCAATGTGTTTTATATATTTTTATTTTTGTTTTAAGAGAGATATTTAAAAAAGGTTTAACCATTTTATTCTGGAGTGTCTTCGTTTTGTTTAAAAAGTTAAAGTTTAAATTGGACAAGAAAATTTTAATATTTTTTTTTATAAATTTAACAACTATTTTAATTTTATATCAGTTGCACAAAATAGTTAAAGTTATTTATTTTTTTTTTGTTTGGGAAATAAAATCCTTTAATATTTTTTTAATTTCTCAAAAAAAGTTTCAAGTTTGCCTTGACTTGTTGTTATGTGGAATGAACAAACATTTTCGAGGCGTCTTTACATTTGCGATCATAATTTTAGAACCGATATCACTCAAATGCAGTACCAACTTATCTGGACAACAACAAGTAAATATGTTAAGTTACAGCTATATCTGTGTAATATTTTGGCCGTAATTGCCATTACAACACACAGACGGACATCGCTAGAAAGAGGATTAAAAAGTCTAGTCCCTGACGTAGACGGATTTTAAAATTTTGGATTTTAGTAAAAAATATAAGACATTAAACTCAAAAATTAGAAAAATACGTAAAAAAAAAAATCGATTTCCTTGGGTATAAGAAAAGTATAAAATAAAAAAGTTGAAAAAGCTCTACGTCAGGGACTAGAGTTTTAAATTCTCTACAAACTGAAAAAAAAAACAGATCCAAAATCGGTACACCCGTTTTCGCTGTATCGTGGCAGCCGATTTCGAATAATGGTTATGAGAAAAAGGCATTTAATATTGGAGTGGTCACAGGACACTGCCTAATTAATTTCCACGTAAGAACGATTGAACTCAACTCTTCTGATTCCAATTGTAAAAGATGTGATGAACCGAATACGAATGAAACAGTTGAACATATCCTGTGCAAATGCCCCGCATCGCGAGAGTATATAAGGCAGAACAGAACTCGAGAATCTGGAAAAAGAAATCGCAGTTATGGACCTTATGTCAAACTGTTTGCAACATGGACTCATACATGGGAATTTTTAATTGGCATTGAATTTTCATTGGCATTAGTTGGAACTAATGCCAAAAAAAGCATTAGCATTTATTGCCAATGAAATTTTTTGGCATTGGCATTATTTGTACTAATGCCAATGAAACGGCACAAATGCCTAAAAAACTATTTACAATTGATAAAAAAGCATTATTTTACAATAAATATATATTTTTATTAAAAACTTAAAATGGCATTTTTGATTCTTAGAATCACCATACTATCGCGGGTCCTCTTCACATATGTGGACCCCAATGGGTCCTAACTTTGAATCCAAAAAATTTGGGATTCCGGAAAATTTAAAAATGCGTATATCTCGGTAAATATTGGTGACACAACAAAAAGTCCAAAAGCATTTTTGTAGCTCTTGGTTTCTAGAACTCGTACTAGAAAACCCTCAGAGCAATAGATTTTTAGTTATTCAGTTTCTAAAATTCTCAAGACCCTATTGGGCCTCTAAATCGCAGTACCTGGAAAAATTATCAAGATAATGCTAAAGATATGTGAATTTTTAAACTTTCGGGAGTGACAATTTTTTAGATTCAAAATTTTGACCTATTGGGGTCCACACATGTGAAGAGGACTGGCGAAACTATTGAGATTCTAAGAACCAAAAATGCCCTCCAGTTTGCTATATCTGGCTTAGTTTTCGAGATATAACCATTTTAAGTTTTAATCAAAAAAAAAATTTCACAACTGGTTGACGGAAATACGACACTAAGAAAATTATGTCATTAACTGTTTGTAGGTTATTTTAAAAAGTAATCAGTAAAGTTATTTTAAAAGAAAAATCACTTATTTTATAAAGGATTTAATTTTTTTACCATTTCTGTAGTTTAAAAAATATAATTTACTGTCTTAAAAACGAATTTTCTGTTACATTCATTTTTGGCAGTAAAAAATTTCTTCTATAGTTTTACTGTTTTTCAATACAAAATAAGTGAATATTCAGTAATTTTTTAATGTTTTGGTTAGTCATTAAATTAACATTTAAAATTGACTGTAATATGTTTTTATTTTAAATGAAAAAACAGTGGAATGGTTTTTAAATAAAATTTCATTTGTTTTAAGTGAATATTCACTGGAATTTACCTACATAATTTTTTGAGTGGACTTTTAATATTGCTAATGCTTTGTTTTCATTAAGGCATTTATTAATGCCAATGAAATTTTTCATAATTGGCATTACTAATGCTACTAATTCCTTAACAGGCATTGGCATTGATTGAAACAATGCCAATGCTAAAACTTTCATTGGTATTAGTTTCAATATAATGCCAATGAAATCGTCAATTAATTAGTCCATTTATTTAGATAGTCCCATGTATGCATGGACTAACGCGTTTTATCCTCGTCGCTAAAGGAACATGTGTTATAGTTATGGACCAGCCGGTCTATGCGAGTTCAACATTTTGAGCTCCACCACCCCCAACCTAATTCTTCTTTAAGTTAAAAATAATTATTTAAAGCTGTTAAAACGAGATTTTGCTTATGTAGGTGTTAATTGCATATTGAAAATTTTTTTGAGATATTTTTTTTTTGTTTCAGAAACTTTAAAGCAGACATGTGCACGAATGCATTTAAAAGTCGTTTAGAGGCATTCAAAAAATGTTTAATGAAAAAATCATTCTATTCTAGTCGTTCGAAACGAATACAAAATGTATTCTATACTTAATTGCAATGAAAAAAAAAATGAAAGAATCTAAGAATTAAAAATACATATTCTAAAATATGTACTGTACTCTGAAGCGAATTTTTTTTTCGAAAATTTTTTTTTTATATTTTTTTTTTTATTAAATTTTTTTTTAATTTTGGCCGCTGTTCCAAAATATTAATTCACATAAAAAATGTGAAAATTTAAATTTCCGAGTTTTTTGGTGTTCTTGATTTCACTTTCGAATTTTTTTTCGATTTGTTTCACATAAATAAAGTTTGGTGAAAGTAAAACGAATGCACTTTTTTCCTATAATTTTTAAAATTTAAATTATTTGATTTCAATTTAAAATGAAAACAAAAAACCAAACACGGTTTTATGTGATTCGGAATATTTTATGTGAATTAAAAAGTTGTGAAAGACAGAACAGAGGCCTTTGTGATTTTTTTTTTTTTACAAAAACTAAAATAAATATTGTCAAAAAAGTTTTTTGTAAAAAAAAAAATTAAAAAAAAAAAATGAATAAATTTTTTTTTTTAACTAGGCCGCTATTGCAAAAAAAGTTATTCACATAAAAAATGTGAAAATGAAAATTTCCGAATTTTTTTGGTGTTCTAGATTTCACATCCGAATTTCTTTTTCGTTTTGTTTCACATAAATACAATTTGGTGAAAGTAAAGCGAATGCACTTTTTTCCTAACAATTTTTGAAGTTAAAATTATTCGATTTCAACTTCGAATGAAAACGTGAACAACAAAACACTAAACTTGATTTCATGTGATTCGGAAATTTTCATGTGATTTGAAAAACGATGCACTTTTTCCCTTATAATTTTTTTAAATTTCAATTATTTGGTTTCAACTTCAATTTAAATAGGGAAGAACAAAACACCAAACTCGATGTTATGTGATTCGGAAAATTTCATGTGAATCGAAAAGTTGTGAAAGACAGAACAGAGACCTATGTCATTCTAGAAACGATTTTTTTACATTCCGAATGTTCAAACAATGAGAATTTTCCTCAGAAGAGAGAGAGGTTTCATTGTGACAAAATTGCTCTTTATTCTTCTCCCGAAACTCGTATAGATGCGGACTTACGTCGAGCACGCAACCAAAAAGATAGCGTCCAACAAATTTAAACAGATTATAACAGTTTAGAAGGGATTATATTGGTATTTTTTTATAAAATACTAGTATTTTTTAGAAATACTGGTTTACTTACAACATTCTTCAAACATTTCGGTAAAAAATCATCTCTGTTTTTGGTTCATAAGGTCATAAAAAAAGTTTGAACGAAAAATAAGTTTAAACGCCATTTTTTTTTTGAGAGAGAAGTTGCTGTGACACTTTTTTTGGTTGCGTGTTCAACTCAAATTTAATGTTTATGTCCCAAATTGATTTTTGTCACAACGGCATGTCTATATAGTAAATTCTCTATAAAGAGAATGATGTCTGAAAAAAGTTGTAAGCAAACCAGTTTTTTTTAAATACCGCGTATTTCGATTCGAAACGTGAACGTTTTCGAACAGAATTTTCTTTTGGAAAATAATAAAAAAGAAAACATGTATTTTAGTAACAAAATTCTTTAGAGCCTGTCGGTCTTCTTCAAATAATGTAAAAATATAAAAAAATTAAAAAAAAAATTAAGTAAGCGAATTTATTGTTACGAAATGTTTAAAATTTCCGAATTCGAACAATTTCTTTCAAATAACGTTACGCGGTAACCCCCCACTATTTTCTAAAAAATACCAATATAATCCCTTCTTAACTGTTATAATTTGTTGGAATCTACCTTTTTTGTTACGTGCTCGTCATAAGTCCAAATCTATACGATTTTTGAGACAAGAACAAAGAGTAATTTTGTCACCATGAAACCCCTCTGATAATGGCCTATTCCAAAAGATTATGCAGTTTTGTTTCTGGTATGGGTGGGGACCACTTTTTCTGGGCAGCAGTGTCCGATCAGAGAAAAAAGTGTAAAAACAGCCCATCCTAGTGCAAATGTCTGCTATCAAGTATCTAATTTTGACACTACAATTAATAAGTTTCTGATACAAAATAAAGTTTAGTTTTTCCAAAAAAAATATATATAACATAAATTTAGTGCTTTTAAAGATAATTTAATTTTTTTAGTTTATATATATTTTTAGTTATTTATTATTATATATTTTTTTGTTTGTTTTAGTTCTTTAGAATATCTAAATTATTCTGTATTGTGATTTTGTTTTGTTAAGTTTTGTATTTTATTGTTTTACATAAAACATTGAGTGGTAGCAGCACAACAACATTAAAGGACTACATTTTTATAGATTTTAGGTGAATAAAAAACTAAAATTGTTATATCGTCTGTTATTGTTGGTCAAACATAGTAGTTGTAGTACAACTAGGTTTAGAGTAATTATTAAATTAAACTTATAGCGAAAATCTTTAATAAATTTCAAAACTATTCGGATATAGGAAAATCTGTATCATCTTTTGGTTCTAAAGATCTATATTCATCTGAATCTTCACTGGTTGTACCAATTGAAGTTGGTATTGAGGGTGAACTTTTATCGGTCATTTCTTGAGAGGATATAGGTATAAATATAGCTGCTGACTGAGAAGTTGTAGTAGTTACAGATTGTAATAATAAGGGAGAGGGCGTTTCTTCTGTTAACATTGTAGCACTACTAGCTACAACAATTTGAGGTGTTAAACCAGAATAACCTCCTGTACCACAAGAATCAGTAGAAGAGATATTAGTGGCGGTAGTAGTAGTGATTTCATTATCCTCTTGTGTAGTTGTGGTTGTATGTTGTGTTATTGTTGTATTTATATCAGCCGAAGCCAACATTAAATCTAATTCTAATTTGCTGGCGGTAGCTGTTGGCTGCTCGGTTATCACAGTCGTTTGTTGTAAATTTGTTGTGTTTGCTGTTGTTGTTATTGTTGGTATATTAGTTGCTGTTATAGTCATTTCATCATCATCAGCAGCAGCTGCCAAATTTTCATCTTCTTCGCTGACACTAATATAGCGACAACGTTCACTTAATAGTGACACTGGTTCATCATCTTCTTCGGTAACACTGGTTATGCTCATGGTACGCTCTTTAAATGTGAGCATAGCTGTAGAGCCGCTGGACAATGCCTGCTGCTGCTGATTGGCTGTAGTTGTTATAACGGTAATAGGTGATGTAGCCATTGGCATTGTGGCTGCATCTACTAAATCTTTGGCTAAACTACCTATACCGGATGTTGATGTAGTGGCACTAAGAGATGGCGAAGTGCCCGAAACAGTACTAGTTACTGCAGTGGCTGATGAAGCTTGTGATGCTTCACTATGAGACTCACATTGTGATATGGAACGGCTTATAGATGTGGAAAATGCTGCAAAAAAAAATTTATAAAAAATAAAATTAATTTTTGTTTTAATTATATAAATAAAAGCTTTGTTTCCTAACGTTACGGCGGATACCCAAAACCAGCCCGAAAATGCATACATAAAATGGAGACAGTCCTTGGTTGAAGTTGTCGTTTCTGCTAGGTTTTGGAGGACAGGTCCTCATGATAAATATTTTGAAATTGATTTATTATGGTTTTTAGACTTACGATTTTTAATTTTTTAATCCTCTGGGACCGAGTGCAGAGCTTTCATAAAATTTCAGAAATTTAATTTCTGACATTAAAATGTTTCATTTGTTTAGCAAAAATAAAAAAAAAACACGTAAAAAACTACGTTTTTTGAGGTTGGTCAGATTTAGTACATTTCTGAACCTAACCAGCTAACCATAAGACGTAGTCATGCCAAAATTCAGAAGTCTAGCTATTTTAGTTTAGACTGCATCGTGCTTTCCAAAGACGGACGGACATTGATAGAATGTGTAAGTGTCCACAAAAAGGCAGGGTCTTCTTCTAATAGCTCCATCCACAAAACAACCATTATATTGATAATAGAAGTCATAAAAACTATGTGATTAACTACTGAGTTTTAGTACTCCACCAGTGTATCCATCCCCAAATAAGTTTTTAATGGTCTACATCAGGGTAATTATCCAATCCAATATGTTCTATTTTCATCAAATTGGGTTCACTATTTACAAAATGGCGGACACCGGACAGTTTTTTTACCTCATAAATTTTTTTCATTGTGCAGATAGCAAGTTTAAAATATAATGATATATAGAGTAAAAGAGCAAATTAAGAGAAACCGTGATGGATATAAATATTTTCTCCTGTATCGGAACGGTTTCAAATCGACAGAGGGTTTAAATTAAGTGTAGGGTCACCAATTTTATGAAGCAGTCAAGCCCCCTTTCGGAGGGGCGCGGTTTACTTGAAGATTCGGTAGAAAGCTTTTAAAGTTTAATTAACCCGTTAAGCGTGAAAACAAGATTTTTTTTTGTTTTGAAAGAGTTTTCAAGATATTTACAAAAAAAAATAAACTTTGAAGACCCGTTCTAAAAATGTAACTATCATTTCTAAATACTAAATAAACTTACATTCCAAACGTTCACGTCTTAATGATTGCCTAGAAAGCAATGGTGCCAATTTGATGCGATAGAATTTAGAGCCTCTATTAACACGGTAACGATTTTCATCCTATTTCAAAAATAAAAATAAAATCATTAGCAAAATGAATAAACAATACCACCATTATAAATCTACACTAACCTTTCTAGCTTGACAATATTCCTTTTCCACCACACGACCAATTGCATAATAAGGCATTGGAATGGTAGTTTCTTCACCGGGTTGGGGCAAACGTAAATTCAAAGCACCTAAACTATCACCATGAACAAAATATAAACTGGCTGAGTCTTGGACAACCATAAATTGGCCATGACGCATGCTCCAGACCACAAAGACCATATCACCCTTGGAGCATGACTCTAAAACAATAAACTTATGACTAGAGCTACTGGATTTAGAGCGTTGCAAGGGAGCTTGTTCATAAGTTGAGCTAAAAATAGACAAACATATTTAGTTTTTTATTTTTGTACGTTAACGAAGTTATATCAAAATCAATCATACCCCTTAAGAGCGGCAAATGATGTCTCCATTTCTAAACGTTTAGATTTTTCTTGATTGAGTTCTTCCTCCAAACGACACTTGTCCCTATTCAAATAATCAATTTTCTCTTTAAGCCAACTATTGCCATCTTCATTGGTTAGCGCATCCAGGCGCGTTTTCAATTGATAATTCTCCTTGGTTAACATGAGATCTTTTTCACGCAATTGTTCCAATTGTCGCTCTTTCTCTTCGAGCATTTCCTTAAGAATACTTACATTAGCCATAACAGATTCCGAGTTTAAAGGGAATATTTTGGATTGCCATATAGAACGTTCCACTTCTATAGCAGATATTATAGCCTTTTCCTTTTCAGCTTCTAAGTCGCTTTGCAACTGTGCCAATATAGATTCGTGGACATGCTTCTCTATAAGATTTTCATTAAGAGGTGGCTGTGTTTCCAAACTCAGATCCGAAGGAGAGCGATCCATAGAAGTCATTAATTTAAAGCGTTGTCTAAGGGATTCTATTTCGGTTTTATGTTCATGAGCAAGTTTATCACGAGCCTCTACAACAGCTTGTTCCTTTTCCAAATCATTGGATTTTAATTTTTCTTTCAGCTCTTCTAGTTGCGCCTCCAAAGTAGCACATCTAATATTTAGAGTAGACATTTCACTATTTTTCTGCTTTTCTTCCTGTAATTCCATATTACGTTTCGAAAGTTCTTCATTGAGTTGGTGCAATTCTTGTTCTCGTTTAGCTTGTTGTTGGGCTAGTTCTAACTCTCGATCTTCACATTGCATACGTAAAACATTCCATTTGTCATTAAGTGTTTGAAGATCTGATTGTAAATCTTCTCTTTGTGTTATAGATTCTTCACGGAAAGTTTGTAGATTGCTACGGGCCAAATGTATACAATCTAAAGCCAATTTAGACATGGCTCCTAGCATTACACGCATATGTGTCACCTCGTTTTTAAGAGTTTCCGAATTTTCCTCAGTTAAGGTTTCAGCACTTTGCATAAAGAGACGTTCGGTTGTTGTACTTTTTGTAATTTGTACAACTTGTTGAAGACTTTCACTTGTAGACGTGGCTATGGAATGAGCCGTATTGCCGGGAACTTGTTCAAATTCGGTTTCCGTATCAGTTTCAGATTCCTCACCAGCGGATCCGGAGTTTGCCGAACCCATGGGATCTTTGCGTAGCTCATTTAATCTTGGATTTAAGGGCATTTTCCCACTTATTACCATAGCTGAACTTATTTGCTCATCTCCTATGGTAAAATTTAGTTTTACATGGTCCGAAGCCTGCTTTTGTTTCTTTTTGAGCAATTCTTCAAAACGTTCTCGCTGATGTGTACCCGAACGAGAGACAAAAAAATATATCACAGGTTCCATATCGGGCAGCTGTATCTGTGTCGCCATTTCGGGCAAATGTGTAGTTAAAACATCAATATCCGATCGGGTAATATTCGGTAAACGAGCATCAAATATTAAAGGATTCTCATTAGCAAAAGCCGGAGGCATATCTGCCATACCCGGAAAAAGTATATTTAAAAAGTGCCCTTCGAAATTAATATTAAACAGCTGGCGTCTCTTCATTTCTTCACTATGTATAGTATCGAAATCTTCGGCTAATTTTGAAGCCCATAGGCGAAACTCTGTGGAGAATATCTTGCGTCGCATAACCTCCGTGACCGCTGCAACATACATATTCGGCGCTTGGTGTATCTGATCGATAATGTGTATGTGCCTTTCGGCTCTTCGTAGACATCGATGATAAAATAACAAACGATTGTCGAATTCACTCATAGCATTTTCTATGTACACAATACGTTTCAGTCTTGCATGGAGATTAGCACCCAATTCATCTTTAGCTTTAGATATGCAACGTCTATGCTCCCGTATCTTCTGATGATTTTGTGACATCACCAACAATTGAGATTGATGCGAGGCACATAGATCGGGCAATATAGACGTGTCTCTCAAATTGATGGCCCGATTTTGATTTTGCTGAAAAGCGGTCGACAGCTCTCGTTGATCTTTGACCATGTTTTTAATTTTATACTTAAATTCTTCCAACTTACAGAGACGTTCTCCCAAGCCTCGTATCTCTTTAACATCACTTTGTTCGGCCAATCTAATAATACTTTGTACTTCATGTTTTAGTTGCTCATAAACCTCTTCGTTGAATGTTGATAAACCTTGGATACATTCATCGGACATCGTTTTTAGAGCATTGTGGTTTTCTTTAGAAGTTATCCACTGCAGCAGATTAAGTCTACGAGCCGTATTTGATGTCGTAGAAGTTTGAGAATTTTGTGATAATCTTTCCTCATTCGTCGATTCAGTGGCCATCTTTAATTTTTTGTTGGGTGAAGTCGAAGTAGAAGAAGTACTTTTATCATCAGTATTATCATCCGCCACTAGCCCAGCAGCACCAGTTTCCGACTCATCATCCGTTTTAGCAACGGTGGCAACATCTCCGGCAGCAGTTGCCACCGCTGCATTAGCACCAACCATTAATACAGATTGTTGTTGATTTGTAGACCTTGAAAAGACGTCGTCGTTTTCAAAGTACTCATCAAAACCATGAAAATCAGCCTCAGCTAAAGGCATCAGACCCGGCAATATGGGTATGCGAGAAAGTTTGGTTAAATCATCGCTAAAATTGCGCAATAATTCCAAAAATGATGAACGCTTTTCTAAGTGTCGATCAAACGCTTCACAGAAATTACGAAAACGTGAACGAAATTCTTCTGTTAAGTCCTCCATATTAGCTACCACTGCCGACCAGCCCTGTTGCTGTAGATGCTGTTCGTGTACTAGACGCTCACACATACGTTCTTCGTCTTTTGCCAAATCGTGCATACGCAGGGCAATTTGTGCCCTTCGAACGACTGTCTCATAGACAGCCGGTAGCTCTAAACTTCGTTCGACCTGTTCCTTTAAATCCAAATCAGCTTCCACAGGAGCCATTAGAGCGGGTAATTTAACATCGCCCGTTAAAAACATATAAATGGGATTTGTATCCGTACCGGCAGAATAGTAAGAGACCTGTGTGGAATGTGTTAACATTTCTCCACCACTCACCAGGAGTACTATATTGACTGCTGGTATACCATGCAATCGTTCAATAGTGTCCTTAAGATTTTCAACAGAGGACACGGCTACGGTCATGTCGAAATTTAACATACGACCAACGTCGACGTGAAAAACGTACAACATTTTGTTATTTAGTTATAATTAAACTTGTGCTAATATAGAGATCCAGCTTTCTTAAGGCTTTTTGTTTCGTAGCTGGAGTGGAATGGTGACACTTAAGGAGTCAGCAAAGGTGTTGTTTTTGTAGTGTTATTGGCAGTGTTGCTTATTATTTTTTTTTTTTCGGACTAAGGTGAAAAAGAGAACCCCTTCTTTAACAGGGACTTTCTTTTGCAGGATTTGTATTTTGTGGTGTTTTTTAGGAGAGAGTCGAAACTCTACACCTTCAGTAGAACGTATTATAATCCAAAATCTAAAATAAAAAAAATAAATAAAAAAAATTAGTTTTTTGTTTGTAAAATTTGAAAATAATTAAAAGTTAGTTGAAGTTAAAATGATAATTTTCATAATGTAAAAATGTTTAACTTCCCTGCAGGAAAAGTGTATCTTTAGATCCGAAATCACCTATCCCATGACTGGTGAAAACGGGGCATATCACTAAAATACCTATCACGTGACAGATGATAATTTTTCAATTTTTACCAAGTCTCGAACAAAACTTAAAAATGTTCTTAGTCCCAGACACATTTTTTTGCGATTTGTAGTAAAAATTTTATCAAAAATTACTTAAAAAAAAGGTCCGAATTTTTTTTTTTAAATTTTCCCGGGCAAAATTTTTTTTTTATTATTTTTTTGCGTTTTGAAATAAGAAGTTCATATCGTCACCTAAAATGCAAAAGGCCCTAACTAACAAAAAATTCAAAATCGGTATTTTTATTGATTCTGATGTATACTGTTTTTTGCTTTTCCTGTAAAATTAATAAAATGTTAGTTAGGGCCTTTTGCATTTTAGGTGACGATATGTTTAAGAAGAAACATTTTTGAAAAGTTTTCTTAGTTTCAAAAATTTTTTAAGTCCCGTTCACAAAAATGTTTGGAGTAAAAAATTGATTAAAAACGCTTTAAGGATTTTTTAAGTTCCAAAAAATGGTGGGTGATGTGATACTAAGGGACAGGTCACTAGTGATATATGTGGGACTGAGTCATTCTCTAACAAAAGTGATAGGTATTTATATATATAAGTTTGTCATTCCGTTTGTAACTGATCGAAATATCGGTCTGGGACCCCATAAAGTATATATGTTCATGATGCCCGATCGATTTTAAGACATTCTAGCGATGTCCGTCTGTCTGTCTGTCTGTGGAAATGCTATCACGGACAAAATATTGCACAGAGATGACTGCAACTAAACATATTTATTGGAAGTTCTCCCGAGAAGTTTGGTATTGCATTTGAGCGATATCGGTTCAGCGATTCAAAAGTTATGAACGAAAATGTAAGCACACCTCAAAAATTTCAGTACATTCAACATAACCTAAAAATACAAAATGCTTTAATTCGGCTTCTGGTTGACATATGTGAACATAATTGAACACCAAATGGTATTTAAACAAGTACAAACATATTTTTTGACAAAAAAAGAAAAAAATCACGGATTTTTTTTTTACCAAAATTTTTTTTCGCGGAATTTTTTTTTTTTTTCAAAAGTAATTTTCTTGTAAATAAAGTTTTTGGTAATAATCTATTTGAAATTTTGGAGGGTATCACTACATTCGGCAAGGCCGAACTTAACTTTTTTACTTGTTTTTTATTTTGTTTTATCCAAATTTTCTTAAGACTGATAATTGTTCTGAATTTTTTTTCTGATATGGTCTTAATATTCATAAAATCTTTGTGCATTTTCTGAATTTTTCTGATTTTTTTTTTTAATTTTTCTATTTTCCTATAAATTTTCTAAAATTTAGATGATTTTTAAATACAATCGAGGATCACGAATAAATACAGTGGCCGACAAAAGTGTACGTACGACTACGTAAGGAGTGAGATTATAAAAATGTTAACACGCATAGAGTTAAATAATAAGCAAAACACCGAATTTTAAGACTTCAAACCAAATTTTTATTAAATAAAATTTAATACAAAATCAAACAAAAAACTGCATGAAATTCTAACCACTACAAACAAAGTTATCAACTTTTTCCGGAAACCCTTCCATTAAAGCTTTTATTGTAGTTTCTGTCACCTTTTTAGGGCAAGTGGTCCGTCTACGTTTGTAATCTTGCATGCCCTTTTTTGTGCCCTTTAATTTTCTTTTAACAAGAGACCAATATCTCTCCACTGGCCTGAGCTCCGGGAATTTTGGTGGATTTTCCTTTCTTGGTACAAAAACGGGGGGGGGGGGGTGAAATAAAGCCATAGGCAATAAGGCCATATGGCCTTATTTCCCAAAGAGTTGAGAAATAAGGCCATATGGCGTTATTACCAACCACTGTTGGAAATAAAGCCATATATGGCTTTGTTACTCATTTAAATATTTTTTAAAAATGTTCATCATTATTTTGCGGAGAGTGTGTAAATATATTTCCACGTAAATCCTGCTACCCAAAAAAAATTATTTAGCGAAGCCTCTTAATTAATTTATGGAGTTTGAAATGGTGTACGGACATAGCCCAGGTTTTCTGCGTAGCCGGCCTTCGGCCGGGCTTAGGGATTACATACTCCATGCATTAAACCCACCCTCTCTGCAAACCAAAGCTATTTTGGTTATCAGGCCTTTTTGAGGCATAACAAATTTGATAGCGCAAAGGCCTGCTACCCTAGAAAACTTTACTTTGCGGATAGGGTGGGTTTAATACATGGATTTTGTAATCCCTAAGCCCGGCCGAAGGCCGGCTACACAGAAAAACTTTTTTTGTTAAACAATCTTTAAATTAAAAACCCTGCCAATAAAAAATTGGTGCCTCTAGACCCCTCTAAGTTCCGAGGTTCCTGGTATATGTGGTTTTTTTTAAAAAAAAATTTTTTTCTGCTTAGGGATTACAAACTCCATAAATTAATTTAGCGGCTTCGCTAAATAATTTTTTTTTGGGTAGCAGGATTTACGGGGAAATATATTTCCACATTTTCAACTGATATGGCTTTATTTCCACTTTGGTTGCAAAATCAATATGACTTTATTGCTCAATCGTGTTTTTAATAAAGCCATATGGCCTTATTGCCTATGGCTTTATTTCACCCCCCTACAAAAACCACATAATTATCATTATACCACTCCAGCGCTTTTTTGCTGTAGTGACAAGATGCTAAATCGGCCAAAAGTAAGTGGATACATTGTGCTGACTCAAGAATGGAAGAAGTCTCTTTTGCAAACACTCCTTGATATAAATTTCGTTGTTTAAAGACCCAGATGTCACAAATGACTGGCTTCTTTGGCCGCACCTACATATGGCTTGCCATACTAGGAATTTTTTAGGGAATTTTGTTTGCTTTTTTCGACCTAAATTTTGCCGCAACATTTTCTTAAACATAGGAAAAATAAAATTCTTGACCAGGGAGCTGCAAAAAAATCAGCCAGGACACAAGTTTCGTCGTCCATTACACAACAGTTGTGTTTTTGTATAAAATTTGATTTCAATATTCGAGCTAGGGTTTTGGCCTCCAAATTTATAAATTTACCATAGTTACGATTACCAGTCGTTGTTCCTGTTTCCGGCTTCCTTTCAATTGTTAGGTGTTCTAGATACCTTTTTACCACTTTTGAAACTGTTTGGCGGCATACATTAGATTCTTTGGCAATTTTTTTGTATGTACATTTTTGGTTTTTTAAAAATATTTAATTATTTTGAACGCACTTTTCTTTCATCGTCCATTGTGTAAAAAATTGCAAATTAAAACTCATGATGTAAATAAATTTATTAATTAACTGACACATTTGTGCTGTATAGGTAATTTATCAAGCTTTAGTTTAAACTTAATGACGTCCAGATTGAGTAAATATTAAATGTGCTACGAGGGTCGAAATGGACATTGAAATTATAGAAATACATTTTTTAGAAAAATTTTTAAAAATATTTTTAAGTCGATTTTTTCCAAGCTCAAATACTGAACATTTTAAAAAAATGGTCCAATTGTTTATTTTCTCCTAATTTTAGCTTAATGACGTCCAGATTGAGTAAATATTAAGTGTGCTACGAGGGTCGAAATGGACATTGAAATTATTGAAATATATTTTTAAGAAAAATTTGTAAAAATATTTTTAAGTCGAATTTTTCCAATCTCAAATATAAAAATTTTAAAAAATGGTCCAATAGATTATTTTAAGTTATTAGCTAATTTTTTCAACGACTAAACCAAAAATTAAAATTTTTAAAATACAATAGAAAAATCCGCATCCAATTCTTTTGACCACCGACTAATTTTTGTTTGAGTCGTTAAAAAAATTTGTTGATAACTATTGGACCATTTTTTAAATTTTTAATGTTTGAGCTTGGAAAAAATCGACTTGAAAATATTTTTTAAAAAAATTGTTGATAACAAAATATAAACTTTTGGACCATGTTTTAAATTTTTTATGTTTGAACTTGAAAAAAATCGACTTTAAAATATTTTTAAAAAATTTTCTAAAAACGGTTTACCAATATTTCAATTTAAATTTCCATTTCGACTAAATAAAATAAAACTGAATAAAAACGTAATGGACATAGAACAAATACTTTTTTAAACACGTAGCCCTTAAACACTTAAAAACAGCAAGTGTGAACCGCACATTACCTCTCTCTGTGATACACTATAAAATTAGAATTGCGGTAATTTAAATTGCCTAGTGTGAATATGGTATAATAAACTTTAGTCTTTTAACAAGATTTTTCTTTTCTAAATAAATAATTGTAATCATTCACTGCTATGATGCAATAAACTTTTTAATTATGTTTTATATTTAATTATATTACAAAACACATGAAAACCAATATGTATGTGTATATACTGTTGTAATTTATACCTCATTTACAGAAAATATTTTTTATTCTAATAAACAAAACTAAATCATATAATCGTGTTGTTTATAGTGGTTTTGTTATTGTAATGTCTGGACATTTAAAAAAAAACTCACAACAAATTAAAAAATTATACTAATAATAAAAGCACACACTGATAACGTTAGTTAAATTATTATAAAAAAACTTATAACGTCATTTTTAAAAAAGAGTAAAATTATACAAATGAAAACAAAAATAAACTATTATTTAAAAAATAATAAAAAAAAAGAACAAACCGCAAATTTAAGTTTTTTTTTTTTTTTGTATAATTATTATAAACTTCTTATGATATTTTTTCAAGAACGTGTTTTTGCGCGTTGGTCTTGATTTTAAAAACTATACTAATCACAGCCAGAAAATAAAATACTACTCATATGTATATAAACACTAAACTATATAACAACACACCACACACAATAAACATGAAATCCGCATTTTATAGTTTATTAAACGAGAAAACATTATTTAGATGTCAGTTACAATTGGGACGACAGGCTAACAAATAAAAAACAAAAAAACATTAATATTTTACACCATTCCGTTCGTAATAGAAACTTCTCAAATTGTCGGCATAGGACCCCATGTCTGTCAACACGTTAACTTTCAAAAGGCAACTCAGAGGCTGCTAAAGCTAACCATATATATTTGTCGTTCTCCCGGTCAGGTTGGTATTGAATTTCCGCGAAATCGGAATTGTCGTTAGGAAGTCATGAGCGAATCTGTGAATTTTTGATTGGTTTTATCTTGAACAAAAAAATTAATTTAAAAAGTTCACAGACGTAATTCCGTTCGGCTGTGAAATAAGTGGTTTAATCGTAAAACGCAAAACGTATATTTTTTCGAAATGAAATTTCAAAAATCAAAGTGGAATTGAATTACATGAAACTGTTTTCATTCCGAAAATTTTTTTGTTTTAAATTTTTAGAGAAAAGCTTTAAAATCACTTCAGAACGGAATAGACAATTTCAAACAAATATCATTGATACTGGCATGTTAAGTAGAACCGGTTGCAGGGTAGTGTGATGCGTTCTGGAACCGATTATTTGGAACAGAAAATTTTGCTGGGATGAACCGAATGATATTCGTTTGAATGTAGAGATCAAATGGAGTAAAACTGCATTTACAGTTTTTCATTTCATGATCCTGTCTCCTTTTAAAAGGACATCAAAGTTTTAAAGGATTACATTTTGTAAATATCTGTACTTGTCCTAGGATGACACTAGTGATGGCAAATAAAAGAGGAGGATTTATGTATATGTTTCACCAAAAAGTTTTTCCATTATCTACTTGGCTCCAATAATAGTTTACCAGATTTTTTTCTTTTTTGTAGCCTAACGTTACAATTGTAAAATAAATCTAACACCACACATTAGAACGTAATATTTATTATATTTTTTGTTTGATTTTGTGGTATTTCTATTTATGAATTACACGTGTATGTAATAATGGAATACAAAATAAACTAACGTATTTTTTTTATTGGGTGCTGGTGCTTGCTTTGCTCTCTTTGTTAACTAAAGTGAGTTGTTTTCTGTTAGATATCCACAATCAGACTGATCAGAAAACATCAGTCATTATTACGATGTTGATCGTTAAAATCATATTGTTGTTCTTAAAAAACAAAAAAAAAAATATATAGGTATACAACTGAAAAAATCTTGATCATTCTTAGTACCTGCTACAATATTAAGTTTCTTTTCTATCTTTTAAGTGTAATAATAATGACACAAAGTACGTTGGACAGATATGAAGTTTTTTTTTTTGGTTGGTTGGTTGGTGTTATAGGATCCTTTGTTGTCTGTTTAATTTCAACATGTGTGGAAATTTCTGATGTGTCCATGTGTTTGTTTATATGATTTAGTAAAGTGAAATACCTACTCTAAGGTAACAGAAAAACAATTACAGTGGACGGCAAATGTATACGTACGACTACATAGGAAATTTTCAAACGCGAATATCTCAAAAACAGAACATGCTTGAAAATTGTGGATTGCAGTTTTGGAATCAGGAGGTCCATTTTATATGAAATCAAGTCCTATTTCGGGGAAGCAACGTAACAATACGTAACAGTGGACCCCTAAAAGTGTTTTTTTTTTTTACTTTTTAACGTGCTAGAACTGGAAGGTTTTTGCTGTCGAACAGTGTTTTTAGTGTAAATATTACAAAAAAAATACTCTTTCAATCAATCTTACAAAAATAAGTGAAAAAAGAACTTCTAACTTAGAAGTTCTAAATCACCAAATAAAAATGACATAATCACACCCAAAATGCCAAGAAATATGTACTTCTAAAGAAGTGATGAAAAAAGTGCTTCCAAAAGGTCAAGTTATATTAACATCCGGATCACTACTTCAGAAGTTGTGATAAAAACACTAGTGATATATGTTATACTTAAGTGTCAATCTTTCGCCACTGAAAAGTGGCGATAAAAAGAACATACTTTGTGTGTCACGCCCATATTAAATTCATCAATGTTTCAGTTGAAGAAGAAGTACATCTGGCTCATAAGTTGTGGTGAATTTTGTAGTGAATGGTAAGCTCTTTTTTTGCTGGGTTATTAACTATATTTTTCAACGATCCAAGCAAAAAATTAAAATTTTTAAATACAGTAAAAAATGTTGTTCTTTTGACCAGCAATTTTTTTGTAGAGTTCAAAAATAACGATTTTTTACCGTATTATACACATGAAAATTTACCAACTTCCTAAAGATTTTTGGATTCTTTTTTGATTGAAACCTAGTCGTATTTAATAAGTGAACAATTTCTGGCCAAATTTTTTAAAAAAATATTTCGCTAACATGGTGAAATCACGCTTGTATAATGGAAATGTGTGATAGTGAAAAGTACCCTTAACTAAATATAAACTATTGGATCATTTTTTAAATTAAATGTTTAATGTTTGAGCTTGGTGAAAATCGATTTAAAAATATTTTTAAAAAATTCGATCCTCGTAGCACATTTAATATTTACCAAATCTGGACGCCATTAAACTTAAATTAAAACTTGACAAATTACCTTCACAGCACTTTTTACAAAAATATTTGTTTGATAACACCGCTCAACACTCATTTTCCGGTTTGAATTTTGGTGATCAATTTTAGTAGACTTTGATCTCCTGATTCCAAATCTGTTCTCCAAATTTTTCCATCACGTCCAGATTTTTAGTTATTCATGATTGAAAATGCGAAAAATTACGATTTTTGCATTATTTGAAAGCCTGCACAGCAGCCATTCAGTGGAATACAAATCTGGTATAAAGCGCAAAAGTATAATTTGTATATGGTCTCCAACATAGAAACATTTTTTTTTCTAATTATTGCGTTTGGTTGGGTTACACTTGCGTTTTAAAATGATACTGTTAAAATTATAATTTTTGTAAAAAAGGTAAGGTTCTTTTTGATATTTTTCAAATAAAATCTAAAAAAAAAATATTTTACAAATTCAAGTTTTCTGTGTTATTTTTCGTATAAACCGGAAGTCTATAAGAAAGAATGAACTTTTGACCAAATTTTGAGCTCATCACAATAAAGATTGATCATCTGGTTTTTGTTTTAGAGCCTTTTAAAATGGTGCTTTTTCTAATTTTTTTCACAGTGTTTTTTAAAATATATGTTTAGCCAATAATAGTGCAACAACTTCAAATTTTTTTGATCATATATTTGAGATCATAGTTCAATTATACTCTAACGCTTTCTACCAGATTTTTATTCCACCCAGTGGCTGCTGTGCAGGCTTTAAAAAAAAGGCAAAAATCGCGTTTTTCGCATTTTCAACCGCGAATAATTAAAATTCTAGACGTGATGGAAAAATTTATAGCACCGATTTGGAATCAGGGAGTCAAAATCTTAAAAAATTTTATATGAAACTTCAAACCGGAGCCAAAAATCTTCGATTTGTTGAGCGGTGTAATTATTAGGTACATATTTTATTGTTAACTTTGTCGTACGTAGACATTTGTCAGCTACTGTATGTACTGAAATTCTCTTGTCTTCATACACACAAAAAAAAATCGAGGTAATATTACCTAAAATTATAGTATAAAAATACCTTAGCGCCAGGCAAACGGGGCATTTGCTAAGTTAAAAGGTAATGTTACTTAAAAGCTAAGGTAATTCCTATGTTCGAAAATTTATTACGGTTGACAGAAATATACCTTAGCTTTTTAGGTAAAATAGCATTGATAAATAGGTGATATTACGTAAATAATTTGGTAGTATTACCTTGTATTAGTAATGGCATTTTTACACCATTTCCTTTTAAAATTTAAATAAAAACTACGTAAAGTTTATTATTTTTAATTAATTTTATATTTTTTAATTTTTTTGAATGTTTACAAATTGTAAAGAAAAGTTGATAAGAAAAATGTCTCAGAATCTTATGAATGACTCACAATCTGAAAATTTTTCTGTTATTAAACATTTTTTCAATAGAAATACTCTCAGATTCTGAGACTTTTCTACAAAAAATATTCAGTTTCTGAATATGTTTTCTTTTAAAACATGTGAATTCTCAGAATCTGAAAATTTTTCTATAGAAAAATGTCTCACAATTCAGAATATGAGAACTTTTCTATAGAAAAATGTCTCAGAATCTGAGAATTTTTCTATATACAAAAAATGTCTCAGAATCTGAAAATTTTTTCTATACAGAAAAAATGTCTCAGAATCTGAGAATTTTTCTATATAGAAAAAATGTCTCACAATCTGAGAATTTTTCTATACAGAACAAATGTCTCAGAATCTGAGAATTTTTCTGTATAGAAAAAATCTCTCAGAATCTGAGAATTTTTCTATACAGAAAATATTTCTCAGAATCTGAGAATTTTTCTATACAGAAAAAAAGTCTCAGAATCTGAGAATTTTTCTACATAGAAAAAAAGTCTCAGAATCTGAGAATTTTTCTACATAGAAAAAATGTCTCAGAATCTGAGAATTTTCCTATAGAAAAAATGTCTCAGAATCTGAGAATTTTCCTATAGAAAAAATGTCTCAGAATCTGAGAATTTTTCTATAAAAAAGTGTCTCAGAATCTGAGAATTTTCGTATAGAAAAAATACCTCAGAATCTGAGAATTTTTCTATAGAAAAAATGTCTCGGAATCTGAGAATTTTCCTACAGAAAAAATGTCTCAGAATCTGAGAATTTTTCTATAGAAGAAATGTTTCAGAATCTGAGAATTTTTCTGTAGAAAAAATGTCTCAGAATCTCAGAATTTTTCTTAAGAAAAAATGTCTCAGAATATGAGAATTTTCCTATAGAAAAAATGTCTCAGAATCTGAGAATTTTCCTATAGAAAAAATGTCCCGGAATGTGAGAATTTTTCTATAGAAAAAATGTCTCAGAATCTGAGAATTTTTCTATAGAAGAAATGTTTCAGAATCTGAGAATTTTTCTGTAGAAAAAATGTCTCAGAATCGGAGAATTTTTCTATAGAAAAAATGTCTCAGAATCTGAGAATTTTTCCATAGAAAAAATGCTTCAGAATCTGAGAATTTTTCTATAGAAAAAATGTCTCAGAATCTGAGAATTTTTCTATAGAAAAAATGTCTCAGAATCTAAGAATTTTTCTATAGAAAAAAATGTCTCAGAATCTGAGAATTTTTCTATAGAAAAAATTTCAGAATCTGAAAATTTTTCTATAGAAAAAACGTCTCAGAATCTGAGAATTTTTCTATGGAAAAAATACATTCTGAGACATTTTTTCTATAGAAAAATTCTCAGATTCTGAGACGTTTTTTCTGTAGAAAAATTCTCAAATTCTAAGACATTTATTCTATGAAAAATTCTCAGATTTTGAGAAATTTTT
Source organism: Pegoplata infirma (assembly GCA_963921195.1). NCBI lineage: Eukaryota > Metazoa > Arthropoda > Insecta > Diptera > Anthomyiidae > Pegoplata > Pegoplata infirma. Next base: position 23,347,117 of record OY992536.1, on the reverse strand, counting down.
CCTATAGAAAAATTCTCAGGTTCTGAGACATTTTTGCTATAGAAAAATTCTCAGATTCTAATACATTTTTCTAAAAATTGTCAGTTTCTGTGACATTTTCCAATAGAAAAATTGTCAGATTCTGAAACACTTTCTCTAGAAAATTTGTCAGATTCTGAGACATATCCCAGTAGAAAAATTCTCAGATTCCGAAATCACATTTTTCTATAGAAAAGTTCCTTTTTTCTATAGAAAAGTTCTCATATTCAGAAGTATTTTTTCAATAGCAAAATTTGCAGATTCTACGATATGTTTTCTATAGAAATTCTCCGATTCTACATTTTTTCTCAAAAAACGTCTTAAAATATGAAATATTAAAAATTCTATCTATACAACTAGATGAATTCACTGATGGTTTCTCTGTTGATGTTTTGTCTGTTAATGGCTTATTGAATCTTGATGACTCTTTCCCTTGTAGATTTCCTTGAATTGCCATTCACCTATTCAGAAAAACAAAAAAAAAATAGTAAGTTGAATGCTGTTTATCCACTAAATTAAACAAATAACCTTATCAGATTTATCCCGACTTGTATGTTGCGGCAAGAACATTTTGATGTTTATATTTATAATTAAATTACCCATTTTATCAACATTTTACCCATCAGATTTCTTATTAATGAACTAAAATCATGCAGCAGGATTGACCTTTATCATATTTACAAAAATATACGTTTTATGTTTCTTTATAATGCGGGATTAAGTGGCTTGAATGTTTTTTTTATAATGCAGGATTATGTTTCTTCATAATGCAGAATTAAGTAGGTTGAACGACATTCCAATGTTTTATTTTAATTTTTTTGAATTTAAAAATTTTCCCGTTAATAGCTTTTTTATAATTAAAATTTTTATTTGACAAACAAATACCAACAAAATTGTTTTCGAAATGCTACATATTTTAAATAGGTAAAATAACATGGCCAATAGGAAAATGTTTTCAAAAAAATTGCCTTTTAAAAAAGGTAATAAGTCGTAGTTTTTTGATTTCATACAAAATTTAAATACCTTAGCTGACTAAGGCATTGTTACCTTTATTATTTTTTTGTGTGTAGGAATTTTTTTAAAATGTTTTTAAAGTTAAATGCTTAAATATATAGATATTTTTTAGCTTAACGGTCGCTCGTTATGACTAATACGGTTTTATGACATTCTTAATGAGGATTTAACATAACAAAAGTGACAAACTGTTAAAAAAATGGTGAAATTTTAAGTCATAAATTTAATTGGTGTTAGGTAAAATGCAATTTAGATTTAGTATCCTGTTTTTAAAAATTACAGTGAATCAAACCTTATTTCATGTGGTAGATAGTTGATAGCAATTTTTTAAAGACAAATTTGTTATTTAAAACAAGTAAAAAATAAATTCGGCCTTGTCGAATCTATGGATACCCTCTACAATGTAAAAAAGATTATTGAAAAAAAATTTATTTCAAACAATTAAGAAACTTATAGTCGGTCAATACCGATCATATGTGTTTTCAGGAAAGTGGGCCCAAAGTCCAAACATGATTTATCTTTTGTTAGATCTTTAATTAGTGTAGAAAACACACACAGACCAAATTTTGGAGTTGGTTTATTTTTGTTGCCAATAGACCGATTTAACTTAATATCGATGTCAATTTTCATATGGGGGGACTAACAAGGAAGGTCTTTTATAGGGCACCCACCGATTGTCCTGAAACTTGAATATGGGAATGAGGGGGAAAAATAAGAGTTACCTGTTTTTCTTAGCTGCCCAATCTCAAATTTAAAAAAGGGTTCCCACCTAATGAAAAAATAAGGGCTTTCGGGAAAAACCGTATAAGAGTCGAACTAGCAGGAATTTCGCCAAACGAAAATTTGGCGGTCGCACGATTTTACCTTTTTGACAATAACGAACTTAACGAAGCCGAATTTGGGCACTACCGATACACCATTAAAAAGGCCTTCAAAAAACCTTTCGACCTATATAAAATGTTCACATAGTTTCTTTTGAAGAAATGTTTAAAATCTTAAAAAAACGAAAAAACTACCGTTTTCCCCCTCCCCTTTGACCCGCTAAATGTGAGATTGGGCAGCTATAAAAAGCAGGTAACTATTATTTTGGTCCCCCCTTTCATATGTGTCAAGTCAATCAATTGAAAATTGCTACCTTTATCGTGCTTAAACCGTTTACATGGACATACAAAGGGACGGGCATTGTTAAATCGACTCAAAAAGTTATTCTAAGTTGATCGGCATACTAAAGGTAGGTCTAGTTACAAACATCAGCACAAACTCAATATACCCTGTACCCTGAAGGGTACACAAAACAATAAATAACACCGCTCAACACTCATTTTCCGGTTTGAATTCTGGTGATCAATTTTAGTAGACTTTGATCTCCTGATTCCAAATCTGTTCTCCAAATTTTTCCATCACGTCCAGATTTTTAGTTATTAACGGTTGCATTATTTGAAAGCCTGCACAAGAGCCGTTCAGTGGAATACAAATCTGGTATATTATTTTGATATTTTTCAAAGAAAAACTAAAAAAAATAAATATTTTACAAATTCAAGTTTTCTGTGTTATTTTTCGTATAAACCGGAAGATATCTTTAATGGGTTTAAAAGCCTATAAGAAAGAATGAACTTTTGCCTAAATTTTGAGCTCATCACAGTAAAGATTGATCATCTGGTTTTTGTTTTAGAGCCTTTTAAAAATGGTGCTTTTTCTATATTTTTTCACAGTGTTTTTTTTTAAATGCATGTTTGGCCAATAATAGTGCAACAACTTTAAATTTTTTTGATCATATATTTGAGATCATAGTTCAATTCTACTCGCTTTATACCAGATTTTTATTCCACCCAGTGGCTGCTGTGCAGGCTTTCAAAAAAAGCAAAAATCGCATTTTTTTCGCATTTCCAAACGCGAATAATTAAAATTCTAGACGTGATGGAAAAATTTGGAGCACAGATTTGGAATCAGCGAGTCAAAATCTTTAACATTTTATATGAAACTTCAAACCATAGCCAAAAAATTTCGGTTTGTTGAGCTGTGTAATTAATTTACAAAAATAAAAATTTTAAAATGTATTATTTCTCAAAAAATACTAATAGCGATATGAACAAAAACCTATATGCGAATGGAACGACACCTAATACACATGATTACAATTATTCTCCTGGTCACAAATCCGGTCCCCAAACTTTTCCATTACATCAGATTTTTGATAAATTTAAAATACAAACAAATCGCGTTTTTGGACATATTTGACAATTTATAGCGTATTAACCCGATGTGGGGACGACTTCAAAACAATTCAGGGTTATAGCTCAAACATTGCTCTTTAAGATACATAACTCATTTGATCAGTCGCTGTAACCTTTGGAGCACTATAAGCCCTTTTCCCCCAAAAACATTTTTTTGTCAATACTGGGGAAAAATTCATCATTGAATGACAATTGGTGTCCAAAGGGTTAAGGCGGCTGACCAAATGAGTTCTGCATCTTATAGAGTAATGTTTAGTCTTTATTCTTTACTTATTTTTAAGTCACCATCACATCGTGTTCATCCGCTTTGACCAACATTTTCTCAATAACCTGATGTGATGGAAAAGTTTTCAGACCAGTTTTTTTACCACTAGAACTATTTTAATCAAGTGTATAAGGTCGCGTCCTAGTCGCATTTTCGATGTTTGGTAGTGAAATCATAATCCCACGATCTTACTGTGCAAAAAAATTTGTTAGTGTTTAGGATATTTTTGATTTGGCACAATAGATTTTAGTATTTTTCGGTTTTTTTTTTTTTTTGGGGTTTTCCTGCTAAAAAGTTTATAATCAGGTCAAATATTTTTTGGGAAAACATCTCTATAAAAAAATATCTTTAAGATTCATAGTGTTTTTTCAAATATTGTTTTTGGGCAAACAAAACATTAAACACTCTATTAATGTTAATACAAAAATTAACCTCATTATACTTTTTTTTAAAGAAAAAAAAATAATATATAGCCTAATAAAGATTTTATTTTTAACGTTTTTCTTTCATAATTTCCATAATCTTTTCGTCGTTATTATTACATGCAGTTTTCAAACTACATCTTCATTTATTTTTAAGTGAAATTATCAGTTGAAAGAAGACACAAGCGCAGCAGCAAATAAAAAAAACAAGTAATAATAATATGAAAAAGTTAATATATTTAAACAATATGCAGTCTGTATGAAAGTATGTACTCCTCCAGAGCTTTGTTTTTCATTTTCTTTGTTGGATTTTTTATTTGCTTGGATGTGGATGGTTTGCTTGGTTGGTTGTTTGTATGTCTGTTCGCTAAATTGAAATGAATACATTTTTAAGTGGGTTACAAGCCATCGAGGGTTTACAAACAGATAAACCAATCAACAAATATATATGTATGGAGAAATGTATATGCATCGCATCATTATTTAATGCATGTATTACTTTGTACTTGCATGTGTAGTACCTGCACTGCCATACTATAGCCACCCAGAGGGGTCGCTTTCATTCGTTGGATCTCGTTCGTATAAAAATATTGCAAATATGAATTATCAATATAAAACCAAATTGCATTTTGGTTTATTAAATGTACTTTACGTAAATTATCTATTAGATTCTATGTACATATATTAATAATAAAAATATGTTTACAATGTAAAGAGGGTCAAGAAAATAAAATCTATAAATAGTTTATAAATAATGAAGACAGGTATACACATACATATATTATACATACACAAAAAAAAACTTGTCAAATTACTAGAAAGTCTTGTAATCCCATTTTACCAATATAAGACAGTTTTTCTTGTTTTTTAACAAGAATTTTCGATCGAAATTAATTTTTTTTGGTAATTTTACATTTTTTTGGTAATTTTACAAATTTTCAAGATTCTTTTACAAAAAAATCTTGTAAATTTACGAGATTTCCTTGTAAGTTTTATTTCGCCAAAAAAAGTTGTAAATTTATAATTTTATTGGTAAAAATCTTGTAAAATAGCTAAAAAGCTCGTAGGAATTCTCGTATAATAGGAGATAGATATCAAAAAATCTAGTAAAAAATCACGAAACCTCCTCGTAAGTTTTATTGCGTTAAAAATTTGTAAATTTACAATTTTATAGGTAAATTTTGGAGCATTTGTCAAAAATATCAGAAAAGCTAGCGGTTTTATTCAGTTTTCGCTTTTGAAAAAAACATTGTGCGAAACTATTATCCAACTGAACAGCGAGCAGACAGAATTTCATGAAGATAAGCGTAAAGACTACCTATGACTATATATGTCAATGGAAAGCTGGCTCTTTGTTCAAACAAGGAATCCTAGGTAGGGTTCTATAGTCGAAAAGTCGATTAATCGACTTTTTGTATGAAAAAGTCGAAATCGACTTTTTTGTTCTTAAAAAATCAAAAAGTCGACTTTTGCTTTCGACTTTTTTTTCGAAATTTTTCAATTTTTTTTTTTAATTTTTCTTTTACTTTTGCCAGATGAAAATAATTTATTTCGTGCCACCCTAATGTATATTGAAGTCAATCGGATTAAATTAACCCGTGGCTACCGGCGCTCAAAGTTATGGATTAAAAAAAAAAATAAATAAATAAAAAAACAGAATTTCAAGAAGATAAGCGTAAAGACTACCTATGACTATATATGTCAATGGAAAGCTGGCTCTTTGTTCAAACAAGGAATCCTATAGTCGAAAAGTCGATTAATCGACTTTTTGTATGAAAAAGTCGAAATCGACTTTTTTGTTCTTAAAAAATCAAAAAGTCGACTTTTGCTTTCGACTTTATTTCGAAATTTTTCAATTTTTTTTTTTAATTTTTTTTTTTACTTTTGCCAGATGAAAATAATTTATTTCGTGCCACCCTAATGTATATTGAAGTCAATCGGATTAAATTAACCCGTGGCTACCGGCGCTCAAAGTTATGGATTAAAAAAAAAAAATAAATAAAAAAAACTATCACCCAGTTTCTGTAACACGAACGTCATTCGTCCGCGACGAATTTGCATGTATTTTTTTATTGTAACAAAAACAAAATACATGCAAATTCGTCGCAGACGAATAGCGATCGTGTTACATAAACTGGGGGTATGTCTAAACGAACACGAATATAAAAAAAAAAATATATAAATATAAAATTGGTCGAACAGTTTTCGAGATATCGCTATTTGAAATTTGCCAAAAATTACTGTTGTTTCTACGTTCAAGAAATTTAAAAAAAAAATCTCAAAATTTCTTTCCCTTTTTCCTTTTTCCTTTAATAGAGCTTCAGACATTAGATCTATTCGATTACCCAAATTTCTTACTATTTTTTACTACAACTGGAAAGTCTTGTTTACTTTTTGTATTGAAAATTTCCAGCTGTAGTAAAATGAGTAAAAAGTAGTAGATTGTAGTAAGGTAATCGAATAGACCTAATCTTTCATTAAAACTTAATTTGGGACAAACCCGATCATTTTAACACGTGGCGCCCTTCGATCAATGTTTTGCTTGTTTACAAAAGCTATCTAAAATCGAAGGGCCCCATGGTTTAAAATAATCTGATTTAGCTCTAATTAAGTTTAAATGAAAGATTGTATACAGCTCTATAAAATAGCCAACGGAAACAAAATTAAGAGATTTTTTTTTAAAATTTCATGAACGTAGAAAATACAGCCATTTTTTAAGTTTTTTTTGACAAATTAAAAGTGTAGATAACTTGAAAACCGCTCTACCAAATTTAGATATTTTTTGATATTTGTATTTTAATTTGACTTTTTATTGGTTTCTCCATACAACAAGACATACATCTTTTAATTATAGCATGGAGCTGTAAGATGTTATTACAATTTTTATATAAAAAAAAAATAAATAAATATAAATAAATAAATTCAGTATGCCAAAATTAATTAAAAATATCGAGACGTTATTTTTTTATTTTTCAAAAATTTAAAAGTTTGTTGGAAATTTTTCAAAAATGCAAAACTTTGATTGAAGGGCGGCAGGGGTTAAAACGATCGGATATGGCTCAAATTAAGTTTAGATAAAAAATTGTGTCAAGCTCTATGAAAGGGCCAAGAGTAAGAAATATTGAGATTTTTTTTTTTTAATTTCTAAAACGTAGGAATAAAACCGCCATTTCAAATAGCCATATCTCGAAAACCAATTTTAAAAATATTCGTTTTCAGAGCATCAAAATTAATAAGTACAATGTGTAGCAACAAATAGAAAAACTTTTTTGCCACACAAAAAATGGCAGTCTACTGTACCATAGATTAAAAAAAGGGAACTCCATTCGAATCAGCATATCCCAAATATATGGAAATGATGGTCGTAACTCTTGTCAAAAAAATAAACCCACTGTAGCACTGTGTAACTACAAAATAAGTTAAATTACTCAACATTTTTTGATTCAAAAGAAAGTTTATGTGATTTCCTTTAAGATCTATGGGGTCGCTTAGTGGGATGCGAGTGGGATATCTATGAATTTTTTTTTTTTAACTTTGGAACACAAAAACGGTTCTTCAATTTGCACTAATAGGCGTGGGATAGCTAACCAGTTTTCGATTTCGATCTGCGATACCCTCTAATTTTTATAGGTTCGAAAAAGAAAGCACGAGCCAAAAAATGAGGGCGGTGGGGTGAGGCCATATGACCCCTCATGGGGGTCAAAGTTGGGCGTAAAGTAGTAAAAATCCTCAAAAAGCCCAAATCTGCCCTAGAAACGCCCCTGGAGGGGTGCAATGTGAGACGAACCTCCAATAATTTTCTGCCCCCAACATTTTTCTTGAACATACCTTACCCCTATTTCCACTTCCTAAGGGGGGTCCCATACAAAATGACATTTTTATAAAATTTGCTCCTACCGCTCTAACTGTCCATAGGGTGCCCCTAGAGAAGTAAAATGTATGACCGACCCCCCAATATTTCTTCAACTCCAACATTTTCTCAGAATATACCTAACCTTTATTTTCAACTCTTAAGGGGGTCCCCATACATTTTTTTATTAGTTTTTAAAAATACATGTTTTTATAATGTATGGGAGCCCCCTTAGGGAGTGGAGATAGGGTGTTATTATGTTCGGACAAAATGTTGGTAACTAAAAAATAATGGGGGTTGCTCGTAATTTTTGCCTCTGGCGGTAGGAGCTGGTTTAATAAAACAAATTTATAAAAAATAAAAGATATGTATGAGGACCACCTTAAGGGTTAAAGATACATTGTAGGTGTTTGCAAAAAATGTTGGAATTAATAAAATAATGAAGGTCGGTCATACATTTGGCTCCACTTGGGGCACTTTAGGGTAAGTTAGAATGGTAGGATCAAATTTTTTAAAAATGTTTTGTATGGGAGTCCCCTTAGGAAGTGGAAATAGGGGTAAGGTATGTTCAAGAAAAATGCTGGGGGCAGAAAATTATTGGAGGTTTGTCTCACATTGCACCCCTCCAGGGGCGTTTCTAGGGCAGTTTTGGGGCTTTTTGAGGATTTCACCTCTTTACGTCCAACTTTGACACCGATGAGGGACCATATTACCCCACCCCACCGCCATCATTTTTGGCTCGTGCTTTCTTTTTCGAACCTATAAAAATTACAAGTTTTCGATCGAAATCGAAAACTGGTGAGCTATCCCACGCCTAATAGTGCAAATTGAAGAACCGATTTTTGTGTTCCAAAGTAAAAAAAAAAATTTCATAGATATCCCACTCGCATCCCACTAAGCAACCCCATAGCTCTGAAAGGAAATCACCTAAGCTTTCTTTTGAATAAAAAAAAAAGGCCCAATTTGAGGAAAAAGTCAAAAAAGTTTTGGATTTTGAAGAAAAAAAATCAAAAAAAAATGTTTATTTTTTTTTCGAAAGACTGAAGAAATAGTTATCTAAACTATTTGGGACACATTTTGCTAAAAACAATAGGTAGAAGTTACATGATGAGAATAAACACCTCTTTGGACAAAATGTCAAATTTAGAACCCCTCTAACTCAGAGTCCTTGACCGATCTCGTTGAAAAATTGTGTCTTAACTACTATCCAATAGGACTAACCTTGGTGCAAATTTTATCCCGATCGGAAGACATCGGTTTTAAAAGTTGTCAGTTGACACGAAAACCCCCTTATACATACACACAAAAAAATAATCGAGGTAACAATACCTTAGCTGGCATAGGTATTTATTTTTTCTTTGAAATCAAACATATTAGGTTTATTACCTTAGCAATATGTAATTTAAATACCTATTGGCTATGCAACTTTTACTATTCAAATTAGGTAGAACTTCGAAAAATTTTTTGACAATAATTTTAAAATTAATAAAAAATACAAACATCAAAAATTATTGGAAGTTGTTAAACGCAATAAAAATCAAATCATAAAAATGAACAATTCGCGAAAAATTAGACCAGCAAGGTAATTAACTTTATTAGCAAATTAATTATGTAAAAATAAATCAATTATTTTACAGTTTTTTAGATAACGTAAAAAGTCTTCAAGAACTAAGGATCCAGCGACCCAGTTTTAAGAAGCATCATTTACAAAAAAAAAACTCATCAAGAATACTAGAATTAAGAAAAATATCAGAATCATCTATATTTCTCAACCGTATTTCCACATAGAAAAAATGCAAAAAAGACATTTTTCTATAAAAAATATTTCAAAATCTGCGAATTTTTTGTAAAAAAATTCTCAGAATCTGAAAATCTTTCAGTTACAGTTCCATAGATGTTTTCTGCAAAAATTATTTGATTCTGAAACAATTTTTCTAAAGAAAAATTCTCAGATTCTGATACATTTTTTCTACAGAAAAATTTTCAGATTCCGATACATTTTTTCTATTGAAAAATTCTCAGATTCTGAGACATTTTTGCTATAAAAAAATTCTCAGATTCTGAGACATTTTTTCTATAGAAAAATTCTCAGATTCTGAGACATTTTTTTTATAGAAAAATTCCCAGATTCTGAGACATTTTTTCTATAGAAAAATTCTCAGATTCTGAGACATTTTTTCTGTAGAAAAATTCTCAGATTCTGAAACATTTTTGAATTGAAAAAATCTCAGATTCTGATAAATTTTTTTCTATAGAAAAAATCTCATATTCTCAGAGACATTTTTCTGTAGGAAAAATGTCTAAAAATCTGAATCTTAAAATGTCGCAGAATCTGAGATTTTTTCTATACAAAAATGTCTTAGAATCTGAGATTTTTTTATAGAAAAATGTCTCATAATCTGAGATTTTTTCTTTAGAAAAATGTCTCAGAATCTGAGATTTTTTCTTTTGAAAAATGTGTCAGAATTCGAAATTTTTTATATAGTAAAATTGTCAGATTCTAACTCTTAGATTCTGAAAATTTTTTCTATAGAAAAATTCTCAAACTCTGAGACATTTTTTCTATACAAAATGTCACAGATTCTGAGACATGTTTTCTACATAAAAATTCTCAGATCCTGAGACATATTTTCTATAGAAAAATTATCAGATTCTGAGACATTTTTTCTATAGAAAAATTCTCAGATTCTGACACTACTTTCTATAGAAAGTTCTCATATTCTGAATTGTGAGACATTTTTCTATAGAAAAATTTTCAGATTCTGAGATTTCAGATTTTTTAAAAGAAAAAATATCCAGAAACTGAATATTTTCTGTAGAAAAGTCTAAGGATCTGAGAGTATTTCTATTGAAAAAATGTTTAATAACAGAAAAATTTTCAGATTTTGAATCATTCATAAAATTATGAGACATTTTTCTTACACTCAGAAAATTATTGCAGTTACTACATGACGGTCGTTTGTGTAGTAAGTAGTAGCTGTTGTTTTTAACTACAATTTCGGTCGTTTTTGTATGAAAAAATCTCAAACAACTTTTTTTGTAGTAGTTTCAAAAAATAACTACAAAAAATATACTACACTGTAGCAATAGTTGATTTCTGTAGTTGTTTTTAGTTTTTTTTCTAAAACTCGTTTTTTTCTAGAAATTTTTATTGCAAACGAATGTGTCGAGCGAGTTGGTCGTGCGAGATGCGGAAGGAATTATTTTTATACCAAATAAATAATATCTAAATAAATTAAATTACAATTTATTAAATTTAATTATAACAAAAAATATGTTTTTGGAAAAATATTCTTGAGCGAAAGAAAATAAGTGGATAAATGAGATAACAAGTGTGTATAATATAGCGCTCACATAAGCGTGCGTAAAAACCAATCGGAAAAAAACAAAATAAAATGTGTGCAGTGTTTTTTCTTATGAGCGCGCCATCTTTCTTTTCTTTGTATACACAACAGAGCAGGTACATACTTTTTTGAAACATTTCAAATTAATTCTTTTTTTTTATAAATCAATTTTGCCAAAGCATTTCGTTTTTTTTTATTCCAGACAAATTTTGATCAGTAGCGGTGAAAATTTGAAATGAACTATTAAAAAAACAAAGGTAAATACAATCAATTTATTTTGTTTAACATTTTATTAATATAATTTTTTTCTTCTATAATTCCAGATAAATACATCAAAAAATTGTCATCATGTCGAAATTCTATACAACCAACTGAAATGTATTGCTTTTTAAATAAATAAATATCAATCATTTAAACGTTTAAGAAATTTTTTAAATAAAATTTCAGGCAATTGTAGAAAAAACAACTGTATTAAACAGTTTTGTAGTAGTTTTTACTACATTTTGTAGTTGAAAATCAATAGTTAAAAACAACAACATGTTCAGTTGTTTTTACCGTTTATGTAGTGGACGCCTTTTCAACGACAAAATGTAGTCAAAACAACTGTCTTTTGTAGTAGATTTTACCGACATACTTTTTTGAGTGTATTATCAATTTTTCTTTAAAGTTTGTAAACATTCAAATTATTAAAAAAAATAAATTAATTAAAAATAATAAACTTTTCGTAGTTTTTATTTAAATTTTAAAAGGAAATGGTGTAAAAAAGCCATTACTAATACAAGGTAATACTACCAAATTATTTACGTAATATCACATATTTATCAATGCTATTTTACCTAAAAAGCTAAGGTATATTTCTGTCAACCATAATAAATTTTCGAACATAGGAATTACCTTAGCTTTTAAGTAACATTACCTTTTAACTTAGCAAATGCCCCGTTTGCCTGGCGCTAAGGTATTTTTATACTATAATTTTAGGTAATATTACCTCGATTTTTCTTTGTGTGTATATAATTTTATTCAACATATATAATTTTATATTAACTTTTTTACTCGGGAATTAAAAAAAAAAATAATAATACAACAGAAGTAGGGGGGTGGTAATTGTAGAAATATAATATAAAACAATGAAGGGGGTCTAAACAGGAAAAAAAGTACATACCTATAAGAATAATTTTTTTTGTTAAATATTATAAAAAGAATATGATTTAACCATTTTATAAACAATAAAAACTTACATTGCTCTTTTTTGTTGCAAATTTTAACAACGCAGTTATATTTTTTAAGCAATTAATTATGGGGAATTAATTATTGTATTTTTTTTCCAAAGAAAGTCAGTTTTGTAGAAAAATAATTAAAATTACTGCAATTTTCATTTAACCAGCTAACACTATAGTAAAGGAAAACGAAAAATAAAACAATAAAAACAACGACGTTAGCAGCAGCAGTTAGCAGCAGAGTAGTCTTTTTATACAAAGCGCGAGTTGATTATCAACGATATATATAGCAGCAGAATAGAAGCGAAAGAAACTACAATAAAAAAAAACGTAAAGTAGTTTTCTTGTTGTTGTACAACACAGCAAAATATTTTGATTTTAGATTTTTAGTCTTCTACTAACACTTTTTTATCACTTCGTTGCTTTAAGGATTTTTTTTTCTTGTCGTATATACTTTTTTCTTACAATTCAATTTCTTTGTTGTAGAAATTTTTTTCTTTAACAATTTTTTTTCAAAGGTTTTCAAGTTTTATTTCAAACTTCTCGTTGTTTTTTCTTAAATTTTAATAAAAATTTCACTCTTTTTTTTTAAATTTTTTTGTATTGCGTATGTTTAAATTTTATTTCTTAATAAATTAATTTTTTTCTTTGTATTTTTTCATCACCACACGACGAAAATAAAAAAACTTCTTTGTCTAATTGCGTTGTTTTGCTTTACATAAAATCACTTTTTTCTTTAAATTGTTTAGCAAAAATCCCCCCGTTTCGTATAAAATTGATTATAAATTTCTTTTTTATTATGTTTAATTATATTTTTAAGCAATTATTTCATTATTAAATACAAAAGAAAAAAATCGAACATTTTTTTTTGGGTTGAAAAATTTTTTTTCCACTGTTTCTTTTCTTCTTTATAATAATGTTCAATATGACTACTGTAAATGGAAAAACGAAAAGGTAACGGTGCTGCCAGTGGATTTTTTTAATGCCCATACTTATCAAAAACAAACTCCAAATTTCCCTAATATTATGTCTACATTAAAGTTTCAATAAAAATAAAAAACCGTTATTCTTTTAGGCTAAAGTTTAGTTGACAGATATTCCTCTGATCCAAACAAAAATAATATCGAGAATAGAACTTTTAGTGATGCGTCCAAAAAAGAAACAAAAATTGTAGGCGGCATATGGATCCCGAGTAAGGCACAACTCGGGATCCATATGGCGCCTACAATTTTTGTTTGAATATTGAAAACGTGTATATCTTTCCAATAATGGTCCAATCAAAATAAAATTGGTTTTATTTGAAAACTTATAACTTTAATACAACATTAAACAAATTTAATTCATTAACCCATTTTGGCACAGCACTAAATTTAAGATTGCTAAACCAAGCTTATTTTCGAAAAAGCTTTATACTTCAAAATATTCCCTTATTAAGGCATATATTTGTACAACCAGGTTAAAGCTTAGAAAAAAAAAGTTGACAAAAAAGTCTTTGATGAAGAAAAACTTTTTTTGATAAAAAAATATGAAAAAATATTTTGATGCAACAAAATAAAAAGTTTATGTAAAAAAATTTTGTGAAAAAAAAATTGTGATGAAAAAAAATGTACACCCAAAAAATTTTGTAGTTGTGTAGTTAAGAATTTTTATAGTTGATTTAAAAACTATTTCAAATAACTATTGTAATCGCAATCAACTATTAACTTCGTTAAAAATAATTATTTTTAGTTACCCTGTTTTTTTAATTTTCTTTTTGTTTGAAGTTGACAATCATAAATTTTGAAACAAGGAAAACTGCCAAAACGAAAACTTTTCAATTGTTATATTATTTTTAAAAAATAGTTAATAATTTTTGAGGAAATTTTATATTTTAGTGTTTTAAAATATGTTTGGTAAGTTGTAAATGTCTTATTTGATTAATATTTTTTTAATAAATCTTTGTTTACAGGGATTCAGAAGACTAAACACAGCATCAACTTTTACAAAGAAAATTTTAAGGTGGGATGAAGAAAACACAGTGGAAGTACAGTTTGATTTTGATAATTCTCCTGTTTGTAAATTGCTGCTTAAGATTTCCGACAAATTTAGAAAAATTCTTAAATTTAAGTAATTTTTCTACCGAAAATTACAGTTTCTCAGAAATTATTTGTAAAGAAAAATTTTACAGAATCTAAAGATTTTTTCTATAGAAAAATTTACAGATTCTGAGACATTTTTTCCATAGAAAAATTCTCAGATTCTGAGACATTTTTTCTATAGAAAAATTATCAGATTCTGAGACATTTTTTCTATAGAAAAATTCTCAGATTCTGAGACATTTCTTCTATAGAAAAATTTTCAGATTCTGAGACATTTTTTCTATAGAAAAATTCTCAGATTCTGACACATTTTTTCTATTGAAAAATTCTCAGATTCTGAGACATTTTTTCTATAGAAAAATTCTCAGATTCTGAGACATTTTTTCTATAGAAAAAATCTTAGATTCTGAGACATATTTTCTATAGAAAAATTCTCAGATTCTGAGACATTTTTTCTATAGAAACATTCTTAGATTCTGAGACATTTTTTCTATAGAAAAATTCTCAGATTCTGAGATATTTTTTCTATAGAAAAATTCTCAGATTCTGAGACATTTTTTCTATAGAAAAATTCTCAGATTCTGAGACATTTTTTCTATAGAAAAATTCTCAGATTCTGAGACATTTTTTCTATAGAAAAATTCTCAGATTCTGAGACAATTTTTCTATAGAAAAGTTCTCAGATTCTGAGACATTTTTTCTATAGAAAAATTCTCCGATTCTGAGACATTTTTTCTATAGAAAAATTCTCAGATTCTGAGACATATTTCTATAGAAAAATTCTTAGATTCTGAGACATATTTTCTATAGAAAAATTCTCAGATTCTGAGACATTTTTTCTATAGAAACATTCTTAGATTCTGAGACATTTTTTCTATAGAAAAATTCTCAGATTCTGAGACATTTTTTCTATAGAAAAATTATCAGATTCTGAGACATTTTTTCTATAGAAAAACTCTCAGATTCTGAAACATTTTTTCTATAGAAAAATTCTCAGATTCTGAGACATTTTTTCTATAGAAAAATTCTCAGATTCTGAGACATTTTTTCTATAGAAAAATTCTCAGATTCTGAGACATTTTTTCTATAGAAAAATTCTCAGATTCTGAGATATTTTTTCTATAGAAAAATTCTCAGATTCTGAGACATTTTTTTTTATAGAAAAATTCTCAGATTCGGAGACATTTTTTCTATACAAAAATTTTTAGATTCTGAGACATTTTTTCTATAGAAAAATTCTCAAATTTTGAGACATTTTTTCTATAGAAAAATTCTCCGATTCTGAGACATTTTTTCTATAGAAAAATTCTTAGATTCTGAGACATATTTTCTATAGAAAAATTCTCAGATTCTGAGATATTTTTTCTATAGAAACATTCTTAGATTCTGAGACATTTTTTCTATAGAAAAATTCTCAGATTCTGAGACATTTTTCTATAGAAAAATTCTCAGATTCTGAGACATTTTATCTATAGAAAAATTCTCAGATTCTGAGACATTTTTTCTATAGAAAAGTTCTCAGATTCTGAGACATTTTTTCTATAGAAAAATTTTTTCTATAGAAAAATTCTCAGATTCTGAGACATTTTTTCTATAGAAAAATTCTCAGATTCTGAGATATTTTTTCTATAGAAAAATTCTCAGATTCTGAGATATTTTTTCTATAGAAAAATTCTCAGATTCTGAGACATTTTTTCTATAGAAAAATTCTCAGATTCTGAGACATTTTTTCTATAGAAAAATTCTCAGATTCTGAGACATTTTTTCTATAGAAACATTCTTAGATTCTGAGACATTTTTTCTATGAAAAATTCTCAGATTCTGAGACATTTTTTCTATGAAAAATTCTCAGATTCTGAGACATTTTTTCTATAGAAAAATTCTCAGATTCTGAGACATTTTTTCATAGAAAAATTCTCAGATTCTGAGACATTTTTTCTATAGAAAAATTATCAGATTCTGAGACATTTTTTCTATAGAAAAATTCTCAGATTCTGAGACATTTTTTCTATAGAAAAATTCTCAGATTCTGAGATATTTTTTCTATAGAAAAATTCTCAGATTCTGAGACATTTTTTTTTATAGAAAAATTCTCAGATTCGGAGAAATTTTTTCTATACAAAAATTTTTAGATTCTGAGACATTTTTTCTATAGAAAAATTCTCAAATTTTGAGACATTTTTTCTATAGAAAAATTCTCCGATTCTGTGACATTTTTTCTATAGAAAAATTCTCATATTCTGAGACATTTTTTCTATAGAAAACTCTCAGATTTTTTTCTATAGAAAAATTCTCAGATTCTGAGACATTTTTTCTATAGAAAACTCTCTGATTTTTTTCTATAGAAAAATTCTAAGATTCTGAAACATTTTTTCTATAGAAAAATTCTCAGATTCTAAGACATTTTTTCTATAGAAAAATTCTCAGATTCTCAGAGATTTTTCTATAAAAAATTCTCAGATTCTGAGACATTTTTCTGTAGAAAAATTGGCAGATTCTAAGACATTTTTCTATTGAAAAATTCGCAGATTCTGAGACATTTTTCTATAGAAAAATTCGCAGATTCTGAGACATTTTTCTATAGAAAAATTCGTAGATTCTGAGACATTTTTCTATAGAAAAATTCTCAGATTTTCTATACAAAAATTCGCAGATTTCTCCATATAAAAATTATCAGATACTAAATTTGTGTAGTAAGACCTTTAAACAACTTTTAATAAAATCTCTTAAAACTTTCAGGTCGTCTTTTATTTTAAATTAAAAAATATTTACCTTATTCTAATTAGCAAGTAACCAAAATACAGCAATTTAATAATTATTATTAACTAAAAGGTAGTTAAAGATAAAATTATTTATTTGATCGTTATATTTAGCTATTTTATGTTGTTTTCAACTGTTCATGTAGTTGTTTTCAGCTATTTTTTAAAATATGTCAAATATAAGTTGAAATCAACTAAATATTGGTAATAATAACGACTTATGTAGTTGATTTTATATTTAGGTTTTGTTGTAGTTATCAGCAACTTAAGAAAATCAACTAAAATTTAGTTGGTGGTAATTCACCTACAAAATAGTTGATATTTAAGTTGTAATCAACTACAAAATTTTTTGGGTGTATATTCTGAAAAGAGGTGAGATGATAAATTTTAAAAATCTTTCCGTTTTTGAAAATTGCAATATATACATTTCCCCTACCTCTGGCAGCACTGAAAAAACTGGCTGATGATCAAAAAGAAGATAACGACAGCTGATTAAAAAAAGTCATTAAAACAGGGAGACTCAGATGCACATAAATTAAGAAACTAACCAAATACAACTCTGTAGTTGTTAATATTCAGTGATGCTAAATATCTTCAATGCAAAAAAAAAAAACGTAAATTTACAAAAAATCGTTTTTTATATATACCGAATTCGCTTTCTTTTTTTTAAACATGTTTAAACATGTTTTTAAACATGTCAAAATTTAAACTTTATAAGGTACATAAACATGTTTAAGTGCTTAAACATGTTTAAAAAATATGAATGCGAATTTGGTATAACCCCCAGTTTCTGTATGACGAACGAATGACGAACGTCATACAGAAACTGGGGATAATTAGGGCTGTTAAAGTTTGATACTTGTTACACCCTTTACTAAATTCATGATCCTCGATCGATTTTAAGACATTCTAGCGATGTCCGTCTGTCTGTGGAAATAGTGATCATGGCCAAAATATTACATGGATACGACTGAAACTTAACATATTGAAAGTCCTCCCGAGCAGTTTGGCATTGCATTTGAGCGATATCGGATCAACGGTTCAAAAGTTATGAACGAAAATGTAAAGACACCTTACAAATTTTAGTACATTCAACATAACCTAAAAATATAAAATGCTTTAATTCGGCTGCTGGTTGACATATGTGAACATAATTGAACACCGGATATTATTTTAGCAATTACGGATATATTTTTGGCAAAAAAAGAAAAAAATTGCGAATTTTTTTTTTTTTACCAACTTTTTTTTTTCGCGGATTTTTTATTTTTTTTCAAAAGTAATTTCCTTTTAATAAAGTTATTTGCAGTAATCTTAAAAAATTGTGCACCCAAAAAATTTCCCAGTTACTGGCTACTAATAAATTAACTAAGTCCCAGTTAAAATACACCTAACTGAGCCCCAGTTGTTTTCATTCGGTTGATGGTAACTAATTTTATAAACAATTTTCAATTCAACTGAATTTCCAGTTACAGGCAACAATATATTAATTAAATTTGTATAATCGTTGAAAATAGTTGATAATAACTGGTTAATAAATAAAAATTGTCAATGGCAACTGCTAATTTTTCTTTTAATTTCACCATTAAATATAAAGATTTGTTATTTTTAACACTGTTATTTTATTTAAGACATCATTTGGATGTGTTACATTACAAAAATCATAAAAAATCTAATTTTCAATTGGTACATCTCAAGATTTAAAACACCGAATTCTCTCCTTCACAGACTGCTATCATATTTCTTCATTCATTTTTATCCTCCATCTGAAAAAATATTATTAATTAGTTTTTAAAAATAAAAATAAAAATCCGTTAGTGTTTTTTTTTTTTCTTTTTATATTTTTTATAAAAACGATGTTGTTTTTTGAAATTTGTAAATAAATAAATGAACTATCATTAACAGGGTAACTGATAGATAGTTTTAATTAATTGAAAATCCAGTTGTTCTTCACTAACTTAGTTATTTTAAATTTATTTCAAATCAACTAAGACTTTTCGTAA
Source organism: Pegoplata infirma (assembly GCA_963921195.1). Classification (NCBI taxonomy): domain Eukaryota; kingdom Metazoa; phylum Arthropoda; class Insecta; order Diptera; family Anthomyiidae; genus Pegoplata; species Pegoplata infirma. The sequence goes on along the minus strand of OY992536.1, from coordinate 23,327,916 downwards.
CTATCTAACAGGGGAATTTTTTCGGTGTGGAGTGTATCAATACAGTGTATCGGCTAGGCCGAATTTAACTTTTTTACTTGTTTGTACTTAAATTGAACTCAATACTTTTTGAATTGGGTACTCGGTACTAGAGATGGGTGCGTGAGTGAATTTTGACTCACGCACAAAATTTCTTCACGCACGGTCACGTGAGTAACTAAAATTTTTCTCACGCTCACAAATTAATCACGCTCACGAAGACTCACGATATTAAAATAAACAAATTTGTATTTTACTTTTTTTAATTTCTTGCACAAAAATAATTTCACACCTAAGGTAAAATCTCGTTTGAACGAGATTCCGATCTTACGCTTGTGTATAAAATATATAACTGTCGCAATTTTAATTTTATAGTGTATCAGAGAGAGAGAGGGAAGAATCTTACCTCTCTCTCTGATACACTATAAAATCAGAATCAGATTATAATGTTTTTAGGCTGGTGTCTAATTTAAAAAATGATTTTAAAAAAAAGAAATTAAAATTTTTTCATCAAGTTTTTTTATCAAATAGTTTTTTCATTAAAATTTTTTTATTTTTCATCAAATTTTTTTCTTTCTTAAAATTTTTTTTCATAAAATTTTTTTTTCATCAATTTTATTTTCATCATGTAAATAAAAAGATTATTCCAGAGTTTTTACGACGTTTCGTTGGAGATTCCTAACATCATCAGACTTATTTTATTAGATATAGGCCCTTATTCATATTGAAATTAACAAACTTATAACAGGTTTATAAAACGAATTTCGTATGGAAATCTGTTTTATAAACCTGTTATAAAGTGTTCAAATTTGAATATGAATAAGGGGCATAATCTTTTCGTCAATTATTCACATTTATAGTAAAAACACACACTTAGTTTTACACAAATAATATTTAACAAAACAAATGTAAAACAAGAAAAAAAGGTAAAATTCGGCCTTGTCGAATGTAGTGATACCACAGACTAATACAGACTCGACATAAGTGACAGGTGGCAAAAAAAGTATTCTTTAACCATATGGTTAATATTTTCAAATTAGTCTACGAATTAGGTTAGAAAGAGAAAACTGATATAACGCGCCATAAGAAAAATGGATGCCAGATCGGTTTTTGTTGTTTCACTCACTCCTAAGTCGTAGAAAGTGTTGCCATGTTAGCGTAAAACGGACTAAAACCCGCTGTGTTTTCTCCTAAAATCGCTTAGTTTTTCCCCTTTTTTCTAATAAAACTCTACTGTCGAGTCTGTTTATAGTCTGTGGTGATACCCTCCACAATTTTAAAAAGATTATTGCCAAAAACTTTATTTAAAAGGAAATTACTTTTGAAAAAAAAAAAAATTTCCGCAAAAAAAAATTTTGGTAAAAAAAAAAATCCGCGATTTTTTTTTTTTTTTTGTCAAAAAATATGTTCGTACTTATTTAAATACCATTTGGTGTTCTATTATGTTCACATATGTCAACCAGAAGCCGAATCAAAGCATTTTGTATTATTAGGTTATGTTGAATGTACTGAAATTTTTGAGGTGTGCTTACATTTTCGTTCATAACTTTTGAACCGCTGAACCGATATCGCTCAAATGCAATACCAAACTTCTCGGGAGAACTTCCAATAAATATGTTAAGTTTCAGTGATCTCTGTGCAATATTTTGTCCGTGATAGCATTTTCCACAGACAGACAGACGGACATCGCTAGAATGTCTTAAAATCGATCGGGCATCATGAATATATATACTTTATGGGGTCCCAGACCGATATTTCGATGAGTTACAAACGGAATGACAAACTTATATATACCCTCTATCACTAAGTGGAGGGTATAAAAAATATATAATTAAGAAAATATCACAGTATAAATTAGAGATGGGCGCGTGAGTGTTTTTGACTCACACTCACTCACGCTCTCGACAGGAATTTTTGAATCACGCACACTCACTCACGAACATTTTTTTTACTCACACTCACTCACAATCACGTGAGTAAATTTAATACAACTCACACTCACGTGCACTCACGCAAGCTTCACTCACACTCACGTTGACTCACACTAACGAAACTCTTATTTATACAAAAAAAAATTCAAAAACTAAAATTTCAAAAATCTTTTATAATTTTCAGCAAAAGTTAAAGTTCAGAGAAATTTTACATTTTTTTTTGCTTGTTTTGGGACGAAAAGCCAAATTTTCCAAGTTTTTTGTTGCTTTTTTTGGTATGAAAGTAAATATGAAGAGAAAATAAATCACGCAAACTCACGCAAAAAAGTCGACTCACGCACACTCACTCACGCAAAAATCTTAATCACGCACACTCACGCAATTTTTTTCTCCACTCACACTCACTCACAATCACGTGAGTAAAATTGAATTCAGTCACACTCACGCGTGATCACGCGTGAATCACGTGAATCACGCTCTAATCTGCTCATGTGCCCATCTCTAGTATAAATTCTTATTAAACTGCTATCACAGAAGAAAAATTAAATTTTTTCATTTTTTTATCCAATTTTTTTTCTCATCAAATTTATTTTTTTTATAATTTTTTTTCATCAGTTATTTTTTTTATCAAATTTTTTTTTTCATAAATTTTTTTTTTCATTAAAACATTTTTTTCATCAACTTTTTTTTTTATCAAAAACTTTTTTTATCAAATATTTTTTTTTATCAAAAATTTTTTGTCATCAAATTTTTTTTCCTTCAAAATTTTTTTTCATGAAAAATTTTTTTTATCAATTTTTTTTTTCATAATTTTTTTTTTCATCAATTTTTTTTTTCATCAAATTTTTTTTTCATAAATAATTTTCATCAATTTTATTTTCATAACATTTTTTTTTCATCAATTATTTTTTCATCAATTTTTTTTTTCATTCAAAATTTTTTTTTTCATGAAAAATTTTTTTCATAAAAAAAATTTTGTTTTTTTATCGAATTCTGATTGTATTTGTTTTTTCATCAAATTTTTTATCATCAATTTTTTTTTCATAAATTTTTTTTTCATCAAATTTTTTTTTTCAAAATTTTTTTTTTCGTCAAATTTTTTTTATGCGCCAAAAATTTTTTTCATCAAAAATTTGTTTTCTTTACCAAAAAATTGGGTCCTCGACCGATATTTCAATTCGTTTTGCATTGAATGGCAAATGAATACAACATTATTTTTTTAAAAAAATTGCTTTGACAAGTACACCCAAATATTCAGCAAAACATTATCATGATTTAATAATGTTTTGGGCAATTTTACAAAATTCGCAGGCATTTTTCTAAAGAAAAATGCACCAGAATTTTTAAATCAGCAATTTTTTTTTATGTATCTAGATAACAGGGCTGCCAGACTTGGGGATTTATCCCCAAAGTTGGGGATTTCATGCTAGAAAAAAGGACAACAAATCTCATTTGGGGATTTTTATGGGGATTTCCAAAATTATTTTGGGGATTTTTTGGGGATATTCGAAATTAAATCTATATAATACAACAAGCTAAATTAAATAAAATCAACGATCTTTAATAATAGTTTTGGTGATAACCACTCTTTACTACGAGATTACGAAGCTCATTCAGCAAAACTTGCATTTTTCGGCTGTAAAATGTATATTAAAATTGCCAAACACCGTTTATTTACGCGTTTGGGGATTTTTGGGGATTTTTTAATTGCTAAATCTACGAAATAAAATTATAAAATTACCATTAATAACATTTTTTTTGTTTAAATTAAGAAAATTTTTTTTGTGTAATTAAAAAACGATTTTTTTTTTGTTTGGGGATATTTTGTTATATTTTTGGGGACAACGCAAAAAAGTACCTGGCAACGCTGCTGGATAATAAACAAAAATCCACTAAATATGGTCTGTGTCCTTGTGAGTGAAAAACGCACCTAATATCTCTGGTAAACATTTTTCAGAGCTGTATTTGCGAAGTATTTAGTTTTACTACTTATATTTAACAACCCTATTAGTTATGCTCTTAAAATTTTTCTGTCCTTATTTTTATTAAAAGCAGAAAAAAAATTCATCTCATATCTCTTTTACTCAAGCATTTCCTAAATATGTTAGAAAGAAGCAAAACTAGAGCAACATTTTTAAAAGCAGAGAAACAATTAGAGAATAATCACAATTGGAGCGGGAAGCGGAAAAACGCAATTGTCCTCATAAAAATAGAATTGAATCTAGTTTGGCGGAAAAACGCGGCGGAATTTTGTTGTCATATAAAACGTATGTGAACAGTTGCGGAAAAACGCTTCCCGCTCCAATTGTGATTATTATCTTATACAAAGAAATAGAAAAACGAAAACAAGAGGAAAAAAACTAGTTTGAAAAAAAATTTGTCAAAGGTGGAAGAAGACGTGTTAAATTTTTTTTAAAATTAAAAAAGAAATACAAAACAATTAAATATAATCTTAATATAAATTGTTTTTTGTTAATTTTCGTGGTCTTTTAATTTATAAAATAATTAAATTTGCTAAGTGAACTATAAAAAAAATTAATTTTTTATCAATTTTCAATGAGAGAGCATACGAAAAGTTAAAAGTATGCAAGAAAAAACGAAAGAATTTGAATGAAAAAAAAGACTCAAAAACGGCTAAGCTCTGAAAATTTATAAAAATTCCTACTAAAAACTTAATAAGTTCGGAAAAAATTAATAAAATCGTGGAAAACACATTACCGGGTATAAGGAAAACATAAATTACAAGTAAAATTCATAAAATTTTAACAAAATATCTTGAACTGAATATTTTTTTTTACTAAAATTTGTGAAATTTGTATCTGTGTGAGTGTATGAAAAAAAAAAGAAAAAGTAGCAAAAACAAGAAGAAGCATACAATAAAAAAAAATATTTTTTCTTCTCCATCCACCATCCATTTATCCAAAAAATAACGAAAAAAGAAGAAAAAAAAAAATAAAATCATTCAAAAAAACGAGAAATTTTTTTTTTGAACATTCGTTCCCCGTGTATTGCATTCTCCGTGTATCTGTGTGTATTAATAAAACGAGTTTTTATTGTAAAAAAAAAATGTTAGTGTATATGTGTTAATAGGTGTGAAATATTGAAAAATTTAAGAAAAATTAAAAATAAATAAAAAATTAAAGAAAAAAACAACTTAACTAACTTAAACAATAATTTAACAACTTGAAATTGCATAAAAAATAGTAAAATACTTAAAAATTTGTGTAATATTTGTAAATTAACACCTGGATTTTTTTGTCTTCGGCCAGGTAAACCTTCATATACAGAGTTGCATTTTTTGATTACAAATTTTTATCATTTTCGGATTATAATATTTTTAAAACAAATTTCCTTAAAGGTAAGTTAAACTATAATATCATTTGTATTTGTTAACATTTTTCCTGAAAATCCTTTAAAAATCCTAAAAAAAAAATCCATTTAAAAAAAAAATCTTGTCAACTGTTCGTCGTTTTATTTATTTTCGTTTCTTTTAATGAAAATTCTAGTTTAATTTTTTTGTTTTGTTCGTTTTTTCTTATTCTCGCACTCTTTTTAATTCGAGATGAGTGTGCGAGAGCAATAATCTCAGAGAATTCGAGAGAGAATTTATAATTTGCCGCAAAATTTTGTTGTTGTTTTGTTCGTATTCTTTATTATTTATTTTCTTTTATTTTTTATAGTTCGTTTTCAAAACAAACTAGAAAATGAAAAAGAAGTAAAAAATGCCATACAAAATGTTTTGGATACAAATTACACTAAACACTCGTTTAACGTGCTAATTATAAAATTAACAAAATCAAAATTTTTTATTTTATTATATTACACCGTCCTACAAATTTCAAGTTTTAGCTGTACACATAAACCGGACAAAAAATTTTGAGAGTAGAAAATAAAGTTAATTCTAATCTTAATCCGGTCTGCAAAAAACAAGCCTATTATTAAGCTCCAAAGTAGATTTAATACATTTTTTGACTTATATCACACTACTTTGGAGGAACACAACTTTTATTGACGTTTTTCCCAAAAACGCGAACTGATCTAGAAAAACTAGAAAGCACGTGTATTTAATTTTCTTCCTCACTTTAAGAATATAGCGGTCTGATCCTAATCTGATCTCTGATCTGTGTACAAAAGTTTGTCGGACGGTGTTATATATAACATTTTTCTATTGCAACTCTTTGGTTGCAATCAAACCGTCAATGAAATAATTTTAGAGCATTTATGCAACTACAAAAATTTAGAAAACCATTTGCAAACTGCTGAGGATTCTCATAAGAATGAGTTGAAGTTGTCAAGAAACGTGTGGAAGACTTGGAGAATGAGGAAGAATATTTAAAATGGAAGAACCCGGAAAATTTCCAAAACTCAATCAATATTCACCTAAACGCTTCCAAAGATGCCATTGCTGAGTTTATTGCCACATCAAAAAATATTGCACAAAACATTTATTATAAATCGCCAAGCAAATATTGCTTTTTGGGAGATCAACTTAAATGAGCTCTATCAGTTATTGGGAAAAAAACACATTAAAAGAAGATAAAAAAAATGTGTTCTGATGGCCGATGAAATTTCGGGAAGATATAAGATCATTTGACGCAAATCTATGGGTTTTTAGACGGTGACAGGATATAATCCCCACGGACATTACCCCCATAACGGAAATGGGGATTATGACCGAATTCATTTCGATTATGTCCGTTCCTTGTTGGGATTACGACCGAACTTTTTTCGGTCATAACCCCCATTCACATTATGGGGAGTAAGTCCAAAGCAATTTTGGTCATAATCCCCGTTTTCTGCAGAGAGGGTGGGTTTAATGCATGGAGTTTGTAATCCCTAAGCCCGGCCGAAGGCCGGCTACGCAGAAAAACTTTTAAGTAAAAAACAAAAAATTCTTTTAATTTGGGGATTATGACCATAATGAAGACATTATCCCCATAATGGGGATTATGGCCATTAGTTACATGGTCATTATCCCCATAAATCTGAAAATTATGTCCGTTTTTTATTGGGATTATGTCCAAATTATTTTCGGTCATAGTCCCCACTACCATTATGGGGATTATGTCCGTGGGGATTATGTCATGTCACCTTTTTAGACTTGGGAAATGGAAAAAAACTTACAGAAATTGCCAACAAGCATAATTGTTTGCGAATTTTCAGTATGTTTCCAATCTGTAAAGGGCCCAATTGATAAAGAAGATCTCGCCGAAGCAATAAAAAATACAATTGGACCTTAACGAGCTTGCGGTCTTGATATTATTGTATTTGTTTCCGATCAAGGTAGCAAAAATGTTAGCGCCTACAAGATATTTAGAGCCAATCTAAAGGAACATTATTTTTATCTTGTACATGACTACCCTGATATGCTGAAAGACTTTCGAAATGCTCACAAGAAGCAAAAGATACAGGTTGGATAGGGTGTATCTGCTGAGGTCGTTAGCTGGGATTATTTTAAAGAGCTATGCGAAATTATTAAAAGCAATGATTTTAAAATGTGCCCAGATTTAATGAATCGCATGTACTAGTAAAGGGCTTTGAAAGGGCTGAAAAGTCCGCCACTAATGAAAAATCCCTATGATTTTTTGGAAGTATCAACCTTCAGATGATACCTGTCAAAATTTCATGACAATTTATTCATTAGTAAACAAGTTACAACTGCCCAGGCAGAAAAATACGAATGCGCTGGCAAAGTACCTTTTATGGTCGCTTGTGTGCTGGGAAAGCATCACAGTTTGGTACTCCCCCAGCGTCCAAAATGATAACCATGGTAAGCGATATGCCGTTGCTATTTTAAAGCGCTTTAAAAACCAAAAATATGGTACTATTATAGCACTTTTAGAACAAAAAAATGAGACGTATCAAATGTATAAGTCCATGAGACACAATTTTTTTTTTGAATTTATTTGAATAAAGAATGTTATTAAATTAGGATAAAAAATTTATTGACTAATTTATTAGGATAAAAAATTTTGGACAAACTTTGAAATATTTTCTAAGTCCCGTAAAAAATTTGTTTGCAGTTTTCTTTGCGTTTTGGAATAAAAAATTTATTAAAAATGCTTCTAGGAAAATGTTTAAAAAAGTCTCGAAAAAAAGTGGTGTATTGAACCGAATCGGGTAGTGTTCCAAAGGGATAGGCCCAGTGACATTTCACATGTGATGTATCCTTAGTTAAAGACACTTCCTCACGAAAGAAACTGGTGTTTTTATATAAAAGGTGTCAAGTTTGTAATATGTAGGTCATTGTGTCTAAGTGACACATCAAGAGAACTATCAAGGACTGGCCACTTATCCTGCAGGGAAATAAAAAATATTCCAATTGCTACAATGTATTAAATTTTAATAAAAAATTTATACTTTGAACGGATTTAAATAGAAAAACACTGACAAAGCGCTTGCAAAGCACTTTTTCGAATTCATACTACCTTCTACACAAAAAATAAAGTGCTTTGCCGAGACTTTTTCTTTGGAACGGTTGGCAGTTTCTGCCTGGGTGTTTTAGTGACACTGCGATTACGATTTTGAAAACAATGAATTCAAAGCAACTTCGTGTCTTGATTCATCATTGCTTTTTAATAGGAAAAAACAACGTTCTAGCCAAAGTTTTGCTTGATAAGTGTTACTCGGACTTTGCTTCATCGAGAAAAATGATAAAGAAGGGGTCTGCTAACTTTAAACGTGGTCATACAAACACCGATGACGCTGAACTATTTGGAAGCCTAAAAATGGCGGTAATACCGGAAAACATCAAAAAGGTTCACAAAATCGTTTTGGCAGACCTTAATGTGAAGTTTCATTTGATAGCTGATACCTTAAATATATCTAAGGAACGTATCGTCTTTATTTTATATGAACATTTGTTTTTGAAATGGAAAATTCAAGAACCGCTAGACCCATTGACCAATCTTTGACAATATATTACTGTAGTCTGAAGGAAGATTTAATTCCGATAGGTGGCGCTGTAGTCGTGGTATCCCGTGTAAAAAAAATAATTGCATTAAAATATATCTTCTTTGATAAAAACATATATGGATCATATTTAAATGTATGTAATCAGATCTATTCCATATATATTCAGATATTTTTTGATCCGTAAATTGCAATTTGAATTTTCTAATAAAATTTGGACTCGTTAGATGGCGCTAGGGTGAAGTTATTTTATTAAGCAATTTGACGGCACTTTAGAATGTATGATTCATCTTGAGAAAATTGTGTATGTACGAATCGATCCGATAGGTGGCTCTGGCCTAGTATTCTATATATAAGTAATCTCCCCGTTTAAAGGCGCCTTAGTGTTGAAAATTCAAATTTTTACACGTCAAAATATTTTTATATAAATGTGTATTTTTTTTTTTCTCTCAACTAATACACAGCATCAATAAATAATAAATATATGAATATTGTGTACATAAAAAATCCATACCAACAACAAATCAATTTTTATTTTTTTTGTACTATACAATAATATATGGATGGCGCAACCGAACCAACTACAATTAAATCAACACCATTATGATTAGAGTTTGCAAATAATCGATATATTTCATAATCGCGATTACGATTAAAAAAATCGCCGTTAATCGCGATTATCGATTAATCGAATTTTTGAAAAACTGCTTTAAAATTTACATTTCAAATCGTACAAAATTACAAAAAATAATATTTTTAAGATGTAGGTTAGGTTAGGTTGAATGGACGTCCGCCAATTTGGCGAATTCACTCGGAGGCCATAAGGCCCATTGTGATTCCCCTAAAGTTGTTTCCCTACTTCCCTCTGATATACAAAATTCTACTTGTCAAACCACCCCGATTCTCTAAGATATTCTGTTAAAGATGTCAATGGGACACTGTTTAGGCAATCCAGGCCATCAAAAAATCGTTGCCCCAAATACTTAAGACGACGTTTCATCAGAACCGGACATTTACACAACAAATGCTTCACTGACTCCTCCTCCACATTTCCACAACTTCTACAAAAGTCCCTATCAGAAATTCCTATACGAACCGCCATTTGGCCGATTATACAGTGTCCGGTTAGTACTCCTACTAATAAGCTAACCATACGTTTGCCAAAGGTAAGAAGACTTTCTGTCCTCTTAGGATTTGACAGTGGCCACATGGTTCGCGATATCATGCACGTGGTCAGTGATATCCACCATATCAATTTCGTTTATCAACTTCACTATAGGAACCGAGATATCAGGTTCGACAAGTTCCCCCACCGATTCGGAGCCATTTCTTAAACATTTATCAGCCAATTCAATGCCATCGACCCCACTATGTCCAGGGACCCAGATTAGCTTGACTTTTTAGGATATAAAATTATAGACTTTCGAATTTCCCCTGCAAAAATAAAGCGAGATTTTGACAGAACGGGTTAAACATGATTTCACTGCGTCTAAATAGCGCTTTATCTGTGCTACCAAATAGTGCTCTTAACTGTGGCAATGCCCACAGTAATCATACCTGAATACATTTGGTTTATATGGGCTATTTGACTCGTGATTCCTTTCCAAAAGCTGCTTCCAGTTCAGAAAATTTTCTGTTGGTCATGCTTGAATACCTACCGATGGCATGTGAACAGCTGATTGTGGGAATTTTTTAAAATAAATTTTGCAACGGCATTTTCAGTCGGCAACCAGAGGTCAAAGTTTGAAAAATTACGTTTTTCGACAACATTTCACGTCCGAATTTTTTGACCAAATCGGGCCAAGCCTTTTGAATATATTTCCAATTTTTGGGGTTACTAAGACCAGAATTTAAATTTACTTCAAATTTATATGAAATTGACGAGAAAAAAAGGAAAGGAAGATTGCAAACAAGTTAAATGAATCATTAAATTTTATATTTAAAATTCGTTATAAAAATTCGTTTAAATTCGTTATAAAAACAGTGTATTTCATAGAAAATGATTAATCGTAATCGCATGATATTTTTGTCGATTACGATTACGATTAATTGGTGCGATTAATCGCGATTACGATTACGATTTTAATCGTTTTGCAAACTCTAATTATGATCATCATGATCATTGTCGTTGTAGAACAAAAAAAAAAATAGCGAAGCAGGCAGGCAGTCAGGCCGAATCAAACAATTATAATTAAAATAGTGTATTAACTTAATTGTAGCCTTTGTCATTAATATTTGTTGATAGTTGTTGCTTTTCTTCTTACCCGAGTAAAAATGTTAAACTAATAGATCTTATTTGATTCGTGAAATTTTTGTATCAAATAATATCTAAATGTATTATTTTAGATCGAAGAATATAAAAATTGATACAATTTATTGATACAATCCGGGATTTGGTCAAATCTACCCGACTAAAAAAAGTAATATGGCGCTATATATCATTTGATACCAAAAATGGAAGATCCAAAAATATATGATTATATCTTATTATATCAAATTTGATATAATTAGATCCCAAAAACGGAACGGCCCGAGTAAAAAAAATTCTTATTTAATATAATATGGTATAATCATATATTTTTGGATCATCCATTTTTGGGATCAAATGATATATTGCGCCGTATACTTTTTTTAGCCGGGTCAAGAAACATATTTACTAATATAAGATTGCATCAATTTATATATGATTATATCAGAAAATTTTTAATCGGGTACTGTTATTTAGTAGTAAGTGTTTGATTTATTATTTTTGCTCAACAATAATAGACACTTTTTTTAAGATCTGTTTTTTAATATATTTAGGGCTTATAATCAAAACCCTCTATCTCACATTTTCACAGAAATAAGTTCTTAATTGCAAAAAACAGTAAAACATAGATTTAAGAATGCAAATATTTTTTTTGCAATTTTATTTACATTTTTGCTATTTATCTTTCTCACACAACTATATTTTTCTGAATGCAAAAGCCTCTATCTCATCAATAAATATATTTTACAAAATAAATTTTAAAACAAGCGGATTTGCATCTAGCAAAATTGCGAATCTTATTTCAAGTCATTTTCGAAATAATATAAATTTTTGTTTTTACGGAAACATTTTTAAAGTGCAAACTCCTCTATACAATTGGCAGTTTTTGAATATCAAAACCCTCTATCTCTATATAAAATGGAGTTGGGTGACTGACAAGGGAAGTCTCCCTAGTGTCACCCGCGGTCCGCGGATCTTTATGGAACTAGTTTTATTTTGTAGATCAGAAAAAATAAAGGGACACGTATTTTTTTTAGCGGCCCAAATTCATATTTAGGGGGTAAAAAGTAGGGGGGAAGACAAGGCCATTTTTCAGTTTTTTTCGTTTATCTCCTATATTATGCAAAGAAACCTAGTCATGTTACATACCAAATGAAAGGTCTTTAGAAAACCTACTTACGTGTGCTAAAAACGTGTCTAAACATGCACAACTTTTCGTCATATTGAGTAAAATATCAAAATTTTAGGACATTTTTGTTAATAAGTCGAAAAATATTAACTTCTTTGGTCCGTTGTTAGAGCGGACGAGATAGGTATTTTTAATACCTTTAATCTGATACCACACATGCCGAGATTAATTTTCTTTAAATAGGCGTAAATCGCAAAAAACTGAAAAAGGTCATTTTCCCCCCATACAAATCGACCACCCCAAAAAATGAGTTTGGGCCGCTAAAAAAAAAAATACGTGTCGAATTAATTTTCGTTCTTAACCACATATCAAAATTTCATGAACATCGGAGGGTGACACCAGGGAGACTTCCCTTGTGAGTGATTTATCGTCGCGAAGCCTTAAGTGCTGAAGCTAGAGACTTAAATTTTGGGATGCATTATATGCAAATACGATCGTAGATCCACTTAGGCAACAAAAAGGGGTACAAAATAACTTTTTCAGTACCATTTTAACCATTAGGTTACACTGGGCACGTGGCCAGGGCCTCCGATCCAAGGGCGCTCTAAAATACCAATTAATTCGCTTATACGAAACCGGAGCAAACTTTTTTTTAATTTGTTTTTAAAGAAAATTTCTCAGAATCTAACAGATTTTTCGTATTCATATGAGACTTTTTCTATGGGAGACATTCCTCCTATATCTAAAGTCTCAAATTTATAGAAATTTTTCCTACATAAAAAAATTTCAGGTTAGGAAATATTTTTCGTACAGAAAAAGTTTCAGATTCTGAGATTTTAAAATAAGTTTATCCAAAAAGCCTCATATTCTGAGACATTTTTCGTCTCAGTTCTAAGACATTTTTCATATCGAAAAAGTCTCACAATCAGAATTTGAAAATTTTTTTTCGTATAGAAAAAGTCTCAAATTTTAAGACATTTTTCGTATCTCAGAATCTGAGACATTCTTCGTATAGAAAAATAATCAGATTCTGAGACATTTTTCGTACAGAAAAAGTCTCAGTTTCGGAGACATTTTTCCTGTAGAAAAAGTCTCAGATTCTGAGACATTTTTCGTATAGAAAAAGTCTTAAATTCTGAGAAATGTTTCGTATAGAAAAAGTCTTAGATTCTGAGATATGTTTCGTTTAGAAAAAGTCTCAGATGCTGAGAGATTTTTCATATAGAAAAAGTCCCAGATTCTGTCACATTTTTCACACAAAAAATTATTGGCTTAAAATTTTCAATTAAATCTATTGATCAACAAAATTTAAATGAGTCAATCAATGTTTTGATTAAAATTTTTGTTATTTTTTGTTAAAAATTTTCAACATACCAGATTTTTTTTTTCGCTTTAATTTATTTGAATAGATTAATTCAAAAATATACAAAATAATCGGGCTTTACTTTTTTTTATTGTTGGCAACATATAGGAAAGCAAAAAAGACGAATTTTTGGATAATTTTGTCATAAGCTTACAATTCATTTGTTAAATCAATCATTATTTTGATTGACTTTAAATAAAAAATTTATAAAATTTTTGATCAAAATCAAAAAAATTTTTGATTAAAAAAATTTTCAATCAATCACCTACAATTTGATGATTGGTATAACAATTTTTTTAATTGGAGGAATTTCAATCAAAAAATTGATTGAATCCGCGTTTTTGTTGATTGAAATTCGTTTCAAATTTTTTCTGTGTTCGTATAGATAAAGTCCTCGCATTCTAAGACATTTTTCGTATTGAAGAAGTCCCAGATTCCGAGACGTTTTTCGTATAGGAAAAATCTCAGATTCTGAGATAGAAAAGGTCTTATTAAAACCAAATTGGGATATTCGTGTAGAATATCGTGGTTTTAAATAATTAAGAAAAATGACCTCCAGCTATAATATTTTAGTTTATTTTTCTTAAAACAGGTAAAACCATGAATTTAATTTGTACTAAAAGAATGTTTTTTTTGTCATGCGACTCTCAACTTTACAGCGGGCCCTAAATTAGTGTGTGCCCAGGAACCCCGCCATACCTTAAGACGGCGCTGCACTTTTTTTTATATATTTTCAAAAAAATTGTCGTAGAAACTCAAAATTTTTAATATAGGTTCTTCCAACGGAAAAAGCATCCCTGTCGGCAAAAAAAATCACACCTGACATACTACTGACTCTCCCTTTATAAAACTGCTGACATCTTCATACAATTTTTCAAAATGTCATCAGTGACATGTCAGCAGTTGGTCAGCGGTTGTTTAAACGAATTGTTAGTGGCCACCGATACTATTGGACACTGCTGACCAACTGCTGACATGTCATTAATGACATTTTGAAAAATTGTATGAAGATGTCAACGATTTTATAAAGGGAGAGTCAGCAGTATGTCAGGTGTGTGTTTATTTTGCCAACTGGGATTCGAAAAAAATAAAAATTTTGAATCAAACAAAAACAATCTCATTTTGAAAATATATATTGACACTTTTACTATGACTGAAGTCACAAGCAACACTTTTAAAATGAAATAACATTAATTTGAAAATGTTTTTATGATCAAATTAAAAGTGCTCATAACACTGCTTAACAGGAAAATGTATTTGGCTTGCGATTTAAAAAAAATGAGAGTGCCCTAAAAGGATACCAAATCCCCCCAATGGATTTTGGTCACGAGTTACCGAATATTCGGGTTCGGCTTCAGCCAAAAGGCACTATTCGGCTTCGGCCACATATTTGGCCGAATATGGCCCGAATACCAAATAATTGTATTAAATTTGTACTCACGTGTTGAAAAACACGCTGAACACACTTTGAATTACATTTGTAAGCCACAAAAACATTTTATTAAGTGTTTCTGCAGCAAAAACAAGATTTTACACTCAAACAAATTTTTCGATAAAAAAAAAGTTACACTCAAAAAAATTTTTATTTAGGAAAATGCCAAAAA
Source organism: Pegoplata infirma (assembly GCA_963921195.1). Classification (NCBI taxonomy): domain Eukaryota; kingdom Metazoa; phylum Arthropoda; class Insecta; order Diptera; family Anthomyiidae; genus Pegoplata; species Pegoplata infirma. The sequence goes on along the minus strand of OY992536.1, from coordinate 23,312,711 downwards.
AAGCATTTTGCTCAAAATAAATCGTTATAAACAAAATTAGTATACATTTGTGTATTCCGCCAAGTCGAGTTTTACTTTATTTCTTGGTTTTACTACACACATAGTTTTTTTTGGAATATTCGGCTTCGGCTTCGGTTTTGGCCGAATAGTGAATATTTGGCCGAATATTCCGCTTCGGCTACGGCCAAAAAAGGTGTATTTAGTCGGACACTAAAAATAAATAATATAAATAGGGATGAGATTTTCATGCAAATGCATGTTTTTTGTAGATAGCCTAAAAACGGTATCGACCAATTATCTTTCCGAATCAAGAAATTTCCGTTAAAATGGCATCGATTTGTTTTTGCATATTTTTGCATATTTTGGTAAAAATGCATATTTTTTCATATTTTGATTTTAAATGCATATTTTGTGCATATTTCTAACTTTTAAGTGCATATTTTTGCATATTTTGAGATAAATTAGCAAAAACAAAAATTGAAATTTATTTTTTCAAAAACTATTTTAAATTTGAAAAAAATTTATTTTGAAAATAAAAAAAAAATATTTTTTTTTAATTTTTTTATTGATTTTCTTTAGTTTCTAAAAAAATCTTGCAGTTTAAATGTTACTATTTAAAGCCGGCGTTATTTTTTGCTTTTAAAAGAGTTTTTCTTATGACAACAATATTTTTTTTATGTGCACATTTTATTTTTTAGAGCATATTTTAAGGTTTTTTAGTGCATATTTTGAATTTTTTAGCGCATATTTTAAGCGCATATTTTCGATTTTTTAGTGCATGAAAATCTCATCCCTAAATATAAATATACCTCTGTACTAAATAATGTGCTTAGAAGTCTTCAGTAAATTAAAAAAAAAATAATTTAACCCTCTATCGCTCATTTTAAGAGGTCATTTTAGTCCTTTTTTCAAAAACTGTCATAGAAGTCCACTAAAACGTGCAATTAAAGAGTTAAAATGTTTTACGAATATCTTCAGCTTCGTCAATTTTTTTAAGTTTAAATGCAAAAAATCAGCTTAAATCTAAATTTGAAAAAATATTGTACCGTATATTTAAGTCGCTCTAAACCGCCTTTAATTTTATTAATTTGTTTATTTTGTCGTTTATTTTTTTTTGTTATTATCCATATATTCATTCCATAGTTTTCATTACTAAACTGTATCTTTAAGATATTTTTTTTGTAGCAATTTTAAAAATAAATCGCAATAAAACAAAAAAATAACAGCAATTACGTATTTTATATACTTTATAAATATATTTCATTTTCCCCCTACAACAACTTAACAGTTTGTCAAATATTAACAAATAAATTATTTTAAGTACATACAGTATACAAAATTGTTTTCAATGACGTTAATCATCACATTACTTAGTACTACTATGAATTTTTAATTATTATTAATTGTATACATTTTTTTTGCAAAGCCTAATTGAATATAATATAATTTTTAAATGCTTTATAAATTTGAAAAAAAAAAAAAATATTTATCAGACACTTGAATACAATTTATCTGATTTTTTTTTGTACACTCCGCATCATAACTATAGCCGCATTGCATTTTTCGGTTTATTTAATGTTCAAGAAGTATTTTTATGAAACCTATTATGGTATATTACAGTGTTATAATAGTTCTCTTGTTTTTGTAAATTTGAGCCATCAGCTGTTTGAATTGAGAAAACGGCGACCTATAATTGTATTTCTCAGTGTTTCATAACTATAGCCGCATTTCAATAAAATCAGTTGAAATGAGTTCAAGTCAAAGTTTCGTGGCCAAATTTATTTATTTTTTGGTAAAATTCGTTCCTCTATTAATTTTTAAATAAAATGCCACATGGTAAATTTTTAAATGAAGTTGAAAAAGGTAAAATTTTAGCCTTTTTAGAAAGTGGTTTAAGTTATCGCGAAATTAGACGAAAAATTAAGCGATCTGACAAAGTTATCCGAAATTTTGTAAAAAATAAAAGTCTTGTTATCATTCCAGACTCCTTTAAGACTCTACTTATTGTAGAATTGGACACATTCAACCCGCATTCAATACCAATCTGCGAAAGAGTTTTCATAGATTTGCTAGCAGCTTTGTTAATACGGCGTTGATCTCTCTCAGATAGCTTTTTTTTGGACCCCCTGTTTTGTTCATTCCGTATCCACTTTTATTTTTTACAAAATTTTGGATAACTTTGTCAGATCGCTTAATTTTTCGTCCAATTTCGCGATAACTTAAACCACATTCTAAAAAGGCTAAAATTTTGACTTTTTATACCCTCCAACCACAGTATGGGGGTATACTCACTTTGTCATTCCATGTGTAACGCATCCAAATATTGGTCTAGGACCCCATAAAGTATATATTTTATTGATCAGTGATCGATTCTAAGACATTCTAGCGATGTCCGTCCGTCCGTCTGTCCGTCTTTCTGTCTGTCCGTCTGTAGAGGACACGATACAGTCCAAAATAAAAGAGCTAGACTTCCGAAGTTTGGCACGAATATGTCTTATATTCCTAGGCAGGTTAAGTTCGGAAATGGGCAAAATCGGACCAAGGGGAAAAAAGTTCCCCCTTGGAGAACTAAACCAACCCAAGAAAAAACGCATTTTTTGCAGAGTTTTTTGTACTTTTGGTAAGCAAATGCAACATTCTTATCTCAGAAGAAGTTAAAAATCGCAAGGGGAAGGTGCCCCCTAACGTCTCTCACGCCCCCCCCCAAAAAAAAACGCCCCTGGATTTTTTTTTTACATTTCGGAGGGTATAAAAGATTCGGCACAGCCGAATGTAACACTCACTTGTTCGACTTCATTTAAAAATTTACCACGTGGCATTTTGTTTAAAAATTAGTAGAGGAACGAATTTTACCAAAAAAAAAATTAATTTGGCCACGAAACTTTGACTTGAACTCATTTCAACTGATTTTATTGAAATGCGGCTATAGTTATGAAACACTGAGAAATACAGTTATAGGTCGCCGTTTTCTCAATTCAAACAGCTGATGGCTCAAATTTACAAAAACAAGAGAACTGTTATAATACTGTAATATAGCATAATAGGTTTCATCAAAATACTTCTTGAACATTAAATAAACCGAAAAATGCAATGCGGCTATAGTTATGATGCGGAGTGTAGTATTTAAGATTGAAATCTTTTAAACCTTTGATCATTGTGGGTTTTTCTCGAGGGAATATAAATTTGCAATTCGGTGAAAATTTAATAATCTTTCCTAGTTTATGACTAGAGCTGCGATTTCCATGCAAATACATGTTTTTTTTGCAGATAGTCTAAAAACGATTTCGACCAATTATCTTTTCGAATCAATAAAACTCGATTTCTTTCTGCATATTTTGGTAAAATTGGTATTTTGGTAAAAAGAATTACGACCATCATTTCTATATATTTCGGACATGCTGATTCGAATGGCTTACTGCGTTTTTCGATGTATGGTACAGTTTTCTTGCAAAATGTCGTTAAAGATTTGCTGATTTCGAGCCAGTTTTTTAACAAAAAAATTTGCAAAGTAAGTGGTTTATAAATTTTATGACATGGAAAACAAAGATATGACTTGTAGCAACATTTCTTATGCAAATTTGGTTTAAAGCTTTTAATTTAAGCCCTTAAATTCGCGAATTTCTTAATTTTTTAAGGTTTTCTCGAAATTAACAGCCAAATTGGTCTTTGAATCAAAAATGTATCCCTAACAATACGAATAGTGGACAAAAAACAGCTATGTTATATGGACCATCATGATGAAAAACGCCAAAAACCGTTTTTTTGTATATGCCAGCAATCCTTTACGAGATGATTTAAGGTTCCATTTTTTAGTATGTAATGTGGGAACCTTAAACAACTAACTGACCATAAATTCGGCCAAAAAAGTTTTCATTTGCAAAAGTTATCTTAACAAAAACTATTATTTCAGTGTTTGCGATACAATCAATCAATTAAAATCGACTTTCAAAAAATGTATTGAAAATTTGAAATTAAAATAAAACTTTTGTTAAAACAGACTTTTTGTTTTCTTGTGGTAAGGGCCAATAATTATAGTTTTTGTTAAGATAACTTTTGCAAATGAAAACTTTTTTGGACAAATTTTGGGTCAGTTCATTGTTTAAGGTTCCCACATTATATACTAAAAGATAAAGCCTCAAATCATCTCCTAAAGTGATGCTGCCATATACAAAAAAACGGTTTTTCGCGATTTTCATCATGATGGTCCATATTACATAGATGTTTTTTGTCCACTATTCGTAGTGTCATGGACGCCTTTATGATACACAAAACGCAAGTTTTTTTATCAGAGACCAATTTAGCGGTTAATTTCGCGAAAACTAAAAAAAAATAAGAAATCCGCGAATTTAAGGGCTTAAGATGAAAAGCTTTAAACCAAATTTATATTAGAAATATTGCTACAAGCTATATCTTTGTTTTCCATGCCATACAATTTAAAAATCATTAGCTTTGGAATTTTTTTTGTTAAAAAAGCAGCTGAAAATCAACCAATCTTTAATGACATTTTACAAGAAAACTGTACCATACATTGAAAAACGGAGTACGCCATTCGATTCAGCATGTCCGAAATATATTGAAATGATGGTCATACCTCTTGTTTTCTAAAAAAGTGGTTAGTTTTGTCACGCAGTGTTATTATTTGCAGCTTTTAAGGGCATATTTTTGCATATTTTAGCCAAAATTAGCAAAAACATTTTTAAATTTTGAACATTAATTTATAAGGCTGTAGGCAAAATCGCCCAAAGAAAAATCTCCCAAAAAAGAAAATAAAATTTCGCCGAAAAATTGTTCATACAAATTTGGACCATATGAAAAGTTACCCAACATTTTTTGGCACATTTTCATAGTTTTTGGGCAAAATTTGGAAAGTTTGGTATTGCATTTGAGCGATATCGGTTCAGCGGAACATCTTAAAAATGATACATTTCACATAACCGAAATATGCATACAAAATGCTTTAATTCGGCTGCTGGTTGACATATGTGAACCGAAGTAGATGCCAAAATGTATTTAAACAAGGACAAACATATTGTTTACCCCAAAAAACTTATCGCGGATTTTTTTTTTCAATCAAAAAATTTTTCCGCGAACATTTTTTTTAAAAGTTATTTGTCAACATTTTTTTTCTTTTACGAATTTTTTCGGCATTTTTTTTTCCAAAAAAATTTTTTTTTACTATAAGTTTTTTTTTTAATAAAGTTTAAACAAGTACGAACATATTTATGTACCCCAAAAAAACTTTTCGCAGATTTTTTTTTTTTTTACAAAACATTTTTTTCCGCGAAAATTCTTTTTAAAAAGTTTTTTTAACAAAAAATTTTTTTGAAGTTTTTTTCAGAAAAAAAAATTTGCGAAAAAAATTTTACAAAAAAATTTTTTGCAATAATATTTTTTTACCTTTTACAAATTTACTTTAGTACCCCAAAAAAACTTTTCTCGGATTTTATTTCACCAAAAATTTTTTTTCGGAATTTTTTCTCAAAGTTAATTTCTTTTAATAATTTTTTTTTACTACGAAAATTTTTTTCGCTGATTTTTTTTTTTCAGTTTTTTAAAATAATCTTCTAAACATTGCACTATGGTTCCAAATGCATTTTTTTGGCAGAAATTAAAAAAACAAAAATTTACAAATTTCCAAAAGCTTATACAGTTTCTCAATGGCAACACTCCAAGCCATTAAGAAAGTATAATGAAAAATTTTTTATGGCAATACTGTCAGTCTGTCAGGGTTTCAAAGTTGATAGTTTTAAGGCGTATTATTAAATCGGGATTAAAACCATATTACAATTATACTAACAGCAAATGGGAAAAAATAAAATTATAAAAAGGCTAAAAAGGAAAATTGAAGCCCAAGGAAAGTAGTTCTTATTAAAAACTCCAATTTGTAATTCCATGCATCTTTGGCGTTATTCTTGGGGGTTGCGGTTTTAAGGATTTTGAAGCCAAAATAGCCTATATCTTTCGTGGACAAAAAGTTGTGTTTGGGCGCGAACTTGCATGAGTCTTCAAATGTGAAAGTGTTTTCTAGATGGTCTATTTAATACTAAAATTAACACCTAGCCAGCATTTTTCGGCAAACTCTCACAATTGCCATTTGAGTTTAGCACAAATTTCGGCAAAATTTTCGGTTTTTTGCGAGATAAATCTTTAAATTTTTTTTAACTATAATTTTTTTGGCTTTATCCAAGCTAACTGACTACTAGAAATATATTATGGTTGATAATTTTTTTTTCCAAAAAAAAAAAAAAAACTTTTTTTCCAAAAAAAAAAAAAAATTTTTTTTCAAAAAAAATTTGCGAATTTTTTTTTTTTTTTTAAAAAATTTTTTTTTTTGAAAATTGTTTTTTAATTGCGTAAAGAGTTAAAAACCCATTCCAGATTCAAAACTAGCGACTTTGCTTCATTTTTGGAATTAATGCCAAAAAAAATTGATTTGGGACCATAGTGCATTGTAGAGGGTAAATTAACCCGGCGATCAAAGTTTGATTTTTAAAATTACTTAAAAAATAATATAAAAAAATATGTCTTGCATTATATTTATTTATTTGCATGCGCTGTGCTGTGCACGAATTTCAAACAATTTTGAAAGTCGGTCTTATGGCGGTCATGAAATTATAAAAAAAAAAAATTGTCCTTAACCCTTTCATTGACCTTTAGACTAACTTTTATTTAAAATTAATTTGAGCCACATCCCAGTTGGCAACGTCCTCGAGCCATCCTCAGTGACGGAGCGGTGACATGTCAGAGTCACAGCTGACACCCACAAGACATCTCTATGTACTGGGTTGAGGACAGTTTCATACAAATTTTCAAAATGTCCTCACTCAAAGTCAGCAGAGGTCAGGGCTGACCTTCTGGGGCATTTCACCTAAGACTTCTTTGGGGAAATGTCTGAATAAGGTCATGCGAATTTACAAAAAATTTTCGTATTTCCTTTAGTTTTTACTTTTATCCATTTTCCTTTAAAAATTATTTTTCTCATATTTAGAAAAAACTTTTTTAGTCCCAACTGGATTTGAACCTGGAACCTCCAGTTTATTAGTCCCACACCTAACTACTTGTTCCAAACTTTATTTTGAAAATTGTTTGTCTATTTATTACTTTTATTCTACTTGTTAGGTTTTGGTTTTATTTTAAATAAATCGATAATATTGCCATCTTTTTGTTGGAAATTGAAGAGTTGCCCAGATTTAAAATTCTAATTTAATATACTGCTATTCAGAAGACATTTCCTTTTAGACGTGTTAGAGGAATTGTCAACACTCTTAAAGCAAACATTCAGTGCTGACAATGTTAGGACATGTCATCAAGGCTTACCTATGATTTGTCAGAACCTGAAGACATTTCCTCAAGGAATCACTGTGGAAATTTCCTCAGTGACACATTTTCCAACTGTTATCCAATCATTTTAACCCGTGGTGCCCTTCGATCCATGTTTGGTTTTAAGAAAATTTTCACCAAAAACTGTAAACTTTGATCGAAGGGCGCCATTGGCTCAAATGGTCTAAAGGGGAAATTACCCCCCCCCCCCCCCCAGACCAAATTTAAAAGAAAAGAGAAAAGGAAAAAAGGAAGAAAAGAAGAAAAGAAAGAAAAGAAGAAGGAAATTTAAAAAAAATTTTTCCAAAGGAAAAAAAATATTAAAATCCAAAAATTTTTAATGGAAAAAAATTTTAATTTTTTGAAGGAAAAATCTAAAAAGTTTTTAGGAAAAATCTGAAAATTTTTAAATAAAAAATGTGACTAAATTTGGTACAAAAAAATGATTTAGTCTTTTTCTATAGGAAAATTTTTCAGAATCTGAGTCTTTTTCTATAGCAAAAATGTCTCAGAATCTGAGACTTTTTCTATAGGAAAACTGTCCCAGAATGTGGGACATTTTCTGTAGGATAAATGTCTCAAAATCTGAGACTTTTTCTATAGGAAAAGTGTCTCAGAATTTGAGACTTTTTCTGTAGAAAAAATTTTCTCAGAATCTGAAACTTTCCCTATTAGCAAAATGTCTCAGAATCTGAGCCTTTTTCTCTAGGAAAAATGTCTCAGACTCTGAGTCTTTTTCTATAAAAAATGTCTAAGAATCTTAGTCTTTTTCTATAGGAAAAATGTTTCAGAATCTGAGCCTTTTTCTCTAGGAAAAATGTCTCAGACACTGAGTCTTTTTCTATAAAAAATGTCTAAGAATCTGAGTCTTTTTCTATAGGAAAAATGTTTCAGAATCTGAGACTTTTTCTATGGGAAAAACGCCTCAGAATCTGAGACTTTTTCTATGGGAAAAACGCCTCAGAATCTGAGACTTTTTCTATTGAAAAAACGCATCAGAATCTGAGACTTTTTCTATAGGAAAAACGCCTCAGACCTTTTCTGTAGGAAAAATGTCTCAGAATCTGAGACTTTTTCTATAGGAAAATTGTCTTAGAATCTGAGACTTTTTTTATGGGAAATATCTCAGAATCGAGACTTTTTCTATGGGAAAAATTGAAAAAAATTTGTCAAAATCTGTGACTTTAGTCTCAGAATTTGAGACTAAAAAATCAAAAGGTCGCAGCATTTAAAACTTTCGCATTTTTGTCGAACTGTTGTTAAAAAATCGGCTGCAGTTTTTCAGAAACAACTGCTAACTTATTTGATTTTATACCTTTCCCATCACTTTTTTTAAAAAAAAGTCCGACAACGGTGAATTGATGATTTTTTTGTATTCGAAGTTAAAAAAAATTTCCCCCCCAGACTCAAAAGCTGTATCCGCCACTGAACTTCTACCACATAAGTTTTAGGCCTAGTTGAATAAAAATCTGCTCCGATATTCAAAATCGGAAGAAAAACTCTTGTGCCATACAAAAAATGCCGCTTTAATAAGTATATTTCACTAAAATTTGATTTTAGAGATAAGATAAATCCAATTAGTCCATGTTTGGACTTGGGACCAATTTTCCGGAAAACACTGGTGTATGGTATTGACCGACTATTATTTAATTGAATTTATTAAAAATTTATTTTTTAATTGAATTAATTAAAAATATTTACTACTATTTTTTTAATTAAATCAATTAAAAAATTAATTGAATATTTATTTTTTTTCAACAAAAGTTTTAATCACGTTATTTTTTCTGTGAAGGCGTTAAAAATTTTAAATTAATCAACTTTTAAGAAATCGGTTGATAATTTTTAAACATTTTTAAGGATTTTTGTGCTTTTTTGTAACATCAAAACTTTTTATCTTTCCCCTTTCTTCTCATTATAGTATATCTCAGTGTGCTGCGTGTGAAATAATGTTTCTCAACCATTTAACATTTATTTATTATTCATTTCACTGCAATTATATTTTCTCATTATTTTTTTTTTTATGCAAATGTTTGATTTTTAATGTACCATATAATTTTGTTCATTTATTTGTAATAAATTTTGGTCACATATTTTTTTTTTCTTTTTGTTAAAAATTCTATTGTTTTACCTTTTTGGGATTTTCTTGTTCTCAGATTTGCCTTCGGTTTTGCATTTTTTCCACAATTTTTTTTTTGTCATTTCATGAAACGCATGCGGTGTTTACACTTCATTGATTTTGATTTTTTACATTTTACAATATTACGATTTTTAGTATTTTTTTTTTTTACTTTCGATATTAGAACAGCATGCTTTTTCTTTTTGTTAACTTTAACAAAACTGTTAGACTTCTTTCACCCCATGATTTAAACAATGAAACTGAATACAATAGTTTAAATACACGTAAACAAATGTTACTATACTTACCATATACAAATATTTGATTGACATGTAATCAATTAATTTTTTTTTTTTATTTATTTTTTTTTCTAAGAGAAAAATAAAATTTAGGGGAATTATAAACGATACTTGAATGATGTTTGCAAAAAAAAAAAAAAAACTATTTATTTTACTAAATAATTGTATGTTGAGTGAAATTTGTCAGAAAGTGGTTTAAAATATTTTCATTAAGGGTTAATTTTAATGATGCTTATGTTAAGGGATTAAAAAAAATATATACTCTTATATTTGAAATATAATTCCCTTCTTTTATGAAGAGCATTTTTGTGCCTTCTATAACACTTGAAGGTTTGACTTTTAGTTCCCTTTTTAAATTCTAGATCATTTTCAATTTTTAGTTTACAATAAGGCTTATAATTTCATTTTGTATTTATTATTCCTTTATAATTCCACATTTTTAACTTACCCTTTTTTTTGTTCTCTTTGTATCGTTTTTAATATGAAATTTTTAATCCGGTGCAGTGACTTGATATTAAAAAAAATCTTGATTTTTCTGACCTTTAAACTTTTTTTTTTCTCAAAGTATCAGTTCATTATTTGCTGGTCATATCTGAATATTAGGGTGATCAATTATTCGGCTTTTTTCAAAAACCGGTTTTCGAATAGTTCGAAAATCAGCATTTTCAAAAAAACCGGTTTCAGTTTTTTAAATTGACAAAAAACCTGTTGAACCAGTTTTTTCGGTTTTTTTATAAAATACGGCAAAAAATGACGATCACGGGCAAAATAAATCAGAGATTGTCGGTGTTTCAAAAATTTTGGGACTGTATATCACCATTTCCGATTCTATTTCAGAAAATACAAATTCTATTTAAGAAATTTCCAATTATATTTCAGAAATTTTTCATACTTTTTCGAAATGTTCAATTTTATTTAAAATTCAAAACTAAATATATTAAAAAATTACTCAAAATAAAATTTTGATACTCAACAAAAATGTTTACTAACATTTCTTTTAATTTTTTTGTACGTAAAAATTTTCCACTTCCAAAAATAATTTGCAAACTCCAATTTATAGATTCGGTAAAGGCGAAATTATTTTTATACCCTCCAACCACAGTATGGGGGTATACTCACTTTGTCATTCCGTGTGTATCGTATCGAAACATCGGTCTAAGACCCCATAAAGTATATATATTATTGATCCATGATCGATTCTAAGATATTCTGTGAATGTCCGTCCGTCCGTTTGTCCGTCCGTTTGTCCGTCCGTCTGTCTGTAGATGGCACGATGCAGTCCAAAATAAAAGAGCTATCCTCCTGAAATTTGGCACGAATATGTCCTTTTTTTGTATTTTTGTTAAGTAAATGAAACATTTGGTATATTAATCGCGATGATAAGGTGCTCTCAACGTCCCCCACTGACCCCAACACACCCCAAAAAAAAACGCCTCCCGAGTAAAAAAATTGATATGACACAATATATAGTTTAATATGGGTTCGTGTCTATTTTGATATAATCTTATACGAAAAATGGTTTCATAAGATTTGATCGAATAATATCTAATAATATCAGTTTATATAACTTTATATCGACTTTGATACGAGTTTTGGTCTAATCCAATGATATAAAATTATATCCAATTATATTAAAATTTATACAATTTTATAAATCGGATGTTTTTTTTAGTTTTTAATAAAAAGTTGAAAAATTAAAATAATAAAAATAAGTTGTTCTTTGAAAAAAACTTGGAAAAATTTCAAAAAATGGAGTCATGTTAAATTTTATATAAAACACTTAGAAAATATTTTCAAAAAAATTTGTCCTTGGAAAAAACTTAGAAAAATTTGAAAAAATGGAGTTATATAAAATTTTATATAAAACACTTAGAAAATATTTGCGATAAAAAAATGTTCCTTGAAAAAAACTTAGAAAAAATTTAAAAGATGGAGACATATAAAATTTTATATAAAACACTTAGAAAATATTCGTGATAAAAAAGTGGTGCTTGGAAAAATCTTAGAAAAATAAAAAAATATGAAGTCATATGAAATTTTATATAAAACACTTTGAAAATATTTGCGATAAAAATATGTTCTTGGAAAACACTTAAAAAAATTAAAAAATAATGGAGGCATATAAAATTTTATATAAATTTGAAATGATGCATGGGGCCAGATGTTAAAACATATAGTTATGTATGGCGATATCTTAAAAAAATCCCACATCAAAATTTATTATATAAATTTATCTTGCAATACATAGTGTCACACATGATCATATATCAAATAATATGACTATATAAAAGTATATAAGATCATATTAAATTATTTTTACTCGGGCTCTGACAATTTTTTTTTTAAATTTTTTTTTACATTTTGGAGGGTATAAAAGATTCGGCACAGCTGAATTTAACACTCTAAGAATAATCACAATTGGAGCGGCAAGCGGTTTTCCGCAATTGTCCTCATAAAAATAGAATTGAATCTAGTTTGGCGGAAAAACGCGGCGGAATTTTGTTTTCATATAAAACATGTGTGAAAAGTTGCGGAAAAACGCTTCCCGCTCCAATTGTGATTATTCTCTCTCACTTGTTTTTACTTGTTTTGCATTCAGTTGGAATTTTTTTGAACACCTTTTCAGTAATCAAATTACACTTAAAAAAATAAATCGAGTTTACTGCTTTTAAAAGGTTGATTTAAAAAACCGGGTTTCGACAGTAAAAAAACCGGTCAAACCGATTTCGAATAGTTAAGATTTAAAAAAAACCGACCGTTGCAATCCACAAAAAACCGGTTTAAACTGTTTTCGAAAAACCGTTCTTCCTTACTGAATATTGATATTCCCAACAAAATATTTGTTGTCATAATCAAATATTTCTTTATAACATGTACCGCGTCCAAACTTTTATTGGAAACTTTTTTTTGTGTAAGAAATATATTTTGTGAATTTGAGCCAAATCTATATACCATAAATAAAAAAAAAAAGAATTTGGTTAATAATTTTACCCCAGCGCCATCTACCGGATCCAAATTTCATCACGAAACTTATTTTTGTTTAAGAAATATATTTTGTAATTTTGAGCCAAATTGTACCATAAATACACCTATCGAGATAAACTTAAGAGAAACCTTACCGCAGACTAAACTAATTTGTGGTCCAAGTTTCCATGATATTTCCATGCAAATGCATGATTTTTGTCTAAAAACGATAGTCTACAAACGATATCGACCAATTATCTTTCCGAATCAAGAAATTTGCGTTAAAATGACATCGATTTGTTTTCGCATATTTTGGCGAAAATACATATTTTTGCATACTTTGGTTTTAAATGCATATTTTGTGCATTTTTCAAACTTTTAAGTGCATATTTTTGCATATTTTGGCATAAATTAGAAAAAACTCAAATTGAAATTTATTTGTTTCAAAAACTATTTTAAATTTTAAAAATTAATTTTGGAAATAAGAAAAAAAAATTTTTTCTTTAAATTTTTTTTTATAGATTGTCTTAATTTCTAAAAAATCTTCCTTATATAAAGTTTTAAATGTTACTATTTAAACCCGGCGTTACTTTTTGCTTTTTAAGAAGTTTTTCTTATGAAAACATGATTTTTGTTGCACACATTTTATTTTTTAGTGCATATTTTTAGATTTTTTTGCGCATATTTTCGATTTTTTAGTGCAAATCTCATGAAAATCTCATCCCTATATATTAAGATATCAATTTTCAAGAATGACCAAACATAATTAAAAAAAAATCGAAATATACGATTCGGAACTCTCAATATCAAATTTGCTTGGCATTTTTTTTTTTACAAATTCCATTTATGTGATATTTGCGTTTACATTTTTGAAAAGTGGTAATTAAGATACGTATTGTTAAGTCCACATCAGACCAGTTATAAATCGTTGAACTTCTTTGACGAACGAATGCAAATTGCTCGCCTATTGGCAAGTTTGATGATTGATAAGTTGTCCAACTTGTGGTATCACAAAAAAGGCTTTGATTTTGGACCTTTAGTTTTTATACCCTCCAACCACAGTATGGGAGTATACTCACTTTGTCATTCCGTGTGTAACGCATCGAAATATCGGTCTAGCACCCCATAAAGTATATATTTTATTGATCAGTGATCGATTCTAAGACATTCTAGCGATGTCCGTCCGTCCGTCCGTCCGTCCGTCTGTCCGTCTGTCCGTCTGTAGAGGACACGATACAGTCCAAAATAAAAGAGCTAGACTTCCGAAGTTCGGCACGAATATGTCTTATATTCCTAGGCAGGTTAAGTTCGGAAATGGGCAAAATCGGAAAAAGGGGAAAAAAGTTCCCCCCTGGAGAACTAAACCAACCCAAGAAAAACCGCATTTTTTGCAGAGTTTTTTGTACTTTTGGTAAGCAAATGCAACATTCTGATCTCAGAAGAATTTCAAAATCGCAAGGGGAAGGTGCCCCCTAACGTCCCCCACCAACCCCCCCCCCCAAAAAAAAAAGACGCCCCTGGATTTTTTTTTATATTTTTTTTTTTACATTTTGGAGGGTATAAAAGATTCGGCACAGCCGAATGTAACACTCTCACTTGTTAAGTCTACAATGGAATTTTTTTAACACGTTCCGTTTTTGAAACATTCTCATTTGAAAATTAATCAAACTATCCATTTTTTTGGCTTTAGCGTAATAATAAATAACGGTGAAATTAAAATATTTGAAAAAAAAAACATTTATTTTACTTAATAACTGTATGTTGATTGCAATTTGTCAGAAAGTGGTTTAAAAATTTTCATTAAGGTTTAATTTTAATGACGCGTATGTTAAGGGATTAAAAAATACTCTCATATTTGATTATAATACCCTTTTTGTTTAATTGTGCCTTCTACAGCGCTTGAATGTTTGACTTTTAGTTCCTTTTTTTAATTCTAGATCTTTTTCAATTTTTAGTTTACATTAGGCTTAAAATTCCATTTTTTATTCCTTTATAATTCCATTTTTAACTTACCCTTTTTGTTTCATTGTATCGTTTTTAATTTAAATTTTATAATCCGGTGCAGAGATTTGATTTTAAAATAATCTTGATTTTTCTGACATTTAAACTTTTTTTCTCAAAGTATTTGCTCACCATATGCTTGTCATATTTGAATATTGATATTCACAACCAAATATTTGTTGTCATAATCAAATATTTCGTTAAAATAATCGAATATTCGTTTGTAATGATCGTATACTTGATTATCAAAACCGAAAATTAGTTTTCATGCACCAATATCGGTTTTTCTAAAAAAACTAGCTGTTTCAGCAAACTTTGTTTTATCCTAGCGCCATCGGGTGTTGAAGTGCCGTCAAATTCCACTAAAATTAAGAATTTTGTAATAACTTTACTCCAGCGCCATCTACCGCATCCAAATTTTTTATCAGGAAAATTATTTTTGTTAAAGAGACCGTAAATAAAAAATTTCAAAAGTCACAACTAAATTTCAGTTGTAAGAACCAAAAACCTCAAATAATGCAATTGCGTTGTAAAAAGAACTGTACACAAGTTCGAAATTTTACAAACTTCTTTTCAAAATGTTGACTGGTATATGATTTAATAAACGTCATGACACCACTAAGATTTTAAAAACCAACGTTTTTTTTGGAAGGCAAATATGAAAAGTTTTTGTTATAAAAAATAAAAAAAAAATGGCGAAGATGATGAGTATGACGAAGCAGACATCAGACTGACGAAGACAACAAAGGAAATTGCCAAAAAAAATATAAAAATAAAAAAAAATATTGACCATAAATATGTAAATTTGCTTAATGAAATTATGCAAACATTAAAAAGTGAAGAGGGTGTAAGAGGACATTAAGTAAACACAACAGACAAACAAGATTATTCCTTTTTGAACACAATGATACAGGCCTGTATATTAAAATTCCCAAAAAAACAGTTTTTTTTTAAACTAAAAAGAAATTAAAAAGATAAACATTCCTCACACACACAAAAAACTCAAAAATTTTATATTGTAAAAACACCCCTCAGGATATATTGTTGTACAGTAGCAGAAAAGAATATAAACTATTATACAAACCCAAAATCATTTTACACAACCATAAACACTTAAAACACAACAAAAAAAAAGTTTAAACGAAATTGTAAAATAACAAAAACAACAAAATGTTTGCCAAGGACATAAAACTATCAACAGGACTAACCAGCAGACGACGACTACAACGTCTACCTAAAGAATAACAAAAAAAAAAAGGTTTTAGCAAAAACAACCCATAGACAGGATAATACTCGTACAAATAACAATTGTTACAAATAAACAAAAACTAGAGCCAAGTAATTCAAAAAAAAAAAAACAAACTCTACGTGTATATTAGGGTAACAATATTTTTAATTATGTAATTATTTTTAAATTAAACTAAAAAAAAAGAAAATTTAATTGTAATACTTTTCAAACATAAGTTTTTCGATACTGGCCCCAAGTTGGGCGCCATTTTATAAACTACAAAAAATTATCTTCCCAACAAATTAAAAAATTTTTAGGAAATAAAATTATTAGTCTTTTTTTTACTTAAAGACACAAATCTGTCGATAGGTGCCCCACATTGGGAGCCAATAAGACGATGGAAGCCTTTTTCGTTTTCAAATTAATCGAATTTTATTATAATCTACAGCACTCTGTGGTACAGGCAATGTTTTTTTTTCGGATTATTGTAACTACCCAAAATATTTGTCCTAAACTCATCTTTAAGCAAGCCGAACGACTTAGAACTTACTTTTGTCCGTCCGTCGTTCCATGTAAACGGTGTTTACACGATACATGTTGCGATTTTTAAAAAAAATGCTTCCATTCAAGAAATTGAAACATTGTACTTTTCAAACTGAAAGACACAAGGGTTTCGATGGTGGCCCCATCTTGGAGGTAGAGCTGCAAAACTATCGATGGTACTATCGATAGTATCGATAGTTTCATTTGAAATGGACTATCGATAGTTTTTACCCGATAGCGATACTATCGCCGAAAAAAATCAGCTTTAAATAGATTGCCAGTTGCTAAAAAATTAATCAAAAAATGAACAGTTTTTAAAATTTTAATATTATTTTGGAATAATCCTACTTTTTAACGTATAAAGGCAATGATGGGAATCTCGTGTTAATGTTGTATCGAAATAAAAGGTCTGAACAGAATGAGCCGTCACGGTGGAAGATCGCCGTAGTTAGTTAATATAGACTGGAATGGCAGTGAACGGCAAAAACTGTTATTTGTGTGTTCAGAAATACCCCGTTTAAACGTAAAAAAACGTAATTTTATTCAAAAACTTATAATTCTTTAAAATATTCGATACTATCGATAGTTTAAAAACAAACTATCGAAAATATCGAATTGGACGACTATCGATAGCTTTGCAGCTCTACTTGGAGGCCATGCAGACAATTATAAAAATACTTTTAAAACTAAAAGTCACAAACTTTTTGAAAGAGCTACATGTTGGGCGCCAATGGGACGATTTAAAAATAAAAAAACATTTATTTTTTACTTAAAGACAAAAGTATATTGATAGAGGCCCCAAGTTGATGACAAAGGCCCTAATAAGATGTGAGTTTTTTTCTTGTTTTCAAAACAAATTGTTTAGACCTAGTCCCCACCCAAGAAATAGGACCATTATACATTTTAAACTCAAAAACACAAGGTTTTCTATAAAGAACCCATGTTGGGCGCCCATCAGACGATTACAAAAATACTTTTAAAACTTAAAAACACAAGCTTTTCGACAGCGCCCCAGGGTGGGCGCCAATTTGAAAGCTAAAAAACAATTATTCATTTTTTAATAAAAGACAAAAATTTATTGATAGAGGCCCTAAGTTTGGCGTCTATAAGATGTGATGTGCATTCTTTTCTGTTTTCAAATTACATATGTTGATTTTATTATAACCCTATAACACTTTGTGGTAAAGGCTATAAAGATTTTTTTCTGAAAATTGTGACTGCACAAAGTGTTTGTCTTATACTTACCTTTAGGTATACCGAAAGACTCAAAATCACTTTTTGTCCGTCCATCCTTCCATGTAAACGGTGTACACACAATGAAGGTCGCGATTATAAAAAAATTAAATAAAAATAGCCCACACCCACTCAAAGACACAAGGTTTTCAATAGGGAACCCATGTTTGGCGCCAATCAGACGATTAAAAAAATACTTTTAAAACTCAAAAACACAAGATTTTCGACAGAGACCCATGTTGGGCGCCAATCAGACGCCAATTTGAAAACTAAAAAAAAAAAAACAATTATTAATTTTTTAATAAAATACAAAAGTTTATTGATAGAGGCCCCAAATTGGGCGCCAATCAGACGATGTGATGTGCATTCTTTTCTGTTTTCAAATTTTTCTGATTTTTTTCTAACCTACACCACTTTGTTAAGGCTATAAAGATTTTTTTGGAAGATTTCGACTACACAAAATGTTTGTCCTAGACTCACCTTTAAGTACCGATAGAGTCAATATCTCTTATTAATAAAATTGTTTAGCCCCCACCCAAGAAATAGGACCAGTATACTTTTTAAACTCATAGACACAAGGTTTTCAATAGGAAACCCATGTTGGGCGCTAATCAGACGATTACAAAAATAATTTTAAAACTCAAAATTACATGTTTTTCGGAAGTGCCCCACATTGGGCGCCAATCAGACAATTACAAAAATACTTTTAAAACTAAAAGTCAAAGAAGTTTTTAATAGAAGTTTTATTAAGACGTTTATAAAAATTCTTTATGTAGGGGCCCCATGTTGGGCGCCAATCAGATGATTAAAAAATTACTTTTTGTATCTACGCTAAATATTGAAATAAGTACTTTATTTGCACTTTTTATATTTTTTTTGAAATTATATTGAATCATTTACATTAGAGATGGGTACTTGAGCAGATTAGAGCGTGATTCACGCGATTCACACGTGAGTGTGACTGAATACAATTTTAATCACGTGATTGTGAGGTGGAGAAAAAAGCAAAAAAATTTAAAATTTTGATGAATTTGAATTTTGCAGAAAATTTCGAAAGATTTTTTAAATTTTAGTTTTTAATTTTTTTTTTGTATAAATAAGAGTTTCGTGAGTGAGAGTGAAGCTTGCGTGAGTGCACGTGAGCGTAAGTAGTATTAAATTTACTCACGTGATTGTGAGTGAGTGTAAGTATAAAAAATATGCTCTAGAGTGAGTGTGCGTGATTCAAAAATTCCTGTCGTGAGCGTGAGTGAGTGTTAGTCAAAAATCACAAAAACAACGCGCCCATCTCTAATTTACATGAACCTCCTGATTCCAAAACTGCAATTCAACTTTTTATAGCATGTTTCGTCTGTGAGATATTCGCGTTCAAGATTTTGCGTGGGAAAATTTTCAAAAAAATTTGGATTGAAGTT
The DNA here is from genome assembly GCA_963921195.1 of Pegoplata infirma. Taxonomy (NCBI): domain Eukaryota; kingdom Metazoa; phylum Arthropoda; class Insecta; order Diptera; family Anthomyiidae; genus Pegoplata; species Pegoplata infirma. The sequence continues at coordinate 23,293,592 of OY992536.1, read as the reverse complement.
TTGGAACCAGGAGGTCCATTTTATATGAAATCAAGTTCGTTTTTTTGAAGAATTTTAATAGTGGACCCAAAAGTGCTAAACAATTACACTTTTTTTTGCCCGTGTTCAGATACCAAATTTTTGGGTAGCTAGGGTACTCTCATTTCAAATCTAGCTACCGTTATTTTGGGTCAGCTTTAGTTTTCGAGATATAGCCTAAGGAAACTTTGAAAATAGGCTACTTTAGGCATCTTTGTGAGTCAATATTTACCAACACTAGTGTAACATCCAAAAAGTGCATGACGATTTTAGGTATGTTGGATATGCTGATTCCAAAAATGCTCTTACTTTTGTTGAGTCATCTTTAGTTTTTGAGATATTGCTAAAATAAAACTTTAAAATTTATGCCATCTTTAATTTTGTGTAATATTTATTCCCTTTTTAATAACTCCAAAATTAAAGCTGTCAGAAAAAAGCTAATACCAGTTTGGGAATCATCACATCCAATTTAGTTAAGTTCGTGTTTTAAACTAAAATTAGTTTTGGAAATTATAGCCAAGCAAAGTTGGTAAGAAACGCACTTTATCGACTTTTTAACAGCGATTTGCTCACGAACGCGAGCTGATGGAAAAAAATTGGATAACAGATTCGGAATCAGTTCAACTTTTGTCAACCTGTGTTATTGGTTTTTTGACTTTTTAACAGCAAATATCTTAAAAAAACGAAGTGCTAGAAAAATTTGGATGGCAGATTTGGAATCAGAATAGCAAAATCTATAAGAATCTGTGGGATATTACACTGGGAGGTTTTTGATGGCAAACCGTGTAATTATTTAGTAATAACTTGAAAACAGGATCAGCTAGGATTTTCGTGTTTACGATTTTTTTTTTTAAAAAATTTCTTAATAAAGAAGAATTGAAATGCCATTACCCGATTTTGTCACAATTTTTACAAAACCTAAACTTGCTTAAAGAGGAGCGTGACAGGTCGATTAGGTAGATCTAGTTCCCACACAGGAAATAGAAAAAAACCCATTATACTTTTCAAACTCAAAGGCACAAGTTTAACGATAGGGCCCCATGCTGGGAGCCAATAATATTAATTTAAAAATATATATTTTTTTGAAAATTAAATCACTACTTTTTTTTAAACTTAAAGACAGATATAGAAAAAAACCCAATATACTTTTCAAACTCAAAGTCACACGATTTACAATAGGGCCCCATGTTGGGCGCCAATAAGATAATTACAAAAATACTTTGTTATATTAATATTTTGTGAGTTAATTTCAAAATTTATTTGAAAAGAAATCACTTTCTTTCGATAAATGCCCTACATTGGGAGCCAAAAAATACGTTGCGGTTTTTTTCAATCGATGTTTTCTTTTTGAATTAAATTACTTGTGAAAGTAATATTGTATACCAAAATGCTGGTCCTCTAAAATAAAAGAAATGGTTTTTACCCTAATATCCTTCAAAATCTTTTGTTTTTTTTTTGTTTTCTTAACAAATACGTGCCAATTTTTAAAGAGCGGGTGGTTTTTTTAATTCGATTTTTTTCTTTTTTTACAAAACAATAATATTAAAGGAAACTGAAAACATTGCAAAAGATGACTAAGGATAAATATCATGACACCACCACTTCAATCCAGAATTAAAAAAAAACCAAAAAAGATGAATAGGGATTTCTTACAATAACAATCAAACACAAAAAAAAAGAAAGAAGAATGAAAAAATGCAATATACTAAAACCAACAATGATGGTGAAAAAATAAAGAACTTTACGTCTGTTTCACATTTCTATACGGTCATAATAATTTTCAATGTTTATGACAGTTTAGAGCAGCTGCTGTCAATACAACCTATAGTGGCAAAAATTTACACGCGCACTAGGGATGCCAAATGGGATTGAGTTTTACAAGTCCTGGGATATGGAATGTTGAGAATTGAAATATGGGGATTTTTTTTTTGGGTATTTTAAGGTTTGGTTAGGTTGGATGGATGGGTGTCCGTTATTTAGAGAACTCATTTGGAGGCCATAAGACCCATTATTATTTTATTATTCATAGAGTGATCTAGCCCTAACGGCCGCCATAAGACCCATTGTGATTTCCTTAATTGTTTTTCCCTATTTCCTCTCTGCTTAAAAGATTTACTTCTTAAACAACCCCGATTCGCGGCTATTCTTCACCAGAACCAGACATTAATACAACAAAGGCTTTCCTGACTTCTTCTCCACTTTTTCACCGCTTCTACAGTTATCCCTGTTAAAGATTCTCATATGCACTTCCATTTGGTCGATTATACAATGTCCTTTATAACTTCGAGGTTATTAAGTTCATAATGATAAGTCCATTTACCCCCGTTTCAAAATTTATCGAACAAAAAACATCTTCAGGGTTCTAAAATCATTTTTTTCTGATAATAGTGCAAGTTCACTTTTTAAACGAGTTTCCCAAACGTCCATTCATTAGTCATCATTTCCATTATCAAAAGAAATTATCTTAATTCGGGAAGTTACAAAAAATTTGCAGATTTTCGATTTCTCCATTGGCATCCCTTAATCGTGTTTGAAACGTTTTTTCCAAAATAATCTAAATATGATAGTTCCAAAAAATCGTCGGGATTTAGGATTATCCCTTTGGCATCCCTTAATCGTACTCGCACTCAATCGCACGTAGTACATACAAATTGCAAGCAAAACGAACATCATAAACCCATCACAAAAGCATCAAACCATTCAAACTAACTAACAACCATGCATCCAGTCAGTCCGCCAAACAATCAAATAAGAGTTTAAAAGAATTAATTCTTCAGTTATTTTAAACTGGAACAAAAATATTAAAACTACAGATGTTTGCTTGTCAAAAGAAATTTACCAAATTCTTAAATTATATCATCCACAAGGAAATAAAAAATTGTATTATTCTTTATAAACTCAAAAAAACAAATTTTTCGACTAGCGCCCCAAGCTGGGAGCCAATCGGCAAATCGGAAAATACTTCGAAATTTTAATAAATTTTTAGCAGATTCTCTAGTTCTGACATGAAAAATAAAAAATAAAATTAAATCATAACCATTTTCAATCTAAAAGACACACGTTTTCGAAAGGTACCCCACCCTGGGAGCCAATAAGACAATATTTTGATTTATTTTTCCCATTGCATTGTAGATATGTAAAAATTTACTTTTTAAAATACTTTGCTATGAAAAAGTAAAAGTCATTGTTTTTTTTAAACTAAATGCAATAAGTTTTTCCACAGAAGACGGCAAAACGACAAGTGCTTGATTCTGAAATACGATTTCACCATTCACATAATTTTTAAAAATTTGATATTCATTCGAATTTTAAGTTTTTTAAATTTGTTCTTTATAATTATTAAAGATAATAACTATAAAATTTTAAAATCTTAAAATTTGAAAGAATATCAAATTTTTAAAAATTAGGTGAATGGTGAAATCGTATTTCAGAATCGAGCACAATGTATTAGTTTAAACATAAATCCCTTTTCACAGAATTCAATTAATAATTTTTAATGAAAAATATACAAATAAATTAAATCATTATTCTTTTTAAACTCAAAGACACAAGTTTTTTTGATAGGTGCCCCACGCTGGGAGCCAATAAGACGATTTGTAAAATAATTTATTATTCCCATTTTAAAATTTGTACAAATTCACTATAAAAAATGTCTACGAAAAAGTAACTAAAGGCACTAGAAACTCAAAGACACAAAATTTCGATAGGTGTCCCTCGTTGGGCGCCAAAAAAAAATGCATTATAACAAATCCCATCTCAAAGACTACAAAAATGTACTTCCTAAATTTTTATTCTCAATTTCTGTTATTATTCTTTTCAAATACAAGTTGTGCGATAGTGCTCCAAGTTGGAGTCCGTGAGACAATGTATTTGTTTATCATTGCTATTTCCTAATGAATATAAATTTGCTTCCTTAAATACTTTGCCATAAAAAATAAAGTGTCTTCTTGTTAAACTCAAATACACATTTTTGCGGTAGGTGCCCTACGTTGGGCGCCAAAGAGACAAAGTTCCTTAATTCCCTTTTCATAGTTTACAAAAATTTACTTCTCAAAATACTTAAAATTTTTAACAGATTTTCAAATTTTGACATGAAAAAGAAAATGGAAAATAAAAAATGAATCATTATTCTTTTTATACCCTCCACTTAGTGATAGAGGGTATATATAAGTTGTCATTCCGTTTGTAACTCATCGAAATATCGGTCTGGGACCCCATAAAGTATATATATTTATGATCCCCGATCGATTTTAAGACATTCTAGCGATGTCCGTCTGTCTGAGGAAATGGTGATCACGGCCAAAGTATTAAACATATAGGACTGAGACTTAGAAAATTTACTTGTTGTTGTCCTAAGTGTTTGGTATTGCATTTGAGCGAAATCGGTTTAGCGGTTCAAAAGTTACGAACTAAAATGTAAGAACACCTCGAAAAATTTTGTATATTCTACATAACCTAAAAATACAACATTTTTTAAATTGGCTGCTGGTTGGCATATGTGAACAGAATTGGACACAGAGTGGAATTTTTACAAGTATAAACAATTTTTTTTACAAAATAAAAAAAATTTCGCGGAATTTTTTTTTTTACCAAAAAATTTTTTTCTGCGTAATTTTTTATTTTTTTTATTTTTTTTTTGCAAATAATCTTTTATTACATTATGGAGGGTATCACTACATTCGGCAAAGCCGAATTTAACTTTTTTACTTGTTAAATTTAAAAACGCACGTTTTTCGATAGTTGCCCCACGCTGGGAGCCAATAAGAAGATTTGTATATAAGTTTAATAATTCCATTTTAAAATCAGTACAAATTTTCTTCTCACAATACTTTCCTATGAAAAAGAAAATAAAGGTATTGTTATTCTTACACTCAAACAATATTTCGATAGGTGTCCCAAGTTGGGCGCCAAATAGAGAATATATTAGTTTATACACAAATCCCTTCTCATAGGCTAAAAAAAAAGGTGCTTCCCAAATTTGATTCTCAATTTTTTCTTTTCAATCTCAAAGACAAAATTTGCAAGTTGAGGGTCATGAGTCGATGTATTAGTTTATCATTGCTATATCATAATAAATAAAAATTTATTTCCCCAAATACTTTACCATAAAAACACGTCACTGTGCTTTTTAAACTTGCAGACATACGTTTTTGGTAGGTGCCCTACGTAGGGCGCCAATAAGTAGATGTATAAGTTCCAAATTTCCCTTTAAATAGTAAAATACACAAGATTTCGATAGGTGTCCCACATTGGGCGCCAAAAAAAATAATGTATTAGTTTATACACAAATCCTTTTATGGACTACAAAATAAACTTCCTTAATTCGATTCTCAAATTCTTCTTTTTAAAGCAAAATTTCCATAAAAAATAAAATCACTATAATTTTAAAACTTAACGACACATGTTTTTCAATGGGAGCCCCACGTTGGGAGCCAAAAGGACAATAAATAAATTTATTCATAACTCCCTTCTCACATTAAACAAAATTATTTCTTTAAATACTTAAGATTACTCTTTACATACTCAAATACACAAGTTTTTCGGTAAAAAAACACGTCACTGTGCTTTTTAAACTTGCAGAAATACGTTTTTGGTAGGTGCCCTACATAGGGTGCCAATAAGTAGATGTGTAAGTTCCATAATTCCCTTTAAATAGTAAAATACACAAGATTTCGATAGGTGTCCCACATTGGGCGTCAAAAAAGATAATGTATTAGTTTATACACAAATCCTTTTATGGACTACAAAATGTACTTCCTTAATTTGATTCTCAAATTCTTCTTTTCAAAGCAAAATTTGCTTCCCCAAATACTTTTCCATTAAAAATAAACTATAATTATAAAACTTAATGAAGGATGAAGGAGAGGAAGAAGAATAATGATTACTAAAAATAAAAGTTTGTTTACACATAATTACAATAACAACCCTTCTGTTAGAAAAAACAACAGCAACAACCACACTCGAATTGAAAAAATCAGATTTAGTTGATACTTGCTTAACAGCCTACTTGGCGTATCGGTCTAGAGCGATTGTACGTTACAAGCAGTTAATAGCAAAGTATTACAGATGATGATGGGTTCAATCCTTGTCGGCTGCGATCTGTTAATAATTTTCACATATAGAGTTCTATTGACTATTAACTAAATAAATTTGACATTAAAAGTTTTTCTGAAGATTATTATAACTGGATAATATGAAACTAGTAAGAAACAAACCAGGATGTCTTAAATTTTTAGAAAAATTTAAATTTTTCTTTTACACTTTTCTCAATTCAAAACCATATATTAAAGATTCATGTTTTTCAATGGGAGCCCCACGTTGGGAGCCAAAAAGACAATAAATAAATTTATTCATAACCCCCTTTTCATATTTAACAAGTTTATTTCTTTAAATACTTACGATTATTCTTTACTTACTCAAATACAGAAGTTTTTCGATAAAGGCCCCAAGTTGGGAACCAATAAGACGTTATATTAGTTAATTTTTCAAAGTTAATAACCTATGAACATTTTCTTCTTGAAGCACTTTGTCATGGACAACAAGATAACAAGTAAAATCAGTTTTTCGATAGGTGCCCTTAGTTGGGCGCCAATACTTAGAAATTAAAATTGTTAATAGATTTTCAAATTCTACCATTTAAAAGAAAATAGAAAGTAAAACCATTTATCTGCTTAAACTCAAAGAATTAAGCCTCTTTTTTAGTAAGCCCCAGATTGGGCGCCAAAAAGACCATGCAAATATTTCTAGTTTCCAAATTCATACTGATTCCAATTGTTATTTTTAACATTAAATCCTTTTAAACTTCTCCACCGAATCAACCATCCATCCAACCAAAGTAAGAAACACCATTGAAAAAAATTGTGATAGAATAAACGAGAACATTAAATATTGTGGAAAGAAAATTAAAAAAACAAAACATTCTATATAAGTGATTTTTATTCTGTACTTATTATACTCGTTCAACTATTGTACGTACTACATGTTCATATAGAAAAAAAGTTTTTTACACTTAATTTGAACGCAAATTGCACACAACAAACAATATCAAACGTCGGCAGGCAGGCAACAACATCAGCGGCAGCAGCAATCACAATAACAAGAACAATAGAAACAACAGCAAACTAAACAATAGCATACCAAATTCTCTCTATAATACTATATACTATAAAATAATATACAATGTGTGTATAAAAAAAAAAAGAATTAAAAATAAAGAAGAAGAACTCTATATAAATATACATATGTATGTATGTCCTAACAATAAGTAGCTTAAATTACACGGTGAAAATTTTCTTTTAGGTGAGATAAGAGAAAGTGAAACTTATAAATATTCAAGGATAGAAATTATAAATATTCAAGGATAGAATCTTAATTAAAAATAAGAAATCAATTCAAACCCCCAATTTCCAATTGAAATACATAATTAAAATTTAGAAAAATATAATTAATGGCCAGAAAAAACCTAATTAAATTCCGAAAAACGCCGGTAGAATTCAGAAAACTTTTTATGAAATTTCACTTAACCGTTATCTATTCATTACACAGGGCAACACTTTTTTTGCCTGGGTCCCCGACGTTTCGTAATTTTTTTGGTTACTTTTTCAAAGTTATTTGGTTACTTTTTCAAGGGTCGTCTATTTAAATAAAATAAAAACATAACATTTTTGAAAAAAAATTTCCGCAAAAAAAAAAATTTTTGGTAAAAAAAAATCCGCGATTTTTTTCTTTTTTTGTAAAAAAATATGTTTGTACTTGTTTAAATACCATTTGGTGTTCAATTTTGTTTACATATGTCAACCAGCAGCCGAATTAAAGCATTTTGTATTTTTAGGTTATGTTGAATGTAATAAAATATTTGAGGTTTCCTTGCATTTTCGTTCATAACTTTTGAACCGCTGAACTGATATCGCTCAAATGCAATACCAAACTTCTCGGGAGAACTTCCAATAAATATGTTAAGTTTCAGTCATATCCGTGTAGTATTTTGGTCGTGATCATCATTTCCACAGACAGACAGACGGACATCGCTAGATTGTCTTAAAATCGATCGGGGATCATGAATATATATGGGGCATTCCATGTGAAATCGGACACTTTGAAAAACTTTTTTTTTAGATTTTCCCAATTTGTTAACAGTTTTTAGTACCCTTCGAAAACTCCTTCGTGGTAAATTTTCAGATTTTTTTGATGACCCGTTAAAAAGATATCGAATTTTTAAAAATTGGTAGTTTGTTCCTTTACTCAAACTTCTTTTACTCATAACTTTTTCAATAATGGTCCGAATTTCCATTTTTTTTTTCAAAATTTTGGTTTTTTTACGTACTTTTTAAAAAAAAATCCAAAACAATTCTTAAAAGCGCTCTAGTATGCGATTTTTAAGTTTTAAAATTTAAATCTCATTTTTGAAAATGTTTGTACTCTTCGATTTTTTTGAAATTTTTTTATGTAAAACTTCTATCGATTCTACTGTAGAATCGAAAGGAAGTTTTACACAAAAAAATTTCAAAAAAATCGAAGAGTACAAACATTTTCAAAAATGAGAGTTAAATTTTAAAACTTAAAAATCGCATACTAGAGCGCTTTTAGGATTTTTTAGGGATTTTTTTAAAAAGTACGTAAAAAAACAAAAATTTTGAAAAAAAAAATTGAAATGTGGACCATTATTGAAGAAGTTATGAGTAAAAGAAGTTTGTTTAAGGGACAAACTACCAATTTTTAAAAATTCGATATCTTTTGAACGGGTCATCAAAAAAATCTGAAAATTTAACACGAAGGAGTTTTCGAAGGGTACTAAAAACTGTAAACAAACTGGGAAAATCTAAAAAAAAAATTTTCAAAGTGTCCGATTTGACATGGAATGCCTTATATACATATATTGGGGCATTCAGTGATCAGTGATCGATTCTAGCGATGTCCGTCCGTCCGTCTGTAGAGGACACGATACAGTCCAAAATAAAAGAGCTAGACTTCCAAAGTTCGAATATGTGTTATGCTCATAGGCTAGTTAAGTATGGAAATGGGCAAAATCGGATAAATGGGGAAAAAGAGAACTAAACCAACCACAGAACAACGTAATTTTTTGTCTGGATTTTTTGTATTTTTGTTAAGCAAATCCAAAATTTTTATGTCAGAGGAAGCTTAAAACACTGCATGTGGCCCCATCGGATAAAAAAAAAAATGAAAAAAAAGTTTGACCCGCCCATTTTGTGGGCGTTGATATAAAAAAATTTATTTTAATAATGATTTATTAAATTAAATAATTGCAAGAATCCTAATAAATACATTCGATAACATCTATCGCAAGGGGAAGGTGTCCCAAACATATCACACCAAACTCCACAACCCCACCCCCCGCCCCACTGTGGTCAATATTTTGAGATAGCGGCCAAAACTCCTTTTGGTTTTTGTTCTCCGATTTTAAAGTTATTAGACTCATATGAAAGTAGACAGTAGTAAACCTCGGGAGCCAAAAAATTAGAACTCTATTTCAACTATTTCACTGAGAACAGGGTGGTCCAAAATGGGCTTTTTCAGAATTTAGTAAATTTATGATATTTTTAGTTAATTTTTAAAGTTTAAATGATCATAACTTTTTTGTTTTTCAAGATTTTTGGACGAAATAAATTTTGTGTTGTAACTTAACTTATTTCCTATTACTGGTAAAAAAATTGAAGCTCTACTGTTTTCAGAACAATTTAAATATTTTTTTTAAAAAAGGTCAAATTTCTCGGAAATTTCCTACTTCATAGAGCACAACTCCTGTGAGTCAAGCTGAGTCAAAACACAAATTTACTATTTTGTAGTCCTAACTCTCCCCTACATTCCTATATATACATGTCCATGCATCGGGACTGCACTTTTTGAGCTACAGCAATTTTTCTGACCCAAGGTAAGATATTCGGTACAAATGCACGTCATATTTTTTGAGAAGTTATTTGTATGTGAAAGTGGCTATTATGCATATATTTTGATGAAATTTTGTACAAGAGTTCTTATTGACCCAAAAAATAATTCTGTTGAAATTAGGAGAAGTTGGCCCATATTTGGACCTAGTCCACATAGAAGGGTGTATCAAAATTTTGACAAAAATGACAATAGAACTCTCAAATTATGTGGTATCTGGCAATTCATTTGGAAAAGGTAAAAAATGATTTCATTGCCATGTAATATTACAAAAAGATTGCTTACCTTCACCAACTGCTATTAGTGTAACTTCAAGTTCAGCAGAAATAAAATTGCAGGATCTTCTTGAACACTCTGCAGAACGATTATTAAAGACATTTGATGCTGACTATTTAAAGAAGTTTAAAAATTGCAACATGACTTTAATTTCTAAATGGGGATGTGATGGGTCCTCTGGCCAGAAACAATACAAACAATGTAATGCGGAAAATTTATCAGATGCCAATTTATTCATGATTTCTTTCGTTCCATTACATTTAACAAAAACTTATATTGGTTCAGAGCCGTCAACTAGTAGAGCTGCAGAGATAGATGTATGGAAGAATGAAATTCCCTCGTCAACAAAATTTTGTAGACCAATAAAGTTTGCTTACAAAAAAGAAACTAAAGATGTCATAACTGAAGAAGTTGGCAAAATAAGAGATGAAATTAAAGAACTTCAACCAGTGATATTTGAATTTAATGACCAATGCATCGAAGTTAACTTTAAAATGTCACTTACAATGATCGATGGAAAAGTTGCACAAGCTTTAACCGAAACAAAGTTTTCGTCAAGCTGCACCATATGCCAAAAAACATCAAGTCAATTGAGCCAACCACCAACACAAGACGATAGTTTTAATGAAGCATATGAATTTGGAATGTCACCTCTTCATGCTAGAATTCGTTTTATGGAGCATATTCTTAAATTGGGATACGATTTGGAATTTGGCCCGTTAGGCGAAACAGTGAGAAACAACAAAGAAAATTTGGAAAAAAGAAAGCAAAAAAAAAAAGATATTCAAGAAAAATACCGTGAGATAGGCCTTATAATTGACCAGCCAAAGCAAGGAGAAGGAAATTCTAATGATGGAAACACAGCAAGGAGATTTTTTTCCGATCCAGAAACTGCAGCTTCTATAACTGGAGTAGATTATGATTTAATACGACGATTTCAAATCATATTAGAAGTTATAGCATGTAGCAAAAAGATAGATGCAAAAAAATTTGGTCAGTATGCTAATGAGACAGCAACCCTTTATAACCAAAAATATTCTTGGAGACATATGCCAACCACAGTTCACAAAATTTTGTTCCATGGGGAACAAATAATTCAGCACAATATGCTTCCAATTGGAGATCTCTCAGAAGAAGCGCAAGAAAAAAGGAACAAAGACTACAGACTCTTTCGCGAGCACAATACAAGAAAAATTTCCAGATATTGTACTAATGAAGATCTTATTAATATTTTGTTGTGCACATCAGACCCATATATGTCCAGTATTCGACAAAAATGGAAATCAACCTCATTAGAGTTAGATGAAGAAGCTAAACAACTACTGCAAAATGAAAATCAAAGCTATTTGGAAGAAATTTTTACTAATATTGTTTAATTAATACTAGTTTAAAGATTATAATTTGTTTCTAATTTAAGTATAAATTTTTATTAATACATTTAAATAAAATATATGTGCACTTTAAATCAATAGTAAAAGTTTACTTAAAATTTTATCGATGTTGTGTTCTGTATATAATATATCCAAATGGTATTGATATTGTTGGGAATTTCAGTGTTATTTTTCAGTTTAATCCTCACAAAAATTAGCTTTCTTCCAAAAAAACCAACCTTTGGCCCCTGTGAATATTGAGACTAAATAAATGTCAGGGGCCAAATGTTGTCATTTTCTGACCAAAATTGAGTTTAGGAATAATAAATAAGTATTGGTTGTAAAATACGATTGAAGAAAATAAGAAATTATAAAAAACATACCTATTTAAAATGTCAAAATATTCAACTTTTACATGGAAACTCAACAAAAAATAAAAATGCTTTTTTAACTCCACATTACTAACGTTCCTATCAGTCGATTTTTACGTTTGAACACGCAAATTGAAGCTTAAAGTCCCTCCTATTGAACAAAACAAATTGCGTAAAAAAATACCAATCCGGTCAAAAGTTATAGAGTTTTGACCGCTATCTCGCGAAATTGACCACTGTGCGCCCCCCCAAAAAAAAGACCCCGATTTATTTTTTTTTTTTATTATATTCGATGTCACCCGTAATGCTATAGACTGGAACCCGCAAGGCAGTAGAAGAAGAGGACGACCAGCACACACTTGGCGAAGGCAACTAGATCTAGAAGCTTCGAGAGCAGGCAAAACCTGGAACGAAATAAAGAACCTTGCACCAAACAGAAACGATTGGAGAAACTTTGTTGAGGCCCTATGCTCCTTATAGGAACTAAAGGAACCAATATATATATATATTCGGCACAGGCGAATATAACACTCCCACTTGTTTTTTACCATTCATGGTACTTTTTTAAGTACCCAAAGGAAGGCATGGTTGTATACTCACTTTGTGATTTCGTGTGTGACGCGGTGACATGACATAATCTCCACGGACATAATCCTCATTTCCGTTATGGGAATAATGACTAAATTCATTTCGGTCATAATCCCCATAATGGTAGTGGGGACCAGAGTCATAGAGTAGGATAACAAATGGCGTTTGAAAAAGTAGAAAACAAAAACCATATGGTATTGTGAGATGGAAGATACCAGTTTTACAGTGAAAATGCATATTGTTTTTTGTCTCTCTTTGCTTTACGTTTGAACTTTAGTTTGGCATTGCCAGAATTTTCCAATTATCTTTGGTGATGCCAGATCTACAAAACGGTCGATGTATTACTTTATAACTTTGGTGGGGACTATGACCGAAAATAACTTGGACATAATCCCAAAAAAAACGGACATAATTATTTTTCCAAATCTGCCATCTTTTAATTCCAAATCTGCCATCTTTTGATTCCAAATCTGTCTACTGTTTTTGAGATCTCGCTGTTAAAAAGTCAAAAAACAATAGTTTAGCACTCTTGGGTGGGTCCACCGTTACGTTGGTTCCAACAAATTGGACTTGTTTTCATATAAATTGGTTCTCGTGATTCCAAAACTGTAATCCAAATTTGTCTGGCATATTCCGTTTTCGAGATATTCGCTTTCGAAATTTTCGAGTGAACAAATTTTCAAATGCCAATATCTCGAAAACGAAATATGCTAGAAACATTTGGATTGCAGTTTTGGAATCAGGAGATCCATTTTATATGAAATCAAGTCCATTTTTTGGAAGAATCTGTAACAGTGGACCACCAAAATTACGAAGTTATTGGTTTTTATACTTTTTAACAGCAAATATATTAAAAACGGCACATGCTAGAAAAATTTGGATGTCAGATTAAGATTCAGGAGAGCATAATCTATATCAGTTGGATATTTAACTGGGAGATTTTTGTTGTCTAACAGTGTAATTATTTAGCAATAACTCGAAAACAGGATCAGCTAGGATTTTCCTGTTAACGATTTTTAAAGTTCAAAATAAAATAAAAATTTTAACACAACCAAAATTTGCTTAAAGAGGGGTGTGTAGAATCGAAATTTTCAAAAAGCACTTTTTCGGAATGTTTTCTTCGTCGGAGGACAAATTTTAAGTTTCTAGGACCCTTATTTCAGGAGTCATCCAAAAAGACTACACAAAATTGTTTGCCTAAAAATAGGCAATTTATTCGTTCGCCGCCTTTTGTGGGCGGGGTCATAAAAAATCAAAAAAATAATAAGAGCGAGAATCAAAGTTTGGAAAACGATGTCTTAATCCATTCAGAAGATATAATTATTAATTTAATTTTCAACAGCGCCCTCAAGCGATAAAAAGATAAACACAAAACTAAATCTTCGTAAACACTACAAAAACTACGCATACTATAAAGGAGTGTACTATTAAAATACACTCAATAATTATAAAAAAAGATGATGAAAAGAAAAATAACAACAAATTATATACCGGTCATATAACACTTCAATATTTTTAAGCTATTTAATACATGTTAGTAAATATTTAACACGCATTTACTGACAAAACCTCATAAATAATATTTTTGTTTTGTATTTTGAGAGTGGAATGAGAGAGAGATAGATACCTACAACACCATTATTAACATCGTCATCGTCGTCAACAACAAAATTCAACAAACAACTAAACAACCAAATTAACCAACCGTCCGTCTGTCCGTCCGTCTGTCCAACCTAACCAAGTGTGTGTAAACAAAAAATTGGATTTAAATGTAAAATATCCAACAATTATAATAAAACAACACAGAAAAAAAATATAAATATGTACTTCAAAAAGTCAATATTTATGACGAAGACGTCTCGACGCGGTGTAGATACTTTAGTTTTTAGTCTAGAGGTAATATGAGAAGTTTTTAAAACACCCAACGAACAAAAAAAATTATAAAAACAAACTAACGACCTATCAACCAGTTATTCACACAATCAACCAAGCTAAACCAGCCTTTTAATTTAGTCAAAACAACCACACTAGGGAAAAGCTTTAAAGAATGAACTCTTTTTTTTAAAATGAGTCCTTTTTCAAACTTTTTGATCTTTTTTTTTACACAGACTGAAAACTCGTTCAAATGAGATTTAAGTTTTGTCATCATATTGATGAAGCTTTTCATTAATAACTGAATTTTTATTTAGTTCGGTTTAAGTCCATATTAATTATTTCTGAGAAATAATAATTGTTGTACAATGAGAAAATCTGAAAAAAATCAAGTGACAACACAGGCTAAGTGGAGATGTCGACAGCTTTCGGAAGATGCCACCCTTCCATCATCAGCACTCCTTCGATTGCCACACACTTAATGTGTGTCAGATTAAAATTAGCCATTTAAATGAAACTTTTGAAGAAATTAAGAATTGGAATTACTCCTCTTTGTGTTGAATAACCCCTATTCACCATTAATTCGTGTTGTATTCATTTGGCAGAAACTTAATCCATCTTAACTTTTAACAGAGTTGTATTTTTCCCATTGTTAACCCTTAGTAGGACTTTTCAAATCTTGAAAAATGTCCGTTAGGTTTGAATTTTTGTTTCATATTTCTAATTCTTAGAAATATTACTAAATTGCAATGTACCTTATGAGTTGTGTATTAATTGTGTTTATATATTGTTGGACTGTATATTTTATAACTGAATTTTTATTTAGTTCGGTTTAAGTCCATATTAATTATTTCTGAGAAATAATAATTGTTGTACAATGAGAAAATCTGAAAAAAATCAAGTGACAACACAGGCTAAGTGGAGATGTCGACCCTACTAAGGGTTAACAATGGGAAAAATACAACTCTGTTAAAAGTTAAGATGGATTAAGTTTCTGCCAAATGAATACAACACGAATTAATGGTGAATAGGGGTTATTCAACACAGAGAGGAGTAATTCCAATTCTTAATTTCTTCAAAAGTTTCATTTAAATGGCTAATTTTAATCTGACACACATTAAGTGTGTGGCAATCGAAGGAGTGCTGATGATGGAAGGGTGGCATCTTCCGAAAGCTGTGCTCCCTCCTTGAGCCATTTTGAGCCCCACTTTACCATCCACGAATAAGTGGGCTTTGGAATCTGTTCGATAAGAGCTTGGGTTGAGAATGTTTCGAAGATTTCCAGATCATTGCAGTATTTACTAGGCAGAGATGCTGGCGATACAGGAGGTGGGCTGACTGGTTGAGTTGCAATGTCTTGTCTATAGCCGCCGTCAACATCTATTCTGGCAGTTAAGCCGCGGTAAGTCTCTGGAGTCAATGTTTCTGAAAACGAAATCTGCCCTTCACTACTGCACGTCTTTAAATGAGATAGACAAGAAGTTTATCATACGACACATATAGGTTTCAGGGCACAGAGAGATTTCAGGGAATTTCAAAGCCGTTATCTTGCAAGACTGGGAACTACCTTCAGGTTCCAAACGAATTGGAATGTCTTAGTATGCCTCTAGAAACTTGCAAGCAAAATCCGCGACGGAGACTAATCAGAGATGGGCACATGAACGAACATGTGAGACTACACGACAGATTTGGCCTTCTCTTAATTAGAAGCGCACAAGTGAGCTGATATCGCTTCCAAGAAAAGAGATTTCGACGGTGGTTGATGTAATTACCGGACACTGTTAAAAGGAAAGCGCGCAGAGCGGTTTTTTCACTAAAGGATGCTACATTTTTTTTAACAACACTTAGGGGATGCCCCCTGTAAATGCATTGTATAAAGATCAGGAAATATTGGTATGGGAAGGAGGAAATAGGTGGCAGTATTTGTGAATGTTTGACTTAAATCTGTAAATGTTTAAGTGTCAGGAAAAACGTGTGCGGGAAGGGAAGTCTGTTCCACATACTTATAGTTCAACTAAAAAGGAAAATTCTATAGTGTGTTGTGCGGTGCGTTGACCAATCAACAACAAGCGGATGAGCTCTGCTAAAAAGACGCGTATTACTATTAAATACACGTACCTCCGGAATGAGGCTTCTTAACTCGGCGGAACACTTTCGGAAGAAATGTCGATAGAACAAGGACACACAACCCACATTCCGACGATGCTCTAAGAAATAAATGGAATTGGATATGTCATCAACCCCAATCAGCATCAGCGCCCGCTTCTGTACACGGTCAAGTAACTCCAATGATATTAAGGCACCTGCCCATACATGGGAGTTATATTCCATTTTCGGCCGGATATATGTGGCATTAACTGTCAGTTGGTCAGACGGAGTAAAAAATTCTTCTACACCGTTTCAAAAAACCTAAGCACTTAAATGCTTCTTTCGACACCTCAAAAATGTATCTGTTCAAACGGACGTCACACTGAATTTTCATACCAAGAACATCAAGAGCCTCCGATTCCTTAATATTCACACCTAAGGGTGTTATCCATATAGCCTCTCATGGAACCAACCTCGGATTGACTTGGTGTAAGGTCAAAGGAGTAAGAGTGCAGACTGTCGTCTGCAAAAAATAGATAGGGTCCATAGTAAGACCGAGTGGGTCATTGATAAACATAAGAAAAAGAGATTGGGAAAGCACAGAGCCCTGTGGAACCCCAGCGTTTAGAAAAAAGTTTCTAGAGCAGAACCCATCGACGACAACACGAATAGTGCGATTATAGAGAAAGCTTGTGATGACACAAGAAAGCACGCCAAAGGCTCAAGCCTTCGAGATGAGTGCACGGTGCCAAAAACGACCGAACACCTTAGAAATATTCAAAGCAACAATCTTACTTTCGCCAAGGCGATGAATAGATTGGCTCCACCGTTCAGAAAGAAACGCCATCAAGTCCCCAGTTGACCGACCTCTGCGGAAACCATAGTGTCGGTCATTCAGCAGTCCATTGGACTCCAAATAGTTGACAAGATTAAAGTTCACCATACTCTCCATAACTTTAGAGAGCGCAGAGCAAATGGCTATTGGGTGATAGTTATCTGGGTTCGTGACGTCACCTTTCTTCGGGATCGGCTGGACGTTAGCTATTTTCCAGCAAAAAGAAAAAATACCCGCAAGGTATGATATGCTGAAAAGTTTTTGCAGTGGAAGAGCTAGCGTCGATTATCACTTTTTCAAGACAAGTGCTGGAATACCATCTGGTCCTGGAGATTTATTTGTGTTAAGTCCAGAAAGGACCTTTCTGACGGCACGTGTTCTAAAAAATATGTTGGACATGGAGCATGATACCCTATGGAGCACAGGAAGTGGTTGATTACTACTTGCTACTTTTTCCCGAAAAAAATCTGATAAAAGTAGTTTATTTACACTACTTTACCCCTTAGAATTCCTTAGAATCTAAATTATTTATTTATTTAGAGAATCTGAATTATACGTTCTAAATCAAAGCTTCTCACTAACTTTTACTTTGCGACCCCTTTCAATATTCAAAATTTTTCGCGACCCCCAACATAAAAAAAAAATAATTAACGTGATCTTTGATCTGACCTCAGTTTTTTCAAAAACCTGAAGTAATGAAAAAATTTGGAAACCAAATCAGAAGCAACGTTGAAAGATTAATCGAAACCGTGTGGTCAGATCCCAGACGCATACCAAAAATTTCAAGTAAAAAACTTCTAAAAAAAAAAAAAAACACAATTTTCGTGAACTTTGACCTCAATTTTCTCAAACATTTGGAAACCAGGTCCCGAACTACGGCATTTTTGTTATCGAAACTTGCTAACTTCATCAATTTTTTATTTCCGAAACAAAAGAAAAACACCAGTTAAATCTGATCAGAAATGAAGATATGTTTACCATGAAAGCATTTAAAGTCCAATTTGGAGTAATGATTGTTCTTTTTTCAAAATTATGTACCAATGTTTGGTATTGATCGACATTTTATTTGATCACGAATCTAGATCCGTTATTCGGATCCAGATTTGGAATCAGCATTAAAAAGTAAATCGAAAAAAGCGGTCAGATCCCAGACGCATCCGAAAATTTCACAAACAAAGCTCTTTAAACTGCACAAGAATAAGTTTTTGTGAACTTTTTTTCCTTTAATTAAGGTTAATAGAAAACGAACTGTCAGACACCAGACTCAGTCAAAACACTTCACAAATAAATATTGAGCAGCCCGAGGAATTAATAACTGCACAGTGATTACGGAGGGACCTTAAGTGATGGAAATTTTTTTTCTTTAATAAAAGTATTTGCATATTTTTATGACACAACAGTAAAAAATATGTGTTTTAAATTTACCAAAATTTAAGGTTTTAACAAATTTGTTCGCGACCCCCTAGGGGGTCGCGACCCCCTAGGGGGTCGCGACCCACCGTTTGAGAACCATTGTTCTAAATTATAAATCTAAAATATACTTTTTTCCCAATGTCTTTTTTTGCCGGAGAATTCTACATTCCATTAGAATAGAAATTTATAAAAACCCAGCCTTAGTGGATATATTTTTAGAGAGGTGAACTACATTCCAAACGTTAATTCTCTAGCTTCAGGGTTTTTGAGAATAACTTTTTTTAAACGACAAATTAATAAATAAATTCCTTTAAATCTCTGTAGCCCCACCAATAAATTGTAGTCATCGTTGTACTAACACCGAGAGTAGTTAAACGAGGAACCCACCAACGAATGTTGTACAATATTTAAATAAAAACAAACAAACATACAGCAACAACACATCACTAGCAGTAACAGCAACAACAACAACAAATAACATCAAAAGCTATTAAATGTTAAAATAACAATAACAACAACTTAACATGACAACAATTACACACGACAAACGAAAAAATTAAAAAAAAAACCGAGCAAATTATAATAACAACACTCAAAGAACGAACAACAAACAGCCATGTTTATTTTATTTCTTGCTGCTGCTGCCTGCTGCTGTAGTCAATTCGATTTGCTTTAAAACACAACAAAAAAAAGAAAACCCCTTTTTTTTATTTTCTTAATGAAAACAAACAGACATTTGAACACGACAACAATAAAGAAGTAAATTTATAACGATTATTATAATCGTTTTAGGGTCAGGTGGGCGGGTGTCTCGTTTCTAAAAGAACACAAAATACAATAGGTAAATTAGAATTAGGATTTAATAGCCAGCCAGCCATTCAGGCAGGCCGGCAGGCAAACAGCCCGGCCAACACACAGGGGCACATTGCTGGCCGGCTATTCAAAAGGATTAAATAGAATGAGTGATGCATTGAAAAACACACACGAGTTTAAAACTATTTAAATTAAAGGTCAGTCATTATGGTTAATGTTTAAAAAAGTTTTATTGTAAATTTTGTAACAGACAAATTAATCGAATAACTTAAGTAATCGGTTTTTTACCGAGTAATTTTGAGGATTCTTGAGATTTTTTTTAACAACTTTTTAGATTGGATGAGCGTTCGCCATTTCCCGAATTCACTCGGAGGCCATAAGGCCCATTGTGATTCCCTTAATTCTATTTCTCTACTCCTCCTCTGATACAAAGTTCTACTTCTTAAACCTCACCGATTTTTTAAGGTATTCTGCTAGATACGTCAATGAGACACCGTTTAGACAATCACAAAAAGAATTGAAAACGAATTTCAATCAACAAAAACGCGGATTCAATTAATTTTTTAATTGGAACTCCTCCGATGAAGAAATTGTAGATGATCAATTGATTTTTTTTCAATCAATCACTTTTTCGATTTTGATCAAAAATTTGATCAATTTTTTATTTAAATTCAATTAAAATAATGATTGATTTTACAAAGGAATTTTAAACTTTTAACAAAATTATGAAGAAATTCATATTTTTTGCTTTCCAATATGTTGCCGACAGTAAAAAAAGTAAAACCCATGTATAAAGTATATCTTTCAATCAATGTATTAAAATAAATTGAAGCGAAAAAAATCTGGTATGTTGAAAATTTGTAATTTGATAGTTAAAGGAAATAACAAAAATGCTGATCAAAACAATAATTGACTCATTTAAATTTTGTTGATTAATAGATTTAATTGAAATTTTTTAGCCAATAATTTTTTGTTTGATCCAGGTCATCGAAAAAACTTTGCTCCAAATGCTTACGACGGCTTCTCATTAGACCCGGACATTTACATAACAAGTGCTTCACAGACTCCTTCTCCTTCACTCCTCCACTTCCCCACAACTTCTACAGTAGTCCCTATCAGGAATTTCCATACGCACGGCCATCTGGCCTACTATACAGTGTCCTGTAAGTACTCCTTCTAATAGGCTAACCGTCCGTTTGCCAAAAGTAAGAAGAATTTTTGACGTCTTGGGATTTGGCCACAGGGTTCTCGATATCCTGCACTAAAAAAAAATTAACTAAAAAATGGGAAAATTAACTAAATTCAAGGAAAATTGATAATGATTTAGCTCCATTGTCATGTTTTCCTTTTAAGTTCATATTTTTCTTAAAAATAAGGAATGAAAACATTTTTTAATATTATACCAATTTGAAGTAAAAATGGGAAAAATTTTATTTCAATTTAGCTCCTACACATTTGAGGACCCGATTGGGTGAAGACCCCATTAGGTTCGGAATCAATAGGCTCAGACCCCGATAGGACCAGACCCAATTGGGTTCTTCAAGAATCATCATAGTTTTTAATTCAAAATTTTTGTCCGTTTCGCTCTACCTTACTTAGTTTTTGAGATACGTGAATTTAGGAGACCACTGGGGGGTCTTGAGATATTTAAAAACTCTATAACTCTAAAAATAATACTTGGAGAGCTTTTGTTCTACGTCCTAAAAGCTACAAAAATTATTTTGAGGTTTTGGTTGTGTTGGTAATATTTACCGAGATATGAGCATTTTAAAATTTTCGGGGATGCCAACTGTTTTAAATCCAAAGTTAGGACCCATTGAGGTCCACACATATGAAGTGGACCAGCGATACTATGACGATCCAAAGAACCAAAAATGGCATCCATTTTGCTCTATCTGGCTTAGTTTTCGAGATATCGCCATTTTAAGTATTTGGAAAAAAATTTCCCCAAGTTATACAAATTTTACTAAAATAGTGGAAAAAACTTTCTCAAATCTAAGGATATGAACTAATTGGTAGAAAACTTTCTTTCTTCCTTTGTCAGTAAAAATTTCTTCCATGTATTAGGGAATTCTATTTAAGGAAAATAATGTACTATTTAACAGTACATGAACTAAATTTTTTTTCCTAACAGTTAAGAAAATTTCCCAATTTTTAGTTAAATTTAACTAAATTGGGGGAAAATTTATAAAATATTTTGAAAAACATTTTTCCAAAGTCTTTTTTTTGAGTGTGCACGTAGTCGCTGATATCCACCCATCCTTCATTCTAGTCTCAGATATCCTATCGTTTATCAATTCCACTATAGTAACCGATGTCAGAGTTGTCACGTTCCCCCACCGATTCCGAGACATTTCTCGCACATTCATCAGCCAATTCATTCCTAGCGACCCCACTATGTCCAAGGACCCAGATTAGCTTGAATTGTGTTTGGTAGTTTGTACTTCCTCTTAAAATAAACAGCCTCGGAAATACTTAATTGCCTGCAGTTTTCTCTCTTAGTTAGTGCTCAGTTATCACAAGAGACACCTGAAATCTCACCTCTTGAGAATGAAGGAAGAGCAGTTGGACAGATCGACAGAAAAATAAATTTTTAACGGTTTTTTTTTAGCTGTATCAACTTATAATTCAGTTGTCACCACTATTTTTGGGTGTGACAATCGATTTTTTTTTATTGTTTTGCAAATTTGTTTTCTGTGTGCAGGTCTATCCATCTCTCCAAGTCTTCTGCAGAACATAGTTCGGCCTAGTTAATGTTTGGAAGTTTATAAAGACATAGCAAAACACTTTCCAATTTTGTACGAACTAAAAAGGTAGTTCCCAGTCTTGCAAGCTCATCGACTTTGCGAATTCATGGCATGTTCCTGTTTTCTGATACCCAAGTGAGTCAAATGGCATGTCAGAAGCCGAAGTGAAGTCTGTCAGCAAATTCTTAAGCTACCACTATCTCTTACATGCTTTCCTTGGACCTGTATATTTATGGGGAATCCATGAAATCTTTTCTGCAGGCTCCGCAAAAGTTTTGCATGGAATGGGGAGTATAGTGTGGAACAAGATCGACTGTTCAATAGGCTATCGGATCTATGTCCGATGTTTTCTATGCGTTTGGGCAGTACAACCTCTTGCATCAAGTTTGGTAGAAAGTTTACTGTAATCATTCCGAATTGGGAAGAATGGCGCAACCCAAAAGATTTACTCGCTAATTACACTGATACTATCTACACGAATTGGATCTAGTACTATACATGACTGTGGGTCTTGTTGGTATTTGGACGATGCGATCAAATGTTATATTGCTATGGGGAAAATGGTTACATTATTTTAGAATAAAGTGTTTGCTATATTGGACGTACGAGTAGCGAACTGGATAATTGAGAATAGACAGAGAGATAGGAGAATCTGTGTCTGCAGTGACAACCACCTAAGCTGTTTCAGGAGTGTAAGTGCAGACTTAATGACTTCTCATGTGGGAATAGGATCTGTAATTAGTAGGTTCCTCACAATTCAGAACCACAGATTGGAATAGTGTTGACATGAATGATGCATTGAATCAACTCTCACACGAAATCAATGTTCATGGAAAGATAGTCAAGTAGGTTGACATGCAAGAATACTAAACATTTTGTGATTAAACCAGGCAAGATTGTGGATAACTACCTTCTCACTGTGAGTATAAAAGACTGTCGCAGCCCTGTGAGGAAGAGAACCGATCCTGTGAGCGGTTCTGAACTGCTCTAAAGTGACAAGGACCGGTCCCAGATAGTAACTTTGCCTTATAAGAGACCTATCACTTTTATATGGCTATGTCTTAGGACAAAGGTATCAAAGACCGGTCCCACTTTTTCTTATGTAAGACCTTATCAGTTTACCATGGCTCCTAGAACGGAATTAATTGATACCTAGTGAAATGTCACTGAACTAGTCCTTAAAAACATGTAACAGATTTAACTTTAAGGAACATGACACCACGGGATCAATTCTTCATGATTAATTGACTCGTTTTAATGGACAGCACATGCGCTTATATCCCAATTTGGGGAACAGTTCTATTTTAACCAGTCACAGGAAAGGCACTTTCAGATCAATTGGCCCATTTCCACTCACAAGAAGACTTACCGGCCTAATTACGGTATATAATGCCTGTGCCCGTCATATGACGATATTAGGGTTACTTGGGTGCAGCTTCTCTTGAGGATGAGGGTACAACAGAACTCTACGTCTGTTGTTGTCCAGCGTTCTCAAGAGCTAGACTGCGAATAAGGGTTTCTGATATTCTGCCAATAGACATGATCCATGAAAAAGTGCATCGACCATGTCCATTATATGATTTTCTTAAGTTTGTGAAAGCGAATTAGAAATTTCGAGCAAGCACGTTACAATGTACTATTTAAAGTCTGAGAGCCATGGACTTGACTATTTTTATTTTTGGCATGCACATTGTACAACCCACCCCCAACTATCTTTGCTAGGTAAAGACTGCAATGATCTAGCAAACTGACTAGGAGCCGGAGTGGAAGACTACTTGGTCGCGTAGTTTCGGTCCGCTCTGAATATTCTCTTTATTCCCCTTGGTCTTCTATTTTGATCTTACTTAAGAAGGAGGGTATTTTAGTATTTAAAAAAACACTTTTAGATGAAGCACAGGTCACAGGTTCTGTAGTATGGTTACCATGTTCAGGATTGCCAAAGGACCACAATCGTTGCACCTCTATTGTAGTATCCTTTTTAGTTGTCGTGGCCAAATAACAACGTGGCCACATGCTGACAACATAATGCCATGGGATAAGGTGCAATGCGATCTCTAATAGTACTTACTGCTAGAGAGAGAAAGATAGTTTAAGGAAAGTTCTATATAGCCAATTTTAGCTTCAAAGATACATCCACGGAAATCAGAGGGCGTCATACAATAAGGAAGAGTATATTTGTATTTTGTAAAACTAAGTGAACAAATTTATTAACTGCTAACTTTTGCTAGTTTTTTGACCGCCACTGTAGTAAATGGGTTAATTTTAAAATAAACCATTAATATAAATTTCCGTTAAAAAAATAATATTTTGACACCTAATTAGTTAAATATTTGTCAAATATTAGTTAAATATTAATCAAGTACCTGACATACATTTTGTCACCTATATTTCTTATTGTGTACTACAGCTTTTTGATATAAATCTCATACAATCTGTTTTACACTCTTTTACCTTTTCTCTCTCCAACCACTACTATTTACTATAGTTTATATGGTTGATTTTAACTCTTTTTTTTGTATTTTAATTTTTCGTTTTTTTTTTGTTTGTGCTCAATTAGCATTATAATTGTATCTATGAATTCCATCAATTTCAATCTGCGACGAGGCTTTTAGGCAGCTGTCGTTTCAATTTTATTTTAATATTTATTTTTCTTCATTCTTTTTATACTGCTGCCTTCCTCCTGTGTATGTATCGTTTTTTTTTTTAATTTATACTATAAAAAAAATCTCCTCTAAATTGTTGTGTATAGTGATTTTAGTGTAATCTCGTTTAAAAAATTTCACTGATTTATGAAATCAAGATGTGGTTAACCGCATTCATTTAATTCGTAACTGCGGTTTTAAAGTATGAACACTGAAATTTATTATTGTTTATTATTTAATCAAAGGTGAGGCAGTGTTTTTTTATAGATTAATACAAAATTTTTAAAAAAAAATTATAATTTTTGGAAAAAAAAACTATGAATTTTTTCATAAAAATTTATGAATTTTTTAAAAAATATATGAATTTTTTAAAAAATATGAATTTTTTAAAAAATTTTTAATTTTTTTGTTATATTTATGAAATTTTTCATAAAATTTTTCATAAAATTTTTTTCATTAATGTTATGAAAAATTTCATAAAATTTAGGATTTTTGTTATTAAATTGGTGAATTTTTCTTGTATTAATGAAAACTGTCATACATTTTATGTTTTTTTTAAAGTATGAAAAGTTTTTTTTTAAATGTATAAAAGACAATTATTATCTCATAAAATCAATTAAGTGTTAATTAAAAAAATATTTTTTTTTTCATATTTTTTTTTTGACAATTTTAATTAAATTATGACAAATTAAATAACATGGATGTAGACTAATAAAATATTTTTCATTTAATCGATGAATTTTTCTTGTATGTATGAAAATCCTCATATATATTAAAGTTTTTTTTATTTATTATGAAACGTTTTCATTAAATGTATGAAACGTTAAAAATGCTTAAGCTTTTCGTTAAAGTGTTCATTAGAATAATGACTTTTTTTATAAAATAAAAAAAAAAAAAAATATTGTGTTCATAACATTAATGAAATTATAATTTTTATACCCTCCAAATACAGTATGAGGGTATACTCACTTTGTCATTCCGTTTATAACGCATCGAAATATCGGTGGGGGACCCCATAAAGTATATATGGGACATTCCATGTGAAATCGGACACTTTGAAAATTTTTTTTTTTAGATTTTCCCAATTTATTTACAGTTTTTAGTACCCTTCGAAAACTCCTTCGTGGTAAATTATCAGGTTCAAAAGATATCGAATTTTTAAAAATTGGTAGTTTGTTCCTTTACTCAAACTTCTTTTACTCATAACTTCTTCAATAACGGTCCAAATTTAAAATTTTTTGTTTTCAAAAAATTTTTTTTTTTTGCGTACTTGTTAAAAAAAAAATCCAAAAAATTCTTAAAAGCGCTCTAGTTTGCGATTTTTAAGTTTTTAAATTTAAATCTCATTTTTGAAAATGTTTGTACTATTCGATTTTTTTGATTTTTTTTTTGTGTAAAACTTCTATCGATTCTACAAATTTTTTGCCCAGGAGGATCGTGGGATAACGATTATTACTGTTTTTTTAAATTTTTTGAAAAAAATTTATTGTAATTTTTCAATTTTAAAATCATTTCTTCTGCTCCAATGCACAGTGGTATATTCCGGCCAAAACCCTATAACTTTTTTAATTTTTTATGTAAACTTATAAAATGTTGTAGGTAGGTTAAGAATATAATAATAAACCGATTTCGCAAAAAAAAAAAAATTTCCGCGGATTTTTTTTTCCGCGAAATTTTTTTTTTGTTCGCGAAAAAAATTTTTTGAAGGTGTTTTTTAAGATGTTGTGTTTTAATCCTCGGTATTTCATCCATCTTCTTTTTTTATGTGTTTTTAACAGCTCAAAAAGCTCTATATTTGATATATGTAAATGACCCAACTTTAAAAGGCTCTTACTGAAAGACTTGGTTAAACTTGGTACTGATGTTAATTAGTACTTACTTGGGAACCCTTATACTAATTTGTGGTATAGCGACTTAAGAGCAGTTTTGAGCAAAAAGTATTTTTTTGGGCTTTCCAAAGTTTGTATTTTTTATTAATTTTTTATTTTTTTAGATTTATTTTCACCACCACTGTTTAAATTGATCCACGCACTCGAAATTATCGAAATGCATATGACATGTAAAAATAATGCTAAGTTTTCAAAATATATCAATTTCAAGACAAATTTTTTTTTTTTAGTTTACAGCAATGGTTCCCAACCTTTTTTGAGCCATGCCCCACTTTTGAGTTAAAAAAACTACTATGTCCCCCCTACACTCGAGAAAAATTTGTAAATTATTCAAATTTGTTTTAAAATTCGAAAAATACTTGTGGTTAAGCAAAAGTTTTGTTAAAATCATCGTTTAAACAACGTTTTTAGAAACATTTTTCAACAATCAACTGAATAATTTAAATAAAATAATATATTTTTAGTTAATTTAACAAAAAACTATCTCAAAAATTTGCTCATTGCCCCCCTGAAGCATTCATATTGCCCCCCAGTGGGGCGAGAATCAAAGGTTGGGAACCATTGGTTTACAGCCTACTTGGATTTCAAAGTTGCAAATCACAACTTTTAAATTTAAAAAATAATAAATGCAATGGTGCGTCATAGAGGGGTCATTTATAAGACCAACCCCCATTAATGTTTGCGTCTTAACATTTCTTTGGAACAAACTAATACCCTATCTCCAATTTTTAAGGGGGATCCCACACAAAACGACATTTTTTAAAATTTGCTCCAACCGCTCTAACTGCCCTAAAGTGCCCTTAGAGCAACAAAATGTATAACCGAGCCACAATATTTTTTTAGTCCAAACATTTTCTCTGAACATACCTACACTCAAAATAATTACTCTGTTAAATACTCTGTAAAATGACTGTAATCTCAATTCGACAGACATTTGACAAAGTTATCTGTCGAAATACAGATTTTAAGAAAATACTTCATATTTTCTTGTGACCGAAAAACAAAATTTTGTAAAATTGGAGTTACTCGCTAAAAACTTGTAATTTTCACAAAAATAAAAAAGTAAATTTACAATTTGGAAGCATTAAAGCGGGAAAATTTAACAAAATTTTAATTAATTTAATTTTAATTAATGTTTTTGAAGCAGAGAAGTTTTACTCATAAAATGGATTTAACTAAAACTTTGTTAATTTACAGTTTTTTTTTTGTAAAATTTTTAACTCATAAATGCATTTAACTAAAACTTTGTTAACTTACAGAGTTTTTTGGTAAAATTCTTCTTGGTTTTATCAGTATTTTACAGATAATTCTGTAAATTTACAGTTTTTTTGATCGAAATCATTTTACAGAGTTTTCTTCGTAAAATAACAAAAAATCTTGCTGGTTGGAAATCTATGGTATTTTCTGCTGGCTCAGCAGAGTATCTCTGTAATTTAACAGAGTGATTATTTTGAGTGTACCCTCTATCTCTAAGTGTTAAGGCGGTCCCCATACAATTTTTTTTTTTTTTTTGCAAATGTACTTTATTTAATCAGCTTCTACCGGTCCAATGGTTTTTTTACCCTACAACATTTTTTTAAAATATACCTACGCCCTATCTCCACTTCCTAAGTAGGCTCCCATACAAAATTACATTTTTGTAAAATTTGCTCCAACTGTTATTTGTATGGGAGCCTACTTATGGAGTGGAGATAGGGCGTAGGTATGGTTTAAAAAAATGTTGTAGGGTAAAAATAAATGGGGGTCGGTCTCACTAATGAAGCTGATTAAATAAAGCAAATTTACAAAAAATAAAAAATAAATGTATGGGGACCGCCTTAACAGTTAAAGATAGAGGGTAGGTGTGTTCAGAGAAAATGTTTGGACTAAAAAATATTGTGGGTCGGTCATACATTTTGTTGCTTTAAGGGCACTATTAGAGCAGTTAGAGCGGTTGGAGCAAATTTTAAAAAATTTCGTTTTGTGTGGGAGCCCCCTTAGAAATTGGAGATAGGGTATTAGTTTGTTCCAAAGAAATGTTAAGACGAAAAAAATAATGGGGGTCGGTCTTATAAAGGACCCCTCTATGACGCACCATTGGAGCAGTAGAAATGATTTTAAAATTGAAAAATTACAATAAAATTTTTTCAAAAAATTTTAAAAAATAGTAATAATTGTTATCCCACGATCCTCCTGGGCAAAAAATTTGTAGAATCGATAGAAGTTTTACATAAAAAAATTTCAAAAAAATCGATGAGTACAAATATTTTCAAAAATGAGATTTAAATTTTAAAACTTAAAAATCGCATACTAGATCGCTTTTAAGATTTTTTTTGGATTTTTTTTTAAAGAGTACGTAAAAAAACAAAAATTTTGAAAAAAAAAATTGAAATTTGGACCATTATTGAAGAAGTTATGAATAAAAGAAATTTGAGTAAAGGAACAAACTACCAATTTTTTAAAATTCGATGTCTTTTGAACGGGTCATCAAAAAAATCTGAAAATTTACCACGAAGGAGTTTTCGAAGGGTACTTAAAACTGTTGACAAATTGTAAAAATCTGAAATTTTTTTTTTTCAAAGTGTCCGATTTGACATGGAATGCCCCATATATTATTGATCCATGATCGATTCTAAGACATTCTGTGAATGTCCGTCTGTCCGTCCGTCTGTCTGTAGATAACACAATGAGTCCAAAGTAAAACAGCTAGACTCCTGAAGTTTGGTACAAATATGTCTCATGTTCATAGGCAGGTTAAGTTCGTGAATGGGCACCTTGAAGAACTGAACCAACCTCTGAAAAAAACCTTTGCGAAATAATGTAAGAGACAAAAAAGTTGAAAGAAATTATGAGGTTAGGTTGAGATTGCTAGAAATAGAATTGTAGTGTTGGAAACTGTCAAAATTTATTCTGTAGAAACTGTAAATATTCACATATATAAAAAACAGTTTTCATTAACAAGACAAACGACATTTAAAATCCTACTGAAGATGACACTAACTGGGGTGTTTGAAACCGGTATAGGAAATACCAGAAATGTCTATAATTTTTAGAAATTCAATTTTTCTTATGCATTTTTTCAACTTGAACCCTTATAACAAATATAATTAGAGCCCGTGCTCGATCTGTACTTACAGAAAAAATCAAATAAAATTACTCACAAAATATGTCGCCATTAGGCACGTCTCCGAAACAGAAAATGCAAATTCCTTCATTTGTGTCTGCAATTCCAGATCATGTTGGTAACCTTTGCGAAATAATGTAAGAGACAAAAAAGTTGAAAGAAATTATGAGGTTAGGTTGAGATTGCTAGAAATAGAATTGTAGTGTTGGAAACTGTCAAAATTTATTCTGTAGAAACTGTAAATATTCACATATATAAAAAACAGTTTTCATTAACAAGACAAACGACATTTAAAATCCTACTGAAGATGACACTAACTGGGGTGTTTGAAACCGGTATAGGAAATACCAGAAATGTCTATAATTTTTAGAAATTCAATTTTTCTTATGCATTTTTTCAACTTGAACCCTTATAACAAATATAATTAGAGCCCGTGCTCGATCTGTACTTACAGAAAAAATCAAATAAAATTACTCACAAAATATGTCGCCATTAGGCACGTCTCCGAAACAGAAAATGCAAATTCCTTCATTTGTGTCTGCAATTCCAGATCATGTTGGTAACCTTTGCGAAATAATGTAAGAGACAAAAAAGTTGAAAGAAATTATGAGGTTAGGTTGAGATTGCTAGAAATAGAATTGTAGTGTTGGAAACTGTCAAAATTTATTCTGTAGAAACTGTAAATATTCACATATATAAAAAACAGTTTTCATTAACAAGACAAACGACATTTAAAATCCTACTGAAGATGACACTAACTGGGGTGTTTGAAACCGGTATAGGAAATACCAGAAATGTCTATAATTTTTAGAAATTCAATTTTTCTTATGCATTTTTTCAACTTGAACCCTTATAACACTTTTTTACATGTTTTTTTGTATTTTTGTTAAATAAATGAAACATTTGGTATATTTATCGCGATGGGAAGTTGCTCTCAAAGTCCCCCATCACCCCCCCAAAAAAAAAACGCCTCCAATCGCAGTATGGGGGTATACTCGCTGTGTCATTCCTTGTATAACGTACCATATAGTATATGAGGCATTCCACACCAAATGTCCCGCTACAGAAAAACATGTGTCTCGTGAATTTCTGAATAGGTTGTATGAATAGCCCTATATGTAACTAAGAAAATTGCGTTTTTGGTTTTTCAATTTTTCAAAAAGTGGACTTAGGAGGCGTGGTCAAATATTGGAAAAATAGTCAAATTTGTGTATAGTTGCCTTGTTTTAATATATATCAAATTAAAACGGAATGCACCACAATCTCAAAAATTTACATTTTTATATAGTTTTGTATGGGCTATCGATTAAATTTTTTTTTTGGAAAATTTTCAGAACCCGTTCTGAAATTTTCCATTTTTTAAAAAAGTCTATTTATCAAAAATCCGGCCACTTTTTTTTTTTTTATTTTTTTTTAAAGTTTAGATCCATACACACAAAAAAATTCAGAAACCCGTTCTTCGTTTTTTTCGAGAAAATCGCATTTGAATTTTAAATTTCATAACAATTTTGTAATTTGCTTGTATTTTCTTGTTTTAACGTTGCGAATGATTATTATTAATTGCATAAAGATTTCTCATACGCTCTGTTGAAACAAGAAAATGCAAGCAAATTACAAAATTGTTATGAAATTTAAAATTCAAATGCGATTTTTTCGAAGAAAACGAAGAACGTGTTTCTGAATTTTTTTGTGTGGATGGACAAACATCTAAACTTTAAAAAAAAAATTAAAAAAAAAAAAAAAGTGGCCGGATTTTTGATAAATTGACTTTTTTAAAAAATGGAAAATTTCAAAACGGGTTCTGAAAATTAAAAAATAAAAAATAATCGATAGCCCATACAAAACTATATAAGAATGTAAATTTTTGAGATAGTGGTGCATTCTGTTTTAATGTGCCACAAATTTGACCATTTTTCCAATATTTGACCACGCCTCTTAAGCCCAGTTTTTGAAAATTTGAAAAACCAAAAACGTAATTTTCTTAGTTCCATTTCCAAACAACCTATTCAGAAATTTACGGGACACATGTTTTTCTGTAGTGTGTAGTGTGTTTTCGCGGATTTTTTTTTACCAAAAATTTTTTTTCGCGGAAATTTTTTTAAAATTTTTTTTTTTTTCAAAAGTAATTTTCTTTTTAATAAAGTTTTTTGCAATAATCTTTTAGAAATTGTGTAGGGTATCAATACATTCGGCAAGGCCGAATTTAGCTTTTTTACTTGTTTTTAATCTAAGACCAGTTACATATTTTTAGTCCTTTTCATCCTCTTAGAATCAGAAAATCCTTAAAGTATTTTTTCAGAAGGTTATGTTTTGATGGAATTTGATGGAATTTAAAATATCAAGTTTTTGTGACCATTTTTTTCAAGAGATTGATAAAGTACCAAAGTACATTTTTTATTTGAGTTTTTAGAACAATTTTTTCAGGATATAGAAAAAAAGTACCGAATTAAAAGTTTTTACCCCTTTGTACATTACTATGTTTTTTTTCGGTTGGATGATTTCACATTTCAAATTTTAAGTTTCTGTGATTATAATTTAGAATCGAATTTTTTAAAAGGTACTTTTTCGAATGTTTTTTTCCTTTG
Organism: Pegoplata infirma; assembly: GCA_963921195.1. Lineage (NCBI taxonomy): Eukaryota > Metazoa > Arthropoda > Insecta > Diptera > Anthomyiidae > Pegoplata > Pegoplata infirma. Next base: position 23,261,079 of record OY992536.1, on the reverse strand, counting down.
GAGAATCCTACATTCCAAATTTTAAGTTTTTAGGAACATTTTTTCTCCAAATTGAAAAAAGTACCAAATTTTTAAACCCTTTTAACCCCCTTTTAAATATTTCGTTTACACTCGAAAAAATGTTCAAAATCCTCTTTTAAAAAATTCTAATCGTGTTAAAGCCACTTTCATAAAAAAAATATTAAGGTATGTGCAATAAATATTTTCATTAAAGTAGGAAATTTATCTTTCATCAAAAAAGCTCATAATTTTTGTATCAATAATAAACAACACAACCGCACAGAAAAACTGGTCATAAAAAGTTTCACACATTTCAGGTTTTTTTTTCTGTTCAGTTTTTGTTAAATTAAATTTAATTAACTCCTTCACTTTGTATCTTTTATACATATTCATATATTCGCATAATAATTTAAATAGAGGAGCGGGAGAGAATATTGTCAATTACTCTGCTGAGCTAATAAATTCTCTTTATAATTAACCTTTTATGTACTGTCGAAATAAAATATTATGTGATAATTGATTTTGATTGAGTCATTTGTTTTTTAATTATAATTGAAATGATTTTTTTTTATGTTTTCAAGTGTTATATTTCATTTAACGATTTATATCGGTTAATTTAGATTAAAAAAAAAATATGAAGTAGGAGGTTTCAAATTTCCAAAAAATTTACGGATGATTAATAAAAAAATCATGAAAAGAAAACAAATTAATTGGTGAATATGGAACCGGATTATCCGTTAAACTAACAATTAGTATATAAAAGCTGTCATACGCACCGTTGCACCAAACTATGAATTATGGTAGTTAGGCCATGGGTGCGTATGATGAATATTTTGACATTTTTTTTTTTAAATAAAATCAGTACGATGCGATTTTAAAGATCTTGTACCTATAGAAAGCAATTTGAAAAAAAAAAAAATAATTTCAGAAAAATTTCTTATCTTCAGAAAAACTCAGATTTTATTCCCATGAAAATTTTTTGGAACAGATTCCTATTGCAATATATTTTAGAATTTGTTTTAACCGCAACAAAATTTTTCAATGTAAAATACTAATGAAAAATATTTTTTTTCTGGAACCGATATTTTGGAAGGAAACATTTTATTGAGCTTACTTTTTCTATAAGAAAGTAAGATTTTCGGCACATTTTTAGGCCACTCTCTTGTAACACACTCTTCTACTCTTCATGAAATTTGAAATAGTTTTGAAGGAGGTGAAAAAAGGAAAGTTTAAACTCCGCTTAAACCAAAAACAAACACAATATCGGTTAATCCAGTACTTCGATTAACCGGTATTTGAATCATTATTATTATTTTTTTTAATTTTCTTGATTATTATGATTATTTTGACACAGTTCATAACGATGTAAACAATAATTTGTTTTGCTCTTTTGACATCTTTTCATGTATCTCAACTTTTTCTGCTCTCTGTTGTTCACCTGAAAACCAAAACACATAACAAAAAAAAAAAAATAATAAACAACTTAAGTACAAATTGAACTTGTGTCAGGGTTGCCACTCAAGTAAAATTTGACAAAAAATAAATTTGGGAAACTTTTTTTTTTTTTAATATTTAGATAAAAATTCTTAGTAAATAATTTTTGGAGAAAAAATTGTTTGCGTAGTAAAAAATTTTGAAAATTTTTTTTTTTTGGTAAAAAAAAAAACTAAAATTTTTGTGAAATAAAATATTTTTATACCCTCCACTTATTGTTAGTGATAGAGGGTATATAAAACACGGGTGGTCGGCAAAAAATTTTAGCCTAAAAGTGCGAATACCATATATATTTTTTTTTTAATATGTATTTGGGATGTCTAAGAATAATTTAGAAAAAAACAAAATCTTCGATCGAGCACTTTTTGCAAAAATCGCGGTTGAATTGCAAAAAAATATTATATTCGAATTTTCTCGAATACTATGAAAGATTTCAAAAAAACACATGTGACCAAAAATATTCATCGAGAAAAATGCATTTATAAAAAGTATTTGAAAAATTTATGTACATTGCAGTATTCAAACGGTCAAAAAATAAAAAAAAGTATTTTGAATGTATTTTATGTGGTATGGAATTGTGCACATTTTTAAACGCGACAGATTTGGATTCTACAGGTCCATATTTTAGATGACAGATTTGGATTCTACAGGTCCTTATTATATAAAATCCACCCTTAGTTTTTGACATTAACGCAATAATGTCTAACAGTGGAGCCATAAAAACGCTTATAAATCGCATTTTTTAAATTTCAATCGCGAAAACGAGAAGCTATAGAGAAATTTGGACTGCGGATTTGGTCACAAGGTCCATTTTATGTAAAATCATGTCCCATTTTGCGGCTATTACTTACAACAACGTTGCAGTTCCGTCTTAAAAACCACAAACTTCGCGTGTTTTTGTGGCATTTAAACGCGAATATCTGGAAAATGGATACTGCTAGAAAAGTTTTCATGGCTGATACGGATTCAGGAGGTCCATTTACTATAAAGTTTGTTGTTACCGACTTTAGAAAACGTTACAGTGGAACAACAGAAAGTACTAAAAGCAGTTTTTGGAATCTGCAAACGCGAATATCTCGAAAGCGGTAAATTATACAAACATTTTGAAAGCAGATTTGGAATCAGGAGATCAAAATCTATTAAGAACATATATTTTAATTTTGAAGACTGATTTGTTTTTTATTTTTTGCAATTTAAACGCGATTTTTGCAAAAAGTGCTTGATCGAAGATTTTGGGTTTTGTTGCTAAATAATTCATCCTAAATACAAATTGAAAAAAAAAACATGGTATTAGCACTTTTAGGTTAAAACTGTTTCCGACCACCCGTGAAAAGTTTGTCATTCCGTTTATAACTCATCGAAACATCGGTCTGGCACCCCATAAAGTATATATATTACACAGTGATACAAAATCGAACTTTCGGAATCGGAATGGGATGAAACCAAAAGCAAATGAAAGCTGACGTTTTCCATAACAAAACCCTCAAGGCCTTTTTTTTAGGTCAGAGCTAGATTTTATTTTACACGCATTTAAAGTTGGTGATTTTAAAGCATTTAAAGTTTTTGTGTACTAAACATGTCCTACTTTAAAGGCCCCTGGTGGTGCCCTTATTGGACATGTAGGGTCCAGTTTCCAAACTTAAGCTCAAAATTACTTCAGCTATGACTGGTATGAATTTTGCTGCAATCGGTCCAGTACCTATTTAGTGAATAGCCAAATTATTAAAATAAATCACTGTACACCGTTGCGTATGATTGTTATTTAAATGCAATTAATAATATAAATCACTGGACACCGTTGCGTATGATTGTTATTTAAAGGCAATTACAATATTAATCATTCGCCACTGATACAGTTTTCAAGCATTTATTATTATAATTATAATAAAAGTGCACTAACTTCAAATGCGTGTAAAACAAAATCTAGCTCTGAACTAGAAAAAAGCCTTGATGGGTTTGTTATGGAATATGTCAACTTTCATTTGCTTTTGGTTTCATCCCATTCCGATTTTGGGTGTTGCACTGTGTTATTGATCAGTGATCAATTATAAGACATTCTAGCGATGTCCGTCTGTTTGTTGAAATGGCGATCACGGCCAAAATATTACACAGATATCACTGAAACTTAGAAACTAGAGCTGGGTACCCTACTGTCGTTGATGAGCTTCAACGCACTCCTTTGCTTCCGGTGCAGAAGCTCCAAGATAAAACTTAAGGCTCCTGCTCAGATGTGGGAGTTGTATTCCATTTTGGTTAGATATAGGAGGTATAAATAGTAAGGAGATCAGACGTAGTGAAGTAATTCTTGCACCGTTTTAAGAAACCAAGACACTTGAATGCTTTTTTCGACACTAGAAAAACATAATGGTTCAGTAAAAATCACATTGAATTTTCATGCCTAGAACATCATAAGTGTATTATTCCTCAAAAGCCATACCCCCATTAATATAAAGGTGACGTTGATTCCATAGACCTTCTGTGGGTCAACATGCAACATTGGGTCTTACGAGCATTAACATCAACCCCATTTGCAAGACCCCACTCGGAGATCGTTAAAAGGTCATGATTGAGTGTGTCATTCATGTTCTGCCTCATAGCTTCAACCTCGGAAAGGCTTGGTCTACGATTAAAGGAAAATTAATTACAAATGTTGCTGTCATCTGCGAAAGAATAGATAGGTTTGAAAGTTAGACTTAGAAGGTTTTTAATAAAGATAAGAAAAAGCGTAGGAGAAAGAACGGAACCTTGCGGTACCCCCGAATTAAGACGGAACTCGTTCGATGATAACCCATCTATAACAATACGTAAAGTGCGATTACAGAGAAAGCTCGCTATAAATCGGGAGAAATCACTACCGACACCAAACGCAATAAGCTTCGAAACGAGGGCACCGTGGCACACACAATCGAATGCCTTGGAAATGTCCAGAGCAACCACCTTGCTTTCACCAAATTGGTGAATGGAACGACTCCAACGTTCTGAATGAAACGCCATCCGGTCTCCCGTAGAACGACTTCTACGGAAGCCATACTGCCGATCGCACAAAAGTGAGTTGGATTCCAGATAGATGACCAATCCATGGTCTCCATCACCTTAGAGAGCGTTGAGCAAATTGGTATTGGGCGGTAGTTATCAGGGTTAGTAGAATCACAATTTTAAGGGATTGGCTGTACGTTAGCAACCTTCCAACATGAGGGGAAAACTCCTACATGGTACGCTAAAAAGTTTTGCCAAGGGACGAGACAACGTCGAAGCACAATGTTTTACAGCAGTGCCGAAATACCATCTGGTCCCAGGGACTTATTAACGTTAAGATCTTCAAGAACTCTTTTAACTGCACGTGCTCGGAAAAATATCTTGGGCATGGTAAAGGATACTTTACAGTGGTTGATTGCTTTCCGGAAAGAATGAGTTTCTTGCAAACATTTCAGTAAACAGGTTGACTTCATCAACCGAGTCTGTGAATATTTGGTTATTCCTTATAAAGGGTTGAAATGGATGAACTAGTATTATTCTTTACCCTTTTAACAAATGACCTTAGCACGCAAACGCTGTTCGTACAGAAGCTTTTCGCGACTGAGTACTGTTTGCGTAACGCTTCAGTAACTGGATTTTTGTCATTACGCTAATTACTAAAAGTATCCTCTCTGGATCTGACTGCATTTCTGCACGTCTAATTAAACCAGCATTTATGTTTTGGTTTAGTTCGAAATTTGCTTGGATAGAATAAATATTTTTATTAGCAGCATTACTATATTACTATGTTTTCTAGATTACCAACATTATCAGAGTTTGCAGTTGAAATGTTGAAGGAAATCGTTGAGTTCAGCCCAACGGGTCTTTTCATAGACAAAAATAGAGCGCTTCGGTGCTGATTGAGAAGTACTGCGAAGGTCCGAAAATGAATAGGATGCAGAAATGAGGTTGTGATCCGAGTTTCCGAGAGCCGCGAATAACTCAACATCGTATTTATCAGGATGCGATGTGAGGAAAAGGTCGAGAGTATTACGAAACTGTCCTTCAACACACGGGATATGTGTTGGTTAATTTACAAGTTGCACAAGGTGTGCAGCAAAGAGCTAGAATGGCGAAGCCATGAAACATTGCGAACATTGAAGTCCCTAGCAACGGCAACCTCGCTACTCGGATAGTACCCAGAGATTCCGGTAATGGAATCGGATATCGAGTTAAAACCATTGTAGGAGCTTACCGTACTCATATTAGGGCTCCTGTAGACGAACCCAAGATGTAAAATGTGTACCAAAATATCAAAAGTGCTGCCAAGTTTATTTTGATAGTTTTTTTTCTATTCCTTTATATTAATGTTAACCCGGGAACATAAAAAAAAAACACAGCTATCTCCTCTCGATTTTTTGGTTGTGTAAAATTTTTTTAAAATTTAAAAAAAAGTTTGGGTATTTCAGTTGAATAATAGATTTGGCAACTCTATTTACCCGTAAAATGTTGAAAGAAATCGTTTTGCTCAGCCCAACGGGTCTTTTCATAGACAAAAATAGAGCGCATCAGTGCTGGTTGAAAACCACTGCGAAGGTCCGAAAATGAAAAGGATGCATAAATGAATAAATAAGGTTGTGATCCGAGTTTCCGAGAGGCGCAAGAAACTCAACATCGAATTTATCAGGATGCGATTAGAGTATTCAAAACCGAAACCGGAAACCGGTTAACCGGTTTTTTAATTTTTAGAAACTCGGCCGGTTTCGAATAGTTTTGAATTTCGAATATTCGAGAAACCGGTTTTTTTTGTCGGTTAACCGGTTTTTTTAAAAAAGGTTTAATATAATGAGTTAAAATATGTATTGACATTACACGGTTTTTTAGAAACACTCACATTACTTACAAGGGAAGTATCTCAACCCTTATGAACCGATTTGCCTGAAACTTAAAATATATATCAAAGAGACAATTCTAAGGTTGGGGTGTCTCGGCTTATCGGCCATATCGGGGATTTAGGGGTTCAAAACATGGGTCAAAAAATGGCGAAAAAATCGTTTTTTGGATTTTTCAGCCATTTCTTTTTAAGAAACTATTTGATGTTTTCATATGAGAAGAAAGGTTTTTTTAATGCCTATCCAATGGTGGCATAACCTTGTAAAAATTCGGCTTCTTTAAATATTTTTTTCAGGAAAATGTGTAAATTTTGGGGGTACTTATGTGAAGACATAGACCTACGATATCCATATATATATATAAATTCCTGGGATTCCTAGTTGGAACAAAGGGCCAGAAATCCCTTAGAAGAAAATCCGATATCCATATGGATAAGAAATAATCTTTATTAAATTTAATTCGACCCGTATTTTTGCCCTAGATGATATTCCTGTTAGTTCGGAAGTTATCAAAATTTTCCCGAAGGTCCACATGGTTTCATAAGGGGACAACGAAATTTTTAAACACCGATATGGCCACTAAACCGAGAAACCCCAACCTTAAAATCGTCTCTTTAATATATATTTTAAGTTTCAGGCAAATCGGTTCATAAGGGTTGAGATACTTCCCTTGTTAGCGGTACTACCATAATCAGTTTGTGGATATGTTGGTATGTCAATATCAATATATCAACGAGTTCCGGATGTCCGTCTCTTCCTTTAACATTGAAATCAATATATATTTTTTTAAATTTGGCGCCTTGGAGTTCTATGGCAAACCATTTTATTGAATTATCCTCTTGAAGTTGTTGAAATCGGAATGGGCTAAATCAGCCCAACAGAATATGTTAGGACAGGTGTCTGAATTTATTATTAATTGTGCTCTTTAAACAATTTAATAAAAACAAATTTGTAAATAAAGTCTTTGCGGATTTCCGCTCGCAATTGCAAAGAATTCAAATTTAGTTGTTACTTCCTGTCAAAGTTTCCAGCGAAATTGTGCGACGTTAACGGTGGCATACAGATGATACTATTTTCGCTATGACTTATCGATTTTGTGTTTATTTGTTTATGCCTGTTTTGTAAAAATATAATTAATTCAACACACGGGAATTGGTTAATTCACAAGTTGCACAAGGTGATTGTGTGCAGCAAGAGCTCAACGTATAAGCCCTCTGGAGTCGTCTGGCTAGAATAGCGAAGCCATGAAACATTGAAGTCCCTAGCAACGACAATCTCGCTACTCGGACAGTTCGCACAGATTCCAGTAATGGAATTGGATATCGAGTCAAAACTATTGTTGGAGTTTACCAACAATAGTTTTAGGGCTCCTGTAGACGAACCCGAAGTGTAATATGTATATCAAAAGTGCTGCCAAGTTAATTTTTTATCGTCTTTTTCCTATTCCTTTATGTTAATGTTAACCCGGGAACAAAAAAAAAACAGCTATCTCCTCTCGATTTTTTGGTTGTGTAAAAATTTCATGAAATTAAAAAAAAAAAAGTTTGGGAATTTCAGTTGAATAATATATTTGGCAACTCTATTTACCCGTACACATCTTTCCACTTCACATTCTCATATCTTTTTGTTTTTGTTTTTTTTTTTCGTGTTTTTATATTTTCAGTATCATTATATAAAAATCAAATTATAACGTTATTAATATGCTTAAATATTTATACATGTACATTTCGTTTATTGCTATTTTTTGCTGCTGTTGTTGTTGTTGCTGATTTTTATAGTTTAATTTATTTCTTCGTAAATTTTATTCGAGTAGTTAGTGTGAGAAAAAAAATTTAAAAAGAGTCTCGATTTGCTCAGTTTTGTTTTCTGTCATATTGCTCTTTTGCGTTTATAATTTGTATAAAAACGTTGTTTTATTGTTGTTGGTGATTTTTTCCGATATTGTTGTTGTTGCTATTGCTGTTATTGTGTCGTATTATTGTTGTTATAGTGTGTATGATTATTTCTTATACATTTTTTGTGTTTTTAAGTCAATTTTTTTTTTGTTTTTTTAGTTTTTGCGAAATATTATTGATTAGTTTAGATAGTTGTTTAACATTTCACATTTAAATATTGTTTAGTTTTGTTTTTATTGCCTTTTTGCCGACTTTGTCGACATTTCGTTGTTGTCCATGTTGTTGTTTTAAGTGTATTTAACAAATATTTCTCATACTCATAGCGATAGCAGCAACAACAACAACAATATGTACCAGCAACAACAACAACACCACTACCACCAACAACAAACAAATTAGATAAATATTTACATACTCGTGTATTAACAAAAAAAAAAAAAAGTATATTTAATATTTATTCATTCATTCCGTTATTGTTGTTTTTGTATAATTAATGTGTATACGGTATAAATAAAAAAAAAATATAATAAAAAATTATTTTAAATGAAATATTGAATAGAGGTGATATAGAAGTAGATGAAGAAGAAGAAGAAGAAGAAAAAATATAGTGATTTTTTAATATTCTCGTTTTTTTACCTATAATTTGTCGTTTATTTAACTTTTTGCATAATAAATTAAGCACAGTGGGACAAAAGTGGGATTTTGATTTATTGTAACAATTTATGACGTTAGAAAATAATAGTCGGTCAAGACAGGCCATATTATATCCAGAGCTTCGAAGAATGAAATCCTTTTCGAATGAATTCTCAAAAAAATCAATTCAATTTTCATAGTCAGTAAATGCATTCGATTTCATAAATCAACAATGAATGCAGTCCTTAAAATTCATTCGATTGAATGGAAAAAAATGAATGCATTCGATTTCTTGTTCATTCGATTTAGAAAAATCAAATGCATTCGATTTTTTATCATTCCACTGCGAATCCAATCGATTTTTTAAATAGATAGACCAAAACGGAGCCAAATTTTGTATTACTCCGACTTTGGAAAACATGTAGGCAGTTGATATGAGCATTTTTAAAATTTTCTGGAAATTGGTGTTCCAGAAAATTTTAAAAATGCTCATATCAACTGCCTACATGACAAAAGCGCGAAGAGTGTTTTCCAATTTTTTTTTCCCACGCAAATTGACTTTCACCAAAATAGCGCAAGAAACCGCAAAAAAAATTAAGCGTAAAAATTAAAAAATCTCCCGCTAAATTTCTAAAAAAGCTCTAAAAACTGTCGTTTTTGATTGAAAAAAATAGAAAAAAACCTCTAAATTACATTTTCCACGCAAATTTACTGTTTGTGGAATTCACACTTCGCGATTTTAAGTGTTTTAGGAATACGTGTTCCAAACAAAAAACGCTAGATTTTCCCGCTAAAACACCGTTCCAGCTAAAACCAATTTATCCCCGCTAAATCCAAACAAAAAGCGCTAGATTTAGCGGGAAAACCTCCAAGTTGGCAACAGTGTTGCTCGCCAAGGTGGATTTTTTATAACCCTAGGCTCGAAAAATTAAGCAGTATTGAGTACTCGGTAGTTAAATACTCAATACTTTTACAACACTATCGTTAATGCTTCAACAAAAAATCTTGTAAAATCGCCAAAAAAGCCTCGTAAAATAATTATTTGCTACTTCTTGATTTACGAAAGTTCCTAGTAAAAATTACAATTTTATTGGTAAAATATCTTGTAAAATTAAAAAACAAAATTTTCAACTTTTTTGACGCAATAAAAATTACAAGGACTTCCGGTATACTAAATTTGTCATTCCGTGTGTAACGCATCGAAATATCGGTCTAGGACCCCATAAAGTATATATTTTATTAATCAGTGATCGATTGTAAGACATTCTAGCAATGTCCGTCCGTCCGTCTGTAGAAGACACGATACAGTCCAAAATAAAATAGCTAGACTTCCGAAGTTGGGCACGAATATGTCTTATATTCCTAGGCAGGTTAAGTTCGGAAATGGGCAAAATCGGACCAAAGGGAAAAAAGTTCCCCCTTGGAGAACTAAACCAACCTAAGAAAACCGCATTTTTTGCAGGGTTTTTTTGTACTACTGTATTATTGACAAAAACTTTGTTAGATTTTTAAGTTTTTTATGCAATGAATGAATAAGCCATTCGATTTTTCAAATTGAATGAAAAAAAAATCGATTGCATTCGCAAGTGAATGCATTCGATTTTTAAAAGTCGAATGAAAAAAATGCATTCGATTTTTGAAAGTCAAATGAAAAATAAATCGAATGCATTCGCTATTTATAAATCGAATGAATCTAAAGCGTATTCATTCAATTCGCTAAAATGTGATTGGGGAATGCAATCACTAACTTTTCATTCAGAATGCCAAATCGAATTAAGAAATGAAATCCTTCGAAGCTCTGATTATATCCTACACCAAAGTTTGCGTAAAAAAATGGTCCCAAGTCCAAACATGGACCGATTGATATATGGTTCGATATTTTTTTAGGGTAGAAAATACACGCAAACCAACTTTAAGTGAAATCGGCTTGTATTTGGTGCCAATAGACCGATTTAACTAAATATCGGCCTAAATTTGTATAGGGGACTAAGTCCAAAAATTGTCTGATAATCAGATTTAATGAGGTCACTAAAGTACACTTTAAACACCTGCAAACATTTTTTTGTCAAATTTCTTCCTTTTTCAAGTATTTTGTGAGATTTATGTGAATATTGGGAGGGTTTTGTATGGGGACTATCAGTAAAGATAATTATTTATTTGTTTTGAGACAGTGTAATACACTTTACACAGTTATTTCGCAAATTGTAATTTTGGTATGCTGAACTAAATTATCAAAAAATTTCCAAAATCGGTCGGGCGGTTTGCCAGATATCGCTATTTGAAATTTGTCAAAAAATTTCCAAAAATGGTGGCACATTCAAGATTTTTTTTTTAATTTAAAAATTTTTTCCTTTGACTATTTTAGAGCTTTTTTTTGGAAAATTTAAGAGATGAAGACAAATTTTCGTTTAAACTTAATTTGAGCAAAGTCAGACAATTTTGATCGAAGCATAGAGTTTTTGGTGAACATTTTCTAAAAAACCAGAAATTTGATCGGATTTTGCTCAAATTAGTTTTGAATGAAAGTTTGTTCATTTTTTTTTCATTGATCCCTTCAGAGGGGTCCTACAAATATACATCTCCTAATAAAGTACCTCAAAATTTGACAATACGAACTTAACAAAAATTATAAAATTATAGCCCCTTGAAATTTTTTTTAAATAGTTTTTACTGACAAAAAAAAAAAAAAAAAAAAAATTAACCATAAACACACTTTCCCAGTAATGTGCAATTATTATTATTTTTTTTTTGAAACTTTCCGATTTTTAAGACAAAAATTGACCTATAGGCATTGCCCTACATTAGGGCGTTTCACCCAAAACTTTGTTATTATACCCTCCAACCACAGTATGGGGGTATACTCACTTTGTCATTCCGTGTGTAACGCATCGAAATATCGGTCTAGGACCACATAAAGTATATATTTTATTGATCAGTGATCGATTCTAAGACATTCTAGCGATGTCCGTCCGTCCGTCCGTCCGTCTGTCCGTCTGTAGAAGACACGATACAGTCCAAAATAAAAGAGCTAGACTTCCCAAGTTTGGCACGAATATGTCTTATATTCCTAGGCAGGTTAAGTTCGGAAATGGGCAAAATCGCACCAAGGGGAAAAAAGTTCCCCCTTGGAGAACTAAACCAACCCAAGAAAAACCGCATTTTTTGAAGGGTTTTTTGTACTTTGCTAAGCAAATGCAACATTCTTATCTCAAAAGAAGTTCAAAATCGCAAGGGGAAGGTGCCCCTAACGTCTCCCACCAACCCCCCCCCCCCCAAAAAAAAGACGCCCCTGGATTTTTTTTATATTGTTTTTTTTACATTTTGGAGGGTATAAAAGATTCGGCACAGCCGAATATAACACTCTCACTTGTTTTTTTTTTATTTTTGCAATTCTTGAAGCGGAATAAAAATATTTATGCACTCAAAAAATTGAACTACAAAATAGGAAAATTAACTAAATTTAAAGAAAAAATGGTAAAGATTTTTTCATTTGTTTTAGTTCATATGTTTCTTAAAAATAAGGAAAACAATTTTAACCAGAAATTTGAAAATATTTTACTATATTTTAGTTAATACCCATTTGAGGACTAGATTGGGTCCACACCCCATTGGGTTCGGACCACATAAGTACAGGGGGGTTACCGCTTAACTTTATTCGAAAGAAATCGTTCGAATTCGGAAATTTTCAACATGCCGTAACAATAAATTGGTTTACTCAAAATTATATTTTTTTATATTTTTACATTATTTGAAGAAGATCTGACGAAAAAAATATTTTCTTTTTAAATATTTGCCAAACAAAATTCTGTTCGAAAAAGTTTTCGTTTCGAATCGAAATAAGCGGTAACCCCAACACTTTTGTCCGTTTTGTTCTACCTTGCTTAGTTTTTGAGATACGGAAATAAGGGGCCTAATGGAGTCTGGAGAATCTTATCTCAGAGAGCTTTTGGATGTTTTGCGGAAGTGTTTTACAAGTAAAGAGCTACAAAAATGCCGTTGGACTTTTCTCGTGTCGGCAGTATTTACCGAGATGTCGTTATTTGAAATCTCGGGAATGTCAAATTTTAGATCTGAAGTTAGGGCCTTGAGACCCCGACAGATATGTAGATCTAGGCTATTCCATATTTTTGTATTCTTTCCTTTGAAAATTTCCTCCGTTTCGAGCTATTTCGCTTAGTTTTTGAGATATCGTCATTTTGTATTTTTAACTAAATTCTAAGAAGTTATTAAGTAAATTCTATGAAATACACTTCCTTAATTCTAAGAAGAGAAATACGAAGAAGTTATTTTAAGCAAATTTTAACTAAATGTGCCCAATTTCGTACCACTCAAAATACATTCAAAATTATTTTTTTTTTTAAATTTTTTTTAATTTCTTAATTTTTTTAACTGTTTTACTACGGCAATGTAAATTTTTTAATACTTTGGGGCATGTCACAGACTCAATTCCGTTCGGATTTGAAAAAAGTGGTTTACTCGTAAAACGCAAAACGAACATTATTTTTTCGGAATGAAATCACTTTCAAAAAACAAAGTGGAATTGAATTGCATAAAAGTGGTTTCATTCTGAAAAAAATATATTCGCTTTACGTTTTTCGAGTAAACCACTTTTTCCAAATCCGAACGGAATTGAGTCTGTGACATGCCCCTTTATATAAATGTATTTTCAACCGCGATTTTGGCAAAAAGTGCTTGATCGAAGATTTTGGTTTTTTTTTGCTAAATTATTCTTATTTTTAGACATCCCAAATACACACAAATAATTATTGGCTAAAAATTTTCAATTAAATGTATTGATCAACAAAATTTAAATGAGTCAATCAATGTTTTGATTAAAATTTTTGCTAGTTTTTGTTACAAATTTTCAACATACCAGATTTTTTTTTCGCTTTAATTTATTTGAATAGATTAATTCAAAAATATACAAAATAATCGGGCTTTACTTTTTTTTATTGTTGGCAACATATTGGAAAGCAAAAAAGATGAATTTTTTGATAATTTTGTCATAAGCCTACAATTCATTTGTTAAGTCAATCATTATTTTGATTGACTTTAAACAAAAAATTGATCAAATTTTTGATCAAAATCGAAAAAAAGTTTGATTGAAATAATTTTCAATCAATCACCTACAATTTGATGATTGGTATAACAATTTTTTTAATTGGAGGAATTTCAATCAAAAAATTGATTGAATCCGCGTTTTTGTTGATTGAAATTCGTTTCAAATTTTTTCTGTGTACATATTAAAAAAAAAAAATTATGGTATTCGCCCTTTTAGGTTAAAACTGTCTCGTGGACCACTCGTGGATATGTTTGCTGGATTTGGGGAAAATTTCTTTGGTAGTAAGAATTTTTTTGTTATATTAAAGAACTCCATTTAAAGAAAACTTCAAACTGTTTATAATTAAATGAACTAAACTTTTATCCTCACAGTTCAGAAAATTTCTTATTTTTATTTTAGGAAAATTCATGAACTATTTTCAAAGAAATGTTTCCTAAATTTTAGTTGTATTTTTTCAGTGTAGTATTCATGGACTCGCTTAATATTTGTCCTAATTGTTAAAACAACATATTGCTATAACGACGTATTCCATTCGGCCTCACTGTCTTTACGTGCCCATTATCTAAAAGTGTCTATTTGTGCTTGAATTTTTGATTTTAATCCGATTTATTTGTATGATTTTTTTTTTTCAAATAAAAATACACTATGTAATCATCCATCCATTTGTGTTTAAACATTTTTGCCGCTAATATTAAATTCTATTCAATTAAATATTATTACAACTTATTTATTTTTTTTTGTTTATAATCGTTGAGTAAGCGGCAAGCGGTTTAAATGTTTTATTTATTTTTTTAAGAAAAAGGTTATTTTAATAATAAAACTATTTTATCACCAAAAAACAGATAAAACTGTTTTATTAATTTTTTTTAAATTTTTTTTTATAAAACAAAAAATTTTTGTGTATTTAAAATGTGGAATTTATTTTGATTCGGGTAATTTATTATTAATTTGTTTTTGTTATTGTTGGTTTATCTTTTTTTATTTATATAAAAATGTTTATTTAAATTTGTGTATTTATGATGTTGGCTTTATTTGCATAATAAAACAACATTTTTTTATTTTTATTAGGCCTACAAAATTGAAATAATACAAAAAAAAAAAAATCTGAAAAAATCACATAAAAACAGGGTGATTTAATGGTGTCGGCCTATCGATAGATATATTGAATTTTGAAATGGGTTTATTTTTTACTAACAACATCGCTTTTGTTTTATATGTATTATTTATTGATTTTTAAATAAACTTAATTTGTTTTAAGTGTTACGTTTTTATTTTTAAATGTCAAAATGATTGATAGAAATAGACAAAAAAGGTTGATAAATACTTTAACTAAATATTTAATTTCTGTGTTTTTTTTTTGTTTAAAATGAAAATAATTATTGTTATCGGTAGACAGTATGGAAGTTATTTTGTTTATAAAATTTAATGTTGATATAACGATTAGAAAGTTTAATATAATTAGTTTAAAATTGGTAATTTTAGAAAAAAATTTTAATTCCTACCAATTTATTTTTTTAAGTGTAGTTTAA
Source organism: Pegoplata infirma (assembly GCA_963921195.1). Taxonomy (NCBI): domain Eukaryota; kingdom Metazoa; phylum Arthropoda; class Insecta; order Diptera; family Anthomyiidae; genus Pegoplata; species Pegoplata infirma. The sequence continues at coordinate 23,245,619 of OY992536.1, read as the reverse complement.
GTTTTTGAAGTTTATCAAATTTCAGAAATTTTGTTCAACTTTCTGAAATTCAGTTTACTTTATGTTAGTTAAACTTCCTTTTAGTTGAACTTTCTGGTATTTTGTTAAAATTCCCGAAATTTTTTTATATTTTCTGAAATTTAGTTAAATTTCCTGAAATTGAGTTAAATTTCCTGAAATTGAGTTAAATTTCCTGAAATTTAGTTAAATTTCCTGAAATTAAGTTAAATTTCCTGAAATTAAGTTAAATTTTCTGAAATTGAGTTAACTTTTCAGAAATTTAGTTAAATTTTCTGAAATTTAGTTAAATTTCCAGAAATTTAGTTAAATTTTCTGAAATTTTGTTAAATATCCTGAAATTAAGTTAAATTTTCTGAAATTAAGTTAAAATTTCTGAAATTTAGTTAAATTTACTGAAATTGAGTTTAATTTCCTGAAATTTAGTTTAATTTCCGGAAATTTAGTTAAATTTCCTGAAATTTAGTTAAATTTACTTAAATTTTTTAAAATTTCTGAAATTTAGTTAAATTTCCTGAAATTTAGTTAAATTTACTGAAATTTAGTTAAATTTTCTGAAATTAAGTTAAAAATTAAAGTTTCTGAAATTTAGTTAAATTTTCTGAAATTTGGTTAACTTTTCTGAAATTTAGTTAAATTTTCTGAAATTTAGGTAAGTTTTCTGAAATTAAGTTAAATTTTCTGAAATTTAGTTAAACTTTCTGAAATTTAGTTAAACTTTCTGAAATTTAGTTAAACTTTCTGAAATTTATTTAAATTTCCTGAAATTTAGTTAAATTTCCTGAAACTTTATTAAATTTCCTGAAATTTAGTTAAATTTCCTGAAATTTAGTTAAATTTACTGAAATTAAGTTAAATTTACTGAAATTTAGTTAAATTTACTGAAATTTAGTTAAATTTACTGAAATTTAGTTAAATTTACTGAAATTTAGTTAAATTTACTGAAATTTAGTTAAATTTACTGAAATTTAGTCAAATTTCCTGAAATTTAGTCAAATTTCCTGAAATTTAGTTAAATTTTCTGAAATTTAGTAAAATTTTCTGAAATTTAGTTAAATTTCCTGAAATTTAGTTAAATTTTCAGAAATTTGGTTAACTTTTCTGAAATTTAGTTAAATTTTCTGAAATTTAGTTAAATTTCCTGAAATTAAGCTAAATTTCCTGAAAATAAGTTAAATTTTCTGAAATTTGGTTAACTTTTCTGAAATTTAGTTAGATTTCCTGAAATTAAGTTAAATTTTCTAAAATTTAGTTAAATTTTCTGAAATTAAGTTAAATTTTCTGAAATTTAGTTAAATTTCCTGAAATTAAGTTTAATTTACTGAAATTAAGTTAAATTTCCTGAAATTTAGTTAAATTTCCTGAAATTTAGTTAAATTTTCTGAAATTTAGTTAAATTTCCTGAAATTTAGTTAAATTTCCTGAAATTTAGTTAAATTTCCTGAAATTTAGTTAAATTTCCTGAAATTTAGTTAAATTTCCTGAAATTTAGTTAAATTTCCTGAAATTAAGTTAAATTTTCTGAAATTTAGTTAAAATTTTCTGAAATTTAGTTAAAATTTCTAAAATTTAGTTAAATTTCCTGAAATTTAGTTAAATTTCCTGAAATTTAGTTAAATTTCCTGAAACTTTGTTAAATTTCCTGAAATTTTGTTAAATTTACTGAAATTGAGTTTAATTTCCTGAAATTTAGTGTAATTTCCTGAAATTTAGTTAAATTTCCTAAAATTTAGTTAAATTTAATGAAATTTAGTTAAATTTCCTGAAATTTAGTTAAATTTCCTAAAATTTAGTTAAATTTCCTGTAATTAAGTTAAAATTTCTGGAAATTTAGTTAAATTTCCTGAAATGTAGTTAAATTTCCTTAAATTAAGTTAAATTTTCTGAAATTAAGTTAAATTTTCTGAAATTAAGTTAAATTTTCTGAAATTTAGTTAAACTTTCTGAAATTTAGTTACATTTCCTGAAATTTAGTTAAATTTCCAGAAATTTAGTTAAATTTCCTGAAATTTAGTTAAATTTTCTGAAATTTAGTTAAATTTCCTGAAATTAAGTTAAATTTTCTGAAATTTAGTTAAAATTTCTGAAATTTAGTTAAATTTCCTGAAATTTAGTTAAATTTCCTGAAATTTAGTTAAATTTCCTGAAATTTAGTTAAATTTACTGAAATTTAGTTAAATTTATTGAAATTTAGTTAAAACTTCCTGAAATTTAGTTAAATTTCCTGAAATTAAGTTAAATTTTCTGAAATTTAGTTAAATTTCCTGAAATTTAGTTAAATTTTCAGAAATTTGGTTAACTTTTCTGAAATTTAGTTAAATTTTCTGAAATTTAGTTAAATTTCCTGAAATTAAGTTAAATTTTCTGAAATTTGGTTAACTTTTCTGAAATTTAGTTAGATTTCCTGAAATTAAGTTAAATTTTCTAAAATTTAGTTAAATTTTCTGAAATTAAGTTAAATTTTCTGAAATTAAGCTAAATTTCCTGAAATTAAGTTAAATTTTCTGAAATTTGGTTAACTTTTCTGAAATTTAGTTAGATTTCCTGAAATTAAGTTAAATTTTCTAAAATTTAGTTAAATTTTCTGAAATTAAGTTGAATTTTCTGAAATTTAGTTAAATTTCCTGAAATTAAGTTTAATTTACTGAAATTAAGTTAAATTTCCTGAAATTTAGTTAAATTTCCTGAAATTTAGTTAAATTTCCTGAAATTTAGTTAAATTTCCTGAAATTTAGTTAAATTTCCTGAAATTTAGTTAAATTTTCTGAAATTTAGTTAAATTTCCTGAAATTAAGTTAAATTTTCTGAAATTTAGTTAAAATTTTCTGAAATTTAGTTAAAATTTCTAAAATTTAGTTAAATTTCCTGAAATTTAGTTAGACTTCCTGAAATTAAGTTAAATTTTCTAAAATTTTGTTAAATTTTCTGAAATTTAGTTAAATTTCCTGAAATTTAGTTAAATTTTCTAAAATTTAGTTAGATTTCCTGAAAAATACAAAACTAAAATTAAGAAAAAAATGTCTTTGAAAATTTATTATGAATTTTCCTAAAATTTAGTAAAATTTAACTAAAAAATGAGAAATTTTCTTAGCTATGAGAAAAAAAGTTTAGTTCATTTACTTATAAGTAGTTCATAGTTTTCTTTAAACGGAATTTTTAAATATTAGGAAAAAAATTCTTACTGCTAAAGAAATTTTCCACAAATCTAGGTTAGGTTAGGGTGGCGGTGTCCGATTGACACCTCGCATAGACCTCTTGGTCCATAGCGGTACCACAAAACTTTTTCCGCTAGCGGTGCAAGCTAAACACGTTCAAAGTCATTGCGAATCTTTTCAATATCCTAAGGTATATTTGCGTTATATCCTCCAAAGTACCGAAACTTATCCACAAATCTAAGAAACGTATCTTTATTTTTAAGACATATTTCTTAAAAAACAATTTAGTTCAAGTTTAGTAAAAATTTACTAAAAAAAACATCATCGTATTTATCTTCTTTGAATTGAGGAAGTGTATTTCTTAGAATTTAGTTAATAACTTCTTAGAATTTAGTTAAAAATTCAAAATGGCGATTTCTCGAAAACTAAGCGAGATAGAGCGAAACGGACGAAATTTTCAAAAGAAAGACTACAAAGTAAGATATGGAATAGCCTAGCTCTGTATATCTGTCGGGGTCTCAAGACCCTAATTTTAGATCTAAAATTTGAAATTCCCGAGATTTTATATATGCACATATTTCGTTAAATACTGCCAACACGAGAAAAGGTCCAACGGCATTTTTGTAGCTCTTGACTCGTAGAACACTTCCGCAAAGATATCCAGTTTTTAAGATTCTCAAGACCCTATCAAACCCCTTATTACCGTGTCTCACTAAGTAAGTAAGAGCGAAACGGACACAAATTTTGGGTCGAAATCTATGGGGACCCTTAAACGACCGGGGTCTTGAGTTAACAAGGGGCTGGACCCATGGGGTCCGAACCAATGGGTCCAGGGTCTAGACCCAATCCAGTTTTAAAATGTTTGTTTTCCTTATTTTTGGGAAATTTATGAACTAAAACCAAGAAAAAAAATCTTTGGAGTCAAATCATTCCCTCTTTTTCTTAAAATTAAGTTAATTTTCCCAGATTTTAGTTCACTTTTTTTTTGAGTGAAGCCAGAGCCAAATATTCGGCCAAATTTTCACTATTCGGCCGAAACCGAAGCCGAATATTCAAAATAAATATATTTATTTAGTAAAAACAAGAAAAAAAGTGAAATTCGACTTGGCGGAATTCACAAATGTATAAAAATGTTGTCTAGAATGATTTTATATTTGACAAAAAACTTTTTTTTCGACTTTTTTGTAAAAAAAAATTTTCTTGAGTGTAAATTTTTTCGAGAGAAAAATTTTTTGGAGTTTAAAATTTTGTTTTAGCTGCAAAACACTTTGTAAATTTTTTTTTTGCTTACTAATGTGATTCAAAGTGTTTTTAGTGTATTTTAAACACGTGAGTGCACATTTTATACAATTATTCGGTATTCGGCCGTAGTTGGCCAAAAATATGGCCGAAGCCGAATAGTGGCCGAATGGTGCTTTTTGGCCGAAGCCGAAGCCAGAGCCGAATATTCGGTCGGACACTAGTTTTTTGTTTATATCTTTAGGATTCCTGAAGATAACATCCAAAGGATGGAGAAATATTGAAAATATTGAAACCATGGCCTCGAGATTGTCTATTAATTAATATAGAATTGAATAAAAAAGGTCGAATAAATATAATAATATTAATTATTCTCAAAACATCTATCGCGAGAAGGAAGGGGAAACATTTGCGTCGTGAGTGTGTGTCAAAAGTCACTCACGCGCCCATCTCTATTATTTCCTTTTCCTATTCTTTTATTTATTGATTTTTAAATAATATTTATGTTTATTATTATTTTGTTTTTTTAACAAAATTAATTAAAATATTTATAAATAATTACCCTGTATTTGTTTTTATACCCTCCAACTACAGTATGGGGGTATACTCACTTTGTCATTCCGTGTGTAACGCATCGAAATATCGGTCGGGTACCCCATAAAGTATATATATTATTGATCAGTGATCGATTCTAAGACATTCTAGCGATGTCCGTCCGTCCGTCCGTCCGTCCGTCTGTCTGTCCGTCCGTCTGTAGTTAACACGATGCAGTCCAAAATAAAAGAGCTAGATCCCTCAAGTTTGGCACAAATATGTCTTGTCTTCCTAGGCAGGTTAAGTTCGGAAACTGGCCAAATCGGACCAGGGGGAAAAAAGTTCCCCCTTGAAGAACTAAACCAACCTCTAAAAAAATACACTTTTTTACATGTTTTTTTGTATTTTTGTTAAGTAAATGAAACATTTGGTATATTTATCGCGATGGGAAGGTGCTCTCAACGTCCCCCACTGACCTTATCAACCCCCCCCCCCCCAAAAAAAAAAAAAGATACGCCCTCGACAAATTTTTGTTTTAATTTTTTTTTTACATTTTGGAGGGTATAAAAGATTCGGCACAGCCGAATTTAACACTCTCACTTGTTTTTTTATCGGATTTAGTTTTTTTTATACCCTCCACTCTAGTGATAGAGGGTATATATAAGTTTATCATTCCGTTTGTAACACCTCGAAATATTGGTCTAGGACCCCATAAAGTATATATATTCATGATCCTCGATCGATTTTAAGACGATCTAGCGATGTCCGTCCGTCCGTCTGTCCGTCTGTCTGTCTGTTGAAAACACGCTAACTTTTGAAAGACTTAACGGAGGCTCCTGAAGTTTGGCATATATGTTGGCCATTTACCTGGTCAGGTTGGTATTGCAATCCAGCGAAATCGGTCCAGTGGTTCAAAAGTTATGAGCAAAAGACTGAATTTCGGCAAGGGTTTTTCATGAATTTTTGAGATAAAAAGCACTATAACTTTCGAAAACCAATTCTGAGGATGCTGAAGCTTGGCATATATATTTTGCGTTCCTCCAGCCTCGTTCGTATTGAATTTCAGCCAAATCGGTTTAGTGGTTCAAAAGTTATTAGCAAAACCGTGAATTTCAGATTAGCTTCATCTAAAATTCACCTGTTGAAAACCCGTTAAACCTGTTTTAAAAACATTGGTAAGTAAGTTTAAAAACATTTTGTCACTCAAAAATATTTTTATACCAAAACAAAAAAAAAATACACTCGAAAAAATTTTACACTCAAAAAAAACTTTACACTCAAAAAAAAATTAGTAAATTATTTTTTTTTTTTTCAAAAATTACAAAAATTTTTTTTTTAAACAAAATAAAATATTTCTAATCAAAACTGTTATTTTTTTCACGTTAGAAAATTTATTATCACTTAAAATGGGCATTGTGGAGGGTATTCATAGATTCGGCCAAGTCGAATTTAACTTTTCTACTTTTTTTATTCTCAAACATCTACTTCGTATTTATCATAATTTTTTCAAGGTGACATGTGTGTGAACGCATGTGAGTATGTGTGTTTGTGTTTAGTTTTTATAGGTATTTTGTCTATTATTTTATGTATCTATTGTTTAAAATTAAACAAACTATAATTTATAATAATAAAATAAATTTTAAGTTTATGCATAAACAATAAACAATAAAACCAATGCCTAAATTAAACACAGACGTGTATAGAGTATATTAACCCTAAAATTAGCAAAGTGGGTCAAAGTTGTGCAAAAAAAAAAAAAAGTAGTTTAAAAACAAATTGTAATTAATTAAACAAAATCATTTAAATTCTGACAAGGACAAGTGAGAAAATTTGTTAGGTGTGGAATTTTTTTAACTGTGGACTTTCAGAAAGTCGTGAAAATATAAGAAGATTTGATTGTACTAAGTTGTAAAAAAGTTTAATTTGGTACTTTTTTATGTTTGCAGAATTAATGAAGAAAGTACTTTATAGAAGTGTACTTTGAAACATTTTTCATCTACTGAAATAATGATCATTTTAATTTAATTTTTAAAAATATTTTAAGGTATTTTTAATTTGTATTTAAAATGGCGATATCTCGAAAACTAAGCCAGATACACTGAAAAAAATAACCTTCTTGATATTAATGAAACGGATTCATCATTTTGTTTTCATTACTTAAATGAGGGAATTCATAAGCTGATTGAAATTTCATGCATGTTATGAACAAATTTTATGAAACTTGTTTCATTAGATTTCATAATTTCATTAAAAAATATCATAAGATTTTTTAGAACTAAATACAACTCTGCGTTGCGAATAAGAGAAAGAAAACAGAACAAAAACATACGACGTTTTATTACACCACGCGTGTTTAGTCTAATTGTAATTTTTACATGCGTGTTAACTTTTTTCTAATAAAATAAAATAATTTTATACTTTTTTGCTTTGTTATTGAAACTTGTGTGTGCGTTATGCTGGTTATATCTAATTGAAATTACAAGTGAAAAGTTCCGTATAAGTGTTTCTTTTAACTGTTTCTTATAAAATATAATATAATTTGCAACAGAAAAATAGTTTATTAAGTCATTAAAATTTTGTGATGAAACGTAGGGTAATTTGTGTTGTTCCATTGCTACGTTGTTGCTACGTTTTGGCAGCACGTGTTTTTAACGTCATCGCGTTTTTGTCTTTTATAGTTTACCTTATATGGCAATTCAGACCAATTTAAGTTTGGAGTAAAATTTTGCTGTGTGTAAAAACTAGGTGAAAACCATAAAAAGTGTGCAATTAAGGGTCATGTCACAGACTCAATTCCGTTCGGAAGTGGAATAAGTGGTTCACTCGTAAAAGCAAAGCAAATACTTTTTTTCGGAATGAAACCACTTTTAGCAATTCAATTCCACTTTGATTTTTGAAAGTGATTTCATTCCGAAAAAAAAAAATTGTTTTGCATTTTACGAGTAACAACTTTTTTTCAAATCCGATCGGAATTGAGTCTGTGACATGCCCCTAAATAAAATTTCAGTGACGGTTACATGTGACTTACCAAAATTGTTATTAATGCAAATTTTCACTTATGGGTGTATGATACGTGCTGTTTTTAGGTAACTTGTTCCTAACTTGATTAGGGGCTTTCTATGGAAATTTTGACAACTTTAACCAACATGAATTTATCGTAATTCCCATATCAAAACCTTAATAAAGTTAGCAACTAGTTACTTGTAAAAAGCAATTATCATACGATCATTACCAACTACTATTCCACATTTAATTAATGGATATTTTCATACATTTTATGAAAAACTTCATAAAACGTTTCAAACAAGTTCTACGAAAATTTTCATTATTTATATGCAAGTTTTCATTGAAAGGAACTTTAATGACACCAGTTTCATTAATCAAATGAAACATGTCTTCGGTTGAAAACGTGAGTCATTTTTCATTAAGGTTAAGTCAATTTTCATTAATTTCACGAAGCTATTTTTTTCAGTGTAGAAAAAAACGAAGTCCATTTTTGGTTCTTTATTTCTCCATAGTATTACCAGTCCTCTTCACATGCGTAAACCCCCAGTGGGTCCTAACTTTGGATTTAAAAAAGTTTCCATTCCCGAAAATTTTAAAATGCTCATATCTTGGTAAACATTGGCAGAACACAACAAAAAGTTCAAAAATCTCTTAACACGTACACTCTAATAAAAATGATTTCAGTTTCCTACTATAAATTGGGTAAATTTACACAAAATGTGTAGTTTTACCAAAAAATTATTGGAAATTTACACATTTATAGTAAGTAGTATATTATTTGAATTTGTTGAAATTTAGCCAATTTATAGTAGGAAACTGGACTCATTTGTTTAAAGTGTAGAGCAAGACCGCCAAATACCCAATAAATTCCTTTAATCCCAGAGATTTTTCAATCCCCCTTTTACCATTCCAAAAATGTTTGAATTAATTTTTCAAAAAAAAAAAAACGCCCAAATTTAAAACAACTAAAATCCACTTCAAATCTGGGCTTAAAACTTTGTTTTTAAATAATAGTTTTCGACAACAAAAACTTCAAACAAAAGTATTATCCTCTTTATAATTATAAGATTTTTAAATTTTAATCCCACTTGTCTGTCTTTCTGTCATTTAAATTTAATCCTAATCTCTTTTCTACTTTTAAACACTTTTCTTAAATGGCTCGTTAAAACTCGTTTAAATTGGGTTAATTGTCGTTTACCATTAAAAAAATTTTTCCTAACATTTCTACTTACTACTCGAATCGTAGTCGTCATCGTTGTCCATCGTATAATTGTCGATTATCTGTCTGTCTGTCTACGAGTGTCTCAAATTTATTGGCTTATTTCTTTCATTTTTATCTTAATTTGCTTTTAATTTAATACACTTGAAAATACTCGTTCAACAAATTCTTTTTTTTTTTCCCACTTTTCTTGTACATATTTGTTATTTGCTCTAGCCACATTTTTAATCAATCATCTCATACTCAATTTACTTTTTTTTTGTATTTAAGTTTTAAGTCTTTTTAAAATGTTTTCACGCTTTTCAGCATTATTTATTTAGTCGTTTGTTGTTTTTTTTTTATTTATTTGCAAAAAGATTGTGCCTCCAAAAGGCAGATAGTTAAATGAATTGATTTTATTAGCAATTAATTAATTTTGACAACAAAACTTGTTAAAGAATGAGTTGTTGATACGTTTAGGTTAGCGGGGTACACCTTCTCCATCGCTATAAATGTTTACAAATGAATTTATTATAATTTTTAAAAAAGTACTATTTTAGTACTTTTAATTAAAAATAAATTTAAAAGTACTATATTTGTATTTTTTCTAAAAAATTACTATTTTGGTTCTTTTTATTAAAAAGTACTATTTTAGTACTTTTTTATAAAAAAAGTACAATTTTGGTACTTTTTATAAAAAAGTACTATTTTAGTATTTTTTTTATTAAAACTACTATTTTTGTGCATTTTATGCAATAGTAATTTGCATTTTCGAACTTTTTTTAAAAACAAAATATTATTTTGGTACTTAATAAAAGTACTATTTTAGTAAAAAATTTATAAAAAAAGTACTAATGATATAATAAAAATTACTTATTTTTAAAAAAGTTCTATTTTTATTTATTTTTTGTAACTTTTATACAATTTTTACTTAAAAAAGTACTATTTTAGTACTATTTTGGTAATTTTTTTAAAAGTACTATTTTGGTACTGTTTATAAAAAAGTACCATTTCGATAATTTTTATAAAAAGTACTTTGTATTTTGATAGTTTTTGTAGGAAAGTACTTTTTTGGTACTTTTTATAAAAAGTACTATTTTGGTATTTTTATGAAAAAGTACTATTTTGGTACTTTTTAATAAAAGTACTATTTTATTGCTTTTTATAAAAAAGTACTATTTTTGTACCTTTTATAAAAATGTACAAGTATAAGTATTTTACTAGTTTCTTTTGGTACTATTTTTTACATTTTATGAAAATATAATATATTCGTACTCTTTTTTTATTTTTTAAAAAAGTAGTATTTTAGTACTATTTTGGTATTGTTTATAAAAAAGTACCATTTCGATAATTTTTATAAAAAGTACTATGTATTTTGGTACTTTTTATAGAAAAGTACTATTTTGGTACTTTTTATAAAAAAGTACTTTTTTGGTACTTTTTATAAAAAAGTACTATTTTGGTACTTTTTTATTTATTGCTTTTTATAAAAAAGTACTATTTTGGCACCTTTTATAAAAATATACAAGTATTTCGTATTTTACTAATTTGTTTTGGTACTATTTTTTACATTTTATGAAAATATACTAAATTCGTACTATTTTTTCCTTTTTAAAAAATTACTATTTTAGTATTTTTTATTAATAGTTTTATAAACGTAGTATTTAAGTTCTTTTAAAAAAGGACTAATTTAATCCTTTTTTTAAATTTACTATTTTCGGATTTTTTAATGAAAAAATTACTATTTTGGTACCTTTTATAAAAAAGTAATATTATGGTATTTTTAATAAAAAGTACTATTTTTGTACTTTTTATGAAAAAGTACTATTTTTGAACTTTTTATTAAAAAGAGAATATTTGGTGCTTTTTATAAAAGTACTATTTTGGCACTACAAATTTATAAAAATGTACGGATTTGGTATAATATAGAGATGGGCACATGAGCAGATTAGAGCGTGAATCACGTAATTTACCCGTGATTACGCGTGAGTGTGACTGAATTCAATTTTAATCACGTGATTGTGAGTGAGTGTGAGTGGAGAAAAAAATTGCGTGCGTGAGTAAGATTTTTGCGTGAGTGAGTGTGTGTGAGCCGATTTTCTTGGTTGAGTTTGCGTGATTAATTTTCTCTTTATATGTATTTCCTTTCGTACTAATAAAATCAACAAAAAAATTTTAAAATTTGGCTCAACTTAAGATTTTGTCCCGAAAAAAGCAAAAAAAAAATTTAAAATTTCGATGAATTTTAAATTTTTCTAAAAATTTTGAAAGGTTTTTGAAATTTTAGTTTTTGAAATTTTTTTTGTATGAATATGAGTTTTGTGAGTGTGAGTCAACGTGAGCATGAGTGAAGCTTGCGTGAGTGCACGTGAGTGTGAGTTGTATTAAATTTACTCACGTGATTGTGAGTGAGTGTGAGTAGAAAAAATGTGCTCGTGAGTGAGTGTGCGTGATTCAAAAATTCCTGTCGTGAGCGTGAGTGAGTGTGAGTCAAAAATCACTCACGCGCCCATCTCTAGTATAATAAAAAACACTTATTTAAAAAAAAGAAGTTCTATTTTTTTTTTTAAATTCCATTTTCGTACTTTTTGTAAAAGTACTGTTTTGGTACCTTTTATAAAAAGTACTAATTTGGTATAATAAAAATATTATTGTCAAAAAAATTTCTATTTTTATTTATTTGTTTTTTTACAAAAGCTTTTTTTACAAAAACTTTTTGTAGAAATCTTATTTTTATAAAAAATATAACTTGTTCAAAAAAAGTACTATTTTAGTTTTTTTTTTTTTTTTAAATAAGTCTAAAAAAGTACTATTTTAGTACTTTTAAAATGGTACTATTTCGGTACTTTTTATAAAAATGTACTATTCGTATTTTTTTTTTTTATTTAAATTTACTATTTTGGTACCTTTTATAAAAAAGTACTGTTTTGGTAATTTTTGTAAAAAGTACTATTTTGGCACTTTTTATAAATAATGTTTGGTACTTTTTATAAAAGTAGTTTTTTGTAACTAAAAAAAAGTACTAATTTGGTATAATAAAAAATACTTATTTTTAAAAAAAGTTCCATTTTTTTGTAAAACTTATACCTCTTTAAAAAGTACTATTTTATAATAAAAGTACTATTTTAGCACTTTTTCTAAAAAAGTAATATTTTGGCAACTTTTATAATAAAGTACTATTTTGGTACTTTTTTTAAAAAAGTACTATTTTGTTACTTTATATAATAAAGTACTCTTTTGGTACCTTTTATAAAAAAGCACTAGTACTATTTTGGGGTCTTATAAAAAGTAATATTTTGTATATTTTATGAAAAAGTACAATTTTCGAACTTTAAAAAAAATAAAAAATCCATTTTCGTACTTTTTATAAATGCACTGTTTTGCTACCTTTTGTAAAAAGTATTTATTAAGTATAATAAAAAATTCTATTTTTTATTTATTTTTACCTTTTTAAAAAGAAATATTATAAAAAAATATTACTTTTCAAAAAAGTACTTTATTATTTCAAAAATATTATAAAAGTACCAATAGTTATTTTTCTAAAAAAGTACTATTTTAGTAATTTTTATAAAAAGGTACTATTTTGGTGATTTTTCTGAAAGAGTACTATTTTGGTACTTTTTATAAAAAAGTACTATTTTTGCTTTTTATAAAAAAGTATTATTTTGGTACTATTTTGGTACATTTTATAAAAAAGTACTATTTTATGCATTTTATGAAAAGTACTATATATTTTTTTATTTTTTTTTATTCAATTTTTGTACTTTTTATAAATGTACTGTTTGGTTACCTTTTATAAAAAGTACTTATTTGGTATAATAAAAAAATACTGTTTTAAAAAAAAGTCCTATTTTTATTTATTTTTATTTTTTTTTAAATGTAATATAAAAAATTATTGCTTTTTAAAAAAGTACTTTTTAAAAAAGTAAAATAAAAAAGTATAGCTTTTTAAAAAGGTACTTTTTTTACTTCAAAAATATTAAAAAAGTACTAATAGTACATTTTCTAAAAAAAGTACTATTTTGTTACTTTTAATAGAAAGTACTATTTTTGGTACTTTTTTGTAAAAAAGTACTATTTTGTTACTTTTTATGAAAAAATACTATTTTGGTACTTTTTATAAAAAAGTACTATTTTAAAATTTTTTATAAAAAGTACTATTTTTATAAAAAGGCAATATTTTAGTACTTTTTATGAAAAAGTTCTATAATGCTTTTTTGTTATAAAAGTACTATTTTTGTACATTTTAAGTAATATACTATTTTTGGTACTTTTTACTAAAGTTAATTCTTTTAACAATTTCTTTTTTCTAGTAAGTAAAAATATTTCAAATCCCTAATTTGATAACAATTTAATTCTTTAATCCGCCACACTCTGTCTTCAATTATATTGTATTTCTGTTTCTAACACTCATTCGCCACCAAAAAATGAATGATTCAATAATGTGAAAACAAAACTCGAACAAAAAAAAAAAAAAAAAAAATGGAAAAACCTGCCTGCATATTTTCTTCTTGTACTTATACTTACTACGATTACTATTGCTCAGTTTTATTTTCAATTACAACAAATTTGTGCAAAACTAAACCACACCAAACATGGTTTAAAAAAAAAGCAGTTTTGTTTTTGTATAAAATAATAAAAAACAAATCGCGTACAGTTGACAAGATTAACAAGCTTTACCACCATCATTATCATCATCGTCATCATGATCGTAGTCGTCGTCGTCATACAATACATGCAATGGCTAAACTACATCATCTCATACTACTCCACTTACTAACTCTTTGTACACACATATTTACCTATAAACATTATTACAACTTTGCACATGCATGCTTGTGCTAACTTAACTACTTACAAACATATTTACAATACACCATATAGTTTTTTTTTCAAAGTTAGTTTGTAAGTTTATTTTTAGTGTAACAACCAACCAACCAACATAAAAAACAACAAAAACTACTTAAATAGTAACAAATATGTATAAAACCAACCACCTCCTCATCATACCTCCTCCTGATTAACTTATTTTTTTTTTGTTGTTTTTATTTTCATTTACGTCGTAATTTTCTTTGCCCCTTTTTTTTCCTTATATTAGACATTTATTACAAATAGCATTGGCAAAAAAAATATAAAAAACACTCTCTGCTCTTAGCGCTGCTACTGCCAGTCTTTTTTACAGCAAAAGTTTTACATTCACTTTATTATACTGCACTATGCTACACTTACTACTTACTCCTTTAACTACACTAAAACAAAAAAAAAAAAACTTGTAGAATTAGAAAAAATATGTGATAATTTAAGTAAATTTTAGTTCAAGTTTCAGGATATTTCCAAAAAAAAAAAATCCTAGGCAAAACGTTTTATTTTACATTTTTGGAATGACAAACAATTAAATTAAAGTCCTGTTTTTTCTTAAAAAGTCCTTTTTTAGTACTAAAAAACTTTTAATTAAAAAATATTTCCTGGTACATACTATTTTCACCTGGTCCGATTTTGACTGTTTTTATAGAAAAGTATTATTATGGTACTTTTTATAAAAAACTTCTTTTTTATACATTTTATAAAAAAGTACTATTTTGGTACTTCTTATAAAAAAATACTATTTCAGTACCTTTTATAAAAAAGTACAATCTTAGCACTTTTTATAAAAAAGTACTATATTTGGTACATTTTATGAAAAAGTACTATTTTCATACTTTTTATAAAAAAGTACTATTTTGGTACTTTTTATAAAAAAGTACTATTTTGGTACATTTTATAAAAAAAGTACTATTTTCGTACTTTTTATAAAAAAGTACTATGTATTTTTTTATTAAAAAGTACTATTTATACAAAAAAACTATTTTGTTACTTTTTAAAAAAAAGTTTTTTATAAAAAAGGAATATTTTGGTACTTTTTATAAAAAAATACTATTTTGGTATTTTTTGTAAAAAGTACTATTTTAGTTCTTTTTTAAAAAAGTACTATATTGCTACTTTTTATAAAAAAGTACTATTTGGGTTCTTTTTATAAAAAAGTACTATTTTGGTACTTTTTATAAAAAACTGCAATTTGGTACTTTTTATAAAAAAAGTTCTATTTTGGTACTTATTATAAAAAATATGATTTTATTACCTTTTATAAAAACGGTACTATTTTAGCACTAATTATAAAAAGTACTATTTTTGGTAAATTTTATGAAAAAGTACTATTTTGATACTTTTTGTAGAAAATTACTATTTTGTACTTTTTAGAAAAATGTATTATTAAGTTTTTTTTTATAGAAACTAGCAAAAAAGTATATTGTTAAAAAAAGTAACAAACGACTTTTATATAAAAAAAAAAAAATAAAATACTACATAGTACTTTTTTATAAAAAAAGCCAACATATCACTATTTTGTTAAATTTTAATAAAAAATAGCATCAAAATAGTAGTAACAAAATTGTAATTGGTAACAATATGGTACTTTGTTGTAAAAAGTGCCAACATAACAATTTATGTGTACATTAAAATAAATTTGAGTTTAAGTTGATACTTTTAAAAAAGTACTATTTTAGTACTTTTTATAAAAAGTACCATTTTAGTATTATTATGGTACTTTTTATAAAAAACTGCTTTTTGGTACATTTTATAAAAAATTTCTATTTTGGTACTTCTTATAAAAATACTATTTTAGTACCTTTTATAAAAAGTACTATTTTAGCACTTTTTATAAGAAAGTACTATATAGTAATTACTTTTTATAGAAAATTACTATTTTGGTACTTTTATAAAAAGGTACTATTTTGGTACATTTTATAAAAAAGTACTATTTTCGTACTTTTTAGAAAAAAATACTATGAATTTTTTTATTAAAAAGTACTATTTATAAAAAAATAACTATTTTATTAAAAAGGACTATTTTGGTACTTTTTTGAAAAAAATACTATTTTGGTATTTTTTGTAAAAAAGTACTATTTTGGTACTTTTTATAAAAAAAGTACTTTTTTATAAAAGAAGTACTTTCCGTACTTTCCGCGAAACAAAATTTTGGTAAAAAAATTTCCGCGAAACAAAATTTTGGTAAAAAAAAAATCCGCGATTTTTTTCTTTTTTTGTCAAAAAATATGTTCGTACTTGTTTAAATACCATTTGGTGTTCAATTATGTTCACATATGTCAACCAGAAGCCGAATTAGAGCATTTTGTATTTTTAGGTTTTGTTGAATGTACTGAAATTTTTTGAGGTGTGCTTACATTTTCGTTCATAACTTTTGAACCGCTAAACCGATATCGCTCAAATGCAATACCAAACTTCTCGGGAGAACTTCCAATATATATTTTAAGTTTCAGTCATCTCTGTGCAATATTTTGTCCGCGAGAGCATTTTCCACAGACAGACAGACAGACATCGCTAGAATGTCTTAAAATCGATCGGGCATCATGAATATATATACTTTATGGGGTCCCAGACCGATATTTCGATGAGTTACAAACGGAAAAAAGATTATTGAAAAAACTTTATTTAAAAGGAAATTACTTTTGAAAAAAAATTTTTTTTGAAAAAAAATTTCCGCGAAACAAAATTTTGGTAAAAAAAAAAATCCGCGATTTTTTTCTTTTTTTGTCAAAAAATATGTTCGTACTTGTTTAAATACCATTTGGTGTTCAATTATGTTCACATATGTCAACCAGAAGCCGAATTAGAGCATTTTGTATTTTTAGGTTTTGTTGAATGTACTGAAATTTTTTGAGGTGTGCTTACATTTTCGTTCATAACTTTTGAACCGCTAAACCGATATCGCTCAAATGCAATACCAAACTTCTCGGCAGAACTTCCAATATATATTTTAAGTTTCAGTCATCTCTGTGCAATATTTTGTCCGCGAGAGCATTTTCCACAGACAGACAGACGGACATCGCTAGAATGTCTTAAAATCGATCGGGCATCATGAATATATATACTTTATGGGGTCCCGATATTTCGATGAGTTACAAACGGAATGACAAACTTATATATACCCTCTATCACTAAGTGGAGGGTATAAAAACATCAAAATAGTACTTTTTAATAAGTAACAAAATAGTATGTAATTGGTAACAATATGGTACTTTGTTGTAAAAAGTACCAACATAACAATTTATGTGTACATTAAAATAAATTTGAGTTTACGTTGGTACTTTTAAAAAAAGTACTATTTTAGTACTTTTTTACATTTATATTATACCATTTTGGTATAACCTAATATAACCTAACCTAAAAGCACTTTTTATAAGAAAGTACTATATAGTAAGTACTTTTTATAGAAAAGTACTATTTTGGTACTTTTTATAAAAAGGTAATATTTTGGTACATTTTATAAAAAAGTACTATTTTTGTACTTTTTATAAAAAAATATGTTTGCATTTTTTTTATTAAAAAGTAATATTTATAAAAAAGAACTATTTTATAAAAAAGTTTTTTATAAAAAAGGACTATTTTGGTACTTTTTTTTAAAAAATACTATTTTGGTATTTTTTGTAAAAAAGTACTATTTTGGTACTTTTTATAAAAAAAGTACTTTTTTATAAAAAGGGCCAACATATTTTTTTTTATTTTGGTAAATTTTAATAAAAAATAGCATCAAAATAGTACTTTTTAATAAGTAACAAAATTGTAATTGGTAACAATATGGTACTTTGTTGTAAACAGTACCAACATAACAATTTATGTGTACATTTAAATAAATTTGAGTTTACGTTGGTACTTTTAAAAAAATTACTATTTTAGTATTTTTTATAAAAAGTACCATTTTAATACTATTTATAAAATATAACTATTTTAGTACTTTTTTTAAGAAAGGACTATTTTGGTACTTCTTATAAAAAAATATGATTTTGGTATTTTTTGTGAAAAAATACTATTTTGGTACTTTTTATAAGAAAGTGCTATTTTGGTACTTTTTATAAATAAAGACTATTTCGGTACTTTTTATAAAAAACTACTATTTTGGTACTTTTTATAAAAAAGTACTATTTTGGTACTTTTTATAAAAAAGTACTTTTTTGGTACTTTTTATAAAAAAGTACTATTTTGGTACTTTTTATAAAAAAGTATTATTTTTTCTTTTTTGTTATATAAACTACCAAAAAAAGTACCTTGTTTAAAAGGTACCAAAATAGCACTTTTTAGTAAAAAAATAAATAGTATTTTTTATAGAAAAGGCCAACATTTTATTATTTTGGTACTTTTTAATGAGAAATAGTGCAAAATAGTACTTTTTTAATAAGAATATGTTACTTGTTTATAAAAAAGTCCAACAAAGTACTTTTATATAAAAAAATACCAACATAGTACTTTTTTATAAAAAGTACCAACATAGTAAATTATATGTAAATTTAAATAAATTTGAGTTTAAGTTTCTATATATTTCCAAAAAAAAAAAAATTTCCTATATACAAAACATTTTTGGTTTATATTTCTGGAATAACAAACAATTTCTCAAAATTTCGCAAATTTTCTTAAATAATTCCCCTGCTTCGTTTTGCTATTTTTATAAAAAATACTATTTTTGATACTTTTTATAAAAAAAGTACTATTTTGGAACTTTTTATAAAAAAGTACTATTTTGGTACTTTTTATAAAAAAAATATATTTTGGTATTTTTTATACCTATTACCTTAATTTTCAGGCTAATGTCAGGCTAATGTGTAATGGTTTCCATGTGTAATTTTTGTGTAAATTTGAATTTAAGTTTGTGGATATTTCCAAACAAACTTTCTTATATGCAAAACATTTTTTTTTACATTTTTAGAATGACAAACAATTGCTTAAAACTTCGCAAATTTTCTTGAAAAAAAGTCTTATTTCAGTACTTTTGTTACTCCATATTTTTTATAAAAAAATGCTTCCTGGTACATACTTTTTCCCATGGTCCGTTTTTGCGTTGTTTCTTTTTATAAAAATGCAATATTTTAGTACTTTTTATAAAAAAGTACTATTTGGGTACTTTTTATAAAAAAGTACTATTTTGGTACTTTTTATAAAAAAGTACTATTTTGGTACTTTTTTTAAAAAGTACTATTTAGGAACTTATTATGAAAAAGTACTATTTTGAAAATTTATAAAATTCATTTTTTCATGGAAACTACCAAAATGGTACCTTTTATAAAAATTACCAACATAAAACAAGTGCCAACATAGTACTTTTTAGAAAACTACTAAAATAGTACTTTTTAAAAAAGCACTTTTAAATAGAAGTTTTTCATCAAAAGTACTATTTGAGTTCTATTGTTTTGGTACTTTTTTATTTTAAAAGTGCAAAACATTTTAATTTTTTTTTTATAAAAAGTACTGTTGTGGTACCTTTTGCAAAAATTACTTTTTCGTACTTTAAAAAAAAAATGATGACATGGTTCTGTTTGCTAAAATATATGTATAAAAGTATGTTTTTGGTACTTTTTTTGGTACTTTTTATTAAAATGTTTTATTTTGGCTACTTTTATCAAAAATGTTAGTACTTCTTACTTATTTTATTCTAAGTTTGGTGCTAAAAAATTGTTAAATAAGAGAGTTTTTTTGTTTCAATTCACTTTTCTGATGATTAGAAATAATTCCACTTTAATTCGAAAGAAGATTTTCACTTTGCGAAAAACCTAACTTCCCCGCTATTAATTGTAACAAATAGATTAATTATGGTTTTTGAACTAACTTAATACAATTTTATCCCTATATAAATTATTTTTTCTAAAAATTAATGTCACGCTTACTTAGTGACGGTTTTATGCGAAATACTTCTTACAATTTTATATATTTCAATAACACCCCCTATATTTATGAATACCCCTTATATTTTTCCATATCTTTTAACAAATTACAAATAAAATGTCACTGTTCCAAACTCTGTCATCATTTTATTATAACGCTTATTTTGCTATGGATTTTACTTAAATGTCACATTGTGTGAGTTTTCTTAATGTGTTGGTTACACACATTTTTCTGCATACACAACAACAGCAACAACACAAAACACCCAGCAACTCAACTCCCCCTTATTTAAAAACGGAAAACAAGTTCCTATTTTTTAAAGGAAAATAAAATAAATACAAGAAAATAAAAACAACTAAACACTGACAAATTTCTTTCTATATCGAAATCGCTACCAACTCACACTTTAACCAGCGATGCCACTTTTTTTTAACACATTTTATAAAGATCTCAAAAAAGTACTATTTTTTTTACATTTTATATAAAGTACTAAAAAAGTTATTTTTTATAAATAGTACCAAAATAATACTTTTTCTTAAAAACTACCATAATATTACTCTTCATTAAAAGTGCTAAAATAGTACTCTTCTCTAACATAATTTGTTTAAAAAAGAATTATTTTAGTACTTTTTATAAAAAGTACCATTTTTATAAAAAAATACCAAAATAGTACTTTTCTAAAAAGTAAAACACTAGGAAATGTACAATTTTTATAAAAAGTACCCAATAGATTTTTTTTTATAAAAATAGTACTTTTTCTTAAAAAGTGACAAATTAGTATTTATTTTTATTAAAAGTACCAAAAGAATACTTTTTTAAATATTATTTTGTACTTTTTTAAAAAGGACTATTTTGATATTTTTTATAAAAGGGATTTATTTTGGTGTATTTTATTAAAAAATGATGGTATATACTTTTGATAAATAAGTACTTAATTTTAATAGAAGTGCTATTTTTGTACTTTTTTTATAAAAAAATACTATTTTATAGATAAAATAGTACTTTTATGTAAAAAATACCAAAATAATTATTTTTCATATGTACCCAAATAATACTTTTTTTTTTATAAAATGTACCAAAATTGTTCTTTTCCTCAATAGTTCCAAAATATTACTTAATTTATTACTTAAGAAGAAGTACAATTAAAAAAAAAAAAAATTATAAAAAGTACTAAAATAGTACTTTTATATAAAAAGTACCCAAATGATACTGCACAGAAAAAAATAAAAAAAAATTTGAGTAAATTTTTAATACTATTGAGTAAAAAATTACTCAATTTTGCACCAGTAAACGATTTAATAGTATTGAGTAAATTTTTAATAAAAAAATATTAAATGCTTACTAAAAAATTTTTAATGGATACTATTAAAAATTTAATTAAAAATTTTTCAAATTTTTAAGTAACTTTTTAATTGTGTCAAGTAAAAATTTACTCAAAATTTATCAATTTATTTTTTTAAAAAGTTTAAAAAAGTTTCACATTTTTTTTTCGAAAAAAATGTTTTTTCAAACTTTACCAAATAAATATATTTATGTCTTGAAGACATTGGAAAATTTCATAAAGATGATTTCAAACTTTCATATACATACACAAAAAAATATAAACTTAACGAGAATTCAAAACACGAAGAGAATAAAAAAAATAAAAAAAAATATTAAATTTTGTATTAAATTATTTACTCAATTTTTTTTTTAGTTTTTGAGTAAATTTTTAATTGCGTCAATTAAAAAATTACTCAAATCTTATTTAAAAATTTAAACAAGTGATTACTCAAATTGTTTTTCTCAACATTTTTTTCTGTGTGGTTTATAAAAACTACTTTTTAATAAAAAAATAATAAAATACTATTTTTTCTGAAAACTACCAAAATAGTACTATTAAAATAGAAATTTTTCATAAAAAGTATTAAACTAGTATTTTTTTATAAAAATCACTGACACTTTTATATAAACAATACCAAAATCACAGTACAGACTAGTATGCAAACACTGATGCTAATTACGCACTTTCCAATATGGTGGTATGGTTTTTAGTACAGAATTATCATCGCTGCCTAGTGTAAGTGTGCCTGTACGTGTGAGATTTTGCACTCAAAATAATCACTCTGTTAAATTACAGAGATACTCTGCTGAGCCAGCAGAAAATACCATAGATTTCCAACCAGCAAGATTTTTTGTTATTTTACGAAGAAAACTCTGTAAAATGCTTTCGATAAAAAAAAACTGTAAATTTACAGAATTATCTGTTAAATATTGATAAAACCGAAAAGAATTTTACAAAAAAAAATTCTGCATTTTATAAGTTCAAAATTTTACAAAAAAAACTTTGTAAATTAACAAAGTTTTAGTTAAATCCATTTTATGGGTAAAACTTCTCTGCTTCAAAAACATTTTTATTAAAATTAGAAAATTTAATTTATTAAAATTAAAATTTTGTTAGATTTGCCTGCTTTAATGCTTCCAAATCGTTAATTTACTTTTTTTGTGAAAATTACGAGTTTTTAACGAGTAACTCCAATTTTACAAAATTTTGTTTTTCGGTCACAAGAATCTGTATTTCGACAGATAACTTTGTCAAATATCTGTCGAATTAAGATTACAGTCATTTTACAGAGTATTTAACAGAGTAATTATTTTGAGTGTGTGTATGTATTTATGTTGTTTGTTTACGTTTTGTATGAAACGATAAAAGTTACACCGTGTGCTGTCACTAATACTTACACACATCAAATGCACCTCTGTGAACCTACTACTCATGTACTGTGACCAAAATAGATTTTTTCATAAAAAGTACCAAAATAGTTCTTTTAATTAAAAGTACCAAAATAGTCCTTTTAATTCAGGGGTTCTCTTTAGCGTTTGGCATTTCAATGGACTTTTTTTTATAAAACAGATGCATTAGATGAAAGACTTCCTCGATATGTTTTTAACACTATTTTTCAAAAACCTTCTAGGACTTTCTGGATTGCAGCTACAATATCCTAAGGACGCGACCAAAATAATACTTTTTCTAAAAAAGCACCAAAGTAGTACTTTTTATAAATAATTTTTTTTTGTAGTTTTTATAAAAAAACGACTTTTAAAAAGTATTATTTTAGTACTTTTTTAAAAAAGTATTATTTTTTTTTAAAAAAAAGTTACCATTTTGGTCCATTATACTAAAAAAATTCTGATTTGATTTTTTCTTTAAATAACCAAAATAGAACTACTAAATAGAAAAAAGGACCAGAATATAAATTTTATATAAAATGTACCTTCTTATAAAACGTACCAAAAGAATACTTTTCATAAAAAGTACCAACATAGTAGTTTGTTATAAAAAGTGCTAAAATATTACTTTTATATAAAAAATACCAAATCGATACTTTTTCTTAAAAAGTACCAAAAGGGTACTTTTTCTAAAATAGTACCAAAATATTACATTAGTATTGTCGTTAAAAAGTACTATTTGGTTATTTTTTTTACAAAGAGGTACTATTTTGAAACATTATATTAATATCGCCTGGTTTATACATTTTATAAATAAGTATTATTTACAGAAAGTACTTTTTTGGTACTTTTGATAAAAAAATATTTTTTTTTAAAAAACTAAAATGTATCTTATCAAATGTATTTAATAACAAAATTTCAAAAATAGCAATTTTTTATAAAGAGCACTAAAATGTTCAATAATTAATAAAAATGTTTTTATATGAAAAGTAGCAATATAATACTTTTTTTCTGAATGTATAAACCAGGAGGTTTTAATATAATGTGCCAAAATAGTACCTTTTTATAAAAAATAACAAAATAGTACTTTTTAACGAAAATACTAAAGTAATAGTTTTAAAAAAGTTTATATTTTGGTACTCTTTTAGAAAAAGTACCATTTTGGTACTCTTTAAGAAAAAGTACCATTTTGGTACTTTTTATGAAATAAGTACTATTTTGGTATTTTTTATATAAAAGCACTATTTTAGTGCTTTTTTTAACAAACTACTATTTTGTACTTTTTAATGAAAAAAATACCAAAGTAGTTTTTTTTTCTTAAAAGAACCAAAAAATAAATATTTAATAGAAAAAGGACCAACATTTAATTTTTATATAAAAAGTACCTTCTTATAAATGGTACCTTCTTATAAATGGTACCAAAATAATGTTTTTTATAAAAAGTACCAAAATAATAGTTTTTTTTTTAATGTTCTAAAATAGTACTTTTATATAAAAAATACCAAAATAATAATTTTTCTTAAAAAAATACAAAAAATTGTGCTTATTTTATAAAAAGTACCAAAATAGTACTTTCATTAAAAATACCAAAATAGTTTTTTTTTTTTTTGAAAGATTAGTAGTTTTATAAAAACTACTATTTTTGTACTTTTAAAAAGTATAAAATAAGTACTTTTGTTAAAAAGTACTTTTTTGTGATTTTTATAAAAAGATATAATACTCTTTTGGTACATTATATTTAACAATCGTGGTTTATACATTTTATAAACAAATATAATTTTGTCACTTTTTTAAAAAAATGCCAAAAATTGCAAAATTGTACTTATTTTATAAAAAGTACCAAAATAGTACTTTCATTAAAAATACCAAAATAGTATTTTTTTTTTGAAAGATTAGTAGTTTTTATCAAAACTACTATTTTTGTTAAAAAGAACTTGTTTGTGATTTTTATAAAAAGATATAATACTCTTTTGGTACATTATATTTAACAATCGTGGTTTATACATTTTATTAATAAATATTATTTTGGCACTTTAAAAAAAAAGTACTTTTTTGGTACTTTTTATAGACAGTACTTTTTTGTACTTTTTATAAAAAGTAATTTTTTGGTACTTTTTATAGAAATTACGTTTGTGGTACTTTTTATAAAAAGTGCTTTTTTTGTACTTTTTTTATAACGTACTTTTTATTAAAAAAAATTTTTTTTTTTTACTTTTTATAGAATGTACTTTAGTGGTAAATTTTTTAGAACGTACTTTTTATTAAAACAAGTATGGAATACTATTTTGGTACATTATATTAAAAAATCGTGGTTTAAACATTTTATAAATAAATATTATCTTAGTACTTTTTAAAAAAGTACTTTTTCGGTCCTTTTTTTAGGAAGTACTTTTTTGGTACTTTTTATAGAAAGTAATTTTTTGGTACTTTTTATAGAAAGTACTTTTTTGGTACTTTTTATAGAAACTAATTTTTTGGTACTTTTTATAGAAAGTAATTTTTTGATACTTTTTTTAAAACGTTCGTTTTATAAAAAAATTTACTTTTTTGGTACTTTTTATAAAAAGAACTTTTTTTTTTATAAAAAGATATAATACTATTTTGGTACATTATATTTAACAATCGTGGTTTATACATTTTATAAATAAATATTATTTTGGCACTTTTTATAGAAATTACTTTTTTTGTACTTTTTATAGAAGCAACTTTTTGGTACTTTTTTTAGTACTTTAAATAAAGTAACATTTTGGTAATTTTTATAGAAAGTATTTTTTTTTTGGTACTTTTGTTAGAACGTACTTTTTTGGTACTTTTAATAGAAAATACTTTTTTGGTACTTTTTTTTTACAAAGTACTTTTTTTGGTACTTTTTATAGAAATTACTGTTTTGGTACTTTTTATAGAAAGTACTTTTTTAGTACTTTTTATAGAAGTATTTTTTTGGTACTTCTTATAAGAATTACTTTTTGGTACTTTTTTTAGAACTTAATTAAAAAAAAAAAAAAATACTTATTTTGTACTGTTTATAGAAAGTACTTTTTTGGTACATTTTATAGAAAACACTTTTTTTAGAAAGTGCTTTTTTGGTACTTTTTATAGAAGTACTTTTTTGGTACTTCTTATAAGAGGTACTTTTTGGTACTTTTTTTAGAACGTACTTTTTATTAAAACAAGTATGGAATACTATTTTGGTACATTATATTAAAAAATCGTGGTTAATACATTTTGTAAATAAATATTAGTTTGGTTCTATTTATAGAAATTTCTTTTTTTGTACTTTTTATAGAAAGTAATTTTTTGGTACCTTTTTTAGTACTTTAAATAAAGTACCTTTTTGGTACTTTTTATACAAAGTATTTTTTTGGTACTTTTGTTAGAACGTACTTTTTTGGTACTTTTAATAAAAAATACTTTTTTGGTACTTTTTTACACAAAGTACTTTTTTTGGTACTTTTTATAGAAATTACTGTTTTGGTACTTTTTATAAAAACACTTTTTTAGAAAGTGCTTTTTTGGTACTTTTTATAGAAAGAAATTTTTTGGTACTTTTTATAGAAAGTAATTTTTTGGTACTTTTTCTAGAAGTACTTTTTTGGTACTTCTTATAAGAAGTACTTTTTGGTACTTTTTTAGAATTTAATTTTTATTAAAAAATACTTATTTTGTATTGTTTATAGAAAGTATTTTTTTGGTACTTTTCTTAGAACGTACTTTTATTAAAACAAGTATGGAATACTAATTTGGTACATTATATTAAAAAATCGTAGTTAATACATTTTATAAATAAATATTATTTTGATTCTTTTTATAGAAAGTACTTTGTAAAAAATACTTTTTCGGTAACTTTTTTAGAAAGTACTTTTTTTGGTACTTTTGTTAGAAAGTACTTTTTTGATACTTTTTATAGAAAGTACTTTTTTTGGTACTTTTTATAGAAACTACTTGTTTGGTACTTTTTATAGAAAGTACTTTTTTGGTACTTTTAATAGAAAGTACTTTTTTGGTACTTTTTTAGAACGTTCTTGTTTGGTACTTTTAATTGAAAGTACTTTTTTTGGTACTTTTTTATAGAAAGTTCTTTGTTGGTACTTTTTGCAAAAAGTGCTTTTTTGGTACTTTTTTTTAACGTGCCAATACAAAAGACTTTTTGAGTCGATTTAGCGATGTCCGTCCGTTCGTCCGTCTGTCCATGTAAACATAGTATACACGATACAGTTCGCAATTATCAACCGATTTGGCTGATATTTGAAACTTCTTCTTTTGCCTCAAAGACGAATCCTATTGAAATTGGAAAAAATCGGTCCAAGCTTAGACATAGCCTTCATACAAACGCCCCCTTTGAATTTGACTCAAATGACTTGTATTACCCTATTATAGGCATTGAAATTTGGAAAAATGATTTTTGTGTTTTTATAGATAGTACTTTTTTTGGTACTTTTTATAGAAACTACTTGTTTGGTACTTTTTATAGAAACTACTTGTTTGGTACTTTTTATAGAAAGTACTTTTTTGATACTTTTAATCAAAAGTACTTTTTTGATACTTTTAATCAAAAGTACTTTTTTGATACTTTTTTAGAACGTACTTGTTTGGTACTTTTAATAGAAAGTACTTTTTTTGGTACTTTTTTATAGAAAGTACTTTTTTGGTACTTTTTGCAAAAAGTGCTTTTTTTGTGGCAACACTTCCTTAACACAAGTTTCTGTGTGTGTTTTTCTGTATTTTTTTTTTGTTTCGCTTTATTTTTAAGTTAACCAACAACCACCCTATTTTCCCCCAAAAACGTTATACACTTCAAAACTTATTAACAACAACAAAAAACAAAAACAAATTGCTATATGCTTAGTCATAACAATAATACACGCTTAAAATTTGTAATGATATACAAATACACACACACACACATACGTACACAAAAAATAATACAAATACAACATTATCATCATTATCAACATCATCAACACCATTACTAACATAAACAACATTATTCAACATTATCATCATCAGCATCATTATTATCAACAACTTCATTATTATATATTATTGTTATTTTATTACTCCCCCTTCTCCCCCCCCCACACTTTTCTCTTCTTCTTCTTTAGCTATGTACATTTAAAATGAGCAAACCAAACCAAATCATGCATTTATCTTAAAAATATCCAGCAATTTATACACACATCATCTCAGCTATCCAACCCCCTCCCCACCCTACACTTCACTTCACTCACCCCATCACATTTTCACATCAACAACATACAAACAACCAACCAATCCATCCAATTCAATTCTTCACTCACTGACACTCACTCCACTCCACTATTGTTTTTTTTTTGTTGTCTTGTAAGAAAAAGACAAAATTAAAAATGAAAACTAATAAATTTTTCTTATTTTCTTTATTTACTTTTTTTTTTTTTTGTTCTGCGTTGTCTTCATCTACGTCTTTTTGTTGTGTGAATATGTGAAATTGTTGTTGTTGGAATTTTCCTACAGAAAATTTTAAAGGATTTTCTTAAAAAAAAAATCGTCTGTACTTTTATTGTTTTTTTTTTGCTTGTGCCTTCTTCGTCTCGTCAAAAATTTAAAGGAAAATTTGGTTTTAAAACGCATAACAATTGAATAGAAAATGCGCAGAAAAAAGTAACAACAACAAGAAAACGTCATAAAATCATTAAAATACGCAAAAAAAAAAACACGTAGAAAAAAAAACTACCACAATTTAATAACAAACAAAAAAAAAGGTTAAAAAGAAAAAACCCATCATAAAGTTTTTTTTTGTTTATTAAAACGTAGAAGACAAAAAAAGGCATCAGGCATCTTTTTTTCTAACTTACACTCAAACAGGCTAACTCTGCTGCTCTATTAACAACAACAACAACATCTATAAAGTAAATAGTAGCAAACAAACGTCAACAACAATCAACGAAAACGACAAAAAAAACGTTTAAGCAGCAACAACAATACACCACCAACCAACCATCCATCTCCAACCATCTCCAAACATCTCTACATACGATATTTTTCTTTTTCCAGCCATAAAATTACCTACACACACACTCGCAAAAGAAAAGTTGTTTTTCTTTCTTACAAAACTTACTTACACCATTCTTCTTGACAAAAAAATAAAAAAAAAAAACTTACGGATGGGATAATAAAGTTGAAAAACCACTTAAAAAATCAAACAGTATCAAAATACAACAAACAAATCTAAAGAGCCAACAATTCCGTTAAAAACAATTTAAAAGTAAGTATAAAATTAAATACAGTGCATTAAAATTGGGAAAAAAGAGAAAATGAAAGAGGGATTGTGTTTAAGAGTCTTTCAAAAATTTTTTTTATAGAGAGATTATGGGAGAATATTCCCGAAGTTGTGATAACAATAAAAAAGCACGTGCAAAAAAGGGTGCTTGAAAAGTTAACCAGTGATGTCAAAAGCTTTGAAATCGAACGAAAAGAACGATTTAATTTAAAATTCACCGCAAAAAAACATGCAGATTTTTTTAAAATAATTTTTGGAGCGATTTCTTTTGTATTGGCACTGAAGCTTAACAAAAAAAAAAATTTACTCTTTCGAACTCGGCGTTACTTAAAATTTGTTTACCCTACACCACTCTGTCACAGACTATATACAGACTCGACAGTAGAGTTTTATAACAAAAAATGGGGAAAAACTAAGCGATTTTAGGAGAAAACTGAGCGGTTTTTATCTAGTTTTAAGCTAACATGGCAACACTTTCTACGACTTGGGAGTGGGTGAAACAATAAAAAACGATCTGGCATCTATTTTTCTTATGGCGCGTTATATTAGCTTTCTCTTTCTAACCTAATTCGTAGAATAATTTGAAAATATTAACCATATGTTTCAGAACTACTTTTTGACACCTGTCACTTATGTCGAGTCTGTATTAGTCTGTGACTCTGTGGTACAGGGTTTAATAATTTTGTGCTAATGTTTGTTACCTAGATCCACCATCAAGTATACCGATCGACTGAGAATAATTTTTTGAGTCGATTTAGCGATGTCCGTCCGTCCGTCTGTCCATGTAAACATTGTATACACGATACAGTTCGCAATTATCAACCGATTTGGCTGACATTTGAAACTTAATCCTCTAATGTTGTAAAACGCAACGCGCCGCGTTGTCAAAATTTCTGTGTTATTTGTTTTTTTTACAACAATAAATTCCATGGAAATTTTGACAACGCGACGCGTTCCGTTTATAAAAATTAGGCCATAAGTTTCTTTTGCCTCAAAGACGAAGCCCATTAAAATTGAAAAAAAAAAAAAAAATCGGTCCAAGCTTAGGCATATCCTTCATACAAACGTCCCCTTTGAATTTGACTCAAATGACTCATATTACCCTATTAAAGGCATTGGAATGATGATTTTTGTGTACATAAATCATCATTCCAAATTTTTAACTAATCAGACCAGTTCTGATTCTGCTGGTGTTTGTAAATTACCGAAATATTGGTCCTTGACCCACCTTCAAGCATACCGATTAACTCATAATCAATCAAACTTAAGCTTTCAAGGATGAACCCTACTGAAATTGGAAAAAATCTATCCATGTTTTGAACTAGCCCCCATACAAAACCCATTAAATTTGAATTAAATGGCTATTAACCGCATTCTAATATTATCATTCCAAATTTTAAAGAAATTGTACCTGTAGCAAACCACCCTTCCCATATTCACAAACATCTCAACATTCATGAAAAAATAAATTATTTGATTGCAATTTTCTTTGTAGGTGTTGACCTTGGGACCTTATTAGATCTGACTATAATTGGATAATTTTTGGACTCAGTTCCCATATAAAAGTTTTGGCCGATATTCAATTAAATTGGTCTATAACAATAAATCTAAGTCAATTTCGCTTAAAATTGGTGATTCCTACACTACACATTTCTAACAAAAGATAGATCCAATCGGTCCATGTTTGGACTTGGGATTCATTTTCCGGAAAACACTGATGTTGAGCATTATATGGTCGGTCTTGACCGACCATATAATGCTCAATACCACTCTGAGATACAGGGCATAATGACTTTGTGTATTATACCTGTAACTTTCCGAAATATTGGTCCTAAACCCACTTTCAAGTATACCGATCGACTCACAAGGGAATTCTCCCTAGTGTCACCCGCGGATCTTTATGGAATTGGTTTTATTTTGCAGATCAGAAAAAATAAAGGGACATGTATTTTTTTTAGCGGCCCAAATTCATATTTAGTGGGTAAAAAGGAGACAAGACCATTTTTCAGTTTTTTTCGTTTATCTCCTATATTATGCAAAGAAACCTAGTCATGTTACATACCAAATGAAAGGTCTTTGGAAAACCTATTTACGTGTGCTAAGAAGGTGTCCAAACATGCACAACTTTTCGTCATATTGAGTAAAATACCAAAACTTTAGGACCACGAGATAGGTATTTTTAATACCTTTTATCTGATACCACACATGCCTATATTAATTTTGTTTAAATAGGCGTAAATGGTAAAAAACTGAAAAAAGGTAAATTTCCCCCCATACAAATCGACCCCCCCTAAAAATGAGTTTGGGCCGCTAAAAAAAAATACATGTCGAATTAATTTTCGTTCTTAACAACATATCCATATTTCATGAAGATCGTAGGGTGACACCAGGGAGACTTCCCTTGTCAGAAGAACTTTTTAAGTCATTCTAACGGTGTCAGTCCGTCCGTCTATATTAACGTTGTAAACACGATACAGGTCCCAATTATCAATCGATTTGGTGAAATTTAAACTAAAGCTTCGTTTGGCCTAAGGACGAAGCCTATTGAAATTGAAAAAAAAAATCGGTCCATGTTTAGACCTATCCCCCATACATAGGTCCTCTTTAATTTTGACTCAAATGACTCTAACAACCGTATTCTAATAGATATCATTTCGAAATTTGGCAGGTAAACGTGAAATAATCGGGCCAGTTCTTCTTGTAGCTCCCATACAAACTCCTTCCTGATATTCACATAAATCTCTCAAATTTCATGAAAATATAAAGGCCCGTACCATAGAAAAATAAAAAGTCTATTTTAACAAAAGTTTATTTTTTTTGACATATGTCAAATTGGCTGATAATGCGTTCTATACTTTACAACTTCTTCTCATCCATGTCATTTGTAGATACATTATTGAAAATTAACAAAATCCGTTCAAAAAAATTCGACAGATATTATTGAAAGTTAACAAAATCCGTTGAGTCGGATAATATATTGGAACGTAATGGTAAGTCTTCTTTGGCACTGACTTAGATAGATGGTTCCTTCTGGAATTACATTGACTCTTTCAGATCTAGTAGTAATTTCTCTTTGCATAATGATCTTCAAAAATGTTCTACAGTTAATTCAGCCTTTCGACATTGTTCCACCAAATGTTCCTTTCTTTTTTGGCTGACTTTCCTTCGTTGGCTGTCGTTTTCGAACATTTTGTTAATCAATTTATAAAAATTTGAATGTTAATCCGGAGCAGTTTTTAAATTTGTTGGAAAACCGAAGCTCCGGTTTTCGTATTTGTTGGTTTAGCAATTTTGACCATTTTAGAATTTATTGTTTCTTAACGATATATTAAGTTATAGTGAAAATGTTTAGATATTTAAAAAAAGTTCGTTGTATTTAAACCAAACTTGTGTAAATGTGATTTAAAAAATTCAACATCGTGGTTGGAACATGATATGGAGAAATTCGCATTGTAAATATCGTACACTGGATTTAAAGGTGAACAGTCCGCTACTACATTGGAAGCACATTTTAAATGAGGGTCTGCAACTGGGGCTATAGTGTAATGCGCGATGTAGCTCCAAGGAACCTGTTTCAGGTCCACGGAACCTGTCTGAGATACACCGTACCGTTCATGTAATTTAGGATCAGAAGGATTTTGGGAAAGAAGCACTCTATTTTCTACATGGTCAAATGGAATAAAAGCTACCAAGTTGCTTTTGGATCTGCTGTTTTAGGTTTGGACTGAACCTAGCTAGATAATGTCAACTTAGGGTGTTGTTTTCAGGCTTTCAGGACTGGAAACTAGCTTTGAGTTGCTTGCGGAAATGGCATGCTTGAAAGGAAACCGCAGAGGTCTCTGTTTACTATTTCTGCGAAAGCAATATGTACGAACACTTTCATTGATATATATCGCTGATGTTCAATCGTATTTCGGACATAATTCCTACAAGAAAGTATCTTAATTCCCATGGCTATTACTTCTGTGGTCATATTCCCCATTACTTGTATGGAAGATTTTACCGAGATTTGTTCGGCCATAATTCTTGTTTGCTTTCTGGGGATAATGTCTGGGTATTATGGGGTATTATGATTGGTCATCGATCTTTGATTTATTCCATATTTTAAGTTCTTCACCAAACATGTCCCAATAGCAAAGCAACGAATGTTTCCTGTCCAAAGAATGATTGAGGGGGCACCAATATTTGCAGTTTTTGTGTGTGACTCTTACAACGGAATCCACGCTAGGTTCAGGTTGTAATGCCTACCTAATTCATTAAGGCATTCAACTAAATTCATGACACGTCACATTCCACATTCTTTCGTACGATGTGCGAAAACATTCCTTGAAATCGTAAACATAATTCCTAAAACTATCAAACTTTTTCGTCAATTGTACAAACAATAAGACTATCGAAAAACTATTTTGAATTTCAAATTTTGTTTGTTAATATTATTCCAGGAAAATAGATGGAGGGATAGGAGAATCAATGCAGTGACAGCCAAGCTGCGATTAAGGCACTAGATTCTTCAGTCACTTCATCTTAAATTCTCCAGGAGTGTATGAGTAGACTCAATGAAGTCTCATGTGGGAAAAGGGTCTGTTTCGGGTCATAGGTCATAGTTTTCGGGTCATACGAGGAAACGAGATTGTCGATTCTTTGGCAAATGTTGGCTTCGATACAATTCCTCACAATATGACACCTCAGATTGGTATAGGCTTGTCATGGATGATGCGTTAGATCAACTCTCATGAGTCAACATACAATTCCATAGACCACTTGGTATTTCAAAGTGCCTGTGCTTATATAACCCTTAAAGATTGGCGACTCCTTGTCACCGATGGGCGGTGACCAAAGTATGTCATT
Source organism: Pegoplata infirma (assembly GCA_963921195.1). Lineage (NCBI taxonomy): Eukaryota > Metazoa > Arthropoda > Insecta > Diptera > Anthomyiidae > Pegoplata > Pegoplata infirma. The sequence continues at coordinate 23,211,946 of OY992536.1, read as the reverse complement.
ACAAAGTATGTGTTACAAGCATCTTTTGTAACTTGCGTTCGAAATCATATATTTTTCTCGGTACTCTGCCTGCGGATTCCCCTAAGGGGAAACCCCTTGTATTTTTGTTTGTATATGTTAGGTTAAGTTGTAAGTGGCTGCTGATGTTTTACATCAGAGGTCCATTGTGTTACCACGGGACAATAATAGGTTCCAATGCAAGTCCCTGCCGTTTAACCAGTTTGAGCTTCTTATGAAACTCCTATGATATTAAATTTTGACATTCGCCAAATCAGAAAGATAATGCAGCTCCCAGTGAAGCAAGTCTCTGACCAGAAAGGGCCGATCAATGGCAGATAAAGGGTTCGATCTTTAACACCTCCTCGTCCATGCAACAACATCAAGTCAGTTGAAGGTACATTTAACTGCACTGCGTGCTTTCCTATAAGGCAGTGTCCAGTAATTACACTAACCACCGTCGAAATCTCTTGGAAGCGAGACATCAGCTCTCTTGTGCGCTTCTAATTAAGAGAAGGCCAAATCTGTCGTGTAGTCTCACACGTCCATCCGTGTGTCCATCTTTGCTTAGTCTCCGTCGCGGAACAAAGCCCAAGATTTTGCTTGCAAGTTTCTTGAGGAATACCAACGCATTCCTATTCCGTTGGAACCTGTCAGGTAGTTTCCAGTCTTACAAGCTCATTGGCTTTGCGATTCCCTGGAATGTCTCTGTGCCCTGCCTGTAAAACTGCTTGGTCATCTCATTTAAAGACGTGCGGCAGTTAAGGGCAGATCTTAATTTCAGAAACATTGACTCCAGGTACTTGACCGCGGCTTGAGTGTCAGAATAGATGTTGACTAGGGTGGTAGACATGATATTGCAACTCAACCAGTCAGCCACTTCCTTTATTTCCAGCATCTCTGCTGGGTAAACACTACAATGATCTGGCAATCTTCGAGCCAGACTTAACCCAAGCTCTACCGAATAAACTCTAAAGCCCACGTGCTCGTAAAGCTTCTTTCCATCTGTGTAATTTATTTAGGCTCCACTTCCTAAAGTGCTCCGCATCTAAGACTTCGTGGATGGTATCAGTTTTTAATGGTATACTTGGAGGCGTCTGTAAACCACATAATGATGTTGGGCTCCGGGTTCGGGTATACATACTTGTGTTGGTAACATTCTGTCTAACAGTAGTCCTAGGTGATTCACTTTTCTCTGAGATATTTATTGGGTGGTCATGTTTATTAGGATTAGCTTTTATTATTCCTTTGGAACGAAAACCTTCTATTTGACACCTTTAATGCTGAAAATCTTCCAAATGCAAAAATAATCTTTTTAAAACGCCCAAATTTAATACAAAGAAGCTGAATTGACATCGCTGGTGCTTAAAACGCCTCTCTCTCTCTCATCCATTCTCTTTTTTTGTGTTTTGGTCAAATTGACGTTTTGAAACAAATGTGATGAAATAATTACATGTACAATTAGCTAAAAGGTGTTTCTTGTTTTAAGGCTTAATATCACTTACTTAACAACTACAACTACAACTGCAGCAGCAGCAACAACAACCACTAAAAATGTAAAAGGTGATGTTGGTGACGGTGGTGGTCACGCAACATATACAAATACAACAATAAAAAAGGTATATTTTACATACATAAAAAAAAAAAAAAAAATTAGCAGCTGCTTTTAAACTACAACAACATAAGCAGCAACACACACGCATACACACACAGAAAAAAAAGAGGCAAACTAACAACAAACAATCAATTTACATTGTTGCACATTCCTTAGAAAACCTAAAAGAGACAAAAGAGTATTACAAACTTGAGAACAGAGAGTACTAAAGAGTATAAAAAACTAATTAAGAGAGTGCAAAAATTTAAAATTCTCACTCTGCTTATTGAAATTTTGTGGTACTTTAGAATTTTTAACAAAACAGAAAAATTGTTGATTGTCCTCTAGAGAATAGTGGTTTAGTTTGCCAAAGAATAACAAGCAACATGGCCATACTTTTATTAAAACAGGACGTGTGTTAAACGAATACAAAAGTGTGTGTGCTTTTTAATTTTGTTGTTTTATATAAAAACAAGAACAACTTTTGATATAAAAAGAAAGAAAAAAAAAGAGTTTTTGATATAAAAAAGAAAGAAGAAATAAAAATTTACGCGCCAAATGCAAAAATTTAAATTATTATGGGTCGTTCTAAGTTTCCCGGGAAACCGTCAAAATCGATTAATCGTAAAAGGATAAGTGTATTACAAATAGATCCTAATAATACCACAGCAACCACAACCTCATCGGCAACTACAAATAATACAGCAGCAAATACAGCAGCAGCAACAACATCGTCAGCAGCTGTAGCAGCAACAAATACCGAAGAAGATGAGGAACAAACGAAAACGGAGGAAAATGCTAATTTAGATTCCTATGAATTGGAAAAACGTAAAAATGGTAAAAAAGAAGATGACGAGGATGATGATGATGAACCACCCGCCGTCCAGGGAGGTGGTGCGGGTAATGGGATAACACAAAATGGTACAGCTGGCATAAATGGTCGATCAAGTAATTCAAATTCCACAAATCAACAGCAACAAAATAATACAAATTCTCAACAGCAGCAGCAACAATCTGATAAACTAGAAAATTCTCCACAAGATACTACAATTACCACAAATAATTCTTCTTCCTCCTGCTCTAACTCCCCCTCTACCCGTTCAACAACTTCTAACAATTCAACAAATAAACCTGATTTGTCAGATGCTGAAACGGACATAGAACAAGAAGAAACTTTACCATTTACCACAAAAGAATGTAAAAAATTGATTCCCCCCATAACAACATTAGCAACATCAACAACAACAATTTCTGTTCCCCTTACGTCTATATTATCCACATCCCAGTTAAATTTTCCTAAACGTCCCAGCAAGAAATTTAAAAATTTAAATATAAATAAACCTGAAGTGATGTTACCATCTTCAACAAAATTAAAATTACAACAGCAGCAACAACAAGAATCCAGTAATACCAACAACAATTCAGTTACATTGTCATCACCCGCCCTTCATGTTACCAATACAACAACTTCAACGACGTTAACGCCAACATTATCAACATTAAATGATGAGACCCAAGAACCTGTCAACAATTTACAACATCCACAGCATCAACAACAACAACACCAAACAAATGTTAATAATAACCCTGAATTGTTGTCATCTTCATCTTCTACTTCTTTGTCGTCTCCCTTGTCTTCGGCTGTGTCTCCCCTTCGTTCTTCATCATTTTCCTCCTGTAAAACTAATGATTATCATAAATCTGTTAATCAAAATAATAATACCGAAGTTCAACATCATAATGATGTTGTTGATGATGATAACGATGTTGAAAATAATCTTCATAATGTTAATAATGATGATGTTAATGCTAATGATCGTGTATATCAAACAAATAATGATGCAGATGATTTTGATGTAAAGTCTCATAATTCCAGTTCGACGTTAACAACGACGAGCTCTCATCTTGAGACGGTAAGTTGTTGTTTTTCTTTTTATATTAAGCATTTAAAAAAAAAATTTCAGAATCTTTTAATTGTCAGTGCTAAAGAGAGCGATGAAAATAGATTTTTATTGGGTTTTAAAAAGCAGGGATCGTGAATGTGTTTTTAAAACGTTTTTGGAGGTTAAGTCAAGTTTAAGGGAACTAAACATCTCTACAGAAAAATAAACATTCGTTTGGAAATTCCTCTCATGAAAGCGGTTCTGTTATGAACCCAAAGTGACAAGAAAGGTTTCTTAATTAGAACTGTTGCAAGAAAGGCACCGGGAGCTCTAACTGGAGATTTCCTAGAATAAAACTGCTGGCACCTAGCGACATGTCACAGATTTATATTTTAAAAACTAACCTCCAAGAACATGTTACCCAACTAATTACGAAAATAATTTAAATTGGAATTTATAAATATCAATTAACATTTTTCCTATTATAATTGGAATTTTAAAGTGTGAAAAATGATACAAAACTCATGCATTTTACATCAGTTCACAACGGACCTCAGAATACACGTGTGTTGACGTAAAACGTCAGCAGCCACTTAACTAGTCACAACATCAGTTGACTAATTGCCACTAATTAATCCATAGCACATGTCTTTTCTGATCATTTCAGTCCTTGAAACTCAAAAAAGATGAATTCAAATTGGGAAAAGCTCAATTCTAATTCTCAGAAGATAAATTAAAATTCGAAAAATATCAATTTAAAAATGTTAAATATTAATTGGAACTTGAAAAAAATTGCGGTTGGGATTCGAAACAGACCAGGGGGTCGATTCTGGTTCTGTGGAAAACGTATGAATGAAAAAATATGTCAGTTTACTTCATTGAAAACTAATAGGCAAAGTGACATTATTTTTTCAGTGATAAATTTATCACAGAAACAGAATTGGCCCTCAGTATTCACGGTTTTGAATCAGAGCAACCAAAATTTTTTTCTAGGGCTTTTTTGGTCGTTGAATTCAAATATGTACTCCGTTTTTTAAGATTAGTTTTAGTTTTCAAGATACTCAATATTTTTTTTTTTTTTAATTTTTGACAATTATATATATGTTGGTTCCTTTAGTTCCTATAAGGAGAATAGGGCCTCATTACATTGTTTGAGGTTTCGGTAATCATTTGTTTTAAGATTGGGCTTCTGCATCCGATCCTGGAACTGGGGCTGCCAGCATGGCCTCCAGGCGGGCTGTTGGTGGCAATTGGTTATTTGAAGGCGCCAATCTATCGCCTTGACGTTCCGAGTATCATTGGCACTCAGAACTTGTTAGGAGTCCGGCGCCACCCGGAAACCCTCTGAGACTCTCCTCCCGGAACCGCTGATTGTCCGCGACTGCATTTGCAGCTGTTCCGTATATCTACGGAACTTTCCACTATCCACAACCTGTGGACGCGCCCGATAGCACTCAGCTGTGCTTCCATCACAGATGGCGAGATTTTTGACAATTAATCTCTATTTAATTTAATAAAAAGTGAAAATATTGAAATAAAGACCAGTCTAACTGAGTCGTTTGTATTGTTTGGGATCTGTTTCACGCATTACCGTCTAACATTAGTCTCTGATCATGCCCTCGTCCCAAAATCCTTGATACCGTATTTCGATTTTTTGCTAAATCTTGTTGTATTCGATCTCCTTGCTCATCACTCGTATTACCCAAGTTTTCAGCAACAATTTAGAGGCTGTTTATTTAGCGATTCGTTAGCAATTTGTGATTCAGGAATGTGGGCTGCTAACCCTCGTCCCCTTTTTTTTTTTGGCGCCCTATGCTCCAATGGGAGTTAGAGGAACACATATATATATTTCAGCAACAAACATTTCAGAAAAAAAATACATTCAAGCTCCAATCCTCAGATAGTTTTGCAACAAACTGTCGATTATTTGCTAGAAATCCGGAGATGACAACATACAAAAATTAAAAATCTTAAACCAATCTTAAAAAACGAAATCCGGATCCGAGTTCAGCGAATCAAATAACGTTAAGATTTGTTCTCATCAGCTCTGATCTAAAAATTGAACGGAATTTAAAAACTTGTGTTATTAAAAAAGTAATTTCGGACCCATTGGTCCTTCACTTACCGTAGGGTTTATTTTCAATTGTCTTATTACCTGAATTAATTGTTTTTTGTTTTTAAACTCCATTTATGACTTCATCAGATAAACCTTCACTTCCCGTAGGATATCTTCTGAACCGTCCTTATTACCTAAATAAATTGATTCTTGCTACAATATAAATTTGGCGCCCAACTTGGGGCCGAACCTTTTTGAAAACATTCTCTTATTGTTCGTGGTAGAGGGTACAATAAGTTTATCAATCCGTATTTAACTCCTTTAAATATCGGACTAGGACACCACAAAGTGTATAATATGCATGATCTTGATCGATTTTAAGTCGATCTAGCGAAGTCCATTCGACCTTCTATCTGTTATAATCTAGCTAACTTTTGAAAGACAATTCTGAAACTGGGGAAGCTTTAGATTATCTATTTGTAGCATATAAATTTGTTCTCCTGGTGAGTTCGGTATTGAATTTCAGCTAAATCGGTCCAGTGAATAGAAGTTATGAGCAAAACCATAAACTTTGGATGAGTTTTTAAAATTTTTTTTACGTTAAAAATACAATCATCTGAAAGTATTTCAAATTACAAACATTTTTTACCTATATTTAGATTGCGAAGTATGTATCAGGTTATTTGTATTTCCATACCCGGTCTTTACACTCTAGGAAGTAAATATGTTTGGTACGTTTGTGAAAAAATTTTAGCAATAAAACCTTGATTTTATTGTATCTTCCAAATCTTTTATTCCTAAAGTCTTTAAAATTGGGATATTGCCAATGCATTGCTAAGATGTCCACTTTCCAATTGCTTCACTTTGGCGATGTTAAAATAATAACATTTTGCTACAATATAAATTTGGCGCCCAACTTGGGGCTCTAACGTTTTTAAATCCTTTACTTATTGTTAGTGATAGAGGGTTCATATAAGTTTATCATTTCGTTTGTAATACCTTGAAATATCGGTCGAGGACACCACAAAGTGTATATATTCATGGTGGATTTAAGTCAATCTAGCAAAGTCCATCCGACCGTCTGTCTATCTGTTAAAAACTAGCTGCTGAAACTTGTCATATATATTTATCGTTCTCCTGGTCACTTCGGTATTGAATTTCAGCGAAACCGGTCCAATAATCAATACGGGGTTCACACTTGCTGTTTTGAAGTGTTTAAGAGTGAGATGTTTAAAAAAGTCTTTGTTTCATGTCCATTACGTTTTTATTCTGTTACTGGTGTTTCGTTGAACATCTTGTTTAAGGTCGCAAGTGTGAATGCCATATAAGAAGTTATGAACAAAACCGTAAGCTCTGGATGAGTTTTTACAATTTTTTAAGTTAAATAATACATTCGTTTTAAAGTATTTCAAATGAAAATAAAGTTTTTTTTTTGCATACATAGGTTGCCAAAAAGTGTATCAGATGATTTTTATTTCAATACCTTTTCTTTACAATCTAGGAAGTAAATACATTTTTATTCTTAAATGCTATGAAATCAGAATTTTGCCAATGCATTGCTAAGGTGTCCACTTAACAAAAGAGCTTCATTTTTTCAAATAAAAAATTTTATCAGTATTTTGCTACAATATAAATTTGGCGCCCAACTTGGGGCCCCATTTTTTTTAAGCCCTTCACTTATTGTTAGTGATAGAGGGTACATAGAAGTTTGTCACTTGTTTTGTTACTCCTCGAAATATCGGTCTAGGATACCATAAAGTGTATGTATTTATATACCTTTTATCGATTTTAAGACAATCTTGCTAAGTCCATCCGAACGTTTGTTGAAAACTAGCTAACTTTTGGAAGGCAATTCTAAAGCTGCAGAAGCTTGGCATATATTTTTGTCGTTCCCTTGATCAGTTCGGTCATAAATTTCAGAGACATCGGTGGGGAGAATAAGAGGTTATGAACAAAATCGTGATTTGGATAAGTTTTTAAAATTTTTTTTTACGTTTAAAAATACAATCGTATATTTTGGTTTCCAAGAGTGTAATACACTCACATCAGTGTATCAGGTGATTTTTATATCCATACCCTGTCTTTCCAATCTAGAAAGTAAATGCACTTTCGACATTTTTTGAGTGCGTTTTTTTGGCGTTAAGCGATAAGACCTTGATTTAATTGTATCTTCCAAACGTTTAATTCCTTGTAATTGCAATTTTGCCAATGCATTGCAGTTCTAGGATACCATAAAGTGTATGTATTTATGTACCTTTTATCGATTTTAAGACAATCTTGCTAAGTCCATCCGAACGTTTGTTGAAAACTAGCTAACTTTTGAAAGACAATTCTGAAGCTTCACAAGCTTGGCATATATATTTGTCGTTCCCTTGGTCAGTTTGGTAATAAATTTCAGCGAAATCGGTGGAGAGATTAAGAGGTGATGAGCAAAATCGTGACTTGAATGAGTTGTTAAAATTGTTTTAAGTATACCCTCCAACCACAGTATGGGGGTACTCACTTTGTCATTCCCTTTGTAACGCATCGAAATATCGGTCGGGGACCCCATAAAGTATATATATTATTGATCCATGATCGATTCTAAGACATTCTATGAATGTCCGTCCGTCCGTCCGTCTGTCTGTAGATAACGCAATGTAGTCCAAAATAAAACAGCTAGATTCTTGAAGTTAAGTTCGTGAATGGGCGAAATCGGGGCAGGGGGAAAAAAGTTCCCCCTTCAGGAACTGAACCAACCTCTGAAAAAATACACTTTTACGTGTTTTTTTTTGTATTTTTGTTAAATAAACGAAACATTTGGTATGTTTATCGCGATGGGAAGGTGTCCTCTAATGTCCCCCACTGACCCCATCACCCTCCCCCAAAAAAAACGCCCCTGACAATTTTTTTTTAATTGCGTTTTTTGGCGTGAAGCGATAAGATCTTGATTTAATTGTATCTTCCAAACTTTTTATTCCTAAAGACTTGGAAATTGGAATTTCGCCAATGCTTTGCAAAGGGGTCCACTTAAAAATAGAGCTTTACTTTTTTAAGATAAAAATTATATCGATAATTTGCTACAATATAAATTTGGCGCCCAACTTAGGGCGCTTACTTTTTTAAACCCTTCGCTTTTTGTTAGTGATAGAGGGCACATATAAGTTTGTCATTCCGTTTAAAACACCTCAAAATATTGATCTGTTCATGATCCTTAATCGATTTAAAATCAATCTAGCTACGTCCATCCGACCGTCTGTCTGTCTGTCTGTGGAAAACTAGCTAACTTTTTAAAGACATTTCCGAAGCTGTTGAATAAAGCTTGGCATATACAAATATTTGTTGTTCTCCTAGTCAGTTCGGTATCGAGATTCAGCAGTTCAGAGAATAAGGGGTTAATTTTGAATGAGTTTTTACAATTTACCTCTGCACTTCCTTAAATACCTCACAATGAGTGTCATAATAACCAATTAAGTGTCATAAATCAAAATATAGTCCTTTTTTGGAAACCTGAATTTATATCCGTTTTAATTTTTTTTTTTTGTATTATTATTACGTTACCTTTTTATTTTAATTTCTCCTCCCCATTTTCTCAACACGAACAGCAGCAGCAGCAGCAACAACAACAACACTTATATCAAATGATTGAATTGTTGTATACTTTTCATTAAAAGTTTTTATGGGCAGCTTTTTTCATACATATTTTTTGTTGTTGTTGTTGATTCCTTGTTTTTCCCTTTAGCCATTTTTTTTCCTTCGTTTTATTCGTTTTTTACATACACAACACGGACGATTACGAGGAGTATGAATGTCTGTAGTGTCTCTACTTTACACGTACTTGACTCTTTTTTTCGTTTATTTGCAATGTTGTCGTTGTAGCTACTTCATCGTGTTGTTGTTGTTGTCGTTGCTTGTTATATTTCCATTGCTGTTGTTGTTGCTGTTCACATTCCTTACGCTCACTTTACAATCTCCTTAAGCATTTGTGTGGTAGATAATTGTTTATTATTATAAAGCCTTCTCAGTGTTATTGTTTGTGTTGTTGGTGTAGTCGTTGTTGCTGTTGCAAGTGTTGTTGTTACTTGTGTTGTTGTTTGTTGTATGCTTAACTATGCTATTTTTTTTACGTTGCACCTTTTGACGATTATTACTGGTAACAAAAAGCCTTAATACCTTTTTTTAAGCCTGCTTTTTTTCACCTTAACAATATAAACATATTATAAGCAAGAAGAATAAAAAAAACATATAAACTTGTATTTTAAGTACAACAACGACGATGGCGGCAATGTTGATGACTACACCATTTACAAAGCTCATATCTTTTTTACAAACATTTCGCTGAGTCATCTGCATGTTGTCGATGATATATAATAATCCAATCTACGATATATTGAAATTAGTTAGTAAAAGCTTTCAGAGTGATCCCATTGTGGAGTTACTAAAATCATTCGGTAAAAGCTCTTAGGGTTAACCATTCATGAAGTTATTAAAATCATTTAGTAAAAGCTTTTAGAATTATCCTATTTTGAATGTATTAAAAACATTAAGTAAAAGCTTTCGGAATGGTCAAACTGTAGACTTATGGAAATACTTTATTAAAAGCTTTAGAGTCATTAAACCGTGTAACTATTAAAATAAGGTTCTAAAAGATTTAGCTTTATTTAGTCGTAGATTTTTTTAAATCGTTTATTCAAAGCTTGCAGTGTAAGACAACCGACCATTTCTTAAATTATTTAGTAAAAACTTTGGTGTTATTCAATTGCGAATTTATTAAATTATTATAATCATTAAGTAAAGCTTTCAAAATAATCGAATTGTGGATTTATTTAAATTATTTAGTAAAAGCTTTCCACCTGTAGGTTTTTGTGTAAACCACTCGTGTAGTTCTTAAAAATCATTTAAAAAGCTTTTATCAGGCGTGAGCTTCTTGAATTCACATTCTAAAAGCTTTTAAAATAATCCCAACTATTTCGTTAACACTTCCTGTTTTATCGTGGATTTATTAAAAGCTTTCAAAGTGGTGAAATATTTGCATTTAATAAATTCATTTAGTAAAAGTTACCAATTATTCAAAAATATCTAATCTTTCAAAGTGATGCAATATTCCTTTTACTTAAATAATTTATTAAAAATCTAGTCGCGGGTTAAAACTTTAAGCTTTCAAAATGATCAACTCGTTAAAAAAAGCTTAAGAAATGATCAAATCGTAAGTTTATTTAAAGCTTCCAAAGACATCATATTAGGTATTAAAAGCTTTCTTAAATCATCGTCTTGTCAAATCATGGATTAAATTAACCCTTTAAAATCATTTAATCCCTGATTTATTAGAAGTGTTTAAACTCATTCGCTTGTGGAGTTTGTAAAAAGCTTTGAAAGTGCTCCAATCGTAGGGTAATAAAAGTTTTTAATGTGCTCCAATCGTAAGTTTATTTAAAGCTATCAAGTTTATCAAACTGTAGTTTGATTTAAAGCTTGCAAATTGATCAAATTGTTAATTAATTAAAAGCTTTCAAATTGATCAAATTGAAGATAATTTAAAAGCTTTCTGAGTCATACAATTGTAAACTTTTGTTGAGTTTTAACATAAAAGCTTTCATAATTATAAAATCATTAAAAGCTTTTTAGATTTCTAAAATCATGGATTAAAAAAATGTTATTATAAGCTTTCAAATTTATACAATCGTTAAAAGCTTTCAAATTTATCATATCATAGATCACAGTAATACAATTAAGTTATGTTATTTATAAAAATTTATAAAATATTTAAAAGCTTTTTAAATTTCTCAAATCATGAATTTAAATACTTTTAAAAGCTTTCAAATCAATAAAATCGTTTAAAGCTTTAAGATTTATCATGTAATAGATTTAATTAGTAAAAGCTTTTTGTGTTTTATAAGCTTTTAGATTGATAAAAACTTTTAAACTTGTTTTTTTTTTGATCAAATTGAAGATAATTTTAAAGCTTTCAAATACACACAAACGTTAAAAGCCGTTAATTTTATGAAATCACAAAAAGCTTTTAAATTTATAGAATCATGAATTTATTAATAATTAATAATAAGCTTTTACAATTATGAAACGTTTAAAGGTGAAGATTTATTAAAATATTTGAGTAAAAGCTTTTATATATATATGAAATCAAGAATATTTTTAAACCTTTCAAAATTATAAAATTGCAAATTTATTGAATGTTTTAAATCATGGATTTATTGTAATAAATTATTATAAACTTTTACATTTATAAAATCATTCAAAGCTTTTAAATTGATGAAGTTATTGATTTGTTTAAATCTTTTAGTAAAAGCTTTTAAATTTATGAAATCGTAAATTTTTTTTAAATGGTTTTAAATTGGTAAATAAAATTTATAAAACCATCGTATTTTAAAGCTTTTAAGTATACAAAAGCGTTAAAAGCTATGAAATTTATATAATCATTTAAAGCTTTAAAATAAATTAAATTATGGATTTATTTTTTTTATATATTTTTTATAAACTTTTACAATTATAAAATCGCTAAAAGCTTTTAAACTGAAAAATGTATAGATTTTTTTTAAATCTTTTAATAGAAGCTTTAAAATTTATAAAATCCTTAATTTTTTAAAAGCTATATATTACAACTATAAAATCATTAAAAGCTTTCAAATTGATAAAATCATACATTTATTGAAATCTGAAAAAGCTTTTAAATTTATAAAATCGTGATTTTTTTTTAAATCTTTTAAATTGATAAAATTGAAAATTTACGAAATCATTAAAAGCTTTTAAATTAATTAAATCATGGATTTATTAATTAATCAATAATTTATTTTATAAGCTTTTACAATTATACATTATATATTACAACTATAAAATCGTTAAAAGCTTTCAAATTGATGAAATCCTATAATTATTAAAATCTTTGAGTAAAAGCTTTTAAATTTATAAAATCGTAATTTTTTTTAAATCTTTTAAATTGATAAAATCGCAAATTTATTTAATTTTATAAAATTTATGAAATCATAAAATAATTTATTATAAGCTTTTACAAAATAAAATCGTTAAAAGCTTTTAAATTGATGAAATCATAAATTTATTAAAAGTTTTGAGTAAAAGCTTTTAAATTTAAGAAATCGATATTTTTTAAAAACTTTTTGATAAAATCGCAAATTTAATAAATCTTTTACAATTTATATTATCGTTGTTTTATAAATTGTTTTTAAATTCATAAAAACGTGAATTTATTCAAAGCATTTAATAAGCTTCTAAAATGTTTCAATTGTCGATTTATTAAAAGTTTTAGCATGTTAAAGCTTTGTAAGCTTTAACAATTTTTTAAATTGTCGTTGTAGCATTTACAAATCTAGTTTTATTAAAAGCTTTCATACTTAAAAAAGTCGTGGATTTATTAAAAAAATTAAAATTTACCAAATCTGGTTTTATTATAATCGAAGATTTAAAAATTAAAATTTAAAATTTTTAAAATTTACCAAATCTGGTTTTATTTAAAACTTTCAAACTAAAAAAAGAATGGGGATTTATTAAAAGTTTTTAAATTGACAAAATGTGGTTTTCTTTAAAGCTTTCAAACTAAAAAAACTCGTGGATTAATTAAAAAGTTTTAAATAAAATGTAGTTTTATTAAAAGCTTTTAAACTTAAAAAATTATGGGTTTATTAAAATCAAAAGCTTTCATATTGTGGATATATCAAAAGAAACTTTTAAACGTTTAATGCGACACAATAAAATACAGCCTAAAAAAGCTTTTAGGTCCACTCGTAGATATTTAAAAAAAAAGCTTAATTTAATGATTTTAAAGTGGCCAATCATTGAAAGCTTTTTGATTAATCAAATGTGTAAAATGAGAACTATTTCTAAAAAATTGTTCATAATGATGTCTTTTTTATGAAAAAGAAAGCTCTATCATATTTTTTCGTTTAGAAATGGTGTTTGCTTAAGTACAAAAGTGTATTTTGCATTTCTCCCTTTATTTTATTGTACGTTACATATTTTTTTTATGTTGTTGTTTTTTTGTTGCCAATTGTTTCTGGCTTGTTGACCACTTTATGTTTTGTCTTGGATGGTTGCTTAGCTGGTTGGTTGGTTGGCTGAATGTTGCTATTGCTGGTCTTTGACTGACAGGCTTATTTTTCCTTAAAAAAGAAAAAAAAAAGAAACTTATGGGTATAACATATTACTCTATTATATCCCTTTCCATTCTACAAATACTTGATATTTGTTTGTTGACTTTTTGTAGTTTTGTTCTTTAAAGTTGTTAGATTTTTTTTATGGTTTTTCTTTTTCTCAATTGATTTGTTACTGAAGTGCTGGGTCCCAGCTCCCCACCTCCAAAGAAAAATCATAGTTAATGTAATGCTTTGGTTTTTAATTTTTCCACTGGTTTTTCTTTCAACTTTTTCTCGTACCACTTTCTGGTCTGGTCTCCCTTTTCTTGCTAAACATGACGTTCACATGTCTGCTCCAAAGTGTTAAATAGTGTGTGGTGGACGTATTAATTGTTCAAATCTTTTTTAAGTATTTCAAAGAGGGTTTAGGTTTCATTTTCTTTGTTAAACTTTTACTAGTAGTTTAAAGTTCTCATGTCTGGTTTTTAATTCTTTTCTAGAATATTTATGAATTAATTTAAAAACTTTAATATCTTACGTAGCTTTTATGGTTGAATGTAACTATGTATATGCAACTACGTAGATTGTAAACATGTTTTGTAAATTTATGAATAGATAATGCGTTTGCATTTCCTTTAACAGATCAAGGTCGGACTTTAATTAAATTTATAAGTAACAAAAAAAGGGGGAGAAACAAACAATCGTGACTTGAAGGTGTCCATTTTAAGAAATATTAGTATTCATACAGTTGAGAAACTTTCTAAGTATTCATTTTAAAGTTCAAGTGCACTATAAATATTATTAATTAAAAACCATAATCGCAAAAGAGAAAAATAATCAAGTTAAATTTACAAACTCGAATATTTATAGATAGTATGAGCAGTTTTAGAGTAATCTATTCTTAGATTCATAAAAAGCTTTCAAGATAGTTCAATATTCGATTCCCAGGAAAATATTTTGGAACAGATTCCTGTTACAATAGATTCTTGAATGTATTCTACGGTAATCACAACAAAATTTTCTATATAAAATTATTAAAAAAAAAAAAACTACTTGCTCTAAAAAACGATTGCTTTTGGGACAATTTCAAACAAAAATCATTGATTCTGGAATGTTAAGTAGAATCGGTTGCAGGATAATATGATGCGTTCTGTAACTGATTATTTGGAACAGAAAATTTTGCTGAGTTAATAAGTCTTAATTTAAAAGCTTTGAAAATGATCCAAAACTGGATTTATTTAAATGATTTATTAAAAGCTTTTGGGGTGATGCAATGTTGATTTATTAGGTTAATTTTAAGCTTTCAGAAAAATCTAATCATTGACTAATTAAAAGCTTTTTGAGTGAACTTATTAAAATCATTAATTATTTTTGTTGTTGATTTGTTTAATTAAAGCTTTTATAGCGAATTCATTAAGATCCTTTATTAAAAGCTTTTAGAGTGATTTTATCGAAGATCTATTTTAATAAAATATATTAAACACTTTTAGAGCATTTTTAAAATGATTTAAAGCTTTCATAATATTAGTGTGCTAATTAAAAGCTTTTCGAGTAGAACTACTTTATTTAAAGATAGTATGAGCAGTTTTAGAGTAGACTGTTCTTAGATTCATACAAATTTAGGATAATCTAAAAATCGATAGATAAAAGTATTCATTTAAAAGCTTTCAGAGTGATACAAAAGTGGATTTATTTAAAATATTTATTAAAAGCTTTCGGGGTGATGTAATATTGATTTATTAGGTTAATTTTAAGCATTCAGAAAAAATTGATCGTTGTAAAAGCTTTTTGAGTAATTTGATTAAAATCATTTAATATTTTTTTGTTGATTTATTTAATAAAAGCTTTTATAGCGAATTTATTAAAATCATTTATTGAAAGCTTTAAGTGTGATTCTATCGAAGATCCATTAAAATATAGTATTAAACACTTTTAGAGCATTTTTAAAATCAATAATTTAAAGTTTCCATAATATTGGTGTGCTTATTAAAAGCTTTTCGAGTAGGACTAACTTTCATAGTGACTTAATAGTGAATTCTTAAAATAAAAAAGGAAATATTTGTTACACTTTTAGATAGAGAGTTTATTAAAATTATTTACAATGTCCTAAAACTAATTTAAAAGCTTTTAAAATGGTCTAACAATAAAATATATTAAACACTTTAAGAGCATTTTTAAAATGATTTAAAGCTTTCATAATATTAGTTTGCTAATTAAAAGATTTTCGAGTAGAACTACTATATTTATAGATAGTATGAGCAGTTTTAGAGTAGACTGTTCTTAGATTCATAAAAATTTTGGATAATCTAAAAATCGATTGATAAAAGTATTCATTTAAAAGCTTTCAGAGTGATAAAAAAGTGGATTTATTTAAATTATTTATTAAAAGCTTTCGGGGTGATGTAATATTGATTTATTAGGTTAATTTTAAGCATTCAGAAAAATTTTATTGTTGTAAAAGCTTTTTGAGTAATTTTATTAAAATCATTTATTATTTTTTTTGTTGATTTATTTAATAAAAGCTTTTATAGTGAATTTATTAAAATCATTTATTGAAAGCTTTTAGTGTGATTCTATCGAAGATCTATTTAAATATAGTATTAAACACTTTCAGAGCATTTTTAAAATCAATAATTTAAAGTTTCTATAATATAGGTGTGCTTATTAAATGCTTTTCGGATAGGACTAACTTTCATAGTGATTTAATAGTGAATTCTTAAAATAAAAAAGGAAATATTTGTTACACTTTTAGATAGAGAGTTTATTAAAATTACTCACAATGTCCTAAAACTAATTTAAAAGCTTTTAAAATGGTCTATTTTTCATTTCATATATAATTTCATTTTTTTTTAAAGCTTTTTGAGTAATCCAATCATAGATTTATTTTAATATGTGTTCTTGAGTATATTTAAAGAATTAATTTTATTAAAAGCTGATTTATTACAAAGTCTAAAAGCTTTTCTAGTTATCCAAAATTCACACAAATATACAGTGAATTTAAAGTTTTTAAAAAAGCTTTTAGAGGGATCCAATCATGGATTTATTAAAATATGTATTTTATTATTCTTGAGTATATTTAAGAACTAATTTTATTAAAAGCTGATTTATTACAATGTCTATTAAAAGCTTTTATCCAATCGCGAATACATTAAAAGCTTTTTTAGTAAATTAAAAAAATATGTTAATTAAAAAATCTATTATTATTTTAATTAAAGCTTTCGTTATGAATTTTTAAAGTTCAGTACTTCAAAATCTTGCATTTTATAAAAAGCTTTAATTGTGATTTAAAAAAAAAAAATCATTCACTGAAAGCTTTTAATGTGATAAAATTTAGATTGAGTTTTTAAAAAAAAATGTCACCATATGATTTTAGTGATTCATTCGTGGATTTTATTAAAAGCTTTTTCAGTATATTGTTTCCATACACTGGATTTACTAAAATCTTTTAAAATTTCATGTCAGAGCAATCCATTGGACTCATTTAAGTTGTTAACTACTAGCTGGATTTACAAAAATATACAGTGAATTTAAATTTTTTAAAAAAGCTTTTAGAGGGTTCCAATCATGGATTTATTAAAATATGTATTTTATTATTCTTGAGTTTATTTAAAGAACTGATTTTATTAAAAGCTGATTTATTACAATGTCTATCAAAAGTTTTTCTAGTTATCCAATCGCGAATACATTAAAAGCTTTTTTTATTAAATTAAAAAAAATATATTAATTAAAAAATGTATTATTTTAATTAAAGCTTTCGTTGTGAAATTTTAAATTTCAATACTTAAAAATCTTGCATTTCATAAAAAGCTTTAATTGTGAATTTTAAAAAAATCATTCACTGAAAGCTTTTAATGTGATAAAATTTAGATTCAGTTTAAAAAAAAAAAAAATGTCACCATACGATTGTAGTGATATTATTTTAATTAAAGCTTTCGTTATGAATTTTTAAAGTTCAATTCTTAAAAAGCTTTTTATGAAATAGCTTTAATTGTAAATTTACAATTAAAGCAATTTACCAAAAGCTTTTTCAGTTAATTGTTTACATACACTAAATTAACTTAAACTTAAATTTCTAAAAATCAACGACATTCAGAGTGGTGCATTTTAAAGAAAAGAAACACGAGAAGCAAAAAACGCTTTCAGGCGTTTTTAGAAATTTCTTTAAAAAAGCTTTAAGAGTGCCACAGTCGTGAAGTAATAAAATGTTTTTAATTTAAATTTTTAAAAAATCATTTATTAAAAGCTATTAAAGAGATATAATGAACGATTTTAAGAGCTTTTATTTATGAAAATTATAACTCAAAAGCTCTTATCGTGAATGTTAAAAATTTTCTGAAATGTTTTTATGAAAAGTAAAAAGCTTTCAGAGTGTATTTAAAAATACGTGTATAAAAAATGTATTCCCGGGAATACCGGTATTCCCGGTTCTGGTACCGGTTTCTCGGTTCTAGATATATTACCGGGAATACCGTTCTCAAAAAACAAAAAAATACTATACCGTTAAATATTTAAATTACAACATTTAATCAGAATTTCAGAAATATTTAGTAGTGTTTGTAAAATTATTTAAAAATCATGGCTCTGTTTTTTATCTTAAATTCATAAAAAATAAATGAAATGGTGTTTTTCACATGTTTTGTATTTTTTTGTAAAAGCGAAGAAAAAGTGTTAGTTGAACACAATTTTATAAAATATTCATACCGGTAGTCCCGGGAATACCGGTAATACCGTCAGAACCGGAACCGGGAATACCGGTGTTCCCGGGAATAATGTAAGAACCGGGAAACCGGTACCATTTCCCGGGAATACCGGTATTCCCGGTACTACGATACTGACCGTAGGCACTAATTTAAAGATTAAAATCATTTTTTTTTAAATATGTGTGAAATAATTTTGGATTTATAAGTTACATTTAAAATTTTTCACAGTGGATAAAAAAAAATTAAAAGCTTTCACAATTGGCTTATGATACAGTTGCTTGATTTTTTTTTACTAAAAGCTTTAAATTAAATTATACAAAGTTTTTAATTGAAATTTTTTATTAAAATCTATTTTTATTTTTTCTGAAAGTTTTCAAAATATACAAAAAGCTCTCAGGTGGATACGATTGTGAATTTATAACAAATAAATTAAAAGCTTTTATGTTACTGGAATCTTTTAAAAATTTATATATATATAAAGCTCTCTATCAAAAGTCAAAAAAATTTTTTTTAAAAGCTTTTAAGGTGTTTTTAATTAAAATTATTTATTAAAAGCTTTCAAAAAAGGAAAATATTGATTTTTATTTTTAATAAATAAATCTATTAAAAGTTTTTATAGTAATCCAATATTGCATTTATATAAGTTTTTAGTAAAAGCTTTAAGAGTTTTTTTTTACGTTCACATAATGATCCAATCGAAATTTGTTAAAAAACATTGTTAGTAAATTTTATTTTTTTTTGATATTGTGTATTAAAAGCTTTTGTAAGCACAAAAGCTTTTAAAGTTATTTAATGAAAGCTTTTAAAATGTATTGATTTAAAGCTCTCAGAAATATCGGAGTAATTCATAGATTTATTAAAAGTTTGGTGAAATAAGGATTTATTTAAAGCTTTTTAGATTTTACAGTCGTGGATATTTTAATACGATTAATTATAAGCTTTAAAGATGAATTTATTCAAAGCTTTCACAGTGATCATATCGTTGATTTATTTTCAAGTATTTATTTAAAGCTTTCAAAAAGCTTTAATTTAAAACTATAATATTTTATTAATTATTTAAAAAATATTCTTGTATTACAAATTTTAATATATTTTTTTTCCATTTCTTATCATTCCAGAAAACATGTTCAAAATCTACCATAGACTCTTTACTCTTAAATGGTACCAGTGAAATCGAAAAAGATATCCCTAGCGATAATCTACAAAATATAAATGATGATTATAAAACTATATTAAAACAAAATCCCAGTATAACATCCATTAATTCTCCAACGAGAACAATGGAAACCACAACAACAAATGGAGCATCGACAGCAGCATCATCATCATCGCCCTCTACAGCTTCCACAAATTCAAATTCATCTTCCATTTCCTCAACAGCAGCAAACAACCCAACATCACTCTCCTCCAACTTCAATTCATCTTCGTCCAATTCGTGCTCCTCCACATCAAGCGATAAGAAACAAAAGAAAACTGTTACATTTAAAAATGTACTCGAAACAAGTGATGATAAAAGTGCGGTTAAAAAATTCTATAATCCGGATAATCGTAAACCCTTGGTGTCGATAATCAAAAAGGAATGTTTAAATCGTCCCTTGATGTACACTAGGAATAGTGAGTTTATTGTGCGACCATCGAGGCTAACAGAAATACTCAAAAATCATTCAAATATTGATAAATTGAATTCATTGAAATTTCGTACAAATCATACAGTTACCGCAACAACGTCATCAACGTCAACAACAGAAAGTTCCTCAGTTTTGGCAGGTCCTTTATCGAGAGTATTTGGAGCACCCAGTGAAGAAGAGGATAATAAACAATCACAAAATATTATTAATTTTCGTTTAACTAAAGAACAAAGCGACGATGAGGAAGATGATGAAGATGACGATGAAGATGATGACGAGGAAGATGATGATGAAGAAGATGAAGAGAACGAAGAAGAAGGTGTGCAGGCAGCTAGTAACCGAGAAAAATTAGAACCAGAAAATGAAGATAATACCAAGAATGAACCAGAAGAGGGAGATAAGCATAACGTTAAAGTTAAAAATGATGAGGATAAAGATGAAGAACAACAAATGGTAGTGGATAAACAATTTGTTTTACCCAAACGTAGTTCAAGATCTTCTAGAGTTATTAAACCCAATAAACGTTTACTAGAAGATGGAATTATATGCAAGAAAAGTTCTTTAAAATCCTTAACCTCTACAACAGCAAGCGCTAGTTTATCAGCTAAAGAAGATAAGGTATCCTCGTCGTCTCCTCAACAACCTAACTATTTTGGTTTGGGAGATTATGATGCTAAAGAATGTAATGGCGCTATAACAAGTAAGTTTTTTTTCTAATACTTCATAATAACTCATGTATTAATATTTTCCTTAACTTTTTTTTAAGACTTAAAACCCTCTAAAGATTTAACATTGGATTCCTTAAAATCTTCACCTTCATTTGCCACGACAAATGTTTTCTCGAATTTTGGCAGCAGCCCTAGTACTGGATCTGGCAGCAGCAGTATTACCTCTACCAACAACAACAACAGCTCCTTAAAACCCAGTAGTTTTGTTTTAAGACAACCTCGTTTACAATTTGAATCTTTATCAACCACAACAACTGCATCGTCAACCAGTGATCGTAATAATACCTCTAGTATTACAGTAGCAGCTGCAGCGGCTGCTTTAGCTTTGTCAGCTTCTTTACCTAAATCTTTACAACAGGCCATATCTTCATCAACTGCAACCTCAGGAAGTTTAAATACTTCTGCTTCAATGCTATCGCCTACGTTTTCCTTAAATGGTACCAGTTCTTTGAAAAATAATGTTAATTCAAGTAAGTAATAAAGTTAAAGATTTTTTTGTGTTATAAACTAGAAAAGACCCCAGGGAAACATACAGATATGAAAATGTAGTTGAAAAAGACTAAGAGGTTGCGGATATTTTTAACGTCCTAATCTCATAATTTAAAGTTTTTAAGGAAAAGTGAAACAAATATTCTTGAGCCCAATCGTAAATTTTTAAAAATTATTAAAATTAGTTATTTAAAGCTTTTAGAGTCTAGAGTACAGAAGTTGCCTAATTTAGCTTGTATATTTTAAAGCTTTTTGAGGTGTTTTTTAAATCACGATAGTTTTACAAGTGATTCAATCAAGAATTTATAATTTGTTTTTATAAAGAGAGGTGTCTTTAAATTATTTATTAAAAGCTTTAAGAGTGAATAAATTAAAATTATTTAATTAAAGTTTTTAGAGCGATTTATTAAAAGTTTTTAGTAAAAGATATTTGGGTACAATTTTTAAAAATATCAATTTAAGCTTTAGTAGTCATCTATTAGTGAATTTTTTATAAATTATTTATTAAAAGCTGTTAGGGAGAGGTTATAAAACAATTATTATACATTTAAATTTTTTATTTTAAAAACTTTTTTTTTTTAAAAGACCTATTTTAAAAAAGTTTAAAAAGCTGTTTTTAAACTAAAAGCTTTTTAAAACAACTTTAAAAAAGCTTTTTAAAAAGAAGCTTTTTAAAAAAGCTTTTTAAAAAGTTTTTTAAAATAGCTTTTTTAAAAATAGCTATTTTTTTTACAAAAATCTTTTTTAATAAAAAATAAAATTGTCATCTTATAGTGAATTTTTATAAATTATATATTAAAAGCTTTTAGGGAGAAGTTTTAAAAATATTAATTACACATTTTAATTTTTTATTTAAAAAAGATTTTTTTTTAATAACATTTTTAAAAAAGTTAAAAAAGCTTTTTAAAGTTTTTAAAAATTAGAAACTTTTAAAAACAGCTTTAAAAAAAGCTTTTTAAAAAAAAGCTATTTATTAAAATTCATTTTTTTTAAAGTTATTTTTTTAAAGCTATTTTTTATACAAAAACCTTTTTAAATATTAATATTTTGTATAACCACTCCCCTAAAAGCTTTTAATAACAAATTTATAAAAAAATCCCTATAAGACGAAAGATGAAAGAGCTTTTTAAAAAGATTTTTTTAAAGGGTTTATTGCTCCAAACGCAATTGTTTTTATTAAAATCAATTATGAAAAGCTTTCAGTTTGTTTCAATCATAAATTTATTAAAATTATTTTTTCCATTAAAGAGCTTCTGTATTGGAGTTATCGTAAATTTATTAAAATTATTTTTTCGTCTAAAGCTTTCATAATGATCCAATCGTGGATTTATTATAATTGTTATTTTATTAAAAAATTTTTGTAGGGATCAGTCGTGGCTTTACATAATTATTTTTGAAATTTAAAGCTTTCGTAATGATCCAATCGTAAATTTATAAAAAATATTTTTTATTAAAAGCTTTCATATTGATCCAGTCATAGACTTAATAAAATTATTTTCTTATTTAAAGCTTTAATAGAGATCCGTTACTATTTTAATTGAAAGCTTCATAGAAGTCCAATCGTGGATTTATTAAAAATTACCTAGTAAAAGCTTCAATTAAATCATCTACTGAATGTTTTTATATAAAAATTTTCCGAATATATGTAGTAGTATTTAAAGCTTTTGGAAAAACTATTAAAAGCTTTTGTAGAAAATCTATTAAAAGCTTTCAAGCTTTCATTGTAATACAATCGGAGATTTATTTAAACATAACAAAGCTTTATTTAATTATTTGTTAATTGCTTTCATATTAAGCTTATTGTGAATTTTCAAAATTATGTATTAAAAGCTTTTGAAAAATATTTACTATAAGCTTTTGAGAGTACCTTAAAAGCTTTCATAGCTTTTAATGAATGAGCTTAACAGATCACTAAAAAGCTTTTAGCGAAAATTATTTTTATCCAAAAGCTTTTAAGAGAGTTTTATAAAAACCACACATAAAAACCTATAAAAGCTTAGATAAATCGCGGATTATTTTGTAATTATATATTAAAAGCTTTATTAAAGCTTTTAATATATAATTTAAAATTTTTCAATATTTTTCATTTCAAACTTTAGCGATTTGTATAAATTTTATTAAAGCTTTTGACAGTATTTTGAAAGCTTTTAATTAATGTGTTAAACAAACCAATATTATTCAAGGGGTGATCTAGCCCTAACGGCCGGCACTGCGATTAGGGCTAGATCACCCCAACAACAAACCACTTAAAAGCTTTTGGAGAAATTGTATTAAGAATTTTTTATAGTGTTTTTATTATTTAAAATCTTTTAAGAGAGCTTTCTTAAAACCATACATATAAACATATAAAAACTTTGATAAAATCGCGGATTATTTTGAAATTATATATTAAAAGTCTTTACAAATTTTCAATATTTTTCATTTCAAACTTTAGCGATTTTTATAAATTTATTTAAAGCTTTTGACAGTGTTTTAAAAGCTTTTAATGGATAAGTTTAACAAAACACTAAAAAGCTTTTGGAGAAAATGAATTTTGAGTTTTTATAGTGGCTTTTATTATCCAAAAGCTTTTAAGAGAGGTTTTTTAAAACCTTACATAAAAATATATAAAAGCTTTGATAAAATCGCGGATTATTTTAAAATTATATATTAAAAGCTTAATTAAAAGTTATACAAAGGTCTTTACAAACTTTCAATGTTTTTGATTTCAAATTTAAGTGATTTGTAAAAAATTGAATTAAAGCTTTTGACAGTGTTTTAAAAGCTTTTAATGAATGGGTTTAGCAAAACACTAAAAAGCTTTTGGACCAAATTTATTAAGAGTTTTTTAGAGTGTCCTTATTATCCAAAAGCTTTTAAGAAAGTTTTATAATAACCATACATAAAAGCCTATAAAAGCTTTGATAAATTTTGAAATTATATATTAAAAGCTTTATTAAAAGCTATACAAAGGTTTTTTTTTAAAAATTTTCAATATTTCTCATTTTAAGCTTTAGCAATTTGTATAAATGTAATTAAAGTTTTCGGCTGTGTTTGAAAAGCTTTTGATGATTGGGTTAAAAAAAACACTAAAAGGCTTTTGGAGAAAATGTATTAAGAGTTTTTATAGTGGTTTTTACTATCCAAAAGCTTCTAAGAAAAGTTTTTAAAACCATACAAAAAAATATGGTTTTGAAAAATAATAATAATGATAAATTCGCGGATTATTTTAAAAATTTTTATTATAAGCTTTATTGAAAGTTATACAAAGGTCTTTACAAATTTTCAATATTTGTTTATTTCAAATTTCAGCGATATTATCTGTCTGCAATGATAATTAGTAAACAACTTTTATTTTTTTTTTTTTTTTTTTTTTTTCAGCACCTGCTACGTCAACAACTTCTTTAGCTTCCCCAACAGCATCAGTAGCAACCGCATCATTAGCATCCAATCAATGTACTGTTTGTTCTTCCATAATCCAAACAAAAAATTTACCACAAGCTAATAAATATATTGAACTAAGCTGTGAAAATTGCCGTAAATTCATATCAAAAATAGCCAAGAAATCTCTTGCCATTAAAAATTTACCCACAATGAAAACCCTACAATTACAATGCAAAGCAGATGGAAATTGTATGATTTCACCGCTCAACAATAAAGCGGGACACGTAAAAAACTTTAAAAGAGTCTATAAAGACCGTTGTGGACATTGTTGGCTTAAAAAATGTCTCCAGACATTACAAATGCCAAAAGTGAGGCTAAATGCATTATTACAGGTATTAAATAATGCTACACACAATGGAAAACCATCTTTACAAGATACTAAAATTCCAAGAAAAGATTTACAACAACTAGAAGAGTCCGCAACTAAATTGACCAACACTATCAAATGGAAACCTTCGATAGAACCTTTAAATAATTCAACGGTTACTTCAACTACATGTTCTGCACTAACGGATAATTTAAAATTAAATTTAAAATCTAATCCTTTGGTAGAAAATAATGTAACATTTGGTGGAGTACCACTTTTAAGACCAGCTATACTAGAGAAACCGTTATTTTTGAAGACTATTATAGAAACAAAACAAGAAAAACTGGATAAGAAACCTTCCCTGGAAGTATTGAAAGATTTAAAAACTGAACCTATTATGGTGGAGACAACAACGACTTCTACGACAACAACAAAGTCTAAGAAGAAGGAAAAATCATTGGAAAAATCCTTGGAAAAAGAACGCAAGGAAGTGAGAATTAAAGAAATGCATTCACCTAAACAGGAAGAAAGAATAAAGGATATTAAAGAAAAATTAGAATTGGTAACAGCTAATTATGTAGCAGTTACTAAATCTGAGGTGTTAGGAAATACTTTAGTTTCTGCACCTCCTGCTACGATAACTACTTGTTCTCCATCCACCTGTACTACCAACACCACCACCACTTCTTCTTCACCCACTTCAAATGCTGGTTCAGATAAACGTCAACGTATTGATTTAAAGGGTCCCCGAGTTAAACATGTTTGCCGTAGTGCTTCTATTGTATTGGGTCAACCTTTAGCGATATTTGGTGAAGATGGTGAAGAAACCCTAATAACCGAAGAACAATTACAACAGGAAACTTTGGAAATTATTGAACAAAAACTTTCGTTAACCGATGAAAATGATAATTGTGCTTCCTGTAAAACACAGCAAATAATACAGGAAGATACTAAAACAACATCTGCGGAACCACCTTCCGCTGAGCCACCTTCGAAAACAGCGAAATTGGAAACAACTTCAAAAGCTTTGGTACCAGTTAGTAAACTATCACAACGTCCTCATCATTATAATACCCAATTGTCTACATACAAAAAACAATTCAATACCCATTTAAATCATTCTACATTACCGGCCCGTACCCGCAAGGAACCTAAGCTGAAATGTAAACTTTTGATATCCATCGATTTTTGGGAAAACTATGATCCTGCTGAAGTCTGCCAAACTGGTTTTGGTTTAATTATAACGGAAACTGTGGCGCAGCGCGCTTTATGTTTTCTATGTGGTTCAGCGGGTCAGGAGCCATTGATATTTTGTTCATGCTGCTGTGAACCCTACCATCAGTATTGTGTACAAGATGAATTTAATCTTAAACATGGTTCCCTAGATGATACTTTGCTATTAAATGAATCTTGCCTGAGTGTTACGGGTGGCGGCGGTGGCGGCTTAACTAACAACTTAAATACAGCTATAGCTAAACTAAATTGGCTTTGCCCACGTTGCACAGTATGTTACACCTGTAATATGTCTTCCGGTGCTAAAGTGAAGTGTCAAAAATGTCAAAAGAATTATCATTCTACATGTTTGGGTACCAGTAAACGTCTTTTAGGCGCTGATCGTCCTTTAATATGTGTCAACTGTTTAAAATGTCGCTCCTGTTCCACGACAAAAGTTACGAAATTTGTGGGCAATTTACCCATGTGTACCAATTGTTTTAAATTACGCAAAAAAGGCAACTATTGTCCGGTGTGCCAGAAGTGCTATGATGATCAGGACTTTGATTTAAAAATGATGGAATGTGGTGATTGTAATCAATGGGTACATGCCAAATGTGAGGCCTTAACAGATGAACAATATAATCTGCTAAGTACTTTGCCGGAGTCCATAGAGTTTATATGTAAAAGATGTTCCCGTAAGTCACAAGATGCTAAACAACGGGCCTGTGAATGGCGGGAAGCGGTAAAGGAGGAGTTCAAGTCTAGCCTAATGAGTGTCTTAAAATTATTAAGTAAATCAAGGCAAGCTTGTTCTCTTCTCAAATTAAGTCCCCGCAAACAAATGAAATGTTCATGTGGTTCCCAGAATAGCAATAACTCTAAATATCAACCCAAGTCTTTGCAATTTCATCAGGAACAAGATCCTTTAGCCATTACCCCGACTAATATAGATGTCTATGAATTTGATGATCGTGAACGGGAACAAGAATCATTATCCGCCTCTAATTTGGAAATGCAAGCTAAGAAATGTATATGCCAGCCTCAGTTAACTACACCACAAACTCATTTAAGTCTAGTGGAGATAAAACATAAAATCACCAATGGTTGTTATGTTTCTTTGGCCGAATTCAATTATGATATGAATTTGGTTATACAACAAGCCAATTGTGATGATTTGGTAATAGTTTACAAGGAGATTTTAAGTGAGCAATTTCCTTGGTTTCAAAATGAAACACAAGCCTGTACCGATGCCTTGGAAGAAGATATGTATGAATCTTCGGGAGGAGCTTATGGCCTCAATACTTCTTTAGAATCTGAGTCCGATTTTAATATGGATTGTTTACCCTCGGCTCAAGATCAACAAGATGATCAAGATAGATCAGCTTTATTAGCTGAACTGCCAGCGGATTTGGAAGATCATTTGTATAACATAAAATCCAGATCCGACTCACGTATCTGTTTATTTTGTAGACGTTCTGGTGAAGGTTTACCCGGTGAAGAGGCTAGACTTTTATATTGTGGTCATGATTGTTGGGTGCATACCAACTGTGCTTTATGGTCGGCCGAGGTTTTCGAAGAAATTGATGGTTCTTTACAAAATGTACATTCAGCGGTGGCCCGTGGACGTATGATTAAATGTTCTGTATGCGGTAATCGTGGTGCCACGGTGGGTTGTAATATTAAATCCTGTGGTGAACATTATCATTATCCCTGTGCTAGATCTAAAAATTGTGCCTTTCTAGCGGATAAGTCTATGTTTTGTCCACAACATGCTCCTTCTACAAATAATTCAAAAGTCCACTTTGAAACACAATTTGAGGTTACCCGACCCGTTTATGTGGAATTGGAGAGGAAACGTAAAAAATTACAAGAACCCTCGAAAGTACAATTTCATATTGGTTCCTTGGAAGTTAAACAATTGGGCCATATACTACCAAGATTTTCAGATACCTATGAGGCTTTAGTACCCGTTAATTTCTTATGCTCTCGTCTATACTGGTCTTCTAAACATCCCTGGAAGATAGTAGAATATACAGTAAGAACTTATATCTATAACTCGTCTAGTTCTTCGCTATCTAATGGTTCCATAGATTTGGGTAAAAGTTTTACGGTGGATCATTCCCAGAACAATACAGCTGCTATACAAATGGGTTTGTCGCAAATACAACAATGGCATTTAAGTTTGGCCAAAGGAGACTATGAAACAGCTGAAGAATATGATTATTTAAATAGTTTTCCACAACATTCTTCTAACAATACCCAAGAAACTTCAGCCACTAACGATGAAGAACCGCAAACAAATGCTGATTTATTGCCACCAGAAATAAAAGATGCCATATTTGAAGATTTACCGGGTGATCTATTAGAAGGTATTTCCATGTTGGATATTTTTACTAAATGTATGAATTATGAAGATATGGCTCAAGGGGAGCACTCCAAAGATGGTGTTTTATCACAACAACAACATATAACCGATGAAGACACCATGACTTCTATAGGAGCCTTTACCAAACAATTAACGGCCGAGTTAAATGGTAATTGGTCAACAACAGCTGGACTACAAGATGACACTTTATTAAGCACTACGGCAAATTCAACATCACAGGCAGTTAAATTACAAAAACTTAAGAAATCCGCCACACCTAGTGTCCAGCATTGTGATTTAAATAATAAAAATGCCATTAAACGAAGAAAAATATCCGAAAATATGTTATTATCCTTAAACAATCATCAGAGAACACAAAAAAAGGTGGAATCTACTAATAATCGTAGAATGGAATTGGAATCTTCGAAAAGAACTTTTACTTGGAGTGCAGAAAAACGTTATAATTTGGACTGCACACAAACGGATAATAAAATTAAATTAATGCAAGTAGATGGCGTGGATGATTCTATAACAGAATATCGTTTTATGTCCCAGCAAGAAGCTAATCAGACGGCATTTAAGTGTGAAAGATGTCAGTGCACTTATCGTAATATCGATTCTTTTCAAAGGCATTTGAATAATTGTGAACCAATGTCCTCTTCCACTAGTGAATCAGAATCTGAACATAATTCTCAGACACCGGAGGTGACACAACATCAAACGGCTCAAGCCATAACTTTGGAACAATTACAGGATCTCAACAACAAATTCCAGCAACAGCAGCAACAACAGCGAACAACACAAATGCCTTTTATACAAACTATACCCACACAGACACTCTCCCAACTGCAGGGACTACAAACTTTACCCTTGCAATTGCAGGGAGTGCAGAATTTACAAAATTTACAACAACTACACAATATACAACAGCTGACACAGCCTCAATCTTTGGGAGGAAATTTTTTCATATCCGCAACTCCTGCTACGGATATGAATAATACCGCCTCAGATTTACAATTATATGCTAATGCTATACAGGGTTTAACGGCCAATTTAAATGGCACCTTCACCCTACAACCCGCTAATGCGAGTTTTAGCAGTGCTCCACAATTGCAACAACAGCAACAACCACAATTAATAGCTGTGCAAACAAATGCTGATGGTACACAACAGATAATACAATTGCCGACGACACAGCAACATCAACCGGCGGCTACATATCAAACTTTACAGGCTACCAATTCCGATAAGAAAATAGTATTACCTGTTTCGCAAGGAAAACCACTCAAAACCATGGCTACAAAAGCCGCCCAACAGGCTCACGCTAAAAATAAACTAAAAGCTACTACAGTAGTAAAACCTATACAATCAAAAATAAATGTAACTACAACTACAAATCATATGCAACCGCAACAACAAACAGTTAATGCTACACAACTATTAAATCAACAACTATTGCAACAACTACAAGCTCAACAACAACAACAGCAGCAACAACCACAATTACTTTTCCAACAACAGCAGCAACCACAAATTATAATGCAACAACCACAGAATATTATATCATTTGTAACAACTACAAATGATGCTACACAACAACCACAAATACAATATGTGTCTATACCCACAGCTCAACAAACTACAGAATATAAACCACAAAATCAGGCTTCACTATTTACCACAGCTAATAACCAACCCATAATGCAATATTTACAAACAGATGCCAGTGGTAATTTGGTCTTAACTAATGCACCACAAAATACTACACCCCTGCAGCTGTTAACAGCGCAACAGCAACCACAAGTAATTGGCACACTTATACAACCACAAACTTTACAACTACAAAATGGCAATGTTATAACCACAACAACAACTGCCACCTCGGAAGGTGGCATACCACAACAGGCTGCTACACAACAACAACAGCAACAACAAGTGATAATAAGTGGTCCCAATGGCACCACCACCACAAATGGGTTAGAAATGTTAACGGGCGCTACAACGCCACAAGTTATCTTGGCTACAACTACACAGCCGATGTATTATGGTCTAGAAACTATAGTCCAAAATACGGTAATGTCTTCACAACAATTTGTTTCTAGCGCTATGCCGGGTGTTTTAAGTCAAAATGCTAGTTTTTCGGCTACAACAACACAAGTATTCCAAGCTAGTAAAATAGAACCTATTGTAGATTTACCAGCGGGTTATGTTTTACTAAATAATGTAGATGCTAATAATGCTTTAATACATCAGCAGCAACAGCAAGCTACAAATGCTGCCAACAATGCTCAACAACAAGCTAATCAAAATACATTTATACAGGCAGCACTGCAGCAACAAGTTCAGGCAATGCAAGAACAACAACAACAGCAGCAACAACAACAAAATGTTTATCGGATACAAACACCACCAGTAACAACACAACCACAAAGTTATCAGCTACATACTACACAACCACAAATATTGGTACAACAACCACAAGCAACACAACAATTTGTTGATGCTACAAATGTTCAACTATTAAGTGCTAAAGTACAACCGGTAGCTCAAGTAAAACGAACAAAATCTACAACACCACAAGCTACAATAACCAAAGTACAACCACAAGTGGTAAATAAGGTTATGCCTAATGTGGTAATACAAAATGGGCAACAACCGACACAAACACCGCTACAGCAACAACAACCACAAAAATTAAAACTACAAACAACAGCACCAACACCAAATATAAAATTAACAAATCAAACTACAAACAATACTCAGCAACAACAACAGCAAACAAATCCCGTTATACTAACAACAAATCTAAAGCAACCAACTACAACACCACAAGCTACCATAACTACAACAACTCCTGCTGTAGCAACAATAACCACAAATAAGAAAACTAATATGATTAGACCTTTAAATAAAGTGGAAGTAAAACCAAAACAAATGAAAACGGCCACAGCAACTGTAGTTCAAAAATCTACCGCAAACACTACAACGATAACAAATAGCAATGCAACAACAATGCAAACGCCACAAAACAACAATAGCAACAAATTGGTAGTGTTAAAACCACAACAACAACAGCAGCAGCTTCAACAACAACAACAACAACAGCAGCAACAACAACAATCGCAACCAATACAACAGCAGCAGCAACAGCCGCAGCAACAACAGCAGCAACCACAAATTCCACTAACACAAACTACAATAGAACTACCTATACAAGAAACTACCCTACAACCTCTCACATCTCTAAACGAAACTACAGAAACCCCCACAGAATTTATGAATCTGCAACATGTAGCCAATAATCATCAGCAACATTATAATGTAGCAGATGCTTTATTGCTAGACGAAAATTCACAAATAACACAACAAACTCTATCACATTGTAGTTTTAGTAATACAACGAATCAATATGAAACAACAGCGGGCACCCAAAATGCAGCTGAAAATGTCAACAACATATTACCAACAATACAAAGAATGCCCCAGTATACGAATATTAATATTGTCAATCCATTGCAACAATATTCCGCCAGCAATACATCAACAACATCATCGGCATCAACTTCATCGACTTCATCTTCCACAACAATAACGAGACCAACAAATCGTGTATTACCCATGCAACAACGGCAATATGAACAACATTCACAGGCAACATGTACCACAACATGTACAGCAACATCACAAGCTGCACAATTTACACAAGCCACAACAATCGATTCACAGATCTCGTCTTTGCAAAATAATACAACGATAAGTGGAAATACTCCAGCATCAGCAACAATAAAAACAAATATTAATAAAGTGGCATATGAGGCAGAAGTGAAACAAATGTTGTTACACTCACCACAACCGCAACATGATGCTCAACAAACTCAACAATTGCAGCAACACCAACAAATACACCAACAAGTTATGCATATGCAACAACAGGCGATACAACAAGATATTGCCAAATCCTCTCCACCACCCTTATCTTATGATATTTTAGATAAAAGTGAGGAAACGGCAAAATTGTGTCTACATAATATGAATTATGTTGGTAATAATATGCCAGAGTTTGAAGATCCTGAAACTTCAGAAGAATGTCTTATAACTGATCCAAAATTTCCACCCGAAGGAGAAGTTATATTGGGTTCTTCCGATTGCTGTGGTGGTGGGGGTGGTGTTGAAAATGAAGATGTGGCCTTAAATTCCCTACAAAATGAAGAAAATGATGGCGAGGAGGAAGATGATGAAGATGATGGTTTTAGTATGAAAATGCCTTCCAATGATGGTTCTGACAATCTTTCTATGGATAGTGATGAACCGGCTGTTAAAGAGAAAATTAGTAAAATTTTGGATAATCTAACCAATGAAGAATGCAATGATTCCTTAAATACCTCTACAACATTGGAGGCGGCTCAAGTGGATTTAAATTGTAGTCCTCAATATATGAACACGGAAAATTTACAAGCTTTGGAAAATCAACTTCATACAAATGAACAACAAATGTCTTCGGAAGAAGCTAATGAATATTATACTCCTACCACAGAAGAAACTTCTGCTTTTATAGCTGCCCACTTAGCAGTAGAAACTATGAAAGAGCAAGAACAACAAAATATTGACTTCAGTATGGTGGAAAATGAACAACAGCATTCTTCCCGGCTACAAGTTGAAATACAAGATCCTTTAACCTCCAATTATATACAAAATTGTTCAAATTCTTTAATGCCTGCGCCGAATTTAAATGATATGGATCAGCAACAACAATCATCCCAAACAGCTCAATCTTCGAACTTAACCTCTACCCTAACTATGCCTTCAAATCAAGCACCCCATCCTCCTCATCGTGATCCTAAACGTATAACTGGACCTCATTTATTATATGAAATACAAAGTGAAGATGGTTTTACTTACAAATCTTCCTCTATAACAGAAGTATGGGAAAAAGTATTTGAATCGGTTCAAGTTGCAAGAAGAGCTAATGGTTTGGCTCCTCTACCCGAAGGTCCCTTAGCCGATATGAGTGGTGTACAAATGATAGGTCTCAAGACAAATGCTTTAAAATATCTCATTGAACAATTACCGGGTGTAGAAAAATGTTCCAAATATACACCTAAATATCATAGACGTACATCATCTACACATTTAGGTTCTGGTAGTTCGGCTTCGTCGTCTTCTTCGATGAATGGTAATGCTTCAGTGGCAGCATCTCTTGATACCGATGGCAATAGCATGGATTATACATCCGATCATGAAGATCTATTGGAAAATCAATATGATTCAGCTCGTTGTGAACCATATTCAAAACGTTCGGAATATGATATGTTTAGTTGGTTGGCATCGAGACATCGTAAACAACCGATACAAGTATTTGTACAACCGCCAGATACGGAATTGGTGCCAAGGTAGGTTTTCAGATTTTTATTTTTAAGAAATTGTTGTGCTAAAGTTATTGATTGTTTTTTTTTTTTTGTCTGTTACAGACGTGGCACTGGCAGTAATTTACCCATGGCCATGAAATATCGTACCTTAAAGGAAACCTATAAAGATTATGTTGGTGTATTCCGTTCACATATCCATGGTCGTGGTTTATATTGTACAAAGGATATTGAAGCTGGTAAGTTTTTAGTTTAATTTTTTATTTGTAGTCTTATGATAAAACGAATTGATTGAATTTAAAGTGTCTGTATAAGGCTTGACGTCAGCAAATATGAACTTCTTGAAATGCTACTTTATAAATTTGGTTCCCAACTTTAGATCTAACCTTTTATTTGGCTACGTCCCAATACCATGGAGAGAGGTAAAAGTGATGTTTATGCCTAAGGTAGGGAAGAAATCTGAACAACTGGCCAAATCCTACAGGCCAATTAGTCTCAGCTTATTCTTCTTTAAGGCAATGGAAAACTACTGGACTGCTTTATCAGAGAAACTTTTTTGAAGAGCAAACCGATTCATAAGTTTCAATTTGCATATTCACAGGTCAAATCTACTGAAACTGCAGTCCATCATGGTGTCAAATGGATTGGAAAGGCTACAGAAGCAAAACAAATTGCTCTGTGTGCACTTATCGATATACAGGGAGCTTTCGATAACACATCTCATGCTTCTATTGAAAAAGCTATGATAAGAAAGGATATTCCTAGCTTATAATAAATTGAGCTCTGGAGATGTTAACATCTAGGGTTATTACGTTCAATCTAGGTAGCACATCTATTACCATCAACGCTACAAGGGGATGCCCACAGGGGCATCCCCTTGTATCTCCTTTGTAGTGGACCTTGGTCATAGATGAGCTGCTGGAAGAACTTAATGACTGGTGATCTTGTCATTGCTGTCACCGGCTGGCTGGCATGAGCTGACTATTTCGGGCTGCATTCAAAAGACTCTTGATATGACCTAAAACGGGTGTTAATGAAAAGGGTTATCTATTGACATAGCTTAAATCATATTAGTACCTTTTACTAGGAAGAGAAAACTCAACATTAGCATGCCAACTTTGAATGACATAACTATAGGGTTTTCAGATGATATTAAATATCTTGGAATTACATTAGACAAATCCTTGCTATGGAACCAGCATCAAAATAATTAAACCACAATGGCCACTAGGGCTACATATGCCTGTCAGAGGCTTTTTGGGAAAACCTGGGGATTGAAACTGCATATGATCTTCTGGTTCTTCAACACTATTGTGAAACCATAGCCGAGAGACTACAAGTCTTTATAAACAAATGTCTGCGCATAATTTCTCGTATCTTTTGGCCAAACACAATTACAAACGCAGATCTCTGGAGGTTGTCAAAAGTTACCTATAACCTGCCAAATAACGAAAAGAAAATGGATAGGTCACACATTAAGAAAGCCAAACGGTAGCATCGCGAGGACTGCTTTAGAATGGAATCCTCAAGGGAGCCGACGTTCCGGTCGTCCAAAGAACTCTTGGCGTAGAACAATCATGCAAGAACTCAAAATATTAGATAAAACTTTCGACGAAATTAAAACAATATGTAACAATAGATTAAGTTGGAATAATCTTGTAGAAGCCCTATGTTCCCAAGTGGAATAAATAAAGGAAAACAAAATTGTGAAACCTATGCTAAACTATGTGGTATTGTGGCCTAAGGTTGAACAAAGCACGGCCAGAACTATTTTGGACAAAGTCTACAGACTCGTTTGCATCGGCATCACCGGGGCTGAAAAACATGTCCAACCTACGCCTGCTCAACTTTCCACCATTACATATCTCTGTAATGGAGAATGCGTGCAAGAGCGCCCTTAGCTTGACAGAACTTGGAGGGTGACTTACAGGGACATATGAAAATTGTTGAGCTTTTTTTTAATGATCCTGTCCTGAAAGTCAAGGAAAAATATTACCAACACAGGTTAGGTTAGGTTGTAAGTGGCTGCTGACGTTTTACGTCAACACACGTAGACTCTGTACCAACACAGGTATTCACCAGGAACTTTGAAGCTAAAATCCTTGAACGGAGCGCGTGGTCAAACACGACCTGGGACCCTGAACTTAATATTATGATATGGTGCTTTTCAACGTGCTTTGCCCATGGGCAAATTTCCATCAATATTTCATGCAGAACTATATGCCATTCACATATGTGTGACCGAATGTCTTCGTAGAAGGCTGCACTGAAAGCTCTCATAGCTTATGATGTGTCATACGGACTGGTCATGAACTGTGTTGCATACCATACCAGACTATGTCGGGATAAAGACCTGACCCTGGTATGGATTCCGGGTCACGTGGGTCATACGGGGATCGAACGTGCCGACTGTCTGGCAAACCTTGGTGCCCGTAGACCATTTATCGGTCTGGAGCCATTCTTTGGTTTTCCACTGGGACATGTTAAAGAAAAACTCCAAATATGGAGTGAATCTAGTGTTTATAAACCGGTTAACCGGTTAACCGAAAAACCGGTTTTTTCCTAAAATTTCGGTTTTTTTGCAAACCGGTTAACCGGAATTGAAGATTTCCGGTGCACCGAAAACCGGTTTTTTTCTGTCGGTTAACCGGTTTTTTAAATACATTCAAAACGGAATATTTTCGCAAATATTAAGGGTTTACACTTATTTTTTAATGATATTTGCAAAATTTCGTTGAAAACACATTCAAAATCCGCGAGAAAGAACGTCTAAAATATTTTTTGTCTTCAAGAAATAATTTTCTAAATAGGAATTTTTTTCCGAAGCTGATAAAAATTTGAAATACTCACCGTTGTCAGCGTTTTTTGAATATTTCATGAAAAACTTAATAAGTGACTGTTAACCAGATACTAAAATCCCTGTTAATGGCGAAAATGTCAATAAAAGAAAATAAAAATAAAATTCGGAACTGCAATTTACTTATAACGAATAAATGTATTTTTCTAAATAAAACCAATACAAATTAAATTGAAGTTCTGGTGAATATGGTCAATAAAAGTACATTATTTAAATATCGCTGTTTTATAGCGTAATAGTTGTAACCTTGCTGAAAGAAACAAATATGTTAACTTAAGCTATATTCGCTTTATTATTTAATAAAAATCAGCTATTTTCAAGTATTTTTTGGTATTTTCAGTTAAAGAAAAAAAAACCGGTTAACCGGTTTTTTATTCCGGTTTATGGTAGAAACAGAACAAGCACGGCACGGGGGACGGTTGCCGTTACCGGAGAATATAGGCCCAAAACAATGACGGGGGACGGCGACGGCAAAAAATGTCATTAGTTTGTTCAGTGGTGCTAACTTTTAATAAAATTAGAGTAATTTTACGGAAAAAAAATCGCTTATCACATAGTCAATATGATTAAGTTGGCACTACTGTACGTTTGTTTTACCATTGTGAATGAAAAAATAAAAAATTGTTGTGAAAATGCGGCAACCCTGCAGTGTGAGAGGGAGGGAGATTGAGAGAACCCGGAGATAAAATAAAATAAGTTTTAATTTTTTGTCGTGCCGGTCACGGTTTTTAGCTGTCAAATCGTATGGAAAAAGTCGTGCCGGGCTTGTTCTGTTCACAACTTTAACCGAGAAAACCGGTTAACCGAAAGAGCTGATTTTCGGTTAACCGAGAAACCGGTTTTTCAAAATGTCGGTTTTTTATAAACACTAAGTGAATCTAAGTTCATGGAACACTGGAACTTTTGTACTGGCCAAAGGCAGGCGAAGAGATTCATAACTCCATCCAGTTTGGCAGCAAAGCTGCTACTATCCTTGGGCAAAAAGAATCTCCGGATTCTAACATCCTACCTAACTGGACATTGCAACTTACGTTACCACATTAGAAAAATGAATCTATCTGACACGGGCATGTGCAGATTCTGCGAGATAGAGGAGGAGACAGCAGAACATATTCTTTGTACATGTCTAAGACTGACTGATAGAAGGCTTCGACATCTGGAGGGACACTTGTTATCTCCAACTAACTTACGAAACTCCTTAGCAAATAGGATTCTCGGCTTTATTAAAAGCCTGAA
Organism: Pegoplata infirma; assembly: GCA_963921195.1. Taxonomy (NCBI): domain Eukaryota; kingdom Metazoa; phylum Arthropoda; class Insecta; order Diptera; family Anthomyiidae; genus Pegoplata; species Pegoplata infirma. The sequence continues at coordinate 23,174,024 of OY992536.1, read as the reverse complement.
TATTTAGGGCACCTCCTTTCAGGCTGCACAAAAGATTATTCTGGTCGCAGTGCATAGGGCCTCTGTAATCTAATCTGGCTCCTAACATGGGGCCAAACGTTTTTGTATTTAACAACTTTTGTTAAAACTTGTTTGGGTTTTAAGTAAATAATCAACAGAGCTTGACTTTGGACAAGTTAAATAGTATAAAAAACCTTGCACGTAGAACTTCTTAAAGGCCAGTCGCCTTTATTCAACAATATTAATTTGGCTCCCAACGTGGGGCTGAAACGTTTTTTGTGTTTCACCATCTTTTGTTAACACTACTTTTGTGCTTTAAGTTTTAATCGGTTCTAATAAACGGTTCTATCAATTTGTTCTTGTAATTACTTGACATCTATTATTTTCTCTTTGTTTTCATCATTCGTTGTAAATCATTTTATAGCATCTACAAACTGGCCTTCAAATACTCCTTTGTAATTTTTAAAAATATATTTAGGTGGTTCGATGGGCGTCACATTAGGGGAAAAATATTACAACATCATATGTCTCCTTGCAGGCCAGTTCAAGATATGCTGCAATATAAGTTTGGCGCCCAGTTTAGTGCCCGTACGTTCTGAACATATTTTATATTTTGTTAACACTTCTTTTGTATGTTAAGTATTTTTAAAACCATTCGATATTTACTTTGCAAGAATAACTTTTTATAGGCCAAACAACGAAAGGCTACAATTAAAATTTGGCGCCCAACTTGGGGCCAGAACTTTTTTAATGGTTTATCAATTTTGGTAAACACTTTTTTTGTGTTTAAAAAGTATTTTTATAACTTATAGAGCTTCACTTTAACAAATTAAAAAAAATAACGACATTTTTGCTACAATATTAATTCGGCGCCCAACTCGGGGCCCAACTTTTTTTGAGTGTTTTCCATCTTTTGCAAACCCTCCCGTGTGTTTTAAGTTTTGTTCACCTCTTATAAAATACTTTTATTATTATATTTATAGTTATTTAAGTTATTTAGTTTCTTTTTGCTAAACTTTTCTAATTATTCTTCCAGGTGAAATGGTTATTGAATATGCTGGAGAATTAATACGTTCCACTTTAACCGATCAACGAGAACGTTATTATAATAGTCGTGGCATTGGCTGCTATATGTTCAAAATTGATGATCATTTAGTGGTAGATGCAACAATGCGTGGTAATGCTGCAAGATTTATTAATCATTCGTGTGAGGTAAGTAACAAAAAAAAATTAATAAAAAATATTTCAATTTTCCAAATTTAAATCCAAATTTTGTTCTTATTATTCCAGCCTAATTGCTATTCCAAAGTTGTTGACATTTTAGGTCATAAACACATAATAATTTTTGCCTTAAGACGCATTGTCCAAGGCGAGGAATTGACTTATGATTATAAATTTCCTTTTGAAGATGAAAAAATACCCTGTTCGTGTGGTTCAAAAAGATGTCGAAAGTACTTAAATTGAAACAAAAAACATAAAAAACGGTAACAAAGCGTAAAGTGATTTTTAAAATGAAAAGTGATTATTTTTTTTTGGACAACCAATATTTTATTTTTTTTGTAATTATATACTCATAGTTTAAAGAAAACAAAAGAAAACATTATTTAAACTAAACAGAAACAAGATAAATATTATTCAATTATAAAAAAATCCATAAAGAAAACCAGCAAAATAAAAATACAAAATAATTTTAAACTTTTTAGTAGAAAAAGCTTACAAAAACATTAAAAAAAAAACACAAACTAAAAGAAAAGAACTATATCAACGAATATTTAAAACTTAAAAAGAAATAATTGTTTAAAGAAGAGCTAAGATATATTTTTTTTTATATGGAAATTGTTTAATAGTTTATAAGGGATTTAAAGAGATGTTTTTTGTTAGTATTTTAATATCATTCTGTATCAAATTCCGTTCCATGTATCAAATTCTGTTCAATGTGTCCACCACCAGCCAAAATAAAGTCATTTGTATTTTTAGGTTATGTGTAATGTAATACAAATGTTCGTTCATAACTTCTAAAGTGTTGTACCGATATCGCAGAAATGCAATACCTAACAAGTATCTATATTATAGATAGACTACTTCTGTGTGTCATAATCTGGACGTGATCGCCATTTTGACAGACCGACGGACAAAATGGACTTAACTCGACTAAAGCAACTTTTGAAAAATGTGAGTTTTTGTGTTTTTTTTTATTTTTAGTACCAAAAGGTACATAGAAATAAAATCTATTTATTCGGCCTTTATATCTAAATATATTCGATCAGAGTATTATTCTAGCTCGAGGCCCAAAAATATTTATATTTATGATATTGTCATAATAGAGTAATTTCAATTTGTTTTGTGAGTTTTTTTGTACTTTTGTTTTGCAAATGAAATATTAAAATGTCCAGCACTTGGATCCAGGAAATTAGAAAATATAATTTTTTGGCCGGCCCCTTTTTGTAGGCGTGTATTTAAAAAAAAAATGGCACAGCCGAATTTAACACTCGCATGTTTTTAAATCGATTTTTTTTGGAATTTTAATTGATTTTTGTTGAATTCCACTTGTTTTTTTCGAATTCGAATTGATTTTTTCGAATTTACATTGACTTTTTTTCTACGTTTATTGATTTTTTCAAATTTCAATTGATTGCTTCGAATTTGAATTGATTTCCGAATTTTAATTGATCTTAACCAAAGTAATATTAATTTTTTTGACTTTCAATTGATTTTTTTTTTTAATTTTAATTAATTTTTTTGAATTTCAATTGATTTTTGCGAATTTCAATTGATTTTTATACCCTCCGCTTAGTGATAGAGGGTATATATATATATTCATGATCACCGATCGATTTTAAGGCATTCTAGCAATGTCCGTCTGTCTGTCTGTGGAAATGGTGATCACGTCCAAAATATTACACGGAGGTGACTGAAACTTAACATATTTATTGGAAGTTCTCCCGAGAACTTTGAGCGATATTGGTTCAGCGGTTTAAAAGTTATGAACGAAAATGTTAGCACACCTCAAAAATTTCAGTACATTCAACATAACCTAAAAATACAAAATGCTTTAATTCCGCTTCTGGTTGACATATGTGAACATCATTGAACACCAAATGGTATTTAAACAAGTACGAACACATTTTTTGACAAAAAAAATCGCGGATTTTTTTTTACCAAAATTTTTTTTGCGGAAATTGTTTTTTCAAAAGTAATTTCCTTTTAAATCAAGTTTTTTGCTATAATCTTTTTGAAATTGTGGAGGGTATCACTATGTATTCGGCAAGGCCGAATTTAACTTTTTTACTTATTGTATTTGATTTTTTTCGAATTTCAATTGAATTTTTCAAATTATCTTTTGTTGAATTTTACAGGAGACAGCAAAAACGCTGGAAACGTTTAAAAACTTTTTGCATTAGCTTTAGATTTTGACCACACTTTTGCAGCAGATTTTGACCACATTTTTATAAGACTTGTAAAACTTGAAGAACTAGTGTTGTTATATGTTTCTAACACTTACCGGACTTCAAGGATACACTTTTTAAGGCTTGCAAGGACATTTTTATTTTTGTGTTTAATTGATATTGTGCTCCCAAGTTCATATATCAATTAAGTTCACTCCCAATTTAATAAAAAATTTAAAAATATGCGAATTATTGCACTTTTAAAGTCATATTTTAAACCAAAAAGTCAAAATTGAACCAACATTTTTGCAGAGAATTTTAGAGTTTTGTTAAAAAAAAATGCATTTATGCGAAAAACGTATTTTCAAAAAAAGTGTTCAATAAAATATATAAAAAAATATGCGAATTATTGCACTTTTAAAGTCATTTTTTAAACCAAAAAGTCAAAATTGAACCAACATTTTTGCAGAGAATTTTAGAGTTGCTAAAAAAATGCATTTATGCGAAAAACGTGTTTTCAAAAAAGTAGTCTATTCGTTCTTATTTGCATTCGTTCTTATTCAATTGATTTTTTTTCCAAAATTCAAAAGAGTTTTTAATATTTCAATATACTTTTTCAAATTTCAATAGATTTTTTAAGATTTTAATTAATAAAAGTTTGTTTTTAATTAATTTTTTTAAATTTTAATTATTATTTTGAATTTAAATTAAATTTGAATTTCATTGAATTTTCGAATTTCTATTTATTTTTTTCGAATTTCAATTGATTTTTTTTAATTTCAATAAATTTTTTTTGAATTTAAATTGTTTTTTTTTTCGAACTTAAATTGAGTTTTTCGAACTTAAATTAGTTTTTTCGATTTTCAATTAATTTTTTTTTTTAAATTCAATTTTTTATACCCTCCACTCCAGTGATAGAGGGTATATATAAGTTTGTAACACCTCGAAATATTGGTCTAGGACCCCATAAAGTGTATATATTCATGATCCTCAATCGATTTTAAGACGATCTAGCGATGTCCGTCCGTCTGTCTGTCTGTTGAAAACACGCTAATTTTTGAAAGACTTTACGGAGGCTCCTGAAGTTTGGCATATATGTTGGGCAGCTTGGTATTGCAATCCAGAGAAATCGGTCCAGTGCACACTGGGTAATTTGAGCCAATTTTTAGGCCAACAATAATTACAGCCAAAGTTTTGGACCGATATGGCTGAAATTTAAAATTTTAAAGTTTTTTGTGAACAAGCACAGCTGGATTTTATGAATTTGGAAATTGGGAAATTTTTAGGGTTGCCACCATACGAAAAAAAGTGAAAAGACTGAATATCTCGAAAACGAATAGGCTTATTTTTTTGAAACTCGGCACGAAGAAAATACGCAAGGAGGCTACCAAAATGGCACAAAAACATTTTGTTTGATTTTGCTCGAAAAAGCAGTTATTTTTTGAGCGAGCCTTGTACCACCTTAACGAAAAATTTTCACAAAAAGTTCGTACTATTTCCTTCAACGAAGCCAAATTTTGGTTTAAAACATTATTTTAATCAATTTTACTGATAATAAAATTATAAACTGCAACAGGGTTTTTTCTCTTAGTTCTTTTCCCAATCCAAACGTTAGAAAGTTCAACATATTGCAAGCTGAGGCTGTCTGAAAGAAAATTATATATCTCAAAAAGTGCAAAAAACGCAACGTAAAATAAAAAAAAATTAATTCAGAATTATTTTCTTAACACTTTTCATTAATCAAAAGCACGGCACACCACGGCTAACATTATTAAAAGCTTATGCAAAGTTTATATTTATTGAAAAAGTCATTTATTTGAGGTTAGGTTACAATGACACGTTTTGTTAACAATCGCAATAACGTTCACCAAAATATTTTGTAATTTTTTTGTTATTTAATATCACCTCTCTTCTTCATACTATACACGATATCCTTCTTTATGTTTAATAGCTGAAAAAATCGATTGAATTTATATCAAAATTAGACGTTTTATGTTGCACTGAGCACGATGCTTGTAAATGCCAAATTCGACTACCCGCCAATCAGCTAATATTTGTTTTTTTGAAAAACCAAATATGCAGTTATTTGCTTTAATATTTTCTTAATCGAACGTAATTAACACAAACATTATTATTGTTAGTTCGAAAAATGATTTTTGGCCAAGATTTCGGTCCAAATTACCAACTGTGCAGTGGTTTGAAAGTTATAAGCAAATAAGTGAATTTTGGAAAGGGTTTTTCTGGAATTTACGAGTTAAAACACACGGTAACTTTCAAACGACAATTGTGAGGATGCTGAAGTGTGGCATATATATTTGCCGTTTTTCTGGTCCGGTTCGTTTTAAATTTCAGCCAAATCGGTCTAGGCGTTCAAAGCAAAACCGTGAATTTCAGATTAGTTTCACCTTAAATTTACATGTTGTTTTAAAAACATTGGTAAGGCACAAAAATATTTTACAAGGTATTTTTGTCACTTAGGCCCGTTAACATTAAAAAAATTAACCTGGGGTTAGCACTAACATGCACTTTAACCGAAGGTTAAAACAAAAATCGTTAACTCAATGTTCGGGTTAGCAGTAACTTCCAGTTATTAATGTCAACATTTCTGGTTAATTTAATCCAAAAAAATCTTGCGGTTAAATATATAACTGGAAGTTTTGTTTTCATAATGAATTAAGTAAATATTAAAAAAATACTGAAAATAGAGAAATAGCTTAACAAATAAATGGCTGAATCTCATTTATTTAATATTTATTCTGAAACAAGTTGTGTATTTCGAAAAATATTCGCTTCTGAACCTATTTTAACTACAATTTTAATATGGAAATAATAGGAAAAATACCTCAGCATCTAAAATATTTTTCCTTTAGAGAGAATCTAATGATAGAGAATCTGGAAGAAGTCTTAGATTATGATTTTTTTTTTAGAAAATGTCTTAGATTCTAAGGATTTTTTTTTGTAAAAAAGGTCTTAGATTCTGAGACATTTTTTCTATAGAAAAAGTATCAGAATCTGAGAGATTTTTGCTATAGAAAAAGTATCAGATTCTGAGACATTTTTTCTATAGAAAAAGTATCAGATTCTGAGAAATTTTTCTTTAGAAAAAGTCACAGATTCTGAGACATTTTTTCTATAGAAAGTCTCAGATTCAGAGACATTTTTTCTATAGATAAGTATCAGCTTCTAAACCATTTTTTCTATAGAAAAAGTTTTTTATAAAAAAAGAATTATATTCTGAGACATTTATTCTATAGAAAAAGTCTCAGATTCTGAGACATTTTTTTTCTATAGAAAAAGTCTCAGATTCTGAGAAATTTTTCTATAGAAAAAGTCTCAGATTCTGAGAAATTTTTCTATAGAAAAAGTCTCAGATTTTGAAACATTTTTTGTATAGAAAAAGTCTCAGATTCTGAGACATTTTTTCTTTAGAAAAAGTATCAGATTTTGAGAAATTTTTCTATAGAAAAAGTCTCAGATTCTGAGACATTTTTTCTATAGAAAAAGTTTCAGATTCTGAGACATTTTTTCTATAAATAAAATTTCGGGTTCTGAGAAATTTTTTCTATAGAAAAAGTCTCAGATTCTGACACATTTTTTCTATAGAAAAAGTCTCATATTCTGAGAAATTTTTTCTATAAAAAAAGTTTCAGATTCCGTGCAATTTTCCATATATAAAAAGTCGCAGATTCTGAGACACTTTTTCTATAGAAAGATTCCTAGATTCAGAGACATTTAATTCTTTGAAAAAGTCTTAGATGCAGAGACATTTGAACTATTTCAAGTCTCAGATTCTGAAAATAAAAAAAACACTTTCAGTAACATTTTTATTATTAAAGATTAATTTATACACATCCTCCCGCTGATGTGGGATGTATGACTTTCTTTGTGTTAGGCGGATTTTGTTTCTTCGCTGCTAAAAGTTTGGATGACTTTTTTATTATTTTAACGCAAAAAGGTTCTATGTTGACCAAATTTCATACTATAAAAGAATTGAGGATTTACATATGTAATAATATATGTAATGTTGATGTTAAAAGCTTAAACTTTTGCCTTTTGCAATTTCGGTCCATCAGCGACATCGGAGCGGTTATCAATAATTTTTTAAATTTGCCATCATTTGTAATTCTTAAATTTTTTATTTTTCATTTTTATTTAATTTTTTTTTTTGGTTTAAAATATTTTCATAATATTTTGACTTTTGCTGTTTTAAAATAATTCACAATAACACCCTGCAAGCATTTCGAAACGAAGAAGATACGCTAGCGTATCGCCTGGAAGATAAATTGTATTGCGGGAGATATCTTCTTCGTATTGCGGAAGAAACACCTGTGAGTAGAAATCGTGTCCCGAAAGCGATACGTCCAGAAGATACGAAGGCAATTCTTCTAGAGGATAAATACGCAATATTGCCAGATAATCATTTGGAAGATAACTTGAAGATATCACTCAAATTTTACCTAGAAGATAAAAAGAAGATGTTGCCATTTTTTCTCATAGGAGATAAAAGTATGTTTATTATTCAAATTAAAGAAGATATTTTACAAACGATAGTGATGAACAATAATTTATTTATTCACTGTTTCCATGATCTTGAAATTGATTATCTTCTTAAAAATGGCACATTGAGCTGTTGAAAAATTTGCAGGACCTAATGGAGGTAAAAACAAGTTATTAAATTTTGCAGATTAATACCTTTGTTGTTTGCGAATTCATAATTTACCTCTTAACACCAATTTTTATGATTTTTTGTTCATTTATTCCGAAAAACAATGAAAAAAGAAATTAAAAATATTTTTGACAATAAATAAAATGTATTGATTTCGTATTTTTTACATCCGTATGATAAGAGGAAGATATCGTATATGTATCGCGCAGGTGAAAAATCACCTTGGAGATAAATTTTTGATAATTCGGCGATATTGTTTATTTTATAAATGACAAAAAAAAAAATTTTTTTTTTAAATTGCTAAAATATCCTCGAAATGATAAAAGGAAGATTTTCAAAAATAGTACTTTGATGAATTTTTATTACGATAAAAAGAAGATATTGCCGCAATTTCTTCTAGGGGATATTTCTTCCAAATGTTTGCAGGGCACGTAATCGGAAGTTAACTAACTTTTTTCATTTGTTAACGAAATTTGTTAACTTGGAGTTAAGAGTTTAGGTTAGTGTAACTGGAAGTTAGATAACTTTAAGGTTAAATTTAACTAACTGGACTTTGTGTTAACAGGCCTTAAAAATATTTTTACACTAAAACAAAACAAAAAAATACACTCAAAAAAAATTTACACTCAAAAAAAAAAATTTGTAAATTTTTTTTTTTCAAAAATTACTAAAAAAGTTTTTTTACACAAAATAAAATATTTCTAACCAAAAATGTTATTTTTTTCACGTAAGAAAATTTGCTATCACTTAAAAAGGACATTGTGGAGGGTATTCATAGATTGGGCCAAGTCGAATTTAACTTTTCTACTTGTTTAAATTGAATTTTTAACTGATTTCAATTGATTTTTTATCAGATAACCTACATTTAAAAATCCTATAATTTAAACATTTCCATATAAAAACTGTCTTAGCTTATATTTGCCCCTATTTTGCTATTATTAATTTGAAAAACCACTATTTAAACGTGATGATATTATGAAAAATAAAACAAAAAAATTGTTAAGTTAATTAAAAAAAAAAACAGTATTCATTATATTATGAAAATATAAAACTTTTATTTTTTTTATTAATTATGTTAAAAAAAACAATTAAACAAAATACTATAAATTTACTTAAGCTTATTATGGAAAAATGTAGCTTATAAAAAAAAATCTCTTAAAAACAAAAATATAAAATATTTATTAATAAAAAATTAAAAAAAAATAAACATAATTGTTATTAAGTTTCAATATTTTATGTTTAGTATTAAAAAAAATAAGCTAAAACAACTTTAAATTTATTATAAAGTATAATTTAAACTAACTAAAACAAAACAAAAAAAAAATTTATAATGTTTTCAATTTTATTTTATATAAAAAAATAAATTTAAAAAAGTGCAAATTATAAAATGCTTTCACTTTTATATAAATATATATTTTTTTTTTAATTTTAATTAATATTAGCTACTAAAAATTGTAATTAGTTTTTAATTTCAAAATATAATTTTTTTTATTTGTTTTTAATTTAAAATTTAAGTGTAAAATTTTTACAGGGTTTTTTAAAAAAAGATAAAAAAAAAAATTTTCTTGTATATAAAAAAAATAAAAATATTCTTATAACAAAAAAAGAGGAAGAAAATGAAAATTATTATGTATTAATATTATTTTTTATAAATTTTAATCGTTAAAAAAAATTATTAAGTAAAAAAAAAAAAATATTAAGTAAAAAAAACACACACTACTACTAAAAAAAAAAAACAATTAAAAAGTCTATATTAATTGCATCACATTATTATAAACAAAATAACGTTTTAACATTTACATATATATATATATTTTCTAATATTTTTTTTTTTATTTCTTTAATGGAATTTTTTTATTTAAAAATTTTTATTCCCTAAAGAAAAATATATAATTTTTTAAATAAAAAAAAAACACATTTATAATTATACATACATATTTTACACATATATTTTTGTCCCTCTTGTCTTTTTTTTTAAAACAAAATTAATTTATTTTCTTTTTTATTATTGTCTTGAAAAATAAAAAAAAAACTTTGGTATTATTTTTAATTTGTAAGTAACTAAAAAAAATGGTCTATGTATATTTTTTTTTTTGTTCAAAATTGTATAAAGTTTGAAATATATTCGTAAACATCAACAAAATGATAACTAAAATTTAAAATATTATTATTACACTAACAAATTAAAAAAATAAAAACAAATAAAAATAAAAATTTTAAACATTAACTTTAATAATAAAACAAAAATATAAATTATAAATGTAATAAAAAACAACAATAAAAATAAATATGAAGAAAATATTTTTTTTCTTTTTCCAAACAAAAAATACTTAAAATTTTTGGTGTTTTATTTAAAAGTCAAGAGCACACAGGTTCCAATCCCCAGAACTATCAATACCAGGTCAAATCGGACACTTTGAAAAACTTTTTTTTTTAGATTTTCCCAATTTGTTTACAGTTTTTAGTACCCTTCCAAAACTCCTTCTTGGTAAATTTTCAGATTTTTTTGATGACCCGTTCAAAAGATATCGATTTTTTAAAAATTGGTAGTTTGTTCCTTTACTCAAACTTCTTTTACTCATAACTTCTTCAATAATGATCCAAATTGCAATTTTTTTTCAAAATTTTTGTTTTTTTACGTACTTTTTTAAAAAAAATCCAGAAAAATTCTTAAAAGTGCTGTAGTATGCGATTTTTAAGTTTTAAAATTAAAATCTCATTTTTGAAAATGTATGTACTCTTTGATTTTTTTGAAATTTTTTTGTGTAAAACTTCTATCGATTCTACAAATTTTTTGCCCAGTAGGATCGTGGGATAACGATTATTAATAATTTTAAAAATTTTTTGGAAAAATTTTATTGTAAATTTCCAATCTTAAAATCATGTCTACTGCCCCAATGGTGCGTCATAGAGGGGTCATTTATAAGACCGACCCCCATTAATTTTTTCATCTTAACATTTCTTTGGAACAAACTAATACCCTATCTTCAATTTCTAAAGGGGCTCCCACACAAAATGACGTTTTTTTTAAATTTGCTCCAACCGCTCTAACTGCCCTAATAGTGCCCTTAGAGCAACAAAATGTATGACCGACCCACAATATTTTTTTAGTCCAAACATTTTCTCTGAACACACCTACCCTCTATCTCTAATTTTTAAGGCGGTCCCCATACAATTTTTTTTATTTTTTGTAAATTTGTTTTATTTAATCAGCTTCTACCGGTCCAATGGTGCTTCCGAGAGGGGTTATTAGTGAGACCGACCCCCATTTATTTTTACCCTACAACATTTTTTCAAAATATACCTACGCCGTATCTCCACTCCCTAAGTAGGCTCCCATACAAAATTAAATTTTTATAAAATTTGCTCCAACTGTTATTTGTATGGGAGCCTACTTAGGGAGTGGAGATAGGGCGTTGGTATGTTTTAAAAAAATGTTGTAGGGTAAAAATAAATGGGGGTCGGTCTCACTAATGACCCCTCTCGGACGCACCATTGGACCGGTAGAAGCTGATTAAATAAAACAAATTTACAAAAAAAATAAAAAAAATTGTATGGGGACCGCTTAAAAAATTAGAGATAGAGGGTAGGTGTATTCAGAGAAAATGTTTGGAATAAAAAAATATTGTGGGTCGGTCATACATTTTGTTGGTCTAAGGGCACTATTAGGGCAGTTAGAGCAGTTGGAGCATACTAGAGCCCTTTTAAGAATTTTTATGGATTTTTTTTTAAAAGTACGTAAAAAAACAAAAATTTTGAAGAAAAAAAAATTTGCAATTTGGACCATTATTGAAGAAGTTTTGAGTAAAAAAAGTTTGAGTAAAGGAACAAACTAACAATTTTAAAAAATTCGATATCTTTTGAACGGGTCTTCAACAAAATATGAAAATTTACCACGAAGGAGTTTTCGAAGGGTACTAAAAGCTGTCAACGAATTGGGAAAATAAAAAAAAAAAAAATTATTCAAAGTGTCCGATTTGACATGGAATGCCCCATATATAAGAAATCAAAGAATTAAGCATGGATATTTTTATACCCTACACCACTCTGTAGTAGAGGGTATAATGAGTTTGTGTAACTATCGGAAACATTGATCCCATAATTATCGGAATTATGAAAAGATTTGTATGAAATTTAAAACTTAAGCTTTCTTTTGGCCCATTGAAATTGAAAAAATTGATCCATGTTTAGACCTAGCCCCCATACAAACGCCCCCTTTGGATTAGGCTTAATGACTCTAATAACCGTATTTTAATAGATATTACTTTGAAATTTAACAGGTAATTAAATTTAGTGTGTACGAATCATCATTCCAAATTTAAAAGGAATCAGGTCAGTCCTTCTTCTATTCAAATAATTCCCTCAAATTTTATAAAAATGAAAATATTTGATAAAAATTTTATTTTAAGGAGTTAAACGTGTACTTTAGTAACCTTATCAAATCGGAATATAAATTGACCATTATTGGACTTAGTCCCCCATATAAAAATTTCGACCGATATTCAGTTAAATCGGTCTATTGGCAAAAAAATAAACCAATTTCACTAAAATTGGATTTGTGTGTGTTTTCTATGCTAAAAAATCTTACAAAAGATAGATCCAATCGGTCCATGTATGGACTTGGGACCCATTTTCCGGAAAGCACTGGTATAGGGTATCATATTTCTTACTGGTTTTTTTATAAATTCGTTTTATTAAATCAACTCTTAACGGCCCAATGGTACGTCCTAGAGGGGTCATTTGTGAGACCGATCCCTATTAATTTTTACCCTTCAATATTTTAACAGCACATATGTACCTATCCCCTGTCTTCACTCCCTAAGTGGGATTCCACTCAAAAACAACCATCTAAGCGTCCAACCTGAATCAAATTACGTTGCGTAAGGCGTAATGCCCAATAATTTTTCGTTTCTAATATTTAAATGTGAGTTACCTAAATCAAACGGACGTAAAAATTTCAAATTTGATGTGTTTGTTTTTGTTTTTTTTTACGTCTTGCGCTACGCATTTGATTCTGGTTCGACCCTAACACAACAATTTAAAAATAATATGACATAAATTTGAAAATGTTTTTATAATCAAATCAAAAGTGCTCATAATCAAATTAAAATGATAGTCATATTAAATTAAAAATGACAATTTTAAATATGAAGGGCTTATTGTAAAAACTAGATAAGCAACATTTCATTTTATGATGCTTTTTGACTTAAAACTTTTGAAATAATATAGAAAACAGATCTTTTGAAAAACTTTTCATACTCAAGATACTTGTTCGGAGGGTTTAAGCAAGACTTTTGCCGAAAATCTGTCAATGGAACAGCAGTAGAAGGCGAAAAAGAACAAAAAATTAGATGTTGCTTAACAAGTTTTTGCATTAAGCCCTTCATATAATTTTCTTTAGATTCAACTCCTTAGAATTTCATTTTAAATAAAATAATTGAAAAATATTGATAAATTTTAATTTACAATGAAATAAAGTTAATTTCAATTTGAGGCCATTTTTCCAATTATGAACAGAGTGGTGTAGGGTATAAATATGTCGTGCGAAAATCGGTCAAACGATTTTCGAGATTTAGAGATTTGACATGTTTTTAAAAATTCTCAAAATATCTTTCCCTTAACCCTTTTTTAAATTTAAATTTTTTTCATTTTAACCTAATTCGAGCCAAATCCGATCATTTTAACCCGTATGTCCCTTCGATATTTTGTATGTTTGAAAAAGTTACTATCTTGCGATACATTATTTTTTTATTAACATTGGCTTGCTGAATACGAATATAAAAAAATTTCTAAAACAAGTTAAGCGGTTTTCGAGATACCGCCAAAATATTTCCAAAAATAGTGGGGTTCTCCTACATTTTAAAATAAAAAAAAAATTCTCAAAATTTCTTACCCTAACCCATTGATAGAGCTTGACACAAATATTAATTTAAACTTAATTTGAGCCAAATTCGATCATTTTAACCCGAGGCTCGCTTCGATCAAAGTTTTGCATTTTTGGAAAACTTCCACTAAAATTTTGGATTTTTAAAAAATGAATGGCTTGCTGAATACAAATTAAAAAAAAAAAAATCTAAAATCGTTCAAGAGGTTTTCGAGATATCGCCTCAGGTGACAATTTGTTTTTTAAATATCTCGCTGTGAACAAGAAGCGTATGAGTTATATTATTTATACAAAATTAAACATTAATCATACGCTACGATACATCATCGACAATTTTTTTTTTATGATTTCGAAAGCAAGCACGGAACGTATAAGTACTATAAATTAGTATTTTATTATTAATCATACACCGAAAAAAATTCCTGCCTTATATGTACGAAAACGTTCGTACATTGTACGAAAAATTTCGTTGTTTCGCACCACGAAATTCTTGCGTACAATGTACGAAATGCACGAAATTTTTTCGTAAAATAAACGAAATTATTTTTGTATTTTACAAAAAAATTTCGTAAAATAAACGCAATAAATTTTTGTGTTTTACGAAAATTTTCGTAAAATAAACGAAATATTTTTTTTGTTTTACGAAATTATTTTGTAAAATAAACGATTTTTTTTTTTACGAAAATCTTTTGTAAAAAAAAAATTCGTTAAATAAACGCAATTACATGTAAAAATTCTTTCTTGAGAATATGAATAATGTTTTGACAGCAACATTTCCAAGCAATTAATTATTTCTTCTTAACAGAGACTTATAAGATTTCATTTATTATTTACAGTGATTTCGTTTAAGGCTACGTTCACACTACAAGAACTTATGATGATAAGTTGAGATGAGTTTTTTGGAGGACCACTTCCCCACATGTAAAAAAAAACTTATGTCATCAAGCCTCAAATTTAATTTGATCCGATTAGCCTCAAATTTTACTTGATCCTTAAAATAAATAAAAAACAAGGGAGAGCTTTAAATTCGGCTGTGCCGAATATTTTATACCCCAAATATGCCAAAAAAAATTATCAAAGTTATCGTTATTGAAATTAATTATCTATACCCACGACCACAAGACATTTTCTAATCCCCTGGGTCGAAGCACAGTATGTACTTTATTTTTTTTTTTTTTTGACATAAAAATGGTTTATTTGTTTAACAAAAATGCAAAAAAATACTTTAAAAAAATTGCGTTTTTTAGAGATTGGTTTATTTTTTTAAGGGGAAACTTTTTTGCCCACACTTAACCTGCTGATGACCAAAAGACTTGTTCGTGCTAAACTTTAGGAGTCTAGCTTTTTTATTTTGGATATCCGTGTTTTATACAGACGGACATTAAAAGAATGCCTTAGAATCTATCATGTATCAATAATATATTTATACCGATATTTCGAAGCGTTACACACGGAATGACAAAGTGAGTATGGCCCAATACTGCAGTTGGAGGCCGTAAAACACCCTTTAAGCATGCATTCAAAAATTTCTTCTTTTTTCATTTCGTAAAATTTCAAAATTCTGGATTATTTTTTTTTTTTTCGTAAAATAAAGTTAACTTTCGTATATTTTACGAAAGAAGTTTTTACGAATTATTTTCGTAAAAATACGAAAGTCTGTACACTTTTTTTTGTAATATGTAGTCAACATTCGTATATTTTACGAAAGAAGCATTTACATTATTTTTTTCGTTACTTTCGTAAAATTACAAAAGTTTTTACAACATTTTTTTCGTAATATGTAGTCAACATTCGTAAATATTACGAAAAAAATATTTACTAATCATTTTCGTTACTTTCGTAAAAATACGAAATTCAGTACTAAAGTTTTTCGTACTATGTAGTCAACTTTCGTGTATTTTACGAAAAAAATAAGTACGAAACTTTTTTCGTAAAATGTTGCATGGATTTTTTTCGGTGTACGCACCGGTATCCAAAAAATGTTTTAAACTCGAAAACTTTAAAAGCTACATTTACTTAGCAAATATTTTACATTCTGAGAAATTTTTCCAAAATAATTTCAAAAATATAAAAATAATAATTAGAAAAGATATTGAGAGCAGCTCAGTCAAAGCTTTAATAAATCATAGCTCAATATTGTTGCAAAATAGAAAAAAATTTGGAAAAATTTTAAGTTCGACCTTACCGAAAGTACCCTCCACAATGTAAAAAAAATTATTGGAAAAAACTGAATTTAAAAAAAAAAATTGTGAAAAAAAACGTGAAAAAATTTTTGGTGTAAAAAAATTGGTAAAAGGAACTAATTTTAAGAAAAAAAAAAAAAATTTTTGGCAAACAAAATCCGGGAAACAGTTTTGGTGTCAAAAAAAATAATTTTGAAAAAAAACTTAAAACAAATTTTCAGCGGAAAAAATAGGCAAAAAAACATTAGGTAGAAAACTAGGTTTGTAATTGTTTAAATTTTCAGATTTTTTTGATGACCCGTTCAAAAGATATCGAATTTTTAAAAATTGGTAGTTTGTTCCCTTACTCAAACTTCTTTTATTCATAACTTCTTCAATAATGGTCCAAATTGCAATTTTTTTTTTTCAAAATATTTTGTTTTTTGCGTACTTTAAAAAATTTAGAAAATTTCTTAAAAGTACTCTAGTATGCGATTATTAAGTTTTAAAATTTAAATTTCATTTTTGAAAATGTATGTACTCTTTGATTTTTTTGAAATTTTTTTGTGTAAAACTTCTATAGATTCTACAAATTTTTTGCCCAGGATAATCGTGGGATAACGATTATTACTATTTTTTTAAAAAAAAATTTTATTGTAATTTTCCAAACTTAAAATCATTTCTACTGCTCCAATGGTGCGTCAGAGAGGGGTCATTTATAAGACCGATCCCATTAATTTGTACGTCTTAACATTTCTTTGGAACAAACTAATACCCTATCTCCAATTTCTAAGGGGGCTCCCACAAAAAACGACATTTTTTAAAATTTACTCCAACCGCTCTAACTGCCCTAATACTGCCCTTAGAGCAACAAAATGTATGACCGACCCACAATATTTTTTTAGTCTAAACATTTTCTCTGAACTCACCTACCCTCTATCTCTAATTGTTAAGGCGGTCCCCATACAATTTTTTTTATTTTTTGTAAATTTGTTTTATTTAATTAGCTTCTACCGGTCCAATGGTGCGTCCGAGAGGGGTCATTATTGAGACCGACCCCCATTTATTTTTACCCTTCAACATTTTTGTAAAACATACCTACGCCCTATCTCCACTCCCTAAGTAAGCTCCCATATAAATATCAGCTGGAGCAAATTTTAAAAAATTTAATTTTAAATGGACGCCTACTTAGGGAGTGGAGATAGGGCGTAGGTATGTTTCGATTGAAATTGAATTTTTTTTTTGTAATTTTACAAATTTTCAACATATTTTTACAAAAAAAAATCGAAAAAATTTACAAGATTTCCTTGTTTATTTGAGCTAAGTTTTATTGAGCTAAAAAGTTGTAAATTTACCATTTAATTGGTAAAAATCTTGTAAAATTACGAAAAAGCTCGTAATTATTACTAGGAATTCTCTTAAAATAGGATGTAGGAAAAAATCTTGTAAAAACAAGAAACCTTCAAAAAATGTGTAAATTTACAATGTTATTGGTAAAAAAGTTGTAAAATTACAAATATATTGGTAAAAAGCTTGTAAAATTACAAAAAATTGTTGTCAAATAGGAGATAGCAAAAAAAAGTTACGAACTTTTTTTTGTCGTTTTATACGTTTTCTTTTTTTGAGTGTATGTTTAACAGTATAAAAGAAATTATTACAAAATACAGAATACAGAAATTCACAAACACTTTTGTGATGAAAAAAATCCGCGAAAAAAATGTTGGTGTAAAAAAATTGGTAAAAAGCATTAATCTTGAGAAAAAAATTTGAAAAAAAATTTTGCGGAAAAAATATCTCTAATTGTAAGTGGAGGGTATAAAAAAATTTAAAAAAATATGTTAAAATAAATATTACACAACTCGCTTTCCAACAATACGATCAAGATTTTCCAACTCAACGCTGTTATTTCACTTGTTCAGGATTTAAAAATCTTTTCACTAGATTACGTCTTTAGCATCATGAGCAGCACTGGCTGCATTATAAGCAGCCTCTTTAGTTTTAGTAAAATCAGCTCTAGCTGAACTTAACTGTTGTATCAATTGTTCGACATGAGTTTTGGCTGCCCCCAATAGTTGATTATTTTCAGAGAATCTCTGTTGTACCTCATTAACAGCTTGATTTGCATTATAAACATTTGCTTCAGCCAATTGTACAGCATTTGTTAGTGTTTTCAATTGGGTTTGAGCTTGTTGGGCGGCTTGTACAGCAGCTTTTACATTTTGTTGAACATTTTGTAGAAATGAGGATTGTTCTTGAGCTAAAGCTTCTGATTCCTGAACTTGTTGTTCTAGCTGTTCTACAATTTGTTGTTTTTCTGCTAATGCAGCTTGCATAGATTTTTCATTTAATTCCATTTCAACTTCATATGAGGATATCTGTCCGACTGCCTTGTGAGCTTTAGAAACAGCTTTTGCATCTTGGGCTATATTTGAAGCTGTTTGTTTTGAATTACCTTGAGATACAGCTGCGGCATTAAAATTTGTTTTACCATAGTCTTTATGACCTTCTCCAAATCCACCTCCTTTCTTATTGCTATCATCAATTTCAGTTAAACAAAAATCCGAAAACAGTGATGGTATCATAGGTTTTACATATTTCTAAAAGTATTTCTTTTTATTCAAGAGTATTCAAAATTGGAACATCTGCATGCTGATTTTTGTATAATTTACCTTCCTTGTGCTATAGCTTTCGGTACTAAATATAGAGATTATTAAATAAAATACTAAATAGTTGATTAAACGCATTTTAAGTTTTGAGAATGTTAAATAAAACAAAAACTTAAAGAAAAACGTCAGAATATGTATGTTGTGACAAAAAAATATTTAGGGGGGATTACTCAATGATTATTTCTAAAAAAAAACTTAAATTATAATTTATTAGTTAACTAGAGGTGCTATAGCAAAAATAGCAAAATTTGTATTTCAATGAATTTTTCTGAATGAACCTTTAATTGCAATTCCCTTTTAACATGAATTGATAAAAAAAAAAAAAATAGTTAAAATTTATTGGTTAGAGCAGAAATAGCCAATATTGGGTATCATCTCTAAAAACTAGTTAACTAGAGGTACGAGAGCAAAAAAAGCGAAAATTGGTGATCATCGTTAAAAGATTGCAAAAATCAATTTTTACATTAATTTTTCTAAAAAAAACTTTAATTTAATTTATTAGTTAACCAGAGGTGCTAGAGAAAAAATACCAAATCATGGGGATCATATCTTAAAAATTTCCAAAATTTTTTTTTTTACGAATTTAATTGCAATTTATTGGTTAACTAGAGATAATTTTGATTTTTTATGAAAAAAGATTAGATTGCAATTTATTAGTTTAAATGGAGATGCCAAAGCAAAAATTGCAAAAATTAGGAATCATCGCTAGAAATTTCCAAAAATATTTTTAAATGATTTTTTTCTAAAAAAAAAATTAATTGCAATTTATTTGTTAACCAGAGGCGCTGAAGCAAAAATTGGAGATCATCGTTAAACAATTTCGAAAATTCATTTTTACATTAATTTCTCTAAATAAACTTTAATTGCAAATTTATTAGTTAGCTAGAGAAAAAATAGCAAAAATTAGGCATCCTCGCTAAAAATTTCCGAAAATCAATTTTTGTATGAATTTTTCTGAAAAAATCATTTAATTGAAATTTATTAGTTAACTAGATCAAAAATAGCAAAAATTGAGGATCGTCACTAAATATTCCAAAAATATATTTTTAAATGAATTCTAAAAAAAACTTTAATTACAACCAGAAGTGCTAGAGCAAAAATATCAAAAATAGATTTTTAATGATTCTTGGAAAAAAAAATTCTGCAAAAAAATTTAACTGTACTTTAAAAGTTACTAGAATACTAGAGCAAAAGTAGTAAAAATTGGAGTGCTAGAAAAAAAATAGCAAAAACTAAAAATCGCTATAAAATTCCAAAAACTCATTTTTACGTGGTTTAAAAAAACTTTAAATACATTTTATTAACAAACTTGAGGTGATGGAGCAAAAATTGGAGATCATTTTCTAAAAAACTTAAATTGCAACATATTAGTTAACTTGAGGTGATAGAGCAAAAATAGCAGAATTTGTATCTCAATGAATTTTTTTGAAGGAACCTTTAATTGCAATTCCCTTTTAACAAGAATTTAACGAAATTTAAAAAAAAAAATAGTTTAAATTTTTTGGTTAGAGCAAAACTAGCCAATATTAGGGATCATCGCTAAAAACTAGTTAACTAGAGGTACGAGAGCAAAAAAAGCGAAAATTGATGATCATCGTTAATAGATTGCAAAAATCAATTGTGCATTAATTTTTCTAAAAAAACTTTAATTGTAATTTATTAGTTAACCAAAGGTGCTCAAAAATACAAAATCATGGGGATCATAACTTAAAATTTCCAAAAATCAAAAATTTCAAATGAATTTTTCTAAAAAAAAAAACAATTGCAATTTATTAGTTAACCAGAGTGTGCTAAAGCGAAAATAGCAAAAATTTGAGATCATCGTTAAACAATTTCAAAAACTAATTTTAATATTAACTTCTCTAAATAAACTTTAATTGCAATTTATTAGTTAGCTAGAGAAAATTAGCGAGGGCATCCTCGCTAAAAATTTCCAAAAATCAATTTTTGTGTAAATTTTAACTGTACTTTCAAAGTTACTAGAATACTAGAGCAAAAGTAGTAAAAATTGGAGTGCTAGATGAAAAATTGCAAAAACTTAAAATCGCTATAGAATTCCAAAAATCCATTTTTACATGGTTTAAAAAAACTTTAATTGCATTTTATTAGAAAACTTGAGATGATGGAGCAAAAATTGGAGATCATTGCTAAAAATTTTCTAAATAAATATTAAATTGCAATTTATTGGTTAACTAGAGGTGATTTTGATTTTTTTATAAAAAAAAAAATAATTGCAATTCATTAGCAAAAATTGAAAAAATTAGGGATCATCGCTAAAATTTTCCAAAATATAAAATTAATTGCAATTCATTAGTTTAATAGAGATGCTAAAGCAAAAATTGCAAAAATTAGAGATCATCGCTAAATATTTCCAAAATATATTTTTAAATAAATTTTTCTATAAAAAATTTAATTTCAATTTATTAGTTAACCAGAAGTGCTAAAGCAAAAATAGCAAAACTTTGAGATCATCGTTAAACAATTTCAAAAACTCATTTTAACATGAATTTCTTTAAATACACTTTAATTGCAATTTATTAGTTAGCTAGAGAAAAAATAGCAAAAATTGAGGATCGTCACTAAATATTCCAAAAATATATTTTTAAATGAATTTTCTAAAAAAACTTTAATTGTAATTTATAAGTTCTATAGCAAAAATAACAAAAATTGGGAATCATCGCTATAAAATTCTAAAAGTCAATTTTTACATGATTTTAAGAAAAAAAGTAAATAGTAGAGCAAAAGTAGTAAAAATTTGGGATCATCGCTATAAAATTTCTAAAAATTTACTTTTACATGCAAAACTTTAAGATCATGGTTAAAAAATTTTAAAAACTTATTTTTACATGAATTTCTCTAAATAAACTTTAATTGCTAATTTATTAGTTAGCCAGAGGTGCTAAAACTAAAATTGTGGGTTATCGCTAAAAATTTCCAAAAATCAAATTTTATACGATTTTTTCTAAAAAAAAACTTTAATTGCAATTTATAAGCTAACTAGAGGTGCTAGAGCAAAAATATAAAAAAATTTGGGTCATCGGTAAAAATTTCAAAAATGAATTCTTGCATTTTTTCTAAAAAAACAATTTCCAGTTTGTTGGTAAACTACAAGTGCTAGAGCAAAAATATCAAAAGTTGGGGATCATCGCTAAAAAATTTTACAAAATCCATTTTCTTTTAGTTAACCAATGAATTACCAATGATTCATGTAAAAATTAATTGTAATTTATTGTAATTAAATGTAATTTATTATTTGTTAGTTAACTAGTGTTGTTAGAGCAAAAATCTGAAAATCCATATTAACATGCGTTTTTGAATTAACTGGAGCAAAAATAACAATAATTGGAGATCATCGTTAAACAATTTTATATATTTCATATATATTTTGACATAAATTTTTCTAAATAAACTTTTAATTGCAGTTTATTTGTTAGCTAGAGAAAAAATAGCCAAAATTGGGCATCATCGCTAAAATTTTTCGAAAACCAATTTTTATACGAATTTTTCTTAAAAAAAAATTTAATTGAAATTTATTAATTAACTAAAAGTGCTAAAGAAGTCACTAAATATTCCAAAAATATATTTTTAAATGAATTTTATAAAAAAAAACTTTAATTGTAATTTATAAGCTAACCAGAGGTGCTTGAGCAAAAATATCAAAAATTGGGAATCATCGCTATAAAATTCTAAAAATCTATTTTTACATGATTTTTAGAAAAAAAAATAATTTTGCTAAAAAAAACTTTAAATGTACTTTGAAAGTTACTAGAGCAAAAGTACACTCAGAAAAAAAATAACTAAAAAATGGAAAAATTAACTAAATCTTAGGAAAATTGATAATGACTTAACTCCATTGCCATGTATTCCTACTTTTTAGTCAATATTTTTTTTAAAAGAAGGACAAATTTGAACTAGAATATGGGAAAAAATTTAAAATTTTTTAGTTAAAAAAACATTTTTGATAAGGAAATTTTTCCTAAAAATTATTTAATTTTATATTTTTTAATGGTTTATTTATAGAATATCATGTGAATACACACATAATTCTCATTGGGTACATATTTTATTATAAATATAAAGAAACGTTTGTTTCTCATAGTCAAGAAATAAATTTCATTAGTTTTTTTAGTTAAATTACAACAAAAACTTTGTATTTGACGTTTGTTCCCAGACTATGGGAAAACACGCCAAAGCCAAGGCCTTTTATTTAATATTTTAAAATATTATTTTTTTCTAACACATACATGTGCAGCGTTGCCAGTTTTTGTTGTAATTTGTCCCCAAAAAGTCGCCAAATCGACTTTAACTTATCATAACTTTCTAAATAAATCCTGGATATCTTTTATTTTGGTCAAATTGGGTTCGCGAACATTTTTTCTTTAAGACTGATTCATAAAAAAAAGTAATTGTTCATAGTAATATAACTTTAAATGTGTTGACTACTTAAAAAAAAAGATGTACAATTTTCTATTCAACATTTTGCTACATAATTTTTTTGTACGTGGATCTGGACTTTGTTTAATTGGTCAGACTTACAGAAAACATGTTCACGAATCCAATTTGACCAAAATAAACCGTATCCCCCATTTATTATAAAAGTTATGATGAATCAAAGTCGATTTGAAGATTTTTTGGGGACAAATTACAACAAAAACTGGCAACGCTGTACATGTATAGAAAAAAATGTAAGTATTAAATTTATTACTTGTTGTACAAGATCAAACTTTTTGTATTCATGTACTTCAAATAATAAACCAAATGTGAATTCCACGTGCAAGCATGAAAAAAAAAGTAAATCAAAAAATCTATTTCAAGTTATGAAAAATTTACTTGTGGAAAAAACTTCCTCAAATTAAAGTAGATAAATATGATGAACTAACTGGTAGTAAATTACTTCCTAAAACTGAATTTTTTGAACTAAATTTTTTTTTAAGAAATATGTGTTAAAAATAAAGATTTTTTTCAATTATTTAGGGAAAATTTCTTTGGCGGTAAGAATTTCTTCCACGTATTAGGGAATTCCATTCAAGGAAAATTATGACCTATTTAACAGTCCATGAACTAAAATATTTTTCTTAAAGTAAGGAAATTTTCCCAACTTTTAGTTAATTTTAACTAAATTGTGGAAAAATTTATAAACTATTTGGAAGAAAAATTTTCCAAAGTTTAAGTTTATTCTTTTTTTTTGAGTGTAGGCTAGTTGGTAGAGTGCTAGCCTTTCAACGTTGGGGTCGTGGGTTCGATTCCCACTAGAACCCTTGTTTTTTTTTTGCTACATCAAGACGACGGTCATTGTTACCAGTTCTTTTTCCAATAAAGTACGCAAAATTTCCAAATTTTTGAGCCAGATTTGGTCAAAAAATTCGGACATGAATTTTGGTCGAAATACGTAATTTTTTCGAACTTTGACACAATCAGCTCTAATCGTTTGACAGGTATTACGACATGAAATTCGAAAATTTAAATTTGTCAGGACGCCCAATTAAACAACTACATAAGTAAACTGTTACCACAACGTAGAATTTTTTTGTAATTATTTGTTGAAACAACTGTAAAAAAGTTTTTTTCAATAATTTTCAGAGTGCATGTTTAAAGTTTTATAAACTCAACGAGAATTACTCCTAACAACCTATTCTTTGTATAGTTTAACCAACTCTGAAAAATTTTATAAACTCAACGAGAATTGCTATTAAGCCAGCACTTGCCTGTTACTTCAGTAAAAATATTATTTATAACGGCAAGTTACAAATTGTATTGCAAAAACTTTCTGTCCTTGACTTGAGATATCCGCGAGGCAAAGATCAAGGTATCTTATGTGAAAAAAGGAAACACATTTGTATAAATAATAAAATACTCCTATCAAGATGTAACTAAGGAAAAGATCGTGATTACAAAAAAAAAAGACAAAACATTTTTTTTTAATAAATTAACAAAACGTTTTTTTTACTTAACATCTTTTAGTGAACACTTTTCTTATAATCAAAACGTATACATCTGGTAGAAATAATACTTACAACAAAAAAAAAAATTACATAATTTAATAATTTTCGAAAAAAAACAATAGTACACAAAGAGATAACCAACCAACGAAAATTGATGGTCTTAAGCCAAAAACAACACACACATTAGTGTTTTTTAACCTTCTCATTATTTTGACGTCTTTTAACAATATGAGACGCTGTATCACTTTTATCTTGTAAATGCGACGAAGAGGATGATGATGCTGCCGATGATTCACTTTGCAATTCAACATTCGCATGTAAAGCTGCATCATTGGCATTGAGTTGTGCTTCTTGTGCCGATTGTGTTGCTTTCTCTGCTGCATCTTTTGTTTCCTCATAATCTAAACGTGCCGTATACAATTGTGTTTCTACTTGTTCCAACTTTGTCTTAGCTTGAGCCACCATATCGATTTGTGATGCCAATTCGGCAGCTGCCTCTGATGCTGATTTTTGCGCTAACTCTGATGCCGATTGGGCATTATTTAAGGCTGCCGTTAAAACGGAAACGTGATTGAGTGCTTGTTGTGCCGAATATTGTGCTGCTTTGGCGGAACGTTTCGCCTGTTGCAATTGTTGCAGTTCACCTTGCATGGCCTTGTGTGTTTCAGCCATTTGTTCCTCTAAACGTTTTAATAGCACCTCCTTACCTTTTAGTACGGCAACAGCTGTACCAGCTGCTTGTGTTGCCGTCTGGGCTAAAGTACTTTTTGCAACATATGAGGCTTGTTTTCCTGCGGCATTTTGAGAAGCGACCGCTGAGTTGGCCTGATCAGCTGAACCTTTTGCTATACTTCTTAGACCGTTATCAATTAAAAAGCTACCACTTAATGTGGTATGTTGTCCATAATGATCATGTTGATATTGTTCATATTGTTGGGCATAGTGGTGTTCATGTGGTTGTTGTCCATAGTGTTCAAGTTGTTCATAATGTTCATGTTGTTGTTGGGGTATACGATGTGCATTACCATAGCTATCTAAGCGTATTTCTTCAAACTGATATGGTTCTTCTAGTGGTGGTGGTGTGGGTTGCGTGGACGGTTGTGCTGGTGGTGGCGGATGTGGTGAATGAGAATGGGGATGAGGATGGGATATAGTATAATGACCCTTTCGTTTTACTTTACGTGCTATGGCAAAAGAAGCTGTAAAAATAATTTATTTTTGAGAAAGTGCTCGAAATTTTATGATAAAGTTTATGTTCAACTTACGTATCAACAGGATTAAGATCATAAAACGTATGTAAGACATTGTACAGTTGTTTTATTCTGGAATGAAGATAAGAAATTGCTAGGTTATTTACAGAATTTGGAATATTGAAAAGAAATACCCAAGGAAAACAATATTAAAATCTAAACCAATGGTTCCCAACCTTTGATTCTCGCCCCACTGGGGGGCAATTTGAAAGTTCCAGGGGGGCAACGGGCAAGATTTTTTTAGTCCAATTAACTACAAAAACTCTTTTTTTTGTACCAAAATTAACTACAAAAATTGGTTAATTGTAAAAATTTTTACTAAAAACTTAGTTTAAATTCTTATTTTACAAAAACTTTACTAAACCAGTAGTAATTTTTCATTTAAAACAAAAATTAGAAAAATTAAAAATTTTTTGAGTGTAGGGGGGACAAGGCAATTTTTTTAACTTAAAAGTGGGGCGTGGCGTAAAAAAGGTTGGGAACCATTGATCTACACCATTTGTAGATGTAATTCGAAAAAGATCAACTGTAATTTGAAGATTCTACAAAATTTGGAGTAAAAAAATATGTTTGTATTTTTTTAAATAGTGAGGTTGGTCGGTAGGGGTAATTGGGGGCAAATATGTGTTCAAAAATTCATTCTTATGCTTTTTGCACTAAAGAAATGCAAGTTTATCATAATTTAAAAAAAAAATATTCGACGCCCATAGAAGGGGGGCGGACCAAAGAAAACGTCATTTTCTAATTTTCAGGGTTCAAATACAGGACTTTGAACTTCTTGCAGCATAAAAATGTTGCATTTGTTAAACAAAACCACAAAAAAACATGTAAAAAAGTGATATTTTTCAGAGGTTGGTTTAGTTCTTCAAGGGAGAACTTTTTTCCCCCTGGTCCGATTTTGCTCATTTACGAACTTAGCCTGCCTAGGAACATAAGACATATTCGTGCCAAATGTCGGGAGTCTAGCTCTTTTATTTTGGACTGAATCGTGTTAACTACAGACGGACAGACGGCCGGACGGACATCGCTAGAATGTCTTAGAATCGATCACTGATCATAAATATATGTACTTTATGGGGTCCTAGACCGATATTTTGATGCGTTACACACGGAATGACAAAGTGAGTATACCCCCATACTGTAGTTGGAGGGTATAACAAGTGAGAGTGTTAAATTCGGCTGTGCCGAATCTTTTATATCCTCCAACATGTAAAAAAATTAAAATAAAAATTTGACAGGAGTGTTTTTTTGGAGGGCAAGGTGGGGGAGGGGTCGGCGAGCTTGGGGGACTCTTTGCCCTTCGCGGTATATGGTTAAAAGTGCATTTTTGTCTGCTTTGAGCACTAAAGTATTATAGTTTTATTATTATTTAAATTATTTTTTGTCCACGCCCTTAAAGGCGGGCCAAAAAAAGCCAAATTTTTTAATCCCCTGGGTCCAAGCGCAGACTAATTTCTGCGAACATAAAAATGATTCATTTGATTCACAAAAATACAAAAAAAAAACGTCTAAAAATTGGAATTTTTAAGAGGTTAGTTTAGTTCTTCAAGGGGGAACTTTTTTCCCCCTGGTCCGATTTGGCCCATTTCTTAACTTAACCTGTCTAGGACCAGAAGACATATTTATGCCAAATTTAAGGGGTCTACCTCGTTTATTTTGGACTGCATCGTGTTAACTACAGACGGACGGACGGACGGACGGACGGACATCGCTATAATGTCTTAAAATCGATCACTGATCAATAATATATATACTTTATGGGGTCCCCGACTGATATTTCGATGCGTTATACACGGAATGACAAAGTGAGTATACCCCCATACTGTAGTTGGAGGGTATAAACAAAATAGTCAGGGGCGGTTTGGGGGGGGGGGATGTTTGGGGTCAGTGGGGGACTTTGAGAGCACCTTCCCATCGTGATAAATATACCAAATGTTTCATTTATTTAACAAAAATACAAAAAAACATGTAAAAAAAGTGTGTTTTTCAGAGGTTGGTTCAGTTCTTCAAGGGGGAACTTTTTTCCCCCTGACCCGATTTTGTCCATTCTCGAATTTAACCTGAATATGAATATGGGACATATTTGTGCCAAACTCCAGGAGTCTAGCTGTTTTATTATGGACTGCATTGTGTTATCTACAGACAGACGGACGGACGGACAGACGGACAGACGGACATTCATAGAATGTCTTCGAATCGATCATGGATCAATAATATATATACTTTATGGGGTCCCCGACCGATATTTCGATGCGTTACAAATGGAATGACAAAGTGAGTATACTCCCATACTGTGGTTGTAGGGTATAAAAATAAATGGACACGTATTTTTTTATTACGAGGGAAAAGAAAGACAATTTTTCAGTTTTTTTTTTATTCTCCTACACTCAAAATATTATGTCATTAACTGTTTGTAGTTTATTTAAAAAGTTTTACGTTTTGTCATTTTTAAAATAAAAAATAGTTGTTCAATGTTTAGGTTTTTTTAAATGACTATTTCTGTTTTTTGTTTCAAAAATAACAACATAATAAATAAAGACTTTCATTAGCATTTAATTTTTAAAGTCATTTATTTTTGTTCTGTAAGTAAAAATAAGTGATTCTTCTTTAATTTTTAATGATTTGTATACGTTATTTTTTTTTTAAATTGTTGGCATTTTTTAAAGAAAAGTCATTAGTTTTTAACTACTTCTGTTGGTTATTTTTTTGTAGACAAAAAATTCAAAAAAAATTTTATAGAAACATAAAAACATGTTTGTATCAAGTGACTTTGGAACGATAGGCAGAGTGTCTGTCTGGCCAGAATGTAGTTGATTGCGGGATCGATTTCCCAAAAATTTGATTAAGCATTTTTTAAAATAAAATTCAATAGAAAATTTGTAAAAATAACCTACGAAATCAGTAATTTGTAATGTTTTCGTAGGTTATTTTTTTTTTTAATTTGATGGTAAAAATAACAAAACAATAATTTATTTTTAATGTTTTCGTAGGTTATTTTTTTTTTCAAATTTGTTGGTAAAAAAATGAGAGTGACATTATTTTTTAATGTTCCACATTATTTATTTTAGAAAATTTTATTAACAGTAATAAAATTCGAGATTCAGACTACGTTTAACGAAGTTTAAACTTAATCCAGATCTCAAAAATCCAGTCTTAATTTCTTAAATGTTATTTTTCGCTTTTTAAAAGATTTTCGATTGAAAAAAAAAATTATGTTTTTTGTGCATATTTTTGATTTCCGTGCATATATTCGTTGTTTCGAAATTTTTTTTTCTTATTTTTTCTTATTTTTTGAATCTTAATAATAAACTCCGGCGTTATTTTTCGCTTTTTTAAAAGATTTTCGTATGAAAAAAAAATTTTTGTCCACATTTTATGTTTTTTTTTGCATATTTTTGAATTTTTAAGTGCATAAAAAACGCAGCTCTACATAAAAATATTTCAGTTAGAATAAAATTTTTACATAATTTAATTTTTTTAAACAAAAATTAGAAGTTTTAAAAAAAAAATTTTTGAATAAAAGTTATTATTTCTTTAATTTTAAAATTTATTTTTTTTAGCTTGCATAATATGCAATTAATATAATTTTTTTTTTTAAGCATTTAATACATATTTTTTTTTTATAATTTCACTTTAAAATCCACTCTAAGGGCGTGTCACTTATTTGTAATTAATTTTCTTTTAATTTCACCTTTTTTTTTGTATCCCGAAATAACTTTGAAAAAAAAACGTCCTTTCTGCTTGGAATACAAACAACTTCTGAATTGTTAAATTGTTGCATATGTTGCAATATAACTAACTATTTTTGGTTTTGCAAAACACCACAACCAACAGGTTGTCATTGCAAAACACACAAAATTCAATGTCAGTGAACAACTTATTTGAAAATTGTGGCCAACAATTATAGAAAATTGCACTAACAACAAAAACACGAAATATTGTAAAACGCTTTTACTTTTCATTTTCACGTAATGTTAATAATTGTTACCGGAAAAACCACTTTCAGCTTCAAAAACTGAATATAACTCTAACACCAAAACAACCGCACAGTGGCAATAGCAGCAACAAAACAGCAGCAATAGCAGCAATAAAACGGATGAATACCGGATATTAGAAAAAAATAAAATCAAATTGATACTGGAAGCAAATAAATATGACAACAACTATCGGCCACATGAATTGGTGGCCATTGTGGACCATCAACATTATTATCATCAACACCATCGTCGTCATAAAGTTTACACAGATTTTAAAATTGTACACGTTCAATTCAAATGCATGATTTTTCAATAACTTAAATGGTAAAAATATTTTAAATGCAACAATTAATATTGACAACCGTGTAATAATGTACCTTTTATGCAAGTGTTTTAACCGTTAGATGCATTTAAATTTGCTGAAATTTTTTTTTTTTTGGGTGATCCCATTTTTTTGGTCAAAAATATTGGTGATCTCAAATTTTATTCTTTTGTTTTGTCATAGTTTCTAAGAAAATGTGCATATAAAGTGTTCTTAGACATTTTTAATAGCCAAAAAAGATGTTGGTCAAAATATGGGTGATGACAATTTTTTGTCTTTTTATTTCCTGTCCTCTTTATAGTCACTAAGAAAAGTACATTCATACCAACTTTAGCACTATTTCCGTTAATATTTTCTCAAAAATATAGGTTGACATTTATTTCGATTTTTTTAATTTAAAAATTATCATTTTAAATTTGAAAATTTAATTTTAAAAATTTTTAAATTCCATTGAAAACTGCAATTTATTTTTGGGTTTTCCTAATTTTTTTTAATATTGGCAACAGTGTAATAATGTACTTTTAATGCAAGTGTTTTAACCGTTAGATGAATTTAAATTTACTGAAAAAAAAAATATGAATTATCCCATTTTTTTTGGCCAAAAATATCGGTGATCTCAAATTTTATTCTTTTGTTTTGTCATAGTTTCTAAGAAAATGTGCATATAAAGTGTTTTTAGAAATTGTTATAGCCAAATAAGTTGTTGGTCAAAATATGGGTGATAACAAATTTTTGTCTTTTATTTCCTGTCCCCTTTATATTCACTAAGAAATGTACATTCATACCAATTTTAGCACTTTTTCCATTAATATTTTCTCAAAAATATAGGTTGCCATTTATTTCAATTTTTTTTTAAATTCAAAAATTATCAATTTGAATTTAAAAATTTAATTTTAAAAATTTTGTAATTGCATTAAAAAATGAAATTTATTTTTGGGTTTTCCTAAATTTTTGTAATATTGACAACCATGTAATAATGTTTCTTTGGCACAAAAGACCCATAAGGGTCGCAGTGCCGGCCGTTAGGGCTACATCACCCCTTGAATAATAATAAAATGTTCCTTTTATTCAAGTGTTTTAACCGTTAAAAGCATTGACAAATACTAAAAAAAATATGGGTGATCCCATTATTTTGGTATTTTGGCCAAAAATATCGGTGAACTCAAATTTTATTCTTTTTTTGTCAAAGTCTCTAAGAAATACTACATAAAAAGTGTTTTTAGAAATTTTTAATAGCCAAATATGGGTGATGACAAATTTTTGTCTTTATTCACTGTCCCCTATATAGTTACTAAGAAAAGT
The DNA here is from genome assembly GCA_963921195.1 of Pegoplata infirma. Taxonomy (NCBI): domain Eukaryota; kingdom Metazoa; phylum Arthropoda; class Insecta; order Diptera; family Anthomyiidae; genus Pegoplata; species Pegoplata infirma. The sequence goes on along the minus strand of OY992536.1, from coordinate 23,142,467 downwards.
ACATTCATACCAATTTTATAATTTTTTCGTTATTATTTTCTCAAAAATATAAGTCGCCTTTTTTTCAATTCAGATGTAATCCAAAAATAATATATTGGAATTCCAAAATTAATTTTAAAAATTTTGAAATTTCATTGAAAAAGCATCAATTTGATCATTTTTGGTTTTCCTAAATTTTTCAATTTTTCAATTTTTTTTTATTTTTTTAGATTTTTCTTGATTTTTAAAAACTTTCCTGAGTTTTACCGAATTTAATTACTTATAAGAAACGTTAGCAAAATGTCTACAAATTACCCTGCATTTAAGGTTTAATTTGTTGCCGTCTGTCTTGATTAAGAGATCAATCTTTTAGTTATGGTTTTTCCAATATAACTGCATGGGAAAAGTGTTATGAGTATTTTTGCATTTGGTTAATTTTTTTAACACGTTTTCTTTACTTTTCATTATTTTTTTTTTTAATTTATTTAACAAAACTATCGGTTTAACAATACAATTGTTCCAACCAACATCATACATAATTAAAAACAAGTAGAAAAGTTAAATTCGAGTTGGCCGAATCTATGAATACCCTCCACAATGCCCTTTATAAGTGATAGTAAATTTTCTAACGTGAAAAAAATTAAATTTTTTATTAGAAATATTTTATTTTGTTTAAGAAAATTAAAGTACATAATTTTAACCAAAAAAATTTATAATTTACTTAATTTTTTTTGAGTGTAAAATTTTGTTAGAGTGTATATTTTTTATTGTAAAAATATTTTTGAGTGACAAAAATACGTTGTAAAATATTTTTGTGACTTACCAAAGTTTTTAAAACATATTTAACGGGTTTTCAATACGTGAATTATAGGTGAAACTAATTTGAAATGCACGGTTTTGCTAATAAATTTTGAACCACTGGACCGATTTGGCTGAAATTCAATACGAACCAGGCCTTGGGCAAAATCTATAAGAATCAGTTGGATATTTCACTAGAAGGTTTTTGTTGTCGAACAGTGTAATTATTTAGCAATAACTCAAAAACAGAATCAGCTAGAATTTTCGTGTTAACGATTTTTAAAGTTTAAAATAAAGAGGAGCTCATGTGGTACAAATTTAACGCCAGTCGGATTAAATTAAACCATGGCGACCATCGATTAAAATTTTGGATTTTTAAAAATTCGAAAAATATAAAAATTTGTCTTGCTATACATATATATTAGTTTTGTTTTTAATTGAAATTGGTCAAACGGTTTTCTAGATATCGCTATTTGAAATTTTCAAAAATTGCTATTTTCCCGTTTAAGAAATTTTTTTAAAAAAAATCTCAAAATTGTTTTCCCTTGAACCTTTCATAGAGCAAATAGCTAACTTTTATTTAAACATAGTTTTAGTCAAATCGGATCATTTTAGCCCATGGCGACCTTCTTTCAAAATTGTAGAACTTAACTTGCCTAGGACTCTAAGACATATTCTTGCCAAATTTCAGGAGGCTAGCTATTTTGTTTTGGACTGCATCGTGTCATCAAGAGACAGACGGACGGACATTCATAGAATGCCTTAGAAACAATTATGGATCAATAACATATAACTTTGATTGAAGAACGTTACGGGTTAAAATGATTTTCTGAATGAATTTCTTGACCATAAAATTAAAAAAAAACTTCCAAAATTACTAGGAAAAGTAAAATAATCCCATTTTACCAATATTTAACAATTTTCCTTGTTTTTTAACAAAAAAATTTCGATCGAAATTTACATGTTTTTTTGTAATTTTGCAATTTTTTTGTAATTTAAAAAAAATTTCAAGAAAATTTTACAGAAAAATCTAGTAAATTCACGAGAACTCCCTGTAAGTTTTATTGCGTCAAAAAAGTTGTAAATTTCAAAATTATTGGTAAAAATCTTATAAAATTACGAGGAATTTTCTTCAAATAAGAGATAGCAAAAAAGAATAACAGGCTTTTCTGGTCATTTTACACGTTTTTTTTTTAATGTAAGAAAGAACACAATTTTTTACAAATTTCAAATATAGGGGCATGTCACAGACTCAATTCCGATCGGATTTGAAAAAAAGTGGTTTGCTCGTAAAACGCAAAAAGAATATAATTTTTTTCGGAATGAAATCACTTTTAAAAATCAAAGTGGAATTGAATTGCATAAAAGTGGTTTCATTCAAAAAAAATATATGTTTTGCGTTTTACGAGTAAACCACTTATTCCACTTCCGAACGGAATTGAGTCTGTGACATGCCCCAAATTTTTAATATCTCAAAAACTTTTAGGCCGATTTTAATTTCTATTTGATATTCGTGTTAAGTGCATTAAAACATATTTTTTTATTTTTTGAAATTTCAAAAATCAAAAACTTTGACTGCCGGAAATCACAGGTTAATTTCATCCGATTGGCTTCAAACCATAGATGGAAATTTTTCATTACCATTGAAATTTAATTATTATTGGTTGATATCAATGGTAATGAAAAAATTTTCTTTACCATTTAATGGTAATTAAATTTTTTTAATTGAAAAAATAATTACTAATGGTAATGAAATGCACCAATTGTTGAAAAACACCAATTATAATTGGTTTCAAAACCATTGGTTTGCACATTTTTGTTTTTTTGAAAAGTCAAAAATTTAAACATCAAAGTATGCTTTTACAAAAAAAAAATATGAAAATGTTAAAGACAAAAAACAAAACGCAAATAAAAATTTCAAATATTGTGTTATACAAAGGCAATCAACGTGTGTTTGGTTTATAAAATGTGAAAAACTAAAACACTATATAACAAAAACCAACAGATTTTTCCAAATATTAACGATTTTGACAATATTGTGACGACTTTTACTAATGGTAATTATTTTTTTTAAGTGATGTCATACCAATGGTAATTATTTTTTTTTTAATTTTCATTAGTAATTAAATTGATAAGTAATTTAATTGGTACAATTGATACAACCAATGGTAATGAAAAAAATTTCATTACCATTGACATCAATTAAATGGTAATTAAACCATCAATTAATTGGTCCCTTTAATTAATTAGTCCCATCTATGCCTCAAACAAAACAAGAAAATTGTGTTCGGTCAAGACCGACCATATAATAACCTTCCCCAGTGTTTCCCAGAAAATGGGCCCAAAGTCAAAACATGAACCAATTGAATATTTATTTTATTAAATATTTATTTAGTGCAAACCAAATTTTAGTGAAATCGCCTCGTATTTGTGGACAATAGACAGGGGCCTGCGGTTAGTACCGTCGTACCGGTATTACCGGTATTCCCGGCTCTCGGTATTACCGGGAAATGGTACCGGTTTCTCGGCTCTTAAATAATTCCCGGTACTCCCGGGAATACCTGTTTTATTATGAGAATATGATGAATAGAAATTTTAGGACTCGAACTAGAGTAACACTCTTATCAAATAGCAACAAGTATAAAAGTTGAATTCGAATTGGCCGAATCCACTAACCAGAGAGGTCTTTCAGAAGACACCCACCGATTGTCCTAAGCCTTGCATATGGGAATGAGGGGAGAAAAATAAGAGTTACCTGTTTTTGCCGAAATTCACAATTTTGTTCATAACTTTTCAACCACTGCACTATGGTTCCAAATCAATTGTTTTTGGCATAAATTTCAAAAATGAAGCACAGTCGCTAGTTTTTAATCTAGAATGCTTTTTTATCTCTTAACACAATCAAAAAACGATTTTCAAAAAAAAAAAGAGAAAAAAAATTTTCGGAATTTTTTTTTTATTTTTTTTTTTTTTTTGGAAAAAAACAAATTATCAACAATAATATAGTTCTAGTAGTCAGTTAGCTCGGCAGAAGGCAAAAAAATTATAGTTAAAAAAATTATAGATGTGTCACGCAAAAAACCGAAAATTTTCCCGAAATTTGTGCTAAACTAAAATGGCACTTGTGAGAGTTTGCTGAAAAATGCTGGCTGGATGATAATTTAAGTATTAAATAGACCATCTAGAAAACACTTTCACATTTAAAGACTCATGCAAGTTCGTGCCCAAACACAACTTTTGGTCCACGAAAGATATAGGCTATTTTGGCTTCGAAATCCTTAAATCCGCAACCCCCAAGAATAACGACAAAGATGCATGGAATTAAAAATTGGAGTTTTTAATAAGAACTACTTTCCTTGGGCTTCAATTTTCCTTTTTAGCCTTTTTATAATTTTATTTTTTCCCATTTGCTGTTAGTATAATTGTAATATGGTTTTGATCCCGATTTAATAATACGCCTTAAAACCAGGGTTGGCAACCGATACCCACCTAGAATAACGGTATTTGGCTATTGTACCGCAACCAATAAAGATATGGACATTTTCAAAAGCGATTATGAAAGCTGATGAAATTTCTTGTATTTTAAATGTGTCACTTCGTGTTTCTACCGGTTCATTTTCGAAATATAGGTATAAAGGTATTGGCCTATATAACTAAAACGAACCGGTAGAAACTCGAAGTGACATATTTAAAATACTAGAAATTTCATCAGCTTTCATAATCATTTTTGAAAATGTCCATATCTTTATTGGTTGCGGTACAATAGCCAAATACCGTTATTCTAGGTGGGTATCGGTTGCCAACCCTGCTTAAAACTATCAACTTTGAAACCCTGGCTGACTGACAGTATTGCCATCAAATTTTTTTCATTATACTTTCTTAATGGCTTGGAGTGTTGCCATTGAGAAACTGTATAAGCTTTTGGAAATTTGTTAATTTTTTTTTTTAATTTCTGCCAAAAAGTATGCATTTTGAACCACAGTGCTCTGGACCGATGTTGCTGGAATTTGACACCAACTAGACCAGTGTAGCCAAAAATATATGTGCCACGCTTCAGCAGCGTCAGAGTTGTCTTACGAAAGTTAGAGTTTTTCTAACACATAAATTCGCGAAAAATATATATAAAATTGTATACAAATTTTGACTAGAAACATTTTAGTTTGAGTAAAAACCCTTTTAAGATTAATTTTTGTTATCAAAATATATTTTGGTGGTAAATTTTTTTGAGTGTAAACATTTTTTGAGTGTATAACTGTGTTTAAGTAAACATTTTTTTAGAGTGACAGAAACCCTTTGTAAAATATTTTTGTAGCTTATCAATGTCTTTTAAAGAGTGTTTAACATGCGAATTCAAGTGTAGAAGTGAATTTGCGAAAAACCCAATGTCAACTTCACGGTTTGCTTATAACTTCTGTACCCCTCGACCGATTTCACTGAAATTCAATACCAACCTGTCACAGAAAATATCAAATTTATATGCCAAGTTTTAGTAGCCTCAGAGTTGTTTCTTATAAAATTAATGTGTTTACAACAGACAGGCATTATTAATTCTTCTTCAATAATTGAAATATATTTTTTTTTGATTTTAATTAGTTTTTTTTTTATTAAAAATAAAAAAATTGTATAATAAATAATTTAAAAATATCCACAAAAATCATAACGAATTCTTACAATAGAAAAAAGTAGAACAAATTGTACAAAAAAACATTTTACTAGGAAATTAAAAATAAAAAAAATACTTAAATACGAACTTAGGAAACATGGTGAAAACATTATAAAGGAAATGCAATTCACTTTAAAGGATTTTTTATATTTTTTTTACAAAAATGATGCTAAAAACAAATGACTATAATGAAAATTTGATTCGTATTTTTGTTATCTTTGTTTTTGACACAAAAGAGAGACTTACTTAAACTTTAAGGCAGGCAGAAAAGAAATATGATTGGGGCAATCATAATTTAAAAGTGTCATTATTATGATAGATAATTAAATCGTAAATTATTTTTAGCAACCGTCGTATGTTTGTAAGAATCACTTTATTATTCTAGGATCATAATATGTTTGCTATAACCATATTATGATTGCCATAATCAACCATAATATGACACTCTTTAAATATGTTTCCCACAATCATATTTCTTCTCTGCCTACACATACCTATAAAACTAAATACTTATTTAAACTAAAACTTATGACTCATTTAATTGTTGATGCTCGTCGTCTTCTAATTGTTGATGCTCGTCGTCTTTTGTAGAGGATTTTTGTGTTTCCTGTTCTTCAAAATCTTTGGATTTACGATCAACATTATCCATAGATTCTTTTAGTGTTTGTATATCAAAACCACCATTATCAGATTCTTCACCTTCCTTTGTTTTGGTAAATTTCGAAAAATATGTTAAAGACTTCATAAGTTGATAACTTTTCGAAATTGGTATATTCGAATCATAAATACTTTTCGAAGTTGAACAATCAACATAAAACCACCAATTACATTTTAAAATAGTTTGATCGAAGAGAGTATTTTCAGGACATAGGAAAGATTTGCGTATCATACCATCATCGGTTAAGGCACAAACATGGAAAACCTAGAGAAAAAGAGAGAAAGGAAATATAAATAAACAAGTTAAAAAGATAAGTAAATTGTTTAAAAAAAAATTGTTGAAAAAACAAATAACTTTGAGAAAAAAAAATTTCCGCGAAAATTTTTTTTGGGAAAATTTTTTCCGCGAAAAAAAAAAATGTGGAAATTAAATTATTTTGATAAAAAAAAATTTTTTTCCGTCCATCCGTCTGTTTGTATAAGATACAACTCAGTCCGTCCATCCGTCCGTCTGTCCATCTATCGGTTTAAGCACGATACAGGTCGCAATTTTCAATCAATTGGCTTGAAATTAAACTTAAGCATCTTTCGGCCCAAGGACGAAGCCTATTGAAAGTGGAGAAAATCGGTCCATGTTAAGACCCAGCCCCATACAAACGCCCCTTTTGGATTAGGCTTAAATGACTCTAATAACCGTATTATAATAGATATCGCTTTGAAATAAAACAGGTAATCAAATTTTGTATGAATCATCATTCCAAATTTCAAAGGAATCGGGTCAGTCCTTCTGGTAGTCCCCATACAAACCACCCTCCCGATATTCACATAATTCCCTCTAAATTCATAAAACTGGAAATATTTGATAAAAATTTTATTTTTAGGTGTTTAACGTGTTCTTTAGTAACCTAATCAAATCGAAATATAATCGGACCATTTTTGGACTTACAAGGGAAGTCTCCCTAGTGTCACCCGCGGATCTTTAAAAAGGAGGGGGGAAGACAAGGACATTTTTCAGTTTTTCTCGTTTATCTCCTATACTATGCAAAGAAACCTAGTCATGTTACATACCAAATGAAAGGTCTTTGGGAAACCTATCTACGTGTGCTAAAATCGTGTCCAAACATGCACAACTTTTCGTCATATTGAGTAAAATACCAAAATTTTAGGACATTTTTGTTAATAAGTCGAAAAATATTAACTTCTTTGGCCCGTTGTTAGCACCACGAGATAGGTATTTTAAATACCTTTAATCTGATATCACACATGCCTATATTAATTTTGTTAAAATAGCCGTAAAGCGTAAAAAACTAAAAAAGGTCAATTTCCCCCCATACAAATCGACCCCCCCCCTAAAAATGAGTTTGGGCCGCTAAAAAAAAATACGTGTCGAATTAATTTTCGTTCTTAACAACATATCCAAATTTCACGAAGATCGGAGGGTGACACCAGGGAGACTTCCCTTGTTAGTCTCCCATATAAAAATTTCGACCGATATTCAGTTAAATTGGTCTATAGGCAAAAAAAAATAATCGAATTCCACTAAAATTTGATCTGTGTGTGTTTTTTACACTAAATAAAGATCTAACAAAAGACATATTCAATCGGTCCATGTTCGGACTTGGGACCCATTTTCAGGAAAACACTGGTGTAGGGTATCATATGGTCGGTCTTGACCGACTATAACTTTCTTACTTGTTGTATTTAAAACTATGTCTTGGATATCAAACTTACCATACAACCCAAATCGGTATCCGCATATAAACCTGGAAAATGTTTTTGTTTGGCACAAGCAAATGTTGTTGGTGGTAAATCCACTTTTGATTTAAAATTATCATCAAAGTTTTTATCATAACCCACGGGATAATATTCTTTGGGAGCATTCATTACCTAGAACAAGAAAAAATAAATCGTTAATCTTACTCTCGATCAAAGATTCCTCATATTTACCTTTGATACTTGATTCTCACTAACGGCATTTGTATTTTCAAAATTTTGTAATGCTGGTTTTGGTGTGGTAGTCGTTGTCGTCGTTGTTGTTGTACTAGTACTTGTCGTTGTTGTGGAAGTTCTTATAAATTCCTCTCGTAATTTTGCTGCCAACATAGCTCTATGTTCTGCTCTCATCTGCTGTTCTCTTACATAAATAGCATGTTTAATAGTCTCTTCGCTAACATTGGCCGCTGTTGCTAATTCTTTAACCGATATATCTCGTAAATCAAATTTAGGCTCTTCAAATTGTAAATAATTTGGATGATTATCGGTGGGCACACTGAATTGTTCTACCGGTGCGGGGGAAGGTTTTAATACTGCTGTAATTTTATTAACAGAATCTGGCATAGCTTGAAAAGCTGGCACTGCCATCGGTTGTGATAACATTGGATTATGCGCATGGAAGGTACGATTTGAATTAATTTGTTGTGTATATAAATCGACTACTCGATTATTTATGCTCATTTTGGAATGAGGTGAATCCACATTGATGTTAGTTCTTCTTTGGGCTACTTGTATGGGCATTTGTTTTTTAGGTATTGGTCTAAAGGCGGGTACACCCAATGGTAAAGGTCTTGCTTCGGTCATTAGTGGCCCCTGTTGTGCTTTTTGAGCTTTTAATTCAGCTAAAGCTGCTTGTTTTGCCGCTTGGTTAGCTATAATAGCTTGTCTTGCCGCTATTTCTGCTTGCGCTGACTGTCTAGCAATCATTTCGGCTGATGCTGCTGCTCTTGCTTGTTTTGTTAATGATTCTTGAAGTTCGGGACTTAAGACCATGGGTGATCGTGACATTATACGTTTATCATTTAAAGATTGTTGAGAAATCTAGGGAAAAGAAGGATTAAATACTTTTAAAAACTTTTAACACTTAAAAATTTAATGTGGAAAATTTATAAAAAAAAAGATTTTTTTAAAATAATTTCTTGAACGTAGGAAAAAAAACCGTAATTTTTTACAAATTTCAAATAGCGATATCTCGAAAACCCTTTGACCGATTCTAAAAAATTTTGATATTCGTGTTCAGCGCATCAAAATTAATAAATATGATGTATTGCAAGACATACTATTTGTTTCTTTCCATTTTGCCACAATTTCGTTCTCACAAACTTTAATGAGGGTGCGGCACGGAAAATTTTTAACCGATTTTTGTCAATTTTTTTTTACCATTTACACAAAACTGGGTTACGATTCTGCAAAATTGGGATCCATTTGCCATAAAACACTGGTTTATGGTATTATATGGTCGATCTTGACCGACTATAATTTTCATACTTTTTATACCCTACACCACTCTGTGCTACAAAGTATAATAAGTTTGTGCTGATGTTTGTAACTACCCAAAATATTGGCCTTAGACCCATTTTCAAGTATACCGATCAACTAAGAATAACTTTTTGAGTCGATTTAGCGATATTCGTTCGTCTGTGCGTCCGTCTGACTGTCCGTCCGTCCGTCCGTCCATGTAATCGCTGTATGCACAGGTCGAAAATATCAACCAATTTCGCTGAAATTTAAAACTTAAGCTTCTTTTGCCCCAAGAACGAACCCTATTAAAATTGGAAAAAAGTCGGTTCATGTTTAGACCAAGCCCCCATACAAAAGTCCCCTTTGAATTTGACTCAAGTTACTCTTATAACTGTATTATAATGAGTATCTTTCCGAAATTTAGCAGGTAATCGTATTTTGTATTTACAAATCACCTTTTCAAATTTTAAAGGAATCGGACCAGTACTTCTTGTAGTCCCCATACAAATTACCAACCCGATATTCAAATAAATCTCTCAAAATTCATGAAAGTTGGAAATATTGTAGGTTTTAAAAGTGTACTTTGGTAACTTAACTTTATTTGAATATATTCAGATCATTTTTAGACTTAGTCCCCAATATAAAAATTTCGACCGATATTCAGTTAAATCAGTCTATTGCCAACAAAAATCGGCCAATTCCACTAAAATTTGGTCTGTGTGTGTTTTCTACACAAATTAAGGATCTAAGAAAAGATGGATCCAATCGGTCTATGTTTGGACTTGGGCCCCATTTTCCGGAAAACACTGAAGGAATTCTTACCGCCAAAGAAATAAAAAGTCCAAAGGCATTTTTGTACAAGAACGCCATTACTATCCGAGTAAAAGCTTTAAAGTTATTGAGTTTTTAAAATTCTCAAGACCCTATTGGGCCTCTAAATTTACGTATCTCAAAAAGATCGAATTATAAAAAACAACAATCCAATCGGGTCTGAACGCAATAGGTCCTTAAATGTGAATGACCGAAATCGATATAAAAATTTTCTAATTTTAAGTTCAAATTGGCATAATATTAACAGGCCTATTCACAGATATGACTGGTTACACAGTGCAACAAAATCGGAATGGGATGAAACCAAATGCAAATGAAAGTTAACATATTCCATAACAAAACCATCAAGGCTTTTTTTCTAGATCAGCGCTAGATTATTTTTTACACGCATTTGAAGTTGGTAAACTTTTATTATAATTACACCGTCAGACAAAAATGAAAAAAATTTGTTAAACACGAACTGGATAATATAGGTTTGAAACTAGAGACTAAATGTAGTAAAACTACTTTTACAGTTTTTCTTTTAGTGATCTTGTTTCCTTTCAAAAGGACTTCAAAGTTTTAAAAGACTAAATTTTATAAAATATTTTTTTACTATTTGTACTTATCCTAGGATGCCATTAGTGATAGCAAATGAAAGAGAAGGATCTCCACTTATTTTTCTATTATATTATTTTTACACATCAGAAAAAAGGAGTTAAGTTAAGTACTTTCAAAAATTTATCCTACAATATCATTCAAAATTTTCAACAAAATATTTTGATAAAGTTTTCAAATGACTTTATTCACGTCGTTTTATCCTGATATGGCAAAATATAAAAATCGAAAAATTAGGGGAGATCCTGCTCTTTCATTTGACATCACCAGTGTCATCCTAGGATAAGTACAAATATTTCAACAAAAATATTTTACAAAATGTATCCTTTAAAACTTTCAAGTCCTTTTGACTGAAAACAGGATCACGAAATGAAAAACTGTAAATGCAGTTTTACTCCATTTGATCTCTAGTGATTTGAGGGTTTTGTTATGTAAAATGTCAACTTTCATTTGCTTTTGGTTTCATCCCATTTCGATTCGGAAAGTTGGATTTTGTGTCACTAGGGATGTGATTTCTATGCAAATACATACATGTTTTTTATCGATAGTCTAAAAACGATCTAGACCAGCGGTTACCAACCTATGGTACGCGTACCACTAGGGGGTACGCGAAACTGTCCGCGGGGGTACGCAAATTTTAGTATTTTTGACATTCGTTTTAGATTAACCTTTCAATGCTGGTTACGCATCTGGCTTCCAAAGTTTTATATAACGTCAGGTTTTTAAGAAAGTTGAGGTCAAAGTTCACAAAAAACGTATTGTGCAATTTAGAGAGCTTTTTTTGTGATATTTTTGGATGATATTTTGAGATCTGACCACTTGTTTTCGATTAACCTTTCGAAGCTGATTCCGAAAATGTTTCCCAAATTTTTCGATGATGTCAGGTTTTTAAGAAAATTTATGTCAAAGTTCTCAAGAACGTGTTTTTGGGTATTTTTGAGACCGGTTGTGATGGTGTGGAAATTTTGGTATTATTTTGTTAAGCTCAAAATGACCGTTTGTTGTATATACGAGGGTGTTTCATTCGAAAAGTCACGGAAAAAAAATTTAAAACATTATATTTCCGCCCTCTGTCATGGGTTTTTGGAACGTTTTTAAGAGTTCAAAAAACGTCCATTGTTTTAATTGTTGGTGTAGAATCGCCTGGTGAGCTCAGATTTGCAATGTTTTCAGCCGTTTTTACTCTGCAGAAAAATCAGCTAAAAATTCGTGTTTTCAGATGCATTGAACCACCCCAGAGAGCGAACATTTTTCCAAAAAAATACCACCATTGTTTTGATCTCCCCTAAACCCTACAAAAAAAGTTATAATACCCGCAGATCAAAAATTTCAAAATTAACTCTAATATTTATATGTGAAGTTCTTAACGAAATAAAAAAAACTCGTTAGGGGGTACGCGGCTAATAAAATTTAAAATTAGGGGTACGCAAGCCAAAAAGGTTGGTAACCGCTGATCTAGACTACACAGAAAAAATTTTAAACGAATTTCAATCAACAAAAACGCGGATTCAATCAATTTTTTTATTGAAATTCCTCCAATTAAAAAAATTGTTATACCAATCATCAAATTGTAGGTGATTGATTGAAAATTTTTTCAATCAAACATTTTTTTTGATTTTGATCAAAAATTTGATCAATTTTTTGTTTAAAGTCAATCAAAATAATGATTGATTTAACAAATGAATTGTAAGCTTATGACAAAACTATCACAAAAAATTCATCTTTTTTGCTTTCCAATATGTTGCCAACAATAAAAAAAAGTAAATTTTGTATATTTTTGAATTAATCTATTCAAATAAATTAAAGCGAAAAAAAAATCTGGTGTGTTGAAAATTTGTAACAAAAAATAGCAAAAGTTTTAATCAAAACATTGATTGACTCATTTAATTTTTGTTGATCAATACATTTAATTGAAAATTTTTAGCCAATAATTTTTTGTGTGTAATTATCTTTCCGAATCAAGAAATTTGCGTTAAAATAGCATCGATTTGTTTTTGCATATTTTTGCATATGTTGGTGAAAATGCAGATTTTTGCATATTTTGGTTTTAAATGCATATTTGGTGCATATTTTCAACTTTTAAAAGCATATTTTAGTAAAAATTAGCAAAAAAAAAAAAATACAAATTTAAATTAATTTAATTCAAAAACTATTTTAAATTTTAAAAACTTATTAAAAATATTAAAAATATTTTAAATTCTGATTAATTTTTATTAAAAAATAAAAATTGTTTTATTCGACCTTTAAAATATTATATTTTGAGGATGTTTATTCTGGCTCGAGGTCATTATTTTCTTTACTAATTAAAACCATGATATTCTCTTAGCATAATTTTCAAGAAAATTATTTTTTGTTTTAAATTTATTTATGTTGGTCATTTTTGCAAGACTTAATCGACACGTGTTTCGGAATTTGTCAAGATTCCATTGTCAAGATTATTTAGCAAAAATAGAAACGATTTACTACAAAGTAGCAAACGAGTCTAATGACAAATCGTTTGTGCACAAACTAAAGTATAAGAACATATTCAACTCTATCCACAATGTGAATTAGAACGACGAAGAAATTGTACTATACTAGTAAGGCAACGATTGTCAATAATATAATATACTTTAGTTTGTGCACAAACGATTTGTCATTAGACTCGTTTGCTACTTTGTAGTAAATCGTTTCTATTTTTCATATGAAAACAAGAACACATTTTTTTATTGCATATTTTTAGGTTATTAAGTGCATATTTTGAATTTTTATCGCATATTTTAAGCTCATATTTATGATTTTTTTAGTGCATGAAAATCTCATCCCTAATAATCAGTTTTACTTAAATTTCGATAATTTTCGCATTTTTTAGTTATTTTTTTTTCGGAAACTCAATATCTAAAATAATTTTCAAAAAGAGCTAGTAACAAATTGCAAAAAACTATTTAAGAAATTAGATATTTATTTTTAGAACAAAACTTACCTGTTGATTTCCCGGCAAAACTCCAACCACATTTGGTGGTGGACCATTTTTATAACCAATCGAACGTCTACGACCGCCTTCTAAATTACCCAATGATTCGGGAAATCCCAATTCATCACCTAAACTAAAACCTTATGGAAAAAAATAATAAAAAAATTATGTCAAAATATGTCAAAATTTTAAAATATTAAATAACAAACGTGGGAAATTCAAAATAAAAATTATTAACAATAACTTTTCTTATAATTAACTGTATTATTTGTATAAGGTTTCCGGTTAATGATCAATATTGTCTATCATCATAAATCACTTAAACTGGACATTGTGTAAAATATATTTTAAAAATAAAATTTTTGCAAGTAAAAAAAAACTGCAGACATTTTTATTGTAGTCAAAATTTTATTAATGAATGAATAGATGAGAAGATGAAGGGATCGTTGTTAAAAAACATTAACAAAATGCTAAAATCCAAAGAAGTCAAAATAGACAGACAGACGGTCTAGTAACTGTTATAATAATGAACTCAAAAATGTTTTATTTGAAATTTTTAGCTTAATTAACTTAAGATGATGTAGTTAGATAGAAAACAAAAAAAAGACGTGGTAGTATTTAGATTTTGAAAATGGTAATAAAAAGTCATTGACATTGGCATGAATACATAAATGTAAAAAAAAAAATAACAAAAAATATATTTAAATTTTTAAAAAAAAAATATTGTTTATAAAGCTTTTAAAATTATAAAAATATAAGCAATCTAAAATTTACAATCTAAAATTTAGTTTAACAAGATATAAAATATTTACATTGTTTTTAATTTAAAATTTTTAATTAAAATTTTTTTTTACGCTTAAGTTTATAAAAACCTAAATTTTTTTTCTTTCGGAAATTCTAAACCCAAGAAAAAAGATTTTTATATAATTTTATATAATTTGATAAAATTATATATAATTATATAAAATTATATGTAATTAAATAAAATTATATATACCCGGGTAAAAATGAAATATACATATATGATCATATATGAAGATATATGGATCATATATGGATTTATATAACCATATATTATCATATATGCCTCCTTACATGTTCATATATGATCTGATCCGTAAATTGGCCCGATATGACCTCATATCGGGCCAATTTACGGATCAGATCATATATGAACATGTAAGGAGGCATATATGATAATATATGGTTATATAAATCCATATATGATCCATATATCTTCATATATGATCATATATATTTCATTTTTACCCGGGTAATTAAATAAAATTATATATGCCCGGTTAAAAATGAAATATATATGATCATATATGAAGATATATGGATCATATATGATAATATATGGTTATATAAATCCATATATGATCCATATATGATCATATATATTTCATTTTTACCCGGGTGGGGAATTCCATGTCAAATCGGACACTTTGAAAATTATTTTTTTTAGATTTTCCCAATTTGCTTACAGTTTTTAGTACCCTTCGAAAACTCCTTCGTGGTTAATTTTCAGATTTTTTTGATGACCCGTTCAAAAGATATTGAATTTTTAAAAATTGGTAGTTTGTTCCTTTACTCAAACATCTTTTACTCATAACTTCTTCAATAATGGTCCAAATTTCAATTTTTTTTTTCAAAATTTTTGTTTTTTTACGTACTTTAAAAAAAAAAAGATCCCAAAAAATTCTTAAAAGCGCTCTAGTATGCGATTTTAAAATTTTAAAATTTAAATCTCATTTTTATAATGTTTGTACTCTTCGATTTTTTTGAAATTTTTTTGTGTAAAACTTCTATCGATTCTACAAATTTTTTGCCCAGGAGGATCGTGGGATAACAATTATTACTATATTTTTAAATTTTTTTTAAATTTTTTGAAAATATTTTATTGTAATTTTCCAATCTTAAAATCATTTCTACTGCTCCAATGGTGCGTCATAGAGGGGTCATTTATGAGACCGACCCCCATTAATTTTTACGTCTTAACATTTCTTTGGAACAAACTAATACCCTATCTCCAATTTCTAAGGGGGCTCCCACACAAAACGACATTTTTTAAAATTTGCTCCAACCGCTCTAACTGCCCTTATAGTGCCCTTATAGCAACAAAATATATGAACGACCCACAATATTTTTTTAGTCCAAACATTTTCTCTGAACACGCCTACCCTCTATCTCTAATTGTTAAGGCGGTCCCCATACAATTTTTTTTTATTTTTTGTAAATTTGTTTTATTTAATCCGCTTCTACCGGTCCAATGGTGCGTCTGAGAGGGGTCATTAGTGAAACCGACCCCCATTTATTTTTACCCTACAAAATTTTTTTAAAATATACCTACGCCCTATCTCCACTCCCTAAGTAGGCTCACATACAAATAACCGTTGGAGCAAATTTTATAAAAATGTAATTTTGTATGGGAGCCTACTTAAGGAGTGGAGATAGGGCGTAGGTATGTTTTAAAAAAATGTTGTAGGGTAAAAATAAATTGGGGTCGGTTTCACTAATGACCCCTCTCGGACGCACCATTGAACCGGTAGGAGCTGATTAAGTAAAACAAATTTACAAAAAAATAACAAAAAAATTGTATGGGGACCGCCTTAACAGTTCAGAGAAAATGTTTGAACTAAAATAATATTGTGGGTCGGTTATACATTTTGTTGCTCTAAGGGCACTATTAGGGCAGATAGAGCAGTTGGAGCAAATTTTAAAAAATGTCGTTTTGTGTGGGAGCCCCCTTAGAAATAGTTTGTTCCAAAGAAATTTTAAGACGTAAAAATTAATGGGGGTCGGTCTTATAAATGACCTCTCTATGACGAACCATTGGAGCAGTAGAAATGATTTTAAGATTGGAAAATTACATTAAATTTTTTCAAAAAATTTTAAAAAATAGTAATAATCGTTATCCCACGATCCTCCTGGGCAAAAAATTTGTAGAATCGATAGAAGTTTTACACAAAAAAAATTCAAAAAAAAATCGAGGAGTACAAACATTTTCAAAAATGAGATTTAAATTTTAAAACTTAAAAATCGCATACTAGAGCGCTTTTAAGAATTTTTTGGGATTTTTTTAAAAGCACGTAAAAAAACAAAAATTTTGAAGAAAAAAAATTTGAAATTTGGACCATTATTGAAGAAGTTATGAGTAAAAGAAGTTTGAGTAAAGGAAAAAACTACCAATTATTAAAAATTCGATATCTTTTGAGCGGGTCATCAAAAAAATTTGAAAATTTACCACGAAGGAGGTTTTGAAGGGAACTAAAAACTGTAAACAAATTGGGAAAATCTAAAAAAAAAAATTTTCAAAGTGTCCGATTTCACATGTCCCATATACAGGTTTCAGTTTTCAGAAAATCAGATAACATTATGTATAATTTGATGAAATTATAAATAATTATATCCAGGATTTGTTGGATATAATTTTATAAAATTGTATCAAATTATACATAATTTTATAAAAAAAATATACCAAATTATATTATTTTATAAAATTATATCAAATTATATCACATTTTATAAAATTATATCAAATTATATAATTTTATACACCAAATCCTGATATAATTACATCTAATTTTGTCAAATTATATATAATTTTATCCAATTTTCTGAAAACTGAAGTCTGCATATAATCGTATATAATTGTATATAATCTTATACAATTTTTATTAAATTATATATAATTTTATATAAACTTTTTTGATCTAGAATCTTTCAAAAAATTTTGTCCCAAAAACCATTTTTCCATAATGTTAGTTATAGTTTTTTTTTATTTCGAAAATTAATTCTTAAATTCAATTTACCTAAACCAAAATGTGCCTTAAGGCCTCCCAAATTTCTTACACGAAATAGTCCAGATTTTTTGAAGTTACAATTGAGTATAAAACCAAAATCGGATTCTAATACACATGTCCCGCAAGCCAATCCTATAAGTAGAAAAAAACAAACACAGAAAATTATAGGATTTTTTTTTAACTATTTTTTTTTAATTTACAAACAAAAGAGTATTAAGGATTTTTTTTTAAAGGAGGGTATTAATAATAAAATGGTAGTGTAATGAGGATGTGGGGTGTAGGGTGTGAGATTTTTTTCTGTGTTTTGTTTTTTTTTTTAATGCGTACTTAAAAATACTTAAATAAATATTTACATAAAATTACAAATTAAAAAGCAAATAATTATAACTTATACTTAATTTCATAAAAAAAACAAGTCAGATAATTATAGCCGGTCAAAACCGACCATATAATAAATACCCTACAGCAGTATTTCCCGGAAAATTGGCTTTAAGGGCAAACATGGACTGGTTGAATCTATCTTTTGTCAAATCTTTAATAAGTGTAGAAAACACTTACAAACCAAATTTGAGTGAAATAGGCTCCTATTTGTTGCCAATAAACAAACCGAACATCGGTCGAAATTTTCATATGGGGCCTAAGTCCAAAAATGATCTGATTATAATTAGATTTGATTAAGTTATTAAAATACACGTTAAACACACACAACCAAAATTTTCATAAAATATTTTTTATTTTCCTGAGAGATTTGTATGGGGGCTACAAGATGAACTGGTTCGATTCCTTTGAAATTCGGAATGGTGATTATTGAGTACTAAACACGTTTACCTGACATATTTCGAAAGAATATTTATTATAATACGGTTATTAGAGTCTTTTGAGCCAAAATTAATGGGGACCTTTGTATGGGCCTACACTGAGGGAAAAAAACATATTTAAATCAAATATTTTCATGTTTATTTTAAGTATGCTACATATTTTTGGAAAAATTTAAATTTTAATATTGTTTTTGATTGATTTAAACAAAATATGTTTGTTTTAAAATTGCATACAATTTTAATTTAAAATTGATCACTTTAAATTTAATATGCTGTCATTAAAAGTCGTTAAAAATTTAAAAAAATCTTATTCAAATATTTGTATTAAAAACAATATTTTTCGTGGTTATTTTAAAGTTGGACAATTTTGTTTTTTGACATTTAAAGTTTTTTTTTCAAGAAATATAGTAAAGTTGGGCAATTTTATTTTAAGTAGATACAATGTTAAAATATTTTTTCATTAAAAAAAAGACGCACATTTTTCACATCTCTAAATGTGGCGAGTTTTAAGTGAAATTAATTAAATTAACTAAAGTAAAATTAAAAATTAAAAAACTAAAGTGAAAAAGAATATTATTAACAATTAAAACAAAAATAAAACTAAAAAAAAGTAAAAAAAACCAAGTGAAAAAGACAAAGAAGAGAAGAGGAGGGGATGTATCTATGTATGTAATTGGCAGAAAATGAAAACTTGTACCTTTAGTTTTTTATATATGGTATATAGTATTAATTTAAGTATGTTTATTTTTCATTTTTGGTATTTAATTACATTTGTTGTAATTAGATGTAGTGCTACAATTAGGGTAGAAGTACATCCAAGGCTTTGGCTTTGATTTTTTTATGTATAGCAAAAAATAAAGCCAACAAGCAATATTTAAAGCCAAAGCCTTGGATGTAATTCTACCTTAGATGTACAATTAGAGTAGTGTTAATTTTTTTGATGTGTTATTAAAAAATATTGTAAAAATAATTTTAAAAAAATTAAAACAAAAATGTCTATTGTTTTATTTTAAGTTTCATGGTTTTTAGGTAAGTAAAAAGCTGCAAAAGAAAAAAAATTTGCATATTAAAATTAATATTGATCAACTTTAAATTAAAATTTGTTGCATATTTAAATTTAGCATGGCCAATTTTAAAACAATATTGTTACATCTTAATTTTAACATGTTGTCTACTAATCGTGTCATGTTAAAAACAATTAGAAACATATTTAAATTAAATAAAAACAAACTTTGTTCTATTTCGTCACTGTTTTATATTTAATTTAAAGTTGTTTCTGTTTGATTTTAATATTTTTTTTTCTTAGTGTAGGTCTAAACATGGACCAATTTCTTCCAATTTCAAGTCAACTGATTGAAAATTGCGACCTGTATTGTGTTTACACCGTTTACATGGACAGACAGACGGACATCGCTAAATCGACTCTAAAAGTTATTCTGAGTCGATCAGTATACTTGAAAGTGTGTCTATTACCAATATTTTGGGCACAAACTCATTTAACAGTGCACTCGGTACTTTTTTTTTGTATTTCCTAAAATAATGGTCATAGAAACTGTAAATGTTGGATACTTCTACAAAAAACATTCTGAAAAAATTACTTTTTGAAAACTCCGATTTTAATGTGGTAAATATTACTTTGGTACTTTTTCTATCTCCTGAAATAATGGTTACAGATACTTTACCCACTGGCTCCACCTTCTATAATTATGTGGACATTTATTCCGACATACGTCAAAATTGTGTTATTTCTCGTGTGCCATAGTCAAATGTTATACATATTTATGTTGGAAATAAATGTTAACATAGTTCTCCAAACATATTTCTTAACAATTATGTTAACATAAGAAACGTCAAATTCATGAGTTTGTTGATGGCGACATTTTGGAAAAATACAAATTCACAAAAAACATTCCCTTTATAATTAATAAATGTGGTTTTTTGAAAGAACGTAACTAAATAACGTTAAATTAAAGCTTTTTAATTAAAAAAAAATGTGTTATATGTATTAAAAAAATAAATAAAAAATAAAATCCAAACGACCTTCATCAACAAATTCCTGAAAAAAATGAGTTAACATAAATTACGATTACACCACCCTTTAACATAAAATGAAAATACAAAATAATTCTGCCGACGTTATCTCTTATGTTATCTACAATTTTATGTTGGTGTATCCGGAGCGTTAAGTGATTAGTATGTGATTTTTATGTTTTACAATTTTTATCTAATTTTTTTCAAATATTTGTACTTTTTGATTTTTTGTACAATTTTCTTTTTCTAATTCTCAAATAAAGTATTTTTTTTTAACATTAGCGATTTGTGATTTAAATTCCCTTTGTAATATAGAGTCCCCGCACAACAATGTCGGAGCGGTTGACGGTTTCGGATGGAAGAGTATAGGCGCAAAACAAAGGCGGCAGCGGAAAATTAAGTCAAACGTTTATTCACATTATTTTTTCACTTTTTCTGCACATTTTTATTTAATTTTATTATTTTTTTTAATATCAATATAATTTTTTCATATTGATTAGTTTTTTTGTGTTTTTTTTTAGAATTTTATATATTTTT
The DNA here is from genome assembly GCA_963921195.1 of Pegoplata infirma. Classification (NCBI taxonomy): domain Eukaryota; kingdom Metazoa; phylum Arthropoda; class Insecta; order Diptera; family Anthomyiidae; genus Pegoplata; species Pegoplata infirma. The sequence continues at coordinate 23,121,563 of OY992536.1, read as the reverse complement.
TTAGAGATCGCATTTTTTTGTTTACTTTATCGAAAATAATCGAAATATTTAGAAAAATGTGGTAACATTTTCATATCATTAATTAAAATAGAGAGAGAAACCGACACAAAAATAAAATGAATTTTATTCAAGCGGTTTTCGGTCGAGCGTTTTTTCTTGCCAAATTTGTATGAAAAAAAAACGTCACCGACATTGTTGTGCGGGGACTCATAGGTTTTTTAAATTGCTGAATAGTCTTGACAGTGGAATCTGACAAATTCCGAAACACGTGGCGATTAAGTCTTACACAAATGATCAACACAAATAAATTTAAAACAAAAAATTAATTTTCTTGATAATTATTCTATGAAAATATTAAAGTTTCAATTATTAATGGAAATAATTACCTCGAGCTAGAATAAACCTACTAAATTTTTTTTTTTTAATTTTTGTACAAATTTTTATACCCTCCACTTAGTGATAGAGGGTATATATAAGTTTGTCATTCCGTTTGTAACTCATCGAAATATCGGTCTGGGACTCCATCAAGTATATATATTCATCATGCCCGATCGATTTTAAGACATTCTAGCGATGTCCGTCTGTCTGTCTGTGGAAAATGCTGTCACGGACAAAATATTGCACAGAGATGACTGAAAACTAACATATCTATTGGAAGTTCTTCCGAGAAGTTTGGTATTGCATTTGAGCGATATCGGTTCAGCGGTTCAAAAGTTATGAACGAAAATGTAAGGACACCTCAAAAATTTCAGTACATTCAACATAACCTAAAAATACAAAATGCTATAATTCGCCTGCTGGTTGACATATGTGAACATAATTGAACACCAAATGGTATATAAACAAGTACGAACATATTTTTTGACAAAAAAATACAAAAATCGCGGATTTTTTTTTTTTTCGCGGACATTTTTTTTCAAAAAATCAAAAGTGAATTCCTTTTAAAAAATGTTTTTTGCAATAATCTTTTTGAAATTGTGGAGGGTATCACTACATTCGGCAAGGCCGAATTAAAATTTTTCACTTGTTGTTTGTATTGATTTGAAAAATTTTTGAAAAATGAAAAAATAAAAACAAAATAATCTTGCTATGCACTATTTTTATTAATTTTGCCATATAAAATAATTAGGGAGGAGATTTTCATGCACTAAAAAATCGAAAATATGCGCTTAAAATATGTGCTAAAAAATCCAAAATATGCACTAAAAAACCTAAAAATATGCACTAAAAAAATAAAATGTGTGCAATAAAAATATTGCTTTCATAGGAAAAACTTTTTAAAAGGCAAAAAAGTAGCACCGGGTTTAAATACTAACATTTAAAACTTTATATAAGCAAGATTTTTTAGAAATTAAGACAAGCTATAAAAAAATTTGAAAGAAAAAAAAAATTTTTTCTTATTTTTAAAATTAATTTTTAAAATTTTAAATAGTTTTTGGCGTATCGGTCTAGAGTGATTGTACGTTACAAGCAGTTAATAGCAAAGTATTACAGATGATGATGAGTTCAATCCTTGTCGGCTGCGATCTGTTAATAATTTTCACATATAGAGTTTTATTGACTATTAACTAAATAAATTTGACATTAAAAGTTTTTCTGAAGATTATTATAACTGGATAATATGAAACTAGTAAGAAACAAACCAGGATGTCTAAATTTTTAGAAAAATTAAAATTTTTCTTTCACACTTTTCTCAATTCAAAACCATATATGTATAACAAATCAAAAAATTATAACCCAATAAGCCAAATTGCTGGAATTCAAGTGTAATTCAAGCGTAATTCCAGTCATATTTTCAATTTTCAAGCCTTGAATTATACTTGAATTACACTGTAATTCAATAGCATTCTCCAGCGAAACGGATACTTGAATTCAAGTCGAACCGAACAGTGTAAAAACACTTGAATTCAAGTATAAAATTAAAGCGTAATTCCAGTCGAACCCAAAATAATTTTTGAAAAACCCTTGAATATGGCTTGAATTACAGTTAAATTCAAGCCCAATTCCAGTCCAATTCAAGTCTAATTCCAGTCCAATTCCAGTCCATTTTAAGTCTGATTCCTGTACAATTCAATACTGTTAGCATCTTTTCTAAATAAAAACAAATTAATTCTAAATTATTACCAGTCTTTTTACACTTCAATTTATTGATTTGAACAAAATATCAAAAAAAAAATGTACATGCAATTATTATTCTTTATTTAACATTAAAATATGCATTAATATTTATCTTTTGGCTGCCAAACAAATTTCAATGTTGATATTAATTCATCCAGATGCATACATGTAGAATTTCCGAGATTATCCTTATCCACAGACGATTAGAAACAAACGTTGGTACCAGGATGCATGCAAAAATAAAGAGATGACGGTTTAGTAAATTGTTTTGCACAAAAATATTTAATATTTTTTACTTACCAAATATTTCAATATTACTGATCATCGGTAATTTATCTTCATTGAATTATTATCTGCAAACATTTTTTCTTCTTGTTGCTCCACGATTTTGGTTTTTTCATAATTTTTCATATTTATTTTTATTAATACGTATAAAATTATTGATTGACAATTTTTTCAAATTGTTTAAAATGATACTACGACTTGTTCTACTTGATTTTGACTTGAAAAATTGGATTGAATTCAAGTTGAATTCAAGCAAAATTTAAAGCACTTGAATTCTACGATTTCTTGTGCTTATTGGGAATACATAATTATAATTAGAGCCTGAGCTCGACTGTCTTTACAGAAACAATAATTTAAAAATAAATTTCAATTTGTGTTTTTGCTAATTTATGCCAAAATATGCAAAAATATGTACTTAAAAGTTAAAAATATGCACAAAATATGCACTTAAAACCAAAATATGAAAAAATATGCATTTTCATCAAAATATGCAAAAACAAATAGATGCCATTTTAACTCAAATTTCTTGATTCGGAAAGATAATTGGTCGATAATTGGTTAGACTATCGACAAAAAACATGCATTTTCAAGGAAATCTCATCCCTAATAATAATTAAAAAATTTCTGAAATCCGTAGAGTGGTTTTCAAGATATCCACGTTTGAAATTTGTCAAAAAGTTTTTAAAAATTACGTTTTTTTCCTACGTTCCTGAATTTAAAAAAAAAGTCTCAAACATTTGTTTCACTGTATTTTTCATAGTTGTGACAAACTTGAATTTTAAAAACATTTGAGCTAAATCAGAACATTTTAACCCAATTAATTTGAGACACATCCGATCATTTTAGCCCATGGCGCACATTAATCAAAGTTTAGAGTTTTTGGTGAAAATTTAAAAAAAACCAAAACTTTTTTCGAGTAGCGCCACGGGTTAAAATGATCGGATGTGTCTCAAATAAATTTTAAATTAAAGTTTTTGTCAAGTTCTATTAACGAGTCAAGGGAAAGAAATTTTGTGATTTTTTTTTAAAAATGTTTAAATGTTTCTTACTGTGGGAAAAGAGAAACGTTAACTTACAATTAGTGAATATAATTTTTGTAGAAAGAGAAATTTGGGATATGGAAGCCTATTATCAGATAACTATCTTCACGCAACATATTTTTGTAAAAAAAAATAATGACATTAAAATTGTATATCGAAAGTTGTTAACCCCCAAAATAACTACACTTTATTTAATTTTATTGACAAAATTATTTAAATGTTTCATTAACAATTAATTCTGAAACACCCTTAGTTTGAGCATAAACTCATAATCCAAAGTACTACTTACTTGTATAATTATTTAAAAATTTAATTATTTAATTATTTAAAACAACAATAAGTTTAACAAAAAAAAAAAAATTGACATAACGATGGACTAATAAATAAATACTTAGACAACATTATTTATTACCCAACTACAAACAAACACATCACTATTATTATTAACAAACATTATGTTTAAGTGTAATAAAAATTAATTTGTTGTTAACATGTCACTTGTCAAAATTACTCAAGTTGAGTGGACTGTTTGAGGTACTGACTGACTGTTTCGACTGGCCACCATAAAGTGCCTGTCTATGTTGTTTGCTAGTATAAAATATTTTGAAAGCAAATTGCGCGCAAAGATGACATAAAAATCCACTTTAACATTTATTGTATTATTTGTGGAACACAAAAAAAATCATATTAAACCTTCCAAAGGTCGTTAATAAAAGTACAGAAGAAAAAATAACAATCTCTACAATTTGTTTATTTTTACAACATAAATATGTACAATATTTATTTATTTTTTTTACCCGACATTATGGTTAAAAAAAGGGGTGTGTGAATTAAGTTGGGTATGTCGTTTGGGACAAGTAATTTATTCATTTATTTTATTGGGATACAAAAATTGATGAAGGTACTAAATTCTATAACTCAAGGCAATCTATCTTTAAAATCAGGTACTTAAAAATGTACTTTTTGAATGTTTACCCAGTTTAGATGTTAAAATTGAAATCTTAAGATAACATTTAAAAATAAAAACCTGCATTTTAAATTTGAAGAATCCATTAATTTTAAAATTCCATTTAAAAAAAAATAATTTTCAGTCAAAAAGATCAATAAAAATTTTAAAAAACAATACTTAAAATTGCCAAAAAACAAGTAGAAAAGTTAAATTCGACTTTGCCGAATCTATGAATACCCTCCACAATGCCTTTTTAAAAGATAGAACATTTTTTACGTGAAAAAATTAACAATTTTGATTAGAAATATTTTATTTTGAGTAAAAAACAATTTTTTTGTCATTTAAAATATATTTTTTTCATTGTAAAAATATTTCTGAGTGGATGCACGTACGTATGTACACAAAATATTATAATTTTTTTAAAGAAAAACTAAATTTTTTTTAGTGTAAAATTTTTTTTGAGTGTAAAATTTTATTTGAGTGTATAATTTTTTTCGAGTGTAATTTTTAAGTTACCAATGCTTTTAAAACTAAACAAGTTTAAAAAGCATTGCTTTAAAATTAACCAAGTTTGAAAAGCATTGTTAAGTTACCACCAATGCTTTTATAACTTGTTTAACACGTGGCATTTAAGATGAAAAGAATCTGAAATTCAGGGTTTTGCTTATAACTTTTGAACTACATAACCGCTTGAGCTGAAATTTAATACCAAAGAGACCTTGGGAATGGCAAAGATATATGCCAAGCTTCAGGAGTCTCATTTTTGTCTTTCGAAAGTTAGAGTGTTTTTTATCTCGTAAATTCACGATAAACCTTGCCCAAATTTACTCTTTTGCTCATAACTTTTGAACCACTGCACGGTGGTCAATTCCGGCCAAAAATCAATAACTTCCTTATTTCTGCATGTAAATAGGTGAAATTTAAAATTCGAACTTAGAATAACATATCTGATACCTTGCCCAAATTTTGGACCTACAAATACAGGGGTTGGCCAAATAACCATGGACGTCCCAAATGTATCAAACATGTCTCTATATGCAGACATTTATATCCAGCAAAAATTTTATATCCGAATTAAGAAAAATATATCTGATCTCTTTTTTGGACATACAAATATAGTGGTTGGCTAAGCATGGACGTGTCAAATATATCAAACTAATTAAGGTTTGGGTTGGAACTAAAAGAAACAGCTTTAGTGTTAGCAACTAAAAAAAAAAAGATACGCAATACTTTTTAATTCTGTTTTTTTATTTGAAATATTAACAATCGTAATATTTTTAAAAGTTTAAAAGACAAAGAATTGCCAGGGTTCCCAGGTAATTGTGGGATGCTATTTTTAAAAAACAAAATAGCCGCAGTTGTACAGCAAAAACTACTGAACCGATTTTGATGACATTTTTTTTTGATTTGTAGATTATTTAATTTTCTAATACTTATCGTGACAATTTTTTTGAAATTTAACCTAATTAATATTTGAAGGAAAGAAGAAATTGAAATTATTTCGTCTTTATTTAAGTTTTTTTAACTCAAATCAATGGGTTTTAAGTTAGCATCTCTTCACATTCCCTATTTTGGTGGAGTTTGTAGGTTTAAAAAAGTCCACCATTTGTAAAAAATGAGTCCACTGAAAATACTCTGGTTTAAAGAATCGGTAAAAGTAGGGGCTAAAATTTAAAATACATACTTTTAATAGTTAAAAGTACAAGCTGCTTTTTAAAGCTAACCTCTAATAGCCTCTAATTGATTTTTATGGTCTTTCAAAATTTATTTTTTTTTAGAGATTTTTTTTAATTTTTATCTAATTCTCATACACATCACTTTAAGACAAAAACGCACACAAAATCTGCAAAAACCGCATGGAATGATTATTTACTATAGGAATTTAAAATCCATGAGCGAACTTACAAAAATAATGTGAAGAAAAATGCATGGCCAACTTTTATTGAATATGAGAAGCAAAAAATACTCCACTTTGCTCCGCTATGGACAATAATATAGTGTTACAAGACCCAAAAAAAGATTTAAGTTGTATGTTTTGAAGTATTAGCTATAATATAGCATCAAAATTTCATCAAGATTTAATAAAAAAATAAAACGATTTTTGGCCGGAATTGACACCACCGTGCACTGGACCGATTTGGCTGGATTGCAATACCAACCTGACCAGGTAAATGACCAACATATATGCCAAACTTCAGTAGCCTATGTAAATATTATTAGATAGTAAAAAAATATGAATTTTTAGATAATTTTGTCAAAAGCTTAAAATTTATTGGTTAAATCAATCAATATTTTGATTGACTTTAAATAGAAAATTGATAAAATTTTTGAACAAAATCGAAAAAATGTTTGATTGAAAAAATTTTCAATCAATCACCTACAATTTGATGATTGGTATAATAATTTTTTTAATTGGAGGAATTTCAATCAAAAAATTTATTGAATCCGCGTTTTTGTTGATTGAAATTCGTTTAAAATTTTGGCTGTGTATTTTCGAAAGTGTGCTTGTTTTAACTCGTAAATTCGCGAAAAAAAATCCTTGCTGAAATTCACTCCCCTGATTACAATGTGCAACACGATTTTGTATCTTGGATGGGACCAAAAAATAAAATGAAAGTATACCAACAGTATAGCAAAACTCCCAAAGGGTTTGAAAACTTAGCTCGAGTTCTTTTTTTATGGCCCACTGAAATTTTTAAATTTTTTTCAAAAGGCGGTTTGAATAAGTCAAAACAAGTGAGAGTGTTTAATTCGGCTGTGCCGAACATTTTATACCCTCTAAAATATAAAAAAAAAATAAAAAATAAATTTGTCAGAGGCGTTTGGGGGGGGGGGGGGGGGTGATGGGGCCAGTGGGGGACTTTGAGAGCAACTTCCCATCGCGATAAATATACCAAATGTTTCAATTATTTAACAAAAATTCAAAAAACATGTAAAAAAAAGTGTATTTTTTCAGAGGTTGGTTCAGTTCTTCAAGGGGGAACTTTTTTCCCCTGGCCCGATTTTGCCCATTCACGAACTTAACCTGCCTATGAACATGAGACATATTTGTGCCAAACTTCAGGAGTCTAGCTGTTTTATTTTGGACTGCATTGTGTTATCTACAGACAGACGGACGGAAGGACAGACATTCACAGAATGTCTTAGAATCGATCATGGATCAATAATATATATACTTTATGGGATCCCCGACCGATATTTCAATGCGTTACAAACGGAATGACAAAGTGAGTATACCCCCATACTGTCGTTGGAGGGTATAAATGTATTAAATCTAATTCTGATGTAAATAATGTTGAGATATGTCTTTAATGAAATTTGATGGCGGTTCTTTTCTTAGAATATATTAACCCTCTATCTCCCATTTTTATACCCTCCACTTAGTGATAGAGGGTATATATAAGTCTGTCATTCCGTCTGTAACTCATCGGAATATCGGTCTGGGGCCCCATAAAGTATATATATTCATGATCCCCGATCGATTTTAAGACATTCTAGCGATGTCCGTCTGTTTGTCTGTGGAAATGGTGATCACGACCAAAATACAACACGGAGATGACTGAAACTTAACATATTTATTGGAAGTACTCCCGAGAAGTTTGGTATAGCATTTGAGCGATATCGGTTCAGCTGTTCAAAAGTTATGAACGAAAATGTAAGCTCACCTCAAAAATTTTAGTACATTCAACATAACCTAAAAATTCAAAATGCTTTAATTCGGCTGCTGGTTGACATATGTGAACATAATTGAACACCAAATGGTATTTTAACAAGTACGAACACATTTTTTGACAAAAAAAGAAAAAATCTAGGATTTTTTTTTTCGCGGAATTTTTTTTTTTATTTTTTTTTTTCAAAATTACTTTCATTTTAAATACAGTTTTTTGCAATAGTCTTTTTGAAATTGTGGAGGATATCACTACATTCGACAAGGCCGAATTTTACTTTTTTACTTGTTAGGGGTCATTTTGGTACTTTTTTCAAATATATTCATAGAACACCAGTTAAACATGCGTTTAAAGGGTTAAACTGTTCTACAAAAAATTTTCTTCATAAAATTTCACAACCATTCCGATTTTTGTTTCACTGTGTAAAAAAAAAATCACGTGTTATTTTCTCACAGTCCTTAATATATTTACTCTTTCTAACACAAAAATATAGAACAATATGAAAAAATTAAACATATGCTTGAAGTTTTCTTTTTTGACACCTGTCATAATTTTCGCATCTGTTTAGTCTGTGAAATCATTTGATGTAGGGAATCTTATAAATTTGCCAGTATCGCCCATAATTTGCTTTGCTATTTTTAGTTCATTTTAATGCAAATAATTTAGCAGGTTATTATTTTTTTAGTTTTTGACGTGTAAAAACTTTTTGTTAATAAGCATGTAATTTGTTGTTTAAATTAAGTTTGTCTGTTTGTTCGTGCTTCTTTTATAATTTTTTTATTATTTTTTTAAATTTTTATACTTTGTTACTGTTTGTTATTAATATTGTTTATTTGATGATTGTATCTTTCACTGTCAAGTGTAGCTCATAATTGACATCATTATCTTAGAAAATTAACGTTTTTTGTTTGTATTTGCTCAAAATATAAGAGGAAATCATCAATTTGTCTATTATATATCTGTCTATATGTACAGTGCCAGACAAAAGAATTCACACAGAGCTATAGTAGGTGAACTTTGTAAAAGACAATTTTAAAAGTCAGAAACCTTTTTTAATAAACGAGTATTATTTTGAACAGGGGTTTTTAGGTAATTTATTAAGCTTTTATTTAAGCTTTATAGCGTACAGATTGAGTTTAAAATAAATGTGCTACGACATTTTTTATAAAATTTTTTCAAAATATTTCTAAGGCGATTTTTTACAAGTTCGAACATAAAAGATTTAAAAAATATTCCAAAAATTTATATTTAGTTATCAACTAATTTTTTTAACGATCCATATGTTAAGAAATATAAATATTTTTAAAAAATTTTATAAAAAAATGTCTTTTTGTTTCGTTCGTTTTCAAGTTCTATCCTCATAGCACATTCCTTATTAACTCAATCTGGATGCTATAAAGCTTAAATTAAAGCTTAATAAATTACCTAAAAAACACTGTTTAAAAAAAAATCTCTATAAAAGTTTGGTTTTTTGAAATTTTTCTTTAACAAATTGCATTTTCTATAGCTTTATGGGAATAATTTTGTCCAGCACTGTATATAAAATGTATGTTTTTTTAAGTTTTTATGATTTTTTTTGTTTGATATTATAAGTATTTGTTTATATTAAAAAAAAAAAACAAATACTTTAAAAAATTTAATTAATTGCCTTTAATAAGTTGCCATTATATTTAATTTGTGAAAGGGTTAACAATCTATTTAAAATGTTTATTTATTATGAATTTTTATCACACCATTTGGGGGATATTTATATAAATTAAGTGGATTAAAGCCATGAAATCAATTTTTAGTAATTAATGCAAAACTTTGAAGAAAAAAAACTAGATCTTTAATAATTACAAACATTTAAATCAAAAATGAAAACAATTTTAAATGAATTATAAACCGTTAAATATTAAATTCAAATTTTAAAACACATAACGGAAAACAATTTAATTTTTAATTAAAGTATTCTTGATGGTAAATTCTTAAAATAAAAAAAAAATAGAAAAAATGTTTACTGTCGCGTCTGTTTAGTCTGTTCTAATGATGCCTACAATACCACTGACGAAACGGAAAATATCAATTGTAATTCGAAGATTCCATTTGTAATTCCAAGATTCCATTGGAAATTCGAAGATTCCATTTGTAATTTTAAATTTTCTCAAAAACTATTTGAAAAATTCTGTGTAGTTCCCTTGACAAAATTTTTATCAAAGTATAACAAAATTCACCACAATATACAAAATTTGAATATTTTTTTATGGTCTATCGATTAAAATTTTTTATTTTGGAAAATTTTCAGTACCCTTTCTAGAATTTTTAATTTTTTAAAAAATTCAATTTATCAAAAATCCGGCCACATTTTTTTTAATTTTCTTTTAAAAAGTTTAGATGATTTTTTATCCACACAAAAAAATTTAGGAGGACATTTTTCTTATTTTTCAAGAAAATCACATTTTAAACATTGGATAAAAATAAAAATTCTCTAATTCTCATTTTATTGTGTCAACAACGCATGAGTAATGAAAATTCGTTGGTTTTGCAAATATTCATTACTCATACGCGGTGTTGACACAATAAAATACAAGAGAATTACAGTATTTTTATGAAATCCAATATTGCGGTTTTTGTGTAGATGGACAAAAAACTAAACTTTTTAAAAGAAAATTAAAAAAAAATATGGCAGGATTTTTTATAAATTGTTTTTTTTTTAAAAAATGAAAAATTTCAGAACGGGTTCTGAAAATTTTCCAAAATAAAAATTTTTAATGGATAGACCATAAAATATGTACAAGAATGCAAATTTTTGAGATTATTGTGCATTCCGTTTTATTTTGTTAAATATTTAATCAAGCCAACTCGACAGGGCCGGATTAACCCTGTCGGGGCCCCTAGGCAATGTTCTTATCATACTCCCTAAAGCTTTGTTTTTATGAAATATTTCAAAAAATGGCTTTGTGTTATTAGATTTGGGTGACAGGACATAACCCCCACGGACATTACCCCCATAACGGAAAGGGGGATTATGACCGGATTAATTACGGTCATAATCCCCATAATAGTTGTGGGGACTATGAGCGTTTCCAAAACGGTCACATAATCACAATGGGGATTATTTCCGTTCCCTGTTGGGATTACGACCGAACTGTTTTCGGTCATAAGTCCAAAGCAATTTTGGTCTTAATCCCCGTTTTCTACAGAAAGTGTGGTTTAGCGAAGCCGCTAAATTAATTTATGGAGTTTGTAATCCCCAAGCCCGGCCGAAGGCCGTCTACGCAGAAAAGCTTTTAAGGCAAAAAAAAATACAATTGTTGGGGTTAGACCAACTAGTATAGTGGACATAATCCCTGTAATGGGGATTATGGCCATTTGTTACGTGGTCATTATCACCATAAATCTAGGAATTATGTCCGTTTTTATTGGGATTATGTCCAAATTATTTTCGGTCATAGTCCCCACTCCCATTATGGGGATTATGACCGACATGAATTAAAACAGCTGTTTTAAAGAAATACCACAAAGTCTGTTTAATTTTGTTTATGATTTTTTGGCAGTATTAAACTTCGGAAATATTTTACTTTCTTTAAATTCAAAGACTCGGTGGGATGATATAAACACACCTTAAATCACTCTCAAAATATTTTGTAGGCAAAAACAAATGAAAAACATATTTAAAATAAGTGATAAAACATTTAAAAACCATCCCAGTAATTATTCATTTGTTTTAACAAACATTAACATTTATTTTTTACTGTTCATAAAATTTTCTAAAATAAATAACTTTGAACATTGAAAAATAACGTCACTTTCATTTTTTTTACCAACAAATTTGAAAAAAAAATAACCTACGAAAACATTAAAAACTAATGATTTTTACCGTTATTACGTTACGTTATTTTTTAAAATTTTTCTATTAAATTATTTTTTTAAAAATTTTAAATAAAATTTTGGGGAATCGATTCCGCAATCAACTACATTCTGGCCAGACACTCTACCCATCGTGTCAAAGTCAATTGATACAAACATGTTTTTATATGTCTATAAATAACACCGCTCAACAAATCGAAGGTTTTTGACTCCGGTTTGAAGTTTGATACAAAATTTTTTAAAGATTTTGACTCGCTGATTCCAAATCTGTGCTCCAAATTTTTCCATCACGTCTAGAATTTTAATTATTCGAGGTTGAAAATGCGAAAAACGCGATTTTTGCATTTTTTGAAAGCTTTCACAGCAGCCACTGGGTGGAATAAAAATCTTGTATAAAGAGGAGTACACTCAAAATAATTCTACAGTGAAAGGTTTAGTAAGAGATATTGTACCCAAATCTACTAATTAGTTACTAATTTTAGTATCTTCAAAGTACTAAAATTAGTAATTTTTACTGGTTTTGACTAATATTAGTTAAAAATTTTAGTATTGGTTACCAATTTCTGCACTAGGTCCTTTTGGACTAAAATTAGTTAAATTTTTAGTATTGAATACCCACTTTTTTTTTTTGGGTGTAGTATTGAAGAGTAGTATTGAACTATGATCTCCAATATATGATGAAAAAAATTTGAAGTTGTTGCACTGTTATTGGCCAAACATGTATTTAAAAAAAACACTGTGAAAAAAATTAGAAAAAGCACCATTTTTAAAAGGCTCTAAAACAAAAACCAGATGATCAATCTTTACTGTGATGAGCTCAAAATTTAGGCAAAAGTTCATTCTTTCTAATAGACTTTTTAACCCATTAAAGATATCTTCCGGTTTGTATGAAATATAACACAGAAAACTTAAATTTGTAAAATATTTATTTTTTTAGTTTTTCTTTGAAAAATATCAAAAAAAAAACAAATTTTTTACAAAAATTATAATTTTAACAGAGTCATTTTAAAACTCAATTGTAACCCAAACAAACGCAATAATTAGAAAAAAATTGTTTTCTCTGTTGGAGACCAAAGACAAAATATACTTTTGCGCGTTATACCAGATTTGTATTCCACTCAATGGCTGCTGTGCAGGCTTTCAAATAATGCAAAAATCGTAATTTTTCGCATTTTCAACCATGAATAACTAAAAATCTGGACGTGATGGAAAAATTTGGAGAACAGATTTGGAATCAGGAGATCAAAGTCTACTAAAATTGATCGCCAGAATTCAAACCGGAACATGAGTGTTGAGCGGTGTAATTTTTTGATTTTTTTTTCTGCAAAAAAAACCCAAACAAGTAGGTAAAAACTAATGATTTGTCCTTAAAAAATGCCAACAATTTAAAAAAAAATCATTAAAAATTAAAGAAGAATCACTTATTTTTACTTATAGAACAAAAATAAATGACTTTAAAAATTGAATGCTAATGAGAGTCTTTATTTTGTATGCTGTTATTTTTAAAACAAAGAACAGAAATAGTCATTTAAAAAAACTGAACGTTTTTTTAACAACGACAAAACGTAAAACTTTTTAAATAAACAACAAACAGTTAATGGCATAATTTTTTGAGTTTACCACTCCAATATTCCCCTAAAGGGGTAAAACCCAAGACCGACCCCCATTTATTTTTATTTTTAGGCACATCATGAAATTTTGCATTTAAATTGTTCTTAATAAAAGAAATGTGATAGTAAAAAATAATTTTTAGGTGTGTTGAAATAAATCCCCCGATTCCAAATTTCTTCGTTAAAATTTCCAAAAATATGAATTTTTGCAGTTTTTCCTGCCGTAATTTTTAACATGATAATGTTTTAAGGCTGGTGTCTAATTTGAAAAAAGTTGCAGGACGCCACCTTAGTTTGACTTTTTTTTTTCATCAAATTTTTTTTGATCAAAATTTTTTTTTTTTCATCATATTTATTTTTTTCACCAAATTTTTTTTTTCATCAATTTTTTTTCTTCAATTTTTTTTTTTCATAAATTTTTTTTCATCAAATTTTTTTATCAAATTTTTTATTATCAATTTTTTTCTCACCAAAAATTTTTTTTTTATATTTTTTTCATCATTTTTTTTACATCAAAAAATTTTTCTTTTCATCAAATACTTTTTTCATCTAAAATTTTTTTTCACCAAAAATTTTGGGTTAAATTTTTTTAATTTTTTTTATCATTATTTTGTTTTTGTGAAAAAAAAAAATCATTTTTTTTTTACCAAAACTACTTTTTCACCAAGTCTAAGCTTTTCGCATACAAATTTTCCATTTGTTTATCAAATGTACATAAAACAAGTGAGAGTGGTATATTCTTTGGTGCCGAATCTTTCATACTCTCCAAAATGTAAAAACACTTTTTTTTACTTATTTTTGCACTCACTTACGAAATGTACAGCTCTTTTGGTTTTTTAATGGGGTCCTCGACTGATATTTCAATTCGTTTTGCATGGAATAGCAAAGTAATATAACATTATTTTTTCTAAAAAAACTTTGCTTTGGCAAGTACACCCAAATCTTCCGCAAAACATTATCATGATTTAATGTTTTGGGCAAGAGTACAAAATTCGCAGGCATTTTTTTATAGATAAACAGGTCACAGCCCACCTGATAGGTCTAATAGAAAGAAACATAAAACATAAGCTTTCTTTTAAGTCAAAAAATATATAAAACAGTGGTTTTTGTTAAAAAAAAAATCAAAAATAGTTCGATTTAGAAAAAAATCGGTAAAATTTTGGTGTCTTGAAATTTTTTTATTTTTTTTTAAGTCGAAAAAAGTATGTCAAAAACGTGTAAAGCAAAACTTTCTAAATGCAATATCTGAAAAGTTATATGGATCCGAATACTACCCAATAAATCTCATTTTTTAGGGAAGGAAATCTTTCAAAGTGTCCCCGACAGTTGTTTTTTTAAGGGGTTTGAAGATTTGACAGAGTCGAACATAAAATTGTCATTTGTTAAAATTGATTTTAAAAAATTATAAACAATTATTTAAAAAAAAAAACAAATGTAAACAAAATCTTTTTGTTTTACAATATTTACAAATTTTTTTTTTAAACAAAATTTGACAAAATGTTTTCTTAAACAAAACATAAAATTAAACAAAAGCCTACCAATCACCGCATAAAAACAAAACGAACAAAAAAATTCACATGAATGATAAAGGTTAAGGTTTTGTTGCCATACAGCTGACTTAGACTTTGACTTTGCGACT
The DNA here is from genome assembly GCA_963921195.1 of Pegoplata infirma. Classification (NCBI taxonomy): domain Eukaryota; kingdom Metazoa; phylum Arthropoda; class Insecta; order Diptera; family Anthomyiidae; genus Pegoplata; species Pegoplata infirma. The sequence continues at coordinate 23,106,405 of OY992536.1, read as the reverse complement.
ATCGTATTAATGGTCGAATATGATTGTTTTAAAAGAGGCGGTAGTTAAAGTAAGTTAACAAAGTAAAAAAAAAATATAAGAAACAAACCAGAAGTGGTAATACGCATAAATTACAAACAAAATTAAAAAAAAAATAATAATAACAAAAAATATAATAAAGACAATAAACAGATTATGTACATATTTTATTTTTTTTTTTCGCTACACATGTCAGTTTCTTAAACTGCCGACCGATCATAAACCATTGATAAAAATCGACTGTCAAATTATATTCTTTAAATGACCTACTTTTAAACTACATCATAATTAGGGAGAGGTTTTGATTTTAACTTTTTTTGCAAGGAATCATAGTGATTTTTTTTTTTTAAATTCATCCGGAAATATTTTTAAAGAAAGTTTTTTTCTCAAACGCGTTTTAAAACTTTTTTTAAATTTAAAAAATAAATTAAAAAAGGTGTTTTAAAAAGAGATGGGATTGTGAGTGACTTTTCAATCACGCTAACGCACGCTCGCGAAATAAAAATGTTTATCACGCACGATTACGCATGATTTTTTTTTTTTTTGGATCAGGCTCATGCATGGTCACGTAAGTAGAAAAATTTTAATCACGCTCACGGTGTAATCACCTTCACGATGCTCACGAATTAAAAAATATATATAAATTTGTTAATGTTTTACCGCTATACTGTGGTTTAAGGGTACTATAATACTTTGATGTGTTAAAAATAACACTTTGATGTTTTTAAGACTTTTCTGTAAATGTAATCATAAATAATAAAACACGGATTTTTTTAAATCACGAAAAATTCACGCAAGAATCTTACTCTCACACGAACTTTTTTTGTTTACTCACGCTCATGCACGCTCAAATGAGTATAGAAAAAATTACTTTCGATTCACGAGAATCATGCGTAATTCACGTGAATCGCGATAATCACGTGTTTAGTGCGCATCTCTAGTTTTAAAGCAAATATTTTCTAAAATAAAAATTTATTTATTATTTGGTTATGGTTATCACACCTTTTAACACTTTTGCTCTCACGTCTTTTTTGTCTATAAAATTGTATGTTTATTAAACATGGTTTATCATAAATGTGGCAGTGAAAGCCATTAGACAAATAGAAAAAGAAATATTTTTCTGTTAAATAAATATTTATTTGTAACTAATATTTATATTTTTTTAAAATTATTTAGTTTTTACAATTTGTTAAACGTAAGAAGTGTTAATTGTTTATTAGAGTGGCATTTTTTTTCAACTTTTGATTTTCCCTAAAAATGATGTGGTACGAATGTAATATGGAGTTCACACTAGCGACTTTAAACAAGTTGTTTAACAAAACACCAGTAACAGAATAAAAACGTAATGGATACAGAACAAAGACTTTTTTAAACATCTCACTTTTAAACACTTCAAAACAGCAAGTGTGAACGCCGTATAAGGCTAATTAACCGGTGGCGTCCAGCGATCAAAGTTTGGGATTTTTAAAAATTTAAATAAAAAAAAAAATATTAAAGAAACATTTCTTGCGACACATCATACATATTTGTTAATTCGTTTTGATGATTAAAATCGTTCGAAATTAAAATCGTTCGAACGGTTTTCGAGATATCGCTATTTGAAATTGCCGAATTATGGCAGTTTTTTCAACGTTCAAGAAAATTTTTTAAAAAAATCTAAAAACTTCTTATCCTTGAGTCTTTCATAGAGCCTGAGACGGTGTTTAATTTAAACTTAATTTGAGTCAAATCTATTCATTTTAACCCGTGGCGTCTTTTGATAAAATTTTTGGATTTTCGGAAAATTTCCACACCCCTCTTCAACCAAGTTTAGGTTTTGTAATAATGGTGACAGCATTTCATTCCTCTTTGTTTAGAACTTTAAAAATCGTTAACACGAAAATCCTAACTGATCCTGTTTGCTATATAATTACACTGTTCGACAACAAAAACCTCACAATGAAATATCCAACTGATTCTCAAGATTTTGCTCTCCTGATTCCAAATCTACCATCCATATTTTTCTAGCACGTACCGTTTTTGAGATAATAGCTGTTAAAAATAAAAAAAAAACATAATTTATGTTGTTTCCCAAAAAAAGAGGACTTAATTTCATATAAAATAGACCTCGTGAATCCAAAACTGCACTCCAAGATTTTCTAGCATGTTTCGTTTTACTCACACGGAAAAAAATAAAAAAATTTAGTAAATTTTTAATACTATTAAGTAAAAAATTGCTCAATTTTGCACCAGTAAACGATTTAATAGTATTGAGTAAACTTTTAATTAAAAATTATTAAACTCTTACTAAAAAATCTGAGTAAATTCTGAATTGAAACAATTAAAATTTAAATTACAATTTTTTGTTTTTTTAAGTAACTTTTTAATTGTGTCAGTCAAGTCAAAATTTACTCAAAATTTATTTATTTATTTTTTTTAATTTAAAAAAGTTTCAAATTTTGTTTTTTTTTTAACTTTATCAAATGTATTTATGTTTTGAAGACATAGGAAAATTTCACAAAGATGATTTCAAACTTTCATATGCATATACAAAAAACTATAAACTAAATGAGAATTCAAAACACCAAAAGAATAAAAAAATAAAATAAAAATAATTAAATTTGTATTAAACTATTTACTAATTTTTTTTTTTTTTGAGTAAATTATTAATTGCGTCAATTAAAAAATTACTTAAAGTTTTTTTTTTAAAAATACTTTCTGTGCAATGGAGGGTATAGAAATATGAGTTGAACGAAATTTGGTCAACCAAGAATTTTTTTTTTTAATAAAAAATTCGGAGTTTAAAAAAATGCTTGCCTGTTGTTTATTGTTTTACTAACAACACAGAGCAACAACCAATATCGGATTGGGATGAAACCAAAAGCGAATGAAAGTTGACTTATTCCATAACAACATTCTCAATACTTTTTTTTAGTTCAGCGCTAGACTTTTTTTAACATATTTGAAGTTGATGAACTTTTATTATAATTACACAGTACAACACTAAAAAAAAAACAAGTAAGAAAATTAAAAACGGTCTTTCCCGGAAAGTGGGTCCCAAGTTCTTACATGCACCGATGGGATCTATCTTTTGTTAAATCTTTTATAAGTGTGAAAAATACCCATAAACCAAGGTTTAGCGAATTAGGCTTCTATTTGTTGCAAATACACCGCTTTAACTGAATATCGGGCGAAATTTTTATATGGGTCTAGGTCCAAAAATGGTCCGATAAAAATCAGATTTGATAAGGTTATTAAAGTACGCGTTTAATACCAAAAAAAAATTAACAAAACATTTGAACCCTTATAACAAATATAATTAGAGCCCGTGCTCGATCTGTACTTACAGAAAAAATCAAATAAAACATTTTTGATTTTCATGAAATTTGAGAGATTTTTGTGAATATCGGCAAGGTTGTTTGCAGAGTCATAGAGTAATCTAACAAATGGCGTTTGAAAAAGTAGTAAACAAAAACCATATGGTATTGTTACAAACTTTTATCACAAATCGAAATGTGAGCGAGATGGAAGATATCAGTTTTACATTGAGAATGCAGATTGTTTTTGGCTCTCTTTGCTTTACGTTTGAACTTTATTTTGGCATTGCCAGAATTTTCCAATTATCTTTGGTGATGCCAGATCTACAAAACGGTCGATGGATTACTTTATAACTTTGGTGGTTTGTATGGGGGCTACATGAAGAACTGGTTGGATTGGAGCAATCGCACATTGCTTTAAAATTCGGCATGGTGATTTGTGAATACAAAACACGATTACCTGCCAAATTTCGATACAAAACATTTTATTAAACCGTTGTTAGAGTCATTTGAGGCAAATTAAAAGGGGACGTTTGTGTGGGGGCTAAGTCAAAACATGGACCGATTTTTTTCCAAATTTCAATAGGCTTCTTCCTTGGACCAAAAAATCGGTAGATAATTGCGACCTGTATCGTGTTTACACCGTTACATGGACAGACGGACAGACAGAGAGACGGACGAACGGACAGACGGACATTGCTAAATCGACTCAAAAAGCGATTCTGAGTCGATCGGTATACTTGAAGGTGGGTCTAGGACCAATATTTCGGGTAGTTACAAACATCAGCACAAACTCATTATACCCTGTACCACAGAGTGGTGTAGGGTATAATTCTGGTAAAGGAGACCAAAAAATGTGTTCTTTATATCTGATGTTCAGCATCTTTGTAGAAAATATTAGGGCAAATATTTTTGTGGCATATATTAACCCCCTAACTCCTCCACATAACGGTAATTTTTGGATTTATTCCAACAAGTCGTATAAAACACCCCTGGAAAAGGGGAAGGCGGGGATGAAATGTTCTACAAAAATGTTAGTCATAAAATTTTACTATGCGTGTCAGAACACACCAAAGCCCAAAACTTAGCATAAATACTGGACCCCACATGTCCAATAAGGGCACCACCAGGGGCCCCTAAAGTGGAACATGTTTAGAACACAAAAACTTTAAATGCTTTAAAATCACCAACTTTAAATGCGTGTAAAAAAATTTAACACTGAACTAAAAAAAAAGCCTTAAAGTTTTGTAAAATGTCAACTTTCATTTACTTTTGGTTTCATCCCATTCCGATTCGGAAAGTTAAATTTTGTATCACTGTGTAATTAGCGAAGTACTTGCTTAGTTCGATTTTTAAAAATTTGTTGCATGTCTATATCGTCTGTGATTCTTTGCTTTACAAATTGTTGCCATACAGATGTCAAGTTAACAATCACATTTTACAAATTTATTCATTTCGTAGGCCTTTATCATTTATTAACCAGTATTTTATAAAATACAAGAAAATAATCTTACAAAAATATTTGACTATTATAAAACTATTTCAAAAATGCGAAACATAAAAACTTTAACCTATGCACGCATTATTATTTAAATTACTATTGCTTCTTTTTTTCAACAGCAAAATCAGATAAAGCAACATCTAAAATCATAGTTGATTTATCAAAGGTAATTATATCGAACAAAAAAAATAATATTTAAAAAATACCTTGAACTAGGCATAGATAGATTTTAAAATCGATAGAAAACAAGTTTTTCAAATGAAAATTAATAGCAAGCGTAAAAAAATGTGTAAAAAATTGTTCTTTTAAAAAAAAAAATTAACTACTAAACTGAAAATTAGTTTAAAACATTGATTTAATTATACTATGCCAATTATTTAATAGACTTGTACCCTATTGTTGCAGTACAATCCAAAAACCATATAATTGTTATAATAAAAATTTGTTTGCATAAATCAAATGAGCAAAGTAGTTGAACTTGAAAATAAGGTGAAGACTAGTGAAACAATAATTATACAAATTTTACAAACAATAAAAGAAATCTATAATATTGGAACAAATTTTTTTTTAATAAAAATAAAACAAAAAATAAAGCAAAAATACGGATTTAAAAAAAATTATATTAACAATTTTTAAAACCATTGTTAATTTTTTTTTTATAAAATCGTTTATCATTATTGTTCATTAAACTTTATTATGAATATATTACACAGTAATACAAAATTGAAAATCGAATCGGAATGGCATGAAACCAAAAGCAAATAAAAGTTGATATTTTACATAACAAAACCCTCAAGCGGTTTTTTTAGTTCAGCGATAGATTTTTCTTTTGCACGCATTTAAAATTGGTGATTTTAAAGCATTTAAAGTGCCCTTATTTTACATGTGGGATCCAGCATCCAGACTTAAGCTCGAAATTACTTTCGCTGCAATCGGTTCAGTACCTACTTACTGAATAGCCAAATTATTAAAAATAATCCACTGTGCACCGTTGCGTATGATTGTTATTTAAAGGCAATTACAAAATTAAGCATACGCCACTTATACAGTTTTTAAGCAATTGCACAGTGATACAAAATCTAGACAATGGTATGTGACTCACGCCGTGTGAGCACGCCCATGTCTAACAAAATCAAACTTTCCGAATCGGAATAGGATGAAACAAAAACCAAATGAAAGTTGACATTTTACATAAAAAACCCTCAACGCTTTTTTTTAGGTCAACGCTAGATTTTATTTTACACGCATTTAAAATTGGTGAATTTAAAGTATTTAAAGTTTTTGTGTACTAAACATGTCCTACTTTCGGGGCCCTTGGTGATGCCCTAATTGGACATCTGTGGTCCAGCGTCCAAGCTGAAGCTCGAAATTGCATTAGCTATAAACTGTATTAATTTCGCTGTAATCGGCCCCGTACCTAATAAATAGCCAAATTATTAAAACTAAACCACTGTGCACCGTTGCGTATGATTGTTATTTAAAGGCAATTACAAAATTATGCATACGCCACTTATACAGTTTTTATTATAACACTGTGCAACACGATTTTGTATCTTGGATGGGACCAAAAAAATGAAAGTATACCAACAGTAGAGCAAAACCCTGGAAGGACTTTGAAAACTTACAAGGGAAGTCTCCCTAGTGTCACCCGCGGATCTTTATGGAATTGGTTTTATTTTGTAGATCAGAAAAAAAGGGACACGTATTTTTTTTAGCGGCCCAAATTCATATTTAGGGCGTTAAAAGGAGAGGGGAAGACAAGGCCATTTTTCAGTTTTTTCGTTTATCTCCTATATTATGTAAAGAAACCTAGTCATGTTACATACCAAATGAAAGGTCTTTGGAAAACCTATCTAAGTGTGATAAGAACGTGTCCAAACATGCACAACTTTTCGTCGTATTGAGTACAATACCGAAATTTTAGGACATTTTTGTTAATAAGTCAAAAAATATTATTTTCTTTGGCCCGTTGTTAGCACCACGAGATAGGTATTTTTAATACACATGTCTATATTAATTTTGTTTAAATAGGTGTAAATCGTAAAAAAATGAAAAAGGTCAATTTCCAGCCATACAAATCAACCCCCCCTAAAAATCAGTTTGGGCCGCTAAAAAAATACGTGTCGAATTAATTTTCGTTCTCAAAAACATATCCAAATTTCATGAAGATCGGAAGGTGACACCAGGGAGACTTCCCTTGTTAGCTCGAGTTCTTTTTTTAAGGTTCTCTGAAGTTTTTCACTTTTTTCAAAGGCGTTTTAAATAACCACAAATAATGATAAGACATGTCTTCAGTGAAATTTGATGGTGATTCTTTTCTCCGAATATATTAACCCCCTATCTCCCATTTTTAGGAGTCGTTTTGGTCCATTTTTTAAATATCCTCATAGAACACCAATAAAACGTGCGTTTAAAGGGTTAAAATGTTTTACAAAAATTTTCTGCATAAAAAACATTTTCTGCTTAAATTTCACTAAGGGTTGTCGAAGATCAAAACTTCGTGCGACAAGTGCAAAATGCCTAAAAAATTAAAATTGTAAATTATAACATAATATTAAATTGTTTTTCATCAAAGTCGTGTGAAATAAGTCAAAAAAATTTTATAAATTAGCTCTAACCGCTATGAATTTCGCTGCAATCGGTTTAGTACTTGCTTACTGAATAGCCAAATTATTAAAAATAATCCACTGTGCACCTTTGCGATGATTGTTATTTAAAGGCAATTACAACATTAAGCATACGCCACTTATACAGTTTTTATTATAACACTGTGCAACACGATATATATTAACCACGACATATATTAACCACCTATCTCCTATTTTAAGGGGTCATTTTGGTCCATTTTTAAAATATCCTAATAGAACACCAATAAAACTTGCGTTTAAAGGGTTAAAATGTTGTACAAGAGTTTTCTGCAAAAAAAAACTTTCTGCATTAAATTTTACTAGGGGTACTAGTAAGTTCGTTGCACAAGTGGAAAATGCTTAAAAAAGTTAAATAGAACATTTTAACCCTTTATATGCACACTTTAGTGGTGTTATATGAGGATATTTAAAAAAAAATACCAAAATGACCCCTAAAAATGGAACAGATGGTTAATATGTTCTAAGAAAAGAACCACCATCAAATTTTACTGAAGACATGTCTTAACATTATTTACCTCAGAATTAGATTTAATACGTTTTTTGACTTGTTTAAAACGCCTTTGAAACAAATTTGAAAACTTTAGTGGGCCAGAAGAAAAAGAACTCGAGCTAAGTTTTCAAAGACCTTCGGGGGTTTTGGTCTACTATTGGTATACTTTAATTTTGTTTTTGGTCCCATCCAAGATACACTCGATGACCCCAAATTTGTTGCACAGTGTAATTACAATAATAATTGCTAAAAAACTTTGAAGTGGTGTATGCTTAATTTTGCAATTGCCTTTAAATAACAATTATACGCAACGGTGCACAGTGGTTATTTTTAATAATTTGGCTATTCAGTAAATAGGTACTGGACTGTTTGCAGCGAAATTCAGTGAAATTTTGGTCCCCTCTAAGATATAAAATCGTGTTGCACAGTGTTAAAATAAAAGTTCACCAACTTCAAAGGCGTGTTACAAAATCTAGCGCTGAACTTTAAAAAAAAACCTTGAGGGTTTTGTTATGGAATATGTCAACTTACATTTGCTTTCGGTTTTGTGTTGCACAGTGTTAAAATAAAAGTTTACCAACTTCAAACGCGTGTTTAAAAAGAATCTAGCGCTAAACTAGAAAAAAGCCTTCAGGGTTTTGTTATGGAATATGTCAACTTTCATTTGCTTTTGGTTTCATTCCATTCCGATTTTGATTGTTGCACTGTGTTATTATTAATCAAAGAATTTTTATTTGCTGTTTATTTATTTTGCTCGGGGTAAACTACTTTGTACAAAACATTTTAGCTAAAAAGCAATCAAAATGCAATCATAAACATTGTATGTTTATTCGAATAAATTTTATTAAATGTTTCAGCATTAAAAATATATTAAATAATACATTTTTAATAGATGTCTAAGGTTTATTTGCGGATTACAAAGTCTAGAGTTTAAAAATACAAAAAATAAAAAACATAAAAATACACCTGATCATAAAATAAAAATATAAATAAATGTTTTATATTCATTTGAAATTATCAAATTTGAAATAGCACCTAATGCCCTGTTCGCGCTAATGTTTTAAAAAAAAATGTGTTTAAAACAAGTTTTTGACTATATTCTACTGTACCGACTCTTTATATATGAGTCATACCTAGAGTTGTCAATTATTCGACTTTTAACTTTGTTCGAATAATTCAAATAATTGTTTTTCCTCGTTCGATCAAACGATTAAAGATCAAAATTTATTCGATTAATCGAAGAGAATAACGAATAAAAAAAATATGTTAAAAAAGTATTTTTATTAACAAAAAAAAAAAATAAACAATTCATATTTTTATAATCTTAAAATAAGAAAGTTAAACTTTTTATTAACGAAAAAATGCATACAAAAGTTAAAAATAAAAAAGTTAAAATTTAAAAAAACTTAAAAATTGAATAACTGAGATCACTTTTAATAATTGGATGTCGATTTTAATACTTGTTGAGAAATAATTCAAATACAAATTATTATTTGAAGTATTCAGACAAAATATATCATAAATGATTTTTGTCAAATAAGACAATTTAAGTTGTTCTTAAGAAATAATCTTTTAAAAATAAAAGTTGACTCAATTTTTTTGCTTTCAAACGATTTTTGGTTTTTGTTTTTATTAAATTAGTTTTTGAAAACACTCTTACGCTAATTGTTGAAGTAGGTGATATAGTAAGAAGAGCATAAAAAAGTTTTTCTATTTTTTCTGTTTTTCCAAATTTATTAATAATAACTTCCTCTATTTCAATACTTTTATCTGAATTATTGTGATTACTTTCAACATAAAATAATCTGGAGTATAATTCATTTGCATATTCTTTTGTTTCGCTTTTTGGAGAATATTTTAAAAAACTTTCATTGCTCGGAAAATTTCCAGAATTTAGAAAAATTTTTAACGTATTTAACACTTTTATACGTCTCTCGTTAATTATTATTAATACGTTTTAGTAAGTCTGATGCAAAAGAATTATTAAATTATTTATTAAAAACTTGATAACTCCTTCTAATTCTATAATGGATGTGCTATCCAGGGCTATGGCTACAATATATTTTAACTTTCCTACATTTTGTATAAAATCTTTCAAAATTTATGAAAATAAATCAAATTCTAAGCATTTATTTAATTAATTTTAATTAATCGATTTATTCGTTATTCGAAAATCGTCATTTTTGAATTATTCGAACAAGAGTTGGGTTTTGTTTGATCGATTAATCGAATTATTCTTAATCGACTAACAACTCTAGTCATACACAGAAAAAAATAAAACAAAATTTTGAGTAAATTTTTAATACTATTGAGTAAAAAATTACTCAATTTTCCACCAGTAAACGATTTAATAGTATTGAGTAAACTTTTAATTAAAAATTATTAAATGCTTAATAAAAAATTTGAGTAAATTATTAATTCACACAATTAAATCTTTACTTAAAATTTTTTAATATTTTTGAGTAACTTTTTAATTGTATCAAGTAAAAATTTACTCAAAATGTATCAAATTATTTTTTTAAAAAGTTTAAAAAGTTTCTAATTTTTTTTTCCAAAAAAATTGCTTTTACAAACTTTACCAAATATACTTATGTCTTCAAGACAAAGTAAAATTTTATAAAGATGATTTCAAACTTTCATATACATATACAAAAAACAATAAACTAAATGAGAATTCAAAACACCAAACACTGTGTACCACACCAAATGTTCAGCAAAAAAAAAAAAAATATGTCGTCTCAAAATGAAAATAATTGCAGAGTATTCACCCTTAGGGCATTTGTAAATAACAAAAATAAAATTGAGATTTTTTCAAATAACTGGGCCGTGTAGGCATGGTCAAATGTTGAGAATTTCAGCATTTTTTGCCTAAGTATCTCTATTTCATTTTTTGCAAATTTAATAAAACACAGTGATGTCTTTAAAATAAAAGTTTTTTATGGATTTTTGTATGGGCTGCCGAATAAAAAAATAAAAATTGGAAAATTTCCAGAAGAATTGCTGAATTTTTCAAATTTAAACTTAGTTTGGTGTATACTAAGACTTTCAATCCTTAAAACCCCGATCCCAGGATTTTCGGGATTAGACAAATCCCAAATCTCGGGATTTCTGATTTTCAATCCCGGGATTTTCGGGATTCAATTTCTTTAAATAATATTTATAGCACTGTGCAACAAATTTGTGAAATCCTGGAAATTCCAGGATTTTCAGGATTAGGCGAATCCCAAATCTCGGGATTTCTGATTTTCAATCCCGGGATTTTCGGGATTCAATTTTTTTAATAATATTTATAGCACTGTGCAACAAATTTGGGGTTTACAAGTGTTTCTTGAATGGCACCAAAAAAATAAAAATATACCAATAGAAGACCAAAACCCCCAAAGGGTTTTGAAAACTTAGCTCGAGTTCTTTTTTATGGCCCACTGAAGTTTTGATTTTTTTTAAAGGCGTTTGGAATAAGTCAAAAATTATTAAATATAATTCTGAAGCAAATAATGTTTAAAAATGTCTTCAGTGAAATTTAATGGCGGTTCTTTTCTTAGAACATATTAACCCTCTATCTTCCATTTTTAAGGGTCATTTTAATATTTTTTAATTATGCTCATAGAACACCAATAAAACGTGCGCTTAAAGGGTTAAAATGTTCCACAACAAATTTCTGCATCAAATTTCACCAGGGGTTGTCAAAGCTCAAAAGTTTGTGCGAAAAGTGCAAAATGCTTAAAAAAGTAAAATTGTAAATTATCACATACTTTTAAAATATTTTTTATGAAAGTCGTGTGAAATAAGTCTAAAAAATGTTATAAATCTTTTTCTAATCTAAATAACGGTAATAGATGTACTCAGTGAAATTTGATGGCGGCTCTTTTCCTAAATTTTTTTAACCCTCTATATCCCATTTTTGGGGGTCATTTTGGCCCTTTTTTCAACACGACTAAGACGTGCGTTTAAAGGGTTAAGATGTTCCACAAACATTTTCTGCATCAAATTTTACTAGGCGTTGTTAAAGTTCAAAAGTTCGTGCGATATAAACCAAATGTTTTAAAAAGGAAAATTTTAAATTATCATAATTTGTTAAGGGGCATGCCACAGACTCAATTCCGTTCGGATTGAGAAAAAGTGGTTTACTCGTAATGAAACCACTTTTATACACTTCAATTCCACTATGATTTCTGAAAGTGATTTCATTTCGACAAAAATAATATTCGTTTTTCGTTTTACGAGTAAACCACTTTTTCCGAATCCGAACGGAATAGATTCTATGACATGCCCCTAAATTATATTTCACCATGATACTTCACATTTTTACTTTTTTAAGCATTCTGCTTAAAAAGTCCTTTAAGTACCTAGTGAAATTTGATGCAGAAAATGTTTGTAGTACATTTTAACCCTTTAAAGGCACATTTTAGTGGTGTTCTGTGAAGGTATTTGAAAAAAGGACAAAAATGTTAACCCTTTAAAGGCACATTTTAGTGGTGTTCTGTGAAGGTATTTGAAAAAAGGACAAAAATGACCCCTAAACAAGAAAGATAGAGGGTTAATATGTTCTAAGAAAATAACCGCCATCAAATTTCTTAGCGTTATTTAGCTCAGAAGCAGATTTATAAAATTGTTTAGACTTATTTCACACGACGTATGTATGTGAAACACAATTTAACAGTATGTGGTAATTTTCAATTTTAAATTTTTTTAGCATTTTGCACTTTTCGCACAAACTTTTGGCCTTTAACAACCCCTAGTGAAATTTGATGCAGAAAATTTTTATAGAAATTTTAACCATTTTAGCGCACGTTTTACTAGTGTTCTATGAGGATATTTAAAAAAAAGGACCAAAATGACCCCTAAAAATGGGAGATAGAGGGTTAATATGTTCTAAGAAAAGAACCGACATAAAATTTCAGTGCAGACGCATTTATTAGATCAGAATTAGATTTAATACTTTTATTTTGACTTATTCAAAACGCCTTTGAGAAAAAATTAAAAATTTCAGTGGGAGCTAAAAAAAGAACTCGAGCTAAGTTTTCAAAACCGTCGAGAGTTAGAGTCTACTGTTGGTATACTTTCATTTTTGTTTTTGGTCCCATCCTAGGTACAAAATCGTGTTACACAGTGTAATCAGACCATTTTTGGACTTAGGCCCCTTATAAAAATTCAGTTAAAGAGCTTTATTGGCAACACATTAAAGTTTTTTATACCCTCCACTTAGTGATGGAGGGTATATATAAGTTTGTTATTCCGTTTGTAACTCATCGAAATATCGGTCGTAAATTATATATATTCATGATCTCCGAACGATTTTGAGACATTCAAGCGATGTCCGTCTGTCTGTCTGTCTGTCTGTGGAAATGGTGATCACGCCCAAAATATTACACGGAGATGACTGAAACTTAACATATTTATTGGAGGTTCTTCCAAGAAGTTTGGTATTGCATTTGAGCGATATCAGTTTAGTGGTTCAAAAGTTATGAACAAAAATGTAAGGACACCTCAAAAATGTTAGTACATTCAACATAACCTAAATATACAAAATGCTTTAATTCGGCTGCTGGTTGACATATGTGAACATAATTAACCACCAAAGGGTATTTAAACAAGTACGAACATATTTTTTGGCAAAAAGAGAAAAAAATCGCGGATTTTTTTTTTTACCAATTTTTTTTTTTGCGGAAAAAAAAATTATTTTTTTTCAAAAGTAATTTTCTTTTAAAAAAAGTTTTTTGAAATAATAATATTTTTGAAATTGTGGAGGGTATTCATAGATTCTGCCAAACCGAATTTAACTTTTCTACTTGTTTCACTTAAATTTGGTTTGTGAGTGGTTTTTACACTTGTTTCAGATTTGTCAAAAGAAAAATCCAATCGGTCCCGGTTTGAACTTGGAACCCATTTTCCGGGAAACACTGGTGTAGGGTATTATATGGTCGGTCTTGATCGACTGCACAAAAAAAAACTAGTCAAATGACCAGAAAAAGTCTTGTAATCCCAGTTTACCAATATTTGATAGTTTTCCTTGTGTTTTAACAAAAAAATGTCGATCGAAATTTAAATTTTTTGCAATTTTACATTTTTTGTAATTTTACAAATTTCTAAGGTTTTTTTACAAAAAAAAATCTATTAAAGTCATGAGATTTCCTTGTAAGTTTTATTGCGCCAAAATAGTTCTAAATTTACAATTTTATTGGTAAAAATATTGTAAAATTAGGAAAATGCTCGTAATTTTTCTAGGAATTCTTGCAAAATAGGAGGTAGCAAAAAATCTAGTAAAAACACGAAACCTTGTATTTTTTATCGCGAAAAAAATTTGTAAATTTATAATTTCATTGGTAAAAAGCTTGTAAAATTACACCTTAAAAAAATGAGTCCAGTTTCCTACTATAAATTGGGTAAATTTCAACAAATTCAAAAATATACTACTATAAAGTGAGTAAATTTCCAATATTTTTAAGTAGAATTACGCAATTTGCGTAAATTTACCCAATTTATACTTAGTAGGAAACTGAAATCATTTCAATTAGAGTGTACAAAGAATTGTTGTCAAATAGGAGGTAGCAAAAAAAAAAAAAAGTTACAAACTTTTCTTGTCATTTTACAGGGTTTTTTTTAGTAAAGTATAGAACCTTAACATGACCCCCAAACTGTTACACGGTGTTATCCATTATCTTAACATACTCCTGACCAAATATTTCTTTGCGATTTTATAGTGCATACTTAAAATTTTGAAGGTTCTTGTTATTTTGAAATATAAAGATCAATCGTAGATAAGTATAAAATTTAAAATAATACAATTTATTTAAACTAACCAAATGATAATGTTAAACAAAGGTCAGCCCATTAAGTCTTTAATTACATAAATATATTTCAATATCAATGTTTGTAATTGATTACAATCATTTAAATCAGTTGAAACAGTGGCATTCAGCATTCAGGCAAAAAATAACTTAAAAATCATAAAAATTAACTAAAAGAAGGTGTGATTTTGAAATTTAACTTGATAAATCAATTTGAAAAATTTTGCTAAAAAAAACACACACTGAAAACAATTTTAAAACAATAAAGTTTAAACAAAAAAAAATCATAAAATTTTAATTATAACATCGACAGTGCCGGTAAATTTTAAAAATATTTTAATTACTTGTTTAGAAAGACATAAAACATATTGGACATTGTATCAACAATTTGATTTATGAGTTAAAGATGAGTATCATATATTTTATGTGAATTACTAAAATGACAGTTAAATAGATTTTCAAAAAGTATTGTGTAAATATTTTTTTTTTTTATATAAAAAATAGATGTTATTTTTTAAAAAATAGATAACATCAATTTAAGTTATAAAATATAATGAAATTGAAATTTATTTTAGTGTAGGCATATTTTCGAAATTTTAGAAAATTTATGACTTGCAATTAAAAAAAAAATAACAATAAATAAAAATATTTGAAACTATTATTTTATTGTTTGAATTGTTTTAATTTTGTAATACAAACGTTTAAAATTTTATAATACAGAAGAAAAGAAAACAAGTAGAAAAGTTAGCTTCGCTTTGGCCGAATCCATGAATACCCTCCACAATGCCGGTTTTAAGTTACAGTAAATTTTTTAGTGTGAAAAAAATTTAACAATTTTGATTAGAAATATTTTATTTTTACTAAAAAACTTTTGTTTAGTCATTTTTGTAACAACCAAAAAAATTTACAATTTTTTTTTTGAGTGTAAAATTTTTTTTCGAGTGTAATTTTTTTTTAGTGTAAAAATATTTTTGAGTGAAAACAATGCTTTGTGAAATTATGATTCATTTTTTTAAGAAATAAATTTTTTTTATTCGAACTTTAATTTTAATTTAGCTCGAGGTAATTTTTTTTTTACTAATTACATAATGATATTCTCATAGAATAATTTTCAAGAAAATTATTTTTCTGTATTAAATTTACAACTAGCATCTGATATATAGAAAACAAGTAGAAAAGTTAACTTCGATTTGGCCGAATCAATGAATACCCTCCATAATGCCCGTTTTAAGTTACAATAAATTTTTTAGTGTGAAAAAAAATTAACAATTTTGATTACAAATATTTTATTTTGATTAAAAAACTTTTGTTAAGTCATTTTTGTAACAACCAAAAAAAAATACTATTTTTTTGAGTGCAAATTTTTTTTTTGTTCGAGTGTAAAATTTTTTTTAGTGTAAAAATATTTTTGAGTGACAAAAATACTTTGTGAAATTCTGATTAATTTTTATTTAAAATAAAAATTGTTTTATTCGACATTTAATTTTAATTTAGCTCGAGGTAATTTTTCTTTACTAGTTACACCATGATATTCTCACAGAATAATTTTCAAAAAATTTACTAATTTTTTTTTTGAGTGTAAAATTTTTTTTGTTCGAGTGTATTTTTTTTTAGTGTAAAAATATTTTTGAGTGAAAAAAAATGCTTTGTGAAATTATGATTAATTTTTTTTTTAAAATAAAAATTGTTTTATTCGACCTTTAATTTTAATATAGCTCGAGGTCATTTTTTTTTACTAATAACATAATGATTTTCTCATAAAATAATTTTCAAGAAAATTATTTTTCTGTATTAAATTTACAACTAGCATCTAATGTATAGAAAACAAGTAGAAAAGTTAACTTCGCTTTGGCCGAATCCATGAATACCCTCCACAATGCCCGTTTTAGTGTGAAAAAAAATTAACAATTTTGATTACAAATATTTTATTTTGAGTAAAAAACTTTTGTTAAGTCATTTTTGTAACAACCAAAAACAATTACTATTTTTTCTGAGTGTAAAATTTTTTTTTTTCGAGTGTAATTTTTTTTTTAGTGTAAAAATATTTTTGGGTGAAAAAAATGCTTTGTGAAATTATGATTAATTTTTTTAAAAAATAAAAATTGTTTTATTCGACCTTTAATTTTAATTTAGATCGAGGTCATTTTTCTTTACTAGTTACACCTTGATATTCTCATAGAATAAGGTTCAAAAAATATATTTTTCTGTATAAAATTTACAACTAGCATCTAAAATAGAAAACAAGTAGAAAAGTTAACTTCGCTTTGGCCGAATCCATGAATACCCTCCACAACGCCCGTTTTAAGTTACAGTAAATTTTCTAGTGTGAAAAAAAATTAACAATTTTGATTAGAAATATTTTATTTTGTGTAAAAAACTTTTGTTAAGTCATTTTTGTAGCAACCAAAAAAATTTACAAATTTTTTTTTTTGAGTGTAATTTTTTTTTTCGAGTGTAATTTTTTTTTTTTAGTGTAAAAATATTTTTGAGCTACAAAAATACTTTTTGAAATTATGATTAATTTTAATTAAAAATAAAAATTTTTTTTTTCAACATTTTATTTTAATTTAGCTCGAGGTCATTACACCTTGATACTAGTTACACCTTGATATTCTCATAGAATAATTTTTCAAGAAAACTATTTTTCTGTATTAAATTTACAACTAGTATCTAATATATAGAAAACAAGTAGAAAAGTTAACTTCGCTTTGGCCGAATCCATTTATACCCTCTACAATGCCCGTTTTAAGTTACAGTAAATTTTTTAATGTGAAAAAAATTTAACAATTATGATTACAAATATTTTATTTTGAGTAAAAAACTTTTCTTAAGTCATTAAAAAAATGAATTAATTTTTTTTTGCGTGTAAAAAATTTTTTTTTTTTTTAAGTGTAATATTTTTCTTTGGTGTAAAAATATTTTTTAGTGAAAAAAATACTTTGTAAAATTCAGATTAATTTTTATTTAAAAATAAAAATTGTTTTATTCGACCTTTAATTTTAATTTAGCTCGAGGTAATTTTCTTTACTAGTTACACCATGATATTTTCATAGAATAATTTTCCAGAAAATTATTTTTCTGTTTTAAATTTACAACGCTAAAGAAATACAAATGTATCATTATTTAAAAAATATTAATAAAAGTGGGCGGACCGAAAAACGATGTTTTCTAATTCTGTGGGTCTTTTTTTTGGGAGGGGGTTGGTAGTGGTGATTAGGGGGCACATTTCCTCTCGAATAAGTGCTAAAAAAAATAATTCTTATGCTTTTTGCACTAAAGAAATACAAATTTTTCATTATTTAAAAAAAATAATAATTAATTCCACGCCCATAAAAGGGGGCGGATCGAAAAACGATATTTTCTAATTCTGTGGGTCCAAATGCAGGACTTTAAACATCTTGTAACATAAAAATGTTGGATTTGTTAAACAAAAACACAAAAAATCATGTAAAAATATCGTATTTTTCAGAGGTTGGTTTAGTTTTTCAAGGGGGAACTTTTTTCCCCCTGGTCCGATTTTGCTCATTTACGAACTTAACCTGCCTAGGAACATAAGAATATTCGTGCTAAATGTGTGGAGGCTAGTTCTTCAATTTTGGGCTGCATCGTGTTAACTACAGACGGACAGACGGACGGACGGACGGACATCGCCCAGACCGATATTTTGATGCGTTACACACGGAAACTGCCTATTTCAAAAAATCTTGAAATTTCTCTACCTTGCAACTTTTATAGAGCTTGAGACAGTCTTTCATTCAAACTTAATTTGAGCCAAATCCGGTCATTTTGATTTTTTCATTTTGATTCTCAGATTCTGAAAGATTTTTCGCATAGAAAAAGCCTCAGATTCTGAGAAACTTTTCGTATAGAAAAAGCCTAAGATTCTGAGATATTTGTCGTATAGAAAAAGTCTGAGATTCTTATATATTCTAAGATTCTCAGATTTTAAAAGATTTTTTGTATAGAAAAAGTCTTAGATTCTGGGAAACTTTTCGTATAGTAAAAGTCCCAGATTCTAAGACATTTGTCGTATAGAAAAAGTCTTTGATTCGTAGATATTTTTCGGATAGAAAAAGTCTCATATTCTGAGACATTTTTCGGATAGAAAAAGTCTCATATTCTGAGATTCTGATATTTTCTGAGATTCTGAGTCTCAGATTCTGAAATATTTTTCGTATAGAAAAAGTCTCAGATTCTGAGAAACTTTTCGTATAGAAAAAGCCTTAGATTCTGAAACATTTGTCGTACAGAAAAGTCTGAGATTCTTATATATTCTGAGATTCTTAGTCTCAGATTCTAAAAGATGTTTCGTATAGAAAAAGTCTCAGATTCTGAGAAACTTTTCGTATAGAAAAACTCCCAAATTCTAAGACATTTGTCGTATAGAAAAAGTCTTCGATTCTAAAATATTTTTCGGATAGAAAAAGTCTCATATTCTGAGACATTTTTCGGATAAAAAAAGTCTCATATTCTGAGATTCTGATATATTCTAATATATTCTGAGATTCTCAGTCTCAGATTCTGACAGACTTTTCGTATAGAAAAAGTCTCAAATTCTGAGAAACTTTTCGTATAGAAAAAGCCTCAGATTCTGAGATATTCGTCGTAAAAAAAGTCTTCGATTCTGAGATATTTTTCGGATAGAAAAAGTCTCAGATTCTGAGACATTTTTCGTATAGAAAGTGTTTCAGATTTTGAGACACTTTTCGTATGGAAAATGTTTCAGAGTCGGAAACATTTTTCGTAAAGAAAAAGTCTCAGATTCTGAAACATTTTTCTCAGATTAGGAGGAATTTTCCATTAGAAAAAGAACTTGATTCTAAAAAATTTTTTTATAAAGAAAAAGTCTCAGATTCTGAGACATTTTTTCGTATTAAAAAAAGAGACATTTGTCGTATAGAAAAAGTCTAAGATTCTGAGACATTTTTTGCATAGAAAAATTCTTTGATTCTGAAATATTTTTCGGTGCCCTAAATGCAAAAAATTACCAACATATATAAGTAAATTTAAAACCGAAAAATTATTTTCTTAAAAATTATTCTAAGATAATATCATGGAGAATTTAATAAAGAAAAATTACCTCGAGCTAGAATAAACCTACACAAAATATAATACATTGTGAAATATTTTTGTGGCTTTTTAATGTTTTTAAAACTTGTTTAACGGTTTTTTCAACACGTGCACAGAAAAAAATAAAAAAAAATTTTGAGTAAATTTTTAATACTATTGAGTAAAAAATTACTCAATTTTCCACCAGTAAACGATTTAATAGTATTGAGTAAACTTTTAATAAAAAATTATTAAATGCTTAATAAAAAATTTGAGTAAATTATTAATTCACACAATTAAATCTTTACTCAAATTTTTTTAATATTTTTAAGTAACTTTTTAATTGTGTCAAGTAAAAATTTACTCAAAATGTATCAAACTATTTTTTTAAAAAGTTTAAAAAGTTTCTAATTTTTTTTTCCAAAAAAATTGCTTTTACAAACTTTACCAAATATACTTATGTCTTCAAGACAAAGTAAAATTTTATAAAGATGATTTCAAACTTTCATATACATATACAAAAAACAATAAACTAAATGAGAATTCAAAACACTAAGAGAAAAAAAAAAATAAAAAAAAATATTAAATTTGTATTAAATTATTTACTCAAATTTTATTTTCAATTTTTGAGTAAATTTTTAATTGCGTCAATTAAAAAATTACTCAAATTTTTTTTAAAAAATTAAACAAGTGATTACTCAAATTTGTTTCCTCCATATTTTTTTCTGTGTGAATTTAAGATGACAGCAATCTGAAATTTACGGTTTTGCTTTTGAACCACCATATCGATTTTTCTGAAATTTAGTACCAACCAGACCAGGAGAACGAAAAATATAAGTGCCAAGCTTCAGCAGCCTCAGAGGTGTTTTTCGAAAGTTATCGTGTTATCGCATTTTTTAATACGCAAATTCGCGAAAAAAAAAAACTCCACCGAAATTCACGAATTTGCTTAAAACTTTTGAACCTTTGGACCGATTTATTGCTGAAATGCAAAACGAACCTGATCAGAAGAAATGAAAATATAAATGACCAGCTTCGGCAGCCTCAACGTAGTTTTTTTAAAGTTAGCGTGTTTTCAACAGTCAGACAGATTGACTCCATCGCCTTAAAATCTATCTAGGATCATGAATATTAGTATATAAAATATTTCGAGGTGTAACAAACTGAATGACAAACTCTATCACTATAGTAGAGGGTATAAAAATATATACAATGTTGGAGGTGACAAGTATATATCAATATATAAATCATTATTAAAACATTCTCTTTTAAAACATTTCCAGAAATAAAGAAGATGCAATGCATTTAAACATTTATTTATTTTAAAAAATTTAATGATTCACGTTTTGTTTGGGGGTTTTTTTTTAAGGAAACAATTTGACATCATTTCGCCCTCATTTTATTTACCAAATATAGTGAATCATAATCAATAGTTTAATGCGTTTTATAAACGATATACAAAGTTAAATTTTAGTAAATTTAAACGGTTGTATGAGTATAATGAATCAATGTATGAAATTAAATAATTTGCATAGTAATTAACGCAGTTTTGGTATATTTAAAGTGTTAATGTTTAACAAATATTGCGTTTCTTTGTATTTGACGCCTAAAATTTTGCAAAATTTCACACAAAAAATTAATATGGTTTTTTGCACTTTATTTCATTGTTGAACTTGACCGATATTTGGATGTTTTCATTCTTTTAGTTTCATCACTTTAAACATTTTGTTGTGATTTTACACTCAAAATAATAACTCTTCTAAATTACCAAAAAAAACTTTGATGAGCTAGCAGAAAACATTCTAGATTTCCAACCTACAAAAAATTTGGGCGATTTTTCGTAAAAAAAAAAACTTTCGTCATGCGATGTATCAGTAAAATTATTCAGTTCAAAGTATTTTCCTGAAATCTGTATTTTAGCAAACAGATCTTTTTAAACTCTGTCAAATTGAAATTCTTATTTTCAGTGCATAATTTGCATATTAATTAAAATCGTTTCAGAATTTCCTTGGTGAAACATATGAAATGAAACACTTATTTATACAAAATACCAAATTTATTTGGCAAAACTTCAAAAAGACTTAATTTGATAAATTGAATGGTTGTTTAAGTATGATTTTGATGTATTAACTTAATTTATTTTTATGCTAATTAACAGAATTTTGGTGTGTTTTAAGTGTTAATATTTAACAAATTTGGTAATTTTGTGTTAACGCCTGCATTTCTACCCAAAATTAAAACAAAATGTTTTGAATTTACACGCTTTTTTGAACTTGACCGAATTTTAATGACAAATGATAAATCATAGAATAGATTTTGGAAGAGTCAATGAAGAAAATCTAAATAAAGCAGTAATTTTAAAAGAAACTTAAACTTAAACTAGATTTAATCGCAAAAATTTGCTAATAATTTCCGCAAGTATTTTTTCTAAATGTCAGGACCAATAAATAATTTTATTTCAAAATACAGAAATATTCTTATAACTAAATAAACCAATGATGGGTACCAATACCTTTTCGATACCAATACCCGTTAATACCAATTCAAATTGAAAACCAATACCAATTTAAAACCAATACCTTTATTTTTGCGATACCAATACCGATAAAAACCAATACCGATTCCCCACTACCAAT
The DNA here is from genome assembly GCA_963921195.1 of Pegoplata infirma. Lineage (NCBI taxonomy): Eukaryota > Metazoa > Arthropoda > Insecta > Diptera > Anthomyiidae > Pegoplata > Pegoplata infirma. Next base: position 23,083,979 of record OY992536.1, on the reverse strand, counting down.
ACCAATTAAAAACCAATACTTTTATTCTTCAAAACCAATACCAATAAAAAACCAATACCAATTCATTTTTTTCTACTTTCGTATCGGTTTTGTTTCGGTTTTTCGTATTCTTATTTTCGTTTGTTTTAATTGTGACGTCAAACATTTTCTTTCCATCACATTATTAGGTTTTACCTGACTAACGAATTGCAAAAGATGTTACATCGATCAGTAATCGTTTGCATGCAATGTCACATAACAAAAAGGAGTTAGCTACTTATATTTTAAAAGCCATAAAAACATAAAAGAAATATTTTTTGTCACGGTTTTTATGACCCCTAATAAAAGTAGATCTTAAAAAATTTAGACCTTTTCTGTGATGAAATTTTTTCTTTTGCAAACATTGTTAATATTTGATATACATATGTACATTGAATGTCACTCTTCTTTGCGTTGTAAAAAAAATACTAATGTCCTTTTTTGGAAATTCCAAAATTTTAATCAAGCAGACGTTACAAAATTTTATGTCACAACACCAGAATCCAGAAAAAAAAATTTATTGTTTTATTAGAGGCACAGTCGTATTATATAAGAATTTAAGAACGCATAATGTACAGTTCACACTTGCTATTTTTGAGAGTTTAAGGGCTACGTGTTTAAAAAAATATTTTTTTGTATCCATTACGTTTTTATTCTGTTACTGGTGTTTTGTTAAACAGCTTGTTTAAGGTCGTAAGTGTGAACCCCATATAAGAAAAAAATTGACCCGTGTAATCGCAATTGGCAAAAGATCTAAAATCGAAAAGGGGCCCCCTGCATGATAACCCATTTCGATCACCTTTTTCAAAAAAAAAATTATTTATGTATGAAAAGGATGAAGTTCAGGTATATTTTGTTACAAATGTTAAGTCTCATCTTTCTGCAATTAAAAAATATCTCCCCTTGACCACCGGAATTTATATGTGCATTTAATGTGTATCAGCACAGAAATTGTTTCAAGCAAAAACGACAAATTTGCATTTTTTTAGTTTAGGCTTTTAATTTTTTTATTAATTAATATTTTTTTTTTTAGACTTAACTTATTATCAAATTCCACTAATTGAAACATTTTAAAACTATTTATTTTGAAAATAACGAAATAAATTAATAAAATAGCAAATAAAGTTAGTTTAAAGTTTGACTTAATTCTGAATGATTTTTTTTTAAAAAGGGGTTTTTCAAAAAAAAAAAACATCCCTCACGCAAAAATTCGACTCACTCTCTAGACACTCACCTAGAATTTTTCAACTCACAATCACGTGATTTAAATGAAAATCACTTTTTTGAGTCACGCAATTCACGGCACCAGCGACCATCTCCAATTCAAATACATAAACAAGAGACAAGTGTCTTTTCATTTGTTTAATCTATAACATCTGCAAATTTTATTTAAAATGAAGTGTCCACCCTTGAAAAAGTTTCCTTGTAGGTCTGAATCCAAAAAGTTTCAAGGCACTTATTTATTACCTTAATATAGTCACTTGACTTAAATGAAAATCACTCTAAAACAAAATGATTAATATGAAAATCACTCACGCTCACGCGTGAATCACGGGACCAGAGACCATCTCCAATTCAAATACTTAAACAAAAGGCAAGTGTCTCTTCATTTGATTCATCTATAACATCTGTTAATTTTGTTAAAAATGAAGTGTCCACCCTGAAATAGTTTCCTTGTAGGTCCGATTTCAAAAAGTTACAAGTCACTTATTTATTACCCTAATATAATACTTAATTTAAATGAAAATCACACTATAATCACGTGATTTAAATAAAAATCGCTCACGCCTGAATCACGTGGTTTTTTGAGTCACGCAATTTACGGGACCACAGACCATCTCTAATTCAAATACATAAACAAAAGACAAGTTTCTCTTCATTTGTTTCATCTACTATAACATCTGTAAATTTTATTGAAAATGAAGTGTCCACCCTGAAATAGTTTCCTTGTAGATCCGATTTCAAAAACTTTCAAGGCACTTATTTGTTATCTTAATATAGGCTTATATTCTGAATTTAAAAAAAATCGGTTAACATTTACGACCTGTAGAGATTTTTGGCCAAAAAACCTACCATCTCGCCCCAGTGTGCACTGTGGGGCGGACAGAAGGACGACTTACGTTAAATTAATTAATATTAACGACAAAACCTTTTGCATTCAAATACCAAAACCGATATAAGATAAATACCAATACTTATTAAAAACCGATACCGATTCGAGGCTAAAACCAATACCAATACCTAAATAATTCAAAACCAATACCGAAACCTATACCAATTTAACAAAAAATGAAAACCAATAGATATACCAATACTAATATAATTTTAAAAACCAATACCAATACTTTTATCGAATTGGTACCCATCCTTGAAATAAACACTTTACTTTCCTAAATCTGTTGAAAATATTATTTTTTTTTTTTTAATTTTGTAAGTGTTATGTGCATATAAAACAATCGCCTTTAAATATACATATTTTTTAATTTCATTTGAGTTTTATGTAATTTTTGTAACAGAAATTTAATAAAAAAAACTGGTATTTCAGCAACAATTGGAATCTAAGATTTTGCATGAATATGCAAACAGTCATTGTTTATAATTAATTCAGGAGTGACCAGTTTTTTTTTTGGAAAACACTTACTGTAAATATGTAGACTTTTTAAAAAGCAAGTAATAAATTTAAATTCGGACTAATCACAATGTAAAAAAGATTATTGCTCAAACTTTATTTGAAAAATAAATTTGGTGAAAAGGAAATTGTTGAAAAAATAGTAGTAAAAAAATTTAAGCTTGATTCACACGTTAACTACCCTTGACCACTCTTATCTACTATTTCCCAGTATTGGGGGATAACAATTGTCAAATTCAAATAATTTTTCATACAAATTTATTTAAGCCCGGCAAATCGTATCACTAATAATGCACTCAAAATAATCACTTACTTTATACCCCAAAATGCCTTACTTTTAACTTACATTGTAAATGATTTGCAATCTGAATTTTAAAAACCAGATAAGTTTCATAAAAACATATAAAAAACTATTTTACTCTTAATTTATTTTCTCTCATTTAATAAGAGCAACTAAACAAACAAAGTCACCTTTTCAACTTTTTGTAAGCAAGCTAGGAATGGGCTATTATTTTTTAGCATTTTCGTTAGCGAACAAAGAAGGCCTTGCCTCCAATGACATCGCCTTGTTAAAGTAATTAAGAATGAAATTAGGACGTAACTAGTTACTCATTTTCGTTATAAACCCCAAAGTTAATTACTTGGTAATGGAAGTTTTTGCTGGGTCTGTTAAATTACAGAGATACTCTGCTAAACCAGCAGAAAATACCATAGATTTCCAACCAGAGATTTTTTGTTATTTTACGAAGATAACTTTGTAAAATGATTTTGATAAAAAAAACTGTAAATTTACAGAATTATCTGTAAAATATTGATAAAACCGAAAAGAATTTTACCAAAAAAAATCTGTAAATTTACAAAGTTTTAGTTAAATGCATTTTATGAGTTCAAAATTTGACAAAAAAAGCTCTGTATATAATAATTGGCGGTAAATTATATTTTCACATTCTTTTAAATGTACTTTTCTTATAATTTTCCAATACACAGATGTGTTTCATAAACAAGACGTATTTCATAAACAAAATCAACCCATTTTTTTTTGTAAAAGACTGGCAACGCCAAAGCAAAAAAAAAATACTCACGAGAGAGCAAAGCCAAGAAAATAGAATTGATTCTATTCTGGCTTTGAAACGCTAGCGTTGGCTTTGAATTTTGTGCTACATACAAAATGTATGGGAACAAGCAAAATTCAAGGCCATACGCCAGAATTGTAATTGCACAATAACTCCAATTTTACAAAATTTTGTTTTTCGGTCACAAGAAAATACAAAGTATTTTTTTTTAATCTGTATTGCGACAGATAACTTTGTCAAATATCTGTCGAATTGTGATTACAGTCATTTTACAGAGTATTTAACAGAATAATTTTTTTGAGTGTGGGAAATAGGAGATAAGGGTGGTCAAGGGTAGTTAACGTGTAAACTGCCCTTTATTTAAAAAAAACAAGCTACAAAATTAAAATCTGTCAAGACCGACCATATGATAATCTACACGAATGGACCGATTGGATCTATCTTTTGTTAGATCTTTATTTAGTGCAGAAAACACACACAGATAAATTTTTAGTGGAATTGGTTTATTTTTTTTGCCAATAGACCGATTTAACTGAATATCGGTCGAAATTTTTATATGGGGGACTAACAATAAGTCCAACAAGTATAAAAGTTAAATTCGACTTGGCCGAATCTATGAATACCCTCCACAATGCCCTTTTTAAAGGATAGTAAATTTTTTAAAGTAAAAAAAAATTAACAATTTTGATTAGAAATATTTTATTTTGAGTAAAAAACTTTTTTTGTCAATTTTGTAAAAAAAAAAAATAATTTACTATTTTTTTTTTGAGTGTAACATTTTTTCGAGTGTATTTTTTTTTAGTGTAAAAATATTTCTGAGTGACCAAAATACTCTGTAAAGTAATTTCGTGGCTAATAATTGTTTTTAAAGCTTGTTTATTTAAAACTCGGATTTTTCAACACGTGAATTTTAGGTGAAACCTATCTGAAAATCAGGGTTTTGCTTATAACTTTTGAACCACTAGACCGATTTAACTGAGATTTGAAACAAACTGGGACAGAGGAACGACAAATATATATGCCTCACTTCAGCACTCTCAGAATTGTCGTTCGAAAGTTACGGTGTGTTTTATCTCGTAAATTTATGCCGAAATTCTGTCTTTTGCTCATAACTTTTGAACCACTGGACCGATTTCGCTGGATTGCAATACCAACCAGACCAGGTAAATGCCCAACATATATGCAAAACTTCAGGAGCCTCCGTAAAGTCTTTCAAAAGTAAGCGTGTTTTCAACAAACAGACAGACGACAGACTACAGACGACAGACGGACGGACGGACATAGCTAGATCGTCTTTAAATAGATCGAGGATCATGAATATATAAACGTTATGGTGTCTTAGAACAATATTTCGAGGTGTTACAAACGGAATGACAAACTTATATATTGATCACTAGAGTGGAGGGTATAAAAAAGGTTCAATTGAAGGGCTTATTGTAAAAACTCGATAAGCAACAATTAATTTTATGGTGGTTTTTGTCTTAAAACTTTTAAAATAATGTAGAAAATATAACTTTTGCAGAACTTTTATTCTCAATATACTTGTACGATGGGTTAAAGCAAGACTTCTGCCAAAAATCTGTCAATAGAACATCAGCAGAAGGCGAAAAACACGAAAAAACAAAATGTTGCTTATCAAGTTCTTGCAGTAAGCCCTTCAATTATATTCCGATGTGATTAGGTTATTAAAGTACACGTTTAACACCTAAAAATAAAATTTTTATCAAATATTTGAATTTTTATGAATTTTGAGGGAATTATGTGAATATCAAGAGGGTGGTGGTATGGGGACTACCAGAAGGACTGATCCGATTCCTTTGAAATTCGGAATGATGATTCGTGCATACAAAATTTGAACACCTGGTAAATTTCAAAGCGACATCTATTAAAATACAGTTATTAGAGTCATTTAGCCTAATCCAAAGGGGGCGTTTGTATTTGGGCTAGGTCTTCACATGGACCGATTCGTCCTTGGGCGAAAAAATGCTTAAATTTCAAATTTCAAGTCAATTGATTAAAAATTGCGACCTGTATCGTGCTTAAACCGATAGAAGGACAGACGGACGGACAGAAGGACGGACGGACATCGCTAAATCGACTCAAAAAGTAATTCTGAGTCGATCGGTATACTTGAAGGTAGTTACAAACATCAGCACAAACTCATTATACCCTATACCACAGAGTGGTGTAGGGTATAAAAATATCTAATATATCCAAGGCAAATTTTTAACAGTTTCAATTTAAAACGCAAGTATAACCTAAACAAATGCAATAAAAATAAAAAAATGTGTCTAATGTTGAGGATCATAGCCCGATTTTACTTTTGCGCTTTATACCAGATTTTTATTACATCAAAAACTTTAAAAAATGCAAAACCGCCATTTTTCGCATTTTCAACCTTGAATAACTAAAAATCTAGACATGATGTACAAATTTGTAGCACAGATTTAGAATCAGTAGTCCAAAGACTACAAAAATTGTCCATTAGAATTCAAACTGGAAAGTAATTTTACGAATTACAATTGGAATTCTTGAATTTCCATTGGATTTTAAAAATTTTAAAGAGCATTCTTAAATTACCAGTAAAATTTTTGATTTTCAATTTATAAATAACAAATAGAATCTTCAAAAAAAATCTGTAAATGGTGTAAAAAATATGTGCAAAAACAAGTGTAATCTAAATCTTAGCAAATGACCGCTTATTTTTAGTTGCTAGTTTGATCCAGCAACATTTTTTAATATCTTACTTATTAATCCTGATCTAAAACTATTGTATTACCGCAATATAAATGATGTTTTTGATAAAGATAAATTTGGCAATATAAGTATTGTGTATAAACAATTTCCTATGCAGCTTAGTTTGAGTTATGCTGTGGTGAATTAAAACAAAATACAGTATAAAGTTCCATAGTGGGACAAAAAAAAATAAATAAATAATAAAAATTCAAATAAAAAAAAACAAGTAAGAAAGTTATAGTCGGTCAAGACCGACCATATGATATCCTACACCAGTGTTTTCCGAAAATGGGTCCCAAGTCTAAACATGGACCGATTGGATCTGTATTTTGTTAGATCTTTATTTTGTGTAGAAAACACACACAGATCAAATTTTAGTGGAATTGGTTTATTTTTTTGTCAATAGACCGATTTAACTGAATATCGGTCGAAATTTTTATGTGGGGGACTAAGTCCAAAATTGTTCCAATTATATTCCGATTTCATAAGATTACTAAAGTACACGTTTAACACCTAAAAATAAAATTTTTATAAAATTTTTCCATTTTTATGAATTTTAAGAGAATTATGTGAATATCGGGAGGGTGGTTTGTATGGGGACTACCAGAAGGACTACCCCGATTCCTTTGAAATTTGGAAAAATGATTTGTACATACAAAATTTAATTACCTGCTAAATTTCAAAGCGATATCAATTGTAATACGGTAATTAGAGTCATTTAAGCCGAATCCAAAGGGGTCGTTTGTATGGGGGCTAGGTCTTGACATAAACCGATTTTCTTTAATTTCAATAGGCTTCGTCCTTGGGCCAAAAGATGCTAAAGTTTTAAATTTCAAGTCAATTGATTAAAAATTGCGACCTGTATCGTGCTTAAACCGATAGATGGGCAGACGGACGGACGGATAGACGGACGGACCCATTTTCCGGAAAACACTGGACCATAGGGTATCATATGGTCGGTTTTGACGGACTATAACTTTCTTACTTGTTTTTTGTTAAACTACATAAATCCTCGTATAACTTAATTTTTGTAAAATAACTGTTTTTTTTGTAAAGCTTGATTTACACATTAACTACCCTTCACCACCCTTATCTACTATTTCCCAGTATTGGAGGATAACAATTGTCAAATTCAAATTTTTCATACAAAAATATTTAAACCCAGCAAATCGTATCACCAATACTGGGAAATAGTAGATAAGGGTGGTCCAGGGTAGTTAAAATGTAAATTGCCCTTTAATCAACTAAAATCCTCGTAATAAAAACTTTGTTGTAAAATTACAGTTTTTTTTTTGTAAAATAACCTTTCAAAATGGTAGAGTACAATTACGAAAATAAATTTGTAAAATTACCAATAAAACTGTAGTTCTCGTTTGAGCAAAGTACAAGATTTTTTGTTAAAAAATAAGGAAAATTGTTAAATATTGGTAGAACGGGATTACAAGGCATTTTACTAGAGTCCGACCGAATATTCGGTTTCGATCTCGGTTTCGGCCGAATAATGGCGTTTCGGCCTCTAATCGGTATTCGGAAAATTTTTGGCGGAATATAAGCCGAAACAGAAACTTTTTGGTGTTTTAAAAAATATGTAAAAAAGTCTCTAAATTTTATAATTTCGTGTTCCAATTTACTTGTTTCAGTTCACTTGAACAAAAAGAAGCAAAATTGTCCAATAAATGCAATACTGTGACAGTTCAAATATTTTTTTTCTCTCAATCTACTATGAAATTTTTTTTTGCAAGTTTTTTTAAAAATATTTTTATACCCTCCACTTAGTGATAGAGGGTATATATAAGTTTGTCATTCCGTTTGTAACTCATCGAAATATCGATCTAGGACCCCATAAAGTATATATATTATTGATCAGTGATCGATTTCAAGACATTCTAGCGATGTCCGTCTGTCCGTCTGTCTGTGGAAATGGTGATTACGACCAAAATATTACACGGAGATGACTGAAACTTAACATATTTATTGGAAGTTCTCCTGAGCAGTTTGGTATTGCATTTGAGCGATATCGGTTCAGCGGTTCAAAAGTTATGGTCGAAAATGTAAGGGCACCTCAAAAATGTTGGTACATTCAACATAACCTAAAAATACAAAATGCTTTAATTCGGCTGCTGGTTGACATATGTGAACATAATTGAACACCGAAAGGTACTTAAACAAGTACGAACACATTTTTTGTCAAAAAAAGAAAAAAAATCGCGGATTTTTTTTCCAAAATTTTTTTCGCGGAAATTTTTTTTTTTTAAAGTTTTTTGCAATAATCTTTTTGATATTGTGGAGGGTATCAATACATTCGGCACGGCCGAATTTAACTTTTTTACTTGTTTTTTTATAAATACAACAATTCCTATGGTTTCAAAACATTAAGTCCTGCATATTGTATCTTTAAAAAATTGTTTTAATGATTTTATTCATGCCAGACGGTAATTTTTTTAAGTTTCGGTTCGGTTTCGGTCGAATATCTCTTTTTGGCCGAATATTCGGTTCGGTTCGGTTTCGGTTCGGCCTCGAAAAACTGGTTTTGGTCGGACTCTACATTTTACCAGGCGTTTTATCAGTTTTTTTTGAGTGTAGTACATGGTGGGAACTACTCCAACTGTTATACACCGATTTTCCTCAAACTTAAAATATGTATAAAAGAGATAATTTTAGGGTTGGGGTGTCTCGGCTTATCAGAATGTGGACCATCGGGAAAATTCCGATAACTTCCGAACTAATTCTTAGATTTTCCTTTTTTTTCCTTTGAATTCGGTTTCAAATGAAAAACCATGGATCCGCGCCTGTAAATATCATACAATTATTTATGTAAGTTGTTTTAAATTGTTTCTGAGTAACTAACAATAACTTGAAGTAGTTGTTTTTATTTACTGATATCTCTTAAAAATTTTCAAAGTTTATTTTAAATTATTTAAATAGACCTTTATATGAAAAATAAAAAACAATATTGAATTTTTTTTGGGCAACACGTGCCAGTTAGTTTTATTACATGTTACAATTACAGTTAAAATAACTAACACAGTAGTTATTTTAACTGTCATATTCAGTGGATTTGACTAAGATTATTGGTTCAGTGCAGTTATTACTACTAATACTAAAAAAGGGTAAAAAACTTAACTGCAAAACTTATAACTTTAAAAATAATTTTTAATAAAAAAATAACATAATATATTTTCTGCAATGTAACGCCTTTAATGATAAATGCACATAGTTTTTTTTTTTTTGCATTTGTTATTAGTGACAAGTGAAAATGTTTTAAAAATAGAAAAAAATTATTTGTTTTTATGTTAAAGTAAACAATTAACGGTTTTTGCAATATTTTTTATCAAATCATCTTTAACTTTCGATTGAAGGAGTAGTTAGTTTAGATTTGTAAACAGATAAAAGTTATTGACATTTTAATGGACTTTCGTTTTTAAGTTATTTTTGTCAAATACTGTGAATAATTTTTGCACATCAAGGTTGTGTGTAAGTGAAATTTTTTAGTTTGCATACAAATTATCAGATTAATTTAAAATTGTTCTATTAAAAACTTTAGCATGAATTAGAAATAACAATAAAAAAAACTACTAGTATATTACATAATCAATTATGTATTAATGTTAGTCAATGAATCGGAAAATAAATGCAATTAATAAAAATATTTGGAATAAATTAATGATATTAAAAAAACGTGTTAATTATTATAATTATAGTTGTTCCAAAATAAGAAAATTTTTAATTACTTACTACCCAGCAAAAACTTGCATTACCAAGTAATGAAATGTGTAATGGGAAATTCAAAAGCTATAACTACTTCCAATTCGAATTACGTTTCCCATTACATTTACAAGCAAATGTGCCAAATGTAATGATTATCAAACCAGTATTAATAACTAATTACATATATACTTATAGGTAATGAAAAAATTATTAAAAAAAAAATTTAAAAAAATAAAAAAATATTTAATTTTATTTTATTTTTAATCAAAATAATGTACAGTGAGTCAAAAAGTGAAAATCTAGTTCTGAAATTTGTTTATTTTATTATAATGACTTATGTAAGTCATTATTAATAAGTCCTTATTTTACATTTCAAAATAATGATAAAGGTAATTTTTTGTCATTACTAAGTAATTCGAATGGTAATGATGTGTCATTACCAAGTTTTTGCTGGGTAACCAAGGAAAATTTTGACGAATGGATAGCAAAAAGAGCTAAAAGGTATTTTCTAAATTTTTATATTTTAACATGATAATTTGTCTAATTTTAAAAAAGTTGCAGGACGCCATCTCAGTTTGACTATATAAGCTTACAATTAACGAAAAAGAAAACAAGAATTACTATTTTAATTTTCTTAAAACCAAAAATTTTAATAACTTGGGTTTGTAACTTGGATAATAATTCACCTCGTGGTGAATAAACCCGTTTTTCACCAGCTGGTGAATAAAAAGTAACATAATTATTTTTCAACAAAAAAAAAAATTATCAATTTTTTTTTTTCATCAAATTTTTTTTTTCATAATTTTTTTTTTTTTTATCAAACTTCTTATACCCCACACCACTCTGTGGTACATGGTATAATGAGTTTGTGCTGATGTTTGTAACTACCCGAAATATTGGTCCTAGACCTACCTTCAAGTATACCGATCGACTCAGAATTACTTTTTGAGTCGATTTAGCGATGTCCGTCCGTCTGTCTGTCCGTCCGTCTGTCCATCTATCGGTTTAAGCACGATACAGGTAGAAATTTTCAATAAATTGACTTGAAATTTGAAACTTAAACATCTTTTGGCCCAAGGACGAAACCTTTAAAAATTGGAGAAAATCGGTCCATGTTAAGACCTAGCCCCCAAACAAACGCCCCCTTTGGATTCGGCTTAAATGACTCTAATAACCGTATTTTAATAGATATCGCTTTGAATTTTATCAGGTAATCAAATTTTGTATGCACGAATCACTATTCCAAATTTTAAATAGATCGGGTCAGTCCTTCTGGTAGCGCCCATACAAACCACCCTTCCTATATTCACATAATTTCCTCAAAATTCATAAAAATGAAAATATTTGATAACAATTTTATTTTAAGGTGTTAAACGTGTACTTAAGTAACCTAATCAAATCGGAATATAATTAGACCGTTTATAGACTTAGTCCCCCATATAAAAATTTCGACCGGTATTCAGTTATATCGGTCTATTGACAAAAATATAAACCAATTCCACTAAAATTTGATCTGTGTGTGTTTTCCACATTAAATAAAGATCTAACAAAAGACAGATCCAATCGGTCCATGTTTGGACTTGGGACCCATTTTCCCTAAAACGCTGGTACACTCATAGAAATATCTTAGTAGAAAAATTAGTAAACCCATTGTAGATCAAGTTTTACAGAATAATGCCGTATTCAACAAAAATTAATGTTGATATCGTTGAATAATCAGTAAAATTGAATCAACTATTTACAACGATTATACAGAATTCAATAGATAAATCAAAATGGAAAAAACAACCCTGTTCGTTCAGTTTTTTTTTTTATTATTAACGAGTGACGAGTGAGTTGGTAGCAATGTGAATCGTGTTTATCTCTTATAAAATTATTTTATGTGTTTGTTTTTTATACAAATATTTAATATTATAAAAATAAATAGGATCTGATTTGTAAATATTTGGTAAGTAAAAAAATACATTGATTACTTTATGTATTCATACTATATTAAAACTTTTTTGTTTTTTTTTAAGGATTTTGTTTGGTATCATCAGAAAACTGGAGAATGGCTTATGAGTGCATAACATGAATAAACGCAGTGTGTGTGAAAATCTTCAAATATTGCAGCTTAAAAAGCCGACGAAAATACAAAAATATTGTGATTTATGTTTAATAAAAGAATATTAACAAATAACAACAAGTTTTTTTTATTAATAAAATTTCTTATATTAACAAAAATATGAGTTGAATTTACAAAAAATTAGAGTTGATTTACAAAAAAACGAGTTGATCAACTTTTACAAAAACTGACAATAATTTTTATTGAAATCAACATAAATATTTGTAGGGTCAAAATCAACAATGATTTCTGTTGAATTTACAGCGATTTTCTTTGGGAATACAATGATTTTTGGTTGAGTGTATAGGGTATCATATGGTCGGTTTTAACCGACTATAACTTTCTTACTTGTTTTTTTTATAATTCTTTTTTATTATCAATTTTTTTTTTCATAAATTTTTTCATCAAATTTTTTTTTCATCAAATTTTTTTTTTTCATAATTTTTTTTTTTTTTTTTCATCAAATTCATTTTTTTTCATCAAATTCATTTTTTTTCATCAAAAATTTTTTTTTCATCAAATTTTTTTTTTCATCAAATTTTTTTCTATAAATTTTTTTTCATAATTTTTTTTTCATTAATTTTTTTTTTCATCAAATTTTTTCTTTCATCAAAATTTTTTTTTCATCAATTTTTTTCATCATATTTTTTCATCAAATTTTTTTATCAAATTTTTTATTATTAATTTTTTTCTCAACAAAAAAAAAAAAATTTACCTATTTTTTTTTCATCAATTTTTTTACATCAAACAATTTTTCTTTTCATCAAAACAATTCATCAAAAACTTTTTTTCATCAAAATTTTATTTCACCAAAAATTTCGGGTTCATTAAATTTTTTTTTTTTAAATAATTTTGTTTTTCGTGAAAAAAAAATCATTTATTTTTTACCAAAACTACTTTTTCACCAAGTCTAAGATTTTCGCATGAAAATTTTCCATTTGTTTATCAAATGTACATAATCTTTGGTTCCGAATCTTTTATACTCTCCAAAATATAAAAACACTTTTTTTTATACCCTCCACTTAGTAATAGAGGGTATATATAAGTTTGTCATTCCGCTTGTAACTCATCGAAATATCGATCTGGGACCCCATAAAGTATATATCTTCATGATGCCCGATCGATTTTAAGACATTCTAGCGATGTCCGTCTGTCTGTCTGTGGAAAATGCTGTCGCGGGCAAAATATTGCACAGAGATGACTAAAACTTATCATATTTATTGGAAGTTCTCCCGAGAAGTTTGGTATTGCATTTGAACGATATCGGTTCAGCGGTTCAAAAGTTATGAACGAAAATATAAGCACACCTCAAAAATTTCAACATAACCTAAAAATACAAAATGCTTTAATTCGTCTTCTGGTTGGCATATGTGAACATAATTGAACACCAAATGGTATTTAAACAAGTACGAACATATTTTTTGACAAAAAAAGCAAAAAATCGCGGATTTTTTTTACCAAAATTTTTTTTCGCGGAAATTTTTTTTTCAAAAAAATTTTTTTTTTTCAAAAGTAATTTCCTTTTAAATAAAGATTTTTGCAATAATCTTTTTGAAATTGTGGAGGGTATCACTACATTCGGCAAGGCCGAATTTAACTTTTTTACTTGTTTGCATTAATTTTTGCACTTACTTACGAAATGTACAGCTCTTTTGGTTTTTTTATGGGACCTCGACTGATATTTAAATTCGTTTTGCGTGGAATAGCAAAGTAATATAACATTATTTTTTCTAAAAAAAACTTTGCTTTGGCAAGTACACCCAAATCTTCCGTAAAACATTATCATGATTTAATGTTTTGGGCAAGAGTACAAAATTCGCAGGCATTTTTTAACAACACATGTCAGTTGTTTTTACTGCATATGAAAGTCAGAAAGTTTTTCAACACTCGTAAATAAATCAATATTAGTTATTTTCAACTACCATGAAAACAACTTACATATGTAGTTAACTAAACTGACATGTGTAGTTAAAAAAAATTTCAACAAAAAAAAATCTGTTAAATAACTAAAACAAAATTCTAATAAAAAAATTTTGTTGAAGATAATATATTACCACATTGTATTACTACATGGATTTTACTACATTTGTAGTTGTTTTCACTACATAAGGCAGCTATGTTTTTATCAGTTTAAACAACTACATTAAAATCAACTGATTACAACAGTTAAAAGAACTACTATGTAAGTTGTTTTTGGGTTCCACTACATTTTTAGTTAAAACAAGTAAAAAAGTTAAATTCGGCCTTGCCGAATGTAGTGAAACCCTCCACAATTTCAAAAAGATTATTGCAAAAAACTTTATTTAAAAGGAAATTACTTTTGAAAAAAAAAAAAAAAAATTGAAAAAAAAAATTTCCGCGAAAAAAAATTTTGTTAAAAAAAAAAATCCGCAATTTTTTTCTTTTTTTGTCAAAAAATATGTTCGTACTTGTTTAAATACCATTTGGTGTTCAATTATGTTCACATATGTCAACCAGAAGCCGAATTAAAGCATTTTGTATTTTTAGGTTATGTTGAATGTACTCAAATTTTTGAGGTGTGCTTACATTTTCGTTCATAACTTTTGAACCGCTGAACCGATATCGCTCAAATGCAATACCAAACTTCTCGGGAGAACTTCCAATAAATATGTATGTTAAGTTTCAGTCATCTCTGTGCAATATATTGTCCGTGATACCATTTTCCACAGACAGGCAGACGGACATCGCTAGAATGTCTTAAAATCGATCGGGCATCATGAATATATATACTTTATGGGGTCCCAGACCGATATTTCGATGAGATACAAACGGAATGGCAAACTTATATGAACCATCTATCACTAAGTGGAGGGTATAAAAAACTAACAAATTTCTTTAATTTAAAAACAAATAACATTTTTGAAGTTTAGATAAAAACAAACTAAGAAAAATGTAAATAGATTATAAATAAAAACAACTCCTTTAAATGACTGTTACTACATTACAGTACTTTTATGACAGTTGTTTTAGAAAACCACTAAAAATAACTAACCAAATAAGGTGTTTCATATTTGTCATACATAAGCAACTACATTTGTAGTCGAACAACTTACTCGTATAAGGATTTATTTACGATATAACATGTACTAAGCTAAGTATGCAAATATGACATATTCTACTTCCGTTTCATTTCAAATGTTTCATTTGTAGCTAAGAATCATAACATTTCATCCGTTTCATTTTAAACGTTTCATTCGTGTCTCAAAACTGTAAACTACTTTGTCTTTACAATTTGATTGTTAGGAAACATTTTAAAATAATTTGTATTTAAACACTATATACTTAATACAAAACAAAAAACAACTACCAAAAGTTCCAATTACAAAACCAATTTAGACTCAATTTACCGCACACACACTCAAACACACCAAATAAATCAAAATAAGTCAAAACTATTGAAAAAAATAAATGAGCGGCAATAAATAAGTATTGTTACAACAATTATATTTCGATCTTAACAATATACAAGTTTTTTTGCCAATACTAAATTGGCTTACAAAAAAAAAACAACGAACAAATACTTAATAGTCTTGTTATCAAATATAATTAATTTATGAATATTTTTTTTGTTTATGAATAGTTAAGAAAATTATTGTTTAGAGATGCGTAAAATTAAACTTATGTCACTTTAAGCTTAATCAAAATGATGAAATATTAAGACAGAATTTTATAACCCCGTTTGCATTGCACAGTACCACAAAATCAACTGAATATGGCAGTTAAATCAACTTCACTGAAAAAAAATATAATATGAAATGAAACTGGTGTCATTAAGTTTCCTTTCAACTAAAAATGTACATGAAAATAATTAAACTATTCGTAGAACTTTTTTTACACGTTTTATGAAGTTTTTCATAAAATGAATGAAAGTATTCATTGATTAATAAATGTGAATTAGCAGAAGAAAAATTGCAACCTTAAATTGAAATTAATAAAAATGTTCATTAATAACAATTTTTGGTGAGTCATGTTTAACCGTCACACAGTGGGGAAAAATTGACTTTTTTTGTCCAATTTTGCCTACAGGTCGCAATTCTTAACCGATTTTGGTTTTTCTTTTTTTGTATTTTAGCTAATAAAATTCCGCATCGATCTGTCATGGTGGATTTTTGAAAAAATTTCGGATTACTTTTTATATTTTCCTAAAGTTCAGAAAATTTTAATTTACAGACTAAATAAGAGGTATTGGAACCCCTTATCAACGACGTGATTAGTAT
Source organism: Pegoplata infirma (assembly GCA_963921195.1). Classification (NCBI taxonomy): domain Eukaryota; kingdom Metazoa; phylum Arthropoda; class Insecta; order Diptera; family Anthomyiidae; genus Pegoplata; species Pegoplata infirma. The sequence continues at coordinate 23,067,473 of OY992536.1, read as the reverse complement.
TTGAAAATATATTATTATTTTGGTTTTTATAACCAGACAAAAATTCAAGAATTTTCACTTTTAGAAGCCTATATCTTTAAAAATAATGAACCAATTTCAATAAGATCTTTTTTAGAATAAAGCTTATGTTTTGCTTAGTCATAATTGGTACACAAAATTTTTTTCAAAAAATTTTTTATTTTTTGCATAAATTTTACCTAAATCATATTTTCGGAATTTTAAAATTATTTTTTAGTCTGTTTTAAAAAAAAAAAGTTGTTACATTGTAAATTCGAAAAAAAGAGTTAAATAATTTTGAAAAAATACTTTGTTTACCAATAATGGTTTAGAAAATGATAAGCTTTAATATAAAAAAAAATTTCATTGAAATTGGCACGTTATTTAAAATGATATAGGTACTTAAAAGTGGACATTTTTAAGTTTTCATATGTTTATAAAAAACCAAAATAACAATAAATTAACAAATGCTATTAATGTCATTTATTAGGGGTTCAAATACCTTTAATTTTGTCCATACAGCTTATTCGTCCCCTGCCTATTACATTTTTTAGAGCAAAAATTCTAAAAAAATTGAAATTTTCTGAACTTTAAAAAAATATTCAAATAAAACAAAAACGATTTTTAGAAATCCACCATGACAGACCGATGAGGAAATTTATTAGCTAAATTTCAAAAAAAGAAAAACTAAAATCGGTTAAGAATTGCGACCTGTAGGCAAAATCGGACAAAAAAAGTCCATTTTTCCCCACTGTGCGTCACTGAAATTTTATTCAATTTACGTGATTGTTGTATACAAGGTAGAAAAAATACACTTTCACATTTTTGTATGGTTTTCAAATTTTACTCCAACTGTAAATTGTAATACATTAGTAAAACCACGAAATAATATAAAACAGCGCGAATTTTAGTAATTTAAAAAAAACATAAAATTAACAAGTTTGAAAAACAACAAGTTTTATAAACAAAATTTAATGAAATTTTTTAATGAAACTACCGAAATCTAATGAAGCTAATTTTATGAAATTTGTTCACAATATGTATGATATTTTAAAAAGCTTACACTCAAAAAATTATGTTAGTAAAATCAACTGAAAATGTCAGTTAAAATATCTACTTTGTAAGTTGTTTTGGGGTCAACTACTTTTTCAGTTAAATTAACTAACAATGTTAGTTATTTTAACTGACAAAAAACAACTGACTTGTGTAGTAAAAACTACTTACATTTGTAGTCAAAACAACTAAAATGTAGTAAAAATATAACAATCAATATATAATTATTTTTTTCAGAAAAAAAAAAAAAATGACGCCCAATTTTTTTCCAAGTTTTTATACCCTCCACTTACAAGGGAAGTCTCCGTAGTGTCACCTGCTGATCTTTATGGAATTTGTTTTATTTTGTAGAGCAAAAATAAAGGGACACGTATTTTTTTTAGCGGCCCAAATTCATATTTTAGGGGGTAAAAAGGAGGAGGGAAGACAATGTCATTTTTCAGTTTTTTTCGTTTATCTCCTATATTATGCAAAGAAACCTAGTCATGTTACATACCAAATGAAAGGTCTTTGGAAAACCTATCTACGTGTGCTAAGAACGTGTCCAAACATGCACAACTTTTCGTCATATTGAGTAAAATACCAAAATTTTAGGACATTTTTGTTAATAAGTCGAAAAATATTAACTTCTTTGTACCGTTGTTAGCACCACGAGACAGGTATTGTTAATACCTTTAATCTGATACCACACATGCCTATATTTATTTTGTTTAAATAGGCGTAAATCGTAAAAAAACTGAAAAAGGTCAATTTCCCCCCATACAAAATCGACGCCCCCTAAAAATGAGTTTGGGCCGCTAAAAAAAAATACGTGTCGAATTAATTTTCATTCTTAACAACATATCCATATTTCATAAAGATCGGAGGGTGACACCAGGGAGACTTCCCTTGTTAGTGATAGAGGGTATATATAAGTTTGTCATTCCGTTTGTAACTCATCGAAATATCGGTATTGGACCCCATTAAGTATATATATTCATGATGCCCGATCGATTTTAAGACATTCTAGCGATGTCCATCTGTCGGTCTGTCTGTGGAAAATGCTATCACGGACAAAATATTGCACAGAGATGACTGAAACTCAACATATTTATTGGAAGTGCTCCCGAGAAGTTTGGTATTGCATTTGAGCGATATCGGTTCAGCGGTTCAAAAGTTATGAACGAAAATGTAAGCACACCTCAAAAATTTCAGTACATTCAACATAACCTAAATATACAAAATGGTTTAATTCGACTTCTGGTTGACATATGTGAACATAATTGAACACCAAATGGTATTTAAACAAGTACGAACATTTTTTTGACAAAAAAAAAATAAAAAAATCGCGGATTTTTTTTTACCAAAATTTTTTTTCGCGGAAATTTTTTTTTTTTTTCAAAAGAAATTTCCTTTTAAATAAAGTTTTTGCAATAATCTTTTTGAAATTGTGGAGGGTATCACTACATTCGGCAAGGTCGAATTTAACTTTTTTACTTGTTTTTTTTTTTAAAGTTGTGAAAAAAACGATTTTTTTTTTTGGAAAAAAACTTTGAAAATTTTTGAGAGATAAAAAATAAAATTATCTACTAAATAACTGTTACTACATCACAGTACTTTTTTGTTAGTTGTTCAAAAAAAAAACGACTTAAAATAACTAACAGAAATAGTTGTTTAATATTTTTCATACAAAAACAACTGACTTTGTAGTTAAAAACAACTAACTACTGTAAAATATACAAACAACTAACATGTAGTAACTTGCATAATTTTCTGATTGTGAGTGCGTAATTTTGGAAAAAGTATGAAATTGTTGTACAGTGCAATTAGTTTAAAATCTGTCACTGAAAAACAACTACATTTGTAGTAGTAAAATTTAATATTGATATTTTTTCGAACAACTAACATAAAGTAACTGTCATACTTTTTAGAGCGCTTTTTAATTAAAAAAGTAATTAACAACGCAATTCAAACAGGGTAGTAAGTCCCCCAATAAATTTTATTATACAATCATAAAAAAAAAACAAATCTTAAAATTTTATTGCCAAGAATATAAGAGAAAAAATCAAGTTAGGAGCTATTACAACACTACACTCAGAAAAGTATAACAGTTACTACATATTAGTTTCATTGAAAACAATTTCTTGTTAAAAAAATATGTCTGTTGTTTTAACTAAGGTTGGATTACTCAATTATCCGTTTTAAAATAATTCTCCGTTAAATTTAACTTTTTCACACAAATTTTGACATAAGGCTTCGTTAAATCCACAGTTAATAGCTAACTGGAACTTAAGTAATTCGCCCTAAATAAGACAGTTATATTTTTGTCAGTTAAATCAACAACATTTGTTAGTTGTTTTAACAGTTAATATAGTTGACCCCAAAACAACTTACATAGTAACTGTTTCAACTGTCATATTCAGTTAAGTTTACTTATATAATTCATTGAGTGTAACAAATACACTAAAAAAATTATATCAGTAAAATTAACTGAATATGACAGTTAAAACGACTACTTTGTAAACTGTTTTATTTTCAACTACATTTTCAGTTAAAACAAGTTATTTTTATTTTTAAAGTTATTTTAACTTATAAGTTATTTTAATTATTATTTTAATTTATAAAGATAAAACTTTTTTTATGCAAACAACTTGCAGTAAAACCAACTGACGTGTAGTAAAAAAAAATTACAAAATTTTTTTTAGGAAAAATCTATAATATGTTTAGTTATTAAAAAAATTTATGTTAAAAACAACTTATAAATTTTTTGAAGATAATATATACACTACACTCAAAAAATTATGTTAGTAAAATCAACTGAAAATGTTAGTTAAAATAACTACTTTGTAAGTTGTTTTGGGGTCAAATACTTTTTCAGTTAAATCAACTAACAATGTTAGTAATTTTAACTGACAAAAAAATAACTGACTTATGTAGTAAAAACTACTTACATTTGTAGTCAAAACAACTAAAATGTAGTAAAAATAAAAAAATCCATAAATAATTTTTATTTTTTGTTAAAAAAATTTTTCAGAAAAAAAATTGAAGACCAAATTTTTTAAATTTTTTTTTTTAAAAAAAGTTATGAAAAATAAAAAAAACTACTTTTATTTTTTGGAAAAAAATCTTTGAAAATTTTTCAGAGATAAAAAAAAATTAAATTAACTACTTTAAATAACTGTTACTACATCACAGTAATTTTTTTTTAGTTATTCAAAAAAAAATACTTAAAATAACTAACAGAAATAGTTGTTTGATATTTTTCATACAAAAACAACTGACTTTGTAGTTGAAAATAACTAACTACTGTAAAATATACAAACAACTAACATGTAGTAACTTACATAATTTTCTGAATGTAAATAAAAACAACTGTTACTACATTACAGTAAATACTTTTATTTTAGTGGTTTGAAAAAAAAAAAATAAAAATAACTAACCAAAATAGTTGTTTCATATTTTTCAAATAAAATCAACTACACTTGAGGCTCTCAGCGCCAAAACGGCCTAACCCTCATTTTCAAAAAAAGCAAACTGACTATGCTGATCTAAGCGGAACCTTTTGAAATAAATACTTTAAAAAAACTCACTATTGCATAGTATAACCTGGTGTTATACTGGTGTTATACTATGCAATAGGGAGTTTTTTTAGTATTTATTTCAAAAGGTTCCGGTTAGATCAGCATAGTCAGTTTGATTTTTTTTAAATGAGGGTTAGGCCGTTTTGGCGCTGAGCGCCTCATTTGTAGTTCAAAAAAAATTTAATACGGGTATATTTACGAACAAAAATCTTGTAATAACTGTCATACTTTTCTAAGTGTAAAAAAGAAGTGACTGGTTTTCCAATATAAAAAACTTTTAGAATGAGATAATATTAATACTTAATGCCAGCGAATAGTGTTAGTGGAACATAATGAAACAAAATGAAAAATGATGACAGGATTATGATAATAGAACTTGTTTACATGACTTGTAAAAATGTGTGAAATAATAGAAGACACATTAGCATCGTAATAAAGTTGTAAAATAATAAATCAAGAATATTAAATTTGATAATAAATTATTTTTATGATAATATTTAAGTGTGAGAAATATGAAATGAGGTGGAATGAAACACGCAGTTTTTTGCAATCTGGGATATATACTCAAAAAATTATAAAAGTAAAATCAACTTAATAAGACAGTTGAAACAACTATTATGTAAGTTGTTTTAGGGTCAAATACATTTTCAGTTAAAACAACTAATTAATGTAGTTGTTTTGTGTAAGCGACTTGGACGAAGGAAGGCAGATCCGGAATCAGGAGGTAAAAATAGATGACCTCTTATTCATTTGTTTTCCACAAAAACTCCTTATAAAGGAGTTTTATATCAACCCTCATATTTTTCCTACTCTAGAAAATAAAAATAAATTCTTAAAGATGTTCTCATTAGAGACTTTTCTTATAAGACCAAAAGTAGTCTGAGTCCGAGCATGAGTAAAACTAAATTTCCTCACGTGATTAGTAAGTAAGCGTGAGTAAACTTAAAATTTTAGTTAGTCATAAGTAGTTCGTATTTTTCATGGTGTTTCAAAAACACCACTCTGTGGTACAGAGTATAATTTGTGCTGATATTTGTAACTACCAGAAATATTGGTCCAAAGCCCACCTTCAAGTAAAATGGTCGACTCAAAAACAATTTTTGTGTCGATTTAGCGATGTTCGTCCGTCAGTCCGCCCATGTAAACGTTGTGAGTACGGTACAAGGAGGTAGCCTTTTAAAATTGAGCACCTAAAAATAATTCGCCAGATCAATAACAGATGTTGTAGAAAATAAAAACAAGCGTAATTACAGTTTTGCCATACTGAAGCCCTTCAATCTTCAACTCTTTCATCTCTCTACTATCCCCTTTTGGAACGAAGCATCACGGTTACATTAGTAATTGATAGGCAGCATTGCCGCAGTGTTACTTAAAAAAAAAACAAGCGAGAGTGTTACATTCGGCTGTGCCGAATATTTTATACCCTCCAAAATGTAAAAAAAAAATAAAAAAAAAAATTGTCAAGGGTGTTTGTTTTTTTGGGAGAGTGGGGTCAATGGGGACGTTAAGAGCGCCTTCCCATTTCATTTATTTAACAAAAATAAAAAAAAAAACGTGTAAAAAAGTGTATTTTTTCAGAGGTTGGTTTAGTTCTTCAAGGGGGTACTTTTTTCCCCCTGGGCCGATTTTGCCCATTTACGAACTTAACCTGCCTAGAATCATAAGACATATTCATGCCAAATTTCAGGAGGCTAGCTCTTTTAATTTGGACCGCATCGTGCCATCAACAGACAGACGCACGCATGGACGGACGGACGGACATTCACAGAATGTCTTAGAATGGATCATGGATCAATAATAAATATACTTTACGGGGTCCCCGACCGATATTTCGATGCGTTACAAACGGAATGACAAAGTGAGTATACCCCCATACTGTGGTTGGAGGGTATAAAAAGACTTCTCAAAAAAAAAGAACCCTAATAACCGTATTTTAATACACACCCATTTTCAAGCAAGTTTAGGTTGTGTTAAAATGGTGACAAAATCAGTAATGGTATTTCACTCCTCTTTATTTTGAACTTTAAAAATCGTTAACACGATAATCCTAGCTGATCCTGTTTTCGATTTATTGCTAAATAATTACAGTGTTTGACAACAAAAACCTCCTGAATTTTTTTGCTAGCACTTACCGCTTTTGAGATATTCGCAGTTATAAAGTCAATAAACTAATAATTTCGCACTTTTGGTGGTCCACTGTTACAGATTCTTCCAAAAATAGGCCTTGATTTCATAGAAAATAAAATAGAACTCCTGATTCCAAAACTGCAATCCAAATTTTTCCGAAAACGGTACATTCAAGATATTCGCCTTTGAAAATTTTTCCACGCGAAAATCTCAAACGCGAATATTTCGAAAACGGAACATGCTAAAAAAAATTGGACTACAACTTTGGAATCAAGAGGTCCAATTTAAATCCTATTCGTTGAAAGCAACACAATAGTGGACCCCCAAAATTGCGAAATTATTGGTTTTTTGACTTTTTAACAGCAAAAAAATATCTGAAAAACGGTACGTGCTAGACAAATTTAGATGGCAGATTTGGATTCAGGAGCCGATTTGGATTCTATAGGAATCAGTTAGATATTTTACTGGGAGGTTTTTGCTGTCGAACAGTGTAGTTATTTAACAATAACCCGAAAACAGTATCAGCTAGGATTTTAGTCTTAACGATTTTTAAAGTTCAAGGAGGAGTGAAATGCCATCAGAGCTTCGAAGAATGAAATCCTTTTCAAATGAATTTCCAATTTTCATAGTCAGTAAATGCATTCGATTTCATAAATCAGCATTGAATGCAGTCCTTGGAATTCATTCGATTGAATGGAAAAAAATAATGCATTTGATTTCTTGTTCATTCGATTTAGAAAAATTGAATGCATTCGATTTTTTATCATTCCACTGCGAATGCAATCGATTTTTTAAATAGATAGACCAAAACGGAGCCAAATTTTGGTCCATAGTTTCGCCGACTCTCTTTACATACGATGACCCCAATAGGCTCTAATTTTGAATCCAAAAAAATTGGTGTTCCCGAAAATTTAAAAAATGCACATATTAACTGCCTACACGACAAAAAGTGTGAAGAGTGTTGGCGATACTATGGACAAAAAATTGGCTTCGTTTTGATCTATCTTGGTTAGTTGTTTTCAGTTTTTTATGCAATGAATGAATAAGCCATTCGATTTTTCAAATTGAATGAAAAGAAAATCGAATGCATTCACTTGCGAATGCAAAAAAATCGAATGCATTCGATTTCTGAAAGTCTAATGAAAAATAAATCGAGTGCATTCGATATTTATAAATCGAATGAGTCTAAAGTGAATTCATTCAATTCGCTAAAATGTGATTGGGGAATGCAATCACAAAATTTTCATTCAGAACGCCAAATCGAACTAAGGAATGAAATCCTTCGAAGCTCTGGATGTCATTAGCCGATTTTGTCACTATTTTAACACAACCTAAACTTGCTTGCAGAGGGGTGTGAATAGGTATCCTTTTGAAATTTGGCATGTAAATGTATTTCATATTCAGAAATCATAATTTAAAATTAAAAAAAAAATCGGACAAGTCCTACTTGAAGTCCCCCATATAAACCACCCTTCCGATTTTCACACAAATCTCTCAAAATTCATTAAAATTTAATATTTTTTGTTTAAATTTTGTTTAATAGTGTTTAACGTTGATTTTGGTAATCTAATCAAATCTGATTATAGTTGGACCATTTCTGGACTTAATTCCCATACACAAATTGTGTTTCTAAACTTTTAAATATCTTACAAGAGATAAATCTAATCGGATCGATTTTTGGACTTGGGACCTATTTTCCTGAAAACACTGGTGTAGATTATTCTATGGTTGATCTTGACAGACTATAATTTTTTTTTTTTTTTTCAGTGCAAAATTAAATATCGTCTGGGTCGAAATTGATCAAGGGATCGAATTAAGGTTAGAAGAGGCGTTACGATAAAATAAAACACGTGATGTTAGCAACATACATATTTAGAAAGATTACACCGCTCAACAGTCATTTTCCGGTTTGAATTCTGAATTTTAGTAGACTTTGATCTCCTGATTCCAAATCTGTACTCCAAATTTCTCCATCACGTCCAGATTTTTAGTTATTCACGGTTAAAAATGCGAAAAATTACGATTTTTGCATTATTTGAAAGCCTGCACAGCAGCCATTGAGTGAAATACAAATCTGGTATAAAGCGCAAAAGTATAATTTGTCATTGGTCTCCAACATAGAAAACATTTTTTTTCTTTTGAGTTCATCACAGTAAAGATTGATCATCTGGTTTTTGTTTTAGAGCCTTTTAAAAATGGTGCTTTTTCTAATTTTTTTCAGAGTGTTTTTTTTTTAAATACATGTTTGGCCAATAATAGTGCAACAACTAAAAATTTTTTTGATCATATATTTGAGATCATAGTTCAATTCTACACTCAAAAAAAAAGTGAACTAAAATCTGGGAAAATTAACTCAATTTTGAGGAAAAGAGGGAATGAATTTGGCTCCAAAGATTTTTTTTCTTGGTTTAAGTTCATAATTTTCCCAAAAATAAGGAAAATAAAGTTACTTAATTTTAAGCCAATTTTAACTAGAAAATGAGAAAAATTATACTTCACATTTTAGAAATAGATTGGATCTAGACCCTGGACCCATGGGTTCGGACCCCATTTAACTCGAGACCCCGTTGGGTCCTTTAATGGTCCCTATAGATTTTGAACCAAAACTTGTGTCCGTTTCCCCCTAACTTGCTTAGTTTTTGAGATACGGTAATAGGGGTCTGAAAGGGTCTTGAGAATCTTAAAAACTGGATATCTCAAAAACTATTAATCGGAGGGCTTTCGGGTATTTTGCGGAAGTGTTCTACGAGTCAAGAGCTACAAAAACGCCGTTGGACCTTTTCTCGTGTTGGCAGTATTTACCGAGATATGTGCATATATAAAATCTCGGGAATTTCAAATTTTAGATCTAAATTTAGGGTCTTGAGACCCCGACAGATATGCAGAGCTAGGCTATTCCGTATTTTTCTTTGCTGTCTTTCTTTTGAAAATTTCGTCCGTTTCGCTCTATCTCGCTTAGTTTTCGAGATATCGCCATTTTGAATTTTTAACTAAATTTTAAGAAGTTATTTACTAAATTTTCAGAAGTTATTAACTAAATTCTAAGAAATACACTTCCTCAATTCAAAGAAGAGAAATACGATGATGTTTTTTTTAGTAAATTTTAACTAAACTTGAACTAAATTGTTTTTTAAGAAATATGTCTTAAAAATAAATATACGTTTCTTAGATTTGTGGAAAATTTCTTTGGCAGTAAGAATTTTTTTCCTAATATTTAAAAATTCCATTTAAAGAAAAGTTTGAACTACTTATAAGTAAATGAACTAAATTTTTTTTCTCATGGTTAGGAAAATTTCTCATTTTTTAGTTAAATTTTACTAAATTTAAAGAAAATTCATGATAAATTTTCAAAGACATTTTTTCCTTAATTTTAGTTATGTCTTTTTTTTTAGTGTACTCTAACGTTTTATACCAGATTTTTATTCCACCCAGTGGCTGCTGTGCAGGCTTTCAAAAAATGCAAAAATCGCGTTTTTTCGCATTTTCAACCGCGAATAATTAAAATTCTAGAAGTGATGGAAAAATTTTGAGCACAGATTTGGAATCAGCGAGTCAAAATCTTTAAAAATTTTGTATCAAACTTCAAACCGGAGTCAAAAACCTTCGATTTGTTGAGCGGTGTTATTATACACTAATACAAAAAATGTAGGTAGAATCAACTAAAACTTTTGTTAAAAAAAAACTTTTAAATTACATAAAGAATATACCTAAATTATTGTTGCAAAATTGTTGTAAAATTTACAATCAAAAATTGTTAAATGACAGGTCAACTTTTAGCACTTTTGTTGAAGCTAATTAACAAAAAATTTACAAAAGTTTTTACAAAAATAAAACTAAATATATAAACTTAATTTTAAAATAAAAAAGCTTATTTACAGCTTATAAAACTTAAAAAAAAAACTTAAACTAAAATTATTTAAAAAAAATAAAGTACTCACTTGCAGCTTGCATTATTAACATGCCAATCACAAAGAAATTCATATTGACTTTTTTTTTTAATATATTCCTTCCAAATTTTTTGCTTTTAAACTTATAAAAAAAAAATTTTATTCGATAACTTCTTTTTTGATTTTACGCTAAAAATGTACGACGTGTGCCAATTTGTTAAAACGTTTTAATTTTAACCAACATGAATCACATAAAATTTAAATGAAAGCGAAATTTTTCTACAAAAGAGATGAAAGATAAAAATCTTGATATTATTTAATATTTTTTTATATTTTTTTTTTTACAAACAAAAACTTGAATTAGTTTTACAACGAAATACGCGCGTTAGGAAATTTTTTTTTACAAAAAAAAAATATGTAAATTAATATGTATCAAAGTTAATCAAAGTTTAATGGTTTTTTTAAACCAGAACCGGTGTAAAAATTTTTGTTGTGAATGAACAAAACAAACATCACTCTCTCTTTCCATATGTTTTTTTTTATTATTTTTTTTATACTATATATTTTTTATATTTTTTTGTTAAAGTAAAAGTGGACACAACAACAATGTTTAATGGTTTTTTGGTTATACGGTTTGGTTTAGTTTATTTTGTGTTATTAACGTATTGTCGTCGGTGGGTAACCGATAGTGGTTTGTTAACCTTATAAATGTTGATGTTGAATATATGAGAATTAATTCTACAGGTGTCTATTTTTGATTATGAAGTTTATTTTTTTTATTTTCATCTTTTTTTACAAGTCTGTGTTAATTTAACAAAAACTTTGTAAGCTTTACAAAGTTTTTTTTGTAAATTTACAAAAAAAAAAACTTTGTTGATTTACTTTGCAAAATAAAAAAATTTCAATTTTTATTTACAAGTCTGGGTTAATTTAAAAAAACTTTGTAAGTGTTTTGTAAATTAAAAAAAAAAACTTTGTTAATTTACTTTGCAAATCAAAAAAGAAAAAATTACCAAAATATGTGTAAATTTTTATTTCAGATCTTAAAGTCTTAAATTAAATTAACTAGATAAAAAAATACTATTATTTGTTTTTTTAATTTGTTAATTTTTTAAAATCATTTTTACTTTGTTTCTTTTTTTTTAATTTTACCAAAATACTGTTATTTTAACAAAAAAATTTTAAAAATTTTTAAAAAAAAGTTTGTAAACTTTTGATCTTTTTGCAAATTAACAGTTTTTTAGTATATAAACAAAGTTTTTTTTAGAAATTTACTTTGTTAATTTACTAAAAAAAGCTGTTAATTTGCAAAAAGATTTAAAAGTTTACATAATTTTTTAAAAGTTTACAAAAATCTTTGTTAAAACAACAAAGTTTTGATAAAAATTAAAAAAAAAAAAAACAAGTAAGAAAATTATAGTCGTTCAAGACTTCACCATATAATACCCTACTACAGTGTTTTCCAAAAAAAGGTCCCAAGTCCAAACATGTATTGATTGGATCTTTATTTGATAAGGTTTTTTATTAGTAGGGATGAGATTTTCATGCACTAAAAAATTTAAAATATGCACTAAAAAACCTAAAAATTGCACTAAAAAATAAAATTTGTGCAATAAAAATCTTGTTTTGTTTTTAAAAAAGTAAAAAATAATGCCGGGTTTTAATAGTAACATTTAAAACTTTATGTAAGCTAGATTTTTTAGAAACTAAAACAATCTAAAAAATTAAAATAATAAAACAAAATTTTCTAATTTTCAAAATAAATGTTTCAAATTTTAAACAGTTTTTGAAACAAATAAATTTCAATTTGTGTTTTTGCTAACTTATGACAAAATATGCAAAAATATGCACTTAAAATTTAGAAATATGCACAAAATATGCATTTAAAATCAAAATATGCAAAAATATGCACTTTTACCAAAATATGCAAAAATATGTAAAAACAAAAAACATGCATTTGCATGGAAATCTCATCCCTATTTATTAGTGTAGAAAATACACTTAAACCAAATTTGATTGCAATCGTCTGATATTTGTGGAATATCGGGCGAAATTTTTATAGAGGAGTAATCACACTAAATAAAGATACCAAGTACACATTAAATATCTGTAAACACAATTTTAGTCAAATATCTCCCTTTTTCAAATATTTTCAGAGAGTTATATGAATATCGGGAGGTGTTTTGTACACAACACTCTTCAAGCAAGTTTATAAAAATGGTGACAAACTTGGGTGATGGCATTTCATTCCTCTTTATTTAGAGCTTTAAAAATCGTTAACACGAAAATCCTTGCTGATCCTGTTTTCGAGTTATTGCTAAATAATTACACTATTCGACAAAAAAAAACCTCCCAGTGAAATATCAAATTTATACATATAGATTTTGCTCTTTTGATTCCAAATCTGACATCATAATTTTTCTAGCACGTGCCGTTTTTGGAATATTTAGCTGTTAAAAAGTCAAAAAGCCAATAATTTAGCACTTTTGTGGGTCCACTGTTACGTGTTCTTACGACGATTCCAAAAATAAGTACTTGGTTTCACAGAAAATAAAATGGACCTCCTGATTTTAAAACTGCAATTCAAATTTTTCCAGCATGTTTCATTTTAAAGATATTCGCGTTTGAACATTTTTAACGCAAATGTCTCGAATATCTTCAAAGTGGAACATGGTAGAAATATTTGGATTGCAGTTTTGAAATCAGAAGGTCAATTTTTTGGAAGCAAAGTAAGAATATGTAACAGTGGACTCCCAAAAGTGCTAAATTATTAGTTTTCTTACTTTTTAAACAAGAATATCTCAAAAACGGTACGTTTTAGAAAAATTTGGATGGCAGATTAGTAATCAGGAGAGCAAAATCTATAAGAATCAGTTGGATAGTTCAATGTTACCGATTTTGTCACCATTTTAAAAAACCTAAACTTGCTTGAAGAGGTTTGTGTGTATGGGGAATATCAAAATTGGCCGATCCCGTTGAATTCAAAATTGTTTAGGGGCATGTCACAGACTCAATTCCGTTCGGATTTGAAAAAAGTGGTTTACTCGTAAAACGCAAAACGAATATTATTTTTTCGGAATGAAATCACTTTCAAAAATCAAAGTGGAATTGAATTGCATAAAAGTGGTTTCATTCCGAAAAATATTATTCGCTTTGCGTTTTACGAGTAAACCACTTTTTTCAAATCCGAATGGAATTGAATCTGTGACATGCCTCCAAATTTCGAAAGAACGTCTACTTTTTTACGGATATTTGGGGAATTTAAGCCAAATTAAAGGGGGTGTAAACATAGACCGATTTTTTGCAATTTCAATCGTCTTGGGCAAAAGAAAATGGGTCCCAAGTCCATTATAAACCATATGAATTTGTCTTTTGTTGTATCTTTAATTTGTTTATAAACACAAGTGAACTAAAAAATGGGAAACGAATTTTTTCATTTGTATTCTATACGAAAAATGTCTCAGTATCTGAGACTATGTTCTATACGAAAAATGTCTCAGAATCTGAGACTACTACATACGAAAAATGACTTAGAATCTGGGATTTTTCTAAAAATTTCTTAGAATCTTAGTCTCAGGTTTAGACTTTTTATACGAAAAATCTGTTAGAATCTGAGACTCTATACGAAAATTGTCTCAGAACCTGAAAATTTGATCTATACGAAAAATTTCTTAGAATCTGAGAAATTTCTATACAAAAAATGTCTCAGAATCTGAGACTATTATTCCATACGAAAAATGACTTAGAATCTGAGACTTTTTCTAAAAATATCTCAGAATCTTAGTCTTAGATTCAGATTTTTTTTTATACGAAAAATCTGTTAGAATCTGAGACTTTAATATACGAAAATATGATTATACTTCTCCGTTTTTTTATTATTTTAATTAGTTTTTTATATTCACGTCCTCAAAGGGGGCGGGCGGAATTAATGGCAGTTTCTCACCCGCTAGGTCTAAGAACAGCGCTTTAAAATTCTAACGACACAAAAATTTTTCATTTTCTCTGTGGTACAGGGTATAATGAGTTTGTGCTGGTGTTTGTAACTACCCAAAATATTTGTCCTAGACCCACCTTCAAGTATACCGATCGACTCAGAATCACTTTTTGAGTCGATTTAGCAATGTCCGTCCGTCCGTCTGTCTATCTTTCCGTCTGTCCATGTAACGGTGTAAACACGATACAGGTCGCAATTATCAACCGATTTGGCTGAAATTTTAAACTTAAGCTTATTTTGGCCCAAGGACGAAGTCTATTGAAATTGGAAAATTTCGGTCTATGTTTTGACCTAGCCCCATACAAACGTACTCTTTTAATTTGCCTAAAATTACTCTAACAACGGTTTTATAAAAGGCATCCTTTCGAAATTGAAAATGCCGACTTTTAAAGAAATCGGACCAGTTCTTCTTGTAGCCCCCATACAAACCATCTTCCCGAAAAATCTCTCAAATTTCATGAAAATCGAAAATATTTTATTAAAATTTTGTTTGTATGTATTAAACGAGTATTTTAATAACCTTATCAAATCTGATTATTATCGGACCATTTTTGGACCTAGATCCTTATAAAAATTTCGCCAGATATTCAGTAAAAGTGGTTTATTTGCAACAATTGGAAGCATAATTCACTAAAACTTGGTTTGTGAGTGTTTTTTACACTTATTGAAAATTTAACAAAAGATAGATCCCATCGGTTCATGTTTGAACTTGAGACCCATTTTTCCGGGAAATACCTGTGTAGGGTATTATATGGTCGGTCTTGACATACGGAGTAACAAAGCTAGTATACCCTCATGGTTGGAGGGAATAAAAAAATTGTCTAAAAAAAGCTGTACAATGATCATGAAAAATTAAGCGAATTTATTGACATGTGCCCACTGTGCCCTATTGGTTAAAGCAGTACTGCAGACGTTGATTTTTTATTACAAATAAGTACTTGTAATGTTAATTCATTACGGGGACAATAAATGACCTCGAACTAGAATAAAAACACTAATTCTTTGAACAATTAAAAGGTCAAATAATTAACTAATATTTGTTATTTTTAAGAAAAAATAAAAAAACTTGATTTACAAAACTTTTTTGAAATTTTACAAAAATCTTTGTTAAAATAACCAAAATTTTGTAAAAAATTTTTAAAACTTTGTTAAATTACTAAAAATGTACAAAAAATTTTTTTAAATTTTACAAAAATCTTAATTAAAATAACAAAAAATCTAAAATTTTACAAAAATCTTTTAAAAATAACAAAGATAAATTTAAAAAAACTTTGTAAATTTACCAAAAAAAACTTTGTAAATTTTTAAAAAAATAAACTTTGTAAATTTATAAAAAAACAAACTTTGTTAATTTACTAAAAAAAAACTTTTTAAATTGGAAAAAGGTTTAAACATTTAAATTTCCTTAAGTTTTACAAAATTTTTTGTTAAAATAACAAAAAATTTTGTTAAAATAACAAAAAATTTTGTTCAAATAACAAAAAAAAATGTAAAAATTTCAAATTAAATTTAGCAAATAAAAACATAGACATAACTGTTTTTATAATTTATTCTCGTGATTTATACCAAAAAAAAAATTTTTTTTTTAAATCAAATCAACATTTAACAGGTTAACAAAAATAACAACAATGTGTTGATGATTAATTCATGCGTTACAGGTGGGTTTTTATATTAAGGGGTTAAAAAAAAACTTTAAATAATTATATGTGTGTTTGTTTTACAACTTTTTTTTTAATATTTCATAACATTTAAATTGTGTTATAATTTTATCTTTTTTTTTTTTTGTTTTTTAAAATCTTCCATAAAAATTTTGTCAACTTAGTTTTTTGTTAAAAAAAAAATAGGTTTGGCACTTTTTCTTTCAATTAGCATCATATGTTTAAAATGCGTTTCAAAGTAAATAATTTCACTTTTATAAAAAAAAAAAACAAAAAACTTTTTCTTTTTATTTGTTAATTTCATACACTAAAAATTCGTTATAATTAAGTTTTAGTTTTATTTTTAATATTTTTTTATAATTTTTTATAATTTCTTAATTATTTTTGTTTATTTTATTTATAATTATTTTATTTTTTTTCGAAGGTTACATTGGGTTTTTCAAAATGCATTTGGATTATAATATTCTATTTATTTGTTTTTAATATATTATTTTTGTTGTTGCTTTAAACCACATTATATTGGTTTGTTACCCTCTCTCTCTTAACAAGTTTTGATATTTTTTATTAACCGTTTATTTCAACCAAAATACGTTTAAACTCTTCGTTGTTATTTTTTTACGTTTTTACAAGAATATGGATTATGGAAAATTTTTACCGCTTTTTTAAAATTCGTTCAAGTTAATTCTTTAACGTTTAATGTAAAACTAAAACTCTTTTGTTAAATTAAACTTAACTTGGCCAAACTACTAAACAAATTGCGTGTGTTTTGTACGCTTGCGCCACCTAAGAGGGAATTGCCATTCATTTTCATTCACTATTAAGCATAACAGTGATGATCAATAAAATTTTCAATGTTATACTAATGTGATTTATAAAAGTAGTGGTAGAGAGAAATATAAGAGTTAAAAAGTGTACTTTGGTACTTTTTTATATTTCCAGAAATAATGGCCCTAGAAACTTTAAAAATCGAATGTAGGATTTCCGGTGGAAAAAAATATTCGGAAAAAATTACTTTTTGTAGGGGGCACAAAAAACTTTAAATATTGAAACCTCTGGCGAAAAAAAAACATTTGGAAAAAGTACTTTTTGGTCCTTTTTTTATTTCCTTAAATAATGGCCATAGAAACTAGAAATTTTAAATGCGAAATCCGCTTTGAAGGGGGTAACAAATTGTACTATGGTACTTTTTCTATATCCTTAAATTATAGTTTTAGAAACTTGAGTCCATTCTGACAATAGTACTTTATAGAAAGTTTCAATGCCGAAAAGTTGAAATAGTGTTTTTGGTACTTTTTTGATCTCCTGGTTTACTGATCATAAAAATCTGATTATTGAAATGTAGGATTCTCAAAACAAAACATTTTGAAAAACAAATTAAGAAATTTATGATTTTAGGAGGGTAAGAGGGAGGTTAAAAATTTTGACTTTGGTACTTTTTCGATTTCATTAAATAATTGTGTAAAACATTTTAAATCATGATTTTTTTCATTAATTTTTTTTTTATTAAATTTGGTTTTTTTCTTAATTTTTTTTTTATCAAAAAAATTTTTTTTTTTTCAAAATTTTTTTCCATCAAAAAAAGTTTTTTTTATCAAAATTTTTTTTCATTAAACATTTTTTTTCATCAAATTTTTTAATTTTTCATAAATTTTTTTTCATCAATATTTTTTCATAATTTTTTTAATAATTTTTTTTTATCAAAAACTTTTTTGTCATCAGGATGCACGACTTACGTTATTATTTTTCAAAAAAAAAAAATTTTTTTTCATCATTTTTTTTATGAATTTTTTTTTAACATTTTTTTTTTTTTATTAAAAAAGTTTTTTTTTTTCATCAAAAAAAAAAAAATTTCATCAAAATTTTTTTTATCATCAAAAAATTTTTTTTAATCAAAAATTTTTTTTATAAATTTTTTTTCATCAAATTTTTACATCAAAAAAAAATTTACATAAATTTTTTTTATTCATCTAACGTTTTTATACCCTCCAACTACAGTATGGGGGTATGCTCACTTTGTCATTCCGTGTGTAACGCATCGAAATATCGGTCGGGGACCCCATAAAGTATATATATTATTGATCAGTGATCGATTCTAAGACATTCTAGCGCTGTCCGTCCGTCCGTCTGTCCGTCCGTCTGTAGTTAAAACGATACAGTCCAAAATAAAAGAGTTAGAGTCCTCAAGTTTGGCACGAATATGTCTTATGGTCCTAGGCACGTTAAGTTTGGAAATGTGCAAAATCGGACCAGGGGGAAAAAAATTTCCCTTTGAAAAACTAAACCAACCTCTGAAAAATATAATTTTTTTACATGATTTTTTGTCTTTTTGTTTAACAAATGCAACATTTTATGCTACAAGAAGTTCAAAGTCCTGTATTTGGACCCTGAGAATTAGAAAATGTCGTTTTTTCGGTCCGCCCCCTTTTATGGGCGTAGAATAAAAAAAAAATCATGTTATGATAAACTTGCATTTCTTTAGTGCAAAAAGCATAAGAATGAATTTTTAAACACATATTCGAGAGGAAAATTGCCCCACCCCAATCACCACGACCCCCCCCAAAAAAAAAATAAAACGCCTTTGCATTTTTTTTTTAGTTTTTTGCATGTTGGAGGGTATAAAATATTCGGCACAGCCGAATTTAACACTCTTACTTGTTTTTTATCAATTTTTTTTTGCACAATTTTTTTTTTATCAAAAAAAAAAATTTTTACATTAATTTTTTTTTAATAATTTTTTTCAACACTTTTAAAATTTTTTTCAACAAAAAAAATTTTCATGAAATTTTTTTTATCAAAAAAAAATTTTTTTTCATCAAATATTTTTTACCCTTACACCACTCTGTAGTACAGGGTATAATGAGTTTGTGCTGATGTTTGAAACTACCCGAAATATTGGTCCTAGACGTACCTTCAAGCATACCGATCGACTCAGAATTACTTTTTGTGTCGATTTAGCGATGTCCGTCCGTCCGTCTGTCCGTCCGTCTGTCTGTCCATCCGTCCGTCCGTCTGTCTGTCTGTCCGTCCGTCCGTCTGTCCATCTATTTGTTTAAGCACGATACAGATCCCAATTTTCAATCAATTGACTTGAAATTTGAAACTTAAGCCTCTTTTAGCCTAAAAACGAAGCCTATTGAAATTTGAAAAATCGGTCAATGTTTAGACCCAGCACCCATACAAACGCCCCCTTTGGATTAGGCTTAAATGACTCTAATAACCGCATTTTAATAGATATCGCTTTGAAATTGAACAGGTAATCAAATTTTGTATGTACGAATCATCATTCCAGATTTCAAAGGAATAAGGTCAGTCCTTCTCGTAGTCCCCATACAAACCACCCTCACGATATTAACATAATTCCTTCAAAATTCATAAAAATGGAAATATTTGAGAAAAATTTTATTTTTAGGTGTTAAACGTGTACTTTAGTAACCTAATAAAATCTAAATATAAGTGGACCATTTTTGGACTTAGTCCACCATATAAAAATTTCGACCGATATTCTGTTAAATCGGTCTATTGGCAAAAAATAAACCAATTCCACTTAAATTTTATCTGTGTGTGTTTTCTATTTTTCCAATCGGTCCATGTTTGGACTTGGGACCTATTTTCCGGAAAACACCGGTGTAGGGTATCATATGGTCGGTCTTGACCGACTATAACTTTCTTACATTTTTATTCAATTTTTTTTTTTTTTTCATTAAAGTTTTTATTAATTTTTTTTCATCGAATTTTTACATCAAAAAAAAAATTACATAAAATTTTTTTATTCATCAAACTATTTTTTATCAATTTTTCCCCATCATATGAGCCAGTCACGGGATAGATGAATTCAGATCGGCCGACATCCTTTTTCTTGCAGGCCATTCTCTTAAATTTGGTTTGTTTTTTTCTACACCAATTGAAGATAGGGTATAAAAATTAAAGATGTACCTTTTTCCCCACAATTTGTACCAACAAAAAATACCTACCATTGTACTAATTTGATCATCTCTGATATTTAAAGCATAGCTTTACTTCTTGTAGAGAAGTTTTATGTGGTTTTATGCTCATTTTTACTCATTTATGAAATCAAATGGAAGGGTGTTCGGTTTTAGGTTTTCATATGCATATTATTTGTTTGAAAATATTGAATACTAAATTGTCTTCGTTTTCAAGGCGCCCTCATTTAATTCTAAATGTTCGGTTAGTACAAGCGTTTTAGGTTTATCAAGACGTTTTAAAGTTTTAACTAAGGTGTGGAAGTGAGAAAAAAATGCCAATTCATTGTTGGGGTATTATCAAAAAAAAACTACATGTGTTTTCATTATGCTCTGCAGTTAATGAAATATTAAGACAATAGTTGTGGTTGGCATTGCAGAACAGTAGCTTTAAACAAAATCGTATTTAAATTACAAGTGATAATTAACAAGTGAGAGTGTTAAATTCGGCTATGCCGAATCTTTTATACCCTCCAAAATGTAAAAAAAAATTGGCAGGAGCGTTTTTTTTGGGGGGGAGGGGGGGTGATGGGGGTCAGTGGGGGACGTTGAGAGCACCTTCCCATCCCGATAAATATAACAAATGTTTCATTTATTTAACAAAAATACAAAAAAACATGTAAAAAAAGTGTATTTTTTCAGAGGTTGGTTCAGTTCTTTAAGGGGGAACTTTTTTTCCCCCTGACCCGATTTTGCCCATTTACGAACTTAACCTTCCTATGACCATAAGACATATTCATGCCAAATTGCAGGAGGCTAGCTCTTATATTTTGGACTGTATCCTGCCATCTACAGACGGAGGGATATTCACGGAATGTCTTAGAATCGATCATGGATCAATAATATATATACTTTATGGGGTCCCCGACTGATATTTCGATGCGTTACAAACGGAATGACAAAGTGAGTATACCCCCATACTGTGGTTGGAGGGTATAAAAATTGGAATAATTTGATTAAATAGCTGTTTTGCAAAACTGCCACAAGAATAGAAGAATAGAACTTACACTGTGCATCGAATTTGAGAAATAATATGGACAAAAAAAAATCTATAGGAAAAACGTGACGTTGTGAACGTTACAATTTTGGTATAAAAAATATAAAAAAATGTCTCAGAATCTGAGACTTTTTCTATAGGAAAAATGTCTCAGAATCTGAGAATTTTTCTATAGGAAAAATGTCTCAGAATCTGAGACTTTTTCTATAGGAAAAATGTCTTAGAATCTGAGATTTTTTCTATAGGAAAAATTTCTCAGAAGCGGTTCTCACCCTTGATAGAAAACAAGAAAAGAATCGGAGAATCGAAGAAAACAAGAAAATGTTTGACAGATACAACAACAAAATACATGGCGGCTCGTTTTTCTAATTTTCTTGGTTTCTTCTTTTCTACATAGAAAATTTCTTCGACTTGATGCTTGAGTAAGTTGAAGTATAGAAAAAAATAAAAGTTTCTAGACCAACAAAACAGCTGATTAGAGAGGCATTTAATTATTTTGTGATATTTTCAAACTTTTTATACGAAATTTAAAATGAAACTTAAATGATTAATTATATTTTTACTAAAAATCGCGTTGTTTATTTTTATTTCGTAGTTTTAATTATGTAAAATAATTTGAGGTTATAGAAAATGTTAGTGTGAGAAAACTTGTTTAAATAGTTGTTCACTCTTTAGTGGAAAAAATCGGTAGAAAATTTTCTTGTAGGAAATTTCCTCAATTGTTTTCTATCAAGGGTGAAAACCGCTAGAATCTGAGACTTTTCCTATAGAAAAAATGTCTCAGAATCTGAGACTTTTTCTATAGGAAAAATGTCTCAGAATCTAAGACTTTTTCTATAGGAAAAATGTCTCAGAATCTGAAACTTTTCCTATAGAAAATGTCTCAGAATCTGAGACTTTTTCTATAGGAAAAATGTCTCAGAATCTGAGACTTTTTCTATAGGAAAAATGTCTCAGAATCTGTGACTATTTCTTTAGGAAAAATTTCTCAGAATCTGTGACTATTTCTATAGGAAAAATTTCTCAGAATCGGAGACTTTTTCTATAGGAAAAATGTCTCAGAATCTGAGACTTTTTCTATAGGAAAAATGTCTCAGAATCTGAGACTTTTTCTATAGGAAAAATGTCTCAGAATCTGAGACTTTTTCTATAGGAAAAATGTCTCAGAATCTGAGACTTTTTCTATAGGAAAAATGTCTCAGAATCTGAGACTTTTTCTATAGGAAAAATGTCTCAGAATCTGAGACTTTTTCTATAGGAAAAATGTCTCAGAATCTGAGACTTTTTCTATAGGAAAAATGTCTCAGAATCTGAGACTTTTTCTATAGGAAAAATGTCTCAGAATCTGAGACTTTTTCTATAGGAAAAATGTCTCAGAATCTGAGACTTTTTCTATAGGAAAAATGTCTCAGAATCTGAGACTTTTTCTATAGGAAAAATGTCTCAGAATCTGAGACTTTTTCTATAGGAAAAATGTCTCAGAATCTGAGACTTTTTCTATAGGAAAAATGTCTCAGAATCTGAGACTTTTTCTATAGGAAAAATGTCTCAGAATCTGAGACTTTTTCTATAGGAAAAATGTCTCAGAATCTGAGACTTTTTCTATAGGAAAAATGTCTCAGAAACTGAGACTTTTTCTATAGGAAAAATGTCTCAGAATCTGAGACTTTTTCTATAGGAAAAATGTCTCAGAATCTGAGACTTTTTCTATAGGAAAAATGTCTCAGAATCTGAGACTTTTTCTATAGGAAAAATGTCTCAGAATCTGAGACTTTTTCTATAGGAAAAATGTCTCAGAATCTGAGACTTTTTCTATAGGAAAAATGTCTCAGAATCTCAGACTTTTTCTATAGGAAAAATGTCTCAGAATCTGAGACTTTTTCTATACGAAAAATGTCTCAGAATCTGAGACTTTTTCTATAGGAAAAATGTCTCAGAATCTGAGACTTTTTCTATACGAAAAATGTCTCAAAATCTGAGAATTTTTCTATAGGAAAAATGTCTCAGAATCTGAGACTTTTTCTATAGGAAAAATGTCTCAGAATCTGAGACTTTTTCTATAGGAAAAATGTCTCAGAATCTGAGACTTTTTCTATAGGAAAAATGTCTCAGAATCTGAGACTTTTTCTATAGGAAAAATGTCTCAGAATCTGAGACTTTTTCTATAGGAAAAATGTCTCAGAATCTGAGACTTTTTCTATAGGAAAAATATCTCAGAATCTGAGACTTTTTCTATAGGAAAAATGTCTCAGAATCTGAGACTTTTTCTATAGGAAAAATGTCTCAGAATCTGAGACTTTTTCTATAGGAAAAATGTCTCAGAATCTGAGACTTTTTCTATAGGAAAAATGTCTCAGAATCTGAGACTTTTTCTATAGGAAAAATGTCTCAGAATCTGAGACTTTTTCTATAGGAAAAATGTCTCAGAATCTGAGACTTTTTCTATAGGAAAAATGTCTCAGAATCTGAGACTTTTTCTATAGGAAAAATGTCTCAGAATCTGAGACTTTTTTAGGAAATGGCCAAAATCTTAGATCTTTTCTATATAAGAAAAATTACTAAGAACTTGAGACTTTCTCAGAATCTGAAAAACGGCTCAGAATATTAGAATTTCTATAGGAAAGGGTCTTAGAATTTCAGAATTTTTTTATATGAAAAAAAGTGTCAATGTCTGAAACTTTTTCTGTAGAAAAAGGTCTCAGAATCTAAGACTTGTTGTATTAAAAAAGTTCTCAGAATCTAAAACTTTTTCTATAAAATCTGAGTCATTTTCTATAGGAAAAATAATTCAAAAATGCTTTAGAGTATGAAACTTTTCTGAGACTTTTACTGTTTTCTATAGAAAAATAACTCAAAAATGCTTTAGAGTATGAAACTTTTCAGAGACTTTTTCTGTTTTAAAAAAGTTCTTAGAATCCAAAAATTTTTCTATAGGAAAAAAGTCTCAGACTTTGCAACATTGCGGCTGCAGTTATTCGGAAAAAGCTACTAAATTTTATGATTTTATAAAAATTATATATTTAGGGATATAAAAAATATCCCTGTTTTTGCTTGCCCGACAACGGTGAATTGATGGAGGGTATAATACAAAACAAATTTTAATAAAAATCTTTCTATTTAAAAAATAACGTATTGATTATTCTAACGGAAATAGTGCTGCCACATAAAATTTAATACTGTTGCCATACTCCACAAAACACAAGATCCACAGAGTTGCTTTAAAAAGTATAAAAAAATTATGTTGAATAACAACTGTGTTAAATTAACTGATAAGAAAAAAAATCTTCAGTCTTTTTGGCAATTTCTACAGGTGTGCAATAAAAATATAATTTATATTATATTTTTATAGAATTAAGTAAAAAAACTAAAATGTATACACAATTATTAAAAAATATAAGATGCATAAGGTGAGCTAAACATTATTAACAAAATCACTAACCTATTCTCAATAAATTGGGTGGGGAATGGGAATAAAAATTAAACTAAAGGAGCATGATCAATTTTGTTACATAAACTCTAGAACATAAACAATTGAAGCAGAAAAAAATAATTTTATTTTAAATACTTACAGATGTTATGCCACCCAAGCAACTAAAAGTTCTCCGGTAGTGCGTCCCATTAATAAAATCTTAATAGCAAATCGTGGTGAGATTGCTTGCCGTGTTATTAAGACTGCCCGTAAATTGGGCGTACGTACAGTAGCTGTTTATTCAGATCCTGATGAAAAATCTTTGCATACTCAATATGCCGATGAGGCATATCGTGTAGGTGAGGCTGCTTCAGCTTCTTCTTACTTGCGTGGTGATCGTATTATAGAAATTGCCAAAAAGGCTGGTTGTCAAGCTATTCATCCTGGTTATGGTTTCCTTTCCGAGTCAGTAGAATTTGCTGAATTATGTCAAAAGGAAGGTGTTGTCTTTATGGGTCCACCTAGCTCTGCTATACGTGATATGGGCATTAAAAGTACTAGCAAACATATTATGGATGCTGCTGGTGTACCAATTATCAATGGTTATCATGGTGAAGATCAATCTGATGAATGTCTACAAGTTGAGGCTAAAAAAATTGGGTTTCCCTTGATGATTAAGGCTGTGCGGGGTGGTGGCGGAAAGGGAATGCGTATTGCTGATACGGAAGAAGATTTTATGACTGCTTTAAATTCGGCTCGCACTGAATCACAGAAATCGTTTGGAGATAGTTCGGTATTGTTGGAACGTTATGTTAGATCACCTCGTCATGTAGAAGTACAAGTATTTGCTGATCAATATGGTGATGCTGTGTATTTGTGGGAAAGAGATTGTTCGGTACAAAGACGTCATCAAAAGATTATTGAAGAGGCTCCAGCGGTAAGTTTAAAAAATTGTATGTCCTTTCGATTACCCAAATTTCGAACAACTACAATTGGAAAGTTTTGTTTACTTTTTGTATGGAAAATTTCCAGCTGTAGTAAAAGTAGTAGATTGAAGGTAATCGAACGGACCTTTTAACATTTCGGCTTTACACTCAAAAAATTATGACGATAGATTTCACTACAAAAGACGATTAAAACAACTTCATTTGTTGTTATTTAGACGTCCACTACATTATGCGGTAAAATCAACCAAAAATTGTTGTTTTTAACTATTGATTAGCAACTACAAAAAACGGTAAAAACCAAGGACGGTCGACTTTATAAGGATGTGCAGAACTCAGAAGTGGGGACATCAGAAAGTTATGCTGCAAAAATGAAAAACAATTATGCTGCAAAAAAAAAAATTATGCTGCAAAAAAAATAAAAATTATGCTGCAAAAAAACAAAAATTAAAAAAAAAAAAGTTTAATGAAAAAATTTTTTTAAAATGCCAAAATGTAAAGAAATTAAAGACAAAAAATACAAAATTAACTAACAAAAAAATAAAATAGTCAAAAATGGTTAAAAAATTTTTTAAAAAAATTTCGATCGAAAAAAAATTTTTTCACCACTATTCATAAGCTAATTTTTTTAGTAAATATTTTTGTAATTTTTGTCATTAAATTCTTTACATTTTGGCATTTTAAAAAAATTTTTTCATTAATTTTTTTTTTTTTTTTAATTTTTGTTTTTTGCAGCATAATTTCTATTTTTTTGCAGCATAATTTTTTTTTTTTGCAGCATAATTGTTTTTCATTTTTGCAGCATAACTTTCTGATGTCCCCACTTCTGAATTCTGCACATCCTTATAAAGTCGACCGTCCTTGGTAAAAACTACTTCAAATTGCAGTTGTTTTTACTGTAACTCAAATTATCTGAATTTTTTTATTAACAAAAAAAATCTAAACGTCAAAAACGGTTAAAAATATTTGGAAATAACTTCTGCTGCATCTGGCAATTCCACCAACTCGTTCAACACATTTCTAGAAAATTATAAGTTTTTTATAGACTAAAACAACTGTTACTACAATGCAAGGTAAATTTATAAAAATTTCTCCATGGAAATTTTATTAATATTTTTCCTCAAATGTATTCTATATTGCGCAACTTTTGGCGTCAAATTTTTGGACAACAAAAAAAAAAAAGTTTTTTCAAAATGCACTAAGATTGCAATCTTTAGCTGCTGGTAGCCAACTGGTTTTTTGTCCAAACATTTTTTTGTTATTTTTCCCGTAAAAGGGTCCTAAATCCCCATCGTTTGAGGGGTCAAGCTAAAAAAATTTGAATTCGGGACGCGCTAACATATGTGCCAAATTTCAGGAGTCTACCACTTTTATTTTGGACTGTATCGTGCCTTCCACAGACGGACGAACGGACGGGCATCGCTAGAATGTCTTAGAATCGACCACTGATCAATAATATCTATACTTTATGGGGTCCTACACCGATATTTTGATGCGTTACACTCGGAATGACAAAGTGAGTATACCCCCATACTGTAGTTGGAGGGTATAAAAATTAAAAAAAAAGTACTTTTTGGAAATTCCGATTCTAAGGGGCAAAATGGGGTGAAAGAGTGTTTTTTTGGTATGTTTTTCTTTTCCTGAAATATTTTTTATAGGAGTTCCAATTTTAATGAGGTAAAAGGGTAAGAATTTGCACTTTGGTACTTTTTTTATCTTCTGAAATAATGTTCAAGAAACATGAGATTCAGAATTTTGGATAATTTAGAAAAAAAGTACTTTTTACAAAGTTTCGATTCTAAGAGATTAAAAAAGTTCACTTTAGTACTTTTAAAATATAGAACCCTTCAGCAAAAAAAAATTAACTCAAAAGGTACCTTTTAGGAATTCCGATTTAAATGAGATAACTTCAACGACAGTTCAAGAAAAAACATTCAAAAAAGTACTTTTTGGAAATTCCGATTCTAAGGGGCAAAATGGGGTGAAAGAGTGCTTTTTAGTACGTTTTTCTCTTCTTGAAATATTTTTTATAAAAACTTGAAATTTGAAATATAGGACTCTTCAGCAAAAAAATCTGAAAAAGACAGATTTTAGGTAAATCGATTTTAAACAAGTAAGAGTGTTAAATTCGGCTGTGCCGAATCTTTTATACCCTCCAACATGCAAATAAATAAAAAAAAAAAAGTGCAGTGGCGTCTTCTTTTTTTTTTGGGGGGGGGGGGGGGGGTCGGTAGTGGTAATTGGAGGGCACAATTCCTCTCAAATAAGTGTTAAAAAACATAATTCTTATGCTTTTTGCACTAAAGAAATACAAATTTATCATTATATAAAAAAAAATTATCCCACGCCCATAAAAGGGGGGGGGGCGGACCGTACAACGATTTTTTCTAATTCTGTGGGTCCAAATGCAGGACCTTGAACTTCTTGTAGCATTAAAATGTTGGATTTGTTAAACAAAAACACAAAAAATCATGTAAAAATATGGTATTTTTCAGAGGTTTGTTTAGTTCTTCAAGGGGGAACTTTTTCCCCCCTGGTCCGATTTTGCCCATCTCCGAACTTAACCAGCCTATGAACATAAGACATATATGTGCCAAATTTCAGGAGTCTGCCACTTTTATTTTGGACTGTATCGTGTCTTCCACAGACGGACGGACAGACGGACAGACGGACAGACGGACGGACGGACGGACAGACGGACATCGCTAGAATGTCTTAGAATCGATCACTGATCAATAATATATATACTTTATGGGGTCCTACACCGATATTTCGATGCGTTACACACGGAATGACAAAGTGAGTATACCCCCATACTGTAGTTGGAGGGTATAAAAAAGGGGTAAAAAGTTGTACTTTGGTATTTTTTCAACTTCTAAAAGGGGGTAAACAATAGGTAAAAGTAGTGTAAATTGGTACTTTTTATATCTATTGAGATTAAGACTCGTAATTTTTTTTTCTGTTATACGGAATGGAACAAAATGAAATAGAACAGGGAACGAAATGAAATGAAACAGGCAACGACATTTTTCACTAAATTTTTTTATCGTTTTGTGACTTTCACTCAATTGACTCAACTTCTGTTTGCGACTTTCACTTATTTTTTATACCCTCCAAACACAGTATGGGAGTATACTCACTTTGTCATTCCGTGTGTAACACATCGAAATATCGGTCGGTATATATAATATTGATCCATGACAGAATCTAAGACATTCTAGCGATGTCCGTCCGTCTGTCTGTAGAAATAACGATGCAGTCCAAGCCAAAAGAGCTAGACCCCTGAAATCGGGCAAGAATATCTCTTATGTTACTGGTAAGGTTAAGTTCAAAGATGGGCAAAATCGGACCAGGGGGAAACAAAACAAAAAATACGATATTTTTACGAGTTTTTTTTTTAATTTTTGCTCAACAAATGTAACATTTGTATGCCATATTATGTTCATAGACCTGCGCTTGGACCAAGGGGGTTAGGAAATTCGATTGTTTTCAGGCCGCCCCCTTTAGGGGCGTGGTTATAGAAAGTAATTAAAAATAGCGATAAAAATGTATTATTTAAGCGTAAATATCATAAACAAATATTTTGTGAACACCGACCCCCCTCCAAAAAAAGACGCCCCTGCGATTTTTTTTTAAATTTTAAACGTGTTAGAGGGTATAAAAGATTCCGCACAGCCGAATTTAACACTCTTGTTTTTTTTACTTAAAATTTTTTTATCTTTTTTACTCAAAAATTTTTTTATTTAAACTTGTTTTTGTGCCTGAAATTTTGTTTTTTCACTCAAAATTTTTCAATTTTTGATTTTACTTTATTTTTATACCCTCCACTTAGTGATAGAGGGTATATATAAGTTTGTCATTCCGTTTGTAACTCATCGAAATATCGATCTGGGACCCCATAAAGTATATATCGTCACCTAAAATGCAAAACGCCCTATCTAACATTTTATAAATTTTACAGGAGAAGCAAAAAACGTGTTTATATAAAAACTATAAAAGTTTTCATTACAATTTCTTTAAATATTAGTAAAAACACACAAACAAATTCATTTCTGTTAAAAAAAATTATAAATTTTTTATATTTGAAAAGTTATGTTAGTAACGCCCTTTTGTCTTGTAATTTTCAGAAACACAAAAAGCCCTATCTGCACTGAATATGTTTAAAAACACCAAGCAGATGTGTTATAAAATGTAACAACATGCTAACAAAATTTTACACTGAATGTTGTTTATCATATAGAACTCTTAACAAAATGTGGGCGTTATTGGAAAAAGGGACGTGGCACCTGCTATATAACCTAACACTGCAAAATGTCTCATTTCGGATTCTGTTAATCACATGCTAACTTAATTCGATACAGAATGTCAATTTTCCATTTTAAAGCTCCATGTCAAATGAGGGTGGAACAGGACAAGGGTATGGCCCGAAATAAACTAATGCTTCAAAATGCTTTAACCTTTTAACGACCACAGGCAACTATACTTCCCAAATCAGTTCTTGCTATTTTTTTTTTGTTCAAGTAAAAGATAGGATAAATGTTCTAAAAGATGAATTATAGAAGAGTTTTAGAGAAACAAAAGTTTTGTTTTCATTAAGTCTCTAACTGGGTCCACTTACTCACTATTAGTTCTAAAAGTTTGCGAAGTAATAAATATATTAGGGACAAAATTATATTTACTTGACAGGCGAAATAAGGGTCAAGAAGGGGGTTCAGAATCCAAATTCTTGTAGAATAGCTATTATTAAATTGGTTTTCTTAAAAATCACAGCGAGTACCAAAATAGCCTTGGCCAGAACAGCCTAATAAGGGGGAAGAGGGGCCCAATTTTTTTATGCGTAACTATTATTAGGTCAGAAATTACAAAAATGGAAAGAAAATCAAAAACACTTCGGCCAAAAATATATGGTCGTCAAAGCGTTTACTCGGCTTCTGGAAAATTTCTTAAGATCTACAGTAAATATTGGGCATTTGATAGATATCTCACTCGCATCCCACAAAGCTCTTAAAGGAAAATTCCTTAAGGGTACTTTCCACTATCACACTTCCATTATACACATCAAAATTTACCAACTTCCTAAAGATTTTTGGATTCTTTTTTGATTGAAACCTAGTCGTATCTAATAAGTGAACAATTTCTTGTCAAATTTTTTAAAAAAATATTTCGCTAACATGGTGAAATTACGCTTGTATAATGGAAATGTGTGATAGTAAAAAGTACCCTTTAGCTTTATTTTGAGTTAAAAAAAGGGCCGGTTTTAAAAAAATGCCAAACAAGTTTTTGATTTTCCAAAATAAAAAAAAGTAATTTTTAATTTTTTTTTGAAAGATTAAAGAAATAGCTATCTTACACACTCGGGACACATTTTGCTAGGAACATTAGGTAATCAGTTACATGGATGCAAAAACAAATCCTGTTTGAATAAAATGTAAAATTACGGTCCCCTCTAACTCAGAAAGTTCTTGACCGATCTCGTTGAAAAATTGTGACTAAACTATCGGTTTTAAAAGTTGTGTCACTTGAGATAAAAACCCCCATATGTAAATGATGAAATTTGACACAGGTTTTTATTTTATCTTTCCTAAGCCCTGTATTTAAAGTTATCGGTATTAGACATCAACTTGTTTTTTATTTCTGTCCCTTTTTATGAAGAAATTATAAGCTTTCCAATGAATGCTTATAACAATAATCGTATCGTGTCTATCGTTATTCCATTACCATATAGTGTCATTTTATGGTAATAGAATAATGAGCTAAAGATGAGGATATCAAGTTACATACATAATTAGCCCCCTGTATTTTTTGTAATAATAGCAAAAATTTATAATTAAAAACATTTTTTTTTACTTATTTAACGAAAAATTTACTTTGAATTTTATTCAATCGGAATGAAGAACTTCCAATCATGTTTTTTATCGCCATTAATTATATTGTTATTAAATTTTATGTAAAATTTATATCTTACTTAAGACTAATTTTACTGCATAAATTGCGAATTCTATAACTGAAAAAAGAACGATTCTCGTGAGAGCACGGTCCTGAAGGGGTTAACTGGTAAATTTCTAAACTTTATTTTTTGTGTACATATATAGATATTTTTCCTATTAGTGGACATTGTGGAAGAAGAAGTATCAAAAAAATGTTTAATCTTAAAAAATAACAGTTGCGTCGGCAATATTATGTAAACAAACGTGTAGTTGGGGCTTTTTGGTTTAACAAATATCAAAGCATGTAGATAGGGCTTTTTGAATTTTGTTAATAAAATCTCCATTTTTGATCAAAGGAGTCTAAATTTTTTTGTAGACATGTATTTTGATCCAATACATAAGAATCAATTAAAAACGCACTTTTGAATTTTTTGTTAGTTAGGGCGTTTTGCATTTTAGGTGACGATATATTCATGATGCCCGATCGATTTTAAGACATTCTAGCGATGTCCGTCTGTGGAAATGCTGTCACGGATAAAATATTGCATAGCGATGACTGAAACTTAACATATTTATTGTTTTCCCGAGAAGTTTGGTATTGCATTTGAGCGATATCGGTTCAGCGGTTCAAAAGTTATGAACAAAAATGTAAGCACACCTCAAAAATGTCAGTACATTCAACATAACCTAAAAATACAATATGCTTTAATTCGGCTTCTGGTTGATATATGTGAACATAATTGAACACCAAATGGTATTTAAACAAGTACGAACATATTTTTTGACAAAAAAAGAAAAAAAATCGCCGTTTTTTTTTACTAAAATTTTTTTTCAAAAAAAAAAAATTTTTCAAAAGTAATTTCCTTTTAAATAAAGTTTTTTGCAATAATCTTTTTGAAATTGTGGAGGGTATCACTACATTCGGCAAGGCCGAATTTAACTTTTTACTTGTTTTACTTAAAACTAACCCCCTTTGGTTCTTAACAGACTTTGTGCCACTATCTAACTTTTAGGTTATAAATAATTCTTTTATTTCACTCTTTCCAGCCCGGGTTATCTGAAGAACTTCGTCGTGAATTAGGTGAAGCTGCCGTACGTGCTGCCAAGGCTGTTGGTTATGTTGGTGCTGGCACAGTTGAATTTATAATGGACAAAGAAGATCTAAGCTTTCACTTTATGGAAATGAATACTCGCTTGCAAGTAGAGCATCCCATCTCTGAAATGATTACTGGTACTGATTTGGTAGAATGGCAAATACGCATTGCTGCCGGTGAACCTCTACCACTGACACAAGAACAAATTATTCGTAAAGGTCATGCGTTTGAAGCACGTATTTATGCTGAAAATCCCAGAGGTGGTTTCTTACCCGGTGCTGGTCCTCTACGCTACCTGGCCACACCACAATCCAATGATTTGGTGCGTGTGGAAACTGGCGTTAGAGAAGGTGATGAGGTATCGGTTCATTATGATCCTATGATTGCAAAATTAGTTGTATGGGGTGAAAATCGTGCTCAGGCTTTGAATAGTTTAATTGCTCGTTTGGGAGAATATCATGTGAGTTCACAATAATATCTCAATGCGGAAATATATAATTAAAAGTTTCTTTACTTCTTTTTAGATCACTGGTTTAGAAACCAATATAAATTTCTTAATTGATTTGGCTTCTCATCCTGAATTCCAAGCTGCCAATGTCCATACTGGTTTTATTGATCAACATTTTAATACTTTATTTCCTCCCATTGAAGTTAAAGATACTGATTTATGCAAGGCTGCTTTATCCATGATTTTCAATGAATTGCAAGCTTCACAAACAAATACTATTAGCAAAACGGATCCCTTTACCGCTGCTCCTAACCTACGTTTGAACTATGATCTAATTAGAGAATATCAATTAAAATCCAATGACAAGATCTATACAGTTTCTGTAAAATATGATTCCGATTCCAATATTGAAATTAAAATCGATAATGGTTCATGGTTCTCTGTTAAAGCCGATCGTATTGTAGATGGAGATCGTTTGAAAATCAGATCAAATATATCCAATCATATTTCTACCTATAACGCCCATATTGATGAATCCGAAATTACCATCTTCTTGGAAAATGGCAAACAAATTTTTGAATTGGTACAACCTAAATTCCTTAATATTGCTGCTGATCAACTGGGTAGTGCCGGATCTAAAGTTATTGCTCCCATGCCGGGAGTTTTAGAAAAGGTATTAGTTAAGCCAGGAGATCGTGTTAAGAAGGGCGACAGCTTGGCTGTTTTGATAGCAATGAAAATGGAACATATCTTAAAGGCTCCTAAGGATGCTGTTATTAAATCTATTGGTGGTTCGGAGGGTTCTAATGTAGCTAAGGGTGCTGCTATTATTACTTTTGAAGAGGAGCCGGAGGAAACCGAGGAGTAAATTTATATATTAAAAGAAAGTTTGACGCATTTATTGAGTACCAGAATAAAGGTTGCATTTATTTTTTATTTTATTGGAAAATTGTATTAGTTATTAATGAAATTGTTGCATTTATATATTTTAAAAGCTTAAAAAGCTAAATTGTTAGTAATTGTTGTAAATAAATTAAAATGGAAAATATTTTAAAATAAAAAAGGACACTTTTGTATTTTTCTGGTAGTTTGTATCAATCATAAAAGCCAACCACACCCACTTTTGGCAAAAAAGTAAAATTTTAAAATCTCTTAAAGAGAGGGTGCTTACACAGATTGATTTTTTTTGTAATTGCTCAAACCGCTCTAACTGCCCTAAGAGTGCCCCTAGAGCAGTCAAATGTATGAAAGAGCCACAATATTTTTTCCGGATGGGTATGTTAGTATTATTTATAATTAAAAAGTTTACCGCAGAGCGCAAATTTAAAAAAACTAAAATTGTTTAACTTACCTGGATTTTTTTAGATTCCTTTTCGATTTTTCGTCCTGGATTACTTATTAAGAACAATAATGAATTGCACAAAATATTTGTTTAACGGCTACAAAAAACACTTTCAACAAATTTATAAACTGTTTCTTCGCAATTAACACCGAACTATCTACACTTTAAGAACTGACGTCTGAACAAGCATCACACAGTGGGTTTCTCTGATAAAGAAATAAAAAACAAGTAAGAAAATTATAGTCGGTCAAGACCGACCATAAAATACCCTACACCAGAGTTTCCCGGAAAATGGGTCCCAAGTTCAAACATGGACTGATTAGATCTATATTTTGTCAAATCTTTAATAAGTGTAAAAAGCACTCACTAATCAAATTTGAGTGGAATAGGCTTCTTTTTGTTGACAATAAATCACTTCAACTGAATATCGGGCGAAATTTCCAGATGGGACCTAAGTCCAAAAATGGTCCGATGATAATCAGATTTGATAAGGTTATTAAAGTACGCGTTTAACATACACAAACAGAATTTTAATTAAATATTTTCTATTTTCATGAAATTTGAGAGATTTATGTGAAAATCGGGAAGGTGGTTTGTATGGGGGCTACAATAAGAACTGGTTCGATTTCTTTAAAATTTGGAATGGTGATTTGTGTTGATAAAACATGATTACCTGCCAAATTTCGAATAGATACCTGTTAAAATGCGTCTATTAGAGTCATTTGAGCCAAAACTAAAGAGGACCTTTGTATGGGGGCTAGGTCTAAATATGGACCGATTTTTTCCAATTTCAATAGGCTTCGTCCTTGGGCCAAAAGAGGCTTAAGTTTCAAATTTCAAGTCAATTGATTAAGAATTGCGACCTGTATCGTGTTTACACCGTTTACATGGACAGACGGACGGACGGACGGACGGACGGACAGACGGACGGACGGACGGACATCACTAAATCGACTCAAAAAGTGATTCTAAGCCGATCGGTATACTTAAAAGTGGGTCTAGGACCAATATTTCGGGTAGTTACAAACATCAGCACAAACTCATTATACCCTGTACCACAGTGTGGTGTAGGGTATAAAAATATATAATTAATAACAATGTATTTATAATGAATAACTACAAAAAAGTTCATTCTAAAACTAGGAATTAAATAATTTTCTTTTTGGTATGATTTATAACTTTATAATTACAGTCGAACTCGGTTTTAACGAACTCGGTTATAATGAACTAATTCTAAAGTCCCGACGTTTTGGCAACAATTTTAACACAAAATACTTTTTTTATAACGAACTCGGTTATAACGAATCCTCGATTAAAACGAACTACTTTTTATGGTCTTACGAACACAATTTTATGTATACAGTCGAACCCGGTTATAACAAACTCCGAGGGACCAGTAAAAATAGTTCGTTATAAGCGAAGTTATTTGACGTTTTTTTTTGAAGTAAACTATTTATTGAGAAGAAATCATTAAAAATATAAAAAAAATTATCAAAATTATATTAACCAAAAATTTCTAACCTTTTGGTGAACATAATTGCAGCAAATTTCAAAATATTTATGGGAGTTCGTTATAAAAAGGTAAATATTCATGAAATTGTGTTCGTGGGACCATAATAAGTAGTTCGCTTTAACCGAGGATTCGCTATACGCGAGTTTGTTATAAAAGAAGTATTTTGTGTGAAAATTGTTGCCAAAACGTCGAGACTCCAGAATTAGTTCGCTATAACCGAGAATTCGTTATAACCGAGAATCGTTATAACCGAGTTTGACTGTATTTATCTTTTTATAACGAACGCCCATAAATATTTTGAATATATGCATTTGCCATTCCATGCAAAACGAATTGAAATATCGGTCGAGGACCTCATTAAGGTTATATATTATTGACGGATATACATCCGTCCATCTATCTGTGAAAAGCAAGATGTAGTCCAAACCTAAAGAGATGTAAATTTGGTAAATAAGTTCATTACTTAAGTGCAAGTGTTTTTAAATTTGGAAAAGTATAAAAGATTCAGCGCCGAAGAATTTAACACTCTCACTTGTTTTTTGTACATTTGTTAAACAAATGGAAAATTTTTACGTCAAAAGTTTAGACTTGGTGTAAAAGTGGTTTTGGTAAAAATAAATGGAAAAAAATAAAAAAATAAATTTCACGAAATACAAAATTACGATAAAAAAAAATTTTATAAAAAAAAGTTTTTAATGAAAAAAAAAAAACAATTTGATAAAAAAAAGTGAGTGTTACATTCGGCTGTGTCGAATCTTTTATACCCTCCGAAATGTAAACAAAAATATTAAAAAAATTCCAGGGGCGTCTTTTTTTTGGGGGGGTTGGTGGGAGACGTTAGGGGCACCTTCCATTTGCGATTTTGAACTTCTTCTGAGATAAAAATGTTGCATTTGCTTAGCAAATGTACAAAAAACCCTGCAAAATGTGAGGTTTTTCTTAGGTTGGATTAGTTCCCCAAGAGGGAACTTTTTTCCCCTTTGTCCGATTTTGCCCATTTCCGAACTTAACTTCGGAAGTCTAGCTCTTTTATTTTAGACTGCATCGTGTCTTCTACAGACGGACGGACGGACACCGCTAGGATGTCTTAGAATCGATCACTGATCAATAAAATATATACTTTATGTGGTCCTAGACCGAAATTTCGATGCGTTACACACGGAATGACAAAGTATAATAATTTATAAAAAAAAGGAAAAAATGAAAAAATAAATGTATGGAAAAGAAAATTTTATGTAATAAAAAATTTGATAAAAAAACAAGTAAGTGTTAAATTCGGCTGTGCCGAATCGTTTATACCCTACAAAATGTAAAAAAAGGGCGTTTTTTAGAGGGGGCTTCGGCGGGAGCAGTGGGGGACACCTCCCCCTCTCGAAAAATGTTTACTAATTTATTTGTTATGCTTTTTGCACTAAAGTTATACAATTTTATCATTATTTAAACTATTTTTTTTATATCCACGCCCTAAAATGGGGGCGGCCAAAAAAAAACTAAATTTTTTAATCCCCCGGTCCTAGTGCAGTACTCTGAACTTCTTGCATAAATTTGTTTCATTTGTTTAACAAAAATATAAAAAACACGTAAAAAAAATCGTGTTTTCTGAGGTTGGTTTAGTTCGTCAAGGTGGAACTTTTTTCCCCCTAGTCCGATTTTGCCCATTTATGAACTTAAACTGCCTAGGACCGTAAGACATATTCGTGCATTTCAGTAGGCTAGCTGCTTTATTTTGGACTTCATCGTGCCATCTACAGACAGACGGACGGACGGACAGACGGGCATTCACAGAATGTCTTAGAATCGATCATGGATATATACTTTATGGGGTACCCGACTTTATGGGGTCCCCGACCGATATTTCGATGCGTTACAAACGGAATGACAAAGTGAGTATACCCCCATACTGTGGTAGGAAGGTATACAAATTAATAAAATAAAAAACAATTTGGTGTAATAAAAAATTTGATAAAAAATTTATAAAAAAATGGATGAAAAAAAAATTGATAAAAAAATGTATGAAACAAAAAATGTATAAAAAAAAATAAATTATAATAATGATGAAAAAAATTTGATGTAATAAAAGATAATATAAAAAAAAATTTGATAAAAAAAATTTAATGTAAAAAAATTTATGAAAAAAAAATTTGTTGAAAAATAATTATAAATAATTCACCAGCTGGTGAAAAACGGTTTTATTCACCAGCAGGTGAATTATTATCCAAGTTACAAA
The DNA here is from genome assembly GCA_963921195.1 of Pegoplata infirma. Taxonomy (NCBI): domain Eukaryota; kingdom Metazoa; phylum Arthropoda; class Insecta; order Diptera; family Anthomyiidae; genus Pegoplata; species Pegoplata infirma. Next base: position 23,029,316 of record OY992536.1, on the reverse strand, counting down.
CCTTTTTGATTTTAAGAAAATAAAAACAGTTATTCTTATTTTCGTTTTTGTTAGTCGGTAGCTTATATCGCGTTCTGCATCATTTTTAAAATTAGACACCAGCCTAAAAATATTATCATGTTAAAATTGGGGTGGGAGGGAGAACGTTTAGTTTTGGATTTCGTAAAGTTTGTTTCGTAAAATGACGAAATATTTCGTATTTATACGAAAAATGATTTGCTGATTGCAATGATGATCGTGATGATTGCGACAATGAACAAGATTTATTTGAAAATTACATTTTTCTATAAAAACAAATATTTTGATATAATATTTTGTTTATATTTTTAGCTTTGTTTTTATCAATATGTATATTGATATTTATAAATTTAATGAATTCACGATAAAAATAAATACTTTTATTTTTTATTTTATGTTTTTGGCGCTTATTATCAAATCACATTTATTATACCCTCCACTTACAAGGGAAGTCTCCCTGGTGTCACCCTCCGATCTTCATGAAATTTGGATATGTTGTTAAGAATGAAAATTAATTCGACACGTATTTTTTTTTAGCGGCCCAAACTCATTTGTATGGTGGGAAATTGACATTTTTTCAGTTTTTTACAATTTACGCCTATTTAAACAAAATTAATATAGGCATGTGTGGTATCAGATTAAAGGTATTAAAAATACCTATCTCGTGGTGCTAACAACGGGCCAAAGAAGTTAATATTTTTCGACTTATTAGCAAATATGTCCTAAAATTTTGTTATTTTACTCAATATGACGAAAAGTTGTGCATGTTTGGACACGTTCTTAGCACACGTAGATAGGTTTTCCAAAGACCTTTCATTTGGTATGTAACATGACTAGGTTTCTTTGCATAACATAGGAGATAAACGAAAAAATCAGAAAAATGGCCTTGTCTTCTATGGTTTCTTACCTTTTTTTCTGTAAATGTTTACCCTACGATTTTGACGATATTCTTCATTTTGAAAATCTGTTAATCTGTTTTGTAAACAAATTCTTCAAATTCGATTAGAATTACATTAATTAGAATAATCATTAATACTGTTGCGTTTTCATTCCATATAATAAAGAATTGAAATGTAAATATCAATCCAGAGTTAAAAATGAAAATGGCATCAAACACATTCCCGTTATAGTTAAAAATTAGATAACTGAATTTTTAAATTCAAATTGCAAATTTTCTAAAATGTTTCAATAATTCATCCCATCTCAGTTTTCTTAGTTGCTGAAATTTGTTAAAAAAGAAAAAAAAATATAAAATTTAATTACGATTTCTTTTTTGTTTTCTTGTTTTATTTAATGTTTTCTTTTTGTTTTCATGTAATTTTATAAATTAATAATAATTATTATTTAATAATATTATTTTCCATTTTCTTTTTTTTTTTATTTTTTAAATTTATTAATTAATTCTTTAGTGTGAAAAAAGAACATATTTTGTTTTTGTTTTTTTATTTATTTGTTTTTAAATGGTTTATTATTTTTAAAAGTGTTTTTCTTTTCTTATTATTTTTCGTTTTTTTCTTTCTTTTTGTATATAATTTAAATAATATTTCAATATTTTTAAACTTCATCTACGTTTTTGTTGTTGTATTAAGTTGTTGTTGCTGCTGCTGTTGTTGTTGATGTATATCCCCTGACGTAGGAGTACCCATCAGAATCTGTTGGTCATTTGTAGTTATTGTTGTATTATTGACAACATTTATTGTTGTAGTATTTACAGGTTGTTGTTGTTGTTGATCAGCAGTATTTTCTATTGTAGTCATCGTTGTTGTTGTTGTCGCATTGTTTAATACATTTATAACATTTGTTGATGTTGTCAGATCATTGTCCTTTTTTGTTGTTCCTGTTAATGTTGTGGTGGTCATAGTTGTTGTTGGTATTTCCGAACTAATGACGCCGCTGACGGACTATAAAAAGGGGGAAAGAGAAAGCGAAAGAAAAATGAATGTTGGAATATTTTAAACGTTTTTTATTTGGTGAATTTGATTTTTTGTGGATTGGAACTTAAAAAAAATCTTAGTTTGGTTATTGAAAAATGCCAAGCGCAACAGTGAAAAGCGTTTCATTTTTTATAGTAAATGTTGGTGAATTTTTTGTGAAGCTTTATGTGTAAGTTTTTGTGTGTATATTTTTTTTTTGCTGGGTGTTTTGTAAGTATAAAATAAATCAAAACTAGTACATTTTCAAGCCGTTGCAAATTTTTTATTTTTTTTTTTAATAAAGTGATAAAAAAATGATAATTCCTAGACTATACACAATGAAAATTTTATTAAAACAATAGTCTAACTAAAAATATGACAATTGTAACGGTAACATATCCCAGCAAAAGCAGATACTACTTTTGGCTTAAGTGGAGTGCTTTAAAACTAAAAAAAAAACAAGTAAGAGTGTTAAATTCGGCTGTGCCGAATCTTTTATACCCTCCAACACGTTTAAAATTAAAAAAAAAATTGCAGGGGCGTATTATTCTTTTTTTTTTGGGGGGGGGGGTCGTCGAAAATGGTGGGGGATACATTTACCCCCGCTATATATGTTTACAAATTATTTTTTTATGATATTTACGCTTAAATAATAATTTTTTATCGTTATTTTTAATTAATTTCCATATCCACGCCCACAAAGGGGGGCGGCCTGAAAGAAATCGAGTTTTCTAGCCCCCTTGGTCCAAGAGCAGATATATGAACATAATATAACATACAAATGTTAAATTTGTTGAGCAAAAATTAAAAAAAAACTCGTAAAAATATCGTATTTTTCAGGGGTCGTTTTAGTTCTTCAAGGGGAGACTTTTTCCCACCTGGTCCGATTTTGCCTATCTTCGAACTTAACCTTACCAGTTACATAAGAGATGTTCTTGTCCAATTTCAGGGGTCTAGCTCTTTTGGTTTGGACTGCATCGTTATTTCTACAGACGGACGGACGGACGGACGGACATCGCTAGAATGTCTTAGATTCTATCATGGATCAATATTATATATACTTTGTGGGGTCCCCGACCGATATTTCGATGTGTTACACACGGAATGACAAAGTGAGTATACCCCCATACTGTGGTTGTAGGGTATAAAAACAAGTAGAAAAAAAAATTCGACTTGGCCGAATTCATGTATACTTTCTACAATGTCCTTTTTATCTGATAGGGATTATCTGACGTGACAAAAAAAGTCTTTAAACATTTTAATAATTATTATTTTGAGTAACGTTTTTTAACCATTCTTTTAAAAAAAAATTTGTACTTCGAATTACAATTGATGTTTTTGGAACATTTATTTTTATACCCTACACCACACTGTGGTACAGGGTATAATGAGTTTGTGCTGATGTTTGTAACTACCCGAAATATTGGTCCTAGACCCACTTTAAGTATACCGATCGACTCAGAATCACTTTATGAGTCGATTTAGTGATGTCCGTCCGTCTGTCCATGTAAACGGTGTAAACACAATACATGCAATTTTTATTCAATTGACTTGAAATTTGAAACTTAAGCCTTTCTTTGCCCAAGGACAAAGCCTATTGAAATTGGAAAAAATCGGTCCATATTTAGACCTAGCCCCCATACAAAGGTCCTCTTTAGTTTTGACTCAAATGACTCTAATAACCGTATTATAATAGGTATATTTTCGAAATTTGGCAGGTAAACGTGTTTTGTCGTCGCAAATCATCATTCTGAATTTTAAAGAAATCGAACCAGTTCTTCTTGAAGCCCCCACACAAACCACCTTCCCGATTTTCACATAAATCTCTCAAATTTCATGAAAATAGAAAATATTTAATTAAAATTTTGTTTGTGTATGTTAAACGCGTACTTAAATAACTTTATAAAATCTGATAGTCATCGGATCAGTTTTGGACTTAGGCCCCTTTTGGAAATTTCGGCACATATTCAGTTAAAGCGGTTTATTGTCAACAAATAGAAGCCCATTTCACTCAAATTTGATTTGTACCCAGCAAAAACTTGGTAATGACACATCATTACCATTCGAATTACTTAGTAATGACAGAAAATTACCTTTAGCATTATATTAAAATGTAAAAAAGGACTTTTTAGTAATGACTTACCGAAGTCATTATAATAAAATAAAAAAATTTCAGAACTAGATTTTCACTTTTTGACTCACTGTACATTATTTTATTAAAAATAAAATAAATTTAAATATTTTTTTATTTTTTAAAATTTTTTTTTTAAATAATTTTTTCATTACCTATAAGTACATACGTAATTAGTTATTAATACTGTTTTGATAATCATTGCATTTGGCACATTTGCTTGTAAATGTAATGGGAAAGGTAATTCGAATCAGAAGTAGTTATAACTTTTGAATTTCCCATTACACATTTCATTACTTGGTAATGCAAGTTTTTGCTGGGTAAGTGTTTTTTACACTTATTAAAGATTTGACAAAATATATATAGTATAGGACCCATTTTCCGGTGGCAATTTTCGAAAAACTCTGGTGTAGGGTATTACATGGTCGGTCTTGACCGACTATAATTTTCTTACTTGTTTTTATTTTTGTAAATGGTGTAGAGTGGGAGTGTTAAATTCGGCTGTGTCGAATTTTTGATACCCTCCAACATTTAAAAAATATAAAAAAAAATCAGGAAGGTAGCTCTTTTATTTTGGACCGTATTGTGTCTTCCACAGACGGATGACCCGATGGGCATCGCTAGAATGTTTTAGAATCGATTACTGATCAATAACATATAAATTTCATGTGGTGCTAGACCGACATTTTGATGTGTTAGACACGGAGCCCATAAGGGCTTCCAATCGGGAAATCCCATCTTAGAAATCAATGGATTTTCGAGATTAGGCAAATCCCGAATATCGGGATTTCTGATTTTCAATCCCGGAATTTTCGGGATCCCGATTGTTTTTTAAATATTTTATATTTTTTTTTAATAATTTGTATAAAATATGAATTTTGTGGAACACATCCTTAAGTTGTAAACTTTTTTTCGTATTTTTTTAAGGCGCTCGTGAATTTTGACACCCACTCAGTCACGCAATTTTTTTTATACCCTCCACTTAGTGATAGAGGGTACATTTTGTCATTTTGTCATTCCGTTTGTAACTCATCAAAATATCGGTCTAGGACCCCATAAAGTATATATATATAATTGATCAGTGATCGATTTTAAAACATATTAGCGATGTCCGTCTGTCTGTCTGTGGAAATGGTGATCACGGCCAAAATATTACACGAAGATGACTGAAACTCAACATATTTATTAAAAGTTCTCCCGAGCAGTTTGATATTGCCTTTGAGCGATATCGGTTAAGCAGTTCAAAAGCTATGAACGAAAATGTAAGGACACCTCAAAAATTTTGGTACATTCAACATAACCTAAAAATTCAAAATGCTTTAATTTGGCTGCTGGTTGACACATATGTATGTGAACATAATTGAACACCAAATGGTATTTAAACAAGTACAAACATATTTTTTACCAAAAAATGAAAAAAATGGCGGATTTTTTTTACCAATTTTTTTCGCGGAACTTTTTTAAAAAAAAAAAAAAAAATTTCAGATATAATTTTCTTTTAAATAAAGTTTTTGCAATAATCTTTTGAAATTGTGGATTGTATCAATACTAGGGATGCCAAACGGGATTGACATTTACAAATCCCGGGATTCGGGATTTTAAAATCCTAATCCCGGGATCCCGGGATTTTTCGGGATTTCGGGATTTTTCGGGATCCCGGGATTTTTCGGGATTCCGGGATTTTTCGGGATTTCGGGATTTATTAAAATTAAGCTTTTTTACGTTATATTTTTAATAATTTTTTTTTATTAATAAATATTCAATTAATTCATAACCATTGAATAATAATCGTAAAGTTTTACATATTTAGCACAGAAAAACCGAAAATTTAGAAATAACTATGACCTCAAATCGAACAACTATGACCTCAAATTCGAGCGATGTCCGTCTGTGAAAGACGCGATGCAGTCGAATTCAAAAGATTAGAAAATACATTTTTTTCTGTCGGCCTTTTTTGTAGACGTGAATTTAAAATATTTGTTTAAATAATGATAAAATTGTATTAATAATTTTTTTAAAATTTCTCGCGAGGGAATGGTGTGCCCCAATGTCCTCTGCCGATACAAAATTTGTAGTAATTGGTAGGTGAATCTCATTTTAACAGTATCCTTCCCTTTGCGATAAATGTTTACAAATGTATTTAAATAGCATAAGTAACAGAATTTTATCGTTACTTATATTATTTTTTATATCCATGCCCACAAAAAGGGGCGGGACGAGAAAAATGGCATTTTCTGGCTAGGTGCGACTTAAAAATGTGTCATTTATTAACAAAAGTACAAATTGGTAAACAATTTTGGGTTTTTAGAGTCTGTTTTGGTTCTTATAGGGGGAAATTTTCCCCTCATCCGCTTTTACTCATTTACGAACTAAAACTGTTAAAAAGAAACTTTCAGATGGATTACTTAATGCTCCCTTATAAAACTTTAAACTCTAGGCAAAATTTAACTACTTCTTAAAAATGTTGGCATATGCATAAATCGGCAGCTAACTGTATATTAGGTTGAAGCAAAATTTTCCTTTGTTCGAATTTCGAAATCATCGAAAAATATTGGACCTGTAGGATTCTTTTTTAGACATGAAAATCGGAAAGTTTCAAACAGAGTAAAAAAATGTCACTTTGTTCGGAATTTTCCGATTTTCAAGTCAAAAAAGGAACCCAAAGACATTGCCCTGCAGGTCCAATATTGACCCTAAAAGTAATCAATTCTGACTTCGAATATTTTTAAATTCAAAAAAGGAAAATTTGCGCCACCCTTCTGTATATTAAGTAATACGCCCTAAAAATTAAATTGTACTCCAAAAGAGTAAGAGCATTTAAGCCCAACATGCCTCATTTGAAAGATATTTCAAACACCTTCCAAACGATATCCATTTTGTTACCATCGGACAACAAACACTGAAGAAATAGTCAATTTTTATTACAAAATTTGACAAAAAAAATCCCGAAATCCCGGGATTTTTCGGGATTTGTCAATCCCGGTAAATCCCGAAAAATCCCGGGATTGAAAAAAATAAATCCCGGGATTCGGGATTTGTCAATCCCGAAAAATCCCGGGATTTCGGGATTCGGGATTTCCCGTTTGGCATCCCTAATCAATACATTCGGCAAGGCCGAATTTAACTTTTTACTTGTTTTCCCACCTTTACGCGTGACCCACTTCGAAATCAATCACGCTCATGCTTGAGTCACGCAAACTCTACTCACGCTATAAATTTTTTTACCAAAAAAACATTGCAAAAAAAGTGTTTTTTTTGCAAGAAATAAAAAAAAATATTTTTAAAAAAAAAAATTAAATCACGCTAAAATTCGAAAATTAACGTAGATTATTTTCAACTCACGCTCACTTACAATTACGTGATTGAAATGAAAATCACTTACACTCACTCGTGATTTCACTTAACCAGCGATCATCTCTAGTTCATGAGGTAAAGCAACTAAAAGTTGATAACGATAAGCCACGACGAACGGTAGGAAAGATAACCGAATACGGATATCTTCACATCAGGAATCTCTACCTTTTTCGATTTTCACAACTTCAACAGAACTTCTCAAATCTCTTCGAACGCGTGAATTTGCCAAAGTGACAAAAAATACTGAAAATTTTTAAAAATCCCGAAAATTTTCCAAAAAATCCTGCGAATCTCGGGATTCAAAATATTCCGAAAATCCCGGGATCCCGAAAATTTTTTTTAACCTTAAATCCCGGGATTCAGAAATCCCAATCCCGAGTGGAAGCCCAAACTCCCATACTGTACCGTGATCGCCATTTTAAAAGAAAGATGGAAACAAATTTTTTGGTGGAAAAAAAAAATCCGCGAAAAAGTTTTGGGCTAAAAAAACATATGTTTGAACCTGTTAAAATGCCTTTTGATTTCCAATTCTGTTCACTTACATATGTATGTCAACCAACAGCTGCTTTAAAGCATTTTATCTTTTTTTAGGTTATGTGGAATGTACCAACATTTTCGAGGTGTTCTTACATTTTCGTTCATAACTTCTGTACCGCTAAACCGATATTGCTCAAATACAATATGAATCTTCTTGAAGCAACATGTAAACTCGTTACGAAACAGCCATATATAATTTGGCCGTGATCTATTTCAACAGACAGACGGGCATCGCTAGAATGTCTTTGAATCGATCACTGATCAGTAATATACTTTATGGGACCCAGACCCACTAAATGGAGACTTTCGGACTTTTTTACGAAAAAAATGCAAACTAATTTTTGTGTCCGGGACTTTAAAAATTTAAAAAAATGTTCAAGACATTTTCTAACATAATTTTTAATGAAGTTCTTAAATTAAGAAATAACAAAAATTATGATTCTGGGACTTTTGAAAGTTAGAATGTCCCATTGTCTCCGATCAAAGGATAAGTATTTTTGAGACAGTCTTAGTGTTAAGTCCAACTTACACCTGTCACGTGATAATCATTTTAAGACATTTTAGTGGTATATCCCGTTTTCACCAGTCACGGAATAGGTGATTTTGGATCGACTGACACCATTTTTCCTGCAGGGAATTTGTTAAACAAAAATATTATTTAGAAAAATTGAGAACATAAATATTTTACTAGCAATGAGTTTATCTACAAAAAATGAGCACTAAATGTGTATAAACAATTTGTGGATTTATTTGCATATTGTATTAACACAATCTATTGGAAGCTTTGCTGTTTTTTTATTAAAAGAAAACAAAAAATCATATTTAATTTTATTGCTAACTATTTCTTTTTTTTTTTTTAAAAATCAGTGAAAACATGGTGAAAAAACAAAGAAATTAAGCAAACAAAATTACACAAAATCAAAGAATTTTTTAGAGGATCAATTATTTTTTATATCTTAATTCAAAATTATAGATAATTTTGAAACCAATAAAAAAAAATAATGAAAACTGAAAAAGAAAAAACTAACTTGGCAGCAAATCATACTAAACGGCTTGAAGTGTTACCCCGTTGTTGTTTTTGTTGTTGCTGTTGTTGGAGTAGCTGTTGTTGATGTTGCTGTAATTGTTGTTGATGAAGATGTTGTTGGAGTTGTTGTTGTTTACTGTTGCCCATTAAACGCTTTTTTATGTGAATTTTTTTATATTCAAAATTCATAATTTTTTTAACACAATTTTTTGTTTTATTGAAATTAGGATTTTTTTTTAGAAAACATAAAGGATATAAAGATGGTTTAAGGAAAAAAAAGAGCCAAAAAGTTTTGAAGAGTTTTTTTTAAATAAAACCAAAGGAACCAAACAACAATAACTTAACCAAAAAATGTGTGAGTTTTAGAGTTTGCAATTAAGCGCTGAGCTTACAATAACACCATTGTGGTTACAAATAAAGTAATAATCAAAAGTACCACTTGGCTATCGTTTAATCGCACTGTCATTGGAACAAATTAAATTTTTAAGGCTACAACACGATAAACCAAACGATACCGTTATGATATCGAGGAAATATCACCTAATTATCACATATTATACGAAAACTAGTGTTTCCATTTTTAATGTACCTTTCCTTATGATATATTTTTTCCATAAAAATATGATATCATTTTCGCTATCGATAATTTCAGTCACAACGATAGTAAAATCGCCATTTTTTTAAATTTATCGAAAAACGTTTCCATATGAAAATGTGATATCGTTTTCGCTATGAAAATTTCCAGGAATGACGATAGGCAAAATCGTGTAAAATTCGAAAAGGGTATCATATTTTTAATTAAAGGTGATACCATAATCGTTATCACACAGGTGATACTATTTTCGCTATCACTTATCGTTTTTTGGTTTATTAGGACAACACTATAAACGAAAATATTTGATGTATTCAACATAACCTAAAAACCCAAAATGATTTAATTCGACTGCTGGTCGTCACATGCGAGCGGAATTGGATACAGAATGTAAGTTATTTGAAAAAGGTCATCTGGAATTCGGAAATTCTATTTAAATCATAATTTAAAAAAAAAAATCAATCAAAAATGATGAAAAAAATTGGGAGAAACATTTTTTTAATAAAAAAATTTGTTGATAAAAAGAATTATAAATAAAAAAAAAACTTGAAAAAACAGTTTTAAATTTGACTGTACCACGGAGGGACCTCCGAGGATGTTCGGGGACACCTTTCTTCCCACGATAAATCTGTACAACTGCATTTATTTTGTTTTTTGCACTTAAAGAATGCTATTTCATCAATATTTAACCTATCTTTTTATATCCACGCCCACAAAAAGAGGCGGATCAAAAAAAAAATACCATTTTCTAATACTCCTGGATTCAAGCGCCGAACTTTGAACCTCTTCTGACATAAAACTTATTTATTTAAAAACAAAATTCAAAAACATGGAAAAATGAAGTTTTTAGAGATTGGTTTAGTTCTTCAATGGGGAACTTATTCACCCCCTGTGCCGATTTTGTAATTTACGAACTAAACCGGCCTATGACCATTAGAGGTGTCCTTAAAAACGAAAATCACCTTTTTATACCTGGTAGGGTCCTATATTGTTCTTTAGTATCTAAAAATGAGTGAGCCAAAATTTGGGGACAATCGGCTAAAAATAACTCGTGCCGAAAATGGATTGAAGTTTTGGGACATTCTTATAAGAACGAAAAACTCGTTTTTTCTAGTTTTGGGAAAAACATTGGTATTTGACATTTTTTGTTAAATTTTTTGTGAAATAATATGAAAATGGTACTAAATTACCTTTTCAAAACGACTAATAAAATTAAAATCGGATGAAAAATAAGCATTTTACGCATACATGCCCCAGACCATTGTATGGTTTTTAGAGCCAGAATTTCAAAATTTTCAAAATTTTTAGGCAAAAAAATAGTAAAAATTTAATTTTACTTTATGATCAAATTGAAAACATGTTTAAGATTAAAAATAGCAGATATGGTAGTCAAGCTTTTTTTTTATTTGGCGCGGGTAGTGATAAAATTTCCGCGGATTCCAAATAAAATGCGTTTTTCTACAATAATTAAGCAAATTTTTGAAAATTTGTGCTCTATTGTGCGGATCGAAGTGTAAAACGTAAATTCTGTAACTTTTGAGAAATCGGATATATGCAGATATTTTGTATTATAGAAATGTATAACGTCTCAAATTTGTCATTTCACCTAGACGAAAAGGGGTTAAAGATGCCCGAATTCTCAAAAAATTTACAGAATTTATGTATTTCACTTCGTATAATACAATACAGAAAATTGTTTCCCATATTTGCTAAATTATTTTAGAAAAACTCATTTCTTTGGAATCCGCGGAAATTATATCACTACCCACGCCAAATGAAAAAAAAGTTAGACTACCATATCTGTTAGTTTTTATCTATAACATGTATTTAATATAATTATAAAGTAAAATTTATTTTTTTTTATTTTTTTGCCTAAAAATTTTGAAAATTTTCAAATTTTGGCTTTAAAAACCATGCAATGGTCTGGGGCATGTATGCGTAAAATGCTTATTTTTCATCCGATTTGAATTTCTTTAAGCTTTTTGGAAAGGTAATTTATTACCATTTTCATATTACTTAACAAAAAAATTAACAAAAAATAGCATATACCAATATTTTTCAAAAAAACTAGAAAAAACGTGTTTTTTCATCAGATAAGAGTGTCCCAAAACTTCAATCCATTTTCGGCACGAGTTATTTTTATCCGATTGTCTCCAAATTTTGGCTCACTCATTTTTAGATACAAAACTACAATTTAGGACCCTACCACGTATTAAAAAGTGATTTTGAAAAATTACCTTAGTCGTTAGGACACCTTTAATGACCATAAGACATATTTGTGCCAAAAATCAGAAGTCAAGCTTTTTTATTTTGGACTGAATGGTGTTCTATACAGAAAGACGGACATTTATAGAATATCTTAGAATCATTTATGGATTCTCGAACTTCAGGACAATGAACTTCTTCTAATAAAAAAAATGTTTTATTAGCTTAGCAAAATTACAAAAAAAAAACCCTGTGAAAAATTGCGTTCTTTTAGAGGTTGGTTTAGTTTCTTAAGGAGGAACTTTTGCCCCCCTGATCCGATATTGCCCATTTCCGAACTTAACCAGCCCAAGACCATAAGTCATATTTGTGGCAAATTTCACAATTTACTTTGTACTGTATCGTGTTTTCCACAGACGGACAGACGGACATCGCTAGAATGTCTTAGAATCGATCACTGATCAATAATATAGATACTTTATGGGGTCCTAGACCTATATTTCGATGCGTTACACACGGAATGACAAAGTGAGTATACCCCCATACTGTGGTTGGAGGGCATAAAAATTGGTGAAAAATTTTTTTTGTTAAAAAAAAACGTTTGTAGTTGTTTAAATACCATTCTGTATCAAACTCTGTTAACACCAGCAGTCGAATTAAAGCATTTTGTTTTTTTAAGTTATGGGGAATGTACCAAAAATTTCGAAGTTTCCTTGTATTTTCGTTTACAACTATTGAACCGCTTAACCGATATCGCTTAAATGCAATACCAAACTTCAAGAATCATCGAAAAGCTAAATTGTTGGATTTTGCTTCGGAGGACAACTTCCGGCACATATAAGGGTTTTCAGAGGTTGTTATAATTCTTCGAGGTGAAACTTAATTTGCCTGGTCCGATTTGGACTATTTACGAACTTAACCTGCATATGACCCGAAGACATGTTCGTGACAAACTTTAGAAATCTAACTCTTTGGACTGCATTGTGTTTTCCACAAACGGACGAAAAGACGGTCATCGCTAGAATTTCTTTGTATTTACTCTGTGACATGTCCCTAAATTTCACTGTTCTTTTTCAAATTTCAATTAATATTTTTCGAATTTCAATTAATTTTTCCACAGTTTAATAATGTTTTTTTTTATATTTTAAGTGCTCTGCAGGAAAAAGGGTGTCGTTTGATCTGAATTTTCCTAACCAGTGACTGGTGAAAAAATACCGTTTTTACCGTCACTAAACTGTCGCAAAATGCTTATCAAAAAACAACATAAAAGAAAGTCATACATTTTGCAAAGTTCCGAAAAAAGTCCCAGGAAAACTTTTTTGCGTTTCGGAGTACAAATTTTTTTTTTAATTTTCAAAGTCCCGGACACAAAAATTGTTTTTAAGTTTTCTCTTTTAATTTTGGAGTTAAAACATCATTAAAAATGATTTACTAAAAAAAAAATGTTTTATCCTTGTTGGTGCACAACGATGCTAGTGAGTACAGCTGAACAACTGCTGACTTTTTCTCTGGGACAATTGGACACATTGTATGAAGATGCCAACAATTTTATAAAGAGAGGGTCAGCCATACTTTTTTTGTTGACTGAGAAGCAACATAAAGCACGAGACTCTGTTATATTCTTTTCTTCGCAAATAAAACACCCCTAACTTTATTCAACAGTGCGATTAAACCCAAATTATGTTACAAAAAACACGACTTGCAATCTCTAATATAAATAATGAAGTAAAGATGATTTTAAAAACTTACCGTTTTTGGTGATAATGACATCTGTTTCAAGTTACCGGTTAAACCATTAATATTGGTTTCACTTTGTGGTTCAGTCATGGCAACTGTTGTGGCTGATGTTAATGATGTTGATGATGATGGCGATCCTTGTGTCGTTAAGGAGGTATGTGTAGGTGATTTAAACGGCGTTTTACAAACCGTTGAATCACCAACAAATCTATTTGATTTCCAGTCTATCGATGTGCCAGGAGCTAGACCAACAATAATTTTTGTTGATTTAGGTTGTGTTACATTTGAAAAATCTAAATTTTCACCTGTTTGCTGTAATTGTTGTGATGATGATGAGGATGACTCTTTATCTTTCATATTATTTCTAATTAAATCAGCTATTTGATTAAGTTCTTGTTCCTTTTGTAATTCATCTGTAGATTTAGAGGTTGATTGTGTAGTAGTAGTAGTAGTAGCGGTCTGTGGTTGCTGTCTTTGGGTTTCATCGATGGGTTCAACATCTGATTCATTGGTTTCTTCTTGTTCCTAAGGAATATTGTTAGAAAAAAGGATAGTGGATATAAAAACTAAATAAAATACTTAAAAAATTTTAATTCGGACTTGCCGAATATATTCATAAAAAAAAATTTGAAAAACTTTCTAGTTTTCTATTTAAAATATATTTTCCCCTTACCTCTTCTGGACACAATTCATATGCCATTGACCAAGTATTCTTAGCCGAATGTGATCTCTCCAGCATATAGCCATTTGTGTTGTCATTACTTTGTGCCGGTGGTGACCATGAATATGAATTATACGTACATCCAATACCTCGCTGACGATCCAGTTCGTCTTGTAACCATTCAACGGCAATAATCCAATGTCTAGCAATGGCAGGATTTGAATTTAACATTGTCAAAGCTACTGATGATTTATGGAATAATTGTGTGAGACATTTAATGATTTGATAGGCGCGCTTTTGATAATGTGTTTTCGATCTTTGTATTGTCTCTAGTAAACCTTCACGCTCCTCGGCCACACCATTTAATGCATTATGGATACGATGATGTTGCCACGAATCTTCAATGAGTAAAATGTGCAATAACAGTTCAGTATGATGGCGCATATCGTGACAATAGGCAAAGCCGCATTGCCAAAGGAGTTCAGTTAGAACGGCACGTGAAAAATGTGGATTTTCCCAACTACAATACTGTAACAGTTTTAAACCTTCTTCGCCTACATTTGTATCTTCAATAAGTTTTTTAATGTACCTTAAAAAAGTAATAAATCATTATTTTAATAAATCTATAAAAAAAAATTCACATAATTTTTAATAATTACCCTGTTCTACTAAATAAAATATCAACACATTCTGGTGATAAAGGCATTAAATCTTCATAACTTATACTGGGATCTTTATAGGGATTCGGTAGGGGTCTACCATTTTGATTAGATGATTGACATCTATCCGAGATATCACTACAACGTATCAAATGTGATACAACTTGATGTAACTTACTTAATTCTGGATATTGATATTTTATAGAAGGACCTGGTCCCTCATCCAAAGCCACTTGCATAAATATAACGGGAACATTTAACTGTAACAAAAGAAATAAGCACAAGTTGAAAAAAAATTTTGATATGAAAATTTAAAAAAAATTGTAAAAAGAGATATTATAGCGGTATTCACTTTTTATAGCATATTTGCAAGGGTAGTATATTTTCAAGGGTTGTAAATTTGCAAGGGTAGTATATTTGCAAGGGTAGAATATTTGCAAGGGTAGCCTATTTTCAAGTGTAGCATATCTGCCAGTGTAGCATATTTGCAAGTGTAGCATGTTTGCAAGTGTAGCATATTTGCAAGGGTAGCATATTTGGAAGAGTTGCAGATTTACAAGGGTGGTATATTTGCAAGGATAGCATTTTTACAAGGGTAGCATATTTGCAAGGTTTGCTCTTTAAGCAATTTTAAAGTTTGTGCAATTTGCTTATTCTTTATATTCATAATACCCTGTGGCACAGGGTATAATGACTTTGTGCTTATGTTTGTAACTACCCGAAATATTGGTTCTAGACCCACTTTCAAGGATACCGATCGACTCAGTATAACTCTATAAGTCATTCTAGTAATGTCCGTCCGTCTAGTCGTCCGTTCATGTAAACGTTGTAAACACGATACAAGTCGCAATTATCAATCAATTTGGCTGAAATTTAAAACTTACGCTTTGAAGCCTATTGAAATTGAAGAAAATCGGTTCATGTTAGGACCTAGCCCAATTACAAAGGTACGCTTTAAGTTTAGCGGAAATGACTCTAATAACTGTATTATAATAGATATCCTTTCAAAATTTGACAGCTAAACCTGCTTTGTATTTAATAACCACCATTCCGAATTTCAAAGGATTTGGACCAGCTCTTCTTGTAGCCCCCATACAAACCACCTTCCCAATCTCTCAAATTTTATGAAAATAGAAAATATTTTTTTTAAATTTTGTTTGTGCGTGCTAAACCGTACTTTAATAACCTAATCAAATTATTACAATAACCTAATCAAATTATTACAATTATTACAATCGGTCCATTTTTGGACCTAGACCCCACATGCAAATTTCGCCCGATATTCAGTTAAAGCCATTTATTGGCAACAAATAGATTATTTCACTCGAATTTGGTTTGTGAGTGTTTTTTACACATTTTAAAGATTTGACAAAAGATAGATCACATCGGTCTATTTTTGCTCTTGGGACCCATTTTACGTGTAGGGTATTATATGGTCGGTCTTGACCGACTATAATTTTCTTGTTTTTTTTTGTTCTTAAGCAAAACAATTGAAGGCCAGAATATTCTATAGGTTTAAGTTTTGCATATAAATGAAAGTTTTGCATTTAAGATTATCATATTTCAAGGTTGGCATATTTGCAAGGGTAGCATATTTGCAAGGGTAGCGTATTTGCAAGGGTAGCATATTTGCAAGGGGTAGCATAGTTGCAAGGGGTAGCATATTTGCAAGGGGTAGCATATTTGCAAGGGGTAGCATATTTGCAAGGGGTAGCATATTTGCAAGGGGTAGCATATTTGCAAGGGGTAGCATATTTGCAAGGGGTAGCATATTTGCAAGAGTTGCAGATTTACAAGGGTGGTATATTTGCAAGGGGTAGCATATTTGCAAGGGGTAGCATATTTGCAAGAGTTGCAGATTTACAAGGGTGGTATATTTGCAAGGATAGCATATTTGCAAGGGTAACTCTTCTAGCGATTTTAAAGTTTGTTCAATTTTTTTATTTTTTTTTTTGTTTTTCAGCAAAAATATGAAAGACCACAATATGCTATAGTTTAAAGTCTTGCATAAAAATGAAAGTCTTGTATATAAATGAAAAGGTCTTGCATATTTTAATTTCAGATAATTTGTTGTTGTGGTCTTACAAACTCTAGCAGTTTTACTACTGCAAGATTAGTTTGCTATAATAAGTAAATACCGCTTATATATTTTAGCATGAGCATCGTTTAAATACTCCTTCAATTCAAACACACTCACCTTTAAAAGTTGTTGTCTCTCCTGTATGCCTAAACCAACATACATGCTAAATAAACTAAAATAATGTGGCAAATGTTTACCATAATCTGCTACTTCACATTTTAATAACTTAAGAACACTTATCAGAATTTGTTCACATAAATTATTGCCCTCATGGCCAGCCAGCGGCTCATCATTGATGGCAAAATGACAAAAGAATACAACTAATTTAACAAAAACAGTACGAACTTCCGGTGATGGTGCCATTAATATATATTCACCCAAACGTGTAGGTGGACTTAGTAAAGCATTACTGGCAAACCATTTTCTAACAGTAGATGATAAACGTATATGATGTGATAGTGTATCATACCTAGAAATATTTAAAAAATTTAATTTTGTCATTTTTATAGTGCTGGCCGAAGTTTTTAAAAATTTTTGGATGCGTCTAAATCTAACCACTCGTTTTCAATTTGATGCCGATTCCGAATCTGTTTTTTTTTCATCACGAACGACAGATTTTTGAAAAAGTTTATGTCAAAGTTTTCAAAAAACAGGCAATTTTCCCAAAAATGTCCAAAAACAAGTTTTTTTTTAACTTTTAAAAAGTCAAAAATCTGACACGATGGAAAAGTCTACTTGACAGATTGAAAATCAGCATATGAAAAGGTTAATCGAAAACGAATGTTTAAATCTGAAACGCAATTTTTTATGTTGACTAGCGTAATTATCAAGATATTTAAAGTGTGTAAGGTAACTTACCATTCAATAACTGGTCCACGTAGAGACTTTTTGGTACGAAACCCGGTATGAAATAGAAATTGTGATGCTAATTGAACACCTAATAAAGATAATTCTTCAGCGGCAGGGGTCTAAAATTGAAGAAAATTAAAAAAATAAAATATTAACAATAATGGAATTCACGTCAGAAATTTTAATCTTGCAAAATTGCGCAATGTCAAAATTGCAACTTTATTTTTTTTTTTTTGTGAATAGAAGCAAATATGTTACTATTTAAATAAATTGCGAATCTTTTTTTGCAACGACGCATTAAATAAAAGGTAATAGAATAAATAATAAAATTTAAATAAATTTTTTTTTAAAATTGCAATATTGCACTGTGTTGCAAGGGTCAAAAATTTCTGAAAATTATCCTGAATATAATTAACAATTTTTTCACAAAATTTTATTTTCTTTTTGCAAATACTTATTTCTTTTTTTTTTGTCAAAAATAAACTCACCATTTTATCAGCTCTTGTTGATGGAATACTGCAACTAACCAATTTTTTAATAAAATTGAAAAACTCTACTGAAAATATACTTTTTGAATGGAGAAAACGTATATTTTGATTTCTGAAATATATTTAAAAAAAAAATACCAAAAAAAATCTCTTTTCAAAATCCGTAAATAAATTTAAATTTATTTCTTTTTCCTTACCTAACACTTCTTTCTATAGGTTTTGGCAATGGCAATACAAAATTACGACTTTCCGATAATGAAAGTTGTTCTACACTAGCATCAAATTGTATGGGCTTTTGATCACATCTCGTATAAAATAACATATAGGCATTCCACCAACGTTTCTGACGACGATATTGCATACGCTTTAAATTGCTATCATAGATTTCACCCATATAATCACCCCCGAAACATTGAGCTTTCAATTCTTCATCTTCATTCATTTTACATTCGGTCACTTCGCCATCATCAAATTTATACCATTGTTCTTTGCCAGTGGAGGGATTACTAAAAAGAGTTAAATAGAAATGTGAGATTTTTGTGTAAATCTTTTTTATTTTTCTAAATTTTAAACTTACTTTGAACGTATATAACTGAAATAATGACCACCAGAAGCTTGACCACTATGTACAACAATGCCAGTCAATTCATATTTGGTACATTCATCATTTGATTGACAATTATCTCCAACTTCAATAACTTCACCCTCAAGTTTGGCTAAGCCAGATACTAATGGAAAATATAGAATAAAGTAACAAATTTTTAAAAAACTTCCTTCTGACTTTCAATTAAAAATCATTCCTGTAGGAAAAACAGTGACAGTTAAACTAAAATCCCATACGCGGTAACTGGTGAACACGGGGCATATTACACTCAAAAAGTTATGACGGTACCCAGTCAGAAAAATACAGTCGCAAAAGCGCTGTGAAAGCGTTGTAAACGGTTCTACAAGCGTTCCATTTACCATCTTGAAAGCGCTCTCAGATGATCCGAATGATAACATCGATCTACGCTAGGTTTAAAGCGTTTTTAAAGCGTTTTAAAAAAGTGCTTTCAGAACGTTTTTTAAAAGTCATGAAAGCGCTTTAAAAACCAAAAGTAAAGCACTTATAAAGAGCTTAAATACAAAAATTAAAGATATTTTCCAGCGATTGTTAACTCTTGGAACAATCCTTTTGCTGAAATTCAACGAAAATTGCATGTTTTTCATACCGTTAACTCTCCAAATAAAGCTCCATTGGTATATCCTCTCTTTAAAAACAAAAAGTATTCTCTTGGCAAAGTAATGGAATCCACTGAAACAAAAGTTGTGTTTTCTTTTATTAATATTCATGGTTTCAAAATTACTGCATCCCATCATGATAACGCAATTCTACTTAGTAATGGAAATATTATGATAGTAAACCAAATTTTTAGTACAAATCGATCTAAACACACATGTGATAATATATATTTAAAAGGCAACATCTTTAATGAAATAAACGATTATTTTGTCTATCCAATTCCATCAAAAGAAATAGGACTTTATAACGTTAAAAATTTACGTGAAGATGTTATTAAAGTCAGTGTGCATTAGTGCCCCCCGGTTCTCGGTATTCCCGGGAATACCGGTATTCCCGGTTCTGGTACCGGTTTCCCGGTTCTAGATATATTCCCGGGAATACCGGTATTCCCGGTTCTAATCCTGGTACCGGTTCTCAAAAAAACAAAAAATACCACACCATAAAATATTAAGATTACACCATTTAATCAGTATTTGAGAAATAATTAGTTGTGTTTGTAAAATTATCTAAAAATCAAGTAATTTTTTTTTTTCTTAAATTCATAAAAAAATAGGAAATGGTGTTTTTCACATGTTTTGTATTATTTTTTTGGTAAAATCGAAGAATAAATTTTAATTATACAAAATTTTACAAAATATATATACCGGTAGTCCCGGGAATACCGTCAGAACCGGAACCGGGAATAATTCAAGAACCGGGAAACTGGTTCCATTTCCCGGTAATACCGAGAACCAGGAATACCGGTATTCCCGGTACTACGGTACTGACCGTAGGCACTAGTGTGCATATTGTAGAAGTTAAATGCATTATTTGTAAATTTTATAACGAAACTATTGCTATAACTCTTTTGCATAAATGATAATAATAAAACATAAAATAGATTTACAAATTAAAAAATGTTTTATTTTTTCAAAATTTTGCGTTTTCAATGTGGTGGTTGGGAAAAATTATTTAATTTGATTTAACAAAATGTTTTTATAACAATTTGTTTAAAATTGAGTATAATCTAAAATAATACTATACTTGTATGTACTACGAAAAAAATTTAAAAACGTTTGCAAAAACTGCTTTAAAACCATTTAATTTTGAAACGAACATGTATTTTGTTAATAAAGTGCTTTCAAAACGCTTTTCGAAAACGCTCTCAAGGCGTTCGAATAAAGCGTTTTGATAATGCTTTTTTTTTTTGTTACAGTGCTTTCAGAACGCTTTTCGAAAACGTTCGCAAAGCGTTCGAAAATAACGTTTTGAGAACGTTTTTTTTTGTTACAGTGCTTTCAGAACGCTTTTTTTTTATAACCGTCGTCAATTTCTGCTTGGTGTTGTTGTTTTTAACTATTGATTAACAACTACAAAAAACTGTAAAAACAACTTCAAATTACAGTTGTTTTTACTGTAACTCAAATTGTTGGATTTTTTATTAAAATTGTTTGGTAATAATTTCTGCATCTGACATTTCCAACTCGTTAGACACATTCGTTATTTTATAGACTAAAAACAACTACATAAAACAACTGTTACTACAATGTAGTAAATTCTTGTATTTATTTTTTAAAACGACTACAAAAAATAGTTGTTTGAGATTTTTCATACAAAAACAACTGAAGTTGTAGTTAAAAACAACAACTACTACTTACTACACAAATGACCGTCATGTAGTAACTGCAATAATTTTATAAGTGTACTAAAATGTCTTGCGTGTAGGTATACGCAAGAAGCAATTTTACTTATTAGCAACATTTTTAATGCATTTTTAACACAAAACGCAAAAAATGACAAAAAAAATTTGTTTCCGAGAAACAAAAAAATGTTCGAGACTTGGAAAAATTTCTCCGAACCTGGAAATTTTTCGGGAAATTTTTAAAAACTTATTTTTCTGAAATTATTTTCCATGAAATTCTTTTTACTCTAAAAAAAAAAAATTAAATTGTGTTGTTCGGGACTTTGAAAATTTTTCGGGACTTAGAAAATTTTCCAAAATTGTATTATTCGGGAAAATTTTTAGGACTTAAAAAATTGACTTTGAAAATTTTTTGGGACTTAGAAAATTGGCCATTTTTTTTTTTTAATTATTTTCAATGGAATTCTTGTATCCAAAACGCAAAAAAAATTGTGTCTGGGTTTAAAAAAATTTTGAAAAATTTTATCGCGACTTAGAAAATTTTCAAAAATTATTCGGGAAAATTTAAAAAAACGTTAATAAGTCACGTGATAAACATTTTGGTAATATGTCTCGTTTTCACCCATCACGGGATAAATGATTTCGGATCGACCAATGGCAAAAAAATTTTCCAAAAAAAAATTTCAAAACAGGATTTCTTTTAAAAATAACATTTTCAAATCATTTTTTAATAGAAAACGCAAAAAATTAAAAAAAAAAAAAAAAATGTATCTGGGAAATTTCAAAAAAAAATTTTAAGGACTTAAGTCCAATTGGAAAATTTTTCCAGACTTAGAAAATTTTTTAAATCTTTTTTTCTGAATGAAATTATTTGATTCAAAACGCAAAAAAAAATTGTGTCTGGGACTTAAAAAATTTTAATAATTTTTTTCTGGACTTAGAAATTATTCGGGAAAATTTAAGAAAAAAATGGGAACTCAAAAAAGTTAAGTAATAAGTCCAATTTTCACATGTCGCGTGATAAGCATTTTAATGATATGCCCCGTTTCATCAGTCACGGGATATGTGATGTAGGGTGTTCTTAAACATGTATATTTTCTAGTATTTAAAATGTACTTTGAAATTTTGTATTTAATTTTCTTTGACTTTGTTTATAAATCATTTTTGAATTTTGTTTGAATTTTGTTCAAAAATTATCAGGCCGTTCATGAATCCACAACGAAATTGGATTGGAAACGAAATTCAAATCCGTTTCCAATTTTCGAAGCGTTCATGAAACCGTGACGAATTGCTTTGTTCGAAAAAAAAATATCTATTGCGTTCGAACTTAGCGGAGACACGAGTATTTACAAAATACGACTCTGTTTTTGCAAATACAGAGTCGTATTTTATAGAAACTCTGTTAGAAAGTTAAAGTCAGAGTTGTTATAATAATGCAGTTTGTAAAAAGAAAAATAATTTGTTGTATGAAAAAATACCAGTTGCTTCAGTTTGTTCCTTTTTTATGATTTTTTTTTTAAACATCGGTAACTTTTTGCCCATTTGGACTCTTATTTTTTGCGCCCAATTTCGGAATCGAAATACTTGTCCGACTAAAGATTTTTTTTCGTTAATAAGCTAAAGTGTGTACGATACTTTTTTCAAGAATTTTATTAAGGGCTTTTTGCCTTTGAAAAAGTTCGTAAAAAAGCCTTTCATAACTTTTCAATTCACATATTCCGAATCACATGAAATCCAATATGGTGTTCAGTTGTTTACGTTTTCATTCAAAATTAAAATCGAATAACTAAAATTTTAAAATTATAGAAAAAAGTGCATTCGTTTTACTTTTATGGAAGTTGAATCTAGGACACAAAAAAAATTGGAAATTTTATTTTCACATTTTTTAATATGAATTACTTTTGTTTATATTTAAGGGCTTAAAACACAAATCCTTTCGATATATCGGGATTTATTTCCACAAACTCATGAAGAACTAACTGCATTTTGCTCATTAATTTTGTACCTTCCCCTTATAAAAAAAAGAGGAAAAATATTTTTTAAAAAAGTCGAAAACAAAAAAGAACATCTTACTCACATTTTTTCATTTAAACTTTCAGCCTTACCACAAGAACATAAAATAAATTTAAAATAAGCTTTAAATTTTATTTCCATACAAATTGTTTTTGTTTTTAAAATCGACTTTCAAAAAATGTATTGAACATTTGAAATTTAAAATAAAACTTTTGTTAAAATAGACTTTTTGTTTTCTTGTGGTAAGGGCCTTTGTTTTTAATTTTTTTAAAATTAATTATTTTCAACTTTTCTTACAAATCCCCGAAGCCAAACGTTGACGAAAATTTTCCAACTGTCAAACCAACTGAATGGAATTCATGAACGCACATTTTCGTTTTCGAACGGAAATTTTCTCATTTTCTCTTTGATTGGAATTGGATTGGATTCATAAACACACAGAGCTGATTTCCGTGAAAAAGTGTTGTCAAACCAATCCGCATTGGTTTCATAAACGCCCCGTATGATTCCAATTCTATATTTGAAACAATAAAGATCGTTCTTTTATATAATTTAAATCCATTTTATTAAATCGATTAAAACGATATTTACGCAAGCTACATGTGATTTCGGATCGACCCGTGGAAAAAAAATTCCAAACCGGATTTTTTTCCAAAAAAGTTTTAATACAAAACGCAAAAAGTTGCAAAAAATTTTTGTAAGAATTTGTAAATTTTTAGAAAATTTAAAAAAAAAATTGAGACTTGAAAAAAATTTTCAGGATTTGAAAAAAAAAAATCAGGATTTAAAAAATTGTTTAACCCTTTTTTTCGATTTTTTTTTTATTGAAATTCTTTTATCCAAAACGCAAAAAAAAAAATTGTGTCTGGGATTTCAAAAACTTTAAAAAAAAATTTTCGGTCCCTTTTTTCTGAAATTATTTTCAATGAGGTTCTCTTAACTAAAAGGAAATAAATGTCGGTACTTAGAAAATTTTAAAGAAATTTTGGGAATTCAGAAAATTAAAAATAAAAGTCGGGACTTAGAAAATGTTGACATGTCCTATGTTCCATCACGGGATCAGCAATTGCACCTGCCAAGTGATGACCATTTCAGGACATTTTAGTGTCCTGTGCTCACCAGTCACAGCTGAAAAATTTTTCCTGCATATGAATATAAACACTTAATTTACTACTAACCTGTATAAGGCTCCATATCTAAAAGTCTTGGAAATTCAAAGTAATCATTGAATTTAATCGCGCAAACACGTTCATAATCATATTCAAAACGTTTTAATTGTATGGCTAAAACAGGCGGTAGTTTTTTAACACACAACCGCTTAATTGTAACTACCTAAAGTACATAGAAATATAATTAAATTATTTTCCAAGTTCTCACTCTCTCTCACTTAATACTTACTTTTTTATCACATTTATCACAATGGTATGCATCAGCGCCCTCCAAGAGTTCACCTTTAACGTACTGTTCTAGAGATTCAGTTAATGAGCTATGATTTCTTATATCCACACTAAAAACACTAAATGGTTCCTCTTTTGAATAACGATGTGGACATTCTTGACATATTTTCTGATCACTAAATGAACCACCTAAGGTATTATTCATTAATTGTGTTTGACCTAAAGCTTTCAGACCTTCATCTAAACTCTCAAATAGTGACATGAAAAATTCGACAGCATCTTGTTGTTCACGTAAATTAACGGGTTCACCTTGAAGTCTGTTAGAATGAGTTAGTATTACAATTCAATTTTATTGTTTAGTTAGCAAAATCTTACTTAAAATGTGTCCATAAACCACGGGGCACATAAAATTGTAATGCACTATGTCCCAAATGGGCAAAAATGGCCTGTACATGTTTTAATATGACAACGTGATAGTTTTTACGTACATCATTGCTCTCATCGTTAGTATTAAATAATGCTGAACCCATTGAATTGGCCTCTGGTTCGCCACTAAAGTCTTCATTTTCATTTGTTGCCGCTCCATCAGCTTTTAGTATACCCACGCGTATAGTGGGTACCATATAAAGTTGTTGCAACACCGAATTCATATAACAAGTAGCTCCGGCATTTTTTAAACCACAAAAACCTTTAATAGGTCTAGCTCCAACTGGTGGTAAATAATCCCATTCACGTAATGGGTCGGTATCTGTTAAAAATTTAATTATAATTTTAGTTTACCGTTTTGAAATTATTTTTTTTTTATTTCTAAGAGATTAATTTTATTGGAAAAAATCAATTGTAACTCGAACAAGTAAAAAAGTTAAATTCGGCCTTGCCGAATGTAGTGATACCCTCCACAACTTCAAAAAGATTTTTGCAAAAAACTTTATTTAAAAGGAAATTACTTTTGAAAAAAAAAATTAAAAAAAAAATTCCGCGAAAAAAAATTTTGGTAAAAAAAAAATCCGCGATTTTTTTCTTTTTGTTGTCAAAAAATATGTTCGTACTTGTTTAAATACCATTTGGTGTTCAATTATGTTCAGATATGTCAACCAGAAGCCGAATTAAAGCATTTTGTATTTTTAGGTTATGTTAAATGTACTGAAATTTTTGAGGTGTGCTTACATTTTCGTTCATAACTTTTGAACCGCTGAACCGATATCGCTCAAATGCAATACCAAACTTCTCGGGAGAACTTCCAATAAATATGTTAAGTTTCAGTCATCTCTGTGCAATATTTTGTCCGTGACAGCATTTTCCACAGACAGACAGACGGACATCGCTAGAATGTCTTAAAATCGATCGGGCATCATGAATATATCGCTCATTTACTTGTATAGTGTCATAACGCAAAATGTTTGATTTTACAGAAAACCTGTTTAAAGTTTACAATTGAAACTTGTTTTACATTGCAAAAGGCCCGTACATAAAAAATGTTATAATGGCGTGTTCTCTTCTCAAACGGTGAGTTTAGAAGATATTAATATGAATTTTTGACACAATATAAAGCAGGATATAACAAATAATTCTGTATAGTTTACCCAAAAACGACATATTTTGAGTTATGACACTATACAAGTAAATGAGCGATATGTACTTCATGGGGTCCCAGACCGATATTTCGATGAGTTACAAACGGAATGACAAACTTATATATACCCTCTATCACTAAGTGGAGGGTATAAAAAGATCATTTGTGATTCGAAAAATATCAATTGTGATTTGAAAAAGATTGAATTGAAATTAAATGGATATTTTTCGAATTACAATTGGAATCATTGAATTTATCTTTTTCGAATTACAATTGATTTTTGTATAAAAAAAAAATTTAATAAAAAAAAAAAATTTTTGTATAAAAAAATGTTTGTAAAAAAAAATTTTGTATAAAAAAAATTTTGTATAAAAAAATTTTTGTATAAAAAATTTTTGTTTAAAAAAATTTTTGTATGAAAAAATTTTTGTATAAAAAATTTTTGTATAAAAAATTTTTTGTATAAAAATTTTTGTACAAAAAAAAAAAATTTATAAAAAAATTTATGTATAAAAATTTTTGTATAAAAAAATTTTGTATAAAACATTTTTGTATAAAAAAATTTTGTATAAAAAAAATTTTGTATAAAAAAATTTTTGTGTAGAAAAATTTTTGTATAAAAAAATGTTTGTAAAAAATAAAAAAAAAAATTGTATAAAAAAATGTTTGTAAAAAAAATGTATAAAAAAATTTTGTAAAAAAAAAATATTTCGACAAAAAAAATTTTGTCGTTGTTTAATTGACATTCTGAATTAATTTAGCTGAATTTAAGCATTTTAGTATTACCCCCAGCTTACCTGTACAAACAAAATCTATAATAGTATTTGTTAGCAACTTCATATTAGGAACGCAATTCTGACATAATGCTATCAATAATTCACAGGCAGCTGCTATAGTATGTGGACTATGACATACCGGAGGAGGGGCAGTTTCTGTTTTTAATTTACCAGTTTTACGTAAATGCAAATATTCTCGGGAGGCGGTAAACAGGAAAGCATCAATAATTTCATGTATCAAATCATTTAGTTGAGCTTTTGTTTCGGGCGACAAGAAAAACATCAATTCTTTAGCCAAACATAAATGCCCTTCCAGCAGATCTTCATGAACTTGTATGTCTCCGGTGTTTGTGACATTTTCTCGTATCTTCTGTAGCCATTTAATCTCCTCGGACAACAGACCTTCACCGATGTTTAAGGGCCAATTAACGACACAGCCATAAGAGAGAGTGCGACAAAGGAGTTGAAAGAAATCCGCACAAGTGGCTTCATGTATGGGCACCAGAGTCTTTAAAGAGCTAACTAGTAAATTAACCATGTACGCAAATGGACGTCGATCACCGGCACAATAGGTACAGGCGAGAAATAGTTGTTCGGCCGCAACTTGTCTCACATGTCGCGATTGATTCTTCAGAATCAATGACGTTATGTATTTAGGCCATAACGGGTCAGCACTTAAAGCTTCATTAGCACTGGGATTTAAAACCAATGAGATGGTTAGCACCTCTAAGGCTTCTTTGCAAACCATAAAATCTTGACTATCTGGCATTGATGCGTCATCTGCAAAATCATTTTTTGTACCTAATGCCTGTAGATTACCACACGACGAGGCCCATGCCAGTTGTACTACCGCCTTAATGGTTGATATATCTGGGCAGGACCATTGCAAAGTCGAAGCAAACAATACACGACAACGCTCACCCTCAGGACTAGCCGATAACATTTCTCTAGCTAAGTTTTCAGCCAACTTCTGGGAAATGGCTCTTAAAGTAATCTCTGAGGTATTTGGTATTGAGGTCAATAATTGTTTGAGTATTTCTACTTGCGATCTGGAGCCGACATCGTAGTCACATAGCATTGGTTCATCGCCAACACGTGATAGTACACAGCCTACTATATAGAGAAAAAGTTTGGCCAGTCTCAATACACATTGGAATGATGCACGTTTTGTGTGCATATCAGCGTTGGGTAAGAAATTATTTTTGGTTAATAATTCGATAACGAAATGGGCACAACCTGAATGCAGCCATGATGATTGTATTTGTAAAGCATTTTCACCATAGGGATCGAGAGCCGGTATTAAAAGGCTATTAAGCACGCAAAGATTGTAATGAACTTGAGCTGGAGTAGGATGTAAGAACAGCATTTCGGGTGTACAATCAGTGGGATTAACCTAAAAAAAAACGAAAACATTTTTAGTTATTTATGGTATTGTAAATAAATATACAACATTTACAGATGTAATTCAAAAAAGATCAATTGTAATTTAAATATTCTACTTGTTATTCGATGATTCCATTTGTAATTCGAAGATTTTATTTATAATTCGAATAATCTACTTGTAATTCGAATATTCCATTTCTAATTCCAATTGTAATTCGAAAAAGATCAATTTTAATTCCAAACGATCAATTTTAATTAGAAAAATACCAATTTTAATTTGAAAAAGATCAATTTTAATTTGAAAAAGAGCAATTGCAATTCGAAAAGTTCAATTGTAATTCGAAAAAGATCAATTGTAATTCGAAAAAGTTCAATTATAATTCGAAAAAGATCAATTGTAATTCGAAGAAGATCAATTGTAATTTGAAGATCAGTTGTAATTCTAACAAGTAAAAAGTTAAATTTGATCTTGCCGAATGTATTGATACTTTCCACAATGTAAAAGAAATATTATTTAAAAAAAAAATCCGCAAAAAAAATGTTTGGGGGGAAAAAAAATTGGGGGAATAACAATTGATCTTTTTCGAGTAACAATTTTCGCATTACAACTTCATTTCGAATCATCATCATTTTCGAATTACAATTGATTTTTTCGAAATACAATTGATCTATTTGGATTGATCTTTTTCGAATTACAATTAATCTATTTTGAATTACAACGTGAATCTTAGAATTACAGTCAGAATTTACGAGTTGCAAGAATATTCGAATTTCAAATGGAGTCTTCATATTATAAATATTATCTTCGGATTACAAGAAGAATCTTTGAATTACAAATAGAATCTTCGAATTCCAATTGATATTTTTCGAATTACATCTATAAATGTTTCAATGTAAACATAACCTCAAATTCTCGACATGAATTTAGTTAAAGTAAAATCACATCACTACTTACCGGTTCATTTATTGAACTACTCTGCTGTTGTTGAACACTACCAACATTACCTCCTCCAACTACAACAGCAACACCA
This sequence comes from Pegoplata infirma, assembly GCA_963921195.1. Classification (NCBI taxonomy): domain Eukaryota; kingdom Metazoa; phylum Arthropoda; class Insecta; order Diptera; family Anthomyiidae; genus Pegoplata; species Pegoplata infirma. The sequence goes on along the minus strand of OY992536.1, from coordinate 22,999,989 downwards.
CTACCAACATTTCCACCACTTGTATCAGCTTCTTCATCTTTGGTTACAGTCGCCGCTGCTGTTACATTACCAACCGCCGCTGTTAACTGCAGCTGCTGCTGCAATTGTTGTGCAGCCGTCATACCACACATTATTTGTAACATTTTTACTGTCTGACGATCACAAGGTAATAAATGCAATAACATTTTAGCACTTTCCCTCAAACGACCATGTTCCAAATCACTACCCAATTGATAGAGTTTTAGGAAAAATTCAATATATTGAAAATTTTGTGATATAATCACACCCGGCAATGTACTCTCCGATTCAACACGTTGCATATCCGGACAGGGCCTTGGCGGTGATCCGGTGCTTGAATCACTAGACGTATCCGGACTACTGGCTAAACCAGCACCTATTGGTGTTAGCTTAGCCGTAAGTATCATTTTATCTCGTATCGAATACTGGGACAGGGGATTTATTTCATCTCCGATATCAATCAATTCACCATTGTTATAGTACAGGTCCACTTTTATATTGGCAGTAGAAGTGCCTTTAATGCGTTTAAGCAAGTTGCGTTTAAAGGAGGAAACCATTTCATTGTTGTGTGTTGTAATTTCTATGTCGTCAATGGGTCTTCCAGGATTTTGAAAACGTATATAGAGACTAGTATATTTTCCACGTGTGGCACGTACCAAAGGCAACAAGTACCGATCCCCGTTAAAGGAACGATCACATTCTTTTATGTATTCCTGGAGCACCTTTAAAATTCGACACATTTTTTCGGCTTCAATAAAACGCATTTTAGAGTCTTTCGAATCATTTTGATCGGCCTGATTGGCATCATCTACCCCTACCCCAACCGAAGGAACAGCATTATTACTACCACCCAATGATTTACCCAATATCATGATGTTTGTGTAATGTGATCGCAGACGTTCACAGCATTCACCTATAAACATTTCATGAAAATCGCTAATATTTTCCTGCAGGCGTGGTCCCAAAGCCGTAGAAACTTCTTTAAGTAAATCAATTGCTTTGTTAGCTATTTCCTCACCACCTGTGGTTATGACACGCCATAGATAATCTTTACCAATTAAATCTTCATTATCCAATATATAACCACGATGTATGGCCTTCAGTTTATCTTCTTTGGAATTAACAGCTTTGAAAAATCTTTCAAAGCATTTTATACCACTTTCTGTTAGGAGATGAGGATCCAACTGGAGTATGTTATTTTCGAAAAAGTCCTTGTTAATGCCAGGATCTAAGTCCGGCTCTTCGCCCATTAGTTTACCGAACCAGCGGAAACATTCTTCACGATCAGAAGGAAAAACAGCATTAACGGCCAAGCAATGCCAAATTTGTTTGGCTTGATCGGCACATAGCCAAAGTTGACCATCTTTGAGTAGAAACTTAAGGAAATCTAAACGTTCAGATATTTGCATATTATGAGGATAACGATTATCGATACATAACGACGAAGGATCTACACTAGGCATATCCGCTATCATGGTGCGTATCTTATCCAAATACGAGGTAAGACTATTAGTAACTAAAATAACTAAAGAATGATCCTGTTGTAGCCTTTCAATGACCTGGTGACGATTGAGAGATTGTTGTGATCGGGGTGCATGACTGGGTGATGATTCGTAAAGGCAACATATTTCACGTATTAAACGCAGCGCTGGCAACACCCAACATTCCCCAGTTTTCAATTCAACCACACATTTATCTAACCATGCAATTTTTTGGGCATCACGTTCTTGGGAACAACTATAATCTAAGATCTTGACATGGGCCGCCAATGCTTGATCAAGCACTTCAGGTGGTATCTCCGAGCTATGAGCTAAGGTCCAGAAAAGTTTTAAAACTTTCTGGGCCATAACACCGTTTTTATCATCTTCAGCTAAACGTCTAATTAATTCCAAAAGTCTTTCTCTTTGGCGTTTATTTGCTGTAGTCATGCTAGCCTGTTATTTTTAACAAACAACAAAAAAAGGTGAATAACAATGTGAGTAATGAAAAAATGAAGTAAATTTTTCTATAATTATACCTGGAATGATTCAAATAAATGATCCAATTGTTCTGGCGTAAAATCCCAGGCTAATTTTGCTAGTAAATCGTGTACATTTTTTACAATGGCTTCATGTTTACCGGCTTGAGCTCTCCATACGGCATCTAAGTCTTCTAAAGTCAAAGCATGCTCTTTGATTAGAAATCTGATGATTTTTTCTAATTTCTCTACGTATTGTGGCTGATGCAGAGAATCTTTTAAAACTATGCCCAAAACATCAGATTCTTTAATCCAACCCTAAAATAGAAAACAAATAAGATTTAATAAAAACATATTCAGGGTATTCACTTCAGAAATGTTTACCCATGCAACAGTGCAAGATTGAAAATTTCTTTTTGACATTTCGCATTTTCGCAAAACTAAAACGGTTGGAAATAAGCCTACGGGTTTTTTAGTATCCCTGCAGGAAAAAAGGGTTTGGTCGATCCGAAATCACCTGACTGGTGATAACAAAATATCGCTAGAATGCTTATTACAGGTAAAAATTTGACTTATTACCAAACTGTCTCAAAAATAAATAAATTTTAGAAAAAAAATATAAAAAAATTTTAAGTCTCAAAAAAATTTTGAAAAAGTTTTAAGTCTCGAATAAAATTTTAAAAATTTTCTAAATTTTGAAAAAAAAAAAAATTTAAAAGTGCTTTTAAAAATTTTTTTCCAAGTTTTTGAAGTTTTGAAAAAAAAACAAAAACTTTTAAAATCGGACACAAACACTTTTAAGAATTATTTTTGCGTATAGGAGTAAAAAATTTATTAAAACAATTTTAGGGAAAAACAATTTAAAAAATTCTCCAATTTCCAAAATAAAATTTTAAAAATTTTCCATGCCCCGGACATAGACAATTTTTCAGCATTTTTTTGAAAGCTAAAAATCAAAGAAAATTGGTAATAAAAGAAGAGCACAACATAAATCTGTGCAATGTTAGCTTTCAAAATCGACCATTCTCTTGTTTGTAAGTGATTCTGTTCAAAAGTTACAACCAAATCCACAAGGCCGCCTAAAATCGTTTTTTCATTATCTTATGTCTGCATTTTTAATAAAACATGCATTAGATAAAACCCCTCCTCAATATGTTTTCAGAACTATTTTTTTAAAAATCTTTCAAGTCTTTCTTGATTGCTGCTGAAATATCCTGGAGGTCGCGAACCCCCGTTTGAAAAGCGTTGCATTATAGGGTTAAAACGTTTTCTTTAAAACAACATTTTTATTTCACTTACCGCCATTCTTTCCGCTGTTAACCAATCCAAATCATCATCCGACATGCAATGAGGCAATTGTGGAGTTCTATGTGAATAATATGACACTGATGTTAATACCTTATTGATTTCGTTAAGGGCATTCATTTTGCCATTAAAACTGGATACTTGTAATAAACGTAAAATCATTTTCAAGCGAAACATTTCCAAATTACGTATTAGTTCCTCTTGACCTGGTAAACGACTAGCTAAATAACGTGCTGATTTAACAATACCATTAATATAATCATTACGTCCTTCGGGTTTGGCTTCACGCTTCAGTTCTTCATCGGAAAAACTATCAAGTAAATCCAAAACAACATTCCATATGGGCATAAAATATTTCGATATAGTGGCTGGTGTTAAAAGTTCGTAACACTGACCAAATGGTCGTAACAGACTATAGATTAAAGCCAAAGTCAGTTTATTTTCCTGTTCCGGATCCGGTTGCAGCATTGCTCTAGAACCCGATGGTTTAGCACAGCCTGATGCTACGGCCGCCGCAGCCTGTTCTTGTTGTTTACGCAGTAGCTGTAGACCTCGATTGAAACGCTCCTGTAGATTATCAAAACCACCCAATTGCCCAAAACGATTTATTAAGTCGACGAGCCAACCTCTTTGGTTTTTAGGTTCTGGTGGTGGTTTAGCAAACATTTTATTACCATCTAAAACACCCCATAAATGATCGGGTGGAGTAAAACATTCCTGCTGACGGGCTGCATTAAATGTATTAAATTTATTTTCTGGATCAAAGACAATCGCTAATAAATCCAATAAGTATGGGTTATCACGGGTCATGTGAATGGCAATCAAATGCAACAATTTGCCACAAGAGATCAAAATACAATGATGAATATTATATTTCCAAGAGTTGACAGCCTCATCGGTAAGAATTTTCGTAAATGAAGTAGTTAAAGCATTGCGATAAAATTCAACACATGGTTCACATTCATGATCCACTCCTAAAAAAAGTAATCAAGACATTTTTAAAACAGAAAATTAAAAAATAAGTTTAAGTTTTTGGTTAAAAAATTTGTGTGTGTTTTTTATGAAATTCAAGATAAAATAGTTTGCACCTAAATGAAAAAAAGATGGGTTAGGGGTATAAATACCAGTTAAGAGTGCTATTCACTTTTCTTTTTTTTAATTTATTGGTAGTTAAGATTTTTCTGAAATTTTCGATCATTTTCCGATTTTTCTTTGTAATTTAACTGACTGTATTCTTAGTTCTTTGATTTTTTCGATATTTTAAAAAATTTTAAGCACTTTTGTTTTTAAATTTCATGGTTATCTTCTGAATTTTATTTCCGTTTTGTTCTGATTTTACCTGAGCCCAGATTTTCCAAATTTTTGTGCTTGTATGTTAAATTTCTCATTTTTTTCAGTTTTTTATATATATATTTTTTTTTTGTATTTTTTGCATGGACCGGAAAACATTTAATTTTTTGTTTTCATCAAATATATTTATTGCAGATACATAATAAGATTTAAATTTCAAAGAAATAAAAAATTAAAAATATCTTTCGATGAAAATAAAAAAATTATTAATGTGCGTTCACTCGAGAAAGAAATCTCGATAGAAAAATCGAAAATTTGTCAACTCTAGCATTTTTAAATATCATCTCTAAAAAAATAAATTTTGTTTACGTTATAATTTTTTTATTAAAGAAAATACAGACTTCAGATCCAAAATAATATCAACATCTTCCAAAAAACTGTAATATTATCAAAAAAAGGTAACTAATAATTCGTTTTAATGGAATTTGATTTGACACAATCATTGAAAAAGTCAAATTCACAGGTACACAGAGTTGTGTTTTGCTCTTTGTCTAGCAGTTTTCTCTCCCGTGTAAACGCGCCTTTATAGAAAACTGTTTTATTTTGAACACAATAAAAATTTTTGATTTTGATAAAAACTTTAATAAATATTGATGGTATTCATGTCAGAATTTTTTAACCCTTGCAAGAGTGCAAGATTGCAACTTTTTTTTTACAAAACCATTAAATCAACTTTTTCACTTTTCTTTTATCTTTTATGTGATGCACTGTTGCAAATAAAGTATCGCATTTTATTTCGATAGTAATATAATTGCTACAATTTGCAAAATAACAAGCAAATAAAGTTGCAATTTTGACATATCGCATTTTTGCAAGACTAAAATTGCTGACGTAAATTCCATTATTGTTTTTTTTTATTTTTAAATCCGGTGTCTAATTTTTTTGTAAATTTTTTCTGATTTTTTTAAAAAAATTTTTGAAAATTTTTACGTTTTTCCCAGTTTTCCTGACTTTTTAAAAACAAACATGTGTTTAATCGGTATTTTTTAGTATTTTTTGTAAATTTTCTGAATTTTGCTGATTTTTTAAAAATTTTCCGCAAAATTTTTAAGATATTCAGAATTTTCCTAACTTTTTAAAAGCAAGCATGTGTTTAATCAAAAGAAGTAAAAAAAAAAAAAAAACAAGTGAGTGTTAAAATCGGCTGTGCCGAATCGTTTATACCCTCCAAAGCCCCAATTCAGACAGGGCAATTTTAATTGCCGCAATTCTGGGGGCTAATCACGCAAAACGAAAACGATAAACGATGCATAAACGACATCAAAATACATATCGTTTTGAAGGGAAATTTGTAGAGTCCGACCGAATATTCGGTTTCGGTCTCGGTTTCGGTCTCGGTTTCGGTCTCGGTTTCGGCCGAATAATGGGGTTTCGGCCTCTATTCGGTATTCGGCAAAATTTTGGCCGAATATTAGCCGAAACTTTTTGGAATTTTAAAAAATATGTAAAAATATCGCTGAATTTTTTGATTTCGTATTTCATTACACTTGCTTCAGTTCAATTGAAGAAAATATTACAAGTTTATGCAATAAATGTAAAACTGTTTCAGTTCAAAAATTATTTTCTCCTAATCTGCAAATGAAATATACAATTTTTTTGTAAGTTTTTTAAAAAACATATTTTTTTTTTCAAAAATACAACAATTCCTATGGATTAAAAGCATTATATGCTGTATATTAATCTTTAACAACTTTTTAATAATTTTATTCATGGCAGGCGGTAATTTTTTGTAAGTTTCGGTTTCGGTTCGGTTTCGGCCGAATATTACTTTTTCGGCCGAATATTCGGTTCGGTTTCGGTTCGGCCTCGAAAACTGGTTTCGGTCGGACTCTAGAAATTTGAAAGTTTTTCTTTATTATATTATTAAAGAGTGTTGTCTAGAAACATTAAAAAAATTGGAAACATTTTGTTTAGTTTAGGAACAACAATGCTCCAAAAATCGGCGATAATCAACTATCGTTTTACGTGATCACAGTCCTAACGTTTAAACGAAATCCAGGATCGTTTTTTCAGGAGCGGTTGGTAGGAGACGTTGGGAGAAACCTTCCCCCTTGCGATAGATGTTATCAAATGGATTTGCTATGATTCTTGAAATTAATTCATCCAATCAATCATTATTAAATTACATTTTCTATATCCACGCCGACAAAAGGGGACGGGTCAAACTTTTTTTATTTTTTTTACATTTTGAGCTTCTTCTCACATAAAAATGTTGCATTGGCTTAACAAAAGTACAAAAAACCCTGTTTTGCAGGGTTTTTCTAAGGTTGGTTAAGTTCTCTAAGGGGGACTTTTTTCCTTGGTCCAATTTTCTCTTGGTCCAATTTTGTCTATTTGCGAACTTCGGAAGTTTAGCTCTTTTATTTTGGACTGTATCGAGTCCTCTACAGACGGACAAGCGGACAGACATTTTTAGAATGTCTTAGAATCGATCACTGATCAATAATATATATATTTCATGGGGTCCTAAACCAATATTTCGATGCGTTACACACGAAATGACAAAGTGAATATATCACCATACTATGGTTAAAGGTTATAAAAATGAAAATTCGGCTGTACAGAATCTTTTATACCCCCAAAATAAAAAAAAAAATAAAAAATACAGGGTTTTTAAAAAATACAGGGTTTTTAAAAAATACAGGGTTTTTAAAAAACACTCATGCGTGCTTTTTTTATTAAAAAATGCCATTAAACCTTTTAGTGAACACATATTTTAAGGTTATGGTGAAAAATCGATGCGAAATTATAAATTTTTCTCACAACTATTAATCTATTTAAACGATTACAAAAAAGTTTAAACTTTCCGGACGGGGAAAACATTAAAAATTTTTGCATTTAAATCAGGCTCCTCGGTCTTAACAGGATTTCCACATACAGATGGGCAGACGGAAATCAGTTTATCGACTTAAAATCGATCGTGTGACCTTTCTTTCGATGTGTTTATCTCAAAACTAAGTGAAGGGTTTAAAAAAACTTTAAAACTAAATAACACTGTTCTACAAAAAACACAAAATCAAATATACTTCTAAAATGAGGTAGTTAAGGTTGTAGGTCTCGTCGAAAAGATCACAAAAATGCCCATCAAACTTGCCAGACACCCTCAAATTTTAAAGTTATTGTCAAAAAACGATGTTATAGGACTTTTCTCACTAAACCACGTGTAACTTAAACATTTTTCAACCGATTTTCAATTTTTCAACTGCTTTGGATAGAAAAAGGATAGGGCTTTGAATATGCCTGTTCGTTTACCTTACTACAATCTACTCATTTTTACTACTTTTACTACAGCTGGAAATTGTCAGTACAAAAAGTAAACAAAAATTTCCAGTTGTAGTAAAAATAGTAAGAAATTTAAGTAAACAAACAGACCTAATGTGTGTGAATTGGTCTATACATATAAAAAAGATATGTATTGATTTTTTCAACAATACCTAATTTCTTGTTATTTATTGAAAATTTTTTTAGTTTATCGATTTTTTCTGTTATAGTTCGTTCAAGATCATTTATAAACGTATTCTTAAAGAAAATTTTATTGTGAATACGATGAGCTTTATGCCGACAAAATCGGATAATAATTGACAGAGTTGTGATAATTTTTATAAAAAAGAAAATTAAGATTTTGCTTGAAATTGCCTTTTGGAAACCCAGGCAAAAAAAATAAAAAAATAAACGAACATACTACGTACCATTATTTTAAAGGTTTTTGGCCTCCTGAATTCGAATTTGACCTTGAAATTGCGCTATCTTATTAAGTTTTTGATATATTAATTTATGTTAAATATCTCAAAAACCTGACGAGATAGAGCAATTTAAGGGCCAGATTCGGATTCAGCGCGCCAAAAACCTTTAAAAATATTGTACATGACCTCTCATGATAAAATTATTTTTTTTTGCCTGGGATATCTGAACGGCGATTTCCTGCAAAATCTTAATTTTATTTTTTAGAAAAATTATCACAACTCTGTCAATTATTATCCGATTTCTTCAGGATAAAGCTTATCGTATTCAGAATCAAATTTTCTTTAAAAATACGTTTATAAATATAAAAGTTGTTGAACGAACTATAGCAGAAAAAAATCGATAAACGCGAAAAATTTTCAAAAAATTACAAAAAATTTAGATTTTATAGAAAAAATCAATAAATATCTTTCTTATATGTATAGACCAATTCACACACATGGAAAGCCACATCCTTCTTCTATCAAAAACAGTTAAAAAATTTAAAATCGGTTGAAAATTTTTTGAATTACAAAAGGTTTAGTGAGAAAAGTCCCAAAAAAACGTTTTTTGACAATAACTCTAAAGTTTGAGGGTGTCTGGCAAGTTTAATGGGCATTTTTGTGATCTACTCGACAAGACCAACAACCTATAGTATGTCACATCAGAAGTATTTTTTCACTGTAGCACAGTGTAATCCTCTATTTAAAACCAAAGTAAAAAAAATGAATGAATAAATGGTAAAAAAAACTTACCAGCTGCTGTTAGCTGTATTGCAGCATTTAATAATATCTCCAATTCTTGTTCGGGCAGTACAGGTACAACCCATCTTGGATTTGAAATTTTTTGTGTTAGTGATCGAAGTTTCAATGTCGGAAATGATGATATTAATTTCTCAGGTGATCTAAAAAAGAAACCACAGTAAAATGAAAATTACAAAATATAAAAAAAAAAAAATATTAATTTTAAGACACAGATATTTAAATAGAAATTATACAATCTCTGTAATAATGAATCATTCTAAGAAGTTTGAATACATTTTAGTTCTTGTTGTTTTTTTACTAAAAAAAAAATATATATGGCTTGATAAGGAAAAAGTTAAATATGAAGAATATTTTGCATTATAATTATATTTCTTATCAGGTGGTAACTTGTTTTTAGGAAAGTTCGTTCTTTCGATTTGTTTTTTTTTTCGTATATACATAGTCTAAATACTTATTTAATTTTTTTGTTCAACATTTGTTTGAGTTTAGTGCGCTTTGTTTGTCTTTATTTATAAACAATATAAATATTTATTATGATGACGTTTATGTATTTTAAAAAAAATTGATAATTATAATCATAGAAAAAAATATAAACAAGAAAAAAAATTGATAATGTAGATTTAAACATGTCTGGTAACAACTATTGTAATTTGATATAGAGGCAAAGGTTTTACAAGTAACTGTAATAATTTACTTTATTTTAATTTATGGACTCCAAATGTTACAACAATTTAAGAAAAATTAGCGGATTAGTGAGGGTGTATTTAAATCACCCACATTTAAATCAAAATAATAAATACTTTACTAATTTTTGGACTGGTCATAGTTCCATTGGGAATTCTTTAATAAAACACGTTGCTTTTTCCTAAGATTAATAAAGTCCGGGTTTTTGAGATTTAGATTTAATTTTAAACTTTCAAGGAAGGTCTTTCACAGGGCAACCACCGATTGTCCTGAAACTTGCATATAGGAAAGAGGAGAGGAAAGTAAGAGTTACCTGTTATTTTAGCTGCCCAATCTCACATTTAGCGGGTCAAAAGGGAGGTTGAATAACGGGATTTTTTCGTTTTTTGAGGATTTTTAATATTTCTTAAAAGGGCACTATATGAAAATTTTATACAGGTCGAAAGGTTTTTTGAAGGCCTATCCAATGGTGTATTGGTCGTGTCCAAATTCGTATTCGTTAAGTTCGTTATTGTCCAAAATGTATAATCGTTGGAGTAGTTTGTATGGAGATGTATATACGTACGACCACTAAAATCATATGTAATAATCTCTTAATCTTAAAATCAAGCGGTCCCGTATTTTTTCGTTTGACGAAATTCCTGCTAGTTCGGCTTTTATAAGGCTTTTCCCGAAAGCCCGTATTTTTTTATAAGGTAGCAACCCTTTTTTAAATTTGAGATTGGGCAGCTAAAAAAAACAGGTAACTCTTATTTTTTCCTCCTCATTCCCATATTCAAGTTTCAGGACAATCGGTGGGTTAGTTAGTTAGTTTAACGTTGTCTGAAACTCGGGGTTTTCCAGTGACATTTTTTTATTAAAGAATATTAAAATCTTTAAACTTCTCTGCAGGAAAAAGGATGTCGGTCGATCCGATATATCCTATACCGTGACTGGTGAGAACGGGGTATAAAATGTCGTTATATACCCCGTTCTCACCAGTTACAAGCTTATCACGTGACAGGTTAGGTTGTAAGTGGATGCTGACGTTTTACGTCAGCACACAAAGACTTTGAGGTCCGTTGTGATATCATGGGACTGTAATAGGTTAAACAAATTTAAGCTTCTTCTTATTAAACTCTTAAGATATTGAATTTTGACATCCAACATATCAGAAAGATAGTGCAGCTCCGTAAATCCGGTAAAAGTAATTTGACGGCACATTTAACCGCTCTACAACCACTGTCGAAATATCTCGTCTTGGAAGCGATATCAGCTCACTTGTGGGCTTCTGATAAAGAAAACGCCAAACCTGTTGTGTATTCTCACACGCCCGTTCATTTTCCAATCTCTAATTAGTCTCCTTCGCGGAACAAAGCCATAGATTTTGCTTGCAAGTTTCTAGAGGCATACCAACACATTCCAATTCCCAGGGTTCAAAGCTTATCAGCTTTGCAATTCCCTGGAATGTCTCTGTGCCCTGGAGCCAGAGCTTCGAAGAATAAAATCCTTTCGAATGAATTTTCCAAAAAATTAATTCGATTTTTATAGTCAGTGAATGCATTTGATATTATAAATCAACATTGAATGCAGTCCTTTGAATGCATTGGATTGAATGGAAAAAATGAATGCATTCGATTTCTTGTTCACTCGACTAAAAAAAATCGAATGCATTTTATTTTTTACCATTCCATTACGAAAGCAATCGATTTTTTTTAAATTTTTTTAAAAGTTTTTCTCATCATTAGGTTGCAAAAAAAAAAACTTAAAATGGTATTATCCCAAAAACAAAGCAAGATAGAGCAAAACGGAGCCAATTTTAGCTTTTTTGGTTAGCTTCGGGTATTTGGTGGTCGTATTCTACGAGCCAAGAGCCACAAAAATGATTTTGGATTTTTGTTGTGTTGGCAGTATTAAGGGAGGGAGATATGCGCATTTAAAATTTTTTGGAAATGCCAATTTTTTAGATTCAAAGGCATAGGCAATACAAAGGGCTTTCTAAGAACCGATCATTTTTCCGTTTTGCTCTATCTTTCTTAGTTTTCGAGATGTCACCACTTTAAGTTTTTTATGCAATAAATAAGGCATTCGATTTTTTAAATTGAATGAAAAGAAAATCGATTGCATTCAAAATGGAATGCACTCGATTTTTAAAAGTCGAATGAAAAAAAAATCGAATGCATTCGATTTTTAAAAGTCGAATAAAAAATAAATCGAAAGCATTCGATATTTATAAATCGAAAGCATTCGATATTTATAAATCGAATGAGTCTAAAGTGAATTCATTCAATTTGCTAAAAAGTAGTTGGGAAATACAATCATTAAATTTTCATTCGAAATGACAAACCGAATTAAGGATTTAAGTCCTTCGAAGCTCGTATGTCAAACTTGCTAGGCCATTTTATATAAAGACGTGCGACAGTTAAGGGCAGATCTTGTTTTCAGAAACATTGACTCCAGGAACTTGACCGCGGCTTGACTGTCAGAATAGATGTTGAGTGCGGTTGTAGACGAGACATTTCAACTCAACCAGTCAGCCAAATCCTTTATTGCCAGCATCTCCGACTGGTAAACACTGCAATGATCTGGCAATCTTTGAGCCAGGCTCAACTAGGGTTATATAGTCGCAACAAAAAGTCGACTTTTCGACTTTTCGACTTTTTTCAATTTCTAAAAAGTCGATTTTTCGACTTTTCGACTTTTTTCAAAATTTAAAAAGTCGACTTTTCGACCTTTCGACTTTTTAAAAAGTCGACTTTTTTCGACTTTTCGACTTTTTTCGACTTTCGACTTTTTTCGACTTTTCGACTTTTTTCGACTTTTCGACTTTTTTCGACTTTTTAACTTTTTTCGACCTTTTCCAACTTTGAAAAAGTCGATTTTTTTGTAAATAAAAGTTTAGTTTTGACTTGTTCTAAGCATTTAGGTGCTATTTTTATACCCTACACCACACTGTGGTACAGGGTATAATGAGTTTGTGCTGATGTTTGTAACTACCCGAAATATTGGTCCTAGACCCACTTTTAAGTACCCGTGTAAAAATAATTAGATCTAATTATATATGAATATATCTAATTATATCTGATACCAGATCAAATTTTATCTGACAAGATATGCTAGATATTGGACTATATATAGCCATATCTCGTAAAACATGTTCATGCGTTTTGTATCATTTCTTTTTATATCTGGCAAGATATTGTATATATAATCAGATCTGATAACATATCAAAATATTTTTAAGTTTTTATGATTTGCTATGTTGTAAAAATAAACAACCCTTATATTTACAATAATCATCAAACTAATTTTTTGCAATAATTGAAATTGTTTTTTGTTATTATTTCCAACAAATAAAACAAAAAAGTTTATTTTTATTTTTTTTAATTTGAAATTTTATAAGAAAAATGTCAAAAAAAATATTTTTCAACACAAACAGAATAAATAAATTTTTATTGTACATTCATACGTATTTATAAAATTTAATGTTGTCGCGTTTTATTTCTTTTTGACGCGGTAATGTCATAAATTTACATGGATATGGCGTAGCTTATCCATGGGTCTGCCTATTATATCTTTTTTGTCAATTTTTTATATTGGAAGAAAAAGCCACAGCAAGAAAATTAATGAAATTTATCAAAATCTAAAAATGGAATATAAGACTGATGGATGCAAGAAACGTGTTTAATGCTATGGACTAGTGAAGAAAGTTTGTTATGTTTTTTATGCATAAAATGGGAAAAGGGTTTCATTTACAAAATTGTCAAATTGTGTCCCCCAACGTAAGATTTGAAAAAGCTTCTCATAATTATGATCTTTATCAAATTCTCAGACTGAAGGATTTAAAATAAACACGTTAGTGCATTTTTGACTGATTGGAACTTTTAGTCAAATTTTCATATTTATTAAAAGCTTAAAGTCAGATTGCGAATTTGGTAAAATGATTTGTTTAACTTAAGAGAAGCCGAAAACAATAATATTTTAATAATTAAATTCGAGATTTGTGAACTTTTGTGTGAAGGACGCAAATGTGTTTATATAAAAAACAATGACATAAATAGCCCTTTTTCCATTTTATGCATTTTTGCATACAAATTCAGAAAAATAAAAAGTTTAGTAACAGTTTTATTAGCCTAAATCTATATTATGATTTTACATAATAGTTTTTGAATAAATGAATATAAAATAATAATAAAAATTTCCGTAAATCTTTTCATTTCCGTAAATCTTTAAAAACTGGATTATAAAATTTCAGAATTATTTTTAGATACGTTCAGACTGCAAGAGTTTTTAAAAGCAATTCTTTTTTGTTACTAATATATTGTCAAAGAATAATATACAAAACACTTACACTTATCAGCCAAATTTGTGTGTAAAATACAACCCACCAAGTGCTTTTGCGTAATTTAGCCATTTTTTAAAACAGAAACTTGGTTAACATACGCAAAAGCACTTGGTGGGTTGTGTTTTACACAAAAACTTGGCTAATAAATGCAAGTGTTTTTTTGCATGCATGTATTATATGAATTTATTAGATTGGATCAAATTCAGATCAGATCTGATAACTAATTGTATCAGTTCTGATCTGATAAGATATATTTGGATCCGAGATTTGTCCCCATTTCTCGGATCTACCATATCAAATTATATCTGGTATCAGATATAGTATACCATCTGATTATATATGGTGCAATATCAAATTTTTTTACACGGGTATACCGATCGACTCAGAATCACTTTTTGAGTCGATTTAGCGATGTCCGTCCGTCCGTCCGTCTGTCCGTCCGTCCGTCCGTCCGTCTGTCTGTCCATGTAAACGGTGTAAACACGATACAGGTCGCAATTTTTAATCAATTGACTTGAAATTTAAAACTTAAGCCTCTTTTGGTCCAAGGACGAAGCCTATTGAAATTGGAAAAAATCGGTCCGTGTTTAGACCTAGCCCCCATACAAAGGTCCTCATTAGTTTTGACTCAAATGACTCTAATAACCGCATTATAATAGGTATCTTTTCGAAATTTGGCAGGTAATCATGTTTCGTCTACACAAATCACCGTTCCAAATTTTAAATAAATCGGACCAGTTCTTCTTGTAGCCCCCATACAAACCACCTTCCCGATTTTCACATAAATCTCTCAAATTTCATGAAAATAGAAAATATTTAATTAAAATTCTGTTTGTGTATGTTCAACGCGTACTTTAATAACCTTATCAAACCTAATTATCATCGGACCATTTTTGGACTCAGGCCCCGTGTGAAAGTTTAGCCCGATATTCAGTTAAAGCGGTTTATTGTCAACAAAAGTAAGCCTATTTCACTCAAATTTGATGTGTGAGTGTTTTTTACACTTATTAAAAAGTTGACAAAAATATATCTAATCGGTCCATGTTTGGACCCATTTTCCGGGAAACTCTGGTGTAGGGTATTATATGGTCGGTCTTGACCGACTATAATTTTCTTACTTGTTTTTGGTTGTATTTTATTTATCAAAAAAAGTCGAAGAAATCGAATATGTTGAAAAGGTTGAAAAAATCGAAAGCAAAAGAGTCGACTTTCGATTTATAGAAACCTATCACTGAGATGTTAACAATAATCAAAAATATTGGTAAATATTGCACTTTCTAACTCATGAATTTGGCATTGACATTTTTGCTTCACATACAAAATACATGGAAATACCAATAGCTTCAGTTGTTATTAAACTCGGCTCTCATTTGAATTTTTTTTCAGAAGAAAGAAATTATTTTCATCTGACAAAAGTAAAAAAAAAAAAAAAATCGAAAAAAGTCGACAAAAAGTCGAAAAAAGTCGAAAAAGTCGAAAGCAAAAGTCGACTTTTCGACTTTTTAAGAACAAAAAAGTCGATTTCGACTTTTCGACTTTTTCATACAAAAAGTCGATTAATCGACTTTTCGACTTTTCAACTATAGAACCCTAGGCTCAACCCAAACACAAACAAGCCCACTTGTTTGTGTAGCTTCGATCCATTTGTGTAAAAATTTATGGAGATTCCACTACTCCTCATCCAAGACTCCCTGGATAGTATCATAGTGGTACAGTGGCGCTAAAAAAAGCTCGTAGAGCGAACGCAGTCCACATTTTGTGTTATTTCACCCGCGACAGGTAAAAATTGGATTCATAACTTTACTGTCCGAAAATCCTCTAACCGGAGACAATAGGATATATCAAAATTTTCGAAGAACCTATGTCACATCAAAAGTATTTCTTTTTCACTGTAGCACAGTGTTATTAAAGGATGTATAAATATGAACATTGTTTGTCCTGAGTTTATATTTACTTCTAAACAAAAAAAAATACTACTATTACAATTAATTAAAACAAAATTTGCACAATTCCCTTAAACTTGAACTTAATGAACTTTAGAGGTGAATTACAAACAAATACAATAGCATTAGTGTATTTAAAAAAATATTGTTATTAGAAATGTATACAAAATAAATTAAAAAATGTAAAAACAAAAATATACACAATATATCGCGGAAAACAAATTAAAAAAAAAAAATAAATAAAATGCAATTATTAAAATTCAAACTATTTATGGAACAAAAGAATCAAAAAAAAACAAATATTTGATTATTGAAACAAAAAAAAAGGAAAACTACTACGGCAAAATAAAAACCAAAATATTAGAAAGAAAAGAACCCACAAAATGTAGGTGTAGGTGATGGTGGTGTTTAAATGAATGTCTAGAGATAAATTGCAGCAGTAGAATAAACAGAATATATTCCACATACAACAGCAAAATGTTCAAATTGAATGTAATGACGTGGGACACTCCCAAAAAAGAACCGACACATTGAAAGGCAGAGGAAGAAAATAAAAACAACAAAAATATTAAATGCACAATACAAAAAAGAATTAAAACGCACAAAATTTTTAAAAGAAAATTAAAAAAAATATACATTCTTAATAAAATAGAAAAAAGAAAATTATACAGAAGAAAAATAAAAACTGTAATAAAATAAAAAGATTACAACAGAAAGAAATTTTTTTTAATAATTAAATAACACGCGATTTTAAAATATTTAAAGTAGAATAAGAAGTTGTTAAAGTTGAAGTTTTAAATTTACAATAATTTAAAGATTGCTGTAAACAGGCAGAATAGCAAAAATGTAGACCGAGTTGAAATTATTTTAATGCCAGAGTTTTAAAAGAGACTTTTTTTACAAATGCTTAAATAAAGCTCACGTGACATAATACACGCACTTTAATGACATACTTTTGTGAGGAAATCTGGAAATCTACCTCTATGTTAAGGTCCCAAGTATGGAGTAAACAAATCTTTTCCAAAAAATATCCTAAAAGTTTTTTTTTTTAATCCAAAGCGCAAAAAATTGCTCAACATTTTTTAAATATTTTTTTCCTAAAAGCATTTTTAATAAAAATATCAAAATTTTCTAAGTCCCGAAAATATTTTTAAAATTTTACCAAATCCTAGAGTTTTTATAACCTCATTATACGTATAATACGTATAATGAGGTTATAAAAACTGTGTCTAGGATTTAGAAAAATTTTAAAATAATTTTTGGGACTTCGAAAATTTAGATATTTTTCTTAATTGTCTCCGTTGTAGAGTCCAAACGAAACCAGTTTTTCGAGAACGAACCGAAACCGAACCGAATAATTGGCAGAAACCGAACCAAAACTTAAAAAAAAATAACCGACGTGCATGAATAAAATTATTAAAAAAAATTTAAAGATAAATATACAGCACTAAATGTTTACAAACCTTAGGAATTAACCCTTTAAATACCTAAACGTATGAGTGCACATCTATGACACTTTTTGAAAAAATGACCCCTTAAAATGAGCGTTATAGAATTAATGTGTTGTAAGAAAATAAGCACCATTAAATTTCACTGAAGACATCCAAGAAGATTACTTAGCTCAAAGGTATATTTACATCATTTATTTCACTAATTACATACGCCTTTGAAAAAACTTCAGTGGGCAAAACAGTTGACACGAAAAACCCCATATATGTATTAGATCACGATATTTTACAAAAAAATTGTGAAAAATATTTGACGCTTAGTAAAATGTAAATTTTGCCAATTAAACTAAAAACCCCAAGACCGTGAAAACCCCTATTGCAAATTTTGTTGCGATTACCATAGAATATATTACAAATTATATGCAATAGAAATCTGTTACAAAAAAAAAACGTGGGTTTAGTTATTTTGTATTGATTATTAAAAAAATTTAGATCGTTTAAATATAAAATTGACAAAGCCGATAGAGTTGTGTCGTTCACGAACGAACTAGTTCAATTGAACTATTCACTTAACTGAGCGGTTTATCTAGTTCGTTCATTTCAGCTCTTTTAGGTCTTTTCGTTCATTCAGCTCAATTGGTCGTTCAATTTTTTTTTTTGTTATTTTTCTCAATAGGTATTAGTTTTTTCTCCTCTTTCGGCACGCTTTCTCATCATTTATGTGTTTTTTTACAAAAATTTTATATATTTTTTTTAAATTAATGTTTTTATTTAACATTTTTGTATTTTTTGAACGAAAGCCAAAACAACAGACATGATCGAAATGATTCGATCACGAACTGTTGAACGAAAACCAAAATTGACCGATTTGAACTAGATGAACGACCAACAGACATGATCAAAATGATTCGTTCACGAACTGTTGAACGAAAAGGCCAAAAGAGCGATTGAACTAGATGAACGAACTAGGTCTTTTATCTGAAATGAACGAGAATGAGCGCTCACTTAATAGAACGATTAAGCACAAGTCTAAAAGCCGACCTTTTGGCCACAGTGTGACTGTCACACCAATAAAATTAATATCCACATTTTATAGCCTATAAAATTCTCTATTAACACTTAAACACAAAATTCTAAAACAAACTTGAAAATATTGATGGTATTCACGTCAGAATTTTTTAGCCCTTGCAACAGTGCAAGATTGCAACTTTTTTTTAAACCATTAAATCAACCTTTTCACTTTTCCTTTACCTTTTACGTGATGCGCTGTTGCAAACAAAGTATCTCATTTTATTTCATTAGTAATATAATTGCTACAATTTGCAAAATAACAAGCAAATAAAGTTGCAATTTTGACATTTCGCATTTTTGCAAGACTAAAATTGCTGACGTGAATTCCATTATTGTAAAATAAAATAACAACAAGAATAAAAAAATGCATATTTATTTTTTTTTACTTACACATTGTCCGTTGCCGGCACAGAGGCGCCAGTCGACTCTGTTAAGGGATTTATTGTGGCCGAAATAGTTGATGTTGACTCTGTAGGATTATGCGTAGTTAAGTTTGTTGATGAAGAGGATGACTCTAATGTTGTACCACCCACTCCCACTAGAGTAGACGATGATGAAGTAGTATTAGATGAAGTGCTTGTAGTTGATGAATTATCATTACCGCTACCACTACTACCGCCGCCACTACCACCGCCGCCACCACCACCACCACCTCCACCACTATTACTGCCGCCGCTGCCACTACCAGATGATCTCTGGCTACGACGCGTATCAAACGTCATTGTGTGTTGTGTGGTTGTGAATTAAAGTGGCAGCTGGTTGTTTTTAATGCAAAAAAATAACCGAAAACAAGTTTCTTAAATAACTACAGTTTTGTTGGTTCTTTAATATATAAACGTTAGTATTCAGGATGCAAAATAATTCAAGTCTTTATAGATCCTTTTTTCTGTTTATTTTTTTTTAAGGACAAAATTCTTTTCTTTTACAACAAAAAAAAAAAAGGAATTCTTTTGCTCTCTTTCAGCAGGAGGAACAGCAAAAGGTTCCTAAGCAGACGTTTTTACATATTCCACTGGCAAAAAGAAAAATGCAAAAATCCATAAAACTGCAAAAGAAAAAACAAAAAAACACAAAATATAGATAAAAACCCAAAATGTAAGTTAAAGATAGACAAAAATGTTCACAAGAATAGTTTTATGGGTTATTCCATAAAAAAAAGAAATGTTGTCTTTTTCTGAATCCATTTTTTTTTTTTCTTTTTATAGGGTTTTTCTAACCAATTTTGAAAATTACTTCAAACAACTTTGAAATCTTGAAATTTTTTGTACAAACCATTAGTGTCCGACCGAATATTTGGCTTCGGCTTCGGCCAAAAAGCACTATTCGGCCACTATTCGGCTTTGGCCACAATTTTGGCCGAATAGGCCGAATACCGAATAATTGTATAATATTTGTGCTCACGTGTTGAAAAACACACTAAACTAACTTTGAATCACATTAGTAAGCCACAAAAACATTTTACTAACAAGGGAAGTATCTCAACCCTTATGAACCGATTTGCATGAAACGTAAAATATATATAAAAGAGGCAATTCTAAGGTCGGGGTGTCTCGGCTTATCGGCCACATCGGGGATTTAGGGGTTCAAAACATGGGTAAAAAAATGGCGAAAAAATCGTTTTTTGGATTTTTCAGCCTTTTCTTCCTAAGAAACTATATGATTTTTACACATGAGAAGAAAGGTTTTTTTAATGCCTTTCCAATGGTGGTATAACATTGTAAAAGTTTAGCTTCGTTAAATACTTTTTTCATGAAAATGTGAAAATTTTTGGGGGGTATTTATATGAAGACATAGAGCTACGATGTCCATATGAATACGAAATAATCTTTATTAAATTTAAGTCGACACGTATTTTTTCTCTAGAGGATATTCCTGTTAGTTCGTGAGTTATCGAAATTTTCCCGGAGGTCCATATGGTTTCATAAGGGGACAACGAAATTTTGAAACACTAATATGGCCGAAAAGCCGAGACACCCCAACCTTAAAATCGTCTCATTTATATATATGGGGGTTTTCGTGTCAACTGACACAACTTTTGAAACCGATGTCTTCCGATCGGGATGAAATTTGCATCAAGGTTAGTCCTATTGGATAGTAGTTCAGACACAATTTTTCAACGAGATCGGTCAAGAACTCTCTGAGTTAGAGGCGGTCGAAATTTGACATTTTGGCCAAAGAGGTGTTGATTCTCATCCATGTAACTTGTTACCTATTGTTTTTAGCAAAATGTGTCCCAAAGAGTTTAGATAGCTATTTCTTCAGTCATTCGAAAAAAAATATAAAAAAAATAAAAAAAAATTTTTTGATTTTTTTTCTTAAAAATCCAAAACTTTTTTGACTTTTCCTCAAATTGGGCCCTTTTTTTTTTTTTTTTTTTTGATTCAAAAGAAAGCTTAGGTGATTTCCTTTAAGAGCTGTGGGGTCGCTTAGTGGGATGCGAGTGGGATATCTATGAAAAAAAAATTTTTTTAACTTTGGAACACAAAAAACGGTTCTTCAATTTGCACTATTAGGCGTGGGATAGCTAACCAGTTTTTGATTTCGATCCGCGATACCCTCTAATTTGTTTAAGGTTCGAAAAAAAAAGCACGAGCCAAAAAATGGGGGCGGTGGGGAGGGGCCATATGGCCCCTCATTGGGGTCAAAGTTGGGCGTAAAGAGGTAAAAATCCTCAAAAAGCCCCAAAACTCCCCTAGAAACGCCCCTGGAGGGGTGCAATGTGAGATTGACCCCAACATTTTTTCTGCCCCCAACATTTTTCTTGAACATACCTTACCCCTATTTCCACTTCCTAAGGGGGCTCCCATACAAAACATTATTAAAAAATTTGATCCCACGCCTAATAGTGCAAATTGAAGAACCGTTTTTTTGTTTCAAAGTTAAAAAAAAAAATTTTTCATAGATATCCCACTCGCATCCCACTAAGCGACCCCACAGCTCTTAAAGGAAATCCCCTAAGCTTTCTTTTGAATCAAAAAAAAAAAGGCCCAATTTGAGGAAAAAGTCAAAAATGTTTTGGATTTTTAAGAAAAAAAAATCAAAATTTTTTTTTTTATTTTTTTTATATTTTTTTTTCGAAAGACTGAAGAAATAGCTATCTAAACTCTTTGGGACACATTTTGCTAAAAACAATAGGTAAGAAGTTACATGGATGAGAATCAACACCTCTTTGGCCAAAATGTCAAATTTCGACCCCCTCTAACTCAGAGAGTTCTTGACCGATCTCGTTGAAAAATTGTGTCTGAACTACTATCCAATAGGACTAACCTTGGTGCAAATTTCATCCCGATCGGAAGACATCGGTTTCAAAAGTTGTGTCAGTTGACACGAAAACCCCCATATTTTAAGTTTCAGGCAAATCGGTTCATAAGGGTTGAGATACTTCCCTTGTAAGTGTTTTTGCAACTAAAAACATTTTTTTTTTAATATTCGGCTTCGGTTTGGCCGAATATTCGGCTTCGGCTTCGACCAAAAAAGGTGTATTCGGTCGGACACTACAAACCATACTCTATGGTACAAACCCCATTCAAAAAGAAAAAAAATCGAAAAAGTCAACATCATAGAAAACAATTTAATTTGCTTAACAAAAATCAAAAAAAAATTTGCAAAAACTGGCAATTTTAATAGGTAGTTTTAGTTTTGCTAGGGGGAACTTTTTTGACCTGGTCCGATTTGGCCCATTACGAACTTAAATTTGAACCTGCCTATGACCACGGGACATATTCGTGCCAAATTTCGGGAGTCTAGCTATTTTGTTTATGGATGCATTGTGTTATCTACCGACAGACGGACATTCATAGAATGTCTTAGAATCGATCATGGATCAATATTTCGCAAAGTGAGTACAACTCGATACTGTGGTTGGAGGGTATAAAAATTACTATGCTTTTTTTTGTAAAGAAAAATGTTAAAGGATCTGAAAAAGAAAAAAAAAAGTCTGATTAAATATGTTTTCTTTTATTTTGAGAAGGTTTACTCTAGCTCTAGGTCAATATTTACTTTAGTGATTAAAACTATGATATTCTCATAGAATAATTTTCAAGTTTTAAATTTATTTATGTTGGTCTGTTTTAAATTTATTTATGTTGGTCATTATTACAAAAATGTTCCGTTTAACTGAGGACCCGTAAGAGTTTCCGTTATTTTTAATACGTTACAGTACCAGGATACACTAACTTTGTCATTCCGTGTGTAACGCATCAAAATAACGGTCGGGGGACGTATATTATTGATCAGTGTTTGATTCTAAGACATTCTGACTAATCACGTGAGTAAAACAAAAATTGCTTACGCGTGACTTACTCCAGATTCAATCACGCTCACGCGTGAGTCATGCAAGCACTGCTCACGCTATTGACTATTGTTACAAAAAAAAACGTTAAAAATATTATTTTGGAAAGAAATAAAAAGTTAGTAAGATCAAAAAATCAAATCACGCAAACTCGCGCAAAAATAAATGAATCACTCACGCAAAAGTTCTGCTCACTCACTAATCACTCACGCATATTTTTTATCCACTCACACTCACTCACAATTACGTGATTGAAATGAAAATCACTCACAACAGCGCCCACCACTAGTCCAAACCAAAAGAGAGAGACTCTGTAAGTTTGTCAAGAATATGTAAATGTTAAGTTCGAAGATTGGCAGAATTGGAAGGGGAAAAAGGGGTAATTTTGAAGATCAATCTATATATTTTTGTATATTTGTTCAACTTATGTAACATTTTTATGCCATATGATGTTCATCGACCAGGAAATTGACCAAAGGGATTAGGAAATGGAACTTTTTTGGGCCGGCCTTTTGGGGCTTGGTTATAGAAAATATTGCAAAAACTTTATTGAAATTGCATTATTTAAGAGTAAATACCATTAAAAATTAATTTGAAAACACACAAATATCCCTCAAAACAACCCTGTCGAAATTTCGGGACAACTGAATTAATCTGTCACTGTTTTTATACCCTCCACTTAGTGATAGAGGGTATATATAAGTTTGTCATTCCGTTTGTAACTCATTGAAATATCGGTCTGGGACCCCACAAAGTATATATATTCATGATGACCGATCGATTCTAAGACATTCTAGCGATGTCCGTCTGTCTGTCTGTGGAAAATGCTATCACGGACAAAATATTGCACATAGATGACTGAAACTTAACATATTTATTGGAAGTTCTCCCGAGAAGTTTGGTATTGCATTTGAGCGATATCGGTTCAGCGGTTCAAAAGTTATGAACGAAAATGTAAGCACACCTCAAAAATTTCAGTACATTCAACATAACCTAAAAATACAAAATGATTTAATTCGGCTTCTGGTTGACAATTGTGAACATAATTGAACACCAAATGGTATTTAAACAAGTACGAACATATTTTTTGACAAAAAAAAAAGAAAAAAATCGCGGATTTTTTTTTTTTAAAAAAAATTTTTCGCGGAATTTTTTTTTTTTTAATTTTTTTTTTTCATAAGTAATTTCCTTTTAAATAAAGTTTTTTGCAATAATCTTTTTGAAATTGTGGAGGGTATCACTACATTCGGCAAAGACGAATTTAACTTTTTTACTGGTTTTTTTTTTTTTTTAATTTCATGGAATAACCCATATAAAAAGAAAACAGTAAAATTAGGAAAATGGATAAAATAGAAAAACTGTAGAGAAAACAATATATATAACAAGGAATAATAAAACCACAAAACAAATCATCCGTATATTTGTAGTTCATATTTTTTTTATGGGAATAAGAAAATCAACTTTTTTTTTCGTTAGACACAAGGAACATTTTTCTACTACACTAGACGATAAAACAAACAACAAAAAAATCAATAATTCATATTATTCTGTTAACTTTTTCGGCTGAAAAGTTATAACGTAATTGTTTAAAAAAACACTTTCTTGGATAAATATTTTTGTTTGTGTATGTTTTGTTTATTATTTACTTGTTTAAACACAAAACCTATTATTTTATTAATTTATAGCACTTTTTTTTTCTTAATTATTCATAACTTAGAGATTTTGTTTTATGTTGTTAGTTTGTTTTTTTATTTTTTAATTATTTTAGCACAATTTGTGATGTCATTATTTTTGGTGAGAGGGGAACTTAAATATCATATGATAAAATTTGCATATTCATTCATGATTAAAAAAAAGAAATAAGTTAAAATAACACAAAAATAATATAAAAATGTATATACTCATACGTGTATATTACATTTGCCACATGTCAAGTATGTATAGATGACGTATTTTTTAAGAAATGTTTACATTGTTTACTTTACTTGTCATATAAATACATAAAAACTAGGGATGCCAAACGGGAGATACCGATTTCCGAATTTCCGGGATTTATACGAAATTGAAAATGAAACTTGTGTGATTAATTATAAAAAAAAAAATATCTTCTAAAAAAAAAAATTTTGGTGAAAAAAAAAATTCGGCGAAATATTTTTTGTAAAAAAATATGTTGGTACTTGTTTAAATATCATTCGGTGATCAATTCTGTTAATATGTGCCAACCAAAAGCCATATTTAAGCATTTTGTATTTTTAGGTTATGTTGAATGTACCAAATTTTCGAGGTCCTAACATTTTCTTTCATAACTTTTAAACCGCTGAACCGATTTCACTTAAATGCAATACCAAACTGCTTAGGGCAACAACAAGTAGATATGTATAGTCTTAGTCATATCTGTTTAATACTTTGGCCGTGATCACCATTTTCACAGACGGACAGACAGATGGGCCACGCTAGAAAAGTTCCCTCTTAAGGTGGAACTAAACCAACATCTGAAAAAAATCAGTTTTTCACAATTTTTTTTGTAGCTTTGCTAATCGATCACTGATCAATAACATACATACATTATGGGGCCCTAGACCGATATTTCGATGAGTTACAAACGAAATGACAATCTTATATATACCCTCTATCACTATGTGGAGGGTATAAAACGAGTGTTTACCCAGTCAGAAATTGCCAACCGTACCAAAAATTTTGTGTTGGTACTATATCGGGCTAGCCAAAAATACAACATTGTATAAGCAGTTTTACTAAAAATATTGTGTTGGCACAACTTTGTGTTTACATAAAACACTACACTATAGATTATAATTTAAAAGTTTAACATTTTTATTTTTTTTAAAAAGTTTTCGATTTACATAGACCTCAACTCTTTAATCTAAGTGAACACTTAAGTAGTTGCTTTTTCAACCAATTTGTACAATTAAAAAGTACTACATCGAGATTTCCAATACATCCCTATAGGGATGTAAATTTGTAAAATCAATGTTAACCCAACGTTAAAACAAAAGTCGAGCGATCGTTGGCCACTGTTATCATTTCAACCTCGGAATGACGTCGTACACTTAGAAACGGGTATGATTCGCCAACGTTGGTAGCTTCGCCGCCAACTTCATTCCAATGTTGGCCCGTTTGTATTTTTCTGCCTGGGTACTTTTTTTTATTCGCAATTTTTAATCAGGGAAAGTAAAGCTATTAATGGAAGTCAATAATTTTGACATTACAATGAAGACAAAAAAAACATCGATTTTAAAGCTTCATCTAGTAGAAAACTTGATATAAAAAAGAAAGACAATTTCGAGCACTCGTTTTTCATTTTGAAAAAGGCCGTTAAAAAATCAACAAAATGTTTAGCTTTCCCATGAAGCCATTTGTGATACTAACACCACCAATCACGTTAAAAGAAACTAACGAGTCTTTATTAGTTACAGTTTACGACCTCTTCCGGGTTGAGCACGAGATTTTACATAGAAAATAAATGCAAAATATCGCGGATCGCAAAATTTTTTTAAAATTTGTTACCAAGTGCTTTATAGAATGCTTTTGAATTTATTGCTTTATTTAATGACAAAAAAATACTTATTAAAAAAAAAAATGCTAAAACAAAAATTTCAAAACCCCGAAAAATCTCGAAATCCCAAAACATTCCGCGATCCCGAAAAATTCCGAAATCCCGGGATTACGATTTTAAAATGCCGAATACCGGGATTTGTAAATTTCAATATTGTTTGGCATCGCCAACACATGCATAAATATTTGCAGTTCAAGATTTATCTCACGTTCATACTAAAAGTATATACATACAGTGCCGGAGAAAAGTATTCACACAGAGCTATAGTAAACGCAATTTGTAAGCTTTAATTTAAGATTTAGAGCGTTCAGATTAAGTTAATAATAAATGTGCTAAAAGGGGCGAACTGGAACATTTAATTATTTATAGACGCATCGAAATATTGGTCTATGACCCCATACCGTGTATATTTATTGATCAGTAATCGGATCTAAGATATTCTACCGATTTCCGTCTGTTAAAGACACGATACAGTCCAAAGTAAATGAGATAGCATTTTGAAGTTTGGCACGAATATGTCTTATTTTCTTAGGTTGGTTATGTTCAGATATGGGCAAAAAAAGTTCCCCTTAAGGAGGAACTAAACTAACATCTGAAAAAATTCAGTTTTTCACAATTTTTTTGTAGCTTTGCTAAGCAAATGACACATTTTTATGTCAGAAGAAGTTGAAGGCCCTGCAGATGGATCCCGGGGACAACAAAATGTCATTTGTTTTACGCCGCCCCTTTTTGTGGGCCTGTATAAAAAATAATTAAAATAATGATAAAATTATATAACTGTGTGCCAAAAGCATTATAAATGAATTAGTAAACATTTCTCGCAAGGGGTAAGGTGTCCCCCACCGCCTTCGCCATGCCCCCCCCCCCCCCAAAAAAAAAAGTAGTGTCCGACCGAACGTTAGGGTCCGGTTACGGAGTTCGGCAAAAAGTGACGTTTGGCCTCTGTTTGGTGTTTGGCCAAATTTTGACTTTTTTAAGAATACAAAATATTTATTTTTTAACTATAAAATAGTACAACTATTAAAAAGCAACTTTTTTTAAATTTAATGAATTCGAATCTGCATTTTTTACCAATTCTTTTGATGACCAATTTTTTGTAAACAAGGAAAAAGTTATATTAATAAACAATAAAGTCTTTTCTTTGTTTAAAAAAATTGGTGGTCAAAAGAATTCGAGGTCATAAAATGCGGATTTCTTCTGCTGTATTTGAAAATTTTAATTTTTTTTGTCTTTGAGAAATTTTTTTGATAACTGAATATAATTATATTAGTTTAAACTATTATGTATATATAATATTTAAAAAAAAAATTTTAAATTTTCTATGTTTGAACTTTTAAAAAATCAACTTAAAAATATTTTTAAAAAAATTTATAAAAAATGTCTACACACAAAAAAATAATCGAGGTAACAATACCTTAGCTGGCATAGGTATTTATTTTTTCTTTGAAATCAAAAATATAAGGTTTATTACCTTAGCAATATGTAATTTAAATACCTATTGGCTATGCAACTTTTACTATTCAAATTAGGTAGAACTTCGAAAAATTTTTTGACAATAATTTTAAAATTAATAAAAAATACAAACATCAAAAATTTTTTAAAAGTTGTTAAACGCAATAAAAATCAAATCATAAAAATTAACAATTCGCGAAAAATTAGACCAGCAAGGTAATTAAATTTATTAGCAAATTAATTATGTAAAAATAAATCAATTATTTTACAGTTTTTTAGATAACGTAAGAAGTCTTCAAGAACTAACGATCCAGCGACCCAGTTTTAAGAAGCATTATTTGTAATAAAAAAACTCATCAAGAATACTAGAATTAAGAAAAATCTCAGAATCATCTATATTTCTCAACCGTATTTCCACATAGAAAAAATGCGAAAAAAGATATTTTCTATAAAAAATATTTCAAAATCTGCGAATTTTTTGTAAAAAAAAGTCTCAGAATCTGAAAATCTTTCAGTCACAGTTCCATAGATATTTTCTGCAAAAATTATTTGATTCTGAAACAATCTTTTGAAAGAAAAATTCTCAGATTCTGATACATTTTTTCTACAGAAAAATTTTCAGATTCCGATACATTTTTTCTATTGAAAAATTCTCAGATTCTGAGACATTTTTGCTATAGAAAAATTCTCAGATTCTGAGACATTTTTTCTATAGAAAAATTCTCAGATTCTGAGACATTTTTTCTATAGAAAAATTCTCAGATTCTGAGACATTTTTTCTATAGAAAAATTCTCAGATTCTGAGACATTTTTTCTATAGAAAAATTCTCAGATTCTGAGACATTTTTTCTATAGAAAAATTCTCAGATTCTGAGACATTTTTTCTATAGAAAAATTCTCAGATTCTGAGACATTTTTTCTATAGAAAAATTCTCAGATTCTGAGACATTTTTTCTGTAGAAAAATTCTCAGATTCTGAGACATTTTTTCTGAGATTTTTCTATAGAAAAATAATTCAGAATCTGAAATTTTTTCTATAGAAAAATCTCTCAGAATCAGAGTTTTTCTATACAAAAATTTATCAGAATCTGAGATTTTTTCTATACAGAAATGCCTCAGATTCTGAAAACTTTTGAAAAGAAAAAACGTCTCAGATTCTCAGAGTTTTTCTATAGAAAAATACTCAGATTTTTAGAATATGATATTTTTTCTATAGAAAAAAATTTATCAGAATCTGAGATTTTTTCTATTCAAAAATGTCTCAGAATATGAGATTTTTTCTATACAAAAATGTATCAGAATCTGAGATTTTTTCTATACAAAAACGTCTCAGAATCTGAGATTTTTTTCTCTAAAAAAATGTCTCGGAATCTTAAATTTTTTCTATAGAAAAATCTCTCAGAATCTGAGAGTTTTTCTATACAAAAATTTATCAGAATCTTAGATTTTTCTATACAAAAATGTCTCAGAATCTGCGTTATTTTTTCTATACAAAAATGTCTTATCTGAGACTTTTTCTATTCAAAAATGTCTCAGAATCTAAGATTTTTTTCTATACAAAAATGTCTCAGAATCTCAGATTTTTTCTTTTGAAAAATGTGTCAGAAACTGAAATTTTTTATATAGTAAAATTGTCAGATTCTAACTCTTAGATTCTGAACATTTTTTCTATAGAAAAATTCTCAAACTCTGAGACATTTTTTCTATAGAAAATGTCACAGATTCTGAGACATTTTTTCTATAGAAAAATTCTCAGATTCTGAGACATTTTTTTCTATAGAAAAATACTCAGATTTTGAGAAATTTTTTCTTTAGAAAAATTCTCAGATCCTGAAACATATTTTCTGTAGAAAAATTCTTAGATTCTGAGACATGTTTTCTACATAAAAATTCTCGGATCCTAAGACATATTATCTATAGAAAAATTATCAGATTCTGAGACATTTCTTCTATAGAAAAATTCTCAGATTCTGACACAATTTTCTATAGAAAAGTTCTCATATTCTGAATTGTGAGACATTTTTCTATAAAAAAATTTTCAGATTCTGAGATTTCAGATTTTTTAAAAGAAAAAATATCCAGAAACTGAGTATTTTCTGTAGAAAAGTTTTAGAATCTGAGAGTATTTCTATTTAAAAATGTTTAATAAGAGAAAAATTTTCAGATTTTGAGTTCTTCATAAAGTTCCGAGACATTTTTCTTATTATCAACTTTTCTTTAAAATTTGTAAGCATTCAAAAAATTAAAAAAAAATAAATTAATTAAAAATAATAAACTTTTCGTAGTTTTTATTTAAAATTTAAAAGGAAATGGTGTAAAAAAGCCATTACTAATACAAGGTAATACTACCTAATTATTTACGTAATATCACCTATTTATCAATGCTATTTTACCTAAAAAGCTAAGGTATATTTCTGTCAACCATAATAAATTTTCGAACATAGGAATTACCTTAGCTTTTAAGTAACATTACCTTTTAACTTAGCAAATGCCCCGTTTGCCTGGCACTAAGGTATTTTTATACTATAATTTTAGGTAATATTACCTCGATTTTTTTTTTGTGTGTATAAATTATTTCATTTTCGAGTTCAACCTTCGTAGCACATTGATTAACTCAAATATGCCGTTACAAAGTTAATAAATTACATAAAAAACACTGTTTAAAAAAATACTCGTTTAATAAAAAAAGTTTAATATTTTTAATTTGTCTTTGGGTCGAACCTGAATCAAATTGCGTCGCGCAAGACGTAAAAAAAAACAAAAACAAACACATCAAATTTTAAATTTTTACGTCCGTTTGATTTAGGTACGTCACATTTAAATATTAGAAACGAAAAATTATTGGGCGTTACGCCTTACGCGACGCAATTTGATTCAGGTTGGACGCTTTAACATATTGTATATCGTGAACCTATATTCAAAATATGCCAACTCAAATTTGACCGAAATGAGTTTCCGATGGAAAATAGCTCCCCTATGCAATACCCATCTGTGGTAAAAATTTCAGAGCAAAAAAATAATTTTTTGTCGTTTTACATCCATTTTTGTTATTCTGCTAACTCAAAGTACATATTTTTTTGGTGAAAATAAATGCCAACTCCCATTGTAAATTTCCAAAAATTTTTCAAAATTTTTTTTAAAAAAAATTAGACCACATATTTTATTGCATTTGCCTTTCTGAACACGAATCTGGTAAAGATTTTGATATCTAATGCCTAGTTTTCGAGATATTGCCATTTTGAAAATATCGGTAAATAGTGTTTGCAAAAAAAAAATTGCTTATATATATGTAACTTTTAAACTATTTATCAGATTGAAACATTATGAGTGGAGCAAATAAAGCCAATGATATAAGCTTTCAAAATAGCTAGTTTGGAGTGAGCCTTCTACAATAAAGCGTGAGTTACAGAGTGCCAAAATTGACCACCCTGAGATTTAAAGGCTTTCGGAGCTAGTAACTTTTAAAAAAATGCAAAGATTTTTAATTTTTTTTAGTTTTTGCAATTACCGCACTAAGGAAAACAAAATCCAAAAAAAAAAAAAAAATTTATAAAAAATTTTCAAAAAAAAATTTATTTTTAGTTTCCGACAAAATATGCCAACTCTAAAAAAATATTTGTTTTTTGATATAGTAATAAATGCCATCTCAAAAAAATACGCAAACCAGTGCAAAATATGAAATTTTTGGCATAGGTAAAAATTATTTAGAATATTTAAACCATCTTTGTTTATTTTTGCAATAATATGCGAAATAACTAGTTTTTTAGCTCTCCTGAACAGTAAGCTTTTTCGAGTTGGCATTTATTGAATATAGTTCGACGATATACTGAAGCTCTGTGTGAATACTTTTATCCGGCACTGTATGTATATTCTTTTAACGATGTAAAATATTTGGGGAACTCCCTCATTACCAATGTGCTGTTATAAAAATGATAAAACAAATTCCAAGTTCATTTTATGTTAAAAGACCAACAATTTCGACATTTTGGGGGACTTTGGACTTGACTTCATATAAATTGGACCTCCTGATTCCAAAACTGCAATTTAAATTTTTCTAGTATGTTCCGTTTTCGAGATATTCGCGTTCGCGATTTTCGCATGGAAAAATTTTCTATTTGCACGATTTGACAGATAATAGTACGAACAGAACAAGCACGGCACGGGGGACGGTTTCCAATAAGAATGAAATTTGCCACCTTTAAAAACCGGTTTTATCTTTCAAATCGTATTGATAAAGAAAATAATCACAATTGGAGCGGGAAGCGTTTTTCCGCAACTGTTCACACACGTTTTATATGAAAACAAAATTCCGCCGCGTTTTTCCGCCAAACTAGATTCAAATCTATTTTTATGAGGACAATTGCGGAAAACCGCTTGCCGCTCCAATTGTGATTATTGTCAAAGTCGTGCCGTGCTTTCTACTTTAAAACCAGTGGCCGGCGCCGGTGTGAAACAAAACTTGTTCTATTTTTTAAAGGTGGTGAAACTCATTCTAATTGGAAACCGTCCCCAATGCCGTGCTTGTTCTGTTCCTGCACTTATACTTATTATTGATCGTCGGCCCTCCATTAAAAAACACAAGCAGTCGGCGGCGCTGAGCCGGATTTGCACTGTTTGGCTGTGTTTGACTTGAAACTTTGCATTTAATTATTTTTTTTAATTAATATATATAAAATATTGTTCGAATTATTCTTTTGTACGATTTTTTTTACAATTTAACAAATTTACGAAAATCGGCAATAAAACAAATTTCATACAACACACAGCTGCAAAATCAAAAAAAAAAATGTAATATTAACCAAAAACGAAGACGACGATTTAATATCGATTTTCATAAAATACACAAAAAAAAAGAAAAAAAACTTGGCCGTCTCCACTCATTAGAAAAAACTGAAATTTTTTTTTTCACAAATTACACATATATTTTTTTCTACGCACTGATTTTGTGAACAATTTGCTTCTCGTTTAATGATTTCTAGTTAATTACAATTTTATTTCTATCGTTTTATATTTTTTGCAAAATTTTATTAAAAAAATTAGTAATAAGTGTTAACACCGTCTGCCACAAAACGAATTGCAATTTTTTTTTTCTTCTTTGGTTTCTTTTATTCAATATTCAATGCAATTTTTCTTTTAAACTACTCATTCTTTCTTCATTATTCTTGTGCACTAAATTTGTCCGAAAATCTCACCGATTACTTTTTTTGCATCATCCGCCCAATTAGCATTCGATATTTCTCTTTTTTCGTGGACTTTTTTCGAATTTGATTTTTTTTCTCGTTTTCGGACAGTTTTTTTTTTTTTTACACAATTTTTTTTTAATTATTTGTCTATTAACTTTATTAATTTTTCAATTATTTTATTCATTTTTATGTATACGCTGATAAAATAAATGAAAAACCATTAAATTTTCTCTATTAAATAATTTTTAAATAAAAAAATCAGCCGGGCAGACAAAATGGCGACCTTTTTGCTCGTCTTTTTTCGTTTATAAAAAATGTTTCTTCTCTGCCTGTGTTGCTTTTTTTTCTTTCCTTTTTTTGCAAAAAAAAAAAAAAAAACACTGCTTCATTTTTTCTTTGTCGTATACCAATTTTTGTTTTACATATTTTTAATATTTAATACAATTTTCTTCAAATAATTTTTAGTATTTTTGATGTTATCTTACTTTTTCTATTGATTTTTTTATTTAAATTGTATTTCTGTATTAAATATCCACCAAAAAAGTTTTTTTCCGTGCTAAGAAATCTTTCATCGACACTTTTCACTTTTCGGAATTGGAATTTGCAAAAATTCTTCTCTACCGAATTTCGTACTAATCGTGGATGTCAAACTATTTTAGTGCTGCCAGTTGTTTTCCACAAAATGAAAGTGGCAACCCCAAATTTAGATTTTAGTGTCTCTTCACAATACAGCAGCAAGCAGAAAAAGTAAAATGCGGCATTTTATATCACACGCAAAAAAATCTGTGTCGGAGAGAATAAAAATCTATCAACATTAACCAAAAATACGCTAATTTAGCCAAAACGCATCGTTGCGTACACGCAAAAAAAATATGTGTCGTTGTGAGCAAAAATCTGGTGCAATTTTACCAAAAATATGCTTAAACTACAACCGACGAAGTAGTTTTCGTAATTTAGCCAAAACGCTTATAGTACATTCACACTTACCTCGAAACCCCGTTGAAACCTCGTGTTTTCAATTTTAAAACACTACTGTTCACACTCCACAATTTGACACTTATCTAGTTTTCGAAAACTAGAACCAAATATAAATGTCTTTAAAAATTAATTAAATTATCCAAAAACAATTTTTTATTCGGTTTTTTATTTTTTTTATTCTAAATAAACAAATAATTTGAAGAAATTTTGTAAATAAATTAATTTGTTTATTTTTTATTTTTGGCATTTTCCCATTTTCTCTATTTTTCATTGTCGCACAGTGGTTAAAATACGTAATAGTACGTTCAGATTGGCCTCGAAACCCCGTTAAAGGAGGTTTCGTGCCAAACCTCACTTGAAAATACGTATTTTCCCTCACAAATTTAAACCTTTTTGTAGTGAGGTTTCAACGAAAGTACGATCGAAACCTCATAAATTTCATAATTTTACCACTGTGCGACAATGAGAAAAAGAGAAAATGGGAAAATGCCAAAAATAAAAAAATAAATAAATCAATTTATTTACAAAATTTCTTCGAAATATTTGTTTATTTTAAATAAAAATAAAATTAAAACATGTAAAATAATATTTTCCACATAATTAATCAGTTTAAAAACAATATATTTTTTGTGATAGTTTCCAAAACATCCGTAAGTGTCAAAATAGTTGTGTATGAACAGGTGAGTTTTTAAATTGAAAATACGAGGTTTCAACGGGGTTTCGAGGCCAATCTGAACATAGTATAAAATTATGAAATTTACGAGGTTTCGATCGTACATTCGTTGAAACCTCACTATAAAAAGGTTTCAATTTGTGAGGGAAAATACGTATTTTCACATGAGGTTTGGCACGAAACCTCGATAAACGAGGCTTCGAGGCCAATCTGAACGTACTATTATGTACAAAATTTTGAAGAAAATGCTAATGCTATTTAAGCAAAAACTTGGTAAAATATACCAAAAGAAATGTGGTGAAATACCACCAAAATTATTAGAAAAGGTGACTAAAAATAATGCTAAAAATTACTACATTTATGCTAAAATAAATTTTATATTAAATTTTTGTAAGAATTTGTATATTTGTTGAATTTAACATTTTCACAGAATAAATTCATATTAATATAATAACCCAAGAAACACATTTACGGACTCACCAACAAGTACGGAATCATGAAACCGACTTTTACGGTACGTTTACTGCACTCAAAAAAGTATGTCGGTAAAATCTACTACAAAAGACAGTTGTTTTGACTACATTTTGTCGTTGAAGAGGCGTCCACTACATAAACGGTAAAAACAACTGAACATGTTGTTGTTTTTAACTATTGATTTTCAACTACAAAATGTAGTAAAAACTACTACAAAACTGTTTAATACAGTTGTTTTTTCTACAATTGCCTGAAATTTTATTTAAAAATTTCTTAAACGTTTAAATGATTGATATTTATTTAAAAAGCAATACATTACAGTTGGTTGTATAGAATTTCGACATGATGACAATTTTTTGATGTATTTATCTGGAATTATAGAAGAAAAAAATTATATTAATAAAATGTTAAACAAAATAAATTGATTGTATTTACCTTTGTTTTTTTAATAGTTCATTTCAAATTTTCACCGCTACTGATCAAAATTTGTCTGGAATAAAAAAAAACGAAATGCTTTGGCAAAATTGATTTATAAAAAAAAAGAATTAATTTGAAATGTTTCAAAAAAGTATGTACCTGCTCTGTTTGTATACAAAGAAAAGAAAGATGGCGCGCTCATAAGAAAACAAAACACTGCACACATTTTATTTTGTTTTTTTCCGATTGGTTTTTACGCACGCTTATGTGAGCGCTATATTATACACACTTGTTATCTCATTTATCCACTTATTTTCTTTCGCTCAAGAAAATTTTTCCAAAAACATATTTTTTGTTATAATTAAATTTAATAAATTGTAATTTAATTTATTTAGATATTATTTATTTGGTATAAAAATAATTCCTTCCGCATCCCGCACGACCAACTCGCTCGACACATTCGTTTGCAATAAAAATTTCTAGAAAAAAACGAGTTTTAGAAAAAAAACTAAAAACAACTACATAAATCAACTATTGCTGCAGTGTAGTATATTTTTTGTAGTTATTTTTTGAAACTACTACAAAAAAAGTTGTTTGAGATTTTTTCGTACAAAAACGACCGAAATTGTAGTTAAAAACAACAGCTACTACTTACTACACAAACGACCGTCATGTAGTAACTGCAATAATTTTCTGAGTGTGACCGTAAAATTCGTATCCGTTATAGCTGGTACGAAAACGGAGCATAAACGGTCCGTAACTTTTTATTTTCGAACAGGTCCGTTTATACTCCGTCCGTTTTTGTTCCGTTCAAAACGGACTACACCGATTTTCATCCGTATTCAATCCGTTACAAACGGAGTCGTTTTTCTTCTGTTACTTACGGAGTTTCTTCATTTGTCATAATAAAATTTTTTTACAAAATATATTGTAATACGGCGAAATATCACGTTAAAAATTGATTAAGTTGTGTCCGTTAGTTATATGTAAATTTTACTGCAATTACAAGTAAGTCAATGGCGAATTAAGAGTGATATTCTGTTATGGTGAATCATTCGTGTTTCCTGCAATGTGCTTCTTAGAGACGATGTGTGCTTCTTAGAGACGATGAAATATGGATTTGATTACATGTGCATTTAAAAATTTAACTTCCAGCAATTACTGTAAGTATTTTAAATAAAATACCGATTGATCTGTTAAAAATAACTTAAAACATCTTTTATTTTAGATTTCAAGAAAATCTATGTATTGCCAGCTATTAAACTTATTATGGTTCCAGATAAATTAAATTCAGGAGATGTAAAAGGAAAAAATAATACACTCAAAATAAAACCTAGTACAGTTTTCTTGAGAAAACCACAATAATGTGTACTCTGAAATAAGTTGAAGATAAAGTGATACAAGCAGATTTAAAATATATACATATATTTTTTATTTTCCTATTGCATGATTTTGTATTTTTTTTACATATTTATATTTAAATTTTGATATGTAATTTGTTAAAATTGTACTATTTTAGTTTTAAAATATATATAAAAAACATGAAAACTGAGTTTGAGATTAAAATTTGGTAATTGTACCCCGTATATTGCTACATATTACGGCACGAATACGTACCGTTTACGGTCCGCTATAACAGGAGTCTATACCATTTCTACAGCACGAAAACGGTCCGTTTACGGTACGTCTGCAACGGACTATAAATTTGTGTACTCCGTTTTCAACACTGCATATCGGTCCGTAAACGGTCCGTAAGTGTCGTACTCTCAACGGATTTCGAATCAGATTCGATGTTCCTTATAGTCCGTTTTCTGGTCCGTATACGGATCCAGAAAACGGACCGTATACGGAGTCGGATTCCGTTTTAGACGGACCGAAAGCGGACCGTAAACGGACCTTTTTGTTTGTTGGGAAATGTTGTGTGGGATTTAATTTACCACCGACCAACTGACCCTTTTTGTACAATTTTTTCCAGTGACTGATGCCTACGCTTTTTCTTGAAGTGAAGGATCCGCTATATCTTCACTAATTTATTTAAAAGCATCCTGTAAAAATAGAAAATTATAACAAAACATAAATTTTTAATTTAAAAAACTGGTAAACCCCATTGGTCTCTTGGTATGGAGGAACACTTACTTTGTCATTCCAATTGTAACTCGTCAAAACAGGTGTGGACTCCCTTGGCTTTGCGCTTTAAGGTTTTAATTTTATAACTAAAGGCAGGACTGGTGCCCACGCTCTTTATTGTAGTGAAGGATTCGCCATAGCTTCAAAAATTTATTAACCAGTAATCTGTAAAAATAGAAAATTATTACCAAACACTCATTTTTAACTTTTTGAGGATGTTTATTCTGGCTCGAGGTCATTATTTTCTTTACTAATTAAAACCATGATATTCTCATAGCATAATTTTCACGAAAATTATTTTTTTTGTTTTAAATTTATTTATGTTGGTCATTTTTGCAAGACTTAATCGACACGTGTTTCGGAATTTGTCAAGATTCCATTGTCAAGATTATTTAGCAAAAATAGAAACGATATACTACAAAGTAGCAAACGAGTCTAATGACAAATCGTTTGTGCACAAACTAGCATATTAATACATATTCGCCTCTATTCACAATGAGAATTAGAAAGACGAAGAAATTGTACCATACTAATAAGGCAACGATTGTCAATAACCAACAAAAATATTTAAAACAATTTTACATACGATAGTCCATTGGACTACAACAATATGTTTTTTGTGTTGTTGTTGTGAGAAATGCTCCATATTAGGGTTATTCATCACATGGCGTGAAAATTATGCTATGAGAATATCATGGTTTTAATTAGTAAAGATAATAATGACCTCGAGCCAGAATAAACATCCTCAAAAAATAATATTTTAAAGGTCGAATAAAACAATTTTTATTTTTTAATAAAAATTAATCAGAATTTGAACATAATGGTTGGCACGCCATGTGATGAATAACCCTAATATGGAGCATTTCTGATGAAAATAAAATTGATGCAAAAAAAATTGATATAAAAAATAATTTGATATAAAAACCAATTTGATGAGAAAAAATTTGATAAAAATAAATTTTGAAGAAAAAAAAAATAATAAAAAAAAATTTATGAAAAAATAAGAAAATCATTTTGATGTAAATTACATCATGTAATAAAATATTTGATAAAAAAAGAAAAACATTTGATGAAACAAAAACTTTTGAAAAAAATTATGAAAACAAAAAAAAAAAAAAATGATAAAAAAAAAAAATTTGTTGGAAAATAGTTATGTTACGTTTTATTAACCAGCTGAGTTAATGAAAACGAAAAAAAAATTAATGAAAAAAAAAATTAATGAAAAAAAAAATTGATGAAAAAAAAAAGTTGGTGGAAAAAAATTTTAATGAAGAAAATAATTATGTTACGTTTCATCAACTAGCTGATAAAAAACGAGTTTATTCACCAGAAGGTGAATTATTATCCAAGTTACAAATCGAAGATACAAACCTTTTTGGTTTTAAGAAAATGAACAGTAATTATTATTTTCTTTTTTGTTAGTCAGTAGCTTATTGAAACTGTTGTGGCGTCCTGCATCATTTTTAAAATAAGACACCAGCCTAAAAACATTATCATGTTAAAAAATTTAATTAAAACAATAGCGGTTCTCACCCTTGATAGAAAACAAGAAAGGAATCGGAGAATCGAAGAAAACAAGAAAATGTTTGACAGATACAACAACAAAATACATGGCGGCTCGTTTTTCTCATTTTCTTGGTTTCTTCTTTTCTACATAGAAAATTTCTTCGACTTGATGCTTGAGTAAGTTGAAGTATAGAAAAAAATAAAAGTTTCTAGACCAACAAAACAGCTGATTAGAGAGGCATTTAATTATTTTGTGATATTTTCAGACTTTTTATACGAAATTTAAAATGAAACTTTAATAATTAACATTGTCGTAGGAAGCCAACATTTCTGGGGGGGGGGGGCTAAAGATTTTTTGATTTTTTTTTTTTTTTTTTTTAATAGAAAACCCCAGACCTATTTCTGAAGCGTTCCCTTCATCATGTGTCTAGGTGTCCTAGAAACGAATGGCCTCCGAAAGCGGTTACAAATTCATATTTTTTTTTAAACAAATTTTGATTCTGAAGATTTTTAGGAAATTTAGAACTCCCAGATATGTTATGAAAATGAAAGATTTTTAATGTTTTTCCTATAGTAAAATCATTAGATTACTATGATTTTTTTCAAGAAAAAGTTCTGATGATTGCAAATGTTGATGATTATAAGTCAAAATTCTCAGATTCTTTCTTCCAATAACTTTTGTCTATAAAAAACCACTTAGAATTTATAAACTTTTTTAAGTCAAAGAACTTAAAATGTTTTCCTGAAGTTAAAATCCTAAGATTCGGTGAAGTTTTTATTACTGACAAAAATATCAGATTCATATAAAAACTTTTTGCAATAATTCAGACTATTTTTCAATGGGAAAAACTATTAGATCTAATATAAAACAGTCCTTAAGACTCGTAGAATAATCATAACGAGTCCTAAAGACTCATTATTGTTATTTATTGTTGCAAAAATTAATGAAATCATTAAATTATTAAAAAAAAATTGTGAATGATTAAAATTCTGGGGGGGGCTAAAATTATTCTGGGGGGGGGGCTAAGCCCCCCCCCAGACAGGGCTATCTACGCCAATGATGATCAATTATATTTTTACTAAAAATCGCGTTGTTTAGTTTTATTTCGTGGTTTTAATTATGTAAAATAATTTGAGGTTATAGAAAATGTTAGTGTGAGAAAACTTGTTTAAATAGTTGTTCACTCTTTAGTGGAAAAA
This sequence comes from Pegoplata infirma, assembly GCA_963921195.1. Classification (NCBI taxonomy): domain Eukaryota; kingdom Metazoa; phylum Arthropoda; class Insecta; order Diptera; family Anthomyiidae; genus Pegoplata; species Pegoplata infirma. Next base: position 22,959,530 of record OY992536.1, on the reverse strand, counting down.
ATCGGTAGAAAATTTTCTTGTAGGAAATTTCCTCAAATGTTTTCTATCAAGGGTGAAAACCGCTAATGTATTAAAAAAAATTAATTAAAAAAATAATTCAAAAAACTAATTAATTCAAAATTAATTAAGTCAACAAGAATTTATTCTTTGAATTAAAATGGAATTATTCACAAAATTATTTAATTCTTTTATTAAATAATTCAAATTTAATTCAAAGAATTAAATTTCAATTTAATTCAATAAAATTAAATCTTTAAAGGTCTGTTCTGATTTATGTCGTTAATGGCAGTCCTTTATTATTAATTATTATTAATTAGTCCATGAAATTTTTCTGCAGAAAAAATTTCTCAGAATCTAAAAATTTAAACTTTAGAATTTTTTGTTAAGTGTACTTTATACATATGTTTTTGCCTTGGCAGCCCTTTTATTTTTCTGGTAGTATAATTTTTATTTTGACATTTTATTTTCTAAGTCGAAAGAAGGAAAGATAAAAAAGGCAAGAAATACGTGGTACTATAAAAAAAAATTTTTTCTTAATAATTATTTGTAAATTTTCGGCTTTTAATTTTTTAAATTTCCTTAAAAATTTGTTATTTAAGTATTATATTATACATTTAACATATGGCAATAAATTTAAAAGCTCCATGGTATAAAATTATTTAACAGTGAAAATTAAAGAATTTTTATTTTTTTTTGGTCGTCAGTCTCATAAAAACCTTAAAAGCTAGCAAAAAGAAAATACATTTATTTAGTTTTTAATATGTGTATATATTTTTTCCTCTTCTCTAAATTAATAATTGGTGCGTTGCAGATCTAGTAACTGGAAAGTTTTTCAAAACAAAAAATCAAGTGTTTTGAAATTTTTCGAAATTGAATTAAAGCAAAATTAACATCTTCTGGGTGACGATCAGCCAGTGGGCTGTACATGTAAACAGTAGTAAAATCATGCAGCTATTGCTGTCCACAATATGTTTAGGCCTCACCAGTGCAGTTATTGGTAATGCCTGGTATCAAAAGAAACAATTTTATCCGGCGGTGGTGTATATCACCAAATCAAATGCCTCTATGGCGGTAAGTACTAATGGGAACAATGTGTACTGTTTTTAGGGGCATTGACAGAGTGGAGATGACCTCATAAATTAATGATGTGGTTTTTTTTGTTCTGTTTTTATTAATTTCAGGTGATTTACATACAATTCTTTGCAATTGTATTTATGTTTGGTAAATTACTGCGCAAGGTAAGTGGTTGTGGGGTTTAAAATGTTCGCCAATTGTAATTAAGATTAAACATAACTGTCTTTTTCTTAATTTCAGATATTTTTGGGTACTTTGCGTGCTGCCGAGTTTGAACACTTATTGGAACGTTTTTGGTATGCCCTAACTGAGACCTGCTTAGCTTTTACCGTTTTTAGGGATGATTTCAATCCAAGATTTGTAGCACTATTTACTGTGTTACTTTTTCTAAAATCATTCCATTGGTTAGCCGAAGAACGTGTTGATTTTGTGAGTATATTTCTTTACTATTGATAAAAGTTTTTGTTATCAATTATTTAATTTAAGTAGTTTAATTTTAGAATTTGTTTTTTTTCTCATCATTCGTTTCTTTGATTCGTACCTTTGACATATAATTATTTATATTTCGTTGTTTTGTTGTTTGTTTTTATATTTAGTATACAAACACTAAATATGATGACCATATGTCATATTGGCAAACAATTATTAAATCATCGTTCTATATATTTTTATATAAATCGTTGTATTTCTCAAAATGCATATGTGAAACAAATGTTTTATCATATCACCACTAAAAACGCAAAAAGTAGCAACTTGTCAATAATACGGAATTGATTAGTTATGTGTTTATAGTGCAATAAACTTTATTACTTACTTTACTTTCTCAGCTTTCCAGTCCATGATGGACCATTGCTTCTCCAACAAGTCTCCTCCAACTAATTCTGTCTTCTGCCATACGTGTCCAGTTTACAACACCTAATTTTTTTAAATCATTTTCTACGTCGGTTTTCCACCTTTTTCTCTGCCCACCTTGTCTTCGGGTTCCTTCAGGGGTTAGAGTGTATATTTTTTTTACAGTTGTGTTATTAGGCATTCTTAAAACATGACCTAGCCACCGCAGTCGTTGAGATTTTATGTATCTTATGATGCTTTGTTTTTCATTTAGTATATCCAATTCATCATTAAAACGTATTCGGTATTCATCATTTATTCGTATTGGACCAAAGATTTTTCTCAATATTCTTCTTTCAAAACATAGTAGCTGATTTACTTCAAATGCCTTTAGAGTCCATAATTCACATCCGTATGTTAAAACAGGTCGTATTAGGGATCTATACATCCTAAGTTTATTTTTCTTCGATAGCAACTTAGATTTGAAAAGTTTCAAATGTGCAAACCACGCTCTATTCGCTGCTTGAATTCGGTCATGAATTGCTACGGTTGTATCATTGTGAGAGCTTAGTATAATACCAAGATATTTAAATTCATTAACTACTTCGAACCTGTATGACTCAAAAATTAGATCTGTAGCTTTGTCGTAGTTTGGAGATCTAAACATATACTTCGTCTTTTCTTTGTTGATTTCTAGACCGGTAGAACTAGCTGCTTTTTCAAGTTTGTCAAATGTATTTAAGAGGTTAGATTTGTTCCTGGATATTATTAGAATATCATCGGCGTATGCACATATTTGTGTAGTTTTGTGGAAAATTGTGCCTCCTTGATCAATTTCGGCTACTATGGAGTGTAGCAGTAGGTTAAATACTAGTGACGACAAGGCATCTCCTTGTTTTACACCGGAGATAACATCAAAGGGTTCTGAAAGTTCACCTTGTATCATGACTTTTGCAATAGTGTTGGTTAGTGTCATATTGACTAAATTTACTAATTTTTGTGGAATTCCAAGCTTACGTAGTCGAATACCAATTTGTTGTCTGTTTAAACTATCGAAAGCTTGTTTGAAATCAATGAATAGGCAATGTATATCAATTTGGTATTCATAGAATTTTTCAAAAATTTGTGTGATTACAAAACCTTGATCTACAGTTGAGCGGTTTCTTCGGAACCCACATTGGTAATCCCCGATTATGTCTTCTGCGTATGTGTTTAGACGGTTATATAAGATGTTTGTAAATATTTTGTAGCCACAGTTAAGTAAAGATATGCCTCTAAAATTTGTACAGTCAGTTTTATCTCCCTTTTTATGAATTGGTTTTATAAGGCTAGTCAGCCATTCATCAGGTAGGTACTCATCTCTCCATATATTAAGATTGATTCGATGTAAATATTCATGGCATTTACTTCCGCCGTATTTTATTAGTTCCGCTACAATCCCATCTTCGCCGCTGCTTTTGTGGTTCTTTAATTTATTACATGATGCTATAGTATCTTCTAGAGACGGTTCATCAACGTAGTTTTCAGCCGTGTAGAATTCTTCATCTGGAGTATCGCTATTATTATATCCATTCAAAACTTCGTAAAAGTATTCTTTCCATCTTTTTAAAATTTCAGTTCTGTCGCTAATTAGATGACCATTTTTGTCTTTACATATATTGATTCTTGGCTGAAATGTTTTTGTTTGATTTTTTATATTCGCATACATATTTTTTACCTTGTTTTTAAACTTTATTAAATCTCCTTAACGAAATTCAAAAGACCTTTACTAATATAATTCGAAAATTTTCAATTGTAATTCAAACAAGTGAGAGTGTTAAATTAGGCTGTACCGAATCTTATATACCCTCCAAAATTTATAAAATTAAAAAAAAATTGACAGGGGTTTTTTGTGGGGAGGGGTCGATGAGGAACATTTCCCCACATGACGTAAATGTTTATATATTCATTTATAATTTTTCCATAACTTTAAATTAGCCACGCCCAAAAAGGTGGGGGGGGGGAAGCCATTTCCTAATCCTCCTGATCAAAGTGCAGGTCAATGAACTTCATATGGAATAAATATGTGGGCAGTTCCAAAAAAATTCCTCCCCACTGTTCGGAAACATGCCTTTGGACGTCACTGAGAACTTGGCTCATAGATATCCACGTTTATATGAGATATGTTGCATATTTGATTTTCAAAATTCGGTGTAGTTTCTAAATTATCGTGGGTCAAAATTCGATTTTTTTAGTAAAAATCAGAAAAATACATCACGTTTAACGTGGTCTAACTTTTTAACTAGTAACCAACCTGACCAGGTAAATGCCCAACATATATGACAAACTTCAGGAGCCTCCTTAAAGTCTTTCAAAAGTTAGCGTGTTTCAACAGACAGACGGACAGATGGACGGACATCGCTAGATCGTCTTAAAATCGATCGAGGATCATGAATATTTATACTTTATGGGGTCCTAGACCAATATTTCGAGGTGTTACAAACGGAATGACAAACTTATATATACCCTCTATCACTAGAGTGGAGGGTATAAAAACATTTTTTTTTTTGCAAATATTTAAAAAAACACAACTTCGATAAAAAAAATAATACTGCTTTGTATAACATATCTAAAGTTCAGATTGGGATCCCCATGGGATCAAAAAATATTCTGGTTTTAGTACGAGGTTCTTATATTTTACCTTAGAAAATTCAAATTTTAAATTTCTTCAATATAAAATTTTGAAATACATTCAAAATATTCAAAATTTAAATTTTCTAAGGGAAAAATATGATCCCATGGATCCCACTCTGAATTTTGAATATGTTATACAAAACATTGTTATTTTTCACCAGAACTTTTTTAAAAAATCACAGATGAGTTTTTTTTAAATATTGGAATAGAAAAAATGGGTTTGCAGTTTTGCATCATTTCTGTTGAAAACCCGTAATATTTTAAAATTATTTCCTAAAAGAAGAACACCCCAGCTTTCACATGAGCCAAAATTTGTTAAAAACGATATATGGTACATATATCATATTTGTGTAGGCTATCTATGTGTCAATGATCAATTTAATCGAAGACACCATTTCCAAAAATTACTAAAATTTTAAATTAATTTTTTTGGAATGGCCCATGTGCCACTTTTTAGACAAATATACAAAAAAGAATATGGCCCTTACCACAAGACAACAAAAAGTCTATTTTAACAAAAGTTTTATTTTAAATTTCAAATTTTCAATACATTTTTTGAAAGTCGATTTAAAAAAAAAACAATTTGTATGGAAATAAAATTAAAAGCTGATTTTAAATATATTTTATTTTTCTATGGTAAGGCTGTATGTTTTTCTAGTTTCTTTTTTAATTTTTCAAGGGGGAACTTTTTTCCCCCTTTTCAGATTTTGCCATTTACGGCATATGACTATATTTTTGTGCCAAATTTTAGGAATCTAGCTCTTTTATTTTGGACTCCAATGTGTTTACCAAAGACGGATGGACATAAATAGAATGTCTTAGAATCGATCATAGAGCAATAACATACATATCGCTCATTTACTTTTTTAGTGTCATAACTCAAAATATGTCGTTTTTTGCGTAAACCATACAGAATTATTTGTTATATTCTGCTTTATATTGTGTTAAAAATTCCTATTAATATCTTTTAAACTCACCGTTTGAGAAGAGAACACGCCATTATAAGATTTTCTATGTACGGGCCTTTTGCAATGTAAAACAAGTTTCAATTGTAAACTTTAAACAGGTTTTCTGTAAAATCAAACATTTTGCGTTATGACACTATGCAAGTAAATGAGCGATATGTACTTTATGGGGTCCACAACCGATATTTCGATGCGTTACGCATGGACTGACAAAGTGAGTATACCCCCATACTGTGGTTGGAGGGTATAAAAAAATATCAATTGTAAATCGAAACATATCAATTGTAATGCGAAAAAGGTATTATTCTGGAGTTGTTTGAGTTTCTCAAGGCGAAACTTTTTTTCCCCTTGTCCGATTTCGCCCATTCAAGAACTTAACAAGCCTATGATCATAGGACATAATTGTGACAAGCTTCAGGAGTGTAGCTCTTTTATTTTAGGTTAGGAAGGACGGACAGACAGACATTTACAGAATATGGGATCCTAAATACAATTGATCTTCTTCGAATTACAACTTATGTTTTTCAAATTAGAATTGATCTTTATCAAATTACAATTGATCTTTTTTCGAATTACAATTGATATTTTACGTATTACAATAAATATTTTTCGAATAATTCGAATTCCAATTACAATTGAAATTTTCGAACTACAATTGATCTTTTTCAAATTACAATTAATATTTTTGGAAATACAACTTATCATTTTCAAATAACAATTGAACTTTTTTGAATTACAATTGATATTTTTTCGAATTACTATTGATCTTTTACGCATCACAATGTATATTTTTCCAATTACAATTGATCTTTTACGCATTACAATGTATCTTTTTCGAATTACAATTGATCCTTTTCAAATTACAATTAGAATTTTCAATTACAATTGATCTTTTACGAATTACAGTTGACCTTTTTTCATTTACAAATGGAATCTTCTAATAAAATTGGAATCTTCGAATTATAATTAAGGTTTTTAAATTACAACTTATATTTTTCGAATCACAACTGGAATCTGCGAATTGCAATTAATCTTTTTCGAATACAATTAATATTTTTTTGAATTATAATTTTTTTTTCGAATTAAAATCGATCTTTTTCGAATTACAATTGATATTTTTCGAAGTACAATTAATATTTTTCGAATTACAATTGATCTTTTCAAATAACAATTGGAATTTTCCAATTACAAATAAAATTTTCAAATTACAAATAGAATTTTCAAGTTAAAAATGTAATTTTCGAATAACAAATGGAATCTTCGAGTTGAAAGTAGAATTTTTAATATTACAATTTATATTTTTCGAGTAACATGTGTAAATTGTGTAGATTTTTTTTTAATTTTCAGAAATTGCCCTGAAAATTGCCTTATAACGAGGTTTTGGTGTAATAGCCACTGCCATAAAAAAGTCCTCCTGCTGTTGCTATTTTTTTTACCACAGCTTATTATATGATATTTTATATCGTTGAATGGTCAAAAAGTTCCAAAGTCGTTAAAACACTTGCTATTTTTTCGAAATATGTTGTAGCTCTAAGCATGATTTTTTTTTTATTTTTCAGATGGAACGTTCTCCTGTATTGGGCTGGCTTTTCCATATACGTGTTGCCAGTTTACTAATAGTTCTGGGCACTTTAGATTATATGCTTCTTATGCACGCCTACAATTCAACTTTGGCCCGCGGTCCGACCGTACAATTGGTATTCGGTTTTGAATATGCAATACTCTTGACAGTTGTAGCAAGTACAGCTATAAAATATGTATTACATGCCGCTGAAATGCGTACCGATACACCATGGGAAAATAAAGCGGTATTTTTACTGTATACCGAACTTTTTATTGGTTTTATCAAAGTTATTTTATACGTACTCTTTGTGGTTATTATGGCGAAATTCTATGCTTTGCCTATGTTTGTATTCCGGCCAATGTTCTTCACAATACGAAACTTTAAGAAGGCTCTAAGCGATGTAATAATGTCAAGGAGAGCAATACGTAATATGAATACTTTATATCCAGATGCTACACCAGAGGAATTGAGATTGTCCGATAATATTTGTATTATATGCAGAGAAGATATGATTAATCATTCTAAAAAATTACCTTGTGGTCATATTTTCCATACAACATGTTTGCGATCTTGGTTTCAAAGACAACAGACATGTCCTACTTGTCGCTTGAATATATTACGTGCACCGACAACTAATTCGACCGCTTTGCCAAGACAAGATGAAAATAATGTTAATGCAGCTGCTGCAGCAGCAGCTCCTGGTGGTAATCCTCCAAATGCTCAACCACCAAATGCTAATAATGCTACGGGTATTGAAAATCCTGCTGCACCGGCTGCTGCAAATGTTTTTGAACAATTAGTTGGAAATGGTAAGATTTATTTATTGATTTATTATATACACTTCACTAACAAGGGATATCTGTCAATGGGCACTAAGCGATTGTTCTAAAATTGTACAGATGGATATTATTATGCCCTACACCACTCTGTGGTACAGGGTATAATGAGTTTGTGCTGATGTTTGTAACTACCCGAAATATTGGTCCTAGACGTACCTTTAAGTCAGAGCTTCTCACTTACTTTTGCTTTGCGACCCCTTTTCAATATTTCAAATTCTTCGCGACCCCCCAACATAAAAAATAAAAATTATTAACATGAACTTTGAACTCAGTTTTCTCATAAAGCTGAAGTAATGGAAAAATTTGGAAACCAAATTCAGAAGTAGCTTTGAAAGATTAATCGAAACCGTGTGGTCAGATCCCAGACGCATACCACAAATTTCAAGTAAAAAACTTCTAAAAAATGAAAATAAAACACAATTTTTTTGAACTTTGACCTCAATTTTCTGAAAAATTTGGAAACTAGGTCCCGAACTACGGCATTTTATATCGAAACTTACTATCTTCATCGTATTTTTATGATGTAATGATTATTCTTTTTTAAAAATTATGTACCAATGTTTGGTATTGATCGAAATATTATACGATCACGAATCTAGATCCGTTATTCGGATCCAGGACTGTGATCACGTAAATTGATAGTTAACAATCGTCGATTTTCGGAATCTTGTTGATCCAAAATTATACAAAATGTTATCATATTTTTTAGTGTTTCTGGTTTGAAACAAACTCTCTAATAAAAGGCTTGTTTTTTGCAGACCGGATTTAGATAAGGATTAACTCTATTTAGTTAACAAATGGGTGAAATCAAGTCAAAATTTTTTTTTTTATAATTTTTTTCTGAATCTACATACAATTAGTAAATATAAACAGGAACAAAAATTAAGCGTTGTCCAAAATGTAATATGGTATATATAAATCTGATTTAATCCTAGGATTTAACTAAATTTATTTTTCATTCTTTACATTTTGGACAAAGCTGAATTTGTTTTTCAGTTTAAATTTACAAATTGTATGTCATTTTAGAAAAAAATTAAAAAAAAAAAATCTGAATAATTTAGAACTTTTTTTTTGCTTTAATAAAAGGATTTGTATATTTTTATAACACAAAAATAAAAACATGTGTTTTAAATTTACCAAAATTTTAGGTTTTAAGGTTTTTTTTGTTCGCGACCCCCCTGAATCTCTTCCGCGGCCCCCTAGGGGGTCGCGACCCACCATTTGAGAACCATTGCTTTAAGTATACCGATCGACTCAGAATTACTTTTTGAGTCGATTTAGCGATGCCCGTCCGTCCGTCTGTCCATCTATCGGTTTAAGCACGATACAGGTCGCAATTTTCAATCAATTGACTTGAAATTTGAAACTTAAGCATCTTTTGGCCCAAGGACGAAGCCTATTGAAATTGGAGAAAATCGGTCCATGTTAAGACCTAGCCCCCATACAAACGCCCCCCTTTAGATTCGGCTTAAATGACTCTAATAACCGTATTATAATAGATATCGCTTTGAAATTTAGCAGGTAATCAAATTTTGTATACACGAATCACCAAATCAAAGGAATCGGGTCAGTCCGTCTGGTAGTCCCCATACAAACCACCCTCCCGATATTCACATAATTCCCTCAAAATTCATAAAAATGGAAATATTTGATAAAAATTTTATTGAGACCTCCTTTGTAAATAGTATTTTCTTAAAACAAAAAAAAATTTGTTATCAAAAATATTCATAATATTTCAGTTAAAATTTGTCACCTTTATATTTTATACTCCCAAAATTTGTTTTAACAAAAACAAATGTTTACTTAATTTCTTGATCCTCGATGTTAAGACAATGGAGCGATGTCCGTCTGTTGAAATTGCGAGCACGGTTAAAATATTACACAGGGATGACTGTAATTATAACATATATCTGTGGAGTTTTGACAAAAGCATTTAACTCGACTTAAGTTCTTTTGTCAAAAAAATATTAAGATAGACTTTTTTCGCTACAACAAACACTTTTAACATGATTTTTTTTTAAAGATCTCCACAATTTGAAATATCTGCTTATCAGATCTCTTAAAAAATATAGAGAAAATTGGCCAGTTCTTGCCATTTCAGTCTCTTAAAAAAAGCTCCAAAAAAATTTTTCAAAAAAAAATAAGTGCTTTTGTCAAACGTCCACAGATATGTATACTAGTCGTTGCTTTGAAAATTTGGTATTCAGTTTTTGTGATATCGGTTTAGCGTTGCAAAAGTTATGAACATAAATCTATAAATGTGTATAAATTTCGTACATTTTTAATAAAATTTGTTCACCAATTTTTTTTTTCAAATGAAATTTTTTAGATTTTTTTTATTGTTGAAGGTATCAATATATTCGGCAAGGCCGAATTTATCTTTTTCAATTGTATTTCATTTTTTATTGCCGAATTAAAATATACATAATACTTTTTAATATTTGTTAAGCTGGTATACCTAATCCTTTGCCTAACTTGTCTGGTTCTGGACTAAACGGTTTACCTAATTTTGCTGGTTTACCTATGGTGGCTCCACCTTTCATGATGCCGCCACCATTTCCTTTTATTGCACCATATGCTGTACCACCACCACCCATGCCACCAGATCTAACTAATTTTACTGATGAAGAACTCAGGGCTTTGGAAGGAAATGAAAGAAAAAACATTGAAGAGCGTGTAAAGGTAATTATTTGGATTTACTTAAATGACGGCAGTATTATTTTTAATTTAAAAAATCTATTTTTAACTTTAGCTCTTGCGTAATATACAACTAATGCTAGATGCAGCTAATATATTAATGAATAATTATCAAATAGTGGCGGCTCGTACACAGACCTTAAATCCCACGCCTGTTATACCAACACCAACAACTACTGAGGCAACATCGTCTAATACTTCTTCAGAAAATAATGCAGATAAAGCTAGTACTTCAGCTGCAGCAGCTGCTGTCGTGGAGGCTTCTTCTACTGCTACAACAAATGATACTAAAATAAAAGAAGAATTGCCTTCTACTTCTGCTGCGGCTTTAACAAAAATCCAAGAAAACGCTGAAGTTACTTCTACAGAAATACCAGTTGCCAAACATAATCAAGTAACCATAGAGGATTTAGGTGGTGAAGATCATATAGATCTTCAACCTTCAACATCATCTTCAACTTCGACAGTTTCATCTCCGACAACTGCAATAGACAGCACAGCGGAACATATGAACGAATTACGTAAACGACGCTTAAAATTCCTAGAAGAACGCAATAAAACGTCTGCAGAATAAAGATGTTAAGGCTCAATTTTGCATTATTACACTTAACACTTTAAATTTCAAGGTGGACTGAAAAACGTTTTTTATATAAATATAAAATTTTTTATTTGTTTTAAATATTATTTTTTGCGTTTTTCTTCCTCTCTATGTTGAAAAATGTTCTTTATATTTTTTTTCATTAAACGAAGTTGAGACATTTTTTTATTTGTTTATATTATTAATCTACTGTATTTTTATTATTTTTTGTTTATTTCCTTCCTCTGCATTAAGCATTCAACTTTTACTTTCTTTTCAAAAAAAAACTAATCTAATGAAATTTTTTAAATGTGAGCATATGTGCAAAAAAAATCAAAAAAAAAAAATCTTATAAAATATAGCAAACAACAATTTTAATAGCAAAAACAAAAAGATAAGGTGAGATAAGAACCTTTAAAACAATATATAATTATAACATATATTGTGTTAAATTAAAAAAAAAAATATTGGATTTAGAAACGAAAATGGGAAAGAAAAAAATTTATGATTAATGTATGTATTTAAATAATTTATAATTACATTTAGAATTTAAATAAATAAAAACATACACAAACATTATAAAAATAATAGAATTTTCATTTAAACATTTTTAATTTGGTTATATTTGTTTTTTTTTTTTTTTACAAATAGAGATGGGATCGTAAGTTTTAATAAAAGATCAGGCACGATAATCCAGGACAAAAATACTTCAGATCAGGGGTGACTTATGACAATCACGTAATGTCAACAAAAATTAATTTTTTCCCCCAGAGTTGTGAGCGTTCGAAATTCCTATCGTCTGTTTCGAGTTTCCAAAAGAGAAATTACCATTACATTTCTTTAGATACACGATGGTATTTGTGTTAAAATAAAAGACTAAAAATTTCATGGAATTTATCCTGTAACTCATTTTTGGATGCTCCTAAAAGCCAATTGTCACGATAAGTATTTTTATATTATTTTTGAAATTATTTGCTAAAAACTTGGCTTTTTTTAATGCACTTGGCTTTTTTTAATGAGATAAAAATCCGAACATCGAAAATCGTTTTATTCTGTCTTATCGCTACAATTGGCTTTAAATACGAATACTATACGACTTAGAAAAAAGTGAACATATTTTTAGGCACTTTTTTCGAAAACAAGGGTGCTATATAGCGTCATTGGACCTTAGTTCTTTTAAAATAAAAACTTATGCAACCCACTTTTTTGGTTGTAATTAAGCCGAAAATTGGAGCATCTTTTTATGTAATTTCATTCGAGTATTTAGTAGTACACTCATAGAAATATCTTAGTAGAAAAAATAGTAAACCCATTGTAGATCAAGTTTTACAGAATATTGCCGTATTCAACAAAAATTAATGTTGATATCGTTGAATAATCAGTTAAGTTGATCAACTATTTACAACGCTTATACAGAATTCAATAGATAAAACCAAATAAGAAAAAACAACCCTGTTCGTTCATTTTTGTATTATCAAGTTGGTAGCAATGTGAAATTTGTTTGTCTCTTATAAAATTATTTTATGTGTTTGTTTCTTATAAAAATATTTAATATTATAAAAATAAATAAAAAAATAGGATCTGATGATCAGATTCTGATCTGTTAATATTTGGTAAGTAATAAAATACATTGGTTACTTTATGAATTCATACTATATTATATTTTTTTTGTTTTTTATTTAGTGTCATTGGAAAACTGGAGAATGGCTTACGAGTGTATAACATAAATAAACGAAGTGTGTGTGAAAATATCGTGTTTAAATATTGCAGCTTAAAAAGCCGGTGATAATTCTAAAAAATATTGTGATTTTTACTTAATAAAAGAATATTAACAAATAACAAGCTTTTTTTTATTAATAAAATTTCTTATATCAACAAAAATATGAGTTGAGTTTACAAAAAATACGAGTTGATTTACAAATAAACGAGTTGATCAACTTTTACAAAAACTTACAACAATTTTTATTGAAATGAACATAAATATTTGTAGGGTCAAAATCAGCAATGATTTCTGTTGAATTTACAACGACTTTCTTTGGGAATACAATGATTTTTGGTTGAGTGTAGTAGTCACACCTGAGCTGAAATCTAGTTCGAACGAGATTTCGATCATATGGTTGTGTATAAAATAATACAGACCATATGATCAAAATCTAGTTCGAACAAGATTTTACATCAGGTGTGAATAGGCCTTTACATTGAAAATAATTTGCATTTTAGCAAGTGTAAAATTCCTAAAATTAATACCCTTAACATATGTATGTATATGTATTATACTATTTGATACTTACTCTTATCATTTGAAAATTTATTATCATTGCATTTATTGACAACAAAAAATAATTGCTTTTAGATTTTGTAGAGTATTTTAAATCTGAGTGTTGGTCAATATTTAAATCTGAAATAAAATAATTTATTTAAAAAAAAAAACATTACTTGAATTAAAATATTTTTATAAGTCACCTTAATTATTACGGGATTCAACTTCTCTAAACTCAGCAGGGTCAGTAAAACGCACTGTTAGTATATAAAATATAGATGGAAAGGGTACTAAACTTAGTAAGGCATAATGATGACCGAGAGCAATAATACCATACGCCAATAAAAGCCATTGTATACCTAAAAAAACAAAATTGAAATTGGTAGACAATTTTTATTAAACAAGCACTTACAAATTATAACCAAATTTTTAATTTCCAAGCAAGAGGATTTAATCAAAGCTTTGAAAGATTGATCTAACTTCATTGAATAATGTATAGCGTTTGCTATCATTGATATAGCAATGCTCATATATGGAAAGGAATAATCTGAAATAAAGTAAAGAACAAATTAAAAAAAAAATAAATAAAAACAAAAAAAAATTTGCTACATATTTTTAAAAATTTTTTTGGAACAAACTTTTATAGTCCCAAATAAAGTTAAAAGTTTTTCTGAAGATTATTATAACTGGATAATATGAAACTACACCATTTACAGATGTTATTCGAAAAAGATCAATTGTAATTCGAAGATTATACTTGTAATTCGAAGATTCCATTTGTAATTCGAAGATTCCATTTGAAATTCGAAAATTCCATTTGTAATTCGAAGATTATACTTGTAATTCGAAGATTCTATTTGTAATTCGAAGATTCCATTTGTAATTCGAAGATTCCAATTGTAATTCGAAAAATATCAATGAAAACTCAGTTCATATTTTTCGAATTACAATTGGAATCTTCGAATTACAAATGGAATCTTCGAATTACAAATAGAATCTTCGAATTACAAGTATAATCTTCGAATTACAAATGGAATTTTCGAATTTCAAATGGAATCTTCGAATTACAAATGGAATCTTCGAATTACAAGTATAATCTTCGAATTACAATTGATCTTTTTCGAATTACATCTGTAAATGGTGTAGTAAGAAACAAACCAGGATGTCTAAATTTTTAGAAAAATTAAAATTTTTCTTTCACACTTTTCTCAATTCAAAACCATACACACAAAAAAAAATCGAGGTAATATTACCTAAAATTATAGTATAAAAATACCTTAGCGCCAGGCAAACGGGGCATTTGCTAAGTTAAAAGGTAATGTTACTTAAAAGCTAAGGTAATTCCTATGTTCGAAAATTTGTTATGGTTGACAGAAATATACCTTAGCTTTTTAGGTAAAATAGCATTGATAAATAGGTGATATTACGTAAATAATTTGGTAGTATTACCTTGTATTAGTAATGGCATTTTTACACCATTTCCTTTTAAAATTTAAATAAAAACTACGAAAAGTTTATTATTTTTTATTAATTTTATTTTTTCAATTTTTACAAATTTTAAAGAAAGGTTGATAATAAGAAAAATGTCTCAGAATCTTATGTAGGACTCAAAATCGGAAAATTTTTCTGTTTTTAAACATTTTTTAATAGAAATATTCACAGATTCTGAGACTTCTACAGATAATACTTAGTTTCTGGATTTTTTTTCTTTTAAAAAATCTGAAATCTCAGAATCTGAAAATGTTTCTATAGAAAAATGTCTCACAATTCAGAATATGAGAACTTTTCTTTACAGAAATGTGTCAGAATCTGAGAATATTTCTATAGAAAAAATTTGTCTTAAAATCTAAGAGTTTTTCTATAGAAAAATGTCTCGGAATCTAAGAATTTTCTCAGGATCTGAGAATTTTTATATAGAAAAAATGTCTCAGAATTTAAGAATTTTTCTATAGAAAAAATGTCTCAGGATCTGAGAATTTTTCTAAAGAAAAAATGTCTCAAAATTGTTCTATAGAGAAAATGTCCCAGAATATGAGAATTTTTCTATAGAAAAAATGTCACAGTATGAGAGTTTTTCTAGAGAAAAAATGTATCAGAATCTAAGAATTTTTCTATAAAAAAAATGTCTCATGATCTGAGAATTTTTCTAAAGAACAAATGTCTCAAAATCTAAGAATTTTTCTATAGAAAAAATGTATCAGAATCTGAGAGTTTTTCTAAAGGAAAAATGTCTTAGAATATAAGAATTTTTCTATAGAAAAAATATATCAGAATCTGAGAATTTTTCTATAGAAAACTGTATTAGAATCCGAGAATTTTTCTATAGAAAAAAAAAATCTCAGAATATGAGGGTTTTTCTACAGAAAAAATGTCTCAGAATATGAGAATTTTTCTATAGAAAAAATGTTTCAGAATCTGGGACTTTTTTTATAGAAAAAATGTCTCAGAATCTGAGAATTTTTCTAAAGAAAAACTGTCACAGAATCTCAGAAATTTTCTATAGAAAAAATGTTTTAGTATCTGAGAATTTCTTCATGAAAAAATGTCTCAGAATCTGAGAATTTTTCTATAGAAAAAATGTCTCGGAATCTGAGAGTTTTTCAATAGAAAAAATGTCTCAGATTCTGAAAATTTTTCTATAGAAAAAATGTTTTAGAATCTATGAATTTTTCTATAGAAAAAATGTCTCAGAATCTGAGAATTTTTCTTTAGAAAAAATGTCCCAGAATCTGAATACTTTTCTCTAGAAAAAATTTCCCAGAATCTAAGAATTTTTCTTTAGAGAAAGTTCAGACTCTGAGACATTTTTTCTATAGAAAAATTCTCAGATTCTGAGACATTTTTTCTATAGAAAAATTCTCAGATTCTGAGACATTTTTTCTATAGAAAAATTCTCAGATTCTGAGACATTTTTTCTATAAAAAAAAATTCTCAGATTCTGAGACATTTTTTCTATAAAAAAAATCCTCAGATTCTGAGACATTTTTTCTATAGAAAAATTCTCAGATTCTGAGACATTTTTTCTTAAGAAAAATTTTTCTATAAAAAAATGTTTCAGAATCAGAGATTTTGTCTTTAGAAAAAATGTTTGAGAATCAGAAATTTTTTGCAGAAAACATCTCGGGACCTGATGCTGATATATTCTCAGATTCTGTGACCTTTTTCTGAAAATAATTATAAGAGTCTTAAACATTTTTCCTATAGAAAAATTCACAGATTTTAAGATATGTATTTTTTTTTTATAGAAGATATATTTCTCACATTATTTCCAAAGAGAAGTCTCAGATTCTATAATAATCTTATTTATGAGACGTTTTTATACCAAAAATTTTCTCGTTAAAATGCATTTTCTTATAGAAAAAATAATCAGATTCTGAGAAAATATGGTTGAGAAATATACATAGTTGATTCTGAGCTTTTTCTTAATTCTGGTATTCTTGATGAGTTTTTTGCACATGTTGCTTCTTAGTTCTGGATCTCTGGATCTTTAATTCTTGAAGACTCCTTTTTGTTCACGTTATCTAAAAAACAGTAAAATAATTGAATTATTTTTACGTTATTAATTTCCTTTTAAAACTAATTACCTTGCTGATCTAATATTTCGCTAATTGTTAATTTCCAATGATTTTTATTGCGTTAAAAAACTTTGACAAAAAAATGTTAAATATTTCTGATGTTTGTATTTTTTATGAATTTTAAAATTATTGTCAAAAATTTTTTCGAAATTCTACCTAAATAGAATAGTAAAAGTTGCATAGCCAATTAGGTATTTAAATTACGTAGTGCTAAGGTAATAAAACTTATATTTTTGATTTCATAGAAAAAATAAATACCTATGCCAGCTAAGGTATTGTTACCTCGATTATTTTTTTGTGTGTATATAACAAATCAAAAAATTATAATACATAATTATAATTAGAGCCTGAGCTCGACTGTCTTTACAGAAAACAATAATTTAAAAATAACGACTATAAGTCGCCCTAAGTGGCAATCAGTATCTTTGGAAAAATGGCAACACCTAACATTTGTGTCTAAAATATAGACCATGTCTGGCAATGTTTGCAAAAATAAGAACTTAGATCAGAATTGATGAAGGAGAGGAAGAAGAATAATGATTACTAAAAATAAGTTTGTTTACATGAAATTACAATAACAAACTCTTCTGTTAGAAAAAAACAATAGCAACAACCACACTTGAATTGAAAAAATCAGATTTAGTTGATACTTGCTTAACAGCCTACTTGGCGTATCGGTCTAGAGTGATTGTACGTTACAAGCAGTTAATAGCAAACTATTACAGATGATGATGAGTTCAATCCTTGTCGGCTGCGATCTGTTAATAATTTTCACATATAGAGTTTTAATTACTATTAACTAAATAAACTTGACATTAAAAGTTTTTCTGAAGATTATTATAACTGGATAATATGAAACTAGTAAGAAACAAACCAGGATGTCTAAATTTTTAGAAAAATTAAAATTTTTCTTTCACACTTTTCTCAATTCAAAACCATATATAACAAATCAAAAAATTATAATACATAATTATAATTAGAGCCTGAGCTCGACTGTCTTTACAGAAAACAATAATTTAAAGTTTGTTAAGTTCAATATAAAAGAATGTTATTAAAATTACTTACATATCAGACCACAAGCTAAAGCATGTATAAAGGTTATTAAGGGTAAAAAGTAAAGAGCTGCATATATAGGAGCCTTGCCTCTAACTTCCAATATGGCGCTCACCAGAGGCCTTATAATAAACATTGTAACAAGGCAAAGAAAATAGAAAACTAATATTATAGTTTGTCTGGAATTTAAAATAAGAAAAAATGTTAATGCTTCAAATGAATTTGTGAATTATAACATACAAGGGATATACGGCTTCTTGTGTACAATGTAAAGATTTTTCATAATTCGGAGCAGGATTATAAAACAATGTATACCAGTCGGAAAATTTCCTTACGGGACAAGCATATAACCTAAATTCTCCCAAAGGTTCCATTAACAGTATTGCAGCTATGGCCGATATGGTAACTTCGACAAAAGCACATATTGTTAAAATTAACTGTTTGCGGGAAAACCTATAAATAATATAAGTTGTATAAAATAAAATATATATATATTTATTAGAGTAGACTTTCAAATTTAGATTTTTTGATATCATCACTTTTCCGAAGGTTTTTTTATCAATAAAAACAATGGCGTAGTTTTTTTGAAAAATTCCAACTCCTTCCCGTGCGGCTGAACTTATCGCAAATTTTGTTTCTACACCAAAAATTAGTGGTATGACATTTTTCTCAAGCTTCCAGAAGGCTACAAAAAGTAGCGGTACAGCGAGGAAAAAATCAATGATTTAAAAAAAAAATTAAAAATATTAAAAAAATTTTTAACACACGTAATGGAAGGGCATTTAAAACTGAGAAAATTGATATAAAAATTACATTTTTATCACAATCCGTTAACAAGTTATTAAGCTTCAAAGATTGTTTTTTGAACACTAACTATGGTTTTCCAGGAAATTATTATTAAGCTTTTACTAAACTATCAAATTTGAAACCTTTATTACTTTTTAACTAGTAGCGATAAAATTGTGATTTTTGTAGCATTTTTCGCAGTTTTTAACGGACTTTCATGACGTGTGATAAAAAATCAAATTAATTAATTTTTTTTTAAATCATCGGGTTTTTCCGCGCTTTATTACCACTTTTTGATAACATCTGGAAGCTTTCGAAAAACGTCATAACACTAATTTTAGCTGTAGAATCGAATGGTGAAATAAAATTTATAATAAGCTCAGCCGTTTTCGCTCCACAGGAGAATGAAGTCAAAAACCAGGTTTTTAATAGCGAATAGGCACGGGAAGGAGTTGAAATTTTTCCAAAAAAAAAATACGCCACTATTTTTATTGATTCACAAACCTTCTAAAAAGTGATGATATCAAAAAATCCAAAGAAAATAGATTTTTGAAAACGCACTCTAATATTTATAAAACATTTAATTAAAATATTGAAACAAGATAAGTGGGCCGAGTACTATTCAGATTTTTAGGCCTCTTCATTAGAGCACCCATATGTGCATAATTGTTTTTTTTATCGCTCCCCGCTCATTTTCGGTTGAGTTGGGAGTAAAAAATAATATCTATCCAGAAATTGGACTTCTAGGTTGCAAACAAGCCAAGCAGTTTGAACTTTTGACCTCAAAAATGGGCTAAAAAACCTTTATAGATTAATTTGGCTGTAACTCTTAAAATAAAAGTTTTTCGCAAATAACTTTCATAACAATTTTTTTGTAGAATCAAAATGCAAAGATTTTTCTCTCATACTGTTTTGACCTAAATATGCCCGATCGCGGTGTTTTAAGCGGTTAAAGTCGAAATTTGGGTCAGAACTTTTTTAAAAAAAATTCTCGTAAATTTTTAAATTGGGAAAAATTTGAGCTCTTTGCATAATTTAATAGGGTATTGAATGCAGTTTTCCAAAAAATTTTTTTTTGCAAAAATATATCGACCCTTCCATGAAAAATTGCCAAAATCATACCCTGAACCACAATTTTTTGACCTCCAGCTACGTTATGAGGGTGTACTCACTTTGTCATTGAATGTTTTACGCATCGAAAGATGAGACTAGGATTTCACATAGTATATATGGGGTATTCCATGCCAAATCGGACGCTTGGAAAATTTTTAATTTTATGTTTTTTCAATTTTTTAGTACCCTTTAAAAACCCATTCCAAGTAAATTTTGACATCTTTTTTGACAATCCGTTCAAAAAATATCGAATTAAAAAAAAAAAAACACGATTTTTTCTGTCTTCACTTCTTTAAAAATGGTCCAAATTCTAAATAATTTGTTGAAATTTTAGTATTTTCTTTAAAGTGTTTTAATAAAGATTGTGTTTTCTTTGATTAATTGTCTTGAATTTCTTTAAAGATTCTTGATTTTTTTTTTTATCCTTTCTAGGCGTCTTGAAGTTGATGTTTAATTCTTCTTCCTTAGCGTCTTGATTTTTCCTCACTAAGCGTCTTGATTTCTTCTTCCTTAGCGTCTTGATTTTTCCTCTTTAAGCTTCTTGACTTTTCCTCACTAAGCGTCTTGAATTTTCCTCTCTAAGCGTCTTGATTTTTCCCTTCTAAGCTTCTAGATTTTTCCTCGCTAAGCGTCTTGAGTTTTCCTTTTTCTTTCCTTACCAGGTTTCCTGCTAAATTTCCTTTATCTAGGCGTCTTGAAATCTTGATTAATCCTTTTGATATTTGGTTTCTTGAAAAAATCCCTTTTAATATCTTGATAATCCTTTATTTCCCCTGATAAATTCCTTTATTATTCCTCAGCAAGAGTGTCCTGGGCCCATAACCAGTTAAAGTTGTTGTTTGTTGAAAGAAATATTTTATTGAACTGAATGAAAATATTTGACAAAACAACAAATACAAAAGTATTTATATAAAAAGGAAAATGTAAATCAAAAGTAAACAAAGTGTTTACAGTAGAAAACACATAATTGTAACATTTCCTTCAACATGAATATATTAATAACCAAAATCCCACGATCTACTTAAGCTTAAAATTTTAAGAAAATATTAAGTTTACCACGAAAAATTAAAAAAATAAATAAAAAAAATCAAATAAAAAATTTTAAGAAAAGATTGAAACCAACAAAACAAAGAGAGCAATCATTTAAAAATTGCATATTAGAACACTTTAAGAAATATTTAATAAAAAAAAAAAATTTAAAAAAAAAAAAAAAAAAAAAATGTTGACCATTTTTGAATTTGTTATGATAAAAATATGATAAAAATACGGAAAACGATAGTTTATTTTTGAAAATTCCATATCTTTGAGACGGGTAATTTAAAAAAATTTGAAAACAAACTTGGATGGGGGTTTTAATGGGTTTTAAAAAAA
This sequence comes from Pegoplata infirma, assembly GCA_963921195.1. Taxonomy (NCBI): domain Eukaryota; kingdom Metazoa; phylum Arthropoda; class Insecta; order Diptera; family Anthomyiidae; genus Pegoplata; species Pegoplata infirma. The sequence goes on along the minus strand of OY992536.1, from coordinate 22,938,152 downwards.
TTTAAAAATAATTTAAAAATGTAAAAAAAAAAATTTCAAAGTGTCCAATTTGGCACTGAATACCCCATATATATTTAGGGAAATCCTAGACAGATGTTTTGGTGCGAAACTCACGGAATTACAAAGTGAGTATTCGCCTATATTGAGGATGAATTGTAAAAAAATGAGATTCAGAGTAGAACTTTGGGATTTTTTCATGGAACACTCGATATATTTTTGCAAAAAAAATTTTTTTGGAAAACTACATTCAATACCCTAGTGAATTGTGCAAGGAGCTCAAATTTTCCCCAATTTAAAAATTTACGAGAATTTTTTTAAAAAAAGTTCAGACCCAAATTTCGACTTTAACCGCTTAAAACACCGCGATCGGACATATTTAGGTCAAAACAGTATGAGAGAAAAATCTTTGCATTTTGATTCTACAAAAAAATTGTTATGAAAGTTAATTGCGAAAAACTTTTATTTTAAGAGTTACAGCCAAATTAATCTATAAAGGTTTTTTAGCCCATTTTTGAGGTCAAAAGTTCAAACTGCTTGGCCTGTTTGCAACCTAGAAGTCCAATTTCTGGATAGATATTATTTTTTAATCCCAACTCAACCGAAAATGAGCGGGGAGCGATAAAAAATACAATTTTGCACATCCCATACATTTTGTGGGTGCTCTACTCTTCATAGAAAGTTATAAAAATTTTGATTAAATTTGGCAATGGTGTACTACTTCATCACACCCATCTCTGCTAAGTGAGAACAATTTATCACTACTTACTTTCGGTCCTTGGCATCCAAATCAATAAAAAAACAATGCATCATTAATGGCAAAGCGGCCATAAATCCCAAATAAAACCAGGAATAAGCATCTAGTTCATCCTCACATTGGCTACAAGCAAAAGTTTCATTGACACGAAAACCTCTAGGACACGGTCCACATTCACTCCATGTCTCATTTTCTAATTGTATGCGTCCACAGTATTGTCCCGGACATTTCTCTAACAATGAAGACATTTTTTGTTGTTTTTTTTGCCTTTAAAATGTTTATTATAACATTATTAAATTTTTTTGCAAAAATTTTATAAATTTTTACAATTTATTTGTTTACGATCAGCTGTTGTTTGTTACAGGGTGTATAAGTGAGACAATTGTGATAACAGGGCGTTTACAAATACATAACTACGGCAAGAGAATATGGAAACGGATACTAAAAAAAGGTTTTACTCGTCACGTTTTTGTGAAAACTCGTTATTTTTTAAAAAAAGAAATCGTTACAAAATAACAGCTGTTTTTGACACTTGTATTCATATGTTTTGTTTAAAAACAAAAAAATATTTTACCGTGCAAAAAAAGTGAAACAATTACGTCACGAAAACTAAATATAAATAAAAAAGAATAAAAATTAAAAGGTGTTGTTTGCAAAACAGCACACAAATTAGTCTCTGTTTAGATAAGCAGTGTTTTTTTTAATAATTTGATTATAATAATCAAAAAGTGGAATTTTCCACAAAATAAAGTGAAAATGTTTAGAAATCTCTTAAAAACTTCCAGTTCCTTAGCTCGAAACAAATGGCCACCACCGCAAAAACAAATTCTTTTATCGGCTGTGTAAGTTAAGGTCAAATTAGAAAGTTTGTATAAAAATTACTTTGTATGTTTTTTTCTAAATTTATTTTTAGTTTAACGAGACGTAATATTGGTTTGCAACATGGTCAAAATGATCCGTTTTATGCTGGTACAATGGCAGAGGGTAAGATAAAGATTTCTTTTAAACTTTCAGGGACTTGACTAAGTTCGTTCATATATTCATATAATTTTTTTTATATAATATAATATTACACAGTCCAACAAAATACCGGTCAGGGACCCCATAATAAAGTAAAAGTATTATTGATCCACGATAGATTCTAAAGAGTTCTAGCGATGTCCGTCCGTCTGTCTGTGGAAAACTCGATGCAGTCCATACTATTATAGACTCTTTGTTCGTAAATGGGGAAAATTGGAAAACTTCAAATTGTTTTTATTCTCCAACCACAGTATTGGGGTATACTCATTTTGTCATTTTGTGTGTAACGCATCGAAATATCGGTGTAGGACCCCATAACGTATATATAATATAGATCAGTGATCGATTTTAAGACATCCTAGCGATGTCCCTCCGTCTGCTGCCCGTCGGTCCGTATGTCTGTGAAAGTCGCGATAAAAAATAAAAGAGCTATACTCCTGAAGTTTGGCACAAATATGCCTTATGGTCATGGGCTGGTTAAGTTAGGAGATGGTCAAAATAGGACCAAGGGGAAAAAGTTTCCCCTTGAGGAACTAAACCAACCACTAAAAAACCCCCATTTTATACCGGTTTTATTATTATTTTTTAAGCAAATGAAACATTTTAATGTCGGAAAATGTTCTTAGTTCTGCACTTGGTCACTGGGGACTAGAAAAAAAAACATTTGGAATAAACTGAAGAATTCGAGAAAAAAAAAATAAATACAACAAAAAATAAAGTAAAGGTTATCTTTATTTTTTTATTTCAAGAACTAGTGTAATCACCTTCAATTTTCTGACTTAAATTTTAATTGGAGTTTTTACACCATCCGACAGCCAATATTAAACATGATTCGGGTGATTTACATAAGTCTGAATGTAGAGATCAAAAGGAGTAACACCGCATTTACAGTTTTTCATTTCGTGATCCTGTTTCCTTTTAAAAGGACTTAAAAGTTTTGAGTATTAAATTTTTGTGAAATATTTGTATTTGTCTTTTAATGTCACTATTGATGACAAATAAAAGAAGAGAATCTTCTCTAACTTTTCCATTTATTTTTGCCATATTAGAAAAAGGGATGTGAGTAATGCCCTTTCAAAAGATTTTGCTAAACATTTTAAATGATATTGAAGGATAAAGGTTTGAAAGGACATTATTTACCATTTTCTTCTGGTATGGCAAAATAATTAATTGGAAAAATTTGCGGAGATCCTCCTCTTTCATTTGCCATTAATAGTGGCATCCTTGCACAAGTACAAATATTTAAAAAAATATTTTACAAAAATGTAATCCTCTAAAACTTTGAAGTCCTTTTAAAAGGAAACTGGGTCATGAAGTTAAAAACTGTAAATGCAGTTTTACTATATTGAGGTTCTAGTTTCAAACGTATATTATCCAGTTCATGTTAACGATTGTTGCTTCTTTTTGTCGTAAAGTGTTATAAATCAGTTGATCTAATTCAAATAAATATTTTTTCAATAACATCCGTCCTTAAAGTTCGTTTTAATTCTAAATTATCTTAAAATTATGTATGCAGGATTATACATATATATTTTTTTATTTTCTCTCCTTCCAGTTAAAGATGAAATTATGGATCGCTTGGGTTTAGAAGCTGGTTATACACCAGTGCCTAAAACACGTGAGCATCTCTTAAAATATACACCGAATTTAGCTGATTTAGCACCACGTACAATGCAGGATTCGTTTACCTCAGCCATCTTGCCATTAAGTACAGATAAAGCATTGCAAGATAAATATGTAGCTTTTTTGGGTCATGTACGTATGGGTCGTTTAATGGAAGATATGGATTTATTTGCCGTATGGGTTTGTCATCAACATGTTAAGGTTAACAATCTACCCGATAATGTACATTTGCCGTATACTTTTGTAACCATATTAGTAGATAAAATAACATTTTCCGATATGAGAACTAAAGCCACCGAAGATATTAGATTATCTGGTCATGTTTCATGGGTAGGAAAAAGTTCTATGGAAATTGTAGTGTGGTTAGAACAGAAAGAGAATGGCGTGTGGAAAAAAATTACGCGAGCATTATTTTTAATGGCGGCACGTAATGCTGCCAATACCGGAGCTGCACCAGTTAATCCCATAGAACCAGCCAACGAAGAAGAAAAGATGATATTAAATGGTGGCATAGAACGTAAAAAACGTAGACAAATCTTACAAGCTTCGTCGATTTTTAAAGTGGAACCCAACGATTATGAACAATCCTTGATGTATGAACTATATAAAAGGACCACACCACAAACTACTATGGAATTAAATAAACGTCTTTTACCCAACAACTGTCGTTGGATGTCTGAATCGTTTGTCACCAATACAATGGCCTCGTTCCCAGAAAATCGTAATGCTCACAATAAAGTATTTGGTGGTTTTCTTATGCGTAATGCTTTAGAAATTAGTTGGGTTGGAGCAAATCTCTACTGTAAAAATCGTCCAAAATTGGAGCACATTTGTGATATCAGTTTCGAGAAACCGGTCAGTGTCAATTCATTTGTTAAAATGACTGCCTATGTGGTGTATACAGATGTTAATTATGTACAAATGATGACAGTTGCCGATGTAATTGATAATACTACCGGTGATCAATTGACTTCAAATGTATTCTATTATACATTTTCGGCACCGGAAGAGGTACCAGAAGTATTACCTAGATCTTATCATGAAACTATGTGGTATATCCAGGGACGTCGCAAGTTTAAGTATGCTTTAGGTTTGGAATAATATGACATCCAATGAATGATCACTATGCAAACTTAAGAATATAGTAAACGGAATGTTCATAAGATGATTGTAATTTCGAATTAATGATATTAAAGGAAGAAAAACTGAATTGGGTTTATTGAAAAACAAAAATAATTGATAATAAAATAATCCTATTTACCGACTTATGTAAAAAACAAAGGATTTCCTTCGTGTTTTAAATAATAAATCAAGATCGACTAACTCATTTCTGCTCCCACTTATTTTATAGTGCACCAACCTCCCCAATAAATCTTATTTTAGAAAATCTCTTATTATTTTTACATTTGTATTAAGTTAGTAAAACAATTCTTTTTTTATCTCATTTTTATACAAATTGGCTTGTTCCCATTATCAAAAGATTAAAGTTTTTTTACGAATAAAAATAATTTCAGAATTATAAAAATAAACTGAAGTTAGCGAAATTTTATTTATTATTATTAACGGCCATTAAACTTTAATATTATTTAAATGTTTTATTTATGTAATTATGTTTAATAAAATTTTGCTGGTCATATCATTAATATTCAATGTAATAAATAGAGTTTTTAACAAACTATATAACTATTTAATTTATATTTTTTATTTTATATTTATTAATTTATATTATTCAATAACTTTGCAAATTGTGAACTGAGCTTCGAAGTATTTCATTCCGTAATTGAAATTGGCGTATCGAATGAAAATTTAATGATTACTTTTCCAATCACATTTTGGCGAATCAAATGGTCTCGTTTGAGTTAAAAATATCGGCTTTAAAAAATCGAATGGAATTACTTCTTGAGTCGATTTAACGATTTCCACAGTTCGCAATTTAGCAAAAAATGGAGAAATTAGGCTTTCCAAGTACGGAGCCTATAGAAAAAAAAAATAAATAATTAAATTCAACTTAGACGAATCCATGAATAGGGTCCGCATTTTACTAACGAATTTCGAATACAAACGAAAACACTTTAAGTGATTGCAATTTTTATTTTAATATGATTTTAAGATGATTTTTTAGGCTGGTGTCTAATTTGAAAAATGATGCAGGACGCCACCTTTACTCGGTACCTTATATAGTCAAATATATAAGCTACCGACTAACAAAGTAGAAAATAAGAATTACTGTTTTCATTTTCTTAAAACCAAAAAGGTTTGTAACTTGAATAATAATTCACCTGCTGGTGGATAAAACCGCTTTTCACCATCTGGTGAATAAAACGTAACATTTATATATTTCAACAAAAAAATGTTTTTTTCATAAATTTTTTTCAACAAATTTTTATTTTTTTGTATCATATTTTTTTTTTTTTTTTCATCAAAAAATTTTTTTTACATAAATTTTTTTATTTTCATCAAATTTTATTTCATCGATTTTTATAATTTTTTTTCATCAAATTTTTTTATCAAAAAATTTATTTTTACATCAAAAAAAATTTTTATCAACATTTTTTTGTTATCAAAAATTTATTTTTTCATTAAATATTTTTTTTCATTAAATTTTTTTTTCTTAAAATTTTGTTAAATAAAAAATATTTTATTTCGAGCTCAAAATAAATAGAAAGGTCGAGTAAAAACAACTTTAATAAATTTTATTTTTCATCAAAAATGTTTTTTCTTCATCAAAAACTTTTTTTTTCATCAAGTCTAAACTTTTGACATAAAAATGTTCCATTTGTTTAACAAATGTACAAAAACAGTGAGTGTTAAATCTTTCGGTGCCGAACCTTTCATAGTCTCTAAAATGTAAAAACACTTTTTTGCACTTGAGTAATATACTCATTTATTAAATTTACAGCTCTTTTGGTTTGGACTGCATCTTGCTTTCTACAGACAGATGGACGAATGTGTTTAGCAAAAGTATCTTAGAAATGGATCAATAATATATAAACTTAATATGGTCCTCGACCGATATTTTAATTCATTTTGCATGGAATGGCAAATCAATATAACATTAATTTTTTCTAAAAAAAAACTTTGCTTTGGCAAGTACACCCAAATCTTTAGCAAAACATTATCATGATTTAATGAAGTATATAGTCCTGGCAATAGAGCATATCCTAAAGTGGTCAAATTCACAATTTAGAAATATAGACGTGGCAAAATTATTATTTTTTTACATTTTAACTAAATTTGAATACCCACAATGACCTTGGACGATGAAAATTGGCATGCATTCGACAAAAATATTCGGAATAAAAACGCTAATAACACCTTTTCGATTATAATTACAGTAAATTTGACTTGGGCTGATGAAAAAAGATTACTCAGACTATATTCAATCCAAAACTGGAAAAAATCCATAGAGCCATTTTGAAAATATTTCATATTTAAAACCGCCTCCTGAAATTTCTGTTTTGCTACATACGACATTCGTATTTTGAGGTAGCGATATAGTACGGACTATCAAATTGGACCTAGATTTTTGATATCCGGTGAAAAGAGCCGTGAAAATTTTAATTTTATCTTTATTTCCTTATTTGTATACACTTCATATCTATCCAGATATTTTAAAGCCCATAGATGAACTGGAAAGCTAAAAATTGGAATACATATAGTAAATACCTGGGTCATACCCTAACGTAGCCGAATATTTTTATTTAACTATAATAAATAGTAAGACAATTTAAGAGGCTGAATTTATTTTAAAATCCTCTATAAATTACAAAGACATTATTGAATACCCATTAAAAAGAAAAACAAAAATATATATATTTTTTTTTGGTAATTTTGTAGTTTTTATTTTACAAAACAGTTTTTTGTCCATTATTTTTTACTTTTACTTGGTAAATTATAATAAAAAAGAATCAACTTCTTTCCTCTCTCTCTCTTTTTGTCTGAAAGTGTCCCTCGCAATTACACAAATAATTTAAAATTCTAATTTAAAACTTTAGAACTTCATGCGATGAGGATATTGAGACGAGTGCAAGGCAAACATACTCTTCAAGTATTTAGCGACGAATTTGCCATCTGGATTAGCCTTAATGGCCTTAAGGACAGCAGTATCAACTTCTTTTTGGTCCTTCTTGCGGGCTTCGTTGGGAAGGAAACGCTCTTTCTTGGAAGCGAAGATATCACCTTCACCAGATTTCTTTTCCTTCTTGATTTTCAAGCGACGGAAGTAAGCATCATCCAAATTTTGAGGTACTTTGTAGTCACCCAAGTTGATGCGGGTAGATGTACCGATAACGAAACGTTGGGAAACGCGACGCAATGGGCAAGAGTTCAAGCAGAAGGGTCCAGTGACCAACAAGAGACCAGAGGACAAAGACTTCAACAAAACAACACGCTTGCCTTGATGACGACCGGCCAACAAAATTAGAACGGTGCCGGGGGTAAGATTGCGACGTACATTACGCTTGTGTTGGCTGAAGGTGGCCTTTGATGGACGGTTGGCTACAAACTTCTTGGTAGCGTAGTTAGCCTTAGGTTTCTTAACATAGACAGTACGTTCACCACCGTTCTTGGGTCCACCAATTTTCTTGATCTTTTTGATTTCGGTCTTAACAGTCTTGACAACTGGACGCTTGGTACCCTTCAAACGCCATTGAGCACGGCGTTTGTACATCTGTAAATGGAAGAAAGAAAACAAAGTTTATGTTAATATATTAAACAAAATTAGGATGTAAACAAAACAAATGTGGCCTGAATTGAAGTATATGTGATACAAGGGAATTGAAAAAATAAAACTTTCCCGGGCGAAAGACCTGATCAAATACTACGGTGAAACACAGTGAAACAGACAAATTGACTTTTTCAAAGGGAAACTGAGTAATTCCTAAAGCCACGAAAAAAATTTGACTTATAAATAATAAAATTATTTATCTAAAAGCAGCACCAATGCTTGTTCTTAATTTCAAAAATTAATTATCCGTAAAAAAGTTGGATAGGTACTCCCAGTCACAATTTTTAATTGGATTTTTTTTCACATATTTTTATTCACTGCGCCATGTTTTTGTTCACACACACAATTTCTACACACACACAAATTCATCGTACGAGGTAGCAAAACTTTGCACTTTTTTTCATGGAAATTTTATTAATCTTTACCTGGCTCTTGGAGTAACGCAAGACACCGCCATTGAGGTAAGTATTTAATGGATGTTTGGAACTTTTTTTGCCCGATTTAACGGCTTTCTTAGCTTTTTCAACGGGTGCCATATCGGAAAAACGTGTTCACCGCACAGAAATTATGGTAAAAAGGAAGGTTAGGTACGACGGTGTTGCCAGATAAAAAATATGCACCAAGATGACAGACGTCAAATGACATGTGGCAGACATTTTGTTTTCGGAGTCATTTTTTGGATACTGCCTAAAAGTATGCAATGGTAGATTTATAGTAGATTTAAAAGTATGGCAAGGTTAAATAGTGAGCGAACAGAACAATCACGGCACGGCGCTTTAATACGATTTGATATCTGAAACTGTAAATTGTTAGGAAAAAAAATTAAATTAATACTATTTCCATCACACGCAAAAAAATCTGTGTCGGAGTGAACAAAAATCTGGCATAAATTAACCAAAAATATGCTAAAACTACAACCGACGAAGTAGTTTTCGTAATTTAGCCAAAACGGTTATGTAAAAAATTATGAAGAAACTGCTTATGTTATTTAAGAAAAAACTTGGTGAATTATACTAAAAAAAATGGTAAAATTTATCACAATTATTAGAAAAGATGACTAAAAATAATGCTAAAAAATTACCACATTTATGCTAAAATAAATTTTTATTAAATTTTTGTAATAATTTGTATATTTTTTGAATTTTAAACAATAAATCCATATTAAAATAATAAATGTTGTGTAGGACCCTTGTACAATTTTCTCCAGTGCACACTGGGCCGAGATGGTAGTTTTTTTGGCCAAAACTAAAATAAACAAAATTATTAAATTAAAAAAAGCGAATGCACTATTGTATTAAGTATGACTTGCTGCACCTTGTCTGTAATTTTTGTAAAAATCGGTACACCCATTCTCTTGGAATGATCCATCAAAGATAAAATATGTATGCTTAAATCTCCATATACCGTAATCAAAAAAGCTAGCAAATTTATACATTATTAAGATGGGACCTTGTTTTTTTTTTTTGGGGATTAATTTATTTGACAAAGGGAAGTACAACATGTAAATGGGTATGAACAGCTCTTTTTCCCTATTTTTTTTTTATGATTTTTGATATTTTTATATAACTTTTGAAAAATTGTTCCATTTGATATAGTTGTTCCAAAATGTTCCGCGACATAATCCAAAAGTTAGGATGCCAAAATGTTCGTTGGTTTACTAGCTTTCAGACTGACCTGCCCGCTTTTGCCCGTTTTTTCATCTGCGTATATAATATCAATAGAAAGGGAGATGAACAAGTCTAAAGTTGTTAAAATGAGCCTTTTTTATTGAATTAAATTAATTTTATGAATTAAGTAACAATTTTCAAGTTTTTCCTAAAGTACATACATAGTGTTTTTCTATATTAATACGGGATAAAATGAAACCCGGTTACCCAAAAACCCGAATACAAAAAAAACCGGTTACGAGAAAAACCCGGTTACACGAAAAATATTTTTTTATCGTATTAAAATTTGTTTTTAATACATTGAAAAAAAAAAATAATTACCCGGTTAGGCGGTCCTGACAGCTTTTTGAAAGAGTGTGGAACTTTTGATAACGATGAGTTAAAAAAAGTGTTTTTTTAAACGGGTTTTCAAAAAAAAAATATTTTTTCTATTTACAAGGGATAAAAAGGAAAATTTTGGCCCAGACAGTTTTTTGAAAGGGAGTGGAACTTTTGATAACGATGGGCTTAAAAACGGGGTTTACAAAAAAAAAATCAGATTTTTATAAACTCTTATTTCAATTAAATTTTTGAAATCGGGCACAAGCGGGAAATTTTTTTGGAAAGTGTAAATAAAAAGGATAATTCTGGCCCAAACAGTTTTTTGAAAGGGCGTGGAACTTTTGTTCACAATGAGTTTTAAAAAAGGGGGTTTTCACAAACATTTTTTTTTTTTTTTTAATTTTTGGTATTTTAATCTCATTTGTGTAAACGGGCACAAGCGGGTAAGTTTTTTCTAAGGTGGGGTTAAAAAAGGCTAATTCTGGCCCAGACAGTTTCTTGAAAGAGCGTGGAACTTTTGATGAGTTTAAAAAGGGGGGTTTCAGAAAAAAAAACTAATTTTTTCAATTTTTATTAGCCCTTATTAGAAGTATTTTTTTTTTTTTTTTGAAAACGGGCACAGACGAGTAACTTTTTTGGAAAGTGCTGATAAAAAGGGCAATTCTGGCCTAGACAGTTTTTTGAATGGGCATGGAACTTTTGATGACGATAACTTTAAAAAGGGGGTTTTCAAAAAAAGACAAATTTTTTCCAATTTTTTATAAACTTGTTTCAATTTAATTTTTGAAAACGGGCACAAGCGGAAAAGTTTTTTGGAAAGTGGGGATAAAAAGGATAATTCTGGCCCAGACAGTTTTTTGAAAGAGCGTGGAACTTTTGATGAGTTTAAAAAGGGAGTTTTCAGAAAAAAAAAAATAATTTTTTCCAATTTTTTATTAGCCCTTATTAGAAGTAAATTTTTGAAAACGGGCACAGGCGGGCAACTTTTTTGGAAAGTGCTGATAAAAAGGGTAATTCTGGCCCAGACAGTTTTCTGAAAGGGCGTGGAACTTTTTATGACGATGAGTTTATAAAGAGGGTTTTCAAAAAAAATGTTTTTTCAATTTTTTATAAGCTCATTTTTCAATTCAATTTTTGAAAACGGGCACAAGCAGGTAACTTTTTTGGAAAGTGCTGATACAAAGGATAATTCTGGTCCAGACAGTTTTTTGAAAGGCCGTGGAACTTTCCATAACGATGAGTTCTTAAAAGGGGGTTTTCAAAAATGAAATAATTTTTTTCATTTTTTTATAAATTTTATTTAAATTTCATTTTTGAAAACGGGCACAAGCGGGCAACTTTTTTGGAAAGTGTGGATAGAAAGGATAATTCTGGCCCAGACAGTTTTTTAAAAGGGCGTGGAACTTTTGATAACGATGAGTATAAAAAGGGGGTTTTCGAAACAAAAACAATTTTTTTTTTTCAATTGTTTATAAACTTTTTTTTCAATTATATTTCGGAAAAAGGTATATTCACGTGATTTAAATGAAAATCATTCACGCTCACGCGTGAATCACGTTATTTTTAAACTTTTTTTCAATTAAATTTTTAAAAACTTTTATATCACGTGATTTAAGTGAAAATCACTCACTCTCACGCGTGAATCACGTTGTTTTTTGAGTCACGCAAATCACGGGACCAGAGACCATCTCCAATTCAAAAACATAAACAAAAGACAAGTTTCTCTTCATTTGTTTCATCTATAACATCTGTAAATTTTATTTAAAATTAAGTGTCCACCCTGAAACAGTTTCCTTGTAGGTCCGATTCCAAAAAGTTTCAAGTCACTTATTTATTACCCTAATATAGGCTTATATTCTGAATTTCAACAAAATCGATTAACATTTACGACCTGTAGAGACTTTTGGCCAAAAAACCTACCATCTCGGCCCAGTGTGCAGTGACTGCTGCCCACGCTTTTTCTTAAAGTGAAGGATATCAAAATTTGGTTAAAGGCCACTCACTCCATATAAAAAATGTTCACCAAGTAGGATTGTTCAATTTGATCCTAGTTTTTTTGCGTGTATATAGTTTTTGCCAAAAACCAAAAAAATATTAAAAAAAAAAAAACAAGTGTTGGTGTAAATACCATATACATTTATTTAAATTTTGAAAACGCGGTGCGTTGCCTTTAACGAAATTAAGGCTTTAAAGCACAACTAGCACAACCATGTCGGTAACGTGTTTTTCAAACAAATTTTTAAAAATATTTCAATTATTTTCGATAAAAAAATAAAATCTCTAAAAAATAACATTATAACAAATAAAAAACAGTAATAACGCAATTCAATATGAAGAAATTCACATTAAAAGGTATGTTTGTTTACACAAATTTCTTACTATTTTTACTACAAATGGAAAGTTTCATTTACTTTTTGTATTAAAAATTTCCAGATGTAGTAAAAGTAGTAAATATGAGTAGATTGTATTAAGGTAAACGAACAGATATAATATAAAAAATGATGTTATGATTTAAATATGATATAATATTCCGCTGCCTTAAACCGATCCGACATGATTGTGCGGGGACTCTATACAAATTATACAAAAAAAAAAGATTGCATTTTTTAATTTGAGAATTAATAAATTGTGTAAGGAAAATATTTATAGCAAAATAAGATTTTGAGGCTTAAATGCTTTTAAAAAAATGGATCTTAGAGACGAATAACAATTGGAGCGGGAAGCGTTTTCCGCAACTATTCACATACGTTTTATATGAAAACAAAATTCCGCCGCGTTTTTCCGCCAAACTAGATTCAATTCTATTTTTATGAGGACAATTGCTGAAAACCGCATGCCTCCCCCATTGTGATTATTGTCTTAAAGTGCCTAAAAATATGCTTTGGTTTCTGCTTATTTTTTTTAAGAATATAACAATCTGGCAGCTTTTATTCCGAAAATTTTGTTTTGTTTGGCAGTGCTGTATTTTGGCTGTGTTTAGTATTGTTTGGCAGCGCTGTTTTTTAGCTGTGTTTAGTATTGTTTGTAAGCTGTGTTTATTTAAAATTAACACTATAATACCGGGTATGGATATTGTAGAGTTATATTTATATATCGGAATTTGTACACACACGCAAAAATATATTTTGCAAAGCGTTTGGGAGGAATCACGTTAAACAATATTTTTTCGTATATTATGCAAAAACTTATAACATTTCACCAAGCGTTTGCTTGTTTTATCTTAAAGTTAGTAAAATTATGCGAGCTCATGGGAAATTTCTTGAAACGTTTGCAAAGTTAGGTATAATTATGCAAGAGCTTGGTAAAATATTATTAGTTCTCGCACAATATACGCAAAAATCTTGTTTAATGTGATTCCTCCCAAGCGCTTGGTAAAATATTTTTTTGCGTGCACCAAAAACTACAAATTAGCATAGTGAACAAAATCCATAGGTATTTCAAATATTCTCTGAATCAGCTATTTGACATTTATAATAACTACGGGATAATTGCAATTGATTTTTTGTTTGTTTTAAAATTGCAAATAAATGAAAAAATCAAGGTTGGCAATCGAAACGAATAACGGTATCGATATCGGTATTGGTATCGTTTTTTATTTTATTTCGGTATCGGTTACGGTACTTGAGTGGAATCGGTTACGGTAATACCTATACCGAAACGTCAGTATCGGTACGTATCGGTACGTACCGGTATTATCGGAATAAAAAAAACATAAAAACTTAAAAAAATATATATTTTTTTAATTTTAATACTAAACACTAGGGCGCCTCGTCAAATCCAAACTTTCGAATTTCGGTTCGTAATACCTGCCTCTCGATGGCCACAGAAAAGTTGATGTTGGCAAAAATTAAAGAAAAAAGGGCACATTCAGTCGGCAACCAGCGATCAAAGTTTAAAAAAAATCCAAAACAGCGATTTTGTGTCCACAGATGCAGATTTTCAAATATAAAAATTTTTGTTTACCCAAATTCGCCTCAAAAGTTGGAAGATAATGATAATGTTATGAAAAAAATCATACAAAAAATTAAAAAACACGATTTTGGTCCAAAAATACATCAGCATCTATCAAAAAATCCTTGTGCACCCACATCGCGTATTAAATAAAAATCCCCAAAAAACTATACTATATGAGTTCTTTTTTTGAGCTTAAAGGGGCCCAGAAAGTTTGTATTGGAAGTCAAAATGAAAATCTAATTTTTTTAAGTGTCCGATTTGACATTTGACATACAATTTATATTAGTCATATGTACATTAGACTGGCATTTTTCTGTATGGCCATAAAAATTTTTCTCCAATTTTCAAAGCCCGGGCATTTTTTTATTTTACTAGAACTAAAACGGATGTTGTACAAATTTGAGGTCAATCGGATTAAATTAACCCGTGGCGCCCGGCGGTCAAAGTTTTGGATTTTTGAAAAATTAAATAAAAAAATAAAAAATTTAAATTTTTTTCGACACATCATATTTGTTAATTTTGATGCGGTGAGCAGGAATATCAAAAAAAAATTAAAATCTGTCGAACGGTTTTCGAGATATCGCCATTTGAAATTTGTAAAAAATGGCGGTTTTTTCCTACGCTCAAGAAATTTTTTAAAAAACATCACAATTTTTTTTCCTCTGCCATTTCATAGAGCTTAAGAGTCCCCGCACAACAATGTCGGTGACGTTTTTTTCATACAAATTTGGCATGAAAAAACGCTCGACCGAAAACCGCTTGAATAAAATCAATTTTATTTTTGTGTCGGTTTCTCTCTCTCTTTTAATTTTTGGTATTAAAATGTTGCCACATTTTCATAAATATTTCGATTATTTTCGATAAAGTAAACAAAAAAATGTGATCTCTAAAAAAAAAAATATATAAAATTATAAAAAAAACACAAAAAAACGAATCAATATGAAAAAAATCATATTGATATTAAAAAAAATAATAAAATTAAATAAAAATGTGTATAAAATGTGCAAAAATAGGTAAATATAAACGTTTGACTGAATTTTCCGCTGCCGCCTTTGTTTTGCGCCTATACTCTCTCATGACCGAAACCGTCAACCGCTCCGACATTGTTGTGCGGGGACTCTAAGACAATCTTTCATTTAAATCTAATTTGGTCCAAATCCGATCATTTTATCCTGTGGCGCCCTTAGGTGAAAGTTTTCGATTTTTGAAAAATTTCCACCAAAAATCCAAAACTTTGACCGAAGGGCGCCACGGGATAAAATGATCGGATTTAGCTCAAATTAGATTTAAATGAAAGATTGTCTTAAGCTCTATGAAATGGTCGAGGAAAAAAAAATGTGATGTTTTTTAAAAAATTTCTTGAACCACTATATTTGGTAATTTTTTGGAAAATTTCAAATAGGGATATCTCGAAAACCGTTAGACCGATTCAAGAAATTTTATGACATTCGTTTTCAGCATGCCAAAATTAATTAAAATAATGTATAAAAAACATTTTTTTTTTTAATTTTTAAAAAATCTAATTTTTTTGGTGGAAATTTTTCAAAAATCCAAAACTTTGACCGAAGGGCGCCACGGGATAAAATGATCAAATTAGATTTAAATGAAAGATTGTCTTAAGCTCTATGAAATGGCCGAGGGGGAAAAAATTGTGATGTTTTTTAAAAAATTTCTTGAACGTAGAAAAAACCGCCATTTTTGGCAAATTTCAAATGGCGATATCTCGAAAACCGTTCGACCGATTTTATTTTTTTTTTTATATTCGTGCTCACCGCATCAAAATTAACAAATATGATGTGCCGAAAGAAATTTAAATTTTTTATTTTTTTTTTTTAATTTTTCAAAAATCCAAAACTTTGACCGCCGGGCGCCACGGTTAATTTAATCCGATTGACCTCAAATTTGTACCACATAAGTTTTAGACCTTGGACAATAAAAATTTTCCCGGACACTTGGGAAAATCGAAAGTTGAGAAAAAAATGCCAGTCTAAGAGTCCCCGCACAACAATGTCGGTGACGTTTTTTTCATACAAATTTGGCAAGAAAAAACGCTCGACCGAAAACCGCTTGAAAAAAATCAATTTTATTTTTGTGTCGGTTTCTCTCTCTCTTTTAATTATTTATATAAAAATGTTGCCACATTTTTATAAATATTTCGATTATTTTCGATAAAGTAAACAAAAAAATGTGATCTCTAAAAAAAAAAAATATTTAAAATTCTAAAAAAACACGAAAAAAAAGAAATCAATATAAGAAAATCAAATTGATAATAAAAAAAACAATTAAATTAAATAAAAAAGTGTCAAAAAAGTGAAAAATAGTGTAAATATCAACGCCAGACTGAATTTCCCGCTACCGCCTTTGTTTTGCGCCTATACTCTCTCGTGACCGAAACCGTCAACCGCTCCGACATTGTTGTGCGGGGACTCTAATGTACATTAGGGCGGGTCGATTTGTATGGATCGAAAAAAACTGAAAAATCGTATAGCAAAAACAAAATCTACAAGAAATTCTAAGAAACTTTTGCAAAGAAACCATTAGTCTAAAATCAAACCCTATACCGCGCCTAACGACATGAAAATCCGTCCGTCCGTCTATCTTTCTGTCTGTGTGAAACACGTTAACTTTCAAATTTTAGCGAAAGAATGAAAAATATATACGGCAAGCTGCTGAAGCGTGGCGTACACACAAAAAAAAATATAAAAAAATTGTGTCCGTTTTGGGGATAATACAACCTATAAAGTGGTTTTGGATAATTTACCTAAGTTTTTTAGAGCAAAAACTTTGGTAAGTTATCCAAAACCACTTTATAGGTTGTAATTAAACCAAAAACTGGCAAAATTTTTTTATTTTTTTTTTGTGTGTATATATTTGTTATACTTTCGGTCAGATTAATACTAAATTTCAGCGAAATCTGTCCAGTTGTTCATAAGTTATTAGCAAAATGGGGAATTTCAGATGGGTTTTAACCCGAACTCCCGTGTTTAAAAAAAAGGTTAAACACGCTTTGAAAAGGAATGGTAAGCCAAAATAAAAAAAATATTTTAGAAACTATTTTTGTCACTCAAAAAAACTAAAAAAAATATTACACTCAAAAAAAAAAAATACACTCAAAAAAAATTACACTTGAAATTTTTTTTTTTTACAAAAATTAAAAAAAAAATGTTTTTACTCAAAATAAATCAAATACTGATGAAAAAAAAAATATTCAGTTATTACAAATTTTTATCGAACACAGCTTTTTTCCTCTCCGATATGCAATTCTTTAATTTCATCCCACAAAAGTATCTATGTGTTTTTTTGACTAAATATCATTATGATCCTCAATTACATACTTTTATTTACTAAGAAAAATCTGCTGCACCAGCTTCCCTTTGTAATTAACATACAAAGGCTTTGGAGGGAATCGAACCCACAACCCCTGCACTTACTTTCAGAGTATCACGCTACATGTTAATATACTGCAGCCCAATATAAAATAAATAATGGAGTAAAATTATCATGGATTAACGATAAAAGCAACGATTTATTGTTAAAGTTTCTTATTATAATTTTTCGTCTGTTGCGTCTAATTATTTATTTTTCCATTTCAGGGATTATGTCTAATATACATGCAATTAGTAAAACATTGCCGCTGGATATGTTCTTGCAGCATATCGGTATATAAAACTATGTTTTCTTTACATCTGAGGTGTAGGGTATGTTCAGCAACTTTGTAGAAAATATTATGGCAAATATTTTTGTGAAACATATTAACCCTCTAACTCCCTCTCATAACGGTATTTTTTGGCTATATTCTAACAAATCGCAAAAAACACCCCGAAAGAGGGGAAGGGTGGGGATGAAATATTCTACAAAAATGTTGACAATAAAATTTTACTATATACCTCAGAGCACACTGAAGCCCAAAAATTAACACAAACAACAAAAAAGAGTCAAGTTTTTTGTTTTGCTTATGAAAAAAGGACGGACGGACAAATCTTCATGTCGTTAGGCGCGGTATAGGGTTTGATTTTAGAAACATGGTTTCTTTGGGAAATGTTCTAAGAATTTCTTGTAGACTATGTTTCTGCTATACGATTTTTGATAAAAAAAATCGACCCGCCCTAATGTACATACTTATGTTTTCTTAAAATCCTATTTTAAAAAACTTTGTTTCATTAAATTGAAAAAATCAAAATTTAACTGCACTACAAATATAAGTAGCACAAAATTTATCCAATCAATTGATTTATATGAGTATTAGGGTGGCAGCTAAATTTCAACTTTGGATTTTCAACATCTCCCGGGCGGAATATTGTGCCACATGGTCTAAAACTGATGTGGAAAAAATTTCAGCCAAATCGGATAACTTTAACCCGTGCCCCTTTGAGGTCAAAGTTCAAATGATAAAAAAAAATTTTTCCATACAAGCAAAAAATTTTTTTTTCGATTTTTATTTTTTTTATTTTTTAATATTAGTTAGCTTTATTAGCTTATTAACAACAAAAAATGTCATTTCGATCGGACAAGATTTTCAGTTTCAAAAGTGACTCTGAAAAAAAATTTTCAGGCTTGTTAGAAGCTTACTCTAAAAAATTTTCAAAAAAAAATTTTTTTTAGTTTTGATAAGCACACATTAAAGAATTTTTGTTGCTCTTAATACCCGGTTTTTAAATTTTTTTTTTTTTAATTTTTTTTCTACATCGCATTTTTGTTCTAAATTGGGGTAAAAAACTGGAAAAATGCAGTTTTTGGCCCTATTTAAGAGCATGATCACAATGTCCCAGAAAGAAAAAAATGATAGATTTGGAATACGTATTATCAAGAGAAACAAACGCAAGCTATTTTGTAAACTTTTAAAAACAAAAAAAAAATATTTTTTTAAGAGTATGCTGTCTCAAGACAGTCTAAATTTTTTTTATTTTCAAGACCACTTTTGTAACAGAAAATCTTGTCCGATCGAAATGAAATTTTTTTGGTGTTAATAAGCTAATAAAGCTTACTAACTTTTTTTTAGCTCTGACAAGCACACATTAAAGATTTTATGTCGCTTTTGATAACAGTTTTTCTTTTTATTTTTTTTTTTGTGACATCGAAGTTTTGTTCTAAATTGGGGCCAAAAGCTGCAAAAATTTAGTTTTTGGCCCTATTAAAAAACAAAATTACGACATTACAAAAATTTAAAAAAAAAACCTATTATTAAGAGCGACAAAATGACTTTAATGTATGCTTGTCAAAACAAAAAAAAAATTTTTTTTGAAAATTTTTTAGAGTAAGCTTCTAACAAGCCTGAAAATTTTTTTTCAGAGTCACTTTTGAAACTGATAATCTTGTCCGATCAAAATGAAATTTTTTGTTGTTAATAAGCTTATAAAGCTAACTAATATTAAAAAATAAAAAAAAAAATCGAAAAAAAAAATTTTTGCTTGTATGGAAAATTTTTTTTTTATCATTTGAACTTTGACCTCAAAGGGGCACGGGTTAAAGTTATCCGATTTGGCTGAAATTTTTTCCACATCAGTTTTAGACCATGTGGCACAATATTCCGCCCGGGAGACATCAATATTATTACAAAAAAATTGCTCCATACATTTCGCTGCCACCCTAATGAGTATATTAAAAAAAAAATAATGTAACAAAAGTTGATAATAATGCATTCCTCAAGAGTATAACACATATGAACAAAAAAGGGTGGCCATATTTTGAAAAAAAAAAATAGATCTCAATTTTTTTTAAAAATTAAAATAATCATCAGAAAACAATATCAAAATGTTTTTTTTAAATTGTTAAAAATATTTTATTCATTCTGTTAAAACCCCCTTCGTTCTAGCTGGTCACCCATTAGATGCTGCAATACTCTTGAAACTTGCTATTTGAGGAGGGTTACAGAAAAGTGTTTTCAATTGATATTTTAAGTTGATAATATTGATGACAACTGATTATTGGTGTGAACATGATGATTTTGTTATAACTAAAAAAAAAAAACGTTGAAGCCACCACTTCTAAATTATAAAAATAGCTTTCAATTGACGTCATAAAACACTCTAGAGAATATTTTAAGGATAACAAAGTGACAATAAATTTGTAAAAAAAAATATATTTAGTTTAAAAACAATTATTTAACCTTGTATTTATATAAACAATTATAGCATGTACCTGCACATAAAAACAAAGTAATTTTTAAAAATAGAAAAATGTTCTTAAAATATAATTTTTAATAGAATTAAATTGAAAAAATGATTTTACCAAGGATATTACATCAAGGATGTAGATTAGGGTATAGTGAAATTTTTTTTTTTTTTCGAAATCAATAACACAAGGCAACACATGTTTTTTGACCAGGTTCTGGTAGCTAATTTTTTAAGTTTTGTACTCAGAAACAGTAAGTCGTACGAAAAAACTTATAAAAACAATATTGCAGATAAAATTATGAAGATTTAAAATTTAGATTTTTTTTTTAATTTCAACAACAAATTTTGAAAACCATATTTGAATGTCCTTTTTTCCTGGAAAGTTTAGAATGCCCTTTTAACGCTGTTAAAATATCAGTGAGGACTTTTTAGTATTGTTGAGCAATAAATTTTCAAAATTTGTTGGAGAGCAAAATATTTGATTTTTTTATAATTTTGGTAAAAAATAAAATAGTTGGCTCTATTAAGTTATTGAGTGTTTTTTTAACTCGGAAACCATAAGTTGTACGAAAAAACTTTCTGTGAGAATATTGTTGATTATGTGACAATATTGTTAATTATGGAGATTTTAAATTTAGAAACAAAAAAAAAAATCCAAAAAAATGTAACAAAAATTGTTTAAAACAATATTGGAATGTCCTTTTCTCCTGTCAAGGACACTATGTATTTCCAAAAACAAAATTTTTTATTAAAGTTTAGAATGTCCTTTAAATGCTGTTAAAATTTCAGGGGGTCAGCGACGTATCCAGGAATTTGGAAAACGGGGGGGCACAATTCGCAATTTTTTTTTCGTCATCGCCTATTAATATTTGTTCTTAAGTACACCCATTACCACATTCAAAATGTCGGATCCAACAATAATAATGATATTTTTTTTTAAATAACAGATTCACTCAAAAGTTTTTACGCTCCGGTTTGTTGGCAGAGCTTCGAACGAATTAATTCTATTGAGAATTAATTCGCAAAAATTTCAATTCTGTTTTAAAAAGTTTTGAATTATCATTCCTTACTAGCATTCATCCTGAATTAATTCAAAGGCTTAATTCTCAAAGCTTAAATCAAATTGAATTAATTCCCAAGAGAATTAATTCCTTGCAAGCTAATCATTCAATTGAATGATCAAAATTGTTCATCATTCAAATCTATTACAAATTGAATGATTAGTTTTTTATTTCATTCCCTTTGTATTTTCAAAAATGTGTTGTTTGTTTGCATTTTAAGCATCTTCGTGTGTAAACGATCGGTTGTTGTTTTGTCGACTTCTCGTCTGCTGCTTTCCACACAAGCTTAAATGTGTGCGTATGTGTTGAATGATCATTCTTAAGGAATGAATTCTTGAAAGAATTAATTCAGTGATTTTGAAAGTTGAATGATTTACGGGAATGCCAAATTCTATTATTTTAATTCGAATTAGAAAATTGAATTAAAGAATTAATTCTTTCGAACCTTTGTTTTGTAGAAATTAATTTTCATAATCCTGATGCATAATTTTTATTAGATAAAAGTAATATTATGTGTTTTTTTTATCATATTTTACTGATTTTGCGGTATAAATGACTTTTTAGAAACGAATTAATTTCAAACTCTGGAGTTTTTATAAAAAAAAATAAAATCTCTACTTTTAAAATCAAAATATTTAGAAACTTGTGAATTTTTTTTTGTATAATGTTTTTTGTGTATAAAATTTTCAAATCGAAAAGGGGGGGCACGTGCCCCCTGTGCCCACCCCCTGTATACGTCCATGGGGGGGGGGGTGTTTTTTCGTGTTGTCGAGAAATAAATTTTCAAAGTTGGTGATAAAGCTAAAATTTTTATTTTTAGCAAAAATTAAAAAAAAAAAAATCAAATATTTGGCTATCTAACAAACTTTGAAAATTTATTGCTTAACAATACGAAAAAACACCTCTATAAAATTTTATCCTCTTGGAAAAAAAATTTTTTTTTTTCTCATTAATTTTTTATTGAATCTTCACTAAAACTATATGAACTAACAATAATTATTCAAATCTTAAAACTAATATAAATAGCTTAATATTAAGTCCGGCCAGTGCCAGACAAAATTTCATTTGCTCATAAATTATCCAAAATATTTAACATAAATTTTTTCACTCAAAATTGTTTTTTACTCAAAATTTTTTTACTCAAAATTTTTTTTACTCATTTTTTTTTTACTCATTTTTTTACTATTTTTTTTACTCAATTTTTTTTTACTCAAAATTTTTTTACTCAACTTTTTTTTTAATAAAATTTTTTTTTGAGTCAATTTTTTTAATGCTTATATTTTTTTACTCAAAAATTTTTTTTATTAAAATTTTTTTTTTCATTAAAAACTTTTTTCACAAAATTTTTTTTTGCTTACATGTTTACTCAATTTTTTTTTTTCACATCGCTCTAACTGTGCCAATGATGCCCCTAAATTAGTCAAAAGTATGACCGACTTCCAATATACTTTCAATACCAACATTTTCTTAGAACATACCTACCCTCAATCCCTGATTTAAATTTTTTATACCCTCCAACCACAGTATGGGGGTATACTTGCTTTGTCATTCCGTGTTTAACGCTTCGAAATATCGGTCTAGGACCCCCCGTCCGTCTGTCCGTCTGTAAAGGACACGATACAGTCCAAAATAAAAGAGCTAGACTTCCGAAGTTTGGCACGAATATGTCTTATATTCCTAGGCAGGTTAAGTTCGGAAATGGGCAAAATCGGACAGGGGGTTTGTACTTTTGCTAAGCAAATGCAACATTCTTATCTCAGAAGAAGTTCAAAATCGCAAGGGGAGTGTGCTCCCTAACGTCTCCCACCAACCCCTCCCCCTAAAAATATAAAAGACGTGACTGGATTTTTTTTATATTGTTTTTTTTACATTTTGGAGGGTATAAAAGATTCGGCACAGCCGAATGTAACACTCTCAGTTGTTTTTAATAAAAATGTTGTTTTTTTAGGACATCAGCTCATAGCGCTCACATGGTTTCCACAAGAGACTAAAATGTGTGACCGACCCCCATTACTTTTTCCCTCCAAACTTTTTTCCGAACATACCTACCCCGGCTGTAGGCAAAATCGCCCAAAAAATTTTATGAAAAATCGCCCAAATGCGAAATCGCCCCAAAAGAAACGAAAAAAAGCCCAAAAAAGAAATGAAAAATGGCCCAAAATAAAAAAAAAAGTTCTAACACATTTTTTGCAAAACACATAATAAACAGAGAAGCTTTCTTTTGCGGAGAGGGTGGGTCTAAGGCATGGAGTTTGTAATCCCTAGGCCCGGCCGAAGGCCGGCTACGCAGAAGAACTTTAAGACAAAGACAACAACTTTTAAGATAAGACCATAGGTTACGTGGCTATTATTTATTTTTATAGATCGTTGTTTTGAGAATATGCAATTGATGTAAAAGTTTTAAGAGTGAAACTTAAATTTTAACGAAATAAAAAAAATTGGAATTAGCTTCAATGAAAGCGCCGCAGGCGAAAAATGTTACCAACAAATTTTAACAAAAATTCGCGCGATTTTTTGTTAAAATTTGTTGGTAAAATTTTTCGCCTGCGGCGCTTTCATCGGAGTTGCATGCTGTTTTTAAATTCATTACTTTTGATTTTTTACTGCGCTGCGATAAATTAATATAAAGCGTGGTAATCTGCATATAAGCAGGGGTTTTGGGTTCGATTCCCACCAGAGCCTTTGTATATTAGCAACAACGGAACGGTTTTGCTTCAGCTTATTCTTGGTTGGTTACATATATAATTAATAAAAAAAGAAACGATATGCGTCTACTGTTTCTAAAAATAATAATATACTGATTTATTGTGACATACATATTTCAGTTTTGACATTTTAAGATTTTGACAAAAAATAAAACCAAAATAAAATTGGGCAATTTTTCATATATAATTTTTGGGTAATTTTTCGTAATGAAAAATCACCCAATTTTTAATTTCGAAATTTTGCCCAAAAACTATGAAAATTTGCCCAAAAATGTTGGGTAACTTTTCATATTAAATATGACCCAAATTTGTATGACAAATTTTTGGGCGAATTTTCGTTGTCTTTTTTGGGCCATTTTTCTTTGGGCGATTTTGCCTACAGCCACCTACCCCCTTTCGCCACCCCCTAAGGGAGCTCTCATACAAATTGGCATTTATTAAAAATATTCTCCCACCCCTCTAACTGTACAACGGTTGCCCCTAGAACGATTAAATGTATGACCGACCTCCAATATTTTTCGAATACCAACATTTTCTCAGAACATAGCTACCCTCAATCTTCAACCCTTAAGATTGTTACCATACATTTTTTTTATTTAAAATTTTGGTTTTTAGGACATCAGCTCATAGCGCTCACATGGTTTCCCCTAGAGTGATAAAATGTATGACCGACCCCCCATACTAATTTTTAGAAATTATAATTTTTTGGTGCCAATTAGTGTTTGGGGTCCGGGAATTCCCGGGTCGTATTTCCCGGGAATTCCCGGGAAAATACTGACGGGAATTCCCATGAATTTTTTTAGTTTTTCCCGGGAAATCCGGGAATTTTATAAAATAGACCATTTTACATAAAAAAGGTTTATTTTAATTTAATTTTTAATGTCTTTTTTACATACAGGTATAATTACATTTGCTATTTTTTGTATTTTTTCTATTTGGAAGAACAGTGCTAATATATATTCATAAGAAAACTGACCAAGTGTAAAAAGTATGACAATGTCATGAAAAAACTTCAAAAATTCAAAAAATTTACATCGGTTAATGATAATTTTGCAAAGACTGTCAAAAAAATATAAAAATTTTGAACCTAGAAATTTTCATTTCCAGAACAAATATTAAAAGTGCTGTCAACTTTATTAGTTTTTGCTCGAATAACGCAGTTTTAATTTTTTTTGCGATTTTTAGCTATTTTTTGCGTTTTTTTGTGGGGAAAAAAGTAGAATTATTTTTTTTGTTTTGTTTTATTGTATTTCACGATTTTTAACTTTTGTTTTTTGATTTTTTATGTTTTAATTAATTGTTAATCTCTAATAAAACTGTTTTTAATAGAAAGTTGGTAAAATTTTAATGTTTTTTATGATTTATATTAATAATGAATATTTCCCGGGATTCCCGGGAAATAAATTATTTTTTTCCCGTTTCCCGGGAAATTGATAAGTCCGGGAATTCCCAAACACTAGTGCCAATCAACCAAGCATTATTTTTTCTTCGCACAGTAGAATATTCAGTTGATTTTATACTAATATAATAGGTAAAGTGTAAAAATTGTCAGTTTTTAAAGTTCTTTTGATAATTCTTTATTTTTAAAGGTTAGATGTTTTAGATGAAACAAAGTAACAAAGCTTTTATAAAAATCCTTTATTTGTTGGTAGATTTATTTTTGAGGTTATGTTAAAAAATAACGTATGTATTTAGTTTAAATCCATCAAGGTTACAAAAACCAAAACATGTCTTATTTAACAACATTTAAGATAGTTTTGTAAACGCATACATATTTCTTAAGCTTTTTATAATATAATTATTTTTTTTTTTAATTTTTATACAATAAACGTTGGGTTTTATACACCCTCCCTCCATATAATTTTATTCACACTTTTCTTAGAAAACGAATATACAAGAAATATGTCTTCAGTTTCCTGCGCCTTTAACCCCCCCATACCTTTTAACACTTCTACAGTCTTTTGAATCTTTTTTAGATTTTTTTTTTTTATATGTACAATATTTTTTTTTCTCATGATGAACAAAACTAAAGGTTGTTATTAAATTATCTCTGATGCGATAATAACACTCTTGAGATATTGCACTTCAACAAAAATCATCTTCATCATCTTTTGGTTTACAGATTTCAAAAAAAAGGAAGAAAGGAAAGACAAGGCTTAAGGAACTTTCTACTATTTGTTTTTGGTTAGTTATATATGTTAGTTTAAGTAAACTATAATAAATAGAGTAGGATAGAAATTTACAAAATTTTTCTATTAAATTCAAAAGATAGACAATTTCTCAAAAAATGTTGAAAGTAAAAAAAAACAAGTTACACACAAAAAAACCTTGTCAAATTGCTAAATATTTGACAGTTTTCCTTGTTTTTTAACAAAAAAATATCGACCGAAACTTAATTTTTTTTTCTAATTTTACAATTTTTTTTGTAATCTTACAAATTTCTAACATTTTTTACAAAAAAATCTAGTAAATTCACGAGATTTCCTTGTATGTTTTATTGAACCAAAAAAGTGGTAAATTTAAAATTTTATTGGTAAAAATCTTGTAGAATTACGAAAAAGCTCGTAATTTTTACTATGAATTCTCGTAAAATAAGAGATAGCAAATCTACACTCAAAAAATTATGACGGTAGATTCCACTACAAAAGACAGTTAAAACTACTACATTTGTTGTTGTTTAGGCGTCCACTACATTGTACGGTAAAATCAACCAAAAATTGTTGCTATTTTTAACTATTGATTAACAACTACAAAAAACTGTAAAAACTACTTCAAATTACAGTTGTTTTTACTGTAACTCAAATTGTCTGAATTTTTTTATTAACAAAAAAAACTTCTAAATGTTTAAAACGGTTAAAATTATTTGGAAATAATTCCTGAACATTCGTTTTTCTAAAAATTTCTAAAAAAATTATAATATTTTTTATAGACTAAAAACAACTACATAAAACAGCTGCTACTACAATGTAGTAATTTTTTTTGTGTTGGTTTTTAAAACGACTACAAAAAACAGTTGTTTGAGATTTTTCATACAAAAACAACTGAAATTGTAGTTGAAAACAACAAGTACTACTTACTACACAAATGACCGTCATGTAGTAACTACAATAATTTTCTAAGTGTAGTAAAAACACGAAACATCCTTATAAGTTTTATCGCGTCAAACAATTTGTAAATTTACAATTTTATTGGTAAAAAGCTTGTAAAATTACAAAACTATTGATAAAAAGCTTGTAAAATTTTTACGAATTGTTGTCAAATAGGAGGTAGCTAAAAAAGTAACAAACTTTTCTTGTCGTTTTACAAGTTTTTTTTTGAGTGTACATGGTTTTAAAATGAGAAAAGTGTGATAGAATTTTTTTTTAATTTTTCTAGAAATTCAAGTCATTCTGGTTCGTTTTTACTAGTTTCATATAATCCAGTTATTATTATAATCCTCAGAAAACTTTGAGTGACAATGTTAAATTCTGCTGCACCGAATCTTTGATTTTAAAGAAATAAAAAAACAAATAAAAAAGTTAAATTCGGCCTTGCCGAATGAAGTGATACCCTCCACAATTTCAAAAAGATTATTGTAAAAAACTTTATTTAAAAGGAAATTACTTTTGAAAAAAAAAAAAAAATTTGAAAAAATTTCCGCGAAAAAAATTTTGGTAAAAAAAAAATCCGCCAGTTTTTTCTTTTTTTATCAAAAAATATGTTCATACTTGTTTAAATACCATTTGGTGTTCAATTATGTTCACATATGTCAACCAGAAGCCGAATTAAAGCATTTTGTATTTTTAGGTTATGTTGAATGTACTGAAATTTTTGAGCTTACATTTTCGTTCATAACTTTTGAACCGCTGAACCGATATCGCTCAAATGCAATACCAAACTTCTAGGGAGAACTTTCAATAAATATGTTAAGTTTCAGCCATCTCTGTGCAATATTTTGTCCGTGATAGCATTTTCCACAGACAGACAGACAGACAGACGGACAGACGGACAGACGAACAGACGGACATCGCTAGAATGTCTTAAAATCGATCGGGCATCATGAATATATATACTTTATGGGGTCCCAGACCGATATTTCGATAAGTTACAAACGGAAGGACAAACTTATATATACCCTCTATCACTAAGTGGAGGGTATAAAAATTACAGGGATATTTTTGGGGGTGGGGGTTGGTAGGGGTCCTTGGAGGAAACCTTTCCTCTAGCTAAAAATGTTAACATATTCTTCTATTATGCCTTTTTCGCTTAAGAAGTACAGTGTTAATTTTAGCTTCCGGACTTTTATGCAGCTAAAATCGTGTTTTTTTGTACCCCATTTTTGAGGTCAAAAGTTCAAACCGCTTGGTCTGTTTGCAACCTAGAAGTCCAATTTCTGGACATATATTATTTTTTTACTCCAAACACAACCGAAAATGAGCGGGGAGCGATAAAAAATACACTTTTGCACATCCCATACATTTTGTGGGTGTCACCCAGCAGCCGAATTAAAGCATTTTGTATTTTTAGGTTATGCGAAACACATTAAAAATTTCGAGGTGTCCTTACATTTTCGTTCATAAAATATTATGAAAATCAGCATAGCATAATTTTCTGTCCACTCTAACATTAATATTGTGCTATAAAACATTTTCCTTTTCATAGAAAGTGAATTTATAATTTTTTTTATACCCTCCACTTAGTGATATAGGGTATATATAAGTTTGTCATTCCGTTTGTAACTCATCGAAATATCGATCTGGGACCCCATAAAGTATATATATTCATGATGCCCGATCGATTTTAAGACATTCTAGCGATGTCCGTCTGTCCGTCTGTCCGTCTGTCCGTCTGTCTGTGGAAAATGCTGTCGCGGACAAAATATTGCACAGAGATGACTAAAACTTAACATATTTATTGGAAGTTCTCCCGAGAAGTTTGGTATTGCATTTGAGCGATATCGGTTCAGCGGTTCAAAAGTTATGAACGAAAATGTAAGCACACCTCAAAATTTTCAGTACATTCAACATAACCTAAAAATACAAAATGCTTTAATTCGGCTTCTGGTTGACATATGTGAACATAATTGAACACCAAATGGTATTTAAACAGGTACGAACATATTTTTTGACAAAAAAAATCGCGGATTTTTTTTTACCAAAATTTTTTTTCGCGGAAATTTTTTTTTTCAAAAAAATTTTTTTTTTTCAAAAGTAATTTCCTTTTAAATAAAGTTTTTTGCAATATTCTTTTTGAAATTGTGGAGGGTATCACTACATTCGGCAAGGCTGAATTTAACTTTTTTACTTGTTTATTTTAATTTCTATACAGTTGTTTAAAAAAAAAAAAAAAAAATCTATTCAAAATTATTTAACCATAGTGTTTTGTTAGTGTTGGCAAGTAGTTTGTTGTGTTGTTGTAGTAGTAAAAATATTTTATGGTAACCCTATTTAGTTTATTTCCTTTTTGAAAAAATAAAAAAAAATTATTGTATATAAAAATACGTTATTTTATTTAAAAAAAAAAAATCCATATTCTTTTATAGATTAAGATACTGATGAGATGAGGTTAAGTGCAGTACTTAACGTTTTTTTTTTGTATTAAAAAAAGCAAAAACATGTTAATGCAGCTGGGGAATTGAATTAATAATGACGTCAATATGTTTGTTAAAGAAAAATCTAGATTTTTATAAATTACTATAAAATTATTAATTAATAGAGGGAAAACGTTGATGTTTTTAAACATATAATGGAATCTTAACAACTGTGTAATTTGTTGTATGTATGTGAAATATTTAATACACTCAGAGCAAAGCTTAAGGTCAATTGTCACGATACCACTTGTCAAATAATGTTTGACATTCTACTCAAGTAAAAGCGAGTATTTTTAAAGGAATAAGCACAGACTAATGCAGATACGACACTTATGACAGGTGTTAAAAGAGAAAATTTGGAATCATACGCGTGACCGTTTTAATCATTGGGTATCAGATTGGTTGGCTACCATTTAATTTCCTCTCTCGATATTTAGTGTAAGAGGCAAGTACCAGGGCTGTCAGATATGGCGAATTCTTGCCAAAAGTGGCGATTTTGAAAGGTCGTTGCCAAACGAGTTTTTCGATTTGGCGAAGTGGCGATTATCAAAATGATTGGCGATTTCTTTGGCGATTTTGTCAAATTATTTTCTGAATGTTTTCAAAAGATGAGTAGAGCCATCTATATGTCAAATGTCAAATTTAATTTACTTTTGCTGCGCTTAGACAGTAAAAACTTTTTTTTTAACATTTTCGACAGACTTTCTACAAGTCTGCTTGTCTAAGCGGCTCTTTATGAATTAAAACAAAAAGAAAAACATTTGGAAAATTTGTCCAGTGTCCAGGAGAGCCAAAAAACTATAATACACGAAATACAAAAAATTAATTACTTTTTTTCCAATTTTTAAATTTTAAAAACTGTTGTTGAGTAAAAATAGCGATAAGAAAATTAAGAAATATTCAAGACCGATTATCATGGATCGATTGGGGTTTTTGCATTAGTGCAGAAAAAAAACTTACATGTTTTTAAAATAATTTTACAAACACAACATACTATTTCTGAAATACTGACTAAAATGGTGTTATTACTAAATTTAAATATTTTAAGTTATATAATTTTTTTGTTTTTCGAGAACCGGTACCAGCATCAGATCCGGAAATACCGTTATTCCCGGAAATAAGTCAAGAACCGGGAATACCGGTATTTTACGGAATACCGAGAATTGGGAAATGGGGGGCACTAGTTCAAACGTAACACAAAGAGAGACAAAAAACAATCTGCATTCTCATTGTATAACTGGTATCTTCCATCTCGCTCAGCTTTCGATTTGTGATACAATTTTAGACCGATATTTAGATGCGATACACACGGAATGACAAAGTGAGAATACCCATACCCATTGGCGTAGGAAGCCAACATTTCTGGGGGGGGGGGCTAAAGCCCCCCCTAGATTTTTTTGTATTTTTTGGTAATTTTTTTTTTAATAGAAAAACCTAAGCCTATTCCTGAAGCGTTCCCTTTAACATGCGTTTAGGTGTCCTAGAAACGAATGCCCCCCGAAAGCGGGTAAAAATTCATATTTGTATTTAACAAATTTTGATTCTGAAAATTTTTCGGAAATTTAGAACTCCCAGATACGCTTTGAGAATGAAAGATTTTTAAAATCATTAGATTACTATGATTTTTTTCAAGAAAAAGTTCTGATGATTGCAAAAGTGGATGATTATTAGTCAAAATTCTCAGATTCTTTTTTCCAATATCTATAAAAAACCCCTTAGAATTTAGAAACTTTTTAAATCAAAGAAGCAAAAATGTTTTTCTGAAGTTAAAACCCTAAGATTCGGTAAAGTTTTTATTACTGACAAAAACATCAGATTCATATAAAAACTTTTTTCAATAGCGGTTTTCACATTTGAGGAAATTTCCTACAAGAAAATTTTCTACCGATTTTTTCCACTAAAGAGTGAACAACTATTTAAACAAGTTTTCTCACACTAACATTTTCTATAACCTCAAATTATTTTACATAATTAAAACCGCGAAATAAAAATAAACAACGCGATTTTTAGTAAAAATATAATTAATCATTTAAGTTTCATTATAAATTTCGTATAAAAAGTCTGAAAATATCACAAAATAATTAAATGCCTCTCTAATCAGCTGTTTTGTTGGTCTAGAAACTTTTATTTGTTTCTATACTTCAACTTACTCAAGCATCAAGTCGAAGAAATTTTCTATGTAGAAAAGAAGAAACCAAGAAAATGGGAAAAACGAGCCGCCATGTATTTTGTTGTATCTGTCAAACATTTTCTTGATTTCTTCGATTCTCCGATTATTTTCTTGTTTTCTATCAAGGGTGAGAACCGCTAATAATTCAGACTATTTTTCAATGGGAAAAACTATAAGATCTTATATAATAATCAGGGAAACCAAAAATATGCTCTAAAAACACGTTTTATGCGCTTAAAATATGCCCTTAAAAACGGAAAATATGCTCTAAAAACAATAAAAATATGCTCTTAAAAAAAATTATGTCCCCTTTTTTGCGGTGGTTTTTACAATTTGTTAGAGAATAGACCCACCAAATACCGTTATGAGCGATAGTTAGAGGGTTAAATATATTCTACAAAAATATTTGCCTTAATATTTTCTACCAAGTTGCTGAATCTAAAGAAAACATAGTTTCATATACCGATTTGATGCAAGAACAGGCCAAAGGGGAATCAATCGTCACAATTCCGTAATTGTTGATGGCATGATGCAGTCCAAAATAAAACAGCTAAACTCCTGAAATTTGGCACGAATATGTCTTATGGTCCTAGGCAGGTAAAGTTCGTAAATGGGCAAAATCGGACTAGGGGGAAAAAAGTTCTCCCTGACCTCTGAAAACGCGTTTTTTTATGTGTTTTTTTATATTTTTGTTAAACAAATGCAACAAATTTATGCAAGAAGAAGTTCAAAGTACTGCACTAGGACCGGAGGACTAAAAAATGCAGTTTTTTTTTGCCCGCCCCTCTTTTTCGGGCGTGGATATTAAAAAATAGGTTAAATAATGATGAAATTGTATTACTTTAGTGCAAAAAGCATAACAAATTAATTAGTAAACATTTTTCGAGAGGGGAGGTGTCCCCCACTGCCCCCGCCTAAGCCCCCTCCCAAAAAAACGCCCCTAATTTTTTTTTACATGTTGGAGGGTATAAAAGATTCGGCATAGCCGAATTTAACACTCTTACTTGTTTTTGCTAACATTACAGTTTTTTTTTTGGTGCGGCGACTAATAGTGCCATCTCTTGTGTTTTATTTGAAACTTTCTTTGTACATATTTTTTAGCATTTTCCAAGCACTCTTTAGGGATAATATAAGAAAATGTACGTAATAATTCCAAATATTTGGGGCAACAGAAAACTAGCAGTTATGAATTTATTTTGAGGCCTAAGACTAGAGTTTGCAAAACGATTAAAATCGTAATCGTAATCGCGATTAATCGCACCAATTAATCGTAATCGTAATCGACAAAAAAAATCATGCGATTACGATTAATCATTTTCTATGAAATACACTGTTTTTATAACGAATTTTACCCCCAGTTTCTGTAAGACGTTGCACAAGAAAGGAACATGAATCAGCACAAATAACTTGGAATCAAATCAAACTACTTGCAAGAGACAGAAATAGTTGGAGAGAATTCGTTAACGCCCTGTTCTTCGTGAACATTATATTTAAGTATATACTTGTTATATTAAGGTATAAGTACTGTACATATTTAAATAAATAAAGGACATATATATATATATATATCTGTAATACGAACGCCATTCGTCTGCGACGAATTTGCATGTATTTTGTTTTTGTTACAATAACAAAATGCACAAAAATTCGTCACGAACGAATAGCGTTCGTATTACAAAAACTTGGGGTCTAATCAGTTTAAAATTTTTTTGAAACTGATTCCTTTTGCAATAGATTCCTGAATATATTCTACGGTAATCACTATAAAATTTTCTATGTAAAATTATTTTTCAAAAAAGCTATTTGATCTAAAATTGTGATCGGAACAATTTCAAACAAAAATCATTGAGTCTGGAATGTTAAGTAGAATCGATTGCAGGATAAATGATGCGTTCTGGAACCGATTATTTGGAACGGAAAATGTTTCTGTGTTGGCCCATGATTTATTTAAATTGTTTCCATTTTTTCTTTCCTTTTTTTCTCGTAAGAGTCATACAAGTTGAAAGTGAAATTAAAATTCTGATCTTAGTAACCAATAAATTTGTTTTTTAA
Source organism: Pegoplata infirma (assembly GCA_963921195.1). Lineage (NCBI taxonomy): Eukaryota > Metazoa > Arthropoda > Insecta > Diptera > Anthomyiidae > Pegoplata > Pegoplata infirma. The sequence continues at coordinate 22,904,417 of OY992536.1, read as the reverse complement.
AATATATTTAAAAGGCTTTAGACGAATCTGGTCAAAAAATTCGGATATGAAATTTTGTCGAAAAATGTATTTTTTTCAAACCTTGACCGTTGTTTGCCGACTAAAGAGGCATTTAAAACATTTTTGTTGAAATGGCAGCTGCTTTTGGAAAGGAATCACGAGTAAAAAAACGCATCCAAACCACCTGAATTCAGGTATGATTTCTATGGGCAATGTCACAGTTTAGAGCACTCTTTGGGAGCACAGATAAAGATACTGAAGCTCTCTTTGCAGAGTTTATTAAGTCTTATATTTTTTTCCAAAAATCATTATTCATCATTTAAAAAGTGTTAAAGTTAAAAAGGAATGTATGTATGTTTGAAATTATATCAAAAAAAAATATTATAAGTTTTTAAACAAAAAAATCTTAACAAAAACTTCGCCAGAGCACTCTTTCAATGCGCTATGATAAAATAAAATAAATAAAATACCAAAATCTCGATTTATTTTTGCTGGGGATTAATTTTTGTATTTTCTTGCGTTTTGAAATGTAAATTTTAAAATATTTTTTTATTAAAGCAACTGCTACTCAAATTAATAATTCGATTAATCGATAATCGCGATTAACGGCAATTTTTTTAATCGTAATCGCGATTATGAAATATCTCGATTATTTGCAAACTCTACCTAAGACTATGCTTTACAAAATAAGTGTATCTTAAAATTAAATAAATGAAAGCACATGTTTTCACTTGAATTTACACATCCTAAAACCTTCAAGAGGAGGAAATCTGGACAATCCCTTATAGTTCTTTATTGTTTTAAATCAAATTTCAATAAAAATATGTTTAATTTCTGTTTCAAATATGTTGTTGCATAGTTTTAGGCCTCAAAATAAATTCATAACTGCTAGTTTTCTGTTGCAAAGTTTTAAAAAAAACGTAAAGATGGCACCATTAGTCGCAGTATGATGTGATTGGGTTAATTATTGTTCGCTCCTTAAGGTATGCTTTAAGAATATTACAAAAGTACTGTATAATATTATATATACAAAAATAGGAAGAGTCGTAGATTTGTAAAATCTTACGCGATTAATTTTTAATAAGTCCGCGTTTTGTACGATATATTCTAATCCAAGTGATAGCCCCTATCAAAAATTTATATTATTTTAACTAAATAACATATCATGTAGGTTTTTGTTCACTACTTTTTGTAGGCTGTATAAATTATAATACAAAATTTCTATAACCTTGTAAAATTATTTGTTCTAATTTTTAATTTCAATAAAATCGATATCTTATAATTTAAATGCTTGGTATTAGGCTTATTCAGCCTTCAGTTTTTTTCTATATATACAAAGAATTTGAAAATTCTGAAAAGTCGTTAGAAAAAAATAAACAACACCATTATAACATGAAACGTTTCTTCTAATAGCAGCATTAGATGACAAAATCAATAATTAATAAAAAAAAAATATAAATCAAGAAAATAATAAAAAAAAAAAACAAATTAACATTGAATAAAACTATAAAAATCCTAAAGAAAAATTTCTTTAGAAAAGCAGAAGAAGAACGAACTAAAGATCCTTATAATAGCAGCAACAGCAAGCAGCAGTTGTAACTGCAGCAGTGATTGGTAGTACATAGTACAACAACTAGATGCCAATAATAAGAATAATAGTAGAAAACCCACCAAACATCACTTAACAAGTGGCACTAACACATCATAATGTCATGTTCTTCACACAAGGCACAAGTTTTATTGGGCAATGTCATCCAAGTACTTTCTATTTTCTTACAACAAGCTAAAGTAGTAGTAGTAGAGAGGAAAAAATTCCTAAAAATTATGTTAAGTGGTTGCAGTAAAAAAAATTTAAGTAAATAAAGAAAAAATCAAATCTTAATAAAAACATTAAAATTTAAAAAAAAATTACTAATAAATAAATTTGAATTCTTTAGTTGAGCGTTATAAAATTTAAACGGAAATAGAATTTAAATGCTGTATCATTGCTAACGCAACAGAAAACTAGCAGTTATGAATTTATTTTGAGGCCTAAAACTATGCAACAACATATTTAAAACATTAGTCAGAAATTAAACATATGGGGGTTTTCGTGTCAACTGACACAACTTTTGAAACCGATGTCTTCCGATCGGGATGAAATTTCCACCAAGGTTAGTCCTATTGGATAGTAGTTCAGTCACAATTTTTCAACGAGATCGGTCAAGAACTCTCTGAGTTAGAGGGGGTCGAAATTTGACATTTTGGCCAAAGAGGTGTATATTCTCATCCATGTAACTACTTACCTATTGTTTTTAGCAAAATATGCCCTAAACAGTTTAGATAGCTACATATTTCTTCAGTCTTTCGAAAAAAAATTATAAAAAAAAATAAAAAAAAAATTTTGATTTTTTTCTTAAAAATCCAAAACTTTTTTGACTTTTTCCTCAAATTGGGCCCTTTTTTTTTTGATTCAGAAGAAAGCTTAGGTGATTTCCTTTAAGAGCTAGGGGGTGGCTTAGTGGGATGCGAGTGGGATATCTATGAAAATTTTTTTTTTAACTTTGGAACACAAAAAACGGTTCCTCAATTTACACTATTAGGCGTGGGATAGCTAACCAGTTTTCGATTTCGATCCGCGATACCCTCTAATTTTTATAGGTTCAAAAAAGAAAGCACGAGCCAAAAAATGAGGGTGGTGGGGTGGGGCCATATGGCCCTTCATCGGGGTCAAAGTTGGGCGTAAAGAGGTAAAAATACTCAAAAAGCCCCACAACTCCCCTAGAAACGCCCCTGGAGGGGTGCAATATGAGACCGACCTCCAATAATTTTCTGCCCCCAACATTTTTCTTCAACATACCTTACCCCTATTTCCACTTCCTAAGGGGACTCCCATACAAAACATTTTTAAAAAATTTGATCCTACCATTCTAACTTACCCTAAAGTGCCCCTAGTAGGGCCAAATGTATGACCGACCTCCATTATTTTATTAATTTCAACATTTTTTGCAAACATACCTACAATGTATCTTTAACCCTTAAGGTGGTCCCCATACATTTCTTTTATTTTTTATAAATTTGTTTTATTAAACCAGCACCTACCGTGCCTCCTAGAGGGGCAAAAATTACGACCAACCCCATTGTTTTTTAGTTACCAACATTTTGTCCGAACATTATAACACCCTATCTCCACTCCCTAACATACATTATAAAAACATGTATTTTTAAAAACTAATAAAAAATAAAAAAAAATGTATGGGGACCCCCCTAAGAGTTGAAAATAAAGGGTAGTTATATTCTGAGAAAATGTTGGAGTTGAAAAAAATATTGGGGGTCGGTCATACAATTTACTTCTCTAGGGGCACCCTATGGACAGTAGGAGCAAATTTTATAAAAATGTCATTTTGTATGGGAGCCCCCTTAGAAAGTGGAAATAGAGGTTAGGTATATTCAAGAAAAATATTGGGGGCAGAAAATTAATGTAGGTCGGTCTCACATTGCACCCCTCCATGGGCAGTTCAGGGCAGTTGTGGAACTTTTTGTGGATTTTAACCTCATTACGCCCAATTTTGACCCCGATGAGGAGCCATATGGCCCCACCTAACCGCCTTTAGTTTTTGGCTCATGCTTTTTTTTTCGAACCTTTCAAAATTAGAGGGTGTCCCGGATCGAAATCGAAAACTGGTGAGCTATCCCACGCCTAATAGTGCAAATTGAAGAACCGTTTTTGTGTTCCAAAGTTAAAAAAAAATTTTTTTATAGATATCCCACTCGCATCCCACTAAGCGACCCCATCACCTAAGCTTTTTTTTTGAATCAAAAAAAAAAAAAGGGCCCAATTTGAGGAAAAAGTCAAAAAAGTTTTGAATTTTTAAGAAAAATAATCAAAATTTTTTTTTTTATTTTGCTTATAATTTTTTTCGAAAGACTGAAGAAATAGCTATCTAAACTGTTTGGGACACATTTTGCTAAAAACAATAGGTAAGAAGTAACATGGATCTCTAACTTAGTGAGTCCTTCACCGATCTCGTTGAAAAATTGTGTCTGAACCACTATCCAAGAGGACTAACCTTGGTGCAAATTTCATCCCGATCGGAAGACATCGGTTTCAAAAGTTGTGTCAGTTGACACGAAAACCCCCATATTTATATTGAAATTTGAATTAAAACAATTACGAACTAAAAAGGATTGTCCTGATTTCCTCCTCTTGAAGGTTTTAGGATGTGTTTCTTCAACTGAAAACATTTGCTTTCATTTATTTAATTTTGTAAAACATAGTTTTAGGCCTCAAAATAAATTCATAAAAAATTTCATATGAGCGCCTGCTTTTTTTTAAGAAATGTTTACAGTTACATGAGTTTAAAATTTATTTCCGTTAAAATTTTGCACTAGCAGTTGTGAATTTATTTTGATTCCTAAAACTATGCTATACAAAATAGTGTATTTTAAAATTATATAAATGAAAGAAAATGTTTTCAGTAGAAGTAACACATCCTAAAACCTTCAAAAGGAGGAAATCAGGACAATCCTTTATAGTTCTTTATTGTTTTAAATCAAATTTCAATAAAAAATGTTTAATTTCTGACAACTGTTTCAAATATGTTGTTGCATAGTTGTAGGCCTCAAAATATATTCATAACTGCTAGTTTTCTTTTGCCCTACTCATAAATTTAACCAAATTCTACCCAAATTTATAATGTCCTTTAAAACATGCGCAGTAAATTCTCCTTAAAAAGAACATAACTACAAAATAATTTTCTAAATTATTTAAATGTTCAATACTTATTAACCTTAGTGACAATATGAGATTTTATATTTCTGCTTTTACAGGCTTTTCTTTTATGTCTAGTCACTTTAAAAACAAAAAAAAAAGATTTTATATTTCAACATCATCATCATCATCATCCTTGCTATCATAATAGTGCATATAGTATTTTATCATTAGGGAAAACACAATTTTTTTTAATTTTATTTTTTCTATAATGCACTGCGCTGCAATGTACGTTCCTTTTCTCATTAAAAGGTTTCCAACTTAAAATAAATTTAAACTACTGTCAGTTTGTATCGGAAATTCATCGTTGTCAGTTGTAAAAAATTTAAAATAACGGAAAATATAAAAAAAAACAAGTTATTGAAATAAAAAAGAAAAGTGAAAAAATTATATTAAAAAATTCCAAAAAAAAATAATTTTAAAATTATTAAAAATAATTAAAAAAAAAATCAAAAAATTATATGAATACAAATCAATAAAAATCAAAATTAATTAACCTAGAAAAATTGCTTAAAAAATGTGCAATTAAATTTCTAAATGGTTACATAATCTTATAAAATAAAATTAGTTAATTGATTGGCAGTGTAAATTTTGTTAAATTAAGGTTTTAAAAAAATATTAAAATAAAAAAATAGTTTTAAAAATAATTTAAGAATTTGGTGAGTAGTGTTTAAAAATCATAAAATTCAAAAAAATATTACAAAATTAGCATCAACTAAAAATTGGATTTTTGCAATCAATTTTCCATTAAATAATTTATTTAATCTGTTAGTATTTTAAAATTAATGCACTACATTATTAATCCATCTTAGATCCTTTAACATCTTTAAATCAGAAAAAATTACAGATTCTAAAAAAATATTTACTTTTAAAACAACGCATTTTTTATGAAATTGAATTAATTAAATAAATAAAAAACTCTTCGAGCTCGAGGCCAGTTTTTTTTTTGTAAATAAATATTCTTTTATTCCATTTAAATATTTCGATCTTCTTTAAAGATCATCATCAGGTATTTATTGAATTTTTATAAACACAAAACTTAAAAATATGCTGTGAATGCATTGCCATCTTCGATCCCCAAGGAGGATCGAAATATTGGAATGGAATAAAAGAATATTTAGTTTAAAGAAGAAACTGGCCTCGAGCTCAAAGAATTTTTATTTATTTAAAAGAATATTTATTTACAAGAAAAAAACTGGTCACGAGCTCAAAGAATAACAACTTTAATGAATTTGATTTTTTAACAAGGGTTCCTTAAAAATATTTTTATTTTCACTTTAGAAAATTTGGAATAAGAATATGTGCAACTTTTTTGGTATCGTTTAAAATTTTTAAGCTCGAAGAATTTTTATTTATTTAAAAGAATATTTATTTACAAGAAAAAAACTGGCCTCGAGCTTGAAGAATTTTTATTTATTTTAAATTTTAAAGGTTGAATAATAACAACTTAAATTAATTTGAATTTAACAAGGCTTTTTTAAAATATTTTTATTTTTACTTCAGAAAATTTGGAATAAGGTAGAAACTTTTTTTGATGTCGTTTAAAGTTTTTCTATTTCTTAGAAATTTTTTTTTGCATACATATATTAAAGCAGAGATAAAAATTATACTTATAAGAGCAAGATTTTTTTTTTTTTTTGAAAAATTTTGTGCCTGTAATTTATCGTATTCTACTCACTTTCATAAATTAATAGAAAAATAAAATAAAATTTCGAAAAAAAAAATTTTGCGAAAAAAATTTCCGCGAATAATTTTTTTTTTTGTATATTCAATAGAGTTAAGATGATAAAAATTGTCTAAATCAGAGTTTCTCACTAACTTTTGCTTCGCGACCCCTTTTCAATATTTCAAACTTTTCGCGACCCAACACAAAAAAAACTATTAACGTGAACTTTGCCCTAAGTTTTTTTTTTTTTTAACCGGAAGTACTGGAAAAATTTGAACACCAAATTCAGAAGCAGCATTGAAAGATTAATCGAATCCGTGTGGTCAGATCTCAGACGCATCCCAAAAATTTCACGTAAAAAACTTCTAAAAAATAAAAAAAAAATTGTGAACTAAAAAATTGTTCTAAACTACGGCATTTTATATCAAAACTGACTATCGTCATCCATTTTTTATTTCCGAAACAAAAGAAAAATTCCAGTTTAACCTGATCAGAAATGAAGAAGTTTACCAAGAAAGCATTTAAAGTCCAATTTTGAGTAATGATTGTTCTTTTTTCAAAATTATGTATCAATGAGCGTGTTCAGCAGAGAAACCTGCTACTCAACAGTTGAGATGTAGCATGTTTTGATGAGTTGACTCTGCTGAACGCATTTTTTTATGAATGTTTTAAAATATTGGAATAAATTATAATTTTTTTTTATTTTCATTTATTTTTTCTGTGGAAAATACTTTTTTATTATTTTTTTGTTTATTTCCTTGAATAACGTCAAAAAAAAAAAAATAATTTCAATAAAACAGCTTATTTATCAGTTTGTGATCAAATGTAGCATAATTTTAGTACGCTACCAGTGATGAGAAGCGCTCACTCAACATGTTGACTGAAATGTCAAAAATTAAACCGTTCAGCAGAATGTTGGGGAGCAGCTGAGTAGCAGCTTTCTCTGCTGAACGTACCCAATGTTTGGTATTGATCCAAATTTTATTCGATCACTAATCTAGATCCGTTATTCGGATCCAGATTTGGAATCAGCATTAAAAAGTAAATCGAAAAAAGTGGTTGATCCGAGACGCATCCAAAAATATCACAAACAAAGCTCCTAAAAATGCACAAGAATACGTTTTTGTAAACTTTGTCTTTAATTTTCTCAAAAACCTAACGTACTAGAAAAATTTGAAACCCAGATTCAGAATCAGCATCGAAAAGTTAATAAACAACGAACTGTCAGATCCCAGACTCAGCCAAAAAACTTCACAAATCAGTGTTGGGCATCCCGGGAAATTAGCAACTGCACAGTGATTACGGAGGGACCATAAGTGATGGAAATAATTTATTTTTTTAATAATATATTTGTATATTTTTATAACGCAACAATAAAAAAATGTGTTTAAATTTACCAAAATTTAACTTTTAACAAAATTGTTCGCGACCCCCCTGAAACTCTTCCACGGCCCCCTAGGGGGTCGCGACCCACCATTTGAGAACCATTGGTCTAAATAATATAAAAAAATATTTTTTTTTTCTTAAAAAAAAAATAATCGCGAATATCGCTAATACATACGCTAACTTTGAAAAAACTGATATAACAATGGGATTTAGTGTACACGAACTAGCTTTACCAGATTGCTGTCGTAAATTCAAATCAAACTAAAAATATTTGTATTGAACCATTTTTTGCACGAAAATAAAGATTTTTCGCGAAAGAAAAAATGTTTTTCGCGGAAAAAATCACTGTATTATAGTTTCTTGTGTTAGGTTAACAGACAGGTTAAGTTTTTTTTTAAATTATCGCAAAAGTTTAAAAATATCGTTTTTATTGTACTTAAGCATCAAAATTTTAAATCGCAAATACGAGTGCTAACTTCGAAAAACGGCTAGAACCATTGAATTCAGCGTACCCGAATTAACTTTACCAGTAGGGTGCCCAGCTTGTTAAAAAAAAGTGTCAAATTCGAGAACGGTGTTATTAACAGAGACTGGAACTTCATGCAAATGCATGTTTTTTCTCGTTAGTCTGAGAACATTGTTAATGAGTTATCTTTTCGAATCAACAAAATTTGCATTGAAATGGCATTGATTTGTTATTGCATATTTTTGCAAATTTTGGTAAAAATGCATATATTTGCATATTTTTGCAATAATGGTATTTTTTAGTGATATTTTGTAATATGTAAGTAAAAATTCGAGTTTTGTAAATTTTTTTTTTTATAATTTTTCGCAATTGTTTTTAAATAAGTACATTTTTTGTTTTTTATATTTTATCAATGCACATTGGGTTGAAATGGATCAAAAGTGGCGCTTTATTCAAAACTGAAAAAAAATTTTTTATAAAAATTATTAATTTAGGATTAAAGTATATAAAATTACACTAAAAAATCTGTAACAACTATTATTCTGAGTTGTTTACTTTTCTTGCAATCCGCCGTCAAAATCAAATAAATTTTTGATCAAGTGCTATTGAAAATCAACTTAAGTAAGTATTTCTAGAATTTTTTTTTGGTATTTATTCATTCAAAGGTAATTTTTTTATTATGGAACCATCAACCTCAGGTATTTTCAAATACATTTCTGTTTTTTGTTTTTTGAAAATTGTTGTAAAAATATTTTTGAAATTTTTTTGTAAAATGTTCCAAAATTGTAGTATTTTTAATACTTGATGGAACATAAAAAAAAAATGTAAGAGGTTGTTATTGCTTATACATTTTGATAATAAAGCATATAGTATAATATGGCATTCACACTAGCGACCTTAAACAAGTTGTTTAACAAAACACCAGTAGCAGAATAAAAACGTAATGGACACAGAACAAAGACTTTTTTAAACATCTCACTCTTGAACACTTCAAAACAGCAAGTGTGAACGCCGTATAAGCTTTAATTTAAAAGAAAAAAAAAACGTCCGCGTTTAATGCCGTTATTTTTTTATTTAAGATTTTATGAAAAAAATATGGTGGCTTCAATAACACATCATCACAAAATACAAAAAAGTTTCTGACCCAGAAACTAGACCCACTTATCCTTATGTATTTTGACCTTCTGAAATCGACTCTGCCATCAGAATTGAATTCTATAGTTGGGGTTTCCTGTGATTTACAAGGAAAGTCCGCAAAGTGAACCCACCTAATTTCCTTGTGATTTTGACAAAGTTACAAAATGTTTTAATTTTATTTCTGTATGTTAGGTCCAAGTCTGATTTATTACGTAGAAAATAAGAGTATTTTAATTAAAATCCGTAAAAAATTGCAGAAGTTACATGCATTTGAACAAAAACGCGTTATTTCAGTTTTATACAAAAACAGTTGTATTTATGTTGTGAATTAATGCATTTTTGTTCAAATGCAAGTAACTTCTGCAATTTTGATGAATTTTATGAAAAAACCTCTTCTTTTCTTCGTAATAAATCAGACTTGAACATTACATACCGAAATACAATTTAAAAAAATGTTAACTTATTGTTGGTCAACTTACAAGTTTACTGACTTTTTTATGGAAAATTTAAAAACAATTTAAAATTTGGTGAAACACAAAAATCCGACTTTAAACAAATTTTATGCAAGTATTAACACATATTTATTTTTTATTGTTTTAAATTTTTATTATCCCATTAAAAATACTTTAATTTGCAACTGTATTCATTAAATTATCGCTTTTGGTTTAAAAGTTACAGCTTAAATTGTGAATCAAGTTCAATTTTCAAGAAACCCTAAAAAAATTCTGACAGGTTAAAAAAAAAAAACACATGTTTTCTCTTTAAAAGGGTGCTTTCTAATGTATTTTTCATCATTCATCAATCAAAAAATATTGTATGTTAAAATTACTGCTTCCCTGAATAAAGCGCCACTTTGCCTCTCATTCAACCCAATGTGCAATGATGCCAATTTGACGCTCTTTTATGTCCCGCATTTGGCGCAATTGTCCCGCTTTATGTTAATTGTCGCCAAAAATTCAATATTTAACGAAATAGTACAAAATTAATTGTCATAGTTGATACATACCAACTATGACAATAAATTAAAATCAATAATAATCTGAAATTTTTTCGGAAATTTATTTAATTTAAATATCTTTAATTTATTTAAAAAGTGACATTTTTTGTTGGTAAAAAGTTAGAAAACCTTCAGGTTTGATGGAATAAATCTAAAATTCGTCATCTTAAATTTTCCCCAAATTTTTTTTTGTGTAGTTCAAAGTATTATGGCCCACTGTAGTTTTAATTTGTTTTTCAATGCCGTTGGAATAAGTAAAACAAAATGAATTAAATAAATTTCTTAGATAAATAATATTTCCACATGTCTTCAGTAAAATTTGATGGCGGTTCTTTTCGTGGAATATATTAACCCGCTATCTACTATTTTAAGGGGTCATTTTAGTCCTTTTCTCAAATATCATCGTTGCACACCAATAAAACGTGCGTTTAAAGGGTTAATTTCAATAGAGTTGTCCCAAACTCTTGGCTTCTAAAAAGCCGTAGTAAAAATTAGAAGCAAAAAATATTTGTAGAATATTTTAAACCTCTTAAAGCAGGTTTTATTGGTTGTCAAAAAGAATATTTGGAAAAGGGACATAAGTGGCCCCTTAAACTGGGAGATAGAACGTTATTATGCACTAAGAAAAGAACAGCCATTCAATTTTATTTAAGACATGTATAAACACTATTTCGCTCAGACGTAAATAATATAAATATTTTATGACTTTTTTACGGTGCTCTGGTAAAACACAATTTTAAAATATATGGTACTTTACAATTTTACATTTTTACGCATTTGGCTTATATCTCACGAATTTTTGGCTTTTGGTTACCCTTAGTGAAATTTGATGCAAAATATTTTTATAGCACATTTTAACCCTTTAAACGCACGTCTTAGTGACGTTCTATGACGATATTTAAAAAATTAATATGTCCTTTGAAAAGAACCGCCATCAAATTTCACTGAAGACATGTGGAAACTCTATTTAGCTAAAAAGTTGATTTAATTCATTTTGTTTTACTTGTTCCAACGACATTGAAAAACAAGTAAGAAAATTATAGTCGGTCAAGACCGACCATATAATACCCTACACCAGAGTTACCCGGAAAATGGGTCCCAAGTTCAAACATGGACTGATTAGATCTATATTTTGTCAAATCTTTAATAAGTGTAAAAAACACTCACAAATCAAATTTGAGTTGAGCTTCTTTCTGTTGACAATAAACCGCTTTAACTGAATATCGGACAAAATTTTCACATGGAGCGGGCCTAAGTCCAAAATTGGTCCGATGATAATCAGATTTGATAAGGTTGTTAATGTATACTTTTGAACATCCACAAACAGAATTTTAATTAAAAATTTTGTATTTTCATGATATTTGAGTGATTTATGTGAAAATCGGGAAGGTGGTTTGTATGGGGGCTACAAGAAGAACCGATCCGATTTCTTTAAAATTCGGAATTGTGATTTGTGTAGATAAAACATGATTACCTGCCAAATTTCGAAAAGATACTTATTATTTCGAAAAGATACTTATTATAATGCGGTTATTAGAGTCATTCGAGACAAAACTAAAGAGGACCTTTGTGTGGGGGCTAGGACTAAATATGAACCGAATTTTTCCAATATCAATAGGATTGCGACCTGTATCGTGTTTACAACCTTTACATGGACAGACAGACGGACGCACGGACGGACATCGCTAAATATTGGTCCAGGACCAATATTTCGGGTAGTTACAAACATCAGCACAAACTCATTATACCCTGTACCACAGTGTGGTTTAGGGTATAAAAATTGAAAACTACAGTGGCCCATAAAAAATCTTTAGCCAAATTTTCAAAACTCTTTGGTGGTTTTGGGGTACTAATGGTATACTCTATTTTTTTGGTGCCATTTAAGATATAAAATCTTTTTCACAGTGCTGTTTACCACATTTTATTTTTTGTTCAAATTCAAATATTACTAAAGTTTAAGAATTTTTTTCTCAAATCCGTCATCCGGAGTTTTTTCTTTTAATTAATTTTAGTAGTTTAATATGTTATCTTTTGAACTACAAAAAAAAAAGTTGCGTATTTTCACTCCTTATATTTTTAATTTTTATTTTTCAAAAGCGTTTTATGAGCTTTTAACCCATTTCTCAATAAAGGATGTTTTTGTATTTTTAACATTAATAACCCGATTTTATCCAAATTGGCATTAATATTTATCAATTTACAAATATCAATTTACGTACCCAGTTTTATAATAATCGCAAAATTTCTGTAGGTTTTATAGCGCTTTTAAGAAAAAGTATATATGGCAGGACCTTTAATCCTTGTTCCGATTTAAATGAAAATTTACACACACGTTGCTAGTTGTATGTGTATCAGCATAACCACTTTTTGTAATTTTGCGGAGAATAGATTGTATCAGAAAATAATATATTCGTTATAGAAAAAATGTCTCAGAATCTAGAAAATTGCCCAAAAAATGTTAAAAGCAGTAAAGCTTAAAATTTTTCTAATCTCAGGTTTTTTAGAATCTGATAATTTTTCTATAGAAAAAAACCCAAACCAGAAAATTTTTCTATTGGAAGAATGGTCTCTAAATTTGAGAATTTTTCCATATGACGAACTTTTCTAAATATAAGAATTTTTCGGTGGGAAAATGCCTCAGTATCTGAGAATTTTTTTATCTGAAAGTGTACCAGAATCTGAGAATTTTTCTGTACGAATATCATACATTTCAAAGCTTTTCTATGGGAAAAATTTCACAAAATCTTTTCTTTTAAAATCAGAAAACTTTTCTGGATAAACCATTCCAGTCAGAAAAATACAATCGGAAAAGCGTTGTGGTCGGTTGTACGAGCGTTCTATATACCAACTTCAAAGCGCCTTCAGATGATCCGAATGATAACATCGATCTACGGTAGGTTTAAAGCGTTTTAAAGTGATGTTAAAAATTTGCTTTGAGAACATTTTTTTAAAGTCATCAAAGCGCTTTAAAACCCCAAAGTAAAGAACTTATGTTTTAGTTCGGTTATAATAATTTGCTTGATACAAAGTGAAATCCGAAAAAAATAATTTTGTACTCCAAGAAACTTAGAAAATTTAAAAAAAAATTTCAAAACTTAAAAAATTAAAAATAAAAAATTTCTAAACTTAGAAAATTTAAAAAAAAAAATTCTAAAAACATTTTTTTTACTTAAAAAACAAACAAAAAATTAAAAAAAATTTTTATTCAAAAATAGTTTCGGAACTTAGAATTTTTTTTCAAAAAAAAAAAAAAAAATATATAACGAACTCTTAAAACGCTTTTCGAATACGCTCGCAAAGCGTTCCAAAATTGCTTTTTTTTGATATGTCTCAATTATGATATCTTAATTATGCAAATCCGTCCGACCTAAGTTTCCTCGTAAGAAAAATATTTTGAGTAATAAAAATAGTTCTCCTCATTAACTTAAGAGCTGGATTCGTGACTGTTTTACACAAATATCAATAAATTAAATATTACACATACGCACTGATGACCTTATAATGAATTCTGCATTACTTATACGTCTTCATATCTACAACAATCCTAATATTTTGCAATTATTTTTAAATTTTTTCACCTTGCCTTTAACATTGAATTTCTTTAATAAATAGTTTTTTTTTTTATAAAATTTTATTTATAAATCCTTTTTCCTTATTTTGTTCTAAAAACAGGAAAACACTTATGTTTTAGAACAATAAAAGCAGCTACGACAATAAAACACAACAAGAAATCATTGTCAATTGTAAATTACCTTGGCGGCTGGGCTCGTCATTTATACATACATATATTTTTTTTTATTAATGTTAATGTTAAATTTTATGAAAAAAATTATATTAAAAAAACATCTTCACAACACAAAAAATCATTGAAACAGTAACCTAGAATTGAAAAATACACTTAAAATATTAAGTAGGTAAAAAATGCTGAATATAATTTTGTTTGGGGTCAACTACATTTTCAGTAAAAATAACTACAATTTGTAGAAAACCTGTAACTGACAAATTTAGTAAACAAAAATTATTAAAAAATTAAATTACATAAACAATACCAAAAAATTGGTAAATTTTACCCAGTTAAAGTTTAGTAGTGTTTTTACTAAATATGATAGTTGTTTTGGTAAAGCTAAAACAACTACACATTTTTTGTAAATTTATCTTAAATCGACTACAATTTTAGTTGATTTTTAATGTTAAAATTTTTTCAGTGTATTTATAAATTTTTTTGTCTTGTCTCTTGATGTAAATTTATTGTGCATGCATCTTTTTTATGATGTTTTCATATTTCCCCCGTAGTTCTTTAGTCATTTGACTACAATAGCGACTTAATTTACAATTAAAACCTCTTCAAAAAAACCTTAAGTAGCCTGTGTGTGCTCTTTTGTTAAAATACCGCACAAAAAAAAAATCTTGTCTCATTGAGTAAAAAGTCGTTAGTTTTAACTGAATCATAAAATGGTTGGTTAAATTGAGAGGGGGAATATTGTGAATGTAAATTCACTTGCATGCATAAAATTTTTATTTAGATGCACTACACGGATTTATTTTTAACTGACGTCAGACAAGGACACTTTCATCTTCTTTGATCAAAAATAAAAAATGAAAAAGTATTTTTGTTGATATTTATAAAGAATTATATTCGTTACTAACAGGTGCGGATCTACAGGATGTGAAGGAAAATTAACCTTTAAATAGCTGACACACTAAAAACACTTCCTAACCCTAAATTAGGTTTACACCGTAATTAATTTAAGTAAATCAATTTGTTGAATCAATTTAAATTTTACTTAGAGTAAGAAAAATTACTTTACTTTTATAAAAAAATTTAGTAAATAATTTGATAAAAGTTAAATATTTTTTTTTATATATTTTTTATTCTCTTAGTTTTTAGAATTCTCATTTAGTTTAAAGTTTTTTGTAAATGTATATGAAAGTTTGAAATCATCTTTATGAAATTTTCATATTTCTTTAAGCAGGCGCGGATTCAAGGGTGGAAAATGGGGGAAATTCCCCCCCCCCAACCGATTTCAAAAAAGAAAAAAAGAAGGGGAAAAAGGAAGAGAAGAAAAAAAGAACAGGCAAAAAGGAAGATTAGAAAAAAAATTCCTTCACATTGTAAAAAAAATTTCAGAATCTAAAAAATTTTCTGGTATTTGTCTGAGAACCTCAAAAATTTTCTTGGCGAAAAATTTTTTACGAGTTTTTTTTTAAACCGGAGATTATTTTCCGAAATAATAAACCAGAATCTGAATTTCTTCAAAGATTTTTTATTGAAAATCTGAACATTTTTCTGAAAGAAAAAATTTTTTTTTAACAATTAATGTTTGAGGAAATTTTTATTTGACACAATTAAAAAGTTACTTAAAAAAATTAAAAAAAAGTAAAGTTTTTATTGTGTCAAATAAAAATTTACTAAAATTTTTTAAGCATTTAATATTTTTTTACTAAAAGTTTACTCAATACTATTAAATCGTTTACTGGTGCAAAATTGAGTAATTTTTTACTCAATACACTCAAAATATTTTGTAGGCAAAAACAAATGACAAACATATTTAAAACAAGTGATAAAACATTTGAAACCATCTCAGTAGTTATTAATTTGTTTTAACAAACATCAACATTTATTTTTTACTGTTAATAAAATTTTATAAAATAAATAACATTGGACATTAAAAAAAAAACGTCACTTTCATTTTTTTTACCAAGAAATTCGAAAAAATAACCTACAAAAACATTAAAAATTTATGATTGCTGTGTTATTTTTACTAACAAATTCAAAAAAAAAAAATTACCTACAAAAACATTAAAAATAAATGATTTCGTTATTTTTACAATTTTTCTATTGAATTTTATTTTAAAAGATTTTTAAAAAAAAAATTTGGGGAATCGATCCTCCAATCAACTACATTCTGGCCAGACGCTCTACCCATAAATAAATATTTTTTTTTGTATTTTTTTCTACAAAAAATAACCAACACAAGTAGGTAAAAACTAATGACTTTTCTCATAGAGGAATAAAGTAAAGAGATTTTAGTTGGTTCAACTCTCTTTTTTCTCTCTCACGAGAAATCTGTCTGGGATCAAGTAAAATTTTTGGTTTTTTATAGTCATGAAATTTGTACTTTATTTGCACTTTTAATATTTTTTTTAATTATATTAAATCATTAACATTTTAAGAACGTAAATTTCATAAATTTGTTTTTTTTTAAACGATATAAAAGTGTTTTTTTTAAAGAAAACAAAAAGCCTTTTTTTCAATTCCTCTTTCTTCTATTAATCCCAGACAGGTGAAGTTATTTCTCATGAGAGCCACAAATAGCCCCTGCTTTTCTTTAAAAAATGTCAACAATTAAAAAAAAAAAATAACGTACACAAATTATTAAAAATTAAAGAGAATCACTAATTTTTGCTTACAGAAAAAAAATAAATGACTTTAAAAATTGAATGCTAATGAAAGTATTAGGCATATGAAAATTCCGAGAATTCCAAAATATAGATTTAAAATTAGGGTCACATTTGGTCCCCAGATGCGGTCCCCGAAAAAGAAAAAAAAAATATCTGAATAAAATTTTCCCTAAGTTTAGTAAATTTTTTCTTAAACTCTTTTTTAAATAAATAATTAAAATAAAACATCATTTTTTCTTAAGTTCTTAGGTTACAATATGAACTTAATTTTAGTATAGTTATATATTTCAGTGTAGACTTTCGATATAAAATAGCAAAATTAACAAAATCGCTTTTTTTTAAATTTAATTGTTGCCAAGTAGCCCCATATAGCTGGCCCTATATACGCCGTTACCTCACGCATTTATACCACTTATATTTAATTCAAATCTTCTTTCATATAATAAGCATCACAAAAGTAATAAGTGGATTTTATTTTTATATCATTTTAGCAATGAACTCCAGAATTATCCTTTTTATACTACTAACAATAAGTCTGGAATATTTTACCGAAGCCGAATTTCAGTAAGTTGAACATTATTTTATTTTCAATTTCTATAAAAAAAATACAAATCGAGTTTTTCAAAGTATTTTATACACAAAAATCACTTACACTTAAGTTATCACTTACAAGGAAGGTATCACTCACAAGGAAGGAATCAATGAGTTCCATTTGATATTTTAGAAACTTGCATATGCCAATTGTCACGATAACACACTCAAAACACAAATTTTGACAAAAAGTCTGTTAAACCAATTTCAATTTAAATTAGCAAAATTTTAGCAGATTTTTCTACTGAAGGGGAAGATGGGGGACACTTCCCCTTGCGGTAAATGTTAACAAATTCATTTATTATGATTTTTGAACTTCAGTAAAGGCCTATTCACACTTGAGGTGAAATCTCGTTTGAACGAGATTTCGATCATATGTTCTGCATTATTTGATACACAACCATATGATCGAAATCTTGTTCGAACGAGATTTCACCTCAGGTGTGAATTGGGTTTAATACAATTTTATCATGATTTAAATTATGTTTATATATCTACGGCCTCAAATGGATCGAAAAACGATATTTTCTTATCCATGTGCAGGACTCTGAACTTCTTATGAAATAAAAATGTCTTAGGGACAAATTTGAGGCCAATAAAATTAAATTAGCCCGTGGCGCCTGGCGGTCAAAGTTTTGAATTTTTAAAAAATTAAAAAAATACGTCATGCTATAAATCATATGCATAAATTTTTATACGCTGAACAATTAAAACAAATTGAAAATCAGTCGAACGGTTTCCGAGATATCGCTATTTGAAATTTGCAAAAAATTGCAGTTTTTTCTTACGGTAAATGCAAGTTTTAATAAAAATCGAATGGGAACACTGGGATACCTTTTAGGTTTTTTAATTATTTCACACAATTTTAAAAAATACACAGTTTAATAACTTTTTATTTGACCTTTAACAATATTATTATATTCCATTCTTTAGACATAGTTTAGAAATAACAGATATTTTACCAGAAAACATAAAACGTTACGATAAAATGCGACCGCCCAAAAAAGAGGGACAACCAACTATAGTTTATTTTCACGTCACCGTCATGGGCTTAGATTCTATTGATGAAAACTCCATGACCTATGTAGCCGATATATTCTTTGCTCAAACATGGAAAGATCATCGTTTACGATTACCTGAAAATATGACACAAGAATATCGTTTGCTAGAGGTTGATTGGCTAAAACGTTTATGGCGTCCAGATTCATTTTTCAAAAATGCCAAATCGGTAACATTTCAAACTATGACTATACCAAATCACTACATGTGGCTGTATAAGGATAAAACAATATTGTATATGGTGAAACTGACACTAAAGTTATCCTGTATTATGAATTTTGCCATCTATCCTCATGATACACAGGAGTGTAAACTGCAAATGGAAAGTTGTAAGTATAAGGAGATTCTGAGAACCCCTTCACTATCCTTTTCCCATTAGAATTGAAAAAAAACCTTAATTAGTATTTAGAAAGCCCACTTGAAATTTAGATATAATATTAATAAAAATTCATAAAATGTAACAAGCAATATTTAAAAAAAAGTATAGTCCATGTAGGCAAATTCATGTCAAATTCGGACGTGTTGAAATCCAAAAAAAAAAAATCATTAACTTGAAATATTATGTAGGTAAAAGCTATGTAGTTTTTTTGAGTTTAACAAAATTTTCCGTAAAAATAACTACTATTTGTAGTAAAACTACGACTGCCAAATGTTGTTAAGAATTAAAAAAAGCAAAAAAAAAAAAAACTTTGGCAGTGGTTTTTACTACACATGTATTTTAGTTGCTTTTTAATAGTTATAATTTTGAAAATTTGATTCACGCTCACGAATAAAAAAAAGTACTAACACAATAACATTTCATTTTTTGCTCACGTTTACGCACGCTTAAGTGAGTAATACAAATTTTACTCACCAAATACTTTATTTTTTTTTTTGAAATAGTTAAAATTGGATCTAAAAAATATATTTTACTATAATAGCGGTACTCTTTCATTTCTGCCAACCATAAATTAATCAAGCACAACATTTTTTTTGTAAGCAAACTCACAAGACCTAGTAGGTTTTTGGATTTATTTTAGTATTTAATAAGATTTCGGGTAAGACATTTTGAAAAAGTCATTGTTTTTACAGCTAGATGAAAAAAAAGTTAGAATTAAGCTGGATTACTCAATGCTCAGTTATAAAATAACTCTCCGTTAAATTTAACTTTTTCATACAAATTTTGACATAAGGCTCCGTTAAATCGGCAGTTAGCAGCTAACTTTTCATTGAGTAATCCGCCCTTAGTCTGAAAAACGCCAAATTTCAACATGTTTGTATTTTTATATCGAACTTAAGGGATATTTTTTGGTTTGATTAAACGTCCTGTTCGATGGCAGACATAGCAAAGGGAATTTAAGAGAGGGTTTAACAGAAGAAGAGGGAATTCACATATCTTTATTATTAATAATCTTTGCTTCAGCATGTGATCTCTTAAAGTAGTTCTATTTTAAGCTTTAAAAATTTTCCTCTATGCAGGAGCAGAAGGAATATTTATATTCCCGAGTAAAAATGTTTAGATGTATTCTTATATATCACATCTTATCCGAGATTTAAAAGATCAGTACTGATCCGAGTAATATCAGTACTGATCCGAAAAATGGATCGCTAAAATTAGATCAGTTTTAATCAGACGGATACAATGTCATCCGAGAAATGGGTTTGTATAATTACATAAACCCATTTTTCGGATGAAATTGTATCTGCCCGGTTAAAACTGATCTAATCTTAGCGATCCATTTTTCGGGTCAGTACTGATCCTTCGCACTTTTACTTGGGTTATCACAAAAATGTTACGAAGTGATTTTGAGTTTTAATATAAACTTTTCGGACCTATCAATAAGGCCTAATATATATCGTTGGAATTAGATTCAAATGATTTTAGGGTAGGCTGACCATTCGTACTGATTTGATGAGTACATGTACTGATTTTTGATCACGTGTACTGATCAAAAAACGTTGTATTGGTTTGTACTGATTTTTTGAAATATATACTGATTGTACTGATTTCTTAACATTTCAACATAAAAAATAATTTTATTCTAAAATTATATACAAAAACTTGAGTTTCCATAAAATAAGTTTTCAAGGTATTTTTTTCATCAGGTCATCAGGAACATCAGGTCTATTTAAAAAAGGCTTGCTTATTATCTGGGAAGTTTTCTAAAAAGAAGAGTTATTAAAAGTCCTCAGAATCTCTGGACTTTTTATTTACAAAACCTGTGGGGTTTGTTTGTGTTTTTTGATTGTTTTGTTATATTTTCTGCACCGAAACTATCAAAACATTCAAATGAAGTTGTTTGTAGTCAACAAAATTTTTCGCAAAATAACGGCACAGTTTATGACAGTTGTTTTTAACAGTTGTTTTTACTAAATACTAATTGACCCGAAATTTGGTAATTTAAGCAAAACTTTTTCAGTGTTGGAAAAAATCATCAATGTTTCTCAAAAATCATCAGTGTTTTTTCGCAGAAAACAGTTTTCAGAGAGTTATTTCTAGAAAAAACAAGTGAGAGTGTTAAATTCGGCTGTGCCGAATCTTTTATACCCTCCAACCCGTTAAAAAAACAGTGACGTGTTTTTGGGGCGGGGGGGGTTTCGGTGGTGGGAGAGAACCTTTCTGGATCCAACTGCAGGAATTTGAACTTCTTTTGACATAAAAATGTTTTGTTTTCTAAGCAAAAGTACAAAAAACCTATAAAAAATGGAGTTTTTTTAGAGGTTGGTTTAGTTCTTAAGAGGGGAACTTTTTTCCCCCTGATCCGATTTTGCCCATGTTCGAACTTAACCAGCCCAATACCATAAGACATATTCGTGCCAAATTTCAGGAGTCTAGCTCTTTTACTTTGGACTGAATCGTGTCTTCCACAGACGGACAGACGGACGGACGGACAGACAGCCGGACGGACGGACAGACGGACATCGGTAGAATGTCTTAGAATGGATCAATGATCAATAATATATATACTTTATGGGGTCCTAGACCGATATTTCGATGCGTTACACACGGAATGACAAAGTGAGTATACCCCCATACTGTGGTTGGAGGGTATAAAAACATAAAAACTTCTGCGTACTGATTTGAGTTCAGAAAAAAATGGTCACCCTATTTCAGGGCCTTTTTTATTTTAGCATCATTAATTTAATATACTACGTGTATCAATTATAACATATAAACTATACATTAATAACACAGCTCAACATGAAAATGCGTATTAGATTCTGTTAAGTTATTTACGTAGTGTTTGTTGTGCTGACTCCAAATCTGCGACCCAAATATTTCTATCACGTCAGGATTTTGAGTTATTCGAGGTTAAAGTGCCAAAAAAGGCCATTTTAGACCCTTTTTGAAAACTTACAATATAAGATCCTGACATGCGATTAACTTGGTATTAAGCTCAATCAAAAGTATCTGATTTTTTCTATAAGACCTGATAAAATGATCTTGAAATTTAATTTTCTAAAAAGGTAAAAAAATCATTAACAAAAAACCTTCCATTTTTTAAATATTTAGTTTATTTACACAAGGTCTATTCGATTACCTTACTACAATCTACTATTTTTTACTCATTTTACTACAGCTGGAAATTTTCAATACAAAAAGTAAACAAAACTTTCCAGTTGTAGTAAAACATAGTAAGAAATTTGGGTAATCGAATAGATCTACAGTGTTTTTAAACAAATTTCCATACAAATACACACTCAAATATTAGATTTAAAGCACTTGTGGCTAATGATTTTTTCACCTTTATAAAAAATTAAATTCCAAGAAAATTTTCTTTTGTCTTAAAGAGAAAATTACGCACTTTCGAATGAGCTTAAGATCAAGTCATTCGCATGCCAGGATCTTAATTTATAGGCGCTCAAAAATGGCCAAAATGGGATTTTTTGACACTTTAACCGCAATTTTCTCAAAATTGTGACGTGATAGAAAAATTTGAGGGCCCGTTATGGAATCGGGAAACCAAAACCTAAAAACTTTTTTGGGTTTCATTCCAAACGCAGCGACAAACCTCAGATTTGTAGAGCGGTGTAATTCGCACCGTAAGTAAAAACAATTTAATTGACCAATTTTATTTTAAAATGAAAAAAGGATTTTTTTTGGAACCAAAATTTTAAAGCTTGTGCTTCGAAAAATCAAAAATTTTAAAAACCGGTTTCGGTTTCGGTTTTTATATAAAAAACCGGTCAACCGGGTTTTCCGGTTTTTTCGATAATTTTAGATTTTTATATAAAACTGTAAAAACAACAATATAAAAAAAATTCAGGGGCGTCTTTTTTTTGGGTGGGGGGGGGGGGGGGGTTTGTGGGAGACGTTAGGGATAACCTTCCCCTTGCGATTTTGAACTTCATCTGAGATAAGAATGTTGCATTTGCTTAGCAAAAGTATAAAAAACCCTGTAAAAAATGCGGTTTTTCTTGGGTTGGTTTAGTTCTCCAAGGGGGAACTTTTTTCCCCTTGGTTCGATTTTGCCCATTTCCGAACTTAACCTGCCTAGGAATATAAGACATATTCGTGCCAAACTTCGGATGTCTAGCTCTTTTATTTTGGACTGTATCGTGTCCTCTACAGACGGACGGACGGACGGACATCGCTAGAATGTCTTAGAATCGATCACTGATCAATAAAATATATACTTTATGGGGTCCTAGACCGATATTTCGATGCGTTACACACGGAATGACAAAGTGAGTAAACCCCCATACTGTGGTTTGAGGGTATAAAAATCGAAACTTGTTAATTAAATAGAAGAAAATGAGATACAAAATTATATTATTAACTTCACTTAACTTAAAATATAAAAAAAAGTTTGGTTTTATATTCTAAAATAATGTTTCAGACATAAAAAGCAATTTTTGAGTTCTGGTTGTGTTAAGAGTTTTTGATTATTTTCAATAAAATTTGATTTTTGTTGAAAATTCACGTTCGATTTTGGTTTTGCAAAATATCGACTAAAATTTTTGACAAATCGCTGCCAATTTTTTATATAAATTCTGTGGCAAAAATGAAGAAGTGCATAAGTCGAGTTTTGTTAATATTGTTTAGATATTTTTATTTGATTACTCTTTACATATTAACCCCTATCATGCAGAAATAATCTACAGCATATTTTTTATTGAAAATGTTAATTAACAGTGATTTTTTTATTAAAATATTTATCTTAAAAGTGCTTTCGAAAAAAAATTGCTAAAAAAACACTTTTTTTCCTTTTTGCCACAGAATTACAAAGTGACACCAATGTTATTGGTTATTTGTAAAAAAATAAACCGGTTAAACCGACCTAAAAACACCGGTTTTTCGAATAACCGAATTTGAATAAAAACCGAAACCGGCCGGGTTTTTGAAAATAAAAAAACCGGTCCACCGGTTTTTGGTTTCGGTTTTGGATACTCTAGCTTCGAATATATGATTGAGTGACCGATAATTTTCGTTCATTCACAAATACAAAAATATTGAAGTCAACATTAGTAAATAACATACAAATTTAAACTACAACAATAAAAATTTAAATTTAAAAAATAAGAAAATACATGTATAGTTTTTTATGTAAAATTATGTTTTTAAAACTTGTAGGCCTTTATTCATAATACTTAAAGTGTACTTAAAGTAGGTTTTTTTGACAAATATTCATGCAATATCAGTCAAATAAATTTATCAAATTTAATTAACTCATTATTAATAGCCCAGGTAAAATCTTAAATATTAGTTTGTAAAAAATATAAATTTTAAGAAAACGGAACAAAAGAATAGAAGAAACTAGTGTAAATGAAAACAAATAAACAAACTGAATAAACGAGCGAACTAAAATTACCAATTAATTCAATGAAGAATTGAGCTGATCGAACGAAAATACTAAAAGAGCTTAAAGGAATGAACAAGGTCAAATCGTTCAGTGAAGTGAATAGTTCAATTGAACTAGTTCGAACACGCACGACAGAACTCTAAAAAAATTAAAAATAAACGCCCAAATTCATAAAAATATAAAGTGTTTAATAACAGGTTATTAATTTCCAGACAAAAAAAATTTATGGCCAACATTTTTGTAGAACATTTCATTCCCGCCATCCCCTCTTTCGGGGTGTTTTTTGCGATTTGTTATAATAGAGCCAAATAATACCGTTATGCGAGGGAGTTAGAGGGTTAAAATACAAAGTTGCTGAGCACACCATATACCTCAGATGTAAACAAAGCATAGTTTTATAAACCGATATGTTACAAGAACAGGCCAAAGCTGGGAAACTTTAACCGTCTCTAAAATAAAATTCTAATGTGATCTTGCAAGAAACACGTATATTTTTTTTGTCTACTCTACCAGAATCACTCGTCGGAACCGCGTAATTTTTTTTAGTGTTGTGCTGTGTTGAATTATTCACAAAATTAATTATTTTTTTTTAAATTTCAAAAATTCAAAGAATTAATTCTTACTTAATTTAATTACAATTTAAAAAAAGTAATGTAAATTTAGTACCCTTCGAAAACTCCTTCGTGGTAAATTTTCAGATTTTTTTGGTGACCCGTTCAAAAGATATCGAATTTTTAAAAATTGGTAGTTTGTTCCTTTACTCAAACTTCTTTTATTCATAACTTCTTCAATAATGGTCCAAATTTCAATTTTTTTTTTTCAAAATTTTTGTTTTTTTACGTACTTTAAAAAAAAAAATCCCAAAAAGTTCTTAAAAGCGCTCTAGTATGCGATTTTTAAGTTTTAAAATTAAAATTTCATTTTTGAAAATGTTTGTACTCTTCGATTTTTTGGAAATTTTTTGTGTAAAACTTCTATCGATTCTAAAAACTTTTTGCCCAGGAGGATCGTGGGATAACGATTGTTACTATTTTTTTAAATTTTTTGAAAAAAATTTATTGTAATTTTCCAATCTTAAAATCATTTCTACTGCTCGAATGGTGCGTCATAGAGGGATCATTTATAAAACCGACCCCCATTAATTTTTACGTCTTAACATTTCTTTGGAACAAACTAATACCCTATCTCCAATTTCTAAGGGGGCTTCCACACAAAACGAAATTTTTTTAAAATTTGCTCCAACCGCTCTAACTGCCCTTAGTGCGACAAAATGTATAACCGACCCACAATATTTTTTTAGTGCAAACATTTTCTCTGAACACACCTACCCTCTACCTCTAATTGTTAAGGCGGTCCCAATAATTTTTTTTTTTTTTTTTGTAAATTAGTTTTATTTAATCAGCTTCTACCGGTCCAATGGTGCGTCCGAGAGGGGTCATTAGTGAGACCGAGCCCCATTCATTTTAACCCTACAACATTTTTGTAAAACATACCACAGTCCTATCCCCACTCGCTAAGTAGGCTTCCATTCAAAATTACATTTTTATAAAATTTGCTCCAACTGGGAGCAAACTGGGAGCCTACTTAGGGAGTAGAGATAGGGCGTAAGAATGTTTTACAAAAATGTTGGAGGATAAAAATGAATGGGGGTCGGTCTTACAAATGACCCCTCTCGGACGCACCATTAGACCGGTAGAAGCTGATTAAATAAAACAAATTTACAAAAAATAAAAAAAATTGTATGGGGACCGCCTTAACAATTAGATATAGAGGGTAGGTGTGTTCAGAGAAAATGTTTGGACTAAAAAAATATTGTGGGTCGGTCATGCATTTTGTTGCTCTAATGGCACTATTAGGGCAGTTAGAGCGGTTGGAGCAAATTTAAAAAAATGTCGTTTTGTGTGGGAGCCCCCTTAGAAATTGGAGATAGGGTATTAGTTTGTTCCAAAGAAATATTAAGACGTAAAAATTAATGGGGGTCGGTCAAATAAATGACCCCTCTATGACGAACCATTGGAGCAGTAGAAATGATTTTAAGATTGGAAAATTGGAATAAAATTTTTTCAAAAAATTTAAAAAAAAAGTAATAATTGTTATTCCACGTTCCTCCTGGGCAAAAAATTTGTAGAATGGATAGAAGTTTAACACAAAAAAGTTTCAAAAAAATCGAAGAGTACAAACATTTTCAAAAATGAGATTTAAATTTTAAAACTTAAAAATCGCATACTAGAGCGCTTTTAAGAATTTTTTGGGATTTTTTTTTAAAAAGTACGCAAAAAAACAAAAATTTAAAAAAAAAAAAAATTAAATTTGGACCATTATTGAAGAAGTTTGAGTAAAGGAGCAAACTACCAATTTTTTTAAAATTCGATATCTTTTGAACGGGTCATCAAAAAAATCTGAAAATTTACCACGATGGAGTTTTCGAAGACTACTAAAAACTGTAAACAAATTGGGAAAATCTAAAAAAAAAATTTTTCAAAGTGTCCGATTTCACATGGAATGCCCCATATTTTTTTTTTAACTTCATGATAAGCAG
The DNA here is from genome assembly GCA_963921195.1 of Pegoplata infirma. Classification (NCBI taxonomy): domain Eukaryota; kingdom Metazoa; phylum Arthropoda; class Insecta; order Diptera; family Anthomyiidae; genus Pegoplata; species Pegoplata infirma. The sequence continues at coordinate 22,877,641 of OY992536.1, read as the reverse complement.
ACTGCAAATAAAATTTGCGTGACTGATAACTGCGTGAATGAAATTTAATTTACGCACATAAAGTGTGAGTGAGTGTGAGTTAGATAATTTTTTTTTCTTGAATGAGCGTGTTTCAAAATTCACTAAATCGTACGTCTCCAGTCGAAAGGGTGGTTTGTATTAAAATTTGCAATAATAGTTTAAGAACAGAACCAACACATATGTAATCTGAATATGAAAAGGATATGTAAGACAAATCCGAATGTAACACGGAGTAACGTTCTGTGTTAGTTAAAGGGTTAAAAAAATCAATGAATTTTTGTTAAAAATTCTCCCAGTTACTTACATTGTGGAGGGTATTAAAAGTGTCTAAAAACACGAATATAACACACTTTTCTCTTCCAGTATCTCATACAACCGATGATATGATCTTTCAATGGGATCCTACCACTCCCCTAGTGGTTGATGATAACATTGAATTGCCCCAAGTGGCCCTGATACAAAATGTAACCGCCGATTGTACGCAAGTTTATTCCACCGGTAATTTTACTTGTTTGGAAGTTGTATTCACGCTGAAAAGACGTTTAGTTTATTTTGTTTTCAATACGTACATACCGACATGTATGATTGTTATTATGTCTTGGGTATCATTTTGGATTAAACCAGAAGCAGCACCTGCTCGAGTTACTCTGGGCGTTACCTCTCTGCTAACATTATCAACGCAACATGCGAAATCGCAAGCATCCTTACCACCCGTTTCATATCTGAAAGCCGTTGATGCTTTTATGTCCGTTTGTACGGTTTTCGTGTTTATGGCTCTTATGGAATATTGTCTAATAAATATTGTATTAAATGATACAACGATACCGAAACCTTTAGCGTATCCATCCAAACCAAAGCCGGAAGAGGTCAAAAAGGAAGCAGAAGCTAAACCAGTCGAGCAAGCGAAACCAATGCATCCGCCGTTAGCGGATGAAAAGATCGACAAAATGTTTGATGAAATGACTAAAAATAAGAGGGTGAGTTAATAGAGAAAGTAAGTTTTTTTTTAAACGAAACTTTTTCAAAAGCTTTAAAGAGAAATAATAAAAAAATTAGGAACGACCTGTGTAAAAATTAATAAGATCTTTATAATTATATTTATTATTTAAAATTGTGAATTTTTAAATCTATTACATTTGGGATGTTATAGGTCTGAGTATTTACAACTATATACAGTAAGTATGTATGTATATTTTATAATGAGCAGATCAGACCAGATCTATTAATTTTTTACACGGGAAATATTAAATTTTATTTATTTTTGTATAAATCAAAAAATCCTTTATATTCAACAAGTTTCTAACTGTTCAAAATTTTTTTAGACCCATTTCAGCCACGGTCATACACATAGTCATCACTCGCGACGTGTAATGCGTCCACCAATAGATGCAGATGGTCCTTGGATTCCTAGACATGAATCTCGCATTATTCTACCGCCTACAATAGCAGCTGCTCCATCTCCTCAGCCACCACCACCAAAACCAGCAGAACCCGAGCTACCTAAGCCAAAACTAACAAATCAACAGGAACGTATGAAACGTGCCATCTATATTGATCGAACTGCGCGTGTTTGTTTTCCAGCATTATTTACTTTGCTTAATGCCATCTATTGGACAGTGTTTTATGAGTATCTTTAAAGGGACAACGGATTACAAAAAGAAATGTCTACTTGTTGAGGTCAATTTTAGTATTAAGCAACATTTTTTACCACGTTGCTGATGCTTGGCATTTATTTTGTCCCAGTCCCGGTTTGGTATTGCATTTTGGCCCAGTCGGTCATGCGATTAAAATGTTATGAGCTAAAATTCTGGAAAACTTTGGTACATTTTTATATGTTAATTAAAAAGTAATAAATAAATTTTTAAAGCTCTATGCTTAAATAGGTTCCACCGATAGGGGCGCTGAATATATGCGGTGTATGCTCAAATTTTAAAATCATGTGCACCACAATAATGTATTATTTTGAAAAATAGTTTTCACTCACTTTGTGCAAATGCATGTTTTTTTTCGATAGTCTAAAAACGATATCGACCAATTATCTTTCCAATTCAAGAAATTTGCGTTAAAATGGCTTCGATTTGTTTTTTTCATATTTTATCATATTTTGGTGAAAATGCATATTTTTGCATATTTTGGTTTTAAATGCATATTTTTTGCATATTTCTAACTTTTAAGTGCATATTTTGGCATAAATTAGCAAAAACACAAATTAAATTTTTATGTTTCTAAAACTATTTTAAATTTTTAAAATAAGAAAAAGTTATTTTTTTTAAATTTTTTTTATAAATTAATTGCTAAAAAAATCTTTACTTACATAAACTTTGAAGTGCATATTTTGAAATTTTTAGTGCATTCAAATCTCATCCCTAATCATTATGTGTCCACTGCCATCAAAACAACATGTTTTCACATATCATATTGTACCAGAAGTATTGCTCAATTGTAATAGCATAAAAAGAAGAGCAATATAATTTGCAAGCACATGTTGTTTTGAATGCAGTGCAAACATAACATATCACAATGACTCATCGGACTAAAACCAGATATCTGCGCCGATAATCGGCGGCGGCAACTGGCAAACAAAAATTGTCGGCGACTCAAAGTCGGCTGTGTGTCGAACACTGATCGGCTGACAATGAGTCGAAATTTGATCGGCTCATTCAAAAAGCCGGCTTAGCCAGCTTAAGAAAAAAAAAAAAAATAATACAGTTGCCATTTTGTCATATGAAAAACTAAAAACAAATCGGCTGCTTATTTCCGTCTAATTTAAGCCGATTTCTACGCCTACTAAAAACTATGGGCAGCTGGTGCAGAATTCTATAACCCTAATAAAATATATATTCATAATAACACAGCGTGGCAAAACTAACCACTATTTTAGAAAACAAGAAGTGTGACCAACGTTTCTATATATTTAAGACATGATGATTCCAATGGAGTACTCCGTTTTTCGATGTGTGGTACAGTTTTCTTGGAAAATGTCATTAAAGATTTGCTGACTTCAAACCAGTTTTTTAACAAAAAAAAATTGCAAAGTTAATAATTTTTCAATTTTATGGCATGGAAAGCAAAGATATGACTTGTATCAACATTTCTTATGCAAATTTGGTTTAAAGCTTTTCATGGTAAGCACTTAAATTCGCGAATTTCTTATTTTTTTTAAGGTTTTCGCGAAATTAACCGCCAAATTGGTCTTTGATAAAAAACTTACTTTTAGTGAATCAAAAAGGCATCCCTAACAATACGAATATTGGACAAAACAGCAATGTGATATGGACCATCATGATGAAATTCGCGAAAACCCGTTTTTTTTTATATAGCAGCATTATTTTATGAGATGATTTAAGGGTCCATATTTTAGTATATAATGTAAGGAAAACACTAATATAATAGTTTTTGTTAAGATAACTTTTGCAAATGAAAACTTTTTGGCCAAATTTTTCAGTTAGTTCATTAAGGTTCCCATATTAAATACACTCAAAATAATTCTACAGTAAAAGGTTTAGTAAGTGATATTGTACCAAAATCTACTAATTGGTTACTAATTTTAGTATCTTCAAAGTAAGTACTAACATTAGTAATTTTTACTGGTTTTTACTAATATTAGTTAAAAATTTTAGTATTGGTTACCAATTTCTGCACTAGGTCCTTTTGGACTAAAATTAGTTAAATTTTTAGTATTGAATACCCACGTTTTTTTTTTGGGTGTACTAAAAGATGGAGCCTTAAGTTATTTCGTAAAGTGATGCTGCCATATACAAAAAACGGAGTTACGCGACTTTTGGAATGATGGTCCATATGATGAAATTTGCGAATTTAAGGGCTTAAGATGAAAAGCTGTAAACCAAATTTGCATAGGAAATATTGCTGCAAGTCATATCTTTGTTTTCCATGCCATAAAATTTGAAAATCATTAACTTTGGTTTTTCTTTTAAAAAACCAGCTGAAAATCAGCCAATCTTTAAAGACATTTTGCAAGAAAACTGTACCATGCATCGAAAAACTGAGTACGCCACCCGAATCAGCATGCCCGAAATATATAGAAATGATGGTAGTAACTCTTGTTTATTTTTTTGTGTTCCGCAGTGTAATTGGTCGATTTTAAGACAATCTGTCAATGTACGTCGAGGTAGAAAAGGGCTAAACTTAAATTCCATTGTTACTCCAAATATTTTGGATATTATGGATAGTGTTCATTATTTCGGCCAAGTCGAATTTATAATTTTTCTAATTTTTTTTCAAGCTTTCTAAAAATTCGTTGTTTGTTGGGTGAAAAGAAGTATGCATTCTGAAATTATATATGTAAATAAAAAAGGATACTTCTGTCTTCAGCAGGACCTCAAGCAAAAAACAAACACTATTCAATGATCATTATGTAAGATACAGCAGTTTATGTGTTTTTCAAAATTAAGGCAAATATTAGAATTATTAATTTATCTTTTAAGTATTTTAATAGGTTATCTCAAATGCTTTAAATAAGAACTAAAAACACAGCTCCACAAAAAAAGGTTCTGACCCAGAAACTAGACCTCAAAATCTCTATGTATTTTGACCTCCTGAATTCAATTCCGCCATCAGAATTGAATTCTATCGTTAGGTGCAAACCAAAGTATGTGCCTTCAAATGAAACCGATCTTGCATAAGTGGCACCAATATAAAGTACCTAAACGTCAAAATAACTGCAAACTCGTCATTTTGACACCCCATTTATCACTTAAACACTGAAATTAGGCCAATAAGCTCAGACAGGTCGATCTTAGATACTTATTTCAATCTTGTGTTTGAATTTCAAAGAAATCAGGTAGGTTAACATTGCGGACTTTGCCGACTCACAATCAGTGGAATTTGCAGTACTTTCATTGTATGATTACAAGAAAACCCAACGATAGAATTAAATTCTGATGGCGGAATTGAATTTAGAGGTCAAAATACATAGAGATTGGTAGGTACAGTTTCTGGTTAATACAATCTCTCAAAAACAACAAATTATAAAATTAAAAAAAAATTAAGCTGCGTTCACAACGTTGGAGTCAATCCACTCTACAGCACAGATTGAAATGTTATCTGCACAAAATGTGTAGGGTAGAGTTCTGTCACATTGTATTTATGTCATTTTACTTACATGTCTCACAAGTTGATGATATTTGTTATTTTTTTATGACAATATTAGAGAATTCACTTTCAGAAATTTATTTTTCTTTATTAACGGCTAAGATGCGTATAACATAAAGGATAGACAATTTTAAAAATATGAAATTTCAAAAGAGTAACGTATAAAACTTTCCACAGTTTGGAATACTCTAAAATTGTGAATGCGGCTTTAAGTACATTGCACGACGGGGCAGACCAAAATAGTTTGCTGAATAAAAAATTAAGAACATTGCAAAGTGACAAATCGCAAAAATCCAAACCGCTTAGTTTATTTTTTAATAAAGTTAATGAAATATTCACCCAATGCAGTCAATATTTGTACCATATACCCAATGGTAAAAATAAATATTATTCACAAACTAAAATGTGTAATAATATTATTCAGTTAATTTTGAACTTTTATTTTTCCAAAATTTTAAGGAACTTTGAAAAATTGTTTTTGCTGCGGTCTCTGAGAATATACTATATTAGACTCGCATTTTTTTGTTTTGCAAAAAAAAATCTTCCAATTTTGAAAGGTGGGCAAGTATTTATTCTCCTAGACCAAAATCTTATGTAGTTCAAATTGGAGACCAATCGGATTAAAAAAACCCTTGGCACCCGGCGATCAAGGTTTTGTATTTTTAAAAATTAAAAAAATATGCCTTGCGCTGAACACGAATATTCAAATATTTAAAAAATCGGTCAAACTGTTTTTGTAGCATGCTGAATACGAATATTAAAAATGTTTGAATCAGTCGAACGGTTGTTTGAGATTACTCCATTAAAAACTTACCAACAAATTTCCGAAAATTTCTGGATTTTTTTATGTTCAACAAATAAAAAAATAATATATCCAAATTTTGTTACCATTTCAAAGAGCTTGATACAAACTTTCAATTAAAAGTTGTTTAAATCAAGTCAGTTCATTTTATTCCGTTTCGCACTTATTGCTAAATCAAAGTTTTGAATTTTCCAAAAGTTTTACAATTTTGAGATTTGGATCAAATTAAGTTTAAATGATGAAATACTGAACTCTTCTCAGGCTCTATGAAATAAAGAAAATAAATTTTGATACTTAAAAAAAAAAAATTCCTGAAAGTAGGAAAAATCCATCATTTTTGCAAATTTCTCAAAAACCGTTAGACCGATTTTAAAAATAAAAATTGCCGCTCTAATACTAGATTTAGGGCTAGTAACTTATCAAATCTTATCAATGATAAATACTAATCATTGATTAATTTCATATTAATTTTACATTTGTAAACACCAGTGGCGGGTACAGCTTTTGGGTTTGGGGGTGATGGGAAAGCTTTAAAATGATCAAATTTATTAGTTTTTGCAGAAGGAGGTTTGTTTTTCATGATCATATTTCGTTTAGATACTTTTTTTTAACTTGTTTCAAAAGAAAATTGTATATTTTTCGTATACATAAGAAGAGAATTTCTTAATAAGTAGTAGAAATTCTATAGAAAAATTTTCAGATTTTTAAAAGCAAATTTATATTTTTCTTATACATACGAGAACTTGCAGATGCTGTGTCTACACAACCAGGTTAATTTATTATGGGTACCAGGACACAACGGAATACAGGGAAATGAAAAGGCAGATGAACTCGCAAAACTTGGAGCTGATGGTTTAGGTACCATGGTGCCAGTTTTACCACCACTTCAACACTATAAACTTAAACGGAATTCCATCAATGTTGCAAAGGCAAACAGGAGGTGGAGAGAACTGACAACATGCAAAATCAGCAGAACTTTGTGGCCAACTTATGATCAAGGGAAAACTCAATATCTACTATCACTTACGAGAAGGGAATGCCGAGCTCTGACTGGGATAATAACTGGTCATTGTCTTATCGGCATCCATGCCAAGAATATTGGACTTACTTCAGACGCTAGTTGTAAAAGATGCGCTTCACCAGGAGTAGATGAAACGATGGAACACATACTTTGTCACTGCCCAGCTGTGGCAAGGAGTCGCCGATCCATTACCGGTCAGATAAGTTTCGGTACTTTGGAGGATATAACGCAAATGGATCTTAGGATATTGAAAAGATTCGCAATGACTTTGAACGTGTTTAATTTGCACCGCTAGCGGAAAAAAGTTTTGTGGTACCGCTATGGACCAAGAGGTCTATGCGAGGTGTCAATCGGACACCGCCACCCTAACCTAACCTATACATAAGAAGAGTCTAAATCTGAGAATTTTTTAATAGAAGAAATTCTTCCTATATAGAAAATATCAGATTTTGAGACATTTTCCGTGAATTTTTTTTATAGGGAAAATGTCTCAGAATATAAGACTTCTTCTTTACGAAAAATGTCTCAGAATCTGATACCTTTTCGTATAGAAAAATTTTCAGATTCTAAGAATTTTTTTCCACAGAAAAAGTCTCAGATTATGAGACATTTTACTATAGAAAAAGTCGTATATTTTAAAGCATTATTAAGACTGTGTTCCCATAGAGAGGTCGCTGATTATTAGATTTGTTTCGTACTGAAAAAAATGTTAGATTTTGAGACCTTTTTTCTGTAGAAAAAGTCTTAGATCCGTCGTTCTTTTTCCTACAGAAAAAGTCTCAGATTCTAAGACCTTTTTCATAAAGAAAAGTTTCAAATTCTGAGATCATTTTCCTAAAGAAAAAGGTTCAGATTCTCAGACCTTTTTCCTAAAGAAAAAGTCCCAGATTCTAAGAGCTTTTTCTGATATAGAAAAAGTTTAAAATTCTGGCATTTTTCTCTAAAGAAGAAGTGACAGATTCTGAGACCTTTCTCTGATTCTGAAATCTTTTCCTATTCTAAGACTCTTTACCTATAGAAAAAGTCGGAGATTCTGTGACCCTTTCCTAGAAAACGTCTTAGACCTTAAGACCTTTTTCCTATAGAAAGGTCATAGATTCTGAGATCTGTTTCCTATAGAAAAAGTCTGTGATTCTGAGACATTTTTCTGAGATTCTGAGACATTTTTCTGAGACCCTATTCCTATAAAAAAGTCTTGGATTCTAAGACCTTTTTCCCGTAAAAAAAGTCTCATATTCTGCGACCTTCTACCAATTCAGTAAGTTTTAACTTCTGAAACTGTTTTTCAACAATAAAATGTCTCAGACTTGGAGACCTTTTTCTCAAATTCTGAAATTCTGAGACTTTTTTCCCATAGAAAAATTCTTCTGCAACCTTTTTCATATAAATAAGTTTTGAGACCTTTTTCACTTAAAAAAAGTCTCAGATTCTCAGAATTTTTTCTTTAGAAAAAGTTTATTCTTTAGAAAAAAAAAATTTAAAATAGTTTTACATATGTAAATTCGACTATCAACATTTTTAAGATTTTAAGATATTTTTCCTATTGCTATGTAGAAGACAAACATTTTATATATTAACCAAATTAAGATCCTCTAACATTTTTCAATACAAAAAAGCATATTCTAAGTAATTTGTTTATGCCAAAATTCATTGACAGAAATTTTCAGACTAATTCACTTTTTCCTTAAAAAAATGTCCCCTCCCCCCCCCCCCTTGTACCAGCGCATGGTAAACACAGATTAGACTTAATCTTGTTTTTTTTTTCAATAAATTACAAGCCTTTGGGAAAATTAAAAAAAAAAAAATGATTTTTTGTCAGAGATTAAGGGGCTGCCCCAGCGTGCACTGTAAAAATATTAGTTATTTTTCGCCATAAATGTAATTGCTAAGTATAAGTAAGTATTAGTAAATTATATTTTTTGTAAGTATTTTAGAATAATAAGATATGCTAAATTTTATTCGACTATGTCTCTAGCACTTTAAATCTAATAATTCTCTCTGCAAATACATCAAAAGACATAATTAAAATTTTACGCAATATTTTTTTAAATTTTTTGTGTACATAAGCGTCCAACCTGAATCAAATTACGTCGCGGAAGGCGTAACGCCCAATAATTTTTCGTTTCTAATATTTAAATGTGAGTTACCTAAATCAAACGGACGTAAAAATTTCAAATTTGATGTGTTTGTTTTTGTTTTTTTTTACGTCTTGCGCTACGCATTTGATTCTGGTTCGACCCTAAAATTTTAATTTACTTTCTTTTTTCTAAAGTTTTTTTTTTTTTTTAAATTTAATTTAAAAGCAAAATTTTTTAAATTAAATTAAATTTATTCGACCTATTAATTGTGCAATAAAAACTGTTTATTCTAGTTCGAGGTAATCTATTTTCCTTATTATGAATTAACATTACAAGTACTTATATTAACTCTAATTTCTTATATTTGGGTGAAAGGCTGGTTAAGTTTGAAAATCATAGATTACTTTTGTTAATGTTTAACTAGTTCCCACTAGGTTAAAATAATTGAGAATATGAATATTTGATGTTTGAACCACAACAGTATTAATACAATTTTCTAAAGAATTCAAATGATGGGAAATAATTGGAAAATTTCCGAAACCATCGTCAATTGAATCCTAAAAATTAACAATTTTTAAAAACAGAAATTATGAGTATTTCTTACGACAATATCACAAGAGAGAAAGTAGAGTTAACATAATTACTTGTTATGTTAATTCATACTGAGGGAAATAAATGACCTCGAGCTAGAGTTGTCTTTATTTCATTTTATTTTCTTTGTTTTTTATTTTACTTAAATTACAAAATTTTGTTTTTTAAACGTATTATTGTTTAATGAAATTTTTTAATACTTAAGATAACATAGTTTTAAAAATTAATTTTAAAAATTTTAAATTTAATTGTTAATTGTATGTATCCTCAAGATTAATGTTAACAACGAATAAATGGTATATGATTAATGTTAAAGTTTAAAGTAAAGAAGAATTACAAATGAATTATTGGAAAATCACTATGAAAAAGTTTAATAAAACACTGATTCAGTACAAGTATTTATCGAAAAAATAATTTTAAAAGTTCTTTAACCGCATGTTTCAGCATGTTTATAGTTTGATATGACTGTTAGGTTTTTGAATCCAAAAATAAATGTTTTATCGATCCATGAAAAAATGTTATAAAATAAAGAAAAAGTGTTAAGATAAATACAAAATATAAGTTGCTGTTTAAAAAAAGAAGAAAAATGTTGCCCTAATTTTACTTTTAGCCTTCCTAATCTTACGTTTAAACAAAAAATCATGTGGCTTAACATGTTTTTGCTATTCGCCCTAAAATTTGATACGCATATCTTGTATTTTGTTTCAAATAACGTTACGAACAAGTACCAGTAACGAACTGCTACAAAAAACAGATACATATTTTAGGCTCTTTTTCAATTTAATTGTTGTTGTATTAACAAACAATTTAATTGTATTAACAAAAAAATAATTGATATTTTAGTCAACAGCACAATTTGTCAATACAATTAATTTGTTTGTTTATACAACAACGATTTAAATGAAAATGAGCATATGATACAATTTTTTTCTGTGTATAATGCGTTCATGCGTTTTCGTTCATTTGAGACCAGAGACCTAGTTCATTCACTAGTTTAATTTCTGTTTTCGTTTAACAGTTCATGAACGATTTCAGCTGGATTAACAATTTTAGAGTACTCTGTGCTACATAGTACATCATACAAAAAATGTGTAAGTGCGAAATAGAAACCCAATCAAAAATCGGTGAAATCGAATGGAGCACAATATCACCCCAGCAAAACCTTCAAAATGGAAATGGTACGTAATGCATTACCATGTAATGCATATCCAAAAAAATAATACATATTTTGCATATTTTTGCGCTATATTGCATTATATAACCGTTATCAGTTTTAAGGTTTTGCACGATTTACTCAATGTCCAGTTGGATGTCGGTATGTCAAAATTTGTAGGAAAAAAGTTAAATTTAAGGGAGAGTTATTTTATAACGGATCATTGAGTAATCTAGCCTATATACATTAATACATATGGGGGTTTTCGTGTCAACTGACACAACTTTTGAAACCGATATCTTCCGATCGGGATGATTAAACCGATGTCTTCCGATCGGGATGCACCAAGGTTAGTCCTATTGGATAGTAGTTCAGACACAATTTTTCAACGAGATCGGTCAAGGACTCTCTGAGTTAGAGGGGGTCGAAATTTTCCATTTTGGCAAAAGAGGTGTTTATTCTCATCCATGTTACTTCTTACCTATTGTTTTTAGCAAAATGTGTCCCAAATAGTTTAAATAGCTATTTCTTCAGTCTTTCGAAAAAAATTTTGGATTATTTTTCTTAAAAATTCAAAACTTTTTTGAATTCTTCCTCAAATCGGGCCCTTTTTTTTGATTCAAAAGAAAGCTTAGGTGACTTCCTTTAAGAGCTATGGGGTCGCTTAGTGGGATGCGAGTGGGATATCTATGAAAATTTTTTTTTTAACTTTGGAACACAAAAAACGGGTCTTCAATTTGCACTATTAGGCGTGGGATAACTCACCAGTTTTCGATTTCGATCCGGGACACCCTCTAATTTTGATAGGTTCAAAAAAGAAAGCATGAGCCAAAAAATAAGGGCGGTGGGGTGGGGCCATATGGATCCTCATCGGGGTCAAAATTGGGCGTAAGGAGGTTAAAATCCTCAAAAAGCCCCACAATTGCCCTAGAACTGCCCATGGAGGGGTGCAATGTGAGACCGACCTCCATTAATTTTCTGCCCCCAATAATTTCCTTAAATATACCTAGCCTTTATTTCCACTTCCTGAGGGGGCTCCCATACAAAATGACATTTTTATAAAATTTGCTCCTACCGCTCTAACTGTCCATAGGGTGCCCCTGGAGAAGTAAAATTTATGATCGACCCACAATATTTTTTTAACTCCCATATTTTCTCAGAATATACCTACCCTTTATTTTCAACTCTTAAGGGGGTCCCCATACATTTTTTTTATTATTGGTTTTTAAAAATACATGTTTTTATAATGTATGGGAGCCCCTTAGGGAGTGGAGATAGGGTGTTATAATGTTCGGACAAAATGTTGGTAACTAAAAAATAATGGGGGTTTGTCGCAATTTTTGCCTCTCTCGGAGGCACGGTAGGAGCTGGTTTAATAAAACAAATTTATAAAAAATAAAAGAAATGTATGGGGACCACCTTAAGGGTAAAAGATACATTATAGGTATGTTTGCAAAAAATGTTGGAATTAATAAAATAATGGAGGTCGGTCATACATTTGGCCCCACTAGGGGCACTTTAGGGTAAGTTAGAATGGTAGGATCAAATTTTTTAAAAATGTTTTATATGGAAGTGGAAATAGGGGTAGGAAGTGGAAATAGGGGTAAGGTATGTTCAAGAAAAATGTTGAAGGCAGAAAATTATTGGAGGTCGGTCTCACATTGCACCCCTCCAGGGGCGTTTCTAGGGCAGTTTTGGGGCTTTTTGAGGATTTTTACCTCTTTACGTCCAACTTTGACCCCGATGAGGGGCCATATGGCCCCACCCCACCACCCTCATTTTTTGGCTCGTGCTTTCTTTTTCGAACCTAGAAAAATTAGAGGTTATCGCGAATCGAAATCGAAAGCTGGTTAGCTATCCCACGCCTAATAGTGCAAATTGAAGAAGCGTTTTTTGTGTTCCAAAGTTAAAAAAAAATTTTTCATAGATATCCCACTCGCATCCCACTAAGCGATCACATAGTTCTTAAAGGAAATCACCTAAGCTTTCTTTTGAATAAAAAAAAAAGGGCCCAAATTTCGACCCCCTCTAACTCAGAGAGTCCTTGACCGATCTCGTTGAAAAATTGTGTCTGAACTACTATCCAATAGGACTAACCTTGGTGCAAATTTCATCCCGATCGGAAGACATCGGTTTCAAAAGTTGTGTCAGTTGACACGAAAACCCCATATATGTATAATTTTTTAAAACCATGTGTTTAAAAATTACAACCTGTGAGAAATATTTTTGGTCCAAAATAACGCCACGTAGCATTTTTTATTATCAGTATAGCATTGCCCATACCGTAGTGCTAGCACCGTTAGTTTTGGTTACACACCTCTAGAGTTCAGTGTAGTTTATATTGGGGCAAAAGAAAAATATCGCTGAAATAAATTCGGCATTGCTAGCTGGCTAGTCGGATTGTCATGGAATTCCAGATTTTCAAAGCTTTCTCCTAAAAGCTCCGCCTTGGGGTTACAGAGTATGACATTTGCCTAATAACCATCTTTGTAACCCCCAATCGCAGCTATGGGAAGTTTTTCTGACAGCCATTTTGAAATTGCTGACTTATTTCCAAAATATTTTGGTTTTTCCCAATTTTGCAATGGTAGTTAGAGAGTTGTATCAAATCAAAGAATGTTTTTAAATAAAAATTCTCCCAATTACCAATTGTGGAGGGTTTTAAAAGTGTCTACCAAATCGAATATAACACTTTTTTTCTTCCAGTATCCCATACAACAGATGATATGATCTTTCAATGGGATCCTACCACTCCCCTAGTGGTTGAAGATAACATTGAATTGCCCCAAGTGGCTCTGACACGCAATATTACCCAAGATTGTACACAAGTTTATTCCACCGGTAATTTTAGTTGTGTGGAAGTTGTATTCAACCTGAAAAGACGTTTAGTTTATTTTGTTTTCAATACCTACATACCGACATGTATGATTGTTGTTATGTCTTGGGTATCATTTTGGATTAAACCAGAAGTAGCACCGGCTCGAGTTACTCTAGGCGTTACCTCTTTGCTAACATTATCAACGCAACATGCGAAATCGCAAGCATCCTTACCACCCGTCTCATATCTGAAAGCAGTTGATGCCTTTATGTCCGTTTGTACGGTTTTTGTGTTTATGGCTCTTATGGAATATTGTCTAATAAATATTGTTTTAAATGATACAACGATACCGAAACCTTTAGCATATCCACCCAAACCAAAACCGGAAGAAGCTAAGAAGGAAGCAGAAGCTAAACCAGCCGAACCAGCGAAATCAACGCATCCACCATTAACCGATGAAAAGATTGAGAAATTGTTTGATGAAATTACTAAAAATAAGAAGGTGAGTAAATTAAAAGTGATCTTCACAGAATAGTGAGCTTCTATTAAATATTTGTAGATAGTTTTTCAAAAGCTTTTAGTGAATATAAAAATAACAATTTTATAAAAACAATCAACATAAAATTTTATTAGACCTGATATGAGAAAATTGAGGTCAAAGTTCAAAAAAATCTCCATTTTGTGCATTGTTACAGGGGCTATTCGTGGCTCTCGTGAGAAATAACTTTAACTGGATGGGATTAATAGAATGAAGGTTGAAAGAGGAATTGAAAAAAGGCTTTTTGTTTTCTTTAAAAAAAACACTTTTATATTGTTTTAAACAAAACAAATTTATGAAATTTACGTTCTTAAAATGTTAATGATTCAATATAAAATATAATATAAAAATAAATATAAAAGTGCAATTAAAGTACAAATTTTATGACTTCAAAAAATTTTACTTGATCCCAGACAGATTTCGAGTGAGGAAGAAAAAAGAGAGTTGAACCAACTACAATCTCTTTACTTTATTCCTCTATGATTGTTGGCATCTCATAGCAGACGGAACCGATGTGCTAGCGACGTAAACATAAGTCGAGGATAAAGCAAAAACAAGATACAGAACTCATTTGATCAGTCGCATTAACCCTTAGGGCATCAATTGTCTTTCAATGATGTTTTATTCCCTAGTATCGAAAAAAAAAAAATTTTTGGGGGAGAAAAGTCCTTATTAAAAGACAATTGGTGCTCCAACGCAATGCAATGTCTATGCTTTACTCTTGACTTATTTTTAAGTCGTCAGTACATCGGTTTAATACGCTATAAGATGTCAAATATGTCCGATTTTTTTGAATTTAAAATCTCTCAAAAACCTGATGAAAGGGAAAACTTTGAAAACCGCATTTATGACCAGGAGAATAATTGTATAATTTGTATTAGGTGACGTTCCATTCGCATCAGGAGAAAAAGAAATCATTGAAAGACAATTGGTGCCCTAAGGATCAGTTTTAGACTCCGTTCGGGCCCGGAATCGACACACTCCCTGATAGTCTCCTCGTCGAGGAGAGGTCGTCCAAACCCGAAAGTTGCTTAATGGTGTCACAATCTGAAGCCGCGTTCATTTTAGCCTTGCTGGTGAGAGATGACAGTAGCACGTACGCAATTCAAACCTGAGATATGAGCCTCGACAGTAGTTGGGGCTGACTATAGTGCGACCTACAAATATTGAGCCCGTGCCATAGCACCTTCGTGTGAGGGTTCAATAGGTGGATTTACGGACGAAGTCTACGCACCTCTTGCAGATTTGAATTCTATACACTAAAAAAAAAAATATTGTAAAACTAGCAAAAAAAATGGTTAAAATTAGCAAAAAAAACTGTAGTTTTGGACGTTGCAAAAATTTTGGTAATATTAGCAAAACCATTTTGCTAATCAAAAAATTAGGAAAAAAATGGTAAAATTACAAGAATACCATTTTATTTTTGTAAAAAATCAACCTTGTAAAATTATCAAAAAATATGGTAAAATTACCAAAAAAAAAAAATGGTAAAATTTAAATAGATAAAAAAAATTTGTAATTTGGTAAAAAAAACTGTTTTATTTAGTAATTTTTTTTCTCTGATTAGTAGTTGATTTAAAATTTGGTGAATATACTAAAAAAATGTTTGCCTGTTTTTGAGCACCACGTTCTTTAAATGTAGTAATAGCAGCATCAACTATTACTTCAGTTGTTGGATGGTTTCTTCGGCTTGATGGTGGCAGCATCTTCTTTTGCCTTCTTCTCAGCAGCTGTAGTTGCAGTAATTGGACTTCCAACAACATAAAAATCCAAAATGATTTTTTTTTCACTTAAACAAAAAATTTAAAGAACAATACTTCACTTTTTTTATTTTTTTGCGTCATTTTTTTTAGCTTAAGGAGAACAAATGAGAATTGCGTAGTAGTCTACACAAGAAATTTCTTACATTTTCAGGTAAAATTTGTAAAAAATTAACAATTTTTTTTCGAGTTTTTAATTTTTTTCACATGTATTTAAAAAAAATAAAAAAAAAAACTTTTGGATATTGAAGATTAGATATCAAAAAAAAAAGTTTGTAAAATGACATAAAATCCCCGTGATTTTACGGGGCAGGTTTTGTAAAATATGTACTAGCAAGAATCCCCGTAATGTTACGGGGATAATTTGTAAATTGATTTAACAAAAGAAAATGTAAATTTACAATTTTTGTTGTAAAATATTAACTTTGAGGTGAACATTGTTTTTGTAAGTTAACAAAAAATTTGGTAAATTTACAAACCAAAATTGTAAACTTACAGAAAAAGGTTGTTATTTTACAAAAAAAAATAGAAAATGAAAAAAATAAATTGTAGATTAACAAACTATTTGGTTAAACTACTGTTTTTACCGGAAAAAATATTGAAAAACACGTATATTTACAATAAAAATTGTAAATTTCCAAAAAAAAAATTAAAAATTGCAAAAAAAATTTAAACTTACAAAAAAAAGTTGTAATCAAAATTGTAAATTTACAAATTGTTTGGTTAAACTACTGTTTTTTATAGCAAAAAACTTGTATATTTACAATAAAAAGTGGTAAATTTACAATTTTTATTGTATATATACCATTTTTTCTTATTTTTTTGCCGTAAAAACAGTAGTTTAACCAAAAAATTTTTAAATTTACTATATTGTTTTTGTATTTTCTACTTAATTTTTGTAAAATTACAACTTTTTTCGTAAGTATACAATTTTGTTTTTTTAAATTTTCATATTTGTTTTGCAAATTTACAAAAAATTTGGTTTATTTTACATATTTGTTTTGTAAATTTAAAAGTTTTTTTTCCATTGGTGCATCTTATTTTTCCTTCTTCGGCAACTGGAGTAGCACTTCCAACAACCTGAAATGATATTTTTTTTTTCACTTGAACACTTTTAACAAACTTTTTAATGTATAACACTGCACTTTTTTATTTTTTTCGACATTTCGTTTTTCTTAAGTAGAACATATGAGAATTGCGAAGGAGGCTACACATGAAATTTCATATATTTTCAGGAAAAATTTTTCAAAAAATAACAATTTTTTTTTTGAATTTTTAATTATTTTCACAAGTACACTCAAAAAAAAAAGTTTGTAAAATGACATAAAATCCCCGTGATTTTACGGGGCAGGTTTTGTAAAATATGTACTAGCAAG
Source organism: Pegoplata infirma (assembly GCA_963921195.1). Classification (NCBI taxonomy): domain Eukaryota; kingdom Metazoa; phylum Arthropoda; class Insecta; order Diptera; family Anthomyiidae; genus Pegoplata; species Pegoplata infirma. The sequence continues at coordinate 22,860,371 of OY992536.1, read as the reverse complement.
AATCCCCGTAAAGTTACGGGGATAATTTGTAAATTGATTTAACAAAAGAAAATGTAAATTTACAATTTTTTTTGTAAAATATCATTTTCGAGGTGAACATTTTTTTTGTAAATTTGCAAAAAATTTGGTAAATTTACAAAACAAAATTGTAAACTTACAAAAAAAGGTTGTTATTTTACAAGGAAAAATAGAAAATGAAAAAAATAAATTGTATATTAACAAATTATTTGGTTAAACTACTTTATGGTTAAACTACTTTATGCAAAAAAATTGTATATTTACAATAAAAAGTGGTAAATTTACAATTTTTATTGTATATGTACCATTTTTCCTTATTTTTTTGCCGTAAAAACAGTAGTTTAACCATAAAATTTGTAAATTTACAATATTGTTTTTGTATTTTTTATTTCATTTTTGTAAAATTACAACTTTTTTCGTAAGTATACAATTTTGTTTTTTAAATTTTCATATTTCTTTTGTAAATTTACAAAAAAATTGGTTTATTTACATATTGGTTTTGTAAATTTAAAGGTTTTTTCCACTGGTGCATCTTATTTTTCCTTCTTCGGCAGCTTGAGTAGCACTTCAACAACCTGAATAGATTTTTTTACACTTGAGCACTTTCAACAAACTTTTTAATGTATAAGTTATATATAGTATAACACTGCACTTTGTTATTTTTTTTCGACATTTCGTTTTTCTTAAGTAGAACATATGAGAATTGCGAAGGAGGCTACACAAGAAATTTCTTATATTTTTAGGAAAAATTAGTCAAAAAATAACAATTTTTTTTTTGAATTTTTAATTATTTTCACAAGTATTTTTAAAAAATCGGAAAAAAAAATTGGATATTGTAGATTGGATGTTTAAGTACCAGTTAAAATAAGAAAAATTTGATTTTTCATAATTGGCAGCTTTCTATTGACATTTTAGGTACCAAATTTAAAAAAAAATTACCAAAAAAATATGGTAAAAATACAAAAAAAAAACTAGAACAATTATATAGTAGAAACACATAAAAATTGTGGTATTTTACTTAACGCAAATTACCAAAAAAATGGTGTAAAAATTATTTATAAAATATTATTTTTAACTAAATTTTTTACTCCAAAACGCAAAAAAAAATCTGAACTTAGAAAATTTGTATGTGTCCTATTGTTGAATAATTAATTTTTTTTTTGTAAAACAACATTAATTCTAGTAATAAAATAAATTTTGTAAAATTATATTGGAATTTTGTACTTTTCAATACATACATTTCAAACTGAAAACCTTGTAAACGATATTAAAAAAAAATGTTTGTAATAAAAATTTTTTTTGGTAAAAAGACTAAATAACATCAAGTAAAATTATGTTGTACAATTACAGTTTTCTTGTGTAAAAAAACTAAACACCTTGTAATATTTTTTTAATTTGTAAAATAATTCACTTTTTTGTAAATTTACCTAAAAAATTTGTAAAATAAATTTACCAAAATATAATAGTAAAATTACAAAGCAAACTGTAGTTTTCGTTTTATTAAATATACAACAATTTTTGTAAAAAGACAAAAATATTAGTAAAATAGAATTACAAGACCTTTTACTTGTAAATTTACAAACTTTTTTTTTTGAGTGTATGTTTAAAAAATCGTAAATTTTTTTTGGATATTGTAGATTGGATGTTTAAGTACCGGTTAAAATAAGAAAAACTTAATTTTTCATAATTGGCAGCTTTTTATTGACATTTTAGGTGCCAAATTTAAAAAAAAAATACCAAAAAAAATATGGTAAAATTACCAAAAAAAATGGTAAAAATACAAAAAAGAAACTAGAACAATTATATAATAGAAACACATAAAAATTTTGGTATTTTACTTAACGCAAATTACCAAAAATGGTATAAAAATTCAATTTTTTTGCTAAAGCTTACCATTAGTTGAAAAATTTTTGTGTCCGGAACTTAAAAATTTTTTTTATGAAATTTTTTATTTAAAAAAAATTATTTTTAACTAAATTTTTTACTCTAAAACGCAAAAAAAAAAATCTGAACTTAGAAAATTTTTGCGTGTCCTATTGTTGAATAATTAATTTTTTTTTTAAAAAAACAACATTAATTCTAGTAATAAAATAAGTTTTGTAAAATTACATTGGAATTTTTTACTTTTCAATACATACATTTCAAACTGAAAGCCTTGTAAACGATCTTAAAAAAATGTTTGTAATAACACATTTTTTTAGTAGAAAGACTAAATAACATCAAGAAAAATTTTGTTGTACAACAACAGATTTCTTGTGTAAAAAAACTAAACACCTTGTAATATTTTTTTAATTTGTAAAATAATTCACTTTTTTGTAAATTTACCTAAAAAATTTGTAAAATAAATTTACCAACATATAATAGTAAAATTACAAAGCAAACTGTAGTTTTCGTTTTATTAAATATACACTAAGAAAAAAAAATTCTCAAATCAAGCAAAAACAATCTCATATTAAAAATAAAACAGTGACAAAAGTCAACAAACTTTGTTTTTTCTCAATTTGAAAATGTTTATCGACACTTTTAATATGGCTTGAGTAACAAACAAAATTTTAAAAATGAAATGAAACAACGTTAATTTGAGAATGTTGTCATGTTCAAATCAAAAAGTGCATATAATCAAATTTAATATTGGAAATTATTTATATAATTTTCTTACTGTTTCCTTAAATTTTTAATATAAATAAAACAATTAGATTTTTTTTTATATTTACATAAATACACATTTTATTTATTTTTCTTTACCACAGAATAATTATATAAATAATATATCGTCGCTGCTCCGAAAAACACACCCATGTGATTTTTGATGACGTCTTCGAATTAGATTAATTTTGTCGATTCGCGGTCCTTTAAAGTTACATCTCTTACATACACATTTAAATAATTGCCCATCTACTTTTGCCATTAAGTTGATCTTTAAAATTCAACGCAAAAGTTCACAAATTAGCTAGTCTCTTCAATAAATACACGTAGGTGTTTTTGTCAGAGCACTGACGATAAAATAGAAATTAAATAATAAAAAAATTCTCGGATGGCTTTAATTAAATGCTAAGTTCTTTCTGAATTATAGGTAACTTAGATCACTCATTACACAAATTTCATTCATTGTTTTAATTTAAGAAAATATTTATTGTTTTTCTATTACTTATTTATGGAAGTTGAAAAGTTTTCACTTATGATACACCACGACACTTTTCTAAAATAATTGCGTCATTTTTGAAGCGTCGTTGTTAAAGTTGATGAAAACTCATTTTGCTATTGTTTCCAATCAAAATGATTATTTTCATCATGGCACCATCATGAAATAAAAAGGAGTTTTTGTATATTTAATTCAAAAAATATAATTTTAAAATCAACACCGAAACATATTTAATTTTATAAAATTCCACTTCATTAATAAAATTTGTTTAAAAATTTTGAGAATTTTAAAAATGAGTACGAAAATTTTTGATTTGACGACGATTTTTTCCCTCAGTGTACAACAATTTTTGTAAAAAGACAAAAATATTGGTAGAATAGAATTACAAGACCTTTTACTTGTAATTTTACAAACTTTTTTTTTTGAGTGTATGTGTTAAAATTTTAAAAAAATAATTTTTCAAAATTATCAACTTTTTATTAACAATTTAGGTGGCAAATTAAAAAAAAAAATTCATATAAAATTAGCAAAAAATATGGTAAAATTAGCAAAAAATATGGTAAAAAATACTAAAAAATGTGTAGCCTATTTTTGAGCGCCCATTCAGTTGATGGATGGCTACTTTGCTATGGTGTTGGCAGCATCATCAATGATTTTGTTTTTCACACTAGAACACTTTAAACAATTTTTTTTTCTTAAAACTAAGAAAAAAAAAAATAAAAAGTATTACCATTTCTTTAAGGAAAATACTAATATAAAAAAAAAACTAGCAAGAAAATATAGTAAAAGTACCAAAAAATTTTTGTATTTTACCAATAGTAAATTGCCAAAAAAACTGTAAAAGTTAAATTTTTACAATTTTTTTTGCTAAAGTTTGGTTGAAGTAAATTACAACACCTTTTACTAATATTTTGACTAAGTTATTTTTTTAGTGTAGATCAATGGTTCTCAAACGGTGGGCCGTGACCCCTAGGGGGTCGCGGAAAGTTTAGTAAACATCATGTAAAATTTTTAAAATTAAAATTTCTAAAATATAAAAGCAAAGCATAATTTTTTTTTAAATTTGGCCAAAACTACTCTTAAAGCCGTATTATGTATAAAATTTAGCATAAGTTATAAAATTCAGGAGATAAAAGTATTTACAAAGAATCATTCCAAATTTTAAAGAAATCGGACCAGTTCTACTTGTAGTCTTTATAAAAACCACCCTTCCGATGTTCTTAAAAATATCTCAAAACTCATGAAAAGAAAATATTTGACAAAATGTTGGTCGTGTTTGTTAAACGTGTACTTTGGTAACTTTATCAAATCTGATCATAATTGGACCATTTTTAGACTTACAATTAGTTCTCATATAAAAATTTCGTTCGATATTCATTAAAATCGGTCTATTGGCAGTAAAAAAGCATATTTACCTCATTTTTCGCTTCTGTGTGTTTTCTACACTAATTGAAGATTTCAAAAGCTAGGGATCTAATAAGTCCATGTTTGGACTAGAGACTCATTTTTGGGAAAACCTGTTGTAGAGTATAATATAGTTGGTCTTGACCGACTTTTATTTTCTAACTAGTTTTTTATGTGGGGTTGCGAGAAATTGGAATTTTGAAAAAGGTTCGCGAAGCAAAAGTTAGTGAGAAGCTCTGTTATAGATGCACTTATTGTCAAGATTGTTACCAGTACCGGAAGTAGACCAAAATTATTCAATAAAAATTCACTAAAATTGCAATCTTTTAAAGCTGGAAGGGAACTGGGTTTGAGCCAAAAAAAAGTCGTTATTTTTCCCGTAAAATGTTATTATTTGGGAGGGCATCCAATTTAAAATTCTAAAAAAGCCGAATCCGGAACGCTCTACTGATCGTTCTTACCCCAACCCGTAGCCTACATTACTTAACAATTTATTATTTTTCTTGTTTTTAGACCCATTTTAACCATGGCCATGGTCATAGTCATACTACGCGTCGTGTTATGCGTCCACCATTAGACGCAGACGGTCCTTGGATTCCTAGACATGAAAATCGCATTATTTTAACACCAACAATAGCTCCTGCACCACCACCACCACCACCAAAACCAGCAGAACCAGAGCAACCTGTACCAAAATTAACACCTCAACAGGAACGTATGAAACGTGCCCTCTTTATTGATCGCTCTGCGCGTATTGGATTTCCAGCATTATTTACTTTATTAAACGTCACCTATTGGGCAGTATTTTATGAGTATCTTTAAAGGGACAAAAAATATATATAAAAAACTTTATTGCTTAAAAATATAAAAATGCACAATGTTGCACCTACAAAATATTTCATATATGAAAACTGTACCATAAAAGTTGGCTTTTGTAAACACAGATTAGAATAAATCATTGATTATCTTATGATAAAAAAGAAAAACATTCATTGATATCCATGAAATATAATTAATTCAGATTAATTTCTCGACTGGGGCAACAGAAAATTAGCATTTATGAATTTATTTTGGGGCCTAAAACTATGCTATACAAAATAAGAGTATCGTAAAACTAAGCAAATGAAATCAAATGTTTTTGGTTGAAGTAGCACATCCAAAAACCTTCAAGAGAAGGAATTCAGGACAATCCTTTATAATTCTTTACTGTTTTAAATCAAATTTCAATAAAAATATATTTGGTTTCTGGCTACTGTAAAAAATATGTTGTTGCACATAGATGGGAATTTTTCATTACCATTGAAATTTAATTACCATTGGTTGATATCAATGGTAATGAAAAAATTTTCATTACCATTTAATGGTAATTAAATTTTTTTAATTGAAAAAATAATTACTAATGGTAATGAAATGCACCAATTGTTAAAAAACACCAATTATAATTAGTTTCAAAACCATTGGTTTGCACATTTTTGTTTTTTTTTAAAGTTAAAAATTTAAACATCAAAGTATGTTTTTACAAAAAATATGAAAATGTCAAAGACAAAAAATAAAACGCAAATAAAAATTTCAAATATTTTGTTATACAAAGGCAATCAACGTGTGTTTGGTTTATAAAATGTGAAAAACTAAATCACCATATAACAAAAAACAACAGATATTTCCAAATATTAACGATTTTGACAAAATTGTGACAACTTTTACTAATGGTAATTATTTTTTTTAAGTGATGGCACACCAATGGTAATTATTTTTTTTTTAATTTCATTAGTAATTAAATTGATAAGTAATTTAATTGGTACAATTGATACAACCAATGGTAATGAAAAAAATTTCATTACCATTGACATCAATTAAATGGTAATTAAACCATCAATTAATTGGTCCCTTTAATTAATTAGTCCCATCTATGTTGTTGCATAATGAATAAATGCTAGTTTTCTGTTGCCTTACTTATGACTTTTAATTTATTTTCATTGCATACTTTTTTATCTTACTTTACTTAGTTTTTTGTTGCATAAATTTAGGGTTTTATTTTACTCACACAAATTTTTGGTCTTCAGCAACATTGTGAAATTTTGAAAACTAATTGTCTATTAAAAACCAAAACTTAGGAATTGCATATGTATTTAGATGTTAAGTATTAAATTAGATTTCCCCAAAAGCTTACAATACTAAGCACAAACTAATGAACAGGATTTATATAACAAACTTTCATAAATTAATATAAATTTGGCTGTTTAAAAATATATTAAAAAATCTTAGACTTATGCTGTTAATAGCTGTGTTTTTTAATCACTTGGATTATGGTATACCACACAAACAGTTTAATTAATCCTTACCACAACTAAGATTAAGTGAAAAACAATTAATTTTTTGTAGCATTTTTGTAATATTTTTAAAGCATACCTTAAGGTGCGGATAATATTAAAATCCTCTCTGAAAGAATACGTGAAAAAATGTGTTTATCTTATAGTTAGGGCAACAGAAAACTAGCAGTTATGAATTTATTTTGACGCCTAAAACTATGCTTTACATAATAAGTGTATCTTAAAATTAAATAAATGAAAGCAAATGTTTTCAGTTGAAGTAACACATCCTAAAACCTTTAGGAGGAGGAAATAAGGACAATCCTTTATAGTTCTTTATTGTTTTAAATCAAATTTCAATAAAAATATATTAATTTTCTGACTACTCTTTCAAATATGTTGTTGCATAACTGCTAATTTTCTGTTGCCTTACTTTTGGTAAATCCTCATGGAAGTGAATGAAAAACATAGCCTAGAATTTTAGTGATAAATATAACCTATTGTTAATTAAGGAAAATAATACATATAAAGTTAGAAAAAAAAGTAAAAATTAGAAAACTATTTGTAAATATTTAATAATTAATACACATAATTAAGACAACCAAAAATAAGCATTTATTATTAAATTTAAGCTCTTAAAGTATGCAACAAAAAAGTTGTAAAATAAGTCAGAAATCATATATATTTTTATTGAGGTTTTTAGACTTTTTTTCAAATATTTTGTTGCATACTTTTAGGGCTCAAATTTACACTCTTATAAATTTTTGTTGAAATTTACCCACTTTATTGTAGGTAACTGTTCTCCTACTATAAAGTGGGTAAAAATACACTATGTGTTTAAATTTCAACATTTTGTGTGTACACCTAAACATTTTGTGTGTACACCTAGGCTTCGAAAATTCTTTAGCAATAAACACAAAATGTGTAATTTTAAAACGATTGTGCTTAAAAAAGCATTCTTTGTGTGCAAAAATGGATTAAAAATGCTTAAAATTGCCTTTGCTTTTTTAATTTTAATGTGATTTATTTCTATAAAAAATACAAAAAAACACTATTTTTATTTATATGCTTTTTATTTTAACTTTTATTTAGATAAATTATCCATCAATTATAGAAACTATAATGTAACAAAAGAAAACAGTAACATATAGTAGTATTATAATACAATGTTATAATAACATAATTATAAATATTTAAAATTCGTAATTGTAAATAAACAAATATTAGCTACATTAAACGTCGTAAAAAGGCAGAATTTGATAAAATCCGAATTTTGATAACATCAAGTGTTGTCCAAATCTGAAAATATATAAAAATTTTAAATAATTAATATTATAAGAATCTAATAAATTTTTTCCATTTAAAATTCTCAGAATCAGATCTATTTTGTTACATAAAAAGTTTCAGAAGCTAAGTCATATTATCAATAGAAATGTTCTCATAATAAAGGAAAATTTTTCTATAGAAAATTCCAAGCATCTTGGAAATTTTTCTATAGAAAAATTCTCAGAATTTCATTTTTCATATAGAAAACTTCTCGGACTCTAATTTTTTTTATAGAAATATTCTCAGAATATGAGACATTTTTTCTATAGAAAAATTCTCAGAATCTGAAACATTTTTTTATAGAAAAATTCTCAGAATCTGATACATTTTTTCTACAGAAAACTTCTCAGAGTCTCAGATATGTTTTCTATAGAAAAATTCTTAGAATCTATGGCATTTTTCAGTAGAAAAATTCTCAGAATCTGAGACATTTTTTGTACAGAAAAATTATCAGAATCTTTCTATAGAAAGATTCTCACAATGTGAGACATTTTTTCTATAGGAAAATTCTCAAAATCGGTGACATTTCTTCTATAGAAAAATTCTCAAAATCTGTGACATTTATTCTAAAGAAAAATTCTGAGAATCTGACACATTTTTTCTATAGAAATTTCTCAGAATCTGAAACATTTTTCTATAGAAAAATTCCCCGAATCTGATTTTTTTCTACGAAAATATTTTTAGAATCTGAGAATCCTTTTTTGTAGAAAAATTCTCAGAATATGAGATATTTTCTCTATAGAAACATTTTTAGAATCTAAGACATTTTCTATATAAAATGTTTTAATTTTTCTATAGAAAAACTCTCAGCATCTGAAACATTTTGCTATAGAAAAATTTTTAGAATCTGACACATTTGTTCTATAGAAAAAATATCACAGGAAAATTCTACTGACACTTTTTTTCCTTAAGAAAAATTCTGTAAATCTGAATTATTTTTTTTTCTAGAAAAATTCTCTGAAACTCAATTTTTTTCTTACAGAAAAAATCTCAGAATCTGATATCTAAGAATCTACGACAGTTTTTCTATAGAAAAATTCTAAGAATCTGAAATATTTTTTTTAGCGAAGAATTATCTAGAATCTAAAGTATTTTTTCTATGGGAAAATTTTTACAATCAAAGATTTTTTTCAATAAAAAATTCTACGAATTTGAAATGTTTTTTTACAGAAAAAATCTCAGAGTCTGAGAAAGTTTTTTTCATTGGAAAAACTCTCCGAATTGGATACACACTTTTTCTTTACACAAATTTTAAGAATCTCAGTAATTCTTTCTGTAGAAAAATATTCAGCATCCACTAAAATTTCTATTTAAAAAAATATTCTCAGAATCTGACATAGAGATATTTATGTCAAGAATAATTCGAAGAACTCGAGGAATTTCATGGTACTTACCTTTCTGTTTTAAAATCGCAAAAATTAAAAAAAAAAAAACAGGAAATAAACAACATCTTCATGTTTGATTTTGTGTTTGTTTTAATGCCTTTGATAAGGCTCTTCGAAATTTTAGTATGCTGCATTGAAACCGAAACTTCCACTTTTCTTTACTATTTTTTCTTTTTTTATAATGTTTTTTTCACGCTATTTTATATTTATGGCGAGAATAACAAATTCTTTTCATATTATTTTTCATTCTATTTTATTTTGACAATTTGAAGTCGTATTTTAAAATTGTTGAACATTACGCATTTAATGTTTAATATCGGAAATTAAACACTAAATGCCTACAATAAACATTTAATGTGTAATTTTAAAATTTTTGTGTTTATTTCTTTATGAAATGATTTATTTTAACACAAAATACTATATAATGTGCGTAATATTCAAATATTTGTGTGTAAACTGAAATTTTAAACACTTGGTGCTCAATTTTAGGCGTTGTGTGTTATTTTACATAGAAATTTACTCACTTTATAGTAGTAATTTTACAAGCATTTTTTAGAGTGTAATTAATAAATGCTTGGTTGGCCTACACATAATGAACCGACAAAACTCTATTTCCGAAATGTGAATAAGTTTCGTTATGAAGACAATTAAGGATTTTTTTGGAAATCGGATCATTGAGAAAATTAAAAAAAAAATATTTTATAAATTTTCTCAAAATTTTAAATATTATTTTTTACTATTTCTTAGTTTAGTTTGAAAGTGGCTGCTATCGGTTAAATATATTTTTCCCATGGTCCGATTTCAAAAAAATCCTTTGCGCATGGGCGTATCGATGCTCGCAAAAAGGGGTTTTCGAATCACTCCATGATACACAATATGATAAAATTTTCTATATTTTCATTGGCTCTGTAAATATAGGTGGATTTTTTTGCTAACGTGTATAAATTATCCCATACAAATTTGACATAAATTTGCCGTATATAGTTAAAAAACGTCAAATTTGTATGGGATAATTTATACACGTTAGCAAAAAAATCCAGCTTATATAACAGATAATTGTATAAGACCAATCATGCACACAAAAAAATTATAAAAAAAATTGTGCCAGTTTTTGGTTTAATTACAACCTATAATGTTATGTTTCTAATGCATCCAAAACACATGTTTTTGCAAAACATGTTGTAACAGAAGTATTTTTCAATTGTAATAGCATAAAGAACAAAGCGACATGATTTGCTAAAACATGTGGTTTTAAATGCAGTGAAAACATAACATAAAGTGTTATTGGATAAATTGCCTAAGTTTTTTACAGAGTCAAAACTTAGGTAATTTATTATTCCAGAAACGTGCACAATTGTTTTTTTTTTGTGTATGAAAAAAGATTGTAGGGATTTCCTATCACAGAGCGATAGAAGAAATGTATGCTAACAAAAATAACTAATCCTCAAAATAAACTTCAAACTATAAATTTGTAATTTAAAATTAAAACATATTAAAAACTATTAGTCTTAAACGGTTTTCGCATTCATATTTAACTAGTTTAATTATTGGGTTTCCCCATAAACTTTAAACGTCAAAATTAAACTATGTTTTATTTTGACAGATAAAGTGTTTAAAATTGTATAGGGAAAACACATATTAAACTAGTTTAAATGAATGCAAATATAGTAGTATTATACCAAATTCGCATTCATTTTTTTAAACATGTTTAAGCACTTAAGCATGTTTATGTACCGTAACAAGTTTAAATTTAAACGTGTTTAAGTGGTTAAACATGTTAAAAAAAATGAATGCGAATTTGGTATTACACAAAAAAAAACATTAAAAATTGTTTTTAATTTTGGATAATACAACTTAAAACGTGTTATATGATAAATTACCAAAGTTTCTTTAAAAAAAATTATGTAATTATGCAAAACACACATTGTTGTAATTAATAAAAAAATGGAGCATTTTTTTGTGTAATTAATTCACATTTAACATAAATAACACAGCTTTCTCTGCTAAAAGACATCAAAACACAAATTTTTAATTTAATATATTTAATTATATTTACTCCCTTATTCCGGTCTATAAAAAAATCATACAAAAATACTGTAACATTTAACATTTTTGATTTTTACATTTTACCATGTTATTTCCAAACAGAAACCCCGAGCTTTAAAAACAAAATGTTTATTTTTTTAATTTTTTTTTAATAATGTTTATTAATACTCTTCCACTTTTATTATTAAGATAATTTAACTTAAATTGTTAATTGTATCCTCAAAATTAATGTTAACAACAAATAAATGAAATATGATTAATATTAAAATTTAATTGCTTAAAGTGAATGAGAATTACAAAGGAGTTAATTGAATATCACTTTGAAATGGTCAAATAAATACTGAACCAGTACAAGAAATAAAAATAAACTGAAAAGTTCTTTAAATACATTTTTAGCTATCTTTTAGTTTGAAGTTGCGGCATTTTTTTTAACAATTTGGATTTTATGGGGAAATCTGCATTCTCCCCAAAACGAGGATGTTGCCCCTATATTTCGATGTTTTACAGGTTGAATAACAAAGTGAGTATTATTTTATCGCATATATTTTACCCCTAAATGACCTATTGCAAACTTGACACCTATCATACACAGAAAAAAAAAAATTAGTAAATTTTTAATACTATTGACTAAAAATTACTCAATTTTGTACCAGTAAACGATTTATTAGTATTGAGTAAATTTTTAATAAAAATTTATTAAATGTATGCCAAAGAATTTTATTAAATTTTTAATTGACACACTTAAAACTTTACTAAAAATTTTTCGTTTTTTTTAATTAAGTTTTTAATTGTGTCTAGTAAAAGTTTACTAAAAATTTATAATTTTTTTTTTTTAAAGTTTAAAAAAGTTTCACATTTTTTTTTTACAAAAAAAAAACTTTTTATTTTCAAACTTTCACCAAATATATTTATGTCTTAAAGACACAGAAAAATGTTATAAAGATGATTTCAGGGTTGGCAACCGAAACGAATAACGGTATCGGTATTGGTATTACATATTTTTTATATCGGTAACGGTAAAGGTAACGGTATTTTCGATTATTTCGGTAACGGTGAACCGTTACCAAAACATCATTACCGGTACGCACCGGTATTATAAATAAAATGTTAACAAGTCACAAATTTGTTAAAAATGCGTAAAAAATAAAAAAAACTATTTAAAAATTAAAAAACTGTTAAATTCTGTACCTTTTCTATACATAATTATATTTGTACTAGTATTAGATACTACACCCAAAAAATTTCCCAGTTACTGGCTACTAAGAATTTAACTAAGTCCCAGTTAAAATACACCTAACTGAGCCCCAGTTGTTTTCACTCGGTTGATGGTAACTAATTTTATAAACAATTTTGTATTCAACTGAATTTCCAGTTACAGGCAACAGAATATTAGTTAAATTTGTGAAATCGTTGAAAATAGTTGGTAATAACTGGTTAATAAATAAAAATTGTCAATGGGAACTGCTATTTTTTTTAATTTCACCATTAAAAAATACTTTTTATTTTTAACAATATTATTTTATTAAAGATTTTATTAAGATGTATTACATTGCACCAACCATTAAAAAGCCAGGGTTTGAATGCATATATCCCATTTTTAGATCACCAAATTTTAATCCTTAGCTCCTTGACACTCTGCTTTCATATTCATATGTATCTATTTATTCCCCATCTGAAAAAATATTAGTTATTTTTTTATAAAGAAAAAGCCACAAATTACAAAATAAAACTTACAGTTTAAAAATAAAAATCCATTTGGGGTTTTTCCTTTTTTTATTTTTATAAAAACGATGTTGATTTTAAAATTCGTAAACAAATAAATTAACAGGGTAACTGATAGATAGTTTTAATTAATTGAAAATCCAGTTGTTCGTTACTAACCCAGTTAATTTAAATTTATTTCAAATCAACTAAGAATTTTCGTAACTATCTAACTGGGGAATTTTTTCGGTGTATGAATTAACTCATAATTAAATTAAATCATTCACGCAATATTGTAATTCAACAAATATGAACTCATGTTCGTAGAGATCCCTTTGTCCAATAAACAAAAAAATCTACATTTTACTCATATGAGAAATCTGCATTTTAAGCCATTTGAGAAATATGCTGATTGAAGCTGACGCGGTTTGCTTAGTTTTTTTCTGGATAATCCAGGTAGACTCCGCTGAAAAAAACCGTCAAGACAGCAAACAAATCTGCTGATTTTAATAGAGAAATCTGCTGATTTCAAATAAAGAGCCTGAACTGTTTATTTAAAATCAGCTGATTTCTCTGTTAAAATGATAAAAATTGTTTGTTTGTCCTGTTGTTAATAAAGCCAAGCCCCCAAAAGGTTCGGACCGAAAAAAATCGCATTTTCTAATCTTGGTCAATGAACTTCACACGGCATAAAAATGTTTCATTTTCTAAACAAATAGGCGAAAAATTAAATAAAATATGTTTTTCTGGGGGGAACTTTTTTCATCTGTTCCGATTTTCCCATTTCAGAACTTAACCAGCCTATGACCATAAGACGTATTCGTACCAGAAGAGTAGCACGTTTATTTTGGATCGTATCGTGTCTTCTACATACGGAAAGATGAACATCGCATACAATCATAATAAATAATATAAAATCTTTATGAGGTCCAAGACCGGTATTCGAATTTAGTTTATTGCGAATGTAATCATTGGTTGGATTGGCAATAAACAAATTTTTTTTTTTTTTTTATTTTAAGTAGTATATTAAAAATGTTTTAATATGTTTTTCATCCACAAAAAAAAAAAAAATAAGTAATATTAATGTGACCGAAACAAAACCGATATAATACCGGTAAAATTCGAATAAAGGTAACGGGTTTTTATCGGTAACGATATTTAAATTTTTTTTATTTCGGTATTGGTAACGGTAACGGTAACGGTAGTCAATATTAAAGGGTTTTTAATCGGTAACGGTATTGAAAGGGTAACGGTAGCCAACACTGGATGATTTCAAACTTTTATATACATTAACAAAAACTATGAACTAAATGAGAATTCTAAAAAAATAAGACAATAAAAAAAAAATAAAAAAACTATTAAATTTTATTAAAAACTTTTGAGTAAATTTTTAATTACGTCAATTAAAAAATAACTATTTTTTTTTAATTTAAACAAGTGATTACTTAATTCTCCCATATTTTTTCTGTGTATTAAAAAACCTATTCCAAAACGCATTAAAACAAAATTTTCGGAACTTGGAAAATGCCGGGACTTATAAATAATATAAAAAAATATAAAAAAAAATTGGGACATAATTTTAAAAATTATCATTTTTGTATTTTTATATTTTGTTGACCTTTTTGTTGTAATTATTTATTTTAATTTCGGCTTTAGGTCGGAAAAAAACTAATTGTAATTTTTTTTAAATAATTTTTAATAAAGTTTTTTAGTCAAAAATTTAGTCTGGGATTAAAAAAATTATAAACATTTCGAACTTGTTCGCCCAAAACTTTTGTTGTTAAAAAATTAGCTTTGAACTGAACTCTGTAATTTTTTATTTTACAAACATATATAGTAGTATGTTAATTTAAACAGTTTTTTTTTAAATAATTTTCAAAGTTTTGTGGTAAAACAATTTTTTTTTTTTCAAATATATGTTGATTGGAACAATTTCTTACTGCAAAACTAAAGTTTTTTGTAAATATTATTTTACAAAGTTTTTTGGTAAAATTACCTAAGTTTTATAGCTGGTGCCCCAGCTGGCCAAAAATGTGATAAATTAAAAAAAAGTTTTATCCGTACACTCAAAATAAAAACTCTGTCTAATCAGCACAAAAATCTGCTGAAAATATACCCATTTTGACCCACGTGAGAAAATTTGGTAAGACAGCTAAGAAATCTGCTAATTTTAGCAAAAAAATCAGCTGATTTCAGATAAACAATCTAAACATCCTAAATGTATTTTATTTTTATTAGAAAATATTTTAATCCTATTTAAGCACGTGTTCCTTATTCGACTATCTCCAAATTAGTGCCCCTATTTTCCGGTTCTTGGTAGTCCCGGGAATACCAGTATTCCCGGTTCTGGTACTGGCTTCCCGGTTTTAGTTACATTCGTGGGAATACCGGTATTCCCGGATCTGATTCTGGTACAGGTTCTGAAAAAACAAAAATTACTATACCATTAAATGTTTAAATTTAGTAATTACACCATTTTAATCAGTATTTTGGATAAAAAATTACACCGCTCAACAAATGGGAGGTTTTTGTCTTCAGTTTGAAGTTTCATTGAAAAATGTTAAGAATTTTGACTCGCTTATTCCAAATCTGTGCTCCAAATTTTTCCATCACGTTTAAAATTTTAATTATTCGCGGTTGAAAATTCGAAAAACACGATTTTTGCCTTTTTTTAAAGCCTGCATAGCAGCCATTGGGTGCAATAAAAATCTGTTGTAAAGCGTCAGTGAAGAAATGAACTATGATCTCAAAAATTGGATAAAACAAATTTGAAGTTGTTGCACTATCATTGGCCAAACATGTTTTTCAAAAAAACACTGTGAAAAAAATTAAAAATACCACCACAAAAACCGGATGATCACTCTTTACTGTTGTGAGTAGGGCAACAGAAAACTAGCAGTTATGAATTTATTTTGAGGCCTAAAACTATGCTTTACAAAATAAGTGTATCTTAAATTTAAATAAATGAAAGCAAATGTTTTCAGTTGAAGTAACACATCCTAAAACCTTCAAGATGAGGAAATCAGAACAATCCTTTATAGTTCTTTATTGTTTTAAATCAAATTTCAATAAAAATATGTTGAATTTCTGACTACTGTTTCAAATATGTTGTTGCATAGTTTTAGGCCTCAAAATAAATTCATAACTGCCAGTTTTTTGTTGTCTAAGTTATGAGCTAAAAATTTAGGCAAAAGTTCATTCTTTCTTTTATACGGCGTTCACACTTCTCTTTTGAAGTGTTCAAGAGTGAGATGTTTAAAAAAGTCTATGTTCTGTGTCCATTACGTTTTTATTCTGCTACTTGTTTAAGGTTGCTAGTGTGAACTCCATATTAGACTTCTAAAACAACTAAATAAATCTTCCGGTTTATACGAAAAATGGCTTACTTCAACTGAAAACATTTGCTTTCATTTATTTAATTTTAAGATACACTTATTTTGTAAAGCATAGTTTTAGGCCTCAAAATAAATTCATAACTGCTAGTTTTCTGTTGCCCTAGTCATGAGCTAAAAATTTAGGCAAAAGTTCATTCTTTCTTATAGACTTCTAAAACAATTAAATAAATCTTCAGGTTTATACGAAAAATAACACAGAACATTTTTTTTTTTAGCTTTTCTTAAAAAAATATCAAAAAACTAAGGTAAATTTTTACAAAAATAGGAATTTTAACAGTATCATTTTAAAACGCAAGTGTAACCTAATCAAATGCAATAATTTGAAGAAAAAAAAAATATGTTACCTTAAAATATGCTACAAAAATAATGAATGAATCTTGCTATTAATTTCCAATTTTCTCAATTCATTCATAAAAAACTGTTCATTGAACTTTTATAATAAAAAAAGATTTGGAGTTTTTCAACCATGGGTACATACAAAAATAAATAGCAAACAAAAAACTTTAGCATACAATAAGAAAATATTTATTTATAAATCAACAGATTGTATACAATCTTTCTGATAGAAACACATGGTCAAAACTATTTGTTGGTAAACAAACCCCCGCAGAAAAGCAACACGTGTTTAGAATATAAAAAATAAATACAAAAAACAGTCTACATTTAGGCGCAGGCGCTCTATAAAACTTAAACTCAACCACCATTTGTCAAAATGACAGTTCAAATCAGAATGAAATAAAAATATTGATTTTTTCCCTTACAGCAAATGAAAAAATCTTGTTGCTTGTTAAAAAAAAAAAAAAATATTGTTTACTTAAAAAAATTAAATAAAAATAATAAATATAGTAAAAAACACAGCCTATTTTAAGGGTTTAAAAAATTCACATAAATGTAGCATACTTACAAAAGAAGGAAAGATTTAAATCATAAAGTGCCAAAAAAAAGGAAATAAAACGCAATACAGCAAAGCAAAGGAAAAATTGTTTCTCAATCTAACATATTTTTCCGGTTATGTTAAATATGCGACCATATGTGCCCTCAAATCGTGTCGCTATACGCGATTCCATTGATGAAGACATAAGTGATGATGTAGATGATGAAGTATTCATTAAGGATTCCAAAACATCAAAGGTATTTCAAATAGGTCATATTTATTTGTATGTACGAGTAAATTAAAATAAGGATACATGTTTTTTTTCTTGTGTAATTAACTAGATGAGTGAAGAAAAAGGTCTAAAACGCCCCTTAATGGCTCCAAGGCGTAAAAATGGTAAATCTCATAGTTCAGTACCGATAATGAAAAAACATCGTCGTTGTTGTTGGCGTTGTTGTGAACCATTTTGTTATGGCTTAGCTGCTCTCACCATAATTATAGCCCTAATCAGCTTGATAGCTTTAATTTTAACAATGGTTCCGGTTTCCATGCAAAAAATTAAATTTTGGCTACACCATCAAAAAGTACAACCGTCGATACCATTGGCCTTAGATGATGGCCAAAAATCATATGGCGATAGTATGGGCAGTGAATTTGTGCCTTGTACACAGATCAGTGTTCAGAAATTATGGTCTCGTACATTTCCACGCATGAACAGTGAAAGTCCAGTGAGAAAAGCAGATCTTAATGGTGATGATGTTATGGATATTATATTTGGATTTGGTGTTGATGATAATATACAATATGAGGGGTATCCGTTGCCCAAATGTAAGAGTCCTATACAGGGTGATGAAGTGCCCTGCGAGGGTGGCGTTATAGCTGTTAATGGTGTTAACGGCGATCTATTATGGCAAACTTGGAGTGTGGCTAATGTTTTTTCTTTAATTTGTACTTTGGATATAAATCAAGATGGTTATCCAGATTGTGTGGCTGCTGGAAGATTGGGGGTGAGTAGTTAAATTGAGAAAAAAGCAGGGGAGAGTGTAAAATTCGGCTGTGCTGAATTTTTAATACCCTCCAACATATACAAACTATTAAAAAATTTTCCAGGGCCTTGTTTCGGTCATTGTCGGTAGTTATGTCGGTAGTACATTTTACATATCCACGCCCACAAATGCAGAACTTCCAAATGCGGGTCCAAATGCAGAACTTCTTCTACACTCAAAAAAAAAAACTGTAATGTTAGCAAAAAAAGCTTGTAAACCTACAAGAAAATTTGCTGATTTTGAATCCACAATTTTTTTGCTAAAGTTAGCAAAAATGTTTTGCCAATAATTAAAAAAAAAAAAAGGGGCCAGACCCAGAGGGTAGACCCAGTTATTTCTAGGTTTTTGGAGCCGCTGAATCCGAATATGACCATAAAAAATCATTTCAATTGCCAGTTTTCCCCCTACCGCTCCCCTATAACCCCCCGGAGGATTGACTTTTAATTCTCATAGAAACTTAAAATTAATGTGTGCTTTTATGTTTTTTTGGCAGCTGAAACCTAAAATGACAACAAAAAAATTATGTGACCCTTCCCTCAACCCCTAGCACGCCCTTACAACCCTCTGAAGGGGTATGAATTTTGAGTGTTTATTAAAAATCAAGATGTATATGGATTTCTATGTTTTTTGGGCCGCTAAAACCGAATATGACTACCAAAAATGTATAATACCCCTCCCTAACTCCCTTGTACCCCTTACTATGCCCCATGGGGGATTTAATTTTGAAATTTACCTTTATAATTTTGTTAGTGTACATCCTAAGTTTTAATGAAAATTTCAAACCTAAATCCCTTATAGGGCGTAGTAAGGGGTGCTAGGGAGTGGGGGAGGGGTATTATACATTTTTTGTGGTCGTATTCGGTTTTAGCGGTACAAAAAACATAGAAATCCATATACATCTTGATTTTGTATAAACACTCAAAATTCATCCCCCTTCAGGGGCTTGAAAGGGCGTGCTAGGGGTTGAGGGAAGGGTCACAAAGTTTTTTTGTTGTCATTTAAGGTTTCAGCTGTAAAATAAACATAAAAGCACACATTAATTTTAAGTTTCTATGAGAATTAAAAGTCAATCCTCCGGGGGTTATAGGGGGGCGGTAGGAGGAAAACTGGCAATTGAAATGATTTTTTATGGCCATATTCGGATTCAGCGACCCCAAAAACCTAGGAATAACTGGGTCTACCCTCTGGGTCTGACCACTTTTTTATTTTTGTGTGCCTGTGTAATTAGTTAACAAAAAAATTTTTTTTTGACACATTTGAGGACCCCATTGGGTTCGGACCCGATAGGTCCAGACCCCGATGGGCCTAGATCTAGTTGGGTTCCTTAAAAATCGTCATAGTTTTTGATCCAAAATTTGTGTCCGTTTCGCTCTACCTTAGTTTTTAAGATACATGATTATAGGGGACCACTGGGGTCTTGAGAATTAAAAAACTCAATAACTTCAAAAATATTACTCGGAGAGCTTTTGACAATTTTGCGGTCTTGTTCTACGTATTGAGGGCTACAAAAATGCTTTTGGACTTTTTGTTGTGTCGGCAATATTTACCGAGATATGGGCATTTTAAAATTTTCGGGAATGCTAACTTTTTTGGATCCAAAGTTAGGGCCCGTTAGGGTCCACACATGTGAAGGGGACCCGCGAAAGTATGGAGATTCCAAGAACCAAAAACGCCCTCCATTTTGCTCTATCTGGCTTAGTTTCCGAGATAGAGCCATTTTAAGATTTCTGAAAATAAAAAAAAAATTACCATTTATTTTTGCTAATGTTAGCAAAAAATCTTGTAAAAATGTTGTCAACTCAATTTCAAATCTTAGCAAAAGAAATTAGTTCAACGTTTGTTTAAAATTGCTAATGTGCTAAATGAAGTTTACAAGAATTTTTTGCTAACATGCTAATCTCAACTAAAAATTTGCTAAAAGTTAGCTAACTAGCACTAGCAAAAAAAAATTAGTAAATCTACTAACGTATTTTTTTGAGTGTAACATAAAAATTTTGCAGTTTACTAACAAAAATACACAAAAAAAGTGGAATTTTTGGTTAGTTTTTCAAAGTGGAATTTTTAGTTTTGAAAAAATAGTTAGTTTTTCAAAGTGGAATTTTTTCGCCCTAGTCCGATTTTGCCAACAAATTTTATTTTAAAGGTTCTTATCAGTTAAATATCGTATGCATATACCCGGGATATTCCCCATTTAGAAAATTATTGTAGTTACTATATGACGGTCATTTGTGTAGTAAGTAGTAGTTGTTGTTTCCAACTACAATTTTAGTTGTTTTTAATGAAAAATCTCAAACAACTATATTGTTTTGTCGTTTTAAAAAATAAATACATAAAATCACTACATTGTAGTAGCAGTTGTTTTATGTAGTTATTTTTAGACTATAAAAAAAAACTAGAAAAACGGATATGTTGAACTGTAAGATGCAGCAGGAATAATTACCAAACAATTTTTACCATTTTTACGTCTAGAACTTTTTTTTAATGAAAAAATTCTAACAATTTAAGTTACAGTAAAAAAACTATAATTTCAATTTTTTTTTAACATTATTTTGTAGTTGTTAATCAATAGTTAAAAATAACAGTTTTTGGTTGATTTTACCGTAAAATGTAGTAGACGCCTAAACAATTAGAGACGGGCTCATGAGCAGAATAGAGCGCGATTCACGTGATTCACGCGTGATCACGCGTGAGTGTGACTGAATTCAATTTTAATCACGTGATTGTGAGTGAGTGTGAGTGGAAAAAAAATTGCGTGAGTGAGTGTGCGTGATTAAGATATTTGCGTGAGTGTGCGTGAGTCGATTTTTTTGCGTGAGTTTGCGTGATTTATATTCTCTTCATATTTCCTTTCATAGAAAAAAAAGCAACAAAAAAATTTTAAAATTTAGCTTAACTTAAGGTTTCGTCCCGAAAAAAGCCAAAAAAATGGAAATTTCGCAGAACTTTAAATTTTGCTAAAAATTTTTAAAGATTTTTGAAATTTTAGTTTTTGATTTTTTTTGTATAAATAAGAGTTTTGTGAGTGTGAGTCAACGTGAGTGTGAGTGAAGCTTGCGTGAGTGCACGTGAGTGTGAGTTGTATTAAATTTACTCACGTGATTGTGAGTGAGTGTGACTAGAAAAAATTTGCTGGTGAGTGAATGTGCGTGATTTAAAAATTTCTGTCGTGAGCGTGAGTGAGTGTGAGTCAAAAATCACTCAGGCGCCCATCTCTTATTTTAATTGATCTATAAATTATATTTTTTGAAATTTAAACATTTGTACTTTGGTACTTTTTCGATCTCCTGAAATAATGGTGAAAAAGTTAATTTTTGGAACCATTTTGAAACCATTCTGAAAAAAGACTTTTAGAATTTCTGATATTAAGAGTCAATAACACAAACGGTTTTAGAGCTAACCGGAGGTTACCCTAATTGATTTAACTGGATATTGTGTTAACCGGCATAAGATGGTAAAAGGGGTAAAAAAATGTACTTTGGTGCTTTTATCGACTTCCTCCAGCAAGGTTAGGTTTGATGGGCGTCCACCAATTCGGCAAATTCACTCGGAGGCTATACTCCCGTTCGATACAAAAACTTTCTACTTTTTGAACCACCCCGATTCTCTAAGATATTCGGCTAAAGATGTCAATGAGACACCGTTTAGACACTTCTCATAAGACCCGGACATTCACATAACAAGTTCTCCACTGACTTCTCCTCCTCCACTTCACCGCAACTTTTACAATAGTCCCTATCAGAAATTCCCATACGCACGGCCATTTCGCCAATTATACAGTGTCCTGTAAGTACTCCCACTAGTAGCTTAACCGTCCGTTTGACAAAAGTAAGAACACTTTTTGTCCTCTCAGGATTTGGCAGTGGCCACATGGTTCGCGATATCCCGCACGTAGTCAGTGATATCCACATATCCTTCATTCTATTCTCAGATATCCTTTCAATTTCGTTAATCAATTTCACCACAGGAACCGAGATGTCAGGTTCTACACGTTCCTCCACCCATGGTTCGCGATATCCTGCACGTAGTCAGTGATATCCACATATCCTTCATTCTATTCTCAGATATCCTTTCAATTTCGTTAATCAATTTCACCACAGGAACCGAGATGTCAGGTTCTACACGTTCCTCCACCGATTTCGAGCCTTTTCTCGCACATTCATCAGCCAATTCGTTCCCAGCGACCCCACTATGTCCAGGGACCCAGATTAGTTTGACTGTATGCTGACTGATTCGACGAAGGGATTGCATACAATTCCTAACAATTCCCGATTTTACAGTGTTTGATTCTGAGACCTTCAGAGCTGCGAGACTATCCACAAAAATGTTAATGTCCAGCAAACAATAACACATTTTAAGGTTTTTGAAATTTCGATTCTTAGGGGATTAATTTCGATTCTTAGGCAGTGCAAACGGTCACTACTTTGGTACTTTTTTATAACTTAAAAATGCGTAAAAGTAGGGTACATAATATGGTACTTTTTATATCTATTGAGATCAGAGCTTCGAAGGATTTCATTCCTTAATTCGATTTGTCATTCTGAGTGAAAATTTTGTGATTGCATTCCCCAATCCCATTTTAGCGAATTGAATGAATTCACTTTAGACTCATTCGATTTATAAATATCGAATGCATTCGTTTTATTTTTCATTTGACTTTCAAAAATCGAATGCATTCGATTTTTTTTTTATTTGACTTTTAAAAATCGAATGCATTCACTTGCGAACGCAATCGATTTTCTTTTTTTCAATTTGAAAAATCGAATGGCTTATCCATAGTGCAAAACGGAGCCAATTTTTTGTCCATAGTATCGCTGACACTCTTCACAATTTTTTTGTCGTATAGGCAGTTAATATGTGCATTTTTAAAATTTTCGGGAACACTAATTTTTTTGGATTCAAAATTAGAGCCCTTTAGGGTCATCGTATGTAAAGAGAGTAGGCGATACTATGGACCAAAATTTAGTTTTTGGTCTATATATTTAAAAAATCGATTGCATTCGCAGTGGAATGATAAAAAATCGAATGCATTCGATTTTTCTAAATCGAATGAACAGGAAATAGAATGCATTCATTTTTGTTCATTCAATCGAATGAATTCCAAGGACTGCATTCAATGTTGATTTTTGAAATCAAATGCATTCACTGACTATGAAAATTGAATGGATTTTTTTGAGAATTCATTCGAAAAGGATTTCATTCTTCGACGCTCTGATTGAGATAAACTCTGTTTCATTCCTTTAGAGGCATGTTATACGGAGAGCAATGAAACCCACATGGAACGAAATTAATCGAACAGACAACAAAGTGGAATAGAACGGGGGAACGAAATGGAATAGAACAGGGATCGACATAAAATGAAATTTTATTTACTCAAATTTTTTTTCACTCATTTTTTACTTTTTACTCTTTTTTATTTTAATAAAATTTTGTGTTCCCAAAAAAAATGAATTTCAGATGATTTTCGCTATAAATGGACGTAACGGCAATAATATTTGGGAATTCCGAGAGGTAGAAGTGGAAACTAATTCACCCATAGTTATGGACCTTTATACCATAAATATTGTACGTGACTTAGATGGTGATGAAACTCCCGAAATTTTAGCTGTACATCTAGAGGAACGTGAAGAATCTAAAGCGGGTCACATCAAAGTTATATCGGGTAAAACGGGTAAGGTAATACGTACTATACCAACACCATTCAAAGAAGAGGTATTTGTGCCAGTACAAATTATAACCACAGAAGATGGTACTGAACTATTGCTCATAATAACTGGTGGTCAAAGTACTCCGGGTGGAGTCTATTCAATACGTTTAATGTCATTAATGAAATATACCAGTGAAAAGGAGTTCACACCCTTGTATCAACATAAACATTCCGGTTTGATGGTACCCTCAGTATTAACTGATATTACTGGAGATCATGTAGCCGATATAGTGGTGTCATCTTTTAATTCAACCGTAATGGCTTTTGATGGTCGTAATTTTTCAATGTTATGGAATTTTACATTTCCCTCAAGTGAAAGTGTTAGTGCCATAGTACCGGGTCATTTTAATCATGATAATGTTACAGATTTTATGGTTAAATATAATACTGGTCCCGGATTTCCAGTCTATTATTATTCACAAACTACTATTTTGGATGGTAAAACTGGTAAGCCCTTATTAGACGCTATGATGACTGATTCGGGAGGATCAAATAGTTTATTGGGTGGTGTCTCGATATCACAGACCTTTGGAGGAGATTTCTTTTTGCATTGGCAAATGCAATGTCGTGATAAATATGATGTCAAAGATGCTTATGAGTTTGTGCCAGGTAAAATATAAAAAAAATAGTTTTAGCAATTTCAGAAAATAATTAATACATTTTAATTTCTCAGATAGTGACATCATTCTGCAAGCTCGTGCTGACACCTGTCGCTTGAGATATAATACCTCTAGTGTGGTGAAATTATATGCCATTGCTCGTCATATCGAGCCACCAGGAGCTGTTTTATTTAGCACAGGTATTTCCTATAACTCATAACTCATATAAAAATTTTTCTTAGCTCCGTATTTCGTTTAGATGACCTCGAAGTCCATTTAAATCGCACCCAACATGTCAATTTTGTTAAAACTCAAAAGACTCCAAAATCTCCCCTAAAACATCCAAAATTGTTGAAAAAACTACTAGCCAACAAAGAACTATTGGAAAAAGTAGTTGCCGCCGAAAAACTGGAGAGTTTAGAAAAGTCTAAAAATCAATTTAGACAGGAAACAGCACGAAACCGCTTATTGCCACCTGAATTAATTCAAGAAGCTTTGGAGAAAAATGAACCACCAGTGGATACCTATGAAGCTATAAAACAAATTAATTCGCCATATTATGGTGGTGTTGGATTTGGAGGAAATTCACCACTAAGAGAATTTGTAAGTCAAACTTTTTGTATAAAACCCAAATTATTTATAAAATTTTTGAATCTCTAGAAAAGTTGTTAAAAACAGTATTTAAACAACTCTTTCTATAGAAAATATGTCAGAATAGGAAATTATCTCTTCAGAAAATTTGCCAGAATCTGAACAACTTTTTCTATAATAAAGTTTTGCAAATCTGAACCACTTTGTTGAGATTATGACAACTTTTTTTTAAGAAAAGTTGTCAGAATCTGAACAACTTTTAGAAAAGTTGTCAGAATCTTAAAACTTTTTCTATAAAAACATTATCAGAATCTGAACAACATATTTCTATAGAAAAGTTGTCAGAATCTGCTCAACTTTTTCTATAGAAAAGTTGTCAGAATCTGAACTTTTTCTATATTAAAAAGTTGTCAGAATCTGAACAACTTTTTCTATAGAAAAGTTGTCAGAATCTGAACAACTTTTTCTATAGAAAAGTTGTCAGAATCTGAACAACTTTTTCTATAGAAAAGTTGTCAGAATATGAACAACTTTTTCTATAGAAAAGTTGTCAAAATCTAAACAAAATTTTCTAAAGAAAAGTTGTCAGAATCTGAACAACTTTTTCTATAGAAAAGCTTTCGGAATCTAAACCACTTTTTCTACAGAAAAGTAGTCAGAATCGAACAAGGGTTTTCTAATGAAAAGTTGTCAGAATCTGAATAACTTTCTCTGAGGAAAATTTGTCATAATCTGAACAACTTTTTCTATATATAAAAGTTGTCAGAATCTTAACAACTTTTTCTATAGAAAAGTTGTCAGAATCTGAACACCTTTTTCTATAAAAAAGTTGTCAGAATCAGAACAGCTTTTTGTATAGAATAGTTGCCAGAATCTGAACAGCTTTTTCTATAGAAAAGTTGTCAGAATCTGAACAGCTTTTTGTACAGAAAAGTTTCCAGAATCTGAACAACTTTTTGTATAGAAAAGTAAACAGAATCTGAACAACTTCTTTTATAGAAAAGTTGTCAGAATCTGAACAACTTTTTGTATAGAAAAGTTGTAAAGAATCTGAACAACTTCTTTTATAGAAAAGTTGTCAGAATCTGAACAGCTTTTTGTATAGAAAAATTGTCAGAATCTGAACAACTTTTTCTGTATAGAAAAGTTGTCAGAATCTTAACAACTTTTTCTATATCGAACAGTTGTCAGAATCTGAAACAACTTTTTCTTTAGAAAAGTTGTCAGAATCTGAACAAATTTTTATAAAGAAAAGTTTTCGGAATATAAACAACTTTTTCTACAACTTTTCTGTTAGAATCGAACAACGTTTTTCTAATGAAAAGTTGTCGTAATCTGAATAGCTTTCTCTAATGAAAAATTGTCATAATCTGAACAACGTTTTCGGACAAGAAAAGTTGTTAGAATGTGAACAACCTTTTAAGAAAAGTTGTCAGGATCCTAATAACTTTTTCTATAAAAAAGTTGTCAGAATCTGAACAACTTTTTCTACAAAAAAGTTTTCAAAATCTGAACAACTTTTTCTACAGAAAAGTTGTCAGAATCTAAACAACTTTTTCTATAGAAAAGTTGTCAGAATCTGAACAACTTTTCTATAGAAAAGTTGTCAGAATCTGAACAACTTTTTCTATAGAAAAGTTGTCAGAATCTGAACAAATTTTTCTATAGAAAAGTCTGAACATCTTTTTGTAATGAAACAGTTTTATGTATGGAAAGACTATTTAAATCAGATCATCTTTTTCTATAGAAATATTTTTAAAATTGTCCTCTAGAATTTTAGTTTTAAATTTATTCGGTTTATATTTGTAGCAAAAGGATTATGAAATCGTGGAACCTCAACGTGTTCCGGAAGATTATGAAAATGCCTATCCGGATAATGAGGTACCACAGTTAGTACCATCCAATGAACATCCCATACGGTTGCGTACAAAATATCCAGGCAATCGAGATATACGAAGTGATTTACCCACCTTTGATGATGAAACAAATTCCACCGCAACTTTACCGACGGGAGGTGTTCCACAAAATAATCTTGATAAAGATGAACCTTTAAGTTTATGGGATTTGGAAAGGGAAAAAGAGGAAAGGGATGCTATGAAAAAACAACAACAAAATTATGAACAACAAGTCAATCAAATACCAAATTCCCAATTTGATGATGTCAATGCAAGTCAAGTGGAAGAAAAAAGAAAGAGAAGACAAGATTCATCAACGGATTCGACGACCGCTATAACTGATAAACCAGAAAATGATGATTGGTTCTTGGCTTCCATATCATCGACTGGAGTATTATTGAAATCTTTAAGTAATACAAGATCTTCGTTAGATTTTGTATTTGTTTTAAATATACGAGAATCGGAGGCATATCCGCCATTATTTACACCACAAGACTTAAATTGTGTGGAAGAGAAAATCAGCGCCTATAAAAGTGAGTTTAATTATTAATATTTTTTTGTAGGTTAAATTAAAGACAACTCTCCGCAGCTTAAAAAAAAATCTACAACATTTTTCATGATTCTTATGAACATTTTCATACAATTAGGGAGCACAATTTAAAAAAAAAAACGCTAAACACATTGTAGATGTCATAAAGTTGGCATCACTTTTTGTACTATTGTGAATGAAAAAATACTTATCAACCATAAAAAAGTTCCGTCCTTGAGATCGAAAAAGACTGTCGCAATTTCATGAAAATTCATGGAAAACACATGACTTTATGAAATCGTGGTGCCAAAAAATTACGTTAACAATTTTTTAAGCGATTTACTCCCCAAAATTACGCCTTTTAAAAAAATTAGCACCTCGGAACACACAAATGACAGTTTTTGCCGTCGCCGTCCACTGTCAATGTTTTGGGCCTATTTTGATTTGACTGTCAACTGCCAAATCTTGCGTTAAGGGGCCTGATTGTTCATTATCTTAAATTTTTATATCGCTTTCATCGCAATTGCAGACTAAAGTAATAATATTATTTTTTTCTTTCCCAGGTTATACTATGGATAATCAACGTGCTCTACGCAAACAATTCCTAAAACAATGCCTTAATGAACGTTTGGTTAACATTAATCCAGATTTACCAAAATATGAATCACAATTGGTTATAACACGTTTAAGTATAACCTGTACTTGTCGTTCCTTACAACCGGGTGAGGTATGCTCAGAGCTGGATGATATAAAAACACAAAAATGGACTGAATTCATGGGCAATGATGGTAATGGTTTTTATAGAAATTAAGTGAGAGCTGATGCAATAATTCTATAAGATTTTAAAGAAAGCAGTTTAAAAGTTTGGTGAAAAAAAAATCTAAAGGTTGAATAATGTTAATTATTTGAAAAAATATCTGTTTTTTCAGTAAGTCTGGTATAAGGATGCAACTATTTTTGGGTTTTATTGTAAGGAGCACAATTATGTTTTAATTTTTTAAAAGCACACAGTATTTTTTATAAAATATATTTAATAATGAATTATTCATATGTATAATTTATGAATAATTTAAATCCTTTTTTGGATATGGGCATTTAGGTTTATTTTCATGATTTTTCTTTTTCTTTTTAATTTTCTATTTTTTTTTCTTTTCTATGTTTAGCTTCCTTATTATAAATTGTGAAATTATAAATATAAAAACATGAATTTAATAAAATAAATATATTATTAAAGATTTTATTAATATTAACAAAATAAACAAATTTACTTATTTATTGAGCTAAAACACCTCAATTCAACCGACGAGTTGACCGCACCCCCTCCAAATTTAATGAAATTAAGTACTGGGGTTTACTTTAATAAAAAAAGAGATTTTACCAATTTTTCAGGCTTCTGGTCATTGCAGTATTCGAGATATGCGGTCTTGAAAATTAACAAAATCGTATATATTTGACAAAAGTGTTCTGACATAAATAAAGATATCTCGAAAAGTAATAACAATACAGGTCTCATTTAGGTTGCAAATAATAGGTAATGAGACAGCCTTCAAAATGGCTTCCCCCAAGATTTTTTTTGAAAAAGGTCAAAGGTCATTGGATTTAACCTTAATTTTAGGAGAGCTATATCTCAAAAAACAATATTTTGAAAATTTTGGAAAAAATATATGTTGTTAAGAATCACCTATGCTACTTAAGTTTAAATTTTCAGGATGGAGACTTCATTGGAACTTTTAATATTAATAGAAACATTGTGACAGGAAAGAAAAAATAGTGTAATTTCCCTTAGAAAAAATATATTTTTTTTGTCTTTGAAATACTGGTACCAAAATTAATTTTTCTGAATGTTTTTGACGTGCTGAGTCCAAATATGACCTTTGAACTGGCCTATCGCTATTATTTTTCCAGATATATGCACCTAAATGTTCAAAAAACACAGCAATGACATTTTAGCAATTTTTACACATTAAGTGCAGATATTTCGAAAACTAATAGCGATAGGCCAGTTCAAAGGGCATATATGGACTCAGCACGTCAAAAACATTCAGAAAAGTGAGCTTTGGTACCAGAATCTCAAAGACAAAAAAAATATTTTTTTTTCTAAGGGAAAATACACCGCTTTTTCTTTCTTGTAACTAGGTTTCTGTTAATATTAAAAGTTCCAATGAAGTCTCCATCCTGAAAATTTAAACTTAAGTACTATAGGTGACCCTCAATAACATATATTTTTTCCAAAATTTTAAAAATATCGTTTTTTGAGATATAGCTCTCCAAACATAAGGGTTAAAACCAATGACCTTTGACCTTTTTCAAAAAAAAAATTGTGAAATGCCATTTTAAAGGCTGTCCTATTACCGATTATATGCGACCTGACTGACCCCTGTATTATTATTACTTTTCGAGTTATCTTTATTTATCTCAGAACACTTGTGTCAAATATATACGATTTTGCCAAGTTTCAAGACCCCATATCTCGGGAAAAAAAGCTACCAGGAATCCAAAATGTTGGCACTATGATTTTTTTGTAAGAGTCCAACTATATTCCAAGTTTCATCAAATTCGAAAGGGGTAAGGTCAAAAATGCTACTTTTTTTGGTTGAATTGATGTGTTTTAACTCTATTATTAAAATAATTTAAAAAATAGACTAAACAATGTAATTTAAAATAGTTTAAATTGTATGGGGAAAACCAATAATTAAACTAGTTAAAAATTAATGCGAACACCATTTTAGTAGATGCACAAAGTTTCATTAAATTTGGAGGGCTGAAGGACATCTTGACTTAAATTAATTGAACTTAAGACGTCACAGCCAATTATAACTTTTAAAAAGTCCTTTTTGTGCTGTATGTGCTAATCCAAGTAGGAAAAAAAAACACAACTAATATTTATTTTCCAACTTTGTAATTTCAAATAAATTTTCACCGTTGCTAACTTATATTGTAAATGATTTCCGTATTAGTTCAGCTAATCCAAGTAGAAAAAAAAAACACAACTAATATTTATTTTCCAACTTTGTAATTTCAAATAAATTTTCACCGTTACTAACTTATATTGTGAATGATTTCCGTATTAGTTCAGCTATTGTGAATAACTCAAAACTATGTTATCATCTCCCAGTGAATGTCAATCACAACAAAAAGCTGCATTTTGACAGCTGACAAACAGCGTTTTTTACACTCTTTTTGCTGTGCCGGATTTTCTATCGAAAAACAGCAAGAATTTTTGCAAATATTTAACAAATTTTGCCTACATTTATTATGTTTTAAGTGTGTATAAATAAAAAAAATAGAACATTCAACATGGGTATATTAGAAAAAATTGCTGATATCGAAAGAGAAATCGCAAAAACACAAAAAAATAAAGGTACAAAAACTCGTATCACCACCAGCAAAAGAAATGAGGTGGCCACTTTTGAAACAAGGTTATAATTTTCTAATGTATTGTTTTTTTTTTATTAATTCTATTTCTCACAGCCACTGAATATCATTTGGGTTTATTAAAAGCTAAATTAGCTAAATATCGTTCCCAATTGTTGGAACCTTCTAAGAAGGGTGAAAAGGGTGAAGGTTTTGATGTGCTAAAGAGTGGAGATGCCAGAGTGGCATTAATTGGTTTTCCATCAGTGGGTAAATCCACTTTGTTGTCTACATTAACAAAAACTGAATCAGAAGCGGCCAATTATGAGTTCACAACATTAACATGTATTCCTGGTGTGATTGAGTATAAGGGAGCCAATATACAATTGTTGGATTTGCCTGGTATTATTGAAGGTGCTGCTCAGGTAAACGAATGGACAAAAGAATGATAACGAATTTTATTTGTTAAAGCTTAAACAAAGTTCTTGGGTTTTTTGAAATTTTATAAACAGTAACATTGCAAAAAGTCCAGTTAGAAATCGATTTTATCATATACATACTAGGTAAATGCCATGATGATTTAGGTGATTTCGGGACGACGGATACTCGTTTTCCTGCAGGGGTGTTCGGTGAAATCTCACTATTTAGGAACATACATAAAAAAAAATGCTAACTCCCGAAAAAAATTGATGTGTTCTGTGACGTTTCACTATTGAACCAATATGGGTTTTTGTTACTGGTATCACAATGGACCTCAGAGTCTACGTGTGTTGACGTAAAACGTCAGCAGCCACTTACAACCTAACCTAACCTACTAAGGCACAGATCCAGTGTCATATCACTATTGATGTATCCAGGTTTAAGACATTTCCTTACAAAAGTGGCAGGGTTTTTTTATATGAAAGTCTTCAAGTTTGTGACATACTTGGGACCAGTCATTACTTTTGTATAAAAAAACAAGTAAGAAAATTATAGTCGGTCCAGACCGACCATATAATACACTACACCAGTGTTTCCCGGAAAATGGATCCCAAGAGCAAACATGGACCGATTGGATCTATCTTTTGTCAAATCTTTAATAAAAAGTAAAAAATACTCACAAACCAAATTTGAGAGAAATAAGCTTTAATTTGTTGCCAATAAACCGCTTAAACTGAATATCGGGCGAAATTTTTATATGGGGCCTTGGTCCAAAAGTGGTCCGACTAAAATTTGGTTTGTTTAGGTTATTAAAGTACGCGTTAAACACACAAACAAAATTTCAAAAAAATATTTTTTATATTCATGAAATTTGATAGATTTGTGTGAATATCGGGAAGGCGGTTTGTATGGGGGCTACAAGAAGAACTGGTCCGATTTCTTTGAATTCGGTAAGGTTGTTACTGAATATAAAACAGGTTTACCTGCCAAATTACGAAAGGATATCTATTATAATACGATTATTAGAGTCATTTAAGACAAAATTTGTATGGGGGCTAGGTCTTAACATGGACCGATTTTATCCAATTTCAATAGGCTTCGTCCTTAGGCCATACGAAGCTTAAGTTTCAATATTTAGAAAAATCGATTGAAAATTGCGACCTGTATCGTGTTTACAACGTTTACATGGACGGACGGACGGACAGACAGACGGACGGACGGGCGGACATCGCTAGAATGACTCAAAAAGTTATTCTGACTCGATCGGTATTCTTAAAAGTGTGTCTAGGACCAATATTTCGGGTAGTTACAAACATCAGCACAAACTCATTATACACTGTACCACAGAGTGGTGTAGAGTATAACAATGCCTGCTATTTCATTGGCATATAACATGGAAAAAAATAATGCTTTAATGCTCAGGTCCCAAGTGTGGTTTTTGATATGTCATTTGGGTCCATTAGAAATGCCACGTGACCTATAAAGGACCTGTTACTTTTCCTGCAGGAACAAATTATTTTTTTTTTGGAAATTTTTTTTTTTATATTTGTCAAAAAAAAAAATCCATAAGTATTTTTTAGAAATTTTTTACTTTTAAACGAAAAAAAAAAATTTCCAAAAAATATTTGTGCCAACGACTTCAAATTTTTTTTGGGACTAAAATTTTTTTTCATTTTTTTTTTTCTGAAATCATTTTATTGATTTTTAAAACGCAAAAAAAAAAAATGCCGAAAAATTGTTGTACCCTTCTTCTTAATTTTTTTGGATTAGAAAATTTTTCAAAAAATTTTTTTCGGGACTTCTATTGTCGCGGGCTAAAACGTGTCGGTCGATCCAAAATCACTTATCCCGTGGGTATAAAATTTTGTCCAGAACATGACAACTTTTCTATAGCAAATGATTCTTAGAATTTGAAAACTTTCTTAAGGAAATGTTTCTAAGAAAAAATTTTGCTCAAATTCTGACAACTTTTCTTAGAGTAAATCCACTTTGATAGGTCAATTGGCATGTCACAAGTCATTTATCCAAGGTTGATACATTTTCTCACAAAAGTGACAGATATTTTTATATAAAAGGCGTCAAGTTTGTGATAGTTCATTTAGGTCCAAGTGTCATGACCTATCAATTACCGGTCACTTTTCCTGAAGGGACATCACGGGTTTTTTTAGACAACATTTTTAAAAATTTGTGCATTTTAACGATTTTTTTCTTCAAAAATTAAAAAAAAAAATATTTGTTTTCGGTAATTAGAAAATCATAAATCGAAACCTTAAAAAAATTTCATTTGTTTTTTTTTTCCAAAATTATTAAATTAAACGTTTTTTAAATCCAAAACGCAAAAAAATGCACCAAAATTTTTTTGTCTAAAAAAAAAAATTCAAAAAACTTTCCGGCTTAGAATATTTTTCGGGACTTAGAAAATTTTGATATAACCTATTGTCTCCCGTCACGGGATATTTTCTATAAAATACCTGCAGGATAAAGGGTGTCGGTTGATCCCGTTGGCAGAAAATGTTGCTTAGAATCTGACAACCATTTTTTTATAGAAAATGTCAAACAAATTTGCCAGATTTTTAGACTCAAAATAAATTTTAACTTCCCTTTACTCAATACAAATTCACCAAATTTTTTTTTCTCATTTCAACACAGGGTAAAGGTAGAGGTCGTCAAGTTATTGCTGTTGCTCGTACTGCCGATTTAGTGGTCATGATGTTAGATGCCACTAAACCCAATGTTCATCGTGACTTGTTAGAACGTGAATTGGAGTCTGTAGGTATACGTTTAAATAAACGTAAACCTAATATTTACTTTAAACAAAAGAAAGGTGGCGGTTTAAGTTTTAATGCCACCTGTGCATTAACTAGCTGTAATGAAAAAATGGTTCAAACGGTGTTACACTCTTTTAAAATTTTTAATGCTGAAGTTCTGTTCCGTGAAGACTGTTCGGTAGATGAATTTATTGATGTTGTAACCGCGAATCGAGTATATTTGCCTTGCTTATATGTCTACAATAAAATCGATCAGATTTCAATTGAAGAAGTCGATCGTTTGGCACGAGAACCTATGTCTATAGTAGTCAGTTGTAATATGCATTTAAACTTGGACTATCTATTGGAGGCTTTATGGGAAGCTTTACAACTTATACGTGTTTATACTAAAAAACCCGGTGCACCACCAGATTTTGATGATGGTTTAATTTTAAGAAGGGTATATTTTTTTACAATTTTGTTTATTTATAAAATAATTATAACTTATTTATTTTTTTATACAGGGTGTTTCGGTTGAATATGTTTGTCATGCTATCCATCGTACTTTAGCTGCTCAGTTTAAATATGCCTTAGTGTGGGGTACTTCTACTAAGTACTCACCTCAGCGTGTCGGCATCAGTCATATTATGGCTGATGAAGATGTTATACAAGTTGTTAAGAAATGATGAATCCCTTTACCATTCGTAAACTACCTTTGGTTTTTTAAAAAATTTTCATTCGTTTCTATAATTTATACATTGATTTCGTTAATTTACTAAAAACTGCCTACATTTTTTTTTAAAAATTGGCTTATGGCTTTTTATAAAATATCAAATATTTAAACTAAACAAAATCTAAAAAAATGGGCCTCTTATGTTTTTTATAAGTGTTAAAAATTAAGCAGCGAATTTTTATTTTGTTTACTCAAATCTATAAACAATTTAAAACTCAAGGAATAATAAATGATATATAAAAATTAAATGTTAATCAACATCATATACAAAAGGTACTTTTTTAATAATTTTTATTTTAATTGCTTAATAATTTTTATTGGTTTTAATTTTTTATTCTTTCTTTATTTTCAAAAAACAATACTTTAAAAATTCAAGATTTATGGAAACAAACTTCAAACATATTTTTCATCATTTTTCAAATTTTAAAAAATAATTCAACATGAACAAAGTTTTAAGGTAAGAAATATAAATTTTTATATTTTTACATTCTTTTATGAAAAGTTTCAATTTTTTTTCTCAATAAAACAAAAAGCAATTGGAGCGAATTTAAATGAGCCTATGAAAACATACTAGATCTAAACTTTTTTTCCGTTTTTGCCTAAATAAATTTTAACATTCAACAACAGTGATACCAAGTAAATTTTCTTAAACGTGGATGCGTTTACGGGCTAAAAGATAATAATTGTTGATCGCATGATTAAATGTTTTTTTTCTGTTAATCATTTAATTACAAATTATTTTTTTCAATAATTTCAAACTAACCGAGAACTGAAAACAATGTCCATCGTTTCTTTGCAAATATATATTAATATCAAGATAACTGCGAGGCCGATGTTCGTTATGACCGCGTTCCTCTGTATTAACAAATTTTAAGGATATAAAAAAATTTCTTCTCTTTGAAATTTTTAAAAGGAAGGTACCACAATCCTCTGAAGAAAAAAAAACTTTCACAACCGTATTTTTATACCCTCCAACTACAGTATGGGGTATACTCACTTTGTCACTTTGTGTAACGCATCGAAATGTCGGTCGGGGACCCCATAAAGTATATTGTTGACCAGCGATCGATTTTAAGACATTCTAGCGATGTCCGTATGTATTTAACACGATGCAGTCCAAAATAAAAGAGGTAGACTCCTTAAGTTTGGCACAGATATCTTTTATGTTTCTAGGCAGGTTAAGTTCGAAAATGGACAAAATCGGACAAGGAGGAAAAAAGTCTCCTCCTTAAAGAACTTAACCAACCTCTGAAAACCCCCAATTTTTTAGACGTTATTTTGTATTTTTGTTAAACAAATAAAACATTTTAATAAATTAAATATTAATAAATAAATTTTTAAGTTCGCAGAAGTTCAAAGTCCTGCGCTTGGACTCAGGTGATTAAAAAAATTTAACTTCTTTCAGGGCGTGGATAAAAAGATAATTTAAAGACAATAATAAAACTATAATACTCAAGTGCACAAAGAAGAATAAAATGAACTTGTGAACATATATTACGCGAGCGCCAAGGAGAAAACCAACTCACCGCCCCTCCCCCTAAAAACCCCACTAACAAAATTTAAAAAAAAATTTTTTTTAAAAGATTCAGCACAGCCGAATTTACCACTCTAGCTTGTTTTATCTAGATATGACAGTCATCGGTCCTTTTGAGTTGGTTATGACCGTCCTCCGCTGTATTACAAAAATTTATCAGATATTTAAAAATTTCTTTTTTGAAACCCCAAAAAGAGAGACTCTTCCTAAAGAAAGTATTCTAATAAATGAGAGTGTTAAATTCGGCTATTCCAAATTTTTGATACCCTCCAAAGATGCCCTCCAGTGTCTCTGGGCCACTTAAAAAAACAACATTTCAGATTTTTAAGTCTGATTTCTTATTCAGTTATTAATGCTTAAAAAGTTTAGTTAGGCTTAAGTTGGTTATTTAAATTCGTCTCTTGCTGCTTATGGTTTATTGAGAAAAAAATATGATTACTCTGAACATAGATGCAAACCAGAGTCACCCTTTGCCAATTCTGTCTCTTTCATTTTCGCGTCTATGACTCTGCCATTGACAATGCAGGCGCTTACAAAAAGCTTCTACAAATTTTAGAAAATTTATAAAAAAACGACCTTGTGTATGCAAAAAATATAATTTTTGTATTTTTCTCATACTTTTTTATTTTTAATTTACATAAAAAACACAAAAAATTTTACAAAAAAAGAATTATATCTTAAATATTCCAAATATGACCATGAAGTCATATTGATGACCTTTCCTTTTTCTACTATTTCCCACCTTGTGTATTTGTTGCATTGGCTGCCGATGCTGAAGAACTTGAGAATGATTTGCCAAAATTACTAATAGCTGTAATATTAGAAAATGGTGTAGGTCCAGCTGTTATACGTGAAGTATCCACTTTAGCTTCTGGATTATCAAGGGAAGCAAATACATTTGAATTATCGCGTAAACGATATTTTCTTAAATTAAGATATTGATCTTTTTGTGATTCAACTTTTTGATGAACTTCATTCAAGCGTCCAGCCAAAGAAATAAAACTTTCATTAATTTGACTAAAACCTCGTTTAAGATCTTCAGGTGCAACATTTTGTGGATTAGTTAATGAATGCATATGACGTTCGGTTAGGGCAATTTGCTCTCGAAAATTTATAAGATCATGTTCATACTTGGCCACCAAATTTTGAAAGAATTGAAACGGTGCATTATTTTCGAATTGCAAACCTACTGGTGTGTCTTGGGTACGTTGGGCCATCTCTACAGATTGTATTGTCTTCGAGGTTTCCTTGCGTAGAAGTTTAATTTGATTGTAGTTCGCTTCCACAGAGTTAGAAATTTCTTGCAGTGCCCATTGTAAATTCAAAATTTCTCCAGAGACATTTGTCAATTTGGATGTTGATGTACGTCCTATATCTGAGGAGAGTGTTTTTTGTGTTTTTATGTAGGATTTTAAAGAATCTACCGTTTTGGATATTTCATCGGGAACTTGAGTTTCTTTAACTTTAATGTTATCTTGTTTTGAGTCGCCGGCTTTAGGTTTGTTACAACTGTTATCAATACCGCCTAGACCTATGAAGGGTGTAGGAGCTGTAGCTGCGGCGGTAGTAGTAGTCAATGGCTTGCCAAATAGACCGCCTGGTTGTCCTCCTAGTGTGGTTGTGGTGGTAGTGCCAAAATTTAAACTTGCTGAAGTTGTTGTATTAGCAGGTTTAGCAAATGAAAAGTTACCACCACCTAAACCGCCTCCTAATCCTAATGTTGGTAGAGAACCAGCAGTTGATGTAGCTGCTGTTGCTCCAAAATTCAGTGTAGGCGCTTGGCCAGTATTTGCTGTGGAGGTTGCTGTAGGTTGACCTCCAAATCCAAAATTTGTTGTACCCACTGCGGTGGGGGCGGCAGATGTTTGAGTTCCAAAATTAAACGATGTACCGCCTTGGGCACCAAATGCTGGTGCCGCTGAAGTAGGCGGCTGTCCAAAACCTTGAGCTTGTTGATTTCCGCCAAAACCTGGAGTTTGTTGTGGATTACCACCAAAACCTGGAGTTTGTTGTAGATTACCACCAAAACCCTGTGATTGTTGAGGATTTGCACCAAAACCAGAAGTTTGTTGAGTGTTTCCTCCAAAACCTTGAGTTTGTTGAGTATTTCCACCAAAACTTTGAGTTTGTTGTAGATTGCCACCAAAACCTTGCATTTGTGGATTACTACCAAAACCTTGTGGTTGTTGTTGATTTCCACCAAAACCTGATGTTTGTTGTTGTGCACCAAATCCCATACTACCTAAACCACCAGTAGGTTGTGCTGCAATGCCTGCTTGTTTAGGTGCTCCAAAAGAAAATCCGCTTGTTGGCTGTGGTTGTGCTGGTGTACTCGTTGCCGGTCCTCCAAATGAAAAAGACATTTTAATTTATTTTGATCCAAAATATGTGTTCACTTAAATTTGTACAATTTTTTTGTGTAATATTTTTTAAACAACAAAAAATTTAATAAATTTCACCAACAATCGTAAACACGCGAAATATATTTTTTTTTGTTGACACACAGATGTTTTGTTGTGAGCGCCTTGATTTTTCTTTTTCCATTCAAAATAGACAATTGTTTCTTATCATTCACAATGATATTAGACTTTGATGTACACTGAAACAAAATTAATGAAAGAATGATGCAAATTTTTTTAAACGAGTTTTGCACAAAGTTTGAAATTGAGCAAAGTCGCATTCAGTGTTGCCAAAAAAAAATATTGATGCATGTACCCATTTCGGAAATTGAAATCCCCAAAAATTCCACAAAAAATATCACAAATCCCTTTATTTAACCCTAATTTTTTTTATTTCTCAAAAATTTTTCGATTAAGGTCGCTGTTCCAAAAAAAGTAATTCGTATAAAAAATGTGAAAATTAAAATTTCCGAATTTTTTTGGTGTTCTAGATTTCACATCCGAATTTCTTTTTCGTTTTGTTTCACATAAATAAAATTTGGTCAAAGTAAATCGAATGCACTTTTTTCCTTATAATTTTTTAAATTTAAATTATTCGATTTCAACTTCGAATGAAAACGTGATCAACAAAACACTAAACTTGATTTCATGTGAATCGGAAATTTTCATGTGAATTGAAAAGTTGTGAAAGACAGAACAGAGGCCTAAAACATTTTTAAATACCTTTCTTTTTTAAAAAATGTTTGCTTGTTATTTTAAATTTACAGAAATCAACCTAAAATTAATCAGATTTTGAACATATTTTGGAATTTCACAAAACTTCGATGATTTTCCCTTATTTTTGGGGATTTCAAAAATAAAATAATAGTACAAACTTATACCATATTTGCATTCACCCAAAAAAAAACAATTGTGGAATTATAAAATTTTAGGGTACAATTTACCTAAGTTTTTTCGCAGGAATCCAACTTGAAAAGTTTCTTTGCTTATTAGCCGAAACAACTTAGGTAAACTTACAAAATGCAACTAAGCATTATTTCAAATTTAGTTTTGTTTATTTAGCCAATATATTTAAATAAATGGTACAGTTTGATTGGTTAAATGACGTATTTTTTTAGGTTGATTTAATAATTTTATATATATCCCCTTCCATACAAAATGCTCAATATTATAAATTTTAATTAGATTTATTTTTAATATTTTTTTTTTAATAAAAAGGACATTTTTATAATAAAATATAAATATTAATAAGCTTAAAATACATACTTTTGATTTAAAGACTTGCCTTCAACATTATCGTAAATTTCAGGAAGAACAATTTTCTATAGAAACTTTCTCAAAGGCAGTTTTTCTATATAAAATTTCTAAAAGAGAGATTTTCTATAGAAAATTTATAATAGACAATTTTTCTATAAAAAATTTCTAAAAGACAGGTTTTCTATAGAAAATTTCTAACAGGCAATTTTTCCATAGAAAATTTCTCAAAGACAATTCTTCTATAGAAACTGTCTCAAAGACAATTTTTCTATAGAAAATTTCTCAAAGACAATTTTTTTATAAAAAAATTCTGACCCGAGTAAAAATAAACATATATTACAATACATAACTTGATACAAACATAATAAATTATATATGATTATACATCCGTGAGATATTTTCTAAATTTTTTTAATGCAGTCATATGTAGTAATATATAATTGAATCATGATTCGGATTAAAAGGTGTACGGTTGATATAATTATATAAAATTTCATGAGGGTCAATACAAAATTTGTTTTTCTGTATAATTTAATATAAAATTATATATATCCAATTCTGTTCCATATATAACACTATATGTTTCCATTTAACCAACAATTTTCTAAGTTTTTAAGGCAAAGTATAGGAAACTTTTTAAAATGTTCCTAAACATTTCCTTGTTAGGGTTATGTATATCACCTATCTGGTTCGAAGCGTACCCGAACATTTTTTTTTAAGAAAATTATATGTTTGGTGAATGTATCGTTGACCTGTGGTGTAACTCAACCCAAACCAAAAAACACCAGGATTTTACATGTTTTTATGCAATTAGATCTAATTAGATCCACTAATATATGGCAATGTCTGGTCAAAACTCGGATGAAATCAAATCATATTTTATACAAATTGATCTTTTTTAATGCAAAAACATCCACCATTTTTCGGATCAAATTGCGTTTAATTATATATTGTATTACATATCAATATATATTGCATCATATAAAAATTTTTACTCGGGGAGAGACAATTTTTCTACAGAAAATTTCTGAAAGACAATTCTTCTATAGAAAATTTCTTAAAGACAATTTTTTAAATTATTCGATTTCAACTTCGAATGAAAACGTGATCAACAAAACACTAAACTTGATTTCATGTGAATCGGAAATTTTCATGTGAATTGAAAAGTTGTGAAAGACAGAACAGAGGCCTAAAACATTTTTAAATACCTTTCTTTTTTAAAAAATGTTTGCTTGTTATTTTAAATTTACAGAAATCAACCTAAAATTAATCAGATTTTGAACATATTTTGGAATTTCACAAAACTTCGATGATTTTCCCTTATTTTTGGGGATTTCAAAAATAAAATAATAGTACAAACTTATACCATATTTGCATTCACCCAAAAAAAAACAATTGTGGAATTATAAAATTTTAGGGTACAATTTACCTAAGTTTTTTCGCAGGAATCCAACTTGAAAAGTTTCTTTGCTTATTAGCCGAAACAACTTAGGTAAACTTACAAAATGCAACTAAGCATTATTTCAAATTTAGTTTTGTTTATTTAGCCAATATATTTAAATAAATGGTACAGTTTGATTGGTTAAATGACGTATTTTTTTAGGTTGATTTAATAATTTTATATATATCCCCTTCCATACAAAATGCTCAATATTATAAATTTTAATTAGATTTATTTTTAATATTTTTTTTTTAATAAAAAGGACATTTTTATAATAAAATATAAATATTAATAAGCTTAAAATACATACTTTTGATTTAAAGACTTGCCTTCAACATTATCGTAAATTTCAGGAAGAACAATTTTCTATAGAAACTTTCTCAAAGGCAGTTTTTCTATATAAAATTTCTAAAAGAGAGATTTTCTATAGAAAATTTATAATAGACAATTTTTCTATAAAAAATTTCTAAAAGACAGGTTTTCTATAGAAAATTTCTAACAGGCAATTTTTCCATAGAAAATTTCTCAAAGACAATTCTTCTATAGAAACTGTCTCAAAGACAATTTTTCTATAGAAAATTTCTCAAAGACAATTTTTTTATAAAAAAATTCTGACCCGAGTAAAAATAAACATATATTACAATACATAACTTGATACAAACATAATAAATTATATATGATTATACATCCGTGAGATATTTTCTAAATTTTTTTAATGCAGTCATATGTAGTAATATATAATTGAATCATGATTCGGATTAAAAGGTGTACGGTTGATATAATTATATAAAATTTCATGAGGGTCAATACAAAATTTGTTTTTCTGTATAATTTAATATAAAATTATATATATCCAATTCTGTTCCATATATAACACTATATGTTTCCATTTAACCAACAATTTTCTAAGTTTTTAAGGCAAAGTATAAGAAACTTTTTAAAATGTTCCTAAACATTTCCTTGTTAGGGTTATGTATATCACCTATCTGGTTCGAAGCGTACCCGAACATTTTTTTTTAAGAAAATTATATGTTTGGTGAATGTATCGTTGACCTGTGGTGTAACTCAACCCAAACCAAAAAACACCAGGATTTTACATGTTTTTATGCAATTAGATCTAATTAGATCCACTAATATATGGCAATGTCTGGTCAAAACTCGGATGAAATCAAATCATATTTTATACAAATTGATCTTTTTTAATGCAAAAACATCCACCATTTTTCGGATCAAATTGCGTTTAATTATATATTGTATTACATATCAATATATATTGCATCATATAAAAATTTTTACTCGGGGAGAGACAATTTTTCTACAGAAAATTTCTGAAAGACAATTCTTCTATAGAAAATTTCTTAAAGACAATTTTTTTATAGAAATTTTCTCAAAGACAATTCTTCTATAGAAAATTTATGAAAGACAATTTTTCTATAGAAACTTTCTAAACGACAATACTTCTATAGAAAATTTTTAAAAGATAATTTTTCGATAGAAAATTTCTGGAAGAATATTTTTCTATAGAAAATTTTTGAAAGATAATTTTTTTTATATCAAATTTTTTTATAGAAAATTTCTCAAGTACAATTTTTCTATAGAAAATTTCTCAAAGATAATTCTTTAATAGAAAATTTCTCAAAGACAATTCTTTAATAGAAAATTTTTTAAAGATAATTTTTCTATAGAAAATTTAACAAATATAATTTTTCCATAGAAAATTTCTGAAAGGCAATTTTTTTATAGAAAATTTCTCAAAGACAATTTTTCTATAGAATATTTTTCAAAGACAATTTTTCTACAGAATCTTTTTCAAAGACAATTCTTCTATAGAAAATTTCTGATAGACAATTTTTCTATAGAAAATTTTTGGAAGAAAAATTTTCTATATATTTCTCAAAGACAATTTTTCTGTAGAAAATTTCTAAAAGGGAGATTTTTTATAGAAAATTTCTAACAGATAATTTTTCTATAAAAAATTTCTGAAAGACAGGTTTTCTATAGAAAATTTCTCAAAAACAATTTTCCTATAGAATAGGTCTCAAAGAGAATCTTTCTACAGGAACTTTTTTAAAGACAATCTTTCTATGGAAACTTTCTCGAACACAATTTTTCTATATAAAATTTTTGAAAGACAGGTTTTCTAAAGAAAATTTCTGAAAGAAAATCTTTCTATGGAAACTTTCTCGAACACAATTTTTCTATAGAAAAGTTCTGAAAGACAACTTTCCATAGAAAAATTCTCAAAGTTAATTATTCTATAGAAAATTTCTCAAAGACAATTTTTCTATAGAATTTTCCCATAGAAAAATTTTCAAAGACAATTATTCTATA
Source organism: Pegoplata infirma (assembly GCA_963921195.1). Classification (NCBI taxonomy): domain Eukaryota; kingdom Metazoa; phylum Arthropoda; class Insecta; order Diptera; family Anthomyiidae; genus Pegoplata; species Pegoplata infirma. Next base: position 22,816,191 of record OY992536.1, on the reverse strand, counting down.
AAAAATTTCTCAAAGACAATTTTTCTTTAGAAAATTTCTGAGAGAATTTTTTTTATAGAAAATTTTTGAAAGACAATTTTCCATAGAAAAGTTCTCAAAGACAATTATTCTAAAGAAAATTTCTCAAAGACAATTTTTCAATAGAAAATTTCTGAGAGAAATTTTTCTATAAAAAATTTTTGAAAGACAATTTTCCATAGAAAATTTCTCAATGACAATTTTTCTGAGAGAATATTTTTCTATAGAAAATTTCTCAAATACAATTCTTCTATAGAAAAATTCTGAAAGACAATTCTTCTATAGAAAATTTCTGACAGAAAATATTTCTACAGAAAATTTCTGAAAGTCAATTTTTCTATAGAAATACAATTCTTCTTTAGAAAATTTCTGAAAGACAATTTTTCTATAGAAATTTTCTGAACGGCAATACTTCTATAGAAAATTTTTGAAAAACAATTTTCTATAGAAACTTTCCCAAAGACAATTTTTTTACAGAAAATTTCTTAAAGATTATTCTTCAATAGAAAATTTCTTGAAGACAATTTTTCTATAAAAACTTTCTCAAAGACAATTTTTCTTTAGAAAATTTTTCAAATACAATTTTTTTATAGAAAATTTCTGAAAGGCAATTCTTGTATAGAAAATTTTTGAAAGACAATATTTCTATAGAAACTTTTTCAAAGACAATTTTTCTATAGAAAATTATTCTTTAAAAAAGTTTGCAAAAACATTTTTTCTTTAGAAAGTTGTCTTTATAGATTTTTTTTATAGAAAAATTGTATAAAAAATTTTTTATAGAAAAATTGTCTTTGAGAAATTTTTTATAAAAAAATTGTTTTTAGTGATATTTTCTATGGAAAAATTGCTTGAAAAAATTTCTATAGAAAAATTGTCTTTCAAAAAATTTTCTAAAAAAAAATTGTCTTTCAGAAAATTTTTTTTATAGAAAACTTGTCCTTAGAGTTATTTTCTATAGAAAAAGTGTCTTTGTGAAATTTTCTATAGACAAATTTTCCTTGAGAAATTTTTTCTGGGAAATTTTCTAGAGAAAAATTGTCTGAGAAATTTTCTATAGAACAATTGTTTTTGGGAAACTTTCTATAGAAAATTGTCTGAGAAATTTTCTATAGAATTGTCTGAGAAATTTTCTATAGAACAATTGTTTTTGAGAAATTTTGAAATGTTTTGTGAAAATTTTTTATAGAAAAATGTTCAGACTCCGTCCATTTTTTCTATAGAAAATTTTTAAGTTTCTGAGACTTTTTTTTCTATAGAAAAAAGTTTCAAATCCTAAGATATTTTTTCGATAGAAAAATTGTCAGATTCTTTGACACTTGTTTAAAAATTCTATAATTTTGTGAAATTTTTTCTATAGAAAATTCTCGAATTCTGAGACATTTTTTCAATAGAAAAAGTCTTGCATTTTGAGACAATTTTTCTATAAAAGTTTAAAATTCTGAAAAAAATTTTATAGAAAAAATCTCAGATTCTCAGACAGAATAAATTTTAAATTCTGTAAAAATTTTTCTACAAAAAAGGCTCAGGTTCTGAGACAATTTTTCTATAGAAAAAATCTCAGATTCTAAGACAATTTTTCTTTAGAACAATTTTTTAATTCTGAGACAATTTTTCTATAGAATGTACCAGATTGTGAGACCAAGGTCTAGGGTTTTTTAATTGTTTTTTATATATTAAACTTTTACCTCGGCTGAGGCATGATTGGGTTCTCTTAAATTTGTTTTGTATCCCGTTCCTTAAAATGTAAACTGTCTAAAAGTTCCGATTTAAAGTGTGTGGCGGATGCCGCAAATGTTCTGATAAACCACCACCGTCTGCAACTGAAAGTTAATATTTTGGTTAATATACGTTTAGCAAATATATAAACACATTCTTTTTGCTTACCTTTTTAATTAATGAAAAAAATTACTTCATGTTTTTTATAAAAAATTAAAGACAATGTGTTGTCAATATGTTGCTTACAATGTGGCATTAATTTGTCGACTTTATTGAATTAAATTTATTTATATTTATAAAAAAAACTTAGGTAAAAGATTCAAGTTTGTGTAGGTTAAATTTGATATTGTATACAATGCTATTTTACAAAATAAATGTCACATACAATTTAGTCAAAACTTGAGCAATTTCTTGAACTCAATATAAAAAAAATTTACCTAAGTCACATTAGACTGTTTAACACTAGTTATTTTTTTGGGTGTTTATTTTAACTTATACCATATACACAATTTTAAACTTTTTAGATGTCAATTTTTCTAAAAAACTTTTAATTGAAATTTATTAGTTAATTAGAGATGCTAAGCAAAAAATCATCAAATAAGGAACATCGCTTAAAGTTTTTAAACATTAATTTTTACATGAACTTTTCTGTAGCGGTGAGGAAGTGGTAAAAATTTGTGATCACCGCTTTAAATGCTCAAAAATCAATATTTTTATGAAAGTGCTAGAACAATAACAGCCAAAATTGGTGTTCAGCGCACGAATTTATTTTACATGAAAATTTCTAAGAAAACTTATATTACAATTTATTTGTTAACTAAAGGTGCTAAAACAAAAAAATAAAAAAAAAATTGGTGATTACAGTAAAAATCCGTTTTTACATAAATTTTTCTAAAAAAGTGTTAACAAAAATTTTTTTGGTTAACTGGAAGTGCTAGAGTAAAAATATCAATAATTAGGGATCATCGCTAAAACATTCAAAAAGTTTATTTTTCTAAAAAAAAAAAACCTTAATTGATTTTTGTTAACCAGTGATGCTGAAGCAAAAATAGCAAAAAATTAAGGATCATCTCTAAAAATTTTAAAAAATCCAATTTTACATGAATTTTTTATTGCCGTGAGAAAATAGTAAAAATTGGTGATCACCGCTATAAATTCTCAGAACTCAATATTTTTATGAAAGTAAAGGTGCTTGAGCAAAAACAGGGAAAATTGCTGAGCATCACAAAAATCAATTTTTACAGGAATTTTTCTATTAAAGGTGGGTAAGTTGCTCGGTTTTCACGTGAAAATCTGTCAAACTCCATATAAAAAAAACATAAATTTTACACTGGCTTTACAAAAGCGTAAAAATTTCGCTGAAGAGGTATTCTGTTCCCTGGTGAAAAACCGGCAAAATAACCCGGTATATGTTGCATCAATACGCATCAACACTATAAGCAACATTTTTTTAAATTGTACAGACCATTTAAAAAGCGGTGAAATTTAACATTCAGGTGTAAAACGAAGTAATTATAAGTGTTTGGGACTGTAAACATTAATTATATCACATAAATTACCAAAAAAATATTATTTAAAGTTATTTTATGTATTCTGAAGCGCAAAACATAACCAAACATATGACTGTCAAATTTTCGCTACAAATTAATTGATGTTTCGAAACATTTTTTTTCACCGGTGAACAACTTACTTAGCTTTAAGTGAGAACATAGTAAAAATGATGATCACCGCTTTGAATTCTCAAAAATCAATATTTTGATGTAAGTAGAGTTTCTAGTACAAAAAAGTCAAAATTGGTGATCATCGCAAAAATCTATTATTACATGAATTTATCTAAAAAAATATAATTTACAAGTTTACTAGTGGTGCTAGAGCAAAAACAGCAACAATTGGTAGTCATCTCAAAAGTCCATGTTCACATGAGTTTTAACAAAAACAAAATTAGTAGCAATTTATTATTTAACGCTAGAGAGATAGAGTAAAAAAATCAACAAAATTAAACTTTAAAAAAATTAATTATTCTAAAAAAACGTTAATTGGAATTATCTATAACAAAAATAGCTAAAATTAGGGATCATCGATAAAAATTTCAAACTATTTTTTTTTCACATGCATTTTTCAGAAATCACGGATCATAATAAAACTTTTCAAAAATCCTTTAAAAATTAATTGAAATTTATTAGTTAATTAGAGATGCTAGAGCAAAACTAGCAAAAATTGGCGATGATCACTAAAAATTTATAAAATCCTCATGCATTTTTCTATTAAGGTAAGAAAATAGTAAAAATTGGTGATCACCGGTTTAAATTCTAAAAAAACAATATTTTTACAAAAATAAGGGTGCTAGAGCAAAACCATTCAAAATTGATGATAATCCCAAAAATCCATTTTTTATGAATTTTTATAATAAAAACTTAAATTTGTAATTATTAGTTTACTGGTGGTGCCAGAGAAAAATTAGCAAAATTGAAGATCAATGCCAAAATCATTTTTTACGTGAATTTTCCTAAAAAAAAACTTTAATTGGAATTTATTAGTTAACTAGAAATACTTAAGCAAAAACAGCAAAAATTGGGGATCAATTTAAAAAAATTTAATTGAAATTTATTAGTTAACTAGAGATGCTGAAGATAAAATTAGGGATCATCGTTAAAAATTTCTAAAATTCGATTTGTACATGAACTTTTCCAAAAAGGTTCGAAAATAGCAAAAATTCCTGATCACCGTTTTAATTCCTTAAAAATCTCCAATTTTATGAAAGTAAAGGTGCTAGAAAAAATAACAAAAGCTAGTGATCAATTTTGTACATGAATTTTTCAAAAAAAAAACTTTAATTGGAATTTATTAGTAAACTAGAGGTACTAAAGCAAAAACAGCGAAAATTGGGGATCAATTAAAAATATTTAATAGAAATTTTTTAGTTAACTAGAGATGCTGGAGAAAAAAATTGGGGATCATCGTAAAATTTTTTTTAAAATTCGATTATTTAATAAACTTTTCTATAATGGTGCGAAAATAGCAAAAATTCCTGATCACCGCTTTAAATTCTTAAAAATCTTTAATTTCATGAAATTAGAGGGGCTAGAGAAAAACAATTAAAGCTGGTGATCCGTTTTTACATGAATTTTTCAAAAAAAAAAAAACTTAAGTTACAATGTATAAGTTAACTAGAGGTGCTAGAGCAAACACGGAAAAAAATGGTGATCATCGCAAAAATACTTTTATACATGAATTTTTCTAAAAAAACATTTAGGCTGGATTACTCAATGCTCCGTTATAAAACAACTCTCCGTTAAATTTAAATTTTTCATACACATTTTGACGAAAGGCTCCGTTAAATCGACAGTTAGCAGCTAACTGGAACTAGAGTAATCCGCCCTTAATAGCAATTTTTTAGTTAACTAGTGGTGCTAGAGTAAAAATATAAAAAGTTGGGAATCATTGCTAAAACTTTAAAAAAATAATTTTTTGTAAAAAAACTTTAATTGATATTTACTAGTTAACTAGAGCAAAAACAGCTAAAATTGGTGATCATCGTTAAAAGTTTCTAAAAATTATTTTTTAAATGCATTTTTCTATATAAATAAGAAAATAGCAAAAATTGTTGATCACCGATAAAATTTTCAAAAATCAATATTTTTATGAAAGGTTTAAAAAAAAAAAAATCAAATTTAACTATATTTTCAATATAGTTAACTAAAGAAAAAATATCAAATTAATATGATTAGCTGGCAGAGAGAAAATATCAAAAATTGGTAATCATCGCTGTAACTTTAAAATTACCAAGAATGTTTTCAATTCACTAACAATTTTGTAACTTGAATTGAATTGCAATTTTTTTTAGTTATCTAGAGGTACTAGAGCAAAAGCAGCAACAATTGGGGAACATCGCAAAAACTTTCCCACAGTTTGTTTTTCTAAAATACTTTAATTGAAATTTATTAGTTAAATAGAGATACTAGAGCAAAAATAGAAAAAAATGGACATTATCGCTAAACATTTCTAAAAATACATTTATACATACATTTTTCTATAGGGGTGAGAATATTCTAAAAATTGGCGATCACCTTTTTAAATTCTAAAAAAATCAATATTTTTATGAAAGCTAAAGCAAACACAGCCAAAATTGGAAATCATTGTAAAATCCAGTTTTTTTTACAAAATTTTATAAAAAAAACTTAAATTTAATGTATTAGTTTACTAGATGTGCTAGAGCAAACACAGAAAAAATTGGTGATCATAAAAAAAAAAAAACATTTTTACTGAATTTTTCTAAAAAAAAGTTTTAATGCAATTTGTAAGTTAAGTAGAGGTGCTAGAGTAAAAACACACAAAATTGGGGATCATTGCTAAAACTTTAAAAAATAATTTTTCTAAAAAACTATAACTGAAATTTATTAGTTAACTTGAGATGCTAGAGCAAAAATCCGGAATCATCGCTAAAATTTCCAAAAAATCCGTTTTTACATAAATTTTTATATAAAAATGAGAAAAATAGCAAAAATTGGTGATCACCGCTTTAAATTCTCAAAAATCCATATTTTCATGAAATTTTTTTTAGAAACTAATTGTTTTCATAATAAAAAAATATGATAAGTCAACTATGACAAAATAACAAAAATTTGCTAATCACCGCTGTAACTTTTTAGAGATTTGAATGTGTATTCATTTATTCCCTAACTAAAGACGCTTTAGCGTAAAAAAATATATCCTTAAATCAGTTAAAATTCAAAATTTACCAAGAATGTTTTCAACTCACTTACAATTTTGTACCTTGAATTTCAATTTATTGGGTATATAGAGGTACTATAGCAAAAGCAACTAAAATTGGGTATCAACGCAAAAACTTTCTCAAAATTGGTTTTTCTAAATATTTCTAAAAATACATTTTTACATAAATTTTTCTATAGAGGTGAGAAAATTCCAAAATTTGGCGATGACTAATTTTTCAAAAATCAATATTGTCATTAGCGCTAGAGAAAATACATCCAAAATTGGTGATCATTGCAAAAATCCATTTTTTTTTTAAATTTTATAAAAAAAACTTAAATTTCAATTCATTAGTTTACTATATGTGCTAAAGCAAACACAGCAAAAATTGGTGATCATCAAAAAATCCATTTTTACATGAATTTAAAAAAAAAAAAGCTTTAATGCAATTAATAAGTTAAGTAGAGGTGCTTGAGTAAAAACACACAAAATTAGGGATCATTGCTAAAACTTAAAAAAATAATTTTTATAAAAAAACTTTAATTGAAATTTATTAGATAACTACACGCAAAAAAAAAATCTGTGTAAGATTGAGCAATCCAACTTGGAAAACTTTTTTCATATCAAAAAAAAATTTTTACCAAATTTTTGCTAATATTATGCTTGTCGATGTTAAAGTAACATAATTCATTTTTTATGTAAAATAACCAAGTAGCTTGCACAATAACGCAAATTACTAGCACAAAAATTTATCGAAAGAAAACAACAAAAAAACAAATACAGACCGCCATTTTCATTTTTTTTTGTGTGCGTTGTTTGTTTATTTTTTGTGTTATAAAAACGTAAAAAGGAAATTGATAAATAAAATAAAAATAAATTAATAAATAAAAATAAATAATTTGTTTTCTAAAAGATAAATAAATGTAAGATAAAAGAATGTTAAAGTTAATTTTGCTTTCATCACTTAAAACACCATTCATTAAGAAAAACCAATGGAGTCCCAGACGTATGTTTCGATGAATAACAAATGGAATGATAAAGTGTATACCCGCATTCCGAAGACACCAATAAGGTTTAATAGATTTTTAGTTAAAAATTAGTGTTTGGTAATAATTTTCTATTTTTACAGGGTACTGCTAAATAAATTTTTGAAGCTATGGCGAATCATTCACTACAATAAAGAGCGTGGACACCAATCCTGCCTTTAGGTATAAAATTAAAACCTAAAAACCCAAAGCCAAGGGAGTCCATACCTGTTTTGAGTTACAAATGGAATGACAAAGTAAGTGTTCCTCCTTACCAAGAGACCAATGGGGTTTACCAATTTTTTAAATTAAAAATTTATGTTTTGTAATAATTTTCTATTTTTACAGGATGCTTTTAAATAAATTCGTGAAGCTATAGCGGATCCTTTTCTTCAGGAAGAAGCGTAGGCAGCAGTCACTCGAGAAAATTGTACAAAAAGGGTCAGTTGGTCGGTGGTAAATTAAATCCTACACAACATTTATTACATTAATATGGATTTATTCTGTGAACATTTTAAATTCAACAAATATACAAATTTTTACAAAAATTTATTGAAAATTTATTTTAGCATAAATGTGGTAATTTTTAGCATTATTTTTAGTCACCTTTTCTAATAATTTTGGAATATTTCACCATATCTCTTTTGGTATATTTTACCAAGTTTTAACTTAAATAGCATTAGCATTTTCTTCAAAATTTTTTACATAAGTGTTTTGGCTAAATTACGAAAACTACTTCGTCGGTTGTAGTTTTAGCATATTTTTGGTAAAATTATGCCAGATTTTTGCTCACTCCGACACAAGTTTTTTTTTGCGTGTAGAGATGCTAAAGAAGAAATAGCAAAAATGGGGGATAATGGATAGAACTTTCCAAAAATCCACTTTTATATGTATTTTTCTACTGAAATGAGAAAATAACAAACATTGGTGATCACCGTTTTAAATTCTCAAAAATTCATATTTTCATAAACATTTTTTAAGAAGCTTAAATTGAACTATTTTTTTCATAATAAAAAAAATATAATAAGGCGACTATAAGAAAATAACAAAAATTTGCTAATCATCGCTGTAACAAATATTATTTTTTTAAATCAGTTGAAAATTTCAACTGATTTCAAAAAAAACATTGCAATTTATTCCTTAACTAAAGGCGCTTTAACGAAAAAAAAAAATATTTTTCTAAAATCATTGCAAAATTCATTTTTTATGAAATTTTATAAAAAAAACTTTAATTTCAAATTATTAGTTTACTAGATGTGCTAGAGCAAACGCAGCAAAAATTGGTGATTATCAAAAAAAATCCATTTTTACATGAATTTTCTAAAAAAAATGTTTGTGCAATTTATAAGTTAACTAGAGGTGCTAGAGTAAAACATCCGAAATTGGGGATCATCGCTAAAACTTAAAAAAATAATTTTTCTAAAAAAACTTTAATTGAAAATTAAGTTAATAAGAGATGCTAAAGCAAAAATAGCTAAAATTTGGGATAATGGATAAAAATGTCTAAAAATACACTTTTATATTAATTTTTCTATAGAGGTGAGAAAATAAATAATAAATAAAAATAAATAATAAATAAAAATCAATATTTTTATGAAAGTTTTTTAAAAAATAAAATTTTACTATATTTTCAATATACTTAACTAGAGAAAAAATATCAAAATAATATGATTAGCTGGCAGAGAGAAAATAACAAAAATTGGTAATCACCGCTGTAACTTATAAAAAATTTTAATTTGTATTCATTATTTCACAACAAACTTTGCAATTTATTCCTTAACTAAAGACGCTTTAGCGAAAAACAAAATATTTTCTTAAATCAGTTAAAATTCAAAAATTACCAAGAATGTTTTCAATTCACTTACAATTTTGTACCTTGAACTATTTTTTCCATTTAGAATGATATTATGAAGATTGCTTAATTTCATTATCATAAATATTATGGTCAATGTTAATTTCAAAATGAATATTTTCTTCTTCATTCATATTTCTTTTATATACTTTTTTTTATCACACAACGATAAGAAAAATTATAGAAAATGAGAAATAAGTCAATAAAAACTAATTAAAGATTAAGATAAAAATTAGGCGAAAATAGCCAAAAAGCAATATTGCGTTAAATAATGATTCGATATTGATTGACTTACTTCTGAAATTCATATTTTCTCATGTGTTATTTTCCTTTTTGAGTAAATAAATGATCGTTTTGGGTAAATGAATTAAAAACCCATAATTACTTAATGTTTTTGCTGTTAAATGGTTTATAATTAAAGCGTTAAATTATGAGTCCTTCTTTATGTTGGGAAGTAAATTAAGAAAATTTAGGACAAAAACCAACAAATGAAAAGTGTTAAGGGTAGAAAATACTACTACTATATTTTTTGTATATCTAATAAAACAAATCAAAATGTAATAAACATTTGGCAAATAATTGTAACTAAATCTAAATCTATTTAGGACTACAAAATAGACAAACAAAAAAAATATAGACAAATAAAACAAAAAGATATGCCAATGGGTAAGATAATACAATACAAATTAAATACACATGAGTGCATATGAAACCAAAAATATGAACTTAACTAAACTAAACCAAACCACCAACACCATCCCAAAACCCAAAGAAACCCAAAACTTAACCATACTTTTTTTGCAACCATCACTCAGAAAATTATGTAAGTTACTACATGCTAGTTGTTTGTATATTTTACAGTAGTAAGTTGTTTTCAACTACAAAGATAGTTGTTTTTGAATGAAAAATATCAAACAACTATTTCTGTTAGTTATTTTAGGTCGTTTTTTTGAACAACTAACAAAAAAGTACTGTAATGTAGTAACAGTTATTTAAAGTAGTAAATTTAATTTTTTTATCTCTGAAAAATTTTTAAAGCTTTTTTCCAAAAAATAAAAATAAATTTTGTTTTTTTTTTATTTTTCACAAATTTAAAAAAAAAAATAAAAAATTTGGTCTTCAACTCTTTTTTCTGAAAAATTAAAAAAAAAAAAAAAAAATTATATATTGATTATTTTATTTTTACTACATTTAAGTTTTTTTGACTACAAATGTAAGTAGCTTTTACTACATACGTCAGTTGTTTTTTGTCAGTTAAAATAACTAACATTGTTAGTTGATTTAACTGAAAAAGTAGTTGACCCCAAAACAACTTACAAAGTAGTTATTTTAACTGACATTTTCAGTTGATTTTACTAACATAATTTTTTGAGTGATTTAAAAGTACATAATCAAATAAACATATTTTTTCCATACACATAAGTTCACATACATATAATTCTAATGATGGCATTAAAAACAATAATCAACCCCCAACCTTCTTATTTACCCCAAAAAGAAAGAATCACATTTAGAAAAGGATTTGTGTTCCATTGTTTTGGAGAAAATGCAAAAATTTTTAGGCTTACAAATTTGGCTAATCTCCAAAAACATGAGATAAGTTTAAATTGAATTTTAAACCCTAAATGATAAAACTTTTTTTAAAATTAATGAAATTAAAATTTTAGCTAATGTTAGAAGAATTTGTAATACCTTACAAATTTCAATTCATTTCGTTCCCTGTTATATTCCGTGCCATGTTAAAACACGTCGTTTTCATTCCACTCCGTATATATTCTAAAATTTATGAAATGGTTTCATAAGTATTTTTGTCATGAAATTTCATTATATTTATGAAACCTGTATAATGAAGTTTTATAATGCACTTCATAAAATATCATGAAATGCACTTCATAAAATATAATGACTTCATAATAAAATCATAAACGTTTCATATGATTTTTTTTATAACATGAAAAAATTGGTGCAAAACAATTTCAGACGGTGCCAGATGACTGTGGGAATTTTTTTTATTCCTTTTTTTGTACTTCCAATGTAAATATAAGTTTTATTTAAAAGAAAAAATTAAGGCATTTACTTATATTAATCAATCATTTTATAAATACTATGAAACCTTTTCATAAATATAATGAAACATGTCATTAAAGTTCGTTAAATGTAACTGTATCATAAATATTATGAAATGTTTCATAAATACTACAAAACATTCCATAGAAATAATAAATATTTGTTTATGTATTTTTTAATATATTTTGAATTATATCAAAGTCAGGCGCGGATCCACGGGCGGGAAAAAAGGAAATTCCCCCCCCCCCCCCCCCCCCCCTAAACCGAATTCGAAAGAAAAAAAGGAAAAAAACAAGTGAGAGTGTTAAATTCGGCTGTGCCGAATCTTTTATACCCTCCAACACGTTAAAAAAACACACACACAGGGGCGTCTTTTTTTGGGGGGGGGGGGGGGGTTGGATCCTTCCTGGATCCAACTGCAAGACTTTGAACTTCTTTTGATATAAAAATGTTTCGTTTGCTAAGCAAAAGTACAAAAAACCTATAAATTTTTTTTTTTTTGAGGTTTGTTTAGTTCTTAAGAGGGGAACTTATTCCCCCCTTACCCGATTTTGCCCTTGTTCGAACTTAACCAGCCCAATACCATAAGACATATTCGTGCCAAATTTCAGGAGTCTAGCTCTTTTACTTTGGACTGTATGGTGTCTTCCACAGACGGACAGACGGACGGACGGACATCGCTAGAATGTCTTAGAATGAATCACTATTCAATAATATATGGGGGTTTTCGTGTCAACTGACACAACTTTTGAAACCGATGTCTTCCGATCGGGATGAAATTTGCACCAAGATTAGTCCTATTGGATAGTAGTGTAGACACAATTTTTCATCGAGATCGGTCAAGGACTCTCTGAGTTAGAGGGGGTCGAAATTTGACATTTTGGCCAAAGAGGTGTTTATTCTCATCCATGTAACTTCTTACCTATTGTTTTTAGCAAAATGTGTCCCAAAGAGTTTAGATAGCTATTTCTTCAGTCTTTCGAAAAAAAATTATAAAAAAAATAAAAAAAAAATTTTTGATTTTTTTTCTTAAAAATCTAAAACTTTTTTGACTTTTTACTCAAATTGGGCCCTTTTTTTTTTTTTTTTTTTTTGATTCAAAAGAAAGCTTAGGTCTTTTCCTTTAAGAGCTATGGGGTCGCTTAGTGGGATGCGAGTGGGATATCTATGAAAAAATTATTTTTTTAACTTTGGAACACAAAAAACGGTTCTTCAATTTGCACTATTAGGCGTGGGATAGCTAACCAGTTTTCGATTTCGATCCGCGACACCCTCTAATTTTTAAAGGTTCAAAAAAGAAAGCACAAGCCAAAAAATTAGGGCGGTGGGGTTGGGCCATATGGCTCCTCATCGGGGTCAAAATTGGGCGTAAAGAGGTTACAATCCTCAAAAAGCCCCACAACTGCCCTAGAACTGCCCACGGAGGGGTGCAATGTGAGACCGACCTCTATTAATTTTCTGCCCCCAACATTTTTCTTGAATATACCTAACCTCTATTTCCACTTCCTAAGGGGGCTCCCATACAAAATGGCATTTTTATAAAATTTGCTCCTACCGCTCTAACTGTCCATAGGGTGCCCCTAGAGAAGTAAAATATATGACCGACCCCCAATATTTTTTCATCTCCAACATTTTCTCAGAATATACCTACCCTTTATTTTCAACTCTTAAGGGGGTCGCCATACATTTTTTTTTATTTTTTTATTAGTTTTTAAAAATACATGTTTTTATAACGTATGGGAGCCCCTTAAGGAGTGGAGATAGGGTGTTATTATGTTCGGACAAAATGTTGGTAACTAAAAAATAATGGGGGTTGGTCATAATTTTTGCCTCTCTAGGAGGCACGGTAGGGGCGGTAGGAGTTGGTTTAATAAAACAAATTTATAAAAAATAAAAGAAATGTATGGGGACCACCTTAAGGGTTAAAGATACATTGTAGGTGTGTTCGCAAAAAATGTTGGAATTAATAAAATAATGGGGGTCGGTCATACATTTGGCTCCACTTGGGGCACTTTAGGGTAAGTTAGAATGGTAGGATCAAATTTTTTAAAAATGTTTTGTATGGGAGCCCCCATAGGAAGTGGAAATAGGGGTAAGGTATGTTCAAGAAAAATGTTGGGGGCAGAAAATTATTGGAGGTTCGTCTCACATTGCACCCCTCCAGGGGCGTTTCTAGGGCAGTTTTGGGGCTTTTTGAGGATTTTACCTCTTTACGCCCAACTTTGACCCCGATGAGGGGCCATATGGCCCCACCCCACCGCCCTTATTTTTGGCTCGTGCTTTCTTTTTCGAACCTATAAAAATTAGAGGGTATCGCGGATCGAAATCGAAAACTGGTTAGCTATCCTACGCCTAATAGCGCAAATTGAAGAACCGTTTTTTGTGTTCCAAAGTTAAAAAAATAATTTTTTCATAGATATCCCACTCGCATCCCACTAAGCGACCCCATAACTCTTAAAGGAAAAGACCTAAGCTTTCTTTTGAATCAAAAAAAAAAAAAAAAAAAAGGGCCCAATTTGAGGAAAAAGTCAAAAAAGTTTTAGATTTTTAAGAAAAAAAATCAAAAATTTTTGTTTTATTTTTTTTATAATTTTTTTTCGAAAGACAGAAGAAATAGCTATCTAAACTTTTTGGGATACATTTTGCTAAAAACAATAGGTAAGAAGTTACATGGATAAGAATAAACACCTCTTTGGCCAAAATGTCAAATTTCGACCCCCTCTAACTCAGAGAGTCCTTGACCGATCTCGCTGAAAAATTGTGTCTGAACTACTATCCAATAGGACTAACCTTGGTGCAAATTTCATTCCGATCGGAAGATATCGGTTTCAAAAGTTGTGTCAGTTGACACGAAAACCCCCATATATACTTTATGGGGTCCTAGACCGATATTTCGATGCGTTACACACGGAATGATAAAGTGAGTATACTCCCATACTGTGGTTGGAGGGTTTAAGAAGGGAAAAATAAAAAGAGAAAGAAGAGGAAAGGAGAGGGAAAAAAGAAACTGTAAAAGAAAATGAAATAATCTAATAATCTGAGAATTTTTTTCTATAAAAAATGTTGAGGAATCTTAAATTTTTTCTAAAAGAAAAATGTCTCGGAGTGTTAGAATTTTTCTTTATGAAAAAGTTTGAGAATTTTCTATCGGAAAAATTAAAAAAAAAAAATCCAATTATTAAAATTTTTCTATAGGAAACATCTGAGAATTTTTCTATTGTTAAAACTTTTTATAGAAATGATAAATGTCTTAAAATCTTAAAATTTTTATTAAGAAAAAATATCTCGGAATGTTAAAATATTTCTATAAAGTCTTAGCATACTAAAATTATTCTATAAAAAAATACAAAAAATTTGAGAATTTTCTAGACGAAAAATTTGGCAACTTTTCTATAGGAAAAATTTGAGACTTTTTCTATAGGAATGATTATATAAGAATTTTTATATGAGAATTTTTCTCTAGCAAAAATTTCCAAGAATCCCAAAAATTTTCTATAGAAAAATTGTTTTTAAATCTTTGAATTTTTTATAGGAACAAAAGTCTCGTAATCTTTAAATTTTTCTATAGGAAAAATAAAAAAAAAAAATCTTCAGGGAAAATTTGAGAATTTTTCTGTAAAAAAAATGTATGAGAGTCTGAGCTTTTTCTATTGGAAAAATTACACAGAATATGCGATTTTTTTTTATAGAAAAAATGTCCCAGAATCTGAGATTTTTCAATTTAAAATTTTTTTCAGAATTTAAGAATTTTTTTAAAGAAAATTGTCTCAGTTTCTGAGATTATTTGTGTTTGAAAGATATTTCAGAATATAATATAATTTCCTATAAAAAATAACACAGAATTTGTGAGTTTAAGAAAAAATATTCTAGAACCTGAGAAAATGTCTCAGATTCTGAGATTTTTTCTTTTAGAAAAATGTCTCAGAATCTAAGACATTTTCTGTAGGAAAATTGTCCCAGGAGATGAGATCTTTTCTAAAGAAAAATTTCTTTAAATATGAGACCTTTTCTATAGGAAAATGTCTGAGAATTCTGGACATTTTGTAGGAATAATTTTTTAGATCTCAGACTTTTTAATAGGAAATATAACTCAGAAAATTTTTGAGAACCTTATAAAGTCTATAGACTTTTTCTAAAAAAAAAAAAATAATTTTTCTATAGAAAAATTTCTCAGAATCTATAAAACTGCCTCAAAAATTTTTTAAAGTCCTTAGTTTTTCTAATCTCAGGCACTTTCTATAGAATAGAGTTATAAAACCTGAAATTTTTAGTGTAGAAAGAACATTTCAGTAATTTATACTTTTTCTGAAGAAAAATAAAATAGAAAAAAAATTTCCGAGCCTAAAAAGTTTTCTATGGGGGAAAAAATCACTAAATCTGAGAATTTTTCTACTATACGAAGAATTTTTCTAAATATAGGAACTTTTTGGTGGAAAAATTGCAGTAGTATCTGAAAATTTTCTATATGAAAATGTATCAGAATCTTAAAATTTGTCTATACCAATAATTTTATAAATTCTCAAACCTATTCTGTCGCAAAATACCTCAGAACCTCAGAATTTTTTGAGTAAAAAAAATTCCCCCCCCGCCTGATCATAGTATCAATAAATTGTTTCATAAATACTATGAAATTTTTCATTTATATAACGAAATGTTTTCATAAATGTAATGAATAATTTCATTAATTTTAGTTTCATTAATATGAGAAAATATTTAAGAAAATATAAATTAAATCTATGAAATGTTTCATAGTATTTACGAGATTTACATAAAAGTTTACAAATTTTAAACCCAAATAGAAGAAATATATATAGCAGCTTTAGAAAAAACATAACAGGACAAAATTATCGATAAGAATGATTTACCACTTTGAGTGCCAGTTATCGTACCAGACATTTGAAGAATTAATTTAATTTGTGAACTAATTCACATTTTTTTAATTATTTTTTTAATTAACGAATTAATTCATGCTTGAATTAATTCTTTGAATTAAATTTTAATTATTTAATTAATTCTTTTTGAATTAATTCATTTGGAATTAAATCTTTTTTAATTAATTCATTTTTATTTAATTAATTTTCAGTTCATTTTTTGAATTAATTTTTTTTAATTAATTCTTTTTTGAATTAATTATTTTTTTGAATTAATTCTTTTTTTTGAAATTATTCTTTTTTTGAATTATTTTTTTTTTTAATCCATTTTTTGGAAAGCACACACATATTATAACATTTATTTGTGCGAAAGTAGTAAAAAAACCAACCACACAACATTTTTGTTGTACATGCGTCAACGTCGCAAAAGTATAATTTTTTAGCATATGGGCATTGAAATGATAAAGACTCTTGTAAACCAACATTTTTGCAAGAGAAAACAAAAGTTTTTTTCTTTTTTCGCCGAATCCCTCTACCATATAGGAAAACAACAAGTGAGTGTTATATTTGCCAGTGCCGAATTTAAATAACTTCCAATATAATAGTGGGATTCCGCGGAAAAGAACAAAACTTTTGTTTTCTTCTCTTTATAACGATGTTTCATAGTTTTAAAAAATCAAAATAGACCGCGCAAATGAACTAAAAAAAAATTATTTCAAAAAATGAATTAATTAAAAAAAAAATAATTAATTCAAAAAAAGAATTAATAAAAAAAAAATGAATTATTTCAAAAAGAATTAGTTTAAAAGAATTAATTCAAAAATAATTAATTCAAAATGAATTAATTCATGCTTGAATTAATTCTTTGAATTAAAATTGAATTATTCACAAAATGAATTAATTTTTTTTATATAATTCAAATTTAGTTTAAAGAATTAATTCAAGCATGAATTGATTCATTAATTACAATTTTTGATTTGAGAAATTGAGTGGTGAATTAAAATTTCGACGGTCTGACCGTTACATACATGGCTCCCAACATGGGGCCAAGCTCTGTGGAAATATTTTGTACCATAACTTTATCTTGGCTTGCTCTTTCCCATTTCCATAGAGCTATTATATATAGCTTAGTTTTCCCAAGAACTACCGGAATTTATCCCTTTTACCCCCTTTATATCGAAATTTCCAAAATTAGACTTTTTTGGAGTTTTTCTCTGCTGGAGCATTAGAGGGTAATTTTTTCTACAACTTTAGATTTTTCGAGGATACCGGGAAATTGTTCGAGATATTGCTATTTAAAATTTGGAAAAAATTGCAATTTTTTACTACGGCAAAAAAATTTCAAATTTTTTTCTTGGCCCCTTCATAGGCTTGAGACATACTTTCATTTAAAATTAATTTGAGTCATATCCGATCATTTAAACCCAAGGCGCACTTCCATAAAAATTTATTTTTAAATGCTTACAGAAACTCCAAACTTTAATCGAAGCGCCCATGGGTTAAAAAGATCTGTTTTGGCTCAAATTAAAGTTTGACTCAGTCTTTATGAAATAGTCAATGAAAAAATTATTGAGATTTTTTTTTTTTTTTAATTTCTTGAAAGTAAGAAAAACCCGCCATTTTTTTTTGTTGAAAATTTTTTGACAAATGGTAATATCCCGAAAATGGCGATTTTTCGTATTCAGCATGCCAAAATCAATAAAAAAATGTATCGCAAGATGATCTCATTTTTTTTTTCTTCAAAAATTAAAAGTTTTGGTGGAATTTTTCCAAAAATTCGAAACTTTGATCGAATAGCTAAAATGATCGGATTTGGCTCAAATTGGGTTTTAAATGAAAGATTATCTCAATCTCTATTAATCTGATGAATCTGAAAGCAGATTTTATCTTGATTTTTTGCTTCCGTTACAAACGCTTCGTTAAACTTAAAACTTTATAAAGAAAATCTTTTAAACTTCCTTAAAAGTTTCTTGAAAATTTACTCTTCATTAACTTTATATTTTCAATTGAACAACTCCTTGTTATCCTTGTTATTCATCTATTCCCATTATATCTGTTAACAAAATTCAATTTGTTTATATTAATATAATAACTTTGTAATCGTTTATATTTCTCTTTCTTTTCGTTATGGTGGAAAATTCAAAACATATATTTGCCCTTCATATGCAGATTATATTTCTTCCAACTCAAACGCAAAAAACACTTTTTTAAACTCCCCCATTTTTTTTTTGTTTCCGAAAAAAAGGCTGCCACATAATATTTTCCGCAATTATCTTCACGCAGTAGAGCACATAAATTTAAAGCCCTTCACAACAAAAGGATGCAACAAAGTATTCAAATTTTACGCGTTTTTAAATTACAACAGGCTTTTGGGCGTTAAGGGATAACAAAGATAATTTCATGGTATGTGTATTTAATAATTCTTTTTGATGAAACAAAAAGCTTTTAAAAGCAGAAGATGAGAGAAATATTTGTAAAATGTTATCGCTACTTTACAATCAAGGAAAAACATGCAATACCGGATTATAAAAGGATCAGGATTTAAGTCCACATTTCTGGAATTTTTCACTACGGAGTCTTTATGAAATTTAATTGTGGTCGTTTAAGTCCTTTACAAAAACTGAACTGAGAATGATTTAAACAATAAAATTAATATAGCCCAGTTTAGCCCGGAATCATGTTCGTTCCAGCGAATTTTTTTTTTGTAAACTTTCGAACCCTGATATCATAAAAAAACCTATGAAATCAGGAAAAATTCAACAACCTTTTGGAATAAACTGGATTTCGGGATATATAGTTTATCATATTTAATTAGGAAATGAAAACAAAAAAATCGAGTGGAAAATATCTTGAGTGAAAAAAGTTTTAGTAAAAAAAATTGAGTGGAAAATATCTTAAATGAAAAAACTTTGAGTGAACAAAATTTTTTAGTGAAAAAATAAAATTTGGTGAAAAATAACCTGGGATCTTTAGATTGTGTACGTAGTACACTATGGAGCCATTTAGACATTCCCATTTACAGTTTTTTTAAATTCCAAAATCTTGCGATTTTATTCGCGATTTTCATTTTTTAAAAATCACAAAATATGAAAAAGTAGTGTAGTTCGATGAGCGATAACTTCTTAAGTGAATATCCGGTTTTTAAAATCAAAATTGAAATTAAAAGCTTAAGTCCTCTACATTAAACTTGAAAGTTAAAAAAAATTGTGTTATTAAAAAAAAGCATTTTAAATGCAAATGCACTTTTTTAGTGCATTTTCGTCTACTTTCACCTATTTTGATTTTTTTTAATTAACATATTATGAAAGTATGACATTTTTACAAAAAAATCAGTCATCATTTTAATAGGACACAAAAGTCTTCTATTTTCAATATTTTTTTTTAAATTATGCCCTTAAAAAAGATTTTTTTTTTTTTTAATTTTGTTAATAAATGATTTTAGGATTTTCAAATCGTTTATCGATGTACTTTGAAGATCTATAACTCCTTAAGTAAACATCGGATTTTGATAATCAAAATTGAAATTGAAAGCTAAAATCATCTACTTTAAACGAAAAAGTTTAAAAAAAATTGTGGCAATAAAAGAATGTTGTAGTTTACCACTTTTTAATTTTTTGTGGATTTTTAAAAAATTTAAATCGCGGGTTTTTGGAATTTAATTAAACTGTAAATGGGAATGCCTAAATAACTCCTTATGACCCAAGTCCAAATTTTTGTTTTTTAGCGCCCTCTAGCGGCGGTTTAGAGCAAAATAAATATCAAATGTGGATTCCCGTACCCAAAAATACCAGGTACACCTCTTAATACAAAATAAAAGCAAAATTTATTAGTAAAACAATATATTCCAAATAATAAGTCCAGCTAAAAAGTCGTATATCGTGCAAAACTATTTTTGAAAATTGGGGGTGTCAAAAATGATTTTTGAGACATGGATTGTTCGGCATTTTTTCTTTGAATTTTATGCAGAATCCGAATGTGCTAGACGATTTTGTCGAAAAAAAAATTACTCCGCCCTACTATATATCATAGATGGGAATTTTTCATTACCATTGAAATTTAATTACCATTGGTTGATATCAATGGTAATAAAAAAATTTTCATTACCATTTAATGGTAATTAAATTTTTTAATTAAAAAAATAATTACTAATGGTAATGAAATGCACCAATTGTTGAAAAACACCAATTATAATTGGTTTCAAAACCATTGGTTTGCACATTTTTGTTTTTTTGAAAAGTTAAAAATTTAAACATCAAAGTATGTTTTTACAAAAAAAAATATGAAAATGTTAAATACAAAAAACAAAACGCAAATAAAAATTTCAAATATTGTGTTATACAAAGGCAATCAACGTGTATTTGGTTTATAAAATGTGAAAAACATAAACACCATATAACAAAAAACAACAGATTTTTCAAAATATTAACGATTTTGACAATATTGTGACGACTTTTACTAATGGTAATTATTTTTTTTAAGTGATGCCATACCAATGGTAATTATTTTTTTTTTTAATTTTCATTAGTAATTAAATTGATAAATAATTTAATTGGTACAATTGATAACACCAATGGTAATGAAAAAAATTTCATCACCATTGACATCAATTAAATGGTATTTAAACCATCAATTAATTGGTCCCTTTAATTAATTAGTCCCATCTATGCTATATATACCCTCTATCACTAGAGTGGAGGGTATAAAAATATTTTTTATCTCAATAGACATCATAAGTACAATTTTACCCTACTTTTATTCATGTTTTACTCCCTAATTCCCCAAAAAATTTAAATTTCTTTATTGTATATCCTTCATTTGGGTGCTTAGAAGGATTCTGCATGTCAAATTTTGAGATTTTGGGGTCTTTTGTTCAGTAGTTATAAAAAATGTAAAAATGTTGCATTTCTACCCCCTTTTTGCTCACAAGAACTCAAAATTCCCTAGTAAAAAAGTGTCTTTTTTGGATAAAATCAAACAAAATTTTATTCAATGTATATATGATATCAGATAACACCGTCCGACAGCCAACATTAAACACGAACTGTATAAAATAAGTCTGAAAGTAGAGATCAAATGGAATAAAACCGCATTTACAGTTTTTCATTTCGTGATCCTGGTTCCTTTTAAAAGGACTTCAAAATTGTAAAGGACACAATTTGTAAAATATTTCTGAAATATTTGTACTTGTCCTAGAATGCCAGTGGTGATGGCCATGAAAGAGGAGGATCTCCCCTAATTTTTCCATTTATTTTATTTTCCCATATTAGGATAAATGGATGTGAATAAAGTCCTTAGAAAACTTTATCAAAATATTTTGTTGAAAATTTTGAATGATATTGAAGTATAAAGTTTTGAAAGGTTGTAACTTACCTTCTTTTTCCTGATATGTAAATATAATCAAATAGGAATATTAGGGGAGATCCTCCTCTCTTATTTGCTATCACTAGTGGCATCGTAGGACAAGTATAAATAATAAAAAAAAATATTTTATAAAATGTAATCCTCTAAAACTTTGAAGTCATTTTAAAAGGAAACAGAATCACAAAATGAAAAACTGTAAATGCAGTTTTACTACATTTGGTTTCACATATTATCCAGCTCATGTTAACTGACTTTTATTCATTTTTGTCAGACACCATACTTTTCCAGCTAGCAACATTTCTTGGTAATTTTACTATAAGACTCGTAAAATGATTTTGACAAAAAAACTGTTAATTTACAGAGTTTCTAGTAATATATTGGTTAAATAAAACACCCTTTAGCAAAGAAAAACTCTGTAAATTTACATATATTTGTAAAATGCATATGATGCAACCAACATTTTACAGAAAAAACTCTGTAAATTTACAGAGTTTAGTAAAATACATGTTATTTTGTAAAATTTTTATAAGATTTTTGAAAAGATTTTTTTTTGTACTTTTTTAACATTTTCTGAAAAAAATACTGACAAAATTTTGGTGTTTTTACAGAAAACTCTGTTTTTAACTATGAAATTAAGATTACATAGAAATAATTAAAAATACAGATAAAACTTAGTTTTTTGGTTATAAAAAATACAGAGTATTTCGCTTAAATCTGTATTTTAGCAGAAAACTCTGTTAATAATTATCTGTACAATTAGGATTACAAAGTAAAAAATAATGTAACAGATGAAACTTTGTTTTTTTGTCACAACAAAATACGACACGATTGCAAAAACTATAAAGAGACAAACGAGTTGAATAAATGGATGTGGTGAAGTTGATATTACTAGCGGCTGAACTGTTGTTGTTATAATTGTCAATCTCTCTGTAGAAAACTATTAATATGCAATGTAAGCAGTAATGAATAGAAAAAACGAATATTTATCCAACACATATCTAAGTAATGCTTTTGCGGTGTTGTCTAGAATGACATCCTACCAGTATTGTTAATGGTATGAAAATATTCGTGGTTCGATTCCAGACTGGATATTGATATTAATAAAAAATTCACATATTAAAAAAACAATTACCATTAACAAAACAAACTGGCATTTAAATCCTACTGATAAAGACAGTTTACTGGAACTGTCCGAAACCGGTATAGGAATACCAGAAATGTCTATAGCTTTTAGAAATTACAATTTTTCTTCTACATTTTTCAACTCAAACCCTTATAACAAATAGAATTAGAGCTAGTGCTCGATCTGTACTAACAGAAAAATCAACAAACAAGATATTTTCTTTAAATCTGTATTTTGACCAAAAACTCTGTCATATATTTGTTGAATTGAGATTACAGTCATTTTACAGAGTATTTTACAGAGTTATTATTTTGAGTGTAGGGTTTTCAAAATCCTTTTTTTTCCAAAATGTTTTTTGTTTCCTGGAAGATCCTATATTTGAAATTTAGTGTATATTAATCTAAACTTTGAATCTTAAATTCCTTTCTATTTCTTCCGAATGTTATGTTCCGATGGAGGGTCCTTCATTCCTTAATCAAGTTTTTATGAAACTTATTTCAGAAAATTGAAAAGTACCAGAGTACATACACTTTTTAACACTCTTAGCCTCGAAACTAGAACCATTATTTCAGGATATAGAAAAGGTGACAAACAACAATTTTTTACCCTTTTAGCCGTATTAAAATCAAAATTTCCAAAACATACTTTTTCAGTATGTTTTTTCCCCCACTTAGAAACATTTTTAAAAAATTTTCTGAAAAATGTCTATAAATAATTTCATTTTCCAGATCGACTCTCGAAGCACATTTATTATTTACTCAATCAGGACACTTTCAAGCTTAAATTAAAGCTTTTTAAATTACCTACATAAAATTTTTTAAAATTATACTCGTTTGATAACACCGTCTGACAGCCAATATTAAACATGAACCGGATGATATATGTTTGAAAGTAGAGATCAAATGGAGTAAAACTGCAATTACAGTTTTTCATTTAGTGATCCTGTTTCCTTTTAAAGGGACTTTACAGTTTTAAAGGATACATTTTGTAAAATATTTTTGAAATATTTGTAATTGTCCTAAGATGACACTGGTGACGGCAGATGAAAAAGGAGGGTCTCTCTTAATTTTTCCATTTTTATATTTTGCCATATCAATTTAAAAGGATATGAAAAAAGTCATTTGAAAACTTTATCAAAATGCGTTTTTGAAAATTTTGAATGATATAGAAGGACACATTTTTGAATGGACGTAACTTACCTCCTTTTTCCTGATAGGTTAAATTAATGAAATAGGAAAATTAGGAGAGATCCTCCTCTTTCATTTGCTATCAATAGTCGCATCCTAGGACAAGTACAAATATTAAAAAAATATTTTATAAAATTTAATCCTCTAACACTTTGAATTATTTTTAAAAGGAAACATGATCACGAAGTGAAAAACTGTTATTTTTTTTTATTTTTGTCGGACTGTGTAATAATAACGTTGGGTATTGTTAACTTTGCTGTTAAAAAATTGTATATACTATAGAAACATTTCTAATTAGTTGACGACCAGTGTATGACAAAGTGAGTATACACTCAGAAAATTATGTAAGTTACTACATGTTAGTTGTTTGTATATTTTACAGTAGTTAGTTGTTTTACAAAGTCAGTTATTTTTGTATAAAAAATATCAAACATCTATTTCTGTTAGTTATTTTAAGTCGTTTTTTTGAATAACTAACAAAAAAGTACTGTAATGTAGTAGCAGTTATTTAAAGTAGTTAATTTTATTTTTTTTATCTCTGAAAAATTTTCAAAGTTTTTTCCAAAAAAAAATCGTTTTTTTTTTATTTTTCACAACTTTTAAAAAAAAAAAAAAACTTGGGAAAAATTTGGTCGTTATTTTTTTTTTTTCGAAAAATTTTTAAAAAAAAAAAAAAAATATATTTGGGGTTTTCACAGTGACGATTAAATTTGCCTTTTTCAGTGTAGTATTTGGCAAATTTGCCATTTTACTAAACGTCAAGTATTTGCCACAATTTTTTTGTTAACATATCGTGAGCGCACTTTTTGTTAATAATTTGCACAAAATAAATTTAATAACTTTTTACATTCACAATTTTATAATAAACACAAAAAATCTGTATTTTTCTTTTTGTTAAAATATTTTTGTTGCCGCGTTCGAAATTTCAGCATAAACAATCACAGCGGTTTTAATTTTTAAGTTTTTTTTATTTGCACTCTGCCATTTTCTTTTTAGACAAGGTTTGAGTGAGGCATTTTAAGAAAAATATGCCACACTCAAATTGGTATTTTTTTGACGTTTGGCACATTTGCCAAATACCATACTAAAAATGGCAATTTTAATCGTCACTGTGAAAACCCCAATTGTTTATTTTATTTTTACTACATATTAGTTATTTTGACTACAAATGTTAGTAATTTTTACTACATAAGTCAGTTGTTTTTTGTCAGTTAAAATAACTAACATTGTTAGTTGATTTAACTGAAGAAGTAGTTGACCCCAAAACAACTTACAAAGTAGTTATTTTAACTGACATTTTCAGTTGATTTTACATAATTTACATAATTTTTTGAGTGTACCCCCCTATTGTACTTGGAGGGTATAAAAATGGAATTTGGACCATTTTTGAAGAAGTTATGAGTAAATAAACTAGCTCAGAATTTTAGAAATTCGATAACTTTTGAATTTGAAAATTTTCAAAGAGTGCTAAAAGCTGTAAAAAAATTGAGAAAGTCCAAAAAAAATCAAAGTATCCGATTTGGCATGGGATGCACCATATATAGATTCGTGACAGCTAAATATAATATTCTCACTTGATTTATATCGAGCCCTCCCTATTGATTAATTATTTTGTGCGTCAGTTATTTATACCCTACAGCACACTGTGGTAAAGGTATAATGACTTTTTGCTGATGTTTGTAACTACCCGAAATATTCTACTTATTGTTAGATCCACTTTCAAGTATACTAAACGACTCAGAATCTTTTTCCTATTTAGCGATGCCGTCCGTCCGTCAGCCGATGTTTAGACCTAGCTCTCTATAAATAAAAATGACTCTTATAAGACTAGATATCCTTATTTTTTATTCACAAAAAACCATTCCAAATTTTAAAGGAATCGGACCAGTTCTACTTGTAGTACCCATTGAAAACACCCTCCCGATACATAATAACCATTCCAAATTTTAAAGAAATCGGATCAGTTCAACTTGTAGTCCCCATTCAAAACACATAAATACATAAATACATAAATCTCTCAAATTTCATGAAAAAAGGTAATATTTTATTACAATCTTGTTTGCATGTGTTAAACACGTTATTTGGTAACTTAATTAAATCTTTAATTTAATTGGACCATTTTTGGACTTAGGCCCATATAAAAGTTTTGGCCGATATTCTGTTAAATCGGTCTATTTTCATCAAAACAAAACCCATTTCACTCAAATTTTGTTGGTGTGTGTTTTCTACACTTACTAAAGATCTAACAAACAATAGATTTAATCGGTCCATGTTTGGCATTGAGACCCATTTCTGGGAAATACGGGTTTAGTACATTATATGGTCGATATTGACCGATTATAATTTGCTTTAATTGTTGTATGTTGTAGGCCTGTTATAAGACCTGTTATAAATGTTCTTTATATTTTTTTGTATATTTTTTCCATTTTTTTTTTCAGCTCTGTTTATTTCAGCTCTTCTTGCGCATATTATTTGCATTTCAAATTCATTGGAAATTGTTTCCAAATTGTTATTTAATTGAGGTTTATTATGTCAATCAATAGTGGGCTGCCAGACATTATTGTCTTTGTATTGTATGTTGTTGACATTTTTCATCTCATCAACATCATACATCTGTTCAATTTCAGACCACCCATTTCCAACCCTCCATCGTCAAAGATATCCAATATTTTTTTGGTTAACAATTGAAAAACAATCACTCAATAAATAACTTGTGATTTGTGCGTAAATTTTTGTTTTCTTTTGATTTAAAGTTGATGCCATCAAGATATTTTTTTCGTTTCTTCTTGATTTTACTAGAAGCTTTTTTCAGCAGCACTTTTGATAAATTATTTTTCACAAATAAATGACTTTTGATGATATTATTATATGTTGTTATTGCAATATAATGATGTACATATTTAATTGGTGGTGGATTTTACAAAGAAATTGTGAAAAATTTCTTTTTGAAATCTGTGTATCAATGTCATTGGAATTTATTTGCTTAATTAGATTTCAAGATTTAATTAACTTTGGATAATCACTTTTGTTTGATAAGATTCAAAGACTCTCAAAGAGAATAGAATCTGAGAAACGTTGTAAAAAAACCTTGAGAATATTAGGTTAGGTTAGGTTGGATGGGCGTCCGCCAATTTGGCGAATTCACTCGGAGGCCATAAGGCCCATTGTGATTCCCATAAAGTTGTCTCCCTACTCCCCTCTGATATACAAAATTCTACCTCTCAAACCACCCTCAATCCTCTAAGGTATTCTGCTAGAGATGTCAATGGGACACTGTTTAGGCAATCTAGGTCATCAAAAAATCGTTGCCCCAAATACTTAAGACGAAGTTTCATCAAACCCGGACATTCACACAACAAGTGCTTCACTGACTCCTCCTCCTCCCCTCTCCACAATTTCTACAAAAGTCCCTGTCAGAAATTCCCATACGAACGGCCATTTGGCCGATTATACAGTGTCCTGTCAGTACTCCTACTAATAGGCTAACCGTCCGTTTGCCAAAGGTAAGAAGACTTTCTGTCCTCTTAGGATTTGGCAGTGGCCACATGGCTAGCAATGGTCAGCGATATCCACCTATCCCTCATCCTATTCTCTGATATCCTATCAATTTCATCAACTCCACTATAGAAACCGAGATATCAGGTTCGACACGTTCCCCCACCGACTCGGGGCCATTTCTTGCACATTCATCAGCTAATTCGTTACTAGCGACCCTAATATGTCCAGGGACCCAGATTAGCTTGACTGTGTGCTGACTGATTCGATGAAGGGATTGTATACAATTACTAACAATTCTCGATTTTACAGTGTTTGACCCTAAGGCCTTCAGAGCTGCAAGACTGTCCACAAAAATGTTGATGGCGTAAGGACTTAGGTCCTTTTCCATAATCATCTGCGTGGCGTTGTCAATTTCAAAAACCTTGGCCTGGAAAACACTAAACTTGTCCGGGAGCCTTACTGAGGCCCCGATTTCGAGGCATTCAGAGTATACCTGTACCCGTCTCCATCTTCGATCCGTCCGTGAAAATTGAGATCGCATTCCCCGTTATAACAGAGTTTTCCACCCAGTCTTCCCTAGTTGGTATTTGGACTTCGAAGTTCCTATCAAAGTTCGTCTGCGGTGAGATATAGTCGGTTTTCCGTTATAATTCCGTCCCGCCCACCGTACTTAATATGGTCGAGTGTCCCCAAGAGCGTTGCTTAAGCATTAGTGACTCTCTTAACCTAAGAGCCGATTTTGCTGCTGTGCTCTTGATGTAGATATCTACGGGCTGAATGTTTAGTATCACTTCCAGACCGGCCTGGGGTGCTGATCTAATAGCACCAGTGATACCCACGCACGCCAGTCGCTAAACCTTCTGTAGGTTGCAGAGATATGATTTCTTATCCGCTGCTTTCCACCACTCAAGGGCCCATAGGTAAGTATTGGTCTAATTATAGCACCATGCATTCAGTGGATAATATACGGTTTTAGACCCCACCTTCCTTAGAAAGTTCTTCTGCAGGTGAAAAGGCACATAACGACTTTTTCATCCTTTCCTCTGTATTCCTTTTCCAGGAAAGCTTTGAGTCCAGGATTACACCCAGGTATTTCGCCTCATTAGATAGTTCCAGGTAGGGTTTTGGACCCAACTATTCGGTCAGTTACTATTAATAAGAAGCTCAAATTGGTTTAACGACAGTAGGGAAAGCTATTACAGTCCCGTGGTATCACAATGGAACTCAGAGTCTCCGTGTGTTGCCGTGAAACGTTAGCAGACACTTACAACCTAACCTAACCTACTATTAATTGCCAATCTACTCAAAGAAATTTGTCACATTTCCCGTTACTTTTGGCCTCCTCTAAATGTCAACCCCCTTTTTCGGCCATATTCAATCTATATTGTTATCAACTCCTACCTTGAAACTTGTTAACCATTTTTCAAAATCAAAACGATTTAAAATTAAGTGTTTAATCTGGTGATTTTTTGTTGTTTGTGGTACTTTGATTTTGTCACTTAAACACCAAATGTCACTTCAGCATAAAAATGACAAAGTGCCATCGCGTGTATTCATTGTTTCATGCATCATCATACAAGCAAATAATTAATGACATTTGGTGTCAGTTACAAACCTTAAAACATGAAATCAAAAAATTAAAAAACAAAAATCACAGCCAAAAAAGTCACCAACAGTTTAGAATACATACTAGCAAATAATATGAAATATTGTTTTTCGCTACCAATTCTTACTGGCTGGCCATGAGCTGGTAAGGAATGGGAAGGAAACAAAAATACCGTTACATGACAAGATAAACAATGGTGTAATTTTTTTATTTTGAACCAACACTCAGGGAATGCCCCCTACAAATGCAGTGCATTGTGTGATATCAAGAAAAATAGGTATGGGAGGAAATATGGAGCAGTTTTTAATAATATTTGAACCTTTCTAGCTTGAATGTGTCAGGGAAGACTTCTGCGGGAGATTATTTCACATACGTATAGCACTTTGTGCTATAGACTAGACATTCAGGAAGGAGCTCTACTTGATAAGCGAGTGTTACAAATAAAATCACGGACGCGGGGTATGAGTTCAGTTATCTCAGCATAACATTTTCCATTGTAATATCGATAGAACAGTGTCTCACAACCCAAGTTCCGACGATGCTCTAATGAATCAATAGAGTTAGATACGCTAGTGTCATTAATAAGCTTCACCATCCTTCTTTGCATACGGTACAGAAGATACAGAGTAGACTCTGCAGCTCCTGTCCATAGTTGACAGGAGCTCCTGTAAGGCGCTGACTGGTTGAGCTGCAATGTATTGTCTTCAACTGCAGCCAACATCTATTCTGACAGTTAAGCCGCGGTCAAGTCCCTGGAGTCAATGTTTCTGAAAACAAGATCTTCCCTTAAATACCGCACGTCTTTAAATGAGATGGCCAAACAGTTTGACATACGACTTATATGGGTCCCAGGGCACAAAGACATTCCAGGGAATTGCAAAGCCTATGAGCTTGCAAGACTGGGAACTACCTTACAGGTTCCAACAGAATTAGAATGTGTTGGTATGCCTCTAGAAACTTCCAAGCAAAATATACGGCTTTGTTCCGCGACGGAGACTAATCAAAGATGGACAAATATATGCACTTGTTAGACAACAGCACAGATTTGGCCTTTTCTTAATCACAATAG
Source organism: Pegoplata infirma (assembly GCA_963921195.1). Lineage (NCBI taxonomy): Eukaryota > Metazoa > Arthropoda > Insecta > Diptera > Anthomyiidae > Pegoplata > Pegoplata infirma. Next base: position 22,786,088 of record OY992536.1, on the reverse strand, counting down.
CACAAGTGAGCTGATATCGCTTTCAATAGGAGAAATTTCGACGGTGGTTTCTATAATACTCTGTCTTATAGGGAAGCAAGCAGAGCGGTTAAATGTGCCGTCGAATGACTTTTGCCGGAGTTGCATGAATGAAGAGGAGTTAAAAACAATCGAACACTTCATCTGCCATTGCCCGCCACTTTCTGGTCGGAGACTTGCTTCACTGGGATCTGGGGAGCTTCTCGATCTTTCTGATTTTTGGATGTCAGAATTCAATATCTAGGTACTTTCATAAGAAGCTTAAATTTGCTTAATGGCAGGGACTTGTTGGAAAATCTATTAGTCCCGTAGAACCATAACGGATCTCAGAGTCTACGTATGTTGACGTAAAACGTCAGCAACCACTTACAACCTAACCGAACCTAAGTGGAATAGATAGTGCGGAGTTCGGACGAGGAAGTAGTTCTTACACCTTTTCAAAAAGCCAAGACACTTGAATGCTTCTTTAGACACTTGAAAAATTTGATTATTCCATCGGACATCACACTGTATTTTCATGCCCAGAACATCAAGATTTTTCGATTCCTTAATTTTATACCACCCAGATGACGGTGATAATTCCACAGCCTGTCTGTGGGTCAACACACAACACCGTGTTTTGCGTGCATTAAAGTGTACCCTATTCGCTTGGTTGGGTGTATCATTAATTTTCTGTCTCATGACCCCAAACTCCAAAAGGGTTGACCTATGACCAAAGAAAAATGAATGACGAATGTTTATGTCACACACAGAAAACGAATTTGCTAATTTCCATCCATAGTTGAATATGAGGCTTTTTGTTGAGGCAACCAACAAATTTAGTTATCGCAGCCAATTTTTTAGTTGAAACAACTGAGAAATTCGATTGGAAACTTATTTTTCTGAGTGCATCTGCAAAAGAGCTGATAGGATTAGAAATTTGACTTTGAAAGTCATTAAGAAAATAAGAAATAGAGAAAGAACAGAACCTTGGGGTACGCTTAAATTTAGCTGAAATTCACTTGAAGGGACCCCATCTATAACAACACGTATAGTACGGTCCCTGATAAAGCTCAAAATAAAACGAGATAAATCATTACCCTCACCAAAAGCAATAAGCTCAGACACAAGCGTGGCGTGCCGTGCACGATCAAATGTTTTTGAAATATCTAAAGCCACCACCTTACTCTGACCAAAATGGTATATAGACTGACTCAAACGTTCTGAAAGTAACCAGTAGAACGACTTTTACAAAACCATACTGTCGATCTTTGATTAAAGAGTTGGTCTCCAGATAATTATCGAGATAGTAGTGTAGCCTCACTCTTGTTCGGAATAGGTTGAACATTGGCAACGTTGAAACTCGTGGGAAAATTACCCAAGCCATAGGAAGTGTTGAAAAGGTTTGCCAACAGACAACATAGCGTCGAAGAACACTGTTTCAGCACCAGTGCTGTAATGCAATCCGGACCCGGTGACTTATTTACATTGAGATCCTCAAGAACCCTTTTAACTGCTCTGACAATCTTGAGCATAGTACAGGATACCCTTCCAAGTTCGGGCAGAGGTTGTTCACTTTCCGGAGTTTGTATGAATTCCTTGCAAAAAGTTTAGCAAAAAAGTTGGCTTTATCAACCGGGTCAGTGAATATTTGATCATTATTTATAAGGATTGGAATGGATGAACTAGCAATATTCTTTAATCTTTAAACGAATGACGACTTTTACAAAAACCAAACTGTCGATCATTGAGTAATGAGTTGGACTCCAGATAATTACTGACATGATAATTAATCATACTCTCCATCACCTTCGAAAGTGCGCAGCAAATTGCGATTGGGCGGTAATATTCAGGGTTAGTAGCATCACCCTTGTTCGGGATAGGCTGAACATTGGCAACCTTTCTACTCGATGGAAAGATTCCCAAACCATAGGAAGTGTTAAAAAGGTTTGCCAATGGACGACATAGCTTCGAAGAACACTGTTTTAGCACCAGTGATGTAATGTCATCCGGCATTTCTTCGGCATAGTACAGGATACCCTTTCAAGTGCGGGCAGAGGCTTGGTAGCTTTCCGGAAAGTATGAATTCCTTGTAAAAAGTTTAGCAAAAAGGTTGACTTTATCAACCGTGTCAGTGAATACTTGATCATTATTTATAAGAGTTGGAATGGATGAACTAGCAATATTCTTTACTCCTTTAGCGTATGGTCAGAAGGTCTTGCTTACCCGGGGAGCAGCAAGGACCTTAGCACACATACGTTTTATGGGAATAATCTTTTCACGTCTGAGTACTTTGGCACATTTAGATATCGTCTGCTTGCGTAGGCGGTCAGTTACAGGGATTTTGTCCTCATCCAGAACATCTGATTAAAACAACACTTTTGTCTTGGTTATTCGAAACTAGCTTCGTAGGACGGAATAATTTCATTACAAGCTTTATAACTTGTATTACCATTTCCGCAGCGGCATAAATTTATCTAGAATTCAAAGTTTCCAGTTGAAAAGCCAAAACTCGTTGAGCTCAGCCAACGAGGTTTTTCGTACTTGAAAACAAAGCGTTTCGCCGCTTCTGTAGAAACGTTACAAAGTTTGGAATACGAAAAGAATGCGGATACGGTATGGTGATCCAAAGAAAAAAAGTATTTTGGATTGGATGATCGAAGTTAAGGCACATTTTTACTGTTCGAAAAAGGGTTCGGTCGAATAGTGATATTGTTGCTTAACTTCGACCTTTAATTTCACATTTAGAATTGTTTTCAAAATTTGTTCAAAATGTTTCCGAATACCAAATTGTGTCCAAATGCCATTATTTAGATGAATTAGTACGGTTGGGCACAAAATTCGGTTGACAATATAATGTTTCCAAACAGTATTGTTTCTAATCTTCGGTCGGACACTAAAAAAACAATACAAAATTTGACACAACAACAGAAGCTCTCCAAGCTTCATCAAGAACAATGCCACAATGTAGTAACAGACATTGCAGGCATGAGAAGATTTTAGTTTTATTGTTGTCTCTTCTATACAATTAGCCAAGAGGCAACATGTAACAATAAGTCAATATGTTAAAACAAAACATTACTTGACAATATAATTGTCAAACAAATGTCAATGTTAAAAGGAGATGGAGAGGAAGAACAACAATAAGTTGGCCTACAACATCTCTACAATGTTAAGACAACATAACCTAAAAAAAAAATGTTACTACCATCAAGCACACCACCTCGAATGAAATATAATAGAGAGGCGTTACTACTACATAATTAATCACACTTGAAAATTACTGTCAATTCACAAATTTCGACTATAAACAAATACAACACAATTCACTTGAAAACAATTCTACACCTTTTTCTTCATAAAAAAAAGCAAACATCACAAAATATTTTTTTTTGTTAAATGTCAACCGCCAATCGAAGTGCTCTTGTTATCTGTCTGTATTTATCCTTGTTTGAAAAATTTCCCATATCAACAACATCATCATCATCGACTTTAGCAACATCATCGCCAGCCATTTGATTTCACATACACAATTTCATTTTTTCTCACCCACAATTTGACACCTTCTTTAAATCGTATTATATGCGCTTGATTTAGTTCATTATTATTGCATGGTTATTTGTGTTGGTTTTTTTTTTGTATCCTAGTGCTTTGAACTTCCGTGTTTTCCCATTCGAACTCTTTTTTTCAAAAACTCCCCCTCTTTAATGGTATTAGTAATGTTAGTTTTACCCTTGTTTGTTTTGTCACTTTATTATTGTATGGCATAGAATGGAAGAACTTTTGATATATTTAAACATTATCATCAGGGACAGGAACTTCATATGTTTTAAGCGTAAACAAAAATATGTTTTAAGCGGCTAAAATATGCAATAAAAATCCTAAAAATATGCAACAAAAATAGCTCATTTTTACATTTATGATGAAAATTCTCCAGCATTCCAAACATTTTTGAATAGCTTATAAACGAAAACTATCATTTCGATCAGACAAGTGTTTCGGTTCCAAAGTTGACGTTAAAAAAATAATAAAGATGGTTAAAAAAAATTCAAAAAAAGTTCACAAAAATTAAAAAAAAAATTAGCTAAAACTAAAATTTTATGCAAAATATAACCCAAAAATATGACTTTATAGCAAAATATGCAAAAATATGCATTTTCGATAAAATATGCCAAAAAATATGAGCAAACGAATCGTTATTATTTTCAATAAAATTCTTAGATTCCCAAAGATATTTGATTTATGCTGTTCTAAAGCTGCCCATTCACTTGCAATTAAATTGCTCAACTTAAAAAAAAAATATTTTACAATATTATTGTCGTTTTACCCTACACAGCAAATAAAATTGCTCAATACTTAAACCCAATATATTGTACAAGATATAAACATAAACATAACATAATAAAAGTTGTACAATATAGACAACACACTGATAAAATATATTGCAGTATTCTTGTTTGTACAATAAATATCAAAAGTGTTTTGATATTCTCCAATATATTGCACAACCGTAAATATTACATACACACAAGCGATATTATTGTACAATTTGAAAAGTTGAACAATAATATTGCAAGTGAATGGGCAGCTTAAGACTTACGGAAAAAATCGTGCATGAAAGTTCTCTCCCTGATTATCATCCTTCTTCTCAAAACATAAACTCGTTATGGATTCTATTTTTTTCGGTAGCATTTGCTGTTGTCATTTTAACTATGGTGTGGAAATGATAAAGTGTTTGTGAGTGAATAGTGTCGTTTGAATTTCATAAATTTTGCCGGATATCAAAGAAAAAGTTATGTTATGTCTTAAGAGATGTATGTTTGTTTGTATGTATTTATTTAGGAAAGATAATAAAACATATGTGTAGGTGATGAAATAAGGAAAAAATAGTTATACAGAGACGGGTTAATAAATATTAAATTAGAATAATTGAAATATAAGGACGAACTTTACATTAAATGAACCCAAACTCGATAACTTTGGTACACTCAAAGAATTATGTAGGTAAATTCCAGTGAATATTCACTTAAAACAAATGAAATTTTATTTAAAAACCATTCCACTGTTTTTTCATTTAAAATAAAAACACATTACAGTCAATTTTAAATGTTAATTTAATGACTAACCAAAGCATTAAAAAACTAGTGAATATTCAGTTATTTTATATTGAAAAACAGTAAAACTATAGAAGAAATTTTTTACTGCCGAAATTAAATGTAACAGAAAATTCGTTTTTAATACAGTAAATTATTTTTTTTAAACTACAGAAACAGTAAAAAAATTAAATCCTTTATAAAATAAGTAATTTTTCTTTTAAAATGACTTTACTGATTACTTTTTAAAATAATCTACAAACAGTTAATGACATAATTTTCTTAGTGTATTGAATGGTTTTAAAGTGAAGCATGAGGTTAATTTGTCCCAACAAACGAGTAACGTACGAATTGTGGGCATCTGTCTAATCTCGGTTTGTTATAAACCCCCCCCCCCAGGGTAGTGCTCTTTCGCCCTTTTTTTGTATCGTTACTCTGACTTCAATGCAATTTTCCCTCTAGTCACGGGGTTCTAGGATGTCACTAGTGATAGAAAATAAAAGAGGAGGATCTCCTCTAATTTTCATATTTTATTATTTTTACATATCAAGAAGAAGGAGGTAAGTTACGTCCTTTCAAAAATTTATCCTTCAGTATCATTTAAAGTTTTCAACAAAATATTTTGATAAAGTTTTCAAATGACTTCATTAACATCCCTTTATCCTGATAAGGCAAAATAAAAAAAATGGAAAAATTAGGGGAGATCCTCTTCTTTCTTTTGCTATCACCAGTGTCATCCTAGGACAAGTACAAATAATTCAAAAATACAAAATGTATCCTTTAAAACGTTGAAGAAAGAAAACAGGATCAAAAAATGAAAAACTGTAAATGCAGTTTTACTCCATTTAGTATCTACTTTCAGACGTATGTATATCAACCGGTTTAATGTTTAATATTGGCTGTCGGACGGTGTAATACGTAAATTCCAATAGAAACTAGTAGATTCTACCTGTAATTCGAAAACTCCATATAAAATTCGTATATTCCGATTTAAGTTCGTAAAAAATAAGTTTTAGATCGAAGATAATAAATTGAATTTACAAAAAAAATAAACGGAATGTCTCTGATGTGTCTGATCTCGAAATACAATATCTAAGGAATACAATATCTCACAAGACTAAACCTAAACTAAACCTAAACTAAACCTAAATTAAACCTAAACTAAACCTAAAATAAACCTAAACTAAACCTAAACTAAACCTAAACTAAACCTAAACTAAGCATAAACTAAACCTTAACTAAATCTTAACTAAACCTAACCTAAACCAGAGCTAAACTAAATCTTAAACTAAACCTTAACTTAACCAGACCTAAAATAATCCTTAACTAAATAATCCTAAACTAAGCTTAACTTCACAAAACCTAAACTTGACCTTAACTAAACCACACCTTAACTAAACCTAAACTAAACCTAAACTAAACCTACACTAAAACTAAATTAAACCTAAACTAAACCTAAACTAAACCTAAAATAGACCTGAACTAAACCTAAACTAAAAACTAATCCTCAACTAAACTAAACATAAACTAAACTAAACCTTAACTAAACATAAACCTAAACCAAACTTAAACTAAACCTAAATTAAGCCTAAACTAAACCTAAACTAAACCTAAACTAAACCTAAACTAAACCTAAACTAAACCTAAACTAAAAACTAATCCTAAACTAAACTAAACCTAAACTAAAATAAACCTTAACTAAACATAAACCTAAACCAAACTTAAACTAAACCTAAATTAAGCCTAAACTAAACCTAAACTAAACCTAAACTAAACCTAAACTAAACCTTAACTAAACCTAAACTAAACCTAAACTAAACCTAAACTAAACCTAAACTAAACCTTAACTAAACCTAAACTAAACCTTTACTAAACCTAAAGCGGAATTAAACCTGAACCTTAACTAAATCTACACGCAAAAAAAACTTGTGTCGGAGTGAGCAAAAATCTGGCATAATTTTACCAAAAATATGCTAAAACTACAACCGACGAAGTAGTTTTCGTAATTTAGCCAAAACACTTATGTAAAAAATTTTGAAGAAAATGCTAATGCTATTTAAGCAAAAACTTGGTAAAATAACCAAAATAAATATGGTGAAATATACCAAAATTATTAGAAAATGTGACTAAAAATAATGCTAAAAATTACCACATTTATGCTAAAATAATTTTTCTATAAAATTTTCGTAAAAATTTGTTTATTTGTTGAATTTAAAATTTTCACAGAATAAATCCATATTAATATAATAAATGTTGTGTAGGATTTTATTTACCACCGACCAACTGACCCTTTATGTACAATTTTCTCCAGTGACTGCTGCCTACGCTTTTTCTTGAAGTGAAGTATCCGCTATAGCTTCGCGAATTTATTTAAAAGCATCCTGTAAAAATAGAAAATTATTACAAAACATAAATTTTTAATTTAAAAAACTAGTAAACCCCATTGGTCTTTTGCTTAGGAGGAACACTTACTTTGTGATTCCATTTGTAACTCATCAAAACAGGTCTGTACTCCATTGGCTTTGCTATATAAATGAGTTTTTAGGTTTTAATTTTATAACTAAAGGGAGGACTGGTGCCCACGCTCTTTATTGTAGTGAAGGATTCGTCATAGCTTCAAAAATTTATTTAGCAGTACCCTGTCAAAATAGAAAATTATTACCAAACAGAAATTTTTAACTAAAAATCTATTAAACCTTATTGGTGTCGTCGGAATAGGGGTATACTCACTTTATCATTCCATTTGTAATTCATTGAAACAAACGTCTGGGACTCCATTGGTTTTGCTAAATGAATGGTGTTTTAAGTTATGACAGCAAAATTAAATTTAGCATTTTTTTATCTTACATTTATTTATCTTTCAAAAAACTAATTATTTATTTTTATTTATTAATTTATTTTAATTTTATTTATCAATTTCCTTTTTACGTTTTTATAACACAAAAAATAAACGAAGCACGCACACAAAAATACAAAATGCAAATGGCGGTCTGTGTTTGCTTTTTTTTGTTGTTTTCTTTCGATAAATTTTTGTGCAAGTAATTTGCGTTATTGTGCAAGCTACTTGGTTATTTTACATAAAAAACTAATTATGTTACTTTAACATCGACAAGCATAATTTTAGCAAAAATTTGGTAAAAATTTTTTTTGGTATGAAAAAAGTTTTACCAAGTAGGATTGCTCAATCTGACACAGATTTTTTTTTTTGCGTGTACACTTAACCTTAACTACCCCTGGACAAAACGTAAGGTTAGGCTAGGTTGTAAGTGTCTGCTGACGCATTACTTCAGAACACATAGTCTCTGAGGTCCGTTTTGATACCACGGGACAATAATCGGGTTCCCCTACAAGTTCCTGCTGTCAAACCAATTTCAGCCCCCTAAGATATTTAATTTTGACATCCGACAAATCAGAAAGATCGTGCAGCTCTATAGATCCCAGTGAAGAAAGTCTGATCAAAAAATGCCGCGAAATGTCAGATAAACTATTCTATAGTTTTCAACTCCTCCTTATCGATGCAGCTCCGAAGAAAGTCATTTGGCGGCATTTAACCGTTAATTACAGCAACCACTGTCAAAATCCCTCCTCTTGGAAGCTAAATCAGCTCACTTGTGCGCTTCCGATAAGAGAGAAGGCCAAATCTGCCGTGTAGTCTTACACTTTCATCCATGTGCCCATTTGTGATAGTCTTCGTCGCGGAAAAATTCGTATATTTTGCTTGCATATTTCTACACTCAAAATAATTCTGCAGTAAAAATATTAGTAAGTGATTTGGTACCAAAATCTACTTATAAGTTACTAATTACCAGTAGTACGGTAGTTTTTTATTATCTTCAAAGTACTAAAATTAGTAATTTTTACTGGTTTTGAATAATATTAGTAAAAAATTTTAGTATTGATTACCAACGCCTGCACTAGATCATTTTGGACTAAAAAATTAGTTCATTAGTAAAATTTTTAGTATTGAATACCCACGTTTTTTTTGGGTGTAGAGGCGTACCAACACATTCCAATTCCGTTGGAACCTGTAAGGTACTTCCCAGTCTTGCAAGTTCAACGGCTTTTACTGGGAAATCTGTTTAAAGCATATAAGGTTTTAAAAACTTTTTTACTATCTTGACTTATTAAAATACCTCTTTTTCTGATATTTTAAATATATTTATAATATTCTATGATCTTTTGGCTTGTTAAAAATCATAAATATTCTTCTCTTCCACATGTGTTTTCTTGTATTATTTTCGGTTGGATGCAATACAAAATATCAATTCTGTTCAATGCCATTTTTATATTTGATTTATTTTTTTGGCAATAGAAAATTGTAAACACCTTAATAAATATTAAAAAAAAAAAATAGTAAGTTAAAATAAGCCAATAACCTTAACCAATTGCCAAGAAAAATAAAAATTAGTAACACCACTCGATAAATGTAACTGGAACGAACATACGCCACTGTAACAATCAATGTGAATTATAGTGTTATTGTTTTTCTTATAAGGAAAGGACAACAAAAATAATGTCCTTAACAAGGAAAACCGGTAAGAAGGGAATTTCGTAGCAAAAATAGCAATCATAAAATGTACACATTAAGAAGACATACAAAGTTTTGTTTTTTCCTGTAATCGTATTTTCTTTTTGGCAACATATGGCCTGTAGAGCGACCAGAAAAACGAACATTTTCCAATCATAGGGAACAGGACTATGAGATATGATATTATGTGCAATTGTATAAGTAACTACAATGAAAATATAACTGCAATTGGCTGGAAAAAAATATGATAAACTTCTTATTGAACAGGGAGCATTGTTTTTGACAAATAAACATTTGATTTTTGTGATAAAATAGTGTGTCCCAAATCCAAGAAGACTATAAGTTAAAAGAAGTACATAGAAAAGTTAAATTTGACTTGGTCGAATCTAAGAATACCCTCCACAATGCCCGTTTTAGAGAATAGTAAAATTTTTAACGTGAAAAAAATTAACAATTTTGATTAGAAATATTTCATTTTGTGTTAAAAACTTTGTTTTGTCATTTTTGAAAAAAAAAATAGTATTTTTTTTTTGTGTGCAAAATTTTTTTCGAGTGCAAATTTTTTTTTACTGTAAAAATATTTCTGAGCGACAAAAAATACTTTGTAAAGTAATTTTGTAGCTTACAAATTTTTAAAGCTTGTTATTTAAAGCTCTGGTTTTTCAACACGTGAATTTAAGGTAAAATCAACCTGAAATTCACCGTTTTACTTATAAAATGTAAACTAGAGATGGGCGCGTGAGTAGATTTTAACTCACACTCACTCACGCAAAAAATAATCACATTACTCACTAATCACTCACGCAATTTTTTGTTTACTCACGCTCACTCACTATTCACGTGAGTAATAAAAAACTTACTCACGCGGGATTCAATCACGCTCACGCGAGAGTCACGCAAAATCTACTCACGCAATAAAATTTTCTTACAAAAAAAAAAAACACCAAAAAAAAATTTTTACAAAAAATTAAAAAAAAAAACTGTGCAAATCAAAAAATCTAATCACGCAAACTCACGCAAAAAATAAATGACTCACTCACTAATCACTCACTCATATTTTTTTTTAACTCACACGCACTCACAATCACGTGATTGAAATGCAAATCACTCACACTCACGCAAATCACGTGACCATCGCCCATCTCTATTTTGAACCACTGTACCGATTTGGCTGAAATTCACTACAAACCAGAACCAAGCTTCAGCACCCTCAGAATTGTCTTTCGAAAGCTAGCGTGTTTTTTATCTCGTAAATTCGCGAAAACACCTTGCCAAAATTCACTCTTTTGCTTATAACCTTTGAACCACTGGACAGATTTCGCTGAATTGCAATACTAGCCTGACCAGGTAAATGCCTAACATATATGCCAAACATCAGGAGCATCCGTAAAGTTGTTCAAAAGTTAGCGTGTTAACAACAGACAGACGGACGGACGGACATCGCTAGATCGTCTTAAAATCGAGCGAGGATCATGAATATATATACTTTATGGGGTCCTAGACCAATATTTCAAGGTGTTACAAACGGAATGACAAACTTATATGTATATACCCTCTATCACTAGAGTGGAGGGTATAAAAATATTTCTTCTCTGAAGAATTTTTCAATTTTTTTCGAGGCCAAAGTGGCCAAAAAACATTAAAAAAATCGATTTTTCGTATGAACATTTTTTTTTAGATTTTTTTTTTCTAAATCTTAAAGCAAGCTAAAATACATTAAAAATATAAAATTAAAAAAAATAGTTTTTCTCTGAAGAATTTTTCAATTTTTTCCGATGCCAAAGAAATTTTTTTCTTAGATTTTTTTATTTTTTCTAAGTCTTAAAGCAAACCAAAATACTTAAAAAATATAAAATTAACTAAAAAATTTTTCGCTGAAGAATTTTTAAATTTTTTTCCGATAGATTTTTTGTAAGAAAAATTTCCTAAAGATTTTTTTTTTTAAATCTTAAAGCAAACCAAAATAAGATAAAAACAGTAATTTTTTTTTTAATGAACATTTTTTAAATGTTCATAAAAAAGCAGGAGTTGAACTTTTTGGCTTCGGAAATTTTTTATATTTTTTTCCGTAGCCAAAATAATTTTGTTTGTTTAGTTGTGTTAACTTAAATTAACTTAAATGATGTTTCGCACATACAAACTTAGTGATGAATTACATATTTTAAAACGATAAAAAAAATTAGGATTTGGACCGACTGGCTTTCGAAAAGCTCATGTATCAAATTAAAACGGAATGCACTACAATCTCAAAAATTTACATTCGTGTATTTTTTTGTATGGGCTATCGATTAATTTTTTTTTTTTTGAAAATTTTCAGAACCCGTCTGAATTTTTTCATTTTTTAAAAAGTCAATTTATCAAAAATCCGGCCACTTCTGTTTTTTTTTTTAAATTTTTTTTTAAAGTTTAGATGATTGTCTATCCACACAAAAAACTTCAGACATGTGTTTTTCGTTGTTTTCGAGAAAATCGCATTTGAATATTAAATTTCATAACAATTTTTTAATTTGATTGTATTTTCTTGTTTTAACGTAGCGAATAATTAATTATGCAAATTAAATATTTGCATAAATATTACTCATACGCTATATTGAAACAAGAAAATATAAGCAAATTACTAAATTGTTATAAAATTCAAAATTCAAATGCGATTTTCTAAAAAAAAAAAACGAAAAACACATATCTTAATTTTTTTGTGTGGATAGACAAAAATCTAAACTTCAAATTTTTTTTTTTTTGTTAAAAAAACAAGTGTCCGGATTTTTGATAAATTGATTTTTTAAAAAAATGGAAAATTTCAGAACGGGTTCTGAAAATTTTCAAAAAAAATAATCGATAGCCCATACAAAACTATACAAGAATATAAATTTTTGAGATTGTGGTGCATTCCGTTTTAATGTGATAAATATTTAAACAAGGCAACTTGACACAAATACGACCATTTTTCCAATATTTGACTACGCCTCCTGAGCCCAGTTTTTGAAAAATTAAAAAACCAAAAACGAAATTTTCTTAGTTACATATAGGGCTATTCATACAACGTATTCAGAAATTCACGGGACATATGGTTCTGTACCGGGTCATTTAATGTGGAATGCCTCATATGCTGCTCCGTTATTAGTTTGAGTCACTGTAGGTTTTTTTTTTTGAGAAAATGGGGCACCCTATGTTAGTTAGAGCGGTACGAGCAATTCAGGAAAAATTTTGGGGGCCCGGGTAAAAATGAAATATATATGATCATATATGAAGATATATGGATCATATATGGATTTATATAACCATATATTATCATATATGTCCCCATATATGTTCATATATGATCTGATCCGTAAATTGGTTCGATATGACCTCATATCGGGCCAATTTTCGGATCAGATCATATATGAACATATATGGCGGCATATATGATAATATATGGTTATATAAATCCATATATGATCCATATATCTTTATATATGATCATATATATTTCATTTTTACCCGGGGGTGGAAAACTAACGGCTGTCTGTCTCACATTGCACCACTCCAGTGGCGATTCTAAGTTCTTTACGCATAACTTTGACTACGATGTGGGGCCATATGACCTACCCCTTATAATTTGATATAGTCCTGACAGTTTTGTGACAGATTCTGTCCAAAACCTTTTGCCAGTGTAAATATTACTGAATTTCATACAGTCCAGACATTATTTACCCCTTCTTTGTCTTGCTAATCCTATAAAGAGTTTAACAGTCTATTATATTTATTTTTTTTATTAGTTGACAATGTTAACGAGCCGTTGATTTTTCATATCCGTTATATGAAGTTTTAGACTTTACCAACAATATGTTACCAGATTGTCAAAAAAAAAACTTAATTTTTTTTTGTCCTCCATAACCTCACAAAAAAAACTTTTAATTCAAAAAACCCAAAAAGCACCATCATCATTTACTATTTGTAAATTGTAAATAGTTTTTTTTTTGTTATCGTTTTGTTTCATGTCCATTCGACATTTCCAACACAAACACTTGTCATCCTCTAAGCTTTAAACGACCACAAACACCGTTTAAAATGTTGCTGTTATTCATGGATATTTACGCAAAATACTACTCATAGAAAAAGCGCGCCGCGCGAAGGAATTGAAATAAAACAATGAATGTAAAGTTTAGTTTGTACACAGAAAAAAAAAAAAAAAAATTGAGTAAATTTTTAATACTATTGAGTAAAAAATTACTCAATTTTCCACCAGTAAACGATTTAATAGTATTGAGTAAACTTTTAATAAAAAATTATTAAATGCTTAATAAAAAATTTGAGTAAATTATTAATTCACACAATTAAATCTTTACTTAAAATTTTTTAATATTTTTAAGTAACTTTTTAATTGTGTCAAGTAAAAATTTACTCAAAATGTATCAAATTATTTTTTTAAAAAGTTTAAAAAGTTTCTAATTTTTTTTTCCAAAAAAATTGCTTTTACAAACTTTACCAAACATACTTATGTCTTCAAGACAAAGTAAAATTTTATAAAGATGATTTCAAACTTTCATATAGATATACAAAAAACAATAAACTAAATGAGAATTCAAAACACCATGAGAAAAAAAAATAAATAAAAAAAAAATATTAAATTTGTATTAAATTATTTACTCAAATTTTATTTTCAATTTTTGAGTAAATTTTTAATTGCGTCAATTAAAAAATTACTCAAATTTTTTTTAAAAAATTAAACAAGTGATTACTCAAATTTGTTTCCTCCATATTTTTTTCTGTGTATGAATGCCAAGTAGGATTTTATGCTGGTATCCTCCATCTATTCAGTCAACTCGGTTGGCGGTTGAGGGTGAATGGTGAATGTTTTTTTTGTCGCTTTTCGCAAAAATACCATCAACCACAACAATCAGTATTAAAAACTGCTAAAATTAAGATTTTCCAACATTGAAAAACGCACAAAAAACCCCAAAAAAACTCTTCAACTACAAAACAAAAAATATCACCATGCAGTTTTATCCGTTTCCGCTAAGGCTTCCATGTTTTTATTTTGTTGGGTTCCCATTTGTTAATGTTTTCATATTGTTATCCTTTGCAAAAAAAGGATTTGTGTTTTTTTTGATTCTAAACATACATATCATAAGGGTTTTATTGACACTGGTTTGGAGAAAAATAAACAACTACCTAAAAAAATGGTTGTAGTAACAGATAAAGTTGGATTTTGTTTTTTGCGGGGTTTGGGAATGATTGTTCGTTTTTTCTACAAAAGAAATGAGTAAATGGTTACAATTGGTATCTAATTGTTACACCGGGTGTTTAACAATTATGTCTGGTCGAATTATTTTTTAAAAATTTAATCAACTCTCAATTGTTAAACATCCGGTAAAAGATAAATGTTTTTGTAGTTTATTTAAAAATTAAGTAACGTATTTAGGAATGAATGCTGAAACGAAATGTTCAAACTCAAGATTAGTTTAGGTTAGAAGTGGCTGCTAACGATTTTAATATCACGGAACGTTAAACTAAAAAAAAAAAACTGTAATGTTAGCAAAAAAAAGCTTGTAAACCTACAAGAAAATTTGCTGATTTTGAACCCACAATTTTTTTGCTAAAGTTAGCAAAAATGTTTTGCCAATAATTAGTTAACTAATTTTTTTTTTTTGAACTAAGTTCATACACATCTGAGGACCCCATTGGGTTCGGACCCGATAGGTCCAGACCCCGATGGGCCTAGACCTAGTTGGGTTCCTTAAAAATCGTCATAGTTTTTGATCCAAAATTTGTGTCCGTTTCGCTCTACCTTGCTTAGTTTTTGAGATACGTGATTTTAGGGGACCACTGGGGTCTTGAGAATTAAAAAACTAAATAACTGAATTTTTATTTAGTTCGGTTTGAGTCCATATTAATTATTTCTGAGAAATAATAATTGTTGTCCAATGAGAAAATCTGAAAAAAATAAAGTGACAACACAGGCTAAGTGGAGATGTCGACAGCTTTCGGAAGATGCTACCCTTCCATCATCAGCACTCCTTCGATTGCCACACACTTAATGTGTGTCAGATTAAAATTAGCCATTTAAATGAAATTTAGTATTATTTCTAAGAATTAGAAATATGAAACAAAAATTCAAACCTAACGGACATTTTTCAAGACTTGAAAAGTCCTACTAAGGGTTAACAATGGGAAAAATACAACTCTGTTAAAAGTTAAGATGGATTAAGTTTCTGCCAAATGAATACAACACGAATTAATGGTGAATACGGGTTATTCAACACAAAGAGGAGTAATTCCAATTCTTAACTTCTTCAAAAGTTTCATTTAAATGGCTAATTTTAATCTGACACACATTAAGTGTGTGGCAATCGAAGGAGTGCTGATGATGGAAGGGTGGCATCTTCCGAAAGCTGTCGACATCTCCACTTAGCCTGTATTGCCACTTGATTTTTTTCAGATTTTCTCATTGTACAACAATTATTATTTCTCAGAAATAATTAATATGGACTCAAACCGAACTAAATAAAAATTCAGTTATAAAATATACAGTCCAACAATATATAAACACAAAACTAGATAACTTCAAAAATATTACTCGGAGAGCTTTTGGCTATTTGGCGGTCTTGTTCTATGTGTTGAGAGCTACAAAAATGCTTTTCGACTTTTTGTTGTGTCGGCAATATTTACCGATATATGAGCATTTTAAAATTTTCGGGAATGCTAACTTTTTTGGATCCAAAGTTAGGGCCCTTTAGGGTCCAAAAATGTGAAGAGGACCGGCGATACTATGGAGATTCTAAGAACCAAAAATGGCCTCCATTTTGCTCTATCTGGCTTAGTTTCCGAGATAGCGCCATTTTAAGTTTTCTGAAAATAAAAAAAAAATTACCATTTATTTTGCTAATATTAGCAAAAAAGCTTGTAAAAATTTGGTCAACTCAATGTTAAATCTATCAAAAAAAAATTAGTTTAAATTTTGTTTAAAATTGCTAATGCGCTAAATGAAGTTTACAAGATATTTTTGCTAACATGCTAATCTCAACTAAAAATTTGCTAAAAGTTAGCTAACCAGCATTAGCAAAAAAAAATTTGTAAATCTACTAATGTATTATTTTGAGTGTAAAATTCCGTGACGTAATCCGTCATCAAATAAACACAGAAATCAAGATGAAATTGGTAAAAAATTAATTGAAATTTAAAGATTTCATTAAAAATCTCAGATATTATCCAGACAGAAAAATACGTTCAAGAGAGGGCTGTGAAAGTACTCAATATGGTCCGTAGAGTGGAATTTTTCTTAAATTTTTAATTTTCCCGAGTGTCCAGGAAATTTTTGTTCTGCGATATAAATTTCGAATTTTAAAAAATTTTAAAACGGTATTGCCCAGGCGTGTATCCACGGGGGAGGGGGGGGGGGGTTAGGTTAGGTTAGGTTTTACGTGGCTGCTGACGTCTTACGTCAACACACGTATCCTCTGAGGTCCATTGTGATACCACGGGACTCTAATAGGTTTCTCTACAAGTCGCTGTCGTTAAACCAATTTGAGCTTCTTATGAAACTCCTTAGATATTGAATTTTGATATCCGACAAATCAGAAAGATCGTGCAGCTCTCTAGATCCCAGTGAAGCAAGTCTCTGACCAGAAAGTGCCGGGCAATAGCAGATAAAGTGATTAATAGTTTCCAACTCCTCTTCATCCATGCAACTCCGGCAAAAGTCATTCGACGGCACATTTAAACTCTCTGCGTGCTTCCCTATAAGACAGTGTCCGGTAATTATAGCAACCACCATACCACCGATATCAGCTCACTTATGCGCCCCTGATTAAGAGAAGGCCAAATCAGTCGTGTTGTCTTATACGGCCATTCATTTGCCCATCTTTGGTTAGTCTCAGTCGAGGAACAAAGCCGTAGGTTTTGCTTGCAAGTTTCTTGAGGCAACCAACACATTTCAATTCTGTTGGAAGTTGTAAGGTAGTTCCCAGTCTTGCAAGCTCATCGGCTTTGCAATTCCCTGGAATGTCTCTGTGCCCTGGGACCCATATGAGTCGCGTGTTAAACTGCTTGGCTATCTCATTTAAAGACGTGGGCAGTTAAGGGCAGATCTTGTTTTCAGAAACATTGAATCCAGGGACTTGATCGCAGTTAGTCCTTTATTGGCAGCATCTCTGGCTGGTACACACTGCAATGATCTGGTAATCTTCGAGTCAGGCTTAACCCAAGATCTTCCGAATATACTCCAAATACTGCTCGTTCGTGTGGCTTCGATACATATGTGTAAAAATGTATGGAGTCTCCACTACCCAGACTAAGACTCCCTGGATTGTATCATAAGACTCCCTGGATTGTATCATAGTGGTAAAGTGGCTCTCAAAAAGGCTCTTAGTGGAAACACAGTCCTCATTTTGGGGTATTGTTATCTTCTTCAAGATCGCGCTATGGAGTCCATGCAGTCCATATGGCTGCATGGACTTCTAATGCAGCCGTAGGTGTAGTACGAAGAGCACTAGTGATACGCATCGACGCCATTCTCTGTACCTTTGTGATAAAGACACAGTTCCCTTTTGTCTCTACACAGAAAAAATTTGAAACGAATTTCAATCAACAAAAACGCGGATTCAATAAATTTTTTGATTGCAATTTCCCAATTAAAAAAATTGTTATACCAATCATCAAATTGTAGGTGATTGATTGAAAATTTTTTTAATCAAACATTTTTTCGATTTTGATCAAAAATTTGATAAATTTTTTGTTTAAAGTCAATCAAAATAATGATTGATTTAACAAATGAATTGTAAGCTTATGACAAAACTATCAAAAAATTCATATTTTTTGCTTTCCAATATGTTACCAACGATAAAATTTCAATCAAAACATTGATTGACTCATTTAATTTTTGTTGATCAATACATTTAATTGAAAATTTTTAGCCAATAATTTTTTGTGTGTAAAGTAGGCTAAAAAACAATAATTCCATACAGCAGAATTGGATGCAACACTGCTGCATAAATCCAATGGGCGACTTTAGAGCTAATGCAACATCATTTTCTAATGACAGTTCCCAAATATAACGCCAGAAATTCAACTTCCTTTCAAAAATACTTCAAATACTTGGATCCATTTGAAAAGACCATTTCAGTGCCATCCAGAGAAATAGGATCAAAATCAGAAATCGTTTTTTCTTGTACAGTCTCAGTCTCTTGCCCATTTCGACAGGTCTTTTAGAGAGCCTTGAAGAATGTCCCTTAATGTTTGCAGGTGCTTTCCCTTTAGCGATATCGCGACATCGCCAGCATATGCGACAAGATCGATGACATGACATAATCCGCAAGTACATACTCCACATTTTGGTTATGGGGATTATAACCGAAATTAATTCGGTTATATTCCTCATAGAGGTAGTGGGGACTATGATAATGATAATGACTATGAAAATGATTTGGACATACCTTATCCCAATAAAAAAATGGACATAATTCCCAGATTTATGGGGATAATGACCAGTTAACAAATGGCCATAATCCCCATCACAGGGATGATGTCTTCTATAGTAGTCGGTCACAATTTCAACAATTATATAACTAATTTTGTTTGTGTTACAAGTTTTTCTGCGTGGCCGGCCTTCGGCTTAATGATTGCAAACTCCACTTAGTCTCCATAATATAAATGGGGGTTATGGCCGAAAAAGTTTCGGTCGTGAAATTTTCGGTGATAATCCCCATTTCTATTATTGGGATAACAACATCACAGCCATGTGCTTCTAGAATGAGCAGCATTAAATTTAGTACCAGGTTCCAAAGAAGCGGCGAAAGAACACCTCCTAGTGGTGTGCCCCTATTGACAAATCGAGGTATGATAGACGCTTCCTATTCATACCTTATACGTCGATTAAACCGATCCCATGCTTCACTTCCAGACTAGACAATGCCACAATTATCGAGTCTAAGATAAAATTATTAAATGCCCTCTCTATATCAAGAAAGTAGGGGGCCCCTGTAGGTTAGTTTGGTAGCGTACTAACCTATGAAACAGGGTGTCGTGGGTTCGATTCCCACAATAACCCTTGGCCGATTTCGCTACAACGAGACGACTGTCATTGTTACCAGTTCTCGTTTAGGTTTAAATTATTAAAAATGATTTGTAATTAAATTATTATATATCAAGAAAGTCCACCATGGTGTACTCCTTTACCGAAAGAGATCTATCGATGGTACCAAGGAGCTCATGAAGAGCTGTTTCCGTTGATCTACCCTTGCTGTGTGCATGTTGCTTAGTCGAAAGTGACCTCGGGTCAATCACTCTACGAAAATATAAGTCTATCATTCCTTCCATTGTGTTTAACAAAAAAGAAGGCAGAATAATTGGTCTGAAATCCCTCGGAACTATGTGGGAAATTTTCTTAGACAGGGGTTATATAATACTCAGCCGGGATTATACCATCAGATTCAGGGGATTTATAGGGCCTGAAGCTTTTAATCTTCCAGATTAATGTGAGTATGTTTATTATCCACTCGCGATAAATGCCAACACTCATGTCAAAAAATTTACATTTCAAACTTATCTCGAAAACTGTGAGAGTTATGAAAAAATTAGTCATTTCTTGATATCTCGCTTACTTTTTGAGTTATTAATACACAAATTTGCAGTAAAAAAATTTAATTTTTGACGTTTGAACGCGATTTTTTCAAAAACGTCTCTGGCAAAGATTTTGTTTTTTTGTCGAAATATAGTAGTGGGTCACTCCAGATTCATAATCAAGAAAGACTTTTACAGTGTTCGATACTTTAGGTTAAAGTCGGTTTCGACAAAGCGTGAGCTGCTTTTCACATATAGGGTTTCCTCATTAATTTTTAAAATATCTGCTTCATTTTAAACTACCTAGAATATGGTTATATGTCTTTTACAATCAATATAATTCATATAACAAATTTTGATAGTTTAATAATTTTTATATGAGTAAATATAAAAGAACATGTTCCATCGTCATCATCATCCAATTCTTTATGCTTAAATATTTTACTGCCAAAATACACAAAACAGAGTAAAGAAAACTATTTTCCTCACATGTCCATTGTTTGACTAGCCGAAGGCATTTTGTATTAGACCACATTTATGGGTACTTTTTCACACATCATTATAATCATCATCATCAACATCGACATTATAATAAACATTAGACAATCCCTTCTTTTGTTATGGCCAACAGATTTTTTTATGGAGCAGCATACAAAAAAAAAGAAAAAAGAAACATCTAACGATGTAACGAGCAATAATAACGGCCTTTTTCTTCTTTTACGACACATGTTTAAGAGCAGCATTAAATGAGAGCAAACAGAACAGTCATTCAGTCAGTCAGTCAGGAAGAAATGGCAAAGGAAACAACAAAAAGGTGTCGTGTATGATATGCGCACAAGACTTTGACATGAGTTGCATTAGATTTGGAATGGTGACGATGATGATGATTATTGTTGACAAAGCTGCTGGTGCTAGTGCTGCGGATGATGAGGATGAAACAAGTGTTGATGGCTTGTAGAAAAACCAGCCAATGAACAAGATTAGATTAATGGGACCAGCTAGAACTGCTTAATTGATAAAAACAAATTTCAAAGTAATGAACTTAAACATGGCGATGTCATTGAAGGTAACCACTTTTTGCCTTTTGGGCACATTTCAAATTTCTGTGACGATTATTTCAGGACATATAAAATGTACCAGTCTTAGGAGTTTATGTCCCTTTTGAATTGGAACTTTAAAAAAGTGTATTTACTAGAGTTTTCTTTTCCCGGACTTTTTCATTTCCCGGGAAAGCGGGATTTTATGATTTCCCGGTATTCCGGTAATTTCCGAAAAATTAAAAAAAACAAAAGTTGTACTATTTTATAAGTACATTTAATTTGAAAATCACATTAATGAGATCAAACTATTTAAAAGGTTTATTAACTAAAAAACGCATTTAATTTGTTGAAAAACGTTCCAAATTTTCAATAGTATTTCAAGTACATCTTTTCAAGTGAAGATGTTTTTTTTTTAACATTTTTTGCTAACATATTTTTTAACTTGCTTTCTGTCCCCAGAACTTTAAAAAAACTGATTCAGAATAATGAGATTCTAAATTTTTTCCAAAAAAATACTTAAAATTTGTAAAAAAAAGTAAGCCTTAGATTTTGCTATAGCGTTTAAAGACAGATTCAGAGTTGTTTTCCAACAGAAAAAGTCTTGGTTTCTGAGATATATTTCTTACAGAAAAAGCCTAAGGTGTCGAGCACCTATCGAATAAAACTTATATTTGAGCAAAATTTTCCTTTCGAAAAAGTCTCTGATTTTTGAATATTGTCAGTCTTGGACGTTCTGGGATCTTCGGCCTCTGCGCATGAACCTGTATTCAGTATTTAAAAAAAAAAGGATTTTTAATAAAAGTTTTTAAAAACAAATATGAAAACATGTGAAAAGAACATGAAAACATAAATATTTGCAAAGAAATAAAATTCCCGGGAATTCCCTCTTAATTTCCCGGTATTTCGGGATTGAAAATTGTGAAAAACTCTAGTATTTACCTTTTTTAAATCTAGGTTTCCAAAAGGTACTTTTTTAGAATGGGGTTTTCGGCTGAAGTTTATAAGTTTATATCATTGAATTTTACTTCAGGACAAATAATGCAGACATGTGTTTTTCTGCTAGAGGATGTCTCATTTCAAATTTCTAGTTCATGTCCATGAACATTATTTCAGTAGCTATAAAAAGTACCTAAGCACTCTTTTAGACCCATTTTTTTCCCCCTTTGAAAACGAATTTCCAAAAAGTACTTTTTTAAAATTTTAAGTTTCTATATTAAAAAGTACATTTTACTCCTTTTTGTTCCCTTAGAATCGGAAATTCCAAAACCCAATTGTTAGTGTTTTTCTTCAATATTTGTTCAACAAATGAAACAATTGTCATTTGAATTTCATCGACCTGCACTTGGACTAATGGGCTAAGGAAGTACCATTGTTTCTGCCTGCCCGCATTTCAAGGCGTATTTATAGAGAATTATTCATGCAACCAACTAGAAGTACAATGTCTAGCTTGTGCGGATATCACTAGTGCTATTAGATCGACACCCCAGGCCGGCCTGGAAGTAATACTACACATTCAGCCCATGGATATCTACATTGACTCTCAAGTTAAGAGAGTCACAAATGCGTAAGCAGCGCTCTTGGGGCCACTCGACCATATTAATTACGGTGGGAGTGACGGAACTGGAACAAAAAACCGACTATATCTCACCGCAGACGAACTTTTATAGAACCTTTGAAGTCTAAATACCAACTAGGGAAGACTAGGCGGAAAGCCCTATAATAGCAGAGAATGCGATCTCAATCTTTAAGGACGGATCAAAGATAGTGACGGGACTGGTTCGGTAGTATACTCTGAATGCCTCGATATCAAAGCCTCATTGAGATTTCCGGACAAGTATAGTCGCAAATGCTTTAGCAACGCTCTTACCATATTAATTACGGTGGGTGGGACGGAACTGGGACAGTAAACCGACTATATATGTATTACCGCAGGCGAACTATATCTTACCGCAGTAGAACATTCAAAGTCCAAATACCAACTAGGGACACTGGACGGAAAACTTTGTTATAACAGATAATGCGATCTTAATCCTTACGGACGGATTGAAGTTGGTGCTTCGTCGAATCCGTCAGCAAACAGTCAAATTAATCTGGGTCCCTGGACATAGTTGGGTCGTTGGGAACGAATTGGCTGATGAATGTGCTATAAATGGCTCTCAGTCGGTGGGAGAACAGGGTTAAACTGACATCTCGGTTCCAATAAAAGAATTCATAAACGAAATTGACAGGATATCAGAGAAAATAGTGAAGGATAGATGGACTGACTACGTGCGGGATATCACGAACCCTGTCGCCAATTTCTAAGAGGACAAAATGTCTTCTTAGTTTTCGCAAACGGACGGTTATCATATTAGTGGGAGTACTGACAGGACACTGTATAATCGGCCAAATCACCGTGTGTATGGGAATTTTAAATTTATTGTAGTAGCTGTGGTGAAGTAGGGGAGGAGTCTGTAAACCACTTGATGCGTGAATGTCCGGGTCTGATTATTCGATGAACTGGATTGCCTAAACGTGAACCTGACACCTATAGTGGGATTGATGAACGAAAATGATAGGATATCAGAGAAAAGAATAAGGGATAGGTCCATATCAGTGACTACGTGCAGGATATTGCAAACCCAGTGGCCACTGCCAAATCCTAACGGGACAAAACGTCTTCTTACTTTTGACAAACGGATGGTTAGCCTATTAGTGGGAGTACTGACAGGACACTGTATAATTGGCCAAATGGCCGTGCATATGAAAATTTCTGACAGGGACTATTGTAGAAGTTGTGGAAAAGTCGAGTAGGGTCTGATGAAACGCTGTCTTAAGCATTTGGGCCATATATGTTTCGATGACCTGGTTAGCCTAAACGGTATCTCATTGACGTCTCTAGCTGAATATCTTAGGAAATCGGGGTGGTTTAAGAAGTAGAGCTTTGTAACAGAGGGGGAGTAAGGAAATAACAATTAAGGGAATCATAATGGGCCTTATGGCCTCCATGTGGATTCGCCGAATGAGTTTTTTTTACAGAAACATGTGCTCATGATCTGGGTGGTGAGTATGAACTCTCAAAACATCCCAGCAAGAAAAGTGCGGAGTACTTCTATTTTGAGTGCTTTAAAACTATAACAAATGTAATGAAATACAACAAAAATAACAAAAAACACAAGAAAAAACACACAAACAGTTTTTTCTACTCCATAAAAAGTTGTTATTCAGCACTTAACTCATTACCTTCCGCGACACTCCCATACAAAAGTAAGTAGATATTCAGTAGATAAGAAGTACTCCGAGCTTTCAAACAACTTCCAACTACTTCCTCGGAGTAGTTCTTATCTACTGAATATCTACTTACATTTGTATGGAGGTGTCGCGATAGGTAATGAGTTAAGTGCTGAATATCTATGTATTCTGGAGTAGAAAAAACTGTTTGTGTGTTTTTGTCTTGTGTTTTTTGTTATTTTTGTTGTATTTCATTACATTTGTTATAGTTTTAAAGCACTACACTGAGAAGTGCTAATGACTTTTTTTGCAGGGATTTAAGACAAAATTACTTAGAACAGAGCTTCTGACTAACTTAAGCTTTGCGACCCCTTTTCAATATTTCAAATCGGGATTCTATACCACTTTCAACCTGTCCTAATTACCACAGTTGGTCACACTAATTTTAACATGTGAAGGTGCATTTATCTTTTTGTCTTTCTAAGCTACTTGTCATAATATTTTGACAAAATAAAAGACTTGTTTGTTGTTTTTTGCTGCTCTTTTTTTGACATCACCCAACTAAAATAAAAAAAACAATACAAAATAATGATTATTATATGCCATACAGGAGGACGGACAAATAACAAAGGATTGAAAAATAGTACCACATCCAAATATGAAATGATAAAAAAAGGATTTGTTTTTTTTTTGCATGTATGTGTTTGTTGAGGCATGTGTAGAGCATGTGAATGTCTAGTTTTCTGTTTATTTTTTAATATAAAGGTTCATTATACATATTCAGTACTGTTAGACGTTCTATTTTTTTTTTTTTCAATTTCATCATGCCTGTGATTTTTCCACAAAAGTTAGTTTTATTTTGCAACACACAGAAAACAAACTGTTTGTTAACGCTTCAATGATTACAAATCGCAAATGATTTTGACGCAGCACAGTAGTAGTATAAGAGTAGTAGCGGCGGCGGTGGCGGTAGCAGCCAGCATCTGCAACCAACGGTGGTAAAACACAAATCGAGCGAATGAACGACAAACATAAGTTTAACGTTAAATAAAGCTGGTTATGTTGTTTTTTAACATAACAGAGGTAGAACATTCCTTGAATCATTGGATATCTCTAGCAGCAACATCATCATCATTATCTTCAAATTATAGCAGCCGAAAATGTGATTATAATACAATGAATTCTGTTAGAAATATTAGCGGTATGTTGTGTAAGTCTCTTTTCCTAAATTTTGAAACAGTGGGTAAAAACAGTTGAACTTTATGAAAAGGAGTTGAAACAAGTGAGAGTATTAAATTCGGGTGTGCCAAATCTTTTATACTCTCCAAATTGTAGCAGACGTTGAGGGACACCTTCTTCTTGTGATAAGTGTTAACAAATTCATTTATTATTTGTGCAAAATACAAATTTGTCTTTATTTAAATTAATTGTTTATATCCATTCCCACAAAAGGGGTGGGGGGAAAAATAAATTTTTTAATCCTCTGGTACCAAGTGCAGGACTTTGAGCTTCTTCTGACATAAACATGTTGTACTTGTAACAAAAGTTCAAAAACCTATTAAAAGTAAGGTTTTTCTGAGGTCGGTTTAGTTCTTTAAAAGTGAACTTTTTTTGTTAACATTTATCGCGAGAGGGAAGGTGTCCCCCAACATCACCTACAATTTGGAGAGTATAAAAGATTTAGCACAGCCGAATTTACTCTCACTTGTTTCAACTCCTTTCCATTAAGCTTAGACGGCATCGTGTCTTTTTGACACAATGCAAAAGTGGGCCCCAACTTGAGCGCCATTTTCTTGGAAATTCCGTAAATATTTTTTTTTTTAATAATTAGTATATATATCGACCTTTTTTGAATTTAAGTTTTTGTGTTTTAGAATACTCTAATTAGGCTTTCAAGGTCACGTAATTTTCAATTTTAAATAAAAGACATTTATTTAATTTTCTTCCTCCAACGTTTCGCTGGGATTTTTCCAGCCTCCTCAGGTATTTATGTTGTATTTTATGTGCTGTGTAAAACAATTATTATATTTGAAAATTAAGTGTAAAATTTGACGGAAGATTATTTGTAAGTTCAAATTTTATAATGCTGTGTATTATGTTGTTGTTCTTTAAATATCAGTTCTCTTATGTTATTTTCATTTTTTTGTTTATATGTATGGTTGCCAGATTTAATAAAATATAATCCCTGAGGAGGCTGGAAAAATCCCAGCGAAACGTTGGAGGAAGAAAATTAAATAAATGTCTTTTATTTAAAATTGAAAATTACGTGACCTTGAAAGCCTAATTAGAGTATTCTAAAACACAAAAACTTAAATTCAAAAAAGGTCGATATATATACTAATTATTAAACATAAATTATCGGAGGGCCCGCCGAATATTGGAATTTTTTAAAATCAAAATGAAGAACTTTTTCACACAAATCAAGCTTAAGTATAACACCGAAACCTGCGTATTACTTAAAAAATATTGCAGAATAACAAAAAAGTTAGCAAAACTGGAGGAGAGACTGAAATTTTTACTTACTTGCAGAAAAACCGGACTCGCACCTAACCACATAAAAAACACGACTCGACATTCAAGACAATTATTCACATCTTCGAAGATATCACAAGAGCTTAACAAAATGGAACAAAAATTTCACAGTAAAATTTTAAATCTAGAAATAAAAGAGACTAACATACTACTTAAAGAGATAAAGAAGGAAATAAGTAATGCTAAATGGTCACTGAAGTCAATCCTTAATGGAGAAGAATTTAATAATTTCATCAAAAGTCAAGATGGTAGATATAAAAACATTAAAATATACGACAAAAAGACTCATGCAGATAAAATACAGAATTTGAAAAGGTTGCAATTAGCTGAATACAATCTTAAGTTTGACGAATCTTGGTTTGTTAATAAAACAAAGGTAGAGTTTACAGAGGAAAGCAAATGGCTTCTTTCTTTAGGACAAAAATTTGCTCTCCCTGTTAATATTGACAATTTTTCAGCTATAAATCTAATAGCTGATTTAGAACAATGGGTTCAATCTTTAACAGACGAAAAAGAAAAGGAAATAACTAGAACAAAAATAGCCAACAGAATTTTAACATACAAGAGAACATACAAAAATAATTTAAAGGAAAAATTCATACTTAATATTTACGAAGAAACCAAACGTTTTTTGAGAAGATACAAACATGAAATAGTTATTACAAAATCTGATAAGGGCAATAAGACAGTCATAATGTATAAAGAAGATTATGAAAAGGAAATGAAGAAATTACTGGAGGATAAGAAAACTTACCAAGTGATAAAAGCGGACCCAACACAAAAACTACAAAGACTTAACAATAAATTAATAATGGATCTTTTCAAACAAGAATATATTTCACCATACGAGAAAATACGACTTATATCAAATGCAGCCACAGCTCCCAGACTATATGGACTACCTAAAATACATAAACCCAATATGCCCCTACGTCCAATTTCATCATCAGTTGAAGTCCCGTGTTATAACCTTTCAAAATACATTGGCAACATTTTAAAAAATATTATATTGGAAAAATATAATATAAAAAACTCATTTGAACTTAAGAGTAAATTGGAAAAAGTAAATTTAAATGAAAATGAGATACTTATATCTTTAGACGTAGTATCACTGTTCACAAATATACCAATTCATCTGGCTATAACTAATATCATGGCACAGTGGAACATATTACAACAACACACCAAAATTCCCAGGTCGCAATTTTTAACGTTATTAAAGTTTTGTTTAAATGACAACAATTACTTTGTTTATGGTAGCACATATTACAATCAGACCTATGGCATGCCAATGGGTAATCCGTTGTCACCAACGATCGCGGACATTGTTTTAGATACTCTACTAGAAGAGACAATGGAAGAACTTAATAAACGCAACGTACAGATAAAACTTTTGACTAAGTACGTTGACGATTTATTCGCTATAATAAAAAAAGAAGACGAAGAAATAATATTGAAGACTTTTAACAGCTACCACACCAAATTAAAATTCACGATAGAAAAGGAGACTAATAATTCAATTCCATACTTAGATATGAAAATATATAGAGAAAACAACACGATTATAACAGATTGGTACACGAAACCCATCGCCTCAGGGCGCTTAATAAATTTTAATTCCACTCAACCCATGAGACAGAAAATTAATACTGCAACAAATCTCATTAAAAAGGCAATTGAACTCTGTGATACAAAATTCAGAACAAAAAACATAAATATAACAAAGGATATATTAAATAAAAATGGTTATCCATCATATATTATAAATAATTTAATAAACAAGGCAACAAATTACACATCCGGGGAAACCACAGATAATAGATCTGGTAACACTAAAAAATACTATAGCCTGTCATTTATACCGAAGCTAACAGAAAACACACAACTTGCAGAAATAATTAAAAACGAAGATGTAACAATAGCACACAGATCAAACAAAACAATAAACTCATTATTTACAAAAACAAAAACGAAAATAGAAAAAACGCAACTAAGCAATGTAGTTTATGAAATTACATGCGATGGTAAAACGAACGAAGAGTGCGGAAAAGTTTACATAGGAACGACGAAGAGAAGTGCTGGTACGAGAATGACTGAACATGCAGCTGACATTAGAAATAACAAAATCACAACAGGTTTATCTCAACACTGCATAGAGATGGGACATAAGCCCAATTTGGACGAATTCAAGATACTTAACAAAGAACGAAACCAAAATAAACGTCTAACACTAGAAAGCTTGAGGATCCAACAGAAAATGAAAGTAGCGATTAACATAAAAGAAGATAAAGACAACACTAACGCAAACTACACACTTGCAATAACTTAGTATTAAGACAAAAACTGTGATACGTAGTGTTAGAAAAATTTTTACTGTGATATTTTTAATTTTATTTGCAATTATTTTTTAAATTAATTATGTGTTTTATGTTGTATTTTATGTGCTGTGTAAAACAATTATTATATTTGAAAATTAAGTGTAAAATTTGACGGAAGATTATTTGTAAGTTCAAATTTTATAATGCTGTGTATTATGTTGTTGTTCTTTAAATATCAGTTCTCTTATGTTATTTTCATTTTTTTGTTTATATGTATGGTTGCCAGATTTAATAAAATATAATCCCTGAGGAGGCTGGAAAAATCCCAGCGAAACGTTGGAGGAAGAAAATTAAATAAATGTCTTTTATTTAAAATTGAAAATTACGTGACCTTGAAAGCCTAATTAGAGTATTCTAAAACACAAAAACTTTTTTTTTTTAATTTATAAGTTTTTTAAATTGTCAAATTCAAATTAAACTCGAAATCGCGGTTTAGAACTTTGTAAGGAATTGAGAAACACTAACCACAAAGATCCATTTGTTCCACTGTTTCCATATGTACACATACATACTTACTTTGTTATACTTTACACCACTCTGGGCTACAGGGTGTAATGAGTTGGTGCTGATATTTGTAACAAACCCAAAATTAAGTTCTTGACCGAACTCCATCGAATCAGAATAACTTTTCACCTACAGATATCCGTCTGTTTGTCTATACACGTAAACGGTGTAAACACGATACACGTCGCAATTACACTGTTCGACACCAGAACACTCTTAGAAAACTGTGATCTACTGATTCAAAATCTGTATTCTAAACTAGATATTCAATGCTAAAAAGTAAAAAAAATATAATTTTTTTTGAGGCACCTTTCTTGTGGGGCTAACAGCGTGCCAAAAAATATTTTTTCTTTTCAATTTATTATCAAAAATGTCCTAAAATTGTGGTTTTTACTTAATATCATGAGAAGTTGTGTATGTTTGAACACGTTCTTTGCACATTTTGATAAGTCTTCCTTTCATAATACTGGAGATAAACAAAAAAAAAACTGAAAAATTACCGTTTCTTCCCCACTCATTTGCAACCCCCAAATATGAATTTAGGCCGCTAGAAAAAAGAAATACGTTTCCTTATATTTTTCGTGCTTTACAAAATAAAACCGATTCCATGAAGATCGGAGGGACGCAATAGCGAGACTTCCCTTGTTAATCTCTATATAGAGATTCCTGCAGAAAGTTCTTTAATAAGGCAAAATCTCCAAGAGCAGACGTGAATTGGTCTACAATATGCCAACATTAATCTGGGCGATTAAAAACTTCAGATCCTATAAATCCCCTAGACCAGATGGCATAATCTCGGCTGAGATGCAGCAAGTGTCGGACTATATAACCCCCTGGCTGAATAACCTCTACACAGCATGCATAGACTGGTCGTACATTTCTTTAACATGGAGGGATACCAAAGTCGTTTTTATCACTCTTCATGAGCTCGTTGTTACCAACAATTGTGCCGTTGTCTGGTCTATGAGTGAAGCGTATGATCGTTTTAATGGTGGAAAATTTACTTGGAAATAGACGTATAACGTTTAAAGTAGGAGCGTCTATCCTATCTCGATTTGGAGTATAGGCACACCACAGGGAGGTGTTTTTCACCGCTACTTTGGAACCTGGCACTGAACTCATTGCTGCTTTCTCTAGAAGCACGAGGTTTTCATGTTGTCGCATATGATGACAATAGCTGTAAAGTGAAAGATCTGTCTAAATTGGCAAGGGACTGTAGTCAGGGAGTTACTCCAAGTATAACTGAGTTATCTTGCTCACAACGAAAAATAAGATTCCTGCTTTTGATATTATTTCTCTGGACGGCCCTGAAATCATGTTCTGAGGTGGAGCCAAGTATCTTGGAGTACTTCTAGTGAGAAACTTGAATTTCAGGTTTAATAATAAGGAACAGATGATAAAAGCAACGATCGCTTTATATAATTCTGTAAAAGAGCCTTTGAAAAACGATGTGGCTTTTGCCCTAAAGTCGTTCACTGCATTTACACAACAGTGGTGTGTCCAATTCTGCAGTATTTAAAAATTGTCTGGTGGCCTGCTTTAGAGAAAAAAGGGAACTGTGTCTTTATCTTGAAGGTAAATAGAATGGCGTCGATTTGTATTTCTGGTGCTCTTCGTACGGCTGTGTTATGAATACTTCTTCACCTAATACCATTCGACATATTGAGTAGGCAGCTACGTCGCCATTTCGACTGAATCCAAATCGCGATCTTGAAGAAGATAACGATACCACAAAATGTGAACTGTGATTCCTCTATAAACATTTTTGCCATTTTACCACAATGATATTTACCATCCACACATTCTTTGATAAGGGCATTCCGGGTAGTAATGGAACCTCCATCAATTTTTACACAGATGGATCGAAGCTGCATGAACAAGTGGGCTTCGGATTCTATTCCGAAGAGCTTGGGTTGAGCCTGGCTCAAAGATTGCCAGATCATTGCAGTGCTTACCAGGCAGATATGCTGGCAATAAAGAAAGTGGCTGACTGGTTGAGCTGCAATGTCTTGTCAACAACCGCAGTCAACATCTACTCTGACAGTAAACCCGCGGACAAGTCCCTGGAGTCAACGTTTATAATAACAAGATCTGCCCTTAACTGCCGCACGTCATTAAATGAGATGGCCAAGTAGTTTGACATACGACTGATATGGGTTGGCAATATCCTCGAGCCATCCTCAGTTACGGCGTGGTGAAATGTCAGATTCACTGCTGACATCCACAAGGCATCTCTATGTACTGAGTTGAGGACAGTTTTATATACATTTTCAAAATGTCCTCACTTAAGGTCAGCAGTAGTCAAGGCATGCTGACTTTCTGGGAACATGTCATCTAAGACTTCTTTGGGGTCTGATGTTGTTCATTCGAAAATACAAAAAAATTTCGTATTTCCTTTAGTTTTTACTTTTATCCATTTTCCTTTATAGATTATCTTTCTCATATTTAGAAAAAACTTTTCGCCTTTTTAAGTCCCAACTGGATTTGAACCTGGAACCTCCAGTTTATTAGTCCCGCACCTAACTACTTGTTCCAAACTTTATTTTGAAAGTTGTTTGTCTATTTGTTACTTTTTACTACTTGATAGATTTTGATTTTATTTTAAATGAATCGATAATATTGCATAATTTTCTTGGAAATTGAAGAGTTGCTCAGATTTAAAATTCTAATTTAATATACTGCTATTCTGAAGACATTTACCTTTCGACGTCTTACAGGAATTTTCCACATTCTTTAAACAAACATTCAGTGCTGACATTGTTAGGACATGTTATCAAGGATTACCTATGATTTTTCAGAACCTGAAGACATTTCCTCAAGAGATCACTGTGTAAATTTACTCAGTGACATATTTTCCAACTGGGATGAGCTTGCAAGACTGGGAACTACCTTACAGATGCCTCTAGAAACTTGCAGGACAATTAAATGGGTTTGGCCTGCGACGGAGACTAATCAGAGATGGGCTAATGGAAGTACGTGTTAGATTTCACGACAGGTTTGGACTAATACAGAAGCGCACAAGTGAGCTGATACGCTTCCAAGAAGAGAGATTTCGACGGTGGTTGCTGTAATTACTGGATTTGCATGAATGAGGACGAGTGGGAAACAATAAAACACTTTATCTGCCATTGACCGGTACTTTCTGATCAGAGACTTGCTTCACTTTGATGTAGGGAGCTGCACAATCGGATGTCAAAATTCAATATCCTAGAAGTTTCAAAAGGAGCTCAAATTGGTTTAGCGGTGGGGACTAGTAGGGAAACTCCATTACCGTCCCGTGGTTAACACAACGGACCTCAGAGGCTATGTGTGCTGACGTAAAGCGTCATCAGTCACTTACAACCTTACCTATGCTCCATATAAAACTCTGCCTGAGATTCACTTAAATATGTCTATTGGAAACAAATACAATTAAATTTTCTTCACTAATTAAAGACCTAATCCAATCGGTTCATATTTGTACTGAATCCCCATTTTCAGGTAAATTCTGTACGTATGGTGCTATAAAGTAGGCCTTGACCGACTATAATTTTCTTACATTGTTTAATGTTTGTTATGTGATTTTTCTAACATTGTATTTGTGTTACAGTTAAATTTAATCGTTTGTTACAAATATTCGGTTTATATTTCTATTATCCTCATCAGCATCATCATCATCATCACCATTGTCGACGTCATTGTCATACAATGATGTTAATATGTATTAGTATCTGTGTCTTGTATTGGTATGAATGATTTTTCTTCAAACGCGTGTCATTGTATTTGTTTCACATGTTTATGATTTTCAAATGTATTTGTTGTTTTTGTTGTTGATATTTTCTTTTATTTGTCAGATTTTTTTGGCTGTTGGCTGTTAAGTACTGCTCTGACTGAATGAAACTGCTGCTGGTCTTCTTTTATAATGTTCAATATATAAAAATATGTATTTTTTCATGTTGTTGTTACATTGTTACAATTATACGGTTTGTGTTGTTGTTACCACTGCAGTATGTGTGTTTAGCACAGGAGGAGCAGTAGCAGTAGCAGCAGTAGTAGAACCATTAAAAACTGCCGCAGTAGCAGCAATAGTGTGTCACATGCCTTAAGTCATTAGATATGGTGTTTCCTTGTATTTGTTTTTATATCCTCTACTCTAGTGATAGATGATATATATAAGTTTGTCATTTCGTTTGTAACATCTCGAAATATCGGTCTAGGATCCCATGAAGTGTATATATTCATGATCCTTGATGGAAATTAAGTCGATCTCCGTCCGTCCGTTTGTCTGTCGAAAACATGCCAGAAGAACGATAAATATATATTTGTCGTTCTTCTGTTTTGGTTTGGTTAGAGGTAGCAGAGTCAGACTCGTCACATAGACTGGTTGGTCCATTGCAAAACCATAATAACTCCTCAGCTACGCTGATAGAAAGTGTTAGTCTTTATCGCGAATTATCAAAACCGTTTCCAAGCTTTCGAAAGCGTGTCTGCCCAATATGTGCAGGCGGGTTCTGGCCAAAGCAGGAGAGTGGCAAATAATGTGTTTGACCGTTTCCTCAGAATTAGGTTCATCGCTGGCATCTAAAATAAGTCCCACTTTTTCCCCATAATAACCTATAAGGCAGTGCTCAGTGATCACTCCAGTAAGTTGAAGGCAGTTCCATCTGATAAGCGAGATTAAGCGAGCTCATTCGCTCTCTCGTTCCCTTGGTCGTTTTTCTAGTCAGATTGGCATTGCATTTTAGCAAAATCGGTCTAGTGGTTCAAAAGTAATGAGCAAAACCGCGAATTTCTGATTGGTTTCATCTTAAATTCATGTGTTGAAAAACCTGCTAAACACACTTAAAAACATTAGGTTAGGCAAGCTTGTAAGTGGCTGCTGACGCTTTACGTCAGCACTCATAGGTTCTGAGGTCCGTTGTGACGGTAGGTTGTAAAGAATGACGTCGGTTTACACAAAACCCAATGTCCATAGAGGCCTTGATGTGGTCCATTACGATTCCTTTAATGATCGAAACCTTTTCTCTTCAGTTTTATTACTCGCATTGTTTCCAGTTATGCATCCCATTTTGAAGCTTTTATAAATTCCAGTAGAGTCCAACTACTCTCGCTTCGAATTTCCAATAAGTTCTGAAAGAAATAATAGCCTAATAGTTTAAATCTTCTAAAAGACAGCGCAGGGCATTCACATAAGAAGTGATAGCTGTCTTTGACAGCTTCTCCAAAGCATCTACAAGTATCATTGTTCAATCTACCTATTCTTACCATATGTTTGCCTAATGTGTTATGACCAGTTATCAGATTTATTACCATTCTTAGCTGTCTTCTTTTTATAACTAGGAGAATTTGGGTGTGCTTTGCCAAGTTCTCATCCCACAACAATTTAGTCTGAATACACCTGTCTGAATTCGTCCATCTGTATATCCAAGTATCTCTGGCTTTGCACTTGATCCGCAGTGTAATCAGTGACAAAGCACAGTCTAATGTTATGCTGCTCGCTGAGAGCCCTAAGTTCTCTGTGGCAGCGACAGTAATGTGGTTCCCCTACAAGTCTCTACGGTTAAACCGATTTGAGTTCCCTATGAAACTTCTAAGATATTAAATTTTGTCATCAGACAAACAAGTCTAGGTCTACAAATTGCCCAGCACTTGCAGATTCAGTGTTCTACAGTTTCCAACTCCTCCTCATCCATGCAACTCCGGCAAAAGTCATTTGACACAAATTTAACCGCGCAGCGTGTTTTCCTATACGGCAGTATCCGATTGGATTAACAGAAGACCAAATCTGTCGTGTAGTCTTACGCGTCCATGTGCCTATTTTAGATTAGTCTCCGTTGCGGAACAAAGCCGTATATTTTGCTTGCAAGTTTCTAGAGGCATACTACCACATTCCATTTCCGTTTGAAGCTGTAAGGTAGTTGACTGCGGTTGTAGACAAGACATTGCAACTCAACGAGTCAGCCACTTCCTTTATTGCCAGCAACACTGCCTGGTAAAAACTCCATTGATATGGCAATCGTCGAGCCCGGTTAAACCCAAGCTCTTCCGAATACACTCCGCAGCCCAATTGTTCGTGTAACTTCGATCCATTTGCATAAAAACTTATAGAGGCACCACTACCCGGAATGCCCATCATCCAAGACTCCCTGAATGGTATCATAGTGGTAAAGTGGCGCTCAAAAAGGCTCATACCGCGAGCGCAGTCCACATTTTGAGGTACTGTTATCTTTTTCAAGATCGCGCTTTGCTTACAATTTCTGCTCTTCCATTCCAGTGTGAAATCGAATGGCCGATGTTACCGCAGACTGTCTACCCAATATGTCCAATGGTATTGGTTTAAGGAAGATTTCTAATGCCGTCGTAGGTGTAGTACAAACAGTTCCGGTGATATACATCGACACCATTATCTGTACCTTCGTTCCACAGTTCCCTTTTATCTCTAAAACAGGCCACCAGGCAATGATTCCATACAGCAGAATTAGACGCACCACTGCTGTATAAATCCAGTGAACGACTCTAGGGCTAAACCCCCATCGTTTTCCAATGGCCCTTTTACAGAAATATAAAGCAATCGTTGCTTTTCTCACCCGTTCCTCCATAGTATGCCTGAAATTCAATCTAGAAATACTCCAAGAGTCGTGGCTCCATCTGAAAATGCGATTTCAGTGGCGTTCAGAAAAATAGGATCAAAAGTAGGAACCTTGTTCGTGTAGCTTCGATCCATCTGCGTAAAAACTTATAGATACTGTGCCATTTTCGGTACCTTCATTATAAAGACACAGTTCCCTTTTGTCTTTTAAACAGGCCACCAGACAATGATTCTATACAGCAAAATTGGACTCACCACTGCTGTATAAATCAGTGAACGACTCTAGGGATAAATTCCCATCGTTTTCCAATGGCTCTTTTACTGGAATATAAAGCAATCGTTGCTTTTCTCACCCGTTCCTCAATAGAAAGCCTGAAATTCAACTTCCTTTCTAGAACTACTCCAAGAGTCGTGGTTCCATCTGAAAATGCGATTTCAGTGCCGTACAGTGCCGTACATGGATTAACTCCAAGACCACATTCTCTTGCCCCCTTGCTCAGATATTTTCGAGAACCCTAAAGAATGTCGCTTAATGTTAGCAGATGCTTTCTCTTTACCGCTATCGCGACATTGTCAGCATATGCGACAACATGACAACCACGTGCTTCTAGAGAGGGCAACAGTTTCCAAAGAAGCGGCGAGTGAACACCTTCCTGTGGTGTGCCCCATTGACAAATTGAGATTTAACAAACACTCCCAATTCAAACGTTATACGTCTGTTAAAACGAAGATTTTCCACCATCAAAACGATACCACGCTTCACTTTCAGATTAGACAGTGCCAGAATTATCGAGTCTAAGATGACATTATTATAATCCTCCTCTATATCAAGAAAGGCCAGTGTACTCCTTTACCGAAAGCGATCTCTCGATGGTACCAACGAGCTCATGAAGAGTTGTTTCTGATGATCTATTCTTGATGTGTGCATGTTGCCTAGTCAAAAGCAACATCGGGTCAATCACTCTACACAAATATGAGTGCATCATTTGTTTTATTGTCTTTAACAAAAATGATGATAGATTAATTGGTTTGAAATCCTTCTGAACTATGTGGGAGTTTTTTTCCAGCGACTCTGGTTTTCCTCCATTTTAAAGAAAAATACGACCATGTTATGCATGCTGTGTAGAGATTATGCAACCAAGGTGCTCTATAATCCAACACTTGCTGCATCCCAGCAGGAATTATACCATCAGGTGCAGGGGACTTGTAACACCTAAAGCTTTTAATCATCCAGATTACTGTTGTCATATTTATTATCCTCGAAGAAATTTCAGATGGTTCCAAAACTGGGAACGGCATCAAGGAATTGTCCGGGAAACGCGTGTTGAGAAGGAGATCCAACGACTCCCACTGTAGAAAGACCATACCCCAGTAGGATCCTTCAGGTATCCCAGGTTGCAAGGAGGAGCAGCCAGAACTTTGCGCAGCTCGATTCCTCAGAAACGTTTTCTATCTATCCCTAAAAGTTTTTCGAAAAATCACATCTGATCATCTTTTAACTTTTAAGTTTCAGCCTATATGTTGCAGCAGACCAGTCCTCCCTCGTCCGCTTTTGAAGATTTTGACTCTTCCCCTAATTGTGGTGGGTATAAAAATGTTCACGTTAAAAAATCTACTATCACTTAAAAAAGGGCATTGTGAAGGGTATTCATTGATTCGGCTTAGTCGAATTTATCCTTTTTACTTATTTTCATCTTCCCTTGTTTTGTTGTTGTTTGGGTCCTGCGAATCTATGTTAGTGTGTGTGTGTGTGTTGTTTTTGTATTGATGTTGTTGTATTGTTTTCATGTGTTCATTTTGCCGGTTTTTTTTTGTTGTACAAAACTCAAAAATTCTTCTTCATCTTTTTGTGCATTAGACCATTATTAGTCAGTTAAGATTTTTTCAATTCTTGTCGTTATTCCTGCTGCTGTTTTTGTTGTTTTTTTCTGTGATTCTCCCAGTTTTACGTTTACAACGGACGCATTCAGCCAACCAACCATACAGCCAGCATTGAATTCTGTTCAACTTGGTTATTCTTCACATCATCAAATTCATTCATTCATACATTTCACTTACACAATACAACACGGTTTTATTGTCGTCATCGTCATCATTATTTCGTTATTGTAAAACGTGCGCGCCAAACTCGGTTATATTTGAAAATCATATTCAATTAAGGTCTGTGTGACAACAAAAATGAAACTAAAGGTGCATTTTCCAATTGTTTTTGTTTTGGTCACCTAAAATCCACAAAAAAAAATCATTTAACTGATAATAGTTTTTTTTTTTTGGAAAAGTGAAAGTGTTTTAGTTTAAAGTGACTTATAAGAAAACAAGGACTAACTTTAAAATCCTATTGGAATTTTTGTGCGTTTTATATTAAATTCTTAAAAAAACTCATTTAATAAACATAAACAGAGAGAAAAAATATAATTGTAAAATAATTTGCATTAACTACAAATTAAAACAAATAGAAAAGTTAAATTTGACTTGGCCGAATGCCCTTTTTAAGTGATAGTAAATCTTCTAACGTGAAAAAATAACAATTTTGATTAGAAATATTTCATTTTGTGTAAAAAGCATTTTTTTTTTTAAAAATTTTTGAAAAAAGAAAAAAAAATTACTTAAGTTTTTTTTGAGTGTAAAATTTTTTTCAGTGTAAACTTCTTTTGTAGTGTAAAAATATTTTTGAGTGGCAAAAACACGTTGTAAAATATTTTTGTGACTTACCAATGTTTTCAGACTGAAATATTTGCTATTTTGAACGTGGCGACCTTGATAATTAGAAACAGATGGAGGAATAGGAGAATCAGTATCTGCAGTGACAGCCAGGCTGCGCTCATTGCACTTGAATCTCCAGCCACTTCATCTAAAATGGACCAGGAATGTAGACGCTGACTCAATGAGGTCTCATGTGGGAATAGTGCAAGTCTTCTGTGGGTTCCGGGTCATAGGGGAATCCACGGAAACGAGATTGCCGATTCTTTGGCGAATGTTGGCTCCGATACAACTCTTCACAATCCGGAACCTCAGATATAGGCTTAACATGGATGATGCGTTGGATCAACTCTCACATGAAATCAAACTTCATGGAAAGATGGTCAAATGAGTTAAAATTAGGGCATCCAATCGGGAAATCCCGATCCCGAAAATCACGGGATTTATGATTTTAAATCCCGGGATTTTCGGGATCCAGAATCCCGAATCTCTTTATTTATGATTTTCAATCCCGGGATTTTCGGGATCCCGGGATTGAAAATCATAAATATTTTTTCATAATATTTTTTTCAATAATTTGTGATAAAAAATAAAAAAATCGACAAAACTTGAACCCTAATAACAAATATAATTGGAGCCCGTGCTCGATCTGTACTTACAGAAAAAATCATATAAAATTAATGACAAAATATGTCGCCATTAGGCACGTCTGCGAAACAGAAAATGCAAATTCCTTCATTTGTGTCTGCAATTCCAGATCATGTTGGTAACCCTTGCGAAATAATGTAAGAGACAAAAAAGTTGAAAGAAAGTATGAAGTGAGGTTGATATTGCTAGAAATAGAATTGTAGTGTTGGAAACTGTCAAAATTTATTCTGTAGAAACTAAAAATATTCACATATATAAAAAACAGTTTTCATTAACAAGACAAACCGACATTTAAAATCCTACTGATGATGACACTAACTGGGGTGTTTGAAACCGGTATAGGAAATACCAGAAATGTCTATAATTTTTAGAAATTCAATTTTTCTTCTGCATTTTTTCAACTTGAACCCTTATGACAAAAGTTTCGTTTAGTACCATTTTTTTGCGACAGGAAAATGTGAACCGTTTGCGAAATACAAAGCTTGCAAAA
Source organism: Pegoplata infirma (assembly GCA_963921195.1). NCBI lineage: Eukaryota > Metazoa > Arthropoda > Insecta > Diptera > Anthomyiidae > Pegoplata > Pegoplata infirma. The sequence goes on along the minus strand of OY992536.1, from coordinate 22,745,861 downwards.
AATTCTAAAATTAGTAGCGTTTCGACGAAAGGTCTTTTGACACAAATTAACTCCTTAAATTTTAAACTGTTTTTATTTTATGTTTTTCTTAAACATCTTTCTTTAAAGGCGTGATTTTGACTCACACTCAGTCACGCTCACGCAAAACAATAATCGAATCACCCACTTATAACTTGCGCACATTTTTTTTTTTTACTCACGCTCACTTGCGTGCAAGAAAGTGAAAAAAAAATGACCCGCACGCGTGAGTCACGCCGGATTTAATCACGATAACGCGAGAGTCACGCAAACTCTACTCACGCTATAAAATTATTTTACCAAAAAAAAACATTGCTAAATATATATTTTTTGTTACAAGAAATGAAAAAAGAAATCAAATCATGCAAGCTCCATTAAAAAAATTAATCACTCACGCAAATTCTACTCACGCTATAAAATTATTTTACCAAAAAAACATTGCTAAAAAATATTTTTTGTTACAAGAAATGAAAAAAGAAATCAAATCATGCAAACTCCCTTAAAAAAATTAATCACTCACGCAAAAATTTGTCTCACTTACTAATCTCTCACGTAGATTTGTTCAACTCATGCTTACTCACAAGTACATGATTGAAATGAAAATCACTTATACTCACGCGTGATTCACATAAATCACGCGTGATAACGATGAGCCACGACGAAAATTAAGAAAGATAACATACGTATATCCTTTACAGGAGTAATCTCGACCGTTTTTGAATTTCACAACTTCAACAGGACTTCGCAAATCTTTACGAACGCGTTTATTTGCTAAAGTGACAAAAAATACTAAAAACTTTCAAAAATATCGAAAAATTCCGAACATTTTCAAAAAAATCCCGCGAATCCCTGGGATCCGAAAATTCCGGGATCCCAAAATCGGAATCCGGAAAATTTTTCTTCAATCCGGAATCCCGGGATTTAGAAAAACCCATCCCGATTGGAAACCCTAGTTGGGATGCAAGCATACCAAATGTTTTTTGATTAGGCCAGACATGGAAGTGGCTCTCTATCTACTCGGTCTTACAAGGAAGGTCTTTCACGGGACACCCACCGATTGTCCTTAAACTTGCATTTAGGAAAGAGGAGAGCAAAGTAAGAGTTATAGCCGTCCAATCTTTTTATAGCTGTCCAATCTCAAATTTCTGACATAGTGCAGCCTCTCCCTTTATGAAATCGCTGACATCTTCATACAATTTTTCAAAATGTCATCAATGAGATGTCAGCAGTTGGTCAGCAGTGTCCATCAGTATCGGTGGCCACTAACAATCCGTTTAAACAACCGCTGACCAACTGCTGACATGTCATTGATGACATTTTGAAAAATTGTATGAAGATGTCAGCAATTTTATAAAGGGAGAGCAGCAGTATGTCAGGTGTAATTATTTTTGCCGAATGGGAAGGGGAGGGGGAAAAACGGGATTATTTTCGTTTTTTGAGGATTTTTCCCATTTCTTGAAAAGAAACTATGTATATGAACATTTTATTTAGGTCGAAAGGTTTTTTGAAGGACTATCCAATAGTATAGTGGTCGTGTCCAAATTCGGCTTCATTAAGTTCGTTATTGTTAAAAATGTATAATCGTCGGGGTAGTTTATATTGAGACGTATATACGTACGACCGCCAAAATCATATATAATAATTAATCTCTATCAAAATTAAGCTGACCCGTAGTTTTTCGTTTGGCGAAATTCTTGCTAGTTCAACTTTAATACGGATTTTCCCGAAAGCCCTTATTTTTTCATATGGTGGCAACCCCTTTTTAAATTTGGGATTGGGCAGCTAAAAAGAACAGGTAACTCTTATATTTTCCCCCTCAATCCCATATTTAAGTTTCAGGGCAATCGGTAGGAGCCCTGTGAAAGACCTTCCTTTTTAGTTGTGCTTCTATTAATTAATTTTCAATAAAATTCTAAAAATGTTCATCACACCATAAAAATGTCAACATTACAACCTGATCATTAACTTTTAAATAGTCCTAACATTCATTATACTTAAACAGAAACGTATAAATTACCGTAAACAAAACGTAAAAGCGAAAATCAAGATTTTTATAAGAAAACAAAATGTGATTAATTTTCTTTAATTAAAATGATATTAGGCGCCATGCATACTCAATCTAAAAATGAGAAAGAACTAAGAAGAAGAACAAAATATCGAATATAAAATAGAGAAAACTAGAGATTTCTATTAGAAAATCGTAATAAAAGGAATTAATAGATCTTCTTCATATTTTGCCCTTCAGTGATGCTCATTTGTATGCCCTACAAAAAGTGTTAGATGTCATATAAAAGTTTGTCATACCGTTTGTAACAGTTAACAAGTAAAAAAGTTAAATTCGGCCTTGCCGAATGTAGTGATACCCTCCACAATTTCAAAAAGATTATTGCAAAAAACTTTATTTAAAAGGAAATTACTTTTGAAAAAAAAATATTTTTTTAAAAAAAATTTCCGCGAAAAAAATTTTTGGTAAAAAAAAATCCGCGATTTTTTTCTTTTTTTTGTCAAAAAATATGTTTGTACTTGTTAAAATACCATTTGGTGTTCAATTATGTTCACATATGTCAACCAGAAGCCGAATTAAAGCATTTTGTATTTTTAGGTTATGTTGAATGTACTGAAATTTTTGAGGTGTCCCAGCAAAACTTAGATTACCAAATAAGGTATAAAATAAGGTATATGATCTCTTATTTTATACATTGCAGCATTGATGATTTTAACAGGCGATGAGACTCAAAGTAATGCATCCACATTATCACATAGAATACCAGTAAGGTATAAAATAAGTCATAAATTTATAACGAAGAATACCAGTAAGGTGTAAAATATATGATATTTTATAGGTTACGAGTAAGGTATATAATATAGCATACCAGAACGTAATATATAAGGTGTTACGAGTAGTGAAAAAGTAATTTTGTATTAAATTTACTCACGTGATTGTAAGTGAGTGTAAGTAGATATAATATGCTAGTGAGTGTGTGTCGTTAGAAATTTCTTGTCGTGAGCCCATCTCTAGTTTAAACTTATGCATTTTTTTATAAAATAATTATTTTTTATGTTATTGTAATGCATTATGCATTTAATTATAAATAATGCATTATTGCAAACTTTCAAATAATACATAATGTAACCAAATATAAATCATCCATGATATAATGTTTAGAAATAATAAATATAAAAAAACATTTTTCCAATAATCATGCATTACGTAGCAAATTATTAGTAATGCATTATTTTTCACTTTAAAATAATACTTTGTGGAACAAATGTTTGGTAAGACATCCTAAAATAATGCTACAAATAAGGTATATACATTACCTGGTAATGTGTTATATAATCACTACCCATTACCAAAGTTTTGCTGGGGTGCTTACATTTTCGTTCATAACTTTTGAACCGCTGAACCGATATCGCTCAAATGCAATACCAAACTTCTCGGGAGAACTTCCAATAAATATGTTAAGTTTCAGTCATCTCTGTGCAATATTTTGTCCGCTACAGCATTTTCCACAGACAGACGGACATCGCTAGAATGTCTTAAAATCGATCGAGCATCATGAATATATATACTTTATGGGGTCCCAGACCGATATTTCGATGAGTTACAAACGGAATGACAAACTTATATATACCCTCTATCACTAAGTGGGGGGTATAAAAATAACGGTTGAGGATCTCATGCATATTGAAGGTGATTATCGAAGGTAAACATTGCTAGATCTTCTTAAAATCCCCAAATAGATTTTATGACGATCTAGCAATGTCTCTTAGTCGGTCTTTTTGTCTGTTGAAAACACGTTAACTTTAAACAAAAACAGAGGTTGCTGATGCTTGGCATTCATATATATTTGTCATATATCGGTTAAGCGGTTTTCGGGACACCTTGAAAATTTCAGAAGATTTTTGTGGGTTTTTAAGTAATTTTGTAAATAATTTTGGAACCCTGGTAGAGGGTCTTAATAGATTCGGCCAAGTCTAATTGAACTTTTTTACTTGAATGTTTGCATGATGTTTCTCTTGTCTCAAGAGATCAATTTCTGTTAATTGAATATCGAGAGAGATAAAAAGCACACAATATTTGCAACAAGTAAAAAAAAGTCATTATCGGCCTTGCCGAATATTTTGATACCCTTCACATTGTAAAAGACTTCATTTGGATTTTTTTTTTTTTTTAAAAACTTTGTTAAAATAAATTAATTTTGAAAAAAAAAGTTTTAAAAAAAAATTTTTCTTGGTGAAAAAAATTGTTTGTGTAAAATAATATGCTTGTTCTTATTTAAATACTCTTCGATATCTAATTTTATCCATATATGTCACCCAGCACCCGAATTTAAGCATTTTGTAAAATTTTCGAGGTTTTTACATTTTCGTTAATAACTTTTGATCCGCTGATCCGATATTGCTCAAATGCAATACCAAGCTGTTTAGGACATTTGCAAGTAATTATGTTAAGTCTCCGTCATATCTGTGTTATATTTTGGCCGTGATCGCCATTTTAACAGACGGACATCGCTATAATAACGATACTAGACCGATATTTTGATGAGTTACAAACGGAATAACAATGTCATACAGTTTGCCACTAAGGGGAGGGTATAAAAAGATATACGACAACATGCAGAACATCAAGAAAAACAAACAATTAAAAAGATCAGTAATAAATAGACTTTCGCGTCGTTAAGTTGCAAAAAAAATTAAATTGTTTGTAAAAATTTGAAAATAAAAACACCGTGAAAAACAATAATAAAAAAAAAACACCAACAACACGTGTGTTTTCTAAATGCAAAAAAAGGTGTGTACGAAAAAAAAAAATATTAACAAAAAAAAAAAAAATTTTACAATAATTAAAAATATTGTTTTGTACACTCTAATTAAAATGAGAAAAGTTGACAGGCAGAAAAAAAAATCGCATCAGCGACATCTTTTCAAGTCAAAACTAAAAAAAAAAAATTAAAAATTTTAGAGTAGGACCCCAACTTTTTTTGAAGTCAATTTTGAAGCGGATGGGTTTATTCCACCAAAATAAAATTTTTAAGGGCGGATTACTCAATGAAAAGTTAGCTGCTAACTGCCGATTTAACGGAGCCTTATGTCAAAATTTGTATGAAAAAGTTAAATTTAACGGAGAGTTATTTTATAACTGAGCATTGAGTAATCCAGCCTAAGTCTTTAATAAGCTAATCAAGTAAAATAATAATTAAAAAAAAAAAAAAAAAATCGAACAAAATTTTTGGTTTCTATCGGATTTTTTTTTTTTTTTTCGGGCAAAACTATAACCCCCAAAGGCACGGGTTAACTTTGTCCGATTTGGATAAAAATTTAAACATAGATTGTTTTTTTCGCGAAAAAAAATTTGCGAAAATTTCGGAAAAAACAATTTCCGCGAATAAATTTTTTTGTATATTCAATAGGGATTAGATGATAAAAAATTCAGTAATTGTCTAAATAATATAAAACAAGTAGAAAAGTTAAATTCGACTTGGCCGAATCTATGAATACCCTCCACAATGCCCTTTTTAAGCGATAGTAAATTTTCAAACTTGAAAGAAATAACATTTTTGATTAGAAACATTGTATTTTGTGTAAAAAAACTTTTTTTAAAGTAATTTTTGAAAAAAAAAAAATAATTTACTAAATGTTTTTTGAGTGTAAAATTTTTTTTGAGTGTATTTTTTTTTAGTGTAAAAATGTTTTTGAGTGACAAAAATAAGCTGTAAAATATTTTTGTGACTTACCAATGTTTTTAAAGCATGATTAACACGTGAATTAAAGGTGAAACTAATTCACGGTTTTATACGAAAAATTAAATTTTTATAAAATTTGCTCCAACTGTATGGGAGCCTACTTATGGAGTGGTATGTTTTAAAAAAATGTTGTAGGGTAAAAATAAATGGGGGTCGGTCTCACTAATGACCCCTCTCGGACGCATTGGACCGAAAACAGCTGATTTACAAAAAATAAAAAAAAATGTGTGGGGACCGCCTTAAAAACTAGAGATAGAGGGTGTTCAGAGAAAATGTTTGGACTAAAAAAATATTGTTGGTCGGTCATACATTTTATTGCTCTAAGGGCACTATTGGGGCAGTTAGAGCGGTTGGAGCAAATTTTAAAAAATGTCGTTTTGTGTGGGAGCCCCCTGAGAAATTGGAGATAGGGTATTAGTTTGTTCCAAAGAAATGTTAAGACGTAAAAATTAATGGGGGTTGGTCTTATAAAGGACCCCTCTAGGACGCACCATAGGAGCAGTAGAAATGATTTTAAGACTGGAAAATTACAATAAATTTTTTTCAAAAAATTTTAAAAAGTAGTAATAATCGTTATCCCACGATCCTCCTGGGCAAAAAATTTGTAGAATCGATAGAAGTTTTACACAAAAAAAATTTAAAAAAAATCGAAGAGTACAAACATTTTCAAAAATGAGATTTAAATTTCAAAACTTAAAAATCGCATACTAGAGCACTTTTAAGAATTTTTTGGGATTTTTTTTTTAAAGTACGTAAAAAAACAAAAAATTGAAAAAAAAAAATTGAAATTTGGACCATCATAAGTAAAAGAAGTTTGAGTAAAGGAACAAGCTTGCAATTTTTAAAAATTCGATATCTTTTGAACGGGTCATCAAAAAAATCTGAAAATTTACCACATAGGAGTTTTCGTAGGGTACTAAAAACTGTAAACAAATTGGGAAAATCTAAAAAAAACAAGTAGAAAATTTAAATTCGACTTGGGCGAATCTATGAATACCCTCCACAATGCCCTTTTTAAGTGATAGTAAATTTTCTAACGTGAAAAAAATAAAATTTTTGGTTAGAAATATTTTATTTTGTGTAAAAAAACTTTTTTTTTTATTAATTTTTGAAAAAAAAAAAAATTTACTAATTTTTTTTTTGAATGTAAAATTTTTTTTGAGTGTAAAATTTTTTTTGAGTGTAAATTTTTTTTTGAGTGTATTTTTTTTTTTGTTTTAGTGTAAAAATATTTTTGTGCGACAAAAATACTTTGTAAAATATTTTTTTGACTTTCAAATGTTTTTAAAACATGTTTAACGGGTTTTCAACACGTGAATTTAAGGTGAAACTAATCTGAAATTTACGGTTTTGCTAATAACTTTTGAACCGCTGGACGGATTCGGCTGAAATTGAAAACGAACCGGACCAGAGGAACGGCAAATATATATGCCACATTTCAGCACCCTCAGAATTGCCGTTCGAAAGTTACCGTGTGTTTTATCTCGTAAATTCCAGAAAAACCCTTGCCGAAATTCACTCATTTGCTTATAACTTTTGAACCACTGGACCGATTTCGCTGGATTGCAATACCAACCTGACCAGGTAAATGCCCAACATAAAAGTTAGCGTGTTTTCAACAGACAGACAGACAGACAGACGGACAGACGGACGGACGGACGGACGGACGGACATCGCTAGATCGTCTTAAAATCGATCGAGGATCATGAATATATATACTTTATGGGGTCCTAGACCAATATTTCGAGGTGTTACAAACGGAAAGACAAACTTATATATACCCTCTATCACTAGAGTGGAGGGTATAAAAATTTTTAAAGTGTCCGATTTGACATGGAATGCCCCATATATATTCATGATCCTCGATCGATTTTAAGACGATCTAGCGATGTCCGTCCGTCTGTCTGTCTGTTGAAAACACGCTAACTTTTGAAAGACTTTACGGAGGCTTCTGAAGTTTGGCATATATGTTGGGCGTTTACCTGGTCAGGTTGGTATTGCAATCCAGCGAAATCAGCGAAATCGGTCCAGTGGTTCAAAGTTATGAGCAAAAGACTGAATTTCGGCAAGGGTTTTTCGTGAATTTATTAGAATAAAAACATTCTAACTTTCGAAAGATGATTCTGAGGATGCTGAAGCTTAGCATTAATATTTGTCGTTCCCCTGGCCTGGTTGGTATTGAATTTCAGCCAAATCGGTTTAGTGGTTCAAAAGTTATTAGCAAAACCGTGAATTTCAGATTAGTTTCACCTTAAATTCACGTGTCGAAAACTCCTTAAACATGTTTTAAAAGCATTAGTAAAAAATATTTTACAACGTATTTTTGTCATTCAAAAATATTTTTAAAACAAAAAAAAAAAATACACTCGAAAAAAATTTTACACTCAAAAAAAAAATTTACACTCAAAAACAAATTTAGTAAATTATGTTTTTTTTTTTCAAAAATTAATAAAAAAAGTTGTTTTACACAAAATAAAATATTTCTAATCAAAATTTAATTTTTTCACTTTGGAAAATTTACTATCACTTAAAAAGGGCATTGTGGAGGGTATTCATAGATTCGGCCAAGTCGAATTTAACTTTTCTACTTGTTTTTAATTTTTTTTTTTTTAATTTTCAAAAATCTAAAACTTTGATCGCCGACATCCAGTGGTAATTTTATCTTATTGGCCTCAAATTTGTACCACATAAGTTTTAGGCCTAGGAGAATACAAATTTTACCGGACGTTTCAAATCGTAAGAAAAACTTTTTTGCAGTAAAACAAATGCCGTTTTAATGCTAATAAATAAAGATAGTGAGACAACACATATATCAAAAAATATTCGTAGAAAACAGTTGTTAATAAAATTTTAATAAAAGTGCATTTTATTTGAAATATATATATCTATACAAAACTCTTGAACAATTTTGTAAATTTTACATTTAACAAATTTTAAAAATTTTTGTGTGTGGTTAAATAGCACGTGTGAAAAGTGTATTAACAAAAAATTTTATTTTACAAATGACAAGTGACAAGAGTTGACAATTCGTGATTTTAATTTGGTGTTTGAACTACCGTTATTCTATGTCAATGTTAACACAATGCAAATAAACACGCGACGTATTTGATGCACTATGGGCCCAGCTAAAAGAAAATGTATTTAAGAAGTGGATAGTTTTTAAAATACCCATCACTAATATGGAAGGCAGGGTTGCGGTTGTGCGACTTTAGGTGCAATTTGCAACCTTTTTGATAGTATGAGACGTTTTGTGCGACTTTTTCAAACTTTTTTGATTTTTTAACTTTAAACAATTTTGTGCGAATTTTTTCCCTTTTTTCTCCCCCATTCTAGCGATGCCCATTTGTCTGTTGAAATGGCGATAAGTGCCAAAATATTTAACAAATATGACTGAAACTTAAAATATCGTCATGTTGTTCTCCTGATCAGTTTGGTATTGCATTTGAGCAATATCGGTTTAGCGGTTCAAAAGTTATGAACGAAAATGTAAGAACACCTCGAAAATGTTGGTACATTCCACTTAACCTAAAAATTAAAAATGCTTTAATTTGGCTGCTTGTTGATACATGTGAACATATATGGATACCGAACAGGAAAAACATATTTTTTTACAAAAAAAAAATAAAATCGGGGAATTTTTTTATTTCTCGGAATATTTTTATACCGTCCACTTAGTGATAGAGGGTATATATAAGTTTGTTATTCCGTTTGTAACTCATCGAAAAGTATATATATTCATGATCCCCGATCGATTTTAAGACATTCTAGCGATCTCAGTCTGTACGTCTGTCTGTGGAAATGGTGATCGCGGCCACAATATTACGCATAGATGACTAAAACTAAACATATTTATTGGAAGTTCTTCCGAGAAGTTTGGTATTGCATTTGAGCGATATCGGTTCAGCGGTTCAAAAGTTATGAACGAAAATGTAGGGACAACTCAAAAATTTTAGTACATTCAACATAACCTAAAAATACATAATTCTTTAATTCGGCTTCTGGTTGATATATGTGAACATAATTGAACACCAGATGGCATTTAAACATGTACGGACATAGTTTTTGACAAAAAAAGTTAAAAATCGCGGATTTTTTTTACCAAAATTTTTTTTTGCGAAAATTTTTTTTTAAAGTAATTTCCTTTTAAATAAAGTATCACTACATTCGGCAAGGCCGAATTCAACTTTTTTACTTGTTTTTTCTAAAAAATTTTCAAATAAAGTTTTTTGCAAATCTTTTTTACATTGTGGATGTAATAATATATTCGGCAAGGACGAATGTTTCAATTTAACTTGTTTTTTTTTTGTTAAACAAATGAAACTTTTTAATGGCAGAAGAAGTTCAGAGTCCTGCACTTGTACCCAGGAGATTAGAAAATGCAGCTTTTTTGGCCTGCCCCTTTTTGTGGGCGTGTACATAAAAACTTATTTAAATAATGATTAAATTGGATTACTTGTGCAAAAAGCATTATAAATGAATTTGTAAACATTTTTCGCGGGGAAAGGAGTCTCCCCATTTCAACGTTTTTAAGTTTCAAGTCAAAAGAGGAGTCTAAAGACATTACCCCACAGGCCCAATACTCTTTGTGTTAAGATTAATCTCAAAAGGCCGATGTTAGCTCCATGTTATGCAAAATTTATTTATTTTCCGAACCCTGCCAACTGCAACTTAACTATCCTGCAACTTAACTATTCTGCAGCTTATAACTGTTTGATCTTCTTTTACCATTACTTATTTTTAACAACTCCTGCATCCTTCCAATCCCATTATGTTGTTCAATTTGAAACTACCTCCTATTTTTAAATAGTTGGTCTATTAATGTCATTTTCAGGCTATAACCTTAATTGTTCTAAACACAAATTATGCACTTTTATCCAATGTTGATAATAATGATGATGATGACCAAATATTAAAGTGCGTACGCACCTGCCACTTATAAACTTCCCATATGGATAATATGATAATATGGCTTTAACCGCAATATTGCGACGACAACAAGTAGGTATCATAACGTTGTTAGATTTTATTCCGTTTTTTTTATTTCAAGTACCTACTTGAATTTGATTTTATAGCCAAATTTTTGTTAGGCTAATCATTAGTTATCAGAACAATATTTCAATTAAATTATATGCGATTATAATAGCGCTACTATACTATATCTCTAGCCGCAAAAGCAATATTGTCGTCATAATACTTACCGTCGTCAGCCACCACAATTATATTGTCAACTGAAATTCAAATGGAGCAACTAACAAACATTTTTTATTTGAATAAATTGAAAGTCAACAAGTGAAAAGAAAAAAAACAAGAAAAAATATAAAATATTATTGCATGAACCTTTACTTGAAAAAAATTTCGGAGAAAAAAATTTCATTGAAAAAATTGGTAAAAATAAAATTATTTTTAAGAAAAAATTTTCCAAGGAATAAAATTTTTTTTGGTAAAAAAATAATCTTGCAAAAAATTTTTGAAGTTTAAAAATATATTTGTTTGAGCAAATTATTAAGTTTTTACGAAAATTAAAAAAAAAATCTTGGATGAACTCAAATATCAAAAAAATTAAAATCGGTCGAACCTGTTCGAGATATCGCTATTTCGCTATATAAAAATTTAGAGGGGGTACCCCTGGGTGGTAGTACAAAATTACGTTTTTAGTGATAGAGGGTATATCTAAGTTTGTCATTCCGTTTGTAACACCTCGAAATATAGGTCTAGAACCCCATAACGTATATATGAGGCATTCCATGTCAAATCGGACACTTTGAATTTTTTTTTTTTAGATTTTCCCAATTTGTTACAGTACCAACCGAAAACTCCTTTTCGAAGGGTACTGTAAACAAATTCGAAAACTCCATCGTGGTAAATTTTCAGATTTTTTTGATGACCCGTTCAAAAGATATCGAATTTTTAAAAATTGGTAGTTTGTTTCTTTACTTAAACTTCTTTTACTCATAACTTCTTCAATAATGGTCCAAATTTAAAATTTGTTTTTTCAAAATTTTTGTTTTTTTCTGTACTTAAAAAAAAAAAATCCCAAAAAATGTTTAACAGCGCAATAGTATGCAATTTTAAAGTTTTAAAATTTAAATCTCATTTTTGAAAATGTTTGTACTCTTACATTTTTTTTAAATTTTTTTGTGTAAAACTTCTATTGATTCTACAAATTTTTTGCCCAGGAGGATCGTGGGATAACGATTATTACTATTTTTTAAAATTTTTTGAAAAAATTTTATTGTAAGTTTCCTATCTTAAAATAATTTCTACTGCTCGAATGGTGCGTCATAGAGGGGTCCTTTATAAGACCGACCCCCATTAATTTTTACGTCTTAACATTTCTTTGGAACAAACTAATACCCTATCTCCAATTTCTAAAGGGGCTCCCACACAAAACGAAATTTTTTAAAATTTGCTCCAACCGCTCTAACTGCCTAATAGTGCCCTTAGAGCAACAAAATGTATGACCGACCCACAATATTTTTTTATTCCAAACATTTTCTCTGAACACACCCTTTATTTTTAACTGTTAAGGCGGTCCCCATACAATTTTTTTTATTTTTTGTAAATTTGTTTTATTTAATTAGCTTCTACCGGTCCAATGGTGCGTCCGAGAGGGGTCATTAGTGAGACAGACCCCCATTTATTTTTTCCCTTCAACATTTTTTTAAAACATACCTACGCTCTATCTCCACTCCCTAAGTAGGCTCCCATACAAATAACAGTTGGAGCAAATTTTATAAAAATGTAATTTTGAATGGAAGCCTACTTAGGGAGTGGAGATAGGGCGTAGGTATGTTTTAAAAAAATGTTGAAGGGTAAAAATAAATGGGGGTCGGTCTCACTAATGACCCCTCTCGGAAGCACCATTGGACCGGTAGAAGCTGATTAAATAAAACAAATTTACAAAAAATAAAAAAATTATATGGGGACCGCCTTAAAAATTAGAGACAGAGGGTAGGTGTGTTCAGAAAAAATGTTTGGACTAAAAAAATATTGTTGGTCGGTAATACATTTTGTTGGCACTCTTAGGGCAGTTAGAGCGGTTGGAGCAAATTTAAAAATAATAATTTTGTGTAGGAGCCCCCTTAGAAATTGGAGATAGGGTATTAGTTTGTTCCAAAGAAATGTTAAGACGTAACAATTAATGGGGTTCGGTCTTATAATGGACCCCTCTATGACGCACCATTGGAGCAGTAGAAATGATTTTAAGATTGGAAAATTACATATATTCGATTAGAGTTTTATTCAAGTTCGAGGCCCAAAAATATTTCTATTTATGATATTGTCATAATAGAGTATTTTTAATTTATTGCTTTAAAAAAGCAATAAATTAATATAATAAAATTTTTTCAAAACATTTAAAAAAATAGTAATAATCGTTATCCCACGATCCTCCTGGGCAAAAAATTTGTAGAATCGATAGAAGTTTTACACAAAAAAATTTCAAAAAAATCGAGGAGTGCAAAAATTTTCAAAAATGAGATTTAAATTTTAAAACTTAAAAATCGCTAACTAGAGCGCTTTTAAGAATTTTTGGGATTTTTTCTTTAAAGTACGTAAAAAAACAAAAATTTTGGAAAAAAATTTGAAATTTGGACCTTTATTGAAGAAGTTATGAGTAAAAGAAGTTTGAGTAAAGGAACAAACTACCAATTTTTAAAAGTTCGATATCTTTTGAACGGGTCATCAAAAAAATTTGAAAATTTACCATGAAGGAGTTTTCGAAGGGTGCTGTTAACTACTTGGGAAAATCTAAAAAAAAAAAGTGTCCGATTTGACATGGAATGCCCCATATGTATTCATAACCCCCGATCGATTTTACGGACCGTCTGTCCGTCTGTGGAAATGGTGATCACGGCCAAAATATTACACGGAGATGACTGAAACTTAACATATTTATTGGAAGTTCTTCAGAGAAGTTTGGTATTGCATTTGAGCGATATCGGTTCAGCGGTTCAAAATTTATGGACGAAAATGTAAGGATACCTCAAAAATTTTAGTACATTCAACATAACCTAAAAATACAAAATGCTTAAATTCGGCTGCTGGTTGACATATGTCAACATAATTGAACACTAAATGGTATTTAAACAAGTACGAAAATAGTTTTTGACAAAAAAATAAAAAAATCGCGGATTTTTTTTTTTTTGCGAAATTTTTTTAAAAAAAAAACATTTTTTTCTACAGTAATTTCCTTTTAAATAAAGTTTTTTGCAATAATCGTTTATCACTACATTCGGCAAGGCCGAATTTAACTTTTTTACTTGTTTAATAATTAAGTCTTTTTGTATCTTTTAGGGGGCTCTGACTCCGAATTTAATAAAAACAAAAAAAAAAATTTTATCAAAAAAATCAAAAATGGCGATTTTTTCTTTTTGCAATATAGCAACATTCGCGGTCATTTAGGGCATACCTTTATAATTTTCGTTTAGAACTGCTTTGAATCTAAAAGTTAAACCAAAGAAAACTTAATATCAATACAAATATGTAATTAAAATTCTACACTGAAAAAAAAAAACAATATTTTTAGGTTAGGAAAAAAATTGCCCAAGTTCTTTCAATAAAGTATGAACAGGAAACTAAAGTGGTTTACGTCCTCTTTAATTCCAATATGGGTTTTATACCCATTTTCTTTAATCCCGCCGAAATATTTGACGGTTAAAATTTCAGAGTCATTTTTCCCAGTGTATTATTTGCCGTATTTGTAAAAAGTCTTAGTCAGATAATTAAGACAGATGATATTTATAATTTATATAAAGCAGTATAACCTTTCATTTTTATTTTTCGCGGTATATCGCGTTTTGTGAATTTAGCTTTTAACGCAATTTTTTTTGCAAACCAAGCATGCAATGGTTTAAAATAGGTCCCTATTATCATATTAGCATAGACATATAAAAATAAATTATACATCTACTATGAATAATTATATAAAAACTGAAAATATCCACAAATAAAAAAGTTTGGTTCCCAATATCTCGTAAACCATTACAAACCTCAAAATTTTAAGAGCATACTTGAATTCAGCAGCCCTTAATCCATATGAGACAGAAATATCAATGAGCTTGCATGATTATTTCTACCCTTTGAGCGGGACTTTTGATTTTCGATCCACTGTGCAGTGGTTCAAAAGTTATTAGCAAAACCCTGAATTTCAGATTGGTTTCACCTTAAATTCACGTGTTGAAAACCCCGAGTAAACCACAAAATTACTTTGCATGGTATTTTTGTCACTCAAAAATATTTTTACACTAAAAAAAAAATTTACACTCGAAAAAAATGTTACACTAAAAAAAAAAATTAGTAAATTATTTTTTTTTTGCAAAAATGACAAAAAAAAGTTTTTTACTCAAAATAAAATATTTCTATTCAAAATTGTTAATTTTTTTTACATTAAAAAATTTACTATCCTTAAAAAAGGGCATTGTGGAGGGTATTCATAGATTCAGCCAAGTCGAATTTAACTTTCCTACTTGTTATTATTAACATCTTTTTGCATTTTAGCTGACGCTATTTATTTCCTCCACCTGTAATAATTGTTTCTATTGTATTTTTTTTATTTATTTGAGATTTGCAATGGTGGCATTTCAAGTGCTTATTTTAACGTACAATTTTATCTGTTTATAATTTTCATAAATTTTATTTTCAAATTTATTTTTGATTGGCTCGTCGGTTGTATTGGTATTTTCCCATGATGATGATGGCTGGCTGTTTATATAGTTAGACAGTATATATGTACAATTTTTCTATCTCTGTTCTTATGGCCATAATAGTAAATTTCATTATTTATTTTTTGGTAAAATTGATAATGATAATGATAGTGATTTTGGATTTTCTTTTATTTAACAACGTTTAACGTTTTATTGCTAGTGGTGTTATTATACGGGCCTTTTATTAGTTTTATGGTTTTTAGCCATAATCAGAGTAATACGACCATTGCTCCGGAGCTGTTGCTTAAATTCGTTTTGTCTTTACGGTTCTATACGCTGATTTTATTTTGCTGTTTTTAAACTGTTTTCTCGTTATTGTTTTGTTGGCTTGAACTAATTTTTTGTTTTAAAGGATTTTCGGGTTGGTGTTTTAAATTAAAATTTATTAGTTATATTTTTAAAATTGTGAACCCTGATTTAAGTTTATTTTTTTTTTTTTTTGGAAAATTACTTTAAACGTTACAACAAAATGTTTTTAAATATTTCTTGATTTTCCGAACCCTGACTTATATAAAAAACTATAAATGTGATTTAATTTAAAATAAAAATAAAATTTTACAAATACTGGTGGTGTTTTAACTACGTTTATTTACCGAACCCTGGATAATCAAAATAATTCATCAAACTCTGACTCGTTTTCAACCTTTATTTCGTATGATTAAAAAATGTGAATTTTTTTTTTCATTTTACTTACAAAAAATTTTAAGTGTAAAATAAAATTTAAGTAAAAAAAAAATTGTGAAAAAAATTTTGAGTGAAATTTTTAAGTTAAAAAAAAAAATAAAACAATTTAAGTAAAAAAATTTATGTAAAAAAAATTTTAATTAAAAACAAATTTGTAAAAAAAATTTTTGAAAAAAAAAACAAGTAGAAAAGTTAAATTCGACTTTGCCGAAGCTATGAATACCCTCCACAATGCATTTTTTTTAAAGGGTAGTACATTTTTTAACGTGAAAAATTTAACAATTTTGATTAGAAATATTTTATTTTGAGTAAAAAACTCTTTTTTTGTCATTTTTTTTTTAAAAGAAAAATTACTAATTTTTTTTTTGAGTGTAAAATTTTTTTCGAGTGTAATGTTTTTTTGACTGTAAAAATATTTCTGAGTGAATGCACGTACGTATGTACACAAAATATTGTCATTTTTGAAAAAAAACAAAATTTTCTTTTGTATAAATTTTTTTTTGAGTGTAAAATTTTTTTTGAGTTTAGAATTTTTTTCGAGTGTAATTTTTAAGTTACCAATGCTTTTAAAACTAAACAAGTTTAAAAAGCATTGCTTTAAAATAAAACAAGTTTGAAAAGCATTGTTAGTTACTACCAATGCTTTTAAAACTTGTTAAAACAGGTGGCATTTTAGATGAAACTAATCTGAAATTCAGGGTTTTGCTTATAACTTTTGAACCACTGGACCGATTGAGCTGAAATTTAATACCAAACAGACCCGGGGAACGGCAAAGATACATGCCAAGCTTCAGTATTATTGTCTTTCGAAAGTTATCGTGTTTTTTATCTCATAAATTCGCGAAACACCCTTGCCGAAATTTGCTCATTTGCTCATAACTTTTGAACCACTGGACCGATTTGGCTGGATTGCAATACCAATCTGACCAGGTAAATGACCAACATATATGCCAAACTTCAAAGTCTCTGTAAAGTCTTTCAAAAGTTAGCGTGTTTTCTACGGACGGACAGACAGACAGACGGACGGACATAGCTAGATCGACTTAAAATCGATCGAGGATCATAAATATATATACTTTATGGGGTCCTAGACCAATATTTCGAGGTGTTACAAACGGAATGACAAACTTATATATACCCTCTATCATTAGAGTGGAGGGTATAAAAATGTAATTTAAAAAAATTTGAGTGAAAAAAATTTGAGTAAAAATCTAAAAATCTGTGATACAGGGTATAAAGAGTTTGTGCTGATGTTTGTAACTACCTGAATTAATGGTTTTAGACCAATGGCTCCCAACCTTTGATTCTCGCCCCACTGGGGGGCAATTTTAAGGTTCCAGGGGGGCAACGAGCAAGATTTTTTTAGTCAAATTAACTAAAAAACTATTTTTTTTAACAAAATTAACTACAAAAATTTGTAAATTGCTTAAAATTTTTACAAAAAACTTAGTTTTAATTCTTATTTTACAAAAACTTTGCTAAACCAGTAGTAATTTTTCATTAAAAACAAAAATTAGAAAAATTAACAAATTTTTCTTGAGTGTAGGGGGGGGGGGACAAGGCAATTTTTTAAACTTAAAAGTGGGGCGTGGCGTAAAAAAGGTTGGGAACCATTATCCTAGACCTACCTTCAAGCATACCGATCGACTCAGAATTACTTTTTGAGTCGATTTAGCGATGTCCGTCCGTCTGTCCATCTATCGGTTTAAGCACGATACAGGTCGCAATTTTCAACCAATTGACTTGAAATTTAAAACTTAAGCATCTTTTAGCCTATGGACGAAGCCTATTGAAAAAATATTGAATTGAAAATTGAAAAAAAAAATCGGTCCATGTTAAGACCTAGCCCCCATACAAACGCCCCCTTTGGATTAGGCTTAAATGACTCTAATAACTGTATTTTAACAGATATCACTTTGAAATTTAACAGGTAATCAAATTTTGTATGCACACCATTTCAAATTTTGTATAATCACCATTCCAAATGAATTCCAAAATCCTTCTGGTAGTCCCCATACAAACCGCCCTCCCGATATTCACATAATACCCTCATTTTGATATAAATTTTATTTTTAGGTGTTAAACGTGTACTTTATTAACCAAATCAAATTGGAATATAATTGGACCATTTTTGGACTTAGTCCCCATATCAAAATTTCGACCGATATTCAGTTAAATCGGTCTATTGGCAAAAAATAAACCAATTCCACTAAAATTTGATCTGTGTGTGTTTTCTACACTAAATAAAGATCTAACAAAAGATAGATCCAATAGGTCCATGTTTGGACTTGAGACCCATTTTCCGGAAAATACTGGTGTAGGGTATCATATGGTCGGTCTTGACCGACTATAACTTTCTTACTTGTTTTTTTTTTTTGATTCTGGGGCAATATTTTTTTGAGGTGGTGCTAAATTCTTTTACAGCGGTAAACCTTTTTCCCACGATTAGGCGGACTTACGAACTAAACCTACGTTGGACTATAAAATAAACTCCTAACAAACAGTTAAACATTTCAAGATCGTCTTAAAGGATCCAAAATCCCAAATTATTATTATAATTATTAGTTCCGGTTGTTCCTAAGAAACCCTAATGTAACCCAACTCAGAAAAAAATTAACTAAAAAATGGGATTATTAAATAAATTTAAGGAAAATTGATAATGATTTAGCTGCATTGTAGAGATGAGCTCGCAAGTGATTTTTGACTCACACTCACTCACGCTCACGACAGGAATTTTTGAGTCACTCACACTCACAATCACGTAAGAAAATTTAATACAAATCACACTCACGTGCACTCACGCAAGCTTTTTTCGCCCTCACGTTGACTCACACTCACGAAACTCTTATTTTTATCGGGACGAACTCTTAAGTTAAGCTAAATTTTTATGTTGCGTTTTTCGGTACGAATGGAAATATGAAGAGAAAATAAATCACCCAATCTCACGCAAAAAAATCGACTCACGCAAAAATCTTACTCACGCAATTTTTTCTCCACTTACATTCACTCAATCACGTAAGTAAAATTAAATTCAGTCATACTCACGCCAAATCACGCGTGAATCACGCTCTAATCTGCTCATGTGCCCATCTCAACTCCATTGCCATGTTTTCCTTCTTTTAAATTTTTCTTAAAAATGTGGAAAGAACAAATAAATTGTTTAATATTATTCCAATAAAAACTAAAAATGAAAACAATTTTATTTCAATTTAGTTTAAACAGATTTGGGTGAAGATCAAATTGGGTTCACACCCGATGGGTCCACACCGCGATGAGCCCTTTAGAATCGTCACAGTTTTTGTTTCAAAATTTTTCGTCCGTTTCGCTTTTGAGTTACGTGAATTTAGGGACCAATTGGGTCTTGAGAATTTTAAAAACTCGATAAAAACGAAAATTTTTTTTAGAAGTAAAGACCCATAAGGCTCCATAAATGTGAATAGGAAAGGCGATACTATAGGGCCACCGTAGGCTAGTTGGTAGCGTGCTAGCCTTTCAACGTGGGGGTCGTGGGTTCGATTCCCACCAGAACCCTTGGTTTTCTTCGCTACAACGAGACGACGGTCATTGTTTTGATTAAAAGGGCATAAACCGTAAAAACCAAAATGGTCAACTTTAAAAACTTTTAAGTTTGACCATCTTTGCTAATTTTTATCGCACCTAACCTTAAAAATTTATAAAACTTTCCGCTCCGCTCCACGTCTTTTCTGTTTTTGTTTTTCATCATTTAAATAATTCTTAAAAAAAAGAATTGTTAAAGTTTTATCTTTCATTTCCCTTTATTTAACCAACAATTGTTCTCATATTTGTTCATTATCTTTACCGTCCAAACTTGCTGACCTTGTTAATAATATCAGTTTGTTGTGTTAAAATTGTTTTAAAATTTCCTGCAAATATTTCTCGATTGTTCGGTTTTCTTGATTACCTTAGGAAACTTTTTGAGTCAACCCAAAAACCGACAAACATCCCAGCAAAAACTTCGCTTACCAAGTAATTAACCTAAAGGGTTAGCAAAAATATGAGTAACTAGTTACCTCCCAATTTCAATGTTAATTACTTTAACACGGCGATGTCATTGGAGGTAACCACATTTTGCCTTTTTTGGCGCAATGTAATGCTAATGGTAATTTGTAGTATTCAAAGCCATTACCACGTAAGCGAGACAGGAAGGGGTATCCATTACCAAGTTTTTGCTGGGATGTTTGAGGCAACAACCGATGCATGAAGTGCATACACGCAACCCATTACTATGAAGGTTTCGATAGAAAATTTCAGTAGTAACTAAAATTTAAGAGTACAATGTGTTTTCTCACAAAGCTCTTAAACATAACGAGATTAATTAGCTCTCTGCTTAAAATTATTGAAAGATTTGCCCCTCCACAAAGAGACCGGCAAAATATTTAACATACGTGTTACTAAAAAATGTTCATTAAATAAAAGGAAAATATTGTATAACTTGTTTTAAGATTTTGAGATGCCACATCGTTTGGCGTTTTAAAATAAAAATCCCCAAAATTTGTTTTTGAAAATTCTGTTAAAAAAAGACTTTATTAGAAAACTTTCCGATGATAAGAAATTTTCATGGATTTGTATTACAGTAGAATCTCGCAAATTAGAACCACTTTGTTCCTCGGGTAGTTCTAATTTCTGAAAAGTTCTAATTTCTGGACATTTTTTTTTTTCAAAGAAAATGATAAAATAATAATAAAAACAGTTACGACTGCTTTATTTTAACACAAAACTATTTTTTTGTTAATATTAAATTACTATAACACATTAAATTTGTAAAAAAACACTTTTAAGGGCTTTGAAATGAGAAATAATAGGCGTTACATCGATTATATCATCGTCACTGCTATTTGATCCGTCATTAAACCCATTTTCATTCCATTTTTCGATTTCTCTTACACGTATGGAATTGTGAAAACAAAAACAAACAAAAAAAATCCAGAAATTAGAACCACTGGTTCTAGTTTTAGAGCGTTAACTACATACAATTCGGTGTTTCCCCTATTTAGTTAAAAAAAAAACTATAAAAAAAATATTTTGTAGTGTAAATAAAAACAAAAAAAAAAAAAAACTTCCAGAAATTAGAACCACAGGTTCTAATTTTAGAGCGTCCAATACAATAAAATAGCCGGTTCTAATTTCTGGACAGTTCTAATTTGTGAGAGTTCTAATTTGTGAGATTCTACTGTATTCTGAATGTTCGATGTTGTAAAAACAACATTCCGAGCAACCTTTGACTCTTACTTGAACCACATTGTTGACCTCAAATTTAAATTGTATAAATCAAAAATGTATTTGACGTTACGTTTTACGCGACGCAATTCGATTCATGTTCGACGTTTAAATGCATTCCTTGTAATCGAGTTCATTCAATATTTTTAAATCGGGTGGACAAAAAGCGAATTCATTCGATTTGCTAAAATGTGATTTTTATATAAGGTTTTATTCACCTAATCGAATTTAGAAATGAAGCATAAAACTGACTATATCTTACCGCGGATAAACTTTAGCCGAATGATTGAAATCCAAGTACCGATTAGGGAAACATGGGCATCAAATGCCGTTATGACGGAGAATGCAATATCAATTTTTACGGACAGATAAAATATGTAGATGGGTGTGGCTTCGGGAGTGGACTCTGAACGCCTTAAAATCGGAGCCTCTGTGAAATTTCGGGATAGGTGTAGTGTTTTACAGGTAAAGGCACTTGCAAATAATAAAGCCGTGCGGTTTAAAATTGCAAGGTACTTACATCTTTGCACCATAAACATTTTCGTGTACAGGACTTGGAATCCAACACTATATCGGGTGGCATTAGGAGTTGTAAGCAATCTCTACGCCAAATCTAAATTATTTGGATCTTTCAACAAGAGGGCTTGCTGAAAACGAATTGGCTGATGAATGTGCCAGAAATGGCTTCTTGTCGATGGAGGAAAAGGTAGAACCGGACTACTTAATTCCTTTAGATAGAGATTATGAACAGAATGAATGATATAGCTGAAAGTGAGATGAACTATCGGGTGATATCACTGAATACGTGTAGAACATTACGGACCCTATGGCCGCTGCCAAATCCTAAGAAGACGAAAAGTCTTCTTAAATTTCGAAGGTTCTTCTTACATTTGGAAGGTGGATGGTCAACCTATTGGTGGAAATACTTACAGAACATTGTATAACACTGTTCAACACCAAAACCTCCAAGAGAAAACAACTCCTAACATTTTTTTGTCATCGCCTATTTATATTTTTTTTTTAACTAGGACTACAGCCCCCCCCCCTCCCTATCATGATTTTATCTTTATTAATATAAAAAAATGTCTTGGAGTACAGATTTAAAAAAATAAATGTGTCGAAATCTCAAAATTTTTGTACAGGAACTTATTTTATGACTTATTTTATACCTTACTGGTATTCTTTGTGATAATGTAGATGCATTACTTTGAGTCTCATCGCCTGTTAAAATCATCAATGCTGCAGTGTATAAAATAAGAGATCCTATACCATATTTTATACCGTATTTGGTAATCTAAGTTTTGCTGGGTAGGTCGAATTTATGTTCGTATGGGAATCTTTGACAGGGATTATTGTAAGAGTTGTGGATAAGTAAAAGACGAGGTGTTAGTGCAGCACTTGTTATGTGAATGTCTAGGACTGAGAGAGAATCAAGCATTTGGGGCAAATTTTGCCTTAATAATTTAACAAACTGTTTTTACTTGGATTGACCCCCGAGTCCACGCTTCAATCATCTGGGCAGCTCTGTTTAAGTACTTTAACTTGTTTTTTTTTTTAATTTACTTATATATTTGTAACTTTTAGGTTATAAGTTCTTGACGTGATTTGTAAGATAAAATAAATGTTGTTTTAATAAAATTTTTTAAGATTAAATCATAGTACTCAGATCGATTTCACGGGAAAAAATTTGTCAAACTCCATATGAAAAAAAAAAATAATTTTGGCAAAGCGAGGAATTATAGGGAAATTGTTAAAAAAGTAAACGAACATACTGAGAGGTCGCGTATCATTATTTAAAAGGTTTTTGGCCCCCTGAATTCTAATTTGACCTTGAAATTGCGCTATCTTATTAAGTTTTTGATATATCAATTTATGTTTAATATCTTAAAAACCTGACGCGATAGAGCAATTTAAAGTCCAGATTCGGATTCAGCGCGCCAAAAACCTTTAAAAATATTGTAAATGACCTCTTATGATAAATTAATTTTTTTTGCCTGGGTTGTCTGAACGGCGATTTCCTGAAAAATCTTAAATTTCTTTTTTAGAAAAATTATCACAACTCTGACAACTCTTATCTGATTTTTACAGGATAAAGCTTATCGAATTCAAAACTAAATTTTCTTTAAAAATATGTGTACAAATATAAAGGTTGTTAAACGAACTATAGCAGAAAAAAATCGATAAACTAGAAAAATTTTCAAAAAATAACAAAACAATTAGATATTAAAGAAAAAATCAATAGATATCTTTCTTATATGTATAGACCAATTCACACACATGGGAAGCTCTATCCTTCTTCTATCCAAAACAGTTAAAAAATTTACAATCGGTTGAAAATTTTCTTAATTACACAAGGTTTAGTGAGCAAAGTCCCAAAAATATGTTTTTTGACAATAACTCTAAAATTTGAGGGTGTCTGGCAAGTTAAATGGGCATTTTTGTGATCTACTCGACAAAACCAACAACCTATACTATGTCACATTAGAAGTATTTTTTCACTGTAGCACAGTGTTACTTTCAAGTCGATTTAGCGGTGTCCGTCCGTCTGTCCATCTATCGGTTTAAGGTCGCAATTTTCAATAAATTGACTTGAAATTTCAAACTTATTCATCTTTCGTCCCAAGGACGAAGCCTATTGAAATTGAAGAAAATCGGTCCATGTTAAGACCTAGCCCCCATACAAACGCCCCCTTTGTATTCGGCTTAAATGACTCTAATAACCATATTATATTAGATATCGCTTTTTGTGTTCACAAATTATTTTGTGTTCACAAATTATCATTACAAATTTCAAAGGAATCTGGTCAGTCCTTCTGGTAGTCCCCATACAAACCACCCTCCCGATATTCACATAATTCCCTCAAAATATTCAGTTAAATCGATATTCAGTTAAATCGGTCTATTGACAAAAAAATAAACCAATTCCACTAAAATTTGATCTGTGTGTGTTTTCTACACTAAATAAAGATCTAACAAAAGACAGATGCAATCGGTCCATGTTTGGACTTGGGACCCATTTTCCGAAAAACACTGGTGTAGGGTATCATATGGTTGGTCTTGAAGTTAAGTTAAAGTTCATCGTAAAAAACAGAGTACTTAGCTTTATACACTAAAGAATCTGTATAATATTTTTTTTTAATTTCTGACGTGATTACAAGTAGAGATGGGATTGGGAGTGACTTTTCAATCACGCTCACGAAATGCATTTTTTTATCACGCATGAACATTTTGCTTTGGCTTACACTCACACACGGTCACGTGAGTAGAAAATTTGGTTATCCACCTCACGATATAACCAAGTTGATTAACGTCAATCATGCGTGATTCACGTGAATCACGCAAGTTTCATGACTAGAGCCCATCTTTAATTACAAGTGATTAGTGGG
The DNA here is from genome assembly GCA_963921195.1 of Pegoplata infirma. Classification (NCBI taxonomy): domain Eukaryota; kingdom Metazoa; phylum Arthropoda; class Insecta; order Diptera; family Anthomyiidae; genus Pegoplata; species Pegoplata infirma. The sequence continues at coordinate 22,721,084 of OY992536.1, read as the reverse complement.
GTGAAGTTAATGTTTTGTTACAATAATTTTTTGAGATAAAATCTATTTTAATAAAAAAGACCTCGAACTTAGTTTTTAAAACCATTCGGGGTTTCGGTCTACTAATAATATACTTTCTTTTTTCTTATTCAATTCAAGCAACACTCGGTGACCCCAAATTTGGTGCACAGTGTTATATATCTAGGGTAACCATTTTTTTCTGAACTCAAATCAGTACGCCCAAGTTTGGGCGTACTAACGATTTTTTTCAACAAATAAAAAAATTTCGAATAAACTAACAAACTTGCGGGAAATTAAAACAACTGTTAAAAAACATAAGCTGTTGCCGTTATTTTGCAGAAAATTTAGTTGGCTTCAAACAACGTCATTTGAATGTTTTACCAACAAAATCGTTTCAGTGTAGAAAATATAACAAAACCCCGCTGGTTTTTAGAATAAGAAAATCCCTTAGAATCTGAGGACTTTTCCCCTTAAGTTCTGATATTTCTTCCTTTTAGAAAACTTCCAGACAATAAGCACAGGGTTTTTTAAAACCCTGATGTTCGATCATTTTTTCCAATAAATTTTTATTAAATTACCCGGAGACCAAAACTGTTATGTGATTTATTGAAAAAATTAAATTAAACTGTTCAAAAATATTTTTTTAATAAAAATTAAAAATAACAGTTTGAAATGATTTATATAAATATCTGTTCAAAATAACAGAAAAATTTTTTATTTTTTATTACTGTTATCAAAAACTCTTTCAGCCTTAAAGAACTTGAGTTATAAAAGTTAAACTAAAATGAACGCATGCAAAAGAATCCTATTGATAGCTAATACTTCAATAATTGATTTAAGGATATACTGGGCTATTCATAATGAGTAAATTAAATCTAATGTAGGTTTATTTGACTGATATTGCGTGAATATTTGTCAAATAAACCTACCTTAAGTACACTTTAAGTATTATGAATAAAGGCCATAAACTTTGATTGATTTTTTTAAGAATAACTGTTATAACAGTTATTTACTCCAATAAGTAAAAAATAAAAGTTATTTTAGATTGTTTGAACAAAAAGTTTTTAATAACTGTTATTTTTACTGTTATTGTAAAAATCAAAAAAATAAAAGTTATTGCAAATTTAAGCACGGGACATCTCTATACGTCCTTTCATATATAAAATACTTAGTTTGGACAACATTCCTTTAATGATTTTTTTAAAGCAAAAAGACACATATAACTGTTATATTTAGTCTCTGAAATTACCTTATCGAACATTTCAGAATCATTTGTATTTATGCCATTACATTATATTTCTAAAAGTAGAAAATCTATCATCCGTTTAACTTTTTGTTATAGAAAACCATAAAGATTTTGTGCGCTTTTTCATATAAATTTGTGAAGATCAAATTAATTTCGAGTTAAGAAATTAACCTCTTGATGATCCTCAGAATTAATTTAATATAAATGATCTCATTGTCAGATTTAAGTTATTAAACACTACTCAGACGACTTATTTTATGGAAATTCAAGTTTTTGTATAGAATTTTCAAATAAAACTATTTTTTTTGTTGAAATGTTCAAAAATCAGTACAATCAGTACATATTTCAAAAAAACAGTACAAATCAGTACATCGTTTTTTAATCAGTACACGTGGCCAAAAATCAGTACATGTCCTGATCAAATCAGTACGAATGGTCAGCCTATATATATCCCCATTTTAAAGTTTTGCAATTTTTATTTATCTGGCAACACTTTATATATCTTAAAAAATGAGAGCCCAACACTCAAAAAGAACACTTGTTGAGTTGCCAAATGAATATGTTTTTGTTGTTATATTTGGGGCCCGATCATTTATTTACATTCTCAAGAGAATTTGACTTGGGGTTCGTATATTTTTTTTGTATGTTGAGTACTTTAAAAACACGTATAAGGAAAAGTTAAAAATTCAGGTAGATTTTTTTCAGTAACTTACGAACTTTTCAAATATAAAGTTAACAACACTTGAAGATTGTTCATTGAAAAAAGTAAAAATAATTAAGAGCTCGTGTTTTTCGGTTTTGTGTTTAATAATAAAAAAGAAACCATAAAAAAAGAGTTGAATTTAGGCAAAAATCATTAACTAAAATAAAATAAGACAAGACAATCAAAAGAAGAGCTAAAAAAAGTGTTTTTTTTTTTGGGTTTCGGTTGTCTCTAGTCGACAACAAAAAATAAATTTTAGATAATAATTAGTCGATTGTTGTGCGCTCGTGTCATAAAACAACCGGTACACGCGTTAAAATTTAATTTTTACGTTTTACGTACGTAATTTCAAGACAACCTGAAATTTTTGGTGTTGTTGTTTTTAATATTTGGCGTGATCACTTTTTTTTTTTTTTGTAAAAAAAAGTAAGATAAAATAAAAAAAATAAATTAAAGTGGAAAATATAAATGAAATAAATAAAATTATAAATTTAAATAAAAATATGTATTATATAAAATTAAAAATATATTAAAAATGTTGAAAAAAATAAAAAATTACAACTTAAATAATTAAAAAATTAATTTTTAACAAAGAAATCAACCAAAAATTTAAGTGAAATTAACAAAAATTATAATAAAATTGCTCAAAAAAATCAAAAATATCAAAATTGTTTATAAAAAAATCAATAAAAATTTGTGTTAATCATAATAAACATAAAAAAGAATAATTTATTAAACCACGTGTTTGTGCTTAAAGCCTGTTTTCATTTAAGTTTTTTTTTATTTGTTCTTTTGTTTTATTTATTTAACTATATTCACCTTGAAGTTAAATGTTTATAAACATTTCCCGTAAAATAGTTATATTTATTATAAAACCTCAGCAAAAATTTTAATTATAGGTATAAAAAATTTAAAGTGCAGTTATTGTGGTTTTTAATTTTTTTTTACAAAACAAAAAAGAACCTAAAAATGTGTTTAGTAATGGTGTCAAAGTGCCGTTTATTTGTAAAAATAAGTAATGTGTTGTTTTTGTTTATTGTAAATTAAATTACTCAATTTTTTTTTTTTTGTAAATTCTCATATAAAAAACATGTTTGTTGTTTTTTTGCATACAATCCAGTGTTGCCACTTCTTGGATAATTATCCAAAAAATGGATAATTTAAAATTTTTTGGATACTCTTAGGATAATTACATTTTTGGATAATTTGTGGATAATTTTATCATTTGCAATTTAAAGTTTTACGTGGACAAAATATAATTAAATTTTTATTTTTATTTAAGTTGTCGATTTTTTTATTTACTTCTTATTTGACAGCACTTTGTTGTTAGTTTTGGCAATACCTTTTAAATTTGGAGCTTTTCAAATTATATGAACTAAGCCCTATTGGATCACAAAAAATCTGATCTGTTTGATTATTTGTATGTCCAAACTTATTGGGCAAAAGTTTTCAAAATTACAAATTGTGCTGGTGAAATCTTTTTCTAAATTTAGAAGTTGTTTTTAAATTTCTTATGATTCTTCCATTTTCTAATTCATCAGTAGAGAGAGTTTTTAGTAAATTAAAGAAAACAAAAAACGATTTAAGAAATAAATTATCTTCAAATACTGTCGCTTCAATTCTTTTTACAAAGGCATTGAAAAAAATGGGGTACAAATTTTGAGCCCACAAAAAAAATTAAAAAAATAACTGGAAAAAGATCCAGTAATTCTAATTTTATAAAATATTTTTTATTCTAAACAGTACAAAATGTATGATTTTTATTTGAAAAACTAATTTCATATATTCTTTAAATTGAATTTAAATCAACCACTTTTGTTAAAAAATCGTTTTTGATTTTTTTTTTTGGATAATTTTTGGGATTTTGGATAATTTTGGACAAACTCCTGAATAATTTTTTGATTCACTGGTGGCAACACTGATACAATCCAAAATGGTTAAACATAAATATGCCGGTTTTGTATTGGAAATACGTCATCAAGATTTTTATTGATTAAAAAATTAGTCATTAGAATGTTTATAATATAATGGCAACCCTTAATTTACGCGGTTGAATGTCATCGAATTAAGTCGGACTGCTTTGATAAAGATCGCATTAAATGAGAATTAGCTCTTTTAGAAAATTCTAGTTTTGTACCGAATTTGGAACATTATTTTATATTGGCTTAAATCAATGAGGGCTACCTGTAATGCTCAAGTGTTGCCAACCTTTTTGTGCTTATTTACATTATGATTAGGATTGCCATAAGTTGAAACTGTGAAGGTGCTAGATTACAAAATAATGGGTGCTAGATTGCTTTACAGCTATAAAATTGGGTGCTAGATTGTTTTTCTACATTTCTTGTACACTAGCATGCCCCTTATTTTGAAAATTTTGGATTTTTACTGCTCATTTTTACCCTGCAACGAGCTGAAATAAGAACCTGTTTAATCGGCTTAAGTCTCCAATTTCGGCTAAAAATTTACTAAATTTAAAAAAGTTAATTTAAAATTTTTTGAATATCGAGGGCGATTATTCAAAACTTGCTATCGGCCGTGAAATAACATAACATATAGTAAGTTTTGAATATTCGGCCTTGATATGCTCAAAATAAAATAGTTTTTGTTGGAATGTACTGAAATAAAAAAATATTAAACTTTTGTGATTTCGGTAACCTTTATAAATTTATTTTTTCAAATAAATACCCAGCAAAAATAAATCGAGATTTTGGCGATACAGCATCTTTCTATAACATACCGAAGCGCATCCAAAGAGCGCTCTTGAGGATGCAGTAAAAGTAAGGGGAAAAAATAAAATTTTTTGTTAAGATTTTTTATATAAAACTCAAAATATAAAATTATTTTTTGATAACATTCCATACATCCCAGCAAAAATAAATCGAGATTTTGGCGACACAGCATCTTTTTATAGCGTACCAAAGCGCATCCAAAAAGCGCTCTTGAGGATGCAGTAAAAGTAAGGGGAAAAAATTAAAATTTTTTGTTAAGATTTTTTATATAAAACTTAAAATATTAAATTATATTTTGATAAAATTTTAAATATGCTTTTCTTTTAAATATATTTAACACTTTTTGAATAAAAAAACCATGAGTTTTGGACAAAGACACATGATTTCACTGCATAATTATTGCGCATTAATCAGCCCTGCAAAGAGTGCTTCAATCATAACATCTTTAACACATTTTGAAAGAAAAAAATTAGTACACCATTTCCACTTTAGTTTCAGAAAATACAAATTATATCACAAAAAATGTCGAATCATAGAAGAAAGTCAACTGATTTTCAGAATTAGTCAATTGTATTTAAGATTTTCCAATTGTATTCAGAAATAGTCAATTGTATTTCAGATTTTGTAATTTGTATTACAGAAATAGTCAAATGTGCTTCATCTTTATTCTGCTTAAATCCGCTCTAAAAAGATACATGAATTCGCTGCATCTATATAGCGATTTTTTCAACGCTCTAAAGAGATGTGAATTCAGAGCATCTTAAGAGCGCTTTTTCGGTGTATCCAACTAGCGCTCTAAAGTGTGACATTGCCTTAGAGAATCATGCATGAATTCAGCAGGTTTGGATGCGCTCCTTGACCCGAGTTTCCTTTCCAAAAGATGCTGCCAGTTCAGCAAAATTTCTGCTGGGATTTTTTCTGTACAGAAAGTCTCAGATTCTGAGACATTTGTTCTGTAGAGAAAGTCTCCGATTCTGAGATATTTTTTCTATAGAAAATGACTCAGATTCTGAGACAGTTTTTCTAAATAAAAAGTCTCAGATTCGAAAACATTTTTTCTAAAGAAAAAGTCTCAGATTCTGAGACACTTTTCTATAGAAAAAGTCTAAGGCTGATTTTACAGTCAATACTTAAGTTTAAGTAGGGACTTAATTATGATCTTTTTTAAGCAGTTTGGACCATTTTATGATTTTTTTAGGCGGTATTGTCAAAGGCTTTATTATGAAGCAAGATAAAATGACTTTTAATTTAAAATACACTAAAAAAAAAAGTGAACTAAAAACTGGGAAAATTAACTAAATTTTAAGAAAAAGAGAAAATGGAAAATTTGGCTCTAAAGATTTTTTTTTCTTGGTTTTAGTTCATACTTTTCCCAAAAATAAGAAAAACAAAGTTATTAAATTTTTAGCCAATTTTAATTAGAAATTAGTTCATTCACAGTTTAGGACTAGATTGGGTCCAGACCCTGGTCCTATGGGTCCACACCCCGTTAACTCGAGACCCCGTTGGGTCCTTTATGGGTCCCCATATATTTTGACCAAAAACTTTTGTCCGTTTCGCTCTACCTTGCTTAGTTTTTGAGATACGGTAATAAGGGGCCTGATAGGGTCTTGAGAATCTTAAGAACTGGATAACTCAAAAACTATTAATCGGAGGGCTTTCGGATCTTTTGCGGAAGTGTTCTACGAGTCAAGAGCTACAAAAATGCCGTTGGACTTTTTCTCGTGTTGGCAGTATTAACCGAGATATGTGCATTAGAGTGGCACTTAAAAATTAAATTTTCGAATTTCAAAATGCGCGGGTCGGAATATTGTGTAATTGCGTCTAAAAATGATTGTGTAAAAATTTCAGGAAAATCGAATAACTTTAACCCGTGCCGCTTTGAGGTCAAAGTTTCGGGTTTTTGGGGAAAAAGGACGATGATTTGAAAAAAAAAAATAAAAAAAAGTTTTTATGAAATTAATTAAAATAATTTTTTTTTTATTTAGCTTTTACTCAAAACTACTTGGAAAAAATTATGTCAACTTTGTATGACATCATTAACCCGTTAAAATTTTTAAGCTAAAAATTACCATGAATTTAGGGGGGTACTTCAAATGAGTATTTTCGATTTTTTAAAAATTTTATTAAACGAAATTTTTAAATTCAACATTTCTATACAAGTCACTTATAAAAAACATCCTAAAGATTAAATATTAAAAAAATTGGGGATATACACCGACTCAATTTGTTTTTGGAGCCGTTTGATTTTTGTGGATTTCAAGGAAATTAGAATTTTGTGTAAATTTTTTTTTTATGAAAATCGATTTTCAAATAAACTGACCAAATTTAAATTTTTTGTTGCTTCTTTTGATCAAATTAATTCAGTTAAGAACTATTAACTTTATTAGACATCGTTAACCCATATTGGCAGGGGACAAATGTGACCCAAGCAGCAAATTTAAAGTTTGTTTCTAGAATTTTAAGAATTTTATTGTTTCAAAATCATTTTGGCGGTCTATTACATACTAATTTATAGTGTCCGACCGAATATTTGGCTTCGGCATTAGCCAAAGAGCAGCACTCGTCCAGTATTCGGCTTCGGCTACATTTTTGGCCAAATATGGCCTTATACCGAATAATTATATAAAACTTGTACGAACGTGTTAAAAAATGTTTTTGCGGAAAAAACAAACACTAAAAAAAGTCTTGCACTCAAAAAAAATTTTTACTCAAAACAGGTTTAACACTCGAAAAAATGTGCACTCAAAAAAAATTATTTTTACAAAAATTAATAAAAAAAAAACATTGATGGATTGGGTCAAAATATATTTAAATAGTAAAAACAAATAAAAAAGTTAAATTTGACCGAATCCATAAATGTTTTTTTTAGTAATTTTTGTAAAAATAATTTTTTTTGAGTGCACATTTTTTCGAGTGTAAAACCTGTTTTGAGTAAAAATTTTTTTTTGAGTACAAGACTTTTTTTAGTGTTTGTTTTTTCCACAAAAACATTTTTTAACACGTTCGTACAAGTTTTATATAATTATTCGGTATAAGGCCATATTTGGCCAAAAATGTAGCCGAAGCCGAATACTGGTCGGGTGCTTCTCTTTGGCCAATGCCGAAGCCAAATATTCGGTCGGACACTATAAATTAGTATGTAATAGACCACCAAAATGATTTTGAAACAATAAAATTCTTAAAATTCTAGAAACAAACTTTGAATTTGCTGCTTGGGTCACATTTGCCCCCTGCCAATATGGGTTAACGATGTCTAATAAAGTTAAAAGTTTTTAACTGAATTAATTCGATCAAAAGAAGCAACAAAAAATTTAAATTTGGTCAGTTTATTCGAAAATCGATTTTCATAAAAAAAAATTTACACAAAATTCTAATTTCCTTGAAATCCACAAAAATCAAACGGCTCCAAAAACAAATTGAGTCGGTGTATATCCCCAATTTTTTTAATATTTAATCTTTAGGATGTTTTTTATAAGTGACTTGTATAGAAATGTTGAATTTAAAAATTTTGTTTAATAAAATTTTTAAAAAATCTAAAATACTCATTTGAAGTACCCCCCTAAATTCATGGTAATTTTTAGCTTAAAATTTTTAACGGGTTAACGATGTCATACAAAGTTGACATAATTTTTTCCAAGTAGTTTTGAGTAAAAGCTAAATAAAAAAAAATTATTTTAATTAATTTCATAAAAACTTTTTTTTAATTTTTTCTTCAAATCATCGTCCTTTTTCCCCAAAAACCCGAAACTTTGACCTCAAAGCGGCACGGGTTAAAGTTATTCGATTTTCCTGAAATTTTTACACAATCATTTTTAGACGCAATTACACAATATTCCGACCCGCGCTTTTTGAAATTCGAAAATTTAATTTTTAAGTGCCACTCTAATGTGCATTTATAAAATCTCGGTAATTTCAAATTTTAGATCCCAAATTAGGGTCTTGAGACCCCGACAGATATGCAGAGCTGGGCTATTCCATATTTTTCTTCGTAGTCTTTCGTTTGAAAATTTCATCCTTTTCGCTCGATCTCGCTTAGCTTTCGAGATATCGCCATTTTGAATTTTTAACTAAATTCTAAGAAGTTATTTACTAAATTCTCAGAAGTTATTAACTAAATTCTAACCTTCAAATTCATAAAAGTTAAAAGAGGCTAATAAGAGGTTTATAAAACAAATTTTGTATGGAAATTCGATTAATAAACATTTTATTAAACGCTTTTATTTTTTATGAATTTGGACGTAAATTTTAATTTAGTAAATTTTAACTAAACTTGAACTAAATTGTTTTTTAAGAAATATGTTTTAAAAATAAAGATACGTTTCTTAGATTTGTGGAAAATTTCTTTGGAAGTAGGAATTTTTTTCCTTATATTAAAAAATTCCATTTAAAGAAAACTATGAACTAATTATAAGTAAATGAACTAAAGTTTTTTCTTCATAGTTAAGAAAATTTCTCATTTTTCAGTTAAATTTAACTAAGTTTTAGGAAAATTCATGATACATTTTTAAAGACATTTTTCCTTAATTTTAGTTATGTCTTTTTTTCAGTGTAGGTCGAAATTTGTGTATGGGGGGACTATCCAAAAATGGGGTGAATGTATTCAGATAAAAGTAAGTTACCAAAGTACACGTTTGACATGGGGGCTAGGTCTAAACATGGACCGATTTTTTCCAATTTCAATAGACTTCGTCAAATTTTAGCCAAATCGGTTGATAATTGTGACCTGTATCGTGTTTACAACGTTTACATGGACGGACGGACAGACAGATGGACGGACGGACATCGCTAAATCGACTCAAAAAGTTATTCTGAGTTAATCGGTGTACTTTAAGGTGGGTCTAGGACCAATATTTCGAGTAGTTAAAAACATCCCCAGGCAGAAACTGCCAACCGTTCCAAAGAAAAAGTCTTGGCAAAGCATTTTATTTTTTGTGTAGAAGGTAGTATGAATTCGAAAAAGTGCTTTCCAAGCGCTTTGCCAATGTTTTTTTATTTAAATCCGTTCAAAGTATAAATTTTTTATTAAAATTTATTAATTTTCATAACAATTGGAATATTTTTTATTTCCCTGCAGGATAACTGGCCGGTCCTTGATAGTTCTCTTGATATGTCACTTATACACAATGACCTACATAGAGTCTCTGGACCTACATATTACAAACTTGACACCTTTTATATAAAAACACCTGTTTCTTTCGTGAGGAAGTGTCTTAAACTCGGATACATCACTCTAAACTCCGGATACATACCCGTTTCGGTTCAATACACCACTTCTTTTTCGGGACTTTTCCAAATTTTTTCCTAAAAGCATTTTTATTAAATTTTTTATTCCAAAACGCAAAGAAAACTGCAAACAAATTTTTCCCGGGACTTAGAAAATTATTCAGTTTGTTCAAAATTTTTTATCCTAATAAATGAGTCAATAAATTTTTTATCCTAATTTATTAAATTTCTTTATTCAAATAAACACCAAAAAAATTTGTGTCTTATGGACTTATGTATACAATTTAGATACGTCCCATTTTTTGTTCTAAAAGTGATATAACAGTACCATATTTTTTGTTTTTAAAGCGCTTTAAAATAGCAACGGCATACCGTTTACCGTGGTTATCATTTTGGACGCTGGGAGAGTACTAAACTGTGATGCTTTCCCAGCACACAAGCGACCATAAAAGGTACTTTGCCAGCGCTCTCCCGTTCGTATTTTTCTGCCTGGGTCAGCACAAACTCATTATACCCTGAAGTTTGGAAAAGTGAAATCAAATTATATAAATCAAAATTAATATTTAGAAGACACCAATTAAATTCTGAAAATCACAATTAAAATTCAAAAATCTTAATTGAAATTAAGAAATATTTGAAATTTAGAAAAGCCAACTGAAATTCAGAAATCTGAATTGATATTCATAGTTAAGAAAAAAAAATTAATATAAAAATTACAATTATATAAGTTAATTGAAATTTTGAAATCCCAATTGAAAAACGGAAATGGCCAATTGAAACTTAGAAATTTCGACTGAAATGTAGAAAATTTCAAATAAAATGTAGGAATTTTCATTATCTAAATTTCAATTAGTTGCGTTTTGGTTTTTCCCTTTAAAAACTGCACTCAAAAAATTTTAAAGAAAAAAATTTTAATTAAAAATTTTAAAAAGTTCGATTTTGTTTTTAATATTTTTTTTAATTGATATTATAAAATTTTTTAATAGATTTCGAAAATTTCCGTGAATTAAGAATAAATGCACTTTTGCTCATTCTCATTTTTTTTGTGTGTGTATAAAGACTGAAAATGAAATTTTAATTAAAATACTTTCATTTTTTTACATTACTTTTAAAAAATTGTTTAAAATTAATTTTTCACTGTTTTTGACGATTAATCGATTAATCGCCACTTTTTCCGATTAATCGACCCGAATAACCGGTTAACCAATTTTCGTCAATTTTCGAATAATGCCCTAACCGGTTAACCGGCAGGGTCGAATAATTGGAAACACTACTAAAAACCCAAAACTTTGATTGGAAGCTCCACGATTTAAAATGATAGGATTTCTCTCAAATTAAATTTTAATGAAAGTCTGTCTAAAGCTCTACACCTAAAAAAAAATCTTGTCAAATTACTAGAAAAAGTCTCGTAAACCCATTTTGCCAATATTTGACAGATTTCCTTGTTTCTTAACAAATAATTTTCGATCGAAATTTTATTTTTTTTTTGTAATTTTACAGTTTTTCTTGTAATTTTAAAAATTTTCAAGATTTTTTACAAAAAAAATCTAGTAAATTTACGAGAATTTCTTGTAAGTTTTATTTCACCAAAAAAGTTGTAAATTTACAATTTTATTGGTAAAAATCTTGTAAAGTTACAAAAAAGCTTGCAATTTTTACTAGGAATTCTCGTAAAATAGAAGGGTTCAAAAAATCTAGTAAAGTCACGAAATCTTCTTGTATGTTTTATCGCGTCAAAAATATTTTAAAATTAAAATTTTTTTGGTAAAAAGCTTGTAAAATTACAAAATTATTGGTAAAAAGCTTGTAAAAAAAGTTTGTTTTAGTTCTTCAGTTTTAGTTCTTTTAAAAACATTAACTAAAATGGAAAGAGATCAATTTAAATTTGTTAAAGTTAAATAAAAATTAATTGAAACTCTTAAAAATCACTTAAAGTTCGTTAAAAATCAATTGAAAAAATTTCCATTAAAATTCGTTAATGATCAATTAAAATTCAAATAACATCAATTGAAATTTAGTTGTTTTTCACTTAATTTCACGACAAGGCCATATTTTTTATTTATTTTTTGTTTACTTGAAATCACTTTTTCTTTTAAATAACAAAAGATTATTATACTATATATTTTTTTTTAAATTTAAAATTTTCCTTACTGTTTTTATTTCAAGTTTATTTTTTCTAAATATTTTTTTTCTTATCGTTCTTAATATCATGCCAAGATTTTGTATCATGCTAAATGATATTATTTAACACCTTTTAAATATTTCATACAACAACTAAATAATTCGTACTATATAGATAGATATCAGCTGAAAAGTGATTATTGTGATTATGTATTTTGATGAATAAATAAACGTTAACGTTAACGCAAACGTTAGGAATTAGAAAACGTTTTATGCAATTATTGATTCTGTTATCAATTGTGAATTTAAATCGATTTTAAATGTTGCGGTTACCAACTTTGTAAATAACTAACGGTTAAATTGGTCTACCTGATAGAATTGCCAACTATCATTTGTTTTTTAAATCTTGTAGTTTTAAACCCCTTTGAAAATATACAGATATTGTGCAAATAAAACATTTTCTTAAATTAGTTTCTGATAACTTATTAAAAAATAATTTATAATTATTATTAAAAAGTACAACAAATATCGTATTTACTTTCAAAAAAACTCAAAACAATAATTATTTTAAAAACGCTACAATGTTTTTGTTTACATAATTGACTCAAAACAGTCGTCTCATTTGTAAAGAGTTGCCAATTGTTTGATTTGAAAAAAAAAAAAAAAACTAAAACAAACAATCAGCCTGTTTACGGTGAACGTAGTCGTTGTCAAAGAAAATTATTAGCCGATATTTTTTTTATACTCTCCTCTATAGTGATAGTAGAGGGTATATATAAGTTTGTCATTCCGTTTGTAACACCTCGAAATATTGGTCTAGGACTCCATTAAGTATATACATATATTCATTATCAAGGAGAGGACTTTCATGCAAATGCATGTTTTTTCCCTATGGTAATAGAACAGCATAACCAAAATATCTTTGCGAATCAACGAATTTGCTTTAAAATGGCATCAATTCGTTAGTGCATATTTTTGCATATTTTGCTTAAAATGCATATTTTTGCATATTTTGCTATTATTTCGCTATAAATGCATATTTTTAGGTCATATTTTGTAAAAAAAATATTTTTTTGGCTATTTTTTAGTATTTTAAGCTATTTTTGAATTTTTTTATGAAATTTTTTTGTATTAAAGCAATTATTAATTTTTTTAGGATAATTTTTATTTTTCTAACAACATTTTATACACACTGTATACATGAATAAGCTTACAGTGCCAGAATGAATTCAAATGTTATGTTTTTCTTTAATAAAAGTAAAAAACAAGTTGATATTTATGATTTTTAGTGCATATTTTAAGATTTTTAGTGCATATTTCAAGACTTTTTAGTGGATATTTTAGGCGCCTAAAACATAGTTTTTTAGTGCATGAAAGTCCTGTCCCTGTTCATTATCCTCGATCAATTTTAAGACGATCTAGAAATGTCCGTCTGTCCTTCTGTCTGTTGAAAACACGCTAACTTCACGGAGACTCCTGAAGTTTGAATGTTGGGTATTTACCTGGTCAGGTTGGTATTGCAATCCAGCGAAATCGGTCCAGTGGTTCAAAAGTTATAAGCAATAGAGTGAATTTCGGCAAGGGTTTTTTAGCAAATTTACGAGATAAAAAACACGCTAACTTTGGAAGGACAATTCTGAGGGAGGTGAGGCTTGACATATATATTTGCCGTTTCCCTAGTCTGGTTCGTAATGAATTTCAGCCAAATCGGTCAAGTGGTTCAAAAGTTATTAGCAAAACCGTGAATTCCAGATTGGTTTCATCTTAAAGTCACGTGTTGAAAAAATCGAACTTTAAAAAAACTAAGCCACAAAATTACTTTACAATGTATTTTTGTCTCTCAAAAATATTTTTACACTAAAAAAAAAAAATTTACACTCAAAAAAAAAAAAGTGAAATTTTCGCGTGAAAAACAGAGTACTATGCTTTAAGCCTAGTACTCTGTTCGATTTCACGGGAAAAAATACGTCAAACTCCATAAAAAAAAATTTGGCAACTCGAGGAATTTTAGGGAAATTGTTAAAAAAGTTTTCACGCATTTTTATTAAACAAGACAATTTAAATTGCCATTAAAAAGTGACATTTCAGTTTTGCTTTGATCGTTTCTTATAATTGTTAAAAGTTGTTGATTCTTAAATGTTTCATTGCGATTTGAGGCGTTTAAAGTTTAAGTGAAATGTTCCCGTAAACATAGTACTCTGTATTCGATTTCACGGGAAAAAATCTGTCAAACTCTATAAAAAAAAAATTAAAGTTTGCCAACGCGAGGAATTATAGGAAAATTTTTAAAAAAGTTCTCACGCATTTTTATTATACAAGACAATTAAAATTGCCGTAAAAAAGTGATATTTCAGTTTTGTTATGATCGTTTCTTTCTTAGAAAAATTGTTGATTTACAACTTTTTTATTACTATTCTATTTGAAGCGTTTAAAGTTTAAGTGAAATTTTCGCCGTGAAAAACAGAGTACTAGGCTTAAAGCATAGTACTCTGTTCGATTTCACGGGAAAAAATCCGTCAAACTCCATTCAAAAAAAAAAAAAATGTTGGCAACTCGAGGAATTTTAGGGAAATTGTTAAAAAAGTTTTCACGCATTTTGATTATACAAGACAATTTAAATTGCCATTAAAAAGTGACATTTCAGTTTTGTTATGATCGTTTCTTTCCTAAAATTGTTAAAAGTTGTTGATTCTTAAATGTTTTATTGCGATTTGAAGCGTTTAAAGTTTAAGTGAAATTTTCACCGTAAACATAGTACTCGGTGTTCGATTTCACGGGAAAAAATCTGTCAAACTCCATATAAAAAAAAAAAAAAATTTGGCAACGCGAGGAATTATAGGGGAATTGGTAAAAAAGTTATCACGCATTTTTATTATACAATACAATTAAAATTGCCGTAAAAAAGTGACATTTCAATTTTGTTATGATCGTTTCTTTCTTAAAATTGTCAAAAATTGTTGATTTATAACTTTTTTATTACTATTTGAAGCGTTTAAAGTTTAAGTGAAATTTTCGCCGTGAAAAACAGAGTACTAGGCTTAAAGCATAGTACTCTGTTCGATTTCACGGGGGAAAAAATTTGTCAAACTCCATATAAAAAAAAATAATTTTTGCCAACGCGAGGACTTATAGGGAAATTGTTAAAAAAGTGTTCACACATTTTTATTAAACAAAACAATTTAAAGTGCCGTGAAAAAGTGACATGTCAGTTTTGTTATGATCGTTCCTTTCTTATAACTGTCAAAAGTTGTTGATTTTTAAGTGTTTTATTGCAATTTGAGGCGTTTAAAGTTTAAGTGAAATTATCACCGCAAAAAACAGAGTACTTAGCTTATAGCATAGTATTCTGTTCGATTTCACGGGAAAAAAAATTGCCAAACTCCATACAAAAAAAAAAAAATGGCAACGCGACGAATTATTGGTAAAAAAGTTTTCACGCATATTATTATACATTTTTTGGAATTTTTTTTTTGCATTGTGAATAAAAAAATTCATTAAAACAAAAATTTAAATTTTCTAAATTTCCAAAAAAAATTGAAAAAATTAAGTTTTTTTCCCAGAGACAAAATTTTTTTTGGCAATTATTTTTTTTTATTTTTAAATGTATTAAAAATTATTTTAGAAAAAATTTCAAAATTTCCGATTTTTTTTGGAAAATTCAAATATGACAAGTCCGTCACCACCGCCATTATCAGTTTGAATTCCAAAGTAAATAAATTTAAAAATAAGTTAAAAAATATATATCAAACGCATAGTATTAAGAAAAAAAAAAAAACTTATAAATAAATACAAAATTTTGTTTTAATAAAAACAACTACATTAGCGACAAGGAAGAAACTAAAAAGAAAAGAGAATGTAAAAAAACCGCAAAATAATAAAGAATGAAAATAAAAATAAATAAAAAAAAAAAAAAAACAAATTTAGAAATGTTGCCAAAAAAAAAAAAAAATACTAAAAGGCCAACAAAAATGATATACGCAATGAAAGCAAGAAAAACAACAACTTTTGCAAAAAACGGGTTAATAATAAAACTAACAGGAAAAAACTTTTAACTGCTTAAAATAGATACAGACAAATAAATTATGATAAACATTTATGTTTAACAAAACGTACTCTAATTTAGAGTTGCCAACTGGAAAATTAAAATTAATGCAAAATCCAAAAAAAAGAAAATAAATATATGCTAAATTTATACACATATTTTAGAGTTAAATGAACCTGAATTTAGTAACAAAACTTTTTGAAAGCAATTGCATTAAATGCCGGAATTATCATAAGACAGAACAAACTGGGCACTTTTTATACGATTTGACAGTTAAAATCCGCCAAAATGTACATGTTTTAAATAGTGTTTTTTAGAGGTTGGTTTAAATCTTCGAGGGGGGACTTTTTCTCCCTCGTCCGATTTTGCCCACTCAATTACTAAATCAAAATATAATATAAGACATACATTTTCGTACCTAACTTCAGGCTTATGACGGACGGACGGATACACGGGGTCCTAGACCGATACTTAGATGTGTTACACACGTTATGACAGAGTGAATATTTCCCCATACTGTGGTTGGAGGCTATAAAAATCATGTTTGGCAATTCAGAGAAATCTTTTAAAGATCCAAAATCTATTAAATTTCTACTTCTTGTATACATTAATAACACAGGTTGACAAAATTTGAACTTTTTCAATTTGCCTGACCTTTGACAACTGATTTATATGGATTTTAGTATGCTGATTCCGAATCTGTTATCCAATTGTTTCCATCAGGTTGCGTTCGCGAGCAAATCGCTGTTAAAGAGTAGAAAAAGTGCGTTTTTTTACTAATTTTGCTTGGCTATAATTTCCAAAAAAAAATTTTAGTGCCTCAGTTTTCAACACGAATTTAACTATATTGGATGCCAGGATTCCAAACCTGGTATTAGCTTTTTTCTGACAGCTTTAGTTTTCGAGTTATTAAAAAGGGCATAAATATTCAGACAAAATTAAAGAGTTCATAAATTTAAAAATTTTATTTTAGCGATATCTCAAAAACTAAAGATGACTCAACAAAAGTAAGCGCATTTTTGGAATCAGCATATCCAACATACCTAAAATCGTCATTCACTTTTTGGATGTAAGACTAATGTTCGTAAATATAGACTCACAAAAACTGCCTATTTTCAAAGTTTCCTTAGGCTATATCTCGAAAACTAGAGCTGACCCAAAAAAACGGTAGCCATATTTGAAATCAGCGTACCCCTAATACCCAAAATTAGCTATCAGAACCTGGGCAAAAAAAAGTGTTGCCCTGTGTAATCAATTGACTGGCCTTTGTTTATTTACTAAAAAAATGTTTTTCTGGATTCACTTACAGTCTATTTCGAGTTGCCTACAACATATTTAATTGTAACTGCCTTCTCCTTTAAGGAGAGAGTCTAAAAAATGGTTTTTATATATTTTTTGTAAATATGACGAGTTCCTATTTTAAACTAGTGCCCCCCATTTCCCGGTTTTCGGTATTCCCGGGAATACCGGTATTCCCGGTTATGGAACCGGTTTCCCGGTTCTAGATTTATTGCAGGGAATACCGGTATTCCCGGTTCTGATCATGGTACCGGTTTTCAAAAACCAAAAATATACTATACCATAAAATATTTAAATTACACTATTTAATCAGTATTTCAGTAATATTTTTGTAAAATTATTTAAAAATCATGCAACTATTTTTTCTTAAATTTAAAAAAAATATATTGAAAATGGTGTTTTTCACATGTTTTGTATTTTTTTTTGGTAAAAGCAAAGAAAAAATTTTAATTGTGCAAAATTTTACAAAATATTCATACCGGTAGTTCCGGGAATATTGTCAGAACCGGAACCGGGAATACCGGTATTCCCGGGAATGAATTAAGAACCGGAAAACCGGTATTTCCGGTACTACGATACTGACCGTTGACACTATTTTAAACCATTTATCTTCTTCTTCCACAAATGGACTGATAAAAAGGTGGCCGGAGAAACTAAATCTATACAATCAAAATAAAATTAGTAGATTTACTAATTTTTTTTGCTAATGCTAGTTAGCTAACTTTTAGCAAATTTTTAGTTGAGAGTAGCATGTTAGAAAAAATATCTTGTAAACTTCATTTAGCGCATTAGCAATTTTAAAAAAAATTTGAACTAATTTTTTTTGCTAAATTTAAAATTGAGTTGACCAAATTTTTACAAGCTTGTTTCCTAATATTAGCAAAAATTATTGGTAAATTTTTTTTATTTTCAGAAAACTTAAAATGGCGCTATCTCGGAAACTAAGCCAGATAGACTAAAATTGAGCCATTTTTGGTTATCGGGCTCTGCATAGTATCGCCGGGTCTCTTCACATGTGTGGACTCTAATGGGACCTAACTTTGGATCCAAAAAAGTTAGCATTCCCGAAAATTTTAAAATGCTCATATCTCGGTAAATATTGCCGACACAACAAAAAGTCCAAAAGAATTTTTGTAGCTCTCAACACGAAGAACAAGACCGCAAAATAACCAAAAGCTCTCCGAGTAATATTTTTGAAGTTATCGAGTTTTTTAATTCTCAAGACCCCAGTGATCCCCTAAAATCACGTATCTCAAAAACTAAGCAAGGTAGAGCGAAACGGACACAAATTTTGGATCAAAAGCTATGACGATTTTTATGGAACCAAATTAGGTCTAGGCCCATCGGGGGCTGAACTAAGTTGAAATAAAAAAAATTTCAGTTAACTAATTTTTGGCAAAACATTTTTGCTAACTTTACCAAAAAAATTGTGGGTTCAAAATCAGCTAATTTGCTTGTAGGTTTACAAGCTTTTTTTTGCTAACATTACAGTTTTTTTTTTTTGAGTGTATGCCACCTTTGTGGGGTTTTGATTTTTTTTTTGGGTTTTCCCACGTAAGAAACTCCGGACACAATACGTCCATTGCCCTCCCAATGCAAGAGTGAAACGACGCTTTCTTAGCACGTTTGAGTTTGGTTAGACGCCACTATCTAACGGTAGTCGCGGAAAGTAGCGTTTCTGGATTTTTGAAATAATTTCAGCGACGAATAGATGATTCTTCGACGCGATCTTGATTAAGACTGTGGGATGTGTTGTGCTTGTAGTTGGCAACTCTTATAATTTTGTAGCAAAAAGTTTTGGGTGATTTTCTCCAAACATTTCGAATATTTGAATATACAATTTTAGGCTTAAGCATAGTATTCTGTTCGATTTCACGGGAAAAAATCTTTCAAACTCCATATAAAAAAAGAAATGGCAACGCGAGGAATTATAGGGAAATTGTTAAAAAAGTTTTCACGCATTTTTTTTATACAAGACAATTTAAATTGCCCTAAAAAGTGACATTTCAGTTTTGTTATGATCGTTTCTTTCTTATAATTGTCAAAAGTTGGTGATTTTTAAATGATTTTTTGCGATTTAAAGTTTAAGTAAAATTTTCACCGTAAAAAACAGAGTACTTGGCTTTTAAATCAAAATTTCAAGTTTTTAAGACCATTATTTGAGAAAATTTAAAGTACACAATTGTTTATACATTAAAACCTTGGTATTGACTTCACCTTTAAAGGAAAATTTGCAAAAGGGTCATTATTAGTGAAATCAATGAATATTTTTGACCCCCTCCGATATTGATGAAATTTGGTTAAGTTCTTACACTACGTAAAAAACTAACAAATGCAAATTTTCAGCCCTCTAAGTCAACAGGGGCCGAAAATGCGAAGGGTCAAAACCCTTTTTTGTGTGTTTTAAAGCTTATAGTACGCTCTACAATACCTACCTTAACCAAAAAATTTTAGAAAAAAAGGAAGGGTGCCCCACTTATTTAAAGGTCGTGGCAAAGGGTAGAGGAAATGGGGGGGAAAGTATCCCCCGAGTTTTTTTTTACTTGGTATTCTCAAAGTGCAAGTCCTAATGAACATATCCTAAAATTTTTATGTTGGGACAACAATCAGATCGGGCAAAATCAAAATTTTTCACAATTTCCCCCAAAATCTCCAAATCGCGTCAATCTTGCACATTTGGCTTGTTTTAAAGCTCTTAATATGCCCTACAATATTACTATCACAAAAAAAATAAAAAAAATTGAGGGGTGCCTCTTTTATTAAAAGATCGTGGCAAGGGGTGGGGGAAATTGGGGGATAGTATCCCCCAATTTTTTTTTCACCTTGTTTTTTTTTAAAGAGTAAGTTCTAGAGAGCATATCCTGAAATTTTTATCTTGGGAGTCCAATGGGAGGTGCAAGAATGTCGCGATTTGTTGATTTTGGGGGAAAATTTTAAAAAATTTTGATTTTGGTCGACCCCATTGTTGTCCCAACATAAAAATTGTAGACTATCTTCATTAGGACTTGCACTTTGAGAATACCAAGTAAAAAAAAATCGGGGGACACTTTCCCCCCATTTCCTCCACCCTTTGCCACGACCTTCAAATAAGGTGGGCACCAATTCCTTTTTTGGAAAATTTTTTGGTTTTGGTATGTCTTGTAGAGCGTATTATAAGCTTTAAAACAAAAAAATGGGCTCTGTAGCTACAAAAGCACTTATGATATAAAATGTTTAAGGTTAAAGAGTGTTGCGATTTGGAGATTTTGGGGAAAATTGTGAAAAATTTTGATTTTGAGCGATCCCATTGTTGTCCCAACATAAAAATTTTAGAATATATTCTTTAGGACTTTCTCTAAAAGATTAGCAAGTAAAAAAAAAATCGGGGGATACCGTCCTCCCCATTTTCACCTCCGTATATCACAACCTTAAAATAAGGGAGGTAACCCTTATTTTTTTCGAAAATTTTTTGGTTATGGTAAGTCTTGTAGAGCATATTATGAGCTTCAAAACAAATCAAAAATGGGCTTTCTAGCTATAATAGAACCAACGATATTAAGTTTTAACGGTGCAAAGTGTCGCGACTGGGAGATTTTGGGGGAAATTTTGACCCTCCGTGTTTTCGCCCACTGTTTACTTAGAGGGCTGAAAATAAGTGTGCGTCAGTTTATCACTTACACAGAAAAAAATATGGGGAAAAACAATTTGAGTAATCACTTGTTTAAATTTAAAAAAAGTTTTGAGTAATTTTTTAATTGACGCAATTAATAATTTACTCAAAAATTTAAAAACAAATTGAGTAAATAATTTAATAAGAGTTTAATAGCTTTTTTAATTTTTTTTTGGAATTTTCTTAAGTTTTTTTAATTCTCGTTTAGTTTATAGTTTTTTGTATATATACATGAAAGTTTGTTATCATATTTATAAAATTTTTTTATGTCTTTAAG
Organism: Pegoplata infirma; assembly: GCA_963921195.1. Lineage (NCBI taxonomy): Eukaryota > Metazoa > Arthropoda > Insecta > Diptera > Anthomyiidae > Pegoplata > Pegoplata infirma. Next base: position 22,699,792 of record OY992536.1, on the reverse strand, counting down.
ACAAAAATATATTTGGTAAAGTTGGAAAAAACATGTTTTTTTTTTTTTTGTAAAAAAATATGAAATTTTTTTAAACTTTGTTTTTTTTTAAGTAGAAACAGAATAAGCCCGGCACGACTTTTTCCATACGGTTTGGCAGATTAAACCGGTGGCCGGCGCCGATGTGACCGTCCAACCTGAATCAAATTACGTCGCGTAAGGCGTAACGCCCAATAATTTTTCGTTTCTAATATTTAAATGTGAGTTACCTAAATCAAACGGACGTAAAAATTTCAAATTTGATGTGTTTGTTTTTGTTTTTTTTTTACGTCTTGCGCTACGCATTTGATTCTGGTTCGACCCTGAAATAAAACTTGTTCTGTTTTTAAAAGGTGGTGATTCTTGTTCTGTTCCTGCACTTAATAGTGTCAATTAAAAATTTACTCAAATTTTTTTGGCAAACATTTAATAAATTTTTATTAAAAATTTACTCAATACTATTAAATCGTTTACTGGTGGAAAATTGAGTAATTTTTTACTCAATAGTATTAAAAATTTACTCAAATTTTTTTTTTATTTCTTTCTGTGTTAGTGTTACAACTAAACCAAATTTCATCAAAATCGGAGGGGGTCATGAAAATTTTTAGCTATTTTTGATTGATTTCACTAAGACTGACCCAAAAACAAAATCAGTTCACCTATTATAGAAAACTCGCATTATAAACAATGCAACTTTTATATGCACTAAAATGCATATAACTGATGAACCAATACACATGCAAAGACCACATGAACATAAAAACATTGCTACTAACGTCGTTTTTCATGGGAAATCTACAGAAACAAAATCGGCACACACATTACAGAGAAAACGCATTACACAGGTAGAGCACTAAAATGCATATAACTCATGAACCAATACATGTACAAGGACCGTATATACAGAAACACCTTGGTATTGATGTCACCTTTAATGGGAAGTTTGCAGAAACAAACAGAATAACTTTTTTTTAATATATCGAAGACGAGTATTCAAAACTTGCTATCGGCAATGTTGTAACATAGCAGATGGCAAGTTTTGAATATTGCCCTCGATATATATTTTTAAATGAAAACATGTGCTTAAAGTGTTGTTTTTTAGAAATTATAATAAAATTTCTGTACAGACATTTTAGGTGTCGCCAAATAAAAGTTCCTATCTTTGCAAATAATAAAATTAAATTGTTAAAAAATATTTATTTAATAATAAAACAAATTTTTAAAATATCAAAAAATTACGCTATAATTCTAAAAATGCTGATTTGAAATCAGGTTTAAGTGAAAAACTTAATGACAAATTGCTAAAATAACGGAAATAGTGGCTCAAATCATTTTTGTTTTTAAATTTAATAAAAAAATAAAATTAAGCAAAAATTGATAAAAAATTGTGAATCCCAGAAGTTTAAATTTCAATTAATATCTGAAATATTCAAAATAATATTTTTTTTTTAAAGTAGTGAAAATATCGGTTGAAAACGAGTTTATGGTTGAAAAATAATTTTAAATGATTTTTAAATCGATAAATAAAATAATAAAAAAATTTGTTTATTCAATTTTATTGAGGAAAATAAAAAAAAAATAAAAATTATAATTTAATTTTATTTTATTTTATTTAAAAAAAAAAAAAAAAAAATTATAAAAAAAAAAAAAAAAGTGAAAATATAGGTTGAAAGCCGATTTATTTTTCTATAATGATAAAAATTGTTTAAGAAGTGTTCCAAAAAAATGTGTTAAATTAATTAAAAAAAAATATTTTCTTTCCTTTATTTTTAGTCTTGAAAATCATCAAAAAATTAAATAAAAAGTTGCATTGATTGCAACACTGTTAAAAAAAAGGTGTTAAAATTTAAAGAAAAATAAAAGTGTTAAAATCCACTCTAAAAGTTTTCAAATTTTCATAGAAAAACTTTTAAACTGAAAACTAAAATATCAACTTTAAGTATAATAAAAAAAAAATAATTGAATTGAACTGAACTAACCTTTAAGAACTTAAGAAAACTTTAATTAAAAAAAAAAATCATCCATAAAATGGCAACACTGTGTATTAGACCGCCTAATACACAACACGATTTTAACAACTACGCCTCAAGCAGTTGCAGCAGCAGCATCGCCAACAACAATAGCAGCAGCAACAGTAGTAGCAGCAGTAGCAAAAATATCAGCAACGACGAACCGCCGAAAATTAGTAAATTTTTTAGCGACAGCTCCAACTATCAGAGCAAAATACAACAATTGATCAGTTTTAGTTTTACATCATCGAATTTTATATTCATCACTTTTATACTGAGCATCAGCAAATTGTGTACTACTGCCGCTACCGATCCTAGTCAAGCTGGACCGGCACATGCTCCCACGGCCGTTCCTAGCTTTCTTATGACTAATTTAAGCAGTTCGGCCTTATTGGAAAAGCTAAATTCATTTCGTGCCAATACAGTGGGACCACCAACGGTTAAAGGTAAAAATACTCCAGCGGCAGCAAATAGTTTAACTACTAGTAGTGGTAGTGGTGGAGGAAGTAGTTCTGCATCTTCAGTTTCATCATCTTCGGCGGCTTCGTCGTCTTCATCTGATTCATCATTATTGTCTTCTCCCTCATATTATTCATCATTATTTGATAGTAGAAATTTATTAAATATGGATATGAAATTTTTAAATGTCTCAGGCAAGATTGGTACCCCATTGGGCATAGGTAAGTGAAATTGTAATGCATTACAAATATTATTATTAAATATTATCATCTAAGTAGTTTGAAAAATTATCATTTTCAATTTTCATTCATATTAGACGACAAATCTTTATCATTTCTAAAACGTGTCTGGTTTTACAAGTTTTTTTTTTTATAATTTTTTTTTATTTTTAAATGTACGAGTTTGTAACTATTTTTAAGATTTTTTTTCTTCTATATTTACCATTTTATAAATAACTTTAAGGCCGTAGGAAAGGAAGCACAAAAAATGAAAAAAAAAAACTATATTTTCTTTTTATGAGGTTTTTTTCTAAGATGTGTTTTGTTGTTCTGTGGTCAGTGATTGCCAATTTGTGAATAAGATTGTATTTAAATTTTAATTGGCAACTCCTAATATGTTGTCAATTACAAATTCGATTTTTTAAAACAATGCAAGAGACACTTTTACAAAAAAAAAAAATCTTAATTGGCCACTCGTAGAACTTTTTCATATATTTTACGATAAAATTTTTAATATATGACCATTTTGGCCTTAAATTTGACACTGATTATCTTTAATTCCTGGTAAGACATGTTTTGAGTTGCCAACCACATTGTTTGTAAATTTTGGTTGACAACTCTTAACATGTTGCCAATTACAAATTCGATATCTTCAAAATTGTTTTTTAAAAACGTGCACGTAATTTTTTCACAAATATAAAATTGTTTTAAACATTTTAATTGGCAACTCCTCACATTTTAAAACGTTGCAAGAAAAACTTAACAAATATAAAATTTCTTAGTTGGCAACTCGTAGAACTTTTTCATATATTTTACAATAAAATTTTTAATATAATGTAGAATTTTTTTCTTTCACAAATAAAAAAATTTTTAGTTGGCAACTCGTAGAACTTTTTCATATATTTTACGATAAAATTTTAAATATATAACAATTTTGGCCTTAAATTTGACACTGATTCTCTTTGATTCCTGGTAAGACATGTTTTGAGTTGCCAACCACATTGTTTTTAACTTTTAATTGGCAACTCCTAACATGTTGACAATTACAAATTCGATATCTTCAAAATTGTTTTTTAAAAACGTGCACGTTAATTTTTTACAAAAATAAAATAGTTTTTAAATTTTAATTGGCAACTCCTTACATTTTGCCTTTTACAAATTCGATTTCTAAAAAACTACAGGAAAATAATTTCTTCTTTTAAAACGTTGCAAGAAAAACTTAACAAATATAAAATTTCTCAGTTGGCAACTCGTAGAATTTTTTTCATATATTTTACGATAAAATTTTAAATATGTGACCAATTTGGATTAAATTTGACACTTTTTTGACACGCTTTAATTCCTGGTATGACATATTTTAGTTGTCAAACACTTAACTATTCTATAAGCCGTTTTATATTCTGAAAACAGTTATTTCTAAAAATTGTCAGTTTTTAAATTTTAATTGGCAACTCCTTACATTTTGCCAATTACAAATTCGATTTCTTAAAAATTACAGGGAAAGAATTTGTTCTTTAAAAACGTTGCAAGAAAAACATTTAAAAAAATATAAAATTTTTTAGTTGGCAACTCGTAGAATTTTTTTCATACGATAAAATTTTAAATACGTATCCATTTTGGCCTTAAATTTGACTCTGATTATCTTTTATTCCTGGTAAGACATGTTTTAAGTTGCCAACCACATACTTTTATGAGCGGTTTTATATTCAGAAAACAATTAGACCGAATTTACATTAGGTAATTTTAATTGCGGCAATTTTTATGTTTCTCGTTTAAACTTGTCGTTTTTGTTCAAACACTGGCAATTCTGTTCGGCAATTCCAAAAAGAAATGTGAAAATAATTTTTAGATTGAGAATTGCGAATAAAAAAACAATACGAATTGCCAGCACGAGCAAGTTTTTTCCATTCCTCTTACCTATCTCTCCTATAAACTGAGAATTGCGGCAATTAAAATTGCCGTCATAACTCATAAAAAACAAGTAAGAAAATTATAGTCGGTCAAGACCGACCATATTTTACCCTACACCAGTGTTTCCCGGAAAATGGGTACCAAGTCTAAACATAGACCAATTGGGTCTATCATTTGTCAAAGCTTTAATATATGAACAAAACACTCACATACCAATTTTGAGTGAAATTGGCTTATATTTGTTGCAAATAAACCGCTTTTAGTAATATCGGTCGAAATTTTCATATGGGGCCTAAGTCCAAATATGTTCCGATTATAATCAGATTTTTGGGTAATTAAAGTATGCGTTGAACACACACAACAAAATTGCAATCAAATGATTTCTATTTTCATCAAATTTTGTAGATTTATGTGAATATCGGGAGGGTGGTTTGTATGGGGGCTACAAGAAGAACTGGTCCGATTCCTTTGAAATTCGGAACGTTGATTTGTGAATACAAAAAACGTTTACCTGCCAAATCTTGAAAGAATATCTATTAAAATACTGTTGTTATGGACATTTAACCCAAATTTAAAGGGGTCGTTTGTATGGGGGCTAGGCCAACACATGGACCGATTTTTTTCCAATTTCAATAGCGTCTGTACTTGGGTCAAAAGACGCTTAAGTTTTAAATTTCAGACAAATCGGTTAAAAATTGCGACCTGTATCGTGCGCACAACGTTTACATGGACGGACGGACGGACATCGCTAAATCGACCCAAAAGTGATTCTGAGTCGATCGGTATATCTGAAAGTGGGTCTAGGACCAATATTTCGGGTAGTTACAAACATCAGCACAAACTCATTATACCCTGTACCACAGAGTGGTGTAGGGTATAAAAATGTCAATTATGTAAACAAATTATGCCTGCTTTTTTGAAGAGAAAGCTTTTGACATTTACACAAAAAAGAAATTGGTTGGCAACTCTTAGAATTGAATTTCAATTATGTACGTTATTTGTGCGCACAAACTCCTTTGCCACAAAAGCCTGAAAACCCATAAACAATCTTTATAGTTGGCAACTTAAAGAATTTTGTAAAAGAAATTTTAATTATTTTTACTATTGTTTAATTTTTACTAAATTTTCGGATACGTATAAAAACTAAAATCCAATAAAAATATGCTTTCAAATTTTGTTGAAGAATTTTTATGAGTTGCCAACTAAATAAATGTTGTTACTTTTTACATATTTACTTACCAAATTGTAATGCAGAAAAATAAAGTGAAAAAATATTTGTTCTAAAATATTTGTACCACAAATATAAATAAATTAAAAATTGTATGGTTGGTAACTCCTAGAATTTTGAATATTCAAAAGAGAGTGAAGGAAAAATTTCTCGTTTTGAAGTAATTAAACAAAAAAAACCAAAACGTTTCCAGGTTTGATTTTAACAATTGATTCTATAAAATTCTACATGAGTTGCCAACTACAAAATTATTTCAACTAAAAGCGATTAAGACTCAGAAAAGTTATTGATACAATTATCGCATATTTAAAGTGATTATCTAATTTTTTTTTAAAGAAAATCATTAAGGTTTTCAATAAAAGTAGTTGGCAATTCGTAAAATTTCATATTAATAATGATTGTGCACAAAATAATTATGAATTAATAAAAAAAATATTTATTAAACTTCTTAGTAACAAAATTCTAAATTCATTAAAAAACTTTCATAGTTGGCAACTCGTAAAATTTTATGAATAAAATTTTAAATGCTTGTTATCATTAATATCTTGTTATGTGGGAAAAATATTTATCAATCAAGTCTTTGTATACAGATCTTACTAAAACTAAACATTGTTTAATTGGCAACTCCTAGAATCTTTAATAAGCGATTAATACTCACAATCAGAAAAGTTATTGATAAAATTATCGCATGTTTAAACTGATTATCTATTTTTTTTAAAGAAAAATCATTAAGATTTAAAATAAAAGTAGTTGGCAATTCATAGAATTTTGTAGAATTTTGTAATGATTGCGCACAAAATAATTACGAAAAAAAAAATATTTATTAAACTTTTTAGTAACAGAATGCTAAATCCATTAAAAAACTTTTATAGTTGGCAATTCGTTAAATTTTATAAATAAAACTTTCAATTCTTGTTATCATTAATATATTGTTATGTGGAAAAATATTTAACAATCAAGTCTTTGTACACAGATCTTACTAAATCAAACATTGTTTAGTTGGCAACTCCTTTAATCTTTAATACTTAACAGAAAGTTAACAATTGTGGCGGTTGTAGCCTTAAACCTTTTGTAAGATTTTTTGAACGTCTGCAAAGAATTGGTATGAAAATTTTTTTATTAAAAAAAATAGTTACGTATACATAATTGATGAAAATTTTGTGGTACAGAAAACTTATAAAAAAATTTTTGAGTTGGCAACTCAAAATATTTTGTCACAACATTCTTTATAAAATCCTTTTATCATTCTTTACATTATTCTCTTTAGCAATTTGATATTATACACGATGAAAACATTTGCTTAAGACTTATTATGAATTGCCAACTGCCTTATAATTTTGTGTACAGAAAACATATTGTAGTATTTGTAAACATTTTTTGCTTGACTTCTTAAAAAAAAAAAAACTAACTTATTAATTCAGCAATCTTTGTAGTTGGCAAGTCATAACATTTTAAATGCGCAAGAAATGCTGAATAATACATTTTTTTATTACAAAACTTAATCAGTGTTATACCCTTCAATCTAATACCAGATTGTTTAAATGTCAAGAAATGTAAGAGAGTTGCCAACTATATAACCATTTTACATTTAAGAAGAATGAAAGTTATTTCTTTAAAATAAATTTTCAAACTTTCTAATACCGAACACTTTAAACAATTAGAGGAATTATTTAGTTGGCAAATCATACAAATTTGTTACAAAATAGAGGGGTTATTTTTCTGAAATTTTACTTGGTTCTTTGTTTTTGAATATTTAATTTTAGCCTTGAGTTCCATAAATGCAAAACGATTTTATGAAAAAAATGTGAGTTGTCAACTTCATAAATTGCTTGATCAAAAGTGTTTAAAATGCAAAAAAAATCATCAACTTATTTGCAATTTTTCATTTCTGTCGCATTCTGCGATGCCAACTCATCGCGTTTCGCGCTAGATTTCTACAAATAATCACTACATGAAAAAATGTACATTTTACAACAGAGACGTCATAATAACAGTCTTAAATCCGTGTTTTTCACATAGATTCTGTAGTACAACCATAAAAATGTAAAACTTTGTTGAAAATTAAAAAAAAATGTGGTTTTTATAATAAAATCGGAAAAAAATTTAGTTTGAAAATTATATCTAGCCATTTTTAGACTTATTCTGCGAATAGGCCTGACGATTTAACAAAAATATAATATATATTAAAACCGTTAAATTAAACATAGTTAAAATTTAGCGCTTTTTGAGTCACTGTTTTGCGCGTTTTGCCTGTAAAAAGTTGGCATCACTGGTCGCATTATAAATTTATGAGTTGCCAACTTAAAAAAATTAACAAAATTTTTTTGACAGGCAAAAAAATGTTGATAATTTTTTTGGTAGTTCATCATTTCCTCTAAAAATCCTTTGTTTTTTTTTCTAAAAACTCATCAGCTTAGCTGATATGTGTCCCTTTCTAAAAATGTTTGTGAATCTCTTGATTTTACTTACCAGTTTTTTTTTGGTCTCTCAGTACTTACCAAAGCATTTGATTTGTTTTTATATATTTTTTTTCTTTTTATTTCTTCTTTTACTCTTTAAATAAAATTTCTTTTAGGAGGCTTGTTTTTTGTGTAAATCGTCATCACCATCGTAATAATCATGGTGATGGTGATGATAATGATTATTATTAGTATTTCTCTACACGTTTTAACATTTGGTAATTGGTTACTGCAGACGGTTGTCTGCATTCTTGAATAACCAACCATACCTTTGTGGTTTGTTAAACTTGTTAAGTCGAGAGTAGCGAATTGTTTGGCTTGTATCGTATGTTGTTGTGTGATGTTGTCGCATCGCTGTCTGCATTGTATTTATTACTAAATTTAACTAGTTTTTGTTGTTGTGGTCTTTTGAGATTTTGTTGCAAATTCATTTCAAGGTGCCCCTCTTTTTAAGTCGGTTTTTTTGTTTTACTTATTGTTTTAAGTCTTATGACGGTTGGCTTAAGATATGAATTTGCAATTAGGGCTGTAGATGATTATTAAACTTGCAGTTGAAAAAAATGTTGCACAGAATGCAAACAATGAGGAATTGTGTTATTTGTTTAAAAAAATCTATGTGAGGAGGTTAAAAATTGTGAAAGAACCTCAATGGTTTTGGAGTTGATCAAGTTGGCAACGCGAAAATATAAGTTTTTGCAAGTTGGTAACGCGAAAATATAATTTAATGCAAACACATTTTTGTGATAACATAATTTTTTTTTACTTAAAATTTTGTTTTGATTCTTTTTTTATTAAAATCCGTAAATCGTCCAACTTGTTTGACGACCGGATGCAAATTGCATGAAAATTCCTCGTGCAATGGCATCGTGGACAACTTATCAACCAACCAACTTATCAACCAACCAATTACACGAGTAATTTGTATTCGGTCGTCAAACAAGTTGGATCATTTACTCATCTGATGTGGCCTTTAAATTACATTTAAGGCAATCTTGACGTATTAAAAATTAAGGTGACATCTTTTTCGCTACATTAGTTGCCAACTCATATGCAAAAAAAACCAAAGAACTTAACCATTTTACGAATTGCCAACTAAATTTCTCATCTCCATGAGTTTAGGTAAAATTTGTATTTTAACGCCTACGATCGTACGACTTGTTTGACGACCGAACACAAATTGCATGAAAATTGCTTTTGTAATGGCAATGTGGACAACTTATCAACCAACTTACCATTACACGAGCAATTTGCATCCGGTCGTCAAAAAAGTTGGACTATTTATCACTCATCTGATGTGGCCATAACAGAACATTTGAGGCAATCTTGTCATATTGCCAACTAAAGTGACATCTTTTTCGCTACAGTAGTTGGCAACTCATATGAAAAAAAAAACAAAGAACCTATCCAAAAACTATAATGAAAAATATAGAGTTCTACTATTTTAAGAACTGCCTAAATTTCTCATCACTATGAGTTTAGGTAAAATTCGTATTTTAACGCCTAAGGCCTTAGTAAGTTCATAAGTAGTTCATAACATATTTAAAAAATACCCAATACGAATTTTGCCCATCTATGGTATAAAGTCTTATGTCGGTTGACTTAATATATGAATTGCAATTAGCGCTGTTGAAGAAACTGAAGTTGAATTGTGTTTTTTGTTTTCAAAAATCGATGTACGAATGCTAAAAATTGAGAAAAACCTCATTTGCTTCAGAATTAATCAAATTGGCAACGCGAAAATATAAGTTTTTACAAGTTGGTAGAGCGAAAAAATAAATTCAAGCAAACAAATTTTTGTGATACCACAATTTTTTTAACTTCAAATTTTGTTTTGGTTCTAGTTTTCATTATAATCTGTAAAGGCCACATCAGACTAAGTCGTCCAACTTGTTTGACGACCGACCGCAAATTGCATAAAAATTGCTTGTGTAATGGCAATGTGGACAACTTTTCTACCAACTAGCCATTACACGAGCAATTCGTATTGCAAGTTTGGATCATGTCGTCAAACAAGTTGGACCATGTCGTCAAACAAGTCGGATCATTTCGTAAAACAAGTTGGACATTTTAGTTGGCAACCTTGACGTATTGCCAACTTAAGCGAAATTTTTTTTCGCTACATTAGTTGGCAACTCATATGCAAAAAAAAAAACATAGCCAAAAACTTGAAAAACATGAAAAAATTAAAAGTTTTACTATTTTAAGAATTGCTAACTAAATTTCTCATCTACATCATAGAAAAAAATAGAAGTGAAACAGAGTCGTATTTCGCTTGAATAAGTATTAGTGACAGCACTTTATGTAACTTTTGACGTTTAATAAAAACCATAGGGGTGAAACGAACAAGTTTCGCATATGTGTATGTATTAGTGACGGCACGCGCGTGTAACTTTTGAAGTTTCATACAAAACGTAAACAAACAACGAAAATACAGATACAAAAGCTCACACGTACAGGCACACGTATTCTAGGCAGAGAAGTAAATTTAGTAGTATTTTCTATGCGTCCATATTGAAAGTACCAAAATAAGCACTCGTGTTGCATGTCTATATGGTCTGTGATAAAAACAATGCAACATAAAGGAGAACAACAACAAAGCAAACAGCAAAAGAGAGAAAAAAAGTTTTTAAACTATCAATAGTGCGTATTATCTTTAAAAAAAACGTTGAATAAAGCAAAATAAACAATTAATTTAATTAAATAAAAGACAAATACCATTTTTGAAAACAAAGAATCTAATTTTATATTAAATACGTGTGAGAGGAAGAACAAGCATTTTGCCACCACACTCAAAAAAATACGTTAGTAGATTTACTAATTTTTTTTTGCTAACGCTAGTTAGCTAACTTTTAGCAAATTTTTAGTTGAGATTAGCATGTTAGCAAAAAATTCTTGTAAACTTCATTTAGCACATTAGTAATTTTAAACAAACTTTGAACTAATTTCTTTTGCTAAATTTGAAATTGAGTTGACTACATTTTTACAAGATTTTTTGCTAATATTAGCAAAATAAATGGTAAATTTTTTTTTATTTTCAGAAAACTTAAAATGGCACTATCTCGGAAACTAAGCCAGATAGAGCAAAATGGAGGCCATTTTTGGTTCTTAGAATCTCCATAGTATCGCCGGTCCTCTTCACATGTGTGGACCCTAATGGGCCCTAACTTTGGATCCAAAAAAGTTAGCATTCCCGAAAATTTTAAAATGCTCATATCTCGGTAAATATTGCCGACACAACAAAAAGTCCAAAAAAAGACCGCAAAATAGTCAAAAGCTCTCCGAGTAATATTTTTAAAGTTATCGAGTTTTTTAATTCTCAAGACCCCAGTGGTCCCCTATAATCACGTATCTCAAAAACCAAGCAAGGTAGAGCGAAACGGACACAAATTTTGGATCAAAAACTATGACGATTTTTAAGGAACCCAACTAGGTTTAGGCCCATCGGGGTCTGGAACTTTCGGGTCCGAGCCCAATGGGGTCCTCAGATGTGTATAAACTAAGTTCAAAAAAAAAAAAAAAATATTTAGTTAACTAATTATTGGCAAAACATTTTTGCTAACTTTAGCAAAAAATTTGTGGGTTCAAAATCAGCAAATTTTCTTGTAGGTTTACAAGCTTTTTTTGCTAACATTACAGTTTTTTTTTTTTTGAGTGCATGTTGGAAAATACATCAAATACAACACTGCGTACCTTATAATCTTTTCTATGATCTACACTCATATTTTTGTCGCCTTAAGCCTTAGTTGTAATTTGCCCCAAACTTGTTTATTCATGCTTGGTTTTGTCTCTCTTATTCTATAAAAAGATGAACAAACATGGAATTTCAAGTATTTTTTTAAATATATTTTTTTATCTTTAGTTTTGTAATTATACTTTAAATGTCTTCCTTATTTAGGTTTTTATTGCATATTTATTTTTCCACCGGCCGGCTTGGCAAAAAAAAAAAAACAAAGCAAACAAGTAGGAGTGTTAAATTCGGCTGTGCCGAATCTTTGATATCCTACACAGTGTAAAACAATTATTGCAAAAAAAATTTGAAAAATAAATAACTTAGAAAAAATAATTTTGAAAAAAAAAATCCACGAAAAAACAAAATTTCGTGAAAAAAAATACTCGATTTTTTTTTTTTTTAAAGATGTGGTTGAACTTGTTTACCAATCCCTCGGTCTTTAATTCTGTTCACATATATCAACTAGCAGCTGAATCAAAGCATTTTGTATTTTTAGGTTATGTTGAATTCACCAAAATTTTCGAGGTGTCTTTTCATTTTCTGTTATAACTTTTTAACCGATAAACCGATAACACTCAAATGCATTACAAAACTATTCGAGACAACAACAAGTAAATATGTTAAGTTTTAGTCATATCCGTGTAATATTTTAACCGTGATCGCAATTTCAACAGATAGACTGACATCGCTAAGAATCGATCGCTGATCAATGATATATATACTTTATAGGGGTCCTAGAACAATATTTCGAGATGTTACAAGCCGAATGACAAACTTATATAAAGGGTAGAGTGCAGGGTATAAAAAAGACCAACTAAAAATTATTTACCAACTACCATTTAATGTCTATAAAAATCACATTTCTTTCCTTTTTTACACTTTTAAATATTCAACAAGTAGTTGCCACTTCTTTATTTATTTTTGTTCTCTTTACAGAAATACTGACTATAAAAAGGGAAATTAAAAACAAATCAAAAAAATTCTGTTAATTGTCATTTTGTTTTATTTTTATATTCTTCTGCATTTCTTAAAGCAAAAAAAAAAATTGCATAATTTAATTGCCTGTAAAATGCATTTTACATTACAAAGACCATGAAATTGATTTTTATTATATATTTTTTTTTTTGTTTTCTGTAGTAAATTCTTTGCCTTGAATATTCATTTCAATAAGAAATGTATCGAAACTTGGGTTGCTTAAATGAAATATATTAAAACATTTTGAATTATTTGATGAGTTTGACGTAATTTGTGCGAAGGTTTCATTTAATTGTGGATATACATTCAGCACAGACTAAACAGACCCGCCAGTAGGGGTATATGATAAAAAAACGGATAAAAACAAGGCGGGGTTCGGGGGAAAAAGCGATTTTTAATTAAAGCTAAGTACTCTGTTTTTTACGGTGAAAATTTCTCTTAAACGCCTTAAATCGCAATAAAACATTTAAAAATCAACAACTTTTGACAATTATAAGAAAGAAACGGTCATAATAAAACTGAAATGTCACTTTTTCTCTTCAATTTAAATTGTCTTGTTTGATAAAAATGCGTGAAAACTTTTTTTTAACAATTTCCCTATAATTCCTCGTGTTGCCAAATTTTTTTTTTTTTACATGGAGTTTGACAGATTTTTTTCCCGTGAAACTGAACAGAGTACTATGCTTATAGCTAAGTACTCTGTTTTTTACGGTGAAAATTTCACATAAACTTTAAAAGCCTCATATAACAATGAAACATTTAAAAATCAACAACTTTTGACAATTATGAGAAGGAAACGATCATAACAAAACTGAAATGTTACTTTTTCACGGCAATTTAAATTTTCTTGTATAATAAAAATGTGTAAAAACTTTTTTAACAATTTCCCTATAATTCCCCGCGTTGCCAAAAGTTATTTTTTTTACATGGACTTTGACAGATTTTTTTCCCGTGAAATCGAACAGAGTACTATGCTTTAAGCTAAATTTTAAAGTACATAAAATGGGTTGGCAATTCAGTAAATTAAAACGTTGTTAATTTTCCTTTAAGCAGATATAAAAAATATATATGGGACACTTTGGTAACCCAATTTAATCTGAATGAAATTGAGCCATGGCGGTTTTCGATCAAACGGTTTTCGAGATATCGATTTTTGAAATTGTCAAAAAATGGTTAGTTTTTCCTACGTTCAAGAAATTTTTAAAACAAAAAACTATCTCAAACTTTCTTTCCTTTGAACTTTTATAGAGCTTGAGACAATCTTTCATTTAAGCTTAATTTACGCCAAATCCGATCATTTTAACCCGTGGCACCCTTCGATCAAAATTTCAGTTTTTTGGAAAATTTCCACTAATATTTTGGATTTTTGAAAAATGAAAAAATAAAAAAATTATCTTGCGAACAATAATTTTCGGTGGGGTTTTTACATTCCAGAAATTGCTTGAGTCAAGCTTTCATTTAAATTTAATTTTAGCCAAATCAGAACATGCTGAATATGAATATCAACAAATTTCTGAAATCGGTCAAGCGGTTCTTGAGATATTGATATTTGAAACTTGTCAAAATATTTATACGTACAAGAAATTAAAAAAAAAAATCTCAAAATTTCTTTACTTAAACCTTTTAAAGAGCTTGAGACAGCCCAGCAAAACTTAGATTACCAAATAAGGTATAAAATATGGTATAGGATCTCTTATTTTATACATTGCAGCATTGATGATTTTTACATGCGATGAGACTCAAAGTAATGCATCCACATTATCACAAAGAATACCAGTAAGGTATAAAATAAGTCATAAATTTATAACGAAGATTACGAGTAAGGTGTAAAATATATGATATTTTATAGGTTACGAGAAGTGAAATAATATAGCATACCAGAAGATAATATATAAGGTGTTACGAGTAGTGAAAAAGTAAATTTGTATTAAATTTACTCAAGTGATTGTAAGTGAGTGTAAGTAGATAAAATATGCTCGTGAGTGTGTGTCGTTAGAAATTTCCTGTCGTGAGCCCATCTCTAGTTTAAACTTATGCATTTTTTTATAAAATAATTATTTTTTATATTATTGTAATGCATTATGCATCCAATTATAAATAATGCATTATTTCAAACTTTCAAATAATACATAATGTAACCAAATATAAGTCATCAATGATTTAATGTTTAGAAATAATAAATATGAGATACATTTTTTCCAATAATCATGCATTACGTAGCAGATTATTAGTAATGCAAAATTTTTTACTTGAAAATAATACGTTGTGGAACAAATGTTTGGTAAGACATCATAAAATAATGCTACAAATAAGTTATATACATTACCTGGTAATGTGTTATATAATCACTACCCATTACCAAAGTTTTGCTGGGAGTCTTTCATTTCAACTTAATTTGAGTTAAATAATCCCAATATTTTAGACCGTCGATCAAAATTTCGAATTTTTGAAAAATTTGCACCAATATTTAAGATTTTTTAAAAATGAAAAAAAAAATATCTTGCGATAAATAATTTTTATTAATTTTGGCATGCTTAATATGAATATCAACAAATTTCTGCAGTCGGACGAGGAGTTTTCGAGATATCGCTCTAGTATGCGATTTTTAAGTTTTAAAATTTAAATCTCATTTTTAAAAATGTTTGTACTCTTCGATTTTTTTGAAATTTTTTGTGTAAAACTTCTATCGATTCTACAAATTTTTTGCCCAGGAGGATCGTGGGATAACAATTATTACAATTTTTTTAAATTTTTTTAAATTTTTTTTTTGTAATTTTCCAATCTTAAAATCAATTCTACTGCTCCAATGGTGCGTTATAGAGGGGTCATTTATAAGACCGACCCGCATTAATTTTTACGTCTTAACATTTCTTTGGAACAAACTAATACCCTATCTCCAATTTCTAAGGGGGCTCCCACACAAAACGATATTTTTTAAAATTTGCTCCAACCGCTCTAACTGCCCTAATAGTGCCCTTAGAGCAACAAAATGCATGCCAACCCACAATATTTTTTTAGTCCAAACATTTTCTCCGAACACACCTACCCTCTATCTTTAAGTGTTAAGGCAGTCCCCTTACAATTTTTTTATTTTTTTTGTAAATTTGTTTTATTTAATCAGCTTCTACCGGTCCAATGGTGCGTCCGAGAGGGGTCATTAGTGAGACCGACCCCCATTTATTTTTACCCCACAACATTTTTTTAAAACATACCTACGCCCTATCTCAACTCCCTAAGTAGGCTCCCATACAAATAACAGTTGGGAGCAAATTTTATAAAAATGTAATTTTGAATGGTAGCCTACTTAGGGAGTTGAGATAAGGCGTAGGTATGTTTTAAAAAAAATGTTGTAGGGTAAAAATAAATGGGGGTCGGTCTCACTAATGACCCCTCTCGGACGCACCATTGGCAGTCCCCACACAATAAAAAAATTGTATGGGGACTGCCTTAACAGTTAAAGATAGAGGGTAGGTGTGTTCGAAGAAAATGTTTGGACTAAAAAAATATTGTGGTCATACATTTTGTTGCTCTAAGGGCACTATTAGGGCAGTTAGAGTGGTTGGAGCAAATTTTAAAAAATGTCATTTTGTGTGGGAGCCCCTTAGAAATTGGATATAGGGTATTAGTTTGTTCCAAAGAAATGTTAAGACGTAAAAATTAATGGGGTCAGTCTTATAAAGGACCCTCTATGACGCACCATTGCACTATGGTTCCAAATGCATTTTTTTTGGCATAAATTCAAAAAATGAAGCAAGGTCACTTGGATTAATTCTGGGATGATTTTTATCTCTTAGCGCAATCAAAAATCGATTGTCAAAAAAAAAAAAAATTTTTTTAAAATTTTTTTTTTGGAAAATTTTTTTTTTCCAATTTTTTTTTTCCAATTTTTTTTTTTTAAAAAAAATATATTTTGCTTAATTAATTAGCTTTACGGAAGGCAAAAAAATTATAAAAAAAAAAAAATTGAAACCGTGTCACGCAAAAATAGCAAATTTGGCCGAAATTTGTGCTAAACTAAAATGGAAATTGTGGGAGTTTGCCAAAAAATGCTGGCAAGATGTAAATTTTAATATTAAATATACAATATTGTAAACACTTTCACGTTTAAAGACTCATGCAAGTTCGTGCCCAAACACAACTTTTTGTCCACGAAAGATATAGGCTATTTTGGCTCCAAAATCCTCATAATCAAAACACCCAAGAATAACGCCAAGGATCCATTAACTGTAAAATAGCAATTTTAAACAAGAACTAGTATCCTTAGGTTTCAATTTGTCCCTTTAGCCTCTTTATAATTTTAGTTTTTCCCATTTCCCATTTTTATAAGTGTAATATTGATTTCACTCCGGTTTTATTATACGTCTTAAAACTTTCAACTTTGAAAGCCTAGCAAACTGATAGTATTGGCACCAAATTTTTTTCATTATACTTTCATGATAGCTTATAGTGTTGACATTGAGGAAATGTATTAGCTTTTGAAAATTTGTTAAATTTTATTTTTTTAATTTCTGCCAAAAAAAACGGATTTGGAACCATAGTGCATTGGAGCAGTAGAAATGATTTTAAGATTGGAAAATTACAATAAAATTTTTTAAAAAAATTTTAAAAAATAGTAATAATTGTTATCCCACGAACCTCCTGGGAAAAAAATTTGTAGAATTGATAGAAGTTTTACACAAAAAAATTTCAAAAAAATCGAAGAGTACAAACATTTTCAAAAATGAGATTTAAATTTTAAAACTTAAAAATTGCATACTAGACCGCTTTTAAGAATTTTTTGTGATTTTTTTTTTAAAAAGTACGTAAAAAAACAAAAATTTTGAAAAAAAAAATTTGAAATTTGGACCATTATTGAAGAAGTTATGATTAAAAGAAGTTTGAGTAAAGGAACAAACTACCAATTTTTAAAAATTCGATATCTTTTGAACGGGTCATCAAAAAAATCTGAAAATTTACCACGAAGGAGTTTTCGAAGGGTACTAAAAACTGTTAACAAATTTGGAAAATAAAAAAAAAAAATTTCAAAGTGTCCGATTTGACATGGAATGCCCCATATACACTTTATGGGGTCCCAGACCAATATTTTGATGAGTTACAAACGGAATGACAAACTTATATATACCCTCTATCACTAAGTGGAGGGTATAAGAAATTAAATTTAGGGAAATAACTGAATTTTTGTTTCGGAGAAGCCACCTTACCTCGTCAGCACTATTCGATTGTCACACTCAAAGTGTTTCAGATTAAAATAAGATATTTATTTTGTTTGCTAAGTAGAGTTGTCGATAGCTTTCGAAGAAGCGACTTTCCTTTGTCAGCACTATTCGATTGTCACACGATTGACACAAGTGTGTCAGTTTAAAATAAGATATTTGAACAAACTTAAAACTAAAGAGAAAATGAGAGTTAATATTTTTAACATTACCCAGATGTTATCGTTTGGTCGAATCTATTTTTAACTTTTGACAGATTTGTGTCTTCTCATTGTTGCCAACCCTTAGTTGGACTTTTTTTTAAATCTCATTCACTTTGTCAACCCATATGTAGCGATTCGAAATATTGGTCTGTGGAAAGCACCAATAAAGCAAGACTCCCAAACCAATAGAGCTAGACTCCCGAAGTTTGACACGAATATGTCCTGTCTTAAATTCCCTATTTCCATCTGTTTTGTAGAAATCATATTAAGAGTTGCCAATTATTATTTTCTATCACTTTCCACAAAACTTTCCACTAGAAATTTAATTTTATTGTAGATTTTAAAGATTAATTTCTTTTATCCTTTTCTAAGATCTTAATACCTCAACTTGCTGCAACATCTTAATAAAACTTGCAAACTTTAGAGAGCAAAAAAATGCGCTTTAAGCAATTTACATACAAAAACAGTTAAAAGTTTTCTTGAAAACAACTTTATATTTGCCCTGTTCATAAAAACAAATACAATAAAGAAAAGAAAAGAGCAGAAAAAGAAAAATATAAAGAATTTTCCTATGCTACAATTTATGGCTTGAAATGTGTGGAAATTTTCATGTTAACGTATTGTTAAAAAAATATAGAAAAAAAAACAGAAAAAATGCAGAATAAAAACTTCTTAAACACACTCCAAAACGAACAGGAAATACTTGGCTGCACAAAGTGCAAGTTAAGTAAACAATAAGAAAATGAAAGAAATCGGATTAAGTTGGCAACACTTTTAACAAGCTTTAAGTATTGTAACTGAAAGTAAATCTAACATTACCACTAATATTAGTTTAAACTATAAGTTAGCAGCGGCTGGCAGCGGCGTTAGTGGTGATTTAGCAAAACACTCATAATAGTTGGCAAACAAATAAAAGAAAATAATAATAAAAAAATTAAATAAAAGTACTAACAAGAAATAGAAACTTTTAATGAGGTCAGAGTGTATGTTTGAACAAGATGTGGGAGAAATTGAAATTGCATATTTCATTAAATTTTATGTGAAAATACTGAAGAAATTTTCCAAACAACATAAAAATGCGCCAATTTTTCAGAAATTCTGTAATCTCTGTTGAAATTTAGAAAAATTTTAATTCAAATTTAGATCTTTTAAAATTTAAACAGTCATTTTATGAAAAGCACAATTTAAATTTAGAAAAGCTCAGTTAAAGTTCGGAAAAGCTCAATTTAAATTTAGAAAAGCTCAACTAAAATTCACAAAAACTCATTAAAGATTTACAAAAGCTTAATTAAAATTACATTTTAAAAAGCTCAGTTAAAATTCTAATAAGCCCAAATAAAAATGCAGAAAAGCTTAATTGAAATTTTAAAAATCTTAATTAAATATAAAAAAAGCTTAATTAAAATTAAAAAAAAAATAGTTTCTTTATTTTTCCTGCTCTACAAAATAAAACCAGTTCCATGCAGATTGGAGGGTGACACTAGAGAGACTTCCCGTATCAGGTGAAGTTTCGAAAATCCAAATTAAAATTTACGAACACTTAATTGAAATACAGAAAATCCTAATTAAAATTCACCAAAACCTCAATTGAAATATACAAAAGCTCAATAACATTTAAAATAAATAACCTTAGTTAAAATTCACAAAAGCTCAATTGGAATACAGAAAAGCTCAATTAATATTAACAAAATCTCAATTGAAATTAAATTAAACAAGTAGAAAAGTTAAATTCGACTTTGCCGAATCTATGAATACCATCCACAATGCCTTTTTTAAAGGATAGTAAATTTTTAACATGAAAAAAATTAACAATTTTGATTAAAAAAATTTTATTTTGAGTAAAAAACTCTTTTTTTGTCATTAAAAAAAAAGAAAAATTACTATTTTTTTTTTGAGTGTAAAATTTTTTTTCGAGTGTAATGTTTTTTTACTGTACAAATATTTCTGAGTGAATGCACGTACGTATGTACACAAAATATTGATATTTTTGTAAAAAAAATAAATTTTCTTTTAAGTGTAAAATTTTTTTTGAGTGTAAAATTTTTTTCAAGTGTAAAATTTTTTTTGAGTGTAATTTTTAAGTTACCAATGCTTTTAAAACTAAACAAGTTTAAAAAGCATTGCTTTTAAACTAAAAAAGTTTGAAAAGCATTGCTTAGTTACCACCAATGCTTTTAAAACTTGTTTAATACGTGGCATTTAAGATGAACAAAATCTGATATTAGGGTTTTGCTTATAACTTTTGAACCACTTGACCGATTGAGCTGAAATTCAATACCAAACAGGCCTGAGGAACATGCCACGTTTCAGCAGTATCATTATTGTTTTTTTAAAGGTATCGTGTTTTTTATCTCGTAAATTTGCGAAAACCCCTTGCCGAAATTTACTCTTTTGCTCATAACTTTTGAACCACTGGACCATTTGGCTGGATTGCAATACCAACCTGACCAGGTAAATGACCAACATATATGCCAAACTTTAGTAGCATCTGTGAAGTCTTTCAAAGTTAGCGTGTTTTCTACGTACGGACAGACATACGGACGGACGGACATTGCTAGATCGACTTAAAATCGATCGAGGATCATGAATATATATACTTTATGGGGTCCTAGACCAATATTTCGATGTGTTACAAACGGAATGACAAACTTATATATACCCTCTGTCACTAGAGTAGAGGGTATAAAAAAGCTTACAAGGGAAGTCTCCCTGGTGTCATCCTCCGATCTTAATGAAATTTGGATATTTTGTTCAGAACGAAAATTAATTCGATAAGTATTTTTTTTGCGGACCAAACTCATTTTTAGGGGAAGTCGATTTGTATGGGGGAAGTTGACCTTTTTCAGTTTTTTACGATTTCTTTTCCCCTAATTTTCACCCTCTAAATATGAATTTGGGCCGCTAAACAAAATACGTGTCCGTTAATGTTTCCTGCTCTACAAAATAAAACCAATTACATAAAACTCGGCGGGTGACAGTAGGGAGACTTCCCTTGTGAGCTTTTTTGGAACCCAGTTGAGCTTTTCTGAATTAAAATTTGGCTTTTCAGAATAAAATTTTATAAAAGCTTAATTTAAATTCAAAAAGCGCATTTGAAATTTAGAAAAGCTCATTTAAAATTTAGAAAAGCCCATTTAATTTAAAAAAAACTAGTTGAAATTTAGAAATTCCCTATTAAAAAAATATTTTTTTTTTTGCCGAAAATGTTATTTCACCAATTTTTTTTACACCCTCCACTAAATGGTCATTCCATTGGAAACTCATCGAAATATCTGCCTGTGACCCCATATAAAGTACATATATTATTGATCAGGGATCGATTCTTAGACATTCTCGTGACGCCCGTCTGTCTGTTGAAATGGTCACGATCACGGCCAAAATATTACACAAATTTGACTGTAACTTTACACATTTACTTGTTGTTGCTTTAAGAAGTTTGATATTTGAGCGATATCGGTTCAGAGGTTGAAAAGTTATGAACGATGATGTTAGGAAACCTCGAAAATTTTGGTACATTCTACATAACCTAATATTACAAAATGGTTTAATTCGGCTGATGTTTGACATATGCAAACAGAATTGGATACCGAAAGGTATTTAAACACCTACAAAACTATTTTTTCCCCAAAAATTTTTTTTCGCGGAATTTTTTTTTGCTCAAATTAAAATTTGTTTTATTAGATTTCTTACCTAAAAATTTTTTTTCGCGGAATTTGTTAAAAAAAATTGTTCTCATTTAGTTTTTTTTAACCAAAATTTTTTTTTGTCGCGGAATTTGTTTTTCATAAAAACAATTTCCGCTTAAATATTGTTTATGACAAAAAAAATTTTTCAACAAGTTTTATTTAAATAAAGTTTTTTTGCAATAACCTTTTTTCAAATTGTGGAGGGAATCTTGACCGATTTTAACTTTTTTACTTGTTTTTTTAAAATTTCCGTTTAAGTATTTAAAAAAAAATTTAAGCCAAATTTTTTATACCAACATTTTTTTTTACTAATTTTTAGCTAATATTTTAACCAATTTTTTTTATCTTTATTTCCTTTACTGATTAAAACTATGATATTCTCATAGAATAATTTTCAAGAAAATTATTTTTCTGTTTTAAATTTATTTATGTTGGTAATTTTTGCAAAACTTAATAAATAAATAAATTTAAAAAAGAAAAATAATTTTCTTGAAAATTAGTCTATGAGAATATCATAGTTTGAATTAGTAAAGGAAATAATGACCTCGAGCTAGAATAAACCTAGTCAAAATATAATTTTTAAAGGTCGAATAAAAAAAAAATAATTTTTAAATAAAAATTTATCAGAACTTTTTGCAATAATTTTTTTTGCATTATGGATTTTCTGAATTTCAATTGAGCTTTTCTTCTTTTAACTAAGCTTTTCTGTTTTTCCACCGAGCTTGCATATTTTTCTATTTCAATTAAGCTTTTCTAAATTTCTAGTGAGCTTTTTTTTCTTATTTCAATTATGCTTCGAAAAATTTCACTTTGGATTTTCTAAATATTTATAAAATTGGCAAGTGATTTTATCTGTTTCACCAGCACTTTACATCTTTTGCAAAATATATTTTTTTTTGTAATTATGCCTATTCCTAAGGCAATCTTTTAATTTAAAATTTCGTATTAAATATTTATTTTTAATAAATCATTTTTTTTAATTTTTTGTTTGACCCTTTTCTTCTTTGAAGGTTTTACTGTACCCCCCTTTTGACACAGTGTCTTCAATAGGTTTCTTTGGTTTTCTTAATTATGTTTTGTGTTTTGCAAGCTTTTGTATTTTTTTTTGCATATTTATTATGTATGTTTCTTTATTTTATTAATTTTTTAAACTTTTCACCTTTTGTTGATTATTTCTTAAACCTTAAACAAAATTATGCAACTCAAAACTTAGTTTCTTTTTATGCGGCCAATGAACTAAAATGTTTAATAATTAATGATAAAATATTTTTAAACTATACAAAAAACATTAATTAAACAAATGATGGTTATTGTTAAAGGGGGATTTTTTTTTTCTCAATTTTTAATTCCATTTATTAAACTTTTACAAAAATGTTATTTCAAAAATTAAAAATAGTTTTAAAAGATTCATTAGACACATTTGTTTCAATTGAGCTTTTTTTAAATTTTAAAAGAGCTTTTAAAAATTTTAATAGAGCTTTTCAAAATTTTAATAGAGCTTTTAAAAATTTTAATTAAGCTTTCGAAGTTTGTATTCTAAAAAACTCATTAAATGGATTTGTTTCAAGTCAGCTTTTCAAAATTACAAAAGAGCTTTTCTTAACTTTAGTAAAACTTTACGAAGTTTATACTGAGCTTTAATGAAACTCAATAGAGTTTTGTTTTATATTTCAATTAAACTTCTCCGAATTTCAAAAACTACTATTTTTTGTTTGAATGTTGCTACTTCTTTCAATTACACTTCCAACCAATTTTCCCCCTGTTTAATTTTTCAAAAAAAAAAAAATCCTACTTAATCCGTTAAACACTTTCGAATTATGACAGCATTATTTTATTAAAATGCACATACAAATTGCTGCAAGTCAAAAAAAGATTTTCAAATATTCAAAAATCTCATTATAAATACTCGTGCATCAAAAAATAAGCTCATGATAATGCAACCAAATACTATAACAATGATACCCAAACAAAAATCAAAATCATTAATTCATTGACAGCTGTCAACACAGCTAATATATGAAATATATCCAAAAAATTATACTTGATAATCTCTATGAAATCTATACTTTACATTTGATAAAGTGCGAGGGTAAATGTTATGAAATTTATATGACCATGTTAATACTCTGCTAAAAATAGATTTTTATAAAATGTCATAGTTCATAATAAATGCAAAAATAACACAAATCAAAATCATCATCATAAGTCAATCATTGCACCAGGCAAAAAAGGACTCGTAATATTTTATAACTATTGATTACACACACAGATACAGGACACACATACTTTGACACACAAATGGGGGTGGATGGTGTGTAATAGGGTTAACAAACGATAGTGAGAATTTACAAATATAGGTTTTTGGGAATTTAAAAAATTGAAATCCCAGAATTTTTCGTGTAATATGTATTTTCAGGTAAAACAGGTAAATCGCGAAAAATGTTAATTGCCCTATATGGTTGAAAATACAAAGTTTATGACTTATTTTATTATATTACACATAAAGAAATTATTTGGCATAGTTTCTAAAAAATTTCCCTTTTGGGAAATTTTTAGGGAAATTTTTGATTTTGACAAAAATCACTAAATTATAAGCTAAAACATCAAAAACTCCAAAATTCAAGTGATTTTAGCATAAACTAAAATTTTTCTAGAGCAAAAACTAATTAAAAAATTAATATTTCTTTCCAAAATCCCACAAATTTTGTTTTCGCTTTAAGGAAATTTGGTTAAGGGTAGAAAATAGAAAGTTTTTAAGTTTTGTGTTATATAAAGCACGTATAAATCATTTAACATCATTTTTTAAAAATTTCCCTTTTGGGAAATTTTAAGGGAAATTTTTGTTTTGCACACAAAACAATATATTTTAAATTTAATAAACTAAAACACAACAATACAAATGATTTCCATTATAAATAAAAATTTCCCTAAAACAAAAACTTTTTAAATAAAAAAAATAAATGTGATTTTTAATTCACTTAAAAAAAATTTATAATTAATTTTTTTTTTTTTTTTATAAATTTTTACTATAAAATAAATGTGTTTTTAAAATGTAGGTGTTGTTGGGTTACTGTTGTTTAGTTCCTTTCACTATTTAGATCCATATAGCAATATGCTAAATCAGTTGTGAACACTATGTTACGGAGCTTATTGGCCTAAACGGTTGAAAATACAAAATGTTTATAACTTATTTTATTATATTACACACAAAGAAATTATTTGGCATGGTTTTTAAGAAAATTTTCCTTTTGGGAAATTTTTAGGGAATTTTTGATTTTGAAAAAAATCACTAAATTATAAGCTAAAACAGCTAAAACCCCAAGAATCAAGTGATTTAACCACAAACAAAAATGTTTCTAGGGCAAAAACTAATTAAAAAATTAATATTTCTTCCCAAAATCCAACAAACTTTGTTTATGTTTTAACAAAAATTTTATTTATGGTTCAAAATATAAGGTTTTTACGTTTTTATATGATAAAAAGCACGTAGCAATCATTTACCATAATTTTTAAGAAATTTCCCTTTTGGGAAATTTTAAGGGAAATTTTTGTTTTATACAAAAAGTAATAAATTTTAGCTTTTATGACCTAAAACACAACAATTTAAATGATTTTCATTAGAAATAAAAATTTCCCTAGAACAAAAACTTTTTAAAAACAAACTTAATGTGAATTTTAAATTTACTTTAAAAAAATTTCTACAATTAAATTTTTTTTTTTTTTTTATAAATTTTCATTATAAAATAAATGTATTTTTAAAATGTAGGTGTTGTTAAGTTACTGTAAAAAAAAATAAATATATGTAAAGCGATGTCATGCCCCGTTTATCTCTTCCATTTTTCCGAAAAACTAAAACTTTTGTTCCACTGTTTAGATCCGTATAGCAATATGCTAAATCTGTTTTGGACAGTATGTTACGGAGCTTATTTTGTTGAAAATACAAAGTTTATAATTTATTTTATTATATTACACACAAAGAAATTATTTGGCATGGTTTCTAAAAAAATTTCTCTTTTGGGAAATTTTTTTGGAAGTTTTTGATTATGACAAAAATCGCAAAATTTTAAGCTAAAACAGCTAAACCCCCAAAAACCAAGTGATTTCAACACAAACAAAAATTTTTTGTAGAGCAAAAACTAATTGAAAATTAAAAAAAATAATATTTCTTCCTAAAATCCAACAAATTTTGTTAATGCTTTTAATAATTTTGGTTTATGGTTGAAAATTCTAAGTTTTGAGGTTTTTATATGATATTAAACACGTAGCAATCATTTAGCATGATTTTTAAGAAATTTCCCTTTTGGAAAATTTAAAGGGAAATTTTTGTTTAATACAAAAATTAATAAATTTTAACTTTTATGACCTAAAACACAACAATTCAAATGATTTCTCTTAGAAATAAACATTTCCCTAGAACAAAAACTTTTTAAAAACACACTTAATGTGATTTTTAATTCACTTTAAAAAAATTTCTACAATTAAAAAAACAAAAATGTTGTAAGATTTCATTATAAAATAAATGTGTTTTGAAAATTTGGTGTTGTTAAGTTACTGTAAAAACAAAAAATAAATATAAAGCGATGTCATGCCCGTTTATCTCTCCAATTTTTCCGAAAAACTAAAACTTTTGTTCCACTATTTAGATCCGTATAGCAATATGCTAAATCCGTTTTGGACACTATGTTACGGAGCTTATTACCCTATTTTGTTGAAAATACAAAGTTTATAACTTATTTTATTATATTACACACAAAGAAATTATTTGGCATGGTTTCTAAAAAAAAATCCCTTTTGGGAAATTTTTAGGGAAGTTTTTGATTATGACAAAAATCGCTAAATTATAAGCTAAAACAGCTAAACCCCCAAAAACCAAGTGATTTCAACACAAACAAAACTTTTTTGTAGAGTAAAAACTTATTAAAAATTAAAAAAAAAAATAATATTTCTTCCTAAAATCCAAAAAAAATTTCTTTATGCTTTTAGTAGTTTTGGTTTATGGTTTAAAATACAAAGTTTTGAGGTTTTTTATATGATATTAAACACGTAGCAATCATTTTGCATGATTTTTACAAAATTTCCCTTTTGGGAAATTTTAAGGGGAATTTTTGGTTTATACAAAAAATTATATATTTTAACTTTTATGAACTAAAATACAACATTTTCAATGATTTTAATCCCGAAATTTCTTAAAATCTCAAATTCCCTATATCCTATTTGGCAACCCTATAATGAAATTGTATGGAATGCAAAAAAATAAAAAATGTCTAAAATCAATGGCTATCGATAGAATGGCCGGAGATAAGTGGCTATGGTTTTAGCTTCTACTCCAGCTGTGTTATGGATTTTATTGATTTCAAGTATATGCTGATGCTTACCCAACCATACTACTATATGCTGATGATGATGATGCTTTAGAAGAGGGCTGGATTTGATACTGTTGAATGAATGAATGTAACATAATATTTTGTTTATAAAATACATTGTTGTTACAAATAATATGAAAATGCATAGAAAGAATTAAGGGGGCTCTTCTTTGATCGAATTCAATTTTTTATTAAATTCAAAAAAAAAAAAAATGTCGAAACGGCCAAAATACCGATTCTAGAAGGAATCCTTACTTATGTAGCTAACTCTAGCGCTTTCCAGGAAGGACTTACAATTAATTTTTAAATATTAGCTTTAATTAGAATTTTTTGACTTATTGCCGTTTTTAATAAATGTCAAACATTAAATTTCTGCAGCGGAAAAATTCAAGATTTTATTAGCAGTATTTACTGTTCTAATTTACTCTTCTACTTACTAGAAAGGCCTTGCAAAGTGCTGTTAACTTAGGCAGAAAATATTGACTATTTCACTTTTGTTAGCAATTCGTCGTCTTAGAATTGGTTTACTTTATACCAATTCTAAAGTGATGAATTGCTAATCGAAAATGAAATAATCAATATTTTTTGCCTTTGTTTACAGCACTTTGCAAGGCCTTCCTAGTAAGCACAAGAGTAAGCTAGAATAGTAAGATTCTTAATAAAATCTTTTCAGCTGCAGAAATTTTATAATTTTTTTGTTATATATTAAAAATGGCAAACAAATTCTCCGGTGAAGAATTTCCCTTTGATGGCTTATTAGAAAGCTTTTTCATTTCAAGCTTAATAAAGTGTTGTAAACTAACAATAACTCAGAAAATTTCAACTATTTAATTTTCTGGATTTATCAGAATCCTTTTTTTATGGCTTACATTAGCGCTTACTAGAAAGCACTTCCATTGCTATTTTATCAAAGTGCTATAGACAACTTTGTAATATTTCGTATTCGACCTCTAAAACAAAAGTTTCATTTTGTATTGGGATGCCAATTTAATTCTCGCTTACAAATGTGCTGCTGGGTAAGCTGAATTTTTAGATTCTGTAATTCTATGAATACCCTAATATATATGGGGCATTCCATGTCAAATCGGACACTTTGGATTTTTTTTTTTGATTTTCCCAATTTGTTTACAGTTTTTAGTACCCTTCGAAAACTCCTTCGCGGTAAATTTTCAGATTTTTTTGATGACCCGTTCAAAAGATATCGAATTTTTAAAAATTGGTAGTTTGTTCCTTTACTCAAACTTCTTTTCCTCATAACTTCTTCAATAATAGTCCAAATTTCAAATTTTTTTTTTCAAAATTTTTGTTTTTTTGCGTACTTTTAAAAAAAGCCCCAAAAAGTTTTTAAAAGCGCTCAAGTATGCGATTTTTAAGTTTTAAAATTTAAATCTCATTTTTGAAAATGTTTGTACTCTTCGATTTTTTTGAAATTTTTTTGTGTAAAACTTCTATCGATTCTAAAATTTTTTTGCCCAGGAGGATCGTGGGATAACGATTATTACTATATTTTAAAATTTTTTGAAAAAAATTTTATTGTAATTTTCCAATCTTAAAATCATTTTTACTGCTCCAATGGTGCGTCATAGAGGGGTCATTTATAAGACCGACCCCTATCTCCAATTTCTAAGGGGGCTCCCACACAAAATGACATTTTTTAAAATCTGCTCCAACCGCTCTAACTGCCCTAATAGTGCCCTTAGAGCAATCAAATGTATGACCGACCCACAAAATTTTTTTAGTCCAAACATTTTTTCTGAACATACCTACCCTCTATCTCTAATTTTAATGGCGGTCCCCATACAATTTTTTGATTTTTTTTTTAAATTTGTTTTATTTAATCAGCTTCTACCGGTCCAATGGTGCGTCCGAGAGGGGTCATTAGTGAGACCGACCTCCATTTATTTTTACCCTACATTTTTTTAAAACATACCTACGCCCTATCTCCACTCCCTAAGTAGGCTTCCATTCAAAATTACATTTTTATAAAATTTGCTCCAACTGTTATTTGTATGGGAGCCTACTTAGGGAGTTGACATAGGGCGTAGGTATGTTTAAAAAAAATTTTGTAGGGTAAAAATAAATGGGGGTCGGTCTCACTAATGACCCCTCTCGGACGCACCATTGGACCGGTAAAAGCTGATTAAATAAAACAAATTTACAAAAAATAAAAAAAATTGTATGGGGACCGCCTTAACAGTTAAAGATAGAGGGTAGGTGTGTTCAGAGAAAATGTTTGGACTAAAAAAATATTGTGGGTCGGTCATACATTTGATTGCTCTAAGGGCAGTTAGAGCGGTTGGAGCAAATTTTAAAAAATGCCGTTTTGTGTGGGAGCCCCCTTAGAAATTTGGAGATAGGGTATTAGTTTGTTCCAAAGAAATGTTAAGACGTAAAAATTAATGGGGGTCGGTCTTATAAATGACCCCTCTATGACGCACCATTGGAGCAGTAAAAATGATTTTAAGATTGGAAAATTACAATAAAATTTTTTAAAAAAATTTTAAAAAATAGTAATAATCGTTATCCACGATCCTCCTGGGCAAAAAATTTGTAGAATCGATAGAAGTTTTACACGAAAAAACTTCAAAAAAATCGAAGAGTACAAACATTTTCAAAAATGAGATTTAAATTTTAAAACTTAAAAATAGCATACTAGAGCGCTTTTAAGAATTTTGGGGGAATTTATTTTAAAGTACGTGAAAAAACAAAAATTTTGAAAAAAAATTTGAAATTTTGATTATTATTGAAGAAGTTATGAGAAAAAGAGTTTGAGTAAAGGAACAAACAACCAATTTTTAAAAATTCGATATCTTTTGAACGGGTCATCAAAAAAATCTGAAAATTTACCACGAAGGAGTTTTCAAAGGGTACTAAAAACTGTAAACAAATTGGGAAAATCTAAAAAAAAAAATGTCAAAGTGTCCGATTTGGCATGGAATGCCCCATATACACCCGTGATGCAATAATTTGGATTTAAAATGTATGTATAGCATGATATTGAAAATGTGTAACAGCACAAATGCAAAATGTTATAAATGTATGGATAGTTTGAGTGTAAATAAATAGATCACCATGATACTTTTTGCGAAATTTTTACAGTTGTTGTGTTGTCTATTTTACATGTACCAGTATTTTGTTAAGGATTTTCCAAAAGAATAAACAAACATTGCAAAATATATGTTTGTTATTTTTTGTTTCCATTTTAGGGGGGATAGTAGCAGAGATTTGAAGGAGTAAATTGTTTAAATAAATGTTGTAATCATGTGTTGAAATCACATATTTTGAAGCTTTCGGATTGGAAATGATTCACCAATTAATCTGAAAGCACCTTTTCGACGTGTTTTTGTTAAAACATATAATTTTTTCAAAAAAAATATTCTAGCTCGAGGCCCAAAAATTTTAGTTATGATATTCTTATAATATATTATTTATTTTTTTGCATTAAAAAAGTCATTAGCTAATTTTAGAGAATCATTGTTGGTCAATGAAACATCAAAATAGACGTAATATTTCGTATAATTTTTTAATACAAAATTTATTTTTAGTAAAATTTATTTTACTTTAAAAATTAAAAAAAAAAAACAAGTAAAAGTGTTAAATTCGGCTGTGCCAAATCTTTTATAGCCTCCAACACGTTTAAAATTAAAAAAAAAATCGCAGGGGCGTCTTTTTTTTGCGAGGGGGGAGAGGGGGTCGGCGGAGTTGGTGGGGGGAGACCTGAACCCCCGCTATATATTTTAACAAATTATTTTTTTATGATATTTACGCTTAAATAATAAATTTTTATCGTTATTTTGAATTAATTTCTATAACCACGCCCCCAAAGGGGGCCGGCCTGAAAAAAGTCGGATTTTCTAAACCCCCTGGTCCAAGCTCAGGTCTATGAACATAGTATGGCATACAAATGTTACATTTGTTGAGCAAAAATTAAAAAAAAAGCTCGTAAAAATATCGTATTTTTCAGGGGTCGTTTTAGTTCTTCAAGGGGGAACTGTTTTCCCCATGGTCCGATTTTGCCCATCTTCGAACTTAGCCTTACCAGTAACATACGAGATATTCTTTCCCAATTTCAGGGGTCTAGCTCTTTTGGTTTGTTACACACGGAATGACAAAGTGAGTATACCCCCATACTGTGGTTGGAGGGTATAAAAAAAATTCTTTTTTAAACTAAATTTTGATTGATCCCATGAAATTTAAATATGTTGTTCTGAACAAAAATACCTTTAGACTAAAATTAATTTCCCTTACAATCAATTCCTTTAATTTCTGCTTACCACATCACAACAGCCCTTTCGTACGTTGTTCAACATTATGTTGTACATTCAAATACATATTGGCAATTGTCAGCTTGCATTAGAGTGTTAGAGAACGAATTTTCAAAAAAAAAAAGAAAAAAAATCCTCCATCCAATATGCAATTGACAAATGATGGAATTTATATGATGGTTGGTTGCTTGCGCTCACATATGTGTAAATATGCCGGAAAGAATTACGAAGGATTTTCTATGCAATTGAAAATAGCATAATAAAAACTAAACATTTTATTTGTGAAAAAAAAGTTATTCCTCAATATTATAGAATTTTAAAGGTGGAACTTAAAACGGGCAACTGATATAGAAATTTAAATTTAAAATTTTTAATAGAAAATTTTTTTTAGGAGTTGAGATTTTTTTATTTCTTAGAATCTAAGATTTATGGAAAACAAATTTCAGAATCAAAGACTTTTTCCATAAGATATATGGCTAGGAGAAATATATCAGTATATAAGACGCGCTTTTGCTTTCAATAATTCTTTTAGATCTAGTAATAAATTTTATGTCAAAGTCGTTTTTCTGCAACAAATCCTGCAAATCCTCTTTTCGGATTCATGCAGCCAAGTCGGGTGAATCCGTTAACTTGCTTATCCATTTAGATGCCGTTGTAATTTACAACTTGTAAACTTAGTTCGACTTTCTCTCTCGTTGGGGTTAATTATGTGTTTCCTCGTTGTGATTCATAATCGGACCCCAGCCTGGGCACCATTTTCAGAAAAGCAATTTTCGGAATTTATCTGTGTATCTAAACCTGATTCGTTTTCAATTTTGGAAAACCGAATCCGAAGTTTCCGCCGGTTAGTAGTACAAATATGAAGAGTAGTTTTGGAATAGAGTATACTTTGTGCTCTGTTGTTTAGTTCATCAAACTTTCCAAAGTTTTTTTAAATTTACATTCTGAGAAATTTTCTAAAAAGGTCTTGAAATCTGAGATTTTTTCTATAGTAAAATGTCATAGAATATGAGATAATTTTCAATAGGAAACATATTTCGTGATCTCAGACTCTTTTCTGCTTTCTTCGACTTTTTCAGGCACAGTAAAAATTTTTTTTTTCGAAGTCGTTTTATTCGTTTTGCTATTAATGGCATTCAGGTTAAATATGTCCAGCCGAGTGTATCAGTATTTATTGGTTTCTGATAAGTTATTGAATCGTTTTCGTTGCTATAATGAATTTGGCTCCGCGCTTTCTCTCGTTTGGGCTGGTTTCTGTGTTTTCACTCTGAAATTCTGAAGCGGCTCCCGCTTGGGCGCCAATTGCATCAATCTGGAGCAAAATTTTAAGTGTGTCAAATCGAAACCAAGTGGTTAAATTTTGGGAAACCGAAACTGCTTTAGATCTTGTCAATTATTGAGAGTTACTATTTACAATTAGTAATTGTTGAATCGTATTACAGAATCTGGCCCGACTCTTTCTCTTTTGTTGGGGTGGTCTTTTTCGAGGGAAAATATTCAAAACTTGCTATCTGCTAAATTGGCCCCTGCTTGTGCGCTATTTACTCAAAAGTATTTTTTCTGATTTCCGTGTGTACTTGGAGCAAATTTCTTAATATGTGAAAATTGAAACTGACCTGTTGCAACAGGTTGTTAAATTTTGAAAAAATTTAACTGTCGATTTCGAATTTGTTGTTAAAAAATAGTACCCAGGCAGAAACTGCCAACAAAAAAAAAAAAACTGTTCTTTAAAAGCGTTTTGTAAATGCTTTGCCAATGCTTGTTATTGAAAGCCGTTTATAATATAAATCTGAAATTAAAATTTATTAATTTTCAATTTGGTGATAGGTTTTTTGGTTCCGGGTGATATATCACGGACCTATCACTTTTTTTCGGGACTTTCCCAAAATTTGTCAAACTTTTTTTTCATTCTTAAAGATTTTTATTTCGAAACGCAAAAAAGACAATTTCAATAAATGTTTGTGTCCGGCACTTAAAAAATTTTCCAGACTTTTTTTGGATATTTGAAATTTTTTTTTTCCTAGAAGCATTTTTTATATTTGTATCTCTCTCGTCGGGGGTAGGTTTTGAGCTCTTCTTGGGCGCCATTGGCTTTGTTGTGCAACTTTATGATATCTTTAAACAAGTTGCTCAATATTGAAAAACCGAAACTGCCGATTTCAAAACTGCTGCTAACAACAAAAATATATATTTTTTAATGCATTGGAAAACAAAAGTCTCACGAAAAGAAAAACAAAATTTTTTTAATTGGTTTTGGGCCCCAAAACTGCATACGCCGTTGGTACAAAGTTAGTTATTTTAAAGAAAAAAGTACCAAATTAGAACTTGTTATTAATGTTTCGATATAGTCCTTCCCTAAAGAAAGTACTAAAATAGTATGTACTTTAAAAAAAGTACCAATTGCACTTAAAAAAAAAATCCAAAAAGTACCAAAATAATACTTTTTATAAAAGGTTATCAAAATAGTCCTTTTCCGTAAGAAATCAGTAGTACAAAGTAAATTTCAAAGTTTATAAAAAGTACCTTAATGGTACTCTTAATAAAAAAAAGTACTAAAATAGTACTTTTTGATAAAAAAATATTCAAAGAAGAACTTTTTAATAAAACGTTGAAAAAAGTAGCAAAATAGTATATTTTTACAAAAGAAATAGTAGTACAAATAGTGCTTTTTGCTAAAAAGTACGAAAAATAAATATTTTTTTTTTTTTTTTTAATAATTTTTTTTTTTTTTTTTTTTTTTTTTTAATAATAGTTTTGATCACATGATCAATTATTTCTATTTATTCTCTTCATTTATTTACAACTCATTTTTAATAAATTCAACCTAACCGAGAACTGGTAACAATGACCGTCGTCTCGTTGTAGCGAAAAAACCAAGGGTTCTGGTGGGAATCGAACCCACGACCCCCACGTTGAAAGGCTAGCACGCTACCAACTAGACTACGGGGACCCCCTAACCGATGTCACCAATGAACAACTGTTCTACAGCTTATTGAAGAAGGAAGGAAGGAAGAAACTTAACTCGCTGTTGCTGCCTGCGTATTTGTGTGCGTGTGTACTAATAGAGGGTTTCGTCAGGAATTTTTTTAATTGCTGTAGTTCTACTGGACTATGTCTAAGCATTTGTATCAAGAAAATAAACAACTGTTTACATAGCCATGGCTGCGACGAGAAAGTTGCAAGGAGAAATTGATCGATGTCTAAAGAAAGTAGCAGAGGGTGTGGAAACATTTGAAGATATTTGGAAGAAAGTACACAATGCCACAAATAGCAATCAGAAAGTAATTGAAAAATATGAAGCCGATCTCAAGAAGGAAATCAAAAAGTTGCAACGGCTTCGCGATCAGATTAAATCATGGATTGCATCAGCGGAAATAAAAGATAAAAGTTCATTGCTAGAAAACCGAAGGCTTATAGAAACGCAAATGGAACGCTTTAAAATTGTTGAGCGTGAAACAAAAACAAAAGCGTATTCAAAAGAAGGTTTGGGTGCTGCACAAAAAATGGATCCTGCTCAACGTATTAAAGATGAAGCCCGCAATTGGCTAACGAATTGGCTAAATAAATATTTTGGTACTTTTTTTTAAGTTTGAGGTTTTGTTCATCAAAATCTCGTTAATATGAAAAAATCTCAAAACTGGTGAAAAAAAATATGGTTTGGTGTTGTTGGGCCCCCATGAAAAATTCCTGCATTCGCCGTTGGTACAAAGATAGTTCTTTAAATAAAAAAATACCAAAAAGTACTTTTTTATAATTGTTCCAAAATTATCCTTCGTTAAACAAATTATTAAAATAGTAAAACAAAGTATTAAAATAGGATTTAAAAAAAGTACCAAATACCACTTTTTTTAAAAAAGTATTAAAAAATTACTTTTTAATGAAAAGTACCAAAATAATACTTTTTGATGAATGAAAGTATCAAAATAGTTCTTTCTCGTAAATAAATTTATTATTAAAAAGTAAATTTCAAAGTTTATAAAAAGTATCTTAATGGTACTTTTAATAAAAAAAGTACTTAAATAGTACTTTTTAATAAAAAATAGATCAAAGTAGAATTTTTTTAATAAAACTTTGAAAAAAAGTAGCAAAATAGTATTTTTTCAACAGAAATAGTAGAAAAAATAGAAATTTTTGTTAAAAAATACGAAAATGGCATATTCTGGTACTTTTTTTAATTTAAGGGTTTGTTTATCAAAATATCTTAATAAAAAATCTCAAAACTGGTGAATAGAAAAACAAAAAAAATGTTGGTGTTGTTAGGCCCACATGAAACATTTCTGCGTACACCATTAAGACAAAGATAGTTCTTTTAAATAAAAAGTACCAAAAAGTATTTTTTTATAAATGTTCCAAAATTATCCTTCGTTAAACAAAGTATTAAAATAGTATGTTTTTTTAAAAAAAGTAACAATTAGCACCTTTTTTTTAAAGTACCAAAAAAATACTTTATAAAAAGTACCAAAACAATACTTCATGACAAATGAAAGTATCAATACAGTTATTTTTTGTAAAAAAATCAGTCGCACAAAGTAAATTTCAAAGTTTATAAAAATTACCTTAATGGTACTTTTATCAAAAAGTACTATTTTAGTACTTTTTTTATCAAAAAGAGTTCAAAGAAAAACTTTTTAATAAAAAGTTGAAATAAGTAGCAAAATAGTATATTTTTACAAAAGAAACAGTAGTAAAAATAGTGCTTTTTGTTAAAAAGTTAGAAAAAGAAATATTTTGGTACTTTTTTTTAAGTTTGAGGTTTTGTTCACCAAAATCTCGTAAATAATAAAAAATCTCAAAACTGGTGAAAAAAATATGGTTTGGTGTTGTTGGGCCCCCATGAAAAATTCCTGCATTCGCCGTTGGTACAAAGATAGTTCTTTAAATAAAAAATACCAAAAAGTACTTTTTTATAATTGTTCCAAAATTATCCTTCGTTAAACAAATTATTAAAATAGTATGTTTTGTTAAAAAAAGTACCAAATAGCACTTTTTTTTAAAAAGTACCAAAAAATTACTTTATAAAAAGTACCAAAACAATACTTCATGACAAAAAAAAGAATCAATACAGTTATTTTTTGTAAAAAAATCAATCGTACAAAGTAAATTCCAAAGTTTATAAAAATTACCTTAATGGTACTTTTAATAAAAAAAAGTACTAAAATAGTACTTTTTGATAAAAAAGAGTTCAAAGAAGAACTTTTTTATAAAACGTGAAATAAGTAGCAAAGTAGTATATTTTTACAAAAGAAATATTAGTAAAAATTGTGCTTTTTGTTAAAAAGTACGAAAAAGAAATATTTTGGTACTTTTTTTTAAGTTTGAGGTTTTGTTCATTAAAATCTCGTAAATAAGAAAAAATCCCAAAAACTGGTGAAAAAAAAATTGTTTGTTGTTGTTGAACCCCCATGAAAAATTCCTGCATTCGCCGTTGGTACAAAGATAGTTCTTTAAATAAAAAGTACCAAAAAGTATTTTTTTTATAAATGTTCTAAAATTATCCTTCGTTAAACAAATTATTAAAATTGTAAAACAAAGTATTAAAATAGTATTTAAAAAAAGGACCAAGTAGCACTTTATTTTAAAAAGTATTAAAAAATTACTTCTTAATAACAATGGACCTCAGAGTCTACGTGTGTTGACGTAAAACCTCAGCAGCCACTTACAACCTACTTCTTAATAAAAAGTACCAAAATAATACTTTTTGATAAATGAAAGTATCAAAATATTTCTTTTTCGTAAATAAATTTAGTATTAAAAAGTAAATTTCAAAGTTTATAAAAAGTACCTTAATGGCACTTTTTAGTAAAAAAATTACTTAAATAGTACTTTTTAATAAAAAAAGAGATCAAAGTAAAACTTTTTATTAAAACGTTGAAAAAAGTAGCAAAATAACATATTTTTCATAAGAAATAGTAGTAAAAATTTTACTTTTTGTTGAAAATTACGAAAAAGGTATATTTTGGATTTTTTTTTTTTATTAATTTGAGGTTTTGTTCATTAAAATCTAGTAAATTAAATAAAAAAAAATTGTTTGGTGTTGTTGGTTCCCCATGAAAAATTCCTGCATACGCCGTTGGTACAAATATAGTCCTTTAAAAAAAAGTACCAGAAAGTATTTTTGTTTTAAATGATAAAAAATTGTCCTTCTTTTAAAAGTTTACCAAAATAGTATGTTTTTTTTAAAAAAGTACCAAATAGCACTTTTTCAAAAAGTACCAAAAAAATTACTTAATAAAAAGTATAACAATAATACTTTTTGATAAATGAAATAGTCAAAATAGTTCTTTTTTTGTAAAACTATTTAGTAGTAAAAAGTAAATTTCAAAGTTTATAAAAAGTACCTTAATGGTACTATTAAGTAAAAAAGTACTAAAAAAAGTAGTTTTTAGTAAAATAGTACTTTTTGTTAAAAAGTAAAAAAAAGGTATATTTTGGTATTTTTTTTAATTTGAGGTTTTGTGCATCAAAATATCTTAATAAAAAAATCTCGGAACTGGTGAACAGAAAAACAAAAAAAAAAAAAAAATTTGGTGTTGTTAGGCCCACATGAAACATTCCTGCGTACACCATTCACAGAAAAAAATAAAAATGAATTTCAATTACGAAATTCGTTGATTCAATTAAAAAATTAATTGATTTCGGACGTATCACGAAAATGCGCATATTAATTACTCATTTTGTTTGAAAATAGTTTTAAAACTTAATTAAATTGTTAATTGAATCAATTAAAGTTTTAATTGAAAATAAAATGGAAAACCAATTTAAATTTTAATTAAATAAATTAAAAAAAAATAATATAAAATTGAAAATCAATAATATAGATTTATTGATTCACATAAAATTTTTAATTGAAAAAAGACCAAAACTCAATTTAATTTTAAAAGTTGAACTTCAAAAAATGCCCTAAAATAAATAAACATAGAATGTTTTTGTTTAACATTATTATGAAATTTATTTTCTTTATTAAATATAAACACTTGGTATAGTTTTGCATAGAAACATTATAGTAGTATTTTAAAATATCAATAACTATTTAAAATTACATTTTTATTTTTAAATCTTGTTATTGCATGCATTTTTGTCGCCTTAGTAAAGTTGAATCAAAAAAAATTGTATTATATTTCAATGTGCAAAACACAACTGTACACATTTTATTATCAAAACAATTTATCCGCAACGACCGCTCGCCTTAAAGAAAACAATAAAACTAATTTTTTTTGTTGCTTTTATGTATTCATTGGCTGCTACCACCAAAATATACAAAACAATAGTTCAAAAGTTTTTTTTTTGTTTTTTGCATTTTATTTTTTCATTTGCTTCTAACACTAATGAATACAAAACCGGTTTCGTTTGTTTATTTTATTTTTATTTTCAGTAAAGTTAAAAATTCAATTAAAACATTAATTGAATCAATTAAAATGTTTAATTGAAGTTAAATTTAATATCAAATTCATTTTTAATTAAAAAAAAAATCGCGATATTATTTTCTGTGTTGGTACAAAGATAGTTCTTTTAAATAAAAAGTACCAAAAAGTATTTTTTTTATAAATTTTCTAAAATAGCCTTTCTTTAAAGAAAATTCCAAAATAGTCTTTCTTAAAAGAAAGTACCAAAAATAGTGTGTACTTTAAAAAAAAAATACCAAGTATAACTTTTTTTTAAAAAAGTATTAAAAAATTACTTCTTAATAAAAAGAACCAAAATAATACTTTTTGATAAATGAAAGTATCAAAATAGTTCTTTTTCCTAAAAAAAATCAGTAGTAAAATGTTAATTTCAATGTTTGTTAAAAGTACCTTAATGGTACTTTAATTAAAAAAAATGTACTTAAATAGTACTTTTTAATCAAAAAAGAGATAAGAGAAGAATTTTGAAATGAAACCTTGAAAAAAGTAGTAAAAAAGTATTTTTTTTACAAAATAAATAGAAGTAAAAATAGTACTTTTTGTTAAAAAATTATGAAAAGTACTATTTTAGTAGTAACTTTCAAATTTGATGTTTTGTTCATCAAAATCTCATAAATTTTAATTTATCATAAATAAAATTTTTGGGCCTCGAACTAAATTAATACTCTAATCGAATACTTTGTAATAATTTAAAAATAAAAAAAACTTTCTAAATAACAGTCATTTTTATACCCTCCAACTACAGTATGGGGGTATACTCACTTTGTCATTCCGTGTGTAACGCATTGAAATATCGGTCTAGGACCCCATAAAGTATATAAATTATTGATCAGTGATCGATTCTAAGACATACTAGCGATGTCCGTCCGTCTGTGGGTGACAGGATACAGTCCAAAATAAAAGTGCTAGACTCCTGAAGTTTGGCAGAAATATGTCTTATGTTCATAGGCTGGTTAAGTTCGGAGATGGGCAAAATCGGACCAGGGGGAAAAAAGTTCCCCCTTGAGGAACTAAATCAGCCTCTAAAAAACACCATATTTTTATATGATTTTTTGTGTTTTTGTTTAACAAATGCAACATTTTTATGCTTCAAGAAGCTCAAAGTCTTGCATTTGGACCCGGGGGATTAGAAAATATCGTTTTTTCGGCCCGCCCCCTTTTGTGGGCTTGGATTAAAAAAAAATTTCTTTAGTGCAAAAAGCATAAGAATGAATTTTTAAACATATATTTCGAGGGGAAATTTGTCCCCACAATGACCACTGACGACCTCCCCCCCCAAAAAAAAAAAAACGACCCTGGATTTTTTTTGTGGATGTTGGAGGGTATAAAAGATTCGGCACAGCCGAATTTAACACTCTTACTTGTTTTTTTTTTTAAATTGTGTAAACAACACATGTATTGAAAACCTAATATTTATTTTGAGTCTTAAAATTACAAAACAAAAAACTTTTTTCTTAAAATTGCCCTTTTTTATGGCAGCAACATAGAATAAAAAAATTACTGCTCCAACTATTTTTCACTAATGTTGCTAACAATGACAGAGTAGAGTGTAGTAGCAGTAGTAGCCAAACGATAATTTTGTTATGGCTGCCAATATTTTAATTTTCAAATATATTTTTTTTGGAACCTTAGAAAACATTATTGGTTTTAAACCTATATTGGATATTTTGGCGTTATTACAATTGTTGCTACTACTACACACATACCAACACTACTACAATTGCTACTGCAGATGTTGTAGCAATGTAGCTTTAGGTGTTTAAAAAAAAAAAAAAAAAAATGTTGCTATTACTTGTAGTGCTGTTATTGCCTTTGGAAATTTCCTTTTTGTTATTGCTACTGCTGCTACCAATGCCTTTTTGGAATAGTTGTGTTGTTGTTGCTCTCATTTTGTACCAATTTCAATGTGGCTTTTATTAGAGGGTTTTTCTCCATCTATCGTATTTTTTTTTGTGCATGTTTTTACATGGTCTCGTAAATGTTACGTGCTGTGCATTTTCAATTTTAATAGTACAATTTCATTTTCAGTTGATTTTTTACTTTTTTTTTTTTTTGCTAAATTCTACTAGTTCCTCCTGCTGCTAAAATTTTAAGCTCATCATCATACTAGTCATCGTCACTCTGTTGGAATTCTCATCCTTTAGGGCATCAATGTTTATGGATGTTGCTGGCGAGTAGTTTGAGTTGTAGTAGTAGTAGTAGTAGTGGCAGCAGTAGTGGTATAGTGTTAATGTTGTTATGTGTCTGTATTTTGTGTGTGGAATCCATACTCGAATACTAAACATAATATTATGGAGGAACTTCTTCCATCAGGTTTTTAGTATCTAGTTAAATGTTTATTGATTGGATTTCTATAGATTCTAGTTTGCGGGTTTTTTTTTGGAATTAGATTCATATGTTTTTAAAGTTTATTGAAATTTTTTGAAAATTTTATTAACCACAATTTGTTCAACATTTAGAAAATTGCCATACTAAGTTGAAGATATTTTAGGATTTTAATAACTGCGTTAACAGTTTTATTAATGTTGCTGAAACTTTTCTAATGTTGCTTAGTTTTTTTTTGCTGAGACTTTGTTATGTTGCTAAGAGTTTATAACATTTATAATATTCCAAAATGTTGCTAAGAGTTTGGCAACATTTGTTTATAGCAGCAATTGCACTGTAAATGACAATATCTATAAAGAAGAAAAATAAGCATCTATGTGCAACATCTTGCTAGATGCAATGTAATTTTTTTGGAAAATAATTCCGTTATGTCTAGCAAAATGTTGATAAGAAATTACATTTTTTTGATTATAAACATTAGTTACATCCTAGCTATATTTTTTAAAAGTTTTA
The DNA here is from genome assembly GCA_963921195.1 of Pegoplata infirma. NCBI lineage: Eukaryota > Metazoa > Arthropoda > Insecta > Diptera > Anthomyiidae > Pegoplata > Pegoplata infirma. The sequence goes on along the minus strand of OY992536.1, from coordinate 22,657,814 downwards.
TGTGGAAAAAATACTAATGTTAACAATTAAAAATTTAGCAACATGTTGCTAGACATGTTCACAGTTTTTGTTTATAAACATTGGTTACCTCCTAGCAACATTTTTATATGTTTCTAAGAACTTAATTGTAATTTAATCGAAAAACTCACAAAAAGTCAAGTAATTCGTGCTAAGCAACATTTGTTTGTTTTAAAATGCATATTAGTTTGTAAGGAACTTCTTCTTTATAAATATTGTTGCAAATAAAAAAATTTATAAAGAAAATGTTGCTTAAAGACAAATATATATTGCAAATGCCTTAGCAGTTTTTTTAATAATAATGTTTTTTGAGATTTTGTTAATGTTGCTGAGACTTTGTTATGTTGCTAAGAGTTAGTAATATTTCTAGAATTCTAAAATGTTGCTTAGAGTTTGGCAACATTTGTTTTTAGAAGAAATGGCATTGTTCAATGTCAGATAAAGTTTCCACAGACAAATGTTGCTGACTTACTAGTCACTTAATATTTTTTTAATGTAAAAATATTTGAACTATAGTTTAAAATCAAAAAGTATGAAAGTCTTTTACAACATTTTGTTATATTCGATGTACCATTTTTCTTACGAAAAAGAGTTTTTTGAAAAAGTTACTTTATGGTCTAGCAACATGTTGCTAAGAAATTGCACGTTTTTTGATTATAAACATTAGTTGCATTCTTGCAACATTTTTTAAAGTTTTCAATCAAAAATCGATTTTTTTTTAAATGTTGCTAGTTTCAAAGAAATATTAAATATTTTAAAAAAAGATATTAAAAATCTTCCTGTTTTAACAAAGTTACTTGTTTTGTAAAAAATGTCAATCTTTCTGAAGTTGCTTAGAGTCTAGCAACATGTTGCTGTAATTTTTTTTTGATTATCATAACTTACGTCAACATTTGTAGCATTTTTATTCTCAAAAGCATTTTCAACAGACAAAAGTCGCCAAGGTACTAATACAAAAAACTTTCAACCGACAAAAATTGCTAGTTACTCTATTTTTGAGAGTGCTTCGTATAAAGCCTTAGGGTCATATAAAAATTTAACGATGTTGGAACCAATGTTCTTTATCACAAAGTGTAAAAGTTTTTAGTAACGTTTTGCTAGATTCAATGTACATGTTTTTTTTTGCGGTAAAAGGGTTTTTGTGTCTAGCAACATGTTGCTAAAATATTGCACACTTTTTGGTTAGAAACATTACGTTTTTAAATGTTTACAATGAAAACAAAATATTTTATTCTTAGGAATTGTAAATATATAATTGTAATTTTTTTTAGCAACATGTTTCTAGACTCAAAGGTATTTTTTGTTTAATATTCTAGCAGCTTTACAATAGAAAAATAAAATAAATTTAAAATCGACTTTTAAATTTATTTCCATACAAATTGTTTTTGTTTTTAAAATCGATTTTAAAAAATGTATAGAAAATTTTAAATTTAAAATAAAACTTTTGTTAAAATAGACTTTTTATTTTTCCTACTATTTTTAAAATCTTTATGCAATATAAGTTACTTTTAGTCTAGCAACATGTTGCTGAAAATTTTCACAATTTGTGTATATAAACATTGGCTACATCCTAGCAACATTTTGATATGTTCCGAAGAAATTTATTTTTTAAATAAAAAAACTCACAAAATTCAGAGTTAGTACCTCAGCAACTTTTAAAATGTTGCCAAAACGAAAAACTCACCAAATTCAAAGTGACCACTTTAAAAAATAAATATATTTATTAGAGTTAATTTGGAAAATTTGATATGCGGATATCATCATTTTTTTTAAGGATTTAGGTTAGCTAAAACGAATGCCGGTATTTTTTTGGGAAAATTTTTGCTCCTTGGGGTGGTTCAACGCATCTGAAATCGCGGATTTTAAGCTGATTTTTCTGCAGAGGAAAAACGGCTGAATATATCGCAAATCTGATTTCACCAATCGATTCTACAGCAAAAAATAATACTATGGTCGTTTTTTGAACTCTTAAAAAAAGTTCCAAAAACCCACCACAGAGGGCGGAAATATGAGGTTTTTCCACTTTTTTTTTAAATTAATTTTTTAGATATGCACGATTAAAGGGCATTTTTAGCTTAACAAAATGGTGCCAACATTTCCGTTCTATCATAACCCGTTAAGAAGTTATAAGCTCTTAAAAATGGACAAAAACACGTTTTTTGAGAACTTTGATCTCAATTTTCTTGAAAACATGACGTGATAGAAAAATTTGAAATTTAGATTCAGAATCAGCATCGAAATGTTAATCGAAAACAGATTTTATGATCCCAGAATATCTTCCAAAAACATCACAAAAAAATGCTCTAAATAATGCACAAAAATGCGTTTTTTGTGAACTTTGACCTCAATTATCTCAAAAACCTGACGTTACGGAACATTTTGGAAACCAGATTTGGAATCAGCATTGAGAGGAAAATCGAAAACGAGTGTCCAGATCGCTGACCCATCCAAAAATTTTTCAAATTTCGGTCAGTTTTTTATAGTTTTGCCATTAAAAAAAGAACTTTGAAGCCTTATAACTTTTTAATGGGTTGTGATAGAAAGGTGCTTTTTGTACCAATTTTCTTAGCAAAAACTGCCTCTTCATCGTGCATGATTAAAAAAATAATTTAAATTTTTTTTTTAAAAAATCGATTTTTCCGCCCCCTGCTGTGGGATATTGGAACTTATTTTAAGAGTTCTAAAAACTTCTATTTTATTAATTTTTGCTGTAGAATCGACTGGTGAAATCAGATTTGCAATATATTCAGCCGTTTTTTCTCTGCAGAAAAATCAGCTCAAAATCCGCGTTTTCAGATGCTTTGAACCACCCCAAGGATTGAAAATTTTTCCAAAAAAATACCGGCATTCTTTTTAGCTCCCCTAAATCCTTTAAAAAAATTATGATATCCGATAAACAGATGAAATGACATAGTCACCAAACGAACTCTAATATTTATAAAGAAAAATTTGTTTAAAAAATTATGCATATGCAATAGACAAAAGTAGCTGAGTAATTAATCATTTTGCTTTTGGTAGGTGTTTCGATTAAATTCTAAAAAACATTTAAAAAGGTTGCTATGATCAAACCGTGTGATATTTTTGAACATGTTGTTTATAGCAGCAAGATTTTGAATCTTGCTGCTATAAAAAATTTAATTTGGGTTTAGCAACATGTTGCTGTAAAATTTTTAATTTTTTGGTTATCATAACCTTTGTTTATCTTTTCAATTAAAAGATACTAAATCTAATGGTGTACAATTTTTTAGCAACATGTTGCTAGACTGAAGTGAACTTTTTTAAAAGCAAGAATATTAAAAAAAATTTTTCCGTTAATATAACTAAGGAAAAACTTCAACAATGTATAAGTCAAATATTTTTGTATAAACTTTTTTCTGTCTTCAAACTATCAGCAACTTTGTTAAATTCTCAGCAACATTTTGCTTTATACAATATAATAAAATAACCTTAAGGAACCAATCAATTACTGACAATTTGCTAAGTTATTACTTTTTTTCAATAAAACTGTATCAGATTCTTAAAAAAAATTGTTGGGATGTCAGAAATGAAATTTTTCAGAAACATGTTGCTATGCAAAAAATAATACATATACAAAAATTTTAGGGAGATTCAGAATTTATAGCTTTACTTAATTTTTTTAGAATGTAGGTAACGTTCATTTTCAAAATGTGCTTAACCTCTAGCAACATGTTGCTGGAAACAAATTTCTTTTGATGAATCTTTCCAGAAAATCTTTTTAAGCCAAAAAATATATATTTTTTTGCATTTTATGATGAAAAATGTTACTTGTATACCAAACAATTTTTAACATTCTAGCAACAACTCGAAGTAATTTTTTTTTTTTACTAATTTATATAAGGATACATTGGAGTTTTCCTCCAGCAACATTTTTGTAAATAACATTTCCCTAAACAAAATTAAACAGCAGTTATGAAGAAATGTTGCTTAACTCTCGTCCAATTTATTAAAAATGTTGCTAAACTCTTAGCTAATTAATCCAAGCAAGTTTTTGTTTTTAACCAATGTTGCTAAACCCTCGTCCAATTTATAAAAAATGTTGCTTAACTCTTAGCCAATTAATCCCAGCAAGTTTTTGTTTTTGAATATCTAATCTTTTTTTTAATACCAGTTCCTTAAATTAATTTGGCAGCATATATGTTAACATTTTGCTAGATCTAGTGCATTTTTTGTGAAAATTTTCAGCAACATTTCTACATAAAAATGTTTTATCAAATACTAACTTCCATTTTTCTGCAGCAAATTTGAAAAAATTTTAACTGTTGTACTGAAAAGTTGAGCAACATTATTAATACAATGTGGATGAACTTTAAGCAACTTCTTTTTTGTAAAAAAATTTGTGCAACTAATTAAATTTTTTTAATTTTTAATAAACATTTATCAGAATTTTTCTATAATTTTTTTAATTTAATGAGTAATTATTTAAAATTTATAAAGTTGCTAAAATTTTGTCAAAGGTTTTTTTTTGTTTTTAGCAACATTTTGTATTGATAGTTTGGCAACATTTTGTAATGCTGCTTAAACTAGTTAAAAGTTTTTTTTTTTTAAGTTTCCAGCAACATTTTTTTGTAAAAATGTTGCATAACTTTGTAAGTTTTTTTTTTTTTATAAAAATTTTTCTAATTAAGTTAGATCATTTTAAAATATATGTTGCTAACGGTTAGAACTTACATAAATTAGCAATGGTTTTTAAGACATAATAGCTTAGGTTGTAAGTGGCTGCTGACGTTTTACGTCAACACACGTAAACTCTGAGGTCCATTGTGATAATAATAGCTTAAGAACATAATATATTGTTGTGGATTTTGGTTCGGCTTAAGGTCATAAGTTAGAGAAAAATATTGTTAAATAAAAAACACTGCTTTTAATTTTTCAATTTTTCACTCAAATTTTTGTTTATTTTCCGATATTTCGGACAAACATTGACCATCCTCAGGGATTTTAAAAAACTTTAAAAAATCAAAGTTTTTTCTGTGAGTTGAAAAAGCTCTTAAGCTGGTATGTAAGATTTTGTCAACAACATAATACATTTTTAAAATTGAAAAATTCGGAAACATTATGTCTTAAAAAGTTAAGCAACATTTGTTTTGTTGTAATGTTTCTAAACTCTTAGCAACATGTTTCTTTAAAAATTTGTATCAAGATGGTAAATTGTTTCAATTTAAATGTTGCAAATATTTTTTTCAGAAAATGATGTTTAGATCCAAAAAAATCTTAAAGAAATTTACACTTAAAGAATTTTTACCAAAAATTAAATTCTTTCAAACTTTTTGTAAAACTTAAACAACATTTTGCCACTTATTGTTAGCTTACCTCCATACTCAAAAGAATTCTTAATATTTGTCAATATAAATTCCATTAACCTAAAATTGTAGCTAACATTAGCATTAAGGACTCATATCCTTATGACCTATAAACTTATTAAATATTCTCTTACACCTTACAAAAACAAATGCATGCAAATTTAATACAAACACTTACCAGTGGAATTAGAAATTCTCAAAAGCGGAAATTATATTTGAAATTCTTTTTGAAATTATTTTGAATGAAAAAAAAAAATCGCAAATGCTTTGTATATTTTCATGTATTAACATATTATGTTATCAGTTTTCAAAAGATCAAAGTGATAAATTTTGAATAATTTTTTTAACAATTAAGTATTATGTTAGAGTTCTTCGAAAAAAAAATGCATAAAATATATACAATAATTTTTTGACATACACTTTGAATGTAAATTTCAAAGAAACAAAATGAATGAAACGTTTTTCAATACTTTTTTTAAAAGAAATTGATTGTAATGGAAATATTGGAGGTGGTAGTAGTGTTGCAGGTATATTGCTGATGATGGCAACTTATAAAATGAAAAATATACATAATTCCCAAGATACGTTATCAAGCTTTTTAAAAGAGACAACTTGATATATAAGGGAAGGTATCCCAGGGTAGCTCAAAGTGTGACAAATTTTTTATAGAAAATTTTTTAATTATATTGAGACAAACTTTTTATAGACAAATTTTGCCTGAAATTGAGGAAAACTTTTCATAGAAAATTTTTTACTCAATTTACTCAATTTTTAAAAATTTGGCTCAAATTGAGACAAATTTTTTATTGAAAAATTTTGTCTCAAATTCAGACAAATTTTTTATAAAAAAATGTTGCCTCAAATTGCGACAAATTTTTTATAGAAAAATTTTGGATCAAATACAATTTTTTTATAGAAAAATTTTGTATCAAATTGAGACAATTTTTTTATAGACAAATTTTGACAAATTTTTTGTAGAAACATTTTGCTCAAATTGAGATATATTTTATTAGAAAAATTTTGGATCACATTGGGACAAATTTTTTATAGAAAAATTTTAACTCAAATTGAGACAAATTTTTTATAGAATAATTTTGAAAAATTTTTTATGGAAAAATTTTGGCTCAAATTGAGACAAATTTTTTATAAAAAAATTTTGCCTCAAATTGAGACAAATTATTTATAGGAAATTTTCGAATCTAATAGAGACAATTTTTTTACAGAAAATTTGCCTCAAATCGAGACAAATTTTTTATAGAACAATTTTGACTCAAATTGAGACAAATTTTTTATAGAAAATGGGGACAAATTTTTTGTAGAACAATTTTTCCTCAAATTGAGTCAAATTTTTTATAGAAAAATTTTGGCTCAAATTGAGACAAATTTTTTATAGAAAATTTTTTCCTCATATTGATACAAATTTTTAATAACAAAATTTTGCCTCAAATTGAGACACAATTTTTAAAGAAAAATTTTGATTGAGACAAATTTTTTTATAGAAAAATTTTGGAGCAAATTGAGACAAATTTTTATTGAAAAATTTTGCCTCAAATTGAGACAAATTTTTTTATAGAAAATTTTTTGCCTTAACTTAAGACAAGTTTTTTATAGAAAAGTTTTGGCCCAAATTGAGACAAATTTTTTATAGAAAAATGTTGGCTCAAATTGAGACAAATTTTTTATAGAAAAATTTTCGCTCAAATTGTGACAAATTTTTAATAGAAAAATTTTGGCTAAAATTGAGACAAATTTTTTATAGAAAAATTTTGGCTCAAATTGAGACAAATTTTTTATAGAAAAATTTTGGCTCAAATTGAGACACATTTTTTATAGAAAAATTTTTGTCTCAAATTGAGACAAATTTTTTATAAAAATAATGTTGGCTCAAATTGAAAAAAAAATTGAAATTTAAAAATTTTTGGCTCAAATTGTGACAAAGTTTTTATAGAAAAGTTTTGCTTCAAATTGATAAAAAAAAATTTATAGAAAAATTTTGGCTCAAATTGAGATAAATTTTTTTTAGAAAAATGTTGACTCAAATTTTGACAATTTTTTTTTATATAAAAAAAATTTTGCTCAAACATATTTTTTATAGAAAAATTTTGTCTCGAATTGAGACAAAAAAAAAATTGAGACAAAATTTTTTAAAGAAAAATGAAGCCTCAAATTGAGACAAATTTTTCATAGAAAATTTTTACTCAAAATAAAACCAAATTTTGAATAGAAAAATTTCGGCTCAAACTGAGTCAAAAGTTTTATAGAAAAATTTTGCCTCAAATTGAGACAAATTTTTTAATAGAAAAATTTTGCCTCAAATTGAGACAAATTTTTTATAGAAAAACTTTGCCTCAAATTGAGAAAAAGTTTTTATAGAAAAATGTTTGCCTTTGATAAGGACAAATTTTTTATAGAAAAATTTTGGCTTAAATTGAGACAAATTTTTTTATAGAAAAATTTTGGCTCAAATTGAGGCAACTTTTTTTTAGAAAAATTTTCACAAAATAAAAACAAATTTAGAAAAATCAAACAAAATTTCAACGTGTCTCAGTAAGAAAGAATTTCAAAACTTTCATTTTGTCTTTAGCAACATGTTGCATAAAATAAGTAACATTTAAGCGCTTTAGCTGTAGATAGTTGCTAAACATTTTACGTCATGTTGTTAAACATATTTCTAAACATGTTGCAACATTTTGCTAAACTTTGTTTAGCAACATTATTTTATTAATTTAGTTTTTATTTTATTTAAACTTTTGTTTCTTTAAAAAATAAATCAACTGTTCCCCGGTTTCCTTCTCCTGCTATCAGTCAGCAACATACATTAACAACATAATAATTTGTTGTTAGTTGAAATCACCATCAATGGGATTGCACGTGATTACTTAACATACTTTTGCTTTCATTTTCCACTTGTTTTAAATTATTTCTTGTTGCTTTTTTATTGTTGTTGCTGTTGTTGTTCGAATTCTTTCTTGCCGTCTTATAACTTTCCATTGTTGTTGCTGCTGCTATAACATGTTTGTTGTCGTTGTTAGCATCAATATAAAGGTAACAAATCTTGGCAACGTTCTTCTAGTTGACAAAACAAAACTTGGTTAAAGAAAGGAAAACAAAAAAAAAAAAACAACAAAGTGGAAAATTGTATAACACGGTTAAGTGTTGTTGAGCTACTGATGGTAGATGTTGCTACTGCTGTTACGGCTACAATATGATGAATTTATACACTTTTGTTGTACAGGCATTCCAACTTCAAGTAATAGATGTTATTGTTGTTGTTTATGAAATTTTATAGCAGCAGGTCTATGGGGAACCAAGTCAGACACAGTCACTCTTCACTCATTCCCTCACTCATTCAGTCAGCCAGTTATTTCTTTAGTCAAAGTCTGCTTTGTCAACTCATTGTTGCTGATGTTGCTGCTGCTGCTGGTAAATTCCTGTTATACTGCGTATTTTAAAATTTTGTTGTACGTAACTTAATTTAACGTTTTAAGTAGAAAAAAATCTTCAAACACACAACAATGTTGCCATTCATTTACTAAGTCAAGTCAGTCATTCCGGCTGTCAGTCACCTGAGTTATTCATTCAGTTTGTTACTTATACCTTAGGGGTATATTTTAGTAATGGGTGCTGGCTGTCCACCCTGCTGTTTTATTTTAAAAGGGTCTATTTACAAATTATATAGTGCTTGCAGTTGATTTCCCCTTTTTGCCATCATCATCATCATCGTCATCTTGGCACCCATCAAGCTGAAACAACCAACCAGTCAACCCCACAACTAGCACAACAACAGTAACAGCAACAGTGGCACGTAATCGTATACAACCACTTAACTTAAACACAAGAGGCTCACAATCTCTAGATATTTTTATATTTTAACTTAACTTTTTAAGGGAGTCTTTTTTTTAAAGGAGCAGTTTTACAGTGTTGAATTATTTTGGCCAACATTTTTTAAACAAAAAAATAATTTGTCTCAATTTGAGCCAAAAATTTTTTGAGACAAATTAATTTGAGACAAAATTTGATAGAAAAATTTATACTCAAATTTGAGACAAAAATTTTATAGACAAAAATTTGACTCAAATTTGAGACAAAGAAAAAAATTTGACAAATTTTTCGCAGAAAAGTTTTGGCTAAAATTAAGTCAAATTTTTTATAGAAAATTTTTAAATGTTTTGATTTTTAGTACCAAAAGGTACATAAAAATAAAATGTATTTATTTTTAGCTGAAATTAAGACAAATTTTTTACAGAAAAATTTTTAATCAAATTGAGACAAATTTTCCCTCAAATTGAAACAAATTTTTTATAAAAAAATTTTGCTTCAAATTGAGAAATATTTTTTATAGAAAATTTTGACGATAATTTGAGACAAATTTTTTATAAAAACAAACAAATTACAAATTTATAGAAAAATATTGAGTAAAATTTGAGACAAATTTTTTATAGAAAAATTTTGACTTAAATTTGAGACAAATTTAAAAAAAAAAATTTTGACTCAAATTTGAGACAAATTTTTTATTGAAAAATGTTGACTCAAATTTAAGAACAATTTTTTTATAGAAAAATTTTGGATCAAATTAAGACAAATTTTATTTAGAAAAATTTTGACTAAAATTTGGGACAAGATTTTTATCGAAAAATTTTGACTCAAATTTGAGACAAATTTTTAATAGAAAAATTTTGACTCAAATTTGAGACAAATTTTTTATAAAAAAATTTTTCATAAAATTTTCGATAAATTTTTTATAGAAAAATTTTGACCCAGATTTGACACAAATTTTTTATAGAAAAATTTTTACTCAAATTTGAGAAAAAATTTTTATAGAAAAATTTTTACTATAATTTGAGTAAAAATTTTTCTATAAAAAATTTGTCTCAAATCTGGGTCAAAATTTTTCTATAAAAAATTTTTACTCAAATTTGTGAGAAACTTTTTATAGACAAATTTTTACTCAAATTTCAGACAAAGTTTTATAGAAAAATTTTGAAAAAAACGTTGCTTCAAATTGAGACAAATTTTTTTATAGAACAGTATTGGCTCAATTGAGACAAATTTTTTGAAGTAAAATTTTGACTAAAATAAAAAAAAAAAAATTATCGAAAAATTTTCGCTCAACTGAGACAATTTTTTTATAAAAAACTTTTGCATCAAATTGAGACAAATTCTTTATTGAAAAATTTTGCTTAAATTAAGACAAATTTTTTATCGAAAAATTTTGCCTCAAACTGAGACAAATTTAGGTCAAAATGTTGGCAAATTTTTTATTGAGAAAATTTTTGACTCAAATTTGAGATAAATTTTTGACTCAAATTTAAGGACAAATTTTTTATAGAAAAATTTTGAATCAAATTTGAGAAAAATTTTTATAGAAAAATTTTGATTCAAATTTGAGACAAATTTTTTATAGAAAACTGTTGACTCAAATTTGAGACAAATTTTTTATTGAAAAATTTTTACACAAATTTGGGACAAATTTTTTATAGAAAAATTTCGACTATAATTTGAGACAAATTTTTTATAGACAAATTTTGACTCAAGTTTGAGACAAATTTTTTTATAGAAAAATTTTAAGTCAAATTTAAGACAATTTTATTTATAGAAAAATTTTGACTCAAGTTTGAGACAAATTTTTTACAGAAAAAATTTTACTCAAATGTGGACAAATGTTTTATAAAAAAAATTTAACTCAAATTGAGACAAATTTTGTTTAGAACCATATTGACTCTAATTGATACAAACTTTTTATAGAAAAATGTTGACTCAAATTTGGGATAAATTTTTTTATAGAAAAATGTTTACTCAAATTTGAGACAAATTTATTTATAGAAAAATTTTGACTCAATTTTAAGACAAAATTTTTATAGAAACAATTTTTTTATAGAAAACTTTTGACTTAAATTGGGAAAAATTCTTTATATTTAGAAAAATTTTGACTCAATTTTGAGAAAAATTTTTATAGAAAAATTTTGGCTCAAATTTGAGACAATTTTTTGTAACACATATTTGAGACAAATTTTTTATAAAAAAATTTTGACAAAAATTTTTTATCGAAAAAAATTTTGACTAAAATTTAAGACAAATTTTGTGTGGCAATATTTTGGCTCCAATTGAGACAAATTTTTCGATAAACAATTTTTCTCTAAAAAAATTTGTCTCAAAATTTTTCCATAAAATTTTTTTCTCAATTTGAGGCAAAATTTTTCTAAAAAAAGTTGTCTCAATTTGAGGCAAAATTTTTCTACAAAAATTTGTCTCGATTTGAGTAAATTTTTTCTCAATTTGGTGCCCTGATTCAGTATGTCGTACAAAGTGAGTGACAAGAAATTTTCTACGTAAAACAAAAACAAATTTGAGTTTTTTGTTTTTGTTTTACGTACAAATTTTGTAGTCACTCACTTCGACCGATTCGACCGAGATAGCGAATCGCACAATGGGTCAAAATTTTTCTATAAAAAATTGCCTCAATTTGAGCCAAAACTTTTTAAAAAAAAAAAATTTGTCTCAATTTGGGCCAACATTTTTGTATCAAAAAATGTTTCTCTATTTCAAACAAAATTTTTATATAAAAACTTTTCTTAATTTGATTCAAAATTTTTCAATAAAAAATTTGCCTCAAATTTGAGTCAACATTTTTCATAATTTGAGTCAAAATTTTTCTACAAAAAAATTGTCTCAATTTGAGTCAAAATTTTTCTTTAAAAAACTTTATCTCAATTAAAGTCAAAATTTTTCTTTAAAAAAATTTGTCTCAAATTTGAGTAAAAATTTTTCTATAAAAATTTTTTTTGCAAATTTGAGTCAAAATTTTTCCATAAAAAACATTGTCTCAAATTTGAGTCAATATTTTCCTATAAAAAAATGTGTCTCAATTTAAGCCAACATTTTTCTATAAAAAAATTCGTATCAATTTAACCAAAATTTTTGTATAAAAAAATTTGTCCAAATTTGAGCCAAAATGATTCTAAAAAAAAAGGAATTTTGTCTAAATTTGCTCCAAAATTTTTCCATCAAAAAAGTTTTCTCAATTTGTGCAAAACAAAAAAAAATTGAGAAAAAATTTTTCTTTTAAAAATTTGTTTTCAATTTTGATGAAAAATTGTTATGTAAAAATTTTTTTCTTAATTTGTGCTAAAATTTTTTTTTTTAAATTTGTCTCAATTTTACTTAAAAATTTTCTATAAAAATTCGTTTGTCTTAATTTGAGCCAAAATTTTCTATAAAAAATTTGTCACAATTTGAGCCAAAATTTTTCTATAAAAAATTTATCTCAATTAAGGCAAATTTTTTTTTTAATAAAAATTGTCTCAATTTGAAACAAAATTTTTCTATAAAAAATTTGTCTTAGTTTGAGCCAAAATTTTTTTAAAAAATATTTGTCTCAAATTTAAGTAAAATTTTTCTATAAAAATATTTGTCTGAAATTTGAGTCAAAATTTTTTTATAAAAAATTTGTATCATTTGAGCCAAAATTTTTCTGTATAATATTTGTGTCAATTTGATCCCAAAATTTTTGTATGCAAAAATTTTCTCAAATTTGAGCCAAAATTTTTTTATTAAAAATGTATCTCAATTTGAGACAAAATTTTTCTTTAATTTTTTTCTCAATTTAGACCAACATTTTTCTATAAAAAATTTGTCTCAAATTTAAGCCAAAATTTTTCTAAAAAAAATTTATCTCAATTTGAGCCATAAATTTTTCTTAAAAAAAATGTGTCCCAATTTGATGCAAAAGTTGATCAAATAAATTTCAGCTTAACTTTATACTGTGTAAACGACCCTTTTGTGTTTTAAATAAGTACATAAATATAAAAGTGTGTGTATCAGCATTTGAACATAGTTTGTTGTACTAGTAGTAGTTGTTGTATCAGTGGTAGTTGTTGTTGCTGCCCTCTTTTGAGTGCCTGTGTGTGTTTGTGCTTGTGTTTTACTGTGTTGTGTGTATTGCTTAAATTTCCGTTTCCGCTTTCAACCTCAGGCTTTACTTTGATGCACTTAACTTACTTTTTGTTTTATATTCTTTGTTTTTCTTGCTTTAACTTTTTCTTTTTAACCATAACAAATTCTAACAACAACAAGTTCATTTTCTTGTGTCATTGTTGACATTTAACAGCTTCACTATGTCAAGTTGTTGTTGTAGATGTTTTAAAGGTATTGTACGTTTTTTTTTTGCGCTCTCCTTCTCTGTTGTTAACTGTTTCACATTTCAATCTTAAAGAATTTTTTTTTAGATTTTTTTTTGATTTTTTTTTATGTTTTTTAAGTTTTGTTTTATTTACGACTTTTTTTAAAGATTTTTTATTTTTTTTATTTTTAACTGCATTTTTATGTTGCTGAGTATTGGGAGTATATTTGAGTGGGGTTTTTTTGTTTGTTAACCACGTAACTTGTTAACTTTTTTCGCTTAAGTTTTTCTTTTCTGTAAATTTACTACTTTTAAAGGTTCCCCTGAGGCAATATGGAAATAATGAAAATTTTTGATGTGCAGACTTGAGAAAAAAAAAGATTTATTTTGGTATTTTTATTATTGATGGAAAAAAAAATGTTTAAAATTTAAAATTTTAATAGTTATTTTAAGATTTTTTGCAACAAGTTGCCAGAAGTTTAGCAACATTATCTATAAAAAGTTGCTAGCAACTTTTTTATATAAAATGTTGCTAACAAATTTTTTATATAATATGTTGCTAACAACTTTTTTATAAAAACTTTATATAAAATGTTGCTTAGGTACTGACTACAACTCTATAAGGGAATTAGTTGGAAAACTAGCAACTTTTTATAAACAATGTTGCTGAATTACTTGCAACTTGTTGCTAATTTTAACATTTTTTTTTTTAAGAATGGCTTCTTAAACAATTTTACAATTTGCCCCAAATTGAGACAAATTTTTTATAGAAAAAGTTTGGATCAAATTGAGACACATTTTTTATGGACAAATTTTCGCTCAAATTAAGAAAAAATTTTTATGGAAAAATTTTAGCTCTAATTGAGACAAATTTTTGCATAAATTGCGACTCAAATTGACATAAATTTTTTATAGAAAAATTTTAGTTTAAATTGAGACAAATTTTTTATAGAAAAATTTGGCTCAAATTGAGTCAAATTTTTTATAGAATAATTTTGGCTCAAATTGAGACAAATTTTTTATAGAAAAATTTTGGCTCAAATTGAAACAAATTTTTTATAGAAAAATTTTGATCAAATTAAGACAAATTTTTTAAAGATAAATTGAGTAAAAAATTATATGGAAAAATTTTTGCCTAAAATTCAGAAAAAAATATTATAGACAAAGTTTTTTGCACCGAATAAACCCAAATTTTAAAATGAAAATTTTTTACTCGAATTAAGACACATTTTGTATAGAAAAATTTTGCCACAAATTGAGCAAAATTTTTTATTGAAAAATGTTGGCTCAAGCTAAATTTTTTTAAGAAAAGTTTTGACTCAAATTGAGTTAAACTTATTATAGAAAAGTTTTGCTAAAATTGAGTTAAATTTATTATAGAAAAATGTTGACTCAAATTGAGTTAAATTTTTCATAGAAAAATTTTGCCTCAAATTGAGAAAAAATTTTTATTGAAAACGGTTGGCTCAAATTGAGTTAATGTTATTGTAGAAAAGTTTTGCCTAAATTGAGACTAATTTTTTATTGAAAAATTTTGACTCAAACTGAGTTAAATTTTTTATTGAAACATTTTGACTCAAATTAAGTAGAATTTCTTATAGAAAAGTGTTTACTCAAATTGAATTGAATTTTTTATAGAAAAATTTTGTCTCAAATTGAGCAACATTTTTTTTTTTTTAAATTTTGGCTCAAATTGAGTTAATCTTATTATAGAAAAGTTTTGCCTAAATTGAGTTAAATTTTTTATAGAAAAATTTTTACTGAAATTGAGTTAAATTTCTTATAAAAAAATTTTGACTCAAATTGAGTTAAATTTTTTATACAAAAATTTTGAATCAAATTGAGTTAAATTTTTTATAAAATAAATTTGTCTCAAATTGAGTTAAATTTTTTATAGAAAAAATTTTGACTCAAATTGACTTGAATTTTTTATAAAAGATTTTAACTCAAATTGAGTTGAATTTTTTATAGAAAAATTTTGACTCAAATTAAGTTAAATTTTTTATAGAAAAATTTTGTCTTTAATTAATGCCCTGATTCAGTATGTCGTACGAAGTGAGTGACTAGAAATTTTGTATGTAAAACAAAAACAAATTTGAGTTTTTTGTTTTTGTTTTACATACAAATTTTGTAGTCACTCACTTCGACCGAGATAGCGAATCGCACAGTAAGTAAAATTTTTGAAAGAAAAATTTTACTCGAATTCAGTTAAATTTTTTTATAAAGAAAATGTTGACTCAAATTGAGTTAAAATTTTTATAGAAACATTTTGACTCAAATTGAGATAAATTTTTTATAGAAACATTTTGACTCAAATTTTTTATAGAAAAATAATGACTCAAATTGAGTTTAATTTTTTATAGAAACATTTTGACTTAAATAGAGTTAAACTTTTTATAGAAAAATGTTGAATTAAATTTTTACTCAAATTGAGTTAAATTTTTTATAGAAAAATGTTGACTTAAATAAAGTTAAATTCTTTATAGAAAAATTTTGATTAAAATTGAGTTAGATTTTTTACAGAAAAATTTTGTGTCAAATTGAGTTTTATTTTTTATATAAAAATTTTGTCTCATATTGAGTTAAATTTTTAATAGAAAAATGTTGACACAATTTGAGTTAAATTTTTTATAAAAAAATTTTAACTCAAATTGAGTTTAATTTTTTATAGAATAATTTTGACTTAAATTAAGTCAAATTTATTATAGAAAAATTTTGACTCAAATTGAGTTAAATTTTTTTTATATAAAAATTTTGACTTAAATTGAGTTGAATTTTTTAAAGAAAAATTTTGAATTAAATTGAGTTAAATATTTTACAGAAAAATTTTGAAGAAAAATGTTGACTCAAATTGAGTTAAATTTTTTATAGAAAAATTTTTGCCTAAATTGGGTTAAATTTTTAATAAAAAAATGTTGACTAAACATGAGAAAAATTTTTTATTGAAATTTTTTTTCTCAAATTGACGTAAATTTTTTATAGAAAATTTTTTACTCAAGTTGAGTTAAATTTTTTTATAGAAAAATTTTAACTCAAATTGTGTTTATTTTATTATAGAAAAATGTTAACTGAAATTGAGTTTAATTTTTTATAGAAAAATTTTGACCCAAATTGATTTAAATTTGTAATAGAAGATGTCGACTCAAATTGAGATAAATTTTTTATAGAAAAATTTTGACTCAAATTGGGTTAAATTATTTATAGAAAAATGTTGACTCAAATTGAGTTAAATTTTTTATAGAAAAATTTCGACTCAAATTGAGTATAATTTTTTATAGAATAATTTTGACTCAAATTGAGACAAATTTTTTATAGAAACATTTGTGTCAAATTGAGTGAAATTTTTTAAAGAAACATTTTTACTCAAATTGAGTAAATTTCTTATAGAAACAATTTTTTATCAAATTTAGTTAAATTTTTATTAGAAAAGTTTTTAATCAATTGAGTTAAATTTTGTTATACAAGAATTTTGCTTAAATTGAACAAATTTTTTATAGAATTTTGTTTTTGCTTAAATTGAAACAAATTTGCTTACAGAAAATTTTTGGCTCAAATTTAGACTAATTTTTTATATAAAAATTTTGGATCAAATTGAGACAAATTTTTTATAAAAAAAAAAATGTTGTTCAAGTTCAGACAAAATTTTTTTAAAAAAATTTTGGTTCAAATTAAGACAAATTTTTATTGAAAAGTTTTGGGTTAAATGGAGACACTTTTTTTATAGAAAAGTTTTGAATCAAATTAAGTTAAAAAATTCCTTGCAAAAATTTTATATAAAAAATATAAAAATTTTGCACGGAAAAAAAAAATCTAAAAACTAGCAACATTCACATTGTCCACAAAATAGTTGCTAGCAACTGGGCAACATGTTCACCTAGAAAATTTGTTGTTTTAAAGTTCCAATATATGTTCACTCAAAATAATTCTACAGTAAAAGGTTTAGTAAATGATATTGTACAAAAATGTACTAATTAGTTACTAATTTTAGTATCTTCAAAGTACTAAAATTAGTAATTTTTACTGGTTTTGACTAATATTAGTTAAAAATTTTAGTATTGGTTACCAATTTCTGCACTAAGTCCTTTTGGACTAAAATTAGTTAAATTTTTAGTATTGAATACCCACGTTTTTTTGGGTGTATATTAGACTGCCCAGAAAAAAACAAAGTTGTTATTTTCTTGGGGGATACCTGCGAATTTTGTTCCTTTTTGTGCAAAAAAATTTCGGTTTTTTTTTGGGATTTTTAAAATAATATCTAGAGGTCGCGATCTCGCGTTTTATAACGATTTATTTTTTTTGAGTTTTTTATTATTTTAAATTGTTAAATATGATTAATATGATAAAATATTAATAATTTCAGACAAAAAAAAAATAAACTAAAAATTAAATATCGCTCATTCCATGAGATGTCTCCCAGCATCTAATCAAATGTTCTTTAATTTATTTGAAATTTCGCACACAGGTACACTATGGAGCAATTAAAATAAATTCGTTTTTAGTTTCGCGAAAATCCACGAATTCGCGAACGCGAATATATTCGCGAATTCACGGATTTTCTCGGAACTAACAACTGATTTATTTTAATAGCTTCATAGTGTTCATGTGTGCAAAATTTCAAATAAATTAAGGAACATTTGATTAGATGCTGGGAGACATCTCATGGAATGAGCGATATTTAATTTTTAATTTAATTTTTTTTTTGTCTGAAATTATTAATATTTTATCATATTAATCATATTTAACAATTTAAAATAATAAAAAACTCAAAAAAAATAAATCGTTATAAAACGCGAGATCGCGACCTCTAGATATTATTTTAAAAATCCAAAAAAAAAACCGAAATTTTTTTGCACAAAAAGGAACAAAATTTGCAGGTATCCCCCAAGAAAATAAAAACTTCGCTTTTTTTCTGGGCAGTCTAGTGTATATAAACGTAATCAATACCTTAGCAACATTTTGATTATCTTTATGTTGGCAGTTCTTTACCAATTTTTGTTATAGAGTGTCTCCTTTAAAACATAATAAGTTTAGCAAAAATCTAAAAACAAGGTGAAAAAACCTTCCCATCACTTTTTCTATCCAACATCTTAAACCACAATCATTTCTTTTAAATATATTCTCACGCTTATTTTCCACTTTGTTTAATTTTACACATTAAATTTATATTTCCATTAACAAAAAAAAAAAGAACAAAAATCATCATAAAACCTTAAATTAGCTTTAAATCATAAAATGTCTGTCGTTTGGTTGTCTGTCTGTCCATACTCCATCATAAACAACATCAAGAATTTTTTTTTTCTTTTAAGAAAGCAAAAGTGTATAAATAATTTCTGTTAAAATTTATTCCCTGAAGGTTTAATTACAAAAAGTGAACGCTAAAAGTCTGAAAAAAAAAAATAAAATAAATTTCAAGGTTTACGAACTCGACGCGCCTGTTTTTATTTATGTTGGGAACAAATAAATAAAACTTGATGAACATCATTTTATAAAATTATGTTAAAAAATGCGTTTTATTGCCAAATTAAGTAACTTTTTTTTTTACTTATATTTTTATTAACATTATATTTTCAATTTAACAACTTGAAATTCTTAAAAGTGAAGGAAACGGGAGAAAGACACAAGGCAAGCAGATAAAAATTTCTCAAATTATAAATATATGAAATGTAATAATTATATAAACGTGATGTTCTTAATTTAATCATACGTTTCGATGATCAAAAAAAAAAAAATTACCAAATTTAGACAAATTTTTTATACAGAAATTTTGGCTCAAATTTAGAAAAATTTTTTTAATAGAAAAATTGTTGGCTCAACTTGAGACAAATTTTTTAAAGAAAAATTTTGTCTCATATGAAGACAAATTTTTTTATAGAAAATTTTTTCCCCAAATTGAGACAAATTTTTTATAAAAAAATTTTGGCTCATATTGAGACCAATTTGTTACAGAAAAATTTTGCCTCCAATTGAGACAAATTTTTTATAGAAAATTTTTGCCTCAACTTGAGACAAATTTTTTATATTAAAATTTTGCCTTAGATTGTGACAAATTTTTTATAAAAAAATTTTGCCTTAAAATGAGATAAAATTTTTATAAAAAAATTATGGCTCAAATTGGGAAACATTTTTTAAAGAAACATTTTGGCTCAACTTGAGACAAGTTTTTAATAGAAGAATTTTGGCTCAAACTAGGACAAATTTTTTATGGAAAATTTAGGCTTAAATTGAGACAAATTTTTTATAGAAAAATTTTGGCTCAAATTAGGAAAAAATTTTATAGAAAAATTTTGACGCAAATTGAGAAAAAAATTTTATAGAAAAATTTTGCCTCAAATTGAGACAAATTTTTTATAAAAAAATTTTGACGCAAATTGAGATAATTTTTTTTAGAAAAATTTTGGCTCAAATTGAGACAAATTTTTATGAAAATTTTTTGGCTCAAACAGAGATAAATCTTATTTAGAAACATTTTTGCTTAGATTGCGACAAATTTTTTAAAGGACAAATTTTGCCTCAAATTGAGACAAATATTTTTTAAAAATTTTGGATCAAATTTTCTTTAAAAAATTTGTCTCAATATGAGCCAAAAATTTTTCTATAAAAAATTTGTCTCAATTCGAGCCAAAATTTTTCTCAATTTGAGCCAAAATTTTTCTATAAAAAATTAGTCTCAATTTGAGCAAAAATTTTTCTATAAAAAATTTGTCTCAATTTGAGCCAAAATTTTTCTATAAAAAATTTGTCTCAATTTGAGCCAAAATTTTTCTATAAAATTTGAGCCAAAATTTTTCTATAAAAAATTTGTCTCAATTTGAGCCAAAATTTTTCTATAAAAAATTTGTCTCAATTTGAGCCAAATTTTTTCTATAAAAAATTTGTCTCAATTTGAGCCAAAATTTTTTTATAAAAAATTTGTCTCAATTTGAGCCAAAATTTTTCTATAAAAAATTTGTCTCAATTTGAGCCAAAATTTTTCTATAAAAAATTTGTCTCAATTTGATAAAAAAAAAGAAAACGCCCCTGCATTTTTTTGCATATTGGAGGATATCAAAGATTCGGCACAGCCGAATTTAAAACTCTTACTTGTTTTTTCCAACTTAAGCCAACATTTTTCTAAAAAATTTGTCTAAATTTGAGGCAAAATTTCTCTATAAAAAAGTTGTTTCAATTCAGGTCAAAATTTGTCTCAATTTGATCCTAAAATTTTTGTCTCAAAATTTTTCTATAAAAATTGTCTCAATCTGATCCAAAATTTTTCTACAAAATATTTGTCTCTATTTAAGCCAAAATTTTTCTATAAAAAATTTGTCTCAATTTGAGCCAAAATTTTTCTATAAAAAATTTGTCTCAATTTGAGCCAAATTTTTTCTATAAAAAATTTGTCTCAATTTGAGCAAAAATTTGTCTATAAAAAATTTGTCTCAATTTGAGCCAAAATTTTTCTATAAAAAATTGGCTCAATTTGAGCCAAAATTTTTCTATAAAAAATTTGTCTCAATTTGATAAAAAAAAAAGAAAACGCCCCTGCATTTTTTTGCATATTGGAGGATATCAAAGATTCGGCACAGCCGAATTTAAAACTCTTACTTGTTTTTCCAACTTAAGCCAACATTTTTCTAAAAAATTTGTCTAAATTTGAGGCAAAATTTCTCTATAAAAAAGTTGTTTCAATTCAGGTCAAAATTTGTCTCAATTTGATCCAAAAATTTTTGTCTCAAAATTTTTCTATAAAAATTGTCTCAATCTGATCCAAAATTTTTCTACAAAATATTTGTCTCTATTTGCCAAAATTTTTCTATAAAAAATTTGTCTCAATTTGAGCCAAAATTTTTCTATAAGAAATTTGTCTTAATTTGAGCCAACATTTTTTTAAAAAAAAATTTGTCTTAATTTGAGCCAAAATTTTTCTATAAAGAATTTGTCACAACTTAAGCCAAAATTTTTCTAAAAAAAATTTGTCTCAATTTGAGTCAAATTTTTTCTATAAAATATTTGTCTCAATTTGAGCCAAAATTTTTCTATAAAAAATTTGTCTCAATTTGAGCCAAAATTTTTCAATAAATTTTTTTTTCTTAATTTGAATCAAAATTTTTCTATAAAATTTTTTCTCAATGTGAACCAAAATTTTTCTATAAAATTCTTTTATAAAAAAAAGTTTGCCACAAATTGAGAAAAAAAATGTATAAAAATATTATGCTAACATTGAAAAAAAAAAATTTATAGAAAAATTTTGGCTCAAATTTGAGACACTTTATATATAAAACATTTTTGGATCACATTGAGACAAATTTTTTATAGAAAATTTTGGCTCAAATTAATACAAATTTTTTATGGAAAAATTTTGCCTCAAATTGTGACAAAGTTTTATATAAAAAAATTTTGATTTAAATTGAGAAAAAATTTTTATTAAAAATTTTTGGGCTCAAATTGAAACAATTTTTTTTGAAACATTTTTGACTCGAATTGGGACACACATTTTATGAAAAAAAAATATTGGATCAAATTGGGACACATTTTTTGGAAACATTTTTGGCTCGAATTGGAACAAATTTTTTATAAAAAAATTTGGCTTAGCTGGAGGGGAAAAAAATTATAGAAAAATGTTGGCTTAAATTGTGAAAATTGTTTGATAAAACGATTTTAGCTTAAATTGTGACAAATTTTTAATAGAAAAATTTTAGCACAAATTCAGACAAATTTTTTATAGAAATATTTTGCCTCAAATTGAGACAAATGTTTTGTAGACAAATTGAGTCTCAAATTGAGAAAATTTTGTGTAGAAAAATTTTTGGCTCAAGTTAGGACAAAATTTTTATAGAAAAATTTTGGCTTATATATTTATAGAAAAATTTTGTCTCAAATTGAGACAAATTTTTTTTATATTTGCTGTTTTTTTTTTTAATTTTTTCTTTATTTTAAACTTGTCAGGGCTTCTTATTCATTTTTATACCTTTTTGTTTTATAATTCAATGCTAATTATATGCCATTTTTGCTGACATTTAGTCTGGTTGGTTTATTTTGTATGTTATTTTTACATTTAAATCAAAAACATTTTAATTAAGTTTTTTTTTATATGAATACATAGATAAAATACCCCCAAAAATGTATATTTATAACGGCTAGACTTAATTAAACAAAAAGAACAGCCAAAAAATAATTTATATGAATATTTAAAATGACCGAATTTCAGTCAATTAGAAACTTGTTTTCAATATTGACAAATCATCTTTAAATAAATTTAAACAAATTAAAAAAATTTTGCAAAAGAATGAATATGTTGACCAACTTTATTTCTAAATATTTGCTTAAAATATTGTCATATTTTTCCTTGATAGTCACTGGGCTCCATTTTTTTATAAAAGTTTTTCAATTTCTGCCCAAAAGCTCCCACTTATTGTTAGTTCTTTCTGCCTGCAGATGTCCGCACTATCTTCTTTAAATTTTATTTTTTTTCTTAATTTAAATTTAAATTTCAAGGTCTCTGTTTATATATTTATTTTGATATTAACATCATTTTTCCAGGTGAACTTGCATAATGTAATTTATGTTTAAATTTATTTTTCTTTTATTCATGTACATGTGCAAAACATAAATCTTAGTTTTTAAAGTATGTTTTTTTTACATATAAAAAAAGTGTTAAACAGTGGAAAATCATAAAAATGGAATTTATTCAACTTTCGAAACTACACAGAAAGAAATAAAAAAAAAATTTGAGTAAATTTTTAATACTATTGAGTAAAAAATTACTCAATTTTCCACCAGTAAACGATTTAATAGTATTGAGTAAATTTTTAATAAAAATTTATTAAATGTTTGCCAAAAAAATTTGAGTAAATTTTTAATTGACACTATTAAGTGCAGGAACAGAACAAGAAGCACCACCTTTTAAAAACAGAACAAGTTTTATTTCACATCGGCGCCGGCCACCGGTTTAATCTGCCAAACCGTATGGAAAAAGTCGTGCCGGGCTTATTCTGTTTCTACTCTAAAAAAAACAAAGTTTAAAAAAATTTCATATTTTTTTACAAAGAAAAAAAAACATGTTTTTTCAAACTTTACCAAATATATTTTTGTCTTAAAGACATAAAAAAATTTTATAAATATGATTACAAACTTTCATGTATATATACAAAAAACTATAAACTAAACGAGAATTAAAAAAACTAAGAAAACTCAAAAAAAAATTAAAAAAGCTATTAAATTCTTATTAAATTATTTACTCAATTTGTTTTTAAATTTTTGAGTAAATTTTTAATTGCGTCAATTAAAAAATTACTCAAAACTTTTTTTAAATTTAAACAAGTGATTACTCAAATTGTTTTTCCCCATATTTTTTTCTGTGTAGTTAATGATATTGCCTACAACTTTTGGAAGTTGTTATGGCTCAACCATCATCAGCACTCTTTAATCTTACACACTTGTAAGTGTGGGCTGACGATCTTTCCTTAGACTTAACCTTAAATGAAAAAATAAAATAAAATTTACTTAAAAATTACTAAAAATAATATATTTTGATAAGGCTTATTCTAGCTCGAGGTCATTATTTTCTTTCAAAGTTAAAACAATTATATTCTCATAGAATAATTTTCGAGACTATTTTTCTGTTTTTAATTTTTTTGTGTTGGTAATTTTTGCAAGACTAAATTGGCCGTGTTTCGGAATTGGTCAGATTCCATTGTCACTTAAAATGTTTCCAAATAATGAAAAAACATATTTTATTTAATTTTTTTGTTTATCTTCAACTTATCTTTTAAAAATTCTTCCTTTTTTTCCTTAAAAGATGACCTCTTCTGAAATTATCCCATCTTAGAAGTTCCACTGTATCCTAAATATGTGTGTATTCATATCTATGAAAAATATTATACACGTGAGATATAAAACATGTTAATGCATGGCCATAAAATATATAATTTTTAACTTTTTTCTCTATATAAAAAAAATATAACAGAAGTGAATATACACACTACTCTTAGTTGCCTGAGAATTATATTAAAAACAAACTAGGAATTCTTTTATCTATAGGTGAAAATTTTGAAGAAAAAAAAAAATAAGTCGGCTATGATGGATTAAAAATACCCTATATAATTTTTCTATTTTTTTTATTATTAATATAAAATAGCTGAAGCGCCCAGCGTTGCCCGTGTTGACTTAGACATGAATATCTAAATAGCTTTTCCCTAGCGCCACTTATCGGATCCATTCAAACATTCACAATTTTCTAATGACATAACATACATACATTCTCAAGTGCCGTAAAATTTCACTGTAATGAAGGATCTTGTAAATAACTTCGCCCCAGCGCCATCTACACTGTCCAAATTTTATCAGGAAACTTAATTTGGTTTAAAAAATATTTTTTTGTGAGTTTAAGCCAAATCGTATCATTAATACTATAAATGGATATATGACGACAACAGCGCCACCTATCATGTCCTAATTTTATCAGGAATCTTACTTTTGTTTATTAAATATATTTCGTGAATTTCAATCAAAATTTACCAAAAATAAAAAAAAAAAATAAACAGCGCCACCTATCGGGGTTAAATTTAAGAGAAACCAGACTCCGGTCTAAACTAATATATTGTCCAACTTTGGTGTCAATAGGCCGAGCGGTTCTTGAGTTTTAGTAACACTATCTAAGGTTTCTGATCCTTTACGAGGCTTTTTTTAATTTCCAGAGCTTTTCTGAATTTTTCCAAAAATTTTCTGTTATTTCCAGATTTTTTGACGCTTTTTTGATTTTTTTAATTAAAAATATTTTATGATTTTTTAAAATTTTGCTGAATATTTTAATACACTGAAAAAAAAGACATAACTAAATTTAAGGAAAAAATGTCTTTGAAAATTTATCATGAATTTTCCTAAAATTTAGTTAAATTTAACTTAAAAATGAGAAATTTTCTTAACTATGAGGAAAAAATTTTAGTTCATTTACTTATAATTAGTTAATAGTTTTCTTTAAATGGAATTTTTAAATATTAGGAAAAAAATTCTTACTGTCAAAGAAATTTTCCACAAATCTAAGAAACGTATCTTTATTTTTATGACATATTTCTTAAAAAACAATTTAGTTCAAGTTTAGTTAAAATTTACTAAAAAAAACATCATCGTATTTCTCTTCTTTGAATTGAGGAAGTGTATTTCTTAGAATTTAGTTAATAACTTCTGAGAATTTAGTAAATAACTTCTTAGAATTTAGTTAAAAATTCAAAATGGCAATATCTCGAAAACTAATCGACATAGAGCGAAACGGACCAAATTTTCAAAAGAAAGACAGTAAAGAAAAATATGGAATAGCCTAGCTCTGCATATCTGTCGGGGTCTCAAGACCCTAAATTTAGATCTAAAATTTAAAATTCCCGAGATTTTATATATGCACATATCTCGGTAAATACTGCCAACACGAGAAAAGGTCCAACGGCATTTTTGTAGCTCTTGACTCGTAGAACACTTCCGCAAAATACCCGAAAGCCCTCCGATTAATAGTTTTTGAGGGTCCGATTCTCAAGACCCTATCAGGCCCCTTATTACCGTATCTCAAAAACTAAGCAAGTTAGAGCAAAACGGACACAAGTTTTGGTTCAAAATCTATGGGGACCCTTAAAGAACCCAACGGGGTCTCGAGTTAAATGGGCTCCGAATCCATGGGTCCAGGGTCTAGACCCAATCTATTTCTAAAATGTGAAGTATAATTTTTCCCATTTTCTAGTTAAACTTGGCTTAAAATTAAATAACTTTGTTTTCCTTATTTTTGGGAAAATTATGAACTAAAACCAAGAAAAAAAATCTTTGGAGCCAAATCATTCCCTCTTTTTCTCAAAATTGAGTTAATTTTCCCAGATTTTAGTTCACTTTCTTTTTGAGTGTAGTTTCTTCTGAATGTTCCCATTTTTTTACCCTCCAACTGCAGTATTGGGGTATACTCACTTTGTCATAATTTTTCTAACGCATCAAAATATCGTTCTAAGACCCCATAAAGTATACATATCATCACTGATCAGGGATAGATTGTAAGAAATTTTCGCGATTTCCGCCCCACCGTCTGACCTTCTGTGGAAAGCACGATGCCGTCCAAAATAAAATAGTTTGGGCTAGTTAAGTTCGGAAATGGACAAAATGGGTCGTGGCGAAAAAAAGTTTCCTCTTTTAGAGCTAAACCAACTTCAAAAACTCAATTTTTTTTACAGGTTTTATTATACTTTTGTTAAGAAAGTGAAACTTTTTATATCGAAAGAAGTTAAAATTTTGAACCTGGACCCTGGGGAAGACAAATTGTATTTTTTCTTCACGCTTCCTTTAGTTGACGACACAATTAAAATTTTACACTAATTTTTATACCTAATCCACTGAGGTACATGGTATAATGAGTTTGAACTGATGTTTGTAACTACCCGAAATATTGGTCCTGGACCCATATTCAAGTATACCGATCAACACAGAATCACTTTTTGAGTCGATTTAACAATGTCCGTCCGTCTGTCCATCTAAACGTTGTATACACGATAGAGGTCGCAATTATAAATATATTTGGCTTAAATTTGAAACTTAAGCCTAGTTTTGCGCAAGGACGAGGCATATTAAAATTGAAAAAAATCGGTCCATGCTTAGAACTAGCCCCATACAAACCACCTCCCGATATTCTTATAACTCTCTCAAAATATTTGGAAGTGTCAGATATTTCACTAAAATTGTTTTTGAAGATATTAAACGTGCACTTTATTTATTCTTATTATAATCAGACCATTCTTGGTCTTAGTCCTGTTTAAAATTCCGATAATTTGGTTTATTGGCCACAAATATCAGCCGATTTCAGTCAATTTTGGTTTGCGTGCATTTTCTACACCAATAAAGACTATACCAAATATAGATCACTCGGCCCAAGTTTGGACTTGGGAACCATTTTCCTGAAATACTGGTGTCGATCTTGATCGACTATAATTTCCTTACGTGTTTTTCCTACTTTGTCATTCCGTTTGTAACTAATCGGACCTTCGTATTCGTGATTCTGTTTGAGATGGCGATCACAGCCCAGATATTAGAGTGAGATGACAGTATCTATAACATGCCTCTGAGAAATTTATTGGTCCAACAGGATCTATTGATTGAAAAAAAAACCTTTCCAGGACTGGTTCAGAAAAAAGAGTCAATTGATCAAAAAACCAGTTCGCGACTGTGACATGTCATAAGGTAATAATTAACCCCATCCTATGACATCGTCCCTTTCAGACAAAAGTACCAATCTAGGACCTGGTGTTTTTACTTACAGGGATATATAGTTGTCATGCTTAAAAAATTTTGATATTGCATTTGAGCAACATCGGCTAAGCGGTTCAAAATTTATGGACGAAAATGTAAGAATATATCGAAAATTTTGGTATATTCGACATAACCTAAAAATTAAAAATATTTTAATTCGGCTGCTAGTGAACATTAGAGTGACAGTTTTTCTTGAACTTTTGTATTCCCCAAGTTTCCGGGCAAATTTATATTCTACTAGACCTAAAAGTTATGTGTTACCAATTTGAGGACAATCGGATAAAATAACCCGTGCTTCTCGGCGATCAAAGTCTTGGATTTTTGAAAAAAAAAAAAAATTTAAATCAGTCGAACGGTTTTCGAGATATCGCTACCCGAGTAAAAATTTTTTGATATAATCATATACACAGAAAGAATTGAAAACGAAAGTCAATCAACAAAAACGTGGATTCAATTAATTTTTTAATTGAAACTCCTCCGATAAAGAAAATTGTTATATCAATCATCAAATTGTAGGTGATTAATTGATTTATATTTCAATTAATCATTTTTTCGATTTTGATGAAAAATTTGATTGATTTTTTATTTAAAGCCAATTAAAATAATTATTGATTTAACAAATGAATATCACGCTTATTCAAAAATTATGAAGAAATTCACATTTTTTGCTTTCCAATATGTTGCCGACAATAAAAAAAAGTAAAACCGTAGTAAAGAGTATATTTTTGAATTAATGTATTCAAATAAATTGAATCGAAAAAAAATCTGGGATGTTGATAATTTGTAATTTGATAGTTAAAGAAAATAACAAAAATTTTGATCAAAACAATAATTGACTCATTTAAATTTTGTTGATCAATAGATTTAATTGAAATTTTCTAGCTAATAATTTTTTGTGTGTATAATTTGATACAATCTTATATTAGTTAATATGCTTCTGTATAAATTTATATAAAATTAAATCTATCATTTTGATACGGTTGATCTACTTTATATGGTTAGATATTGCTCCATATATGATTAGATTCTTATTTAGGTTTAGCTCATCAAATTATATAAAAATAAATATTATAAGATCAATTTGATATAATTAGATTTGACCAAATTCAGGATTAAATTGTATAAACTTTTACATTTTTTGATCTAAAGTAATACAGTTAGATATTATTTGATACAACCATTTTACGGATCAAATTAGATCTATTTAGTAAAATTAGCATCATATTTTTACTAGGGCTACAAATATATTTTTGGAAGTGTTATTATAACTTTTTATCCACTGAGCCGATAACGCCCATTTTTACATACAAGCAACTAAGTATCCTGACAACTCGTACAAAGTTTATATCTGCTCTGAAGACATCCTAGTTTTGCTAAAAAAGTGATTTCAACAGACAGAAATTGCAAGAACGCCTTAAAATCGAACTAATACCACGAACATACTTTCTGTAGTCAATTTTTAGTATATTTTACAAATGTTATGACAAACTTACACTTCTTAATAGAGTTTATAAAAACAATACAATATAACAGGAATTTAAGTCAAGGTTTTTTTCGACATCACACACCAAAAGAAAACCATATATATATATTTTTTACTTTCTAACACGTGACTACAATTTTTCATTGTTGTTCCTTAAAGCCGCTGCCTGATGCCCCACCGCTTGAAAACCCCCCTTTAAACTGATAACAGTTTTAATATTTATGCCCAAAAAAATGTAAACCAAAACTTAAGAAAATCTAAGAAAACTACATATAAAACCAAAAGGAATCCAAAAAAATGTTGCAAAAAATCTTAAAGAAAATTATATGAAAAATCTTTACATAAAAGCAAAGTAGCATCTTAAATTTTCTTTTGAAAGCCAAAACATTCATTTTCTGAATACAGTAACGAAAATTTATTACATCTCCATATGTTATTTATAGTCGCCCACATATATCAACTAAATCTACCAAAAGGCAAACGATTTTCACTAAAGTTAGAAAGAGAGAGAGTGAAAACATCACCCAATTCCACACCCACTTAAATATATACTTTATATTTTTTTGTAGTTCATGGCCATTATCAAGTGGAAATAGAAAATTTGAACGAACATACCTCCAAAATACATATTTATTCCATTCATATACATATGTTTCATATAAGTAAATGCCTTTTTGAATTTATTTAGTGGACTGCAATACTTTTTTTTTAAAAAAATAGAAAAATTGCAATAAATATTTTAGTTGGAATTTAACTAAAGGCTAAAGACTTTTTTTATTCCTGAGTAAAAAAGTTTGTATATAATTATATATAATTTGATGAAATTGTATAAAATTGTATAAAATAATATAAAATTATATATAATTACATAAAATTATATAAACATTTTAATTTTTTCAAAAAATTGGATATATTAGATAAAATTATAATTTTATAAAATTAGATCTAATTATATCTAATTTGATAAAATTTTATCAATTTTTTTTTTGATATAATTGTAAAAATTATATCAACCCGAGTAAAAAAGTTTTTTATATAATTATATATAATTTGATAAAAATTATATCAAATTATATATAATTATACAAAATTATATCAAATTATATATAATTATATAAAATTATATATAGAGGCAAAATTTTCCAAAGAATTTATAATTTTATCAAATTATATATAATTTTATATAATTTTATACAACTTTTTGGGAAATTTTACCTCTTTATATAATTTTAAAAAATTATATATAATTTGATATAATTTTATGAAATTATATATAATTATATCAAAAACTTTTTTACTCGGTTATACAAAATTTTATGAAATTATATATAATTTTATGATATTACACATAATTTTATGAAATTATACATAATTTTATGAAATTATATATAATTATATATATTTTTTTATCTGATTTTATCCAACTTTTTGAAAAATGTAACATCCCGAGTAAAAAAGTTTTTGATATAATTATATATAATTTGATAAAATTATATATAATTATATAAAATTATATAAAGGGGTAAAATTTTTCAAAAAGTTGGATATAATTATATAAAATTATATATAATTTGATAAAATTATATATAATTAGATAAAATTATATATAATTATATCCAGGATTTGGTGGATATAATAATATAAAATTATATCAAATTATATATAATTTGATAAAATTTTATCAAATTTTAAATTAAATAATTTTATATAATTTTATATAATTTCATCAAATTATATATAAACTTTTTTACTCGAGTCGTTTTATTTTTTATTTTTTTTTTTTGAAATGGCTAATATAAGAAAATATATAAAAAACGCCTACCGTGTGTGCTACTTCCACCTACAATTCATATGTGGAATAGCATTTTTTTTTCTTTTCTTCTTCCTTTCTTTTAAACTGAATGGGTCAAATGGAAAATAAGTAAATTATATGAGGATTTAGTAAAGGGATCTTGGAAATACTTAACTCCCTTTTTTAAACAAAATATATAAAAAAAAAAATTTAACAGTCTTAAAACAAATAAAAACCCAATAGTTTAAAATGAGAAAAAAGAAAATTTTTTATAGAAAAATTTTGCCTCAAATTGAGTCAAATTTTTTATAAAAAAATTTTGGCTCAAATTGAGACAAATTTTTTATTAAAAAAATTTTTAGAAAAATTTTGCCTCAAATTGATACAAATTTTTTTTTTTAAACAAAATAACCTAAAATTGAAACAAATTTTGTTATAGAAAAATTTTGAAAAAGTTGGGACATTTTTTTGGCTAAATTGAGACAAATTTTTTATAGAAAAAAATTTTGCCTCAAATTGACAAAAAGTTTAAATAACAAAATTTTGGATCAATTTAGGACAAATTTTTTAATAGAAAAATTTTGGCTCAAATTTAGTCAAATTTTTTAATAGAACAATTTTGTCTCAAATTGAAACAATTTTTTAGTAGAAAAATTTTGGCTTAAATTAAGATACATTTTTAATAGAAAAATTTTAGCTCAAATTGAGACAAATTTTTTTATAGAAAAATTTTGGCTCAAATGAGACAAATTTTTGCCTCAAATTGAGATAATTTTTTTATAGAAATATTTTGCCTCAATATAAATTTTTCATAGAAAATTTTTTTATAGAAAATTTTTTTCTCAAATTAACACAAATTTTTTATAGAAAAAAAATTTGGCTCAAATTAAGACAAATTTTTTATAGAAAAAATTTTGGCTCAAACAAATTTTTTATAAAAAAATTTGACTTAAATTAAGACAAATCTTTTATACAAATATTTTGGCTCAAATTGAGACAAATTTTGGCTGAAATTGACACAATTTTAAATAGAAAAATTTTGGCTCAATTTAGGACAATTTTTTTATAGAAAAATTTTGGCTCATATTGAGACAAAGTTTTAATAGAAAAATTTTAGATCAAATTAAGACAATTTTTTTATAGAAAAATTTTAGCTCAAATTGAGACAAATTTTTTATTGAAACAAATTTGGCTGATATTGAGACAAATTTTTATGACAAACTTTTGTAAAGAAATCTTTTAGCTCAAATTAAGACAAATTTTATTTTTTAAAAAAATTTTGGCTCAAATTGAGACACATTTTTAATAACAAAATTTTGGTTCAAATTGAGACAAATTTAAAAAATGTTGGCTCATATTGAGACAATTTTTTATAGAAACATTTTGGCTTTAATTGAGACAAAATTTTTTTTAATTTAATTATTCAAATGAGACAAATTTTTATAGAACAATTTTGCCTCAAATTGATACAATTGAGCTAAAATTGTGACAATTTTTTTTTATAGAAGAATTTTGCTTCAAATTAAGACAACTTTTTTATAGAAAAATTGAGACAAATTTTTTTGTCTCAATTTTTAATAGAATAATTTTGGCTCAAATTGAGCCTAATTTTTTATAGACAAATTTTGGCTAATATTGAGACAAATTTTTTATAAAAATAATTTTGTCTTAAATTGAGACAAATTTTTTATAGAAACATATGGGCTCAAATTGAGACTCATTTTTTTATAGATTTTTTTTGCCTCAAACACATTTTTTATAGATAAATTTTGGTTCCAATTGAAACAAATTTTTAAAGAAAAATTTTGGCTCAAATTGAGACAAATTTTTAATAGAAAATTTTCAGCTCAAATTGAAACAAATTTTTTATAGAAAAATTGGGCTCAAATTGAAACAAAATTTTTTATAGAAAAATTTTGCCTCTAACTGAGACAATTTTTTTATAGAAAAATTTTAGCTCAAATTGAGGCAAATTTTTTTATAAAAATTTTAGCTCAAATTAAGACAATTATTTTATAGAAAAATTTAGCTTCAAATTGAGACAAATTTTTTATAGAAAAATTTTGTCTCAAATTGAGACAAATTTTAAAAGAACATTTTTTTCTTAAATTGATACCAATTTTTAATTGAAAAAAATTGGCTCATATTGAGAGAATTTTTTCTAGAAAAATTTTAGCTCAAATTGAGACAAATTTTTTATAGACAACTTTTAGCTTAAATTGAGACAAATTTTTTATAAAAATAATTTTGTCTTAAATTGAGACAAATTTTTTATAGAAAAATTTTGGCTCAAATTAAGACAAATTTTTTATAGAAAAATTTTGGCTCAAACTGAAACAAATTTTTAATAGAAAAATTTTTGCTCAAATTAAGACAATTTTTTTATAGAAAAATTTTGCCTCAAATTGAGACAAATTTTTTATAGAAAAATTGTGGCTCAAATTGAAACAAAATTTTTTATAGAAAAATTTTAGCTCAAATTGAGACAATTTTTTTAAAGAAAAATTTTTGCTCAAATTAAGACAATTTTTTTATAGAAAAATTTTGCCTCAAATTGAGACAAATATTGTATAGAAAAATTTTGGCGCAAATTACAACAAATTTTTTATAACAAAATTTTGCCTCAATTGGGAAAAAAATTTTATAGAAAAATTTTGCCTCAAATTGAGACAAATTTTTTAAGAAGGGTTCAAGTTGAAAAAACGCATGAAAACTGTTTTTTATATATGTGAATATTTTTAATTTCTACAGAATAAATTTTGACAGTTTCCAACACTACAATTCTATTTCTAGCAATCTCAACCTCACTTCATACTTTCTTTCAACTTTTTTGTCTCTTACATTATCTCGCAAGGGTTACCAACATGATCTGGAATTGCAGACACAAATGAAGGAATTTGCATTTTCTGTTTCGGAGACGTGCCTAATGGCGACATATTTTGTCAGCAATTTTATTTGATTTTTTCTGTAAGCACAGATCGTAAGTACACGGGCTCTCAAATTGAGACAAATTTTTTATAGAAAAATTTTGCCGCAAATTGAGACAAATTTTTTATTGAATTGAGAAAAAAAATTTATGTAAAGTTCTAGCTTAAAATTGAGACAAATTTTTTATAGAAAAATTTTGGTTCAAATTGAGAAAAAAAATTGTGAGCCGAAATTGAGACAATTTTTTTATAGAAAAATTTTGGCTCAAATTGATATAAATTTTCATATTTCAAGTCTAGCACATTACCACTCTTTCATTCGCCAATTATATTTTTGTTGAAAATGAGCTTGGTGTGTTAACAATAAATTTTGTTGATTCAATTAAAAATTTTGTTGTGCTCGAATTTCGTTGTTAACAATTTGTTTTGTTACTTTTGACTACACTTGTATTTGTTTGTGTATATTTAAAAAGGAAAATGTAGAAATTTTACTTTTTTTCGGGTTGAAGTCTACCAACTTTCTCCCTTTTATATCCTAAAATGTTTGTTTTAGTTGTTTTAGACATTTATTTTCGTTTGATTCCAGTTTTATTAGCAAAAGGTGTGTTCGTGTGTGGGTGATTTTTTCAAACATTTTTCTATTCTTTACGAGTATTTATAATTCAAATAACCATAATTTAGTGTTTGTTTTATGGAGTAAGTGTGAGATTTTTAATACCCTACGCTATTTCAAAAAAAAAACCGATAAGCAAACCTACCCCAACCTTGAAATCGTCTTATTTAACATATTTTAAGTTTCAGGCAAATCGGTTCATAAGGGTTTTGATACTTCCCTTGAAAGTTGGCTGAGAGACTTTAGGCGCTGGTTTTTAATTGGTTTAGGTAGGGTATCTGTGGTTGTTATTTACCGCCTATAATTATATTTATTGTTTCTATTTATACTATTTACCATTTTTTATGATTTTAACATACAATTTCTTTATTTTGGTTTTAGAATTTATTAAGTGGTTTGTTGTTTTTTAGTTGGTCGATTTTTCTAAATGGGGAGTTTTTATGTCTCAGGGGGTTTTTCTTCATGTTTGAGCGTACATATATGGAAAAAAGTTGTAATTTTTTTTAGTTGTTTTTATTAGCCTTGTAATGAATGAATTATTGACTAGAACAAAGGTGATTAATAGGACATTACGACATAAAAACTCCCTAAAGTTATAAAATTTAGACATTAGGAGAGTGAGAAAGTGTGGCTTTTTACAGCAAATTAAACAAAAAACATGGGTTAAACATGAGTTTAATAAATGTAAAAACAGCATCCGTGAAAAGGGAATATATCACTACACCTTTTCCAAATAAAGTTCAGAAAATATAAATTAATATTCTGAAATTGAATTTTTAATTATATAATTGAAATTATTAATTTTTTTGTTGCTAAAACAAACCCTGAAAGTGGCAGTTAGAGGGTTAATAAGTAATTAAAAACTTTTTTTTTTTTTTAAAAAAGTGGGTTATAAAAAAGAAGTTCGGACTAACTTTGCTAAAGCTTTCGGTGCACGCAAAAAATTATGACTGTAGCTGTCACTGTAAAAGGCAGTTAAAACAACTACATTGGTTGCTGTTTAGGCGTCTACTACATTTTACGGTAAAATCAATCAAAAAATGTTGTTGTTTTTAACTATATGTTTTAGGTTAGGTTAGGGGTGGCGGAGCTCAACATTTTGAACTCCTCGCATAGACCGGCTGGTCCATAGCAATACCACAGCAATACCTTCAACGACGTGGATAAAACGCGTTAGTCCATGTTGCAAACAATTTAACGCGCATAAGGTCCATAACTGCGATTTCCTCCAGATTCTCGAGTTCAGCTTTGCCTAAAATTTGTTTGCGATGCCTGGTCAATGCGGGGCATGTTCAAATGTTTCATCCGTATCCGGTTCATCACATCTTCTACAATTGGAATCAGAGATGAGTTCAATTGTTCTAGCGTGGAAAGCAATTAGGCGGTGTCCCGTGACTACTCCCGTGAGTAAACGACATTCTCTTCTATAAGGGTTTGAGTTGAAAAATGTAAAAGAAAAATTTTAATTTCTAAAAGTTATAGACATTTCTGGTATTCCTATACCGGTTTCGGATAGTTCCAGTTAACTGTCTTCATCAGTAGTATTTAAATGCCAGTTTGTTTTTCTAATATGTGAATTTTTATTAATATCAATGCCGGAGTCCAGAATCGAACCACGAATATTTTTCATATCATTAACAATACTGGTAGGATGGCACTCTAGATATCACCGCCAAAACATTGATTAGATATGTGTTGGATAAATATTCGTTTTTTTCCATTCATTACTGCTTGCATTGCATATTAATAGTTTTCTACGGAGAGATTGACAATTGTAACAACAACAGTTCAGCTGCTGCTGCTCTTCTGTTGAGAGAAAGTAGGTAGCGAGTTCTT
Source organism: Pegoplata infirma (assembly GCA_963921195.1). Classification (NCBI taxonomy): domain Eukaryota; kingdom Metazoa; phylum Arthropoda; class Insecta; order Diptera; family Anthomyiidae; genus Pegoplata; species Pegoplata infirma. Next base: position 22,621,452 of record OY992536.1, on the reverse strand, counting down.
TTGAGGTCGTAACGCGGCCAGATTATTCTGGTAATTCTGCATGTACTTAACTCTCGCCATTTCCTGTTCGCCATGGAAATACACTGACAATCACTTCTCGATCTGTAGTACTGCATTGGGGGATCAATATGAACAAAGTCCCCTACCCCATCTGCACCCAGTTTTGCAAGCTCATCAGCCTTCTCGTTCCCTTCTACTCCCTTATGTCCTGGAACCCATATTAGAGAGACGAGGTTATTGCTGGATAGTTTTTGAAGATTCTCGTAGCACTCAAAGACGACTTTTGATTTAATACAAAAGCCTCTTAGAGCTTTTAGAGCAGCTTGGCTGTCGACGTAAAAGTTTATTATTCTCTCCGATTCTCCAAGAAACTGTAAGGCTGCCTTATAAATAGCAACTATTACAGCCTGAAATATGCTACAGCTCAAAGGTAGATTAAACGATTTTCGTATATCACAGACGTCCGTAGTAAATCCCGCTCCCACTCCCGTCGATTGTTTGGAGCCGTCCGTGAAAATATTTAAAGCATCATTTGGAACGCAACGCCAGTTCGACCAAAATTCTCGAGTCGAAAATTCAACTTTAAATTTCCGATCGAAAAGTAGTTTGGGCACCCTGTAGTCAGTGACAACGTTATCCAAATTGTCCATGCTACTGTGTCCAAAGTTTCGGCGTCTGAGCCAATTTGACTCTTTGAGTCTGAGGCATGCCTTATATGCCTCACCCTTTGCAAAGACGTCAATTGGCAGCAGATGCAATATCGTGTCGATGGATGCAGCTGATGTTGTTCTTAGGGCACCAGTGATACTCAGACCCATAAGCCGTTAGGCTTTTTGGAACTTACTACAAGTCACCTCCCTCTCCAGCGCTCTGTGCCAGACCATAACTCCGTAAAGTAAGATAGGTCTTACGATGGAAGTATAGATCCAGTGCGAGATCCTTGGCTCAAGTCCCCATGTCTTGCCGAACATTTTTTTGCATGCATAATATGCATTATTCGACTTTCTCAATCGTTCATGATAATTTGCTATCCAGAATAATTCCTAAAAATTTCGCATGATTTGAAAGTGGGATTTCAACCTCGTTAACCTTAACTTTTCTAAAATTTTCGATCTTATACTTTCGTGTAAACAATACCATCTCAGTTTTCCGCGGATTAACGTTAAGACCATTTTCATTAGCCCAATTTCATAACTGTTTCAGTGATCGCTCTCGCAACTTGGATATCGTAGTCAAAAATTTTCCAGTTGACATTATTACCACGTCATAAGCATAAGCAACTACTGCCACTCCTTGCGTCTCCATTTTTTTGAGAATGGGATCCACGACCAAGAGCCATAGTAATGGTGATAAAACTCCTCCCTGTGGTGTTCCCCTGGATGTATATCTTATGACTCTTTCAAGCTCCCATTCGGCTGTAACTTCTCTACAAGACAGCAGACAGCCAATCCATCTTTTGATGGTTGGATTTATGCCAGCCCTGTCCATTGCGTTTACAATTGCATCCATGCTTACATTGTTAAATGCACCTTCTATGTCTAAAAAAGCGGCTAAGGTAAATCTATCTATATATATAAAAATGGATGTGTTTATGTATGTGGGTATATATGTATGTATGTATATATGTTCCTTATGGACTCGAAAACGGCTGGACTGATCTTGATGAAATTTTCAGGGAATATTCAGAATAGTCCAGGGAGTAACACTGTGCAGTCAGATTTATGATTTTTTGCGTGTGGGCGGAGGGGCGTGGCAAAATCGAATTTTTTACATTGCACCACTAATGACATCTATATATAAAAAACGAATGGACCGATTTTGATGAAATCTAACCCAAAGATAGTACTAACCGAGTACTAACTATATGCCAAATTAGAGCGTCATCGGACAAATGGGCGTAAAATGCCATGCTTTTTTGCCGTGGGCGGAGGGGTGGGCAAAATCTAATTTTTATATTGCACCATTAATGGCATCTATATATAAAAAACGGATGGGCCTATTTTGATGAAAATTAAACCAACGATAGTACTAACCAAGTACTAACTATGTGTCAAATAAGAGCGTGATCGGACAAATGGGCGTAAAATGCCATGCCCCTTTGTATTGAATTGAATGTTATTTCTGCATGCTCCGCAATAACGCAAAAACTGTTGATTAGATTTTAATTAAATTTTTAGCACTGATAGTGTTAACCGAGTGCGTAACTATAGGCCATGTTATACTACGATTGTAAAAAAGGGCGTAAAATGCCACGCCCCTTTGTACTATAATGGACGTTGTCTGCCTGTTTCGGCAAAAACAGCTGAACCGATTCTCTTGACATTTTCACTACATACAGTGCTAACCAAATGCATACATATGTAGACCATACATATAAGATCGTTATTGGAAAAAGAATTAAACTTGCAACGTCCTTTGTACTATACTGACCACGATTGAACAAATAGGAGTAAATTGCCACGCCCCTTTGTTTTATACTGAACGTTACATCTGCCTGTTTTGAAATCATGCAAAAACGGATAAGCCGAATCTGTCACTACTGATAGAACTAACCGAGCGGGAACTGTAGGTCATATGTAGAGCGCGACTCGGCAAAAGGGTATAAAATGTCACTTCCATTTTTCATAAATAAAAAGTTATTTCCTCCTCTTTCGCAATCACACAAAAACAGCAAAACTGATGTCAATGAAATTTTGCAGCTCAGATAGTACTAATCGAGGATGCAGCATGGAAATTTAGACTATCACGATTCGATAAAAATGCGTTAAATGACACGCCCCTTTGTACTATTCTTAACGTTATGTCTGTCTGTTTCGAAATCACGCAAAAACGGCTGAACCGATTTTGTTGATATTTCTCTATAGATAGTGCTAACCGAGTGTGGAACCAAAGGTTACTAGCTGGACCCGGACCCGTGCTTTAATTTTGTCCGACACTATATTTAAATTAAGATGCAATATAAAACAGTTTTTTTCTTAGGGCCAGCAACGAGGACCGGGTATAGCTAGTTCTCTATATTCCAGAGATCTCTCTAAAGTGTATACGAGGGAATGAAGAGCGTTTTCTATCGACTTCCCCTGCTGATAAGCATGTTGCGTAGCCGACAAAAAGTTTCCACCTAGGTTCTCTCTTATATAAAGATCCAGAATTCTCTCCAAAGTTTTCAGAAGGAAGGACGATAAACTAATAGGACGATAATCCTTTGCAGTTGCGTGATTTATTTTACCGCTTTTCGGTATGAAGACCACTTTAGATTTCCTTCAAAATCCAGGTATATAACAAAGCTCTAAACACGCTTTAAAAACTTTCTTTAAGTGAGGAATTATTTCGCTAGCAGTATTTTGAAGCATTGCACATAGGGGCAGCTATATGGGGCTTTTTGGCAACAATTCACTTTTTAAAAAAGCGATTTTGCTAACATTGTTATTTTATATCGAAAGCCTTTTCTACGCTTGACTGCATTTTTAGTTTTTTGATTTATCCATTTTCCGTTTCTTGGCACTATGTTAAATTTAGTAAAAGTTCAAAAAAACAAAAAAAATATTTTAAATAGTCTTAAGTTGAAAACTCAAAATGAAAGGTAAAAAAATAAAAAATTTTGGAACTATACACATAAATTAAAAGGTAATTTTAGCACAAATTATTTTTATTCATTCTGACCAAATTGCATTGAATATTAGAGAAGTTATAGCCGTTCTAAGAACATCCTTTTTATGTCGATTTTTGAAACACAAGTTTAAAGGTCAAAAAGTCAAGACCTATCCTACATTATCCTTAGATATTTTTATACAGTGGTAAGTGGTATAATTCTTTACTAGAATCAGTCATAGAAACTTGCACGAAAAGCGCCCGCTTTGTAAAACTGCACTTTAAAAATATGACTTTTTTTTACTAATAAACCACATGCAGTCCAAACCAAAAATGCTAGACCCCTTAAACTTGGCACGAATATATCTATTGGTCATAGGCTGAATAAGTTCCAAAATGGGCAAAATCGTACCAGGTGAAAAAAGCTTCCCCTTAAAGAATTAAAAAAAAAATCTTGGAAAACACGATTTTTAGAGGGTTTTCTTACATTTGTTCAACACATCAAACATTTTTATGACAAGACCTACCTTGATCTACCAAATAAATAAGTGGAGTAGCATATGCCATTTATATTATCCAGCCCACTTTTGGGGGCGTGGCTATGAACATAATATACCAATTTGATAAAATTGTACTATTTTATCACAGATATCATACTTAATCAATTTGTAAATACCTATTGCGAGGAAGAAGGTATCCCCAGACACCTCCTTCAACGTCCCCATGACCGATTTTAATCCCAACTTCCAAAAATAAATTGATAACAGTTTTTTTTCAAATTTTAAATTTATACGATATAACTTTTTTTAGTGGAACATTTGGTGTGGAATACTTCATATGTATGTAATTCTAATACTTATTTATTTTAGCAAAAGCTATGTCTATATATTAACATAAAAATTTACAAAATTTTATACTTCAAACAAACTATTTTTTTTTTTTTCGTTTTTGCGCATTTTTCCGCAATTTTGCAAAGAAAGTCTTACATGTTTTTACATAAATTTAATCGAAAGGCTGCGCTCTTTAAAACGGTGGGCATATCGACTACAAAAATCCAGCGGTTTAATTGATGCCATAAAACATACCATTTTGCCCCTATGTGCATTGCCGGAAAAATGCCATCAGGCATTTTAACTTAGCAACTGCAAAAAACGATAAAAACAACTTCAAATTACAGTTATTTTTACTGTAACTCAAATTATCTGAATTTTTTTATTACCAAAAAAATCTTTTAAAACGGTAAAATTGTTTTAATTTTTTAATAATTAAATAAACTTAGGTATTATTTATTTGGTAATAGCTCCTGCTGCACCCCACACTTCCAACTCATTAAAAAAATTCGTTTTTCTAAAAACTCCTAGACAAATAATTTTTTTCAAAGACTAAAAACAACTACATAAAACAACTGTTATTTCAATGTTTTATATTTATTTGATTATTTTTTAAAACAACTACAAAAAAAGTTGTTTAAAATTTTTCATACAAAAACAACTGAAATTGTAGTTGAAAACAACAACTACTACTTACTACACAACACACCGTCATGTAGTAACTGCAATAATTTTGTAAGTGTGATTTTTTTTATTTGATGGTCTAGTTTCATTTGGCATTGGAGCCATTGAGGCTCTAGAAATTTAAATTTTTTTTAAATTTAAGACAAAATTTCCAAACTTTAACTTAACTTGATTTCCCATGTCCAATGCTTAGTTCGTTGGAATTGGAACAACAACTATTCTGATTTATTGTTTTACCTTTCTTTCATTTCTTTTATTTTACATTGCATCATAAAACGCCTGTTTTTTATTTTTATTTACTTTTTTTCACATTTTGCAATCCTTAAAATATTTTTTCTTTTGTTACACACGCCTTTTTCTTGTCCCTCATCATATAGAATACAAGGACATTATAAAAGGATTTCCATAGTATTTATTTTAACCCACCGTTAAATTGACACACGACGACAACATATGAGTGGTGGGTGGTATTTGTTCATTGATCATAAATTCCCACCTTAAGCTAAGTACTCTGTTTCTTACGGTGAAAATTTCACTTAAACTTTAAACGCCTCAAATTGCAATAAAACATTTAAAAATCAAGAACTTTTGACAATGATAAGAAAGAAACGATCATAACAAAACTGAAATGTCACTTTTTCACGGCAATTTAAATTGTCTTGTATAATAAAAATGAGTGAAAACTTTTTTAACAATTTCCCCTTAATTCCTCGCGTTGCCAATTTTTTTTTTTTTTTATATGGAGTTTGACAGATTTTTTCCCGTGAAATCGAACAGAGTACTATGCTTTAAAGTGTAAATGACGCTTGTCGTTGTAGTAGCCACTGTTGTGTTTTAAAACGATTTTATGGTAAAGTTGCACAGTAGGGTGGAGCAAATTAAAATATTTTTCGAAATTCAAAATCGTCGGGTTTGGAGTAGTTGCGTTTTGTTGTTAATATTGACACAACAGAATATTGGACCCATAGGACAAGGTTTTTGAGTTCCTTTTTTGACTTGGGCTAGAGATGGGCACATGAGCAGATTAGAGCGTGATTCACGCGTGAGTGTGCTGAAATCGATTTTACTCACGTGATTGTGAATGAGTTTGAGTGCGAAAAAAAATTTCGTGAGTGAGTGTGCGTGAGTAAGATTTTTGCGTGAGTGAGTGTGCGTGAGTTTGCGTGATTTATTTTCTCTTCATATTTCCTTTTGTACCAAAAAAATCAACAAAATTACATAAAATTCGGCTTAATTTAGGATTTCGTACAAAAAAAGCCTAAAAAAAATTTTTAAAATTTCGCGGAACTTTAAATTTTGCATAAAATTTTTGAAATTTTAGTTTTCGAAATTTTTTTTTGTATAATTAAAAGTTTCGTGAGTGTGAGTCAACGTGAGTGTGAGTGAAGCTTGCGTGATTGCACGTGAGTGTGAGTTTTATTAAATTTACTCACGTGATTTTGAGTGAGTGTGAGTAGAAAAATTATGATCGTGAGTGAGTGTGCGTGATTTAAAAATTCCTGTAGTGATCGTGAGTGAGTGTGAGTCAAAAATCACTCACGAGCCCATCTCTAATTTGGACATTACTAAAAGGGTGTTTTTATGATAAAAATTTTTTTTGGTCCTTAAAAAATAAACTTTTTTCTTGTTAATTGAGTGACAGTTGTATATCATGTTTTTACTAGTCACGTTCTTTAGTTTTTAATCAATATTTTTTGTTACATTTGTTTCTTCTTCCATGTTCTCTGTATATTCTATATTTGATTTGAGATTTCTTACGCATTTGTGGCCGAATATTTTTTTTTTGTTTGCAAATCCCTAGATTTTTTTTGTCGGTTTTATAGTTGATTTGTTTATTTAACAATACAACAACGGCAGCAAGAAAAATAAAATTATATTTGTCTTGTAATCGTATACATCATGCAACAATTGCTTTATTTGCTTATATTCCCAATTCAGCATTATTCGTCCTTACAATATTCAAAGTTTGTTTTTTAATACTTTGTTGATTTCTTTCTTATACCCTGCAATTATTGGGAGATGGTATATATAAGTTAGTCATTACGTTGGTAACATATCAAAATTTTAGTCTAGTATTCCTGATCGATTTTAAAAAGATCTTGCGGTGTAAATCCGTCTTTCTGTCTGGATGTCTGTCTGTTAAAATCACGCTAACTTTTGAATAACAAGTTGGATTTGGATTTTGCTAAACACATATTTTTTGTTATAGTCTTACTCAGATTGGTATTACATTTCAGCGAAATCGGACCAGCGGTTATCGTTTTAAAATTAAAAATATTCATTGGCATGAAAATCGAACGAAAATGTTTATGCTTTCAAATTCTTTCTCACTCAAAATGTTTTTGAAATTGCGTAGGGTATTTATAGATTCGGTCAAGCCGAATTCAATCTTTTTTCATTTATTTATTTGATTTTTTTTATATACGGAAATTGATATGCATATGGGGCATTCCATGTCAAATCGCACACTTTGAACAATTTTTTTTTTAGATTTTCCCAATTTGTTTACAGTTCTTAGTACCCTTCGAAAACTCCTTCGTGGTAAATTTGCAGATTTTTTGGATGACCCGTTCAAAAGATATCGAATTTTTAAAAATTGGTAGTTTGTTTCTTTACTCAAACTTCTTTTACTCATAACTTCTTCAATAATGGTCCAAATTTCAAATTTTTTTTTTTCAAAATTTTTGTTTTTTTACGCAATTTAAAAAAAAAATCCCCAAAAATTCTTAAAAGCGCTCTTGTATGCGATTTTTAAATTTTAAAATTAAAATCTCATTTTTGAAAATGTTTGTACTCTTCGATTTTTTTTGAAATATTTTTTTTGTGTAAAACTTCTATCGATTCTACAAATTTTTTGTCCAGGAGGATCGTGGGATAACGCTTATTACTATTTTTTAAAATTTTTTGAAAAAATTTTATTGTAATTTTCCAATTTTAAAATCATTTCTACTGCTCCAATGGTGCGTCATAGAGGGGTCCTTTAACAGACCGACCCCCATTAATTTTTATGTCTTAACATTTCTTTGGAACAAACTAATACCATATCTCCAATTTCTAAGGGGGCTCCCACACAAAACGACATTTTTTAAAATTTGCTCCATCCGCTCTAACTGCCCTAATAGTGCCCTTAGAGCAACAAAATGTATGACCGACCCACAATATTTTTTTAGTCCAAACATTTTCTCTGAACACACCTACCCTCTATCTTTAACTGTTAAGGCGGTCCCCATACAATTTTTTTATTTTTTGTAAATTTGATTTATTTAATCAGCTTCTACCGGTCCAATGGTGCGTCCGAGAGGGGTCATTAGTGAGACCGACCCCCATTTATTTGTAACCTACAACATTTTTTTAAAACATACATTTTTTTAAAACAAATACAAGTTGGAGAAATTTTATAAATATGTAATTTTCTATGGGAGCCTACTTAGGGAGTGGAGATAGGGCGCACATTGGTTGAAGAGTGTCCGAAATTAATTTTTTTTATGTTCGCCGATTTGGATAATTTTTTGGTATTTTGTTGTCAGATATCTGAATATTATGATTCCGTAATATTAGGCTGATATTTTTATTATTTGTTTGGACAGACACGCTCAAAGTTCATATATGTTCGCTTGTTTAAAATGGCATGCAAATTTACTGTATATTCAATCTTTTGTTACAATCATAGTAAACTTATCATTTGACTTTGTTGTATATTTTCGTAAATGAGAATTGTCATGGATGAGATTTGCATTAAAAAAAGTTGTAAAAAGTGCCATATAAAAAATTTCGTAGAACAAAATATAAACAACATCAAAATTTCAATGTTCATCAATTTCAGTGGACTGCATCTTTTTAGCGCTGTGGAGCGCTGTTTAACGAAAGATGTCAAATTACAGCTTGAAGTCTCAGCTAAAAGTTAACAAAAAAATTAGCTGCTCCTACCTGCTCCTTTCCAAAAAAACAGTAAAAACTATGAAATAATAAAGTAACAAAACATGATTTTTCGTTCATGCTTCAGAAACTCTGATTTTTATACCCTCCAACCACAGTATGGGGGTATACTCACTTTGTCATTCCGTGTGTAACAAATCGAAATATCGGTCGGGGACCCAACAAAGTATATATAATATTGATGCATGGTAGAATCTAAGACATTCTAGCGATATCCATCCGGTTGTAGAAATAACGATGCAGTCCAAACAAAAAGAGCTAGACCCCTGAAATTGGGCAAGAATATCTCTTATGTTACTGGTAAGATTAAGTTCGAAGATGGGCAAAATCGAAACAGGGGGAAAAAAGTTCCCCCTTGGAGAACTAAAACGACCCCTGAAAAATACGATATTTTTACGAGTTTTTTAATTTTTGCTTAACAAATGTAACATTTGTATGCCATATTATGTTCATAGACCTGCGCTTGGACCTAGGGGGTTAGAAAATTCGATTTTTTTCAGGCCGGCCCCTTTTGGGGGCGTGGTTATAGACATTAATTAAAAATTACAATAAAAATTTATTATTTAAGCGTAAATATCAAAAACAAATAATTTTTAAACATATATAGCGGGGATACAGGTGTCCCTACCAACTCCGCCGACCCCCACCAAAAAAAGGACGCCCCTGCAATTTATTTTTTTATTTTAAACGTGTTGGAGGGTATAAAAGATTCGGCACAGCCGAATTTAACAATCTTACTTGTTTCTATTTCTTTTTAGGGGAGGTGGGCGGATCAGGGAGGTGGGCGTAAAAGTGGGCGGATCAGGTATATATTTTCAAGAGCCCATTCTACAATAATAATATTTATTTTTTGTGAAAATTGAGTTGATGCATTAAAAATCAAGGGAGTTATGCCACTTTATCAAAACAAGTTGTATGAGAAGTGGGCGGATATTTTTCAAATTTCACACAAATGATTCTGAGTGTTTAAAAATGATATGTGCCAAAAAACAATGCTGTAGGTCAAAATTTAATTTTCACATTGTATGGGAGGTGGGCGTGAAAGTGGGCGGATCATTTTGATTTTTGCATTTTTTTCTTGATTCAAACAAAAATGCCTATGTGCCAAGTTTCATTGTCCTTCGACAACGTCTTCTATTTTTAGCCGCTCGTTCTATGAACATCAACCAATGTGGGGCGTAGGTATGTTTTAAAAAATGTTGTAGGGTAAAAATAAATGGGGATCGGTCTCACTAATGACCCCTGTCGGAAGCACCATTGGACCGGTAGAAGCTGATTAAATAAAACAAATTTAAAAAAAAATAAAAAAAAAAATTATGGGGACCGCCTTAACAATTAGAGATAGAGGGTAGGTGTGTTCAGAGAAAATGTTTGTACTAAAAAAATATTGTGGGTCGGTCCCACATTTTGTTGCTCTAAGGGCAGTTAGAGCTGTTGGAGCAAATTTAAAAAAATTTCGTTTTGTGTGGGAGCCCCCTTAGAAATTGGAGATAGGGTATTAGTTTGTTCCAAAGAAATGTTAAGACGTAAAAATTAATGGGGGTCGGTCTTATAAATGATCCCTCTATGACGCACCATTGGAGCAGTAGAAATGATTTAAAGATTGGAATTTTTTTTTTCAAAAAATTTAAAAAAATAGTAATAATTGTTATCCCACGATCTTCCTGAGCAAAAAATTTGTAGAATCGATAGAAGTTTTACACAAAAAAATTTCAAAAAAATCGAAGAGTACAAACATTTTCAAAAATGAGATTTAAATTTTAAAACTTAAAAATCGCATACTAGAGCGCTCCCAGCAAAATTTTCTGTTCTTAATAATCGGTTCCAGAACGCATCATTTTACCCTGCAACCGATTCTACTTAACATTCCAGAATCAATGATTTTTGTTTGAAATTGTCCCAAAAGCAATCGTTTTTTAGAGCAAGTAGTTTTTTTGAAAAATAATTTTACATAGAAAAATTTTGTTGTGATTACCATAGAATACATTCAAAAATCTGTTGAACCAAGAATTTGTTCCAAAAATTTTCCTGGGCTTTTAAGAATTTTTAGGGAATTTTTTTTAAAGAGTACGTAAAAAAACAAAATTTTTGAAAAATAAAATTGAAATTTGAACCATTATTGAAGAAGTTATGAGTAAAAGAAATTTTAGTAAAGGAACAAACTACCAATTTTTAAAAATTCGATATCTTTTAAACGGATCATCAAAAAAATCTGAAAATTTACCACGAAGGAGTTTTCGAAGGGTACTAAAAACTGTAAACAAATTGCGAAAATCTAAAAAAAAAAAAATTTCAAAGTGTCCGATTTGGCATGGAATGCCCCATATATACTTTATGGCATCCGAGACCGATATTTCGATGAGTTACAAACGGAATGACAAACTTATATATACCCTCTATCACTTAGTGGAGGGTATAAAAATATGCATTGGCATGAAAATCGCAGCCCTACGAAATGTTACCAACGAATAGGATTTTGCTTTCAAATTCTTTCTTACTCGAAATATTTTGGAAATTTGCTGAGGGTATTCTTTGTATCGGTCATGCCGAATTCAACTTTCTTTGAAACTTGATATGAATATTGTGAATTGTTATTGGATTTGTTAATTATATTTGTGTGTTGCTGGACTTCCCTTAATCCCATCCCATCTCTGCTTTACTATTTTTTCTTACTAACAATTAATTTTGATTTGCTGTCAGATATTTTTTTCAAACATTTGCTTCAGAATAAATCTTTCTTCGTCATCACCATCTAACCCATGCACCAATATCAATTATATTAAAGTGGCCATATGTCGGTTTTATTCAACATGTCCCCGTTCAAACATTTCATTTTACTTCTAATTTCATTTTGTGTGATTAAGTGTTTAATAAATAGACATATATAATTACAGACAAATTAAAGATTATAGACATGAGCGCCAAAGAAAGAACTGTTTTTTGAAGGCTAAGACATAATAAATAAATTAGCAACATTACCTCGAGAAAGAAAAGATTCGGCACAATCCGAATTAAACTCTTTCACTTTTTAATAATGGTCCTTCGAACCGGATTTATGTGTATCTTGAGATTATTTCTCCCTTCCTTTTGCATATAATAAATTCCACAGCCCTGGTAAATATTCCATTGTATCAACAACTTGTGTTTATAAGTATTTACTATTTCATTCACCCAAAAGGTCAACAATTCGTAACATTTTTATGACCCTCATCTTATATTGTCTAATGTAGACACACAAAAATGAGATCTACAACAATTTTATGAGTATAATTTCCCAAATTAAATTTTGCATGAAATTGTTAAAACACAATTTAATTTTAAAAACTTTTTTTATTGTTTTTTTTTTTGCATAATTTTCCAATAAAATACAACTACTCTATAGCATAACAAATACCTACATATGCCTGGAATCGAATTTCTAGAAAATACTTTGAGAAAACAAACATTTTGTATAGAGTGTGGTTGATGAGACGGTGATAGTGGTGGCGGCGTTAAATTTCTTTGTGGTTTTTATAAGGAAATTTATCGTAAAAACGCGTGTTCCTTAACCACAACAAAACAAAGTTTAGGAATAAAAACAGAGACACATTTTGAAAATGTCGATGACAACCTTAAAATCACAAAATAACCTAACTCACCCATAACAAAATTATAATAGCACGAGTAAAAAAGTTTATATATAATTATATAAGATTATATATTGAAGTTTCAGTTTTCAGAAAATTAGATAAAATTGGATATATTTTGATAAAATTATATAAGATTATATATAGAGGTTTCCGTTTTCAGAAAATTAGATAAAATTGGATATAATTTGATTAAATTATATATAATAAGAAAAAAAAATAATATATAATTTTATAAAATTATATATAATTTAATAAAATTATATATAATTTGATAAAAATGTCTATAATTTAATAAAATTATATAAAATTTACTAAATATTATATATAATTTTATAAAATTTGATAAAATGTTATATATAATTTGATACAATTATGTTTAATTTGATAAAATTATATATGACTTTATCCGAAAAAATTTATAATATTTTTTTATAAAATCAAATCAATTTATAAATTTTATAAAAAAATTTCGGTTGATATTATATGTAATTTTATCTAATTTTATCAATTTTTTTGAAAACTGAAACCTCTTTATATAATCTTATATACTTTAATATAGTTTTATCAAATAATATATAAGCTTTTTTGATAAAATTATATCAAATTATATATAGAAGTAAAATTTTTAAAAAAATTTTATAAAATTATATAAAATTATATATAATATGATAAAATTATAAATAATTATATCCAGGATTTGGTGGATATAATTATATAAAATTATATCAAATTATGTATAATTTGATAAAATTTTATAAAATTTGATAAAATAACTGAAGTTTTTATTTATTTCGGTTTGAGTCCATATTAATTATTTCTGAGAAATAATTATTTTTGTTGTACAATGAGAAAATCTGAAAAAATTAATTGACAACACAGGCTAAGTGGAGATGTCGACAGCTTTCGGAAGAAGCCACCCTTCCTTCGTCAGCACTCTTCGATTGTCACTGTAGGTGTGTAAGATTAAGATCAGCTATTTAAACGTACATTAAGGTGAAAAAGCGAACGGGAATCATATCACATTTCATTACCCATATGTTACGTTTAGCACGAACTTAATGAATCTATTTTTAACTTTTTCCAACACAGTTGTAGCTGATCTTAATCTTACACACCTACAGTGACAATCGAAGAGTGCTGACGAAGGAAGGGTGGCTTCTTCCGAAAGCTGTCGACATCTCCACTTAGCCTGTGTTGTCAATTAATTTTTTCAGATTTTCTCATTGTACAACAAAAATAATTATTTCTCAGAAATAATTAATATGGACTCAAACCGAAATAAATAAAAACTTCAGTTATAAAATATAAAGTCCAACAATATATAAAACAGAATTAAAATTTGATAAAATTTTATCAAATTAGATATAATTTTATATAATTATATCCACCAAATCCTGAATATAATGATATATAATTTTATCAAATTATATATAATTTTATCCAATTTTTTGGAAAATTTTAGCTCTATATATAATTTTATATAATTATATATAATTTGATATAATTTTATCAAATTATATATAATTATATAAAAACTTTTTTACTCGGGTGCTTTTTCGAATATTATACAAAATTAGATAAAAATATATGGGGCATTCCATGTCAAATCGGACACTTTGAAAATTTTTTTTTTTAGATTTTCCCAATTTGTTAACAGTTTTTAGTACCCTTCGAAAACTCCTTCGTGGTAAATTTTCAGATTTTTTTTATGACCCGTTCAAAAGATATCGAATTTTTAAAAATTTGTAGTTTGTTCCTTTACTCAAACTTCTTTTACTCATAACTTCTTCAATAATGGTCCAAATTTCAAATTTTTTTTTTCAAAATTTTTGATTTTTTACGTATTTAAAAAAAAAAATCCCAAAAAATTCTTAAAAGCGCTTTAGTATGGAATTTTAAGTTTTAAAATCTAAATCTTATTTTTGAAAATGTTTGTACTCTTCGATTTTTTTGAAATTTTTTTGTGTAAAACTTCTATTGATTCTACAAATTTTTTGCTCAGAAGGATCGTGGGATAACGATTATTAGTATTTTTTAAAATTTTTGGAAAAAATTTTATTGTAATTTTCCAATCTTAAAATCATGTCTACTGCTCCAATGCACTGTGGCCGAAATAACTGATCTAGCGGCGCTTAAGTCAAAATTAAAAAATTAAGATCGATTAATGTTTTTGCACTGCATCGTTTACCTATACTTTACAGAAAAAATTTACGTTTTTAGTTTTGTTTTGCTTTCAATATTCGCACAGCTGTAAGCTGTCAAATATACATTTTCTGCAGCAAGTGTATTAAAGGAATTTGGGGCCTAACTACTCAGTGAGTTTTTCTTGACACTAAGTCAATTGTTTATACATTTTGAGCCAAAAAGTTTTAATTGAAAGTAAAAGGTATGTTTTAACCAAAAAATAAATGTTTGTGGCCTGTGTGTATCTAGTTTATTATTAGTGCATTATAGAAGTTGACATTTGTGATATAAACTATAGTTTCATGGACTGCAACTTTTGAAATTCGATCGTATTCGGTCCAATTCCTGTTTTGTTTATTATTTTGGGTTATTTTTGTTGTGACGTTTCAGTATGGCGTGCTAGTTCGCGCAAGTTGTTCGGTTTTTAGGGTCCATCTGCCTGTCCAAATAAACAGTATAAACGCGATACAGACCACAATTTTCAACCGATTTGGCTAAAATTTGAAATTTAAGATTTTTTATCGAAAGAACAAAACCTATTAAATTTTTGACAAAATCGATCCATGTTATCCCATAGCCCCCATGATAATTTCCACTTCCAGCTTTACTAAAAAAGCCCTAACAATGGTATTTTAACAAATATCCTCTTGAAATTCGACTGGTAAATGTTTTTTGTAGCCATAAATAATCACTCTAAATTTTAACGGAATCGGAACATTTTAACTTCTAGTCCACATACAGACCACCCTCCCGATATTGACATAAATTCCCAAAAAACAAAAACACTGAAATAAATAAATATGGTTAAAAATTAAATTCTTTATGAGTTTTATAATCACAAATATGCATTGGGCTTTATTATTTTACATTTCCGAATTAAGCGCCGCTAGATTGGATGTTTCGGGCACTGTGCAATGGTGCGTCATAGAGGGGTCCTTTATAAGACCGACCCCCATTAACAAAACGACATTTTTTAAAATTTGCTCCAACCGCTCTAACTGCGCTAATAGTGCCCTTAGAGCAACAAAATGTATGACCGACCCACAATATTTTTTTAGTCCAAACATTTTCTCTGAACACGCCTACCCTCTATCTTTAACTGTTAAGGCGGTCCCCATACAATTTTTTTTTTTATTTTTTGTAAATATGTTTTATTTAATCAGCTTCTACCGGTCCAATGGTGCGTCCGAGAGGGACGCCCCCACGACCCCCACGCTACAACATTTTTTTTAAACATACCTACGCCCTATCCCCACTCCCTAAGTAGGCTCCCATACAAATAACAGTTGGAGCAAATTTTATGAAAATGTAATTTTGTATGGGAGCCTACTTAGGGAGTGGAGATAGGGCGTAGGTATGTTTTAAAAAAATTTTGTAGGGTAAAATTAAATGGGGGTCGGTCTCACTAATGACCCCTCTCGGACGCACCTTTGGACCGGTAGAAGCTGATTAAATAAAACAAATTTACAAAAAATAAAAAAAATTGTATGGGCACCGCCTTAACAATTAGAGATAGAGGGTAGGTGTGTTCAGAGTAAAAAAATCAAAAATTTAAAAAAAAAAAAAATTGAAATTTGGAACATTATTGAAGAAGTTATGAGTAAAAGAAGTTTGAGTAAAGAAACAAACTACCAATTTTTAAAAATTCGATATCTTTTGAACGGGTCATCAAAAAAATCTAAAAATTTACCACGAAGAAGTTTTCGAAGGGTACTAAAAACTGTTAGCAAATTGGGAAAATCTAAAAAAAAAAATGTTCAAAGTGTTTGATTTGACATGGAATGCCCCATTTATAAAATTAGATTAAATTACATAAAATTAGATAAAATTAGATAAAATTAGATATAATTTGATAAAATTTTTATTAAATTTAATAAAATTTGATCTAAAATTTATAAAAAAACCAAATTTCGGATAAAAGTATATATAATTTTATCAAATAATATGTAATTTTATCGAAGAATATATAATTTTATCTAATTTTCTGAAACCTCTTATATAATTATATAAAATATTATCAAATTTTATAACATTATATAAAATTTTATAAAATTATATATAATTTCTGATTAATTTTTATTAAAAAATAAAAATTGTTTTATTCGACCTTTAAAATATAATATTTTAAGTATTTTTATTCTGGCTCAAGGTCATTATTTTCTTTACTAATTAAAACCATGATATTCTCATAGCATAATTTTCAAGAAAATTATTTTCTGTTTTAAATTTATTTGTGTTGGTCATTTTTGCAAGACTTAATCGACACGTGTTTCGGAATTTGTCAGATTCCATTGTCAAGATTATTTAGCAAATATAAAAACCCTATACTAAATTAGTAAAGGGAATTTACAAGACAAATTATGCTATGAGAATATCATGGTTTTAATTAGTAAAGAAAATAATGACCTTGAGCCAGAATAAAAATACTTAAAATATTATATTTTAAAGGTCGAATAAAACAATTTTTATTTTTTAATAAAAATTAATCAGAATTTAACCGAAATGGTTGGCACGCCATGGTGAACAAACCTAATATGGTATAACACCCGCAAATACAACGTTTGCAAAAACAAATAACATTAGTATTGTCCAATGGATAATCGTATGTAAATTCTGTTTTTAATATTTTTTGTGTTGTGTTGTTTGACTATCGCGATCATACTAATATGATGCATTTTTCTTCTTCTAATTCTCAACGAGAGTAGAGTCGAATAGGTTTTAATATTTTAGTTTGATCACTAGCGATTTGTCTTGTAAATTCCCTTTACTAATTTAGTATAGGGTTTTTATATTTGCTAAATAATCTTGACAATGGAATCTGACAAATTCCGAAACACGTGTCGATTAAGTCTTGCAAAAATGACCAACACAAATAAATTTAAAACAGAAAATAATTTTCTTGAAAATTATGCTATGAGAATATCATGGTTTTAATTAGTAAAGAAAATAATGACCTTGAGCCAGAATAAAAATACTTAAAATATTATATTTTAAAGGTCGAATAAAACAATTTTTATTTTTTAATAAAAATTAATCAGAATTTAACCGAAATGGTTGGCACGCCATGGTGAACAAACCTAATATGGTATAACACCCGCAAATACAACGTTTGCAAAAACAAATAACATTAGTATTGTCCAATGGATAATCGTATGTAAATTCTGTTTTTAATATTTTTTGTGTTGTGTTGTTTGACTATCGCGATCATACTAATATGATGCATTTTTCTTCTTCTAATTCTCAACGAGAGTAGAGTCGAATAGGTTTTAATATTTTAGTTTGATCACTAGCGATTTGTCTTGTAAATTCCCTTTACTAATTTAGTATAGGGTTTTTATATTTGCTAAATAATCTTGACAATGGAATCTGACAAATTCCGAAACACGTGTCGATTAAGTCTTGCAAAAATGACCAACACAAATAAATTTAAAACAGAAAATAATTTTCTTGAAAATTATGCTATGAGAATATCATGGTTTTAATTAGTAAAGAAAATAATGACCTTGAGCCAGAATAAAAATACTTAAAATATTATATATAATTATATATAATTATATATAATAATTTTTACTCGGGCTGAAACAAAGTTCTGTGTGTGTCTCCTTTCAAAAAAAAAAAAAAATATATGAAAAGATACTTAAAAACACTCCTCTCTCATACTTGTTACCAAAGTGATAATTCAATGGCAAAAACATACTATTCAAAACCATCAAATTCACATCCGTAACATTCGTAACGACCGTTACCAAAAAAAAAAAAAACAGAAACCAACAAAATACCAGCCGAAAACCTTTCACATTGTCAACATGATTTTTTGTTTCATTCGCGCAGTTTGACTACCAAAAATTTGTTAACTAAAGTTTGAGTTGTGAAAGGTCTACTATTAACAATAACGGCAGCAGCACACGGATCACGAAGGATAAAAGATTGCTGAAACAAAAAAAAAAAAGTATGAGAAAAATTATACAAAAAAGGACAATTGAAAAAATTAACAGCATTTATTTTATGCAACCGTAAAAACAAAATGTTGATTATTTTGTACATGTTTTCCGCTTTAAACACACATTTCCCTACATACATTCATGCATTCACAATACAAATATAAGTGGAAATGTATGTGGGTGAGTGTTGTAATGTTTGCAAGGATGAGTTAATGTGACCAACTGTAATTTTTTTTTAGGAAGTTTAAATTTTTATTTTTAATCTATTGCTATTTAAAAATATCTGAAAAAAGTACTTTTTTAGGTACTTTAATTAACATAATAAAAATACCTGAAAAGAACTTAAAAAAAGTACCAAAAATATTTATATTTAATAAAATGTACCAAAATAGTATTTTCTTTTATAAAAAGTTCAAAATTAGTATTTTTATAAAAAGTATCAAATTAGTACTTTTTACAAATGTATCAAACCATGAAGACTTTTTTTTTAAAAAAATGTGCCAAAATAATATGAATAATACAGTAAAAAGAAAAATACCTGCAAAGAACTTAAAAAAAGTACCAAAATAATTCGTAAAATACAATACAAAAATAGCTTTATTTAATAAAAGGTACCAATATAGTATTTTCTTTTATAAAAAGTACTAAATTAATATATATTTTTTTAAAGTACCAAATAAGTTCTTTTTACAAATGTATCAAACCATGAAGACTTTTTTTTTTTTAAAAATGTGCCAAAATAATACGAATAATACAGTACAAAGATTATTTAAAATAAAAGGTACCAAAATAGTGTTTTTTATAAAAAGTACCAAATTAGTATTTTTTATAAAAAGTTTCAAATTAGTACTTTTTAAAAATGAATCAAACCATGAAGACTTTATTAAAAAAAACTATCAAAATAGTGTTTACTTTGAAAAAGAGTAACAAAGTAAAACTTTTTATTAATAAGTACCAACATTGTAAATCATAATAAAGAGTACCAAAATAATACTTTTTAATAAAAGAAACTAAAATAGTCCTTTTTAATAAAATAAACTAAAATGGTTCTTGTTCATAAAAGTACCAGAAATAAAAAGTAAAGCTAAGAAAAAACCCACAACAAACGTTTAGAAAATTTTAATAAAAAGTAAAAAGGACCAAAATAGAATTTTTTTATAAAAAAGTACCCAAAGATAACAAAGACTTCCAAATTAATACTTTTTTATAAAAACAGAACAAAAATACTACTTTTTCTTAAAAAGTACCAGTGAGAAAAAGTAAAGTTAATAATTAGTGAAAAAGTACCCAAAAAATTTCTTTGTAATAAAATGTTGGTAAAAGTTACCAGAATAGTACTTTTTATTAAAAAGTACAAAAAAATACTTCTTACTTAAGAATATCAATGTAGTTTTGTTTTAAAGTACCAAAATAATATGAACTTAAAAAAAGTACCTAAATTGTACTTTTATTGAAAAGTACCAGAATAATATTTTTTATTAAAAAGTACCAGAGTAGTACTAAACTAATAAAGATTACCAAAAAATTGTTTTTTTTATAAAAACAGGACCAAAACAATAATTTTTCGTAAAAAAAGTGCTAATAAAAAGTAAAGTTAATAGATAGTGAAAAAGTACCCAAAATAGCAATTTGTAATAAAATCTTGATAAAAAAACCCATTCTGTAGTTGGAGAGAACAAAAAATACTAAAATAATAGTTTCTAAAAAAAGTACCAACATAATACTTTTTAAAGATAAGAAGTACATACATTTGTACTTTGTATTTTTAATACAAAGTACCAAAATAATTTTATTATAAAAAGTACCAACATTGTTTTTTTTAAGGTACCACCATAATGTATCCAACCATGCAGTATTTTTTAAAAAGTAATTAAAAAAGTATGAACTTAAAAAAGTTACAAAAATAGTACTTTTGTTAAAAAGTACCAAAAAAAGTACTTTTATTTAAAAGTATCCAAAAATAGTACTTGTATTAAAAAGTACCACAATAGTACCTATGCATGCAAAATAGTACTTTTTAAGTAAAAGTAAAAATTACCATTTTGCATGCATTGGTGCTTTGGTACAAAGCTCTATTTTTTCCACTATTTCCTAGAAAATAATATGAACTTAAAAAAATAGTACCAAATATAGTACTTTTACTAAAAAGTACCAAATTATCACTTTTTAAAAATATAATCAAGTTAAAAATGTCTTATTTTACAAAATACCAAATTGTTCGAACATAAAAAAGTACTAAAATAGTTCTTCTTATTAAAAAGTACCACAGTAGTAATAAAATAATAAAAATTACTAAAATATTACTTTGTTTTATTCATAAAAAGAACCAGTAATAAAAAGTAAAGTTAATAGTTAGTGAAAAAGTACCCAAAATAGTACTTTGTAATAAAGTTTTGATAAAAGGTACCAGTATAGTACTTTTTATTAAAAATTAACAAAAAAAAAAATACTTTTTATATAGGAGTATCAATGTACAGTATGAACTTAAAAATGTACCCAAATTGTACTTTTATTTAAAAAAGAGACCAGAATAGTACATTTTATTAAAAAGTACCATAGTAGCATTAAAATAATAAAGATTACCAAAATAATAATTTTTTTTTTATAAAAACAAAACCAAAATAGTACTTTTTTTTGTAAAAAGTTAAGTTAATAGTTAGTGAAAAAGTACACAAATTAGTACTTTGTAATAAAATCTTGATAAGAACACCCACTCCGTAGTTGGAGAGTACAAAATACCACAATAATAGTTTCTATAAAAAGTACCAAGATAATAATTTTTTACAAGAAGTACGTATCTTTGTAATTTTTATTTTTAATAAAAAGTACCAAAATAACTTTTATTATAAAAAGTACCAACATTTTTTTTAAGGTACCAACAAAATGATTCCAAACAGTATTTTTTTTTTAAAGTACTTAAATAGCATGAACTTAAAAAAGTTACAAAAATAGTACTTTTTTTCAAAAGATCCAAAAACAGTACTTTTATTAAAAAGAACCAAAAATAGTACTTTTATTAAAAAGTACCAGAATAGTACCCATGCATGCAAAATAGTACTTTTTAATTAAAAGTAAAAAGTACAATTTAACATGCATTGGTACATTGGTACTTTGGTACAAAGCTCTATTTTTTACACTATTACTTAGAAAATAGTATGAATTTAAAAAAAGTTACAAAAATAGTACTTTTATTTAAAAGTACCAAAAATAGTACTTTTGTTAAAAAGTACCAAAAAAAGTACTTTTATTAAAAAGTACCAAAAATAGTACTTTTATTAAAAAGTACCAAAAATAGTACTTTTATTAAAATGTACCAGAATAGTACCCATGCATGCAAAATATTACTTTTTATTAAAAGTAAAAAGTACCATTTTGCATGAATTGGTACATTTGTACTTTGGTACAAAGCTCTATTTTTTCCACTATTTCTTAGAAAAAAGTATGAACTTAAAAAAGTTACAAAAATATCGCTTTTATTAAAAAGTACCAAAAATAGTACTTTTATTAAAAAGTACCAAAAATAGTACTTTTATTAAAAAGTACCAAAAATAGTACTTTTATTAAAAAGTACCAAAAATAGTACTTTTATTAAAAAGTACCAGAATAGTACCCATACATGCAAAATAGCACTTTTTATTAAAAGTAAAAAGTACCATTTTGCATACATTGGTACATTTGTACTTGGGTACAAAGCTCTATTTTTTCCACTATTTCTTAGAAAATAGTATGAACTTAAAAAAAGTTACAAAAATAGTACCTTTATTAAAAAGTACCAAAAATAGTACTTTTATTAAAAAGTACCAAAAATAGTACTTTTATTAAACCAAAAATAGTACTTTTGTTAAAAAGTACCAGAATAGTTCCCATGCATGCAAAATAGTACTTTTTGATTAAAAGTAAAAAGTACCATTTTGCATACATTGGTACTTTGGTACGCTCTGTTTTTTTCCGCTATTTCTTAGAAAGTAGTATGAACTTAAAAAAAGTTACAAAAATAGTACTTTTATGCAAAAGTACCAAAAATAGTACTTGTAGTAAAAAGTACAAAAAGTAGAACTTTTACTAAAAAGTAGCAAAAATAGTACTTTTATTAAAAAGTACCAGGATAGTACCCATGCATGCAAAAAAGTACTTTTTAATTAAAAGTAAAAAGTACCGTTTTGCATGAATTGGTGCATTGGTACTTTGGTACTATGCTCTATTTTTTACACTATTTCTTAGAAAATAGTATGAACTTAAAAAAAGTTACAAAAATAGTACTTTTATTAAAAAGTACCAGAATAGTACCCATGCATTCAAAATAGTACTTTTTTATTAAAAGTAAAAAGTACTATTTTGCATGTATTGGTACTTTGGTACATATCTCTATTTTTTCCACTATTTCTTTAAAAAAATGTTTGGTACTTTTTGTCAAAAAATACCGTTAAGCACTTACAAGGGAAGTATCTAAACCCTTATGAACCGATTTGCATGAAACGTAAAATATATATAAAAGAGATAATTCTAAGGTTGGGGTGTCTCGGCTTATCGGCCATATCGGGGATTTAGGGGTTCAAAACATGGATCAAAAAATGACGAAAAAATCGTTTTTTGGATTTTTCAGCCATTTCTTTTTAAGAAACTATATGATGTTTACATATGAGAAGAAAGGTTTTTTTAATGCCTATCCAACGGTGGTATAACCTTGTGAAAGTTTAGTTTTGTTAAACACTTTTTTCATAAAAATGTGTAAATTTTGGGGTGTATTTATATAAAGACATAGACCTACGATGTCCATATGAATAAGAAATAATCTTTATTAAATTTAAGTCGACACGTATTTTTGCTCTAGGGGATATTCATGTTAGTTCGGGAGTTATCGAAATTTTCCCGGAGGTCCACATTGTTTCATAAGGGGACAACGAAATTTTAAAACACTGATATGGCCGATAAGCCGAGACACCCCAACCTTAAAATCGTCTCTTATATATATATTTTAAGTTTCAGGCAAATCGGTTCATAAGGGTTGAGATACTTCCCTTGTTAGTGGATTTTTGTGATTTTCTTTAAAATAAATTTCCGTAATTTTCCAGATATGTAACAAAAAAGTTTTCTTAAAGGAAAAAATTATGAAAACAAACAAAAGTCACATTTTTTTCATAAATACTCCAAGATTTTGGTAAAAATTGTTTCTGAAATGTCCTGTTTTTACTTGTTTGTTGCTAAGGATCCACCGGATCTTATCAAATGTACACAGAAAAAAATATGGGGAAAAACAATTTGAGTAATCACTTGTTTAAATTTAAAAAAAGTTTTGAGTAATTTTTTAATTGACGCAATTAAAAATTTACTCAAAAATTTAAAAACAAATTGAGTAAATAATTTAATAAGAATTTAATAGCTTTTTTAATTTTTTTTTGGAATTTTCTTAGTTTTTTTAATTCTCGTTTAGTTTATAGTTTTTTGTATATATACATGAAAGTTTGTAATCATATTTATAAAATTTTTTTATGTCTTTAAGACAAAAATATATTTGGTAAAGTTTGAAAAAACATGTTTTTTTTCTTTGTAAAAAAATATGAAATTTTTTTAAACTTTGTTTTTTTTAGAGTAGAAACAGAATAAGCCCGGCACGACTTTTTCCATACGGCTTGGCAGATTAAACCGGTGGCCGGCGCCGATGTGAAATAAAACTTGTTCTGTTTTTAAAAGGTGGTGCTTCTTGTTCTGTTCCTGCACTTAATAGTGTCAATTAAAAATTTACTCAAATTTTTTTGGCAAACATTTAATAAATTTTTATTAAAAATTTACTCAATACTATTAAATCGTTTACTGGTGGAAAATTGAGTAATTTTTTACTCAATAGTATTAAAAATTTACTCAAATTTTTTTTTTATTTCTTTCTGTGTATAGTTAAGCACAAAGAAGCCATCCTGCTGCAAAGTAACACAAGTCCATCATTTTTAAATATCCTCGAGCAAATTAGATCTGTCATTTTAAAACCCGTTTACAGGTTTCAAGCGTATCTCAATAAAAGTGTCTGCTATGCTATACGCAGGTCTGTCTTGACCCTAAAAATTGTGTCCCGATTTATATAAAATCAAAATCAGTTGCTCACATTTTATTTTTCTCCTATCATTAGCATTAGAATTTTGGTATTCATTTTTAGTCTACTTCTGTTCGAATTTCAAAAAAAGAGAAAATCATTGAAAAAGAAAAACCATTCAGTAATTTACGCTTAAGTTGGCGCAACAAATAGGTTTTTGTGTGTTGTGACAGGAATTTCGAGTATTTAAATAATGAACCTCCACTTTACTCACAAACTCACATCACACTGAACTTCACTTACAAAATTTTTAAACTTAGGAAGAACATACAAGCAGCACACATTCATGCACTGTTCACTGACTGTCAATTCGATGGCTTTTGTGTGATATTTTTTTTTGCTCATTCCTGCATGAGGTAGATGCTTAACTTGGTGGGTGTATGTCAGTCGTCTGCCAGTCTGCCTGTCAGTTATTTAGAATATATGTCTATCTGTCTATAAGTACTTTCCCATCTCTCTGTGTATATTAAAACCTGACTCTGTCTTCATGTGTGTGATTTTTTTTGGAACAAAAAAACGTTTGACATTTTCTATGGTTTTTGTGGTTTAATTGATGATAATTATTTATTTTTTTCGAAGGGATTTTTTAGCAGGTTGCTATAGAAAGAAAACGTCAAATAAAATGGCTAGCAAAATCAAAAATTTCTGGAATTTTGAAGATAGAAATGAAAGAAAGGAAACCAATGGAGTTAAAAGTATTTGGAATATACGTTGGATTCTATGCTTAGCAGAAAAAAAACTCTGCCAGAAAATCTGTAAAAAAATGGCATTGTTTTATTCTTTATTAGTCGAAATTATCTAGCGGTAATATTTAAAATAATTCCGGTTCGAAGGACCATTTATATTTAATTAAATCTCAGTTGGCAACACCTTTCCTGTCGAGATAAATGTTTACAAATGTATTTATAACTAGCATGGCCACTTGAAATTTCATTACCGGTAATAATAAATACCGGATTAAAGAAGAATTTAGAATTAGAGTCTCCATTTCTAAAATTCTACCCTACGAAATCTTTATTTTATTTATTTATAAAAACAGAATCAAAATAGTGCCAAAAAAATAATAATGACTTGGGATAAGATTTTCATGCACTAAAAAATCGAAAATATGCGCTTAAAATATGCGCTAAAAAATCCAAAATATGCACTAAAAAAAAACTTTATGTAAGCAAGATTTTTTTTAGAAATTCAGACAATCTACAAAAAAATTAATAAGAAAAAACATGTTTTTTTTTTTACAAAATAAATTTTTAAAATTTAAAATAGTTTTTTTTTTAACAAAATACATTTTTAAAATTTAAAATAGTTTTTGAAAAAATAAATTTAAATTTGTGTTTTTGCTAATTTATACCAAAATATGCAAAAATATGCACTTAAAAGTTGGAAATATGCACAAAATATGCACTTAAAACTAAAATATTAAAAAATCTGCATTTTCACCAAAATATGAAAAAATATGCAAAAACAAATGGATGCCATTTTAACGTAAATTTCTTGATTCGGAAAGATAATTGGTCGATATCGTTTTTAGACTATCGACAAAAAACTTGCATTCGAATGGAAATCTCATCCCTAATGATTACCAAATTAATTCGTTTTTTTTTTAAACAGGACCAAAATAGTCCATTTTCGTAAAAAGTACCAGTTAAAAGTTAACAGTTTGTCAAATAGTACCAAAAATATTTCTTTGTAATAAAATTTTGATAAAAAAAAACCTTTTGTAATAACAAAATTTAACCTTTGCGAAATAATGTAAGAGACAAAAAAGTTGAAAAAAATTATGAAGTGAGGTTGAGATTGCTAGAAATAGAATTGTAGTGTTGGAAACTGTCAAAATTTATTCTGTAGAAACTATAAATATTCACATATATAAAAAACAATTTTCATTAACAAGACAAACCGACATTTAAAATCCTACTGATGATGACACTAACTGGGGTGTTTGAAACCGATATAGGAAATACCAGAAATGTCTATAATTTTTAGAAATTCAATTTTTCTTCTGCATTTTTTTCAATTTGAACCCTTATAAAAAATTTATTTTTATTTATTAAATACCCAACAAAATTTTTTGTTACCAATAATCGGTTCCAGAACGCATCATTTTACCCTGCAACCGATTCTACTTAACATTCCAGAATCAATGATTTTTTTTTGAAATTGTGCCAAAAGCAATCGTTTTTTAGGGCAAGTAGTTTTTTTGAAAAAAAATTTTACATTGGAAATTTTGTTGTGATTACTATAGAATACCTTCAAGAATCTGTTGAACCAGGAATTTGTTCCAAAAAATTTTCCTGGGTAGTATTTTTTTATAAAAAAGTACCAAAATTGTATTTTTTTTTAAATGTACCAAATTAGCACTTTTTAAAAATGTATTTAAACATGTAGTTTTTTTTTAAAAGTACCAAAGTAGTATGAACTTAAAAAAAAGTACCAAAATAGTACTATTTATTAAAATGTACAAGAAAAGTACTTTATATTTAAAAGTACCAACAAATAATAAGGATTACCAAAGTAATATTTTTATACCCTACACCACACTGTGGTACAGGGTATAATGAGTTTGTGCTGATGTTTGTAACTACCCGAAATATTGGTCCTAGACCAACATTCAAGTATACCGATCGACTCAGAATCACTTTTTGAGCTGATTTAGCGATCGTCCGTCCGT
This sequence comes from Pegoplata infirma, assembly GCA_963921195.1. NCBI lineage: Eukaryota > Metazoa > Arthropoda > Insecta > Diptera > Anthomyiidae > Pegoplata > Pegoplata infirma. The sequence goes on along the minus strand of OY992536.1, from coordinate 22,593,904 downwards.
CTGTCCGTCCGTCTGTCTTTCCATGTAAATGGTGTAAACACGATACAGGTCGTAATTTTTAACGAATTGACTTGAAATTTGAAACTTAAGCCTCTTTTGCACCAAGGATGAAGCCTATTGAAATTGGAAAAAATCGGTCCATATTTAGACCTAGCCCCCATAAATAGGTCCTCTATAGTTTTGGATCAAATGACTCTAATAACCATACTATAATAGGTTTCGTTTCGAAATTTGGCACATAAACGTATTTTGTCCTCACAAATCAACATTCCAAATTTTGAAGGAATCGGATCAGTTCTTCTTGTAGCCCGCATACAAACCACTTTCCCGATTTTCACATAAATCTCTCAAATTACATGAAAATAGAAAATATTTTATTTAAATTTTGTTTGTATGTTAAATGCGTACTTTAATAACCTTATCAAATCTGATTATCATCGGACCATTTTTGGACTTAGGCCCACCCTTGTGAAAATTGCACGCGATATTCAGTTAAAGCGGTTTATTCCCAACAAAAAGAAGCATATTTCACTCAAATTTGATTTGTGAGTGTTTTTACACCTATTAAAGATTTGACAAAATATATATATCTAATCAGTCCATGTTTGAACTTGGGAACCATTTTTCGGGAAACTCTGGTGTAGGGTATTATATGGTCGGTCTTGAACGACTATAATTTTCTTACTTGTTTTCTATGAATAACATTCATTAGTTCTATGAGTTTTTTCTATGAATCTAACAAAATCTATGAATGAAATTCTATGAAATTTCACAATACTAATGAATATTCATTCAGCCAAATTCATAGATTCTATGAATTTGGTTTTATGAAATTTGTTCATAGATAATTTGTTCATAGATAATATATGAGGTTTCATATATGAAAAATATCAAAGAACTATTTCTGTTAGTTATTTTAAGTCGTTTTTTTGAACAACTAACAAAAAAGTACTGTAATGAAGTAACAGTTATTTAAAGTAGTTAATTTTATTTTTTTATCTCTGAAAATTTTTTAAAGTTTTTTTCCAAAAAATAAAAAAAAATTTTTGTTTTTTTATTTTTCACAGTTTTATTTAAAAAAAAATAAAAACTTGGAAAAAATTTGGTCTTCAATTTTTTTCTGAAATTTTTTTTTGAAAAAAAAAAAAATATATGTATTGTATATAATATTTTGACTACATTTTAGTTGTTTTGACTACAAATGTAAGTAGTTTTTACTACATAAGTCATTTGTTTTTTGTCAGTTGAAATAACTAACATTGTTATTTGATTTAACTGAAAAAGCAGTTGACCCCAAAACAAATTACAAAGTAGTTATTTTAACTGACATTTTCAGTTGATTTTACTGACATAATTTTTTGAGTGTAAGCAAAAGAGTGAATTTCGGCAAGGGTTATCCGCGAATTTACGAGATAAAAACACGCTAACTTTCGAAAGACAATTCAGAGGATGCTGAAGCTTGGATATTTGTCGTTTTCCTAGTCTGGTTCGTATTGAATTTCAGCCAAATCGGTCAGGTCGTTCAAGAGTTATTAGCAAAACCGTGAATTTCAGATTGGTTTCACCTTAAATTCAAGTGTTGAAAAACCGAGCTTTAAAAACATTGGTGAGCCACAAAATTATTTTACAAAGTATTTTTGTAACTTAAAAATATTTTTACACTAAAAAAAAAATTTACACTCGAATAAAAAATTTACACTCCAAAAAAAATAGTAATTTTGCTTGTTTTTACAAAAATTTCAAAAAAAAAGTTTTTTACTCAAAAAAAAAAATATTTAAGTTGTTTTAAATTTGAAAATTTACTATTCTTTAAAAAGGAGGGAATTCATAGATTCGGCCAAGTCGAATTTTTTACTTGTTTTCTATCTTAAATAATTTAAATGATTTTAAAATTTTCCACTTAAAATCATTTAATTTGAAATCATAATTTATGGTTGTTTCATTTCCCTTCGCCACCATGTTCACCATTAAACTATTAAGGTTATCCATATTAATTGTAATTGATCAGTTACACTGTTCTCACTTGTTACAATTTTTTTTTACACATTTTCATATCATCTGCAGCCATTTGATGTTTTAATTAGTTTGTCAGAGCATTTGTAACATTTAGAATAGAAAAATACTTTTGATTGATAGAAAAAGTCTGTAAAAATCTTTTGCAATATTATAATAAAAATAAAATTTTGAGCGTTAGAGATCTTTTTTGATCTTTTTTTAACGTATGTTCTAAGTTCTCCTATTCAGAGTTTCGCTTTCGGTTCGAAGGACCATATTTTTGTTGAACACATTTTACTTCAAACTAATAGTGTTATATACAACTAACATTCGGTTCGAAGAACCAAAAATATTTTAACACTAACATTGGAGTGAGACGTTAAAGAACAGTTATATTTGAGAATACGGTTCGGAGGACCAATTTTTATAAAACATCTGATCTCTTATTGAAATATTCTAACAAATATATTTATTTTTGAAATATTATTATATACTCCAATTTCATATGAAAAATATTTGGATATTTTTAAGCATTTTGTTTTAGTAAATCTTGGTCCTCCGAACCGTATAAAAATTGAACATAGTCAGAAATAGAGATATTTTTTTAATATCCGTTAAATTATTTACTATTTGTCCAAAAAAGTTTTGAAGTAAATTTTGTTGCTTCTAAAATTTTGTAGGAACTTTTTCAAATACATTTTGTAGGGTATCTTAATTTATCGAACATCACACTTTTAATACATATTTTTTTCATTTTTTCAAAACCTCAATTTCAATTCATAAATAAACATAATTTCAATTTCAATGAACAGCAACATCGTCCAACTTCCACAACAATATAAATTCATTAAAATTAAACATGAAAGTTAGTACTCACGTGGTTTTCATGTTGAATGATAACAACAAAAAAAAAATTTTTTAAAAATTACAATTGACATTTTGACCTGTGGTTATTGCAGAGTACAAAATTTTAACATTGTACAATAAAAAGTTTGCAATATAATTTTTTTTGTGAGTATTATTTGTTCTCATACTAACTGTGGAAACCTGGTGAATAACCCCCTCTTCTTTTTGTAACAGTATCATGAACACCAACCAATTTATACAGAGACAGTAGGGTGGCAGATGTTGGACTACATTTTGTTGTAGTTTGGAGGTTTTGAACTAAAAAGTTTTTGGGGATAAATCTTTGTAAATTTTGTTAGAATCAAATTATTGATATGTGATGTACGGTTCGAAGGACCAAGATTTTATTAAAGCAAATTGATAAATCGAAAATAAATTATAAATATCCGGTTCGAATGACCAGATTTTCAATCGGGACATCGAGTATGGAATGGTTAACATTCGGTTCGAAGGACTATATTTAAAATCAAATTTTAAAGGGATCGAATTTGAAATTTTTGTGTGGATTTGTCAAGCTCCGGTTCGGAAGACCAATTTTACGTTCTTTATATTTTCTTTTCAAAAATAAATTAATTAATCAAAATCAAATTAATCAAAAAATCAAATTAATCAAAAAATATATTTACCACCCTTATTATAAAATTTAAAGTATTAACATCTATATGACCATTTCATATGTTGTATGTTGCTCTTCTACCGGACCCCTGGCACAGACCTTATGGTATGATGATACCAAACATAAATTGAGGTCAATTGTCAACAATGCTACTTTTTTTTTTTTTTTGTGTAAGTTAAAATTGTTAAATTTCCTAAAAAAAATAAAATATCACATTGAAAAGAGCAAACATTTTAGTTTGCGCTACTGTTTTTTTTATATTTTTGCATTTAAAATAAAAATTTAAAAATAAAACAAAATTGGTTTTATTTCACAGTTTTTCCAATTTAAATTTGTTTTTATATTTTTTTATACCCTCCACTTAGTGATAGAGGGTATATATAAGTTTGTCATTCCGTTTGTAACTCATCGAAATATCGGTCTGGGACCCCATAAAGTATATATATTCATGATGCCCGATCGATTTTAAGACATTCTAGCGATGTCCGTCTGTCCGTCTGTCCGTCTGTCCGTCTGTCTGTGGAAAATGCTGTCACGGACAAAATATTGCACAGAGATGACTGAAACTTAACATATATATTGGAAGTTCTCCCGAGAAGTTTGGTATTGCATTTGAGCGATATCGGTTCAGCGGTTCAAAAGTCATGAGCGAAAATGTAAGCACACCTCAAAAATTTCAGTACATTCAACATAACCTAAAAATACAAAATGCTTTAATTCGGCTTCTGGTTGACATATGTTAACATAATTGAACACCAGATGGTATTCAAACAAGTACGAACATATTTTTTGACAAGAAGAAGAAAAAAAATCGCGGATTTTTTTTAACAAATTTTTTTTTCGCGGAAATTTTTTTTAAAATTTATTTTTTTTCAAAAGTAATTTCCTTTTAAATAAAGTTTTTTGCAATAATCTTTTTGAAATTGTGGAGGGTATCACTACATTCGGCAAGGCCGAATTTAACTTTTTTACTTGTTTTATTATAAATTTTTTTTTTAATACAAAATCGCATAAAGTTTTTAAATATAAAATAAATTTTTATCCCCTGAATCTTTTTTTTGTGGCACTATACAAAACTAAAGTTTTATTATGGAACAGAAATTTTTCCAATATATAAACCATCAATCTTATATGTTGGATGAAAAAAAAATAAACTCAGTAGTTATGTACCTTTTTATGGTTAAATAAGCAAAAAAATTACTGTTAAAAAAATAAAATGGGTAGACCAAAATAAAAAAAAATATAAGCTCACAACAACTTTGTTTGGCATTATTATGGCAAAAATATTGCAAACAATATTTGCGGTTTTTAACAGGAGAAAAAATTTAAATAAAGCCGTTTGTCAAACAAATTATCTTGTCTGTAGAAGTTCATTAAAAAAAAATATGTCAAATTGGTCCTTCGAACCGTATACTGATTATTAGGAATGTAATTTCCATGCAAATGAATGTTTTTTGTCGATAGTCTAACAACAATATCGTACAATTATCTTTCTGAATCCACAAATTTGCGTAAAAATTAAATTTAAAATTCTAATGATGATAACTAGGGATGAGATTTCCATGCAAATGAATGTTTTTTGTCGATAGTCTAAAAACGATTTTGACCAATTATCTTTCCGAATCAAGAAATTTGTTTTAAAATGGCATCGATTTGTTTTTGAATATTTGTGCATATTTTGGTTAAAATGCATATTTTTGCATAATTTTGGTTTTAAGTGCATATATTGTGCATATTTCCTGCTTTTAAGTGCATATTTTAATTTAAATTAGCAAAAACACAAATTGCAATTTATTTATTTCAAAAAAAATATTTTTTTCTTTTTAAATTTTTTATAGATTGTCATAATTTCTAAAAAAAAATCTTGCTTATATAAAGTTTTAAATGTTACTACTTAAGCCCGGTGTTATTTTTTGCTTTTTTAAGAAGTTTTTCGAATGAAAACAAGACTTTTATTGCACACATTTTATTTTTTAGTGCATATTTTAAGCGGATATTTTCGATTTTTTAGTGCATGAATATCTCATCCCTAATGATAACACTAACTGGGCTGTTTGAAACCGGCATGGAAAATACCAGAAATGTCTATAGTTTTTAGAACTGCATTTTTTTAACTTGAACCCTTATATCCATTGTCTGGACTTCATGCACTAAAAAATCATGTTTTAAGCGCCTAAAATATTCACTAAAAAGTGTTGAAATATGCACTAAAAATCTTAAAATATGCACTAAAAATCATAAATATCCACTTGTTTTTTTACTTTAATTAAAAAAAAAAACATAAAATTTGAATTCAGTCTGGCATTTAAGGCTTACAAGGGAATTATCTCAACCCCTTTGAACCGATTTGCATGAAACGTAACATATATATAAAAGAGACAATTCTAAGGTGGGGGTGTTTCGGCTTATCGGCCATATCGGGAATTTAGGGGTTCAAAACATGGGTCAAAACATGGGTCAAAAAATGGCGAAAAAATCGTTTTTTGGATTTTTCAGCCATTTCTTTCTAAGAAACTATATTATGTTTACATATGAGAAGAAAGGGTTTTTTAATGCCTATCCAATGGTGACATAACCTTGTAAAAGTTTTGCTTCGTTAAATACTTTTTTCATGAAAATGTGTAAAATTTGGGGGTATTTATATGAAGACATAGACCTACGATGTCCATATGAATAGGAAATAATCTTTATTAAATTTAAGTCGACCCGTATTTTTGCCCTAGACGATATTCCTGTTAGTTCGGAAGTTATCAAAATTTTCCCGAAGGTCCACATGGTTTCATAAGGGGACAACGAAATTTTCAAACACTGATATTATTTGATTTAAATTTTATGATATCGTATGTAGCAGGAAAAACGTGTGGAGGTAATTCGTTCCATAAACGTATAGTTCGGCCAAAAAACGAGTTTTCCCTGTAATGTGTAGTACGATCAGTAGACCATTCCAAAACAAATGGACCAGAACTTCAGGGATAATGTTGCTAATTTCGGCGGAACAATTTCCGTGAAAGTATCGATAAAACAGGGACACACTGCCCACAGTTCGACGGTGTTCCAAGGAGTCTATGGAATTAGACAAAGCGTCATCGCCTATAAGGACCTGTGCCCTACGTTGAACTCGGTCAAGAAGCTCCAAAGCGGTTTTCGAAGCACCCGCCCAAACATGTGAGTTGTATTCCATTTTCGGTCGGATATATGTGGTATATATACACAAAAGATCCGCTGGAGAAAAGTAGTTTCTGCAGCGTTTTAGAAAGCCTTGGCACTTGAAAGCTTCTTTCGCCACTTCGAACACGTGCATATTCCACCTTACATCACACTGTTAAACGCGTACTTTAATAACCTTATCAAATCTGATTATCATCGGACCAGTTTTGGACCTAGGCCCCATGTGCAAAATTTTGCCCGATATTTAGTTAAAGCGATTTATTGTCAACAAATTGAAGCCTATTTCACTCAAATTCGATTTGTGGGTGTTTTTTACACTTATAAAAGATTTGACAAAATATAGTTATAATCGGTCCATAGGACTCACTTTCCGTGAAACTCTGTGTAGGGTATTATATGGTCGGTCTTGACCGACTATAATTTTCAGTCTTTTGCTCATAACTTTTGAACCACCTGACCAGGTAAATGCCCAACATATATGCCAAACTTCAGGAGCCTCCGTAAAGTCTTTCAGAAGTTGGCGTGTTTTCAACAGACAGACGGACAGAAGGACAAACGAACGGACGGACATCGCTAGATCGTCTTAAAATCGATCGAGGATCATGACTATATATACTTTATGGGGTCCTACACCAATATTTCGAGGTGTTACAAACGGAATGACAAACTTATATATACCCTCTATCACTAGAGCGGAGGGTTTAAAAAGTCTTTACCATTTTTGTCTAATTCAGTTAATTTTCGGGTTTTTTAGTTCTTTTTGTGTGAACTACACACTAGGATTTTTTTTAAGATAGTTGTAATAGTTTTAGTTCATTTACTTAATTTTTACAAGTAAAAGAGTAGCATTAAAATTTCGCTTCGAAAAAATGAATAAAACTCGGTTCGAAGGACCTATTAATATTTGTTTATCCTAGTTTAAACTATTATAAGAGTAGTGTTAATAATCTGCTTTGACAAACAAATTTTAAAAAGTCCGGTTCGAAGGACCAATTTGAAGATTGATTTAATTTATTTAAAATCCACTGTTTAGTTTAAACGAGTACACAAGTTAATCTTGAAAGCAGCTTTGAAGGATTTTTTTTTTAAATACCCGGTTCGAAAGACCATTTTTTTTAAATTGAAACAATTTCAACTTGCTAAAGCAGCTTTGAAGGATTTATTGATTTTTAAATACCCGGACCCATTTAAATAAAGCAGCTTTGATGGATTTATTTTTTTTTAAAACCCGGTTCGAAGGACCAAATTTTTTTATATTGAAACAATTTCAACTTGCTTTTATTCATTTACCCTTTACTGTTTAATTTATACGAGCGCAAAAATAGTGTATGGTAAATGTTTACTAAAGATGAACCTCATAAATTATATATTTTTTTTTTATATATTTTGTTTTTCAACAAAAACACGTTACAAAAAAGGGTTTTTTTCTGTTAAGGGAACCGAAACATAAAAAAAAATATGAAAACCGTTAAAAAAATCAACAACAAAACAACGACTACAAAGTAGCAATAACCATAATAAAATAACTTTATTTATTTGTATATTTTTGCGGCCGGTTTACAAACATCAACCAACAACCAACATCACTAACAAGTACAATCAGCAACAAACAAGTGGTGGCCAGGAGGCCTTTTGGCCTCCTTTTTATAATATAAACAACAAGACACTACAAAATTGTTGGCGACATTTATAGGAGGCATTTTTTTTGGGATATATTTCCTTTTTTTCGGCTCAAAAAATGTTATAAATCATAAACAGAATTTTCTTTTAGCCGTAGCCGTCAGTTGATCCATTTACGGGTTTTTCCTTGTTTTTTTGCTTTTTTGGCAAAAGCTTATTTTTTTTTTTTTAATAATTTTTGTGTAACCTTGAAAATGGTAAAAAAAATGTATTTCATATTTAAATACTGTTTTATCATGTAGTTAAAGGTAGCTGAATATGTTTTTAAAGCACTTTTTTTTTTTGGCAACTCTTCTTATAAACTGTTTTCCAGTCATTCATTCATGTGCGAAACAAAAATAAAAACTGAGCTCCCGACAAATAAAGCTGGCGTTAAATGAATGAATATATTATTTAAGGGTCAATTGAAACAATAATGATTCTAAAAGTAGCAGTGTTGAAAAAATATAAAAAAAAAAATATTCATGAAATTCGATGGATTTTAAGGGTAAACCTAGTGTGTCTGTCTGTTGAAATGCTGATCACGGCAAAATTATGGTACAGAGTTGAATTTATATGTGACAGAGATACTTGTTTATACTTAGAGCAGTTTGGTTTTGAATTTGAGCTAAATCGGTTAAGCGGTTCAAAAGTTATAAACAAAAATTCAACATAACCTAAAAACGAAAATTGAATTGTAGTATTGGAAACTGACAAAATTTATTTTGTAGAAACTATACATATTCACATATATAAACAACAGCTTTCATTAACAAGACAAACCGACATTTAAAATCCTACTGATGATAACACTAACTGGGGTGTTTGAAACCTGTATGGGAAATACCAGAAATGTCTATAATTTTTAGAAATTCAATTTTTCTTCTGCATTTTTTCAACTTGAACCCTTATAAAAAATGCTTTAATTCGGCAGCTTTGAACCCATGCGAACGGGATTGCAAACAGAATAATATTTAAATAAGTTTAAATTTTTTTCCACAAGTAGAAAAGTTAAGTTCGACCTGGCCCGATCTATAAATATTAGAGATAATATTGAAAATTTGATATGCGGGTATCATAATTTTTTTGAAGGATTTAGGTTAGCTAAAAAGAATGCCGGTATTTTTTTGGGAAAATTTTTGCTCCTTGGGGTGGTTCAACGCATCTGAAATCGCGGATTTTGAGCTGATTTTTCTGCAGAGCAAAAACGGCTGAATAGATCGCAAATCTGCCTTCACCAATCGATTCTACAGCAAAAATTAATACTATGGTCGTTTTTTGAACTCTTAAAAAAAGTTCCAAAAACCCACCACAGAGGGCGGAAATATGAGGTTTTTCCAGTTTTTTTAAAATTAATTTTTTAAATATGCACAATTAAAGGCCATTTTAAGCTTAACAAAATGGTACCAAAATTTCCGTTCTATCACAACCCGTTAAGAAGTTATAAGCTCTCAAAAATGGACAAAAGCGGGTTTTTTGAGATTTTTGATCGCAATTTTCTCGAGAACATGACGTGATAGAAAAATTTAAAAACCAGATTCAGGATCAATATCGAAATGTTAATCGAAAACGATTTGTACGATCCCAGAATATCATCCAAAAATATCACAAAAAATGCTCTCAATAATGCACAAAAATGTTTTTTTTTTATGAACTTTGACCTCAATTTCCTCAAAAACCTGACGTTATGAAAAACTTTGGAAACCAGATTTGGAATCAGCATTGAAAGACTAATCGAAAACGAGTGGCCAGACCGCTGACCTATCCAAAAATTTTTCAAATTTCGGTCAGTGTTTTATAATTTTGCCACTAGAAAAAAAACTTTGAAGCCTTATAACTTTATAATGGGTTGTGATAGAAAGGTGCTTTTTATACCAATTTTCTTAGCAAAAACTGCCTCTTCATCGTGCATGATTAAAAAAAAAAATAAATTTTTTTTAAAAAAAAATTGATTTTTCCGCCCCCTGCTGTGGGTTATTGGAACTTTTTTTAAGAGTTCAAAAAAATGCTATTGTATTATTTTTTGCTGTAGAATCGACTGGTGAAATCAGATTTGCAATATATTCAGCAGTTTTTTCTCTGCAGAAAAATCAGCTCAAAATCCGTGTTTTCAGATGCTTTGAACCACCCCAAGGAGTGAAAATTTTTCCAAAAAAATACCGGCATTCTTTTTAGCTCCCCTAAATCCTTTAAAAAAATGATGATATCCGATAAACAGATGAAGTGACATAGTCACCAAACGAACTCTAATAAATATAAATACATGCCCAATGCCCTTTTGAAGTGATAGTAAGTGAAAAAAAAAATTAACAATTTTGATTAAAATATTTTATATCAGTCATCACACTCTTTTATATATGGGGCATTCCATGTCAAATCGGACACTTTGAAATTTTTTTTTTTAGATTTTCCCAATTTGTTTACAGTTTTTAGTACCCTTCGAAAACTCCTTCGTGGTAAATTTGATGACCCGTTCAAAAGATATCGAATTTTTAAAAATTGGTAGTTTGTTCCTTTACTCAAACTTCTTTTACTCATTACTTCTTCAATAATGGTTCAAATTTAAAATTTTTTTTTTTCAAAATTTTTGTTTTTTTACGTACTTTTTAAAAAAAGATGCCAAAAAATTCTTAAAAGCGCTCTAGTCTGCGATTTTTAAGTTTTAAAATTTAAATCTCATTTTTAAAAATGTTTGTACTCTTCGTTTTTTTTTGAAATTTATTTGTGTAAATCTTCAATCGATTCTACAAATTTTTTGCCCAGGGGGATCGTGGATAACTATTATTTCTATTTTTTTTTAATTTTTTGAAAAAATTTATTGTAATTTTCCAATCTTAAAGTCATTTCTACTGCTCCAATGGTGCGTCTTAGAGGGGTGATGTATAAGACCGACCCCCATTAATTTTTACGTCTTAACATTTCTTTCGAACAAACTAATACCCTATCTCCAATTTCTAAGGGGGCTCCCACACAAAACGACATTTTTTAAAATTTGCTCCAACCGCTCTAACTGCCCTAGTAGTGCCCTTAGAGCAACAAAATGTATGACCGACCCACAATATTTTTTTAGTCCAAACATTTTTTCTGAGCACACCTACCCTCTATCTCTAATTGTTAAGGCGGTCCCCATACAATTTTTTTTATTTTTTGTAAATTTGTTTTATTTAATCAGCTTCTACCGGTCCAATGGTGGGTCCGAGAGGGGTCATTAATGAGACCGACCTCATTTATTTTTAACCTACAACATTTTTTTAAAATACACCTACGCCCTATCTCCACTCTCCACGGCTCCCATACAAAATTACATTTTTATAAAATTTGCTCCAACTGTAATTTGTATGGGAGCCTACTTAGGGGAGGAGATAGGGCGTAGTTATGTTTTAAAAAATGTTGTAGGGTAAAAATAAATGAGGGTCGATCTCACTAATGACCCCTCTCGGACGCACCATTTGACCGGTAGAAGCAGATTAAATAAAACAAATTTACAAAAAATAAAAAAAATTGTATGGGGACCGCCTTAACAATTAGAGATAGAGGGTAGGTGTGTTCAGAGAAAATGTTTGGACTGAAAAAATATTGTGGGTCGGTCATACATTTTGTTGCTCTAAGTGCACTATTAGGGCAGTTAGAGCGGTAGAAGCTAATTTTAAAAAACGTCGTTTTGTGTGGGAGCCCCCTTAGAAATTGGAGATAGGGTATTAGTTTGTTCCAAAGAAATGTTAAGACGTAAAAATTAATGGGGGTCGGTCTTATAAATGACCCCTCTATGACGCACCATTGGAGCAGTAGAAATGATTTTAAGATTGGAAAATTGCAATAACATTTTTTCAAAAATTTTTAAAAAATAGTAATAATCGTTATCCCACAATCCTCCTGGGCAAAAAATTTGTAGAATCGATAGAAGTTTTACACAAAAAAATTTCAAAAAAAAGCGAAGAGTACAAACATTTTCAAATATGAGGTTTAAATTTTAAAACTTAAAAATCTCATACTAGAGCGCTTTCAAGAATTTTTTGGGATTTTTTTTTAAAAAGTACGTAAAAAAACAAAAATTTTGAAAACAAAAATTTTGAAATTTAGACCATTATTGAAGAATTTATGAGTAAAAGAAGTTTAAGTAAAGGAACAAACTACCAATTTCTAAAAATTCGATATCTTTTGAACGGGTCATCAAAAAATCTGAAAATTTACCACGAAAGAGTTTTCGAAGGGTGCTAAAAACTGTAAACAAATTGGGAAAATCTAAAAAAAAAAGATTTTTCAAAGTGTCCGATTTGACATGGAATGCCCCATATACGTCATGGGGTCCTAGGACAATATTTCGAGGTGTTACAAACGAAATGACAAATTTATATATACCCTCTCTCACTAGAGTGGAGGGTATAAAAACTAATAGTCGCAAACCTCGACTGATTTTAAGTCGATCTAATGTCTGTCTATTGGAATGGTCATCACGGGGAAAATATGGTATAGAAATGACTGTATCTATAACTTAGATACTTGGGAAAGATAAGAGAAGTTTGTTATTGAATTTGAGCGAAATCGGTTTTGCGGTTCAAAAGTTATAAACGAAAATTCAACATAACCTAAAAATACAAAATTTTTTAATTCGGCTGCAGTTGAACACATGTGAACGAAATTGTAAACAGAATAATATTTAAATCAGTAAAAACATTGTTTTACACACAAAACATGAAAAAGGTTATATTCGTAAGCCTCACCTGATTTTAAGACGATCTACCCATGGCCGTCTGTCTGTTGGAATGTTTAGCACGGGAAAAATATGGTATAGAAATGACTGTGTCTATAACACAGATACTTTTAGATGCTTGTAGAAGTTTGGTAGTAAATTTGAGCAATATTGTTTTAGCCGTTCAAAAGTTATCAACGAAAATTCAACATAACCTAAAAATACAAAATGCTTTAATTCGGCTGCTGTTGAACACATGCTAACGGAATTAAATACATAATAATATTTTAATAAGGTGAATCATTTTTTCACACACAAAAATTTGAAAAAAGTAATATTCGTACTACTCGATCGATTTAAAGTCGATCTACCGATGTTCATATGTCTGTTAAAATGGTTATTACGGGAAAAATATAGTATAGAAATGATTGATCCATGACATAAATATTTGTAGATGCTTCGTTCAGTTTCGCATTGAATTTGAGCAACATCGGTTTAACGGTTCAAAAGTTATCAATGAAAATTCAACATAACCTAAAAGTGCAAAATGCTTTAATTCAGCTGCTGTTGAACACCTGCAAACAGAGTGGGGTACAAAATAATATTTTAACAGTTACAAAAATTTGTTTACACACAAAACGTTTTTCGCCGAAAATTTTCTCTCACCCACCAAACTGTCATTCAAAGAAATTTTTATTTTAATATTATTAACCTCATCTGTAAACATATTGAGTTGGTATCTCTGCCTTCATTTTTATAGAATTCAATGAATTTTTATATGATTTTATTTTTGTAAATATTATTTCAATATTTTTTTTCTTTTATAACTTTTTTTAAAATTTATAGGTCCTGTTTATTATTTTTGTGTACCCTTCAACACTCAGTGGTTAAGTTTTGGCTGATGTTTGTAACTACCAGAAATATTGGCCCTAGACCCACTTTTAAGTGTACCGATCGACTTAAAATCACTTTTTGGGTCGATTAAGCGATGTCCGTCCGTCTGTGTGTTCATGTAAACGGTGTAAACACGATACAGGTGGCAATTATCAATCGATTTGGCTGAAATTTTAAACTTAAGCTTCTTTTTGAAATTATAACAAGTTGAAATGCCGAATCTATGAATATCCTCCACAATGCCCTTTTAAAGTGATAGACAAATTTTCTAACGACAAAAAAATTAACAATTTTGATTAGAAATATTTTATTTTGAGTAAAAAACTTTTTTTTAGTCATTTTTGTAAAAAAAGGGATAAAAAAAAATTTTTGAGTGTAAAATTTTTTTGAGTGTATAATCTTTTTTAAGTGTTTTTATACCCTCCACTCTAGTGATAGAGGGTATATATAAGTTTGTCATTCCGTTTGTAACACTTCGAAATATTGGTCTAGGACCCCATAAAGTATATATATTTATGATCCTCGATCGATTTTAAGACGATCTAGCGATGTCCGTCCGTCCGTCCGTCCGTCTGTCCGTCTGTCTGTCTGTCTGTCTGTTGAAAACACGCTAACTTTTGAAAGACTTTACGGAGGCTCCTGAAGTTTGGCACATATGTTGGACATTTACCTGGTCAGGTTGGTATTGCAATCCAGCAAAATCGGTCCAGTGGTTCAAAAGTTATAAGCAAATGAGTGAATTTCGGCAAGGGTTTTTCTGGAATTTACGAGATAAAACACACGGCAACATTCGAACAGCAATTCTGAGGGTACTGAAGTGTGGCATATATATTTGCCGTTCCTCTGGTCCGGTTCGTTTTAAATTTCAGCAAAATCGGTCCAGTGGTTCAAAAGTTATTAGCAAAACCGTAAATTTCAGATTAGTTTTACCTTAAATTCACGTGTTGAAAACCCGTTAAACATGTTTTAAAAACATTTGTACATTTTGCACACAAAAATATTTTTACACTAAAACAACAAAAAAAATACACTCAAAAAAAGTTTACACTGAAAAAAAATTTTACACTCAAAAAAAATTTTACACTCAAAATAAAATTGGTAAATTATTTTTTTTTTTTTTCAAAAATTAATAAAAAACGTTTTTTTACACTAAAAAAAAAAAAAAAATACACTCAAAAAAAATTTTACACTCAAAAAAAAAAATTAGTAATTTTTTTTTTCAAAAATTAATAAAAAATAGTTTTTTTACAGAAAATAAAATATTTCTAACCAAAAATTTTATTTTTTTCACGTTAGAAAATTTACTATCACTTAAAAAGGGCATTCATAGATTCGTCCAAGTCGAATTTAACTTTTCTACATGTTTTTTAATATTTTTAGTGTAAAAATATTTTTGAGTGACAAAAATACGTTGTAAAATATTTTTGTGACTTACCAATGTTTTAAAAACTTGTTTAACAGGTTTTCAACACATGAATTTAACGGATTTTCAACCAATCTGAGATACACGGTTTTGCTAATAACTGAACCACTGGACCGATTTTGCTGAAATTCAATTCAACCAGACCAGGGGAACGGAAAATATATATACCAAGCTTCATCAGTCTCTGGATTGCCTTCCGAAAGTTAGCGTGTTTTTTATCTCGTAATTTCGCGAAAACCCGAGCCGAAATTCACTTTTTTTACTTATAACTTTTGAACCACTGGACCGATTTCGCTGAATTACAATCGCAACCTGACCAGGTAAATGACAAACATATATGCCAAACTTCAGCAGTCTCAGTAAATTCTTTCAAAAGTTAGCGTATTTTCAACAGACAGACGGACGGACGCACATCACTAGATCGTCTTAAAATCGATCGAGGATCATGCATTCAAATACTTTATGGGGTCCTATAACAATATTTCGAGGTGTTACAAACGGAATGACAAACTTATAAATAACCTCTATCACTTGAGTGGAGGGTATACAAAATCGGTGCATGCCCCCATAAAAACGTCCCCTTTTAATTTGCCTCAAATGACTCAAACAACGGTTTTATAATCGGTATCATTTCGAAATTAAGTACATAAATTGTATTCACAAATCACCATTCCAAATTTTAAAGAAATCCAACCAATTCTTCTTGTAGCCCCCATACAAACCACCTTCCTGATATTCACCAAAATCACTCAAATTTCATGAAAATAGAAAATATTTTATTAAAATTTTGTTTGGATGTATTAAAACGCGCACTTAAATAATCTCATCAAATCTGCTTATAATCGTACCATTTTTGTACTTAGGCCCTTTATGAAAATTTCGACCGATATTCAGTTTAAGCGGTTTATTGACAACAAATAGAATCCTATATCACTCAAATTTGGTTTGTGAGTGCTTTTTAAACTTATTTAACAAAAGATAGATCCATTCGGTCCATGTTTAAACTTGGGACCCATTTTCCGGTAAACACCGGTGTAGGGTATTATATGTTTGGTCTTGACCGACTATAATTTTCTTACTTGTTTTTTTTTTGTTACTTTTTTTTGGTAGTTTATAATTTGTTTGTGGTTGTGTCATGGTACTTTATTACTTTATTTTTTTTTCTCTTCTCAGAATTTATGTCCTTTTATACATTTATGGTTGGTCTATAATTTAATTTTTTTTTATGAACTGCATTAAAATAAAAATTGGTAGTACATATCTGCAATTAATGTGGTCAATTAGACAATATTTTATGATATTTTTTTTTTATTTTTTCATAAAATATTTGCAATTTTGTTGAAATTCTGAAAGAGTTTGTGGTAGAATAAAATTCAATTGATTGAAAAACAAAAAAATATGAAGTAAGAAAATTTTATTGTGAAATTTTTTTTGTTGTAAGTGTAGAATCTGCATATTGAAATATGTTTGCATATTTTGTCACCTTTACAAAAAAAAAAAAATATTTAAAAATTTTTTTTTTAGAATTTTTTTTAACAATTTCTTATATTCCATTATTTATTACTATCTTTTTGTTTGCACACATAAATTTATTACTATATCTTTTATAAATTTATCATAAAAATACAAACACTGATTGCTTAGAATTCACATAAATATTTTTAAAACCCAATAAACCAAACGATATCATTATGATTTCGAGACAATATTACCTAATTATCACATATTTTTCGAAAACGAAAAATATAAATGATTGTTTTTCCATAAAAAAATATGATATTGTTTTCGTTATCGATAATTTCAGTCATAACGATAGTAAAATTGCCAATTTCCAGAATTTATTGAAAAACTATCGTTATTCCAGGCGATAATGACTTCGTTTCGATATAAAAATGTGATTTCGTTTTTGCTATAATTCGCTTAAAATTCGAAATAATTTTAATTTAAGGTGATACCGTAATCGGTATCATACTGAATATAATACATACTTATTGTATTTTTAGTAGGTTTATTCTAGCTCGAGGTCATTATTTCCTTTATTAATCAGAACTATGATATTCTCGTAGAATAATTTTCAAGAAAATAATTTTTTTGTTTTAAATTTATTTATGTTGGTCATTTTTTGTCGTTATTTGGTTTATTGGGAATTCATAGTTTACTAAAAGAGCGTTTAGACTGCATCTTGAACTTACCAAAAACTACAACATTTTTTATTTAATTGTAGAAAATTCATAGTTTCTTTTGAACTTTCCTCAACTTTAGTGGGGCTTTTCTAAATTTTAATTTTTTAAATATAAGAAAAAATTATTTTAAAATTTTGCTCGTTAATCTAAACACTCTATTACTTTAAACATTTGTAAACATTATGTTAATAATAAAAAAATGTATCAATTTTTTTATTCTTATTTTTATTTTATTTATGACCAATAAATGTTGATTTATAAAATATTTTCCATCTAAAAAAATTTACAAAATTTTATGAATACTTTTCTTACTATTATATCTATTGGAAATTCTAAACATCATCATTAAAACTAGCACCTAAAGTATTAAATTGTCTAAAAAATTGATAAAAAAAAATTTTCAAATAACATTTATACAAAAAAACTAATTTAAATTTTTATTATGCTTTTTCATTGCAGGTATGTTAAAAAATTTTATTTTAATTTTTAAAAATCTCTGGGTAAGTTTGAAAAAAAGAAACACAGAATTATTTCTAAAACATCTGTTTAGAAAATTAATTGTTTTAAAAATTTAATGAAATCTCATTTTTCACATAAATTTGAAAATCTGAAATTTCCGAACAACGTAAAACAAAAATTAATTTTTTTTAATGCCTTTATGATACTTGCTTGTTTCAAGTTACTTGTTGCTGCATTTATTAGGGTTTTTCTATGGGAATTTCGATAAATTCAAAATTTTTGGTTTAAGTTATCGAAATTTTTATAGAAAAACCCTAATAAATGCAGCAACAAGTAACTTGAAACAAGCAAGTATCATACGCACTTAAAGGGTTCAAGCTGAAAAAATGCGGAAGAAAAATTTAATTTCTAAAAATTATAGACATTTCTGGGATTCCCATACCAGTTTCAAACGCTCCAGTTAGTTTATCAGTAGGATTTTAAATGTCTGTTTGTCTTGTTAAAGGAAATTGTTTTTTATATATGTGAATATTTATAGTTTCTACAGAATAAATTTTGACAGTTTCCAACACTACAATTATATTTCTAGCAATATCAACTTCACCTCATAGTTTCTTTCAACGTTTTTCTCTCTTACATTATTTCGCAAGGGTTACCAACATGATCTGGAATTGCAGACACAAATGAAGGAATTTGCATTTTCTGTTTCAAAGACGTGCCTTATGGCGACATATTTTGTCAGCAATTTATTCTTTTTTTCTGTAAGTACAGATCGAGCTCGGGCTCTAATTACAATTTTTTATATGGGTTCAAGTTGAAAAAATTATGAAAAAAAAAATAATTTCTTAAAATTATAGACATTTCTGGTATTCCCATACCGGTTTTAAACACTCCAGTTAGTGTTATCATCAGTAAGATTTCAAATGTCGGGTTGTCTTGTTAATGAAAATTGTTTTTTATCTTCAAATTTAGGTAGTTGGTATTTAGATATTACTGAAAAGTGCTGAAATAATAAAATTTTTTGATTTTTTTCCAAGTCTGATTAATTTTTATTTAAACATAAAAATTGTTTTTTAAAATAAAATATTTTTAATAGGTTTATTCTAGCTAAAGGTCATATTTCCTTAACTAATTAAAACTATAATATTTTCATAGAATAATTTTCAATAATATTATTTTTCTGTTGTTAATGTATTTATGTTGGTTATTTTTGCAAGACTTAGTCGAAACGTGTTTCGGAATTTTTCAGATTCCATTGTCAAGACTATTTAGAAAACATAAAAATATGTATTAATATTTTAGTTTGAACATTAGCAATTGTCATTTAAATTCCTAATGCTACTTGTTGTATGGAATTTAAATATTTGCTAAATAGTCTTGACAAAAGAATCTGACAAATTCCGAAACTCGTGTTTGCTAAGCCTTGCAAAAATGACCAATATTAATAAATTTAAAACAGAAAAATATTTTTCGTGAAAATTATTCTATGATCATAGTTTTAAAAAGTAAAGAAAATATGACCTCGAGCTAGAATAAACCTACTTAAAACATATTTTTTTACGTTAAAAATACTTATCCTGTAATATTGGAATATTAGCTTATATTTTAAGTTAAAATAATCTAAAAAAATAGTTTTTATATATTCCTTCTCGCTTAAATATGTAACGTGCCGTTACAAGGAAAATACTTTTCCATATACCTCATCACTCTACTTGTACCCATACCCAATATAGAGTTGTTTGTTTGATAGTTATTACTAGCAAACAGTTAATACTTTCTCGCAATTCTCGTTGAGTTGGTCAAATTGTTATTTATAATGACAAAGTTTGGCTGACCAGAACAACGAGAAACCAGTTGGAGTTCGTGATATACCTCGTAGAATATACGATGTATACCGTAAGCCGACCAGATTCCTGTTCCCAACTCCGTCTTTAGCCGTAGTTGGTCCGTAGTTAAAACCCTATAGTTAGAAATCCGACTAAACCCGAACGCTACCTATCGTTCGTATTAACACGACTCATCTGCACCCCATTCTCGTGAGTTACTTAGTATTTTTACTTATCGTAGTTAGCACCCGATCGCCCACTAAACCCGAACGCCACCTATCGTTCGTATTAATACGACTCACCTGCACCCCATTCTCGTGAGTTACTTAGTATTTTTACTTATCGTAATTAGCACCCGATCGCCCACTAAACCCGATCGCCACCTATCGTTCGTATTAACACGACTCACCTGCACCCCATTCTCGTGAGTTACTTAATATTTTTACTTATCGTAGTTAGAATACCCGATCGCCCACTAAACCCGAACGCCACCTATTGTTCGTATTAACACGACTCACCTGCACCCCATTCTCGTGAGCTACTTAGTATTTTTACTTATCGTAGTTAGCACCCGATCGCCCACTAAACCCGAACGCCACCTATCGTTCGTATTAACACGACTCACCTGCACCCTATTCTCGTGAGTTACTTATTATTTTTACTTATCGTAGTTAGAATACCCGATCGCCCACTAAACCCGAACGCCACCTATCGTTCGTATTAACACGACTCACCTGCTCCCCATTCTCGTGAGTAACTTAATATTTTTACTAATCGTAGTTAGCACCCGATCGCCCACTAAATCCGGACGCCACCTATCGTTCGTATTAACACGACTCACCTGCACCCCATTCTCGTGAGTTATTTAGTATTTTTACTAATCGTAGTTAGCAACCCGATCGCCCGTTAAACCCGAACGCCACCTATCGTTCGTATTAACCCGACTCACCAGCACCCTATACTCGTGAGTCACTTACATCGGTACTAACGACATTGGGTCAACAACTTCGTGTGTACAACTATACAATCACAAAGGAAGCAGACCTTTGTTGAACACTGGACATATCTAGTGCTACCTCAGCTGGAAACAAAACTGCATCACAAATATGGTTTGATTTTAACACGCGGAAATTTTTGTTTAAATAAAATTTAATTTATGATGGCATGTTAAATAATTTATACAGTTTTCTATAAAAAGTGATAAGCTTTATCCATAATCTGATTACAGAAATTCCAATATGACAAACAATGTTTTTTGTAAATACGATTGATTACACAAATAGATTTATTTTTACACTTCCAAGAATATTTATATATTTGTTTATAATAGTCGTCTAATTGTAGCGGCTAAACTTTTATGAGAATGAGATTAAAAGTTGATTTACATTGCGGAATTTTGTAACACAGATAAAAATTAACTAAGCAATTTTCCAACAATTAAACAATTTTCAAGTGTTTGCCGGCAAATGGATCTCCAGTCTTCACACAAATTGAATAATAATGCTATAGCATGCATGGCGCCCTTCGACCAAAGTTTAGAACTTTTGGTGAACGTTTTCTAAAAAAAACAAAACTTTGATGGGAGGGCGCCATGGGCTAAAATGATCAGATTTTGCTCAAATTATTTTTAAATAAAAGTTTTTCTCAAACTCTATTAAATGGTAAAATAAAAAAATTTTAATTTCTTGACCGCAGGAAAACCCTCAATTTTTTTAAATTTGAAATAGCAATATCTCGAAAACCGTTTGGCCGATTTTAAAATTTAAAACTCTAGATTAGATCTCGCTCGGTTTTACATCTACCCTTGTTTTGAAATGAGATTAAATCGGATTTAAATATCATTCTAAGTAAGTGATCGCCATATAAAAACACTTTTTTCTTAAAAACTCAACAAGTTTTTTTTTGATATTTTTAATAATCTTTCATATTCTCAAGTAAAGTTTTTATCAAACAAATCTTATCCGTTAAGTTTAAAATTTTAAATCATGTCTATGATATAATTAGTCATAATCACAAGCGTAAACAATATAATAATTGTGATAGAAAGATAAGAAATACGACGATCACAAGCAGACATCAGCAGACATTACGTATTCAACAAATGTTTGGAATTCATTGATAAGAATGAAGACATATGGTGGTTTATTAGTGTCAACTTTTTTTTTTTTTGATACCCTTCATAAGAACAGATGGGATATATTAATTTTGTCAAATGGTAGGCCACACATTGATAAATAAGAAACCCCATTTGTACACTTTTTCTTCAGCATGGATGGAATTTACGCAGATTCAGCGAAGTCCGTCTGTTGAAATCACTATAAAGAAAAAACGAAAGCAGTTAGATATCTGCAACTTGTTAGGAATTTATCTTATAGTCCTACACGGGTTAAGTTCGTAAATGGGCCAAATCGGTTCAGGAGAAAAAAAGTTGTTTTCTGAAAAATTTTTTTAAATATGAAACATTTTGCTGTCAGAATATATTCATTGTGTTGGATGCAGATCTAGGCGATAGGAATAGGTAATTTTTTCTCCAGCCCCATTTTGTGGGCGGGGCTATAAAAAAATAATGATAAAATTGTTTAATACTCACACTTTTTTCCAGGTAGAAAGAGATATCCGCAACATCCTCGTTGTTATTTTTTTTTTCATAAAAATTCGATATAGGGTATCTAAAATTCGTCTAAGCCGCTTATAACACTGTCACTTGGTTTCTTTAAACTTGCGTAGATCTTTTTCGATAACAAGTTGGAAACAAATCAAAAAATAAATAAAAAAAATTCAATGTTAAAAATAAATGAATAAATAAAAAAAAAAAAAAATATTAGAATGAAAAAAAAAAAAAACTAGAATGAAAGATAAATAAAACCAGAAACACATTTTTCGAGGTAATATTAGAATGTTTTTAAAAAAGTATATTCTCTTAATTTAAAAGAGCGTAGTTTATAGCTAAATAGGTTCTCTTAAAGGTGGTCGCATTATTAAGAGTACAAGTTGTTGCAGTTGATTAGTTTTAGCAATTAATAAATTTTAAAAATTGTTACAGAAAAAACACAACCGAGGCATTAACCACACAATTTTAAGGAAAACAAAATTTGCAAAAAAAATATTTTTTCAATTAATATTTATTGTATCCGATGTCAAATATCAATTCGGTCAAGACCTACAATATAATACCCTACACTAGAATGGCATTTTTTTGTCAACTTTCGATTTTTCAAAGTGTCCTGACAAATTTGAGGTCAATCGGATTAAATTAACCCGTAGCGCCCAGCGGTCAAAGTTTTGGATTTTTGAAAAATTTTTAAAAATAAAATTAAAAAAATATTTATCTTTCGACACATCATATTTGTCAATTTCGATGCGCTGAGCACGAATATAAAAAAAAAATAAAATCGCTCGATCGGTTTTCGAGATATCGCCATTTCAAATTTGTAAAAAATTGCGGTTTTTTCTTACGTTCCAGAAATTTTTTAAAAAATGTCTTAAAATTTCATTCCGCCGATCCTTTTTTAGAACTTGAGACAATCTTTCATTTAAAACTAATTTGAGCCAAATCCGATTATTTGAAGGCGTGGTTTTGGCTTTTTAGAAACTTTTTACCAAAAACCCTAAACTTTGACCGGAAGGTGCCACGGGTTAAAATGATCGGATTTGGCTCAAATTAAGCTTAAATTAAAGATTGTATCAAGCTCTATGAAAGGGTTAAAATAAAGATATTTTTAAAGTTTTTTTAAAAAAAATTCTTAAAGGTAGGAAAAAACCGCCCATTTTGCAATTTTTTTGACAAATTTTAAATGGCGATATCTCGAAAACCGTCCGATCGATTTTATAAATTTTTTGATATTCGTATTCAGCATGCTTAAAGTAATAAAAATAATGTATTGCAAGATATTTTTATTCTTTCATTTTCAAAAATCCAAAATTTTGGTGGAAATTTTTCAAAAGTCCAAAACTTTGATCGCCACGGGTTAAAATTATCGAATTTGGCTCAAATTAGTTTTAAATGAAAGATTGTCTCAAGCTCTACAAAAGGGTCGGCGGAATGAAATTTTGCGACTTTTTGTAAAAAATTTCTTGAACGTAGGAAAACCGCCATTTTTTGCAAATTTCAAATAGCGATATCTCGAAAACTGTTCGACCGATTTTAATTTTTTTTGATAGTCGTGCTCAGCACATCAAAATTAACAAATATGATCTGTCGAAAGATATATTTATTTGTTTTTAGTTTTTCAAAAATCCAAAACTTTGACCGCCGGACGCCACGGGTTAATTTAATCCGATTGGCCTCAAATTAGTACCACATGAGATTTGGGCCTAGTAGAATAAAAAAATGCCCGGACTTTGAAAATCGGAGAAGAAAAAATTTTGCCATACAGAAAAATGCCAATCTAACCCTACACCAATGATTTCCGGAAAATCGGGTCCAAAGTCAAAACATGGACCAATTCGATCTATCTTTCCTTCGATCTTTAATTAGTGTCGAATACACACACAAATAAAATTTGTGTGAAATTAGCTTAGTTTTGTTGCCTACAGACCGGTTTTACTGAATATCGGCCAAAAATTTTATATGGGTCTAAGTCTAAAAATGGTCCAATTAAATTCAGAATTGATAAGGCCACCAAAGCACACTTTTAACACCTACAAACAAAATTTTTATCAAATATTTCCAACTTTCATGAATTTTGAGAGATTTGTGTGAATATCGGGAGAGTGGTTTGTATGGGGACTATAATAAGTAGAACTGGTCCGATTCCTTTAAAACTTGGAACTATGATTTCTGAATACAAAATATTTTTACCTGTCAAGTTTCGAAAGCATACCTATTATAATACGGTTATTAAAGTAATTTAAACCAAATTATAACGGGACGTTGGTCTAAACGTGGACCGATTTTTCATAGGCTTCGTCCTTGGGCCAAAGGAAGCTTAAGTTTCAAATTTCCACAAATCGATTGATAACTGCGAGCTGTATCGTGATCACAACGTTTGAAAGGACAGACGAACTGAAGGGCATCGCTAAATCGTCTCAGAAAGAGATTCTGAGTCGATCGGTATACTTGAAGGTGGGTCTATTATGTCGGATAATTACAAACATCAGCACAGACTTATTATACCCTGTACCACAGAGTGGTGTAAGATATAAATATCCAGAAGAACGAAAAAGTTCCAAAGTACATTTTTTTTATTTTTCAGAATATTTTTTCTGCTAGGTTATCCTATCCTTTAAGAGATTAAAAAGTACCAAAGGATTTTGTTTTTGTCCTTATCGAATTAGAATTTCCAAAAAGTACTTATCTTATGAATGTTTTTTCCTCTAGAGTATCCTGACTCAGGATTCCTGAGTTCCAAATTTTAAGTTTCTAGGACCAGTGTTTTAGCAAATATAAAAGGTACCAAAGTATACCAAAAGTACCAAAGTACCTTAAAAGTCCTAAAGTACAATACAATCGATACATGTTTGATCTGGGGGATCCATTTTAAGAAAAAAGGAGTCCTCAGATCAGGTCTTGATTGTTTTTTTTTTTTAATTTTTCAAAAAATCTAAAACTAAAAAACTATTATGTCAATCAAGCATTATCACAACCGTTAAACATTTTAGCAATTTTCTAATTTATATGTCGCTTGCTGCCTATCACTCCCATTGTATTTACACTCCTATTTAGTTGTAAAAAATCGTCCATATATGGATTTAGCCATAAATATCATCATTATTTTTAATTATATTTTTTACTACTAAACTTTTATCACGCCACATTATTTGTACCCGACTAAAAAAAAAATTATATCGAGGACGAATATTCAAAACTTGCTATCTGCTCTATCCAAAAAATGACGGTTTTTTCCTACGTTTTAAACATTTTTTAAACAAATTTTTTTTTCCATTGACTATTTTAAAAAGATTGAGACAACCTTTCATTTAAACCTAATTTGTGCCAAATCAGACCATTTTTACCCATGGCGCTCAACGCTCAAAGTTTAGAGTTTTTGGCAAAAAAAATTTTAAAAAACCAAACTTTGATCGAAAGGCGCGACGGGTTCACAAGTTCGGTTGTTTCTCAAATGAAAGTTGTCTCAACAATTATTGCAAAACATTATTTTTGATTAATTTTTACATGGTAAATACGAGTATCAAAAAATTTCTTAGATCGGTCGAGCGGTTTTCGAGACATCCTCATTTGAAATTTGTCAAAGAAATCTCCAAAAATGTCAGTTTTTTCCTACGTAAAATTTTTTTTTTTTAAAAGTCTGAAAGTTTTTCCGTTGACTTTTTCATAGAGATTGAGACAGAGTTTCATTAAAACTTAATCTGAGCAAAATCTGACCATTTTAACCCGGCTGTAGGCAAAATCGCCCAAAAAATTTATGCAAAATCGTTCAAATGCAAAATCGCCCAAAAAATATGAAAAATTACGAAGAATGAAATGAAAAATGACCCAAAAATAAAAAATTTCCGAAAACACGTTTTCCCCAAAACACATAAATTATGAAGAAATTGAAAAAAAATTGCATAGATGTGCGATGAGTGCGCCGCAGGGGAAAAATTTTAACAACAAATTTTAACAAAAAATCGCGCGATTTTTTATTTAGAAATTTTGCCCAAAGACTATAAAAATGTGCCCAAAAATTTTGGGTAACTTTTCATTTGATATTTGTATTCATCGCTCAAAATTTATAAATATAATGTATCAGAACCTAATTTTTATTTTTTAATTTTTAAAAATCCAAAACTTTGATCTCCAGGCGCCATGGCTTAATTTAGTACGATTGGCCTCAAATTTGTACCTCATAATTTTTAGGTCTAGAAGAATAAAAATTTGCCTGCACACATTGGAAAAATTTGTTATTATATCAAAACTTTTTTTACTCGGGTAATCATAATTATTGTCTTAAATTATTTCACGAGAATTTTTGATATATTATGAATCATTTGTTTAAAATGCAAGTACTCAAAATAAAAATAAAAACACTTAAAATCCAAATTTATGGTTTTGCAATTATATTTCACACAGAAAATTTGTTAATATCACGCCACTTTTGCTAACGTGCAATTAGAAGTTGCCAAAAATAAAAACAAAACATTTTTATTTTAATTTCTAAATTTATCGTAAGAAAACAATTTGAATGAAATTTTACTATGCACCAAGAAATAAAATGAATGACCTATATCTAACAAAAAACAGAATAAAAGCATTTTAATACCCTGCACTTGCAATTAGTGATAGATGTGATATTATAGCGGAAATTTTTTGTATAAAACAAGTAAGAAAGCTATATTCGGCTGTGCCGAATCTTTAAATACCCTCCACCAATGTGATGATTCAAAAAACAAAAAAGTTTGTTTTATTTATACCTCAGGAAATAAAAAAGTATCAAAAAGTGTACTTTCGGTACCTTTAATAAAAGGTACTTTTTATAAAAGGTACTTTTTATAAAAGGTAGTTTTTATAAAAGGTACTTTTTATAAAAGGTACTTTTTATAAAAGGTACTTTTTATAAAAGGTACTTTTTATAAAAGGTACTTTTTATAAAAGGTACTTTTTATAAAAGGTACTTTTTATAAAAGGTACTTTTTATAAAAGGTACTTTTTATAAAAGGTACTTTTTATAAAAGGTACTTTTTATAAAAGGTACTTTTTATAAAAGGTACTTTTTATAAAAGGTACTTTTTATAAAAGGTACTTTTTATAAAAGGTACTTTTTATAAAAGGTACTTTTTATAAAAGGTACTTTTTATAAAAGGTACTTTTTATAAAAGGTACTTTTTATAAAAGGTACTTTTTATAAAAGGTACTTTTTATAAAAGGTACTTTTTATGAAAGGTGCTTTTTATAAAAGGTACTTTTTATAAAAGGTACTTTTTATAAAAGGTACTTTTATAAAAGGTACTTTTTATAAAAGGTACTTTTTATAAAAGGTACTTTTTATAAAAGGTACTTTTTATAAAAGGTACTTTTTATAAAAGGTACTTTTTATAAAAGGTACTTTTTATAAAAGGTACTTTTTATAAAAGGTACTTTTTATAAAAGGTACTTTTTATAAAAGGTACTTTTTATAAAAGGTACTTTTTATAAAAGGTACTTTTTATAAAAGGTACTTTTTATAAAAGGTACTTTTTATAAAAGGTACTTTTTATAAAAGGTACTTTTTATAAAAGGTACTACGACATATTTTTTGTAATTTTGATGTTCTGAAAACGATTATAAAAAAAAAATAAAATCGGCCGAAGGGTTTTCGAGATATCGCTATAAGAAATTTATAAAAAAAATGCCGGTTTTTACTACGCTTAAGAAATTTTTTAAAAAAATCTCATTGAGCTTGAGACGAACTTTCATTTAAAATTGACTTTAGTCAAATATGATCCAATCCGTGGCGCCCTTCGATCAAAGTTTTGATTTTTTAAAAATTGTCACCAAAAACTCTAAACTTTAATTGAAGGCACTGGTTAAAATGTTCTGATTTGGCTCAAATCAAGTTTAAAGTTTGTATCAAGCTCTATGAAATAGTCAGCGGAAACATATTTTACGATTTTTAAAAAAAAAAAACCTTATAGGTAGTAAAAAACCGCCATTTTTAGCAATTTCTTGACAAATTTCATATGGCGATATCTCGAAAACCGCTTGACAAATTTCAGAAATTTTTTGATATTTTTAGAATTATTAAATTTTGAGTTTTTTAATATCGATATTCAGCATGTCAAAATTAATAAAAATAATGTATCTTAAGATAAGTTTTTTAATTTTTTTAATTTTTATATGTTTGTCATTTTGTAGGGTACTTATAAATTACGACAAGTTGCTAAAATTGCGTTGCTAATTCAATTACACATGTTATATTTCATTTCTTAATTGTTTTCGATATTTAATTACGTCTTGAATAATTCGTGATAAGATTTATTTTGAAAAATATAACTATTATTCTTACAAAAAAATCTAAAACAGGTAACCCTAGATACACGGGGAACTATTCAACAAAAAAAGTTAACAAATCCAAGTCCAAAACAGAGTTTTTTATGAGTTCTAAATCTCTACTAAAGCGGACCGACTGATGTATTTTGATCCCAAACAACCGCGTCAATTGAGGGTTATCTGTGGTCATAAAAGTATACTTAAAAGAATGTTCATTAGATTAGAAATTTTGATTAATTACATTTGATTTGATTAATTATAGTCTGGATTTTTGAATTTTTTTTTATAGCCCAGTAGCACCATGTATTATATTTTTAATTTTACAAAAGCTCAATGTGAAAGTTTGACGAATTTTGATAAATTAAGAAATTTCAAATAAATCTAATAGTTTTAACTCGTGGCGCCCTTCGATCAAAGTTTTTTTTTTTTTTGGTAGAAAATTTTCACCAAAAACTCTAAATTTTGATCAAAGGGCGCCATGGGTTAAAATAATCAGATTTAGCTCAAATTAAGTTTAAATGAACCTTTGTCTTAAGCTCTTTGAAATAGTAAATGGAAAAAAAATTGAGATTTCTTTTTTTTTTAAATTTGAGTTTTTTTTTTTTAAATTTGAGATTTTTTTTTTAAATTTGAGATTTTTTTTTAATATTTGAGATTTAGTTTAAAATAATTTCTTGAACTTACACAGAAACAAAAAAAAAAAATTTACCAAATTTGTAATACTATTGAGTAAAAAATTACTCAATTTTGCACCAGTAAACACTTTAATAGTATTGAGTAAACTTTTAATAAAAAATTATTAAATGTATGGCAAAAAATTTGAGCAAATTTTTTATTGACACAATTAAAACCTGACTCAAACTTTTTCCTTTTTTTGAATTAAGTTTTTAATTGTCTCAAGTAAAAAAATTTACTCAAAATTTATCAATTTATTTTTTTTAAAGTTAAAAAAATTAAACTTTTAACAAATACTTATGTCTTAAAGACACAGATAAATTTCATAAAGATAATTTCAAACTTTTATATACATTTACAGAAAAATATTAACTAAATGAGAATTCTAAAAACTAAAAAAATAAAAAAATATTAAATTGTTATTAAATTATTTACTTAACTTTCTTTAAAAACTTTTGAGTAAATTTTTTAATTGCGTTAATTAAAAAATAACTAAATTTTTTTTTTTAAATTTTAACAAGTGATTACTCAAAAAATTTTCCACCATATTTTTTCCTGTGTAGGAAACTAACCGTAACTTTTGGATATTTTTCTTGACAAATTTGAAAGGACAATATCTCGAAAACCGCTTGACCGATTTCCGAAATATTAGTATTCAATATTTTGGAAGAAATTTTCCAAAAATCCTAAACTTTACTCGAAGGTCGCCACAATGTTAAAATGATCGTATTTGGCTAAAATTAAGTTTTAATGAAAGTTTGCCTCAAGCTTGATGAAAAAGTCTGTGAAAAATTTTTTTTTTCTTTTTGACAAATTTCAAATGACAATATCTCTTGAACGTAGGAAAAACCCCCCATTTTTGAAAATTTTTTGACTAATTTCAAATGACGATATCTTTAAAACCTCTAGAAAGATTTCAGATTGATGTTCGTATTTAACATGGCAAAATTAATAAAACTACAGTACCGTAAGATATTTTATTTTTAATTTTTCAAAAAAACCTAAGATTTGGTGAAAATTTTCCAAAAATCCAAAACTTTGATCGAAATTTCTTAAATTAAGTTTGTCTCATACGCTATGAAAGGGTCAAGGGAAAGATTTTTTAATTTCTTGAACGTAGGAAAATCGGCATTTTTTGAAAGTTTTTGACAAATTTCAAATGAAAATATCTCGAAAACCGTTTAACCTATTTCAGAAACTTTTTGTTATTCGTATTTTGCATGCCAAAATTATTAAAAAACTTATGTATCGCAAGATATTTTTCGTTTAATTTTTAAAATTTTTGAAAAAAAATTTACTTTTTGGTGGAAATTTTTCAAAAATCCAAAATTTTGATTGAAAGTTACCACGAGTTAAATTGATAGGATTTAGATCAAATTAAGTTTAAATGAAAGCTTGTTTCAAGCTTTATGAAATAGTCAATAAAATTTTTTTTTTGATTTTTTTTTAAATTTTTTTTGAACGTAAAAAAGTAATTTTTGGTGATTTTTTTGACAAATTTCAAATGCCAATATCTCGAAAATGTCAAAATTAATAAAAACTAAAGTATCACAAGATATTTTGCCTTCAATTTACCAAAAACAAAATAATAAAGTTTTGGTAGAAGTTTTCTAAAAATGCAAAATTTTGTTTAAAGGGCGCCAAAATGTTAACGTTAAATGTTCAACGTAGGAAAAACCGCCATTTTTGGAAATTTTTTGATCAATATCTCGAAAATCGCTTGACCTATTTCAGAAATATTCTGATATTTGTATTCAGCATACCAGAATCAATAAAACTAATGAATCGCAAGATATTTTTCGTTAAATATTTTAATTTTTCAAAAAACAAAGTTTAGTGGAAATTTTCCCAAAATCCAAAATTTTGATTGACAAGCGCCACATGTTCAAATTATCGGAGTTGGCTTAAAGTAAGTTTAAATGAGAGTTTCTTTCAAAGTCTATAAAATAGTCAATGGAAAAATGTTAAGACTTTTTTAAACATTTTTTGTGAACGTAAAAACTGAAATTTTTCAAAATTTTGATCGAAGGTCGCCTCGAAATGATAAAATGATCGGATTTTGCTAAAATTAAGTTTAAATGAAAGATTGTCTTAAGCTTTATGAAAGGGCCAAGGGAAAGAAATTTTGTGATTTTTTGTTTACATTTATTGAACGTAGGAAAAAAACCGCAATTTTTTAGCAAATTTTAAATACCGATAACTTGTAAACTACTCGACCTCTTTTAAAAATCGCTCACAAGGAAGGTCTTTTACAGGGTGGAAAATAAGAGTTACCTGTTTTTGTTTTAGCTGCCCAATCTCAAATTTAGTTTTTGCCACCTTATGAAAAGTAAGGGCTTTCGGGAAAATCCGTATAAAAGCCGATCTAGCAGGAATTTCGCCAAACGAAAAAAATACGGGTCAGCTTGATTTTGGTAGAGATTATTAAACAATGTATACGACCGATACACTATCCCGTTTTCCGCCTCCTCTTTGACCTGCTAAAAGTGAGATTGGGCAGCTATAAAAAACAGGTATCTCATATTTTGCTCCCCTTCTTCCTATATGCAAGTTTCTAGACAATCGGTGGGTGCCCTGTGAAAGACCTTCCTTATCAGTTGTTTCATGCTAGATGCAAACATTTGCAATTGCAGTTGCAGTCTGTGGCTCCAATTGCATTTCAATTTACACGGTATAATAAAAGTACATACCTAAGTATATATTTCTGTGAAAAATCAACAAACTTATAAATTTAGTTAGCTGTTTGATAACATTGAACAAGTTTATTATGAAATGTTTGCAGTTGGGAAAATTACAGTTGTATGTACGACGTTCAAATATTGTACGTACGCTTAAGGTAAATAATATAATAATCTCCTCAATAAAATATTTATTTATGAAACTATGTATTTTCACTTTAAAATCATACACTGGTAGAAATTTCTACATGACAATAATGAAAATCTATCCAACCATAAGTGTATATGACCGGTTTCATTGAATCAAAGAAATATGTAAAATGAAGATAAAAAGATATGAAAAGTTTCATAAAACTTATGAATCGAAGAAAAAATTAATTATTATAAGGATTTTAAATTTGTAATTGTATTTTATGAAAATTGTTCATAACTTTAATGTAAATCTGATTTTATTTTTTTAACAAAAAATTTATTTTGATCTTTTTTTTTATGCTAAAAATTTTTTTTTAGATAAAAAAAAAATTTTGTTGGTCCCAATTTTTGATTTTTTTTAAATAACTTGTTTTTTTATTTAATTTCAAATTGCATTTAATGTAAATCTGATTTTATTTTTTAACAAAAAATTTTTTTTGGTCTTATTTTTTGGTAAAAAAATTTTTTTTAGATAAAAAAATTTTTTTTGGTCCCAAAAAATTTTTTTTTTTTAAAATAACTTGTTTTTTTATTTAATTTCAAATTGCATTGAAGTTAAAAAAATAATACGATAATTCAAAATATACTCACATATTTTCAATACTGTGCTATTATAACGTTATTTTTTCACAAAAAAACTAATTACAAATTTTTTTTTTTGCAAAAAAACTAAATTTTTACAGACCAAACATTTTTTTTTACAATTAACAAAAATATATTTTTAACTTTGTTCAGAACTTTCCGATTCTGAAGTCTAAAATGGAACCCAAAGACATTGTCTTACAGGCTTAAATTTTTAAAACGGCAACTATTCTGACCCCAACGATTTCGAAAATAAAAAAAAAGATTTCTTTAGAAATTATATTAAAACTAATAAATATCTGAAAAAATTTGTAAACTGCGTGAACTAAGAATCGAACCCAGACCTGTAATAGTCCAAAACACTTACCATTAAGAAACAACATTTAATTCTTACAAATGCATTTCTTCGATATTAAGGTAGAAGGTTATTTGTTGTTGTAAACTTCCTCTGAGTGCTAATTTTCTTTGAGTGTTAATTTTCTCTGAGTGCTAATTTTCTCAGAGTGTACCACACATGACCATTCAAACAGCACATGAGAATCAATTAAGTGATTCATAAATTTTTAAAAAACTAATTATGAGATTGTTGATTTTGCGATAAGACTTGTGGGAGTATTAAATATTTATTACGTGTTTAATGGAGATTTCTAAGCAATACAAAATAGAGAAAATTTAATTTTTAAATTTTAAATAAGCTAACAAAAAAGTTAAAGCCCGAGTTTTTAATAATTTTGAGCTTGGAGTATTAGTAAAATCTGAAGTGGATAGATCTATTAAAACAGACGAAAAAAGTTGGCTTAAATTTAGGAGAAAATAATTTTTATTTTAACCAAAAAAATTAAGGTTGGAAGCAAATATGTCTTGTGGTCATAGGCAGATAAAGAACGTAGGAACGGTTTTATTCACAACGAGGTGAATTATTATCCAAGTTACAAACCCAAGTTATTAAAATTTTTGGTTTTAAGAAAATGAAAATAGTAATTCTTGTTTTCTTTTTCGTTAATTGTTTGCTTATATAGTCAAACTGAGGTGGCGTCCTGCAACTTTTTTAAAATTAGACACCAGCCTAAAAACATTATCATGTTAAAAAAAGTAAAAAGTTATAAAAAAAAATATTTGCGAAAAAAATTTTATTCAAAAATCGGTAAAAAAAAATAAATTTTGAGAAAACATTTTTTTGAAAAAATTTTCGCAGACAGTATTTTTTTTGGAAAAAAAAAAATCTTGGTGGAAAAAATTTTGTTTGAGATTGCTAAAATACCTTTCGGTATCCAATTCTGTTGCCATTTGTCTATCAGAAGCCGAAGTCTGTATATCTAGGTGTGGAATGTACCAACATTTGCGAGGTATCCTTTTAATTTCGTTCATAACTTTTGAACCGCTGAACAGATATCGCTCAAATGCAACACCAAACTTCTCGGGACAACAACAAGTAAATATGTTAGGTTGGAACCAGAATCTTAGGACCTTGCGTAAAGAAGCAAGGAAAACTTTTAATAAAGCAAGTAAGGATGACGAAGACGAATCATTGACTGAATATATAAGAAAATTGAGAGCATACAAAAAGGAGCTTAGGAAAGCAAAGAGGGAAAATTTTGAAAATTTTACGGAGGAATTGATTAATATCAAAGATACCTCAAGGTTCAGGAAAATTTTATCAAAACAAGACAACTCTATCGGAAACATCCGTAACTCTGAGGGGACGTGGACCGAAACGGAGGAAGAAACGCTTGGACTGCTTTTTAACACTCACTTTCCCGGATGTACAATTGATCAAAGGGAAATGGGAGACTGTTCATTTATTGGCTTGAACACCTTTCGTGAGGTAGGGGATATTATAATAACAGATACGGTATCGTGGGCAGTTGGCACCTTCGGTCCATACAAATCACCGGGGATAGATGGAATTTATCCTAAAATGATTTTGGAGGCACTTGATTCTAT
Organism: Pegoplata infirma; assembly: GCA_963921195.1. NCBI lineage: Eukaryota > Metazoa > Arthropoda > Insecta > Diptera > Anthomyiidae > Pegoplata > Pegoplata infirma. The sequence goes on along the minus strand of OY992536.1, from coordinate 22,559,106 downwards.
TGGAGATTACCTTGTTCAAATATATAGAGCATGCTTGGAAAAAACATATGTTCCGCTTGCGTGGCGGAAAGTCAAGGTTGTCTTCAATCCGAAAGCGGGAAAAATTCAACACTGTACAGCGAAAGATTTTAGGCCAATAAGTCTTTCTTCTTTTCTTCTTAAGACGTTGGAAAGAATTTTAGATGACTATATAAGGAAATATCTGGAGCCTTCTTTTATTTCTGTTAATCAACATGCTTACGTTAGAGGTAAATCAGTGGACTCAGAACTGCATACCGCTGTTCACCACATTAAAAAAGCTCTTTCCTTCAAGGATTACGCTCTTGGGGTATTTTTGGATATTGAAGGAGCATTAAATAATGTAAAATCAGAGGCCATTTTTAATGCCTTGACTCAGGCGATGATCCCAACGTCGATCACCAACTGGCTAATGAGGATGTTGACAAATAGATATATAACGTCTGAACTGGGTAATGCAAAACTTCAGGCAATGGCAACGAGAGGTACACCACAAGGCGGTGTTATCTCTCCATTATTATGGCTCCTAGTCGTAAATGAGATTTTAAAAAAATTAGAGAAAACTGGAATAACTGTAGTGGCTTACGCTGATGATGTAGTAATGTTATCTTCTGGTAAATTCATTAATACTGTCTCTGATATACTTGGAAACGCTTTAAAAACACTCTCATCATGGGCTAGAGAATGTGGTCTTAACGTGAACCCAACAAAAACTGAGCTTGTGCTTTTCACAAGGAGAAGGATTATTCCAGCTTTTAATCCTCCTAAACTGAATGGCACTATATTGGCATTGTCAAACTCTGCAAAATTTTTAGGGGTTATCTTGGATAACAAACTCAACTGGGTCGCAAACTTGAAGGAGCGTGTAAAGAAAACTTTTGCTGCATTATACATGTGTCGGAAATTGGTGGGCAAGAAATGGGGACTATAACCTAAGCTCTTTCTGTGGTTATATTCGGCTATAATTCGACCAGTGATGACTTACGGCTGCCATGTGTGGTGGCCAGTTGTTGATTACAGAGTACATGCGGATAAAATTAAGAGAGTTAACAGGATAGCCCTACTTAGTCTCACATGCGCGATGAGTACGACCTCTACTGATGCATTGGAAATACTTCTAAACATTACACCCTTAGATATTCATCTAAAAGAAACTGCGGCGATTACCCTGAATAGACTATGTCAAACAGGATCACTTAGAAGCAGACAAGTTCGACATATGGACCTTATAAGTCACGCTGAACGGAACATTATTACTGATTATTGTACTCCACTTAATGTTGTAAATGGTAGATTGAACATTGAAATCCCATCATTAGATGATTGGCTCAATGATCAGGTAGAATTCTATCAGATTAATGTCTACACAGATGGTTCTAAAATGACAAGTGGTACGGGTAGTGGCTTCCACTGCGGGGAACTTAACATGGAAGAATCATATCGACTTGATAATGACTGCAGTATTTTTCAAGCTGAAATTTACGCTATTTTCAAAGCAGCTGAGCGGCTTTCAATGTCACCAATATACAGATGTGATATTAGTTTTTTCATTGATAGTCAGGCAGCTTTAATGGCTCTAAAAAATGACAGTATGAGGTCCAAGGTAGTCAGCCGCTGCCACAGAGAGCTTAAGGTTCTCAGCGAGCAGCACAACATTAGACTGTGCTGGGTACCTGGACATAAAGATATACTGGGCAACGAAAAGGCAGATGAACGTGCTAAGCGGGGAGCCAATCTTCCACAGGAATTGGCTGTGAATGACGTCTATCCACCTCTATCTCTAATTTCGCAACGGATCAGACTAGAAGCGAGAGAAACTTGGTTAACCCGATGGGCTCCGTCGGACTGCTGCATTCAGACAAAATCATTATGGGATGAAAATTCGTTGAAACAAAGCCAAGTTCTTCTTGATATGGATAGAAGACAACTGAGAATGGTAATTAATTTGATTACAGGCCACAACACCCTGGGTAAACACATGGTAAGAATTGGAAGAGGTAATGATGATACATGCCGATGGTGTAGGGAAGCTGTTGAGGACAGTTATCACTTTTTATGTGAATGCCCTGCACTGTCTTTCAGAAGATTTAAATTTGGCTCTTTCTTCTTTTAGAATTTACATGAAATCCGAGGAATAAATCCATGGACCTTACTGGCGTTTATCAAATTATCGAAGTGGAATGCATAGATGCAACTATTGCTTTTTATCTAAGAAGAAGGGGAAACTGGAATCATAATGGGCCACAAGTCGGCCTCTATGGGCATTGGTTTTTTTTGCCAATGCCATCCACCATAACCTAACCTAACCTAACCATGTTAGGTTTCAGTCATATCTGGGATTTTGGTAAACTTCAGGAAAAACTCAATGCCCAAAAATTTGTTGCACAGTGTAATAAATTTTTCTTAATTCATTTTATTTGTGTGATACAAATTTGTGTTTAAGTATCATACAATATTTCCATTACACAATTTGTATTACATTTAAATTCTTGAATATTTACCCGTCATAGGGCTTCTTTGCACTCAAATGATTTCGTAACAAGTTTAATAATAGATATGGATATTAATTCATGTAAATGTGGTATTTTTCAATAATCTTTTATTACATAAATTAAGTAATTTTTATACTGCATATGAATTACAACTTGCATCTGCATAAAACTAGATTTGCATAAAATCATGAAGCACATCTAATGGATTTACCATAGAAATCGCCAGGAACGAAATCTTTAAAATTGTTCAGAATTTAAATTGGCTTAAAAACTTTTTTTTAAATATTTTGTGGGCAGCCTAAACGCTGTAGAATTTATAAATATGTAGTAATTTAAGAGAGGTTATTATAGCTCGAGGTCATATTTCCATTACTAATTATAACTATGATATTTTTATAGAATAATTTTTAAGAAAAAATCAACTTAAGGGGCCCTATGCCCCTTATAGGAGCTTCGGGAACATATATATATGGGGCATTCCATATCAAATCGGACACTTTGAAATTTTTTTTTTTAGATTTTTCCAATTTGTTTACAGTTTTTAGTACCCTTAGAAAACTCCTTCGTGGTAAATTTTCGGATTTTTTTGATGAGCCGTTCAAAAGATATCGAATTTTTAAAAATTGGTAGTTTGTTCCTTTACTCAAACTTCTTTTACTAATAACTTCTTCAATAATGGTTCAAACTTCAATTTTTTTTCTTTCAAAATTTTTGTTTTTTTACGTACTTTTTATAAAAAAATCCCAAAAAATTCTTAAAAGCGCTCTAGTATGCGAGTTTTAAAATTTAAATCTCATTTTTGAAAATGTTTGTACTCTTCGATTTTTTTGAAATTTTTTTGTGCAAAACTTCTACCGATTCTACAAATTTTTTGCCCAGAAAGATCGTGGGATAACGAATATTACTATTTTTTCAATTTTTTTTGAAAAAAATTTTTTAGGGGTCATTTTCAAGACCGACCACCATTAAATTTTACGTCTTAACATTTCTTTAGAACAAACTAATACCCTATCTCCAATTTCTAAGGGGGCTCCCACACAAAACGACATTTTTAAAATTTGATCCAACCGCTCTAACTGCCCTAATAGTGCCCTTAGAGCAACAAAATGTATGAATGACCCACAATATTTTTTAGTCTAAACATTTTCTCTGAACACACCTATCCTCTATCTTTAACTGTTAAGGCGGTCCCCATACAATTTTTTTATTTTTTGTAAATTTGTTTTATTTAATCAGCTTTTACCGGTCCAATGGTGCGTCCGAGAGGGGTCATTAGTGAGACCGACCCCCATTTATTTTTACCCTACAAAATTTTTTTAAAACATACCTACGCCCTATCTCCACTCCCTAATACATTTTGTTGCTCTAAGGGCACTATTAGGGCAGTTAGAGCGGTTGGACCAAATTTAAAAAAAATGTCGATTTGTGTGGGAGCCCAATTAGAAAATGGAGATAGGGTATTAGTTTGTTCCAAAGAAATGTTAAAACGTAAAAATTAATGGGGGTCGGTCTTATAAAGGACCCCTCTATGACGCACCATTGGAGCAGTAGAAATGATTTTAAGATTGGAAAATTGCAATAAAATTTTTTCAAAAAATTTTAAAAAATAGTAATAATCGTTATCCCACGATCCTCCTGGGCAAAAAAATTGTAGAATTGATAGAAGTTTTACACAAAAAAAAATTCAAAAAAATCGAAGAGTACAAATATTTTCAAAAATGAGATTTAAATTTTGAAACTTAAAAATCGCATACTAGAGCGCTTTTAAGAATTTTTTGGGATTTTTTTTTTTAAAAGTACGTAAAAAAACAAAAATTTTGAAAAAAAAAAATTTGAAATTTGGACCATTATTGAAGAAGTTATGATTAAAAGAAGTTTGAGTAAAGGAACAAACTACCAATTTTTAAAAATTCGATATCTTTTGAACGGGTCATCAAAAAAATCTGAAAATTTACCACGAAGGAGTTTTCGAAGGGTACTAAAAACTGTAGACAAATTGGGAAAATCTAAAAAAAAAGTTTTTCAAAGTGTCCGATTTCACATGGAATGCCCCATATATATTCATGATCCTCGATCGATTTTAAGACGATCTAGCGATGTCCGTCCGCCCGTCCGTCTGCCTATCTGTTGAAAACACTCTAACTTTTGAAGGACTTTACGGAGGCTCCTGAAGTTTGGCATATATGTTGGACATTTACCTGGTCAGATTGGTATTGCAATCCAGCGAAATCGGTCCAGTGGTTCAAAACTTATGAACAAAAAGCGGAATTTCGGCAAGGACTTTTCATAAATTTACGAGATAAAACATACGGTAACTTTCCAACGACAATTCTGAAAGTGCTGAAGTATGTCATATATATTTGTCGTTCCTCTGTCCCGGTTCGTTTCAAATCTCAGCCAAATGGGTCCAGTGGTTCAAAAATTATAAGCAAAACTCTGAATTTCAGATTAGTTTCACCTAAAATTCAGGTATTGAAAAACCCGAGTTTTAAAAAAATAAGCTTTAAAAACAATGATAAGCCACAAAATTACTTTACATAGTATTTTTGTCACTCAGAAATATTTTTACATAGTATTTTTATCACTCAGAAATATTTTTACACTAAAAAAAAAAATTTGCACTCGAAAAAAATTTTACACTCAAAAAAAAAATTAGTCAACTATTTTTTTTTTTTTTACAAAAATGACAAAAAAAAGTTTTTTACTCAAAATAAAATATTTCTAATCAAAATTGTTTATTTTTTTACATTAAAAAATGTACTATTCTTTAAAAAGGAGGGTATTCATAGATTCGGCCAAGTCGAATTAAACTTTTATACTTGTTTTTAATAAATTTTAACTTAATTATTTTAAAACCTGTTGTCAAAATATTCATTAAAATGTATGTAAAAAATTTTAATTATTTTAATACTTTTATAAAATTCAGTTATAAATAACAAAAAATTTAAAAAAATTTAAAATATTTTTTATCTTAAAACTTTAAACTAACATAAACAAATTTCTATTTAATTTGTTATTATTGGTATTTAATTTATTCTAGAAACAAAAACAATTTTTTTGTAACAATTTAAAAATTTAACCTTAACCTCAAACATGTAGTTATTGCAGGTTTATTCAACTTGTATTATATATATTTGTTTTTTAATTTAAACATGTAATACAACTTTAAAAAGACAAGCCTCCAAATGTGACTTTTGATAGCAACAACACTGGTTATATTCTAACAGCGGTTTACTATAAAAATGTTAATTATATAGGCGAAGTGAAAAATATCAGGGTTAGGAAAACAATGTTTTTTTTCAAAATATTGATACTTTGATATAATTAAAGTTTTTTTGTTCAGGTTTTAATTATAATTTAAAAAAAAATTTTCCGCGAATAATTTTTTTTTTGGAAAATATTTTGTCTTTAATGTATCGTATTCTATACATTTTCATAAATTAATAGCAAAATAAAAAAATTGGAAAAAAAATTCGCGAAAAACATTTGCGAAAAAAAGTTTTCGCGAATATTTTTTTTTGTATAGTCAATACAGTTTAGATGATAAAAATTCAGCAATTGTCTAACTAATATAAAACAAATATTTTTTTTTACTTAAAAATAAAAAAAAAATTAATCGCGAATATCTTAAATACATACGCTAACTTTTAAAAAACTGATATAACAATGGGATTTAGTGTACACGAACTAGCTTTACCAGATGGTAAATTCAAATCAAACTAAAAATATTTGTATTGAACCAATTTTCACAAAAAAAAAAGATTTTTCGCGATCAAAAAATGTTTTTCGCAAAAAAAAAATACATTATTATGGTTTATTAAGTTTTTTTAACAGACTTGAATGGTTTTAAAGTTAAAAATTATTCCATTTGTAACTCGTCGAAATAAATTATTGATCAGTGATCGATTTTAAGACATTCTAGCGATGTCCGTCTGTCTGTCCGTATGTGGAAATGGTGATCACGGCCAAAATATTACACAGATTTGACTGAAACTTTTCATATTTACTTGTTGTTGCCCTAAGCAAGTTGGTATTTATTTGAGCCAAATCGGTTCATCGGTTCAGCGCACTGTGGGCCAGCATCCCTGAATTTTGGCCATAAATAGACCGCTTAACCTATATGTCAAAAAAGTATTGCATATGGGTGTTAAAGGATCGCTGATCACGATTCTGAAAAAAAAATTTCAAAATTCAAAATGGCGGATCCAAAATGGCGGACATGATTTTTTAATTCTTTGTTCATTGTGTTTAATATAATCATTGTCGATGTATTTGGGGTCGTTAATAACGAATATGAGCTCAGACTTTTAAAATTCAAAATGGCGGATCCAATATGGCGACAAATTTAAATTTAAAATTTTTTATATGTTGTCTCTTTTGGCCAAAAACTTCGATTTTAATGGTTTTTCGGATGTTAAAACTGATTTTGAAATTAAAGATTTGAAATTCAAAATGGCGGATCCAATATGGCGAATATGCTTTTGTAATTCTTAGCAAATTGTACTTAAATTAGTAATTTTTGATGTATTTAGGGTCAGTAATTACGAATATGAGCTCCGATTTTTTAAATTCAAAATGGCGGATCCAATATGGCGTCAAATAAAATATTAAGTTTTTTTCTATGTTGTCTGATTTTTACGGTTTTTGGAATGCCAAATCTGATTTAAGAATCAAATATTCAAAATAGCGGATCCAATATGGCGGACAAGATATTTAAATTATTGATTAATGTTTCAAAATATCACTAGGAAATGATTGCACAACACGAATACGAACTCAGATTTTTTGAAATCAAAATGGCGGATCCAAAATTTAAGACATAGCTTTTTAAAAAAATGTAAATTTCTAAGTTTTTATAAATCCCTCTTTTTGCTTTTATCAGAAGATTTTAATAAAATTTTTCTCTTTTAAATGCGCCAAAAAGTTCATATATTCAGTGGCTCATTTATGTACAAATAATGCTACAAGCTTACAATTTCGTAAAAAACATTAAAAATGCTATTGCCAAAATATGCCCCTTAAATGCGTTACCAGCTTTAATGTTTAGCACTAGAGATGGACGCTGGTCACGTGAATTACTCGTGATCGAAAGTGAGCGTGAATAAAATTTTTTGTTCGTGAGTGATAAGTGAGTGAGACAATTTTTTGCGTGAGTGATTCGTAGTGAGTGAAATTTTTTTGCGTGAGTCAAAACTATTTAATTGTATTGATTCAGTTTTTACAATTTTTTTCGTGTTTTAAATGTTTAGCGTGAGTTACGAGTGAGCGTGAGTCACACGTGAGTGGTGTTTTGTTTACTCACGTAAATAGTGAGTAAGTGTGAGAAAAAAACGGTTGAGTAAATTATGTTTTTTTTCGTGAGCGTGAGTCAACGTGAGTCAAAATTCACTCACGTGCCCATCAGCAGTTATCACGCCAATGCACAGTGCCACATTTGGCCAATCTAGGACGACAAAAATCCAATTTTATTTATATTGACTAGAAATTCGGTATAAATGTTCGTTTTGACTTCAAAAACAACATTATGAAAAATATGGGAGGCCAGTTTACGGCCACGCCCACTTTTTAAACAATTTTTAATTTTGGTTGTAATTTCTTTAAACTTGGTATATATACTCTCAAGGACTGTAGAAATAATATCACAAAAAAGGGGGTGGTCAGACAACTGCCACGCCCACTTTTAAATAATATGTTTAAAAAATATGTAAAAACAAGGTTTACATATCGTCCCACTGTAGTCGGCGTCGCAGACGGTCGCAAAAGTTAGCCGTTGAAATAAGTACTATGAATATTGGTCAATATGTCTGAAAAAGTCCGGCGACCAATAGAGACCAAACACAAAAGTTCTATTCCACCAAAAAAAATAAATATATAATTTTCTTTTCAAAAATTTTTATTATGTTAAAAATTTAATAAAAAATAGAAAAAATTGTTTAAAAAAAGAAGAAAAGATATGACTTAAAGCCGTTAAATATCCCTTAAAATTACCAAAAAAGAGTGTATAAATATCTTTTTTTGTTAAAAAGTTACAACCGTTTTAAATCGACTTAATTAATACGAAATAATGAACACTACTTTCAGGATTTTACAAGATGCAACTTTATGCACCCACATCTTAATAACGAATAGAATTATAGTTCTTATATGAGTATTTCCGTGTTATTAGGAATGTTTTATAATACATACAAACAAATGATAAAAATCGGGGAACTTTTTTTTTTGATTTTTGTCGTGCTAGATTGGCCAAATGTGGCACTGTGCAATGTTGTCAAAGTGAGCCATTTTTTATTAGAAATCAATAGAAACAAAAATACCGAAAAATGTTGAAGTTTCATTTTAGGGCAATTCTAAACGTCATATTTTGGTTTATTGCCTCAAAAGTTTATGAACGGTCGCACAGGGTCGCAAAAATGTGAATAGAATACATTGTCAGAGACAGATCGTAGTTCGAGGTTTGTCAATATCGTTTGGACTTTTTTGGACTTTGGTGTTGAAAAAAGGCGGATTTCAACAAAAGTATGGATTTCCATAATTTATATAAAAAAAAATATGCTTATAGCTTACTTTTTGGCAGTTTATATCATGTGTTGAACAAACAGGTATGTCTTTAGGAGAACTTCACCGAAAATTTGAAAAAATTTTGTGTCGAAGTACAAAAAAAAATTATTTGTTTCATAAATAAAAAATATAAAAAAAATCTCAAACATTGACTTTAACCTCATGCAAAAAAACAACTTTAAGCTATATTAAAAAGATATTAAAGGTGCACAAAATTCAAGATGTCGACGTTCCGAAAAAATATTTTTAAATATGTGTTGCCTTACAGACCTTATTGCCCAAAAAATGGAAATCCTGGCCCACAGTGCAGCGGTTCAAAAGTTACGAAAATGTAAGGACACCTCGAAAATGTTGGTTCATTCAACATAACCTAAAAATACAAAATGCTTTAATTCGGCTGCTAGTTGATATTTGTGAACAGAATTTGATGTCTAATGGTGTTTAAACAAGAACAAACATATTTTTTACAAAAAAAAAAAAAATCGCGAAATTTTTTCCGAAAAAACTTTTTTACGCTAAAATCTTTGGGGTTCTCCCCTAAGATTTTTGCGTGAGTTTCGTGAGTTGAATTTTTTGCGTGAGTTTGCGTGATTTATTTTCTCTTCATATTTATTTTTGCAACAAAAAATTGTAAAATTTGCCTTAACTTAAGATTTCGTCACGAAAAAAACAAAAAAATGTAAAATTTCGCTGAACTTTACATTTTGCTGAAAATTTAGAAAGATTTTTGAAATTTTAGTTTTCGACATTTTTTTTTTGTATAAATAAAGTTTCGTGAGTGTGAGTCAACGTGAGTGTGAGTGAAGCTTGCTTGATTGTACGTGAGTGTGAGTTTTATTAAATTTACTCACATGATTGTGAGTAAGTGTGAGTTGAAAAAATATGATCGTGCAAAAATATGCATTTTCACCAAAACATGCAAAAGTATGTAAAAACAAATCAATGCCATTTTAAAGTAAATTTCTTGATTCGGGAAGACAAAAAACATGCATTTGCATGGAAATCACATCTCAAGTAATGATTATGAATGCACTTTTTTTGTCGATAGTCTAAAAACGATATCTACTAATTATCTTTCCGAATCAACAAATTTGCATTAAAATGGCATTGATTTGTTTTTGCATATTTTAGCATATTTTGGTGAAAATGCATATTTTTGCATATTTTTTGGTGGAAATGCATATTTTTGCACATTTTGGTTTTAAATGCAAATTTTGTGCATATATCCAACTTTTAAGTGCACATTTTTGCATATTTTGGCACAAATTAGCAAAAACATAAATTGAAATTTATTTTTTTCAAAAACTTTTTAAATTTAAAAAATTTATTTTGAAAATAAGAATTTTTGTTTTATTTTTGTTGATTGTCTTAATTTATATATAATGAGTAGGGATGAGATTTCCATGCAAATGCATGTTTTTTGTCGAAAGTCTAAAAACGATATGGACCAATTATCTTTCCGAATCAAGAAATTTGCGTTAAAATGGCATCGATTTGTTTTTGCATATTTTGGTGAAAATGCATATTTTTGCATATTTTGATTTTAAATGCATATTTGTGCATATTTCCAACTTTTAATTGCATATTTTTGCATATTTTGGCATAAATTTGCAAAAACACAAATTGAAATTTATATTTTTCAAAAACTATTATAAATTTTAAAAAATTATTTTGAAAATAAGAAAACTCATTTTTTTCTTCTAAATTTTTTTTATAGATTTTCTTAATTTCTAAAAAATCTTGCTTGTATAAAGTTTTAAATGTTATTTTTTAAACCTAGCGTTATTTTTTACTTTTCAAGAAGTTTTTCCTATGATAACAAGATTTTTATTGTACACATTTTATTTTTTTGTGCATATTTTATGGGTTTTTAGTGCATATTTTGAATTTTTTAGCGCATATTTTAAGCGCATATTTTCGATTTTTTAGTGCATGAAAATCTTATCCCTAATAATGAGTTTGTGCTGATGTTTGTAACTACCCGAAATATTGGTCCTAGACCTACCTTCAAGTATACTGATCGATACAGAATTAATTTTTGAGTCAATTTAGCGATGTCCGTCCGTCCGTCCGTCTGTCCATCTAACGGCTTAAGCACGATACGGGTCACAATTTTCAATCAATTGACTTGAAATTTGAAACGTAAACGTCTTCTGGCCCAAACACGAAGCCTATTGAAATTGGAAAAAAACGGTCTATGTTAAGACCTAGCCCCCATACAAACGACCCCTTTGGAATATTCTTAAATGACTCTAATAACCTTATTATAATAGATATCGCTTTGAAACTTAACAGGTAATCAAATTGTGTATCCATGAATCATCATTCCAAATTTGAAAGCCATCCGGTCAGTCCTTCTGGTAGTCCTCATAATAATTCCCTCAAAATTCATAAAAATGGAAATATTTGATAAAAATTTTATTTTTAGGTGTTAAACGTATACTTTAGTAACCTAATCAAATTGGAATATAATTGGACCATTTTTGAACTAAGTCCCCATACAAAAATTTTCGATTAAATCGGTCTATTGGCAAAAAAATTAACCAATTCCACTAAAATTTGATCTGTGTGTGTTTTCTACACTAAATAAAGATCTATCAAAAGATAGATCCAACCGATCCATGTCTGGACTTGGACACATTTTTCGGAAAACACTGGTTTAGGGTATCATATGGTTGGTCTTGACGGACTTTGACTTTGTTACTTGTTTTTAAATAAATTTTTCTTAAACATTACAAATTTAACACAATCCGCATCCTGCTTTCTTAAAATTACTGCTGTTAACGTCTTTAATTAAAACTCATTATGTTAATAATATGTCTCTAACTCGCAAAGTAATTTAAAAACATAAACTTTTTAATTCTTTAATCTTTTATAAAAAAAATGTTTTTTCTTAAACTGGCTGCAGGCCAAGAATTTAAAATGAAAATTTGACTATATTTATTATAGCAGCTTTTGTAAATTCCCACATAAAAAAAAATCTATATACAACAAAAATCACATCATCAATGTCATTAGTAAATTAAATAGACATAAATTTTTATCTGTTGTTTTTTTTTTTTGACAAAAAACAATTTTAAATATTTTTGAAACGCATAAAATTTTAATTTTATGTATTTTTTTCAAAATTTAGAAACAATAAAAAAATTTAAAAACAATGTATAAAATTTAGAGGTTAAATTTAAAAAACAGAGAATAGCGATTTTTTAATTTTTTTTTTTGCAGAATTTTAGAATAATAAATCAAATTTAAATTTTTATTATTATTTTTAAATTGATAAACAATTTTTGTTAAAAACTGGCACAAATTGTTAAATTTGTTTTTGCGTTTTTTTTATTTATTATACCCTACACCACTCTGTGGTACAGGGTATAATGAGTTTGTGGTGATGTTTGTAACTAGCCGAAATATTGGTCCTAGACCTACCTTTAAGTATACCGATTGACTCAGAATTACTTTTTGAGTCGATTTAGCCAACTTTGGATTCGGCTGAAATGACTCTAATAACCGTATTACAATAGATATCACTTTGAAATTTAGCAGGTAATCAAATTTTGTATGCACGAATCACCATTCCATATTTCGAAGGAATTCGGTCAGTCCTTCTGGTAGTCCCCATACAAACCATCCTCCCGAAATTCTCATAAATCCCTCAAAACTCATAAAAATGGAAATATTTGATAAAAATTTTATTTTTAGGTGTTAAACGTGTACTTTACTAACCTAATCAAATCAGAATATAATTGGACCATTTTTGGACTTAGTCCCCCATATAAAAAATTTGACCGATATTCAGTTAAATCGGTCTATTGACAAAAAAATAAACCAATTCCACTAAAATTTGATCTGTGTGTGTTTTCTACACTAAATAAAGATCTAAGAAAAGACAGATCCAATCGGTCCATGTTTGTCCATGTGACCCATTTTCCGGAAAACTCTGGTGTAGGGTATCATATGGTCGGTCTTGACCGACAATAACTTTCTTACTTGTTTTTATTTATTATTGTTTGTTTTTTGTTATAAAACATTTGACGCGTCATTTGTTTTTATTTATAGTTTTTGTTGTTGTTATTGTTTTTCTTAATTAATTTGTTAATAAATAATAACAATCAATAACATTTTTTAGTTTTGATTTTCTCTAGTAGCCAGAATTTGTTGCAGTGACAATATTAGTTTAATTTGAAATCGGTAATTTCAAAAAGGGCTCAAGTCATAAAATTAAAAAAAAAAACAAGTAAAAAAGTTAAATTCGGCCTTGCCGAATGTAGTGATACCCTCCACAATTTCAAAAAGATTATTGCAAAAACCTTTATTTCAAAGGAAATTACTTTTGAAAAAAAAAATTTTTTGGAAAAAAAAATTTCCGCGAAAAAAATTTTGGTAAAAAAAAATCCGGAATTTTTTTTGTCACAATTATTATCGTACTTGTTTAAATACCATTTGGTGTTCAATTATGTTCACATATGTCAACCAGAAGCCGAATTTAAGCATTTTGTATTTTTAGGTTATGTTGAATGTACTGAAATTTTTGAGGTGTGCTTACTACATTTTCGTTCATAACTTTTGAACCGCTGAACCGATATCGCTCAAATACAATACCAAACTTATCGGGAGAACTTTCAATAAATATGTTAAGTTTCAGTCATCTCTGTGTAATATTTTGTCCGTGATAGCATTTTCCACAGACAGACAGACGGACATCGCTAGAATGTCTTAAAATTGATCGGGCATCATGAATATATATACTTTATGGGGTCACAGATCGATATTTCGATGAGTTACAAACGGAATGACAAACTTATATATTCCCTCTATCACCAGAGTGAGGGTATAAAAATACCCTCACAAGATTTTCAAAATGGCAAACCTAATATGATGCTTGGTGTCATTTTAAGTCATCTAGATTTGCTTTGAATGTATAACTCGGAGTAAAAAGATCATTGAAGTCGGGTCAGTCGAGAATCGAGCCACGAATATTTTGTCATATTCATACTATTAACATCATATGGGGCATTCTATGTCAAATCGGACACTTTGAAATTTTTTTTTTTATTTTCCCAATTTGTTTACAATTTTTAGTACCCGTCGAAAACTCCTTTGTGGTAAATTTTCAGATTTTTTCGATAACCCGTTCAAAAGATATCGAATTTTTAAAAATTGGTAGTTTAATCCTTTACTCAAACTTCTTTTACTCATAACTTCTTTAATAATGGTCCAAATTCCAAATTTTTTTTTTTTTCGAACTTGTTAAAAAAAAATCCCAAAAAATTCTTCAAAGCGCTCTAGTATGCGATTTTTAAGTTTTAAAATTTAAATCTCATTTTTGAAAATGTTTGTACTCTTTGATTTTTTTGAAATTTTTTTGTCTAAAACTTCTTTCGATTCTACAAATTTTTTGCCCAGGAGGATCGTGGGATAACGATTATTACTATTTTTTTAAATTTTTTGAAAAAAATTTATTGTAATTTTCCACTCATAAAATCATTTCTACTGGTGCGTCAAAGAGGGGTCTTTTATAAGACCGACCCCCATTAATTTTTACGTCTTAACACATTTTACGTCTTAACATTTGGAACAAACTTATGCCCTATCTCCAATTTCTAAGGGGGATCCCCACAAAACGAAGAGGGGTCATTAGTGAGGTCGACCCGCATTTATTTTTACCCTACAACATTTTTTTAAAACATACCTACGTCCTATCTCCACTCCCAAAAAAAATCCCAAAAAATTCTTAAAAGCGCTCTAGTATGCGATTTTAAAATTTTAAAATTTAAATCTCATTTTTGAAAATGTTCGTACTCTTTGATTTTTTTTAAATTTTTTTGTGTAAAACTTCTTTCGATTCTACAAATTTTTTGCCCAAGAGGATCGTGGGATAATGATTAGTACTATTTTTTTAAATTTTTTGAAAAAAATTTATTGTAATTTTCCAATCTTAAAATCATTTCTACTGCTTCAATGGTGCGTCATAGAGTGGTCATTTATAAGACCGACCCCATTAATTTTTACGTCTTAACATTTCTTTGGAACAAACTAATACCCTATCTCCAATTTCTAAGGGGGCTCCCCCACCAAACGACATTTTTTTAAATTTGCTCTAACTGCTCTAACTGCCCTAATAGTGCCCTTAGAACAACAAAATGTATGACCGACCCACAATATTTTTTTTCTCTGAACACACCTACCCTCTATCTTTAACTGTTAAGGCGGTCCCCATACATTTATTTATTTTTTTTTGTAAATTTGTTTTATTTAATCAGTTTCTACCGGTCCAATGTTGCGTCCGAGAGGGGTCATTAGTGAGGCCGACCCCCATTTATTTTTACCCTACAACAATTTTTTAAACATACCTACGCCCTATCTATACTCCCTAAGTAGGCTCCCATACAAATAACAGTTTGAGCAAATTTTATAAAAATGTAATTTTGAATGGAATCCTACTTAGTGAGTGGAGATAGGGCGTAGGTATGTTTTAAAAAAATATTGTAGGATAAAAATAAATGGGGGTCGGTCTCACTAATGACCCGTCTCGGACGCACCTTTGGACCGGTAGAAGCTGATTAAATAAAACAAAAAAAATTGTATGGGGACCGCCTTAACAGTTAAAGATAGAGGGTAGGTGAGTTCAGAAAAAATGTTTGGACTAAAAAAATATTGTGGGTCGGTCATACATTTTGGTGCTCTAAGGGCACTATTAGGGCAGTTAGAGCGGTTGGAGCAAATAAAAAAAAAATGTCTTTTTGTGTGGGAGCCCCCTTAGAAATTGGAGATAGGGTATTAGTTTGTTCCAAAGAAATGTTAAGACCAAAAAATTTATGGGGATCGGTCTCATAAATGCCCCCTCTATGACGCACCATTGGAGCAGTTGAAATGATTTTAAGATTGAAAAACTACGATAACATTTTTTCAAAAAATTTAAAAAAATACTAATAACCGTTATTCCACGATCCTCCTGGGTGAAAAATTTGTAGAATCGATAGAAGTTTTACACAAAAAAATTTCAAAAAAATCAAAGAGTACAAACATTTTCAAAAAATTAGATTTAAATTTTAAAACTTAAAAATCGCATATTAGAGCGATTTTAAGAATTTTTTGGCATTTTTTTTTTTAAAAGAACATAAAAAAACAAAAATTTTGAGAAAAAAAATTGATCTTTTGAACGTTTCATCAAAAAAATCTGAAAATTTATCAAGAAGGAGTTTTCGAAGGGTACTAAAAACTGTAAACAAATTAAGAAAATCTAAAAAAAACATTTTTTTAAGTGTCCGAGTTAACATGGAATAACCCATATATTTGTAGTTTCTGCATAATAAATATTTTAAAAATTTCCAGCAATAAAAATTATATTTTTAGTCATTTTAATTTTACTTCATAATATCTTTTAACTTTCTTATCTTTAACGTGTTTTTCACAAAGGTTTTTAAAATTCTATACTTCGCAATTTCCTATAAATTTATTAGATTTTAGAGCATCAATACAATATTGCTCCCTAAACGGCTAAATTTATTCAACCGAAATCGCCAACAAAACCCAAAAAATGCAGCTTGTTGCTATTTGTAACATGCCTGGCTGTAAAACATTGTTGCAAAATTAAAATAAACAAGTAAAAAGTTAAATTCGGCCTTGCCAAATGCAATCATACCTCCCACAATTTCAAAAAGATTATTGTTAAAATTTGAAAAAAAAATTCCGCGAAAAAAAATTGTGGTAAAAAAAAATCCGTGATTTTTTTCTTTTTTTTGTCAAAAAATATGTTTGTACTTGTTTAAATACCATTTGGTGTTTAATTATGTTCACATTTGTCAACCAGAAGCCGAATTAAAGCATTTTGTATTTTTAGGTTATGTTGAATGTACTGAAATTTTTGAGGTGTGCTTACATTTTCGTTCATAACTTTTGAACCGCTGAACCGATATCGCTCAAATACAATACCAAACTTATCGGGAGAACTTTCAATAAATATGTTAAGTTTCAGTCATCTCTGTGCAATATTTTGTCCGTGATAGCATTTTCCACAGACAGACAGACGGACATCGCTAGAATGTCTTAAAATTGATCGGGCATCATGAATATATGAGCAATTGTCATTAACTTTTAATATTTAAGAAAAAAAAAATTGCGATTTTTTTTTGTGGCACATTGATAAGACTTTGTAGGTAAATAACATTATAAATAAGTAATTCAAATCCGTCCGCGTGCATTAATTTGAGCGATCGCACCAAAAACAATGGCGGTTTAAAGTTAACATTTTTAAAAAAATTGTCAAAATTACATTTTTTATCCGAAGTTAACCAAACGTACCATTTTGTATTATGATTACCCAGAGCTAAAATACATATTCTAACATGCATAAAATCTTTGCTAAATATCGAGATATTTGCATTTAACCAATTTTTTTTTCGGCACATTTTCCAATATTTTGGAAATAAAAATGTTTCCAGCGGTTTTATTTTTTTTAGAAAAATATTGCCAAATTCGTTAACAAAATCTCAACAAATTCTTAGTTAACACCATTATTCTATCTCTAATAGGTAAGAAACAGCAGTGGTTTAAAGTGAACATTTTGGAAAATAAAATTTAATAATTTTGAATTTATTTTTTTTTTTAATATTAAATGTCTGATTTTACACTGTTGTCCTTCACTGAATATTGAAACTATTCAAAGTATGATTAATAATGCTAATATTAAGGTTATTACGAAATATTTTAACGTTATTACTAATTTTATCAAGGTTATAAAAAATTTTAGCGATTTTTCGCGATTTTTCGCGATTTTCGCGACTGCAAAAATCAATGGACTAATTTTGAAATATTATTCGAATAAGACATGTCAAAATCTATCTAAATACATTTCTTTTCTACTTTATTTTAAGTAATGTAAGATTTTATAAAACCATTAAATTTAAAAGTATCAAAAATTTAAAACCACCAAAAAACCACTAAAACGTCAATTGTTTTTGGGTGCGAATTAGTGTTTGGGGTTCGGGAATTCCCGGGTCGTATTTCCCGGGAATTCCCGGGAAAAGACTGACGGGAATTCCCGGGAATTTTTTTAATTTTTCCCGGGAAATCCGGGAATTTTACAAAACATACATTTTACATAAAAAACGTTTATTTTAATTTAATTTTTAATATTTTTTTACATACAGGTATAATTACATTTGCTATTTTTTGTATTTTTTCTATTTGGAAGAACAGTGCTAATATATATTCATAGGAAAACTGACCAAGTATGACAATATCATGAAAAAACCTAAAATGTCAAAAAATATACGTCGGTTAATGATAATTTTGCTAAGACTGTCAAAAAAATATAAAAATTTTGAACCTAGAATTTACATTTCCAGAACAAATATCAAGAGTGCTGCCAACTATATTAGTTTTTGCTCGAATAACGCAGTTTTAAATTTTTTTGCGATTTTTAGCTATTTTTTGCGATTTTTTGTGGGGAAAAAAATTGCAATATTTTTTTTTTGTTTTATTGTATTTCAGGATTTTTAACTTTTATTTTTTGATTTTCTTTGTTTAAATTATTTGTTTATATCTAATAGAAATGTTTTTAACAAAAAGTTGGTCAAATTTTAATGTTTTTTATGATTTATATTAATAATGAATATTTCCCGGGATTCCCGGGAATCCCGGGAAATAAATTATTTTTTTCCCGTTTCCCGGGAAATTGAAAAGTCCGGGAATTCCCAAACACTAGTGCGAATGGATTGAAGATAAAGCATAAAAAATACTACCAAACGCGCTTTTCACTGACCAATTTCGATAAGCGGCCCGGATGTGCCTTACAAAAAACGTAAAACAGAAAAACGCCGCGGAATTCGCCAATATTAACTTTTGATCAATGTTGCTTTCCATGATTTATTATATTTGCACATACGATTGTTTCTACATGTTCAACTTTCAGCCATGCACATTTGGCTGTCAAATAATGCAAAACTAAAATATGGAAATTTTGCAAAAAATTTAAAAAGCTCATAACATTTTTGCAATTGAATATTTTTTGGGTGCGTTTGTAAATCAAGTGGGAAATGGTAAATTATAAAGTTCACAAAGCATTCGGAACCATTCGGAATAAAACTGGGAGTGTGCCTCGCAAAAAACAGACTTTTTAAAAAATTCACGTTTTTTCTTCCCATCTTTGGAGAGCTGCAGCTTCGTAACCATTGCGAGCACATCACTCGAATCAGTCTCAGATTGTGCATATTTACAAGGGCTTTTACCATGTGTATTTGAATTTTAAAATTACGGTTTGCACCAAAAGCTACAATCAAAAAACCTCGAAAAATTGAAAATTGAAAAAAATTGGTATCAAAGATTTAGGTCCATGTAACTTTTTTCTTATTGATGGCACATCCACTGAACCTACATCAAATAATTGCCCAAGTCTACTGATTAAACGGTATTAAATTTGGAGCAATAGCTTTAACGCACCCAACAATATGGAACTTTGAACGAAAAATTTCATGAGAGTATCAAGCGATTTTTTTACATTTTTCAACTTTGAACGTTCCTTACCATGAGATAATGAGACTATTTGCGCGGTGCCTTTGCAGAAATACTCATTATGGTTCCCTTAACATATCTACATTCACAGGTACCACCTAGTTTACAAATAAAAATGTTATTGCGAAATTAGTAAAATATCACAAGCGTTAAAAGTTAATGACAAAAGTCCATATATACTTTATGGGGTCCCAGACCGATATTTCGATGAGTTACAAACGGAATGACAAACTTATATATACCCTCTATCACTAAGTGTAGGGTATAAAAAAATAGTTTTTATAGCGAAATACCATTAAAGTTAACCAAAATTCATCATGAATGAATTTGCTTTTAATTAAAAGAAAAAAAACTCCCCGAAAGTTTACATGACATTAACTTTTTACAATGTTTTTGTTTGTTTCTCATTTTTCATTGGGTTTTCCTTTTTAATTTTATAAAAATGATAAATTATATTTTAAACGCATTTTTTTCTCGTTAAATATTTAACTCGTAATATTATACACAATTTTTTCGTTTAATGATGCAGTTTAAAATTTACGAAATGTTAAAGTAGTAAAGTTTGTCATTATTCGCTTGGTATGTGTTAGTTTTTATTATTATGAGTTTTATATTAAAAAAAAAATCATATCATATTAATCCTTACAGGACCTTAAATTGATAACAGCTTGCAACTACCGAAAACTACTTATGCAAAAAAAGACTAGAGCATATTAGACACAGCAGTCGTGGTTTGAGTTATACGTTTTATGACAACTATTTTTTTTATAAAAACTACGTTTTTTTTTAAACTACGATTTTTTATAAAAACTGCGTTTTTTTTAAACTACGATTTTTTATAAAAACTACGTTTTTTTAAAAGATAATTCTTTAATAAAAACAGTGTATTTTAAAAAAGATGTATATACAAAGTTTTTTTTTTATAAAAACTACGTCTTTTTCTAAAAACTATGCTTTAAAAAAAATTAGTTTTTTATAAAATCTTGGTTTTTTATAAAAACGTTGTTTTTTTTTATAAAAAACATAGTATTTGCGTTTTTTTTATAAAAACTACATTTTTTTATAAAAACTAGCTAACAAGGGAAGTCTCCCTGGTGTCACCCTCCGATCTTCATGAAATTTGGATATGTTGTTAAGAACGAAAATTAATTCGACACTTATTTTTTTTAGCGGCCCAAACTCATTTTTATGGGAGGTCGATTTGTATGGGGGGAAATTGACCTTTTTCAGTTTTTTACGATTTACGCCTATTTAAACAAAATTGATATAGGCATGTGTGGTATCAGATTAAAAGTATTAAAAATTTCTCGTGTTGCTAACAAGGGGCCAAATAAGTTAATATTTTTCGACTTATTAACAAAAATGGCCTAAAATTTTGGTATTTTACTCAATATGACGAAAAGTTTTGCATGTTTGGACACGTTCTTAGCAAACGTAGATAGGTTTTCCAAAGACCTTTCATTTGGTATGTAACATGACTAGGTTTTCTTTGCTTAATATAGGAGATAAACGAAAAAACTGAAAAATGGCCTTGTCTTCCCCCCTCCTTTTTACCCCCTAAATATGAATTTGGGCCGCTACAAAAAAATACGTGTCCCTTTATTTTTTCTGATCTACAAAATAAAATCAATTCCATAAAGATCCGCGGGTGACACTAGGGAGACTTCCCTTGTAAGTCTTTTATAAAAACTAAGTCTTTTATAAAAACTACTTCTTTTATAAAAAACTACGTAAGTATTTTATAAAAACTACGTCTTTTATAAAAACTATGTCTTTTATAAAAGCTACGTCTTTTATCAAAACTACGTCTTTTAAAAATACAAAATCTTTTATAAAAACTATGTCTTTTATAAAAACTATGCCTTTTATAAAAACTACGTCTTTTATAAAAATTACGTCTTTTATAAAAACTAAGTCTTTAATAAAAACTAGGCCTTTTATATAAACTACGTCTTTTATAAAAACTGTGTCTTTTATAAAAACTGTGTCTTTTATAAAAACTGTGTCTTTTATAAAAATTACGTCTTTTATAAAAACTACGTATTTTATAAAAACTTCGACTTTAATAAAAATTATGTCTTATAAAAACTAGGGTTTTTAATAAAAACTACGTCTTTTATAAAAACTACGTCTTTTATAAAAACTACGTCTTTTATAAAAACTACGTCTTTTATAAAAACTAAGTCTTTAATAAAAACTACGTCTTTTATAAAACATTACGTCTTTTATAAAAACTACTTCTTTTATAAAAACTGTGTCTTTTATAAAAACTGTGTCTTTTATAAAAACTGTGTCTTTTATAAAAACTGTGTCTTTTATAAAAACTACGTCTTTTATAAATACTACGTCTTTTATAAAAACTACGTCTTTTATAAAAACAACGTCTTTTATAAAAACTACTTCTTTTATAAAAACTACGTCTTTTAAAAAAACTACGTCTTTTATAAAAACTACGTCTTTTATAAAAACTACGTCTTTTATAAAAACTACGTCTTTTATATAAACTACGTCTTTAATAAAAACTACGTCTTTTATAAAAACTACGACTTTTATAAAAACTACGACTTTTATGAAAACTACGACTTTTATAAAAACTACGACTTTTATAAGAACTACGACTTTTATAAAAAGGTATTTAAAAAATATTTGTTTTCCCTAAATCTTTTTTAGCAATTTTTTTTTTTCAGAAAAATTGTTTCTTGCAGATTTTTTTATACCCTCCAACCACAGTATGGGGGTTAGGGATATAACCATTTGCATATTTTTGAAAATATCAAAAAGGACCTATCATAGTGAGAAAGTACATAGAAAATCAACAAGAAATGCGTCCACTTTTTTTCGCGAATGTTAAAAAAGGTTCGGCACCGATAGCGATGAAGTTTTTGCTAATATTTTGTTTCAAATATTCATTCAACCCAAGTTTCAAATGTTGAAAATCATACTGCTAATTTTTTCTTGTTTTATTTTTGTTGTAAAACGACGAAAAACAAAATTACGTTGAAAGGGACGGATTCCCACCATAAAACATACAAAAATTAAAATTTGAGGTGTTTTAGAAATTGCAATCGGTGCCGAAGGTTTTTGGATCAAAATGACCCCGGATAACGTTTTTTGTTATCAGTATAACATTGCCCATACTGCTATGATACGTTCTTATTTTGGTTATACCCCTAATGGGGGTATACTCACTTTGTCATTCCGTGTGTAACACATCGAAATATCGGTCGGGGACCCTACAAAGTATATATAATATTGATCCATGATAGAATCTAAGACATTCTATCGATGTCCGTCCGCCCGTCCATCTGTAGATATAACGATGCAGTCCAAACCAAAAGAGCTAGACCATTGGTATTGGGCAAGAATATCTCTTATGTTACTGGTAAAGTTAAGATCGAAGATGGGCAAAATCGGACCAGGGGGAAAAAAGTTCCCCCCTTGAAGAACTAAAAAGACCCCTAAAAAATACGATATTTTTACGATTTTTTTTATTTTTGCTCAACAAATGTAACATTTGTATGCCATATTATTTTCATAGACCTGCGCTTGGACCAAGGGGGTTAGAAAATTCGATTTTTTTCATACAGCCCCCCTTTGGGGGCGTGGTTATAGAAATTAATTTAAAAAAACGATAAAAATGTATTATTTAAGCGTAAATATCATAAACAAATATTTTGTAAACATATATAACGGGGGGACAGGTGTCCCCCACCCACACCGCCGACCCCCCGTCCACCTCCCCCCTACCAAAAAAAATTACGCCCCTGGGATTTTTTTTTTTTAATTTAAACGTGTTGGAGGGTATAAAAGATTCGGCACAGCCGAATTTAACACTCTTACTTGTTTAATTTAATATTTTACCAACTCTTTTAATAAAATTTTTTTAACAACTTTTATGAAGAACGCACTCATTCGGCAGGTTGAATTTACCTTTTCTCTTGTTTTTAAATATTTTTAAATTTTAAATTAAAGTACAAAAAAAGGTTTTACATACGATTTTCAAGGATTAATGAAAACAAAAAAAGTTTAATCCTTCACAATAATATAATGCATTGTTGGACACAGCATGATTTTTTTTTTGTTAAAAAAACCTCAATTTCCAAAAAGTGACCACAATCATTTGGTCGCACATATAATGTGCGTATAAATTTAAAACATTTCAGTTATTATTTTTTTTTTCGCTGTATTAAATTTATATTTTTGATATAAAAATAAATCATAAAAATGTATGTACATAATCACTCGTGAGCACTTTTTTGTACAGTATTAATATAATTTTTATTTAAATGATTTTGCTTTACTTACACATCCTTTTTTTTTTTTGGAAAATTTTGGTTAAACAGAGATTTTGGTATTTAAATTGAAATGGTCAAATGGTAGGTGGCCAAGTGTTTTTTGGTTGGCTAAAAGATAAACGTTCATTCTATAAATTAAAATTTAAATACGTGGACAAACAAATGAATTGTGGTACACAGAAAGAATTTGAAACGAATTTCAATCAATAAAAAACGCGGATTTAATAAATTTTTTGATTGAAATTTCTCCAATTAAAAAAATTGTTATACCAATCATCAAATTGTAGGTGATTGATTGAAAATGTTTTCAATTAAAAATTTTTTTCGATTTTAATCAAAAATTTGATAAATTTTTTATTTATAGTCAATCAAAATAATGATTGATTTATCAAATGAATTGTAAGCTTATGACAAAATTATCCAAAAAAATTCATCTTTTTTGCTTTTCATTACGTTACGAACAATAAAAAAAAGTAAAACTCGATTATTTTGAATATTTTATTCAAATAAATTAAACCAAAAAAAAAATCTGGTATATAGAAAATTTGCTATCTGACAGTTAAAAAAAATAACAAAAATTTTAATCAAAACATGGATTGACTCATTCAAATTTTATTTTGATCAATAGATTTAATTGAAAATTTTTAGCTAATAATTTTTTGTGTGTATAGGTGGACGGATGGAGTGGTTGGTTAGGAAGACAATAATTTAGGATTAAATTCACGTTAAAATGAGTTATTTTTTGACTTGTTGCCAAATTTCATAAATTGATTGCGTTGGTTAATATTCGGTACAAAGGTGTGATTTTTTGCCTAAATGGACGTCAATCCATTATTTTTTTTTCTATTGGAAATATTTATATTTTTTTGTTGACAAAATTTCAATAAATATAATAAATGTGATGCGTAGTAGTTTGATTTCCTTGAATTTATGTGCCAGATTTGCTACGGTTATTTATGGAAATTATATATTTCCATGTTTGTTGGTTTTGCAATTTTGTAGTTTAATTTTTTAGTTTTTTGCATGAGTTTTAACCACATTATCAAACACCTAAGGGGTTTAGGTAATAAACTTAAAAGTATTAATTTACAAAATATTAACAGGGTTGCCAATTAGAATTTGCAAATTTGTTACAGATTACTTTCTAATAAAAACGTAATGTTTATAGTATACGTATTCTCTATAACAAACGTTGTTTTTATAAAAGACGTGGTCTTTTTAATAAACGTAGTCCTCATAATTGACGTAGTCTTTATAATTGACGTAGACGTAGCCTTTTCAAAAGTCATAGTCTTTATAAAAGACGTAGTCTTTTTAATAGAGGTATTCTTAATAATAGACGTAAGCTTTATAATAGAAGTAGTCTTCAAAATAGACATAATATTTATAAAAGAAGTAGACTTTATAAAAGAGTTTTTATAAAAGATGTAGTCTTTATAAAAGACGTAATTTTTATAAAAGACGTAGTTTTTATAAAAGACGTAGTTTTTATAAAAGATGTAGTCTTTATAAAAGACGTAGTTTTTATTAAAGACGTAGATTTTATAAAAGACATAGTTTTTATAAAAGACGTAGTTTTTATAAAAGATGTAGTCTTTATAAAAGACGTAGTTTTTATAAAAGACGTAGTCTTTATAAAAGACGTAGTTTTTATAAAAGACGTAGTTTTTATAAAAGATGTAGTTTTTATAAAAGACGTAGTTTTTATAAAAGACGGAGTTTTTATAAAAGACGTAGTTTTTATTAAAGACGTAGTTTTTATTAAAGACGTAGTTTTTATAAAAGACGTAGTTTTTATAAAAGACGTAGGTTTTATAAAAGACGTAGTTTTTAAAAAAGACGTA
Source organism: Pegoplata infirma (assembly GCA_963921195.1). Taxonomy (NCBI): domain Eukaryota; kingdom Metazoa; phylum Arthropoda; class Insecta; order Diptera; family Anthomyiidae; genus Pegoplata; species Pegoplata infirma. The sequence continues at coordinate 22,533,387 of OY992536.1, read as the reverse complement.
GTTTTTATAAAAAAAACGTAGTTTTTATAAAAGTCGTAGTTTTTATAAAAGACGTATTTTTTATAAAAGACGAAGTTTTTATAAAAGACGTAGTTTTTATAAAAGATGTAGTTTTAATAAAAGACGTAGTTTTTATATAAACGAAGTGGTTCAAAAATAAGTAGTGGTTTCACTACATACAAAGTAGCGATAGGTGCAAAACTTCATATTCCGTAGGAAGTACTTTTAAAATTACTTCCAAAAATGCTACAAAATAACAATAAAAACATCTTTCACCAGTTCTTTGCTTAATGATTTTAAAGTACCTTTTTCATATGTTCTTAGGAATCAAATCAAATCACCACAACATATGAACTTCTTTTTCAACTGAAACAATTAGAATGAGGGTGATACACGAAGTATGCAATTTTTTCTACGTCCAGCTTCAAATAGATTTAGGTTTTTCAAAAATGGTGACAAAATTTGGTTATGGCATTTCTTTTCTCTTAATTTAGAGCTTAAAAAATCGAAAAGACGATTATTGATAAATTTTTCAAATTTCATATCTTATATCAAAAGAAGTTGGTTTCTATCACGTAAGGTTTTTACGATATTCGCGTTTTAATATTGAAATATTTGGGTCTCCTCTGTAACGTATTCTTAAGTTGCTCAATTACAATAGAACTCGATTTAGTAAAAATAAGGCATCTTTATTCCAAATCTGACATCCAAATTTTTCTATCGCGTACTGTTTTTGAAATATTGGCGTTTGAAAAACTTAAACTCTACGGTTACGCACTTATAATCTTAATAAATCACACTTAAATTTTCAAACGCGAATATCTCAAAAACAGAACATGCTTGAAAATTGTAGATTGCAGTTTTGGAATTAGGAGGTCCATTTTTTATTAAATCAAGTCCTATTTCGTGGAAGCAACGTAAGAATACGTAACAGTTGACCCCTAAAAATGCTTTTTTTACTTTTTAACAGCGAATATCTCAAAAACGGTACGTGCTAGAAAAATTTGGACGGTAGATTTGGAAGCAGGAGACCAAAATCTATAAGGACCTGTTAAAAATTTCACTGGAAGGTTTTTGCTGTCGAACAGTGTTTTTAGTGTAAATATTACAAAAAAATACTCTTTCAATCTTACAAAAATAAGTGAAAAAAGAACTACTAATTTAGAAGTTCTAAATCACCAAATCAAAATGACATAATCACACCCCAAATGCCAAGAAATATGTACTTCTAAAGAAGTGATGAAAAAAGTGCTTCCAAAAGGTCAAGTTATATTAACATCCGGATCACTACTTCAGAAGTTGTGATAAAAACACTAGTGATATATGTTATACTTAAGTGTCAATCTTTCGCCACTGAAAAGTGGTGATAAAAAGAACATACTTTGTGTGTCACGCCCATATTAAATTCATCAATGTTTCAGTTGAAGAAGAAGTACATCTGGTTCATAAGTTGTGGTGAATTTTGTAGTGAATGGTAAACTCTTTTTCTGCTGGGGGATGTAGTTTTTATAAAAGATGGAGTTTCTATAAAAGACGTAGTTTTTAAAATCAAAAAAAAATTTTTTTGCTTTGTATGGAAAAATGATTTTTAAGGCCCCGCTCTTTACGGCCCCGTCGCGTAGGGAAGGCGTGGTCGTAGGGGCGTAAAATTTTTCCTGAGTTATTTTTTAGTCAAAAGGAAAAAAATGAGGGGGTACCGTCCCAACATTTCCAACATTTCCAAAATAAGGGACACTCTAATATACATCTTTTTTAAATAAAGAAAAAATTGTATTACTTAAGGGCAAAAATCATAATTAATTCATTTGCCAACGTTTATTGCGCGGTGAATGTGTCCCCAAAGCATCCCTCTGGCCCACTTCCCCGCCCCAAAAAAAAAACCCTTGATTTTTTTTTAATTTTTTGACATTTTAGAGATTATAGAAATTTGGCACAGCCGAATTTAACACTCTCACTTGTTTCTTTTAAATTCCGCAAGTATTTGGGAAATTTTTTATTCCACAAGGTCCAAATTTGAGGCTAATCAAATTAAATTAACCCGTGGCGCCCGGCGTTTAAAGTTTGGGATTTTTGAAAATTTAAAAAAAAAATATAAAAAAAAATACGTCTGTGATAGATAATTTTTATGAGCTTAACAGGAATATTACAAAAATTTTAAAATCGGTCGAACGGTTTTCGAGATATCGCAATTTGAAATATGCTAAAAAATTACAGTTTTTTCTCACGCTCAAGAAATTAAAAAAAATCTTGAAATTTTTTTCCTTTATTCTTTCATACAGCTTAAGACAAACTTTCATTTAAAATTAATTTGAGCCAAATCCGATATTTCAAACCCGTGGTGAACCTCAATCAAATTTTTGATTTTTTAGAAAATTTTTACCAAGAACTCTAAACTTTGCCCGAAAGCGCCCTGGGTTAAAATAGTCTGATTTGTCTCACATTAAGTTTAAATGAACGTTTGTCTTAAATTTTTTGAAATAGTCAATGAAAAAAGATTTTTTTTAATTTTTTAAACGTAGGAAAAAACCGCCAGTTTTTGGAAGTTTTTTGACAAATTGGCGATGTCTCGAAAACAGCTCAACCAATTTCAGTAATTTGTTGATATTCGTATTCAGCATGTCAAAATTTATAAAAATAATGTATTGCAAGATATTTTTTTTTATATATTTTTATTTTTCAACATTTTGTTCGAAATTTTCCAAAAATCCAATACTTTGATCGATGGGCGCTATGAGTTAAGATGATAAAATTTGGTTTCAATGAAAGATTGTCTTGAGCTTTTTGAAAGGGTCAAGGGAAAGAAATTTTGAGATTTTTTTTTTAAATTTCTTGAACGTACGAAATAACCGCCATTTTTGGCAAATTCCAAATCGCGATATGTCGAAAATCGTTTCACCGAATTTAATTTTTTTTTTTATATTTATGTTTTTAGAAAATTTTTAAATCCCAAAGCTTTCAAAGATTGTTTTAAGCTCTTTTAAAAGTTGAAAGAAAAGAAATTTTGAAAATTTTGTTAAAAAATTTCTTGAACGTAGGAAAAAACCGCCATTTTTCAAATTTCAAATGGCGATATCTTAAAAAATGTTCGACCGATTTTAATTTTAGTAAAATATCCGTGGTTTAAGCATCAAAATTTATAAATATGATGTGTCGCAAAACATATTTTTTTAGTGTTTTTTTTTTTTAGAAAATTTTTAAAATCTTTGAAAGATTGTCTCAATTGAGACCTTAAGGTTCAAAGGAAAGAAATTTTAAAAAATTTTTGTCAAAAATTTCTTGAACGTAGAAAAAACCGCTAGTTTTTTTTGCAAATTTTTAAAAGCGATATCTCGCAAACCGTTCGACCGATTTAATTTCTTTTTGATATTCTTGTAACGCAAATGAAGCATATTGTTGTTTGTTTTGGGCCGCCCCCTTTTGTGGGCGTTGATGTAAAACAAAAACATTAATATTGTGATAAAATTGTATAACTGTAGTACAAAGTACATAATAAATGAATTAATAAAAACTTATTGTGCGAGAGAAGGTATCCCCACAGCCCCCTCCAAACCTAACCCTCCCCCGCCAAAAAAACACGCCCTAGATTTTTTTTTATATTTTTAACATGTTGGAGGGTATAAAATATTCGGCACAGCCGAATTAGGCTCTCTCACTTGGTTTTTTGAAATTTTAAAAATCCAAAACTTTGATCACCGTGCGCCGCGGTTTTGTACCGTATAAGTCTAAGAACTAAGAGAAGTTCAAAATCGGTAGAAAAACTTTTGTGTTATACAAAAAATGCCAGTCTAATCTACACCAGCAGCCGAATTAAAACATTTTAGGTTATGTACAAATGTCAAAAGTAGATATTTTGAAAACCGTTCGACCGATTTTATTATTTTTTTTTTGAATTTTGTGTTCAGCACATCAAAAGCATAATGTGTCGCAAGACATATGTTTGTTTTTTCTTTTCTTAAAAATGTTTTAAAAATGCGAAACTTTGATCGACTGGAACCACGGGTTTGTACCATATAAGTTTAAGGCCTAGAAGACGTTCAAAATTGGTAGAACAACTTTTGTGTCATGCAACAAATGCTGGTGTAATGTACAAATTTCAAATGACCGATATTCGACCGATTTAAAGAAAAAAAAATGCAAAAAATGACAGTATAATGTACACCAGCAGCAGAATTAAAGCATTTTAGATTTTTAGGTTATGTAGAATGTACTAAAATTTTCGAGTTTTCCTTACATTTTCGTTAATAAGATTTAAACCGATATCGCTCTAACGCAATTCCAACCTTTTTATGATAACATCGAGTAAATATGTTTAGTTTTAGTTATATCTGTGTAATAGTTTGGACTTAATTACCATTTTAACAGACAGTTTGTCTTTGAATCGATCACTGATCAAAAACATTTCTACTTTATCAGTTCCTAAATCGATATTTCGATGAGTTACAAACGGAATGACAAACTTATTTATACAAACACTAACAATAAGTAGAGGGTATAAGAAAATCCAATACAACTTCCGATGAAAAAATATTTTTTGAAATTTTCAAATTTTATCAAACACAAATTATTTGGAAATATTCCTTAAGTTTAAAGCTTTCATATTAATTTCACACTTTGTATGTAAATGCAATATTAAATTATTTCTATTGCCTGCATCCATGCAGAGAAAAACACGCCCCACATGCAATTATGCGTTTAATCTATTTAGTTTCTTAATATTTAACATTAATTTTCATAAGTGAAAACTCATGTATTAAGAAACACTTTCTTTCATACATCCTTACGCACAATATAATATAAACTTGATATCGCTCAATTACTACAAGAGTGTCATATCTCAAAAAAATCTGATATAGAAAAGTTATTTTGTGGGTAATCCGATAGCATTTTTTCATAATTTTCTCATAGGTTCACAATTCATTCGTTAAATCAATTATTATTTTGATTGACAACAAATAAAAAATTAATTAAATTTGTAATCAAAATCGCAAAATGTTTGATTGAAAAAAACATTTAAATTATCAGCTATTAATTTGATGATTGGTATAACAATTTTCTTTATCGTAGGAGTTTTAATTAAAAAATTGATTGAAACCGAATATTTCGTAATTAAAATTCGTTTTTAATTCATTCTTTGTAGTTATTATACCACAAATAATATTACTTTTACTCAAAAATAACTTTTGTGACTTATGCCGTTCTTGCAGTCACTAATCGATATCTATCTCAATTTCATATTCATGAAATTTTCTTGCAATTACTACAAAATTGTTGTTTATAATATGCATGCAAGGCTCTATATTTCCTTTTAGCATTTCTGTTCAATATAAATTTTCTATTAAATGAATTAGTGTTAATAATATTAACAAGAAATTTTTGTTGTTTATCTTTAAGTGTATGAGCTTTGTAAAAAGATAAACTTTAACAGGATTAAGAAAAAATATTAATTAGAAAGTTTTGGTAGAAATTTGAGAGAAAAGTCGTAAATCAAACATGTGTGTTTGGGTAAAGAAAATAAATTTATTTTGCCAACACTTAGATTACTTTACTACAATGTTGGCACTTCATGTCTAAATTACACATAACATGTGTAAATTTACTACGTTGGAGTATTTTGCAAAAAGTTTTCAGTTATAATAAAAAAAAAACATTGATTTTTTTTAAGAGTCAATGTCTTAAAACGCAATAATTTTACCAGAAATTAAAAGTTTTTAGGGAAATAAATTTGACAATATCTAAATTACGGAAAATTATTAAAAAGGAAATCACAAGATATGGGATTCTACCCGGTATTTACCCGATGCATGGAGTATTTTGTTAAAAAGCAACTTTTTAGAAAAGTACTATTGCATCTTTTAGAAAAAGCGTACTTTTTCCGGAAAAAAGTACTTATTTAGAAAGAAATGGTACTTTTGTCTTAAAAAGTGTTATTTAAGAAAATATAAAGCTTTTTTAGAAAAAAAAAAAAAAATACTTTTTTCTACAATTTTTTTTTTTAGAATTTACTTTTTTACATTTTTATACCCTCCAACTACAGTATGGGGGTATACTCACTTTGTCATTCCGTGTGTAACGCATCGAAATATCGGTCACCCCATAAAGTATATATATTATTGATCAGTGATCGATTCTAAGACATTCTAGCGATGTCCGTCCGTCCGTCCGTCCGTCTGTCCGTCCGTCCGTCCGTCCGTCCGTCTGTAGTTAACACGATGCAGTCAAAAATAAAAGAGCTAGGAACCTCAAGTTTGGCACAAATATGTCTTATGTTCCTAGGCAGGTTAAGTTCGGAAATTGGCCAAATCGGACCAGGGGGAAAAAAGTTCCCCCTTGAAGAACTAAACCAACCTCTAAAAAAATACACGTTTTTACATGTTTTTTTGTATTTTTGTTAAATAAATGAAACATTTGGTATATTTATCGCGATGTGAAGTTGCTCTCAACGTGCCCCACTGATCTTATCAACTCCCCCCCCCCCCCCCCCCAAAAAAAAAACGCCCCTGTCAATTTTTTTTTTTGTTTACATTTTGGAGGGTATAAAAGATTCGGCACAGCCGAATTTAACACTCTCACTTGTTTTTAGAAAAAAACTATTATTTTTTTTTTTAAAAAATACTTTTTTCTAAAATAGTACTTATTTTAAGAAGAAGAACTTTTTTAGAAAAAAGTGCTTGTTTAGGAAAAAACAGCTTTTTTAGGAAAAAATTTTTTTCTTGGGAAAAAGTACTTTTTCTAGGAAAAAGGTACTTTTTTTAGAATAAGTACTTTTTTTAGAACAAAGTACTTTTTTCTAAAAAAGTAGTAAAAAAGGAAATTTTTTTCTAAAAAGTACTTTTTTCTAAAAAGTACTATATTTTCTTAAATAAAGCTTAAAGGAAAAAAGTTTCTTAAATAATACTTTTTAGGAAAAAGTACCATTTTTTTTTGAAAAAGTTTTTTCTAAAAAGTACTATATTTTCTTAAATAAAGCTTAAAGGAAAAAAGTTTCTTAAATAATACTTTTTAGGAAAAAGTACCATTTTTTTTTGAAAAAGTACGTTTTTGTCTTAAAGGGATATCCTTTTTCTAAAAAGCACTTTTAAAAAAAATAAGTACTTTTTTCCTATTTTTCCTAAAAAAGTACTATTTTTTCTAAAAAAGTACTATTTTTTCTAAAAATTTACTTTTTTAAAAAATTTAATACAAGACTGATACTTATTATGAAAAAAGGTATTTGATCCTTTTTTATCAATAAGTAATACATTGGTACTTTTTGTTAAGAAATACTTTAGAAATTTTAAATTAAAAGTACTATTTTGTTATTATTTTTAAGAACATACTATTTTGGTACTTTTATAAAAAAACTACTTTTTTTATACATTTATGAAATAAAATTTACCTTTGTGCTTTTTATTACAAAGTGTTAGTTTGATACTTATTTTTTATAACTTCGTGGCTAAAAAAGTATTTTTTTATGGAGTGAAGATAGTAAAGTATCAAAATAATAATTTTTTTAATTTTTTTGATATTTTTGGTAATCGTAATGTACTATTGTTTTTAGCATTTTATTTATAAAAAACGTACTATTTCGTCACCTTTTATTTTAGTTTTATTAAAAAGTACTTTTTATAAAATTTTAAATTTTCCTTTTATTAATGATTATTTTTACGAAATAGTAATATATTGGTACTTTTTTTTAAGAAGTACTAAATTTGGTAATTTTAAATTATTAAAATTAAAGTATTATTTTGGTACTTATTTTTTTAAGTACTATTTTGGTACATTTCATTAAAAATTTAATGTACTAAAAGAGTATTTTTTTGCTGATAGTGGAGAGAAAAAAGTAGATAAAAACTATTTTGGTTGTTTTTATTTAAAAAAAAGAATACATTCGAACTTTTAACAAAAAAGTAATATTTTGGTACTTTTTATTTAAAAGCACTATTTTTGGTACTTTTTATTTTAAAAGTACTATTTTGGTATTTTTTATTTAAAAGTACTATTTAATAATTTTTAATAAAAATGGGATTTTTTTAAATTTTTTTATTAATTATTCTTTTTACAAAACAGGGCGTATTTGCTTCTTTTTATTGAAAAGTAATATTTTGGTACTTTTTATTAAGAAGTCTATTTTGGTAATTTTAAATTAAAAGTACTGTTTTGGTAATATTTTTTTTAAGTACATACTATTTTGATTTTTTGCCACATTTATGGAAAATACTACATTTGCTGTTCTTTTTATTACAAAGCATTATTTTGGTACTTATTTCTTAAAATTACTATTTTGGTACCTTTAAAACTTTATCTTAGTGCAAAAAAAAAAAATATTTTTTTATGGAGTCGAGAGAGAAAAACATAAAAAATAGCAAACAAAATGTTGGTACTTTTTATTTAAAAGTACTATTTTGGTACTTTTTATTTAAAAGTACTATTTTGGTACTTTTTATTTTAAAGTACTATTTTGGTACTTTTTAATAAAAGAGTTATTTTGGTTTATTTTTCTTTTAAAGACAATTTTGTTAAATTTTTAAAAAGTACTATCTGGTATTTTTCATTAAAAAAATAAAATTTTGGTATTTTTTACTAAAAGAACGATCGTTGTTCTTTTTTTTTACAAAGTATTATTTTGGTACTTATTTTTTTAAGTACTATTTTGGTACATTTCATTAAAAATTTAATGTACTAAAAGAGTATTTTTTTGCTGATAGTGGAGAGAAAAAAGTAGATAAAAACTATTTTGGTTGTTTTTATTTAAAAAAAGAATACATTCGAACTTTTAACAAAAAAGTAATATTTTGGTACTTTTTATTTAAAAGTACTATTTAATAATTTTTAATAAAAATGGGATTTTTTTAAATTTTTTTATTAATTATTCTTTTTACAAAACAGGGCAGGGCGTATTTGCTTCTTTTTATTGAGAAGTAATATTTTGGTACTTCTTATTAAAAAGTACTATTTTGGTAATTTTGAATTAAAAGTACTGTTTTGGTAATATTTTTTTAAGTACATACTATTTTGATTTTTTGCCACATTTATGGAAAATACTACATTTGTTGTTCTTTTTATTACAAAGCATTATTTTGGTACTTATTTCTTAAAATTACTATTTTGGTACCTTTCAAACTTTATCTTAGTGCAAAAAAAAAAATATTTTTTTATGGATTCGAGAAAGAAAAACATAAAAAAATAGCAAACAATTTTTTTTTTACTCTTTTTACTTGAAAAAAATACATTCGTACGTTTTACAAAAAAAAGTACTTTTTTGGTACTTTTCATTTAAAAGTACTATTTTGGTACTTTTTATTTAAAAGTACTATATTGGTACTTTTTATTTAAAAGTACTATTTTGGTACTTTTTAATTTAAAGTACTATTTTGGTACTTTTTATTTAAAAAGTATTATTTTTGGTACTTTTTACTAAAAAGAGTTGTTTTGGTATATTTTTCTTTAAAAGACAATTTTGTTAAATTTTTAAAAAGTACTAACTGATATTTTTCATTACAAAAAATAATATTTTAATGCTTTTTACTAAAAGAACGATCTTTGTTCTTTTTTTTTTACAAAGTATTATTTTGGTACTTATTTTTTTAAGTACTATTTTGGTACATTTCATTTAAAATTTAAAGTACTAAAAAAAGTACTTTTTTTAAAAAATTTAAAGTACTAACAAAAGTACTTTTTTTAAAAAATTTAAAGTACTAAAAAAAGTATTTTTTTTTTAAATTTAAAGTACTAAAAAAAGTACTTTTTTGCTGATAGTGGAGAGAAAAAAGTAGATAAAAACTATTTTGGTTGTTTTTATTTAAAAAAAAGAATACATTCGAACTTTTAACAAAAAAGTAATATTTTGGTACTTTTTATTTAAAAGCACTATTTTGGTACTTTTTATTTAAAAAGTACTATTTTGGTATTTTTTATTTAAAAGCACTATTTAATAATTTTTAATAAAAATTATTATTTTGAATTTTTTTAAAGACAATTTTTTGACATTTATAAAAAGTACTATTTAGCTTTAAAATTTATTTTATTATTTTCAATTTTCTTTTTATTAATTATTATTTATAAATTTACCAAACAGGGTGTATTTGCTTTTTTTTATTGACAAGTAATATTTTGGTACTTTTTATTAAGAAGTACTATTTTTGTAATTTTAAATTAAAAGTTTGGTTTTTTTAAGTTTTGGTTTTTTTAAGTACATATTTTGGTTTTATGCCACGTTTATGGAAAATACTATCTTTGCTGTTTTTTTTATTACCAAGCATTATTTTGGTACTTATTTCTTAAAGGTACTATTTTGGTACTTTTATTATCTTAGTGCCAAAAACAAATATTTTTTTATGGAGTCGAGAGAGAAAAACATATAAAAATAGCAAACAATTTTTTTGGTTCTTTTTACTTGAAAAAAAATTACATTCGTACGCTTTACAAAAAAGTACTATTTGGTACTTTTCATTTAAAAGTACTATTTTAGCACTTTTTATTAAAAAGTACTATATTGGTACTTTTTATTTAAAAGTACTATTTTGGTACTTTTTATTTTAAAGTACTGTTTTGGTACTTTTTATTTGAAAAGTATTATTTTTGGTACTTTTTAATAAAAAAGTTGTTTTGGTATATTTTTCTTTTAAAGACAATTTTGTTAAATTTTTAAAAAGTACTAACTGGTATTTTACATTACAAAAAATAAAATTTTAATGCTTTTTACTAAAAGAACGATCTTTGTTCTTTTTTTTACAAAGTATTATTTTGGTACTTATTTTTTTAAGTACTATTTTGGTACATTTCATTAAAAATTTAAAGTACTAAAAAAAGTACTTTTTTTGCTGATAGTGTGGAATGAAAAAAAAAATTCAAAAATACATAAAAACTGTTTTGGTTCTTTTTATATGAAAAAAAAATATAAATTCGTAATTTAAAAAAAAAATTACTATTTTGGTACTTTTATTAAAAAGTACTAATTGGTACTTTTAAATAAAAATAATTATTTTGGATTTTTTTTAAAGACAATTTTGTGACGTTTATAAAAAGTACTAACTGTTATTTTTTATAAAAAAGTACTGACTGGTACTTTTTATAAAAAAAAGTACCAAGTGGTCCTTTTTAATAAAAATTTAATATTTTGATACTTTTTCTTAAAAGAGCGATATTTGTTCTCTTTATTACAAATAATATTAGGGTGCCTATTTTTTAAAGTACTATTTTTGTACTTTTATTTAATTCAAAATTTAAAGTATAAAATGTACTTTTTTGGTTCTTTAAATTAAAATCTTTTTTGGTTCTTTTTATTTACAAAAAAAAATTATTTTTATACCTTAAAAAACAGTACTATATTGGACTTTTTTTTAATTAAAAATGCTCTATAATGTTGTTTTTAACAAAAGGTACTAAAAATAGTACTTTTCACTTATTTGAGACAGGTGTCACATATGCAATTGTTAAATTGATTTTTCTTGAAATAAACCATTTTTAGGTCAGAAGAAGTTTAGAATCTTGTATTTGAATTCAGGATATCAAAAAATTATTTTTTCTTGATCCGCCCCCTTTTTTGGGCGTGAATATAAATAAACAATTTAAATAATGATAAAATTATATTACTTGTGTGCAAAAATCATAATAAAACAATTTTCCAACATTATCCTAGAGGGGAAGGTGTCCCCCAATTTCCGTTAACTCCTTCCCCCCTCCCAGCACGATCCTGGGAAACTTTTTTTAAGTTGATTTGACATTTGGTGGGTACATAAGATTCAGCACAATTCAATTTAACACTCTCGCTTGTTTTTGTTATGTTTTTCTTTAAGATTATAAGCTACAGAAAAAAAGTTTTAACAATTTTTTTTTTTTTTTTAAATTTTGCCAAATTTATATTTTCTATTTCTATTTGTTTTTCTTAACAAAAAAAAATTGTGGGAAAAACTTTTATTTTCTAAATATGGACAAGTAACGAAGACTGAGCTAAAATTAAAAATTATTTGCTGAAAAAAATGTATTTTTAGAAGAAACACTAAAAGAATTGTTTAAAACAAAAAAAAAACAAAAACTTGTAAAAATTATACAAATTTAATAAAATATGTTAAAGTTTCTTATTTTTTCTTTATAAATTATGTCCTCCTTTTTTATTTGTAACTATGTCATTCCCCCAGTCTAGTGATATTTTTATTAGCTTGTCTTATTCTACCCGCCTTTAATTTCATGTTTTACGGTCATGTTAAAAAACAAAAAGCTAAATTTTCCGTTTTCCAATGCAGTTTTAATTCATTTTCTTTTCAAATTGTTTTCCTGCCATTTTTTTCACTATTCTCTCGTAGTATTTTAAAATTGTGTTTTTAGATTTTTTTTTAAGACAGCATGTTCTATTTTTTTTTTTTTTTTTGTCAATGTCATAGTTTTTCAAAAACTAAATGAAGATTTTTTTGTCTTCAAGTTTACTTCCGTTTTTTATCACTTCCGGTTTGACGCCGGTTTAAATTGACACTTTAACTAACGTGACTTGGGATATAATTCATAAACACACACACACTCAAATAAAAAAATACACACACAAATAGAAACACACATGGATAGCGTTTAAAAAAACTATGTGGAATGATGAGGACCTGACCAGCACAATTGCCAACTTAAATGATGCGTTTTCTTTTTAAGAAAAGAGGAAAAATTACTAAAAATATTTGACACCAAAAAGGATTAAAGAAGAGAGGAACATGCAAAGGCCCTCAATAAAAATAATTTTTGATATTAAAATAAAATAACAATATTTTCATATTACTATTAAATGCTGAGTATTTAAAGTAGTTTAAATTAAGTAGCTAATAATGTAAATAGTCAACGTTTGCTATTAGTTTGACTTTGTACTTTATTAGTTTCTTAGAGAAAACTAAAAAAACTACTTTAACAGCAAAATTTTTAATATTCGGATAAATTAAAAAAATTAGCTTTTTAAACACTGATAGCAAAATTTAAAAATTTAGCTTTTTAAACACTGTTTTTAATTAAAAAAGTCCAATATAGTACTGTTTTTTAAGGTATGAAAATAATATTTTTTTTTTGTAAATAAAAAGAATCAAAAAAGATTTTAATTTAAAGTACCAAAAAAGTACTTTTTTTGGTACTTTAAATTTTTAATTAAACAAATAATAGTACAAAAATAGTACTTTAAAAAATAGGTATCCTAATATTATTTGTAACAAAGAGAACAAATATCGTTCTTTTAAGAAAAAGTATCAAAATATTAAATTTTTTATAAAAAGTACCAGTTAGTACTTTTTTTATAAAAAGTATCAGTCAGTACTTTTTTATAAAAAATAACAGTTGGTACTTTTTATAAACGTCACAAAATTGTCCTTAAAAAAAATCCAAAATAATTTTTTTTTATTTAAAAGTTTCAATTAGTACTTTTTAATAAAAAGTACCAAAATAGTATTTTTTTATAAAAATTATGAATTTATATTTTTTCAAATAAAAAGAACCAAACCAGTTTTTATGAATTTTTGAATCTTTTTTTTTTTCTTTCCACACCATCAGCAAAAAAGTACTTTTTTTAGTACTTTAAATTTTTAATGAAATGTACCAAAATAGTACTTAAAAAAATAATACTTTTAATAATACTTTGTAAAAAAAGAACAAAGATCGTTCTTTTAGTAAAAAGCATTAAAATATTATTTTTTGTAATGAAAAATACCAGTTAGTACTTTTTAAAAATTTAACAAAATTGTCTTTAAAAGAAAAATATACCAAAACAACTCTTTTATTAAAAAGTACCAAAAATAATACTTTTCAAATAAAAAGTACCCAAATAGTACTTTAAAATAAAAAGTACCAAGATAGTATTTTTAAATAAAAAGTACCAATATAGTACTTTAAAAAAAAAAAAGTACAAAAATAGTACTTTTAAATACAAAGTACCAAAATAAAACTACTACTTTTTTTTGTAGAGCGTACGAATGTAATTTTTTTTCAAGTAAAAAAAGTAAAAAAAAGCTATTTTTATAAGTTTTTCTCTCTCGACTCCATAAAAAAATATTTTTTTTTTGCACTAAGATAAAGTAATAAAAGAACCAAAATAGTACTTTTAAGAAATAAGTACCAAAATAATGTTTTGTAATAAAAAGAATAGTAGAGGTAGTATTTTCCATAAATGTAGCACAAAAACCAAAATAGTATGTATTTAAAAAAAAAAAATACTTCCAAAACAGTACTTTTAATTTAAAATTACCAAAATAGTACTCCTTTATAAAAAAGTACCAAAATATTACGTTTCAATAAAAAAAGGACCAAATATGTTTTTTTTTTTCGAATTAATAAAAAGAAAATTTAAAATTTTATAAAAAGTACCATAATAATACCTTTTAATAAAATTTATATAAAAGGTACGGAGAAACTCCTTTTTTATATAAGATACAAAAATAGTACATTTAGATTAAAAAAAATACCAAAAAGTTCGAAAAATTACTATTTTGAGACTTTACTATCTTCACTCCATAACAAATACCTTTTTTTGGCACTAAGTTAAAGTAATAAAAATAACAAAATAGTACTTTTAAAAAATAAGTACCCAAATAACACTTTTTAATTTTTTTCCATAAATGTATCCAAAAATTCCTTCTTTAAAAAGGTACCAAGATAGTATGTACTTTTTATTTAAAATTACAAAAACCGTACTTCTTAACAAAAAGTACCAATATATTACTTTTTGATAAAAAAAAAAGGAGCAAATACCTCTTTTTCGTTATAAGTACCAGTAATATAAGAAAATTAAAACTTTTAAAAAATGTACCAAAATAAATAAAAATTTAGATGAAAAGTACCGAAACAGTTCCTTTTATAAAAAAATGGTAAAAAAAAAGAACTTTTAGAAAAAAAAAAAATATACCGAAAAGTTCTAAAAACTATTATTTTGGTAGTTTTTATCAAAAAGTACCATTGGCATGAATTAAATGGCTTTAAGTGATTTCCTTTTAAATTATTTTTTAAAAAAGTACCAAAATAATTCTTAGAATAAATATAAAAATATTACTGTTCATTTAAAATTATTAAAAAATTAGTTCTCAATAAAAGTACCAATATATTACTTTTTGATTATTACTTTGCTATTAGCAAAATTTGAACTATTTAAAAAATTTCAAATAATACAAAATGCTGAGTTTTTAAAGTAGTTTAATTTAAAAAAACTAATGATGCAAATAGTCAAAATTCGCTATTTAGTTGACTTTGTACATCATTAGTTTCTTAAAACTAAAAAACTACTTTAATAGCAAAATTTTGACTATTTGTATAATTTGAAATTAAAATTTTTTACTATTTTACAAAATTGCTTTAAGTAAGCTACTTTTTACAAGTAAACAAAATATACTATATGCAGCTTAGTTTATTCGTAAGGTTTAGCTTTTTAAACACTGCTTTGACTATTTGTAAAAAAATATAATTGCTGAAAATATTTTTGCTATTGAAAATTGTTTGACTTGTCTCAAAACTTATTTTTTTGGCAAAATTTGGACTATTAACCCTACTACGTATGAAGCAAAATTTTTTTCTATTTACCAAACTGCGCATTTAGCAACGTTTGTACTAGTTTGAAAACTTCGTTTATATTTAGATTAAAAATTGTTAATTGATAAAAAAAATTGCTAAACTAATAATTTACAAAGTCAAGATTTGGTATTAGTTTGACTTTGTACTTTAGTTAGTTTCTTAGATAAAACTAAAAAACTACTTTACCAGCAAAATTTTAAATACTCGGATAGATTAACAAATTTAGCTTTTTAAACACTGATAGCAAAATTTGAAAATTTAGTTTTTTAAACACTGATAGCAAAATTTGAACTATTTACAAAATTTCAAATAATACAAAATGCTGAGTTTTTAAAGTAGTTTAATTTAAAAAAACTAATGATGCAAATAGTCAAAATTCGCTATTTAGTTGACTTTGTACATCATTAGTTTCTTAAAACTAAAAAACTACTTTAAAAGCAAAATTTTGACTATTTGTATAATTTGAAATTAAAATTTTGACTATTTTACAAAATTGCTTTAAGTAAGCTACTCTTTATATGTAAACAAAAATTACTATCTGCAGCTTAGTTTATTTTTAAGGTTTAGCTTTTTAAACACTGCTTTGACTATTTGCAAAACTATATTTGCTGAAAATATTTTTGCTATTGAAAATAGTTTGACTTGTCTTAAAACTTATTTTATGACATAATTTGAACTACTAACCCTACTACGTATATAGCAAAATGTTTACTATTTACCAAACTGTGAATTAAGCAACGTTTTTACTATTTGCAAAACTTCGTTTGACTACTTACATAAATTGCTAAAATTATAGCAAAATTGTGGTTATTTCTAAAACTAAGTTTATGGCATAGTTTTGACTATTTACATAGTTAAAATTTTGATTGTTTAACAAACTGCGATTATACAAAAATGTTGACTATTTACAAAACTGATAGCAAAATTTGGACTATTTACAAAACTTCGAATAATACAAAATGTTAAGTATTTTAAGTAGTTTGAATTAAGAAAGTAATGATGTAAATAGCAATATTTGCTATTTTTTCTTTGTACGACATTAGTTTCTTGGATAAAGCTAAAAAAACTACTTTAATTGCAAAATGTTGACTATTTTCATAATTAGTTTGTTCTTAAAATTTTGCTTTTTAAACACTGTTTTGAAATAAAAATGTTGACTATTTACAAAATTACTTTAGGTAGCATATTTACAAGTAAAAAAATTACTATTTGCAGTTGAGTATTTTAAAGTTTTGCATTTTAAACACTGTTTTAACTATTTGCAAAATTAAATTTATAAATCATTTTTTACAATTTATAATTTTTTTAACTATTTTCAAATTTAATTTTCTAGCAAAATTTGAACTATTAACACTATTATATCTATATAAAAATTTTGACTATTTACAAAAACTGAGAATTTAGCATTGTTTTTAATATTTGCAAAACTTTTTTTTTTTGATTGATTTTGACTACTTACATAAAATGTGAAAGCTATAGCAAAAGTAAAGTTTATGGCATAATTTTGACTGTTTACATAGTTAAAATTTTGACTATTTACATAGTTAAAATTTTTACTATTTCACAAACTGCGATTATAACAAAATTTTGACTATATACAAAACAGATTTGTTTTTTTTAGCAAAATTTTACTCTTTGCAGAAATATCTTTATAGTAAAAATTTACAGTTACAACATCATTATTGATTTTTTTTTTAAATATTGAAATTTTTAGCAATATTTTAGATATTTGCAAAACTTCTTTTTTTAGATTGATTTTGACTACTTACATAAATTGTGAAAGCTATAGCAAAAGTGAAATTTATGGCATAATTTTGACGGTTTACATAGTTAAAATTTGGACTATTTACATAGCTAAAATTTTTATTATTTAACAAACTGCGATTATAGCAAAATTTTGACTATTTACAAAACTGATTTTTTTTTTAGCAAAATTTGACTATTTACAGAAATATTTTTATAGTAAAAGTTTACAGTTTTATAGTAAAAGTTTACAGTTACAAAACCTTTATTGAAATTTTTTTTTAAAATATTGAAATTTTTAGTCAGAAATGTCTTTGCTTATGCCCCCTCTGTCTCCCATCTCTGCTTTTAACAGATGTCACGTTTTAAATTGAAAAATGTCAGTAGTAAACGCTGTAGTCTATATGATTGTTTGAGAAATTTTCTATGTTCTACAAATAACTACAACAGAATTGTTAACTGTGAAACCCTTTTGTCCTTTTTTTGTTTAAATGTTTGTTTTAGGGATTTTTTCTATCTTCTTGTTACTTGTTCAATATTTGCTAAAAGAATTTTAGAATTTTCGTATAAAAATGACATCATATGTCATATTGACATTGATTCTAAAGAATGTAAAACAATTGTAAAAAAAAATAGATATAAAAAAAATCTTTTGAATATATATTCTTATTAAAAGTTATGGTCAAAAGGATTAAAAAATAATCTTAAAACTCTTATTATCATCATGTTGTCTTAAAATTTTTGTTTTCTTATAATTTTGTTTAACTTTGGGTTTAATTCTAAGAATTTATTTTTCCTGTCATTATTAAAATTTGACATGATATTAAAATTTGTTTGACATTTAATGTCAAAATCCAAGTCATTAAAAATTTATTAATAAAATTTCAATTATGAAAGGCAAGAGAAATATTTGCTTTTAATTAAAAATTTTTTATATATTTTATAAAAAAATATAGCCTTAATGGAATTGACAATAATTTTTAAATTAAAATTTGTTGTGATATAAACAATTAACCCTATAGTGATCAAGTTTTTATAATGGAAGAAAAAGAATTAACAATTTTTTCTTTTATATTTCTTAAACAAAGTTTGAAGCAAAATTTGAATTATTTTAAGACTACTTTCATAGCAAAATTTTCATTATTTTTAAAACTATAATGAAAGCAACATACATAAGTAGTTCAATATTTATCAAAAACGATAAATTTTTCATTTGTGTTTTTCTGATTGAAGAAGAAAATTATGTCTTCTAAAGAT
This sequence comes from Pegoplata infirma, assembly GCA_963921195.1. Lineage (NCBI taxonomy): Eukaryota > Metazoa > Arthropoda > Insecta > Diptera > Anthomyiidae > Pegoplata > Pegoplata infirma. The sequence continues at coordinate 22,514,886 of OY992536.1, read as the reverse complement.
TAAATTAAATGTGGATTTACCCTAGACCATGGTTTCTGTAGCCACTTCTACGTCATCAGTAGGCAATTACATTAAATTGATTATTTGATATTTGCTAGAAAAATTCTTTATATGTTTTTTTATCAACAGACTAGCCTAACATGAGCTTCGAACCTGTGTCGTTAAATCACTCATGTTTTGTAAGCCGAAGCCATAACCACTAGGCTATACTCGGTGTATAAACATCAGTGACTAAACGTCGTTTGTTTTTAACTCACAGTAGGTTTCGTGTGTGACGTATGCAGAAAAGCTTTTTCTCTAACTCAAGCAATGCATTTAATCTAGAGACCAACAACAATTTTCTTAATCTTTCATTTACTTTATTTTATGCAAACTTTACTATAGCAGAGAATTTTTTGTTCTTCACACTACAGTAACGCATAGTTAAAGTGAATTGCTCACACGAGCGACATTTGTTCCCCATTTTGCCCTATAAGAATCAAAATTTAAAAAAAAAAAAAAAAATGTTTTTTGGTTCAAAATTTTGAGTTTATAAAATTTTTTTTTAAGAAATCAAAAAAGTACCAAAGTACAATTTTTACCCTTTTTGACATGATAATGTCTTTAGGCTGGTGTCTAATTTTAACTAAGTTGCAGGACGCCACCTCAGTTTGACTATATAAGCTAACAATTAACGAAAAATAAAACAACAATTACTATTTTCATTTTCCTCGTGGTGAATAAAACCGTTTTTCACCAGCTGGTGAATAAAAAGTAACATAATTATTTTTCACCAAAAAAAAAAAAATTTTTTTTCATCAATTTTTTTTCCATTAAATTTTTATACCCTCCAACTACAGTATGGGGGTATACTCACTTTGTCATTCCGTGTGAAACGCATTGAAATATCGGTCTAGGACCCCATAAAGTATATATGGGGCATTCTATGTGAAATCGGTCACTTTGAAAAACTTTTTTTTTAGATTTTCCCAATTTGTTTACAGTTTTTAGTACCCTTCGAAAACTCCTTCGTGGTAAATTTTCAGATTTTTTTGATGACCCGTTCGAAAGATATGGAATTTTTAAAAATTGGTAGTTTGTTCCTTTACTCAATCTTCTTTTAATCATAACTTCTTTAATAATAGTCCAAATTTCAATTTTTTTTTCAAAATTTTTGTTTTTTTACGTTCTTTTTAAAAATAAATCCCAAAAAATTCTTAAAAGCGTCCTAGTATGCGATTTTTAAATTTTAAAATTTAAATCTCATTTTTGAAAATGTATGTACTCTTTAATTTTTTCGAAATTTTTTTGTGTAAAACTTTTATCGATTCTGCAAATTTTTTGCCCAGCAAGATCGTGGAATAACGATTATTACTATTTTTATAAATTTTTTGAAAATATTTTATTGTAATTTTCCAATCTTAAAATCATTTCTACTGCTCCAATGGTGCGTCATAGAGGGGTCCTTTATAAGACCGACCCCCATTCATTTTTACGTCTTAAGATTTCTTTGGAACAAACTTATACCCTATCTCCAATTTCTAAGGGGGCTCCCACACAAAACAAAATTTTTTAAAATTTGTTCCAACCGCTCTAACTGCCGTAATAGTGCCCTTAGAGCAACAAAATTGGACTAAAAAAATATGACAATATTTTTTTAGTCCAAACATTTTTTCTAAACTCACCTACTCTCTATCTTTAAGTGTTAAGGTGGTCCCCATACAATTTTTTTTATTTTTTGTAAATTTGTTTTATTTCATCAGCTTCTACCAATGGTGCGTCCGAGAGGGGTCATTAGTGAGACCGACCCCCATTTATTTTTACCCTTCAACATGTTTTTAAAACATACCTACGCCCTATCTCCACTCCCTAAGTAGGCTCCCATACAAATAACAGCTGGAGCAAATTTTATAAAAATGTAATTTTGTATGGGAGCCTACGTAGGGAGCTGAGATAGGGCGTAGGTATAATTTGAAAAAATGTTGAAGGGTCTCACTAATGGCCCCTCTCAGACGCACCATTGGAGCGGTAGAAGTTGATTAAATAAAACAAATTTACAAAAAATAAAAGAAATTGTTGAGGACCGCCTTAATAGTTAAAGATAGAGGGTAGGTGTGTTCAGAGAAGATGTTTGGACTAAAAAAATATTGTAGGTCGGTCATACATTTTGTTGCTCTAAGGGCACTATTAGGGCAGTTAGAGCGGTTGGAGCAAATTTTAAAAAATTTCGTTTTGTGTGGGAGCCCCCTTAGTAATTGGAGATAGGGTATTAGTTTGTTCCAAAGAAATGTTAAGACGTAAAAATTAATGGGGGTCGGCCTTGGAAATGACCCCTCTATGACGCACCATTGGAGCAATAGAAATGCTTTTAAGATTGGAAAATAACAATAAAATTTTTTCAAAAAATTTTAAAAAATAGTTATCCACGATCCTCCTGGGCAAAAAATTTGTAGAATCAATAGAAGTTTTACACAAAAAAATTTAAAAAAAATGTAAGAGTACAAACATTTTCAAAAATGAGATTTAAATATTAAAACATAAAAATCGCATACTAGAGCGCTTTTAAGAATTTCTTGGGATTTTTTTTTTTAAAAGTGCGTAAAAAAACAAAAATTTTGAAAAAAGAAATTTTAAATTTGGAATAATGGTCCATGGAAGAAATGGAAGAAGTTATGATTAAAAGAAGTTTGAGTAAAGAAACAAACTACCAATTTTTAAAAATTCGATATCTTTTGAACGGGTCATCAAAAAAATCTGAAAATTTACCACGAGGGAGTTTTCGAAGGGTACTAAAAACTGTAAACAAATTGGGAAAATCTAAAAAAAAAGTTTTTCAAAGTGTCCGATTTCAAATGGAATGCCCCATATATTATTGATCAGTGATCGATTCTAAGACATTCTAGCGATGTCCGTCTGTCCGTCCGTCTGTGGAAGACACGATACAGTCCAAAATAAAAGTGCTATACTATTCTCCTGAAATTTGGCACATATATGTCTTATGTTCATAGGCTGGTTAAGTTCGGAGATGGCCAAATTCGGACCAGGGGGGAAAAAGTTACCCCTTGACGAAGTAAACCAACCCATGAAAAATGGTAACTTTTAATAGGTTTTTTTGTATATTTATTAAACAAATGAAACATTTTTATGCCTGAAAAAGTTCAAGGTCTTGGACTTGGACCCAGGGGATGTGAAAATTATTTTTTTTTGGTCCGCCCCCTTTTGTGGGCGTGGATAATAGCAAATAATTTATATAATGATGAAATTGTATATCTTTTGTACAAAAAGCATAGTAATGTGAACATTTTTTACCGAAGACAAGGTGTTCCCAAGGACCCCACCAAGCCCCCCCCCCCCCCCAAAAAAAATGCCCCTGCATTTTTTTTAAACGTTGGAGGGTATACAAGATTCGACACAGCCGAATTTAACACTCTCACTTGGTTTTTTTCATAATTTTTTTTTTTTTCATCAAACTTTTTTTTTACCAAAATTTTTTTTTTGTTTCATAAATTTTTGGCTTCATAATTTTTTTTTTTCATCAAACTTTTTTTTCATCAATTTTTTTTTTTATCAATTTTTTTTTTCATAAAATTTTTTTTTTCATTCATTTTTTTTTTCATCAATTTTTTTTTCATCAATTTTTTTTTTCATTTATTGTTTTTTCATATTTTTTTTTTTTTATAATTTTTTTTTTTTGTAAATTTTTTTTATCATATTTTTTTCATTAATTTTTTTCATCAAATTTTTTTATCTAATTTTTTATAATCAAATTTTTTCTCACCAAATTTTTTTTTTTTTCATATTTTATTTCATAAATTTTTTTTTAATCAAAAAAAACTTTTTTTCATCAAAAATTTTTTTTCATCAAAAAAATTCATCAAAAATTTTTTTTCATTAAAATTTTTCTTCACCAAAAATTTTGGGTTCATTAAATTTTTTTTAACATAATTTTGTTTTTCGCGAAAAAAAAAATTATTTTTTTTTACAAAAACTACTTTTTAACCAAAGCTTTTACATAAAAATTTTCCATTTGTTTATCAAATGTACATATCACTAGTGAGAGTGTTATATTCTTTGGTGCCGAATCTTTTATACTCTCCAAAATGTAAAAACACTTTTTTGCACTTATTTTTGCACTCACTTACGAAATGTACAGCTCTTTTGGTTTTTTTAATGGGGTCCTCGACTGATATTTCAATTCGTTTTGCATGGAATAGCAAAGTAATATAACATTATTTTTTCTAAAAAAACTTTGCTTTGGCAAGTACACCTAAATCTTTCGCAAAACATTATCATCATTTAATGTTTTGGGCAAGAGTACAAAATTCGCAGGCATTTTTACCCTCTTAGCATCTAAACTTTTTAAAAAGTACTTCTGTCGAAAATTTTTTTTCGCTGGATGATTTACTCCACCTTCATAACCCTATTAAAATTTGGATTTTCAAAAAGTACTTTTTCGAGTATATTTTTTCAATAAAAATCAAAAGTTCCAAAGTACACTTTTTTACTCGCTTAAACCCGGTACTATAGTCATTCGGGTGATTTTTTTTTTGCAAACATTGGAGCCATCAAAAGTTTGTTCAAAGTCTTTGAAAATTATAAATTTTTGAAAATTATAAATTGTTAGTTTTTTTATATCTAAGTATAGATTTTGTTCAATTATGACTCCTTCAGCTCATTATAGGGTTAATTGTCAGTCCTCTTTTCTATTAACCATATTGGTGTAGGTTGTGTTTGTTGTTTGTAAGATTTTCAAACTAGATTGCAAATTAAAAAAATTTCAATTTATTTAAATTGTTTTGTAAAAACAAAAACAAAACAAATTGTTTACTGTATTTTATAGCGTCATCAATTAATTAAAACAGCAATAACAATAAACAATTACTAATAATACGAGAAATAGTGATTAGTTCACAAGTCATAAAAAATTTTTATTATTTTTTTTATCATGTCATCAAATGGGATGACAAACAATGGAAAGTTTTAACAGATGCTAAAATGGATTTCCGATGAATTTAATTTCCGATAAAAAAATAAAATTTAAAACTAACGAAAAAAATTTGACTAATTAAACTGTTTCGTTGAAACAATCAAATTAGTTGTTGTTATAACAAAAATTTTTTTAAGACAATTAAATTGAGATTGCCATAGCAACTTATTCATTAGTAGCTTAATTCTATTAATTACTTGTTTCGCTGGTTTTTCATTAAAGCGACAATTCCCCTTGGAGTAAATTTTATTTTCACGTTTAATTCTAAAAATTATCATGATTATCATTTTACAATTTAATTTCTTCTATAATTATCGTACACTATTTTTACATTTGTCATTATAAAACCATTGTCAATTTATGTTTATTTTGTTGTATGGAAATTTCGCTAATTTTTAATGAAATTTCAAAACTAAAATTAAACAATGCAACAGTCAAATGTCAAACGCTGAAATTCTATTATAACAATCAAATATTATTATTTAAAAAAAAATACATTGAAAAATGCAAAATCATATAAATATATTGAGATAATGAAGGGTTTTCATTCAAATCATTTAAATATTTAGCAAAACAAATTAATAAAGGTTCAGCAAACAATGATAATAATAAATTTGTAATTTTAATCGCTAAGCACAAATGGGAATTAGCAAAAAATAAAAAAAATCATAGTAATAATAATGATTTACGAACAAAAGTTCCGGAAGGAATCGAACCCACAACCTCCTGCTTCATCACTATCACGCTACCAAATAGCCTATTGGAACCCCTTTCTACACAGTATAAATTAAAGATTCTTTGCAATTAAACAAGTAAAGAACCCTCCACAGTATAAATTAAAGATTCTTTGCAAAAAAAACTAGAAAAAAAAAAAATTTCGCGGAAAAAAATTTTTTTTGGTGAAAAAAATATTCGCGAATTTTTTTTTTTTTTTTTTTGAAAAATATGTTTGTACTAGATTTAATACCATTCGGTATGCAATTCCGTTCACATATGTCTAATAGCAGCCGAATTAAAAAAAAAATATTTGCAGTGTTTAAAAAACTACTCATATAGCTAAGTTGTTCATGTTTGCAAAACTAAGCTTTTTAAAAGGTTGTAAATAATTTTAAAGCAAGTTTTTGTAATAGTTTTGTCTACTTACTACGGTTTTTGATCAATTTTGACAATAAAAAAAAATTATATAACATAGCTTTTTAAAAAGATCGTAATATTTATGAAACAAAATTTTTTTAGAAGTTGTAACTATTTTATAAACTTCCCGTTTTGATAGGTGACTAGAAATTTTTAAATGTTGTTGCTGTATCCTTTATTGGTAGATTCATATATATTTATTGGTAAAATCTACGCTGTTTTCGGAAGTTGAGACTATTTTTAAAAATAGTTGCTAAGTTGTGGCTATTTATAGAACACTGCTGTTCGATAAGTTTGTAACTATTTATAAATCAACCCATTTTTGATTGGTTGTTACTATTTTTAGAACTTCCCGTTTTGGTAAGTAGTAACGAAATATGAATTCCTAAATTTTTTCTACTGTGTCCCCTATTAATTCCCATTTTATTATTTTAGTTTAAAAATCTCTAAAGATTCAAATTGAATTGTGTAGTTTTGAAAATTGTATTATTATGAAAATTGAAAATGTCTATTTTCTGATAAGGTGTGCTAAATCACAAAAAAAAAAACATGCACAAACATGCGTGTGTTTCTGAACATTAGGGTGCACTATGGTTCCAAATGCATTTTTTTGGCATAAATTCGAAAAATGAAGCAAAGTCGCTTGGTTTAAATCTGGGATGATTTTTATCTTTAAGCGCAAACAAAAAATGGTTAAAAAAAAATTATCAAACATTTTTTTATTTTCGAAAAATGTTTTTAATATAATTTTTTTGAAAAAAAAAAAATATTTTTCGTAAAAATTTTGCTCGGCCGAAGACAAAAAAATTGTAAAAAAAAAATAATTTTAAGACGTGTCACGCAAAAAATAGCAAATTTTTTCTTCAACTTTTAATTTTCCTGACAAATTTTTATTTAGCTAAACCTAAAAATTATGTGCTACAAATGTAAGGCCAGTTGGATTAAATTAATGCGTAGCCCCCGGAGATGAAAACTTTGGAATTTCAAAAGTTGCAACTTGCAATACGTCGTGCACTACATCATATTTTTTTTTAATTTTCATCCGCTGAACACGAATATAAAAAAAATTAAATCGGTCCAACTATTTTCGAGATATCGCTATTTAACCCATTTTGGACCAAGATTCAATTTTATTTTTCGTTTTTGGAAAAAGGTACTTTTTTAAGGTAATTAGCACACTCTGACCTCAAAAATCCTGTCAAAAAAAATTTTTATTTTATTTATTTATTTTATTTATTAATTTATTTCATTATTTTCAAAGTAAATAGTTTCAAAATAATGCAAATTATTGGAATTTGTTAATAAATTAAATCTAGAAAAATTTTAAGTTAGTCAAAAAAATTAAAAGCCTAAAATCGAAAAATGCAAAATTTTCGTTTTTGCTTGAAACAATTTCTGTGCTGATTTGCATTGTCTTAGTGGACATATAAATTGCGGTGGTCAAGCGGGTATATTTTTTTTTAATTGCAGAAAGATGAGACTTAACATTCATAACCACATTTACCCGAAATTCCAGCTCTTTCATACATAAATATTTTTTTGAAAAAGGTGTTCTCTACTGTTCGAAAAATCGAACAGAGGATCAAAATGGGTTAAAATTTGTAAAAAATGGCGGTTTTTTCTACGTTCAAGATTTTTTTCAAAAACTTTAAAATTTCTTTTGGTAAAAGTTTTGGTTTTTTTTGCAATTTTCACCAAAAACTCTAATCGGTTAAAAGCATGGGTTAAATGGGTTAATGGGTCATGGGTTAAAAGCAGTGTTGCCACTTTCTGAATCATCATTCAAAAGTGGAACAATTTCAAAATCTTTGCATAATTTTTGGATAGTGAAATTTTTGTGTAATCTTTGTTTAATTTTACCTCAGTAAATATATATATATATTTTTTTTATCATTTATCGACATTTCGGCTTAAAAATATCATTGACAAGATAATATTGACGAACATGCATTTTTGGTCCATTAAAACTTGAGTTTGCAAAACGATTAAATCGTTATCGATAATCGCGATTAATCGCAGCAATTATTCGTAATCGTAATCGACAAAAAAAATAATGCGATTTCGATTAAAAATGTTCCATGAAATACACAGTTTTTAAAACGAATTTAAATCAGTTCCACAATTTTTTTAAACCCATTTTGAAGTTTCTATTAAAAATTATATACTTTTCAAAAAAACTAAATTACTCTAAAAAACGATTACTTTCGGGACAGTTTCAAAAAAAATCATTGATTCTGGAATGTTAAGTAAAATCGATTGTAGGATGATATGATGCGTTCTGGAACCGATTATTTGGAACGGAAAATAGTGATGGGTTGTCCCATGATTCATTTGCGATTTTTCTTTCCTTTTGTCGTAAAAGTCATTCAAATTTTAAGTAAAATTGAAATTCTGATCTCAGTTAATTATTAAGAGTTTGGTTTTTAAAATATACTCGAAAAACTTTGGTCGGATTTACTTACAATTAGTCAAAATCCGGCGCTCGAGCGTTATTTCGATGCGCAATGATATACTAAAAAAAGAGACTGTGGTGCCAATATCTCGAACTATTTTTACTGGGAAAGTTCGAAAGTTTTTAATTTTATGTCTTAAAAAAATAGTTTTTGTATTTTCGTACGCTATAAAATGTAAATTTCAAAATATTTTTTCAAAAGCTATTGCAACTCGTGATTAACGACAATTTTTTTAATCATAATGGCGATTATGAAATATCTCGATTATTTGCAGACTCTAATTAAAGCCTAAATTTTCTTCATGTCGAAAAAATTGGCCCAAAATTTTTCTGTAGAAACACTATTCCCAAATCAGAAAATTGTTATTCAATATCCCATATTGGGAGACACTTTCCCCCACGCGATAATTGTTGGAAAGTTGATTTATTATGATTTTTACACTTAATTAACACCATTATATCCATATTTAAACAAATAAACAAATAAATAAATCATTATTTAAAAAAAAAAAATTATATCCACGCCTACAAAAGGTGAGTAAAGTTGAATTAAGTCACACGCACGCATGATCACACGTGAATTACGTGAATGTTGCTATAATCTGCTAATGTGACCTTTTTAATATTTTCAAATGGACGGACCTTCATAGAATGTTCTAGAATCATTGGCTCAAATTAAATTTAAATGAAATTTTGTCTCAAGCTCCATGGTCAATGTAAAGAAATTGTAAAACTTTATATTTTTTGATGTTAAGAAAAAATTGATAAAAAAAATCTCGATCGATTCTGAGATTTGTTGATGTTTATATCGAGCATGCCAAAATTAATGAAAATAATGTATTGCGAGATATTTTATTTTTTTTATTTTTAATTTTTTAAATATTAAAAATTTTTGACAGAAATTTTCCAAAATTTCAATCAAAATTTTAGTAAAAATTATCGGATTTGAATTAAATTGAATTTAAATAAAAGATTGTCTCAAGCTTAATGAAAGAGTATAAGAAAAGAAGTTTTCAGTTTTTTTTTTAATATCTTAAACGTTGGAAAAACCGCCATTTGTTGCAAATTTAAAAAAAAAAAAAAACAAGTAGAAAAGTTAAATTCGACTTTGCCGAATCTATGAATACCCTCCACAATGCATTTTTTTAAAGGATAGTACATTTTTTAATGTGAAAAACTTAACAATTTTGATTAGAAATATTTTATTTTGAGTAAAAAACTCTTTTTTTGTCATTTTTTTTTTTTAAAGAAAAATTACTGATTTTTTTTTTGAGTGTAAAATTTTTTTTTCGAGTGTAATTTTTTTTTTACTGTAAAAATATTTCTTACACAAATTATTGTCATTTTTGTAAAAAAAAAATTTTTGAGTGTAAATTTTTTTTCTAGTGTAATTTTTAAGTAACCAATGCTTTTAAAACTAAACTAGTTTAAAAAGCATTGCTTTAAAATTAAACAAGTTTGAAAAGCATTGTTTAGTTACCACCAATGCTTTTAAAACTTGTTAAAACACGTGGCATTTTAGATGAAACTAATCTGTAATTCAAGGTTTTGCTTATAACTTTTTAACCACTGCACTGTGGGCCAGGATTTCCATTTTTTGGCCAATAAGGTCTGTAAGGCAACACATATTTAAAAATATTTTTTCGGAATGTCGACATCTTGAATTTTGTCCATCTTTAATATCTTTTTATTATACCTTAAAGTTTTTTTTTTGCATGAGGTTAAAGTCAAAGTTTGTGATTTTTTTTATATTTTTTATTTATGAAACAAATAATTTTTTTTTGTACTTCAACACAATATTTTTTTCAAATTTTCGGTGAAGTTCTCCTAAGGACATACATGTTTGTTAAACACATGATAAAAACTGCCAAAAAGTAAGCTACAAGCATATTTTTTTTAAATAAATAATGGAAATTCATACTTTTGTTGAAATCCGCCTTTTTTCAACACCAAAGTCCAAAAAAGTCCAAACGATATTGACAAACCTCGAACTACGATCTGTCTCTGACAATGTATTCTATTCACATTTTTGCGACCCTGTGCGACCGTTCATAAACTTTTGATCTAGAGGCAATAAACCAAAATATGACGTTTAGAAATGCCCTAAAATAGAACTTCAAAATTTTTTGATATTTTTGTTTCTATAGATTTCTAATAAAAAATGTCTCACTTGGACAACATTGGCGTGATAACTGGTGATGGGCACGTGAGTGAATTTTGACTCAAGCTGAATCACGCTCACGCAAAAAAACATAATTTGCTCAATCGTTTTTTTTTCTCACACTTACTCACTATTTACGTGAATAAACAAAACACCACTCACGTGTGACTCACGCTCACTCGTAACTCACGCTAAACCTTTAAAACACGAATTAAATTGCAAGAACTGAATCAATACAATTAAATAGTTTTGAATCACGCAAAAAAATTGCACTCACTACGAATCACTCACGCAAAAAAATGGTTTCACTCACTAACAAAAAATTTTAATCACGCTCACTTTCGATCACGAGTAATTTACGTGACCAGCGTCCATCTGTAGTGCTAAACATTAAAGCTGGTAACGCATTTAGGCGGTCATATTCTGGCAATAGCATTTTAAATATTTTTTACGAAATTGTAAGCTTGTAGCATTATTTTTACATTTAGGATGGCAAATGCTTATTGGAAATAAAAAGTTCTCTCTTAAATGAGCCACTGAATATATGAACTTTTTGACGCATTTAAAAGAGAAATATTTTATTAAAATCTTCTGATAAAAGCAAAAAGAAGGATTTATAAAAACTTAAAAATTTAAACATTGTACATTTTTTTAAAAAGCTATGTCCTAAATTTTGGATCCTCCATTTTGATTTCAAAAAATCTGAGTCCGTATTCGTGTTGTGCAATCATTTCCTAGTGATATTTTGAAACATTAATCAATAATTTAAATATCTTGTCCGCCATATTGGATCCGCTATTTTGAATATTTGATTCTAAAATCAGATTTGGCATTCCAAAAACCATCAAAATCAGACAACATAGAAACTTAATATTTTATTTGACGCCATATTGGATCCGCCATTTTAAATTTAAAAAATCGGAGCTCATATTCGTGATTACTGACCCTAAATACATCAAAAATTACTAATTTAAGTACAATTAGCTAAGAATTACAAAAGCATATTCGCCATATTGGATCCGCCATTTTGAATTTAAAATCTTTAATTCCAAAATCAGTTTTAACATCCGAAAAACCATTAAAATCGAAGTTTTTGGCCAAAAGAGACAACATATAAAAAATCTTAAATTTAAATTTGTCGCCATATTGGATCCGCCATTTTGAATTTTAAAAGTCTGAGCTCATATTCGTTATTAACGACCCCAAATACATCGATAATGATTATATTAAACACAATAAACAAAGAATTAAAAAATCATGTCCGCCATTTTGGATCCGCCATTTTGAATTTTGAATTTTTTTTTCCAGAATCGTGATCAGCGAGCCTTTAACACCCATATGAAATACTTTTTTGACATATAGGCTAAGCGGTCTATTTATGGCCAAAATTCAGGGATGCTGGCCCACAGTGCACTGGACCGATTGAGCTGAAATTTAAAACCAAACAGAATCGGGGAACGGCAAAGATACGTGCCAAGCTTAAGTAGTCTCATTATTGTCTTTCGAAAGTTATCATGTTTTTTAACTCGTAAATTCGCGAAATACCCTTGCCAAAATTTACACTTTTGCTCATAACTTTTGAACCACTGGACCGATTTGGCTGGATTGCAATACCAACCTGACCAGGTAAATGGCAAACATATATGCCAAACTTCAGTAGCCTCTGTAAAGTCTTTCAAAAGTTAGCGTGTTTTCTACGGACAGACAGACAGACGGACGGACGGACGAACATCGCTAGATCGACTTAAAATCGATCGAGGATCATAAATATATATACTTTATGGGGTCCTAGACTAATATTTCGAGGTGTTACAAACGGAATGACAAACTTATATATACCCTCTATCACTAGAGTGGAGGGTATAAAAAAAAACAAGTAGAAAAGTTAAATTTGAATACCCTCCACAATGCCCTTTTAAGTGATAGTAAATTTTCTAACGTGAAAAAATAACATTTTTGGTTACAAATATTTTATTTTCTGTAAAAAAAACTTTTTTTTATTAATTTTTGAAAAAAAAAATAGTATTTTTTTTTTTTTTTGAGTTTAAAATTTATTTTGAGTGTATTTTTTTGTTTTAGTGTAAAAAAACTTTTTTTTTTATTAATTTAAAAAAAAAAATAATTTACCAATTTTTTTTTGAGTGTAAAATTTTTTTTGAGTGTAACCTTTTTTTTGAGTGTATTTTTTTTTGTTTTAGTGTAAAAATATTTTTGCGTGACAAAAATACCTTTTAAAATATTTTTCTGACTTACTGATGTTTTTAAAACATGTTTAACGGGTTTTCAACACGTGAATTTAATGTGGAACTAATCTGAAATTTACGGTTTTGCTAATAACTTTTGAACCACTGGACCGATTTGGCTGAAATTTAAAAAGAAATGGACCAGAGGAACGGTAAATATATATGCCACACTTCAGCACCCTCAGAATTGCCGTTTGAAAGTTACCGTGTGTTTTATCTCGTAAATTCCAGAAAAACTTTTGCCGAAATTTACTCATTTGCTTATAACTTTTGAACCACTGGACCGATTTCGCTGGATTGCAATACCAACCTGACCAGGTAAATGTCCAACATATATGCCAAACTTCAGCAGCCTCCGTAAAGTCTTTCAAAAGTTAGCGTGTTTTCAACAGACAGACAGACAGCCAGACGGACGGACGGACATCGCTAGATCGTCTTAAAATCGATGGAGGATCATGAATATATATACTTTATGGGGTCCTAGACCAATATTTCGAGGTGTTACAAACGGAATGACAAACTTATATATACCCTCTATCACTAGAGTGGAGGGTATAAAAAACGATATCTTGAAAGCCGTACGACATTTTGAAACATTTTTTTGATATTCGTGTTTAGCTCATCAAAGTTCATAATTATAGTATAATGTGTTGTAAGATATATATATTTTTTAATTTTTATTTATTTAAATTTTTAAAAATTCAAGGGTTAATTTAATCCTATTGACCTCAAGAGAATAAAAATTTGCCCGAACGTTCAAAAATTGGAAAAAAAACCTTTTTTGCCATATAAAAAAATGCCAACCTACTGCTATAAACACACGTGCTCACACAGCGCTGCAAAATTTTAAATTATAATTTACATTCTAAATGAGACATAAATTTCAATTAAATTTTCTTCATCAGTGAATGCATAAGCATATAAAATGTATGTAAAACAACATTTAATAAAAATTTTAGATTTTTCGCATTTTTTTTTTTTGCAAATATATTTGAAATTCAAATACAAAACTAATGTTTTCTATTTGACATATTTGTTAGTTTGTTGAAAAAAAAAACTACAACCCAATAAGATTTATGGTATTTGAAATAATGTTTGTCTTTATTTGTTGGAATATATGTAGTATAAGATGACAAAAGGCCATAAATCCATCACTGAATTTGTTTTTTTCATTTTCCCCCTCTCCCCACTTTTGTTTCTAAAGAAATGGCTAGAAATGGGATTCTATGAAAGAAACAATGTTAAGTCTTGTGTAAATTTTTGCTATTTTTTTTTTTATTTTAATCAAAACAAATTGAATTTTGTTGTAAAATAGCAATAATGAAATGGTATGGTTGGTTAAAAACTACAAAAAAAGGACATAAAACATTTAACACTATTTTTAGTGGAAAAACATGATGATGTTAGCCAGCATCCTACTCTCTCAATCCGGCCATACAATATTTATTCAGGCATAAAAAAAAGGATGAAGAGCTAAAAAGGAAGTTATATGAAATGGATATTACAAGACAAGTGTGTGCAGTCAAAAAAAAAAACCTTGTAAAATTACAAGAATAAGTCCGTAATCCAATTTTATCAATATTCGACAGTTTTCGCTGGTTTTTAACAATGAAAATTCGATCGAAATTTTAATTTTTGTAATTTTACAATTTTTTCGACAGTTTTCGCTAATTTTAAACAAAAAATGTAAACAAAAAAATTTTTTTTTTGTAATTTTACAATTTTTTTGTAAGTGAACAAAATTCCAAGGTAATTTTACAAAAAAAAAATCTAGTTAAGTCACAAAAACTCCTTCTAAGTATTATCACATCAAAAATAGTTAAAAACTTACAATTTTATTGGTAGAAAACTTGTAAAATTACAAAAAACCTTGTAATTTTTACTAAAAAATCGAGTAAAATAGGAAGTTGCACAAAATCTAGTAAAGTCAGAAGAGGTCCTTGTAATTTTTATCGCGTCAAAAAAGTTGTAAATTTACAAATATTATTGGTAAAATTCATGTAAATTTTTTGTAATTTTACAAGCTTTTACTAATAAAATTGTAATTTTTAATAGAAATTCTCGTAAAATAGGAGGTAGCAAAAAATTTTTTTACGAATTTTTTTTTTTAACTTTACAAGATTTTTTTAAGTGTGTGTTATTTTTACACTAAAAAAAATATTTTAAATTATTGCAAAAATCTACGAAGGCAGCAGTAAATAATAAAGAGTTTGAGCTTTACGAAAACATTTGATTTTTATACCCTCCAACTACAGTATGGGGGTATACTCACTTTGTCATTCCGTGTGTAACGCATCGAAATATCGGTCGGGGACCCCATAAAGTATATATATTATTGATCAGTGATCGATTCTAAGACATTTTAACGATGTCCGTCCGTCCGTCCGTCTGTCTGTCCGTCCGTCTGTAGTTAACACGATGCAGTCCAAAATAAAAAAGCTAGACCCTTCAAGTTTGGCACAAATATGTCTTATGTTCCTAGGCGGGTTAAGTTCGGAAATTGGCCAAATCGGAGCAGGGGGAAAAAAGTTCCCCCTTGAAGAACTAAACCAACCTCTAAAAAAATTCACTTTTTTACATGTTTTTTTTTGTATTTTTGTTAATTAAATGAAACATTTGGTATATTTATCGAGATAAGAAGGTGCTCTCAACGTCTCCCACTGACCCTATCAACCCCCCCCCCCCCAAAAAAAAGAAAGAAACGCCCCTGACAAATTTTTGTTTTAAATTTTTTTTTTACATTTTGGAGGGTATAATAGATTCGGCACAGCCGAATTTAACACTATCACTTGTTTCTTAAACCTTTGGCTTTTGGAATTTAGAAAATAAATAAAAACAAGTAAGACTGTTAAATTCGGCTGTGCCGAATCTTTTATACCCTCATTCAAATAAATAAAAAAAAAAATTGCAGGGGCGTCTTCTTTTTTTTTGGAGGGGGGTCGGTAGTGGTAATTGGCGGGGCACATTTCCTTTCGAATAAGTTTTAAAAAAATTAATTCTTGTGCTTTTTGCACTAAAGAAATACAAATTTATCATTATTCAAAAAAATTATTTTATTCCACGCCCATAAAAGGGGGGCGGACCGAAAAACGATATTTTCTAATTATGTAGGTCCAAATGCAGGACCTTGAACTTCTTGTAGCATAATAATGTTGGATTTGTTAAACAAAAACACAAAAAATCATGTAAAAATATGGTATTTTTCAGAGGTTGGTTTAGTTCTTCAAGGGACATAAGACATATAGGAACATAAGACATATTCGTGCCAAATGTCGGGAGTCTAGCTCTTTTATGTTGGACTGCATCGTGTTAACTACAGACGGACAGACGGACGGACGGACATCGCTAGAATGTCTTAGAATCGATCACTGATCATAAATATATATACTTTAAGGGGTCCTAGATATTTTGATGCGTTACACACGGAATGACAAAGTGAGTATACCCCCATACTGTAGTTGAAGGGTATAAAAAAGAACAGTATGGAATGGAACAGCGAACGACATGAGTTGTTTTATTTTTATACCCTCCAATTACAGTATGGGGGTATACTCACTTTGTCATTCCGTGTGTAACGCATCAAAATATCGGTCTAGGACCCCATAAAGTATATATATTTATAATCAGTGATCGATTCTAAGACATTCTAGCGATGTCCGTCCGTCCGTCTGTCCGTCTGTAGTTAACACTATGCAGTCCAAAATAAAAGAGATAGACTCCCGACATTTGGCACGAATATGTCTTATGTTCATAGGCAGGTTAAGTTCGTAAATGAGCAAAATCGGACCAGGGGGAAAAAAGTTCCCCCTTGAAGAACTAAACCAACCTCTGAAAAACTATATTTTTACATGATTTTTTGTGTTTTTGTTTAACAAATGCAACATTTTTATGCCACAAAAAGTTCAAAGTCCTGCATTTGGACCCAGAGAATTATAAAATGTCGTTTTTTCTGCCCGCCCCCCTTTTATGGGCGTGGAATAAAACATTTTTTTAAAATAATGATAATCTTGTATTTCTTTAGTGCAAAAAGCATAAGAATGAATTTTTAAACACAAATTCGATGGAAAATTTGCCCCCCCTCAATTACTACAAGCAACCCCCTGACCCCCCCCCCCCCCTCCTCCCAAAAAAAATAGAACGCCCCTGCATTTTTTTGCATGTTGGAGGGTAACACTCTTACTTGTTTTTTTTGTGAATGACTTAAACGAACAAAGTTAAATAAAGATTCCGAAGGAGGCAATTTTAGAAACTGGGAATTAAATCCTAATCCTTTAATTTTCCTGTATTTAATGCAAAAAAATCCACGGGTATGCTAGTGAATCCATATATGATAGTTTTTTATCGGGCTTATAAAGAAATAATCTTCAAAAACTGTTAAGTTTTCTTTCTCCGCAATAATGTTCTCCCTTATATTTCAAATTTTCTTTTCTTGTTTCTTCTGAAAACATAACATTTTCTTTTTATACCCTCCACTCTAGTGATAGAGGGTATATATAAGTTTGTCATTCCGTTTGTAATACCTCGAAATATTGGTTTAGGACCCCATAAAGTATATATTCATGATCCTCAATCGATTTTAAGACGATCTAGCGATGTCCGTCCGTCCGTCTGTCCGTTTGTCTGTCTGTCTGTCTGTTGAAAACACGCTTACTTTTGAAATACTTCACGGAGGCTCCTGAAGTTTGGCACATATGTTGGGCATTTATCTGGTCAGATTGGTATTCCAATCCAGCGAAATCGGTCCAGTGGTTCAAAAGTTATAGGCAAATGAATGAATTTCGGCAAGGGTTTTTCTGGAATTTACGAGTTAAAACACACGGTAACTTTCGAACGACAATTCTGAGGGTGCTGAAGTGTGACATATATATTTGCCGTTTCTCTGGTAAAATTCGTTTTAAATTTCAGCCAAATCGGTCCAGTCGTTCAAAAGTTATTAGCAAAGCCGTGAATTTCACATTAGTTTCACCTTAAATTCACGTGTTGAAAACCCGTTAAACATGTTTAAAAAACATTAGTAAGTCACAAAAATATTTTACAAGGTATTTTTGTCACTCAAAAATTTTTTTACACTAAAACAAAAAAAAATACACTCAAAAAAAATTTTACACTCAAAAAAAATTTTACACTCAAAAAAAAATTTGTAAATTATTTTTTTTTTTTTTTCAAAAATTACTTAAAAAAATTTTTTTTACACAAAATAAAATATTTCTAACTAAAAATTTTATTTTTTTCACTTTAGAAAATTTGCTATCACTTAAAAAGGGCATTGTGGAGGGTATTCATAGATTCGGCCAAGTCGAATTTAACTTTTCTACTTCTTTACCTTTAATTTGATTAATTTATTTTGTAGTTTTTTTTGTTGTTTATTTTTTTTTCCTTATCACTGGTTTTGAGTTGTAAACTTCTCTTGTCGTATTAAAAAAAAAAAATAAATCCTTAAACTTTATCATTTAATTATGTTTCCTGTATTTTTTCTGTTGTCCTTGTCCACTTTCACTTCCTCTCCGTATGGCTTTTATGTTTATCTTATCATTTTATTTATTTTTTGTTAAGCCGTATTTTCTTTTAACCATTTATTTCAAAAGGAACTTACCTAAGAGTAGATGTTTTTTGTGTATTGACTTCATCACTTTTAATCAATCATTTATCATACGAAACATCTTTTCGCATCTTTTCACTTAATACGTTCAAAATCACTGGTGTCTTTCGATGAACAGGATTTTATTATCCGTCAGGATTTTATTATCATCATCATCTGTATGATAATTTGAGGGTGTGAATATTTTTGCAATTTGTTTTTTTTTAAGGTTTTCTGATTAAAATTTCGTACAATTTATTTATTGTAGAGATTGTATTATTTGATTTTGTGGTTTTGTTAATGAAACAATTTGAAGAAATTTTTTTAGGGTTTTGTTAAATCAAAATGAGAAAATAAATAATTTAATTAAAGAAACTACCTTGATTTTGTAAGGCTGTGTTAATTTAGTTTCGATTTGACCCTCGAACCTCAAAATGAGGAATGTGGACATTTTTTCATTTTGTAACGCATCGAAATATGGGGCAAGGTTTCTATAAAGTGTTTATATTATTGATTTTTAATCAATTCGAAATGATCGAGCGATATCCGTCTGTAAAAATCATGATGGATGTCAAACGAAAACGACTGCTGAATTTTGACACGATTGTTTCTCATGGTCTTAGGCTGTGTAAGTTCAGAAATGAGCTAGATCGGAACAGTGCACTCGAAAAAAACCTTGTTTGTAACTTTTTTTTTTTGCTACCTCCTATTTGAAAACACTTCCTTGTAATTTTACAAGCTTTTTACCAATAGTTTTGTAATTTTACAAGCTTTTTACCAATAGTTTTGTAATTTTACAAGCTTTTTACCAATAAAATTGTAAATTTACAATTTTTTTTTGACACGATAAAACTTACAAGGAGATTTCGGGATTTTACTAGATTATTTGCTACCTCCTACTTTACGAGAATTCTTAGTAAAAATTACGAGGTTTTTCGTAATTTTACAAGATTTTTACCAATAAAATTGTTAATTTACAATTTTTTTGGCGCAATATAACTTACAAGGAAATCTTGTGAATTTACTAGATTTTTTTGTAAAAAACGTTGTAAAATTACAAAAAAACAAGTAAAAAAGTTAAATTCGGCCTTGCCGAATGTAGTGATACCATCCACAATTTCAAAAAGATTATTGCAAAAAACTTTATTTAAAAGGAAATTACTTAAAAAAAAAAAAAAAAATTTGATAAAAAATTTCCGCGAAAAATTTTTAGTAAAAAAAAATCCGCAATTTTTTTTTTTTTTCAAAAAATATGTTCGTACTTATTTAGATACCATTTGGTGTTCAATTATGTTCACATATGTCAACCAGAAGCCGAATTAAAGCATTTTGTATTTTTAGGTTATGTTGAATGTACTGAAATTTTTGAGGTGTGCTTACATTTTCGTTCATAACTTTTGAACCGCTGAACCGATATCGCTCAAATGCAATACCAAACTTCTCGGGGGAACTTCCAATAAATATGTTAAGTTTGGTCATCTCTGTCCAATATTTTGTTCGCGACAGCATTTTCCACAGACAGACAGACGGACATCGCTAGAATGTCTTAAAATCGATCGGGCATCATGAATATATATACTTTATGGGGTCTCAGATCGATATTTCGATGAGTTACAAACGGAATGACAAACTTATATATACCCTCTATCACTAAGTGGAGGGTATAAAAATGTAAAATTACAAAAAAAAATTTTAATTTCGATCGAAATTTTTTTTTTTTAAACAAGGAAAACTCTCAAATATTAGTAAAATGGGATTACGAGACTTTTTCTAGTAATTTGACAAGGTGTTTTTTTGTGTGTGGTCAAAAAGTTCCCTATTGAAGAACTAACCTAACTCTGAAAAACACAATTTTTCTTTATTTTTTAACTTTTGTTAAATAGAAATATTTTATTTTGTGTAAAAAAATATTTTTTTTTAACTAATTTAAAAAAAAAATAATTTACTAAATTTTTTTTTGAGTGTTAAATTTTTTTTTAGTGTAAATTTTTTTTCGAGTGTAATTTTTTTTTTAGTGTAAATATATTTTTGAGTGGCAAAAATACGTTGTAAAATATTTTTGTGACTTACTAATGTTTTTAAAACATATTTAACGGGTTTTCAACACGTGAATTTAAGGTGAAACTAATCTGAAATTCACGGTTTTGCTAATAACTTTTGAACCACTCAGCCGATTTGACTGAAATTCAATACGAACTAGGCTAGAGGAACGACAAATATATATACCAAAACTTCAGCATCCTCAGAATTGCCTTCCGAAAGTTATAGTGTTTTTTATCTCGTAAATTCAAGAAAAACACTTGCCGAAATTCAGTATTTTGCTCATGACTTTTGAACCACTGCACAGTGGCCGAAACACCCAATCTAGCGGCTCTTAATTCGGAAATGTAAAATAATAAAGCCCAATGTATATTTGTTATTATAAAATTTATAAAGAATTTAATTTTTAACCATATTTATTTATTTCAGTGTTTTTATGTATTTTAAGAAATTTATGTGAATATCGGGAGGGTGAATATATGAGGACTAGAAGTTAAAATGTTCTGATTCCGTTAAAATTTAGAGTGATTATTTATGGCTACAAAAAACATTTAACAGTCGAATTTCAAGAGGATATTTGTTAAAACTGGAAGGAGAAATTAACATGGGAGCTATGGGATAACATGGACCGATTTTGTCAAAAATTAAATAGGTTTTGTTCTTTCGATAAAAAATCGTAAATTTCAAATTTTAGCCAAATCGATTGAAAATTGTGGTCTGTATCGCGTTTATACTGTTTATTTGGACAGGCAGATGGACCCTAAAAAACCGAACAACTTGCGCGAACTAGCACGCCATACTGAAACGTCGGAACAAAAATAACCCAAAATAATAAACAAAACAGGAATTGGACCGAATACGAGCGAATTTCAAAAGTTGCAGTCCATGAAACTATAGTTTATATCACAAATGTCAACTTCTATAATGCACTAATAATAAACTAGATACACACAGGCCACAAACATTTATTTTTTAGTTAAAACATACCTTTTACTTTCAATTAAAACTTTTTGGCTCAAAATGTATAAACAATTGACTTAAAAGTGTCTAGAAAAACTCACTGAGTAATAAGGCCCCAAACTCTTTAATACACTTGCTGCAGAAAATGTATATTTGACAGCTTACAGCTGTGCGAATATTGAAAGCAAAACAAAAGTAAAAACGTAATTTTTTTCTGTAAAGTATAGGTAAACGATGCAGTGCAAAAACATTTATCGATTTTAATTTTGACTTAAGCGCCGCTAGATCAGTGATTTCGGCCACAGTGCACTGTACCGATTTTGCTGGACCAGGTAAATGCCCACCATAAATGCCAAACTTCAGGAGCCACCATAAAGTATTTCAAAAGTTAGCGTGTTTTCAACAGAAAGACAGACGGACGGACGTCGCTAGATCGTCTTAAAATCGACCGAGGATCATGAATATATATGAGGCATTCCATGTAAAATCGGACACTTTGATTTTTTTTTTGTAGATTTCCCCAATTTTTTTACAGTTTTTAGTACCCTTCGAAAACTCTTTCGTGGTAAATTTTCAGATATTTTGATGACCCGTTCAAAACATGTCGAATTTTTAAAAATTGGTAGTATGTTCCTTTACTCAAACTTCTTTTACTAATAACTTCTTCAATTATGGTACAAATTTCATTTTTTTCAAAATTTTTGTTATTTTACGTACTTTTTTTAAAAAAAAATACCAACAAATTTTTAAAAGCACTCTAATATGCGATTTTTAAGTTTTAAAATTTAAATTTCATTTTTGAAAATGTTTGTACTCTTCGATTTTTTTTTGAAATTTTTTTTTGTGTAAAACTTCTATCGATTCTACAAATTTTTTACCCAGGAGGATCGTGGGATAACGATTATTACTATTTTTTAAAATTTTTTGAAAAAATTTTATTGTAATTTTCCAATCTTAAAATCATTTCTACTGCTCCAGTGGTGCGTCATAGAGGGGTCATTTATAAGACCGACCCCCATTAATTTTTACGTCTTAACATTTCTTTGGAACAAACTAATACCCTATCTTCAATTTCTAAGGGGGCTCCCACACAAAACGACATTTTTTAAAATTTGCTCCAACCGCTCTAACTGCCCTAATAGTACCCTTAGAGCAACAAAATGTATGACCGACCCACAATATTTTTTTAGTACAAACATTTTCTCTGAACATACCTACCCTCTATCTCTAATTGTTAAGGCGGTCCCCATACATTTTTTTTTTATTTTTTGTAAATTTGTTTTATTTATTCAGCTTCTACCGGTCCAATGGTGCTTCCGAGAGGGGTCATTAGTGAGACCGAGCCCCATTTGTTTTTTTACTACAAAATTTTTTTAAACATACCTTCGCCCTATCTCCACTCCCTAAGTAGGCTTCCATCAAAATTCAATTTTTATAAAATTTGCTCCAACTGTTATTTGTATGGGAGCCTACTTAGGGAGTGGAGATAGGTCGTAGGTATATTTTAAAAAAATGTTGTAGGGTAAAAATAAATGGGGGTCGGCCTCACTAATGACTCCTCTCGGACGCATCATTGGACAGGTAGAAGCTGATTAAATAAAACAAATTAACAAAAAGTAAAAAAAAATGTGTGGGGACCGCCAGTTAAAGATAGAGGGTAGGTAAGTTCAGAGAAAATGTTTGTACTAAAAAAATATTGTGGGACGGTCATACATTTTGTTGCTTTAAGGGCACTATTAGGGCAGTAAGAGCGGTTGGAGCAAATTTTAAAAAATGTCGTTTTGTGTGGGAGCCCCCTTAGAAATTGGAGATAGGGTATTAGTTTGTTCCAAAGAAATGTTAAAACGTAAAAATTAATTGGGGTCGGTCTTATAAATGACCCCTCTATGACGCACCATTGGAGCAGTAGAAGTGATTTTAAGATTGGAAAATTACAATAAAATTTTTTAAAAAAATTAAAAAAAAAATTGTATAATCGTTATCCCACGATCCTCCTGGACAAAAAATTTGTAGAATCGATAGAAGTTTTACACAAAAAAATTTCAAAAAATCGAAGAGTACAAACATTTTCAAAAATTAGATTTAAATTTTAAAACTTAAAAATCTCATACTAGAACGCTTTTAAGAATTATTTGGGATTTTTGTTTAAAAAGTACGTAAAAAAACAAAAATTTAAAAATAAAAAAAAATTGAAATTTGGACCATTATTGAAGAAGTTATGAGTAAAAGAAGTTTGAGTAAAGGAGCAAACAAGCAATTTTTAAAAATTCGATATCTTTTGAACGAGTCATCAAAAAAATCTGAAAATTTACCACGAAGGAGTTTTCGAAGGGTACTAAAAATTGCAAACAAATTGGGAAAATCTAAAAAAAAAATTATTCAAAGTGTCCGATTTGACATGGAATGCCCCATATATACTTTAAGGGGCTCCTAGACCAATATTTCGCGGTGTTACAAACGGAATGACAAACTCACTACATTGGAGGGTATAAAAATAATTAGAACATCATGGTTGTAATTAGTAAAAAAAAATTACCCCGAGCTTAAATTAACCTACTTCAAATAAAATTAATTTTTTAATTTTTTTTCTTTATTTCTAGGAAATATATCATCGAAATGCAGTGAAAAACAATTTCAATGTGGCAATGGTGAATGTATCCCTATACGTTATCTTTGCGATGGTGATTCTGATTGTCCCGATCATAGTGATGAAATGATACCAGAATGTAAATTTAGAGGTAAGTAAACACAATTATTTAACAAAAATATTCAAAAGAAAAAATGGTATTTAGAATGCAGTAAATATAAAAGAATTTTTTGTAAGTACCGTTTTGGGTATTTAAACAAATACAATTGGCCTTGTTTTATAACAAACATGACAAAAAGGAAAAAGGATATTGAAAAAAAAATACTTGTAAAATAAAAATCCTAGAAAGTTACTTATGTATGGAGAAACAAGTAAACTTTTAAACATTTATTTGTTAGTAGGGGTATGTTACACCGTACGACATGTCGTACGACATGGCTGTTGCGACAGCCAATATTAAACATGAAACGGATGATATAAGTGTGAAAGTAGAGATCAAATGGAGTAAAACTGCATTTACAGTTTTTTATTTCGTGATCCTGTTTCCTTTTAAAAGGACTTCAAAATTTTAAAGGATTACATTTTGTAAAATATTTTTTAAGGGATCTCCCCTATTTTTTTTTTTTATTTTGCCATATCAGGATAAAAAGATGTGAATAACGTCCTTTGAAAACTTAATTAAAATATTTTGTTAAAAATTTTGAATTATATTGAAGGATAAAGTTTTTAAAGGACGTAACCTCTATTTTCCTGATATCTAAAAATAATAAAATAGGAAAATTAGGGGAGATCCTCCTCTTTCATTTGCCATCCTAGGACAAATACAAATATTAAAAAAAATAATTTATAAAATGTAATCCTCTAAAACTTTAAAATCCTTTAAAAAAAAAAACAGGATCACGAAATGAAAAACTGTAAATGCAGTTTTTCTACATTTAGTCTCTAGTTTCAAAAGTGTTTAACGAATTTTTTAATTTTTGTCGGACGGTGTTATCCTTTACTTTGTTTTGGTTTCAAAAGAATGTACAATGTTTTCAATGAGTGTTTGAATGAACATCCTTTTATCAGCCTTGAGTTTGTTTCTTTTGATGTGTTTTCCTACTGGTGTTTTTTTTTTGTGAAAGTGCAACATATTGAGGTTTTAAATTACCCTGTCATGCTGCATACATACAAGTATAGGGTACGGGTATACCATTACAAGTGGTTACTAGTTACACAAGCCAATTCATCATCGTCATCATAGTCAACTCTCTATCATCTTCATCATTTTCCATCATATTTGAATGTTTGTCGGTCTTTTTTTAATAGCATTTAACTGGAATTTTGCCAGTGTACATATTGAAAATTCTGTTGCCAAAAATTTCTACTATGAATTTTCACGAAAATGTAGTTTTTGATGGCGAAATTTTTCATCTGAAATTCTGAAATATTATCTCGTAATCGAAAATAATTTACCATTCAAAATATTTAGTAATTTTAATACAGTGTTAATTGATTTTTAAAATTTGTCATGTTAAACAAATAAAAAAGTTATATTTTTTGGCGCCCAACATGGGGCGGCTAATTTAATAATGTCCTACTGTTGACAGGCCAATGAGGGACCAAATAGGAAATCAAATTGATGAATTTGAAATCTTTTAAATTGATACAGGAGTTAAAAAGTTCTTAAATTAGCGCCCAACTCGGAGCTCACTAAAAAGAACATCATCATCCATAATATTGGAATGTTTGTCGGTCTCTTTAAAAGCATTTAACTGGAATTTTGCCAGTGGCCATACACTCAAAATAATCACTCTGTTAAAATACAGAGATACTCTGCTGAGCCAGCAGAAAATAACATAAATTTCCAACTAGCAAGATTTTTTGTTATTTAACGAAAAAAACTCTGTAAAATGATTTCGATAAAAAAACTGTAAATTTACCGAAAAATATTTAATAATTTTAATACAGTGTTAATTGATTTTTAAAATTTGTCATGTTAAACAAATAAAAAAGAAATATTTTTTTGGCGCCCAACATGGGGCCGCTAATTTAATAATGTCCGCCTGTTCACAGGCCAATGAGGGACCAAGTAGAAAATTAATTTGACGAATTCGAAATGATTGTCTTGGTAGTTTAGTATTGAAAATCTACTAAATCGATACAGAAGTTAAAAAGTTTTTAAATTGGCGCCCAACTCGGGACCCCAATAAGAAGATCTTCATCATCTTCCATAATATTGGAATGTTTGTCGGTCTTTTTGAAAGCATACACTGAAAATTATTACTCTGTTAAAATACAGAGATACTCTGCTGATCCCGAAGAAAATACCATAAATTTCCAACCAGCAAGATTTTTTGTTATTTTACGAAGAAAACTCTGTAATATGATTTCGATAAAAAAAACTGTAAATTTACCGAATTATCTGTAAAATGTTGATGAAGACGACCAGAATTTTACCAAGAAGCATGAATAAGTAATAACGTGACGCAAAATAAAGGTAAATGCCATCATTTATATGCGCCCGCTTAAATGTTTCGCAAGCTAATGTTTAACTTTGTAGAAATTATTTATAAACTCGCTAGATGTTTTCACGGCTTTTTTTTTTCATAAATTTCTCATTTTTAGTGAGTGGCGCATTTAAGCAGGATCATTCCAATAAATACTTTTATAAAATTGAAATCGTTTAAGAATACCTTGACTTTCTTATATATTTTTTTAATGCGCTTGATATGGCTTTTATATAACGTTCATTATTTGATTCCTGATCATTTTCTCCTTTCTTAATGTGCAAGTAGTGTTGACAATTGGGAAATGCCATCGTGTACATTTGCCCGCTTTAATGCATCCGAATTGTAACTTAACTTTTTTATTTTTGTAAAAAATTACGAGTTTTTTACGATTACCTCTAATTTTACACGATATCCTTGTTAAATTTACCAGCATTTTTTTGTAATTTAGACGCTTTTTAAAGAGGGGTTGAAATATTTGGAAGTTTTTTTGAAGAGATTTTGATTTGAAAACTGTATTACAGAGCAATAAGTAAAATTACAGATGAAATTTAGTATTTTTTTAAAAACATTTTGGAGGTTGAAGATGAATTGAGGTCAGTCTCACTAATGACCCCTTAAGGACGCACCATAAGGCAGTTAGAGCGGTTGGAGTCAGTTTTAAAAAAAAATATTTTGTATGGGAACTCTATTTGGAATTGAAGATAGAGTGTTAGTTTGTTTGGAAAAACTGTTATTATTTTTAATTCTCTACAATGTATGGGGCATTCCATGTCAAATCGGACACTTTGAATAATTTTTTTTTTTTTTAGATTTTCCCAATTGGTTGACAGTTTTTAGTACCCTTCGAAAACTCATTTGTGATAAATTTTCAGATTTTTTTGATGACCCGTTCAAAAGATATCGAATTTTTAAAAATTGGTAGTTTGTTCCTTTGCTCAAACCTCTTTTACTCATAACTTCTTCAATAATGGTCCAAATTGGAATTTTTTTTCAAAATGTTTATTTTTTACGTAGTTTAAAAAAAAGTCCAAAAAAATCTTAAAAGTACTCTAGTATGCGATTTTTAAGTTTTAAAATTTAAATCTCATTTTTGAAAATGTATGTACTCTTTGATTTTTTTGAAATTTCTTTGTGAAAAACTTCTATCGATTCAACAAATTTTTTGCCCAGTAGGCTCTTGGGATAACGATTATTACTATTTTGTAACTTTCCAATCTTAAAATCATTTCTACTGCTCCAATGGTGCGTCATAGAGGGGTCATTTAGAAGACCGACCCCCATTATTTTTACGTTTTAACATTTCTTCGGAACAAACTAATACCCTATCTCCAATTTCTAAGGGGTCTCCCACACAAATGATATTTTTTAAAATTTGCTCCAACCGCTCTAACTGCCCTAAAAGTGCCCTTAGGACAACAAAATGTATGACCGACCCACAATATTTTTTTAGTCCAAACATTTTCTCTGAACACACCTACCCTCTATCTTTAACTGTTAAGGCGGTCCCCATAAATTTTTTTTTTTTATACCCTCCAACTACAGTATGGGGGTATACTCACTTTGTCATTCCGTGTGTAACGCATCAAAATATCGGTCTAGGACCCCATAAAGTATATATATTTATGATCAGTGATCGATTCTAAGACATTCTAGCGATGTCCGTCCGTCCGTCTGTCCGTCCGTCCGTCCGTCTGTCCGTCTGTAGTTAACACGATGCAGTCCAAAATAAAAGAGCTAGACTCCCGACATTTGGCACGAATATGTCTTATGTTCATAGGCAGGTTAAGTTCGTAAATGAGCAAAATCGGAACAGGGGGAAAAAGTTCCCCCTTGAAGAACTAAACCAACCTCTGAAAAATACCATATTTTTACATGATTTTTTGTGTTTTTGTTTAACAAATGCAACATTTTCATGCCACAAAAAGTTCAAAGTCCTGCATTTGGTCCTAGAGAATTAGAAAATTACGTTTTTTCGGCCCGCCCCCCTTTTATGGGCGTGGAATAAAACATTTTTTTAAAATACTGATAATCTTGTATTTCTTTAGTGCAAAAAGCATAAGAATGAATTTTTAAACACAAATTCGAGGGAAAATTTGCCCCCCTCAATTACTACAAGCGAACCCCTGACCCCCCCCCCCCCCCAAAAAAAAAAAAACGCCCCTGCATTATTTTTTTTTTATTTTTTTGCATGTTGGAGGGTATACAAGATTCGGCCCAGCCGAATTTAACACTCTTACTTGTTTTTTATAAATTTGTTTTTTTTAATCACCTTCTACCGGTCCAATGGTGCGTCCGAGAGGGGTCATTAGTAAGACCGACCCCCATTTATTTTTACCCTCCAACATTTTTGTAAAACATACCACAGCTCTATCTCCACTTCCTAAGTAGGCTCCCATGCAAATAACAGTTGGAGCAAATTTTATAAAAATGTAATTTTGTATGGGAGCCTACTTAGGGAGTGGAGATAGGGCGTTGGTATGTTTTAAAAAATGTTGTAGGGTGAAAATTAATGGGGGTTGGTCTCACTAATAACCCCTCTCGGACGCACCATTGGACCGGTAGAAGCTGATTAAATAAAACAAATTTACAATTTTCAAATTGAAACAAATTTTAAAAAATGTCGTTTTGTGTGGGAGCCCCCTTAGAAATTGGAGATAGGGTATTAGTTTGTTCCAAAGAAATGTTACGACGTAAAAATTAATGGGGGTCGGTTTTGGAA
Source organism: Pegoplata infirma (assembly GCA_963921195.1). Lineage (NCBI taxonomy): Eukaryota > Metazoa > Arthropoda > Insecta > Diptera > Anthomyiidae > Pegoplata > Pegoplata infirma. The sequence continues at coordinate 22,485,554 of OY992536.1, read as the reverse complement.
ATGACCCCTCTATGACGCACAATTGGAGCAGTAGAAATGATTTTAAGATTCTAAAATTACAATAAAATTTTTTCAAAAAATTTAAAAAAAATAGTAATAATCGTTATCCCACGATCCTACTGGGCAAAAAATTTGTAGAATCGATAGAAGTTTTACACAAAAAAATTTCCAAAAAAATCAAAGAGTACATGCATTTTCAAAAATGAAATTAAAATTTTAAAACTTAAAAATCGCATACTACAGCGCTTTTAAGAATTTTTTGGGATTTTTTTTTTAAAAAAGTACGTAATGAAACAAAAATTTAGAAAAAAAAAATTCGACATCTTTTGAACGGGTCATCAAAAAAATCTGAAAATTTAGCACGAAGGAGTTTTTAAAGGGTACTAAAAACTGTAAACAAATTGGGAAAATCTAAAAAAAAAAATTTCAAAGTGTCCGATTTGACATGGAATGCTACATATGTTTATTTCAGTACTATTGAAAGACTTTCTTCATTATATAGATTTTTATAAAAACAAGTAGAAAAGTTAAATTCGACTTTGCCGAATCTATGAATACCCTCCACAATGCATTTTTTAAATGGTAGTATATTTTTTAACGTGAAAAAATTAACAATTTTGATTAGAAATATTTTATCTTGAGTAAAAAACTCTTTTTTTGTCATTGAAAAAAAAAAAAAAAAAAAATTACTATTTTTTTTTTTTTGGGTGTAAAATTTTTTTCGAGTGTAATGTTTTTTTTTACTGTAAAAATATTTCTGAGTTAATGCACGTACGTATGTACACAAAATATTGCCATTTTTGTGAAAAAAAAAATCTAAATTTTGTTTTAGTGTAAAATTTTTTTTGAGTGTAACATTTTTTTTGAGTGTAAAATTTTTTTCGAAAGTAATTTTTGAGTTACCAATGCTTTTAAAACTAAACAAGTTTAAAAAGCATTGCTTTAAAATTAAACAAGTTTGAAAAGCATTGTTTAGTTACCACCAATGCTTTTAAAACTTGTTAAACACGTTGCATTTTAGATGAAACTAATCTGAAATTCAGGGTTTTGCTTATAACTTTTGAACCACTAAACCGATTGAGCTGAAATTTAATACCAAACAGACTTGGGGAACGGTAAAGATACATATCATGCTTCAGCAGTCTCATTATTGTCTTTCGAAAGTTATCTTTTTTTTTTTATCTCGTAAATTCGCGAAAAGCCCTTGCCGAAATTTACTCTTTTGCTCATAACTTTTGAACCACTGGACCGATTTGGCCGGATTGAAACACCAACCTGACCAGGTAAATGACCAACATATATTCCAAACTTCAGTAGACTCTGTAAAGTCTTTCAAAAGTTAGCGTGTTTTCTACGGACAGACAGACGGACGGACGGACATCGCTAGATCGACTTAAAATCGATCGAGGATCATAAATATATATACTTTATGGGGTCCTAGAGCAATTTTTCGAGGTGTTACAAACGGAATGACAAACTTATATATACCCTCTATCACAAGAGTGGAGGGTATAAAAATATTGTTTGCTGGCCCACTGTACAACAAACTACTGGTATGTTTACTGAATTTTTCATTGTGCGAAATATGAATATATTGTAGTAGTACGTGGTGATGCAGAAAAATTTCAGAAAAATACAATAAACCAATGCTTGCTATTAAGGGTATTCACTCTGGAGTGAGAAAAGCTTAAAATCATAAATTAAAAAAATTATTTTTTTAAATATTTCTTAAAATATTCTATTTCCTGAAATATAACATTTTATGTTTTCTTATTTGATTTAAATTATGTTTTTTAAAAGTGAATACCCCTAATATTTATAGATTTTTATTTTGAATTCTCTTGTACGAGCTGGTTATTAAGGTTTACAATACTTTTTTTTTTATTAATTACCACATATCAGATTTACTGAAAAGAAGTAGTTCGTTCGAGTAGTTGAGTAGTTTTCATTCTTTTCGGTGGTGTTGATGTTTGGCATATTGAATGAATATTGAATAAAAAGTTGATAATTGCATGAGAAAATCCTTTTCCATGTAAGATAATAGATTTTCATAGTTTAAATATTCTGAAAGAAAAATTGTTACACTCAATTTAGTGAAATTACGTGCAGAGAAGAAATTTGAAACAGCAGAAAAATCATCCATTTTCAGCCATATGAGAAAATATGCAAAAATATGTCAACACAGTAGAAAATCGGCTGCTGGTAGCTGAAAAATTTACTGATTAAAGCAGAAAAATAGCTATATTTTCAATCATATAGATTAGGACTTACCGTACAATACAAAAAACCAAATTTTGGAGCTTCTAAAATACATGTGAAAACGTCATGATTTTGAAATTGCTTCCCAAATCACTAGTTCCCTCAGAAGCTCTTTAAGGGAATTTAAAAAAAAGTTATTCCAACAATCCTTTCTTATACGTTTAACTAATCCTGTTCCTCCCTTTATTAGTCTGTTTAGTTTTTCTCACTTATCATTTGTAATGTTCCTGGTAGCACCATCACTTTGAGTTAACTGTTCCTTGGCGAGTAACAAACAATAACAATATTTTTTATAGTGTTACTACTTTTCATATGTTCTTCTCTCAATTCTGTTTATTTTAATGTTGAAGTTCATGAAGTATTCTTTCTTTATATTTATTTGTTCTTTTTGTTTTCAGTATAAGAAATGAGTAGATTTAGTCTAAATCTCTATGGTAATATTAAATAGATTTAAAGCATTTGTTGTATTGCCCTGATCTTTGTTAGTGTAGTTTTTAAGAAAACAAAAAGTTTAGCTTTCACTTCTATTGGAATTGAAAGGGTGGCACTTAAGTAAGCAAAGTTTTGCTAGTATAAAATTGGTATGGTTTTAAGAAATTTCGAAGAAAATAAACAAATCTAGAAATTTTTAAAATTTACAGATTTTTCTTTTAAATGGCGCCCAGGTTGGGGCTGATATCATCCACAACGAGAAAAAGTCTGACCAAATTCACAACTGCAACCAAAACGATATTACAACTTATCAGTAGACATTGAATGCTGATTCACTCGGCTGGGCTTGTGGAATAGTGTCGAGAGATAGGAATCTCTAAAATTTTTAAATTCTTAAATATTTTGTTAATATTTTATAACTGTATACTGAAAATAATTTTATGTAAAACGCTAATATAATAATCGGTTTCGGCCTGTTACGAACTTTTTCGAAAATGGCTCCCAAGTTGGAGCCGATATCATCCACAACGAGAAAAAGTCGCACCAAATTCATTACTGCAACAAAAACGACTCAACACCTTATCAGTAGACATTGCATGCTGATTCACAACTTTTGGAACAGTATCGAAAGCTAGGAATCTATAACATTTTTAAATTTTTAAATATTTTGTGAAGATTTTATGACTATAAACTGTATACTGAAAATAATTTTATGTAAAACCCTAATAGAAACGGATGTAATAATCAGTTTCGGGCTATTACGAATTTTCACGAAAATGGCTCCCAGGTTGGGGCCGATGTTATAACCAACGTAGAAAAGTCGGACCAAATTCACTACTGCAAAACGATACAACAACTTAACAGAAAACATTGTTAACCGAGTCACTCGGATGGGTTTAAGTATTTTATCAGAAAAGTACAACTTGTGGAACAGTGTCGAATGCTAGGAATCTATAACATTTTGAAATTTTGAAATATTTTGTGAAGATTTCATGACTATAAACTGTATACTGAAAATAATTTTATGTAAAAGTGTAATAGAAACCGATGTAATAACCAATTTCGGGCTTTTGTAAATTTTCACGAAAATGGCTCCCAGGTTGGGGCCGATATTATCACCAACGTGGAAAAGTTGTACCAAATTCACTACTACAACCAAAACGATACAACAACTTATCTGAAAACATTGTGAAACAGTGTCTAAAGCTAGGAATCTATAACATTTTGAATTTCTTAAACTTTTTGGTTAAGATATTATAACTACAAAGTGTATACTGAAAATAATATTAAAACCCGAATTGACACCGATATAATAATCGGTTTCTGGCTCTTATGAATTTTCAAAAAAATGGCGACCAAGTTGGGGCCGATATCATCGCCAAGGAGAAAAAGTCGGGCCAAATTCACAACTGCAACCATTACGATTATCAGAAAAAGTTGATTACCGGCTCACTTGGCTGGGCTTGAGTATTAATCAGAAAGATTTAACTGGTGAAACTTTGGCGAAAATTAGAAATCTATATCATCTTTAATTTCTAAAATATTTTATTAAGATTTCATGACTATAAAACATACGGAAAATAATATTATTTAAAACCCCAAGAGAAACCGATGTAATAATCGTTATTGGGATCTTACAAATTTTCAAGAAAATGGCTCCCAGGTTGGGGCCGATATCATTGACAACGTGAAATAGTCGAACTAAATTCACTACTACATCCAAAAGGATACAACAACTTATCAGAAAACATTGATTACCGACTCACTTGGCTGGGCTTAAGTATTAATCAGAAAGGTTCAACTGGTGAAACAAAAAGTAGTAGTCTATATAATCTTGAATTTGTAAAATATTTTATTAAGGTTTCATGACTATAAAGTGTTAACTGAAAAAAATTTTAGTTTTTAACCCTTAATAGAAACTGATATAATAATTAATAAGATGTTCAAAATTTTCCAGAAAATGGCGCCCAGCTGGGGTCTGATATCATCGCCAACGAAGAAAAGTTGTTGATGCTATTTTCACTTCTGAAATCAAAACCATTCAACTAATTATCAGTAAACGTTGACTAAACAAAAATTTTTTGATTACAATGCTATGACATGTCCTAACATTGTAATCAATGAAGTTTTGTTTAGGTACTCAACGTTTACCGATAAGTTGTTTAATGGCTTTGAGTCGTGATAGCACGACGTTTCTTCAAGAATTACCAATGATTTGTCAGAACCTGAAGACAATTCCTCAAGGTAACTGGGAAAACCCAGAGAAATCGAGTAGTTTAAATGGTTTAGCATCTGCTTGGTATTGGGACGATGAAACTTAATACTTCCAGGCTTTGGCAAACATGTCAAACTTTGCCTAATAAGTGCCACCCTAATGAGCATGTCTTATCATGCAAGTTAGTTGCTATAGTAAAGACAAATAAGTAGATATTCTCTACAATACAATGAAATGAAAAGAAATCTTGTTCATTTGTTTGTTTGTACTACATGTAATAGGTTACACGTGATTTAGAGAATTTTTAAAGAACAGTCAAGGTATTAGTTTGCCTTTTTTCGTTTTAACTTCAAAGCAGCCTTTAAAGAATTATAACCAATTTTTACTAGGGCAACGCAAGGTTAATCCTTGAGATATTTGAACAAAACGAAAACAGTGAAATGATTTTAATTAACCCTATAAAGAACAACTTATAATTTTTTCTTCCGGAATTTTTCACAATTTACTGAAACAAAAAGATTCATCGTGAAGTAAAATTTTTAGGGTTTTCGTGTTTTCGTTCTATGTTTTAGGGTTTTCTTGTTTTCGTCCTATGTTAGTCTGTCATCAAATTGATGAAATGGTGTCATCAAGCACAAAATTTTTGATTATGGCATCATCATTGTTGAAATGTTTTTTCATATTGCTGAAAAGTTTCATCGTATTGATGAAACTGTACAATTTAAAGAACAATGAAAAACTGTGAGACTGCCAAGACAAACAATTAAAATCTATTTTATTTTCATCAGGATTTCTCTCAATCTCTAATTCGTCCTTTCGCTCTAGTGTTGCCGCATCTTAATTAAAAATCTCTCAACATTACATAAAAGTACGATTTTTCATGAAAAATTGCCAGTACTACACAGAAATCACTATTTGTATCGTCGCCATCCTCCGTCATTGTTTCGGAAATATTTTCTCTATCAACGATTATCGTCCACCGTGCGGTTATTTCTTCTGTTCAGACTCTTAAATCAGTGGTGCCCAAAAAGAGAAACGATAATATAATGGTAATTTTTAACAAATATGAGAGTGTATTAGTACTATGCTCTGAAAGAAATCTACGCTTTGTTATAACAACAATAAATATTATTTGTGTAGTTTTTTATCAAACAATTCGACATCGACCTGCTTCTTTGAATGATGGAAAACAACTAAGGAGTTTTTTTTTGTTTTTAACGCTCTCTGTTGTTAGTTTCGTTGTCGTTCGATTGTGTACGTGCATCTTCGTCGATCTCTAACAAGTGTTTGGGCATCATTGTCTTAAATTGAGGGACAACTGATGAAACTTTTCATAAAAAAAAATGTAGCTGTTCATTTAGTTTTTTACAGCCATTTAGAATATATTTTCTACAGTATTTTGGCTTCCTAAACACGAATCTGTCAAATATTTTTTCTTGGCACCTTAAAGGGTTAACTTATTTAAAAATCCTAACAAATGAAATGGAAATCTAACAAATTTTTACTTAAATTCTTCTTTCACATTTTTTTCTCTTTAGTTTTTCTTTGATTATTGTTCTCTTATCATTTCGAACTGTGAATATATTGCTTTAGTTTCCCCCAAAAAATGATTCCCCATTGTACAATCGTTATGTTTGCCATTCATTCTTTAGCATTTTTGTTACTCCAATGAAAATTATCATCACTATCGCACATACACATACTCTCTGCACAGAAAAAAAAATAAAAAATATATTTGAGTAAATTTTAAATACTATTCAGTAAAAAATTACTCAATTTTGCACCAGTAAACGATTTAATAGTATTGAGTAAATTTTTAATAAAAATTTATTAAATGTTTGAAAAAAAAATTGAGTAAATTTTTAATTGACACAATTAATAATTTACTCAAAATTTATCTATTTATTTTTTTTAAAAAGTTTAAAAATGTTTTAAAGTTTTTTACAAAAAAACAAAAAACTTGTTTTTTTTTTAAATTTTACCAAATATATTAAGGAAAATTTTATAAAGTCAATTAAAAACTTTCATATACATATGGGGCATTCCATATCAAATCGGACACTTTGAAATTTTTTTTTTTTTAGATTTTCCCAATTTGTTTACAGTTTTTAGTACCTTTCGAAAACTTCTTCGTGGTAAATTTTCAGATTTTTTTGATGACCCGTTCAAAAGATATCGAATTTTTAAAAATTGGTAGTTTGTTCCTTTACTCAAACTACTTTTACTCATAAATTCTTCAATAATGGTCCAAATTTAATTTTTTTTTTCAAAATTTTTGTTTTTTTACCAAAAAAACAAAATGTTTTGGTTTAAAAAAAAACCAAAAAATTCTTAAAAGCGCTTAAGTATGCGATTTTAAAGTTTTAAAATTTAAATCTCATTTTTGAAATTGTTTGTACTCTTCGATTTTTTTGAAATTTTTTTGTGTAAAACTTCTATCGATTCTACAAATTTTTTGCCCAGGAGGATCGTGGGATAACGATTATTACTATTTTTAAAATTTTTTGAAAAAAATTTATTGTAACTTTCCAATCTTAAAATCATTTCTACTGCTCCAATGGTGCGTCATAGAGGGGTCATTAATAAGGTCGACTCCCATTAATTTTTACGTCTTAACAATTCTTTGGAACAAACTAATACCCTATCTCCAATTTCTAAGGGGGCTCCCACACAAAACGACATTTTTTAAAATTTGTTTCAATTTGAAAATTGTAAATTTGTTTTATTTAATCAGCTTCTACCGGTCCAATGGTGCGTCCGAGAGGGGTTATTAGTGAGACCAACCCCCATTTATTTTTACCCTACAACATTTTTTTAAAACATACCTACGCCCTATCTCCACTCCCTAAGTAGGCTACCATACAAATAACAGTTGGAGCAATGTAATTTTGAATGGAAGCCTACTTAGGGAGTGGAGATAGGGCGTAGGTATGTTTTAAAAAAATGTTGTAGGGTAAAGATAAATGGGGGTCGGTCTCACTATTGACCCCTCTCGGACGCACCATTGGACCGATAGAAGCTGATTAAATAAAGCAAATTTACAAAAAATAAAAACAAAATTGTATAGGGACCTCCTTAACAATTAGAGATAGAGGGTAGGTGTGGTCAGAGAAATGTTTGGACTTAAAAAAATATTGTGGGTCGGTCATACATTTTGTTGCTCTAAGGGCACTATTAGGGCAGTTAGAGCGGTTAGAGCAAATTTTAAAAAATGTGGTTTTGTGTGGGAGCCCCTTACAAATTGGAGATAGGGTATTAGTTTGTTCAAAAGAAATGTTAAGACATAAAAATTAATTGGGGTCGGTCTTATAAATGACCCCTCTATGACGCACCATTGGAGCAGTAGAAATGTTTTTAAGATTGGAAAATTACAATAAAATTTTTTCAAAAAAGTTTAAAAAATATTATCCCACGATCCTCCTGGGCAAAAAATTTGTAGAATCGAAAGAAGTTTTACACAAAAAAAAAATCAAAAAAATCGAAGAGCACAAACATTTTTAAAAATGAGATTTAAATTTTAAAACTTAAAAATACTAAAGCACTTTTAAGAATTTTTTGGGATTTTGTTTTTTAAAGTACGTAAAAAAACAAAAATTTTTTAAAAAAAAAAATTGAAATTTGGACCATTATTGAAGAAGTTATGAGTAAAAGAAGTTTGAGTAAAGGAACAAACTACCAATTTTTAAAAATTTGATATTTCTTTGAACGGGTCATCAAAAAAATCTGAAAATTTACCACGAAGGAGTTTTCGAAGGGTACTAAAAACTGTAAACAAATTGGTAAAATCTAAAAAAAAAATTTTCAAAGTGTCTGATTTGACATGGAATGCCCCATATACAAAAAACTATAAACTAAACGAGAATTCAAAAAACTGTGAGAGTTAAAAAAAAAATTAAAAAAAACTATTAAATTTTTATTAAATTATTTACTTAAATTGTTTTTAAAATTTTTAAGTAAATTTTTAATTGCGTCAATTAAAAAATTAATCAGTTTTTGTTTTTAAATTTTGAACAAGTGATTACTCAAATTTGTTTCCTCTATATTTTTTTCTGTGTAACATTAAATTCATTCATATGCAAACAAAAGAAGTTGTTTTGGTGGTAACAAATTTTTTTTTTTGAGGAAATTGGAACCTTTTCGAATAACTGAAAAAGGCCATGCAACTACATACAACTAACAACAAACACATATAATGGAACCTAACAATACATTAACAGGTTTTTTTTCATATACACACATACTATTGAACAATACTACATTTCCCTCACATACACTTAAACACTCTTTACACTTAAGTAGCATATATATGGAATTGTGCTAAACAGGATTCAACATGCAAGCTTAGCAATTTTTTTTTTTGATTATAGGAGGTACCCTACATTATGTGAGTTTGGAGTTTGGTTAAATATCGGTTTGCTACCCCATAAAGTATATATATTCGTAGTCCTCGAACGATTTAGTACCGGTCTGTCTGTTGAAATGCCGATCACGTCTAAAATATCACACACAGATGACTGCATCTATGACATAGATATTTCTCGATGCATTTAGAAGTTTGGTATTGCGTTTAAGTGATATCGGTCCAGTGGTTAAAAAGTTATAAACGCAAATGTAAGGATACTTCGAAAATTTTGTAACATTCTACATAACCTAAAAAACCAAATCCTTTAATTCGACTGCAGGTGGGCACATGCAAACGGAATGAGATACAGAATGGTATTAAAAAAGAGCAAACGAATTTTTCGCACAAATAGCTTTTTCGTCAAAATTTTTTCGTCGGAAATTTTATTTCACCATTTTTATACCCTCCACTCTACTGATAGAGGGTATATATAAGTTTGTCATTCGGTTTGTAACACCTCGAAATATTGGTCTGGGACCCCATAAAGTATATATATTCATGATCCGCGATCGATTTTAAGACGATCTTGCGATGCCCGTCTGTCCGTCCATCTGTCCGTCTGTCTGTTGAAAACACGCTAACTTTTGAAAGACTTTACGGAGGCTTCTGAAGTTTGGCGTATATGTTGGGCATTTACCTGGTCAGGTTGGTATTGCAATCCAGCGAAATCGGTCCAGTGGTTCAAAAGTTATAAGCAAAATAATTTCGGCAGGGGTTTTTCGCGAATTAACGTGATAAAAAACACAATAGCTTTCTAAAGGCAATTCTGTCGTTCCCCTGTGCTGGTTCGTATAGAATTTCAGGAAAATTGGTCTAATGGTTCAAAAGTTATTAGCAAAACCATAAATTTCAGATTCGCTTCACCTTAAATTCACGTGTTGAAAACCCGTTAAACATGCTTTAAAAACATTGGTTAGTCACAAAAATATTTTACAACGTATTTTCGTCACTCTAAAATATTTTTACACTAAAAAACAAGTAGAAAAATTAAATTCGACTTGGTCGAATCTATGAATACCCTCCACAATGTTATCTGATAGTAATTTTCTAAAAAAAATTTAAAAAAATTGCATTACAAATTTTTTATTAGAAATATGTATATTATTTTGAGTCAAACTTTCTTTTAATCAATCAAATTTTTTTGAGTGTAAAATTTTTCTCATATTTATCTCTTTTTATATCACCATCCTCTTCTTAAAAAACCAAAAACAAATTAACATTCAATCATACACATACTTAATTTGATTTTTTTCCCCGTTACATACAGTTACACTAACAATAACAAAACAATAACAAATATTTACTTGTCTAACAACTAAACTGCACCCCACGACAAGAAAACAAACAACAACAAGTTTTACAAAACTGGTATTTCACCATGCTTTTAAAACTTGTTTAACGAGTTTTCAACAGTTTAAGGTGAAACAAATCTGAAATTCAGTGCTTTGCTTATAACTTTTGAACCACTGAACCGATTTTTCTGAAATTCAAAACCAAACAGCCTTGGGGAACGACAAATATATATGCTAAGCTTCAGCCCCCTCAGAATTGTCTTTCGAAAGTTATAGTGGTTTTAATCTTGTAAATTCGAAAAATACCCTTGCCGAAATTTACTCTTTTGCTCATAACTTTTGAACCACTGGACCGATTTCGCTGGATTGCAATACCAACCTGACCCGGTAAATGGAGAACATATATGTCAAACTTCAGGAGCCTCTGTAAAGTCTTTCAAAAGTTAGCGTGTTTTCAACGGACAGACAGACAGACGGACGGACGGACGGACGGACGGACGGACGGACGGACGGACATCGCTAGATCGACTTAAAATCGATCAAGGATCATGAATATATATACTTTATGGGGTCCTAGACCAATATTTCGATGTGTTACAAACGGAATGACAAACTTATATATACCCTCTATCACTAGAGTGGAGGGTATAAAAAAATACACTCTAAAAAAATTTTACTCTCAAAAAAAATTTTACACCCAAAAAAAAGTTTGGTAAATTTTTTATTTTTCAAAAATTACTAAAAAAAAATTTTGTTTTACACAAAATAAAATATTTCTAATCAAAAATGTTACTTTTTTCACGTTAGAAAATTTACTATCACTTAAAAGGGGCATTGTGAAGGGTATTCATTAGAGTTGTCAGTCGATTAAGAATAATTCGATTAATCGATCAAACAAAACGCAACTCTTGTTCGAATAATTCAAAAATGGCGATTTTCGAATAACGAATAAATCGATTAATTAATGTCGATTAATCGAACAATTTTTTTTAATTAAAAAATTAAAAAAATGCTTAGAATTTGATTTATTCTCATAAATTTTGAAAGATTTTATACAAAATGTAGGAAAGTTAAAATATATTGTAGCCATTGCCCTGGATAGCACATCCATTATAGAATTAGAGGGAGTTATCAATTTTTTAATAAATAATTTAGAAAAAATTAATAATTCTTTTCCATCAGACTTACTAAAACTTATTAAAATAAGAATTAATGAGAGACGTATAAAAGTGTTAAATACGTTACTAATTTTTCTAAATTCTAGAAATTTTCCGAGCAATGAAAGTTTCTTAAAATATTCTCCAAAAAACGAAACAAAATAATATGCAAATAAATTATACTCCAGATTATTTTATGTTGAAAGTAATCACAATAATTCAGATAAAAGTATTGAAATAGAGGAAGTTATTAGTAATGAAAATAATAATCTTTAATGCGAGTTAAATAATTCAATTCAAAGTATTAAAAATTCAGAAAATAAAAAGGACTTCAGCGATATATCAGACGATATGGTATATTTGGAAAAATATGAAAAAAGAACAGAAAAAATAGATAAACTTTTTTATGCTCTTCTTACTATATCACGTACTTCAACAATTATCGAAAGAATGTTTTCAAAATCTAATTTAATAAAAACCAAAAATCGTTTGAAAGCAAAACAATTGAGTCAACTTTTATTTTTAAAAGATTATTTCTTAAGAACAACTTAAATTGTCTTTTTTGACAAAAATTAAAATCATTTATGATATATTTTGTCTGAATACTTCAAATAATAATTTGTATTTGAATTATTTCTCAACAAGTATTAAAATCGACATCCATTAATTCAAAGTGATCTCAGTTATTCAATTTTTAAGTTTATTAACTTTTAACTATTTTATTTTTAAGTTTTGTGCATTTTTTCGTTAATACAAATTTTAAATTTCTTATTTTAAGATTTTTTATATGAATTGTTTATTTTTTTGTTAATAAAAATATTTTTAAAATAATTTTTTTATTCGTTATTCTCTTCGATTAATCGAATAAATTTTGATCTTTAATCGTTTGATCGAACGAGGAAAAACAATTATTTGAATTATTCGAACAAAGTTGAAAGTCGAATAATTGACAACTCTAGTATTCATAGATTCGACCTAGTCGAATTTAACCTTTCTACTTGTATTTACTTTTTTTGCAACAAAATTTTCATTAACTTTTTTTCTGATGGTTTATTAGTTTGTCATTTCGTTTGTAACACCTCGAAATATCGGTCTAGTACCCTATTTAGTGAAATTTCCCATTAACCCCCCAGACCAAATTTAAAAAGGAAAAGAAAGGAAAAAGAAAGAAAAACAAGAAAAAAGAATGAAGAGAGAAAAAAAAAGAAGGAAGAATTAAATTTTCTAAAAAATTTTCCAAAGAAAAATAATTTTGAAATCCGAAAATTTGTTATAGAAAAAAATCTGAACATTTTTTAAGGAAAAATCTAAAAAATTTTATGCACTCAAAAAAAACCTTGTCAAATTACTCGAAAAAGTCTCGTAATCCCATTTTAACAATATTTGACAGTTTTCCTTGTTTTTTAACAAATAATTTTCGATCGAAATTAAAATTTTGTGTTGTAATTTTACAGTTTTTCTTGTAATTTTACAAATTTCCAAGATTTTTTTACAAAAAAACCTAGTAAATTTTCGAGAATTTTTTGTAAGTTTTATTTCCCCAAAAAAGTTGTAAATTTACAATTTAATTGGTAAAAATCTTGTAAAATTACAAAAAAAGTTCGTAATATTTACTAGGAATTCTCGTAAAATAGGAGGTATCAAAAAATCTAGTAAAATCACGCAACCTCTTTATAAGTTTTATATCGTCAAAAAAATTGTAAATTTAAAATTTTTTTGGTAAAAAGCTTTGTAAAATTACAAAATTATTTGTAAAAAGCTTGCAAAATAACAAAGAATTCTTGTCAAATAGGAGGTAGCAAAAAAACAACGTTACAAACTTTTCTTGTAATTTTACAAGGTTTTTTTGAGTGTGGTGAAAATCTGAAAATTTTCTGAAAATCTGAAAATGTGACTAAATCTGAGAATTTTTTGTGAAAAAATGTCTCAGAATCTGAAATTTTTTCTATACGAAACGTGTTTCAGAATCTGTGACAATTTTTTCACGAAACATGTTTTAGAATCTGAGAATATTTTTGTACGAAAAATGTTTCAGTATTTCAGATTTTTTTATACGAAAAACGTGTCAGATCTGAGACCTCCTCAATACGAAAAATGCCTCCGAATCTGAAATATCTTGAAAACAAATCTTCTTTTAAGGAGGGTTCTCATTTTATAATTGAAAAATCGGCTGCAGTTGTTTGTCGAAAACTACAAAATTTTATAGCTTTCTCATCACTTTTTTTGCAAAAAAAACCGTCTGAACGAGCAAACACGTTTTCAGCGAAATCGGTCTAGACGTTCAGAATAGGGCTTCCAATCGGGATTAGTTTTTCCGTATCCCGGTGTTCGGGATTTAAGAAAAATGTTTGAGATCCCGATTCCCGAACATTTTTAATTTTTTTGGGTGTTTTTTTAAAAATTTTCGAGATTTTTACTAGCTTAAAAGGGTCATTGGGGAGGGTTTCATAGATTCGGCCAAATTAAATTTTCTACTTGTTTACATTTTGGAGAGTACACAGAAAAAAAATTATTCCAATGAACGACTTTCATAGTATTTATGAACAAATTAACTTTTTCATAATACTTATAAACTTTTTCATAGTATTTACGAAAAATGTTAAATATCTCTTATGTGAATATTATGATTTATTCATAAACACTATGAAAAAGTTAATAAATTGTATGTATTTGTTCATAAATACGATGAAAGTCGTTCATTGGAAATTTTTTTTACGTGTGTTAATATGTTCGGCCAGGCCGTATTATACTTTACTACTTGTTTTGAACTGTTTTGTAATCATGAAAATTTGTTGCCTTAGAAAATTTAGTTTGAATACTTGTACAATAACACATATACAGTCAAATCTCCTGACCAGCACTCCACTCTAAACATTTACAAAATGTTTGCAAATAAGCATTATGTTCATTTTTATATGTAACACACACTCACAAAAAATCTCCATCGATCTGGGGAAAAGATAAGGATTTTAAGAAGAGAAAAACAGTAGGAAAAAATGATTAAAAGTGAAATCACTCATAATTTTTATTGTAAATTAGGCTGAACTGTACTGATGTCCAGTTCAGCAGATGTCGCAAGACAAAGAAAAAGTCGCATGACAAAAAAAAAATTTTTTGTTGCTACAAATAAAGCTCATGTTATTACCTGTTTAAGACAATGAAACTAAAAAAAAAAAATGTTTTGTGTAGGGATATTCTAGCTCGAGGTCATTTTCTTTACTTATTAAAAAACCATTATATTTATGTAGAACAATTTGGTTTTAATGAGACCTTTTCTATCTCAGAATCTGAGACTTACGAAAAATGCCTCAGAAACTTTTTCTATACTAAAAATTTCTCAGAATCTGAAACTTTTTTGATATGAAAAATGTCTCAGAATCTGAAATTTTTTCTATACGAAAGGTGTCTCAGAATCTGTGACAATTTCTTCACTAGAAAAATTGTACAAAAAAATGTTTCAGTATTTCAGATTTTTTTAAACGAAAAACGTCTCAGATCTGAGACCCCTCCTCAATACGAAAAATACCTCAGAATCTGAGACTTTTTCTATAGGAAAAATGTCTCAGAATCTGAGACTTTTTCTATAGGAAAAATGTCTCAGAATCTGAGACTTTTTCTATAGGAAAAATGTCTCAGAATCTGAGACTTTTTCTATAGGAAAAATGTCTCAGAATCTGAGACTTTTTCTATAGGAAAAATGTCTCAGAATCTGAGACTTTTTCTATAGGAAAAATGTCTCAGAATCTGAGACTTATTCTATAGGAAAAATGTCTCAGAATCTGAGACTTTTTCTATAGGAAAAATGTCTCAGAATCTGAGACTTTTTCTATAGGAAAAATGTCTCAGAATCTGAGACTTTTTCCTATAGAAAAGTTTCAGATTCTGAGGCTTTTTTCTATTGGAAAAATGAAATCTGAAATTTTTCCTTAGGAAAAATGTCTCAGAATCAGGGATTTTTTCTATGTGAAAAATGTATCAGAATCTGAGACTTTTTCTATACAAAAAATTTAGTGGCTGTGTATTAGACCGAAATTGCTGGAGAACGCAAGATCGATGGAGAGTTGCATTGAAACCGGGTGCGGTGGTGCCTGGTGTTGGTTATGTTGCTGTAGTCACCAGTCCTCAACTGTTTGGGTTTCAACTGGTGGTTATATTTATATTAAAATGCTCGATCGGAAGCTAAATTCTGCTACCACGGGAGTATGGAACTTGTTTGCATACTAGCTTTGGTGTGGCTCATCGGAAAGCATTCGTGGTGGCTGTGTTTTGGACCCAATTTGCTGGAGAACGAAAGCTTGATGTGAAGTTGTATTGAAACAGAGTGCGGTGCCCACCCTGATTTCACTGTATCTTAATAGATCTCTAACAATGCTACCAAATAGTGCTCTAAGCTGTAAAATTGCTAACAGGAATCATGCATGAATTCAGGTGGTTTGGTTTCGCTCTTTGACTCGTGACTCCTTACCGAAGCTGCTTTAGCAAACTTTATGCCTGGTTATTATCATTTTTTTCATTAAAAAATTATTGTAAAATCGTTAGTGTCCGACCGAATACACCTTTTTTGGCCGAAGCCGAATATTCGGCCAAATTTTCACTATTCGGCCGAAACCCAAGCCGACTATTAAAAAAAAAAAAAATATTTGTTTACTAAAAACAAGAAAAAAAGTATAACTCGACGCACAGTGCCACATTTGGCCAATCTAGGACGACAAAAATCTAATTTTATTTATATTGACTACAAATTCGGTATTAATGTTCGTTTTGACTTCAAAAACAACATTATGAAAAATATGGGAGGCCAATTAACGGCCACGCCCACTTATTAAAAAATTTGTAATTTTGGTTATAATTTCTTTATATTTGGTATATATACTCTCAATGACTGTAGAAATAATATCACAAAAAAAGGGGGCGGTCAGACAACTGCCACGCCCATTTTTTTAAAATATGTTTAAAAATATGTAAAAACATGGTTTACATATCGCCCCACTGTAATCGGCGTCGCAAAAGTTAGCCGTTGAAATAAGTACTATGGATATTGGTCAATATATCTTGAAAAAGTCCGGCGACCAATACGGACCAAACACAAAAGTTCTATTCCATCAAAAAAATATATAAATAATATTCTTTTCAAAAATTTGTATTTTGTTAAAAATTTTATAAAAAATTGAAAAATTTGTTTTAAAAAAAAAGAAAAGATATGACTTAAAGCATTTAAATATCCTTTAAAATTACCAAAAAAGAGTGGATAAATATCTCTTTTTGTTCAAAAGTTACAACAGTTTAAACTCGACTTAATTTATGCGAAATAATGTACAGGATTTTACAAGATGTAACTTTATGCACCCAAATGTTTGTAACGAACAGAATTATCGACCTTATATGATTATTTCCGTGCTATTAGGAATGTTCTATAATACATACAAACATATCATGAAAATCGGGGAACTTTTTTTTTTGATTTTTGTCGTGCTAGATTGGCCAAATGTGGCACTGTGCGACGTGGAGGAATACACAAATGTATAAAAATGTTTTTCAGAACGATTTATTTTGGGCAAAAAACTTTTTTTGGGCATTTTTGTAAATAAATTTTTTTTTGAGTGTAGTTTTTTTTTCGATCGAAAAATTTGTTTGAGTGTAAAATCTTGTTTTAGCTGCAAAAACACTTAATAAAATGTTTTTGTGGCTTACTAATGTGATTCAAAGTGTGTTTAGTGTGTTTTTCAACACGCGAGTACAAATTTTATGCAATTATTTGGTATTCGGTCATATTCGGCCACACTCAAAATATTTTGTAGGCAAAAACAAATGAAAACACACTTAAAACCAGTGAAAAAACAATTGAATACCATCCCAGTAATTTTTCGTTCGTTTTAACAAACATCAACATTTATTTTTTACTGTTGACAAAATTTTCTAAAATAAATAACATTAAACATTAAAAAATTACGTTTTTTTCACTCTTTTTTACCAACAAATTCGAAAAAAATAACCAACGAAAACATTAAAAAATTAATGATAGTTCTGTTATTTTTACCAACAAATTTCAAAAAAATAACCTACGAAAACAATAAAAATTAATGATTTCGTAGGTAATTTTTTACTATTTTTTATTGAAATATTTTTTTAAAAATTTTTTATAAAATTTTTGGGGAATCGATCCCGCAATCAACTACATTCCGGCCAGACACTCTAACCATCGTGCCAAAGTCACTTGATACAAACATGTTTTTATATTTCTATAAATAATTTTTTGATTTTTTTTTTCTACAAAAAAATAACTGATTTGTGTAGTTAAAAACTAATGATATTTCATTAAAAAATACCAACAATTTAAAAAAAAATTACTTACACAAATCATTAAAAATCAAAAGAATAATCAGTAGTTTTTACTTACATAACAAAAATAAATGGCTTTAAAAATTAAATGTTAATGAAAGTCTTTATTTTTTAGTATGTTATTTTTGAAACAAAGGACAGAAGTAGTCGTTAATAAAAACTGAACATCAAACAAATGTTTTTTCTTTTAAAAACGACTAAACGGAAAACTTTTTAAATAAACTACAAACAGTTAATGACATAATTTTTTGAGTGCAAAAATGTAGCCGAAGCCGAATAGTGGCCGAATAGTGCTTTTTGGACGAAGCCGAATATTCGGTCGGACACTAAAAATCATTGTATGCGATTTATTATGTCGACTTTTAAAGAAATTTAATTTTTTACCAATATTATTATTCTGAGCCTAATACATTCTATCCTCTATAATGTTTTGTTTATACTTTTGTATCTCATTTTTAACATTCATTTCATTTCGTTTTGTGGTAAATCTCTGTGGTATAGTCAGAATATTATACAAAAAAAAAATAAATGTACACTCAAAAAAAAAGTGAACTAAAATCTGGGAAAATTAACTCAATTTTGAGAAAAAGAGGGAATGATTTGGCTCCAAAGATTTTTTTTCTTGGTTTTAGTTCATAATTTTCCCAAAAATAAGGAAAACAAAGTTATTTAATTTTAAGGCAATTTTAACTAGAAAATGGTAAAAATTATACTTCACATTTTAGAAATAGATTGGGTCTAGACCCTGGACCTATGGGTTCGCACCCCATTTAACTCGAGACCCCGTTGAGTCCTTTAAGGGTCCCCATAGATTTTGAACCAAAACTTGTGTCCGTTTCGCTCTAACTTGCTTAGTTTTTGAGATACGGTAATAAGGGGCCTGATAAGGTCTTGAGAATCTTAAAAACCTGATAACTCAAAAACTATTAATCGGAGGGCTTTCGGGTATTTTGCGGAAGTGTTTTACGAGTCAAGAGCTACAAAAATGCCGTTGGAACTTTTCTCGTGTTGGCAGTATTTACCGAAATATGTGCATATATAAAATCTCGGGAATTTCAAATTTTAGATCTAAAATTAGGGTCTTGAGACCCCGACAGATATGCAGAGCTAGGCTGTTCCATATTTTTCTTTGTAGTCTTTCTTTTGAAAATTTCATCCGTTTCGCTCTATCTTGCTTAGTTTTCGAGATATCGCCATTTTGAATTTTTAACTAAATTCTAAGAAGTTATTTACTAAATTCTCAGAAGTCATTAACTAAATTCTAAGAAGTACACTTCCTCAATTTAAAGAAGAGAAATACGATGATGTTTTTTTTAGTAAATTTTAACTAAACTTGAACTAAATTGTTTTTTAAGAAATATGTCTTAAAAATAAAGATACGATTCTTAGATTTGTGGAAAATTTCTTTGGCAGTAAGAATTTTTTTCCTAATATTAAAAAAATCCACTTAAAGAAAACTATGAACTAATTATAAGTAAATGAACTAAAATTTTTTCCTCATAGTTAAGAAAATTTCTCATTTTTAAGTTAAATTTAACTAAATTTTAGGAAAATTTATGATAAATTTTCAAAGACATTTTTTCCTTAATTTTAGTCATGTCTTTTTTTTCAGTGTATAAAAAAGAAATACTTCCAATAAAAATATAAATATTTTGACGCTTAATTTTATATGTTTTGTGGTCAACTTGAAACTATTTAACATAAAAAATGAACAAAACGGAAAAGAATAAAAGAAAAAAAAAACTTTTGACAAACCACAATTACAGGAGGGAATTACAAATTATACTAATTTTGAAAAAAACTTTTTTACAAAAAAAAAAAATAATAAAAAAAAAAAAATTTAAACTTTAGAAAAATTTAACCATTGTGCAGCTTGGCAGTTTAAAGTTAACAGAACAATTATAAAATTTTGCTACAAATAAAAAAAAAAATTGGCACGAATTTATTTTATGGTTAGTCGTTTTGTAGACTAGTACGAGTGTGGGGGTTGTGAGTTCGATATCCACTAAACACCTTGGTATGTTTCGCTACATAGAAACTATGGTCATGGTTACCCCTTCTAGGCTCTGAATCTTGGAAACCATTAGTAATTCGCAAAATATTCATATAACAAAATTTGTAGATAATTTTCCGCTCTTCAATTCCTTTAATGGCTCTCAAAGACGTGTGACGCATATTAACTGGGATATTTGCCAAAAACAATTTCCTTGACCTTTGACCTTTGATTCTAACTAATGTTCTAACTGCTAGCATTCATTGTAATTTGAATAATAATCGGATTTTCAATTTTTATTTTAAAACTGTTAGTTTATACTAGAAATTATTCTAAATATTACTTGATTTTTACCAGATGTATGTCGTTTTTTCTTGTTATATTACCTAAAATTAACTTTTCTTTTCACTTCCAAAACTTTCAATTCAAATTCATTACATTATTTTCTCCCTTCCCGTTCCTCATATACAAAAGTAAAATTCCTTACAATAAATTTTCATTTAACATTATTTTTTTCTTTTTTTTATAAATCAATTTTATTTTTTTTTTGTTCTTCTATTCTTTTTTTCCACTATTGTAAAGCTATTTATAAATTTAACTCTTAATAGAATTTGAAAAAGATGCAGCAGTACAAAAATACAAAAAGAAAAAAAAAATTACAAAAAAAAAAAACTAAAATGAAAGATGAATTTGACATAAAACTACAAAAACGAATGAGGGAAATTTAGTACTGGGTACATTTCGAAAAAACACTGTGAAGAATTTTAATAAGGATATTTTTGGATGCAGATTCTGAGACATTTTTCATGTAGAAAAATTTTCAGATTCTAAGACATTTTTCATAAAGTAAAATTGCCAGATCCTGAGACATTTTTCATGTAGAAAAATTATCAGATTCTGAGACATTTTTCGTATAAGAAAAATTCTCAGTTTCTCAGACATTTTTTTTGCTTCGAAAAGTTTTTAGATTCTGAAACATTTTTGATATCGAAAAATTTTCAGATTCGGAGTTATATTTAGTGTAGAAAAATTCTTAGATTCTGCGACATTTTTCATAAAGAAAAATTCTCAGATTCGGAGATATTTTTCGTGTAGAAAAATTCTCAGATTCTGAGACATTTTTCATATCGAAAATTTCTCAGATTCTGAGACATTTTTCGTAAAAAAAAAATTCTCAAATTCTGAGACATTTTTCAAACAGAAATATTCTCAGATTCTGAGACATTTTTCATATAGAAAAATTCTCGAATTCTGTGAAAATGTTTGTAAAAAAAAATTCTCAGATTCTGAGACATTTTTCATGTATATAAAATTCTTAGATTCTGGGACATTTTTCATATAAAAATTTCTCAGATTCTGAGCCATTTTTTGCATAGAAAAATTTTTAGATTCTGAGAAAATTTTTGTAAAAAAAATTCTCAGATTCTGAGACATTTTTCATTTAAAAATTTCTCAAACTCTGATAATTTTAGCGTTTAGAAAATTTCTTAGATTCTTATATTATTCGAAAAATTTTTAGATTCTGAAACTCCTTTCGCATCGAAAAATTCTCAGACATTTTTCGTATAAAAAAATTCTCAGATTCTGAGACATATTTCGAAAAAAAAAATTCTCAGTTCTGAGACATTTTTCGTAAAAAAAATTCTCAGATTCTGAGACATATTTCGTGTAGAAAAATTGACAGGTTTTGAGACATTTTCATATAGAAAAATTCCCAGATTCTGAGACATTTTTCATATAGAAAAATTCTTTGATTCTGAGACATTTTTCTTACTGCCCGACGAGTGCCCTTTTTCAGTCCAAACATTTTCTCTGACACACCTACTCTCAATCTCTAATTGTTAAGGCGGTCCCCATACAATTTTTTTTATTTTTTGTAAATTTGTTTTATTTAATCAGCTTCTACCGGTCCAATGGTGCGTCCGAGAGGGGTCATTAGTGAGACCGACCCCCATTTATTTTTACCCTACAACATTTTTTTAAAACATACCTACCTATCCTCACTCCCTAAGTTGGTTTCCAGTCAAAATTTAATTTTTATAAAATTTGCTCAAACTGCTATTTGTATGGGAGCCTACTTAGGGAGTGGAGATAGGGCGTAGGTATGTTTTAAAAAAATTTTGTAACGTATAAATAAATGCGAGTTGGTCTCACTAATGACTCCTCTCAGACGCACCATTGGACCGGTAGAAGCTGATTAAATAAAACAAAATTACAAAAAATAAAAAAAATTGTATGGGGACCGCCTTAACAGTTAAAGTAAGAGGGTAGGTGTGTTCAGAGAAAATGTTTGGAATAAAAAAATATTGTGGGTCGGTCATACATTTTGTTGCTCTAAGGGCACTATTAGGGCAGTTAGAGCGGTTGGAGCAAATTTCAAAAAATATCGTTTTGTGTGGGAGCCCCCTTAGAAATTGGAGATAAGGTATTAGTTTGTTCCAAAGAAATCTTAAGACATAAAAATTAATGGGGGTCGGTCTTGGAAATGACCCCTCTATGACGCACCATTGGAGCAGTAGAAATGATTTTAAGATTGGAAAATTACAATAAATTTTTTTTAAAAAAAATAGTAATAATCGTTTTCCCACTATCCTCCTAGGCAAAAAATTTGTAGAATCGATAGAAGTTTTACGCAACAAAATTTCAAAAAAATCGAAGAGTACAAACATTTTCAGAAATGAGATTTAAATTTTAAAACTTAAAAACCTTATACTAGAGCGCTTTTAAGAATTTTTGTGGGGTTTTTTTTTTTGTAAAGTACGTAAAAAACCAAAAATTTTGAAAAAAAAAAAATTTAATTTGGAACATTATTGAAGAAGTTATGAGTAAAAGAAGTTTGAGTAAAGGAAAAAACTACCAATTTTTAAAAATTCGATATCTTCTGAACGGGCCATCAAAAAATCTGAAAATTTAACACGAAGGAGTTTTCGAAGGGTACTAAAAACTGTAAACAAATTGGGAAAATCTAAAAAATAAAATTTTCAAAGTGTCCGATTTGACATGGAATGCCCCATATATACTTTATGGAGTCACAGACCAATATTTCGGTGAGTTACAAACGGAATGACATACTTATATATATCCTCTAAGACTAATTGTAAGTGGAGTGTATAAAAATATGTCTTGCCTGATGCGGTAAACACGAATTTCAAAAAAAGTTTTAAAATCGGACGGACAGTTTTAAAAATTTTCAAAAATTACAGTTTTTCCTTTGTTCAAGAAATTTAAAAATAAAAAAAAATCTCTTAATTTCTTTTCTTTGACCCTTTCATAGAGCTTCAGACAAACTTTGATACAAAGTTTAAGTTTTAATAATTTGAGCCAAATCCGATAATTCTAACCTGTTTCATCCTTTGATCAAAGTTTTTTTTTTTTTTTTAGAAAATTTTACCAAAAATTCCAAATTTTGATAAAAGGTTAAAATGTTCTGTTTTATAAAATAGTCAAAGGAAAAAAATTTAGATTTTTTTAATTTGTTTAGTTTAGGAAAAAGCCGCCATTTTCGAAAAAAAATTTTGAAAACCCGTTCGACCGGTTACAGAAATTTTGTATATTTGTATTCAGCATGCCAAAATTAATAAAAATAATGTGTCGCAAGATATATTTTCTTATATTTTTAAAAAATTTTAAAATTTTTGTGGACATTTTCTAAAAATCCCAAACTTATCGGAATGCAAAAAAGATGAATTTTTTGATAATTTTGTCATAAGCTTACAATTAATTTGTTAAATCAATCATTATTTTGATTGACTTAAAACAAAAAATTTATCAAATTTTTGATGAAAATCGAAAAGATGTTTGATTGAAAAAATTTTCAATCAATCACCTACAATTTGATGATTGGTATAACAATTTTTTTAATTGGAGGAATTTCAATCAAAAAATTGATTGAATCCGCGTTTTTGTTGATTGAAATTCCTTTCAAATTTTTTCTGTGAAGTTTAAATAAAAGATTGTCTCAAGCTCTATAAAAGGGTCAAGAGAAATAAATTTTGAGATTTTTTTTTTGTTAAATTACATCATTAAATAATGAAGTTTGTTTTTTAACGGCACCTGCCATTTCTTCAAGTTATTTAAGGACTGTGATCGAAGGACTGTGATTGAAAACACATCGATTTTTTAACATCTTTGCCGTATTTAAATTCTCTTTGGTGTTTGTATATCATGCTTGAGATAAAAATATATTTTTTAAATGTATAAAAATCCAAATGCATTATATAAAAAAAAATTGTACTACTGGGGAAAAACGACTAGAGAGAACCCAACGACTGAAACTGATGAATACTTTTCTGTATTTTTTTTCCTGCTACTCGTTTTTTCTGTAACAATTTAATATACAATTGAATGATTGCTTAAAAAGAGGAAAATGAATGGATGGATGAATGCAGAAGAAAGAAAGAAAAAAAATATTCCTGGAGTTAAAAAAAAGTAGTTAATTCATCTTTTTTTTTTTTTTTTTGTTGTACATTTATTTAGTGTAACTGCAGTGACACAGTAACCTGGAGATAATTTAAATTTAATAGAGGTAGACAAAACAAAAAAATAAAAGAAAATTTATATTTTTTTTATAAAAATTGCATTGCCATAGTGTAGGAGTTTTTCTACAGTGGACACTCGTCCAGTGTTGCAAGCAAATTTTTTAAACTGCTTAAAGTTTTATGCATAAAATTGTTGAAACTCTCTACATGTCTCTGTTAACTCTTTAGAATTTTATGTAAATTTGTTTTGTTAAAAATTCCATAATACCTGCCTGCATTTTGTTTGCTACTCCAAAAAGTATGCAACTCTTTGTTTTAGATTTTTTTGTTTTCAAACATTTTTTCAAACCAAACTTTATGAAAAAACAATTTTCCAATTTTTTTTTTAAACAATAAATTGTAGTGTTTTTCTCTACTTCCCTGCCCCCTAACCCCCATTCTGCATTTGCAATTCTGTATTCAAATTTATATACAGGCTTTATTTGTGCTGGCTTTTGTGCAATTACAATTTAAGATGCAAAAATTTTCCTCAAAAATAGTTTACTAATATGAATATGCAAAACAAAAAGTTCCGATTAGAAATCTTTTGTGAAATTCCTTTCAATTGCTTGATGATGGTTGTTTTGCATATTTGCATTTCCATGTATGCAATAATGCATATGAAATTAAGAGAAATCCTGCCACAAAAAATAAGTGAAAACTAAAATTTTGTGATTTAAAAGCTTGTGATTTAATTAAAAAATTTTAAAAAGCTTTTAAAGGAGATTTAAAAAATTAAAAAAAAACTTTTTTTTTGAATTGTAATTGCTCAAGTAAGAATTTTAGTAGCTCGTTTTCAGATTTCTTATTTTGAAATTAATTTGATCATTTGAGATTTTTCAATTGAGCTTTTTCGAATTTCAATTCAGCTTTTTTGAATTTCAATTAAGCTTTTTCGAATTTTAATTGAGCTTTTTCGAGTATAAATTGAGCTTGTTCGAGTATCAGTTGAGCTTTTCGAATTTTAATTGAGCTTTTTCGAGTATCAATTGAGCTTTTTCAAATTTCAATTGAGCTTTTTACGAATTTCAATTGATTTTTTTTTCGAGTTTAAAACGGTATTTGACGAATTTAAATTGCATTTATTGACTTATTGATTTTTTTTATACAATTCAAGATAGATGGGGGCTAAATCAGATTACCATACCGTGTGTAACGCATCGAAATATCAATTGGGGACACCGTGAAGTAAATTTTTGATCCATGAAAGATTCTTACCCACTCTATGAATGTCCGTCTGTCTGTGTAAGCCACGATTTAGTCTAAACCAAAAGACCTGGGCCCCAAAGTTGGTACGAATATGTTTTATAAAAGCAGAGGTGTGCGTTTTTTAAACTGCAGGTCCGCGGGCATACGCTAAAAAATGCTACTTGTGCGACATTGACAATAAAATTCTGTTTGCTGTTGACTTTTCGCTTGCGACTTAAACACAAGCATAAATGTTATGGGGCATTCCATGTCAAATCGGACACTTTGAAATTTTTTTTTTAGATTTTCCCAATTAGTTTACAATATTTAGTACCCTTCGAACACTCTTTCGTGGTAAATTTTCAGATTTTTTTGATGACCCGTTCAAAAGATATCGAATTTTTAAAAATTGGTAGTTTGTTCCTTTACTTAAACTTCTTTTACTCATAACTTCTTTAATAATGGTCCAAATTTCAATTTTTTTCCAAAATCTTTGTTTTTTTACGTACTTTTTAAAAAAAGATCCCAAAAAAATTCGTAAAAGCGCTGTAGTATGAGATTTTTAAGTTTTAAAATTTAAATCTCATTTTTGAAAATGTTTGTACTCTTCGATTTTTTTAAAATTTTTTTGTGTAAAACTTCTATCGATTCTACAAATTTTTTGCCCAGGAGGATCGTGGGATAACGATTATTACTATTTTTTAAAATTTTTTGAAAAAATTTGATTGTAATTTTCCAATCTTAAAATCATTTCTACTGCTCCAATGGTGCGTCATAGAGGGGTCATTTATAAGACCGATCCCCATTTTTACGTCTTAACATTTCTTTGGAAAAAACTAGTACCCTATCCCCAACTTCTAAAGGGGCTCCCACACAAAACGAAATTTTTTAAAATTTGCTCCAACCGCTCTAACTGCATTAATAGTGACCTTAGAGCAACAAAATGTATGACCGAGCCACAATATTTTTTTAGTCCAAACATTTTCTCTGAACACACCTACCCTCTATCTTTAACTGTTAAGGCGGTCCCCGGTCCCCATACAATTTTTTTTATTTAATCAGCTTCTACCGGTCCAATGGTGCGCCCGAGAGGGGTCATTAGTGAGACCGACCCCCATTTATTTTTACCCTCAAACATTTTTGTAAAACATACTGCCGGCCTATCTCCACTCCCTAAGTAGGATTCCATTCAAAATTTCATTTTTATAAAATTTGCTGCAACTGTTATTTGTATGGGAGCCTACTTAGGGAGTGGAAATAGGGCTTAGGTATGTTTTAAAAAAATGTTGTAGGGTAAAAATAAATGGGGGTCGGTCTCACTAATGACCTCTCTCGGGCGCACCATTGGACCGGTAGAAGCTAATTAAATAAAACAAATTTACAAAAAAGTAAAAAAAATTGTATGGGGACCGCCTTAACAATTAGAAATAGAGGGTAGGTATGTTCTGAGAAAATGTTTGAATTAAAAAAATATTGTGGGTCGGTCATACATTTTGTTGCTCTAAGGGCACTATTAGGGCAGTTAGAGCGGTTGGAGCAAATTTTAAAAAATGTAATTTTGTGTGGGAGCCCCCTTAAAAATTGGAGATAAGTTATAAGTTTGTTCCAAAGAAATGTTAAGACGTAAAAATTAATGGGGGTCGGTCTTATAAATGACCTCTCTATGATGCACCATTGGAGCAGTAGAAATGATTTAAAGATTGGAAAATTACAATATTTTTTTTTTTTTAAATAGTAATAATCGTTATCGCACGATCCTCCTGGGCAAGAAAGTTGTAGAATCGATAGAAGTTTTACACAAAAAAAATTAAAAAAAAATCGAAGAGTACAAACATTTTCAAAAATGAGATTTAAGTTTTAAAACTTAAAAACCTTATACTAGAGCGCTTTTAAGAATTTTTTGGGGTTTTTTTTTTTAAAGTACGTAAAAAAACAAAAATTTTGAAAAAAAAACATTGAAATTTGGACCATTATTGAAGAAGTTATGAGGAAAAGAAGTTTGAGTAAAGGAACAAACTACCAATTTTTAAAAATTCGATATCTTTTAAACGGGTCATCAAAAAAATCTGAAAATTTAGCACGAAGAAGTTTTTGAAGGGTACTAAAAACTGTAAACAAATTGGGAAGCTCTAATTTTTTTTTTTTTTTTCAAAGTGTTCGATTTGACATGGAATGCCCCTATAGTATGTGTGTGCCCCACCAACCACTGCATTAGACTGACATTTTTTCTTTAACTTTTGATTTTTCCAAGTGGCATGAGAAAGTTTTATTCTACTAGACCTAAAAGTTTGAAGCCAATCGGATTAAGTTAAACTGGGTGCCCAGCGGTCAAAGTTTTGGATTTTTGAAAATTAAAAAAAAATATAAATTTTTGTAAAAAAAAGAAAAATTACTAATTTTTTTTTTGAGTGTAAAATTTTTTTTTCGAGTGTAAATTTTTGTTAAGTCTAAAAATATTTCTGAGTAACAAAAATACTTTGTAAAGTAATTTTATAGCTTACAAATGTTTTTAAAGCTTGTTTTTTTAAAGATCGGTTTTTCAATACATGAATTTAAGGTGAAACCAATCTTAAATTCACGGTTTTGCTAATAACTTTTGAACCACTCGACCGACTTGGCTGAAATTCAATACGAACCAGACCAGGGGAATGACAAATACATATGCCAAGGCTCAACAACCTGAGAATTGTCGTTCGAAAGTAAGCGTGTGTTTTGTCTCGTAAATTCGCGAAAACATTTGCCGAAATTCACTCTTTTGCTTATAACTTTTGAACCACAGGACGGATTTCGCTGGATTGCAAAAACAACCTGACCAGGTAAATGCCCAACATATATGCCAAACTTCAGGAGCCTCCGTAAAGTCCTTCAAAAGTTAGCGTGTTTTCAACGGACAGACAGACGGACAGACGGACGGACAGAATTCGCTAGATCGTCTTAAAATCGATCGATTTTTTTCAATATTCCAATATTTCGAGGTGTTACAAACTTATATATACCCTCTATCACTAGAGTGGAGGGTATAAAAATATATTTGTCTTGCGACACATTATATTTATTAATTTTGATGCGCTTAACACGAATAACAAAAAAAAAATAAATCAGCGGAAAAGGTATCGCTATATGTAATTTGAAAAAAATGTCGGTTTTTTTCCTACGTCAGGAAATTAAAAAAAAATCTCAAAACTTCTTTCTCTTGACCATTTCAAAGCTCTAAATCCCAAACCAAAAACTTCAAAGTTTGATCGAATGTTGTCAAGGGTTTAAAAGTTCTGGTTTGGCTTAAATTAAGTTTAAATGAAAGTTTGTCTCAAGCTCTATGAAAAGTTAGTGGAAACATTTTTGAGTTTTTTTTTTTTTTTAATTTCTTAAACCACCTGTTTTGCAAATTTGTTAACAAATTTCAAATGGCGATATCTCCAAAACCGCTCGACCTATTCCAGAATTGATTTTTGTATTCGGCATCCCAAAATTAATAAAAAAACAAGTAAAAAAGTTAAATTCGGCCTTGCCGAATGTAGTGATACCCTCCACAATTTCTATAAGATTATTGCAAAAACTTTATTTAAAAGGAAATTACTTTTGAAAAACAAAATTTTTTTTGAAAAAAAATTTCTGCGAAAAAAAAAAATTTGGTAAAAAAAAAAAATCCGCGGTTTTTTTTTTTTTTTTGTCAAAAAATATGTTCGTTTTTGTTTAAATACCATTTGGTGTTTAATAATGTTCACATAAGTCATCCAGCAGCCGAATTAAAGCATTTTGTATTTTTAGGTTATGTTGAATGTACTAACATTTTTGAGGTGTCCTTACATTTTCGTTCATAACTTTTGAACCGCTGAACCGATATCGCTCAAATGCAATACCAAACTTCTCGGGAGAACTTCCAATAGATATGTTTAACAACAGTCACCTCTGTTTTCTATTTTGGACGTGATCACATTTTCCACAGACAGACAGACGGACATCGCTAGAATGTCTTAAAATCGATCGGGCATCATGAATATATGGGGTCCCAGACCGATATTTCGATGAGTTACAAACGGAATGACAAACTTATATATACCCTCTATAACTAAGTGGAGGGTATAATAAGGTATTGAAAAATATTTTATTTTTTTAATTTTTAAAAAATCTTAGTGGAAATTTTCTAACAATCCAAAATTTTGACCGAAGGGCTCTACAGATTAAAACGATCAGATTTGGCTAAAATTACCCAAGCAGAAATTGACGACGGTTCTAAAAAAAAGCGTTCTAAAAGCACTGTAACAAAAAAAAATGGCATTCTCAAAACGCTATTTTCAAACGCTTTGCGAGCGTTTTTGAAAAGTGTTCTGAAAGCACTATAACTAGTGTTTGGGAATTCCCGGACTTTTCAATTTCCCGGGAAACGGGAAAAAAATTATTTATTTCCCGGGATTCCCGGGAATCCCGGGAAATTTCCTTTATTAATATAAATCATAAAAAACATTAAAATTTGACCAACTTTTTATTAAAAACAGTTTTATTACAGATAAACAAGTAATTAAAACATAAAAAATCAAAAAATAAAAGTTAAAAATCCTGAAATACAATAAAACAAAACAAAAAAAATATTGCAACTTCTTCCCCCATAAAAATCGCAAAAAATAGCTAAAAATCGCAAAAACTTTAAAACTGCGTTATTCGAGCAAAAACTAATATAGTTGGCAGCACTTTCAATATTTGTTCTGCAAATGTAAATTCTAGGTTCAAAATTTTTATATTTTTTTGACAGTCTTAGCAAAATTATCATTAACCGACGTATATTTCTTGACTTTTTAAGTTTTTTCACGACATTGTCATACTTTTAACACTTGGTCAGTTTTCCTATGAATATATATTTGCACTGTTCTTCCAAATAGAAAAACTACAAAAAATAGTAAATGTAATTATACCTGTATGTAAAAAAAATATTAAAATTAAATTAAAATAAACGTTTTTTATGTAAAATGGTTTATTTTATAAAATTCCCGGATTTCCCGGGAAAAATTAAAAAAATTCCCGGGAATTCCCGTCAGTCTTTTCCCGGGAATTCCCGGGAAATCCGACCCGGGAATTCCTGGACCCCAAACACTAACTATAACAAAAAAAAAAAGCGATCTCAAAACGGTTTTTTGGAACGCTTTTCGAGCGTATTCGAAAAGCGTTTTAAGAGTTCTTTAGGTTTTTTTTTTTTGAAAAAAAATTTCTAAGCTTCGAAACAATTTTTGAATAACAATTTTTTGTAAAAAAAATCATCAAAAATGTTTTTAGAACGTTTGTTTTTTTTTAAATAAAAAAAAATCATCAAAAATGTTTTAAGAACGTTTTTTTTTTTAATTTTCTAAGTTTCGAAAATTTTTTGGAAAAATTTTCTAAGTTTCTTAGAGTACAACATTTTTTTTGGATTCCATTTTGTATCAAACAAATTATTATAACCGATCTTAAACCGAAATTCTTTACTTTGGGTTTTTAAAAAGCTTTGATGACTTTAAAAAAAAACGTTCTCAAAGGACTTTTTTACATCGCTTTTAAAACGCTTTAAACCTAGCGTAGATCGATGTTATCATTCGGATCATCTGAAGGCGCTTTGAAGTTGGTATACAGAACGCTCGTACAACCGTTCACAACGCCTTTTCAACGCTTTTGCGATTGTATTTTTCTGACTGGGTAAGTTTTAATAAAAGACTGTCTCAAGCTCTATGAATTGGGAAAGAAATTTTGAAATTTTTTTTTTTTTAAATTTCTTGAACGCAGGAAAACACCGCCATTTTTTTGGCTTCAAGCCAAATACTTTTATTCATTTCAAATTAGTTAAACAATGTTATTTTAAATTAATTTTTTCATAACTAATCAATTTTTTTTTTTTATTTTTAGGTAAGTTTTTTTGTGCAAAGTTTATTACTTCCGATGATAAAAATGGTAAGTGGATTGTTAGAAAATCAGCTAAACCTTTTGAGGTTAAATCTCGAAAACTAAGAGAGATAGGTCACACCAAGACCAATACTATGTTCTATTAAGTGCGCAACTTTTTACACACAAAGAAAAAATAAATCACTGTGCACCGTTGCGTATGATTGTTATTTAAAGGCAATTACAAAGTTAAGCATACGACACTTATACAGTTTTCAAGCAATTATTATTATAATAAAAGTTTACCAACTTCATATGCGTGTAAAAAAAATCTAGCGCCGAACTATAAAAGAGCCTTGAGGGTTTTGTTATGGAATATGCCAACTTTCAATTGATTTTAGTTTCATGCCATACCGATCTTGATTATTGCACTGTGGTATTAAAGGAATAAAATTGTACATTCTCTCAATTTAATCACAATTGTCAAACAACCAACAAAAAACTATTAAAACAGATTTAGTTTTAAGTTTTTATATTTGCTTATGAGTCTTGACAATGGAATCTGACAAATAATTGTCTTACAAAATTATTCTTTGAAAATATCATAGTTTAAATTAGTAAAGGAAAAATTACCTCGAGCTAGAATATACCTGCTGAAAATATAATATTTTAAAGGTTGAATAAAACAATTTGTATTTTTTTTTAATAAAAATAAATCAGTATTTTGAATTTGTTTTATTTAAATCGATATAAATTTTTTTTAAGGTTAAAGAACAAAATTTAAAGAACAAAATTCCGTTTAACTCTTTTAATATTTTTTAGTTTTATTTTATCACATCTCTACGACACAAGCACATATTTTTTTTATAAGTAGTAGATCATAAAATTTTATGGGCCAAATTTTATTGTCAAAAACTCCCCATCATGAGCTTATCATATATGAAAATTTTTCAAATCAATTGCTAAACATTAACGTTAAGCTGATTTTTTTTTCAAGAAAATGTTCTTTTCAAATATTTTTTTTTTTTTGCTGACTTGGCAAGTAATAGCAACAGTTTTTCTTTATATTTTTCCTTTAACCTCTGTAAGGTAATAAAAATCATTTGCTTAAAAATTTGTTTAACAAATTTTCGTAATTCAATACGGGGTTTTCTCCAGCAATAAGGTGGCAATATTAAGATAACGAAGTTTTTAAATTTTACCCTCTACTTTTTTGTATTATATCTATCTCCTTTCGAATTAATTTTACAAACCTTTAGTAAATTATTCATTTTGTTAATCTTAATCTGGTTGCCTTGATGATGAACACTAAATTTTGACTTTTTCTTCCGTTTGTGTTCATTTAAATAACATCGTAAAACTATTAATTTAAAACTAACTAAACATCCTTTTTCTATTTTTTTTTTGCTTTTCATAGAATTTTAGGGTTTGTTTTTGCTTTAGTATCACTTTTTTGTCTCCCGTTTTTCATTTTAAGTTTTTTTTTTTTGTTGCTAAAGTAGTTATAGTTGTCTTGGAGTTGTTACCTGGGGTTTCTTGAATGTTGGTGGTAAAACTGTTAACAATTCTTTCCAATTATGTTAAGAAGTAGAAAATTCTTTAGATTTTAACAATAAAACCTCATAAGAATTTTAACAAAGTGAGTGGTTTTACTTTTAAAGGTATTATTAGTAGAGTGAACAATGAAACGTATGACAGGAATGGGAAATCTGAGAGAATTTTTTTAGAAAAAAAAAATTTTTATAAGAAAAATATCTCAGAATCTGAGAATTTTTCTATAAGAAAAATGTCTCAGAATCTGAGAAATTTTCTATATGAAAAATGTCTCAAGATCTGAGAAATTTTCTATAACTAATTTTTTTATAAAGAAAATGTCTTAGAATCTTAGAATTCAGAATCTGAAAATTTTTCTATAAGAAAAGTACGACATTTTTTAAAATTTTGCTCCAACCGCTCTAACTGCCCTAATAGTGCCCTTAGAGCAACAAAATGTATGACCGACCCACAATATTTTTTTAGTCCAAACATTTTATCTGAGCCAGGGTACGAAAAAAAACACTAACGAACGGTTCGTACAGAAACTCTAAAAATTATTTTAAGTGGTTGTGTTCGATTACGCAAACAGAATACCGAACGTTATGCTTGCGACTTGATGAACACAATCTTTACGATTATGTACTGTGCTATGTACACAAACAAAATAAAGTACTTTTAGTGTACTGTTTGCGTACTTAGCAGATTTTTTCAAAAACTTAAAATGGCGATATCTCGAAAACTAAGCAAGATAGAGCAAATCGGAGCATATTTTTGGTTCTTAGAATCTCCATAGTATCGCCGGGCCTTGTCACATGTGTGGACTTCGTTTTGCTCTATCTTGCTTAGTTTTCGAGATATCGCCATTTTAAGTTTAAAACAAAAAATCTTCTAAGTACGAAAACAGTACGCTAAAAGTACTTTATTTTGTTTGTGATCGTTCAAAAACACACAACCACTACGATGCACAGTGGGCCAGGATCTCCGTTTTTTGGCCAAAAGTCCATTTCGCTGCATCTAAATTCTGTTGATGTATTCAAAATCTTGGAATGTTCAATATTATGTAAATAAAATATTGTAATATTGTGGCTATCTGATTTTCTTTGACAAGAGGTCAAAGTCAAAATTTCGAATTTTTGTGTCAATTTTTTTTTTTAATATATTAAAAAAAACTTTGGAAATTAAAGAATTTTTGACTGAAAATCATTCAGAAATCACTAAAGAAGTACTTATTAACATATCAAAATCTAAAACACTTCAATAATTTTCTATGGAAGGTATAAAATTTAAGTTTCCCCAAAAAAATAAAGATTTTTTTGAAAATCGCCATTTTTCAACATCGATCTCCAAAAAGCTCCAAACGATTTTGGAAAACCTTTAATGCCAATATGTTCCTTAATATGTCCCCTAACTAGAATTTTGCGACCGTCTGCGACCATTCATAAACTTTCGAGATATTGTCCTTTAACAAAAAAATGGCGTTCATATTACACTTCTACACTATCACGGAAGATAAAATCACTTGCACTCCGATTGTTCTGCAATTCACGTATGTTATAGAAGGTCGAAATCTAAGATTAACCTGTTTTTTAAGGTGACATCTCGGTGGTTAAAAAGGGGTAATGGGAGGGGGAAAACGGTATTATTTCGTTTTTTATATCTGTTTCAAAGGAGCTATATTTTTTTTTTTTTTTTTTTTTTTTACGTTGAACCAACACTCAGGGGATGCCCCTATTAATGCAGTGCATTGTGTTGATATCAGGAAAATAGGTTATGAGGAGGAGGAAAGAGGGAGTAGTGTTTGTGGATATTTGACTTGAATTTATCTACATTGAAAGAAACTGGGAAGACCTCTACGGGAAGATTATTCCACATACGGCTAGTTCGACTGATGAACGAACCTTCTCTGTAATGCGCTGTGCGATCCACTGGACAATCGACAACAAACGGATGTGATCTACTAGACAACCGAGTATTGCGAACAAAAACTCGGGCTCTAGGGATAAGTTCACTTATCTCAGCAGAACACTTTCCATGGTAATATCGATAGAACAGAGTCACACAACCCACATTCCGACGATGCTCCAATGAGTCAATAGAGTTGGACACACTATTGTCATTGATAAGCATCAACGCCCTCCTTTGCACACGGTCCAAGAGCTCCAAAATAGACTTTGAAGCCCCTGCCCATATATGGGAGTTGTATTCCATCTTCGGTCGGATGTAGGTGGTATAAATAGTGAGGAGATCTGATGAGGTGAAGTACTTCTTACACCGGTTTAAAAAACCGAGACACTTGAATGCTTCTTTCGACACTTGAAAAACGTGCTTATTCCAACGGACATCACACTGAATTTTCATGCCCAGAACATCAAGAGTGTCAGATTCCTCGATACTTATTCCACCCATATGTACAGATGACACTGTTGATTCCACATTCCTGTGGGTCAACATACAACATTGAGTCTTGCGTGCATTAAATTTGACCCTATTCGCAAGACCCCACTCAGAGATTGTCAACAGGTCTTGATTAAGTGTGTCATTCATAATCTGCCTTTTGCCCTCAACCTCAACAAGGCTTGGCCTACGATCAAACGAAAATGAATGACAAATGTTGCTGTCATCTGCAAAAGAGTAGATAGGATTTGAAGTTTGACTTAGAAGGTCGTTAAGAAAAATAAGAAAAAGGGTAGGAGAAAGAACAGAACCTTGCGGTACCCCTGATTGAAGCCGAAACTCATCAGATGAGAACCCATCTATAACAACACGTATAGAACGATCTCTGAGGAAACTCGAAATAAATCGAGAGAATTCATTACCGACACCAAAGGCATTAAGCTTGGATATGAGCGCACCGTGCCACACACAATCAAAAGCCTTGGAAATATCCAGAGCAACCACCTTACTCTCACCAAAATGGTGGATCGAACGACTCCAACGTTCGGAAAGGAACGCCAACAGATCCCCAGTAGAACGAGTTCTCCGAAAACCATACTGTCGATCGTTTAAAAGTAAGTTAGCCTCCAGATACCTAACAAGATGGCAATTTACCATACTCTCCATTACCTTCGAGAGCGCTGAGCATATTGCGATTGGGCGGTAATTATCAGGGTTATTAGCCGCACCCTTTTTAGGGATTGGCTGCACATTGGCAACCTTCCAACATGATGGAAAGATTCCCTTACGGAAGGACAAGATAAAAAGGTTAGCCAGTGGACGTGCTAACGTCGAAGCACACTGCTTCAGCACCAGTGCTGGTATACCATCCGGTCCCGGTGACTTATTTACGTTAAGATCCGTAAGAACCCTTTTAACTGCACGAGCTCGGAAAAATATCTTGGGCATAGTATGAGATACCCTTTCGATTTCGGGCAGTGGTTGATTGCTTTCCGGCAAGAAAGAATTTCTTGCAAAAAGGCCAGCCAACAGGTTAGCTTTATCAACCGGTTCTGTGAACACTTGGTCATCTTTTAAAAGAGTCGGGATAGAAGAACTAGCATTTTCCTTGACTCTTTTAACAAACGACCAAAAGCTCTTACTGCCCCGAGGAGCCGAAAGAACTTTAGCACGAAGTCGTTGTTCGTAATGAAGCTTTTCACGACTAAGTACTCTAGCACACTCAGATCTTGCCTGTTTGCGTAGCATATCAGTATTAGCGTTTTTATTATCACGCCAATTTCTGAATGCTTCCTCCCTGGATCTGACTGCATTCCTGCAAGTCTGGTTAAACCAACATTTATCTCTTGGTTTAGCCGAAATGAGCTTCGATGGAATGAATGACTTCATTCCAAGCACAATAACATTTTCGACCATTTTCGCCGCGGCGTCGACGTTGCCGTCGAGGAAACAGAGTTTCCAGTTGAAACGCCGGAAAAAGTCGTTGAGTTCTACCCAGCGAGCCTTCTCATAGATAAAAACTGAACGCCTCTTAGCTGTTGTCGAGACGTTACGAAGATCGGAGTACGAGAAGGATGCGGAAATGGTGCAATGATCCGAATTGCCAAGAGGTGCTAATGTTTTTACTTCATATTTATCAGGATGTGAAGTAAGAAAAAGGTCAAGAGTATTCTGGTGTTCATTCCCAATGCCCGTTAAGCGCGTTGGTTCGTTCACTAATTGCGACAGGTGGTTATGCGCTGCGAATAACTCAACGTAATCGCCAACGGGAGTCGAATGGTTTGAATGGAGAATCCAGGAAGAGTTGTGAACATTGAAATCACCTGCCACGACAATTTCACTATTCGGGCAACTCTCCAGGATTCTCGAAATGGAATTGGAGAGAGCGTCAAAACCATTAAAGGATGACACCCTTCCCGCATTTGGGCTTCTGTACAGGAACCCGAAATGTAATGTGTGTGCCCTGATTCCGAATTTAACCCACAAGGAATTAAATTCGGGATCATTCGTGCCTAAATGTGTCAGGCACTGGTACACAACATCATTACGTACATATACCGCAAGGCCCCTATGGAAGACAAAAAGGGATAGTAAGTGATACCCAGGAATATGGAAATCCTGCGGATCAGCATCCCCACGTACCTGGGTCTCACACAAGGCGAAAACATCCGGCCGATGGAAGCAAATGTGAGCATACACAGAAAAAAAGTTCGCTCTCAGTCCGCGTATATTGCAGAAGTCTATGCGAAATCTACCAGTCATTAAAACGTTTCAAAAATTCAAGTCAGTATTCCTTACGATAGAAGCAAGTGGCCAAAAGGTAGGTTTGATGCTGTATTGGTTACTTTATGATCAGTGTTATACCTTTATCATATAGCAACCCAGCAACAAACGAACAAAAAGGCACCTGCAACTACGTGAAAACAAATAAAAATAAGGATGGGGTTATTATCGACAACAATGATGCAGACAAGGAAGCATAAAAGCCCTATGCTTGGACATTGCAAAATATTCGTGTATAATAATCTCTATTATGATTAAGCCGAAACTTGATTTTGCTTTTGGCGATATTTTTGCTAGTTTGGCTTTTATTCGTACTTTTATAAATTCTTAATGCTCACATATTCAGTGACGCATTTAAGCGGATGATATTTATGGGTTACCACTTTAATTAGCCGATAGTGGCAATTGATGACAATTTTTGAGAGGTTTTTTTAGGAAGAACATTATCGTAGAATTCATATAGAATATATCTAGTATAACTGCGTCCTCAAGTTCTACTTTTTAATGATAGATTTATGCTGAAATTTCAATGCAGTTTAATGGTCCGGATTAGAATTTAATAACTTTTTTATCCGTGTTTTTTAAATGCGGTGTTTGAACATAAATTAATTATTCGTTTAAAAGCGTCAACAAGTTGACATGCTTAGTTAAAGTAGTAAATATTCAATTCGCAACACATAACCGATTCTTTGGAATTCAAAATTTTACTGGGTATATTTTGGTGCAATATTTCATTTTTAGTTTGATTACATTATTTCTGTGTGAGAAAAAAATAAGACAAATAAAAATAAAGTTAACACCTCTTCATTTAAGTTCATTTCCATAAAATAGTTTGTATGTAATTTACAATAACAAAACTTTTCTTGTTAATTACGACTGTTTTGGATTTTGTTTATATTAATGTGCTCACGAAAACACTTTGCTGCTAATTCTATATTCGCAAACATCGAAGCCATATCAAGTAGAAACAAATAATTTAAGTTCAATATTTACCAATTTTTAAATAAAAAGCCACCATTTTGAACCCGCCATTTTGAATTTAAAATTTTCGATTTCATATTCGTAATTAGTGACGCCATATCATTGATAAACAAATAATTGAAGTTTAGTATTTACAAATTTTAAAACTTTTGACCGCCATTTTGAATCCGCCATTTTGAATTTATATTTGCTGATTCCAAATTCGTAATTAGCGACGCCATATCCTTCATAAACCAATAAATAAAGTTCGATGTATACAAATCTAAAAGTTTTTTACCGCCATTTTGAATCCGCCATTTTGAATTTTAAATTTTCGATTTCATATTCGTAATCAGCGTCGCCATATCCTTTATAAACAAATTTTTTAAGTATTATATATTCAAATTTAAAAATTTATGGCCGCCATTTTGTATCCGCCATTTTGAATTTTAAATTTTTGATTCCAGATTTGTGATTAGCCACTGCCTACACCTCTTTTGGCATATTATAAAAACTTCTATCCTCTGTATTCTAGTTTTGACCAAAATTCTTGGATGCTGGCCCACAGTGCGATGTAGCGTTTCTGTTTATAGTGCAGTACATTATCGTAAAGTTCGTCAATTCGCAAGCATAACGTTTGGTATTCTGTTTGCGTACTCGAACACAATCACAAAATAAAAATTTTAGTGAATGTGTTCTTTGGAAAAACCCGTACGTAATATAACGTACCGTTTTTTTTTTTCGAACACTGATCTGAACACACCTACCCTCTATCTTTAACTTTTGAGGCGGTCCCCATACATTTTTTTTATTTTTTGTAAATTTGTTTTATTTCATCAGGTTCTACCGGTCCAATGGTGCGTCCGAGAGGGGTCATTAGTGAGACCGACCCCCATTTATTTTTTCCCTACAAAATTTTTTTAAAACATACCTACGCCCTATCTCCACTCCCTAAGTAGGCTTCCATTCAAAATAACATTTTTATAAAATTTGCTTCAACTGTTATTTGTATGTGAGCCTACTTAGGGAGCTGATATAGGGCGTAGGTATGTTTTAAAAAAATGTTGTAGGGTAAAAATAAATGGGGGTCGGTCTCACTAATGACCCCTCTCGGACGCACCATTGGACCGGTAGAAGCTGATTAAATAAAACAAATTTACAAAAAATAAAAAAAAATTTATGGGGACCGCCTTAACAGTTAAAGATAGAGGGTAGGTGTGTTCAGAGAAAATGTTTGGACTAAAAAATATTGTGGGTCGGTCATATATTTTGTTACTCTAAGGGCACTATTAGGGCAGTTAGAGCGGTTAAAAAGCAAATTTTAAAAATGTCGTTTTGTGTTGGAGCCCCCTTAGAAATTGGATTTAAGACGTCAAAAATTAATGGGGGTCGGTCTTATAAATGACCCCTCTAAGACGCACCATTGGAGCAGTAGAAATGATTTTAAAATAGGAAAATTACAAAAAAAATTTACAAAAAAAATTACAAGAAAAATTTTTCAAAAAATTTTAAAAAATAGTAATAATTGTTATCCCACGATCGTCCTGGGCAAAAAATTTGTAGAATCGATAGAAGTTTTACACAAAAAAATTTCAAAAAAATCGAAGAGTACAAACATTTTCAAAAATGAGATTTAAATTTTAAAACTTAAAAATCGCATACTAAAGCGCTTTTAAGAATTATTTGGGATTTTTTTTTTTTTAAAGAACGTAAAAAAAACAAAAGAAAATTTGAAATTTGGACCATTATTCAAGAAGTTATGAGTAAAAGAAGTTTGAGTTAGGGAACAAACTACCAATTTTTAAAAATTCGATATCTTTTGAACGGGTCATCAAAAAATCTGAAAATTTAAAACGAAGGAGTTTTCGAAGGGTACTAAAAACTGTAAACAAATAGGGAAAATCTAAAAAAAAAAAAATTTTAAAGTGTCCAATTTGATATGGAATGCCCCATATATTACATGCCTAAAATTATGCTATAAAAAAAACTTGCTTTATCATGAAAATCATACGACTCAGTGGTATGGTGTAAACATAGCTTAAGAAAAATGTCTCGTAATCTAAGAATTTTTCTGTAAGAAAAATCTCTCAGAATCTGAGAATTTTTCTATAAGAAAAATGTCTTAGAATCTGAGAATTATTCTTTAAGAAAAATTTCTCAGAATCTGAGAATTATTCTTTAAGAAAAATGTCTCA
Source organism: Pegoplata infirma (assembly GCA_963921195.1). NCBI lineage: Eukaryota > Metazoa > Arthropoda > Insecta > Diptera > Anthomyiidae > Pegoplata > Pegoplata infirma. Next base: position 22,444,545 of record OY992536.1, on the reverse strand, counting down.
GAATCTGATAATTTTTCTATAAGAAAAATATCTCAGAATCTGAGAATTTTTCTATAAGAAAAATGTCTTAGAATCTGAGAATTATTCTTTAAGAAAAAAGTCTCAGAATCTAAGAAATTTTCTATAAGAAAAATGTCTCAAAATCTGAGAAAATTTCTATAAGAAAAATGTCTCAGAAACTGAGAATTTTTCTATAAGAAAAATGTCTCAGAATCTGAGAATTTTTCTATAAGAAAAATGTCTCAGAATCTGAGAATTTTTCTATAAGAAAAATGTCTCAGAATCTGAGAATTTTTCTATAAGAAAAATGTCTCAGAATCTGAGAATTTTTCTATAAGAAAAATGTCTCAGAATCTGAGAATTTTTCTATAAGAAAAATGTCTCAGAATCTGAGAATTTTTCTATAAGAAAAATGTCTCAGAATCTGAGAATTTTTCTATAAGAAAAATGTCTCAGAATTTGAGAATTTTTCGATAAGAAAAATGTCTCAGAATCTGAGAATTTTTCTGTAAGAAAAAATTTCTCAGAATGTGAGAATTTTTCTATAACAAAAATGTCTCAGAATCTGAAAATTTTTCTACGTGAAAAATGTTTCAGAATGTGAGAATTTGAAAACTTTTGTTTTCAACTCTTTTTCGGCCCTCCAAAGCAAAAAGTTTGTTCCTTCCATTAAATAAGTATGTAAAGCATACTCTGGAAAACCTCAACAAAATGTTGTGCTGAAATTTTGTAACTTTAAGTTTTTTTTTGTTCATTCAGGATGTACTTTACTAGTCGTCATCATCATCGCTATAGTTATACACTCAAATAAAAAACTCAGTCAAATCAGTAAATGGGTTTTCTACACTTTCACAAAGTGTTTTTTCCACGCAAAAATATTTTTAAACTCCAAAAAAGGTGCTCAAAACTCAAAATTATTTAAAAAAAAAAATTTAAACTAAAGATTTTTTTTAAATGACAAAAATGAAGTTTTTACACACAAAATAAAAGTTTTACACCTAAAAAAAATTTTCCAGCTAATTTTTTTTTATATATCGTCAGCTTATTATTGTTTTGCTCCATACGCCAACAACTCGGTTTCGAGAAAAACGATAAAATAGGTTTACCACAAATTTTCTCGAAAAGTAATCGATGGATTTTGTTTTAATGTTTACCATTTATTGCTACATATATTATTAACAAAGCTTCTAGTTTTCAGACTTTTACATACAATAGATCAAAAGATTTTAAGCTTATAAGAAAATAAGATTTTATGGTATTATGCTCCATATCTAATTTTGCTTACCCAAATGTGGAGCAAATGAGTTCTCCACGCCAAACAAAGTAATAATAAAACAAAAAGAGCTAGATCGACAAAACTGGGTATTTAGAACACTTATATAGTCAGGTTGCATGGTATTAAAAATGGGAGTGATCGGTCAATGGACACGCCTACCTCCCACACAACCTAAATGGCAAATATGACATTACTTGAAATGTTTAGAAGTTACGGTATTAAAATTTGGTACGTAGAATAGTACCAACATAATTAATCTTCATTCCAAAAATATGCAAGATCCGTTAATTTTTAAATAATCAAGAGCCTTTTCTATAACGCAAATTTTCAAAAAACGTCAAAATGGTGTGTTTTTTCTTAGAAAATGCTGGATATCTCAAATTTTAAAAGATGTTTTAAAAAACGGACTTCGGAATAAGAAAGAGGATATTTATATTATATATATTCCATTCCTAACTCATTTTTTTCAAAAATGGCGTATGGAGCAAAACAATAATAAGGTGACGATATATTTTGAGTAGGCTTATTCTAGCTCGAGGTCATTTTTCCTTTTACTAATTAAAACTTTGATATTCTGTTAGAATAATTTTCAAGAAAATTATTATTCTATTTTAAATTTATATGTGTTGGTTGTTTGACAGTCGTGATCATACTTTTAAAAATTTAAATCAGCGTCCTAGAGGGGGCCTATGAAGAAACTAACGTTTTATCTCCAATTTCTAAGGCGGCTGCTGCACAAAATGACATTTTTTTTAATTTTCTCCAACCGCTCTAACTGCCCTTAAAGTGCCCCTAGTGTAGTCAAATGTATGACCGACCCACAATATTTTCATAACCCAAACATTTTTTCACAACGTATTTACCCTTTATCTTTAAGCCTTAGGACGGTCTAAATTTTTTTATATTTTTTTAAATTCGCTTTATTTAATCTGCTTCAACTGGTCCAATGGCCATTAATTTTTACTCTCCAACATTTTTACAAAACATATCTACCCCCTATATCCACTAACTAACAATAAGTCCGTCCATAAATCCAATTGCCACAACCAAAAATATTCCTACCTCATTTTTAAGGTTTTCGCTATCGGTCATTCCGTTGTTTCAACTACATTACGATTGTCATAATCACATTGCCATTGCCACAATCATATTGTGGTTACCATAAACGAATTTAGGTTGTGACAACCGCACGCTTGGTGGCTACAACCTCAAAAGGTTGTAATATTACGACTGTGGCAACTGTATTTGTCTGTGAGTGTACTAAAGTGATTTTTTGAAGGTATTATTTTCTTTAACTGAAAGTCAAATTCAGAGCAGTGTATAAAGAAAATCTGTTAGTCATAGAATACTTTAACAGGTAAAGTAAATTTTTGAAGGTATTCTTCTACTTAGACAACTACACACAAACAGACACCCCGCCTACACCACAATTACCACAGATACTACACTCAAAATAATTACTCTGTTAAATACTCTGTACAATGACTGTAATCTCAATTCGACAGATATTTGACAAAGTTATCTGTCGAAATACAGATTTTAAGAAAATACTTTGTATTTTCTGTGACCGATAAGATAAACAAAATTTTATCTGTAATTTTACTTTTTACTTTGTAATCTCTATTTTACATATATCGTCGAACTATATTCAATAAATGCCAACTCGAAAAAGCTTACTGTTCAGGAGAGCTAAAAAACTAGTTATTTCGCATATTATTGCAAAAATAAACAATGTACCTTCCACAAGATGGTTTAAATATTCTAAACAATTTTTACCTATGCAAAAATTTTCATATTTTGCACTTGTTTGCGTATTTTTCAGAGATGGCATTTATTACTATATCAAAAAACAAATATTTTTTTAGAGTTGGCATATTTTGTCGGAAAATAAAAATACATTTTTTTTGGAAAAATTTAAAAATTTTTTTTTTTTTTTGGTTTTTGTTATCCTTAGTACGGTAATTGCAAAAACTGAACAAAAAATTAAAAATCTTTGCATATTTTTAAAAGTTACTAGCTCCGAAAGCCTTTTAATCTCAGGGTGGTCAACTTTGGCACTCTGTAACTCACGCTGTATTGCAATAGGATCACTCCAAACTAGCTATTTTGAAAGCTTATATCATTGACTTTATTTGCCCCATTAATAATGTTTCAATCTGATAAATAGTTTGAAAGTTACATAAATATAAGCAATTTTTTTTTTTTGCAAACACTCTTTACCGATATTTTCAAAATGGCAATATCTCGAGAACCAGTCATTAGATATCAAAATCTTTCCAAGATTCGTGTTTAGCATGGCAAATGCAATAAGATATGCGGTCTAATTTTTTTTTAAAAATTTTTTGAAAAATTTTTGGAAATTTACAATGGGAGTTGGCATTTATTTCCAACAAAAAAATATGTACTTTGAGTTAGCAGAATAACAAAAATGGATGTAAAACGACAACAAATTATTTTTTTGCTCTGAAATTTTTATGGCAGATAGGTATTACATAGGGGAGCTATTTGCCATCGGAAACTCATTTCCGTCAAATTTGAGTTGGCATATTTTGAATATAGGTTCACGATATGTAATATATATATGGGGCATTCCATGCCAAATCACTCACTTTTAGGCCCGACCCCCTTCGATTAATTTTATTTTTGGATATGTTTTAGTACGTATTAAATGCAACTTGCAACCAAATTTTCAGCCTTTTATACCAAGGTGGTGTTGAGTAATCAATTTTTCAAAATGGCAATTTTTTCCAAAAAATGAAAAAATTTAAATTTTCAATTAATTTTGACCAGTAAAAAATATAGATATTTTAAAAAAAGTTGGACAACGTTTTGTTGGTATTTAAAAGTAGTTTTAGAAAAAAAATGTGAAAAAATTATTCGAAGTAATTATCACTTATTTTTTGACGTTTAAAAATTAAAATCGACTTTTTGAAAAAGTCCGAAACCTTCGATTTTTTTGTAAAAAACTAAAAGAATTCTACTCTAAATTATGCAACTTTTAAGCCATAACTCGAGATGTGATCACAATTCTTTCTATTTTTTTTTTAATTTTTAAAATTGCACCTTTTATGTTTTGGCTCTGATTTATTTTATATGGAGCTCAAAAAAAAAAAAAAATGGTAGATACTGACCCTAACTTACCCTAAATATATTCATTTGGAGGTAAATATACGTCTCACAAAAATTTGGGACGATCGGACATGTGTAAGGCGCTTAGCATGGTCCTTGAAGTTTAAAAAACGGATTACAAGGAAAAATATGATTTTTTTTCTGTTTTCGCAATTTCTTTGGTATTTTAAGTTAAGTTTTAATTCAAGTGATTACAGAATTATGATGTGGAGTAAAATGCCTTTCTAATAAGGTACTAAAAACTAAAATCGGTTGAAAATCAGCCAAGTTATTACAACTTCCCCAGGCATCTAGCGTGTGCCATACAACTTGATTAAAAAATACGAGACCCTTTTTTTAAATTTATTGAAATTTTCTACTGTAATAACATTTTTTCATTATTCATGTTTCAGTGTAATATTTTTTTGACTTTTCCAAATTTTAAAACAAAAAAAATATTTTTTTTTTTAAAATAGAGATTTCAAAAGGGTGTGGAAAATGCAGGCATTTTTAGCACAAATTTAAAAAATGTTAGCAAAACACAATATGAAAAATACTTGTCATCTAATAACATTTGAACTTGAAGAATAAAAAAATGTTATTACAGTAGAAAATTTCAATGAATTTCAAAAATCGGATTGTATTGATTAATCAAGTTGTCTGCCACACGTTAGATGCCTGGGGAAGTTGTAATAACTTGGCTGATTTTAAACCGATTTCGGTTTTTATGACCTTAATAGAGAGACATTTTACTCTACATTTCAATTCTGTAACCATTTGAATTCAAAATTAACTTAAAATACCAAAAAAATTAAGAAAACAGAAAAAAATGCATATTTTCCCTCGTAATCCGATTTTCAAACTTCAAAGCCGATGCGGCACGCCTTACCCATGTCCGATCATCCTAAAATTTTCTGAGACGTATTTTTACACCCAATTTAATATATCTAGGGGAAGTTACGGTCAATATTTACCAAATTATTTTTTTTGGAGCACCATATAAAATAAACCAGAGTCAAAAAAAAAAAAGTGCAATTTTCAAAATTTGAATAAAAATAGAACGAATTACGATCACATCTCGAATTATGACTTAAAAGTTGCGTAATTTAGAGTAGAATTTTTTGACATTTTTAAAAAAAAAATCGAAGGTTTCGGACTTTTTCAAAAAGTCGATTTTAATTTTTATACGATAAAAATCAAGTGATAGTTACTTCGAATAATTTTTCATATTTTTTTTTCTAAAACTACATTTAACTACCAACAAAATGTTGTCCATCTTTTTTTAATATATCTATATTTTTTACTGGTCAAAATTGATTGAAAATTAAAATTTTTTCATTTTTTGGAAAAAATCGCCATTTTGAAAAATTGATTACTCAACACCACCTTGGTATAAAAGGCTGAAAATTTGGCTGGAAGTTGCATTTAATACGTACTAAAACATATCCAAAAATAAAATTAATCGAAGGGGGTCGGGCCTAAAAGTGAGTGATTTGGCATGGAATGCCCCATATATAATAAATATATATATAATAAACAGTTTTTTTTTGTTAAAAAACGGATTTTAGAAAAATACTTTGTTTTTTCTCGTAATCAAAATACTAAATTTCATTTGTAATTTTACTTATTAAAATCAAAAAACTTCCAAATATGACCAATAAACCCCTCTTTAAAAAGGGTCTTAAATTACAATAAAAACTGGTAAATTTTACGAGGATGACGTGTTAAATTGGAGTTACTTGTTAAATCTCGTAATATTCACAAAAATAAAAAAGTAAATTTACAATTTGGACGCATTAAAGGGGGCAAATTTAACAAAATTTTAATTTTAATTAATTTATTTTTTTTTAATTTTAATTAATGTTTTTTATGTAGAAAAGTTTTACTCATAAAATGGATTTAACTAAAACTTTGTAAATTTACAGAGTTTTTTTTTGTAAAATTTTGAACTCATAGAATGCATTTAACTAAAACTTTGTAAATTTACAGAGTTTTTTTGGTAAAATTATTTTCGGATTTATCAATATTTTACAGATAATTCTATAAATTTATAGTTTTTTTTTATCAAAATCCTTTTACAGAGTTTTCTTTGTAAAATAACAAAAAATCTTGCTGGTTGGAAATCTAAGGTATTTTCTGCTGGCTTAGCAGAGTATCTCTGTAATTTAACAGAGTGATTATTTTGAGTGTACAAAAGTACTACAAATCCTAAGGAAAAATTATATAGAGTTACCTGATAAAGAATAAAACAATTAAAAAAGTTAAATTCGATCTAGACGAATGTAATGATACCCTTTACAACGGTAAAAAAATTTTTGAAAAAAAAATTTCGTGAAAAAAATATTTTTGGGATAAAAAAAATCCGCGATTTTTTGTAAAAAAAATATGTTCTTGAACTTGTTTAAATATTATTCGGTATTTAGTTTTGTTCACATTCTGTAAACCAGCAGCTGAATAAAGCATTTTGTATTTTAAGGTTATGTTGAATGTACTACACTTTTCAAGGTGTCCCTATATTTTCGTTCATAACTTTTGAACCGCTAAACCGATATCGCTAAAATGCAATACCAATCTTCTGGGAGTAACAACAAGTAAATATTTTAAGTTTGAGTAATGGCGGTGTAATATTTTGGTCGTGATTGCCATTTCAACAGACGGACATACGAAAATCGCTAGAATTACAATCAATCAATGATCAATAATCGGTATATATGGAGCATTCCATGTCAAATCGGACACTTTGTTTTTTTTTTTTTTTTTATTCTCCAATTTGTTTTCAGTTTTTAGTACCCTTCGAAAACTCCTTCGTGGTAAATTTTCAGATTTTTTTGGTGACCCGTTCTAAAGATATCGAATTTTTAAAAATTGGTAGTTTGTGCCTTTACTCAAACTTCTTTTACTCATAACTTCTTCAATATTGGTCCAAATTTAATTTTTTTTTTCAAAATTTTTGTTTTTTTATGTGCTTTTTAAAAAAAAAAATCCCAAAAAATTCTTAAAAAGCGCTCTAGTATGAGATTTTTAAGTTTTAAAATTTAAATCTCATTTTTGAAAATGTTTGTACTCTTCGATTTTTTTGAAATTTTTTTGTGTAAAACTTCTATCGATTCTACAAATCTTTTGCCCAGCAAGATCGTGGAATAACGATTATTACAATTTTTTTAAATTTTTTGAAAAAAAAAATTATTGTAATTTTCCAATCTTAAAATTATTTCTACTGCTCCAATGGTGCGTCATAGAGGGGTCATTTATAAGACCGACCCCAATTAATTTTTACGTCTTAACATTTCTTTGGAACAAACTAATACCCTATCTCCAATTTCTAAGGAGGCTCCCACACAAAACGACATTTTTTAAAATTTGCTCCAACCGCTCTAACTGCCCTAATAGTGCCCTTAGAGCAACAAAATGTATGACCGACCCACAATGTTTTTTTAGTCCAAACATTTTATCTGAGCCAGGGTACGAAAAAAAACACTAACGAACGGTTCGTTAGTGTTCTGTACTGAACTATGCCGATGGAAATACGCAAACACATTCCCAACAAGAAGAACAGAAACACTAAAAATTATTTTAAGTGGTTGTGTTCGTGTACGCAAACAGAATACCGAACGTTATGCTTGCGACTTGATGAACACAATCTTAACGATTATGTACTGTGCTATGTACACAAACAAAATAAAGTACTTTTAGTGTACTGCTTGTGTACTTAGCAGATTTTTTTCAAAAACTTAAAATGGCGATATCTCGAAAACTAAGCAAGATAGAGCAAATCGGAGCATATTTTTGGTTCTTAGAATCTCCATAGTATCGCCGGGCCTTTTCACATGTGTGGACTTCGTTTTGCTCTATCTTGCTTAGTTTTCGAGATATCGCCATTTTAAGTTTAAAACGAAAAATCTTCTAAGTACGAAAACAGTACGCTAAAAGTACTTTATTTTGTTTGTGATCGTTCAAAAACACACAACCACTACGATGTAGCGTGCAGTACATTATCGTAAAGTTCGTCAATTCGCAAGCATAACGTTTGGTATTCTGTTTGCGTACACGAACACAATCACTAAAAAAAATTTTAGTGAATGTGTTCTTTGGAAAAACCCGTACGTTATATAACGTACCGTTTTTTTTCGAACACTGATCTGAACACACCTACCCTCTATCTTTAACTTTTAAGGCGGTCCCCATACATTTTTTTTATTTTTTGTAAATTTTTTTTATTTCATCAGGTTCTTCCGGTCCAATGGTGCGTCCGAGAGGTGTAATTAGTAAGACCGACCCCCATTTATTTTTTCCCTACAAAGTTTTTTTAAAACATATCTACGCCCTATCTCCACTCCCTAAGTAGGCTTCCATTCAAAATAACATTTTTATAAAATTTGCTCCAACTGTAATATGTATGGGAGCCTACTTAGGGAGTGGAGATAGGGCGTAGGTATGTTTTAAAAAGATGTTGTAGGGTAAAAATAAATGGGGGTCGGTCTCACTAATGAACCCTCTCGGACGCACCATTGGACCGGTAGAAGCTGATTAAATAAAATAAATTTACAAAAAATAAAAAAAATTGTATGGGGACCACCTTAACAGTTAAAGATAGAGAGTAGGTGTGTTCCGAGAAAATGTTTGACTAAAAAAATATTGTGGGTCGGTCATATATTTTGTTGCTCTAAGGGCACTATTAGGGCAGTTAGAGCGGTTGGAGCAAATTTTAAAAAATATCGTTTTGTGTGGGAGCCCCCTTAGAAATTGGAGAAAGGGTATTAGTTTGTTGCAAAGAAATGTGAAGACGTCAAAATTAATGGGGGTCGGTCTTATAAATGACCCCTCTATGACGCACCATTGGAGAAGTTGAAATGATTTTAAGATTGGAAAATTACAATAATATTTTTTTAAAAAAATTTAAAAAATAGTAATAATCGTTATCCCACGATCCACCTGGGCAAAAAATTTGTAGAATCGATAGAAGTTTTGCAAAAAAAAATTTCAAAAAAATTGAAGAGTACAAACATTTACAAAAATGAGATTTAAATTTTAAAACTTAAAAATCGCATACTAGAGAGCTTTTTAGAATTTTTTTGAATTTTTTTTTTTTTTAAAGTACGTAAAAAAAGAAAAATTTTGAAAAAAAAATTAAATTTGGACCATTATTGAAGAAGTTATGAGTAAAAGAAGTTTGAGTAAAGGAGCAAACTACCAATTTTTAAAAATTCGATATCTCTTGAACGGGTCATCAAAAAAAATTGAAAATTTACCACGAAAGAGTTTTCAAAAAGTACTAAAAACTGTAAACAAATTGGGGAAATCTAAAGAAAAAAAATTTTCAAAGAGTCCGATTTGACATGGAATGCCCCATATACTTTATGTAGTCCCAGACCGATATTTCGATGAGTTACAAACGGAATAAGAAGCTAATATATACCCTCTATCACTAAAGTGAAGGGTATAAAAATACTTGTTTGATATTTTTAACACAAAAACAACTGTCTTTGTTGTTAAAAACAACTGCCGTAAAATATACGAACAGACTGATATTTCGATGAGTTACAAACGGAATGACAAACTTAAATATGCCCTAATTGATGGGTATTACACCACCCAAATACCATAATAATTTTTAAGAACTAAACTACAAAAAAAGCTCTAAACACACAATTCTAACTAAAAAGGAAGGAGTTTTAAGAAATTACTGTTCATTTGTGTAAATGAGCATAGAAAATATATTTTTACAACTATTTTTTGAAAATGCAATAGAAGTTTTTGTAATAATTAAATCACTTTTTTTGCTGGTGTGTATAAGAGAAATTTAAGGTTTCCTTAAAAAAATTTATGAAAAATTTTCTCAAAAATTTTCTCAAAAAAATGTAAAAAAAAAATTAAATACACAAATTTTGTGGGCGTGTGTAAGAAAACTGTTGAACTGTATAAAGAATGCATGCACTCTTCGCAAGGCAACAAGAATATGATTACATCTTTATCCTTGATTGCTGCAATTGTACTAGTGTACTCATACATACTAAACAGATTTTAAGGGGTAGGGTTTAGTGAAGATAAATGGACAAAATAACTTGGCATTACCAAAACTTGGAATGGTTCGCAAGTTTTGGCGCCCCTTAAGGGACACTTGAGTTCAAAACCCTCAAAATATTTATTTTCTTTTTCTTTTTCCATTATTCAATTTAAAAAATATTTTACAATGGTTTTGTCATTTAAAAAAAAAATTTCCACTCAAAAAAAAAAAAATTTTTTTTCCTCACAAAAAAAAAAAAAAAATTTTTTAAACTCCAAAAAAAAACAAAATGTTTCCGGCGTTGTAGAGGATATTAATAGATTCAGACATGTTGAATCCATTATTACCCTCCTTACACTCTAAATTTGAATTAGATAAAAAAAAAATTTTTTTTGACTCAAAAAAAATAAATTTTTTTTGACTCAAAAAAAAAAATTATTGTTTTTTCAGTAAGTACAGATCGAGATCGGTCTGTAATAATATTTGTTATAAGGGTTCAAGTTGAAAAAATGCAGAAGATTTTTCTTTTGCATTTTTTCAACTTGAACCCTATAAAAAAATATTTTGGTCATTGTACTGGATATTAATCGATTGAGTCTTGTTAAATCCATTAATCGATTAAAACATTCTAAATTTTAATGTGGCTTTAAAAATTTGAAATTAAGCTTTTGTGAATATCAGTTGAGCTTTTAGAAATTTCGATTAACATTTTTTTTTTGAATTTCCCTTTTTTTGTTTTCCCGTTTATGTAACACCCTACCCCCTTATAAGAAATCAAATAATTTTCTGAGCACAAGTACATAACTCGAGTTAAGTGCACTCTATGGGTATAACAAGCGCGAACAAGTGTATGCATGCATTCTTTACAAAAAGTATTTCCATTGTTTTCGTTTCGTTTCAACTTTTTTTTTGTTTTTTTTGTGTGTTTAAAATGCATCATTTCTTTTGTATTTGTTAGTAAACGCGTTGGTATGTGTGTTTATGTTAGTGTGTTGGTATGTATTTGTAACAAAGTTTTATTATTGTTTTATTGAATAGGGTGGACCTTTTTTGGGGAGTGAAAAGTTTTACTGATTCCCAAAATTTGCATCATTTACAGATGTAATTAAAAAAAAAAAAAAAACAAGTAGAATACCCTCCACAAGTGCGTTTTGAAGTGGTAAAAAAAATTGTCTAAAGTGAAAAAATAACAATTTTGATTAGAAATATTTTATTTTGTGTAAAAAAACTTTATTTTAGTAATTTTTGAAAAAAAAAAAAAAATAATTTACAAATTTTTTTTTGAGTGTAAAATTTTTTTGGATTGTAAAATTTTTTTGGAGTGTATTTTTTATTTTTTTTAGTGTAGAAATATTTTTGAGTGACAAAAATACGTTGTAAATTATTTTTGTGACTTACCAATGTTTTTAAAACATTTTTAACGGGTTTTCAACACGTGAATTTAAGGTGAAACCAATCTGAAATTCACGGTTTGGCTAATATCTTTTGAACCACTGGGCCGATTTGGCTGAAATTCAATACGAACCAGGTCAGGGGAACGACAAATATATATGCCAAGCTTCAACATCATCAAAATTGCCTTTCGAAAGTTAGCGTGTTTTTAATATCGTAAATTCGCGAAAAACCCTTGCCGAATTTCACTTTTTTGCTTATAACTTTTGAACCACTATACCGATTTCGCTGGATTGCAATATCAACCTGACCAGGTAAATGCCCAACATATATGCCAAACTTCAGCAGCCTCCGTAAAGTTTTTCAAAAGTTAGCGTGTTTTCAACAGACAGACAGACAGACAGACGGACATCGCTAGATCGTCTTAAATCGATCGAGGATCATGAATATATATGAGGCATTCCATGTCAAATTGGACACTTTGAAAACTTTTTTTTTTAGATTTTCCCAATTTGTTTACAGTTTTTAGTTCCCTTCGAAAACTCCTTAGTGGTAAATTTTCAGATTTTTTTGATGACCCGTTCTAAAGATATCGAATTTTTAAAAATTGGTAGCTTGTTCCTTTACTCAAACTTCTTTTACTCATGACTTCTTTAATAATGGTCCAAATTTCAAAAGTTTTTTTTCAAAATTTTTGTTTTTTTACGTACTTTAAAAAAAAAATCCCAAACAATTCTTAAAAGCGCTCTAGTATGCGATTTTTAAGTTTTAAAATTTAAATCTCATTTTTGTAAGTGTTTGTACTCTTCGATTTTTTTTTAATTTTTTTGTGTAAAACACCTATAGATTCTGCAAATTTTTTGCCCAGGAGGATCGTGGGATAACGATTATTACTATTTTTTAAAATTTTTTGAAAAAAGTTTATTGTAATTTTCCAATCTTAAAATCATTTCTACTGCTCCAATGGTGCGTCTTAGAGGGGTCGTTAATAAGACCGACCCCCATTAATTTTTACGTCTTGACATTTCTTTGGAACATACTAATACCCTATCTCCAATTTCTAAGGGGGCTCCCACACATAACGACATTTTTTAAAATTTGCTCCAACCGCTCTAACTGCCCTAATAGTGCCCTTAGAGCAACAAAATGTATGAGCGACCATAATATTTTTTCAGTCCAAACATTTTCTCTGAACACACCTACCCTCTATCTTTAACTGTTAAGGCGGTCCCCATACATTTTTTTTTTATTTTTTGTAAAATTGTTTTATTTAATCGGCTTTTACCGGGCCAATGGTGCGTCCGAGAGGGTTCATTAGTGTGACCGACCCCCATTTATTTTTACCCTATAATATTTTTTTAAACCATACCTACGCCCTATCTCCACTCCCTAAGTAGGCTCCCATGTGAAATTTGGACCATTATTGAAGAAGTTATGAGTAAAAGAAGTTTGAGTAAAGGAACAAACTACCAATTTTTAAAAATTCGATATCTTTTGAACGGGTCATCAAAAAAATCTGAAAATTTACCACGAAGGAGTTTTCGAAGGGTACTAAAAACTGTACACAAATTGGGAAAATCTAAAAAAAAAAATTTCAAAGTGTCCGATTTGACATGGAATGCCCCATATACACGTTATGGGGTCCTAGACGAATATTTTAAGGTATTACAAACGGAATGACAAACTTATATATACCCTCTATCACTAGAGTGGAGGGTATAAAAAGAGATGTGAATCGATTATTTCATTCGTAATTTGAAATTGCCAATTGTGATTCGAAGATTTCAATTGTAATCCGAAGATTTCTATTTTAGTTCGTACAAGGGAGAGATCGGTTCTGCCGAATATTTTCAATTGGAAACACCTGCCTCCTCGCAATAAATGTTAACAAATTCATTTATTATGATTTCTTCACTTACGTATTTTAAATGTACGCCCACAAAAGGGCGCGACCAGAAAAAAAATAGTCCTTGGGTCGAAGTACCTACTTAGAACTTCTTCCGACATTATAATATTGCATTTGCTAAGGAAAAGTATAACAAAACCTTTAAAAAAAGATATTTTAGAAGTTAGTTCAGTTCTTCAAGAGGTAACTTTTTTTCCCCTGATCCGATTTTGTCCATCTCTAAACTTAACCTGCCTATGACCAAAGGATATATTCGTAGCAAACGTCAGTAGCCTAGTTCTTATTTTTGGTAGAGGGAAAGACGGACATCACCTAAAATATTTGGCTTCATGTGTTCCTAAACCGATAGGGTCAGGTGGGGGCACCTTTTCCCTTGCATTTAATGTTGTCAGCGTCATTTTTTACACTGTTTTAACTTAAGTAATAACATTTTATCAATATTCAATTACAGTTGTTATTATTTGACCTTTTGAATTTAAATAAAACATTCTTCGAGCTCGAGGCCAGTTTTTTTCTTGTAAATAAATATTCTTTTATTCTATTTCATAAATTTCGATCCACTTTGAATATCATCATCAGGGGATTTAGTGAATTTTTATACACACAAAAACTTAAAAATATGTTGCGAACGCATTGACATCAGTGCCAGCTTAGATGTCAATGAGTTCACAACATATTTTTAAGTTTTTGGGTGTATAAAAATTCCCCAAATCCCCTGATGATGATCCTCAAATGGGATCAAGTCTCAAATTATAGTTGGGATCTTTAAATTAAGTTTTTTTTTTATGTTACTACCAATTTTATTTGTTATATCCTCCACTCTAGTGATAGAGGGTATATATTAGTTTGTCATTCCGTTTGTAACACCTCGAAATATTTGTCTAGGACCCCATAAAGTATATATATTCATGATCCTCGATCGATTTTAAGACGATCTAGCGATGTCCGTCCGTCTGTCCGTCCGTCTTTCCGTCCGTCTGTCCGTCTGTCCGTCTGTCTGTCCGTCCGTCTGTCTGTCTGTCGGTCTGTTGAAAACACTTTCGTAAGGCTTTACGGAGGCTCTTGAAGTTTGGCATATATGTTGGGCATTTACCTGGTCGGGTTGGTATTGCAATCCAGCGAATCGGTCCAGTAGTTCAAAAGTTATAAGCAAATGAGTGAATTTCGGCAAGGATTTTTCTGGAATTTACGAGTTAAAACACACGGTAACTTTCGAACGATAATTCTGAGGATGTTGAAGTATAGCATATATATTTTCTGTTCCTCTGGTCCGTTTCGTTTTAAATTTCAGCCAAATCGGTCCAGTCCTTCAGAAGTTATTAGCAAAACCGTGAATTTGAGATTAGATTCACCTAAAATTCACATGTTGAAAACCCATTAAACATGTTTTAAAAACATGTTTTTACAAGGTATTTTTGTCACTCAAAAATATTTTGACACTAAATCAAAAAAAAAAAAATACACTCAAAAAATATTTTAAACTCAAAAAAAATGTTACACTCAAAAAAAATTAGTAAATTATTATTTTTTTTTTCAAAAATTACTAAAAAAAAGTTTTTTTACACAAAATAAAATATTTCTAACCAAAAATGTTTTTTTTTCACGTTAGAAAATTTACTATCACTTAAAAAGGGCATTGTGGAGGGTATTCATAGATTCGGCCAAGTCGAATTTAACTTTTCTACTTGTTTTTTGTTATTTTTAAAAAATCATGACAAATTTGAAAGCAATTTTTTTTTTGCAACCCCAAAAAAAGGGCCACTCTAAAACGGACACAGATGTTTTCCTACACTGTTGTATATATAGACGCTCGAGCATGATTGTGTTTTAAAAATCTAAAAACAGGCAAATACTGACTACAAACCAACAACCTACTAACACTTATGCCATTTATAGTCATCATAACAAAAATTTTTTTGGTAAAAAATATAAAAAAAAAACTTAAATTCGACTTGGTCGAATCCATGAATACCCTTCACAATTTCAAAACATTTTGAATACAAATGAATTTAAAAGCAGCAAAAGTCATTCGTCACAGCCGAATTTTTTATACACTCAACAAAGTAAAAAATTAAAAAAATATATTTTTTTTTATTTTCTCGCCCACATAGGGGGCGTGCCAAAAAAGAAAACTTTCTTCAAGTGCAGGACATTGAATTTCTTTTAACATAAAATTGTTTCTGTATTTTAGTGTTTTTTATCGGCGTATGCCAAATAACCCTTAATAACAAAACAGAATATGGCATGCGCCTATAAAAACACTTAAAAAAATACAGAATTGACAAAAATATATGCAAATATATGTCGCCCTACGGGCAAGTAGTCTCAAATATATGCACTCATCTTTAACATGTATGAACAAATAATTCAGCGCTAAAATTGTTATGGGCAAAAACGAGACAAAGAGAGATTAAGGAATGTTGTTGTTTCTAAGGATCGTAATTGTTGGTGTAAAATAAAAATCTTCTGTTGACGTCACACACTTAACATCTGTAATGAAATACGAACAAACCAACTTCTGCTGTTAGTTTGTCAAGCAGGGCGATAGCTCAGATGGTAGAGTACTTGCTTTGCAAACTGATGGAAAATTTGAAGAACGTGGGTTCTATTCCACTCAGAGTTAAGTCTGTTGATGAAAAAACATATAGAAAAAACAGTCTTACAAATAATCAAACAATTTATCTAATGTAATTTTCTCCACCGATGACGTAGAGGTGGCTACAGAAACCATGGTCTGGAATAAATCCACATTAAAAATAATCTTTAGAAATACAATGTTTTCTTCTTCAATCACAAACCCTTAATAACAAAACAGAATATGGCATGCGCCTATAAAAACACTTAAAAAAATACAGTATGCCATTTCTGTTTGTTATTAAGGGTTTGTGATTGAAGAAGAAAACATTGTTTTTCTAAAGATAATTTTTAATGTGGATTTATTCCAGACCATGGTTTCTGTAGCCACCTCTACGTCTTCAGTGGAAAAAATTACATTGGATTTAAATTGTTTGATTTTTTTGTAAGACTGTTTTTTCTACATATATGTTTTTTAATCAAAAGACTTGACTCTGATTGGAATCGAACCCACGTTCATGAAATTTTGCATCAGTTTGCAAAGCTAGCACTTAACCATCTGGGCTATCGCTCTGCTTGACAAACTAACTTAACAGCAGAAGTTGGTTCGTATTTCATTACAGATGTCATGTGTGTGACGTCAATAGAAGATTTTTATTTTACAAAAACAATTTTACGATCAAACAATATTACGATCCTTGTTTCATTTCACCAAAATATTGTTTTAACTATTTTGATAATTACCAATGTTGTTTTAAAGCGATTTTTGCGTATTTTTTCAACTAAAACAAAGATTCACGGTTTTGCTTATAACTTTTAAATGACTAGACCGATTTTGCTGAAATACAAAACCAAGCTGACTCAAACTAAGACAAATATATATCCCACATATTAGAAACCTCCAGCTTGTCTTTGGAAAGTTATCGTGATTTCAACAGACATACAAATCAAAAGGATTTAGTAGATCGTCTAAAAATGTATAATTTATATATTTTATCGATATTCTAGACAAATATTTCAAGATGTTACCAACGAAATGATAAATTTATATATTTTTTCTTATAAAAAGGAAACATATAAATGCTGGCATTTATTCCATACTTGGCCTTCTTCTTTACCATTTTATCCTGCTAGTCCTCGGGATCTGTTTTTTTTTTTTTTGTTTTTTTATTTAGCTTAGAGTATTATATTTGGTTGTTATGCATACCAAACTGGCTTTTTATACATTTTCTAGTCTAGAAAACTTTTATAAAATATACAACAACCAAAAATAAAAAATAAAAAACATTTCCCCATCCAAAATATTATTCCGTATTTAAATGCATTTTGCATTTCCGGAAGGTTTTTTATACAACATTTGCTTTAATTTTATTAAAAATTGTTTAAAAGCAAGAACATGTTTTCCACGCTTAAGGAACACTTTTCTTTTTATTAGTTTTTTTTTTTTTTTTTGGAGGAGGAAAATTGTTTTTAAGGAATATTTGCAAACAAAAAAAAATAGTTATAAAAGAATATACATAAATTTATTATGAAATTTTCTATTGTTGGGTTACAGTAAATACGTTGAAGACTGGACAGCTTTTGAAAATGGATAATTTTTAAAATCTAGAAGGGAAGGAAACTACTTCTTTAACTTTAAACATTTTGCATTGCTAGCAACATTTCAATATTACTAGCAACATTTAATGTAAGCTTAATATAAATGTTGCTAAACTTAATATAAAAAGTTAATATTTTTGCAACATTAAAATATTACTGAAAATATTTGTAGTAACTGTATACAAATGTTGCTAGGTATATTAAAATGTTGCTGGTTCTGTTGCTAGAAATGCTAAATGTAATAAAGCAATGTTAAAAGTTTAAAAAAAATAATATTTTGTAACATTAAAATATAACTGGCAACATTTATGGTAACTGTATACAAATGTTGCTAGATACATTAAAATGTTGCTGGTATTGTTGCTAGCAACATTTTAATATTTTTAGCAACATGTCGTACTAACTTAATATAAATGTTACTAGCAATAGTAAAATGTTGCTAGCAATGTTAAAAGTTAAAAAAAATATTTTTGCAACAATACCCGCAACATATAAATATTACTGGCAACATTTATGTTAACTGTATACAAATGTTGCTAGTAATATTAAAATGTTGCTGGTATTGTTGCTAGCAAATTAATGTTTTATGTTTAAAAAAAATGTATTATATAAAAAAATGTTTAATTAATAAAACAGATTCTATAATTGTGTTAATTGATTTAGTTAAAATTTTTAAAAATTTGTAATTTCGAAAATTTGTGATGAGTATTTTTACAATTCACTAAATGAGACTACTTCTACTTATTGTCCTCTAATGTCTGAATCCTCTGTATTTCATTGTTTCTATCTAAGATCGCAATATGCCAAACAACTGGCGTTTTTTAGATACATTTAATTAAACCCATAATAGTTTTATAACAAATGGAGTGCATAACAGATTAAAACACAGCTATAGAGTATAAAATATTTATGTTCTTGCAACATATGTTTTTTTAAGAACCATTTAGTATTTTAAGGTAATATTAAAATTATTTTTACTAAAACAAAGAAATTTTAAAAAGGAAAAAATAGCAAAAAAAAAACATGTTTCTAGAAACATTTTGGTCATCAAAGTTAGTTTATGTCACAAAAAAACCAATTTGTTATAGGAAGTTATTTAAACAGTGTTGCTTGAATATTTGCTGTACTAAATTGCAGGTGAAACTGTTTGTCAAAGAATCTTTTATTTTATATTTTATTTTAAAAATGTTGCTAAACAATGTTGCTAAACAATGTTGCTAAACAATGTTGCTAAACAATGTTGCTAAACAAAATTTCTAAACAAAGTTGCTAAACAATGTTGCTAAAAAAATGTTGCTAAGCAATGTTGTTAAAGAATGTTGCTAAAAAATGTTGCTAAAAAATGTTGCTAAGCAATGTTGTTAAAGAATGTTGCTAAGCAATGTTGTTCGTTTGTCTAACATTAAAATATTAATTTTTTTATATTTATCCGTAATTGTTTTTCCTCATACAACTGCGGTTAAAAATGTTTGTCAAAGAATCTGCTCCAAAATATACCGTTTACAAAAATGTTGGCAAGCAATGTTGCACGATTGTTGCTTACCATTATATTAAATATGTATTTTTATATTTATTTGTTAATCTTTTTTCTTATATTACAAATATTAAAAAATGTTGCTAAGCAATGTTGCTAAGCATTTTTCCACTCAATGTTGCACGATTTTTGTTTATAATTACACCGATTTTTTTTATATATTTATCCGTATTTGTTTTTTCTTATACTATAAAAATTTTAAAAAGAAAAAAAGTCAACAACATGTTTCTGGAAACATTTTGGTCATCAAAATTTACCCACTGGCTCCACCTTCTATAATTATGTGGACATTTATTCCGACATACGTCAAAATCGTGTTATTTCTCGTGTGCCATAGTCAAATGTTATACATATTTGTGTTGGAAATAAATGTTAACATAGTTCTCCAAACATAAGTCTTAACAATTATGTTAACATAAGAAACGTCAAATTCATGAGTTTGTTTATGCCGACATTTTGGAAAAATACAAATACGCAAAAAACATTGACTTTATTAATAATAAATGTTGTTTTTTGAAAGAAAGTAACTTAATAACGTTAAATTTAAGCTTTTTAATTTAAAAAAGTGTGTTATATGTATTAAAAAAATAAATATAAAATAAAATCCAAACGACCTTCATCAACAAATTCCTGAAAAAAATGAGTTAACATAAATTACGATTACACCACCCTTTAACATAAAATGAAAATACAAAACAATTCTGCCGACGTTATCTCTTATGTTATCTACAATTTTATGTTGGTGGAGCCGGAGCGTTAGTTAATGTCACAAAAAACTCAAATTGTTAAAGGAACTTTGTTTTTTAAACAATGTTGCTTGAAAATTTTCTGTACTAAACTTTGCACCAAATGTTTCTCAATGAATATGCTTCTAAATAAACCGTTTAAAAAATGTTGCTACTCAATGTTGCACGACTATTGTTTACCATTACATTAAACTATTTTTTTTTATATTTATCCTTTTTTCCCCTTATATTACAAATATTTAAAAAACAGAAAAAAAAAATCATCAACATGTTTCTGGAAACATTTTTGGCATCGAAATTTAGTTAATGTCACAAAAAATTCAACTTGTTGAAGGAACTGTTTTTTAAACAATGTTGCTTAGGAATTTTATGTACTTAACTGCGGGGGAAAATGTTTCTCAAAAAATTTTCTTTTTATAAATCGTTAAAAAATTTTTTGCTATACAATGTTGCTAAACAATGTTGCTAAGAAATGTTGCTAAATAATGTTGCTAATCGCTGTTTCTACTCAATGTTGCACAATTGTTGCTTATAATTACATCAACATTTTTTTTTATATATTTATCCGTATTTGTTTTTTCTTATATTACAAATATTTTAAAAAGAAAAAAATCAACAACATGTTTCTGGAAACATTTTGGTCATCAAAATTTAGTTAATGTCCCAAAAACCTTAAATTGTTGACAAAACTTTGTTTTTTAAACAATGTTGCTTGAATATTTTCTGTACTAAACTGCGGATGCAAATGTTTCTCAATGAATCTGCTTCTAAATGAACCGTTTAAAAAATGTTGCTACTCAATGTTGCACGACTATTGTTTACCATTACATTAAAATATTTTTTTTTTATATTTATCCGTTTTTCCCCTTATATTAGAAATATCAAAAAAAAAAAAATATAAACACGTTTCTGTAAACATTTTTTGTCATCAAAATTTAGTTAATGTCACAAAACATTAATCTTGTTGAAGGAACTGTTTTTTAAACAATGTTGCTTAGAAATTTTATGTACTTAACTGCGGGGGAAAATGTTTCTCAAAAAATTTTCTTTTAATAAACCGTTAAAAAAATGTTTGCAAACCAATGTTGCTAAGAAATGTTGCTAAATAATGTTGCTAATCACTGTTTCTACTCAATGTTGCACGATTTTTGTTCATAAGTACACCAATTTTTTTTTTTTAATATTTATCCGTATTTGTTTTTCCTTATGTTGCAAACATTTTAAAAAGAAAAAAAATCAACAACATGTTTCTGAAAACATTTTGGTCATCGAAATTTTGTTAATGTCACAAAAAACTCAAATTGTTAAAGGAACTTTTTTTTAAATAATGTTGCTTGACTATTTTTTGTACTAAACTGCGGGTACAAATGTTTCTCAAAAAATCTGCTTCTAAATAAAGCGTTTAAGAAATGTTGCTAAGCAATGTTGCTACTCAATGTTGCACGACTATTGTTTACCATTATTTCAAAATATTTTGTTTTATATTTATCCGTTTTTCCTCCTGTTATATTTTAAAAAGGAAAAAAATCAGCAACATGTTTCTGGAAATTTTGTTCATCGGAATTCAGTTAATGTCCCAAAAAATTCAACTTGTTGAAGAAACTTTTTTTTAACAATGTTGCTTGAATATTTTCTGTTATTTTTGTTCAACAATGTTGCTTAACTATTTTCTTTACTAAATTGCCGGTAAAACTATTTTTCAAAGAATCGGTTGCTAAACAATGTTTCTAAACAATGTTGCTAATCAATGTTGCACGAATATTGCTTACCATTACATTAAAATATTTCCTTTTTATATTTACTCGTATTTGCTTTTCCTTATATTACAAATACTCTCGTACATTTTCATCAACAAAAAAATATTCCTTTAATTCTTTGTTTGATTTCACCTTGATATATCAAACTAATACCATTTATATTTCTACTGTTTTAAAATAACGCCAAAACAATCCTGACAAAATCCTTCAACTCTTCAATACTTGACAATTTCTTTTTTTTAAGCAATCATTTTGAAAGCTTTACTTTTTTTTGTACATATTTACATAAATGTTGTTGTTAGGCACCTTGGCAACATATTAAATTTTCTATTGTTGTAGAGTTTCAAAGAGATATTGTATAATATTGTGCCTGTAGTTTTGCAAAATGTACCTTCTGTGCTCAGCAGGTGTTAGATTTTTTTTCTATTAGACTTTTTGTACTTTAAATTTATACGTAAAACACAAAATAAGACTTTATTATTTTGTTTTAAAAAAAATATATATATTTTTTGCTACTATTTTCTTGGTATTTATGAATTTAATTTGAAAGGTTTAAGTGAATAGGAATCTTGTGGATTTGTTATGCTATAGAGTTATTTAAAACTAAAATTTTAAGAATTGTTGATGACATATTTTAATTTGTTTATGATTTTTATCATTGTCGTAAAAAATTAGTGTAAATACTTTCTTAGCAACATGCTAGAATCATTATAAGCAACATGTTGCCAGACGTGTATTAATCAATTAAGCAATTAAGACACTAAATTTACAACATGTGGGTTAAATTGTAATAACATGTTGCTATAAACATGTTGTTTAAAACATGTTGCCACAAACATGTCGTTGAAAACATGTTACTTTATTTTTAATATTTGTTTGTTTAATTCGGGACAACATTTTTTAAAATTTGTTCTTACTCAAACTTTATTGCAACATTGTTTTAGTATTTTTTCTGCAACATGTTTGTTTTAACATGAAAAAATTAACTTACAAAATTTTTTGTTTTACATAAAATTTATTTGCAACATGTTGCTTAAATTAAATGTTACTAAAATATACTTGTAAAGAGTTATATAGTGTCCTGTAAATGAACCTTTGCAGCATCCTACTCTATGTTAATGGGATCTTTCAAAAAGTAACTAAATTTTGTAAAGCTTTAAATTTCTACAACAACATTTTCCGCTAAACTTAATGTTAAGCATAGTATTTTTTAATTTTCTTTACCTTCTTAACAAACAACATGTTGCAGCAACATATTGTTTTATATGTTAAGCAACAAGTTTAGTAACTTGTTTCAATCATTTTATTAGTGACATGCTGCTAAAAATTTATGAAGAGCAAAATGCCTTTGATAATATACAATGTATATGGGGCATTCCATGTCAAATCGGACACTTTGAAAATTTTTTTTTACAGTTTAGGGAGTGGAGATAGGGCGTGGTATGTTTTAAAAAAATGTTGTAGGGTAAAAATAAATGGGGGTCGGTCTCACTAATGACCACTTTCGGACGCACCCTTGGACCGGTAGAAGCTGATTAAATAAAACAAATTTACAAAAAATAAAAAAAATTGTATGGGGACCGCCTTAACAATTAGAGATAGAGAGTAGGTGAATTCAGAGAAAATGTTTGGACTAAAAAAATATTGCGGGTCGGTCATACATTTTGTTGCTCTAAGGGCACTATTAGGGCAGTTAGAGCGGTTGGTGCAAATTTTAAAAAATGTCGTTTTGTGTGGGAGCCCCCTTAGAAACTGGAGATAGGGTATTAGGTTGTTCCAAAGAAATCTCAAATTTGAAATTTGGACCATTGTTGAAGAAGTTATGAGTAAACAAAGTTTGAGTAAAGGAACAAACTACCAATTTTTAAAATTCGATATCTTTTGAAAGGGTCATCAAAAAAATCTGAAAATTTACCATGAAGGAGTTTTCGAGGGGTACTAAAAACTGTAAACAAATTGGGATAATCTAAAAAGATTATTCCAAAGTGTCCGATTTGACATGGAATGCCCCATATATACATATATGTATATTATACATATATCAAAACGTTGTAAAAATTTGTTCAAACACGTTACAAACAACATTTGCGGCTAAACTGAATGTTAAGCAACATGCTGCTAACGGAATTTAAGTTCAAAAAAAATATAGTATTTTTTAATTTTCTTTATCTTCTTAACAGCATTTTCGGCTAAACTAAATGTTATGCAACATGTTGCTAACAGAATTTTAGTCAAAAAAAATATAGTATTTTTTAATTTTCTTTATCTTCCTAACAAACATCATGTTGCAGTAACATATTGTTTTATATGTTTAGCAACATATTGTTTTATATGTTTAGCAACATATTGTTTTATATGTTTAGCAACAAATTTTGTAACATGTTTCACCCATTTTATTAGTGACATGCTGCTAAGAATATATAAAGGGTATCACGTTGTAAAAACTTGTTCAAACATGTTGCAACAACATTTTTGGCCAAACTGAATGTTAAGCAACATGTTGCTAACATAATTTTAGTTAAAAAATATGGTGTTTTTTAATTTTATTTATTTTCTAAACATATAACATGTTGCAGCAACATATTTTCTTACATGTTTAGCAACAAGTTTAACATGTTTCACTCATTCTATTAGTGACATGCTGCTAAAAATATATGAAGACCAAGATGCTTTTGATTATCATAAAGTGTTAAAAAAATTTTAAACATGTTGCAACAACAATTTTAGCTAAACTGCATGTTAAGCAACATGTTGCTAACAGAATTTTATTTAAAAAAATTATAGTATTTTTTTATTTTCCTTATTTTCTAAACATAAAACATGTTGCAGCAACATAGTGTTTTACATGTTAAGCAACAAGTTTAGAACATGTTTCACTCATTTTGTTAGTTACATGCTGCTAAAAATATTAGAAGGCTTTTGATAATATATATTATCACGTTGCAAACATTTTTTCAAACATGTTGCAACAACATTTATGGCTAAATTGCAACATGTTGCTAACACAATTTTAGTAAAAACTATTGCATTTTTAATTTTCTTTATTTTCTAAGCAGAAAACATGTTGCTGAAATATTCTTGGCAAAAATTTATGTTTAGCAACATGTTGCTAACGCAATTTTTTATTTTAAAATTAGACATTTTTATAACTTTCTTTTCTCTCAAATTATATAAGGCAACTTTCAATCACTATTGCTTAACATTAAATCCTTTTTTTATTTTAAATTGAAAATATTTCTTTTGTTTTTCTGGATTTTGCTAGATATATTGTTTATTGTTGGTTTAAGTAAAAAAAAAACAACACAACAAGTACTTTTTTATCCCTTTGGTTTGGTAAAGGATTTGTTATAATACTTCTTTTTTTATTTATTTTTTACTCATCATTTCTTGCTTTATTTAAATATCATACTTTGGTATATTTGATATTTTACAATTTTATTTTTCATTTGTATTCCTGCTTTATATGGTCTTTAAACCAATATAAGTTGTATTTATATTTTTTTTTTTATCAAAAGTAAATAAATATTGCATATATTCTTTTAAATTTTATTTAATGTTGCCAAAGCAACATACTAAGTTATGTTGAATTCAAAGAAAAAATCTTAGCTGAAAGTAAATATTAAAAAAAAAAAAAAATGTAGTTTCTATATCTGTTTTTAATATTTACATAGAAGTAATAAAGAAATGTATTTTAAATATATGTTATTTTTATTTAAATTTCTAAATATAAAATTTTAAGAATTACTAAATATGCTTTAATTACAATTTTTCTTACACATTTTTTCAATTAAAAAACCTTAAAAATTTAATTCTCATTTTTTTATTTTATATAAATTTCTTAATATTTAATTTTATAAATTTTAAAAATTTCTTAACAAAAAAATTTGTTTTATTCCCTTTTTAGTTTTAATATATTTTTATTTTTGTATTCTACTGAAACCCCAAAACTGTATGTTTTATCACGTTTTTTGCTTAAAACTTTTCTTCAAAAACCACCAACTTTTCTTAAATATAAAAAATTGGTTGTTTGTATTTTTTTGAACACGTAAAGTTAATTTTCTTTAATTTAGCTTTTTCTCTAAAGTCACATAAATGTTTAAGTTTTCTTTTTATAACACACAAAACATTTGGACCATAAAATATAATTAGAAAAAAAACTTAGTTTTTAACTGCTCTTTTTTTTTGGTAGTGATGATTACTTCGAACAAATTGTTTACAATAGTAAAATTGATTTAATTTTAACTCTTTTAGATTACCACTGTTTTTTGCGGCTATTTATGGACCTTAACAACATGTTGCTTAGAAAAATTTTCGTTAAAAAATTTTGCTAAAACAAATTTTCTATAGAAAATGTTGCTAAAACAAATTTTCTATAGAAAATGTTGCTAAAACAAATTTTCTATAGAAAATGTTGCTAAAACAAATTTTTTATAAAAAATGTTGCTAAAACAAATTTTCTATAGAAAATGTTGCTAAAAGAAATTTTCTATAGAAAATGTTGCTAAAAGAAATTTTCTATAAAAAAATGTTGCTAAAAGAAATTTTCTATAGAAAATGTTGCTAAAATAAATTTTCTATGAAAAAATATTGCTAAAAGAAATTTTGTATAGAAAATGTTGCTAAAACAAATTTTCTATAAAAAAATGTTGCTAAAACAAATTTTCTATGAAAAAATGTTGCTAAAACAAATTTTCTATAAAAAATGTTGCTAAAACAAATTTTCTGTAGAAAATGTTGCTAAAACAAATTTTCTATAGAAAATGTTGCTAAAATAAATTTTCTATGAAAAAATGTTGCTAAAAGAAATTTTGTATAGAAGATGTTCTATAGAAAATGTTGCTAAAACAAATTTTCTATAGAAAATGTTGCTAAAACAAATTTTCTGTAGAAAATGTTGCTAAAAGAAATTTTCTATAGAAAATGTTGCTAAAAGAAATTTTCTATAGAAAATGTTGCTAAAACAAATTTTCTATAGAAAATGTTGCTCAAAGAAATTTTCTATAGAAAATGTTGCTAAAAGAAATTTTCTATAGAAAATGTTGCTAAAACAAATTTTCTATAAAAAAAAGTTCCTAAAACAAATTTTCTGTAGAAAATGTTGCTAAAAGAAATTTTCTATAGAAAATGTAGCTAAAAGAAATTTTCTATAGAAAATGTTGCTAAAACAAATTTTCTATAGAAAATGTTGCTAAAACAAATTTTCTATAGAAAATGTTGCTAAAACAAATTTTCTATAGAAAATGTTGCTAAAACAAATTTTCTTTAGAAAATGTTGCTAAAACAAATTTTCTATAGAAAATGTTGCAAAAACAAATTTTCTATAGAAAATGTTGCAAAAACAAATTTTCTATAGAAAATGTTGCTAAAACAAATTTTCTAAAGAAAATGTTGCTGAAACAAATTTTCTAAAGAAAATGTTGCTGAAACAAATTTTCTATAGAAAATGTTGCTAAAACAAATTTTCTATAGAAAATGTTGCTAAAACAAATTTTCTATAGAAAAAGTTGCTAAAACAAATTTTCTATAGAAAATGTTGAAAAAACAAATTTTCTATAGAAAATGTTGCTAAAACAAATTTTCTATAGAAAATGTTGCTAAAAGAAATTTTCTATAGAAAATGTTGCTAAAACAAATTTTCTATAGAAAATGTTGCTAAAAGAAATTTTCTATAGAAAATGTTGCTAAAAGAAATTTTCTGTAGAAAATGTAGCTAAAAGAAATTTTCTATAGAAAATGTTGCTGAAACAAATTTTCTATAGAAAATGTTGCTAAAACAAATTTTCTATAGAAAATGTTGCTAAAAAGAAAATGTTGCTAAAACAAATTTTCTATAGAAAATGTTGCTAAAACAAATTTTCTATAGAAAATGTTGCTAAAACAAATTTTCTATAGAAAATGTTGCTAAAACAAATTTTCTATAGAAAATGTTGCTAAAACAAATTTTCTATAGAAAATGTTGCTAAAACAAATTTTCTATAGAAAATGTTGCTAAAACAAATTTTCTATAGAAAATGTTGCTAAAACAAATTTTCTATAGAAAATGTTGCTAAAACAAATTTTCTATAGAAAATGTTGCTAAAACAAATTTTCTATAGAAAATGTTGCTAAAACAAATTTTCTATAGAAAATGTTGCTAAAACAAATTTTCTATAGAAAATGTTGCTAAAACAAATTTTCTATAGAAAATGTTGCTAAAACAAATTTTCTATAGAAAATGTTGCTAAAACAAATTTTCTATAGAAAATGTTGCTAAAACAAATTTTATATAGAAAATGTTGCTAAAACAAATTTTCTATAGAAAATGTTGCTAAAAGAAATTTTCTATAGAAAATGTTGCTAAAAGAAATTTTCTATAGAAAATGTTGCTAAAAGAAATTTTCTATAGAAAATGTTGCTAAAAGAAATTTTCTATAGAAAATGTTGCTAAAAGAAATTTTCTATAGAAAATGTTGCTAAAAGAAATTTTCTATAGAAAATGTTGCTAAAAGAAATTTTCTATAGAAAATGTTGCTAAAACAAATTTTCTATAGAAAATGTTGCTAAAACAAATTTTCTATAGAAAATGTTGCTAAAACAAATTTTCTATAAAAAAAATTTTGCTAAAAGAAATTTTGTATAGAAAATGTTTCTAAAACAAATTTTCTATAGAAAATGTTGCTAAAACAAATTTTCTATAGAAAATGTTGCTAAAACAAATTTTCTATAGAAAATGTTGCTAAAACAAATTTTCTATAGAAAATGTTGCTAAAACAAATTTTCTATAGAAAATGT
Organism: Pegoplata infirma; assembly: GCA_963921195.1. Lineage (NCBI taxonomy): Eukaryota > Metazoa > Arthropoda > Insecta > Diptera > Anthomyiidae > Pegoplata > Pegoplata infirma. Next base: position 22,415,878 of record OY992536.1, on the reverse strand, counting down.
TGCTAAAACAAATTTTCTATAGAAAATGTTGCTAAAACAAATTTTCTATAGAAAATGTTGCTAAAAGAAATTTTCTATAGAAAATGTTGCTAAAACAAATTTTCTATAAAAAAAAGTTCCTAAAACAAATTTTCTGTAGAAAATGTTGCTAAAAGAAATTTTCTATAGAAAATGTTGCTAAAAGAAATTTTCTATAGAAAATGTTGCTAAAAGAAATTTTCTATAGAAAATGTTGCTAAAAGAAATTTTCTATAGAAAATGTTGCTAAAACAAATTTTCTATAGAAAATGTTGCTAAAACAAATTTTCTATAGAAAATGTTGCTAAAACAAATTTTCTTTAGAAAATGTTGCTAAAACAAATTTTCTATAGAAAATGTTGCAAAAACAAATTTTCTATAGAAAATGTTGCAAAAACAAATTTTCTATAGAAAATGTTGCTAAAACAAATTTTCTATAGAAAATGTTGCTAAAACAAATTTTCTATAGAAAATGTTGCTAAAACAAATTTTCTATAGAAAATGTTGCTAAAACAAATTTTCTATAGAAAATGTTGCTAAAACAAATTTTCTATAGAAAATGTTGCTAAAACAAATTTTCTATAGAAAATGTTGCTAAAACAAATTTTCTATAGAAAATGTTGCTAAAACAAATTTTCTATAGAAAATGTTGCTAAAACAAATTTTCTATAGAAAATGTTGCTAAAACAAATTTTCTATAGAAAATGTTGCTAAAACAAATTTTCTATAAAAAATGTTGCTAAAAGAAATTTTCTATAGAAAATGTTGCTAAAACAAATTTTCTATAGAAAATGTTGCTAACACAAAAATTTTATTTTTTATTTTATTTATTTTTTTTAGAAATAGCAGGTAATTTAATGATATAATTATTTAAACAAATTATGTTCTGTTTATAAATAATACTTTACAGAATAAAAAAATCTTCAAAATTCTTTTAAAGTTTTCAAGATTAATACATTAAAATTAAAAAAAAAAAATGTTCTTGTCAAGATTAAGAGCTAAACTATCAAACAACAAAAAATATAAATGGACAAATCCCCATAAAATAAATTGTTAACAATTTACACCAACTAACTATGACCAAAAGAAACCACAGATGCAGTTTGTATATAAGTATAAATAATTTTATATATTTTCTCTTTCATTTTATGTTTTTTTTTTTGTATTTTCTTTAATATTATAAAAATTGCAAGCTGTAAATGACAGTAAAAATCCACATCAAGACGAAGTACTTAATATAATAAACATACATAAACTCTGGACCCTACAACAACTATGTAATACAAAATGGATATTAAGGGGGTCTAAACTTTTTGTGGAAATAAACTGGAATTTGAAGAAAAAATATTTTGTATCAATTTTACAATCTTTTATAATATTTATAAATCGATTTTTATCAATTAACGAACACTTTTATATAAATAGAACAATCGATTAAGATGATCAATTAACATTTTTTTTTATCATCTTTGCTTCATTATACGGTGCGTATTATTAATATGTGCTATAATTAATTATACACACCGTGTACTGAATTAATGATAATTAAATGAAAAAATCGTCATACAAGAATTATAAACGATATTTTTTTTAATGTATGTATGTTTGTCAATAAGATGTTTTTCCATCGATTTATATCACCCTAATGTTCATATCCACTTCTACTAACACTTTACCATGGTCAAACTATTCTATACAATATTCTTTGGTTAAATGTTAGGAAAACTCTTTAGATTAAGATCTACAAACTTTGGTGAAAAGATTAGTTGTGGTTATATTTTTATATGTATGTTGTCTCATGGATTATATGTATGTTGTATATAGTGTATTTGAAAAGTAAAATTAAAACAGATGTGACCGTAAATGTCTTTTCAAACTTATAGTATATTTTTAAAACCCTCTTCTTATATTAAGAGGCAAAGGGTTTACTTTAGTTTAATAATCAGTTTGTAACACCTTTCTATAGAAAATTTGTTTTAGCAACATTTTCTATAGAAAATTTGTTTTAGCAACATTTTCTATAGAAAATTTCTTTTAGCAACATTTTCTATAGAAAATTTCTTTTAGCAACATTTTCTATAGAAAATTTCTTTTAGCAACATTTTCTATAGAAAATTTCTTTTAGCAACATTTTCTATAGAAAATTTCTTTTAGCAACATTTTCTATAGGAAATTTCTTTTAGCAACATTTTCTATAGAAAATTTCTTTTAGCAACATTTTCTATAGAAAATTTCTTTTAGCAACATTTTCTATAGAAAATTTCTTTTAGCAACATTTTCTATAGAAAATTTGTTTTAGCATCATTTTCTATAGAAAATTTGTTTTAGCAACATTTTCTATAGAAAATTTGTTTTAGCAACATTTTCTATAGAAAATTTGTTTTAGCAACATTTTCTATTGAAAATTTGTTTTAGCAACATTTTCTATTGAAAATTTGTTTTAGCAACATTTTCTATAGAAAATTTGTTTTAGCAACATTTTCTATAGAAAATTTGTTTTAGCAACATTTTCTATAGAAAATTTGTTTTAGCAACATTTTCTATAGAAAATTTGTTTTAGCAACATTTTCTATAGAAAATTTGTTTTTGCAACATTTTCTATAGAAAATTTGTTTTAGCAACATTTTCTATAGAAAATTTGTTTTAGCAACATTTTCTATAGAAAATTTGTTTTAGCAACATTTTCTATAGAAAATTTGTTTTAGCAACATTTTCTATAGAAAATTTCTTTTAGCAACATTTTCTATAGAAATTTGTATTAGCAACATTTTGTATAGAAAATTTGTATTAGCAACATTTTCTATATAAAATTTGTATTAGCAACATTTTCTATATAAAATTTGTATTAGCAACATTTTCTATAGAAAATTTGTATTAGCAACATTTTCTATAGAAAATTTGTTTTACCAACATTTTCTATAGAAAATTTGTTTTACCAACATTTTCTATAGAAAATTTGTTTTACCAACATTTTCTATAGAAAATTTGTTTTACCAACATTTTCTATAGAAAATTTGTTTTACCAACATTTTCTATAGAAAATTTGTTTTACCAACATTTTCTATAGAAAATTTGTTTTACCAACATTTTCTATAGAAAATTTGTTTTACCAACATTTTCTATAGAAAATTTGTTTTACCAACATTTTCTATAGAAAATTTGTTTTACCAACATTTTCTATAGAAAATTTGTTTTACCAACATTTTCTATAGAAAATTTGTTTTACCAACATTTTCTATAGAAAATTTGTTTTACCAACATTTTCTATAGAAAATTTGTTTTACCAACATTTTCTATAGAAAATTTGTTTTACCAACATTTTCTATAGAAAATTTGTTTTACCAACATTTTCTATAGAAAATTTGTTTTACCAACATTTTCTATAGAAAATTTGTTTTACCAACATTTTCTATAGAAAATTTGTTTTACCAACATTTTCTATAGAAAATTTGTTTTACCAACATTTTCTATAGAAAATTTGTTTTACCAACATTTTCTATAGAAAATTTGTTTTACCAACATTTTCTATAGAAAATTTGTTTTACCAACATTTTCTATAGAAAATTTGTTTTACCAACATTTTCTATAGAAAATTTGTTTTACCAACATTTTCTATAGAAAATTTGTTTTACCAACATTTTCTATAGAAAATTTGTTTTACCAACATTTTCTATAGAAAATTTGTTTTACCAACATTTTCTATAGAAAATTTGTTTTACCAACATTTTCTATAGAAAATTTGTTTTACCAACATTTTCTATAGAAAATTTGTTTTACCAACATTTTCTATAGAAAATTTGTTTTACCAACATTTTCTATAGAAAATTTGTTTTACCAACATTTTCTATAGAAAATTTGTTTTACCAACATTTTCTATAGAAAATTTGTTTTACCAACATTTTCTATAGAAAATTTGTTTTACCAACATTTTCTATAGAAAATTTGTTTTACCAACATTTTCTATAGAAAATTTGTTTTACCAACATTTTCTATAGAAAATTTGTTTTACCAACATTTTCTATAGAAAATTTGTTTTACCAACATTTTCTATAGAAAATTTGTTTTACCAACATTTTCTATAGAAAATTTGTTTTACCAACATTTTCTATAGAAAATTTGTTTTACCAACATTTTCTATAGAAAATTTCTTTTAGCAACATTTTCTATAGAAAATTTCTTTTAGCAACATTTTCTATAGAAAATTTCTTTTAGCAACATTTTCTATAGAAAATTTCTTTTAGCAACATTTTCTATAGAAAATTTCTTTTAGCAACATTTTCTATAGAAAATTTCTTTTAGCAACATTTTCTATAGAAAATTTCTTTTAGCAACATTTTCTATAGAAAATTTCTTTTAGCAACATTTTCTATAGAAAATTTCTTTTAGCAACATTTTCTATAGAAAATTAGTTTTAGCAACATTTTCTATAGAAAATTAGTTTTAGCATCATTTTCTATAGAAAATTTGTTTTAGCAACATTTTCTATAGAAAATTTGTTTTAGCAACATTTTTTATAGAAAATTTGTTTTAGCAACATTTTTTATAGAAAATTTGTTTTAGCAACATTTTCTATAGAAAATTTGTTTTAGCAACATTTTTTATAGAAAATTTGTTTTAGCAACATTTTCTATAGGGTTTTGGTCGTTGTAGGGCTAAAAATATTCGCCTCGGCCGAATTTAAATTATTTTACTTGTTCTTTTCTTTTCTATTTTGTTTAAAATATTTATAAGAGGGGTATTAAGAAATATCTAGATTGTCGAGTGCAAACAAAAAAAAAATATAAAGACCTTTATGTGAAAATTTCAAATAATTGATTGTTAAAAACTAATATGACAGTAGAGGGACAAAATAAAGAAATAAAATAAAGTTAAGCAAGGAGAAAATTAAAAATTATGTTGACAAGTTGTTAAAGGAAATTGAGGGGAACTTTGGAATAATTTTTTAAGAATAACAAATAAAAAAAAAAATTTGGCCTTGCCAAATGTACGGCTACACTCCATAGTGTAAAAAATATTGTTGGAAAAACTTGATTAAAAAAAAAATTTGGATACAAATTTTGTTAAAAAAATTAAAAATAAAATTCATCGCGGAAATTGTTTTTGGTGATAGAAAAATTCTACGAAAAATTGTTTGGGGTAAAAAATATGTTTGTACTTGTTTAAGTACCTTTCGATATCCAAAACTGTTGGTGATCGACAGATTGTCTTAAAGTGTCTCAGAATCTGAAACATTTTTCTTTTGAAAATCTCTACTGAACCTCTCTCTCTTGTATTTAAAGAAAATTTTAATTTACAAAAAAATATGAAAAAAAAAAATATAATGAATCTTCATAAATTAGAAAACTTTTTTCCTTATAATTTTTTCACGTTTAATATCATTAATTTATTTAGTTTTTGTTGCACGGTAGTTCATTATACTCGTACGTATTTTATTTTTTCTCATCATATTCTAGAAATAACTCATGCTTCTCCATCAGCCAAGCCAGCACCATGAATTCGCTAATTATCACACCACAATAATAAACACGTAAAACTCTTATTACTCTAGCTACCATCCTTTTTTTGTAGTTTTATTTTTTTTTCCTATTTTGTTGTTTTTCTTTATTGCAAACACTATATATTCCATTTCCTGTTTACATGATCATACTTATAATACAGTTTCATAGGATATCAGAAGATACACTACTACTACTACTACAACATACATAGTTGGGTGATAGAGGGGGTCGGAAAATATATAAAATTATTATTGACAAAAATTAATTTAAGAGCACATATGAGGTCACTAAAAAATGCAAAAGTGGCAGAATTCTGCTTCCCGGAAATACTTATCTCCCAATTTCGATCTGGGACCCCGACCACAAAGCTTTTACACTGCAAGGTTAAACAGGCCAGGAATAAGTAAGTAATGAAAGACACAAAAATATGTTACAGTGTTTTTTCACTAAAAAAACTTATTTTTAGTGTTTTTATCAATAAAAAAAATTTTTCATTAAAAACAAAAAATAAAAATTTATATTTAATTTTTTGAATTTGAATTTGACATTCCATGTCAAATCGGACACTTTGAAACATATTTTTTTTTAGATTTTCCCAATTTGTTTACAGTTTTTAGTACCCTTCGAAAACTTCTTCGTGGTAAATTTTCAGATTTTTTTGATGATCCGTTCAAAAGATATCGAATTTTTAAAAATTGGTAGTTTGTTCCTTTACTCAAACTTCTTTTACTCATAACTTCTTCAATAATGGTCCAAATTTCAATTTTTTTTTTTTCAAAATTTTTGTTTTTTTACGTACTTAAAAAAAAAAAGTCCCAAAAAAATCTCAAAAGCGCTCTAGTATGCGATTTTTAAGTTTTAAAATTTAAATCTCATTTTTGAAAATGTTTGTACTCTTCGATTTTTTTGAAATTTTTTTGTGTAAAACTTCTATCGATTTTACAAATTTTTTGCCCAGGAGGATCGTGGGATAACGATTATTACTATTTTTTAAAATTTTTTGAAAAAATTTTATTGTAATTTTCCAATCTTAAAATCATTTCTACTGCTCGAATGGTGCGTCATAGTGAGGTCCTTTATAAGACCGACCACCATTAATTTTTACGTCTTAACATTTCTTAGGAACAAACTAATACCCTATCTCCAATTTCTAAGGGGGCTCCCACACAAAACGACATTTTTTAAAATTTGCTCCAACCGCTCTAACTGCCCTAATAGTGCCCTTAGAGCAACAAAATGTATGACCGACCCACAATATTTTATTAGTCCAAACATTTTCTCTGAACACACCTACCCTCTATCTTTAACTGTTAAGGTGGTCCCCATAGAATGGGGACCAATGGTCCAATGGTGCGGCCGAGAGGGGTCATTAGTGAGACCGACCCCCATTTATTTTTACCCTAGAACATTTTTTTAAAACATACCTACGCCCAATCTCCACTCCCTAAGTAGGCTCCCATACAAATAACAGTTGGAGCAAATTTTATAAAAATTTAATTTTGTATGGGAGCCTACTCACTTTGTCATTCCGTGTGTAACATTATTGAAATTAATAAAAAAACAAGTACAAAAGTTAAATTCGGCCTTGCCGAATGTATTGATACCCTCCACAATTTCAAGAAGATTTGCAAAAAACTTTATTTAAAAGAAAATTACTTTAAAAAAAAAATTTTTTGGAAAAAAAATTTCCGCGAAAAAAAAAATTGGTAAAAAAAATCCGTGATTTTTTTCTTTTTTTGACAAAAAATAAGTTCGTACTTGCTTAAATAACATTTGGTGTTCAATTATGTTCACATATGTCAACCAGCAGACTAATTAAAGCATTTTGTATTTTTAGGTTATGTTGAATTTACTAAAATTTTTGAGGTGTTCTTACATTTTCGTTCATAACTTTTGAACCACTGAACCGATATCGCTCAAATGCAATACCAAACTTCTCGGGAAAACTTCCAATAAGTATATTAAGTTTCTGTCTTCTCCGTGTAATATTTTGGCCGTGATCACCATTTCAACAGACAGACAAACGGGCATGCTAGAATGTCTTAAAATCGATCGGGGATCACGAATATACTTTATTGGGTCCCAGACCGATATTTCGACGAGTTATAAACGGAATTACAAACTTATATATACCCTCTATCCCTAGTGTGGAGGGTATAATAACGATAAAAATTTATTATTTAAGCGTAAATATCATAAACAAATAATTTGTAAACATATAAAGCGGAGGTACAGGTGTCCCCCACCAACTAAACCGACCCCGTCCCCCACCAAAAAAAGACGCCCCTGCGATTTTTTTTTTTTAATTTTAAACGTGTTTGATGGTATAAAAGATTTGGCACAGCCTTTTTTCACCAATTTTTTTTTATAATTTTTTTTTATCAATTTTTTTTTATTCAATATTTTTTTTATCAATATTTTTTTCATCTAAATTTTTTTTTTCATCAGTATTTTTTTTTTGCATTAATATTTTTTTTTTCATAAATATTTTTTTCATCAATATTTTTTTTCATCAATATTTTTTTCATCAATATTTTTTTTCATTAATAGTTTTTTTATCAATATTTTTTTTTCATCAATATTTTTTTGATCAATTTTTTTATCATCAATAATTTTTTTTCATTTTTTTTTATCAATATTTTTTTTTCATCAAATTTTTTTTTTCTCAATAATTTTTTTTCATTAAAAACTTTTGTTCATCGCAAATTTCTTTTAATTGGCAAACACAGACAAACTGATAAATGGCTATCACTAGAATGTCTTATAAACCTTTAAGAATCAATAATATATAAACATAATGGGGTCCTCGACCAATATTTCCATGCATTTTGCTTGGAATGACAAATAAATATAGTTTTTTTTTTTTTTAGAAATATTTTTCTTTGAAAAATGCACCTTTTTATACAGCAAATCATTATCATGATTCAATGGTTTGGGCAAGAGTACAAAAATTTTGCCGACATTTTTTTATTTACCGCCTACTCTATTACACACATATAATGACAAACCATTTTAACTAACACACAGGTATTTGTTACATAGTTGTCATGCTAATTAATGAGTTTAAAACGTGTTACAAAAGTTTCTTTTGCACAGAAAAAATAGCAAAACAAAAAATAAGCTCAGAAAATAGAAACAAATTATGTATTATCCCAATAACATTTTTCAGAAAAGGTTTTTAAAATTATTTTTAAACACTTAGTTATGGAAATAGTTCTAAAACAGTTAAAGTTTTTGCAAAAATGCACTTTAGTGGGAAAACAAATACAAACAAATAGAAAAGTTAAATTCCACTTGGCCGAATCTATGAATACCCTCCACAATGCCCTTTTTAAGTGATAGTAAATTTTCGTAAATTAAAACGAAAAAAAAAAATTTTTTTAAATTTTTTTAAAAAAAATTGTTTAGACATTTTTGTAAAAAAATTACTAAATTTTTTTTGAGTGTAAAATTTTTTTTCAAATGTAAAATTTTTTTCGAGTGTATCTTTTTTTTAGTGTAAAAATATTTTTTTGTGCAAAAGTACTTTTTAAAATATTTGTGTGGCTCACCATTCCCCTTCAACCATTAAGAATTTTGTCAAATTAACAATATACATTGTTGATTCAATTAAAATTTTTGTTGAACTAAAATTGTGGTGTTAACAACTAATTTTGTTATTTTTATTAAACGACATTTGTTGCTTTGTATATCTAAAACACTAAAGTGTTTCATTAAAACCTTTTGTCGTCATCATCTTTAATCTATTACAAAAACTTTAGTTTAAACACAAAGTAGCTTTACTTCGACTCATTACATGTAAATTAGTTCAATCATAGTTCAATTTTTATGTTGGGTTGTTGTCTTTTACTAATAAGAATTTTACAACCAGAGGTGTATAGAGTAGCAATAGTAGTTCGCCGTATATGAATTTACTTTAAGTTTGTTGCAATATAATGCTTAAACGTGCATGTTTATGCTTGCTTCATGAATAAACATAAACATACGACCTATTTGTAGCACGTAGTACGTTATTCTTTTTTATACCCTCCACTCTAGTGATAAAGGGTATATATAAGTTTGTCTTTCCGTGTGTAACACCTCGAAATATTGGTCTAAGATCCCATAAAGTATATATATTCATGATCCTGGATCGATTTTTACGACGATCTAGAGATGTCCGTCCGTCTGTCTATTGAAAACACGCTTACTTTTGAAAGACTTTACGGAGGCTCCTGAAGTTTGGCATATATGTTGGGCATTTACCTGGTCAGGTTGGTATTGCGATCCAGTAAAATCGGTCCAGTTGTTAAAAAGTTATGAGCAAAAGACTGAATTTCGGCAAGGGTTTTTTGTGAATTTACGAGCTAAAAACCACGCTAACTTTCGAAAGACAATTCTGAGTATGCTGAGGCTTAGCATATATATTTTTCGTTCCTCTGGCCCTTCGTATTGAATTTCAGCCAAATCAGTTCAGTGGTTCAAAAGTTATTAGCAAAACCGTAAATTTCAGATTAGTTTCACCTTAAATTCCTGTGTTGAAAAACCATTAAACATGTTTTAAAAACATTGGTAAGTCACAAAAATATTTTACAACGTATTTTTGTCACTCAAAAATATTTTTACACTAAAAAAATACACTCGAAAAAAATTTTACACTCAAAAAAAATTTTACACTCAAAAAAAAATTTAGTAAAGTATTTTTTTTTTTTTTTCAAAAATTACTTTCAAAAAAAGTTTTTTTACACAAAATCAAATATTTCTAATGAAAAATGTAATTTTTTTCACGTTAGAATATTTACTATCACTTAAAAAGGCCATTGTGGAGGGTATTCGTAGATTCGGCTAAGTCGAATTCAACTTTTCTACTTGTTTTTATACCCTCCACTCTAGTGATAGAGGGTATATATAAGTTTGTCATTCCGTTTGTAACACCTCGAAATATTGGTCTAGGACCCCATAAAGTATATATATTTATGATCCTCGATCGATTTTAAGTCGATCTAGCGATGTCCGTCCGTCCGTCCGTCCGTCCGTCCGTCCGTCTGTCTGTCTGTCCGTAGAAAACACGCTAACTTTTGAAAGACTTTACAGAGGCTACTGAAGTTTGGCATATATGTTTGTTATTTACCTGGTCAGGTTGGTATTGCAATCCAGCCAAATCGGTCAAGTGGTTCAAAAGTTATGAGCAAAAGAGTAAATTTCGGCAAGGGTATTTCGCGAATTTAAGAGATAAAAAACACGATAACTTTCAAAAGACAATAATGATACTACTCAAGTTTGGCACGTATCTTTGCCGTTCCCCGGGTCTGTTTGGTTTTAAATTTCAGCTCAATCGGTCCAGTGGTTCAAAAGTTATAAGCAAAACCTTGAATTTCAGATTAGTTTCATCTAAAATGCCACGTGTTTTAACAAGTTTTAAAAGCATTGGTGGTAACTGAACAATGCTTTTCAAACTTATTTTTTTTAAAGCAAGGCTTTTTAAACTTGTTTAGTTTTAAAAGCATTGGTAACTTAAAAATTACACTCGAAAAAAATTTTACACTCAAAAAAAAATTTACACTGAAAAAAATTTTACACTCAAAAAAAATTTACACAAAAAATTTTTTTTTTTTTTTACAAAAATGACAATATTTTGTGTAAGAAATAATTTTACAGTAAAAAAAACATTACACTCGAAAAAAATTTTACACTCAAAAAAAAAAAAAAATTACTAATTTTTCTTTTTTAAGAAAAAAAAAATTAAAAAAAAGAGTTTTTTACTAAAAATAAATTTTTTCTAATCAAAATTGTTAAGTTTTTCACGTTAAAAAATGTACTACCCTTTAAAAAAAATGCATTGTGGAGGGTATTCATAGATTCGGCAAAGTCGAATTTAACTTTTCTACTTGTTTTTTTTACATTATTTTGTACTTATTTTGCTTTATTTTTTTGAGTCAGTTCTCTCAAACAAAAAATGTTGTTTGAAGTTAAAGTTTTAGCTTAAGTTATTAAGAATTAATTAAAATAAATAAATTATAAAAAAAATAACATTTATAATACTCCAAAAAGTATGCAATGATATTTGAAGTACTGAAAAGTATGCAATGAAAAATTTTTATTATTAAAGAAATAAAAAAAGGGTTATTTATTTAATAATGATAATGAATTTAACGAATTTAAGTGTTATTAAACAATTTTAAAAGATATTCCAACTATCGTTTGATAGCTGCATCATTTTTAAGTATGGTCCTTCGAACCGTAAAAAAGTTAAACATTTTATGGATTTTTTTTTTTTTTTGTAAACTACGTTTTGAAGGACTGAGTGTAAGTCAACTTCTATGCAGTAGAAATGCGAATTATAAAAATTTTTGTTGGAATTATTTTTTAAGTTTTGTCTTATAAAAAGCAAACATTCGTCCTGCGAACCGGCATATGGTCGACTGGCCTGCAAAAAGGCATATGTGAATTTGAAGAGACAATCTTTGAAGGTCTGTTTGTGTATATTTATGACCAATAGAGCTTTTCAATGGCTTAGTCAAATATAAAAAATATCTAGAAAATGTATAGACCCTCCAACCACATTATGGTGGCAATAATCATACAAACCGGCGAATGCAATAACACTCATGGCTGTTTTCCATGAATTCATTCAATTAATAGTTATTTATAGGGATGTGATTTCCATGCAAATGCATGTTTTTTGTCGATAGTCTAAAAACGATATCGACCAATTATCTTTTCGAATCATAAAATTTCCGTTAACAGGGCATCGATTTGTTTTTGCATATTTGGGTGAAAATGCATTTTTTTTTTGGCACATTTTGGTTTTAAATGCTATTTGCGCATATTTCCAACTTTTAGCATATTTTGGTATAAATTAGTATAAACAAGTAAAAAAGGTAAATTCGGCTTTGCCGAATGTAGTGATACCCTCCACAATTTCAAAAAGATTATTGCCAAAAACTTTATTTAAAAGGAAATTTCTTTTGAAAAAAAAAAAAAAAATTTGAAAAAAATTTTCCGCGAAAAAAATTTCTGGTAAAAAATAATCCGCGATGTTTTTCTTTTTTTGTCAAAAAATTTGTTCGCACTTGTTTAAATACCATTTGGTGTTGAATTATGTTCACATATGTCAACCAGAAGCCGAATTAAAGCATTTTGTATTTTTAGGTTATGTTGAATGTACTAAAATTTTTGAGGTGTGCTTACATTTCCGCTCATAACTTTTGAACCGCTGAATCGATATCGCTCAAATGCAGTACCAAACTTCTCGGGAGAAATTTCAATAAATATGTTAAGTTTCAGTCATATCTGCGCAATATTTTGTCCGTGATAGCATTTTCCACAGACAGACAGACAGACAGACAGACGGACATCGCTAGAATGTCTTAAAATCGATCGGGCATCATGAATATATATACTTTATGGGGTCCCAGACCGATATTTCGATGAGTTACAAACGGAATGACAAACTTATATATACCCTCTATCACTAAGTGGAGGGTATAAAAAATTGAATTTTATTTGTTTCAAAAAATATTTTAAATTTTAAAAGTTTATTTTCAAAATAAAAAAAAATATATATTTTTTTTTATAAGTTGTCTTAAATTCTACATAAATATTTAAATGTTACCATTTAATCCGGCGTTATTTTTGGCTTTTTAATAAGTTTTTCGTATGAAAAAAAGATTTTTATTGCACACATTTGATTTTTAGAGTATATTTTTAGGGGTTTTTTAGTGCATATTTTCATAACGCATATTTTCGATTTTTTAGTGCATGTTAGTTATTTATATAGATCCTTTGACCAATTTATAAATATTTTTTAAATCTCTATTCCTCTTTTTACATTTCTATAGAATCTAAGCGCCATTTAAAATTCTTTACAAATCATTCAACATATTAATGGCTTCTTCGGCGGCATCTTTTACTTTGATATGCACATTGTTTCAAAATAAGATTTACATACTTTTAACCTTATTACAAAGCATTCAAGGAATAAAACGGTAGAAAGAGTAGAAAATAAAACTTTATGCGTCTGCATTTAAAACTTCATAGGTAATACATGTAAATATGTCGGCTTTAAAAGAAAACAAACACCCTTAAAAGTATGCAACAAAATGTATGTACCCAGCAAAAAAAGTGTATACGACTTTTAGGTGGAGGGATTTAAAACTTCAAAGAATTTTAACAAGTCAAAAAATTAAAATAAATTTGTCAAGATCTTCATAATGTACACAGAAAAAATTAAAAAAATATTTGAGTAAATTTTTAATACTATTGAGTTAAAAATTACTCAATTTTGCACCAGTAAACGATTTAATAGTATTAAGTAAATTTTTAATAAAAATTTATTAAATGTTTGAAAAAAAATTTGAGCAAATTTTTAATTGACACAATTAAAAATTTATTCAAATTATCTATTTATTTTTTTTAAAAGTAAAAAAAAAATTTTAAATTTTTTTACAAAAAAAAACAACAAAAAACTAGTTTTTTCAAACTTTACCAAACATATTTATGTCTCAAAAATATAGGAAAATTTTGTAAAGACGATTACAAACTTTCATATACATACACAAAAAACTTTAAACTAAACGAGAATTCAAAAAACTATGAGAGTAAAAAAAATATTAAAAAAACTATTAAATTTTTATTAAATTATTTACATAAATTGTTTTTAAAATTTTTAAGTAAATTTTTAATTGCGTCAATTAAAAAATTACTCAATTTTTGTTTTTAAATTTTAACAAGTGATTACTCAAATTTGTTTCCTCCATATTTTTTACTGTGTACACAAAGTTTTAGTCGAAATTTGTTTAAAAATTTGTCAAGATCTTCATAATGTACACAAAGTTTTAGTAAAAGTTTTTTTTTTTGGTAACAAAATTTTTTTTTTAAATCAATTTTTTTTTGGAAAAAAATCTTAATTTTTGTTTTTAATGAAAACTGTTTATTTTTTGTTATAAAAGTTAAAAAAAAAACAAAATTTTTGTCTAATTTGATCTCATTCCGTGTGTAACGCATCCAAATATTGGTCGGGTACCCCATAAAGTATATATGGGGCATTCCATGTCAAATCGGACACTTTGAAAAAAAAAATTTTAATTTTCCCGATTTGTTTACAGATTTCAGTACCCTTCGAAAACTCCTTCGTGGTAAGTTTTCAGATTTTTTTGATGACCCGTTCAAAAGATATTGGATTTTTTAAAAATTGATAGTTTGTTCCTTTACTCAAACTTCTTTTACTCATAACTTCTTCAATAATGGTCCAAATTTCCATGTTTTTTTTCAAAATTTTTGTTTTTTTATGTACTTTTTCAAAAAAAAACCCCAAGAAATTCTTAAAAGAGCTCCAGTATGCGATTTTTATGTTTTAAAATTTAAATCTCATTTTTGAAAATGTTTGTACTCTTCGATTTTTTTGAAATTTTTTTGTGTAAAACTTCTATCGATTCAAAACATATGAAAAATGTATAAATTTCGAAATGTCCTTACGTTTTTACTCATAACTTTTTAACTGCTGAACCGATTTTATTGAAATTCAATACCACACTGTGTAAGGCTATGACAAATTAACGTGTAAAGCCACAGCAAACTCCAACTTTAATTTCGAAAGGTATCGTGATTTCAACAGACATATTATTTTCTGTTTAATTCAGTTTCACACAATTAAGCACTTAACAACTACACTTAACGTCTTTTAGAGTAACAAAAAACTGCTTGAGGAAAATTTTTGAGGATTTTTTATAAATTTTCTGTTTAAAAGCACTCCACTTTTTAGTGGTACTCCCATTTTTTTTTGCAGGGTTTTTTTTATAATTACCCTTTAAAAGGATTCCTTTACAACGGTATCTTAAAGTTAAGAAAGAAAGGAAACATTCTTATTATTCCTTTAACTTTTGTTTTTTATAATTCAAGTGAGAATCTCTTTTATGCATAAAGCAATTTAAACATCATATTCATAGAGATAAAATTCTTAGAAAATTTTATAAAAAAAATTTAGAATTTTCTTTTAAAGAATATTAAAAAAAGTTTTAAAGTAATGAAAACAAGAAGAAACTTCATTTTATATACACATTGGATATCAGTAAAGTCATTTAAGTTTTTGTTAAACTTATTTTTTGGTTGAATGTTGCATCGTATAGAGGCATTTTTTTTTTTCTTTGATTTACAAAATTTTTTTATCAAGGTAAAAATCAAAGCCAAAATATTGCCCTCTGCAAATAAATAAAGTTTTCGACCTTATGCAAAATATTCGACAATTTCGCTAGTTTGTATTTAAATTTTCACTTAAAGGTCGTTAACAGGTCTAACAAATTGTACTTTAGTAAAACGGGTAAAATTAATAATTTTGGTACTTTTTATATCTCCTTAACCAAAGTCCCGAAACCCTGCAATTTGGCCTGTCCTTCAGTAATGAAACTTTAGCAAAAGAACATTTTATGTAATTTCCTCTTTAAAGCTTTAAAATGGGCACTTTGGTAAAACGGGTATAAAATAGTAATTTGGTACTTTTTATATCTAATTAACTACACTCAAAATAATTACTCCGTAAAATGACTGTAATCTCAATTCGACAGATATTTGACAAAGTAATCTGCCGAAATAAAAATTTTAAGAAAATACTTCGTATTTTCTTGTGACCGAAAAACTAAATTTTATCTGCAATTTTTTTACTTTGTAATCTCTACAGATAATAAACAGAGTGTTTTGTTAAAATACAGATTTTCGAAAAATACTTTGTTTTTTTTCTCGTAACCAAAATAATAAATTTCATCTGTAATTTTACTTTTTATACCCTCCACTTAGTGATAGAGGGTATATATAAGTTTGTCATTCCGTTTGTAACTCATCGAAATATCGGTCTGGGACCCCATAAAGTATATATATTCATGATGCCCGATCGATTTTAAGACATTCTAGCGATGTCCGTCTGTCCGTCTGTCCGTCTGTCTGTCTGTTGAAAATGCTCTCGCGGACAAAATATTGCACAGAGATGACTGAAACTTAACATATATATTGGAAGTTCTCCCGAGAAGTTTGGTATTGCATTTGAGCGATATCGGTTCAGCGGTTCAAAAGTTATGAACGAAAATGTAAGCACACCTCAAAAATTTCAGTACATTCAACATAACCTAAAAATACAAAATGCTTTAATTCGGCTTCTGGTTGACATATGTGAACATAATTGGACACCAAATGGTATTTAAACAAGTACGAACATATTTTTTGACAAAAAAAAAAAAAATCGCGGATTTTTTTTTTACCAAAATTTTTTTTCGCGGAAATTTTTTTTTTTTTTTCAAAAGTAATTTCCATTTAAATAAAGTATAATAATCTTTTTGAAATTGTGGAGGGTATCACTACATTCGGCAAGGCCGAATTTAACTTTTTTACTTGTTTCTCTGTAATATAGTTTTGATATAAAAATATTCAAAAACTTTCAATTTCAAATATTTCAACCTCTCTTTAACAAGCGTCTTAATTTAAAATAAAATCTGGTAAATTTAACGTCGTGTGAAATAGGTACTCGTAAAAAAACTCGTAATTTTCCCAAAAATAAAACAAAGAAAATTTACAATTTGGACACATTAAAGCGGGCAAAATTACTCAATGACATTTCCCAATTGTCAACACTTACTTGAACATTAAGGAAGGAGAAATTTATCAGAAATCAATAAGTGACCGTTGTGTTAGAGCCATATCAGGCATATTAAAAAAATATATAAGAAACTGAAGGCATTCTTAAACGATTTCCCTTTACTATTACAAAAGTGTTTATTGGAATTACCCCGCTTAAATGTGGCAAACGTTGAAGTGTATTGAAAAAAAAAAAAACGTGAGAACACCTAGCGGTTTATAAATAATTTCTACAAGCGTACAAGCGATATGAAGCGCATTAAAAAATATATTTAAAAAAGTCTAGGCACTCTTAAACGATTTCCCTTTAATTTTATAAAAGTGTTTATTGTGGCACAGAAAATGAAACGCTTATGAAAAAAAAACGTGAGAACAGCTAGCGGTTTATAAATAATTTCTAACAAAGTTAAACATTTGCGTGCGAAACATTTAAGCGGGCGCATTTAAATGATGGCATTTGCCTTTATTTTGTGTCAAGTTATTACTTATCCAAGCTTCTTGCACATTACAGTCGAAGAAAATGAATACAAATTTTTTTTGTTACCTTTTAAGTGGCAACAAAAAAAAATTGTATTTAAATGAATTTAAACAAGAAATTAAAAAAGAATTCTCGTGCGCACCATTAAGTGGGGAATGCATTTAATCAGGCACATTTAAATTTTAGTTATGAAAGTACTAAAAGGATACTGAATTTTTACATTTAAATAGCCTCGGCTGAAATCGTCATTTATTAATTTATAAAAACCTCGGTGAAGATCTCCCGCTTTAATGCGTCACTAAATATGTGAGCTTTAATAATTTAAAATATACGTAATACGCAAAGAATATTTTTTGACGGTTTTGTCAGTAGGCTTGTTCTTAATCGTTCAATTGAGTGAGCGCTCATTTTCATTGATTTCAGATAAAAGACCTAGTTCGTTCATCTAGTTCAATCACTCTTTTGTGGTCTTCGTTCAGAAGTTCGTGAATGAATTATTATGATCATGTCTGTTGGTCGTTCACCTAGTTCAAATCGTTCAGTTTTAGTTTTTGTTCAACAATTCGTGAACGAATAATTTTGATCATGTCTGTTGTTTTGGCTTTCGTTTAAAAAATACAAAAATGTTGAACAAAAACATGAATTTAAAAAAAATATATGCAATTTTTGTAAAAAAAAAACATATGTAAATGCTGAGAAAGCGTGCAAGAAGAGAAAACAAACGCCTAACGATAAAATTAACAAAAAACAAGTAGAAAAGTTAAATTTGACTTGGCCGAATCTATGAATACCCTCCACAATACCCTTTTTAAGTGATAGTAAATTTTCTAACGTGACAAAAAATAACATATTTGGTTAGAAATATTTTATTTTGTGTAAATTTTTTTTAACATAATTTTGTTTTTCGTGAAAAAAAAAAAAATTTTTTATAAAACATCTGGTAACCTTAAGCATACGTCTTCATTTTTTCGCCTTTATAACCTTCTTTTCCAATTTCAAACAGTGACTCAATTGAAGTATTAATTAGCTTTGATATGGCCATTTTGACGAGCTTCTCTATTTCTGGATCACTCCTCAATGGGTTGTTAATATATTTGTCTAGTATGGCTATATATTCATACTTTAAGCTTTCTAATGTTTCTCTATCAGCTTCGGAAAGATTTCCACTAAAATCAATAGTATTTAATCTTGCTAAAGCTCTTTCTTGAAACCTGTCTATATCACCACCAATTCCACTCCAATAGTTTGCCCAACTTCCAACAATTTGTGTATGACCAAGAAAATTATTAATTATAATATAAATCTGTGGATATTCCCTTAACCTAGGATTTGGTCTAACTCTAACTACATGCGCTGCATGGTATTCATTTCCTAGTCCGCTTCTGCGATCTTGAGATAAACTTCGTCCACCAGTGACAACTTCATTTCTTGGTATGTTTGTCATTTCTGCAATGCTTTGTATATAACCACCAAAATGAATGAAACGTTCAAAACGATCTTCTAGGTGATCAGCTTCAGTATCATTGGATGTTGAATTAGGATCTTTTCTTTGGTCCGATTTTGTTCTTGATTTATTTTTCTCGCTTGTAACACGAGATTTATCAGTTGGCGCTTTTTTTGATTCTTCTCTTTTCTGTTGTTCAGAATTGGTTTTATTTTTTTTAGTCTTATACCTATCGGGTATAGGTTTGATCGCTACATTACGCGAAGGCAACTCATTTCTGCAATTGTGTGCCACGATTTCTGCAAAGATAATGATACCTACTGCTATGGTACCAGCAGCTATCAAACCAGCTGGTCCAAATGCTGCTCCTTTCATGACCCCTTTTATGGCCAATACGATTGGAGGTAACATTTCAAATTCGTTAAGAGTTATTGCAGTTACAATACCTAAATAAAAAGAGAATATTAAATTTATTTAGCATGGTTATCAGTGTTATTTTCAAAATAGTATTTCAAAAGAAAATATGTGAGAGTGCCATCAAAATTATTCTTTGCGTATTACGTGTATTTTCAATTATAAAAGCTCACCTATTTAGTG
The DNA here is from genome assembly GCA_963921195.1 of Pegoplata infirma. Taxonomy (NCBI): domain Eukaryota; kingdom Metazoa; phylum Arthropoda; class Insecta; order Diptera; family Anthomyiidae; genus Pegoplata; species Pegoplata infirma. Next base: position 22,396,242 of record OY992536.1, on the reverse strand, counting down.
ACGCATTTAAGCGGTAGATGTTCACGGAGGTTTTTAAAAATTAATAAATGACACTTTGAGCAGGGGCTATCTAAATGTGAAGATTGTGCTTCCTAAACTTTGATAAACTTAAGAGAAAATACTAAAATTTAAATGTGCCTGGTTAAATACATTCCCCACTTTAATGGTGCACACTCGAAACGTTATTTTTTAATTTCTTGTTTAAATTCACCTTAAAGTGCCAACTATACTTTTTTCGACTGTAATTTATTTATTTTTATACCTTCCACTTAGTGATAGAGGGTATATGTAAGTTTGTCATTCCGTTTGTAACTTATCGAAATATCGGTCTGGGACCCCATAAAGTATATATGGGGCATTCCATGTCAAAGCGGACACTTTGAAAAACTTTTTTTTTAGATTTTCCCAATTTGTTTACAGTTTTTAGTACCCTTCGAAAACTCCTTCGTGGTAAATTTTCAGATTTTTTTGATGACCCTTTCAAAAGATATTGATTTTTTAAAAATTGGTAGTTTGTTCCTTTACTCAAACTTCCGTTACTCATAACTTCTTCAATAATGTTCCAAATTTCAAATTTTTTTTTTTTCAAAATTTTTGTTTTTTACATACTTTTAAAAAAAATCCCAAAAAATTCTTATGCGATTTTTAAGTTTTAAAATTTAAGTCTCATTTTTGAAAATGTTTGTACTCTTCGATTTTTTTGAAATTTTTTTGTGTAAAACTGCTATCGATTCTACAAATTTTTTGCCCAGGAAGATCGTGGGATAACGATTATTACTATTTTTTAAAATTTTTTTTTTTCTAATTTTCCAATTTTAAAATGATTTCTACTGCTCCAATTGTGCGTCTTGGAGGGGTCATTTATAAGACCGACCCCAATTAATTTTTACGTCTTAACATTTCTTTGGAACGAAACTAATACCCTATCTCCAATTTCTAAGGGGGCTCCCACACAGACGATTTTTTTTTTAAATTTGCTCCAACCGCTCTAACTGCCCTAATAGTGCCCTTAGAGCAACAAAATGTATGACCGACCTACACTATTTTTTTAGTCCAAACATTTTATCTGAACCCACCTACCCTCTATCTCTAATTGTTAAGGCGGTCCCAATACAATTTTTTTTTATTTTTTTTAAAATTTGTTTTATTTAATCAGCTTCTACCGGTCCAATGGTGCGTCCGAAAGGGGTCATTAGTGAGACCGACCCCCATTTATTTTTTCCCTTCAACATTTTTTTAAAACATACCTACGCCCTATCTCCACTCCCTAAGTAGGCTTCCATTCAAAATTAAATTTTTATAAAATTTGGTCCAACTGTTATTTGTATGGGAGCCTACTTAGGGAGTAGAGATAGGGCGTATGTTTGTTTGAAAAAAATGTTGTAGGGTAAAAATAAATGGGGGTCGGTCTTACTAATGACCCCTCTCAGACGCACCATTGGACCGGTAGAAGCTTATTAAATAAAACACACAAAAAATAAAAAAAGTTGTATGGGGACCGCCTTAACAATTAGAGATAGAGGGTTTACACCAAAAAATTTGAAAAAAATTGGAGAGTACAAACATTTTCAAAAATGAGATTTAAATTTTAAAACTTAAAAATCTAATACTAGAGCGCTTTTAAGATTTTTTTTGGATTTTTTTTTTTTAAAGTATGTAAAAAAACAAAAATTTTGAAGAAAAAAAAAATTGAAATTTGGACCATTATTGAAGAAGTTATGAGTAAAAGAAGTCCAGTAAAGGAACAAACTACCAATTTTTAAAAATTCGATGTCTTTTGAAAGGGTCATCAAAAAAATCTGAAAATTTACCACGAAAAAATTTCAAAGTGTCAGATTTGACATATATATTCATAATGCCCGATCGATTTTAAGACATTCTAGCGATGTCCGTCTGCCTGTCTGTGGAAAATGTGATCACGTCCAAAATACAAAACAGAGGTGACTGTTATTAAACATATATATTGGAAGTTCTCCCGAGAAGTTCGGTATTGCATTTGAGCGATATCGGTTCAGCGGTTCAAAAGTTATGAACGAAAATGTAAGAATACCTCAAAAATTTTAGTACATTCAACATAACCTTAAAATACAAAATGCTTTAATACGGCTGCTGGTTGACTTATGTGAACATAATTAAACACCAAATGGTATTTAAACAAGTACAAAAATTTGTTTGGGCAAAAAAAGAAAAAATCACAGATTTTTTTTTAACATTTTTTTTTCGCGGAAATTTTTTTTCAAAAGTAATTTCCTTTTAAATAAAGTTTTTGCAATAATCTTTTAGAAATTGTGGAGGGTATTATATGGTCGGTGTTGACCAACTATAATTTTCTCACTTGTTATGTGTGTTTTTGTTTTTTTTTATAATTTTTATTTACATTTTAGAGTGTATAAAATATTTCGCACAGCTGAATTTAACTCTCTCATCAGAGAGAGATTTACGATTGTCTAATTTCATCACATTTAAATGCTCTGTTGTTTATGGAAAACTTTTACGTGAAAACTTTAAACAAATTTTCACGTGAAAACTTAACAACTTACCTTTACTCTATCGAAATTAATATCATAAAGTGTAATCGGTTATTTAGCTAAAACTAAAAATTAAATAGTTATTGTTGACCGGTAATATTTTTAATAACAAGTGCACTGAGAGAACATTTGTTTATAACTGAATGTGTCATAATTTTGATAAGATATATTTATACCAAAATCCAAATACTACGTATAAAAATATTTAAAACAAGAGAATTCTCCATATATTGTAGACATGTATTGAAGAAAATCAGACGCGGAAACTGCTCTTATATATAGGGTGGGGCGTACCTTCCATACAAAAACACAGTAAAAAAGTTTAATTCGACTTGGCCGAATCCATAATAATTCCGAAATCGTCGGGGTCGAAAAAAGTTACCTTTTAGGCAGTGTTGCCACCTCATGTGTAATTACACATATCATGTGTAATTTATTTTTTCATGTGTAGCCCATGTGTAATTGTCTGCATGTGTAATTTGAAATTTTTACTTTTTGGAGCATTTTTTTCATAATTTGTTTTAACAAAACTTTTAGCAGATTTTTCTGCAGAAATGGATATTTTAACGAAATTCTCTGTCATTCAGTTTTAAAAAATAACAGAAGTTTTTTAATTATTTTGCAAAAATATTTGTGAACATTTCAGCTAATTATTTTAAAATTTTACAGAATTTTTATTTTTTTATTTCGTTAAATTTTAACGATTAAAAATTGTCAAAATTAAAAAATAGCAGACTATTTTGCTAATTTTACAAAAATACTTAGTTATCATTAGTATTTTTCTAAATTTTATTAAAAAAAAATTTACGATTTGAAAAAAAAAGATAAAATACAACAAACTGTTTCTGTGAAATAAGCAACATTTTCTGCCGTTTTTTGTCTTTAAAATTTAAAAATATGATTAAAATTTTTGAGCAGATTTTCAGCTGAAATCAATATATTTTTAACTAACACACAGGTATTTGTTACATAGTTGTCATGCTAATTAATGAGTTTAAAACGTGTTACAAAAGTTTCTTTTGTACAGAAAAAATAGCAAAACAAAAAATAAGCTCAGAAAATAGAAACAAATTATGTATTATCCCAATAACATTTTTCAAAGAAATGGTTCTTAACATTTTTTCAAAGATTCTGTAATGGAAATAGTTCTCAAACAAAAAAAAAAACTAGTGGAAAAGTTAAATTCGACATTGCCAACTCTATGAATACCCTCTACAAAGCCCTTTTTAAGTGAAAGTTTATTTTCTAACATGAAAAAAATTTAACAATTTTAATAAGAAATATTTTATTTTAGGTAAAAAACTTTTTTTTAGACATTTTTGTAAAAAAAAATGACAAAATTTTTTTTTGAGTGTAAAATTTTTTTCGAGTGTAAATATTTTTTTAGTGCAAAAATATTTTTCAGTGCAAAAGTAATTTGTAAAATATTTTTAAAGCTTACCATTTCCCTTTAACCATTTTAAATGTTGTCAAATTTACAATAAACATGGTTGATTCAATTAAAAATTTTGTTGAATTAAAATTTAGTTGTCAACAACAAGTTTTGTTATTTTTATTAAACGATATTTGTTGCTTTGTATATCTAAAACACTAAAGTGTTTCATCAAAACTTTTTGTCGTCATCATCTTTAATCTATTACAAAAACTTTAGTTTAAACACGAAGTAGCTTTACTGCGACTCATTACATGTAAATTAGTTCAATCATAGTTCAATTTTTATGTTGGGTTGTTGTCTTTTACTAATAAGAATTTTACAACCAGAGGTGTATAGAGTAGCAATAGTAGTTCGCCGTATATGAATTTACTTTAAGTTTGTTGCAATATAATGCTTAAACGTGCATGTTTATGCTTGCTTCATGAATAAACATAAACATACGACCTATTTGTAGCACGTAGTACGTTATTCACTTTTATACCCTCCACTCTACTGATAGAGGGTATATATAAGTTTGTCATGCCGTTTGTAACACCTCGAAATATTGGTCTAGGACCCCATAAAGTATATATGTATATTCATGATCCTCGATCGATTTTAAGACGATCTAGAGATGTCCGTCCGTCCGTCTGTCCGTCTGTCTATTGAAAACACGCTAACTTTTGAAAGACTTTACGGAGGCTCCTGAAGTTTGGCATATATGTTGGGCATTTACCTGGTCAGGTTGGTATTGTAATCCAGTGAAATCGGTCCAGTGGTTCAAAAGTTATGAGCAAAAGACTGAATTTCGGCAAGGGTTTTTTGTGAATTTACGCTAACTTTCGAAAGACAATTCTGAGTATGCTGAGGCTTAGCATATATATTTTTCGTTCCTCTGGCCCTTCGTATTGAATTTCAGCCAAATCGGTTCAGTGGTTCAAAAGTTATTAGCAAAACCGTAAATTTCAGATTAGTTTCACCATAAATTCCCGTGTTGAAAACCCGTTAAAGATGTTTTAAAAACATCGTAAGTAAGTCACAAAAATATTTAACAACGTATTTTTGTAACTCAAAAATATTTTTACACTAAAAAAATACACTCGAAAAAAATTTTACACCCGAAAAAAATTTTACACTCAAAAAAAATTTTACACTCAAAAAAAAAATTTTGTTAATATTTTTTACAACGTATTTTTGTCACTCAAAAATATTTTTACACTAAAAATATACTCTCGAAAAAAATTTAACACTTGAAAAAAATTTAACACTCGAAAAAAATTTTACACTCAAAAAAAATTTTACACTCAAAAAAAAATTTAGCAAATTATTTTTTATACCCTCCAACCCCAGTACGGGGTTATACTCACTTTGTCATACCGTTTGCAACGCATCGAAATATCGGTCGGGGACCCCATAAAGTATATATGGGGCATTCCAAGTGAAATCGGACACTTTGAAATTTTTTTTTAGATTTTCCCAATTTATTTACAGTTTTTAGTACCCTTCGAAAACTCCGTCGGGGTAAATTTTCAGAATTTTTTGATGACCCGTTCAAAAGATATCGAATTTTTAAAAATTGGTAGTTTGTTCCTTTACTCAAACTTCTTTTACTCATAACTTCTTCAATAATGGTCCAAATTTCAAATTTTTTTTTTTTTTTAAATTTTGAATTTTTGCGTACTTTAAAAAAAAATCCCAAAAAATTCTTAAAAGCGCTCTAGCATGCGATTTTTAAGATTTAAAATTTAAATCTCATTTTTGAAAATGTTTGTACTCTTCGATTTTTTTGAAATTTTTTTTGTGTAAAACTTCTATCGATTCTACAAATTTTTTGCCCAGAAGGAAATTTGCTCCAACCGCTCTAACTGCCCTAGTGCAACAAAATGTATGACCGACCCACAATATTTTTTTAGTCCAAACATTTTCTCTGAACACACCTACCCTCTATCTCTAATTGTTAAGGCGGTCCCCATACAATTTTTTTTATTTTTTGTAAATTTGTTAAATTTGTTAAGTTTGTAAATGGGCACAATCGGCTCAGGGGAAAAAAAGTTCCCCCTTGAAAAACTAAACCAACCTCTGAAAAAATACACTTTTTTTACATCTTTTTTGTATTTTTATTAAATAAATGAAACATTTGGTATATTTATCGGCATGGGAAAGTCCTTTCAACGTCCCCCACTGACCCCCCCCCCCCCAAAAAATACGCCCCTGACATTTTTTTACATTTTAGAGGGTATAAAAGATTCGGCACAGCCGAATTTAACACTCTCACTTGTTTTTTTTTTCAAAAATTACTTTAAAAAAAAGTTTTTTTACACAAAATAAAATATTTCTAACCAAAAATTTAATTTTTTTCACGTTAGAAAATTTACTATCACTTAAAAAGGGCATTGTGGAGGGTATTCATAGATTCGGTCAAGACGACTTGTTTTTTTTGTAGATTTTTTTGTACTTATTTTGTTTTATTTTTTTGAGTCAGTTCTCTCAAACAAAAAATGTTGTTTGAAGTTAAAGTTTTAGCTAAAGTTATTAAGAATTTATTAAAATAAATAAATTATAAAACAAGTAGAAAAGTTAAATTCGACTCTGCCGAATCTATGAATACCCTCCACAATGCATTTTTTTATAGGTGGTACAATTTTTAACATGAAAAAATTAACAATTTTGATTAGAAATATTTTATTTTGAGTAAAAAACTCTTTTTTTGTCATTTTTTTTTTTAAAAAAAAGAAAAAATACAAATTTTTTTTTGAGTGTAAAATTTTTTTCGAGTGAAATGTTTTTTTTACTGTACAAAAATTTTTGAGTAAATTTTTTGTAAAAAAAAAAAACTAAATTTTTTTTGAGTAAATTTTTTTTTGAGTGTAAAATTTTTTTTAATTGTGAAATTTTTTTGAGTGTAAAATTTTTTTGAGTGTAAAATTTTTTTCGAGTGTAATTTTTAACTTACCAATGCTTTTAAAACTAAACAAGTTTAAAAAGCATTGCTTTAAAATTAAACAAGTTTGAAAAGCATTGTTTAGTTACCACCAATGCCTTTAAAACTTGTTAAAACACGTGGCATTTTAGATGAAACTAATCTGAAATTCAGGGTTTTGCTTATAACTTTTGAACCACTGGACCGATTGAGCTGAAATTTAATACCAAACAGACCCGGGGAACGGCAAAGATACATGACAAACTTCAGTAGTCTCATTATTGTCTTTCGAAAGTTATCGTGTTTTTTATCTCGTAAATTCGCGAAACACCCTTGCCGAAATTTACTCTTTTGCTCATAACTTTTGAACCACTGGACCGATTTGACTGGGTTGCAATACCAACCTGACCAGGTAAATGACAAACATATATGCCAAATTTCAGTAGCCTCTGTAAAGTCTTTCAAAAGTTAGCGTGTTTTCTACGGACAGACAGACAGACAGACGGACGGACGGACGGACGGACGGACGGACGGACGGACGGACATCGCTAGATCGACTTAAAATCGATCGAGGATCATAAATATATATACTTTATGGGGTCCTAGACCAATATTTCGAGGTGTTACAAACGGAATGACAAACTTATATATACCCTCTATCACTAGAGTGGAGGGTATAAAAACAACATTTATAATACTCCAAAAAGTATGCAATGGTATTTGAAGTACTGAAAAGTATGCTATGAAAAATTTTTATTATTAAAGAAATAAAAAAAGGGTTATTTATTTAATAATGATAATGAATTTAACGAATTTAAGTGTTATTAAACAATTTTAAAAGATATTCCAACTATCGTTTGATAGCTGCATCATTTTTAAGTATGGTCCTTCGAACCGTAAAAAAGTTAAATATTTTATGGATTTTTTTTTTTGTAAACTACGTTTTGAAGGACTGAGTGTAAGTCAACTTCTATGCAGTAGAAATGCGAATTATAAAAAAATTTGTTGGAATTATTTTTTAAGTTTTGTCTTATAAAAAGAAAACATTGGTCCTGCGAACCGGCATATGGTCGACTGGCCTGCAAAAAGGCATATGTGAATTTTAAAAGACAATCTTTGAAGGTCTTTGCGTGTATATTTATGACCAAAAGAGCTTTTCAATGGCTTAGTCAAAAATAAAAAATGTCTAGAAAATGTTTAGACCCTGCAGCCACATTATGGTGGCAACACTCATGACTGTTTTCCATGAATTAATTTAATGAATAGTTATTTATATAGATCCTTTGACCAATTTATAAATATTTTTAAATCTCTATTCCTCTGTATACATTTCTATGGAATCTAAGCGCCATTTAAAATTCTTTACAAATTATACAACATATTTAAGGCTTCTTCAGCTGCATCTTTTACTTTGATATGCATGTTGTTTCAAAAAATGATTTACATACTTTTAACCTTATTACAAAGCAATCAAGGAATAAAACGGTAGAAAGAGTAGAAAATAAAACTTTATGCGTCTGCATTTAAAACATCATAGGTAATACATGTAAATATGTCGGCTTTAAAAGAAAACAAACACCCTTAAAAGTATGCAACAAAATGTATGTACCCAGCAAAAAAAGTGTATACGACTTTCAGGTGGAGGGATTTAAAACTTCAAAGAATTTTAACAAGTCAAAAAAAAAATTTAGTTTAGCCAAATCTATATCAAACACTTTATAATGTCCCCAAGTTCTAGTAACTTATTTTTTTACGAAAAAAAATATTATTTTTTTAATGAAAACATCTTAATTTTGGGCATAAAACATGTTTTAAAAAAAAAAAAACAAGTAGAAAAGTTAAATTCGACTTTGCCGAATCTATGTATACCCTCCACAATGGCCTTTTTTAAGTGTTAGTAAATTTTGTAACACGAAAAAAATAAAATTTTTAATTAGAAATATTTTAATTTGTTTAAAAAACTTTTTTTTAAGTAATTAAAAAAAAAAAAAAAAATTATTTACTAAGTTTTTTATTGAGTGTAAAATTTTTTTCGAGTGTATTTTTTTTAGTGCAAAAATATTTTTGAGTGACAAAAATACATGTAAAATATTTTTGTTAATAACTTTTGAACCACAGGACCAATTTGGCTGAAATTCAATACGAACCAGGCTAAGGGAACGACAAATTATATGCCAAGCTTCAACATCCTCGGAATTGTCTTTCGAAAGTAAGCGTGTCTTTTATCTCGTAAATTCACGAAAAACTCTTGCCGAAATTCAGTCTTTTGCTCATAACTTTTGAACCACTGGACCGATTTGGCTGGATTTCAACACAAACCTGACCACGTAAATGTCCAACATATATGCCAAACTTCAGGAGCCTCCGTAAAGTCTTTCAAAAGTTAGCGTGTTTTCAACAGACAGACAGACGGACGGACATCGCTTAGATCGTATTAAAATCGATCGAGGATCATGAATATATACACTTTATGGGGTCATAGACCAATATTTTGTAATGTTACAAACTGAATGACAAACTTATATATACCCTCTATCACTAGAGTGGAGGGTATAAAAATCATTTTCAAATTCGGATTAAATTTAATTAAAAAATAAAAATTATTTTTTTTTACCTTTAAAATATTTTATTTTGTGTAGGTCTATTCTAGCTTGAGGTCATTATTTTCTTTACTAATTAAAACCATGATATTCTCATAGAATAATTTTCAATAAAAATATTTTTTTGTTTTAAATTTATTTATGTTGGTCATTTTTGCAAGACTTAGTCGACACGTGTTTTAGAATTTGTCAGAATTAGGGATGCCAAACGGGAAATCCCGAATCCCGAAATCCCGGGATTTTTCGGGATTGACAAATCCCGAATCCCGGGATTTATTTTTTTCAATCCCGGGATTTTTCGGGAATTTCCGGGATTGAGAAATCCCGAAAAATCCCGGGATTTCGGGATTTTTTGTCAAATATTGTAATCATAATTGATTATTTCTTCAGTGTTTGTTGTCCGATGGTAACAAAATGGATATCGTTTGAAAGGTGTTTTAAATATCTTTCAAATGAGGCATGTTGGGCTTAAATCCTCTTACTCTTTTGGAGTACAATTTCATTTTCAGGTCGTATTACTTAATATACAGAAGGGTGAAGCATATTTTCCTTTTTTCGAATTTAAAAATTGTCGGAGTCAGAATTGATGCCTTTTAGGGTCAATATTGTTCCTGCAGGGAAATGTCTTTAGGTTCCTTATTTACTTCAAAATCGGAAAATTCCGAACAAAGTAAAACATTTTTTTACTTTGTTTGAAACTTTCACATTTTCTTGTCTAAAAAGGAGACCTACAGGTCCAATATTTTTTTGGATAAATATTGACCCTAAAAGGCAACTATTCCGACCTCGACGATTTTAAAATTCGAAAAAAAAAATTTACGTCACCCTAATATGCAGTTAGCTGCCGATTTATGCATATGCCAACATTTTTAAGAAACAGTTAAATTTTGCTGAGATTTTAATTTATAAGGGATCATTAAGTAATCCATCTGTAAAGTTTATTTTTAACAGTTTTAGTTCGTAAATGAGTTAAAGCAAATGTGGGGAAAATTTCCCCCAAAACAGCCTCTGAAAACCTAAATTGGTTTACCAATTTGTACTTTTGTTAAGCAAATGACACATTTTTAAGTTTCACCTATCCAGAAAATTAAATTTTTCTCCTCCCGCCCCTTTTTGTGGGCGTGAATATAAAAAATAATATAAATAATGATAAAATTCTGTTACTTAAGCGTAATAAATGTATTTGTAAAAATTTATCGCAAAGGGAAGAAAACCGTTAAAATGCTATTCGCCTCCCAATAGGACAATTAATACAAATTTTGTATTGGCAGATGACATTGGGGACACCTTCCCCTCGCGAGGAATTGTAACAAATTTATTAACACAATTTTATCATTATTTAAACAAATATTTTATATCCACGTCTACAAAAGAGGCCGACCGAAAAAAAAGTATTTTCTAATCTTTTGAATTCGACTGCATCGCGTCTTTTATAGACGCACATAGCTCGAGTCTATTCAAATCGGTCATAGCTGTTCCTAAACTTTCGGTTTTTCTGTGATAAATACGTGAAACTTTACGAAATATATTCAATGGTTATGAATTAATTGAATATTTAATTATATAAAAAATTTATTAAAAATGTTACGTAAAAAAACTTAATTTTTATAAATTCCGAAATCCCGAAATCCCGAAAAATCCCGGGATCCCGAAAAATCCCGAAATCCCGAAAAATCCCGGGATCCCGGGATTAGAATTTTAAAATCCCGAATCCCGGGATTTGTAAATGTCAATCCCGTTTGGCATCCCTAGTCAGAATCCATTGTCAAGACTTTTTAGGAAATATTAAAACCCTATACTAATTGAGAACTAGAAGACGAAAATTGTAAAATTTCTTAATAAGATCACGATTGTTCTACCTATTTTGCCATCTACTCACAGTTATTTCTCTCACATTCATCAGCCAGTTCATTCCCAGCGATCCCGCTATGTCCAGGGACCCAAGTTAGCTTGACTTAGTCGACACGTGTTTCGAAATAAGTCCGATTCCATTGTCAAGACTATTTACAAGCAGCATAGGATTTAAATGACAAACCGCTAATGTTCAAACAAAATTATTAATTCATATTCACCTCTTCCCTCATTGAGAATTAGAAGAAGAAAATTGTCAAAGCCATTTCTTGCACATTTAACAGCCAATTCGTTCCCAGCGACCCCACTAGTCAGCAAACAGTTAGCTTAACTGTGTGCAGTTAAACTTGTAAAAATAATAAGAAGACAAACAATTTTAAAAATAAAGTTTGGAACAAGTAGTTAGGTGTGGGACTAATAAACTGGAGGTTCCAGGTTCAAATCCAGTTGGGGCTAAAAATGGCGAAAAGTTTTTTCTAATTATGAGAAAGATAATTTATAAAGAAAAATGAATAATAGTAAAAACTAAAGGAAATACGATTTTTTTTGTATTTTCGTATGAACTACGTCAGACATTTCCGCAAAGAAGTCTTAGGTGGCATGTCCCCAGAATGTCAGCATGCCCTGACTACTGCTCACTTTGCGTGAGAACATTTTGGAAATTTATATGAAACTGTCCTCAACTCAGTACAAATAGATGTCTTGTGGATGTCAGCAGTGACTCTGACATGTCATAGCCCGTCACTGAGGATGGATCGAGGACGTTGCCAATTGGGATAATTTAAGAGGAATAAGCCTGTCTATCTTATTCCTTTTTGTGAACAAGACGGGATTAAATCCCAGACCGTTGTCCTTTGCCCACGTCAAGAGTATCTTTAGCTCTGATGACTTCGCTAAATGTTTGCCAAATTTTACCTTTGATTAGGATCACAACGGCATCATCGTTGGCACGAAGGATTGGTGATATTTTGACATTGTTAAACGCACCTACAACGTTTCAAAATGATGCCAAAACATATTCTTTTTTGTGAAGAGTATTCTCAATTAACTCGACAACATCACTTAAAGCCACCTCACAGGGACTGTTGGGCCTTTCTGAAGTTGTCTGATGTAAGGGTACTTGAATAAAAACGATGACAGACTGATAGGTCTGTAATGCTTTGCGGTATTGTGGTTTGTATTTCCCGCTTCGGGGATGAAATCAACTCTTATCTCGCTCCATTCAGAGGGTATATACCCCGATTCCATGTAAAAGAGACGTAGCAGCCATGGCATGATTATTTCGAGCGACTTCTTCAAGAGTGCCGGAAATATCCCATCAGGCCATGCCAATTTGTGGAGCTTAAAGAAACGAACTGCCCATGTTATCTTGCGTTCGTCCACCATTGTTCTGATTCGGAATTGCATTTGGTGAAAGTATACCAGCGCAAAAAGAAATCCAATGAACGACTTTCATAGTATTTATGTACAAATTCATAAAATTTTATAACTTATTCATAACACTTATAAACTTTTTCCCAGTATTTATGAATAATTCATAATATGTAAAATTTAAGAACTATTTAACATTTTTTCATAAATACTATGAAAAAGTTAAAAAATTTAATGAAAAAGTTCATAAATACTTTTTATTTCGTTCATTGGCAAATATTGTTTTTTTCTGTGAAGGGAGTTTCTCTTATGACCTCGTCCCTGCATCCCGGTAAATGGGTATCCATTAGAAGTTAATTGGTTTCCTGACTGCTTTCTGCGAAAGATCAATGGGGCTTATTAAGATAACTTGGTACACAGGGATCTTTGGACAGAGCTTTTCGAAGCCAAGCCGCCTCCGTAGTTCCCTTCAATAGTCTTAAAAGCATAAAAGCTGAGACAATAATTCTCTCAATCGTCCTTCGTATTATCTTACTTTGTCTGAAAAGTTTCTTGCTTTCTGTTGTGAGAAACTTGAGTTTCGGCGTAACCACGGTCGGTGGACTTATTGTTAGATTTTTTATTTAGAAGTACTTTACTTTTTAGTGGTACTCCCATTTTTTTTTGCAGGGTTTTCTTTATAATTATCCTTAAAAAGGATTCCTTTACAACGATATCTTAAAGTTAGGAAAGAAAGGAAACATTCTTATTATTCCTTTAACTTTTGTTTTTTAATTCAAGTGAGAATCTCTTTTATGCATCAAGCAATTTAAACATCATATTCATAGAGATAAAATTCTTAGAAAATTTTATAAAAAAAATTTTAGAATTTTCTTTTAAAGAATATTAAAAAAAAGTTTTAAAGTAATGAAAACAAGAAGAAACTTAATTTTATATACACATTGTATATCAGTAAAGTCATTTAAGTTTTTGTTAAACTTATTTTTTTGGTTGGATGTTGCATCGTATGAAGGCATTTTTTTTTCTTTGATTTACAAAATTTTTTTATCAAGGTAAAAATCAAAGCCAAAATATTGCCCTCTGCAAATAAATAAAGTTTTCGATCTTATGCAAAATATTCGACAATTTCGCGAGTTTGTATGTAAATTTTCACTTAAAGGTCATTAACAGGTCCAACAAATTGTACTTTAATAAAACGGGTAAAAAAAAAAAATTTTGGTACTTTTTATATCTCCTTAACTAAGTTCGGAAATTCTGCAATTTGGCGTGTATGATCCTTCATGAAACTTTAGCAAAAGAACATTTTATGTAATTTCCTCTTTAAGGCTAAGTACTCTGTTTTTTGCGGTGAAAATTTCACTTCAACTTTAAACGCCTCAAATCGCAATAAAACAATGAAAAATAAACAACTTTTGACAATTATAAGAAAGAAACGATCATAACAAAACTGAAATGTCACTTTTTCACGGCAATTTAAATTGTCTTGTATAATAAAAATGCGTGAAAAGTTTTTTAACAATTTCCCTATAATTACTCGCGTTGCCAAATTGTATTTTTTTTATATGGAGTTTGACAGATTTTTTCCCGTGAAATCGAACAGAGTACTATGCTTAAAGCTTTAAAAAGGACTTTTTGGTAAAACGGGTATAAAATAGTACTTTGGTACTTTTTATATCTAATTAACTACACTCAAAATAATTACTCCGTAAAATGACTGTAATCTCAATTCGACAGATATTTGACAAAGTAATCTGCCGAAATACAGATTTTAAGAAAATACTTCGTATATTCTTGTGACCGAAAAACTAAATTTTATCTGTAATTTTTTTACTTTGTAATCTCTACAGATAATAAAGAGAGTTTTTTGTTAAATTGCAGATTTTAGAAAAATACTTTGTTTTTTTTCTCGTAACCAAAATAATAAATTTCATCTGTAATTTTACTTTTTTCTCTGTAATATAGTTTTGATATAAAAAATATTCAAAAACTTTCAATTTCAAATATTTCAACCTCTCTTTAACAAGCGTCTTAATTTAAAATAAAATCTGGTAAATTTAACGAGGATGTCGTGTGAAATAGGTACTCGTAAAAAAAACTCGTAATTTTCCAAAAAATAAAACAAAGAAAATTTACAATTTGGAAGCATTAAAGCGGGCAAAATCACTCGATGACATTTCCCAATTGTCAACACTTACTTGAACATTAAGGAAGGAGAAATTTATCAGGAATCAATAAGTAACCGTTGTGTTAGAGCCATATCAGGCATATTAAAAAAAATATATAAGAAACTGAAGGCATTCTTAAACGATTTCCCTTTACTATTACAAAAGTGTTTATTGGAATGACCCCGCTTAAATGTGGCAAACGTTGAAGTGTATTGAAAAAAAAAAAAACGTGAGAACACCTAGCGGTTTATAAATAATTTCTACAAGCGTACAAGCGATATGAAGCGCATTAAAAAAATATATTTTTAAAAAAGTCAAGGCACTCTTAAACGATTTCCCTTTAATTTTATAAAAGTGTTTATTGTGGCACAGAAAATGAAACGCTTATGAAAAAAAAAACGTGAGAACAGCTAGCGGTTTATAAATAATTTCTACAAAGTTAAACATTCGCGTGCGAAACATTTAAGCGGGCGCATTTAAATGATGGCATTTGCCTTTATTTTGTGTCAAGTTATTACTTATCCAAGCTTCTTGCACATTACAGTCGAAGAAAATGAATACAAATTTTTATAGTTGCCATTTAAAAAATGAATTTAAACAAGAAATTAAAAAAGAATTCTCGTGCGCACCATTAAGTGGGGAATGCATTTAATCAGGCACATTTAAATTTTAGTTATGAAAGTACTAAAAGGAAACTCAATTTTTACATTTAAATATCCTCTGCTGAAATTGTCATTTATTAATTTATAAAAACCTAAGTGAACATCTACCGCTTAAATGCGTCACTAAATATGTGAGCTTTAATAATTTAAAATATACGTAATACGCAAAGAATAATTTTGACGGTTTTGTCAGTAGGCTTGTTCTTAATCGTTCAATTGAGTGAGCGCTCATTTTCATTGATTTCAGATAAAAGAACTAGTTCGTTCATCTAGTTCAATCGCTCTTTTAAGGTCTTCGTTCAGAAGTTCGTGAATGAATCATTATGATCATGTCTGTTGGTCGTTCACCTAGTTCAAATCGTTCAGTTTTTGTTCAACAGTTCGTGAACGAATAATTTTGATCATGTCTGTTGTTTTGTCTTTCGTTTAAAAAATACAAAAATGTTGAACAAAAACATGAATTTAAAAAAATATATGCAATTTTTGTAAAAAAAACATAAATGCTGAGAAAGCGTGCAAGAAGAGAAAACAAACGCCTGACGACAAAATTAACAAAAAACAAGTAGAAAAGTTAAATTTGACTTGGCCGAATCTATGAATACCCTCCACAATGCCCTTTTTAAGTGATAGTAAATTTTCCAACGTGACAAAAAATAACATATTTGGTTAGAAATATTTTATTTTGTGTAAATTTTTTTTAATATAATTTTGTTTTTCGTGAAATTTTTTTTTTTTTTATAAAACATCTGGTAACCTTAAGCATACGTCTTCATTTTTTCGCCTTTATAACCTTCTTTTCCAATTTCAAACAGTGACTCAATTGACGAATTAATTAACTTTGATATGGCCATTTTGACGAGCTTCTCTATTTCTGGATCACTCCTCAATGGGTTGTTAATATATTTGTCTAGTATGGCTATATATTCATACTTTAAGCTTTCTAATGTTTCTCTATCAGCTTCGGAAAGGTTTCCACTAAAATCTATAGTATTTAATCTTGCTAATGCCCTTTCTTGAAATCTGTCTATATCACCACCAATTCCACTCCAATAGTTTGCCCAACTTCCAACAATTTGTGTATGACCAAGGAAATTATTAATTGTAATATAAATCTGTGGATATTCCCTTAACCTAGGATTTGGTCTAAGTCTAACTACATGCGCTGCATGGTATTCATTTCCTAGTCCGCTTCTGCGATCTTGAGATAAACTTCGTCCACCAGTGACAACTTCATTCCTTGGTATGTTTGTCATTTCGGCAATGCTTTGTATATAACCACCAAAATGAATGAAACGTTCAAAACGATCTTCTAGGTGATCAGCTTCAGTATCATTGGATGTTGAATGGGGATCTTTTCTTTGGTCCGATTTTGTTCTTGATTTATTTTTCTCGCTTGTAACACGAGATTTATCAGTTGGCGCTTTTTTTGATTCTTCTTTTTTCTGTTGTTCAGAATTGGTTTTATTTTTTTTAGTCTTATAACTATCGGGAATAGGTTTAATCGCTACATTACGCAAAGGCAACTCATTTCTGCGATTGTGTGCCACGATTTCTGCAAAGATTATGATACCTACTGCTATGGTACCAGCAGCTATCAAACCAGCTGGTCCAAATGCTGCCCCTTTCATGACCCCTTTTATGGCCAATACGATTGGAGGTAACATTTCAAATTCGTTAGAGTTATTGCAGTTACAATACCTAAATAAAAAGAGAATATTAAATTTATTTAGCATGGTTATCAGTGTTATTTTCAAAATAGTATTTCAAAAGAAAATATGTGAGAGTGCCATCAAAATTATTCTTTGCGTATTAAGTATATTTTAAATTATTAAAGCTCACATACTGAGTGACGCATTTAAGCGGTAGATGTTCACCGAGGTTTTTATTATAAATTAATAAATGACGATTTGAGAAAGGGATATTTAAATATTAAAACTAAATGCATTCCCGACTGTAATGGTGCGCACGACAATTTTTAATTTCTTGTTTAAATTCACTTTTTTAATTGGAAACTATAACAATTTTATTCATTTTCTTCGACTGTAATGTGCAAGAAGCATGGATAAGTAATAACTTGACACAAAATAAAGGCAAATGCCAACATCATTTAAATGCGCCCGCTTAAATGTTTCGCACGCAAATGTTTAACTTTGTTAGAAATTATTTATTAACTCGCTAGATGTTGTCACGGTTTCGGTGTCATTTCAATAAACACTTAGAAAATTAAATGGAAATCGTTTAAGAAGACTTTGATTTTCTTTTATATTTTTATAGTATTTCATAAAAAAAATAGTATTTCAAAAGAAAATAAGTGAGAGTGCCATCAAAATTATTCTTTGCGTATTACGTGTATTTTAAATTATAAAAGCTCACCTACTTAGTGACGCATTTAAGCGGTTGATGTTTACCGAGGTTTTTAAAAACTAATAAATGACACTATGAGCAGGGGCTATTTAAATGTGAAGATTGTGCTTCCTAAACTTTAATAAACTTATAGAAAAAACTAAAATTGAAATGTGCCTGGTTAAATGCATTTCCCACTTTAATGGTGCACACTCGAAACGTTATTTTTTAATTTCTTGTTTAAATTCACTTTTTAAGTGGCAACTATAAGAATTTTTATTTATTTTTTCGACTGTAATGTGCAAGAAGTATGAATAAGTAATAACTTGACTCAAAATAAAGGCAAATGCCATCATTTAAATGCGCCCGCTTAAATGTTTCGCAAACGAATATTTAGCGTTGTAGAAATTATTTATAAACTTGCTATATCTTCTACCGTTTTTTTTTCATAAGCATTTCATTTTCTGTGCCACAATAAACACTTTTATAAAATTAAAGGGAAATCGTGTAAGAGTGCCTTGACTTTTTTATAATTTTTTTTTAATGCGCTTCGCTTGTACACAACGGACACTATTATATTTGATTCCTGATCAATTTCTTCTTCCTTAATGTGCAAGTAAGTGTTGACAATAGGAAATGCCGTCGTGTTAATTTGCCCGCTTTAATGCTTCCAAATTGTATTTTTTTTGTAAAAATTACGAGTTTTTTTTACGAGTACCACCGATATCCTACACGACATCCTCGTAAAATTTACCAGCTTTAATTGAAATTTAAGACGCTTTTTAAAGAGGGATTGAAATATTTGGAAGTTTTTTGATGAAATTTTTATTTGAAAACTGTATTACAGAGCAAAAAGTAAAGTTACAGATGATATTTATTACTTTGGTTACGAGAAAAAAAACAAAGTATTCTTCTAAAATCTGTATTTTAACAAAAAACTCTATTAATTATCTGTAAAATGGAGATTACAAAGTAGAATTACAGAAGCCCTGTTTTCGCATAACCGTATATACGCTTACCCATACAAATTTTAAAATATCCACGCTTAGTTTTAGCATGTATAATTATCGGCGTTAATTTTAAGTTTCGATAAAAAGTGAAGCCAAGTTCATATTTTCAAGGAAATAGCATTGACAAAAAATGCCTGCGAATTTTGTACTCTTGCCCAAAACATTAAATCATGATAATGTTTTGCGGAAGATTTAAATCATGATAATGTATTGCGGAAGATTTGGGTGTACTTGCCAAAGCAGTTTTTTTTATAAAAAAAATAATGTTATATTACTTTGCTATTCCATGCAAAACGAATTGAAATATCAGTCGAGGACCCCATTAAAAAAACCCAAAGAGATGTACATTTCGTAAGTGAGTGGAAAAATATGTGCAAAAAAGTGTTTTTACACTTTGGAGAGTATGAAAGATTCGGCACCAAAGAATATAACACTCTCACTTGTTTTATGTACATTTGATAAACAAATGGAAAATTTTTAATGCGAAAAGCTTAGACTTGGTGAAAAAGTAGTTTTGGTAAAAAAACAATATTTTTTATTTTTTTGTTAAAAAAAATTAATGAACCAAAATTTTTGGTGAAAAAAAATTTTGATGATATAAAGTTTTTGATGAATTTTTTTGATGGAAAGAAAATTTTTTGATGTAAAAAAAAATTAATGAAAAAAAAATATATGAAAAAAAAAAATTTTTTTGTGAGAAAAAAATTGATAATAAAAAACTTTGATAAAAAAATTTGATGAAAAAAATTGATGAAAAAAATATGATAAAAAAAAAATTTTGATGAAAAAAAAAAATTGATAAAAAAAAATAATGAAAAAAATTGATGAAAAAACAAATTTGATGAAAAAAAATGATAAATAAAAAAATTTGATAAAAAAAAAAGATGAAAAAAAAAAAAAAAAAATTATGAAAAAAAAATTTAATGAAAAAAAAAGTTTGATGAAAAAAATTAACGAAAAAAAAATTTATGAAAAAAAAAAATTTAATGGAAAAAAATTGATGAAAAAAAATTTAATGAAAAAAAAAATTATGAAAAAATTTATAAAAAAAAAAATTATGAAAAAAAACTGAGGAAAAAAAAATTGATAAAAAACAAAAATCGTAAAAAAAAAATTATGAAAAAAAAAAATTTCGATGAAAAAAAAAGTTTGATCAAAAAAAAATTGATAAAAAAAAAAAATTTGTGCAAAAAAAAATTGATGAAAAAAATGAATAAAAAACAAGTAAAAAAGTTAAATTCGGCCTTGCCGAATGTAGTGATACCCTCCACAATTTCAAAAAGATTATTGCAAACAACTTAATTTAAAAGGAAATTACTTTTGAAAAAAAAAATTTTAAAAAATATCCGCGAAAAAAATTTTGGTAAAAAAAAAAAAAATCCGCGATTTTTTCCTTTTTTTGTCAAAAAATATGTTCGTACTTGTTTAAATACCATTTGGTGTTCAATTATGTTCACATATGTCAACCAGAAGCCGAATTAAAGCTTTTTGTATTTTTAGGTTATGTTGAATGTACTGAAATTTTTGAGGTGTGCTTACATTTTCGTTCATAACTTTTGAACCGCTCAAGCGATATCGCTCAAATGCAATACCAAACTTCTCGGGAGAACTTCCAATATATATGTTAAGTTTCAGTCATCTCTGTGCAATATTTTGTCCGCGAGAGCATTTTCCACAGACAGACGGACAGACGGACATCGCTAGAATGTCTTAAAATCGATCGGGCATCATGAATATATATACTTTATGGGGTCCCAGACCGATATTTCGATGAGTTACAAACGGAATGACAAACTTATATATACCCTCTATCACTAAGTGGAGGGTATAAAAATTGATAAAAAAAAATTATGAAAAAATAACAGTATGATGAAAAAAAAAATTTTATGAACAAAAAAAATTTTATGAACAAAAAAAATTTGATGGAAAAAACAAATTGATGAAAAAAACAAATTGATGAAAAAAATTTTTTTTTTGTGAAAAATAATTATGTTACTTTTTATTCACCAGCTGGTGAAAAACGGGTTTATTCACCACGAGGTTACAAACCCAAGTTACAAACCCAAGTTATTAAAATTTTTGGTTTTAAGAAAATGAAAATAGTAATTCAAACTGAGGTGGCGTCCTGAAACTTTTTTAAAATTAGACGCCAGCCTAAAACATTATCATATTAAAACAGGGCTAAAAAATACAAAGTTTTTTTTTTTTTTTAAAATCTGTATTTCGGCAGATAACTTTGTCAAATATCTATTTTATTGAGATCACAGTAATTTTACAGAGTAATTATTTTAGTGATGTTCTATGAGAATATTTGAAAAAATAATCAAAATGACCCCTAAAAATTGGAGATATGTTCTAAGAAAAGAACCGCCATTAAATTTTGACTGAAGACATATTTTCGTTTCTTTGATTTTCTCCAAGAAACACGTTCGATTTGCTATTGTTTTTTATTTCCACTCTGCAAAACTCGGAGGAAATCACAATTTTTAAAGTAATAGTTTCCTGACTAAAGATTTGACAAAAGATAGATCCATATTTGAACTTGGGCCCCATTTTCCAGGTAACTCGGTTGTAGGGTATTATATGGTCGGTGTTGATCAACTATAATTTTCTCACTTGTTATGTGTGTTTTCGTTTTTTTTTTATAAATTTTTATTTACATTTTAGAGTGTATAAAATATTTCGCATAGCTGA
This sequence comes from Pegoplata infirma, assembly GCA_963921195.1. Lineage (NCBI taxonomy): Eukaryota > Metazoa > Arthropoda > Insecta > Diptera > Anthomyiidae > Pegoplata > Pegoplata infirma. Next base: position 22,374,684 of record OY992536.1, on the reverse strand, counting down.
ATTTAACTCTCTCATCAGAGAGAGATTTACGATTGTCTAATTTCACCACATTTAAATGCTCTGTTGTTTATGGAAAACTTTTACGTGAAAACGTAAAACAAATTTTCACGTGAAAACTTAACAACTTACCTTTACTCTATCGAAATTAATTCCAAAAAGTTTAATCGGTTATCTAGCTAAAACTAAAAATGAAATAATTTTTGTTGACCGGTAATTCGTAATTTTTAATAACAAGTGCACTGAGAGAACATTTGTTTATAACTGAATGTGTCATAGTTTTGATAAGATATATTTATACCAAAATCCAAATACTACGTATAAAAATGTTTAAAACAAGAGAATTCTCCATATATTGTAGACATGTATTGCAATGTCTGAATTAGAGATGGGCACATAAGCAGATTATGGCGTGATTCACGTGATTCACGCGTGAGCACGTGTGAGTGTGACTGATTTCAATTTTACTCACGTGATTGTGAGTGAGTGTGAGTGGAGAAAAAAATTGCGTGAGTGAGAGTGCGTGAGTAAGATTTTTGCGTGAGTGAGTGTGCGTGAGTCGATTTTTTTGCGTGAGTTTGCGTGATTTATTTTCTCTTCTTATTTCCTTTTGTACCATAAAAAGCTACAAAAATTTGTAAATTTGTAAAATATGTTAATAATTCATCCCGAAAAAAGCAAAAAAAAACATGTAAAATTTCGCTGAACTTTAAATTTTGCTGAAAATTTTGAAAGATTTTTGAAATTTTAGTTTTTGAATTATTTGTTGTACAAATAAGTGTTTTGTGAGTGTGAGTTAACGTGAGTGTGAGTGAAGCTTGCGTGAGTGCACGTGAGTGTGAGTTGAATAAAATGTACTCACGTGATTGTGAGTGAGTGTGAGTAGAAAAAATATGCTCGTGAGTGAGTGTGCGTGATTCAAAATTTCCTGTCGTGAGCGTGAGTCAAAAATCACTCACGCGCCCATCTCTAGTCTGAATGATAGCTGTAGAAAATCAGGCGCGGAAACTGCTCTTACATTTAGGGTGGGGCGTACCTTCCATACAAAAACACAGTAAAAAAAGTTAAATTCGACTTGGCCGAATCCATAATAATTTCGAAATCGTCGGGGTCGACAAATGTTGCCTTTTTTAGGTCAATATTAACACACAAAAATATTGGTCCTGAAGAGTAGTCATGTGTTTAAGTTTGAAATCAAGTATGAATAATATATGAAAAAAATTTGTAAATTTACTATTTAACAATTTTTTTGTAATTTAACAGAGTTTTCTTTGTAAAATTCTAAAATGTGTAAACTTACAGAGAATCATTGGTAAAATTTTTCACTCATGAAATGAATTCAACTAAAACTTTGTAAATTTACAGAGTGTTTTTGTTAAATTTTGCACTCATAAAATGCATTTAACTTAAACTTTGTAAATTTACATTTTTTTCTTTTTGGTAAATTTCTGGTCGCTTTTCTCAACATTTTACAGATAATTCTGTAAATTTACAGTTTTTTTTATCGAAATCATTTTCCAGAGTTTTCTTCGGAGAATATCAAAATATCTTGCTGGTTGGAAATCTATGGTATTTTCTGTTGGCTCAGCAGAGTATCTCTGTAATTTAACAGGGTGTTTATATTGAGTATATATGAGTCATTCCACACCAACTGTTCCACTACAGAAAAACCATGGTGGTTTCAATAGGATATCATTTGCAAAGTATTCGCCCTTAGGGCACTATTAAATAACAAAAATAAAATTTAAGATTTTTCAAAAAGTGGGCCTTGGAGCCATGGTCAAAAATTGAAAATTTCAGCATTTTTTGCCTAAGTATCTTTATTTCAATATTTATGCCATTAAAATGAAACACAGTGATGTCTTTAAAATAAATATATTTTTTTTAAAGATTTTTGTATGGGCTATCGATTAAAAAAATAAAAATTTGAAAATTTTCAGAAGAAGTTCTGAATATTTTAAATTTAAACTTTTTATATCAAAAAACATGCCACAATTTTATTTTTTTTTTACATGTTTAAAAAATAGTTCAGTTGTATATCTATCTGTTCTGAAATTTTCAGAGATGCTTTTTTCCTTGTTTTCGAGAAAAAAAATGTTGAACATTGCGCTATGCTAATAATTTACAATAATGGGGTATATTACATATGCGAATGAGTAATATTAACTTTTAAAAAACATTTAAAATAGAGATGTGATCGTGGGTAAGTTTTTTTTTACCATCACGCACTCTCACCAAGGAAATTATTTTAATCACGCATGATAATTTATTTCGCTCACGATTAGTCACGCTCACGTGAGTATCGTGCCCGTGACAACATTTTTTCTACTCACGTGAGCGTGCGTGAACGTGAGGAAAATTAAAAATCGTGCGTGATTAAAACTTTTCCTTCGTGAGCGTGCGTAAACGTCAAAAAAAACTCACCCACGAAAACATCTCTATTTTAAATGTTTTTTAAGAGTTAATATTACTCATTCGCATACGTAATATACCCCATTATTGTAAATTATAAGCATAGTGCAATGTTCAACATTTTTTTTCTCGAAAACAAGGAAAAAAGCATCTCTGAAAATTTCAGAACAGATTGACATACACCTTAACTAATTTTTAAACATTTAAAAAAGAAATAAAATTGTGGCTTGTTTTTTGATAAATAAAGTTTAAGTTTAAATTTAAAAAATTCAGAACTTCTTCTGAAAATTTTCCAATTTTTATTTTTTTAATCGATAGCCCATACAAAAATCTATAAAAAAACTTTTATTCTAAAGACATCACTGTGTTTCATTTTATTGGCATAAATATTGAAATAAAGATACTTAGGCAAAAAATGCTGAAATTTTCAATTTTTGACCATGCCTACAAAGCCCACTTTTTGAAAAGCTTAAATTTTATTTGTGTTATTTAATAGTGACCTAAGGGCGAATACTCTGCAATTGATTTCATATTGACATGACATCACTTTTTTTTTGCTGAACATTTGGTGTGGAATGCCTCATATGTATGTACATATTTTAAATTATTAAAGCTCACATACTGAGTGACGCATTTAAGCGGTAGATGTTCACCGAGGTTTTTATAATAAATTAATAAATGACGATTTGAGAAAGGGATATTTAAATGTTAAAATTGTGTTTTCTATTAGAACTTTCAAAAAATTTGAGAAAAAAATAAAATTTAAATGTGCCTAAGTAAATGCATATCAAATTTTTTTATCAATTTTTTTTTTTTCATCAATTCTTTTTCATCAAATTTTTGTTTCATCAAATTTTTTTTTTCATTAATTTTCTTTTCATCAATTTTTTTTTCATCAAATTTTTTTTTTATAAATTTTTTTGTTTTTTCATCAAATTTTTTTTTCCTTTTTTTTTTTTTTTTCCTAAATTTTTATTTTATCAATTTTTTTTTTTCATAAATTTTTTTTCATCAATCTTTTTTTCATAAAATTTTTTATTATCAATTTTTTTCTCACCAAAATTTTTTTTTTCATATTTTTTTCATCAATTTTTTTTTACATGAAAAATTTTTCTTTTCATCAAAAAAATTCATCAAAAACTTTTTTTCACCAAAAATTTTGGGTTCATTAAATTTTTTTTTAACATAATTTTGTTTTTCGTGAAAAAAAAAAATCATTTTTTTTTTACCAAAACTACTTTTTCACCAAGTCTGAACTTTTCGCATAAAAATTTTCCATTTGTTTATCAAATGTACATAAAACAAGTAAGAGTGGTATATTCCTTGGTGCCGAATCTTTTATACTCTCCAAAATGTAAAAACACTTTTTTGCACTTATTTTTGCTTTCACTTACGAAATGTACAGCTCTCTTGGTTTATTAATGGGGTCCTCGACTTATATTTCAATTCGTTTTGCCTGGAATAGCAAAGTAATATAACATTATTTTTTCTAAAAAAAACTTTGCTTTGGCAAGTACACCCAAATCTTCCGCAAAACATTATCATGATTTAATGTTTTGGGCAAGAGTACAAAATTGGCAGGCATTTTTTATACCCTCCACTCTAGTGATAGAGGTTATATATAAGTTTGTCATTCCGTTTGTAACACCTCGAAATATTGGTCTAGGACCCCATAAAGTATATATATTTATGATCCTCGATCGGTTTTAAGACGATCTAGCGATGTCCGTCCGTCCGTCCGTCTGTCTGTCTATTGAAAACACGCTAACTTTTGAAAGACTTTACGGAGGCTCCTGAAGTTTGGCATATATGTTGGGCATTTACCTCGTCAGGTTGGTATTGCAAGCCAGCGAAATCGGTCCAGTGGTTCAAAAGTTATGAGCAAAAGACTGAATTTCGACAAGGGTTTTTCGTGAATTTACGAGATAAAAAGCACAACAACTTTCGAAGAGCAATTCTGAGGATACTGAAGCTTGGCATATATATTTGTCGTTCTTCCAGCCTAGTTCTTATTAAATTTCAGCCAAATCGATCCGTTGGTTCATAATTTATTAGCTTCACCTTAAATTCACGTGTTGAAAACCCGTTAAACCTGTTGTAAAAACATTGGTAAGTCACAAAAATATTTTACAAAGTATTTTTGTCACTCAAAAATATTTTGATACCAAAACAAAAAAAAAAAAACACTCAAAAAAATTTTACACTCAAAAAAAAATTAGTAAATTATTTTTTTTTTCAAAAATTACTAAAAAAATATTTCTAATCAAAACTGTTATTTGTTTCACGTTAGAAAATTTACTATCACATAAAATGGGCATTTCTACTTGTTTCATATGGCGTGAAAATAAAAAAAAGGGCCTCCGAACCGTATATTACACGAAGTTCAGAATCTAAAACATTGAGAACGGGTTGTTTAAAAATCTTACAGAGATTAAAATCAAAAACAGACAAAATTCGTTGCAATCGTTAAAGAGTAGACGAATGTTAACTGTAAACCAGTGGTCGGCAGAAACTGAGTATATGAATACATTAGTGTATGAATATAAATATGCATGTGTTGGGATATTTCGTAAACAAAGCGACATCAACCTGGTTTTTGTTGTATTTTTATGCTCTTACTTGAGAGTTTTGTTAACATTCGTGTTATATACGTGTAAATAGCAGAATGTGTTCGGTTGCTGAGTGCTATGGGTGCCGATCACTGCTGTAAACGAATGTTTAAAATGGTCCTTCGAACCGTATTAAGTACAAAAACAGAAATTATGTTTGTAAACAGTCATAATCGGTAGTCTTTAACTCAAAAAATTTAATGCAGAGAAATTTTTTAGCATTTAAATTATTTAAAAAAATGGTCCTTCGAACCGTATGGAATTCATTAATATTTATTTATTTACAATATCCTTGAACAGATTTAAATTAAATTTCATTTTTATTTTGCAGTAGCTTAACTTAATTTATGCCTTCAATAAATTTATTATTTTCAGAACTCTTAAAATTTTTCTACAGAATTTCATTACATCATACATAGTTTGTATGTATGAATTATTTTTTATTCTTTAATGTACAGTCAAACCCTGTTATAACGAACTCCGAGGTACTAGTAAAAATGGTTCGGTATAAGCGAAGTTCACTAAAGCGGGGTATATTTTTTATCAAACCAGTTTTATTTCTAAAAAATAGATCCAAATTTGTTTTATTTGATGTTTTTTTCGTAAATAAACTACTTATTGAGAAGAAACCAATTGAAATATAAATAAATTTTATCAAAATTATAATATAAACCAAAAAATTCCAACCTTTTGTTAGTTTGATAAACATGATTGCCACACATTTAAAAATATTTATTGGAGTTCGTTACAAAAAGATAAAAACACATGAAATTTTGTTCGTGCGACCATAATCAGCTGTTCGTTTTAACTGAGGATTCGTTATAACCGAGTTCGTTATAAAAGAAGTATTTTGTGTGAAAATTGATGCCAAAACGTCGGGACTTTAGAATTAGTACGTTATAAACGAGCTCGTTATAACCGAGAATTCGTTATAACTGAGTTTGACTGTATTATGTTTGTTGTAAATGCTAATGGTATTTACATATATACTATTTACATATATACTGTTATTTGCTTACTCAGAAAATGCAATGCAAAAATTACTTAAATTAATTGCATTACAAAACTACATATATGACATTTTATGCATGAACGGACTGAACAATATAAAATTTAATGCATATTTCTCACTCATTCGCTCTGCTTGACTGTTCATGCATGGAGATGATTGAAGGTGGTGAAGGGTTTTATTCTTCTTTTATTTTGATGATGATAATTTTTACATTTGGACACTTGACAAACTGTAATGTATTGTGGTTTAATTATAATTTAACACATCATAAGGTCATAAAAGAAATGCTATCAAATGAAATGGAACGAAATTATTTTTTTTTTTTTGAAATTTTTGTAATAAGAATATTTAAGAAAAGTTTTAAAAAAGAGTATTGCAATACTAGTTTATAAATATTTAATATAATTATTTTTTTTCGTTTGCCTAAAAAATAGTTAACTTTCTTCAGAAATTACTGACCTAGAATTGTTGGAAAAAAGTGCCAGAATAAAAAGAAAATCTCGAAATTTTTATTGTTTGCCGTTGTAAAACAGATGATAGTAAAGTGTTTAGATTAATTGAAAATTCAATGTATAAAAAATTAATTTAAAACAAGTAGAAAAGTTAAATTCGACTTGGCCGAATCTATGAATACTAGGGCTATAACCAAATTTTTGGCATAGCACCACGTGATGGACAATGTTGTTTTATTAAACAAAATCGCTTTCTCCGATCATTTTGTAAAAAAAACCACACGCACCAAATGCATTTTCTAAAAGTCCTCAAGATTTTTTTATTTACACAAAATTTATGTATTTTTTATTTAACAACAAGTAAAAATGTTAAAAAAAAAATCTAATGTCTATTTATTGAAGGAAATAAACTTTAGATTTAAAGTTAGTGCTGATTTACATAAAGGATAAATATCCTGGACCACCATAGTGGCACAATCCACGCAAATATTACTTTTTTGCTGGTTTGGAATTATTGATTCTTCTTTTTCCCAAAATCTTAAGAAGCATTTGAGTGTTTTTAAATCTACCTAGCGACTCCTCCAGAGATTTAAAGTCATCTTCCCTAAATCAGTGATCTGAGAACTATATGTCAAACTATTTTCCCCAAATAAAGGCACATATTCGGTAAAGCTCAGTTTGGTAACTTGGTATTAAAATGAACGTTAAAATGTTGTTGGGAAGGTGGGTACTACCCCATGGGTACCTTCCCCGCCTACCATAGTTTTAGTTTCGGACTTGATTAAAGCGGAATCATAGTTAAAATAGCTACATTTTGCGATTAAAAAAAAAAATTAAAAAATAGTAATTTAAAACTTCATCGCGTTTGGTGCGTGTACTTTTTTATCATCCGCGAAAAAGTGAAAACATTTTTCTTCATAGTTTTTCACGGTCTATATGACTGTGCTATGCCAATTTGGATATTTTCAAAAAATGTAAAAAACGTATAGCCCTAATGAATACCCTCCACAATGCCCTTTTTAAGTGATAATAAATTTTCTAACGTGAAAAAAATAAAATTTTTGATTAGAAATATTTTATTTTGTGTAAAAAGACTTTTTTTTAGTAATTTTTGAAAAAAAAAAATAATTTACAAAATTGTTTTTTGAGTGTAAAATTTTTTTTGAGTGTATCATTTTTTTAGTGTAAAAATATTTTTGAGTGACAAAAATACGTTGTAAAATATTTTTCTGTCTTACCAATATTTTTAAAGCTTTTTTAACGGGGTTTTCAACACGTGAATTTAAGGTGAAACTAATCTGAAATTCACGGTTTTGCTAATAACTTTTGAACCACTGCACTGTGGGCCAGCATCCCTGAATTTTGGCCATAAATAGACCGCTTAACCTATATGTCAAAAAAGTATTGCATATGGGTGCTAAAGGATCGATGATCACAATTCTGGAAAAAATTTCAAAATTCAAAATGGCGGATCCAAAATGGCGGACATAATTTTTTAATTCTTTGTTTATTGTGTTTAATATAATCATTATCGATGTATTTGGGGTCGTTAATAACGAATATGAGCTCAGACTTTTAAAATTCTAAATGGCGGATCCAATATGGCGACAAATTTAAATTTAAAATTTTTTATATGTTGTCTCTTTTGGCCAAAAACTTCGATTTTAATTGTTTTTCGGATGTTAAAACTGATCTTGGAATTAAAGATTTGAAATTCAAAATGGCGGATCCAATATGGCGAATATGCTTTTGTAATTCTTAGCTAATTGTACTTAAATAAGTAATTTTTGATGTATTTAGGGTCAGTAATTACGAATATGAGCTCCGATTTTTTAAATTCAAAATGTCGGATCCAATATGGCGTCAAATAAAAAATTAAGTTTTTTTCTATGTTGTCGGATTTTGATGGTTTTTGGAATACCAAATCTGATTTAAGAATCAAATATTCAAAATAGAGGATGCAATATGGCGGTCAATATATTTAAATTATTGATTAATGTTTCAAAATATCACTAGGAAATGATTGCACAACACGAATACGAGCTCAGATTTTTTGAAGTCAAAATGGCGGATCCAAAATTTAGAACATAGCTTTTTAAAAAAATGTACAATGTTTAAATTTCTAAGTTTTTATAAATCCCTCTTTTTGCTTTTATCAGAAGATTTTAATAAAATATTTCTCTTTTAAATGCGTCAAAAAGTTCATATATTCAGTGGCTCATTTAAGAGGGAACTTTTTTATTTCCAATAAGCATTTGCCATACTAAATGTAAAAATAATGCTGCAAGCTTACAATTTCGTAAAAAAATATTAAAAATGCTATTGCCAAAATATGCCCGCTTAAATGCGTTACCAGCTTTAATAGTTAGCACTAGAGATGGACGCTGGTCACGTGAATTACTCGTGATCGAAAGTGAGCGTGATTAAAATTTTTTGTTCGTGAGTGAGACAATTTTTTGCGTGAGTGATTCGTAGTGAGTTCAATTTTTTTGCGTGAGTCAAAACTATTTAATTGTATTGATTCATTTTTTTACAATTTTTTTCGTGTTTAAAATGTTAAACGTGAGTTACGAGTGAGCGTGAGTCACACGTGGTGGTGTTTTGTTTACTCACGTAATGTGTGAGAAAAAAACGGTTGAGTAAATTATGTTTTTTTTTCGTGAGCGTGAGTCAACGTGAGTCAAAATTCACTCACGTGCCCATCAGCAGTTATCACGCCAATGTTGCCAAAGTGAGGCATTTTTTATTAGAAATCAATAGAAACAAAAATATCGAAAAATGTTGAAGTTCCATTTTAGGGCATTTCTAAACGTCATATTTTGGTTTATTGCATCTAGATCAAAAGTTTATGAACGGTCGCACGGTCGCAAAAATGTGAATAGAATACACTGGACCGATTTGGCTGAAATTTAATACGAACCAGGCTAAGGGAACGAAAAATATACATGTCAAGCTTAAGTACCCTCAGACTTGTTGTTCGAAAGTTATCGTGTTTTTTATCTCATAAATTCGCGAAACACTCTTGCCGAAATTCACTCTTTTGCTTATAACTTTTAAAACACTGGACCGATTTTGCTAGATTGCAATACCAACCTGACCAGGTAAATGCCCAACATACAGTTATGCCAAACTTCAGAAGACTTGGCCGAATCTATGAATGCCCTTTTTAAGTGATAGAAAATTTTCTAACGTGAAAAAAAAAATAAAATTTTTGATTAGAAATATTTTATTTTGCGCAAAAACTTTTTTTTAGTAATTTTTGAAAAAAAAAAAAAAAATAATTTACAAAATTTTTTTTTGAGTGTAAAATTGTTTTGAGTGTAAATTTTTTTTGAGTGTTTTTTTTTTTTGTTTTAGGGTAAAAATATTTTCGAGTGACAATGTTTTTAAAACATGTTTAACGGGTTTTTAACACGAGAATTTAAGGTGAAACTATTCTGAAATTCACGGTTTTGCTAATAACTTTTGAACCACTAGACCGATTTGGCTGAAATTTAATACGAACCTGACCAGGGGAACAACAAGCTTCAGTATCCTTAAAATTGTCTTTCGAAAGTTAACGTGTTTTTATGTCATAAATTCACGAAAAATCCTTGCCGAAATAAAGTCGTTTGTTCATAACTTTTGAACCACTTAACCGATTGGATTGCAATACCAACCTGACAAGGTAAATGATAAGCATATATTTATGCCAAACTTCAGGAGCCTCCGTAAAGTCTTTCAAAAGTTAGCGTGTTCTCAACAGACAGACAGACGGACGGACAGACATCGCTAGATCGTCTTAAAATCGATCAAGGATCATGAATATATATATTTTATGGTGTCCTAGACCAATATTTCGAGGTGTTACTAACGGTATGACAAACTTATATATACCTATCCCCTATCACTAGAGTGGAGGGTATAAAAAGGTTCCTGAAGCAAATTATTCAAGTTCAGAGAAACATTCTGAAACATTTTTTGTGTAATAAAAGATCTTTTTGCAAAAAAAAACATTCTGAAAAAGTACTTTTTGAAAATTTCTGTTCTAAGGAAGCCAACTAGCGTAGGTTCTTTGGTACTTTTTTATATCCTGGAATAAAGATTCTCCTTCGAAAAAAAAACTTCCAAAAAAGTACTTTGGAAATTTCCGTTTTAAAGAGACAAGGTTGCATACTTTGGTAATTATACCCTACACCACACTGTGGTACAGGGTATAATCAGTTTGTGCTGATGTTTGTAACTACCCGAAATATTGGTCCTAGATCCACTTTTAAGTATACTGATCGACTTAAATTCACTTTTTAAGTCGATTTAGCGATGTCCGTCCGTCCGTTTGTCCATGTAAACGGTGTAAACACGATACAGGTCGCAATTCTTAATCAATTGACTTGAAAAAAATCGGTCCATATTTAGACCTAGCCCCCATACAAAGGTCCTTTTTAGTTTTGGCTAAAATGACTCTAATAGGCGCATTTATCTTTTATCTTTTCGAAATTTTGTGTATGTTAAACGCGTACTTTAATAACCTTATCAAATCTGATTATCATCGGACCATTTTTGAACTTAGGTCCCATGTGGAAATTTCGCTCGATATTCAGTTGAAGCGATTTATTGTCAACAAAAAGAAGCCTATTTCACTCAAATTTGATAAGTGAGTGCTACACTTATTAAAGATTTGACAAAATATAGATCTAATCAGTCCATATTTGAACTTGGGACCCATTTTCCGGGAAACTCTAGTGTAGGGTATTATATGGTCGGTCTTGACCGACTATAATTTTCTTACTTGTTTGTTAATTCCAAGGAAAACGATCAAAAAAACTTGAAAATTTAAATGTATTATTCTCGGGAAGAAAATACATTATTCAAAAAATACCATTTCAAAATTCAAAAAAGTATACTTTGGTTCTTTTTCTATCTTCTTAAAAAAAATTAGTTATAGAAACTTGAAAATTGAAATGAGGGATTCTTGAGACTAAAAATACATTCGTCAAAAAGTACCTGTTGGAAACTCTGATTTTAAAGGGGTTAAAAGGGTAATTAATTGTACTTTAGTACTTTTTCTGCTATATTGATTATAGAAACTTAAAATTGTGGGGTCATCTAGAAAAAAAATATTTTGATAAAAGTACTTTTTAGAAAGTTTTATGCTTCGGTACTATTTCAATGTTATAAAATAATGAAAAATATCCACAAATAAAGGAACTTTAAAAGAGAATAAAGGATTTTCAGGGGAAAAAACATTCCGGAAACACATTTTTTTTAAATTCCCTTTCTAAGGGGAAAATTAAGGTAAAGTAGTGTACTGTGGTACATTTTCGATCGCCTTAAATAATGACCAAAAAAAACTTGATTTTTGAAATGTAGAATCCTCCATTGAAACCAAACATTCTGTAAAAAAACTTTACGGAATTTCTGATTCTAAAATGGCAAAAATATTGTGTGGTACTTTTTCAATTTGCTGTACAAATGGTCCCATAAAGTTGAAATTTTAAATCTTGAAAAAGATTTTTTTTGGAAAATTTGATTCCAATGGGGAGAAATAGGGGGTAAAGAGGAAAAAATGATACTTTTTGGAACTAAAAACACCAGAAACTCAAAAAAATTACAAAGAAAAGGAAGAACATATTTTGAAATTAAGGCGCCCCAGTACTCTAGTTGGTAGCGTGCTAGCCTATGAGTCTGGGGGTCGTGGGTTCGATTCCCACCAAATTTTCAATTTCATTATTCTTTAAAATTAAAACATTCCCTACAAAAATCTTCGAAGTAGTTTTAAAGTGCAGTCTAAACGCTTTAAAAAAGTATCCGATTTTTATATTTTTTTTGTTTAAAATCTTTTGTTACATGCAATCTTGTAATTTTATATTGCAAACTCCTTTGTTATTATATTGTAATGTAACATTTGTTAAAACTACAGCAGCAGCAGCAGCTTTAGCATCACTATTACAATTGCAGCAATGCAACATCATTTGTATGTATGTGTGCGTGTATCTGTATATTATCCTGCTCATTATGAGTATTGAGTAGTGAAGCTTTTGCGTGTTTTCATCACGTAACTTTATCTTGCACTTTGACAATCTTTATACACAATCTTGTCTTTATTGTTTGACAATTGTGTCAGTGAGTTTTTCTTAAAACTTTTCTGTTTTTTTTTTTGCTTATTTTGTTGCTCCATATTGTATTATCCTTTTTCTCTGTAGTTGTTTTTTTGGTATGTTTCGCTGTCAATGATCCTGTATTTTTTTTCGGTATAAATTTATTTTTTTGTTGTTTCGCTGAAAATCTACTATGTCTTGTTTAACTAAACCACTTTGGATAGTTTAGGGTCATATTATGGGGTTTTTTTGCTGTGTTTTTTTTTAGTCTTTTTTTTTGTTTGCTAAAAGTTGCAAATTGTATATTGGTGATTTTTTGTTTGTATAAACTGCAAGAAAAAAGTTTTCTTGTTGTTGCAAAAAAAAAATATTCAAAGTTTTAGTAGTTTGATTATTGTTTTTTCTAGTGTCCTTTGATGGTTGTTGAAAATTAAAGGTCCAATGTTTTTGTTTAAAAAAAGTTAAAGTTTCGTTTGTTTTTGTTAGTTTTTTTTTTTAAACAAACAAGTCAACAAAACCAGAAAAGGCTGTATAGAATCTCCCCCCATGTTTTATTCTTTTAAAAATTATTTAAATGCAAAGTCAGTTAAAATTTTAAAACTTAATAAAAAAACCGCATATTATTATTTTAACATGATTAAGTTTTTAGGCTGGTGTCTTATTTTAAAAAAGTTACAGGACGCCACCTCAGTTTGACTATATAAGCTAACGAAGAACAAAAAAGATAATAAGAATTACTGTTTTAAATTTTTTAAAACCAAAAATTTTAGTAACTTGGGTTTGTAAGTTGGATAATAATTCACCTCGTGGTGAATAACAAAAATATTCACCAGCTGGTAAATAAAACGTAACATAATTATTTTTTATCAATATTTTTTTTTATCAATTTGTTTTTCATCAATATTTTTTTTTTCATCAATATTTTTTTTTTCATCAATATTTTTTTTTTTCATCAATATTTTTTTTTTTCATCAATATTTTTTTTTTCATAAATATTTTTTTTTCATCAATATTTTTTTTTTCATCCATATTTTATTTCATCAATATTGTTTTCACCAATATTTTTTTTTTCATCAAAAATTTTTTTTTCATCAATTTTTTTTTTTTTTCATCAATAATTTTTTTTCATTAAAATTTTTTTTTTTCATCAATATTTTTTTTTTTCGTCAATATATTTTTTTTTTTCATCAATATTTTTTTTTTATCTATTTTTTTTTTTTTCTTCAATATTTTTGTTCATCAATATTTTTTGTAATCAGTATTTTTTTTATCAATATTTTTTGCTTTTTATCAATATTTTTTTTTTCATCAATATTTTTTTCAACAATATTTTTTTTTTCATCAATATTTTTTTTTTCATAAATTTTTTTTCATCAAATATTTTTTTTATCAATAATATTTTTTTATCAAAAACTTTTTGTTATCGACAAACACGGACAAACAGATAGATGGATATCACTAGAATGTCTTAGAAACCTCTACGGATCAATAATTATTGTATTGACATTACACAGTTTTTTTAGAAACACTCACAAAACTTAACGGTAACCGTTTTTTTTTGCTAAAACCGCAACCGGAAACCGTTTTTTCAAAAATAAGCTTTTTCGAACAAACCTAAAACCGGTTTTAGAAAATGGCCGGTTTTTTGAATACACTATTTGTAACTTGGATAATAATTCACCTCGTGGTGAATAACAAAAATATTGACCAGCTGGTGAATAAAACGTAACATAATGTTGTAGTGTAAAAATAAATGGAGGTCGGTCTCACTAATGACCCCTCTCGAACGCACCATTGGACCGGTAGAAGCTGATTAAAATAAAACAAATTTACAAAAAATAAAAAAAAATGTATGGGGACTGCCTTAACAGTTAAAGATAGAGGGTAGGTGTGTTCAGAGAAAATGTTTGGACTAAAAAAATATTGTAGGTCAGTCATACATTTTGTTGCTCAAAGGGCACTTTTAGGGCAGTTAGAGCGGTTGTAGCAAATTTTAAAAAATGTCGTTTTGTGTGGGAGCCTCCTTAGAAATTGGAGATAGGGTATTAGTTTATTCCAAAGAAATGTTAAGACGTTAAAAATTTAAGGGGGTCGGTCTTATAAATGACTTCTCTATGAAGCACCATTGGAGCAGTAGAAATGATTTTAAGATTGGAAAATTACAATAACATTTTTTTAAAAAATTTTTAAAAATAGTAATAATCGTTATCCAACGATCCTCCTGGGCAAAAAATTTGTAGAATGGATACAAGTTTTAAGTTTAATTTCAAAAAATCGAAGAGTACAAACATTTTCAAAAATAAGATTTAAATTTTAAAACTTAAAAATCGCATATTAGTGAGACCGACCCCCATTTATTTTTACCCTACAACATTTTTTCAAAAGATACCTACGCCCTATCTCCACTCCCTAAGTAGGCTCCCATACAAAATTACATTTTTATAAAATTTGCTCTAACTGTTATTTGTATGGGAGCCTACTTAGGGAGTGGAGATAGGGCGTAGGTATGTTCTGAAAAAATGTTGTAGGGTAAAAATAAATGGGGGTCGGTCTCACTAATGACCCCTCTCGGACGCACAATTGGACCGGTAGAAGCTGATTAAATAAAACAAATTTACAAAAAATAAAAAAAATTGTATGGGGACCGCCTTAACAGTTAAAGATAGAGGGTAGGTGTGTTTAGAGAAAATGTTTGGACTAAAAAAATATTGTGGGTCGGTCATACATTTTGTTGCTCTAAGGGCACTATTAGGGCAGTTAGATCGGTTGGAACAAATTTTAAAAAATGTCGTTTTGTGTGGGAGCCCCCTTAGAAATTGGAGATAGGGTATTAGTTTGTTCCAAAGAAATGTTAAGACGTAAAAATTAATGGGGGTCGGTTTTATAAAGGACCCCTCTATGAGGCACCACTGGAGCAGTAGAAATGATTTTAAGATTGGAAAATTACAATAAAATTTTTTCAAAAAATTTTCAAAAATAGTAATAATTGTTATCCCACGATCTTCCTGGGCAAAAAATTTGTAGAATTGATAGAAGTTTTATACAAAAAAATTTCAAAAAAATCGAGGAGTACAAACATTTTCAAAAATGAGATTTAAATTTTAAAACTTAAAAATCGCATACTAGAGCTCTTTTAAGAATTTTTTGGGGTTTTTTTAAAAGTACGTAAAAATTTTGAGAAAAAAAATTTGAAATTTGGACAATTGTTGAAGAAAATGGTCCAAACTACCAATTTTTAAAAATTCGATATCTTTTAAACGAGTCATCAAAAAAATCTGAAAATTTACCACGAAGGAGTTTTCGAAGGGTACTAAAAACTGTAAACAAGTTGGGAAAATCTAAAAAAAGAAAAATTTCATAGTGTCCGATTTGACATGGAATGCCCCATATATATAATTTAATTTTTCAGTGAAAAAAGTGTTTATTATAGTTCGAGGTCATTTTATGTTCCCCATTATAAACTCACAAAATTTTAATCATTTTCTGTAATGAAGTGGCCATCGTTTTGGTGATTTTCCAATTTCCTTATCATTCATTTTTATATCTTATTGTTTCTTTTTAATTTTCCTGATTTTCTGAACATTTCTGATTTGGCCAGATTTTTTTTTTATAATTCTTTAGAAAACTTTTCTTAGTTTTACAGCATTTTTCAGAATTTTTCAAATTTTTCTCCAGATTTTATGATTTATTTTATAAATTTTTCTTAGTTTTTATTTTAATTTTGCTGATTTTTTCAAAGTTTTTCTGTTTTGCTCTAATTTTTTTTTTTTGTTGAACTTTTAAAGCAAAAATTTTAACTTTATTATGCATATTATCTGTGTTAGTTTAAAAAAACTTTTTTCTTTGCTTTAATTTCATTTTTTTTTTTCGTTTCAAATTAAAAATTCCCCAAAAGTCTTACACCCTAATTGTTTTAACAAAACCTTTGTCACTACACAAAACAAAAAATAAAGTTTAAACAAATCTGTGTTGTAATCCAATAAGACTTAATTTCAAACATATTTCCAACACATGAGTTTTAGTATTAAACAAAAGCAGTAATGTCAACTAAAAAGGTAAATAAAAATCGTTAAATTTAAAATATGGTCCTTCGAACCGGAAAAAAACAGAAAATTCTGAATTTCTTAAACAAAAACACTAAAGTGGACGTTAAACACGCTTACTTTTGTAAGACTTTACGGAGGCCCCTGAAGTTTGGCATATATGTTGGGCATTTACCTAGTCAGGTTGCTATTGCAATCCAGCGAAATCGGTCAAGTGGTTTAGAAGTTATGAGCAAAAGTCTGAATTTCGGCAAGGGTTTTTCGTGAATTTACGAGATAAAAAAACACGATAACTTACGAAAGGCAATTCCAAGGATGTTGAAGCTTGACTGATATATTTTTAATTTCCCTAGCCTGGTTCATATCGATTTTCAGCCAAATAAGTCTAGGGGTTCAAAAGTTATTAGCAAAACTGTGAATTTCAGATTAGTTTTACCTTAAATTCACGTATTAAAAACCCGTTAAACATGTTTAATAAACATTGGTAAGTCACAAAAATATTTTACAACGTATTTTTGTCACTCAAAAATATTTTGACCTAAGAAAAAAAAAAAATACACCCGAAAAAAATTTTACACTCAAAACAAATTTTAGTAAATTATTTTATTTTTTTTTTTTTCAAAATTTACTTAAAAAAAGTTTTTTTTTTTTACACAAAATAAAATATTTCTAATCAAAAATGTTATTTTTTTCACATTACAAAATTAAATATCACTTAAAAAGGGCATTGTGGAGGGTACACACAAAAAATTTTTTTTTCCATGAACGATTTTCATAGTATTTATGAACAAATTCATACAATTTATTACTTTTTAATAATATTTATAAACTTTTTCATAGTATTTATGAAAAATGTTAAAAATTCTTAAATTTCACATATTATGATTTATTCATAAATACTATGAAAAAGTTTATAAATATTATGAAAAAGTAATAAATTGTATGAATTTATTCATAAATACTATGAAAATCGTTCATGGAAAAAAAAATTTTTTGTGTGTATTCATAGATTCGGCTAACAATAAGTCGAATTTAACTTTTCTACTTGTTATTATTTGACTTTTCCAATTTTATTTTTTTTTTTTCTGGTAAATATTTATTTTTTTTTATTCCATTCCAATATTTCTATCCTCCTTGAAAAGCTCGAGGCCAGTTATTTCTTGTAAATAAATATTTTTTTATTCCATTCTAATATTTTGATCCTCTTTGAAGATTATCATCAGGGATTTAGTGATTTTTTATAAACACAAAAACTTCAAAATATGTTGTGAATGAATGCATTGCCATCTAAAATGACCGTGAAATTTGAGGGGATAGTCCTGGACCAGTGTAATTTTGGTTGGCAATGCGTTTACAATATATTTTGAAGTTTTTGTGTCTATAAAAGTTCACTAAATCCCTAATGATAATCTTCAAAGAGAATCGAAATATTGAAGTGAAATAAAGGAATATTTATTTATAAGAAAAAACTGGCCTCGAGCTTGAAGAAATTTTTTTATTTAAAATTGGAAAGTCAAATAATGATAACTTTAATTGCTATGATCTTCAAAGAGAATCGAAATATTGAAATGGAATAAAAAAATATTTATTAACAAGAAAAAAATGGCCTCGAGCTCGAAGAAATTTGTAATTATTTCTTATTTTTATTATTTTTTTTTGATATTCGTGTTCAGCGCATCAAATTTAATATATATGATATAGCGCAAGACATGTTTTAAATGTTTTTTTTTATTTTCAAAAATCTAAATCTTTGGTTGCCGGCTTGTTAATTTAATCCGATTGGCCTCAAACTTGTTCCACATAAGTTTTAGGCCTAGGAGAATAAAACTTTGCACGGACGTGTACAATCGGAAGAAATACTTTTTTTTTTCATACAACAAAATGCCAGTCTATTGCGATATTTAAGATATTTTAGCAAGAAATTTAGTTTAAAAATGGTCCTTCGAACCGGATGACCATTGGGGTGAGATATGCTGCAATTTGTAAGGAAATTGTTTAAAAATTTTTTAAAAAAACTGAAAAAGTGTTTTGAAATTTAGTTTAAAAATGGTCCTTCGAACCGGATGACCATTGGGTTGAGACTAAGCAAGAATATGCTGCAATTTGTAAGGAAAATTGTTAAAAAAAAAAAATTTAAAAACTTAAAAAGTGTTTCGATTTTACTACATTTCATTGAATTTAGAAATGGTGTAACACTTAAGGAAAGCATGGAGCACTCCATGTCAAATCGGACACTTTGGAAAAACTTTTTTCTTAGATTACCACGAAAACTCCTTCGTGGTAAATTTTCAGATTTTTTTGATGACCCGTTCAAAAAATATCGAAATTTTAAAAATTGGATGTTTTTTCATTTACTTAAACTTCTTTTACTCATAACTTCCTCAATAATGGTCCAAATTGCCATTTTTATTTTTAGTTTTTGTTTTTTACGTACTTTAAAAAAAAAATCTAAAAAAATTCTTAAAAGCGCTCTAGTATGCGATTTTTAAGTTTTAAAATTTAAATCTCATTTTTGAAAATGTTTGTACTCTTCGATTTTTATGTAATTTTTTTTGTGTAAAACTTCTATCGTTATCGTGGGATAACGATTATTACTATTTTTTAAAATTTTTTGAAAAATTTTATTGTAATTTTCCAATCTTAAAATCATTTCTACTGCTCCAATGGTGCGTCATGGAAGGGTCATTTATAAGACCGCCCCCATTAATTTTTACGTCTTAACATTTCTGTGGAACAAACAAATACCCTATCTCCAATTTCTAAGGAGGCTCCCACACAAAATGACATTTTTTTTTTAATTTTCTCCAACCGCTCTAACTGCCCTAATAGTGCCCTTAGAGCAACAAAATGTATGACCGACCCACAATATTTTTTTAGTCCAAACTTTTTTTTTTTAATTACACCTACCCTTTATCTCTAATTGTTAAGGCGGCCCCCATACAATTTTTTTTATTTTATCAGCTTCTAACGGTCCAATGGTGCGTCCGAGAGGGGTCATTAGTGAGACCGATCTCCATTTATTTTTACCCTAAAACATTTTTTTAAAACATACCTACGCCCTATCTCAACTCCCTAAGTAGGCTCCCATACAAATAACAGTTTGAGCAAATTTTATAAAAATGTAATTTTGAATGAAAGCCTACTTAGGGAGTGGAGATAAGGCTGTGGTATGTTTTACAAAAATGTTGGAGGGTAAAAATAAAAGGGGGTCGGTCTCACTAATGACCCCTCTCGGGCGCACCATTGGACCGGTAGAAGCTGATTAAATAAAACAAATTTACAAAAAATAAAAAAAAAATTGTATGGGTACTGCCTTAACAATTAGAGATAGAGGGTAGGTGTGTTCAGAGAAAATCTTTGGACTAAAAAAATATTGTGGGTCGGTCATACATTTTGTTGCTCTAGGGCACTATTAGGACAGTTAGAGCGGTTGGAGCCAATTTTAAAAAATTTCGTTTTGTGTGGTAGCCCCCTTAGAAGTTGGAGATAGGGTATTAGTTTGTTCCAAAGAAATGTTAAGACGTAAAAATTAATGGGGGTCGGTCTTATAAATGACCCCTCTATGATGCACTATTGGAGCAGTAGAAATGATTTTAAGATTGGAAAATTACAACAAAATTTTTCAAAAAACTTTAAAAAATAGTAATAATCGTTATCATACGATCCTCCTGGGCAAAAAATGTGTAGAATCGATAGAAGTTTTACACAAAAAAATTTCAAAAAAATCGAAGAGTACAAACATTTTCAAATATGAGATTTTAATTTTAAAACTTAAAAATCTCATACAAGAGCGCTTTTAAGAATTTTTTGGCATATTTTTTTTTAAAGTACGTAAAAAGCAAAAATTTTGAAAAAAAAATTTGAAATTTGTACCATTGTTGAAGAAGTTATGAGTAAAAGAAGTTTAAGTAAAGGAACAAACTACCAATTTTTAAAAATTCGATATCTTTTGATCGGGTCATCAAAAAAATCTGAAAATTTATGACGAAGGAGTTTTCGAAGAGTACTAAAAATTGTAAACAAATTGGGAAAATCAAAAAAAAAAAATTTTCAAAGTGTCCGATTTGACATGGAATGCCCCATATATATCATTCAAAATCTTTGAACCGATTTGAGTGATTTAAAATAAACTTATAAATTCTCTTATGGGGAAAAATGTTAAATACTTACACTTAATTTTATCGTTTTAATCCCCTATTGGATAAACTGCTAAATTAGCCTTACTGTTAAAAACTCATTTTCTTATTCAGTTTGTTTTGTGTTGTTTTTTTTGTTCTTCTTACTTTTTTTCAACACCTGAAATTTTACAAAAAAAAAAAAAAACTTTTTAAAAAGAGAATTTTTTGTAATGTGTGTTAAGTAAAAATTTATGTTCTCTAGAGGAATAGTAAACACTTACACCTTACAACACACACATACTTTAAATTATACAAACACACTCATACATAAAGCTACACATACTTGCACATTTGTTCTTACATTCATAGTACACACAGAAGTAATGATAAGTATAACAATTTTGTAGCACCTGATGCCTTTTTTTGTTTGAAAACGACTGAAAATTTCTTTTTTCTCTGAAACATGCATATTCCCAAGCTCATCTTTTTTTTATCTTACAAAAAAAAAAAAATTATAGAACAATCAAAATATGAAAAATATGTAAAAAAAAAAAAATCCTTAAAAAACATTTTGGTTTTATAGAAAACTGCTAAAACAGTAGGGAGCAGGAAAATAGCATGCAACAAAATATCAAATCGATAGCAGGAAACTGTGTAACATTGTCAAAAAGTTTTTTTAGGAACAAAATGGTGTTGAAACATTAAAACTTACACTATTGACAGTTTTACAACAAACTATCAAATCGATAGGAAACTGTGTAATATTCTCAAAAAGTTTCTTAGGAACAAAATGGAATTGAAACACTAAAACTAACACTTTTGATACATTTGGTAGAAAAGAAGTAAACAAAACTTCTACGAAATGTATCAAAAGTGTAATTATTAATGTTTCAATTCCATTTTGTTCCTAAGAATCTTTTTAACAATGTAACATAGTTTCCTATCGATTTGATATGTTTTTGAATACTATTTTCCCTCTCCCAACTGTTTTGGCATGTTGACTTAAATTTTTTGATGAAAATTCTATGTAATTTTTATTTAAAAACAAAAATTGTTTTATAAGGGTAGAGTTTAATATTTATTAATATTTTTGTTTGAACATTAGCGATTTGTCATTTAAATTCGCTAGGCTACTTGTAATATAGGGTTTTTTATATTTGCTAAATAATCTTAAGAATGGAGTCTGACAAATTCCGAAACACGTTTCAGCTAATACTTCCAAAATTGACCAACATAAATAATTTAAAATTAGAAAAATAATTTTCTTGAAAATTATTCTATGAGAAGAATATCAATGTTTTGATTCGTTTTTGATGAAAAAAAATCATGTTTAATTAATATTTAATTTTAAGTAAAAATGTAATTAAAAATTAATAATTTCATAACTAATCTAAATTATTTTTCTTTATTTTCAGGTAAGTTTATTGTACTAATTGATTGATATTTGATTATTTCCGACTATTAAAATGGTAAGTGGATTGTGAGTTAATCAGCTAGATTTTTTGTTTCGATTAATACAAGTAATCGAATTTAGACATTTTGATAACGCACGTTATCAAAATTTTTAATTTAAACTCAAAATAAAAATCACGTATGTTAAACCAAATTTGTTGCTGATTTTAATAAAAAATAATGGGCCATATCTCAAAAACTAAGATAGATAGATCAAACTGGACCAAATTACGATTATGCCCCATTAGGGTGGCCTTTTTTTGTATGGCAAAAATGCTTTGCAACACATCAAATTTATTAATGTCGATGCGCTGAATAATCAATCGCCTAGCCCAAACCGCTGAAGCTAGAGACTTGAAATTTGGACTGCAGGTTGACCTCCCGAAATATAGATCCAATAAGGCGGGTTTTTGGCAAATGTTGATTCTAAGGGGGTAAAAAACTGAACTTTTGGTACTTTTTATATCTCCTGATATAATGGTCATAAAGACTTGAAATTTGGGCTGTATGTTCACTTCCCGAAATATAGATCCAATAAGTCTGGGTTTTTGCCAATGTTGGTTCTAAGGTGGTAAAAAGAGTAAAAAATTGTACCTCTGGTACCTTTTATACTTCCTTAATTAATGGTCCTAGACACTTGAAATTTGTAATGTAGGTTCAGCTCCCGGAATATAAATCCACTAAGGCAGAGGGCTAATTATGTAACTTGATAATCGTTAATAGTCAACGTTAGCTCATTATTCTATTACCATAAAAATTACACTATATGGTAATGAAATAACGATGGAAACGATTCGATTGACGACTATCAAGTTACATAATTACCCCCCTGGATTTTTGTCAATGTTGATTCTAAGGGGGTAAAAATGGTAAAAAAAAAAAACTGTACTTCTGGTACCTTTATTATTTCCTTAAATAATGGTCCTAAAAACTTAAAATTGGCAATGTAGGTTTACCTCCCGGAAAAGAGATTCACCAAGGCTGGGTTTTTGCCAATGTTGATTCTACTGGGGTACAATGGGTAAAAAAGTGTACTTTTGGTACTTTTTTATTTACTGAAATAATGGCACCTTTTACCTTTTATAAAAAGTACCTTTTATAAAAAGTACCTTTTATAAAAAGTACCTTTTATAAAAAGTACCTTTTATAAAAAGTACCTTTTATAAAAAGTACCTTTTATAAAAAGTACCTTTTATAAAAAGTACCTTTTATAAAAAGTACCTTTTATAAAAAGTACCTTTTATAAAAAGTACCTTTTATAAAAAGTACCTTTTATAAAAAGTACCTTTTATAAAAAGTACCTTTTATAAAAAGTACCTTTTATAAAAAGTACCTTTTATAAAAAGTACCTTTTATAAAAAGTACCTTTTATAAAAAGTACCTTTTATAAAATGTACCTTTTATAAAAAGTACCTTTTATAAAAAGTACCTTTTATAAAAAGTACCTATTATAAAAGGTACCTTTTATAAAAGGTACCTTTTATAAAAAGTACCTTTTATAAAAAGTACCTTTTATAAAAAGTACCTTTTATAAAAAGTACCTTTTATAAAAAGTACCTTTTATAAAAAGTACCTTTTATAAAAAGTACCTTTTATAAAAAGTACCTTTTATAAAAATTACCTTTTATAAAAAGTACCTTTTATAAAAAGTACCTTTTATAAAAAGTACCTTTTATAAAAAGTACCTTTTATAAAAAGTACCTTTTATAAAAAGTACCTTCTTTAAAAAGTACCTTTTATAAAAAGTACCTTTTATAAAAAGTACCTTTTATAAAAAGTACCTTTTATAAAAAGTACCTTTTATAAAAATACCTTTTATAAAAAGTACCTTTTATAAAAAGTACCTTTTATAAAAAGTACCTTTTATAAAAAGTACCATTTATAAAAAGTACCTTTTATAAAAAAACCTTTTATAAAAAGTACCTTTTATAAAAAGTACCTTTTGTAAAAAGTACCTTTTATAAGAAGTACCTTTTATAAAAAGTACCTTTTAAAAAAGTGTATTTTAAAAAACTACCTTTTATAAAAAGTACGTTTTATAAAAAGTACCTTTTATAAAAAGTACCTTTTATAAAAAGCACCTTTTATACAAAGTACCTTTTATAAAAAGTACCTTTTATAAAAAGTACCTTTTATAAAAAGTACCTTTTATAAAACGTACCTTTTATAAAAAGTACCTTTTGTAAAATGTACCTTTATAAAAAATACCTTTTATAAAAAGTACATTTTATAAAAAGTACCTTTTATAAAAAGTACCTTTTAAAAAAAATACCTTTTATAAAAAATACCTTTTGTAAAATGTACCTTATATAAAAAATGGCTTTTATAAAAAGTACATTTTATAAAATGTACCTTCTATACAAGTACATATTGTTAAAAGTACCGAAAGTTCACTTTCCAGTACTTTTTTAAAAAATTTTACTTATTTATTTCCTGATATAATGGTCACAGAAACTTGAAATTTGGAATGTAAAATCCTTCGGTGAAAAAAAAATGTTGGAAAAAGTACTTTTTGGAAATTCCGTTTCTCAACGCGGATAAAAAGTATACATTTTGTAATTTTAATATTTGCTAAAACAATGATTCTAGATAATTGAAATATGGATTATAGGATCCTTCGGTGAAGAAAAAAGCTGCTTTTTGGAAATTCCGTTTTTAATGGGGGAAATAAAGTGAACTTTTGGTACTTTTGTTGTTCCTATAATAATGACCTTAGAAGAAGGAGATGGAATTGGATATGAAATGGAGTAAAACGGGGAACGAAAAGGAATAAAGCAGGGAACAATATGAAATGCTACTTTTTATTCAAATTTTTCATATTTAACTTTTTTTACTCCATAATTTTTCTCTCTTTATGTTTTTTATTCAAACTTATTTTTATTCCAATTTCTTTTTTCACTGAAATATTTATTCACTCAAAATCCAAAAACCCGAAATTATCAGTATCTTTTTCACCGGAACAAATATGATGACGTACTAGCGTAGTTATTCAAATTTTATTTTTTAAATTGTTCATTAAAATATTATTTTATGAAAGGCTTAAACGTAAAAAAGTAAATAAAACAAAGACTACGTAGGGGAATTTTTTTTGAAATCGATAGAGTAATCCCGATCCTTCTATTATCCGGTATTCAATACAAAAAGTAACGAAGTACCGGAATGGTAAGCTAGTAATATCATAAAAAAATCAAATCGGTCGAACGGTTTTCGAGATATCGCTATTTAAATTTGCAAAAAATTATTATTTCATAGAACTTCATTTTTGACAATTTCTGAATTTTAATCTATCTATGCTATATTCTTGCCCCCTTCTGTTCATTCATTTTATATAATATGTGTTTTATGCAAATAGCTGCAAATGAGTTTTCCATGTTAAATGAAGGATGTTTTAAAACAAAAAATTACAAAAAAAATAAAAAATTTTATGAAAATTATTCATAAATTTATTTTCAATTTGTTTTTAAATATTCTTCAACATCCCTTGACAAAAAAAAAAAAAAAAGAATCTCAAGTTCAATTTTATCTTCGAATCTAAAGATGTGTTTTTCTTAACACAACTAATGTATGAATACTAACACCAACACACAAATTGATTTTCAAAAAATGAATTCTTGAATAAAAATCATTTAAAACAGCGGTTACCAACCTTTTTGGCTCGCGTACCCCTAATTTTAAATTTTATCAGCCGCGTACCCCCTAATGAGTTTTTTGTTTTCGTTTAAAAAAAATTTTACAAATATTACAGTTAATATTAAAATTTTTGATCTCCAGGTATTATCATATTTTTTTATGGATTTAGGGGAGATCAAAACAATGGTGTTATTTTTTGGAAAAATGTTTGCTCCTTGGGGTGGTTCAATGCATCTGAAAACCCGGATTTTGAGCTGATTTTTCTGCAGAGCAAAAACGACTGAAAATATTACAAATCTGATTTCACCAGTCGATTCTACACCAAAAATTAAAACAACGGACGTTGTTTGAACTCTTAAAAAAAGTTCCAAAAACCCATCACAGGGGGCGGAAATATAATATTTTTTAATTTTTTATTTTTTTTAATACTAGGGCAGATCAATAATTCCGTGATTTTTTGAATGAAACACCCTCGTGTATACTATAAAAGGGCATTTTGAGCTTAACAAAGCAATACCAAAATTTCCACTCTATCACAACCTGTCTCAAAAATGCCCAAAAACACGTTTTTTGAGAACTGACATAAATTTTTTCAAAAACCTGACATCATAAAAAAATTTTGAAACCTTATTCGGAATCAGCATCGAAAGGTTAATCGATGGTCAGATATCAAAATATCATCCAAAAATATCGTAAAAAACTCTCTCTAAATTGCATAAAAATACGTTTTTTGTGAACTTTGACCTCAACTTTCTTAAAAACCTGACGTTATGGAAAAATGTTAAAACCAGATGCGGAACCAGCATTGAAAGGTTAATCTAAAACGAATGTCCAAATTACTTAAATTTTGCATACCCCCGCGGACAGTTTCGCGTACCCCCTAGTGGTACGCGTACCATAGGTTGGTAACCGCTGATTTAAAACATATACCATGAAAATGCAATATGCTATATGCATGCAGGGTTTAGACGGCTCATTTTTGTTTCTCAAAATCGTTTCTTGAAAAATTATAAATTGCAATTTTTTTTTTTTAAATTGCATATTTTTTAAAAATTTGCATATTTTTGAAAATTGCATATTTTGTAAAAATGGCATATATTGAATTAACTGTCTTAAAATCGTTTATAGAAAAATTATAAATATGTACTATACAAATTTATTTAACTTAATTGTATAAAAGAATTTCTGATTTATATTAGTATTTCGTAAAACTTGCATATTTTTTTAAATAACATGCATAGTTTGTTAAAAATAACATATTTTGGAAAAATTGCATATTATATAAAGAATTCATATTTTGTACCAAATGCAAAATTTTTAAAAATTACATATTTTTAAAAATTGCATATTTTGTAAAAATTGCATATATTTAATCAACTGTCTATGGTTTATATTATAAAAATATTAATTTTTAACAATTGCATATTTTGGTAAGTGGATTGCTAAAAAAATGGCATTTGTTGAAACAACTATCCATTATTTTCGTTTCTTAAAATCGTTACTTAAAAAAATTATAAATACTACTATTTAACTTAATTTTATAAAAAAAATCTGATTAATTAGTATTTCGTAAAACTTGCGTATTTTTTTTTTTAAATAACATGCATATTTTGTTAAAAATATCATATTTTGTAAAAATTGCATAATATGTAAAGAATAACATTTTTTGTAACAATTGCATAATTATTAAAAATTGCATATTTTTTAAAAATTGCATATTTTTGAAAACTGCATATTTTTAAAAATTGCATATATGGAAGCAACTGGCTATGACTTATACTATAAAAAAAAATACTGACAAAAAATTTCGCCACGTCTCCGAAACAGAAAATGCAAATTCCTTCATTTGTGTCTGCAATTCGAGATCATGTTGGTAACCCTTGAAAAATAATGTAAGAGACAAAAAAGTTGAAAGAAAGCATGAGGTGAGATTGAGATTGCTAGAAATAGAATTGTAGTGTTGAAAACTGTCAAAATTTATTCTGTAGAAACTATAAATATTCACATATATAAAAAACAAACCAACATTTAAAATCCTACTGATGATAACACTAACTGGTGTGTTGGAAACCGTAAATTAAAACCTTAAGAACTAACTACAATAATCTTAAAACTAACCTAGAACTAGTGATTCTACCTCTGCGCACAAGCAACCCCTGCATGGAACATGTGATAACATAAACTTATCACACACACAGATTTTATTGCTTGGGAAAAACAGTCATTAAACATGAGTTTAATGGCTGTTCTAAAATAGCACATCTTGTCTTTAATGATAGGAAAATCCTTATCACTAAGAAAATCCATAAATAGGATAAACAAAATGTTTATGAAATATTTTAGATTAAAACACATGTTCATTTTTGAACAATAATTGCATATTTTTTAAAAATGTGTCTTACTATGCATTGTAAAACTTCCAAAATTTAAAAAATTTAATATTTTTTTGTAAAAAGTGCATATTTTGAAAAAATTTTATATAATGTAAAAATGTTATATTTATATTGTTAAAATTGCATATTTTTCTTAAATTTAATATTTTTAAAAAATTTCAAATTTTTTAAATTGCATATTTTTTACAAATTGCATATTTTATAAAAACTGCAAATATTTTAAAAATTGCCTGATATGTAAAAATTGCATATTTTGTAATACACATTTGAATATTTTAAAAAAATTGCATATTATGTAAAAATTGCTTATTTTGTAAAAATTGCATATATTGTAAAAGACGCCTATTTTGTAAAGGTACCATATACAAATTCAATATTTTGTAAAAATTTTTCAGTTTGTAAAATTTCAGTTATTTGTAAAAAATAATACATTTTAATAGTTGCATATTTTGTAAAAAAATGTATATTTCTAAAAATTACATATTTTGTAACAGCGCCATATTATAAAAATTGCAGTTTTGTGCATTTATTGTAATATTTCATATTTGATAAAAAATTGCATATATTGTAAAAGATGCCTATTTTGTAAAATTGTCATATTTTGTCAAAATTGCACATATAAAAATTTAATATTTTGTGAAAATTGTCTTTATTTGTAAAATTTCCGTAATTTGCAAAATTTGCATATTAGTAAAAAATAACACATTTTACTAAGTGCATATTTTTTTTAAAATTGCATATTTGGGAAAATTATATATTTTATAAAAGTATCATGCTGCATATGAGGCATTCCACACCAAATGTCCCGCTACAGAAAAACATGTGTCCCGTAAATTTCTGAATAGGTTATTTGGATAGCCCTATATGGAACTAGGAAAATTGCGTTTTTGGTTTTTCAAATTTTCAAAAACTGGGCTGAGGAGGCGTGGTCAAATATTGGAAAAATGGTCAAATTTGTGTCGAGTTGCCTTGATTAAATATTTATCACATTAAAACGGAATGCACCACAATCTCAAAAATTTACATTCTTATATAGTTTTGTATGGGCTATCGATTAAAATTTTTTTTTTTTGGAAAATTTTCAGAACCCGTTCTGAAATTTTCCATTTTTTAAAAAAGTCAATTTATCAAAAATCCGGCCACTTTTTTTTTTTTTTAAATTTTTTTTTTTAAAGTTTAGATGTTTGTCCATCCACACAAAAAAATTCAGAAACACGTTCGGCGTTTTTTTCGAGAAAATCGCATTTGAATATTGAATTTCACGACAATTTTGGAATTTCCTTGTATTTTCTTGTTAAAACATGGCGTATGAGTAACAAATTTTTGCGAAACCAACGAGTTGATCCCATTTTAATTATTTGTTCATGTGTGGTGCAATATAGAGATGGGCGTGAGTGCGATTTGACCCACGCAATTAAAGTCACTGACGACTCGTTATTATTTTTAGTTTACTTGTGCAATCACGTGAGTCAATTTACTGTTACTCACGCAATTTTTGATTACGCTCACGGTTGTTCACTCACGTTGATGATGATTTTACAAAAATAATAAAAACAACAAATTTTCTATGAAAACAAAGCACTGAAAACGGAAACTCAAAAAAAAAACAGTAAGAATAAAAAAAAAAGTTAAAAATCACATCGCAAAAATTGGACTTCCTAATCACTCACGAAATGTTTTTCTACTCACGCTACCTCTTTAATATCGTGAGTGATTTAGTTTTTACTCACGTGTGATTCGCAAGTGAGTCAACCATCTCTAATATAGTATAAATAATTAGTCAATTAGGCCGTAAGGCTTTTGGATTATTAATGAAGTAAATAAAAAAAAAAAAAAAAAACAGGAAAGGTCTCTGGTAACGTTTTTGCGTGATTCAGGCAAGAATGACACTAACGCATAACTCAAGTTTGTTAAGTGAAAGCTAAGTGAGGGTTTAATTAAAAATAGCTTAGTACGTGACCCGCGAGTCAATTTTTTCAAATGTTGAACGTTAAAGGATATGTACCTACAATGTAGTCTCCGATTTATTGCTCCCGCTTTAATGCGCTTATCCACAATATAAGATAAATCAAAAGAATATTGATGCATATAAACGTTAATCTAGTGATCTTAAGTTTTTGAATTTGTTTATTGTTATTTATGCTTCCGCAAGTGAATCAATTTTAGCGGTGATATTTCAGTTCATAGTTTTGATATTTCAGTGAACTTTGTATGAAACTCTTTTACCAGTCTTACGCATTTAAGCGGGGTTTATCAGACATACAAGCAGACATACATACAGCCAGACAGATAGACATACATACAGACAGACAGACCACTTGATGTGCGTTTATAAGAGTTTTTTATGTAAATGCATCAATATCCTTCTGATTTATTTAATATTTTGTATAAGCGCATTTAAGCGGGAGCAATAAATCGGACACTACATTATAGGTACATATCCTTTAACGTTCAACATTTGAAAAAAATGACTCGCGAGTCACGTACTAAGCTATTCACGACATTAAAGAATTAGCGTTAGTAGAACATTTCGTGAGTGATTATGAAGTCCAATTTTTGCGAGATGAGTGAATGCTTAAAATTTTTCTTAAGTAAGTTTTTGTGATTTTTAACTATTTTTTTTTGGAATTTTACTGTTTTTTTGAGTTTTCGTTTTCAGGGATTTTTTCATAGAAAATTTGTTGTTTTTATTATTTTTGTAAAATCATCATCAGCGTGAGTGAACAACCGTGAGCGTAATCAAAAACTGCGTGAGTAACAGTAAATTGACTCACGTGATTTCACAAGTAAACTAAAAATAATAACGAGTCGTCAGTGACTTTAATTGCGTGGGTCAAATCTTACGTGGGTCAAATCGCACTCACGCCCATCTCTATATTGCACCACACATGAACAAATAATTAAAATGGGATCAACTCGTTGGTTTCGCAAAAATTTGTTACTCATACGCCATGTTTTAAAAAGAAAATACAAGGAAATTCCAAAATTGTTGTGAAATTCAATATTAAAATGCGATTTTCTCGAAAAAAACGCCGAACGTGTTTCTGAATTTTTTTGTGTGGATGGACAAACATCTAAACTTTAAAAAAAAAAATTAAAAAAAAAAAAAAAAAGTGGCCGGATTTTTGATAAATTGACTTTTTTAAAAAATGGAAAATTTCAGAACGGGTTCTGAAAATTTTCCAAAAAAAAAATTTTAATCGATAGCCCATACAAAACTATATAAGAATGTAAATTTTTGAGATTGTGGTGCATTCCGTTTTAATGTGATAAATATTTAATCAAGGCAACTCGACACAAATTTGACCATTTTTCCAATATTTGACCACGCCTCCTCAGCCCAGTTTTTGAAAAATTGAAAAACCAAAAACGCAATTTTCTTATTTCCATATAGAGCTATCCATACAACCTATTCAGAAATTCGTGCGACACGTGTTTTTTTTCGCTGGACATTTGGTGTGGAATGCCTCATATTTAACATATTTTGTAAAAAGCCATATTGTGTAAACAAAACAAAATAAGAAAATGCTTACAATATATGCAATGTTTTAAAAATATGCAAATATTAAAAAAATATGGCTCTTTTACAAAATATGTAATTTTTTACAATAATTGCAAATTTTACAGAATATGCAATTTTTTATATTATTAAAATTTTTCAACACATGATTTTTTTTACAAAATATGCAATTTCTGCAAAACGTACAATTTAGATAAAATGTGTATTTGTACCAATGTAAAAGTCCCACATTATGTAAAAACTGCATATTGTACATATCTTGTAAAAAAAAAACATGTTGTGTAAAAAAAAACGTATTGTGTAAAAAATACAAAATATGCAAATGTTTACAATATATGCAATTTTTAAAAAAATATACAAATATTAAAAAATCTGGCGCTTTTACAAAATTTTATTTTATTTTTTACATTTATTTTATTACAATAAATGCATATTTTACAGAATATACAATTTTTTAAATTATTAAAATTTTCAACATGTGATTTTTTTTAGAAAATATGCAATTTTTGCAAAACACACAATTTTGATGAAATATGTAATTTTTACATAAATATAAATTTTTAAAAATTTTAGAAAATGTTAACAAAATGCGTTAATTTTTACAAACAAAAATATTTTTTTTGTAAAAATTGCATATTTTCTAAAAATTTTAATATTTTTCCAAAATTGCAAGTCTTATTGAATTAACTATATTGTAAAAATTAACGCATTTTGTTAACATTTTCTAAAATTTTTAAAAATTTATATTTTGTAAAAATTACATATTTCATCAAAATTGTGTGTTTTGCAAAAATTGCATATTTTCTAAAAAAATCACATGTTGAAAATTTTAATAATTTAAAAAATTGTACATTTTGTAAAACGATGTTAATCGATGTTGCACTACTTTTTTGTAAAAAAATGCATATTTTGTAAAATTTCCATATTTTGTATAAATTTTATATTTTGTTAAAATTACATATATTCTAAAAATTACATATACATATTCTAAAAATTGCATATTTTGTAAAAAAAAAACATATTTTATAATATTGCATATTTTGAAAAAATTTCTTATTTTTTTAAAATTGCATATTTTGTAAGAATCAAATATTTTGTTAAAATGGTATATTTTGTTAAAATAACATATTTTTTAAAAATTGCATATTTTGAAATAATTGGATATTTTTTGTAAACATCCTTCTTTAGTAAAAATTCCACATTTTGTCAAAATTGCATATTTTGTAAAAATTGCAATCACTTAGGAGTATTTTTTTGTAAAAAATGCATATTTTGTAAAAGTTCCATAATTTGTAAACATGGCATATTTTGCAAAAATTTCATATTTTCTAAAAATTGCATATTTTGTAAAAATTGCATATTTAGAAAAAAATTGCATATTTTGAAAAAAAAAAATTATTTTGTTAAAATTGCATATTTTGTAAGAATTACATATTTTGTTAAAATTGTATATTTTGTAAAAATAACATATTTTATAAAAATTGCATATTTTGAAAAAAACTGGATTTTTTTGTTAACATTACTCTTTAGTAAAAATTCCACATTTTGTCAAAATTTTATTTTTTGTTAATATTCTACATTTATTTGTTAAAATTGCGTATTTTGTAAAAATTACAAATTTTACAAAAATTTCCATATTTTGTAAAATTTGTATATTTTGTAATAAATGCATATATAAAAATTGCATATTTTATAAAAATTGCATATTTTGAAAAATTTTTATTTTGTTAAAATTTTATATTTTATAAAAAATTGCATATTTTATAAAAATTACATATTTTGAAAAAAAATCTTATTTTGTAAAAATTACATATTTTGTAAAAATTACATATTTTGTAAAAATTGTAATTTTGTAAAAAAATTTAATATATTAAAAAATTGCATATTTTGAAAAAATTAATTATTTTGCAAACATTCTTTTTTAAAAATTTAATATATTAAAAAATTGCATATTTTGAAAAAAATAGATATTTTGCAAACATTCTTTTTTAGTAAAACACATTTTGTAAAAATTTGCATATTTTGTTAAAATTCCACATTTATTTGTTACAATTGCATATTTCTTAAAAATTGCATACACTTACGAGTATCTGTTAAAATTGCATATTTTATAAAAATTTCATCCAGGAGTATCTGTTACAAATTTTATATCAAAATCAAAACACTTTGTCCCAAAATATTTTTTCAAAAATTTTAAGACATTTAAACGCTTTATTACTACATGATTTATATAAATTTATGTATGTAATTTTAAAATAAAAAATCTCTGCATTACATTTACTGCCATTGTATGAGCAGAGGAACAAGTGTCATTTTGACATATGTTAAAATTGAATTTTACTATATGTTTGCACAAAAAAAGAAAACCCAACAAAAAAATTACAATAAAATTCACAGCCGTATGTGATGTTGAAAAATTTTGTGTATTTTCTCTTTAGTCTACAGAGTTAAAATTTCTACCGAACACAATGGGCCAAAAAATTATTTAAAATTAATGGATTTCCTTCTTAACCGGACCTTTTGTGTTAAAAGCGAGTGCATACTATTAGGCTTAGAGAAAAAAATAAAGTAAAGTATGATATTTGACATTTTTAGAAATGTTTTTAAAAATTTTGAAAATCAATCGACGCAGATTTTTTAAGAAAACAATTTTCCTTTCATTTACAAAAAATTGAAAAAGTCATAGGTTTTTTATGTAAAATATATTATATTTGATCTGCCTAAAAATATGCATTCAAAAAAATGTTTTTTTGTTTAAAAAAAAATTTTAAAAATGATACGAAAATTGTTATCTTGGCAATTGACCTGTTTTGAAACTTCTAATAAGAATATTGTAAAATTTTATTTAAAAAAGAAAAAACTGAGACCAGCTCTAGTGGTATGAGTTCTTGACAGAAGTTATTTTTTTTTTTTTTAATTTTTTTATATTTTCTCCTGTTCCATAGTGTTCATAACTTACTCAAAATGCTGCGATTGCGTTTGTATTATTTTTTGTTTGTTTTTTTTTTTTATTTCCTTTTCCAAATGATTTTTGATTTCTTTTATGTATCTGTGTGTGTTGGTTAAGTACTCAAGTATGTATAAAATTTTTGGTTTATTTCTTTTATTTATTTATTTTATTACAACATAATTGAATTTCACATTTTCTTTTTCGTATGACATGGTTATGAAATATGTACATTACGAATACAAATTTTTCCAACTTAACATAATGCAGTTTTATTTGCATTTTTCAAAAAAAAAAAAGAAATGGAAATGTTTAAAAGTTTTATAAAAAGTAGAAAATTGATCCTTAAAATGTTTTAAGATGGTTTTTATAATACAAAAAAAAACTTTTATATGCCTAGAATTGGTGAAGTATAGTTGAGAGAATAAACAATTTTATAACAGTTTTTGGAAATTAATAACTGATAAAGGCCAATTAGCACAGTACATCTAGTTTAAATGGTTTTCAATGGTTTGCGTATAAAGGGAGTGCATACTTTTAGGTTTAAAGAAGCAAAAAATAAAATTACTGACAAAATATGTCGCACGTCTCTGAAACAGAAAATTAAAATTTCTTCGTTTGTGTCTGCAATTCCAGATCATGTTGGCAACCCTTGCGAAATAATGTAAGAGACAAAAAAATTTGAAAGAAAGATGAGGTGAGGTTGAGATTGCTAGAAATAGAATTGTAGTGTTGGAAACTGTCAAAATTTATTCCGTAGAAACTATAAATATTCACATATAGTATAAAAAATGCCTGCGAATTTTGTACTCTTTCCCAAAATATTAAATTATGATAATGTTTTGCGGAAGATTTGGGTGTACTTGCCATGCAAAACGAATTGAAATATCAGTCGAGGACCCCATTAATAAACCAAAAGAGCTGTACATATCGTTAGTGAGTGCAAAAATAAGTGCAAAAGAGTGTTTTTACATTTTGGAGAGCATAAAAGATTCGGCACCAAAGAATAAAACACTCTCACTTGTTTTATGTACATTTTATAAACAAATGGAAAATTTTTATGCGAAAAGCTTAGACTTGGTAAAAAAGTAGTTTTAGTAAAAAAAATATTTTTTTTTTCACGAAAAACAAAATTATGTTAAAAAAAAATTTACTCAAAATTTTTGGTGAAAAAAAATTTTGATGAAAAAAAGTTTTTGATGAATTTTTTTGATGAAAAGAAAAATTTTTTTGATGTAAAAAAAAAAAATCGATGAAAAGAAATATAAAAAAAAATTTTGGTGAGAAAAAAATTGATAACAAAAAATTTTATAAAAAAATTTGATGAAAAACAAGTGATAGTGTTAAATTCGGCTGTGCCGAATCTATTATACCCTCCAACATGTAAAAAAATTAAAAAAAATTTTGACAGGGGCATTGTTTTAAGGGGGGGGGGGCAAGGTAGGGGGAGTAGGGGTCGGTGAGCTGGGGTGATTCCTTGGCCCTCACGGTATATGTTTACTAGTTCATTTTTGTCTGCTTTGTGCACTTAAGTATTATAGTTTTATAATTATTTAACTTATTTTTTTATCCACGCCCTTAAAAGAGGGGCGGGGCGAACAAAACGGCATTTTTTAATCCCCTGGGTCCAAGCTCAGGACTATAAACTTCTACGAACATTAAAATGACTCATTTGGTTCACAAAAATACACAAAAAGTAAAAAAAATGCATTTTTAAGAGGTTGGTTTAGTTCTTCAAGGGGGAACTTTTTTCCCCCTGGTCCGATTTGGCCCATTTCCGAACTTAACCTGCCTAGGACCATAAGACATATTTATGCCAAACATTAGCGTGCGTGATCGTAAATAAAAACTCACTCACGCTCCCATCGCCTCTTAAAATATTTTTTAAGTATTGATATTACTCATACGCACACGTTTTATACACCATTATTGTATAAAATTAGCGTATGGCAATCGTTGACATTTGATTTCTCGAAAATAAAGCAAAACACATATCTGAAAATTTCAGAGCAGATAGAAAAGCACATTAACTTTTTTTAAAAAAAAAAAAATTGTGGCATGTTTTTTGATAAATAAAGTTTAAGTTTAAATTTAAAAAATTAAGAACTTCTTCTGAAAATTTTCCAATTTTTATTTTTTTAATCGATAGCCCATACAAAAATCTATAAAAAACTTTTGTCTTAAAGACTTTACTGTGTCCCATTTAATTTGCATAAATATTGAAGTAAGGATACTCAGGCAAAAAAGTTTGATATTTTCAATATTTGACCGCGCCTACAAGGCTCTTAGTACCCTAAGAGTGAATACTTTGCAAATTTTATCCCATTGAAACCACTATGGTTTTTCTGTAGTGGAACAGTTGGTGTGGAATGCCTCATATACTTTATGGGGTCCCCGACCGATATTTCGATGCGTTACACACGGAATGACAAAGTGAGATTCCCATACTGTAGTTGGAGGGTATAAAAATTGATGAAAAACAATATGATAAAAAAAAATTCTGAAAAAAAAAATTTTGATGAAAAAAAAAAAAATTTGATGAAAAAAAATTAATGAAAAAAAAAATTTATGAAAAAAAAATTTTATGAAAAAACAAAAAAATTGATGAAAAAAAAAAAAAAAAATTGATGAAAACAATTTATGAAAAAAAAAATTAATAAAAAAAAAAAAAATTAATAAAAAAAAAAAATTTGTTGAAAAAAAAAAATTGATGACAAAAAAATTTATGAAAAAAAAAAATTTTTTTGATGCAAAAAAAAATTTTAATGCAAAAAAAATTTGATGAAAAAAAAAGATTTTTTTGTTGAAATATAATTATGTGACTTTTTATTCACCAGCTGGTGAATAACGGTTTTATTTACCACGAGGTGAATATTATCCAAGTTACAAACCCAAGTTATTAAAATTTTTGGTTTTAAAAAAATGAAAATAGTAATTCTTGTTTTCTTTTTCGTTAGTTTTTAGCTTATATAGTCAAACTGAGGTGGCGTCCTGCAACTTTTTTAAAATTAGACACCATCCTAAAAACATTATCATATCAAAACAATTTCCATTAACAAAACAAACCGACATTTAAAATCCTATTGATGATAACACTAACTGGAGTGTTTGAAACCGGCATGGAAATGTCTATAATTTTTAAAAATTATTTTTTTCTTCTGCATTTTTTCAACTTAAACCCTTATAACAATGACTTTTGTTTAGCCTAAATATATGCAATAAAAATTAATTGTTTCCTACACATTATTTCACAATTATTGCTTAAAATTTGGATCAGAAAAAATTTGTAAAAATTACATAAATTAAGTAAAAATCACAAAAAATTAGCAAAATTGCAAAAACAATCGAAAATGAAAAAAACGAGAAAAAAATCTGGGAACATTAAAAAAAAAATAAAAAAAAGCTTTCGAAAAGTTTGGGAAGTAATTTTTACTTTTAAGAAAAAATTTCAGCAGGTCTTAAAAACACTTCTTGTTTTAAATTTCCTCCTTGAAAACGTTTTTAGTATTTTTTTAATATTTACTAAAAAATTGTTTTCTTTGCTTTTTTTGGCAACATAAAAGAAGTACAAGAAAACATTAGCATTTCTTTAAAGATAATACAATACCAAAATGTGGTGGTGTTTCATCAAAACAGAACACACACTTGTATCATGCTCATCTTCATATCAACACTTATGGCAGAACATCAAAAACATTTTAGTTAAACATTTTCTTAGTTTTATTTAATTTTTTTTTTTTGAAAAATTCAACAAAATGTTACAAAAGCTTTTTGCAAATTTTGTAAAGAAACAAGTAGAAAAGTTAAATTCGACTTGGCCGAATCTATGAATACCCTCCACAATGCTCTTTTTAAGTGATAGTAAATATTCTAACGTGAAAAAAGATAACATTTTTGGTTAGAAATATTTTATTTTGTGTAAAAACTTTTTTTAATAATTTAAAAAAAAAAATAATTTACTAATCTTTTTTTTACTGTAAAATTTTTTTTGAGTGTAAAATTTTTTTGGGTGTAAAATTTTTTTTGACTGTTTTTTTTGTTGTTTTAGTGTAAAAATATTTTTGAGTGACAAAAATACCGTTTAAAATATTTTTGTGCCTTACCAATGTTTTTAAAACATGTTTAACGGGTTTTGAACACGTGAATTTAAGGTGAAACTAATCTGAAATTCACGGTTTTGCTAATAACTTTTGAAACACTGGACGAATTTGGCTGAAATTTAAAACTAACTGGACCAGGGGAAAGTCAAAAATATATGCCATACTTCAGCACCCTCAGAATTGTCGTTCGAAAGTTACCGTGTGTTTTTTCTCTTAAATTCCAAAAAACCCTTGCCGAAATTCACTCATTTGCTTATAACTTTTGAACCACTAGACCGATTTCGCTGGATTGCAATACACTCAAAATAATCACTCTGTTAAATTACAGAGATACTCTGCTGAGCCAGCAGAAAATACCATAGATTTCCAACCAGCAAGATTTTTTGTTATTTTACAAAGAAAACTCTGTAAAATGATTTCGATAAAAAAAAACTGTAAGATTTATAGAATTATCTGTAAAATATTGATAAAACCGAGAAGAATTTTACCAAAAAAACTCTGTAAATTTACAAAGTTTCAGATAAATGGCTTTTATGAGTTCAAAATTTTACAAAATAACTCTGTAAATTTACGAAGTTTTAGTTAAATCCATTTTATGAGTAAAACTTCTCTGCATCAACAACATTAATTAAAATTAAAAAAATTAAAAGTAAAATTTTGTTAAATTTGCCCGCTTATTTGCTTCCAAATTGTAAATTTACTTTTTTATTTTTGTGAATATTACGAGTTTTTAACAAGTAACTCCAAATTTTACACGTCGTAATTTAAGACACTTTTTAAAGAGGGGTTTATCGGTCATATTTGGATGTTTTTTGAAGTGATTTTTATTTTTACAGAGCAATAAGTAAAATTACAAATGAAATTTAGTATTTTGGTTGCGAGAAAAAAACAAAATATTTTTTCTAAAATACGTATTTTAACAAAAAAAAAAACTGTTTATTATCTGTAAAATAGAGATTACAAAGAAAAAAGTAAAATTACAGATAAAATTTTGTTTTTCGGTCACAAGAAAATACAAAGTATTTTCTTAAAATCTGTATTTCGACAGATAACTTTGTCAAATATCTGTCGAATTGAGATTACAGTCATTTTACAGAGTATTTAACAGAGTAATTATTTTGAGTGTACTAACCTGACCAGGTAAATACCCAACATATATGCTAAACTTCAGGAGCCTCCGTAAAGTCTTTCAGAAGTAAGCGTGTTTTTAACAGACAGACGGACAGAAGGACGGACGGACATCGCTAGATTGTCTTAGAATCGATGAATTTATATAATTTATGGGGTCCTAGACAAATATTTCGAGGTATTACAAACGGAATGACAAACTTATATAAACCCTCTATCGCTAGAGTGGAGGGTATAAAAAACTTTATTATGTGTAATCATGTTTATAAAATGCAATTTTATAAACAAGGCATTTAAAATCCAGTTTCTGCAAAACGAACAAAGCAGATGAAAGGAAGTTGTACTGCAATTTCAGCGTTCAGAATGTACGTGTAGGCAAAATTAAGGACATTTTTTTATTTTTTAACATTAATAAATAGGGATAAGGTTTTCTTGCACTAAAAAATCGAAAATATGCGCTTAAAAATGCATTAAAAAATTTAAAAAATTCAAAATATTCACAAAAAACCTAAAAATATGCTATAAAAAATAAAATGTGTGCAATAAAAATCTTGTTTTTATACGAAAAACTTCATACAAAGCAAAGAAATAACACCAGGTTTAAATAGTAACATTTAAAACTTTATGTAAGCAAGATTTTCGTAGAAATTAAAAAACTATAAAAAAAATTTAAAAGAAAAAAAAAAAAAAAATTAATTTCAATTTATTTTTTTGCTAATTTATGCAAAAATATGCTCTTAAAAGTTTGAAATATGCATTTAAAACCAAAATATGCAAAAATATTCATTTTCCCAGAATATGCAAAAATATGCAAAAACAAATCGATGCCATTTTAACGCAAATTTCTTGATTCGAAAAGATAATTGGTCGATATCGTTTTCAGAAATAAGTGTTCCGTTTTCGAGATATTCGCGCTCGAGATTTTGCGTCAAAAAAATTTCAAACGCGAATATTTCGAAAACGGAACATTCAGAAAAATTTCGATTGCAGTTTTGGAACCAGGAGGTTTCAAATTGAATCTTTGAATTACAAGTAGAATTTTCGAATTACAATTGGAATTTTCGAATTACAAATGGAATCTTCGAATTACGAATTACATCTGTAAATGGTTTAGAAGAAATCCGCATTTTTTTTTACCTCCAACTCTTTTGACCATAAATTTGTTGTAAACAAAGAAAATATTTTATTCTTTATTAATTTGAGTACACCTAAGTCTATAGTAATGAGTAGGGATGAGATTTCCATGCAAATGCATGTTTTTTGTCGATATTCAAAAAATGATATCGAACAATTATCTTTCCGAATCAAGAAATTTGCGTTAAAATGGCATCAATTTGTTTTTGCATATTTTTGCATATTTTGGTGAAAATGCATATTTTTGCATATTTTAGTTTAAAATGCATATTTTGTGCATATTTCCAACTTTAAAATGCATATTTTTGCATATTTTGGCATAAATTAGCAAAAACACAAATTGAAATTTATTTGTTTCAAAAACTATTTTAAATTTTAAAAATTTATTTTTGAAATTAGAAAAATTATTTTTTTTTCTTTAAATTTTTTTTTACAGATTGTCTTAATTTCTAAAAAATCTTGCTTATATAAAGATTTAAATGTTACTATTTAAACCCGGCGTTTCGTTTTGCTTTTTAAAAAGTTTTTCCTATGAAAACAAAATTTTTATTGCACAAATTTTATTTTTTAGTCCATATTTTTAGGTTTTTTGATGCATATTTTGAATTTTTTAGCGCATATTTTAAGCGCATATTTTCGATTTTTTAGTGCATGAAAATCTCATCCCTAGTAATAAGATATTAGAATAATTAAAATTTTTCTTTGTTTACAAAAAATTGGTGGTCAAAAGATTTGGAGGTCAAAAATGCGGATTTCTTCTTTGTTCGGGTTGTTGAAAAAACTAGGTGATGATTGAAAAAAATTTCTAAATGATTTTTTAAATTTTTAGTGTTTGAACTTGGAAAAAATAGACTTAGAAATATTTTTAAAAAATTTTCAAAAATAAATATCTATAAATAATTTAATTTGCCAGTACGACCCTCGTATCTCATTT
The DNA here is from genome assembly GCA_963921195.1 of Pegoplata infirma. Lineage (NCBI taxonomy): Eukaryota > Metazoa > Arthropoda > Insecta > Diptera > Anthomyiidae > Pegoplata > Pegoplata infirma. Next base: position 22,332,726 of record OY992536.1, on the reverse strand, counting down.
AATATTTGCTCAATCTAGACGCTATCAAGCTTAAATTAAAGCTTGGAAAATTTCCTAAATACCATTTTCTACAAAAATAGTCCATTGACAATAATATGATTAAGTATTTATTACTTTTACTTAAAAAAAAACTGCTATTCAGTTCATTTGTGTATTGTTAACGCCTTAGGATATGCTGCAAAAATATTAAAAGTGCAAAAAAATTTACATATAACTAAGGCAACAGAAACTTAGCAGTTATGAATTTATTTTGAGGCCTAAAACTATGCAACAACATATTTTAAACAGTAGTCAGAAATTAAACATATTTTAATTGAAATTTGAATCAAAGCAAAGCAATAAAGAGTTATGAAGGATTGTCCGGACTTTCTCCTCTTGAAGGTTTCAGGATGTGTTACTTCAATTAAAAAAATTTTCTTTCATTTATTTAATTTTACGATACACTCATTTTGTATAGCATAATTTTAGGCCTGAAAATATATTCATAAAGGCTAGTTTTCTGTTGCCCTACATATACATAACAAAGTGAGTTGAAAATATCTTGAAATGTTTTCGGCTGCAGAGTGTACTTGTGTAGACTTAAAAAAATATATATTTGTAGCATTTTTAAAGCATACCTTAAGGAGAATAATTACAAATAAACTTAGTAAACCAAAAAATTTTTTACAAACCACAACAATATTCTTTTAAATAGAGGAAGCATGAAGCTAGGAAAGTATTATAAATTTCAATTTTATATTTCAAATAAAAATTTTGTTGAAAAGCCATTAAAATAATAAATTTGTTATTAGTTTTCCTAGTACTTAATAATTTCAATAAAATCGCTAAAAATTTTTTTTTTTTGTTTTAATAAAAACATCAACTGCAGTTGGATTTCTAACAATTGTTCAATATTGCATTATTTTTGGGATTGTTTTTATATTTTATCTTTCGACAAGTCTGTGCATGCATAACAAATTGAATTATTTTCAATGGAATTGTAAAAGATATACATATTTATATGCTCAATTCCATGTTTTTTGTTATATATTGTTAAATCATTGATGAAGTTCAGTTTTCTTTTTTTGTTTGACATTAAGAAAGACATTTTGTTTGTCATTTTACGTTGATTGAATTTAAAAGTTTTGTTTCTCTTAGTGCTTTTTTTAACTCATTTATCTTTATGTCAAATTCAAGAAAAATGGACGCGATATAACATAAAACCAAAAACTACTTTAGGACAATTGTCATGGTACCACTGACATGAGTAAAACTGTTTTAGATGTTTTGTGTAAAAAGAAATGCATACTTTTAGGATAAAAGAAAAAAATATTTTCGACTTTTTTAAAAATGTTTGCAAACATGTTGAACATCTTTCGACTCATTCTTAGTGGTAAAAGAAAATTCTTAGTGGTAAAAGAAAACAATTATCGTTTACACTTAATTTGAGTCAAGTCCAATCATTATAACCCGTAAAGCCCTTCGATCAAAATTTTGGATTTTTTTAAATTTTCACCAAAACTTTAAATTTTTGAAAATAAAAAAAATAAAAAAATGTATATCTTGTGATTCTTTATTTTTATTAATTTCGGCAGTATCAAAAAATTTCTAAAATCAGTCAAGCGGTGTTCAAGATATCGCCATTTGAAATTTTTTCAAAAAATTTCCGAAAATTGCGGATTTTCCTACGTTCAGGAAACTTGTTGTAGAGGACACGATGGAGTCCAAAGAGGCAGAAGGCAGAATATGTCATATAGTCATAGGCTAAATTCGGTGATAGGCAAAATCGGAGCAGGGGGAAGAAGTAGGCCAACCTCTAAAAACCAGAAGTTAATTCACTTTGTCACCGTGTGTAACGCGTCGAATATCGGCTTAGGACCCCAAAAAGTAAAAACATTATTAATCAGTGATTGAGTCTAAAAAGGAAGGTCTTTCAAAGGGCACCCCCCGATTGTTCTGAAACTTTAATATGGGAATGAGGGGAAAAAATAACAGTTTCCTGTTTTTTTTTTAGCCGCCCAATCTTAAATTTAAAAAAGGGTTGCCACCTTATGAAAAAATAATGTCTTTCGGGAAAATCCGTATAAAAGCCGAACTAGCAGGAATTTCGCCAAACGAAAAAAGTTAGCAATCCATTTAAGATAAAGATAACAAAAGGGCTGTGTAGATAATTTATCGAGCTTTAATTTAAGCTTAATGACGTCCAGATTTAGTAAATACTAAACGTGTTACGAGGGTCGAAATGGAAATTGAAATTATTGAAAGACGTTTTTTTACGTCTTTCAATAATTAGGTCGATTTTTCCCAAGATCAAACATTAAAAATTTAAATAATAGTTTAATAAAATATATTCATTTATCAAGTAATTTTTGCAATGACCCAAACAAAAATTAAAATTTTTAAAATGCAGTCGAAGAAATCCGAATTTTTTGACCTCCAATTCTTTTGACCACCATTTTTTTATAAATAAAGGAAATGTTCAATTATTTTCATATCTCATTACTATACACTAAGGTGTACTAAATAATTAAACAATTAAATCTTTTCTTTGTTTCCAAAAAATTGGTGGTCAAAAAATTGGAATTTCTTCTACTGTGTTTAAAAAATTTTGGGTTTTGTTTGGGTCATTGGGAAAATTATTTAATAAATGAATATTAACTAATGGACTATTTTTAAAATTTTTAATGTTTGAGCTTGGATAAAATCGACCTAGAAATATTTTTAAGAAATTTTCTAAAAAGGGTCTTTCAATAATTTTAATGTCGACCCTCATAGCACATTTAATATTTACACAATCTGAACGCCATTAAGCTTTGATTAAAGCTTGATTAATTACAAACTAAGGACTTTTTACAATAATACTTATTTGATAATAATTAGGTCTATTTTGGTTAACTTTGTCTTGAATGGATTTCTAACTAATATCTTTCACACGAAAGAAGCTGCGAGCCACCGTATGATTTTGGCGGTCGTACGTTATACATCTTAAAACAAACTACCCCAATGATTTTACATTTTTGACAATAACGAACTTAACGAAGCTGAATTTGTACACGACCGATACACCATTGGATAGGCCTTAAAAAATCCTTTTGATCTTTATAAATTGTTCATATAGTTTATTTTGAAGAAATGGGGAAAATCCTCAAAAAACGAAAAAAAAATCCCGTTTTTCCCCCTCCCCTTTGACTAGCTAAATGTGAGATTGTGCAGCTATAAAAAAAAAGGAAAGTTTTTTTTTAGAAAAAATAATGTTAACTTCATTTGCCATTCTATGCAAAACGAACTGAAATATCGGTCGAGGACATGAACGTATACAGGGGACCCGGGATTTTAGAATTTAATTTTGGTAATTTAGAACTTAGTTTGGGTAAAAAAAAAATAAAAACAAGTAGAAAAGTTAAATTCGACTTGGCCGAATCTATGAATACCCTCTACAATGCCCTTTTTAAGTGAAAGAAAATTTTCTAACGTGAAAAATATAAAATTTTTGATTAGAAATATTTTATTTTGTGAAAAAACACTTTTTTTAACTAATTTTTGAAAAAAAAAAATAATTGACTAAATTTTTTTTTGAGTGTAAAATTTTTTTTGAGTGTAAAACTTTTTTCCACTGTATTTTTTTTTTTTTTTAAGTGCAAAAATATTTTTGAGTGACTTACCAATGCTTTTAACACATGTTTAACGGGTTTTCAACACGTGAATTTAAGGTGAGCTAATCTGAAATTCACGGATTTGCCAGGTAAATGCCCAACATATATGCCAAACTTCAGGAGCCTCCGTAAAGTCTTTCAAAAGTTATCGTGTTTTCAACAGACAGACAGACGGACGGACGGACGGACGGACATCGCTAGATCGTCTTAAAATCGATCGAGGATCATGAATATACATATACTTTATGGGGTCCTAGACCAATATTTCGAGGTGTTACAAACGGAATGACAAACTTATATACCATCTATCACTAGAGTGGAGGGTATAAAAAAATTTATGAAAAAAAAAATTTGATGAAAAAAAAAATTTTATGAAAAAAAAAAATTTGATGAAAAAAAAGTTTGATGGAAAAAAAAATTTGATGGAAAAAAAAAATTGATGAAAAAAAAAAAAAAAAATGATGAAACATTTTTTTTTTTTTGTTGAAAAATAATTATGTTACTTTTTATTCACCAGCTGGTGAAAAACGGTTTTATTCACCACCCAAGTTATTAAAATTTTTAGTTTTAAGAAAATGAAAATAGTAATTCTTGTTTTCTTTTTCGTTAATTGTTAGCTTATATAGTCAAACTGAGGTGGCGTCCTGCAACTTTTTTAAAATTAGACACCAGCCTAAAAACATTATCATGCTAAAAAAAAATCATGGTGCATGTCATTTAAAAGGCCGTCTCAATACCTATTATTTAAAATCAGAATGAGACCTGTACCTTTAGTAATTTTTAAGAGAACGGCAATTATGTCCGAACTCTTTTATCAAATATGTAGGATTTTCCTAATTTTCAAGACCCCATATCTCGAATACTAGAATGACTAGAACCCTGAAAAATTGGCACAATTTTTTTTTTATTAAAGTAAAACCCAGTACGTAATTTCATAAAATTTGTAGTGGGTTAGGTCTACGCGTCAGTTGAATTAAGGTGTTTTTGCTCCCCTATTTAATTTCAAAATATTTAATTTCAAAAAAGTTTCTCTTCCGACTTTGAATGTCCGGGCAAATTGTTTTTTCTACTTAGCCTAAACTTATGTGGTACAAATTTGAGGCCAATCGGCTAAAAGTGGGTAGTTTTTAAAAATAAGATTTAAAAAAAAATATGTATTGAGATACATCATGTTTATTAAGTTAGATACGCTGAACACCAATATTTTTTTCATCAATATTTTTTTTAATCAATATTTTTTTTAAACAATATTTTTTTCATCAATATTTTTATACCCTTCAACTACAGTATGGGGGTGTACTCACTTTGTCATTCCGTGTTTAACACATTAAAATATCGGGTTAGGACCCCATAAAGTATATATATTTATGATCAGTGATCGATTCTAAGACATTCTAGCGATGTCCGTTCGTCTGTCCGTCCGTCTGTCTGTCCGTCTGTAGTTAACACGATGCAGTCCAAAATAAAAGAGCTAAACTCCCGACGTTTACCACGAATATGTCTTATGTTCCTAGGCAGCTTTAATTCGTAAAAGAGCAAAATCGGAAAAGGGAGGAAAAAGTTCCCCCTTGAAGAACTAAACCAACCTCTAAAAAATACCACATTTTTACATGATTTTTTGTGTTTTTGTTTAACAAATGCAACATTTTTATGCCCCAAGAAGTTCAAAATCCTGCATTTGGACCCAGAGAATTAGAAAAATTTCCTTTTCAAAGTCCTGCATTTGGACCCAGAGAATTAGAAAAATTTCCTTTTTTTTGGTCCGCCCCCCTTTTATGGGCGTGGAATAAAACATTTTTTTTAAATAATGATAATCTTGTATTTCTTTAGTGCAAAAAGCATAAGAATGAATTTTTAAACACATATTCGAGGAGAAATTTGCCTCCTCAATTACCACTACCGACCCCTGACCCCCCCCCCCCAAAAAAAAGCCCCTGCAATTTTTTTTTTGCATGTTGGAGGGTATAACAGATTTGGCACAGCCGAATATAACACTCTTACTTGTTTTTAATCAATATTTTTTTCATCAATATTTTTTTCATCAATATTTTTTTTTCAGCAATATTTTTCTCAGCAATATTTTTTTTTTCATCAATTTTGTTTTCACCAATATTTTGTTTCGTCCACATTTTTTTTTCATCAATATTTTTTTGTCAATTCTTATTTTCGTCAATATTTTTTGTCATCAATATTTTTTTTCAACAATATTTTTTTTATCAATATTTTTTTTTTCATCAATATTTATTTTGTCAATATTTTTTTTCCATCAATATTTTTTTCATCAACTTTTATTTCATCAATATTTTTTTGTCAATATTTTTTGTCAATATTTTTTTTTTGTTTCGTCCATATTTTTTTTTTTTTTTAATCAATATTTTTTTTTATCAATATTTATTTCATCAATATTTTTTTTATCAATATTTTTTTTCTCATCAATTTTTTTTTTCATCAATAAAATTTTTTTTCATCAACATTTTTATTTTTCATCAATATTTTTTTCATCAATATTTATTTAATCAATATTTTTTTTTGCATCAATATTTTTTTTTCATCAATATTTTTTTTGTCAATACTTTTTTTCGTCAATATTTTTCGTCATCAATATTTTTTTTTCACCAATATTTTTTTTCCAATTTTTTTTTTTTCATCAATATATTTTTTTTTCATCAATATTTTTTTTCCATCAATATTTTTTTCATAAATTTTTTTTTTTCATCAATATTTTTTTTGTCAATATTTTTTTTTGTTTCGTCCATCATTGTTTTTCATCATTATTTTATCAATACTTTTTTTTTCAATATTTTTTTTCTCATCAATATTTTTTTCCATCAATAACATTGCTTTTCATCAATATTTTTATTTTTCATCAAATTCTTTCATCATTATTTATTTAATCAATATTTTTTTTTTTCATCAATATTTTTTTTTTTCATCAATATTTTTTTTTCCATCAATATTTTTTTTCATCAATATTTTTATTCATCAATATTTTTATTCATCAATATTTTTATTCATCAATATTTTTATTCATCAATATTTTTATTCATCATTTTTTTTTTCATCAATATTTTTCTTCTCATCAATATTTTTTTCCATCAATATTTTTTTTTCATCACTATTGTTTTTTCATCAATATTTTTGTTTCATCAATATTTTTTTCAACAATATTTTTTTTCATCAATATTTTTTTTTCATCAATATTTTTTTTTCATAAATTTTTTTTGTCATCAATATTTTTTTTTCATCAATATTTTTTTTTTTCAGCAACAATTTTTTCCATCAATATTTTTATTCATCAATATTTTTATTCATCAATATTTTTTTTTCATCAATATTTTTTTTCATCAATATTTTTTTTTTTAACAATTTGTAAACATTTTTTTTAATTTAATAGAAATGTCACTTAAACATTTTATTTAACTTTATATTTCCAGAGGTTAACTTATCGTTAATTTAATTTTTCATAAGAGTATGTGCTTTTTTAGAGCTTTCTAACAAAATGTTCAATTAAAACAAAATTTTATACAAACAAATCTAAAACTTGCCTTTTTAAACTGTGTTCTCCCCCTTAAGTATTGATATTTCTTAAGAAAATTATTTGCCCAATTTGGCAAATTGTGTTTTGTTTTTGTTGCAAGTATTTTTCCTAAAGCTATAACTATTAGTTTAAAATATTTTTTAAAAGTATTTTTTATAGTATATATTGAAATTTTATAAACTTTATCGTAGTATCTGCTCAAACAAATGCAATAAAAATTTTTGCAAAAAAAAATTTTAAATAAAATAATGAAGTATCTTGTCTTAAGATGATAGTAAAATAAACTCTTTTGACTCTTAACAAGTGTAATTTAGTATTAATAGCAAACAATTTGTTGTCTTGTTAAGTATTTGCAATCATAAAAAAGCTTTTTGTTTTATATTTAGTTGCTTGGTAAACAAAATGCCCTAAAGTATGCTTTAAAATGTTGACGAAAGAAAATATTAGTATGATAAAAATTTAAATGATAAAAATTTAAATGATAAAAATTTTTAACAAATATTAGGGGGCCTGTTTCTGTATGTATACTGCATTATTATTATTTTTTTACAATTTTAGAGAGAGGGGGTACATAATTTTTACATGTAACAAACATCGGTAAATAATTACATTTTGAAAAATATTAAAAACTGTAAAAAAAAAATAAATTCGGTAACAATTGTTATAATTTTATCTACAGAAGAATATTAGAAGAATATAATATTTACACTGAAAGAATTTTGTTCATTACGGCTATGAAAACGTATAATGATTCTATGAAAAAAATCATTAGAAGTCAACCAATGATACCATTCATAGAATCTATAAAACAAATTCATAGAAACCAGATACCTATGATAAAGTTCATAGGCTATGAAAAAAATGCCTGCGAATTTTTTTACTCTTGCCCAAAACATTAAATCATGATAATGTTTAGCGGAAAATTTGGGTGTAATTGCCAAAGCAAAGTTTTTTTAGAAAAAATAATGTTATATTACTTTGGTATTCCATGCAAAACGAATTGAAATATCAGTCGATGAACCCATTAAAAAACCAAAAGAGCTGTAGATTTCGTAAGTGAGTGCAAAAATAAGTGCAAAAAAGTGTTTTTACATTTTAGAGAGTATAAAAGATTCGGCACCAAAGAATATACCAGTCTCACTTGTTTTATGTACATTTGATAAACAAATGGAAAATTTTTATGCAAAAAGCTTAGACTTGGTGAAAAAGTAGTTTTGGTAAAAAAATGATTTTTTTTCACGAAAAACAAAATTATGTTAAAAAAAAAATTAATGAACCCAAAATTTTTGATGAAAAAAAATTTTGATAAAAAAAAGTTTCTGATGAAAAGAAAAATTTTTTGATGTAAAAAAAATTGATAATAAAAAATTTGATGAAAAAAAAATATGATTAAAAAAAAATTTATGAAAAAAAAATTTTGATAAAAAAAAATTTATGAAAAAAAAAAATTAATGAAAAAAAATTGATGAAAAAATTTTGATGAAAAAACAAAAAAATTGAAAAAAAAAAATTGATGAAAAAAAAAAAATTGATGAAAAAAAAAAATTCATGAAAAAAAAAATTCATGAAAAAAAAATTTTTATGAAAAAAAAATTTGATGAAAAAAAAATTAACTGAAGTTTTATTTATTTCGGTTTGAGTCCATATTAATTATTTCTGAGAAATAATTATTTTTGTTGTACAATGAGAAAATCTGAAAAAATTCATTGACAACACAGGCTAAGTGGAGATGTCGACAGCTTTCGGAAGAAGCCACCCTTCCTTCGTCAGCACTCTTCGATTGTCACTGTAGGTGTGTAAGATTAAAATCAGCTATTTAAACGTACATTAAGGTGAAAAAGCGGAAGGGAATTATATCACATTTCATCACCCATATGTTACGTTTAGCACGAACTTAAACAATCTAATTTTAACTTTTTGTAACACAGTTGTAATTTCTTACACTGTAGTAGATTTTCTCAGAGTTGCAACCCTTAGTAGGACTTTTCAAGTCTTCAAAAATGTCCGTTAGGTTTGAATTTATATTTCATATTTCTAATTCTTAGAAATATTACTAAATTGCATGGTACCTTATGAGTTGAGTATTAATTCTGTTTTATTTATTGTTGGACTTTTTATTTTATAACTGAAGTTTTATTTATTTCGGTTTGAGTCCATATTAATTATTTCTGAGAAATAATTATTTTTGTTGTACAATGAGAAAATCTGAAAAAATTAATTGATAACACAGGCTAAGTGGAGATGTCCACAGCTTTCGGAAGAAGCCACCCTTCCTTCGTCAGCACTCTTCGATTGTCACTTTAGGTGTGTAAGATTAAAATCAGCTATTTAAACGTACATTAAGGGGAAAAAGCGGACGGGAATATCACCAATTCGAAATACATTCTGTCGATGAACATCGTTCACTTCAAACGTTTTTTTTTTATATTTTTATTTTTTTTATTAAAAAACAAAAAAATGCCGCAAGCCCTCTCGGGCTTTTAATTTATTTTTTTTTATATTTTCGACAACAACTCTTAAATGCCCCTCCTTGAATCTATAAGCAAAAAGTTGTAGCAATTATTGTAATAGAATTTTGTTTCCAAAAAAAATTTAGATTAATTTATAAATATTCTTAAAAATGTCATAAAATTTATTTTTCTTATACCCTTATCCTACATATCCTTCAAAAACAATGACTAATCTGTTTCAAAATATTTTGACAATAAGTAAAGTGTCATATGGCACAGTATAGTATAACACCTCCTTAATAAACCAACACATATATAGACACACTAACACACACACACACACAACATTAAATATAAACAATGACAAATGTCAAAAGCATACAAACACATGCAGACTAGCACCTACTACATTCTCACAAATATTTTATATATCCTTTTAAATCTTTGTGTGTTATACTCTTTAATGCAACATCATCATGATGTTTAGTTTTTATTGTTTAAATAATATTATGTTTAAAGCAAAATGAATAAGAAAATTTTAAAAATTTAATAAACAACAATGCGGTTTTTCCTATAATTCTGTTAAATACAGTCAACCTCGGTTATAACGCACTAAATATTTTTTTAGTTTTTAAAAATTTTAAATTTTAATGGAATTTTTTTAAAAATACAAAACTGTTATCAAAATGCGGGTACGTGTTAATCAAACTGAAGAACCGCTGGACCGATTGACCCCAAACTTTGACAATTTATTATTTTTAGCCTGGAGTTTAATTTCGATAGGTGGCGCTGTTTTCGCAATATTTAATTTTTTTGTATTTATGGTACGGTTTGACTGAAATTCACAAAATACATTTATTAAACAAAAAGTAAAATTCCTGATAAAATTTGGACCCGCTTGATGGCGCTTTCACCAACAAATTTTTTTTAAAGCGAAAAGTTTTTCACAAAGTTTATTTTTAATTAAAAAAAAAAAAATTACAATTTCATTATCAGTATATCCGGGAAGGCCAAATTTAACAAAAATTTTGCAAAAAAAATTTTGTAAAAATCGAATTTTTACCGAACTTTTTGGTAATTTACTATCAATAAAATACAAAAATTTTTTGGTATTTTAACTATATTTATTTTTTTATTTTACAGTAATTTTACCTAAAATGTCAGTATTTTTGTTAAAGAAATGGTAATACTTTTTATTTTTATTTTTTTCTTAGTTTTAAGAAAAAAAAATTTGTTTAAAGTGTTCTAGTGTGAAAAAAAATAATTATTACAAATTCTGATGCTGATGCTAGTTGCCGAGAAGAACGCAAAATAAGATGCTGCCAATACCGAAGCAAAGTAGCCATCCAACAACTGGATTAATGGTTGGTGCTGCTATTACTCCCTTTAAAGAATTTGATGCTCGAAAATAGGTTTTTTAACATGATAATGTTTTAAGGCTGGTGTCTAATTTTAAAAAAGTTGCAGGACGCCACCTCAGTTTGACTATATAAGCTAACAATTAACGAAAGAGAAAATATGAATTACTGTTTTCATTTTCTTAAAACCAAAAATTTTAATAACTTGGGTTTGTAACTTGGATAATAATTCACCTCGTGGTGAATAAAACCGTTTTTAACCAGTGGTGAATAAAAAGTAACATAATTATTTTTCAATAAAATTTTTTTTTTTATCAAATTTTTTTTTCATAAAAATTTTTTTCATCAGTTTATTTTTTCCATCAAATTTTTTTTCCAATAAATTTTTTTTTTCAAACTTTTTTTTTTATCAAATTTTTTTTTATAATTTTTTTTATCAATTTTTTTTATCAAATTTTTTTTTTCATCAATAAAAAGTAACGTAATTATTTTTCAACAGAAAAATTTTTTTTTCATCAAATTTTTTTTTTTCATAAAATTTTTTTTTTCATCAAATTTTTTTTCATGAATTTTTTTTTTTTCATCAAATTTTTTTTTTAAAAATTTTTTTTTCATTAATTTTTTTTATCAATTTTTTTTTTTATCAAATTTTTTTTTTCATCAATGTTTTTTTATCAAATTTTTTTTTTCATCAATGTTTTTTTATCAAATTTTTTTTTTTTTTAAATTCATTATTTTTTTCATCAAATTTCATTTTTTTTTCATCAAATTTTCATTATTTTTTTCATCAAAAATTTTTTATCATCAATTTTTTTTTTTTCATTAAGTTTTTTTTTGTCATAAATTTTTTTTTTTTTCATCATTTTTCTTTCATCAAACTTTTTTTTCATAATTTTTTTTTTCCATAAATTTTTTTTTTTTTTTATAAATTTTTTTTTTTCATAAAAATTTTTTTTTTCATCAAAAATTTTTTTTCGTTATTTTTTTTTTCATCAAATTTTTTTTTCATCAATTTTTTTTTAATAATTTTTTTTTTCATCAAATTTTTTTTTATAAATTTTTTATCATATTTTTTTTCATCAATTTTTTTCATCAAATTTTTATTATCAGTTTTTTTTCACCAAAAAAAATTTTTTTTTTCATAAAATTTTTTTTTATTTCATATTTTTTTCATCAAATTTTTTATTATCAATTTTTTTCTCACCAAAAATTTTTTTTTTTCATATTTTTTTTTTCATTAATATTTTTGTTTACATCTAAAAATTTTTCTTTTCATCAAAAATTTTTTTTCATTTAAATTAGTTTTCACCAAAAATTTTGGGTTCATCAAAATTTTTTTAACATAATTTTGTTTTTCGTAAAAAAAAGTAATTTTTTTTAGCAAAACTACTTTTTCACCAAGTCTAAGCTTTTCGCATAAAAATTTTCCATTTGTTTATCAAATGTACATAAAACAAGTGAGAGTGTTATATTCTTTGGTGCCGAATCTTTTATACTCTCCAAAATGTAAAAACACTTTTTTGCACTTATTTTAGCACTCACTTACGAAATGTACAGCTCTTTTGGTTTTTTAATGGGGTCCTCGACTGATATTTCAATTCGTTTTGCATGGAATAGCAAAGGAATATAACATTGATTTTTTAGCCTTTGCAACAGTGCAAGATTGCAACTTTTTTATTAAAAAACCATTAAATAAACCTTTTCACTTTTCTTTTACCTTTTACATGATTCGCTGTTGCAAATAAAGTATCCCATTTTATTTCAATAGAAATATAATTGCTACAATTTGCAAAATAACAAGCAAATAATGTTGCAATTTTGAAATTTTGCATTTTTGCAAACTAAAATTGCTGACGTGAATTCCATTATAATTTTTTAATGGTTTAATTTAATTTTTATCATGATTTAATGTTTTGGGCAAGAGTACAAAATTTGCAGGCATTTTTTGCTAATTTTACCATTTTTTTTTGCTAATTTTACAAGGTTGAATTTTTACTAAAATAAAATGGTATTAATGTAATTTTAAAATTTTTTTCAAATTTTTTGAAAATTTTTTTTAGCTAATTTCAGCCATTTTTTTTGCTAGTTTTACACTCAAAAAAAAAAAAAACTGTAATGTTAGCAAAAAAAAGAAAATTTGCTGATTTTGAAACCACAATTTTTTTGGTAAAGTTAGCAAAAATGTTTTACCAAAAATTAGTTAACTGAATTTTTTTTATTTCAACTTAGGTCCTACACATTTGAGGACCCCATTGGGCCTAGACCTAGTAGGGTCCACTGGTGTTTTGAGAATTACAAAACTCGATAAATTCAAAAATATTACTCGGAGAGCTTTTAATTATTTTGCGGTCTTAATCAACGTGTTGAGAGCTACAAAAATGCTGTTGGACTTTTTGTTGTGTTTGCAATATTTACCGAGATATGAGCATTTTAATTTTAAATTTTCGGGAATGCTAACTTTTTTGGATGCAAAGTTAGATCCCATTAGGGTCAACACATGTGAAGAGGACCGGCGATACTTTGGAGAGCCCGAGATCCAAAAATGGCCTCCATTTTGCTCTATCTGGCTTAGTTTCCGTGATAGCGCCATTTTAAGTTTTCTGAAAATAAAACAAGTAAGAAAATTATAGTCGGTCAAGACCGGCCATATAATACCCTACACAAAAGTTTCCCGGAAAATGGGTCCCGAGTTCAAACATGGACTGATTAGATCTATATTTTGTCAAATCTTTAATAAGTGTAAAAAGCACTCACAAATCAAATTTGAGTGGAATAAGCTTATTTTTGTTGACAACACAACGCTTCAACTGAATATCGGGCGAAATTTTCACATGGGACCTAAGTCCAAAAATGGTCCGATGATAATCAAATTGGATATGGTTATTAAAGTACGCGTTTAACATACACAAACAGAATTTTAATTAAATATTTTCTATTTTCATGAAGTTTGAGTGATTTATGTGAAAATCGGGAAGGTGGTTTGTATGGGGGCTACAAGAAGAACTGGTCCGATTTCTTTAAAATTCGGAACGGAGATTTGTGTGGATGAAACATGATTACCTGCCAAATTTTGAAAAGATACCTGTTAAAATACGGCTATCAGAGTCATTTGAGTCAAAACTAAAGAGGACCTTTGTATGGGGGCTAGGTCTAAATATGGACCGATTTTTTCCAATTTCAATAGGCTTTGTCCTTGGGCCAAAAGAGGCTTAAGTTTTAAATTTCAAGTCAATTGATTAAAAATTGCGACCTGTATCGTGTTTACACCATTTACATGGACAGACAGACGGACGGACGGACGGACAGACGGACGGACGGACGGACATCGCTAAATCGACTCAAAAAGTGATTCTAAGTCGATCGGTATACTTAAAAGTGGGTCTAGGACCAATATTTCGGGTAGTTACAAACATCAGCACAAACTCATTATATCCTGTACCACAGTGTGGTGTAGGGTATAAAAAAATACAATTTATTTTTGCTAATATTAGCAAAAAAAGCTTGTGAAAATTTGGTCAACTCAATTTTAAATTTAGCAAAAAAAAAATAGTTAAAATTTTGTTTAAAATTGCTAATGCGCTAAATGAAGTTTACAAGATATTTTTGCTAAAATGCTTATCTCTACTAAAAATTTGCTAAAGGTTAGCTTACTAGCATTAGCAAAAAAAAAAATAGTAAATCTACTAATGTATTATTTTGAGTGTACAATATATTTTTTTTTTTTGAGTGTAGAAGACTTCCCTTGTCAATTAATATTCAAAAACTCCTTGATTTGTATCGTTATTGTGCTACGATTTTTTTATTAAATATTTTCATCATGTTTCTTATTGCATTTTTTTTAACTTATAATTACAAAAATTTTCAAAAAATTTCCCGCTTCTTTTTTTAATTTAAATAATTTTTACGATTTTCCTTTGCCTTTTCCTTTCGTTAACAAGTTTAAAGCTAATTTCATTATATGTAGCAACATTTTTTTTCTAAATTTTTTGTTGCCATCTAATCGTAATATCCTTTTTTTTGCATCCTTTTACAATTACCATACACGTTTAGTATTGCTGCCATTTAGTTTTTATCCTTCTTTCCTTATATGCATACAATCAAAGGATAGAGAAAGTGAACCGGAGGAGTCAACAACAAAAAAAAACCCCATAAAAAAGAAAAACAAAAACAAGAGAAGTTCATCTAAACAAAACGGATGTCATGCGATGATTTGTATCCGTTTTTATGTTTTTTTTTTAATATATATTTTTTTTTTGCATTTTACCATTGTATGTTAACAGTTAATTTCATTTTGAGAAACATGTTTGGAATATCTAATAAACTTTTAGAATACATACATAAAACATGCAAAGGATAACAGGAACAAAAAAAAGATTGGAAAAAACCAGCCACAGAAACAGGTAGAGTTTTTATATTAAGGATTAAACAGTATTAGAAAAGTTTTTGCAAAAAAAAAAAACAGAAAATATAATTAAAAGCAATATTATAGCGATTAGACTGCTGCTGTATTAGGAATTTCTAAGACCTTTAACTAAAAAAAACTTCTAAGAATAAAAGATTTTTTTTGTTCGTTTATTCAAACACAGAAAAAATTTGAAACGAATTTCAATCAATAAAAACGCGGATTCAATCAATTTTTTGATTGAAATTCCTCCAACTAAAAAAAATTGTTATACCAATCATCAAATTGTAGTTGGTTTATCGAAAATTTTTTCAATCAAACATTTTTTCGATTTTGATAAAAAATTTGATCAATTTTTTATTTATAGTCAATCAAAATAATGATTGATTTAACAAATGAATTGTAAGCTTATGACAAAACTATCAAAAAATTCTTCTTTTTTGTCTTTCCAATATGTTGGCAACAATATAAAAAGTAAAACCCGATTTTGTATATTTTGGAATTAATCTATTAAAAAAAAAATAAAGGGAAAAAAATCTGGTAAGTTGAAAATTTGTAATTCGACAGTTAAAAAAATAACAAAAATTTTAATCAAAACATTTATTGACTCATTTAAATTTTGTTGATCAAATGATTTAATTGAAAATTTTTAGCCAATAATTTTTTGTATGAAAGTTCCTCTTGCAATAGTTTTCGAGTTATGTCAAAAAATAGCAGTAAAATTTGAAAAAAAAAAAAAATAACAGCAGTTGACTTTATAAACGTGGGATGGATGTTAAGCTCGATAAATAGCGCGGTTTCGTCAAAAAGTATGAACTTTGCATTTTATATTAGGAATATGCCCTTTAAATACTCGAAAGCTCTCCGAGCAATAGTTTTTGAGTAATTTCAGAAATATCAGTAAAATTTACCAAAATTAGCACTAAATAAACATCGGTCTTGATCCTAGGAACATTTATAACCGAAAGCTTTTGAATAACTTCTAAATATGAAGTTCATTAAGGAATAAGAAATTTTAAACACATCCAAACGCTGGAATATATTGACCGTTTGATAGCTGCTAGGATAGGTCCTTTGGATAGGTCCAAGGATAGGTCCTTTTTATAGGTTCTTTTGAGAGGAATTAGGATAGGTCCTAGGATAGGTTGATTTGCGAGGTTCTACGATAGGTCCGTTTGATAGGTCCTAGGATAGGTCCTAGGATATGTCCTTTTGATAGGTCCATTTGATAGGTTCTAAGATAGGTCCATTTGATAGGTCCTAGGATAGGTCCATTTGATAGGTCCTAGGATAGGTTCAATTTAATAGGTCCTAGGATAGGTTCTTTTGATAGCTACTAGGATAGGTCCATTTGATAGGTCCTAGGATATGTCCATTCGATAGGTCCAAGGATAGGCTTATTTAATAGGTCCTAGGATAGGTCCATTTGATAGGTCCATTTGATAGGTCCATTTGATAGGTCCTAGGATAGGTCCATTTGATAGGGCCTAGGATAGGTAAATTTCATAGGTCCAAGGATAGGTGCTTGTGATAGGTCCTAGGATAGGTCAGTTTAGTTGGTCCAAGGATAGATCCATTTGATAGGTCCTTTTGATAGGTCCTCTTGATAGGTCCTTTTGATAGGTCCTAGAATAAGTCCATTTCATAGGTCCTAGGATAGGTCCATTTGATAAGTCCAAGGATAAGTCCTTTTGATAGATCCTAGGATAGGACCTTTTGAGAGGTCCTGTTTTCTATAGAAAACTTTATTATCGATAACTAGTTTTCAATAGAAATCTTTGCTATCGATAATAGCAATATAAAATTTTCTATAGAAAACTTTGTTGTCGACCCTCGATAACTAGTTTCCTATAGACAACTTTTCTATCGATAACTAGTTTTCTATAGAAAACTTTGCTACCGATAACGATTTTTCTATAGATAACTTTGTTATCAATAACTAGTTTTCTATAGGAAGCTTTGTTATCGATAACTAGTTTCCTATAGACAACTTTTCTATCGATAACTAGTTTTCTATAGAAAACTTTGCTACCGATAACTATTTTTCTATAGAAAACTTTGTTATCAATAAAAAGTTTTATATAGAAAACTTTGCTATCGATAACTAGTTTTCTATAGAGAACTTAGTTATCGATAACTAGTTTTCTATAGAAAACTTTGTTATCGATAACTAGTTTTCTACAGAAAACTTTTTTATCGATAACTAGTTTTCTATAGAAAACTTTGTTACCGATAACTGGGTTTCTATAGAAAACTTTGCTTTCGATAACAGGTTTTCTATAGAAAACATTGTTATCGATAACTGGTTTTCTATCGAAAACTTTGATATCGGTAACTAGTTTTCTATAGAAAACTTTGTTATCGATAACTAGTTCATAATAAAAATTTGTTATTGGTAACTAGTTTTCTATAGAAAACTTTTGTTATCGATAACTGGTTTTCTACAGAAAGCTTTGTTATCGATAACTAGTTTTCTATAGAAAACTTTGTTATCAATAACTAGTTTTCTATAGAAAACTTTGTTATCGATAACTAGTTTCCTATAGAAAACTTTTTTATCGATAGCTAGTTTTTTATAGAAAACTTTGATATCGATAACTAGTTTTCTATAGAAAACTTTTTTATCGATAACTAGTTTTCTATAGAAAACTTTGCTACCGATAACTATTTTTCTATGGAAAACTTTGTTATCAATAACTAGATTTCTATAGAAAACTTTGCTATCGATAACTAGTTTTCTTTAGAGAACTTAGTTATCGATAACTAGTTTTCTATAGAAAACTTTGCTATCGATAACTATTTTTCTATAGAAAACTTTTTTACCGATAACTGTTTTTTTATAGAAAACTTTGCTATCGATAACTAGTTTTCTATAGAGAACTTAGTTATCGATAACTAGTTTTCTATAGACAACTTTGTTATCGATAACTAGTTTTCTATAGAAAACTTTGTTATCGATAACTGGTTTTCTATAGAAAACTTTGCTATCGATAACTGGTTTTCTATAGAAAACGTTGTTATCGATAACTAGTTTTCTATAGAAAACTTTGTTATCGATAACTAGTTTATAATAAAAATTTGTTATTGATAACTAGTTTTTTATAGAAAACTTTTGTTATCGATAACTAGTTTTTTATAGAAAACTTTTGTTATCGATAACTAGTTTTCTATAGAAAACTTTGTTATTGATAACTAGTTTTCTATAGAAAACTTTGTTATCGATAACTAGTTTTCTATAGAAAACTTTGTTATCGATAACTAGTTTTCTATAAAAAACTTTGTTATCGATAACTAGTTTTCTATAGAAAACTTTTTTATCGATAGCTAGTTTTCTATAGAAAACTTTGTTGTCGATAACTTGTTTGTTATCAATACATCGATAACTAGTTTGTTATCGACAACTAGTTTCCTATAGAAAACTTTGCTATCGATAACTAGTTTTCTAGTTTATTATCAATAACTTGTTTCCTATAGAAAACTTTGCTGTTGATAACTAGTTTTCTATAGAAAACTTTGTTATCGATACATTGATAACTAGTTTTCTATAACAAATTTGTTATCGATGTATCGATAACAAAGAAAACTTATTTATCGATATTAAAAACTTTGTTGTTAGACAAGTTTGTTATCGATGTATCGATAACAAAGAAAACTTATTTATCGATAGCTAGTTTTCTATAGAAAACTTTGTTATCGATACATTGAGTACTAATTTTTTTTTATAGAGAACATTATTATCGATACATCGAAAATTAAATTTCTAAAGAAACCTTTGCTATCTATTCATCGATAACTAATTTTCTATAGAAAATTTTGCTATCGATACATCGATAGGTAGCGTTCTATCGAAATTTTGGTATCTTTACGTCGATAAATTGTTTCTATAGAAAATTTTGTTATCGATAACTAATTTTCTATATAAAAGTTTTATAAGATGTTTTATCTCCAAAATATTTTTCAAATTTCCCAATTTTCCTTTATAAATTCTGAAAATTAATTTTCTGCAGAAATTCTGTTTATGAAAAGTTTTTTATGCAAATATGTTTCTTATTAGTTATTCACACATGCACATTGTGCATTATACACTTGTGTCCATATTATCAAGTAGCAGGTGTGCTCCTGTTATTGCAGTCATCTGTTTCTTTTGTGTGTGTGTGGGTGTGTGTGTTAAAAATAACATGACGATTAACAAAAACATCAAAAACTTAAACTTTGTGCTTTACTTATTTAATCTTTTTCATTATTTTACTGAAAGAAAACAAAACATTATGCATCTATTTAAAATTCTAACAAACTTTTTCTACTTCACATCTTGTGAGTCTGGAAGTCTTACGACTTCAGATGAGATGTTATAAAAACCAGAAACAACATTACCAATCGCCTCACACATACAGGCATCACATCACTGTCATGTCACAAGCATGCCAACCACCACAACGACATTCATACATACAACTAACTACAACTACTGCAACATGTTTGTTAAGCTCAACCCCAGCTAGCATTTGGAAGATTGTTTTTTTCAAAAATCACCTATCCGAGTCTTTTTCGAGTACTTTTGATGATTAAAAACTTATTAATCATTTAAGCGCTTGAAAAAAGGCTCTAAAATGATTCGCGCTTAAGTTTTAAAAGTGATTTATTGAAAATACAATAACAAAATGTACAGCAATCGCAAATAGATCATGACGGCGTTTAAAATGTGAGTGTTTTATAAGTTATTTTGAATAATATTTGACTCATCTAGACGATATAAAACTGTTTGTTTATAACGGGACAATTTTTTTACTTTTTTCAAGCAAGTTTCAACATTGTAAATTTCTGTTCATTAATGTCAGTAATTTCGTCGTGTTAAGTTTGACTTTTAGTAAAAAGTGATTTAACTTTAAAAATAAAAAAAAAATAATTTATAAATCATTAAGTATTTCCGGAAGAGTTGGATTCTTTATTAATCTAGGACCAGCACAAAGCCAACTGCCGAAAATTGATTCCTTTTAACAATAATTAAAAGTAAGTAAATATTTTTATAAATAATTTATAATTAAAAAAATAAAATAAATAAATATTTTTCGTTTCAGATATTTTCCCCCTCTAATTTTAACGAACAGACAGAAATATATAAAAGCTGTGCTTCAAAAGCATTTTCTGATTTTTGTTTATTTTTAATTGACTTATTTGTTTGTAATATATTTTAATATTTTATTAAATTTTTATAAAAATATACTAATGAATTTTATAAAAATTATTTTTTAGTAAAAAAAGAATAGAAATTACTCAAAAAATAGTCGCATACGATTAAAAATATGACTCAAAAAAGACTCGCAAGCGATTACAAATACGACTCAAAAATGACTCGAAAGAGACTCATAAATGATTATTAAACTACTGAAAAATGACTCGAAAACGACTCGAAAATGACTCGAAACTGACCAGAAAAACGAGTCATAAATGACTCATCAAGAAGAGTCGCGGCTAGGGTACCATTTTCTCCCGCCAAATGAGTCATTTTCGACTCGAAGAAGAGCGCATATGCGATCGTTTTTAATCGCGCAGAGGTATCAAAAAAGACTCGAATTTGATTCAAATTTTCAAAAAATGCTGGCTGGGACACATCAACATCACTTACACACACACAGCCACTCTAATGCCTAAACAACAGGAACAGGAACTAACTAACCAACACAATGAAATACAAACAAATATATTCAAAACCTCAAATATAAAATGACCAACATTTACAAAAAAAAAAAAAAAATTCTTTTCGTAGTAAAGAACTCAAAGTTTGACTTGTGTAAAAATAAACACATACACATTCAAATATACACATCCTACATCGTATGTGTAAAATGTCCAAAAAGAATTCCTGCAGTCAAAATTCTTGAGAAAAAATTTTACTCAACTAACTACTAAAAATTTTAAAACGCCCACTTAGAAATTCTAGTGTTTTTATCTGACTGTCCGTCTGTCTGTTGAATAATTTGAATGATGAACTCACATTTTTTTTAGTTATTTGATGCATTACAAAAAGTCTGATTTCGAAAAACATCATTTGGTAAGATAGTGTTAGTAAAGTTGTCTTTTAAAGAATTTTTGTTAGTTAGTTTTTTTAGGTTGTAGTTGGTCTTGTCATTTGCTTAAATTTACATGATTATAAGTAAAACCACAAATTTTGAAATGATTTAGAAAAAATTTACAAATAAGAGTTATTAAATAAACAATTTTTCTAAATTTTTCTATAAAAAATTATGTCTGACATAAATTTTTCTATAAAAAAAATTATGTCTAACATTAATTTTTCTATAAAAAAATTATTTCTGACATAAAATTTTTATAAAAAATTATGTCTGACATAAATTTTTCTTTAAAAAAATTATTTCTGACATAAATTTTTCTATAAAAAATTATGTCAGACATAAATTTTTCTATAAAAAATTATGTCAGACATAAATTTTTCTATAAAAAATTATGTCTGACATAAATTTTTCTATAAAAAATTATGTCTGACATAAATTTTTTTATAAAAAATTATGTCTGACATAAATTTTTTTATAAAAAATTATGTCTGACATAAATTTTTCTGTAAAAAATTATTTCTGACATAAATTTTTCTATAAAAAATTATGTCGACATAAATTTTTCTGTAAAAAATTATGTCTGACATAAATTTTTCTATAAAAAATTATGTCTGACATAAATTTTTCTGTAAAAAATTATGTCTGACATAAATTTTTCTATAAAAAATTATGTCTGACATAAATTTTTCTATAAAAAATTATGTCTGACATAAATTTTTCTATAAAAAATTATGTCTGACATAAATTTTTCTATAAAAAATTATGTCTGACATAAATTTTTCTATAAAAAATTATGTCTGACATAAATTTTTCTATAAAAAATTATGTCTGACATAAATTTTTCTATAAAAAATTATGTCTGACATAAATTTTTCTATAAAAAATTATGTCTGACATAAATTTTTCTATAAAAAATTATGTCTGACATAAATTTTTCTATAAAAAATTATGTCTGACATAAATTTTTCTATAAAAAATTATGTCTGACATAAATTTTTCTATAAAAAATTATGTCTGACATAAATTTTTCTATAAAAAATTATGTCTGACATAAATTTTTCTATAAAAAATTATGTCTGACATAAATTTTTCTATAAAAAATTATGTCTGACATAAATTTTTCTATAAAAAATTATGTCAGACATAAATTTTTCTATAAAAAATTATGTCAGACATAAATTTTTCTATAAAAAATTATGTCACACATAAATTTTTCTATAAAAAATTATGTCACACATAAATTTTTCTATAAAAAATTATGTCACACATAAATTTTTCTATAAAAAATTATGTCAGACATAAATTTTTCTATAAAAAATTATGTCAGACATAAATTTTTCTATAAAAAATTATGTCTGACATAAATTTTTCTATAAAAAATTATGTCAGACATAAATTTTTCTATAAAAATATTATGTCTGACATAAATTTTTCTATAAAAAATTATATGTCTGACATAAATTTTTCTATAAAAAATTATATGTCTGACATAAATTTTTCTATAAAAAATTATATGTCTGACATAAATTTTTCTATAAAAAATTATATGTCTGACATAAATTTTTCTATAAAAATATTATGTCTGACATAAATTTTTCTATAAAAATATTATGTCTGACATAAATTTTTCTATAAAAATATTATGTCTGACATAAATTTTTCTATAAAAATATTATGTCTGACATAAATTTTTCTATAAAAATATTATGTCTGACATAAATTTTTCTATAAAAATATTATGTCTGACATAAATTTTTCTATAAAAATATTATGTCTGACATAAATTTTTCTATAAAAATATTATGTCTGACATAAATTTTTCTATAAAAATATTATGTCTGACATAAATTTTTCTATAAAAATATTATGTCTGACATAAATTTTTCTATAAAAATATTATGTCTGACATAAATTTTTCTATAAAAATATTATGTCTGACATAAATTTTTCTATAAAAATATTATGTCTGACATAAATTTTTCTATAAAAATATTATGTCTGACATAAATTTTTCTATAAAAATATTATGTCTGACATAAATTTTTCTATAAAAATATTATGTCTGACATAAATTTTTCTATAAAAATATTATGTCTGACATAAATTTTTCTATAAAAATATTATGTCTGACATAAATTTTTCTATAAAAATATTATGTCTGACATAAATTTTTCTATAAAAATATTATGTCTGACATAAATTTTTCTATAAAAATATTATGTCTGACATAAATTTTTCTATAAAAATATTATGTCTGACATAAATTTTTCTATAAAAATATTATGTCTGACATAAATTTTTCTATAAAAATATTATGTCTGACATAAATTTTTCTATAAAAATATTATGTCTGACATAAATTTTTCTATAAAAATATTATGTCTGACATAAATTTTTCTATAAAAATATTATGTCTGACATAAATTTTTCTATAAAAATATTATGTCTGACATAAATTTTTCTATAAAAATATTATGTCTGACATAAATTTTTCTATAAAAATATTATGTCTGACATAAATTTTTCTATAAAAATATTATGTCTGACATAAATTTTTCTATAAAAATATTATGTCTGACATAAATTTTTCTATAAAAATATTATGTCTGACATAAATTTTTCTATAAAAATATTATGTCTGACATAAATTTTTCTATAAAAATATTATGTCTGACATAAATTTTTCTATAAAAATATTATGTCTGACATAAATTTTTCTATAAAAATATTATGTCTGACATAAATTTTTCTATAAAAATATTATGTCTGACATAAATTTTTCTATAAAAATATTATGTCTGACATAAATTTTTCTATAAAAATATTATGTCTGACATAAATTTTTCTATAAAAATATTATGTCTGACATAAATTTTTCTATAAAAATATTATGTCTGACATAAATTTTTCTATAAAAATATTATGTCTGACATAAATTTTTCTATAAAAATATTATGTCTGACATAAATTTTTCTATAAAAATATTATGTCTGACATAAATTTTTCTATAAAAATATTATGTCTGACATAAATTTTTCTATAAAAATATTATGTCTGACATAAATTTTTCTATAAAAATATTATGTCTGACATAAATTTTTCTATAAAAATATTATGTCTGACATAAATTTTTCTATAAAAATATTATGTCTGACATAAATTTTTCTATAAAAATATTATGTCTGACATAAATTTTTCTATAAAAATATTATGTCTGACATAAATTTTTCTATAAAAATATTATGTCTGACATAAATTTTTCTATAAAAATATTATGTCTGACATAAATTTTTCTATAAAAATATTATGTCAGACATAAATTTTTCTATAAAAATATTATGTCTGACATAAATTTTTCTATAAAAATATTATGTCTGACATAAATTTTTCTATAAAAATTTTTATAGAAAAATTTATGTCAGACATATAATTTTTTATAGAAAAACTTATGTCTGACATAAATTTTTCTATAAAAATATTATGTGTGACATAAATTTTTCTATAAAAATATTATGTCTGACATAAATTTTTCTATAAAAATATTATGTCTGACATAAATTTTTCTATAAAAAATTATGTCAGACATAAATTTTTCTATAAAAAATTATGTCAGACATAAATTTTCTATAAAAAATTATGTCAGACATAAATTTTTCTATAAAAAATTATGTCAGACATAAATTTTTCTATAAAAAATTATGTCAGACATAAATTTTTCTATAAAAAATTATGTCAGACATAAATTTTTCTATAAAAAATTATGTCAGACATAAATTTTTCTATAAAAATATTATGTCTGACATAAATTTTTCTATAAAAATATTATGTCTGACATAAATTTTTCTATAAAAAATTATATGTCTGACATAAATTTTTCTATAAAAAATTATATGTCTGACATAAATTTTTCTATAAAAAATTATATGTCTGACATAAATTTTTCTATAAAAAATTATATGTCTGACATAAATTTTTCTATAAAAAATTATATGTCTGACATAAATTTTTCTATAAAAAATTATATGTCTGACATAAATTTTTCTATAAAAAATTATATGTCTGACATAAATTTTTCTATAAAAAATTATATGTCTGACATAAATTTTTCTATAAAAAATTATATGTCTGACATAAATTTTTCTATAAAAAATTATATGTCTGACATAAATTTTTCTATAAAAAATTATATGTCTGACATAAATTTTTCTATAAAAAATTATATGTCTGACATAAATTTTTCTATAAAAAATTATATGTCTGACATAAATTTTTCTATAAAAATATTATGTCTGACATAAATTTTTCTATAAAAATATTATGTCTGACATAAATTTTTCTATAAAAATATTATGTCTGACATAAATTTTTCTATAAAAATATTATGTCTGACATAAATTTTTCTATAAAAATATTATGTCTGACATAAATTTTTCTATAAAAATATTATGTCTGACATAAATTTTTCTATAAAAATATTATGTCTGACATAAATTTTTCTATAAAAATATTATGTCTGACATAAATTTTTCTATAAAAATATTATGTCTGACATAAATTTTTCTATAAAAATATTATGTCTGACATAAATTTTTCTATAAAAATATTATGTCAGACATAAATTTTTCTATAAAAATATTATGTCTGACATAAATTTTTCTATAAAAATATTATGTCTGACATAAATTTTTCTATAAAAATTTTTATAGAAAAATTTATGTCAGACATATAATTTTTTATAGAAAAACTTATGTCTGACATAAATTTTTCTATAAAAATATTATGTGTGACATAAATTTTTCTATAAAAATATTATGTCTGACATAAATTTTTCTATAAAAATATTATGTCTGACATAAATTTTTCTATAAAAAATTATGTCAGACATAAATTTTTCTATAAAAAATTATGTCAGACATAAATTTTCTATAAAAAATTATGTCAGACATAAATTTTTCTATAAAAAATTATGTCAGACATAAATTTTTCTATAAAAAATTATGTCAGACATAAATTTTTCTATAAAAAATTATGTCAGACATAAATTTTTCTATAAAAAATTATGTCAGACATAAATTTTTCTATAAAAAATTATGTCAGACATAAATTTTTCTATAAAAATATTATGTCTGACATAAATTTTTCTATAAAAAATTATATGTCTGACATAAATTTTTCTATAAAAAATTATATGTCTGACATAAATTTTTCTATAAAAAATTATATGTCTGACATAAATTTTTCTATAAAAAATTATATGTCTGACATAAATTTTTCTATAAAAAATTATATGTCTGACATAAATTTTTCTATAAAAAATTATATGTCTGACATAAATTTTTCTATAAAAAATTATATGTCTGACATAAATTTTTCTATAAAAAATTATATGTCTGACATAAATTTTTCTATAAAAAATTATATGTCTGACATAAATTTTTCTATAAAAAATTATATGTCTGACATAAATTTTTCTATAAAAAATTATATGTCTGACATAAATTTTTCTATAAAAAATTATATGTCTGACATAAATTTTTCTATAAAAAATTATATGTCTGACATAAATTTTTCTATAAAAAATTATATGTCTGACATAAATTTTTCTATAAAAAATTATATGTCTGACATAAATTTTTCTATAAAAAATTATATGTCTGACATAAATTTTTCTATAAAAATATTATGTCTGACATAAATTTTTCTATAAAAATATTATGTCTGACATAAATTTTTCTATAAAAATATTATGTCTGACATAAATTTTTCTATAAAAATATTATGTCTGACATAAATTTTTCTATAAAAATATTATGTCTGACATAAATTTTTCTATAAAAATATTATGTCTGACATAAATTTTTCTATAAAAATATTATGTCTGACATAAATTTTTCTATAAAAATATTATGTCTGACATAAATTTTTCTATAAAAATATTATGTCTGACATAAATTTTTCTATAAAAATATTATGTCTGACATAAATTTTTCTATAAAAATATTATGTCTGACATAAATTTTTCTATAAAAATATTATGTCTGACATAAATTTTTCTATAAAAATATTATGTCTGACATAAATTTTTCTATAAAAATATTATGTCTGACATAAATTTTTCTATAAAAATATTATGTCTGACATAAATTTTTCTATAAAAATATTATGTCTGACATAAATTTTTCTATAAAAATATTATGTCTGACATAAATTTTTCTATAAAAATATTATGTCTGACATAAATTTTTCTATAAAAATATTATGTCTGACATAAATTTTTCTATAAAAATATTATGTCTGACATAAATTTTTCTATAAAAATATTATGTCTGACATAAATTTTTCTATAAAAATATTATGTCTGACATAAATTTTTCTATAAAAATATTATGTCTGACATAAATTTTTCTATAAAAATATTATGTCTGACATAAATTTTTCTATAAAAATATTATGTCTGACATAAATTTTTCTATAAAAATATTATGTCTGACATAAATTTTTCTATAAAAATATTATGTCTGACATAAATTTTTCTATAAAAATATTATGTCTGACATAAATTTTTCTATAAAAATATTATGTCTGACATAAATTTTTTTTATTAAAATATTATGTCTGACATAATTTTTTTTTTAAAAATATTATGTCTGACATAAATTTTTTTATTAAAATATTATGTCTGACGTAATTTTTTCTATAAAAAATATTATGTCTGACATAATCTTTTCTATAAAAATTATTATGTCTGACATAAATTTTTCTATAAAAATTATTATGTCTGACATAAATTTTTCTATAAAAAATATTATGTCTGACATAAATTTTTCTATAAAAAATATTATGTCTGACATAAATTTTTCTTTAAAAAATATTATGTCTGACATAAATTTTTCTATAAAAAATATTATGTCTGATATAAATTTTTCTATAAAAAATATTATGTCTGACATAAATTTTTCTATAAAAAATATTATGTCTGACATAAATTTTTTTATAAAAAATATTATGTCTGACATAAATTTTTCTATAAAAATTATTATGTCTGACATAAATTTTTCTATAAAAATTATTATGTCTGACATAAATTTTTCCATAAAAATTATTATGTCTGACATAAATTTTTCTATAAAAATTATTATGTCTGACATAAATTTTTCTATAAAAATTATTATGTCTGACATAAATTGTTAGAATATCTTTTCGTTCACTGTATTAATTCAAAAACGTTTTATTGTATATCATAGTAAACTTTTGTATTTTTGTTATGTTGTGAAAAAATAATTTAATTTTTTTGTTGATTCGTAAATAAACTTTTGATATAAAAACAACGATTTCTAACATTGGTTATGGGCCCTCACCCATACACGGAATAATTTAAAAGGAAAATTAGTGAAATTTAAATTGGTTTAAAATGTCCGGTCAAATGTCTCAAATTGAACGTCTCAGCGGAGAAAATTATGGGGTATGGGCTGTCCAAATGAGAAGCCTTTTGATAACCCAGGATTTGTGGGAGTCCGTTGAGGAAGAAATCGTGAATCCTAGCGCCAGTGCAAAAAACAAGGATATGAAAGCTTTGGCCACAATAACGCTTTGTGTAAAGCCAACGGAACTTATACATATCAAGGATTGCAAGACTGCTGCTGAAGCATGGAAAAAGTTGGACAGGTTGTATAAAACAGACACACCTTCACGTAAAGTCAACTTATTCAAGAAGCTGGTAAAATTCAGATTTTCAAAATCTGGTAAATTTGCTCAACAGTTGAACGAATTTTCAACAATTGTGGATGAACTGAAAGGCATCGACATCGAAATGCCGGAAGACCTGTTAAGTATTTTTCTGCTATGTAGTTTGCCGGAAGAATTGGAAAGCTTTGTGGTCGCTATTGAGAGCCGGGATGTACTTCCAAAGTTTGAGGTACTCAAAGCAAAAATTCTGGAAGAAGAGCAAAGGCAGGGTGAGAAAGCAGGATCAAGTACGGAAAGTATTTTGATGGCTAATTCTCGTCAAGATGAGCGGCATAACAGAAAAGGTAACAATAATTTTAAAAACAACAACAGCAACAATTTTAAGAAACCTCAAAAGAAAGAGTCTGCAAGTAACTCTCAAGCTGTGAATGGCGTTAAGTGCTACAAATGTGGTAAGGTAGGTCACGTTCGATCTCAGTGCAAATCTTCATGTAATGGTTTGGATGAATCGTGTGTAATGGGAGTTTACGAGGATGCTGGTAATGAAAACGTGTGGATCTTGGACAGTGGGGCAAGTTCTCATGTGTGCAACGAGTCAAAAATTTTTTCTCAGCTGGAAAAGAAAACTCATAAAATAGTTCTTGCTTTTGGAGAATCTATAACAGCTGAAGGTATTGGAACGGTAGAAGTGAAGTCAACGTATGGTAACATAAGTCTTCGTGGAGTCTGGTATGTACCAAAATTGCATTCTAATTTTCTTTCCATTAGTAAAATTGCTAATGCTGGCTATATTGTTGAGTTTAAGGGCAAAAATGCCGTAGTAAAATCAAATGAAAATGACATAAAATTTATTTCGAAAATGAAAAATGACATTTATTATGTAAACTTCAAAATCAATTTTCACCAAGAAAATTTAAATAACGTAAATGAAAGCTCAAACGAAAATTTAAGAAAATGGCATGCACGTTATGGTCATTTAAACGTCAATGATTTATATCAACTATCCAAAAATGATATGGTTCGTGGTTTAAAGGTGAGTTCGCCAAAAAATTTTGAATGTTCTACTTGTGCAGTGTGCAAAATTCATGCAAATAGTTACAAAAGTTACTCTAAGGTAAATACGACAGATGTGTTGCAAGTTGTGCACACGGATCTATGTGGTCCTATGAGAAATACATCGGGTAGTGGATCTAAGTATTTTATTTCCTTTATCGATGATTATTCACGGTACACTTCAATTTATTTTCTTAAAAAGAAGTCAGATGCTTTAGATGCTTTTAAAAAGTATAAAGCGGAAATGGAAAACGTTACTGGTTGTAAAATAAAATGCATCAGAAGTGACAATGGGTCGGAGTACAGGAATGGTGAGTTCTTAAATTTTTTATCAAAGAATGGTATAGTGCATCAAACAACATGTCCTTACTCTCCGCAACAAAACGGGGTCGCTGAAAGAGCCAACCGTACTTTGGTTGAAATGGCCCGTTGCTTATTAGAAAACTCAAAATTACCACAGTATTTATGGGCAGAGGCTGTAAATACAGCGTATTATATCCGAAATCGTTCTCCGTCAAAAGTTTTGAATGGTAAAACACCATATGAGATATGGGTTGGAAAAAAGCCTTCGGTAAAACATTTCAAGACGTTTGGTTGTGAAGCTGTTGCTTTACAGAAAGGTGCAAACAAAGGCAAGTTTGAACCAAAAGGTGAAAAATTGGTATTTGTTGGTTACGAAAATAACAGTAGAGGCTACCGGTTGTTAGATTTGAAAACTCAAAAAATCTATAAATCAAGAGACGTGATATTTTTCGAAGATGTTTTTGGTAACAAATCAAGTGATGAAGATGAAGCTGGAGATTTCTTTTACGTAAATTTAGATAATCAAAACGAAATTTCTAATGGTAATTATGAAAATGCTGAATCTGATGACAATAAAAATATCGAAGAGCCTGAAGTTGAAGATGCCGAACTTGAAGAGGATGCTGTAAATTTTGAAGAACAAGATGAAATAGAAGAAGAAACGTTTGTTGAGGAAAGAAATGCTAGTGGTAAACGTGTTCGTGGTCGTCCTCATATACAACGAACTGGTAAAGTTGGCAGACCAAAAAAGGTGTTTGTAACCGAATCTGGTACAGAGTTCATAAGTTCTGTGATTGAAAATCCTGAAACTGTGAAGGAAGCATTAAATTCTGAAAATGGTGAACAATGGAAAACCGCAATGCAACGTGAGTATGAATCTTTAATAAAAAATCGTACATGGGAATTGGTAGATAAACCAAAAAATAAAAACGTAATAAGTTGCAAGTGGGTTTTCGCATTAAAGCGAAATCCGGATGGTTCCGTAGAAAAGTTCAAAGCGAGGTTGGTTGCTCGTGGCTGTGCTCAAAAATATAACGTTGATTTTAAGGAAACTTACGCTCCCGTGGTACGTCATTCAACAATTAGATTGGTGTTGGCGTTGGCTGCTCAATATGAATTGTTAGTCAATCATGTTGACATTGTCGCAGCGTATTTAAATGGTGATCTACACGAAGAAGTGTACATGAAACAACCTGTTATGTTCGAAGATAAAAGTTTCCAGAAAAAGTTTGTAAGCTGAAGCGATCTTTATATGGCTTAAAGCAGGCAGGTCGCGAATGGAACTTAAAGGTAACTGATATTTTAATTCAGATGGGGTTCCAAAGATGCAAGACTGATAATTGTGTGTATATTCAGCGGGAGAATAACAACGTTAATATAATTGCTTTATACGTTGATGATTTGATGTTGGCGTGTTCATCTCAGCAACAAATGGAGAATATAATAGCTAAATTAAATCAACATGTAGAAGCGGTAGATCGAGGTGCAATCTCATTCTACTTAGGAATGGAGATTGAGCGGGAGGATGGTAATGGTGACATTTCCATTCATCAACAGCACTACACCGAAAAATTGTTAGAGCAGTGGGGTATGTCTAATTGTAAACCTGCATCAACGCCCATGGCAGCTGGAACAATCTTAGAAAAATGTAATGAAGAAAACTGTGAAAAACTTTTTGATGTTAAAAGGTATCAATCATTAATTGGTGGATTGATGTATCTGTCGGTAATTTCAAGACCAGATATTTCTCATGTTGTTTCTCGACTGGCCCAATTTTCTTCTCATCCTCACAATGAACATTTTGTGGCAGCAAAACATCTACTTAGATATTTGAAAAGGAATCCAAGAGGTACTTTAACTTACTCGTTTAATGAGCAAAAGTTGTTATGCTTTACAGATTCCGATTGGGGTGCTGACGTTAATGATCGCAAATCGTATAGCGGTTATGTTTTGTTTTTTGGTGGAGGACCTATTGCATGGGAATCTAAAAAGCAAAATGTGGTTTCTTTGAGCTCGATGGAGGCGGAGTATATAGCTATGTGCCAGGGTACAAAAGAAGTTATATTTCAAAGAAGTTTATTGCAAGAGCTTGGGTTTGACGATTGTTTAAATGCTGCAACTCCAATTTATTGTGACAATCAAGGGGCTCAGTTTCTGGTGAAGAATCCTACGGTACATAAACGCAGCAAGCATATTGATATACGCTATCACTATATTCGTGATAAATACTTAGATGGTGATATTGACATCGAATATGTGGCCTCATCAGAAAATGCAGCTGATATATTAACAAAATCTTTAACTCGTGAAAAACATTTAAATTGTAGTAATTTGTTAAATATTTGTTTCTAAAATTTTTTTGTACACGTATTTGAATTAAGGCGGAGAATGTTAGAATATCTTTTCGTTCACTGTATTAATTCAAAAACGTTTTATTGTATATCATAGTAATCTTTTGTATTTTTGTTATGTTGTGAAAAAATAATTTAATTTTTTTTTGTTGATTCGTAAATAAACTTTTGATACAAAAACAACGATTTCTAACAGTCTGACATAAATTTTTCTATAAAAATATTATGTCTGACATAAATTTTTCTATAAAAATATTATGTCTGACATAAATTTTTCTATAAAAATATTATGTCTGACATAAATTTTTCTATAAAAATATTATGTCTGACATAAATTTTTCTATAAAAATATTATGTCTGACATAAATTTTTCTATAAAAATATTATGTCTGACATAAATTTTTCTATAAAAATATTATGTCTGACATAAATTTTTCTATAAAAATATTATGTCTGACATAAATTTTTCTATAAAAATATTATGTCTGACATAAATTTTTCTATAAAAATATTATGTCTGACATAAATTTTTCTATAAAAATATTATGTCTGACATAAATTTTTCTATAAAAATATTATGTCTGACATAAATTTTTCTATAAAAATATTATGTCTGACATAAATTTTTCTATAAAAATATTATGTCTGACATAAATTTTTCTATAAAAATATTATGTCAGACATAAATTTTTCTATAAAAATATTATGTCTGACATAAATTTTTCTATAAAAATATTATGTCTGACATAAATTTTTCTATAAAAATTTTTATAGAAAAATTTATGTCAGACATATAATTTTTTATAGAAAAACTTATGTCTGACATAAATTTTTCTATAAAAATATTATGTGTGACATAAATTTTTCTATAAAAATATTATGTCTGACATAAATTTTTCTATAAAAATATTATGTCTGACATAAATTTTTCTATAAAAAATTATGTCAGACATAAATTTTTCTATAAAAAATTATGTCAGACATAAATTTTCTATAAAAAATTATGTCAGACATAAATTTTTCTATAAAAAATTATGTCAGACATAAATTTTTCTATAAAAAATTATGTCAGACATAAATTTTTCTATAAAAAATTATGTCAGACATAAATTTTTCTATAAAAAATTATGTCAGACATAAATTTTTCTATAAAAATATTATGTCTGACATAAATTTTTCTATAAAAATATTATGTCTGACATAAATTTTTCTATAAAAAATTATATGTCTGACATAAATTTTTCTATAAAAAATTATATGTCTGACATAAATTTTTCTATAAAAAATTATATGTCTGACATAAATTTTTCTATAAAAAATTATATGTCTGACATAAATTTTTCTATAAAAAATTATATGTCTGACATAAATTTTTCTATAAAAAATTATATGTCTGACATAAATTTTTCTATAAAAAATTATATGTCTGACATAAATTTTTCTATAAAAAATTATATGTCTGACATAAATTTTTCTATAAAAAATTATATGTCTGACATAAATTTTTCTATAAAAAATTATATGTCTGACATAAATTTTTCTATAAAAAATTATATGTCTGACATAAATTTTTCTATAAAAAATTATATGTCTGACATAAATTTTTCTATAAAAAATTATATGTCTGACATAAATTTTTCTATAAAAATATTATGTCTGACATAAATTTTTCTATAAAAATATTATGTCTGACATAAATTTTTCTATAAAAATATTATGTCTGACATAAATTTTTCTATAAAAATATTATGTCTGACATAAATTTTTCTATAAAAATATTATGTCTGACATAAATTTTTCTATAAAAATATTATGTCTGACATAAATTTTTCTATAAAAATATTATGTCTGACATAAATTTTTCTATAAAAATATTATGTCTGACATAAATTTTTCTATAAAAATATTATGTCAGACATAAATTTTTCTATAAAAATATTATGTCTGACATAAATTTTTCTATAAAAATATTATGTCTGACATAAATTTTTCTATAAAAATTTTTATAGAAAAATTTATGTCAGACATATAATTTTTTATAGAAAAACTTATGTCTGACATAAATTTTTCTATAAAAATATTATGTGTGACATAAATTTTTCTATAAAAATATTATGTCTGACATAAATTTTTCTATAAAAATATTATGTCTGACATAAATTTTTCTATAAAAAATTATGTCAGACATAAATTTTTCTATAAAAAATTATGTCAGACATAAATTTTCTATAAAAAATTATGTCAGACATAAATTTTTCTATAAAAAATTATGTCAGACATAAATTTTTCTATAAAAAATTATGTCAGACATAAATTTTTCTATAAAAAATTATGTCAGACATAAATTTTTCTATAAAAAATTATGTCAGACATAAATTTTTCTATAAAAAATTATGTCAGACATAAATTTTTCTATAAAAATATTATGTCTGACATAAATTTTTCTATAAAAAATTATATGTCTGACATAAATTTTTCTATAAAAAATTATATGTCTGACATAAATTTTTCTATAAAAAATTATATGTCTGACATAAATTTTTCTATAAAAAATTATATGTCTGACATAAATTTTTCTATAAAAAATTATATGTCTGACATAAATTTTTCTATAAAAAATTATATGTCTGACATAAATTTTTCTATAAAAAATTATATGTCTGACATAAATTTTTCTATAAAAAATTATATGTCTGACATAAATTTTTCTATAAAAAATTATATGTCTGACATAAATTTTTCTATAAAAAATTATATGTCTGACATAAATTTTTCTATAAAAAATTATATGTCTGACATAAATTTTTCTATAAAAAATTATATGTCTGACATAAATTTTTCTATAAAAAATTATATGTCTGACATAAATTTTTCTATAAAAAATTATATGTCTGACATAAATTTTTCTATAAAAAATTATATGTCTGACATAAATTTTTCTATAAAAAATTATATGTCTGACATAAATTTTTCTATAAAAAATTATATGTCTGACATAAATTTTTCTATAAAAAATTATATGTCTGACATAAATTTTTCTATAAAAATATTATGTCTGACATAAATTTTTCTATAAAAATATTATGTCTGACATAAATTTTTCTATAAAAATATTATGTCTGACATAAATTTTTCTATAAAAATATTATGTCTGACATAAATTTTTCTATAAAAATATTATGTCTGACATAAATTTTTCTATAAAAATATTATGTCTGACATAAATTTTTCTATAAAAATATTATGTCTGACATAAATTTTTCTATAAAAATATTATGTCTGACATAAATTTTTCTATAAAAATATTATGTCTGACATAAATTTTTCTATAAAAATATTATGTCTGACATAAATTTTTCTATAAAAATATTATGTCTGACATAAATTTTTCTATAAAAATATTATGTCTGACATAAATTTTTCTATAAAAATATTATGTCTGACATAAATTTTTCTATAAAAATATTATGTCTGACATAAATTTTTCTATAAAAATATTATGTCTGACATAAATTTTTCTATAAAAATATTATGTCTGACATAAATTTTTCTATAAAAATATTATGTCTGACATAAATTTTTCTATAAAAATATTATGTCTGACATAAATTTTTCTATAAAAATATTATGTCTGACATAAATTTTTCTATAAAAATATTATGTCTGACATAAATTTTTCTATAAAAATATTATGTCTGACATAAATTTTTCTATAAAAATATTATGTCTGACATAAATTTTTCTATAAAAATATTATGTCTGACATAAATTTTTTTTATTAAAATATTATGTCTGACATAATTTTTTTTTTAAAAATATTATGTCTGACATAAATTTTTTTATTAAAATATTATGTCTGACGTAATTTTTTCTATAAAAAATATTATGTCTGACATAATCTTTTCTATAAAAATTATTATGTCTGACATAAATTTTTCTATAAAAATTATTATGTCTGACATAAATTTTTCTATAAAAAATATTATGTCTGACATAAATTTTTCTATAAAAAATATTATGTCTGACATAAATTTTTCTTTAAAAAATATTATGTCTGACATAAATTTTTCTATAAAAAATATTATGTCTGATATAAATTTTTCTATAAAAAATATTATGTCTGACATAAATTTTTCTATAAAAAATATTATGTCTGACATAAATTTTTTTATAAAAAATATTATGTCTGACATAAATTTTTCTATAAAAATTATTATGTCTGACATAAATTTTTCTATAAAAATTATTATGTCTGACATAAATTTTTCTATAAAAATTATTATGTCTGACATAAATTTTTCTATAAAAATTATTATGTCTGACATAAATTTTTCTATAAAAATTATTATGTCTGACATAAATTGTTAGAATATCTTTTCGTTCACTGTATTAATTCAAAAACGTTTTATTGTATATCATAGTAAACTTTTGTATTTTTGTTATGTTGTGAAAAAATAATTTAATTTTTTTGTTGATTCGTAAATAAACTTTTGATATAAAAACAACGATTTCTAACATTGGTTATGGGCCCTCACCCATACACGGAATAATTTAAAAGGAAAATTAGTGAAATTTAAATTGGTTTAAAATGTCCGGTCAAATGTCTCAAATTGAACGTCTCAGCGGAGAAAATTATGGGGTATGGGCTGTCCAAATGAGAAGCCTTTTGATAACCCAGGATTTGTGGGAGTCCGTTGAGGAAGAAATCGTGAATCCTAGCGCCAGTGCAAAAAACAAGGATATGAAAGCTTTGGCCACAATAACGCTTTGTGTAAAGCCAACGGAACTTATACATATCAAGGATTGCAAGACTGCTGCTGAAGCATGGAAAAAGTTGGACAGGTTGTATAAAACAGACACACCTTCACGTAAAGTCAACTTATTCAAGAAGCTGGTAAAATTCAGATTTTCAAAATCTGGTAAATTTGCTCAACAGTTGAACGAATTTTCAACAATTGTGGATGAACTGAAAGGCATCGACATCGAAATGCCGGAAGACCTGTTAAGTATTTTTCTGCTATGTAGTTTGCCGGAAGAATTGGAAAGCTTTGTGGTCGCTATTGAGAGCCGGGATGTACTTCCAAAGTTTGAGGTACTCAAAGCAAAAATTCTGGAAGAAGAGCAAAGGCAGGGTGAGAAAGCAGGATCAAGTACGGAAAGTATTTTGATGGCTAATTCTCGTCAAGATGAGCGGCATAACAGAAAAGGTAACAATAATTTTAAAAACAACAACAGCAACAATTTTAAGAAACCTCAAAAGAAAGAGTCTGCAAGTAACTCTCAAGCTGTGAATGGCGTTAAGTGCTACAAATGTGGTAAGGTAGGTCACGTTCGATCTCAGTGCAAATCTTCATGTAATGGTTTGGATGAATCGTGTGTAATGGGAGTTTACGAGGATGCTGGTAATGAAAACGTGTGGATCTTGGACAGTGGGGCAAGTTCTCATGTGTGCAACGAGTCAAAAATTTTTTCTCAGCTGGAAAAGAAAACTCATAAAATAGTTCTTGCTTTTGGAGAATCTATAACAGCTGAAGGTATTGGAACGGTAGAAGTGAAGTCAACGTATGGTAACATAAGTCTTCGTGGAGTCTGGTATGTACCAAAATTGCATTCTAATTTTCTTTCCATTAGTAAAATTGCTAATGCTGGCTATATTGTTGAGTTTAAGGGCAAAAATGCCGTAGTAAAATCAAATGAAAATGACATAAAATTTATTTCGAAAATGAAAAATGACATTTATTATGTAAACTTCAAAATCAATTTTCACCAAGAAAATTTAAATAACGTA
The DNA here is from genome assembly GCA_963921195.1 of Pegoplata infirma. Classification (NCBI taxonomy): domain Eukaryota; kingdom Metazoa; phylum Arthropoda; class Insecta; order Diptera; family Anthomyiidae; genus Pegoplata; species Pegoplata infirma. The sequence continues at coordinate 22,294,091 of OY992536.1, read as the reverse complement.
AATGAAAGCTCAAACGAAAATTTAAGAAAATGGCATGCACGTTATGGTCATTTAAACGTCAATGATTTATATCAACTATCCAAAAATGATATGGTTCGTGGTTTAAAGGTGAGTTCGCCAAAAAATTTTGAATGTTCTACTTGTGCAGTGTGCAAAATTCATGCAAATAGTTACAAAAGTTACTCTAAGGTAAATACGACAGATGTGTTGCAAGTTGTGCACACGGATCTATGTGGTCCTATGAGAAATACATCGGGTAGTGGATCTAAGTATTTTATTTCCTTTATCGATGATTATTCACGGTACACTTCAATTTATTTTCTTAAAAAGAAGTCAGATGCTTTAGATGCTTTTAAAAAGTATAAAGCGGAAATGGAAAACGTTACTGGTTGTAAAATAAAATGCATCAGAAGTGACAATGGGTCGGAGTACAGGAATGGTGAGTTCTTAAATTTTTTATCAAAGAATGGTATAGTGCATCAAACAACATGTCCTTACTCTCCGCAACAAAACGGGGTCGCTGAAAGAGCCAACCGTACTTTGGTTGAAATGGCCCGTTGCTTATTAGAAAACTCAAAATTACCACAGTATTTATGGGCAGAGGCTGTAAATACAGCGTATTATATCCGAAATCGTTCTCCGTCAAAAGTTTTGAATGGTAAAACACCATATGAGATATGGGTTGGAAAAAAGCCTTCGGTAAAACATTTCAAGACGTTTGGTTGTGAAGCTGTTGCTTTACAGAAAGGTGCAAACAAAGGCAAGTTTGAACCAAAAGGTGAAAAATTGGTATTTGTTGGTTACGAAAATAACAGTAGAGGCTACCGGTTGTTAGATTTGAAAACTCAAAAAATCTATAAATCAAGAGACGTGATATTTTTCGAAGATGTTTTTGGTAACAAATCAAGTGATGAAGATGAAGCTGGAGATTTCTTTTACGTAAATTTAGATAATCAAAACGAAATTTCTAATGGTAATTATGAAAATGCTGAATCTGATGACAATAAAAATATCGAAGAGCCTGAAGTTGAAGATGCCGAACTTGAAGAGGATGCTGTAAATTTTGAAGAACAAGATGAAATAGAAGAAGAAACGTTTGTTGAGGAAAGAAATGCTAGTGGTAAACGTGTTCGTGGTCGTCCTCATATACAACGAACTGGTAAAGTTGGCAGACCAAAAAAGGTGTTTGTAACCGAATCTGGTACAGAGTTCATAAGTTCTGTGATTGAAAATCCTGAAACTGTGAAGGAAGCATTAAATTCTGAAAATGGTGAACAATGGAAAACCGCAATGCAACGTGAGTATGAATCTTTAATAAAAAATCGTACATGGGAATTGGTAGATAAACCAAAAAATAAAAACGTAATAAGTTGCAAGTGGGTTTTCGCATTAAAGCGAAATCCGGATGGTTCCGTAGAAAAGTTCAAAGCGAGGTTGGTTGCTCGTGGCTGTGCTCAAAAATATAACGTTGATTTTAAGGAAACTTACGCTCCCGTGGTACGTCATTCAACAATTAGATTGGTGTTGGCGTTGGCTGCTCAATATGAATTGTTAGTCAATCATGTTGACATTGTCGCAGCGTATTTAAATGGTGATCTACACGAAGAAGTGTACATGAAACAACCTGTTATGTTCGAAGATAAAAGTTTCCAGAAAAAGTTTGTAAGCTGAAGCGATCTTTATATGGCTTAAAGCAGGCAGGTCGCGAATGGAACTTAAAGGTAACTGATATTTTAATTCAGATGGGGTTCCAAAGATGCAAGACTGATAATTGTGTGTATATTCAGCGGGAGAATAACAACGTTAATATAATTGCTTTATACGTTGATGATTTGATGTTGGCGTGTTCATCTCAGCAACAGATGGAGAATATAATAGCTAAATTAAATCAACATGTAGAAAAGGTAGATCGAGGTGCAATCTCATTCTACTTAGGAATGGAGATTGAGCGGGAGGATGGTAGTGGTGACATTTCCATTCATCAACAGCACTACACCGAAAAATTGTTAGAGCAGTGGGGTATGTCTGATTGTAAACCTGCATCAACGCCCATGGCAGCTGGAACAATCTTAGAAAAATGTAATGAAGAAAACTGTGAAAAACTTTTTGATGTTAAAAGGTATCAATCATTAATTGGTGGGTTGATGTATCTGTCGGTAATTTCAAGACCAGATATTTCTCATGTTGTTTCTCGACTGGCCCAATTTTCTTCTCATCCTCACAATGAACATTTTGTGGCAGCAAAACATCTACTTAGATATTTGAAAAGGAATCCGAGAGGTACTTTAACTTACTCGTTTAATGAGCAAAAGTTGTTATGCTTTACAGATTCCGATTGGGGTGCTGACGTTAATGATCGCAAATCGTATAGCGGTTATGTTTTGTTTTTTGGTGGAGGACCTATTGCATGGGAATCTAAAAAGCAAAATGTTGTTTCTTTGAGCTCGATGGAGGCGGAGTATATAGCTATGTGCCAGGGTACAAAAGAAGTTATATTTCAAAGAAGTTTATTGCAAGAGCTTGGGTTTGACGATTGTTTAAATGCTACAACTACAATTTATTGTGACAATCAAGGTGCTCAGTTTCTGGTGAAGAATCCTACGGTACATAAACGCAGCAAGCATATTGATATACGCTATCACTATATTCGTGATAAATACTTAGATGGTGATATTGACATCGAATATGTGGCCTCATCAGAAAATGCAGCTGATATATTAACAAAATCTTTAACTCGTGAAAAACATTTAAATTGTAGTAATTTGTTAAATATTTGTTTCTAAATTTTTTTTTTTTGTACACGTATTTGAATTAAGGCGGAGAATGTTAGAATATCTTTTCGTTCACTGTATTAATTCAAAAACGTTTTATTGTATATCATAGTAAACTTTTGTATTTTTGTTATGTTGTGAAAAAATAATTTAATTTTTTTGTTGATTCGTAAATAAACTTTTGATATAAAAACAACGATTTCTAACAGTCTGACATAAATTTTTCTATAAAAAATTATATGTCTGACATAAATTTTTCTATAAAAAATTATATGTCTGACATAAATTTTTCTATAAAAAATTATATGTCTGACATAAATTTTTCTATAAAAAATTATATGTCTGACATAAATTTTTCTATAAAAAATTATATGTCTGACATAAATTTTTCTATAAAAAATTATATGTCTGACATAAATTTTTCTATAAAAAATTATATGTCTGACATAAATTTTTCTATAAAAAATTATATGTCTGACATAAATTTTTCTATAAAAAATTATATGTCTGACATAAATTTTTCTATAAAAAATTATATGTCTGACATAAATTTTTCTATAAAAAATTATATGTCTGACATAAATTTTTCTATAAAAAATTATATGTCTGACATAAATTTTTCTATAAAAAATTATATGTCTGACATAAATTTTTCTATAAAAAATTATATGTCTGACATAAATTTTACTATAAAAAATTATATGTCTGACATAAATTTTTCTATAAAAAATTATATGTCTGACATAAATTTTTCTATAAAAAATTATATGTCTGACATAAATTTTTCTATAAAAAATTATATGTCTGACATAAATTTTTCTATAAAAAATTATATGTCTGACATAAATTTTTCTATAAATAATTATATGTCTGACATAAATTTTTCTATAAATAATTATATGTCTGACATAAATTTTTCTATAAAAAATTATATGTCTGACATAAATTTTTCTATAAAAAATTATATGTCTGACATAAATTTTTCTATAAAAAATTATATGTCTGACATAAATTTTTCTATAAAAAATTATATGTCTGACATAAATTTTTCTATAAAAAATTATATGTCTGACATAAATTTTTCTATAAAAAATTATATGTCTGACATAAATTTTTCTATAAAAAATTATATGTCTGACATAAATTTTTCTATAAAAAATTATATGTCTGACATAAATTTTTCTATAAAAAATTATATGTCTGACATAAATTTTTCTATAAAAAATTATATGTCTGACATAAATTTTTCTATAAAAAATTATATGTCTGACATAAATTTTTCTATAAAAAATTATATGTCTGACATAAATTTTTCTATAAAAAATTATATGTCTGACATAAATTTTTCTATAAAAAATTATATGTCTGACATAAATTTTTCTATAAAAAATTATATGTCTGACATAAATTTTTCTATAAAAAATTATATGTCTGACATAAATTTTTCTATAAAAAATTATATATCTGATATAAATTTTTCTATAAAAATATTATGTCTGACATAAATTTAAAAGTTTTTCTTGCTCTCCAAATATTTTTTTATATTGTGTAGGGTACAAATGAATTCGGCCAATTCTAATTTATCTCTTCTTACTTGCTTTTCATTCCTTTTAAAAGGTAATTGCACTTGTTACTCAACTTTCATTGTGTTGTGGGGTAAAGAAAAATAGTGTGTTTTTGTTATAAAATTTATTTTAAACTTTTATGCTCAAAAATGTTACAAATTACACTTATAACTCAATTGACACGGTAGATTGGTTTTACAAACAAAAATATGTAAATAAAAATTAAAACATTGTAAATCGTAAATTCCATATTAATAAGACTTAAAAGGCATTACAAGAAAGCCATCGATTTTCCTTGGATTCCATCTGGCATAAAAATAACATGAAAGTGTGGACTACCTTGTTAATCAAGTGATGAAGTTAACCACTCATTCATCTTCGTCATTTCATACATCATTAAATAAAGCATCATCATCATCATCATCTCTCTTCAACATGTAGTTTTTTATAGTAAAATTGTTACTGTGGCCAGGATACAAATGAAGGAAGGATTTGGGGCTAATGGTTTATTATGCACATTGAAGCTTTGCATGAAAACATTAACAATGCAGTTTTATTTTCCTTAAAATGCAAAATGCAAAAAAATATAATATTTTATTTATTTTCTTTTTTACAAAATCTTTTGCAGTATCATATTGTTTTCTTCTCCTCTGTTTATTATTATTTAATATTTTTTTTAAGAACAAGTAGCTGTTGAAATTTCAATTACTTGAAAAATGCATCTGGCTCAATAAAGATGATTACCCACAAAATAATATAAAAATATTGTTGCTAATTAAGTAATTATAAACATTTTTTTTGGAGAAAATTGGATAAGTTTCTTTCAAAAAAAATAAAAGTTTTGAAGATTTTTTTTTTGCTGAATGTTTTAATTGCTGCAATTTTTAAAATTTTTGTACACTAAAAGAATTTTATCTCAGATTCTGAGAATTTTTCACAGAGAAATTCTTGGATTCTGAGATAAATTTCCTATTAAAAAAGTCTTAGATTTTGAGACAATTTTCTTAGCTCATATTCACAAATATTTTTCGCATGAAAATGTCACAGATTTTGTGATATTTTTAAAAAAATAGCTGTAGAATTTGGGAAAAATAAGGGTTACCGAGTAATAGTTTTTGAGTTTTTAGCAGCTTGAGATCAATTTTCCTTTACTTATTAAAACTATGAGATTCTCATAGAATTATTTTTAAGAAAAGAAAAAAAAATTTTCTGTTTTAAATTTATTTGTGTTTCGGAATTTATCAGATTCCATTGTCAAGACTATTTAGCAAATATAAAAACCCTATACAATAGGGCGACCCGTCAAATTTAAATTTGCAAATTTCATGTCATATTTCGACCAAAATTCATGTTTCGACCAATATTCATTCATGAATTTTTTGACCAAATCCCGCTCAAAAATTTTAAAATTTACTGCACTTTATTGGAATAATTAATCAAAATTCCAAAACCGCGATTTTGATCCACAGATGCTGATTTTTAAACAAAACAAGTAGAAAAGTTAAATTCGACTTGGCCAAATCTATGAATACCCTCCACAATGCCCATTTTAAGTGATAGTAAATTTTTTAACGTGAAAAAATAACAGTTTTGATTGGAAATATTTTATTTTGTGTAAACATTTTTTTTTAGTAATTTTTGAAAAAAATAAAAATAATTTACTAATTTTTTTTTTGAGTGTAAAATTTTTTTCGAGTGTAAAATTTTTTTCGAGTATATTTTTTTTTTGTTTTGGTATAAAAATATTTTTGAGTGCCAAAAATACGTTGTAAAATATTTTTGTGACTTACCAATGTTTTTAAAATAGGTTTAACGGGTTTTCAACATGTGAATTTAAGGTGAAGCTAATCTGAAATATACGGTTTTGCTAATAACTTTTGAACCACGGGACCGATTTGGGTGAAATTCAATACGAACTAGGCTGGAGGAACGAAAAATATATATGCCAAGCTTCAGCATCCTCAGAATTGCTTTTTGAAAGTTATAGTGCTTTTTATCTCATAAATACACGTAAAACTTTTGCCGAAATTCTGTCTTTTGCTCATAACTTTTGAACCACTGGACTGATTTCGCTGGATTCCAATAGCAACCTGACCAGGTAAATACCTAACATATATGCCAAACTTCAGGAGCCTCCGTAAAGTCTTTCAAAAGTTAGCGTGTTTTCAACAGGCAGACAGACGGACGGACGGACGGACATCGCTAGATCGTCTTAAAATCGATCGAGGATCATATACTTTATGGGGTCCTAGACCAATATTTCGAGTTGTTACAAACGGAATGACAAACTTATATGTATATACCCTCTATCACTAGAGTGGAGGGTATAAAAATGTTTATCCAAATTGATCTCAAAAGTTGGAAAATGTTAAGTGTGTGTTCGAAAAAATATTAAAATAATATAAAAACACGATTTTGGTCCGAAAATGCTGATCAGGATGTGCATTTTTGGACCAAAATTCCGTTTTTATATTTTTTAATATTTTTTCGATAGCGCACTTAACATTTTCCAACTTTTGACACCAATTTGGATAAAAAAATAATTTTTATGTTAGAAAACAGTATCTGTGGACTAAAATCACGGTTTTGGATTTTTATACCCTCAAACCACAGTATGGGGGTATACTCACTTTGTCATTCCGTGTGTAACGCATCGAAATATCGGTCTAGAACCCCATAAAGTATATATTTTATTGATCAGTGATCGATTCTAAGACATTCTAGCGATGTCCGTCCGTCTGTCCGTCTGTAGAGGACACGATACAGTCCAAAATAAAAGAGCTAGACTTCCGAAGTTTGGCACGAATATGTCTTATATTCCTAGGCAGGTTAAGTTCGGAAATGGGCAAAATCGGACCAAGGGGAAAAAAGTTCCCCCTGGGAGAACTAAACCAACCCAAGAAAAACCGCATTTTTTGCAGAGTTTTTTGTACTTTTGCTAAGCAAATGCAACATTATTATCTCAGAAGAAGTTCAAAATCTCAAGGGGAAGGTGTCCCCTAACGTATCCCACCAACCCCCCCCCCAAAAAAAAAAAGACGCCTCTGGATTTTTTTTTTTTTTTTTTCATTTTGGACGGTATAAAAGATTCGGCACAGCCGAATATAACACTCTTACTTGTTTTTAATCAATTTTTTTTTTATCAAATTTTTTTTTCATCAATTTTTTTTTCATCAATTTTTTTTTTATCAATTTATTTTTCCATCAAATTTTTTTTTTTCCATAAATTTTTTTTTCAGCAATTTTTTTTTTCATCAATTTTTTTTTTCATAAAACTTTTTTTTTTATCAAATTTTTTATTTCATCATTTTTGTTTTATCTAATTTTTTTTTTATCAATTTTTTTTTTCATCAAATTTTTTTTTCATCAAATTTTTTTTTTCATAAATTTTTTTTTTCATAATTTTTTTTTTCATCCATTTTTTTTTTTTCATCAAAATTTTTTTTCATAAATTTTTTTATCATATGTTTTTTTCATCAATTTTTTTTCATCAATTTTTTTTTATCAAATTTTTTATTATCATATTTTTTTTACATCAAAATTTTTTTCTTTTCATCAAAAAAATTTATCAAAAACTCTTTTTCATCAAAATTTTTTTTCACCATAAATTTTAGGTTCATAAATTTTTTTTAACATAATTTAGTTTTTCGTGAAAAAAAATATTTTTTTTTTACCAAAACTACTTTTTCATCAAGTCTAAGCTTTTCGCATAAAAATTTTCCATTTGTTTATCAAATGTACATAGAACAAGTGAGAGTGTTATATTCTTTGGTGCCGAATCTTTTATACTCTCCAAAATATAAAAACACTTTTTTGCACTTATTTTTGCACTCACTTACGAAGTGTACAGCTCTTTTGGTTTTTTAATGGGGTCCTCGACTGATATTTCAATTCGTTTTGCATGGAATAGCAAAGTAATATAACATTATTTTTTCTAAAAAAAACTTTGCTTTGGCAAGTACACCCAAATATTCCGCAAAACATTATCATGATTTAATGTTTTGGGCAAGAGTACAAAATTCGCAGGCATTTTTAAGTTATATGTTGTTGTTTTTTTTTAATATTTTGTACTAAAACGTACAACAAAATAAAAATGCATTTATTCGATCTTTATTTAAATACTAGCTGGCCCGGTCCGCGTTGCTGGCCCTAAGAAAACATCGATTCTGTTTTCTATTGCATCTCGATCTTAATATACAGTGTCGGACAAAACTAAAGCACGGAACCGGGTCCAGAAGTAGCCCTTATTTCCACCTTCGGATAGCACTATCTATAGAGACATCTATAGAGAAACAGGCAGACGTAACGTTAATTAAAGTACAAAGGGCGTGTCATTTTACGCATTTTTATCGAGTCGTGGCTTTTAATATAGCTAAAATTCCAAGTTCAATGAAATCGGTTTAGCCGTTTTTGTGTGATTGCGGAAGAAGAAGAAATAAATGTTATTGAATAAATAAAAGGGAGTGGCATTTTTTACCCTTTACCGAATCGCGCTCTAACATGAACTATAGCTCCAGCTCGGTTAGTACTATCAGTTGTAAAAGATAAAATATCGTTGAGTAATGCATAAAGGGGAGAGGAAACTTACGCACCTTTGTCGAATCGTGTTCTAATATGTCCTGTAGTTCCACCCTCTTTTATCACTATCTGTGCAGGAAATTTCATTAGGGTCGGCTTAGTCGTTTTTGCTTGATTGCGGAAGTGGCAGGAATATATATTTTTTTGTTTGTTTGGCCAACGCTCAGGGGATGTCCCCTATAAATGAAATTCATTCTGCTTTCATACCTTTTTACAATTACAATCTTATATGGCCTACATATGCAGTTGATTAGCACTATCTTGATTAAAAACGCCAAGAGAATCTGTTCAACTGTTTTTGCGTAATTGCGATCGTAGTGTAACATCGCCTATAGTTCCGCACTCCGTTTGTACTATCAGTGCTAAATTTAATTTAAATCGTATCAGCCGTTTTTGCATTATTGCAAAGCATGCAGAAATATTTTCAGTTCAATACAAAGGGGAGTGGCATTTTACGCCCCTTTGTCCAATAACGCTCTAATTTGGTACATAGTTAGTACTTGCTTAGTACTATCTTTGGATAAAACTTCATTAAAATCGGTTTAATCCTTTATTATATACAGACGTCAAAAGTGGTGCAATGTAAAAATCGATTTTAACACACCCCTCCGACCACGGACAGAGAATTGAAAATCTGACCGCACAGTGTTACTCCAAAGGCTATTCTTATTATTCCCTGAAGATTTCATCAAGATCGGTCTAGTCGTTTTTGCGTCCATAAGAAAATACATACAGCCGTTTTTGCATTATTGCAAAGCATGCAGAAATATTTTCAATTCAATACAAAGGGGCGTGGCATTTAACGCCCCTTTGTCCAATAACCCTCTAATTTGGCACATAGGTAGTAGCTCGGTTAGTACTATCTTTGGTTTAAATTTCATCAAATCGATCCATCCGTTTTTGTTATATATAGATGTCATTATTGGTGCAATGTAAAAATTAGATTTTGCCACGCCCCTCCGCCCACAGACAAAAAATCAAAAATCTGACCACACAGTGTTACTCCTGAAGCTATTCTGAAAATTCCCTGAAAGTTTCATCAAGATCGGTCCAGCCGTTTTCGAGTCCATACGGAACATACATATAGTACATACCTACATACATACACACATCCATTTTTATATATATAGATTTAATTAGTGTAGTATAATAGCTCGAGGCCCAAAAAATTCTATTTATGATATTTTCACAAAATATTAATTTTTTATTGCTTTAAAAAAGTACCTACATCTGTACTGATCTGTTTCACCCTCTATTATGAGAGTATCATGAATACAATTTGTTGGGCCTCGAGCTACAATAATACTCTAACTGCTGATTCTAAGTTATTTTAATAATCTATAGATTTTTTTTTTTAACAAAATTTTTATTTTTTATTTTATTTTCAGGTAAGCTTTTTTTACATTTCTTATTTTAATACATCAATTCCCAGTCTTAATGGGTAAGCAATCTTTATTTTAAATATTTATTTATAAAACATTTTCATACAAAATTGCCTTGATTTAAAAAAAAAAAACTAAGAGTAATTTTATAAATAACTTGCATCATGCTTCAAAATAATCAAACTTTAAAACAAAAACTAGTTCATACTCAATGCGAAAGTTTTTATTTTTTTATATCTATACGTTGCAGTTTTGCTGTTGCAATGTCGAACATTGTTGCCCCATTATTTATTTATAAAGTTAATCAATACTTTTTATCAAGTCTACTACTACGTTTAAAATTAGCTTTGATTATGTTTGACGTTGACCTTTTTGGGCTATAACAATTACTATGTACGTTTATCTAGTTTCAACAATTTGTGGCAAAAAAAAAGTTGTTCTCAAAAGAACAAGAGTATAATAATTCAATGAAGTAATTATAAAATAATAACTTTGAATTACAATTAAAGATAAGAAACTTGCATCAGTCTTTTCTCATATATCGAAATGTGCATATTAATTTATTCTTATGATAAATATAAATTTCACAGACTTTTGTCATATATTGATAATACAGCATACATAATTAACAGAAAGTTTGAATTGTATTGGGAAAGTTCAAAGAGACTTGATTTTCCCTTGTTAAAAATAACTGGGATTTTATTAATACTATTTTTTTAGAACTTTTTTGTCTTGAGATAACAGCGGGAGTCTTATTTTTAAATTTTGTCTTATCTATCAAAAGTGGTAATTTTTTGTTAATGTAAAATGAATCATAACTGTATCATATCTCTGGGAAAGACCATTTACATAATAAGTGTAATGCATTTGTCTTATCGATAGAAACTTTCTATTAGAAAGTTGTAAATTTTATAAAAATGAAAATGAATCATTGCTGTATTACATCTCTGAAAGAGATCATTCATATAAACCGTATTTTTTTATTATTAAACAAATTTTGCCAATAATATTAATTAAAGAGTTTAAGTCTCCTAACTTTCCCCTTCATAGGAATATTCATTATTTATATGCTTTAACACATTTCCAAAAATTCCAAAATTCGATTCGTTTTATTTGAACATTACATATTACATTATTACATTATATTACATTTACTTTATTTAATTTGAGCAACATTAAAATTTAGGATTTCAAAATGATTTAAAAAATATCAGTGACAAATTCAATTAATTTCAAAAAATTCCTAGAAATCATTTACTTGTTTAACCGCATTAGCAATATTGAAGTTTTGGATTTCAAAATGAGTGAAAAAGTATCAGTGACAAAAGAATTTAAAAAAAAAAATTAACATAGAGAGTGAATTAAAAAATTTTGTGAAAAATTCAATTGATTTCAAAAAATTCCTGGAAATCATTTACTCGTTTAACCGCAAGAGCAAAATTAAAATTTAGGATTTCAAAATGATTTAAAAAATATCAGTGACAAATTCAATTGATTTAAAAAAGTTCCTAGAAATCATTTCCTCGTTTAACCGCATGAGCAAGATTTAGGTTTAGGATTTCAAAATGAGTGAAAAAATATCAAAATGAATGAAAAAATAACAAAAGAATTTCTATACTAATATTATAAAGAGGTAATGTTTGTTTGTTTGTTTGTTTGTAGAGGGTAATCTCCGGAACTACTTATCCGATTTCAAAAATGTTTTCAGCAATATTTAAAGTGTTCCTCCAGGATGGACATAGGCTAGGTTTCATCGACCACGCCCACTTTTGGCCAAAAAACGTAAAATTGAAAAATCTCCAAAACTACTTAACCGATTTAAAAAAAAATTTCACCAATACATACTTGGAATGGTCCTTCCTGGTGGACACCTGCTGGGTTTCATCGACCACTCCCACATCTACGCCCACTTTTGGTAAAAAATTTAAAATTTAAATATCTATGAAACTACTCATCCGATTTTAGAAAAGTTTTCAGAAATATTTAGAGTGTTTTCTCGCGGTCGACATATTCTAGGTTCCATCGACCACGCCCACTTCTACGCCCACTTCTAGCCAAGAAACGTAAAATTTAAAAATATCCACAACTAATGAAACGATTTAAATTTTTTTTAACAATACATGCTTGGAATGGCACTTCATAGTGGACATATACTTGGTCCTTCAGAGTGGAAATATTCTAGGTTTTATTGACCACGCCCATTTCTACGCCCACCTTTGGCAAGAAAAACGTAAAATTTAAATATGAATCAACTACTCATCCGATTTTAAAAATATTATCACCAAAATATATTAAGAATGGTGCTTCAGGGTGGACATAGGTTAGCTCTCATCGGCCACACCCACTTCTACGCCCACTTTTGGACAAAAAACGTAAAATTTCAAAATATCCAAAACTATTCATTTAAAAAACGTTTTCTCCAATATTAAGAATGGTCCATCAGGTTAGACATAGGCTACGGTTTATGTACGTAAAATTTGTAAACATACGAAACTTATTATGAGATTTCAAAAATGTTTTCACCAATATTTAGAATTTTCCTTCAGGGTGATTTAGGGTAGGTTTCATTGACCACACCCATTTTAAAGATCACTTTGGGTCAAAAGACGTAAAATTTTAAAATCTACGAAACTACTAATCCAATTTCAAAACATTCTGAAAAATTTCCCTTTGGAAAATTCCTATTTTTTGGGGCAATACGTGCGTAGTAGTGAACTTTGTAACTTTTTCTATCTCCAGAAAAGTTGGTCATAGTTACTTGAAATGTGGAATCCTCCAGCCCAAAAAATCATTCTGAAATAGTACCTTCTGGAAATTTAGATTTTAATGGGGATAAGGGTAAAAATTATTGTACTGTGGTACTTTTACTTTTTTTTTTTAAGAATGAAGCCTACATGGAAAGAAATGAATTGGAATTCAGAACAAAATGGAATAAAATGGGGAACAAATGAGTAGAAAAGTAAACGAAATGGAATAGAACGGGGAACGAAATGGAGTGAAACGGGGAATGAAATGAAATTTTCAGGAACATTATTTACTGAAACGAACATGATTCCAAGCTAAACGGGGCTGTTTTAATTTTATTGTTTATTCTAAATAGTTTTTATGAAAGATTTCAACGATGAAAATTAAATAAATAAAATTCTGTAGGAGAGAATTTTAGTAAAGGAGACTATAATCCTGACCCTTCTTTAATCCGGTATTTAATATTACCGGTGGCGAAGTTCCGGGCGGGCCTGCTAGTTTAAAATAAAAATTTAAAATAGAGAGTGAATTAAAAAATTTAGTGAAAAAAAAAAAACTTTTGTTTTTCTCCTCTCATTACCATATGTAAGATTCACGACAATCGGTGGGTGCCCTCTGAAGGACCTCCCTTGTTAGTAGGCATGGCTAAATATTGAAAAAAATTGTCAAATTTGTGTCGAGTTGTCTTGTTTAAATATATATAAAATTAAAGCGGAATGCACCAGAATTCCAAAAATTTAAATTTTTCTATATTTTAACATGATCATGTTTTTAGGCTGGTGTCTAATTTTAAAAAAGTTGCAGGACGCCACCTCAGTTTGACTATATAAGCTAACGATAAACAAAAAAGGAAATAAGAATTACAGTTTTCATTTTCTTAAAATCAAAAATTTTTGTAACTTCGGTTTGTAACTTGGATAATAATTCACCTCGTCGTGAATCAAACAATATAAATTCACCAGCTTTTAAATAAAACGTAACATCAATATTTATACCCTACACCACACTGTGGTACAGGGTATAATGAGTTTGTGCTGATGTTTGTAATATTGGCCGAAATATTGGTCCTAGACCCACCTTTAAGTATACCGATCGACTCAGAATCACTTTTTGAGTTGATTTAGCGATGTCCGTCCGTCCGTCCGTCCGTCCGTCCGTCTGTCTGTCTGTCTGTCCATGTAAACGGTGTAAACACGATACAGGTCGCAATTTTTAATCAATTGACTTGAAATTTGAAACGTAAGTCTCTCTTGGCCCAAGGACGAAGCCTATTGAAATTGGAAAAAATCGGTCTATATTTAGACCTAGCCCCCATACAAAGGTCCTCTTTAGTTTTGGCTCAAATGACTCTAAAAACCGTATTATAGAAGGTATCGCTTTGAAATTTGGAAGGTAAACATGTTTTGTCTTCACATATCATCATTCCGAATTTCAAAGAAATCAGACCAGTTCTTCTTGTAGCCCCCATACAAACCACCTTCCCGATTTTCACATAAATGTCTCAAATTTCATGAAAATAGAAAATATTTAATTAAAATTTTGTTTGTGTATGTTACACGCGTACTTTGAGGGTATCAAATCTGATTATCATCGGATCAGTTTTCGACTTAAGCCCCAGTGATAATTTCGCCCGATATTCAGTTAAAGCGGTTTATTGTCAGCAAATAGACGCCTATTTCACTTAAATTTGATTTGTGAGTGTTTTTTACACTTATTAAAAATTTGACAAAATATATTTCTAATCGGTCCATGGGACCCATTTTCCGTGAAACTCTGGTGTAGGGTATTATATGGTCGGTCTTGACCAACTAAAATTTTCTTACTTGTTTAAAGTTGAGATTGGGCAGCTTAAAAAAAATTTATTTATTTTTCTCCCCTCATTACCATACGTAAGATTCACGACAATCAGTAGGTGTCTTCTGATGGACCTCCCTTGTTAGTAAGCGTGGCTTAGTATTGAAAAAATTGTCAAATTTGTGACGAGTTGTCTTGATTAAATATTTATCAAATTGAGCGGAATGCACCACAATCCCAAAAATTTATTTTTTTCTATATTTTTTTAGGATCTATTGATACATTTTTTTTTTGTAAAATTTTCAGAACCCGTTCTGAAATTTTGAGATTTTAAAAAAAAAAAATGTTTTTTAAATTTTTGTTCTGAAAATTTTTCAAAATGAAAATGTAAATTTTTGAAATTATGCTGCATTCCGTTTAAATTTAATAAAAATTGAATCAAGGCAACTCGACACAAATTTTAATATTTTTTTCAATATTTATCCACGCCCCCTAAGCCTAGGATTTAATAAACTGAAAACACAAAAACGCAATTTTTTTAATTCCATATCAATACAGCTATCAATACAGCCGATTCAGACTTTCATGAGGCACGTTTTTTTCTGTAGCGGGACATTTGGTGTGGAGTGCATCATATGTATAGACCTATTCACACACATGGAAAGCTCTATTTTTCGTCTATCTAAAACAGTTCAAAAATATAAAATCGGTTAAAAATTGTCTGAGTTACACATTGCTTAGTGAGAAAAGTCCCAAAAAATGTTTTTTTGACAATAACTTCAAAATTTAAGGGTGTCTGTCCGGCAAGTTGGATGGGCATTATTGTGATCTTTGCGACGAGACCTACAAACTTCACTAGCTCATTTGAAAAGAATATATTTTTTTTTGTAGCACAGTGTAATTTATATACTTTAGCGTCCAACCTGAATCAAATTACGTCGCGTAAGGCGTAACGCCCAATAATTTTTCGTTTCTAATATTTAAATGTGAGTTACCTAAATCAAACGGACGTAAAAATTTCAAATTTGATGTGTTTGTTTTTGTTTTTTTTTACGTCTTGCGCTACGCATTTGATTCTGGTTCGACCCTTATGGGGTCCTGAACCGATATTTCGATGCGATAAAGACAAAATTTAATTTTGGGTCTTCAGAGCTTAAACACATTTTCACTTCTTTCAACCAAAACGCAAAAAAGAGAGTATCAAGTATTTTTATTTTCTCCCTCACCAACGTTATCAGTTTTTAAAACATTTTTCCTATCTAAAAGTTCATAATTTTACGTCGTTGTTTTGCAGTGTTAAGTTTTCCCACTTTTTTTTGGGAAATTTAAATTAATTTCGCAATAAAAATTCCCAGAAATCATCACCATAAAATAGTTTTTGCATATTTTTTAACTTTAATGTTCTCAAATTGATAAAAAAAAATTATGTTTTTATTTTTTTGTCACTTCCTTTTATTAAAACGTAATTTTATCATAACTTTTTTTTACAGTTTTTTATTAACTTTTTTTTTTTTATTCATAGTTTTATTTTTTTTTTGTATTTTATAAAATTTGCATGATTATTAACCTACTTTTTTTTCTATAAGTTATAATATTAAAAATAAAATATAAACAAAACCTTGCATATTATTAAAACATAATTTATCCATCCCCATGACATAAATTTTTAAACAAAAACATTACAACAAAAATTTTCTTGTACGAAAACAACAATGTAGTAGTCGAGTTGTAATGACGACTTAAAAATAATCAAAATAGGAAATCAAAATGTAAAGAGCAAAAATTTCAGTTACGACAAAATCTTTACAGGGAAACTCAGTTTTAATGAAATAAACAAGTAAACAAAATAAAATAAATCCGAACCCATGAATACAAGGGTGAAGCAAATTTTCCCTATTTCAAATTTCAAAATCATCGGGGTCGGAAAAGTTGACTTTTAGGGTCAGTATTAACACAAAACAGTTTTAACACAATATTAACGGCAAAAAGTCCAATTTTAAATCAGCGAATTTTTCCAATAATATCGAAACGGCTTTTTCATCCTTTCCGCTCTATTTTTTTTTCCAAGAAAGTTTGAGTCTAGGTATTTGACCTAATTAGATAGTTCCAGGTTCCATATAATTTGGGAGAAAGAAACCTGTTCATCTTAATCATCAAGAGAGGTTAAGAGCAGGTTTCGGTTAACATTATCGTAGGGTATCGAGTACTAAAAAGTAACCCAAGTTTGCAGCACATTTCGTTTTAACTAAACTCCACTGTGTTCTTTATAATTTTTTAGCTGCTCTCTTGTTACTTATCAGTTTGTCATTTTTACTTTATAAATTTTTGATTTAATTTTTAAAAATATTTATGGTATTTCTTAAATTTTTATTTTGCTTGATAGGCTGTTTTTTCTAAACTTTATGCACAGAAAATAATATCTTATATTTTATTTTAATTAAAATTTTAATTGTTTTTAAATTTAATATTAATTAAATTTTTAATTAATATAATTAATTTTTTGTTTAAATTGTTAACTTAATTGTAATTGACATTTTAATTGTTTTTAAATTTAATATTAATTAAATATTTAATTAATATAATTAATTGTTTAATTTAAATGTTAGCTGAACTTATTTTTTGTGTTTTGTTTTCCGTGTGTGTGCGAGTATGTGTTTTTCTCTTCTCTATAAACAGTTTGTTTTATTATTTCTCATATAGTTTTTGAATTCTTGTTTTGTTTATACTTTTATGTATATGGGGCATTCCATGTCAAATCAGACACTTTGAAAATTTTTTTTGTTAGATTTTCCCAATTTGTTTACAGTGTTTAGTACCCTTCGAAAACTCCTTCGTGGTAAATTTTCAGATTTTTTTGATGACCCGTTCAAAAGATATCGAATTTTTAAAAATTGGTAGTTTGTTCCTTTACTCACACGTCTTTTACTCATAACTTCTTCAATAATGGTCCAAATTTTCGATTTTTTTCCTTCAAAATTTTTGTTTTTTTAAGTACTTTTTTAAAAAAAAAAATCCCAAAAAATTCTTAAAAACACTCTAGTATGCGATTTTTAAGTTTTAAAATTTAAATCTCATTTTTGAAAATGTTTGTACTATTCGTTTTTTTTTGAAATTTTTTTGTGTAAAACTTCTATCGATTCTACAAATTTTTTGCCCATGAGGATCGTGGAATAACTATTATTACTATTTTTTAAAATTTTTTGAAAAAAAAATTATTGTAATTTTCCAATCTTAAAATCATTTCTACTGCTCCAATGGTGCGTCATAGAGGGGTCCTTTATAAGACCGACCCCCATTATTTTTACGTCTTAACATTTCTTTGGAACAAACTAATACCCTATCTCCAATTTCTAAGGGGGCTCCCACACAAAACGACATTTTTTAAAATTTGCTCCAACCGCTCTAACTGCCCTAATAGTGCCCTTAGAGCAACAAAATGTATGACTCACCCACAATATTTTTTAGTCCAAACATTTTCTCTGAACACACCTACCCTCTATCTGTAACTGTTAAGGCGGTCCCCATACAATTTTTTTTATTTTTTGTAAATTTGTTTTATTTCATCAGCTTCTACCGGTCCAATGGTGCGTCCAAAAGGGGTCATTAGTGAGACCGACCCCCATTTATTTTTACCCTACAACATTTTTTTAAAACATACCTACGCCCTATCTCCACTCCCTAAGTAGGCTCCCATACAAATAACAGTTGGAGCAAATTTTATAAAAATTTAATTTTGAATGGAAGTTGTATAAAAGTTGTCTCACTGAAATGTCTTTACGTCATAAATATATTTGGTAAAATTTTAAGAAATGTTTTTTTATACCCTACACCACACTGTGGTACAGGTTATAATGAGTTTGTGCTGTTGTTTGTAACTACCCGAAATATTGGTCCAAGACCTACTTTTAAGTATACCGATCGACTTAGAATCACTTTTGAATCGATTTAGCGATGTCCGTCCGTCCGTCCGTCTGTCCATGTAAACTGTGTAAACACGATACGCAATTCTTAATCAATTGACTTGAAATTTGAAACTTAAGCCTCTTTTGGCCCAAAGACGAAGCCTATTGAAATTGAAAAAAATCGGTCAATATTTAGACCTAGCCCCCATACAAAGGTCCTCTTTAGTTTTGGCTCAAATGACTCTAATAGCCGTATTTTAATAGGTATACTTTCGAAATTTGGCAGGTAATCATGTTTTATCTACACAAATCACCATTCTGAATTTTAAAGAAATCGCACCAGTGCTTCTTGTAGCCCCCATACAAACCACCTTCCCGATGTTCCCATAAATCTCTCAAATTTCATTAAAATAGTAAATATTTAATTAAAATTCTGTTTGTGTATGTTAAACGCGTACTTTATTTAATAACCTTATCAAATCTGATTATCATCTTTCCATTTTTGGACTTAGGTCCTAGTGGAAATTTTGCCCGATGTTACGTGAAGCGATTTATTGTCAACAAAAAGAAGCCTATTCCACTTAAATTTGATTTGTGGGTGCTTTTTACACTTATTAAAGATTTGACAAAATATAGATCTAATCAGTCCATGTTTGAACTTGGGACCCATTTTCGGGGAAACTCTGGTGTAGGGTTTTATATGGTCGGTCTTGACCGACTATAATTTTCTTACTTGTTTTATGCTATTTTATTTAAAACAATGTTTTTTAAAATTTTTTATTTTTAAAAAAATTTCTTATTTTTTTAGTGTTTTGCATGTAAGTACAG
This sequence comes from Pegoplata infirma, assembly GCA_963921195.1. NCBI lineage: Eukaryota > Metazoa > Arthropoda > Insecta > Diptera > Anthomyiidae > Pegoplata > Pegoplata infirma. The sequence goes on along the minus strand of OY992536.1, from coordinate 22,274,526 downwards.
ATCGATCTCGGGCTCTAATTATATTCGTCAAGTTGAAAAAATGCAGAAGATAAATTGAATTTCTAAAAACTAAAGACACAGACTAAATACAGACTCGACAGTAGAGTTTTATAAGAAAAAATGGGGAAAAACTAAGCGATTTTAGGAGAAAACACAGCGGTTTTTAGTCCGTTTTACGCTAACATGGCAACACTTTCTACGACTTAGGAGTGAGTGAAACAACAAAAACCGATCTGGCATCCATTTTTCTTATGGCGCGTTATATCAGTTTTCTCTTTCTAACCTAATTCGTAGAATAATTTGAAAATATTAACCATATGGTTAAAGAATACTTTTTTGACATCTGTCACTTATGTCGAGTCTGTATTAGTCTGTGCTATAGACATTTCTGGTATTCCCATACCGGTTTCAAACACTCCAGTTAGTGTTATCATCAGTATGATTTTAAATATCGGTTTGTCTTGTTAATGGAAATTGCATGAAAATGATGATAACACTAACTGGAGTGTTTGAAACCGGTATGGGAATACCAGAAATGTCTATAATTTATTATTTTTAATTAATTTTTTTATTTATACAATTAAAATTTTAATTGGTTTCCAAATTTTTTTTAATAAAATTTTTAATTTATATAATTAAGATTTTAATTATTTTTTTTTAATTTTCATTAAATTTGCTAATTAATAGTATTAGTTTTTAATTAACTAAATATCCATTTATTTTTAATTAACGACATATAAATATTTTTAATTTATATGCGAATTTGAGTGATTGGTCCGGATTTAATTAATTTTTTAATTAAATCTACGAATTTTTGATATAATTTTTTTTTTTCTGTGTATGTTCTTCGTATTTTGTAACTATGTCTGCACTTAATACTTTTATAAAAGGCGTAGTTTGAGACTTTTTCTACTTAAGATTTGGATTGAAATACTGACCTACAAGAAAATACAGATATGATATGCAGCTATGTCTGCTGTAGATATTTGTTTAGTTAATAATTGCTGTGTTTTTTAAACATTTAGATTTATATAATTTAAATGTAAAAAATTGAAATTAAATGCAGTACTCAAAGCTTAGGTACATGCTGAATTTTGTGGAATGATGCGTTTTATTTGCGCTGTAAGGTATGCTTAAAAAAAATCAAAACTGGGTGATTCGTAAATGTCTTAATCCAATAGCGGTTTTTATCTAGTAAGTAAACTTTTTTCTCTCAAATAAGTTTCTTAAATTTCTGAAATTCTCTTAAATATTTATCGTAGTATATTTTAACATGATAATGTTTTTAGGCTGGTGTCTAATTTTCAAAAACGCCACCTCAGTTTGACTATATAAGCAGACAATTAACGAAAAAGCAAAACAAGAATTACTATTTTCATTTTCTTAAAACCAAAAATTATAATAACTTGGGTTTGTAACTTGGATAATAATTCACCTCGTGGTGAATAAAACCGTTTTTCACCAGCTGGTGCATAAAAAGTAACATAATTATTTTTCAACAAAAAAAAAAAAAATTTCATCAAATTTTTTTTTTCATCAATTTTTTTTTTCATAAATTTTTTTTTTTTTTTTAAATTTTTTTTTTTTTCATAAAATTTTTTTTTTCATAATTTTTTTTATCAATTTTTTTTTACCAAATTTTTTTTTTCATAAATTTTTTTTTCATCAATTTTTTTTTTCATTAAATTTTTTTTTTCCATAAAACTTTTTTTTCATTAATTTTTTTTTTCATCCAACTTTTTTTTCATCAATTTTTTTTTTTCATCAATTTTTTTTTTCATCAAATTTTTTTTTCATCAAATTTTTTTTCATCGAATATTTATTTTTCATCAATTTTTTTTTTCATCAATTTTTTTTCATTAATTTTTTTTTTTCAAATTTTTTTTTCATCAAAATTTTTTTTTCATAATTTTTTTTATCACATTTTTTTTCACCAATTTTTTTTCATCAAATTTTTTATTATCAATTTTTTTCTCACCAAAAATTTTTTTTTCTCATTTTTTTTTACATCAAAAAATTTTTCTTTTCATCAAAAACTTTTTTTCATAAAAATTTTTTTTCACCAAAAATTTTGGTTTCAGTAAATTTTTTTAACATAGTTTTGTTTTTCGTGAAAAAAAATATTTTTTTTTTACCAAAACCACTTTTTCATCAAGTCTAAGCTTTTCGCATAAAAATTTTCCATTTGTTTATCAAATGTACATAAAACAAGTGAGAGTGTTATATTCTTTGGTGCCAAATATTTTATACTCTCCAAAATGTAAAAACACTTTTTTGCACTTATTTTTGCACTCACTTAAGAAATGCTCTTTTGGTTTTTTAATGGGGTCCTCGACTGATATTTCAATTCGTTTTGCATGGAATAGCAAAGGAATATAACATTATTTTTTCTAAAAAAACTTTGCTATGCAAGTACACCCAAATCTTCCGCAAAACATTATCATGATTTAATGTTTTGGGCTAGAGTACAAAATTCGCAGGCATTTTTATTTCCTTTGTTTCTAATTGTAGAAACTTCTTTATTAAAATCAGTTTCTAATCAAATTTGTTTAATTTATTTTCTTTGATCTTTTGAACTCAATTTGTCGATTGTAAAATAGAAAAAAACAAAAAAAAAAACAAGTAAAAAAGTTAAATTCGGCCTTGCCGAATGTAGTGATACCCTCCACAATTTCTAAAAGATTATTGCAAAAACTTTATTAAAAAGAAAATCACTTTTGAAAAAAAAAATTTTTTGTGAAAAAAAAAATTTCCGCGAAAAAAAAATTTGGTAAAAAAAAATCCGCGATTTTTTTCTTTTTTGTCTCAAAATATGTTGGTACTTGTTTAAATACCAATTGGTGTTCAATTATGTTCACATAAGTCAACCAGCAGCCGAATTAAAGCATTTTGTATTTTTAGGTTATGTTGAATGTACTAAAATTTTTGAAGTGTCCTTACATTTTCGTTCATAACTTTAGAACCGCTGAACCGATATCGCTCAAATGCAATACCAAACTTCTCAGGAGAACTTCCAATAAATATGTGAAGTTTCAGTCATCTCCGTGTAATATTTTGGCCGTGATCACCATTTCCACAGACAGACGGACAGACGGACATCGCTAGAATGTCTTAAAATCGATCGGGGATCATGAATATATATACTTTATGGGGTCCCAGACCGATATTTCGATGAGTTACAAACGGAATGACAAACTTATATATACCCTCTATCACTAGAGTGGAGGGTATAAAAACTTTCCGATTCAAAATTTATATTCAGCAGAAAAATATTGTGATACGCAATTGAAATAGCAATAAAAACCAAAATAGTTTAGTTTTTTTTCTTTGTTTTGACTACCGAGAGACTAAGACACAATAAAACAAATTATAATTAACTAATAAACAAAAACGTCGGCAACTTTCAAAAAGAGGCGCCCCAAAAATATAATCTATATTGCACTTTAATTGATAATAAATGTTTTGTTTACTAAATAATAATAATAAAAAAAACATGTGTTTTAGTCCAGATAAGAAACTGAAAACTAGACAAAAATCATTGATATGGGAAGTGATTTATAAAAGGTGATTTTTGCTAATTATCAAAACGGGAGCAAAGAATAGGCGACTTTTGAAGCAGCGACTGTGAAAAATCAGAAATGGGAAAAATTATATGGGTGTATGCTATTCGCACCTTAAAGTATGCTTTAAAAATATTGCAAACACTTAACATAACAACCGGAAGAGTCATAGATGTATAAAACCTAGTTGTGAGTAAGTTTTTTATGTGATTAAAAATCAAAGCTATTCTAGGGTACCAAATAATTCGACATTTTCCTTACAAAACAATCTTCCTGTTTTTTTTTCTAAAAGATTAGACTTCAATCAAAAATTTTTTTTATATACAAAAATCACATACAAGTAGCAATTTCAATCATTTTTCACTTGAGCTATAACTCTTTTAACACTTTGTTTTTCACACTCATATTTATACATATTATATTCTCTCTTAGTAATAGTTTGCATTTTGTTGCATTTAATACGTAGATTAGTAGGTCTAAGTATTATCATCTTCAACTTTTTCATCATTATCATTCATCCTCCTTATCGTTCTCAGCCAATGTCTTTCACAAAGTGTGTAATGTGTAAATAAACACACACACAGTCAACTATCAACTGTGTCACAGTCACAGTCATTGTCACTGTCATATCATATATTGAGGCGACTTTTATCCTTGGATATTTCCTTGACTTCCAAAACATTCTTGAACAACAAAAAAAAAATATAATAAGAATTTCTATTCTTTTATGTTTTGAATATTGACATCAATCCTGTCTAGTGAAATGGCAGGACATAAGAACAACTCAAACAAAAATTATATGTTGAGCTATGACAGCATAAGCTAAATAAGTGTTTTTGTGTACATAAATAAAGTATTAGAAGATAAAATTGCATTAGAAGTGTTTGCAGTAAGGATTTTTAAGGAATCAGTTGTGTGTTTCCTGTAGGGAGACGATTTTAAGGAATGTTAATAATTGAAAATTTTTTGAGATTTTTGCAAAAGAAAAAATGTCTTAGAATCTGAGAATTTTTCAATACAGAAAAAATGTCTCAGAAACTGAGACCTTTTCTATATAGAAATGACTCGGAGACTTTTTCTATATAGAAAAAATGTCTCGGAGACTTTTTCTATATAGAAAAAATGTCTCAGAGACTTTTTTATATAGAAAAAATGTCTCAGAAACTTTTTCTATACAGAAAAAATTTTTTCTGTATAGAAAAAGTCTCTCAGAGACATTTTCTATATAGAAAAAGTCTCTCAGAGACATTTTCTATAGAGAAAAAATGTCTCAGAGACTTTTTCTATATAAAAAAAAATGTCTTATAGACTTTTTCTATATAGAAAAAATGTCTCAAAAACTTTTTCTATATAGAAAAAATGTCTCATAGAGAAAAAATGTCTCTTAGACTTTTTCTATATAGAAAAAATGTCTCTTAGACTTTTTCTATATAGAAAAAATGTCTTAGAGACTTTTTCTATATAGAAAAAATGTCTCAGAGACTTTCACTATATAGAAAAAATGTTTCAGGAACATTTTCTGTATAGCAAAAACGTCTCAGAAACATTTTCTATATAGAAAAAATGTCTCAGACTTTTTCTATATAGAAAAAGTGTCTCAGAGACTTTTTCCATATAGAAAAAATTTATCAGAGACTTTCTATATAGAAAAAATGTCTCAGAGACTTTTTCAATATAGAAAAAATGTCTCAGAGACTTTTTCAATATAGAAAAAATGTCTCACAGACTTTTTCTATATAGAAAAAATGTCTCAGAGACTTTTTCTATATAAAAAAAATGTCTCAGAGACTTTTTCTATATAGAAAAAATGTCTCAGAGACTTTTTCTATATAGAAAAAATGTCTCAGAGACTTTTTCTATATAGAAAAAATGTCTCAAAGACTTTCTCTATATAGAAAAAATGTCTCAGAGACTTTTTCTATATAGAAAAAATGTCTCAGAGACTTTTTCTATATAGAAAAAATGTCTCAGAGACTTTTTCTATATAGAAAAAATGTCTCAGAGACCCTTTTTATATAGAAAAAATGTCTCCGAGACTTTTTCTATATAAAAAAAATGTCTCCGAGACTTTTTCTATATAAAAAAATGTCTCAGAGACTTTTTCTATATAGAAAAAATGTCTCAGAGACTTTTTCTATATAGAAAAAATGTCTCAAATACTTTTTTTATATAGAAAAAATGTCTTTGACACTTTTTCTATAAAGAAAAAATGTCTCAGAATCTGAGACTTTTTCTATATAGAAAAAATGTCTCAGAATCTGAGACTTTTTCTATATAGAAAAAATGTCTCAGAATCTGAGACGTTTTCTATATAGAAAAAATTTCTCAGAATCTGAGACTTTTTCTATATCGAAAAAATGTCTTAGAATCTGAGACTTTTTCTATATAAAAAAAAATGTCTCAGAGTCTGAGACTTTTTCTATATACAAAAAATATCTCAGAATCTGAGACTTTTTCTATATAAAAAAAAATGTCTCAGAGTCTGAGACTTTTTCTATATACAAAAAATATCTCAGAATCTGAGACTTTTTCTATGTAGAAAAAATGTCTCAGAATCTATGACTTTTTCTATATAGAAAAAATGTCTCAGAATCTGAGACTTTTTCTACATAGAAAAAATGTCTCAGAATCTGAGACTTTTTCTATATAGAAAAAATGTCTAAGAATCTGAGACTTTTTCTATATGGAAAAAATGTCTCAGAATCTGAGACTTTTTCTATATAGAAAAAATGTCTAAGAATCTGAGACTTTTTCTATATAGAAAAAATGTCTCAGAATCTGAGACTTTTTCTATATAGAAAAAATGTCTAAGAATCTGAGACTTTTTCTATATGGAAAAAATGTCCCTAAATCTGACACTTTTTCTATATAGAAAAAAATTTTCAGAATCTGCGACTTTTTCTATATAGAAAAAATGTCTTCGAATCTGAGACTTTTTTTATATAGAAAAAATCTCTCCGAATCTGAGACTTTTTCTATATAGAAAAAATGTCTCAGAAACTGAGACTTTTTCTATAAAAAAAAAAAAATGTCTCAGAATCTGAGACTTTTTCTATATAGAAAAAATGTCTCAGAATCTGAGACTTTTTCTATATAGAAAAAATATTTCGGAGACTTTTTCTATATAAAAAAAATGACTCGGAGACTTTTTCTATATAGAAAAAATGTCTCGGAGACTTTTTCTATATAGAAAAAAGTCTCGAAGACTTTTTCTATATAGAAAAAAAGTCTCGGAGACTTTTTCTATATAGAAAAAAAGTCTCGGAGACTTTTTCTATATAGAAAAAATGTCTCCGAAACTTTTTCTATATACAAAAAATGTCTCAGAGACATTTTTTAGAAAAATGTCTCTAGAAAAAATGTCTCAGAGACCTTTTCTATATAGAAAAAATGTCTCAGAGACTTTTTCTATATAGAAAAAAATTCTCAGAGACTTTTTCTTTATAGAAAAAATGTCTCAGAGACTTTTTCTATATAGAAAAAATGTCTCAGAGACTTTTTCTATATAGAAAAAATGTCTCAGAGACTTTTTCTATATAGAAAAAAAGACTTTTTCTATATAGAAAAAGTATCTCAGAGATTTTTTTTATATAGAAAAAATGTCATTGAGACTTTTTCTATATAGAAAAAATGTCTCAGAGACTTTTTCTATGTAGAAAAAATGTCTCAGAGACTTTTTCTATGTAGAAAAAATGTCTCAGAGACTTTTTCTATATAGCAAAAATGTCTTAGAGACTTTTTCTATTTAGAAAAAATGTCTCAGAGACTTCTTCTATATAGAAAAAATGTCTTAGAGACTTTTTCTATATAGAAGAAACATCTCAGAGACTTTTTCTATATAGAAAAAACGTCTCAGAAGCTTTTTCTATATAGAAAAAATCTCTCAGAGAATTTTTCTATATAGAAAAAATGTCTCAGAAACTTTTTCTATAAAAAAAATGTCTCAGACTATTTCTATATAGAAAAACATTTTTCTTTATAGAAAAAGTCTCTAAGACATTTTCTATATAGAAAAAATGTCTCGGAGACTTTTTCTATATAAAAAAATATCTTATAGACTTTTTCTATATAGAAAAAATGTCTCAAAGACTTTTTCTATATAGAAAAAATGTCTCAAAGACATTTTCTATATAGAAAAAATGTCTCATAGACTTTTTCTATATAGAAAATATGTCTCAGAGACTTTTTTTATATAGGAAAAATATCTCAAAGACTTTCTCTATATAGAAAAAATGTCTCAGAAACATTTTTTATATAGAACTCAGAATCTGAGACTTTTTCTATATAGAAAAAATGTTTCAGAATCTGAGACTTTTTCTATATAGAAAAAATGTCTCAGAATCTGAGACTTTTTCTATATAGAAAAAATGTCTCAGAATCTGAGACTTTTTCTATATAGAAAAAATGTCTCAGAATCTGAGACTGTTTCTATATAGACTTTTTCTATATAGAAAAAATGTCTCAGAATCTGAGACTTTTTCTTTATAGAAAAAATGTCTCAGAATCTGAGACTTTTTCTATATAGAAAAAATGTCTCAGAATCTGAGACTTTTTCTATATAGAAAAAATGTCTCAGAATCTGAGACTTTTTCTATATAGAAAAAATGTCTCAGAATCTGAGACTTTTTCTATATAGAAAAAATGTCTCAGAATCTGAGACTTTTTCTTTATAGAAAAAATGTCTCAGAATCTGAGACTTTTTCTATATAGAAAAAATGTCTCAGAATCTGAGACTTTTTCTATATAGAAAAAATGTCTCAGAATCTGAAACTTTTTCTATATAGAAAAAATGTCTCAGAATCTGAAACTTTTTCTATATAGAAAAAATGTCTCAGAATCTGAAACTTTTTCTATATAGAAAAAATGTCTCAGAATCTGAAACTTTTTCTATATAGAAAAAATGTCTCAGAATCTGAGAAAAACTATATAGAAAAAATGTCTCAGAATCTGAGAAAAACTATATACAAAAAATGTCTCAGAATCTGCGACTTTTTTTATATATAAAAAAAGTTCATGTTTTTTAAGTCTTTCTTAGAATCTTGTAACTTTTTCTTTATCACTAACTGTATTTTTTACAGCATCTCTCTATCTCTCTTGGTTATATGCTCTCTTTTCTATTTCTCTTTCTAATGTAAAGCTTTTCTTGCATTTGCGCGTGTTATTAGTTTGTGGTGTTGCATTTAAAATTGCATACAAGAGATAATAAAAGCTTTTTGATAACAACTGTAATAAAATACTGTAAAGTAACGGTATTTTTTTTTTTGGAAATCTAAGCTTTTGGCATTGCTCTCATTTCCTCAATGTTGTATGCCTTAAGCAAGGGATGCTGTATATTTGAGATTAGTAAAAGAGATGCCTGAATTTTTTTTTGTAACATAACAGATTTAAATAGGGATGCTAAAATAAAGATTTTAGTCAACAGCAAACTTTAAATTGATACGGTTGTATTAAACGGATGTTTGTTTTTCGAAAAAATTTTTGATGAACATAGAAAAATTTAAATTAAAATAAAGGATTTTTTTTTTGTGATGAAAACAAAATAAAAAAAATATTAACAAAAAAAAAATTATAATGAATTTGTGCAAAAATATAATAAATTCTTAAAAAAAGTATTAAAAGCTTACTTTAAAAAATTTAAGTGAAAAACTTATAAAAAAATCCTAACAAAAGTTATAAAAAAAATTAAAGTGGCTCTATAGAGTAAAACAAAAATTAAACAGCTGATAGAATAAAACTTCAATTAAAAAAATGTAAAAAAAAAATATAAAAAAAATTATACAAAAAAAAAAAATATTTTACTTCTTGCTAAAATATTTTTAACCAAAACCAATACTCAAGTTGTCAATTTTATTTTAAACTTTTAATATTTTTTCATTTATTTCTTCTCATTTCATTTTTATATTTTTCTGAGAAGTTTTTTTTTTTTTTTTTGTTTTTCTTGTTCTATCCGCCTTAAAAAGTTGTTCCTTTTTCAAAATATTTGTTATCCTTATTGTATGTGTAATAAAAAGTTCTCTTTTACTTTTTTTTTTTTTGCTTCTTGTTCTTGCTTTATTATTTTTTTTTATATTATATCCCGTTATGTTTTCTATATATTGTAGATTTTTATTACACACATTAAAAAGGCGCCTTTTTAGAATAACTAAAGCTCTCTTTAGTTAACGGTTTTACAACAGGGTTGATGAATGAAATTCTCAATACTTGGTACTATTTATCTTATAAAAAGGTACTTATTTTACATTTTAGGAAATTTGTTTTTTTTTTAACAAACAAGTGGATTTAAAGTGCAGTTTTGTTATGATATTTTGAAATCAGTTAATCATATGAAATAAACAAGAAATTTAGAAATTTGAATTAAGTGCAAATTAATAATGAGAAAAATATAAAAACAAATTTTTAAAAAAAATTATAAATTTAATTTTTTTAATTTTTTAATTTTTATATTTTTCAAGATTTTTTTTTGATACAATAAAACATGTATATCACATAAAATAAACAAACCTGAAAATTAACATATTTTCCTAAAACAAAATGGTGATTATCGTTTTTGTAATGTGCACTTTTAATTCTTTAATGCTTAAGGCCAGTTTTTGGCGGTAAATATTAAGTTTTCAACTTTATTTAAAAAAAAAAATTTTTTTTCGAAAATTTAAGAAAAATTTTAATTTTAAATTAAAACAAGTGGATTTATGACTAATTCACGGCAGGATAAATGCTTGACTATTTTTAATAAAATAATTTTGGAATCAAATTTTTTGAGTAAATAAAATTTTTAAGTGTACAAAAAAAAGTTATTTATACAAAATAAGTAGAAAAGTTAAATTCGACTTGGACGAATCTTTGAAAACCTTCCACAATGCTTTTTTTAAGTGATAGTAAATTTTTTAACGTGAAATAGAAACAATTTGGGTTAGAAATATATTATTTTGTGTAAAAACTTTTTTTTAGTAATTTAAAAAAAAAAAAAAAATATTTAATTTTTTTAGTGTAAAATTTTTTTTGAGTGTAAAATTTTAGTGTAATTTTTTTGTTAGTGTAAAAATATTTTTGGGTGCCAAAAATACGTTTTAAAATATTTTTGTGACTTACCAATGTTTTCTAAACTTGTTCAACGGTTTTTAAACACGAGAATTTAGTGAAACTAATTTGAAATTCACGGTTTTGCTAATAACTTTTAATCCACTAGACCGATTTTACTGAAATTAGATACTAACCAGGTCAGGGAAACGACAAATATATATGCTTAACTTCAGCAGCCTCAGAATTGTTTTCCGAAACTTTGCGTGTTTTTTATCTCTTAAATTTTCGAAAAACCCTTGCCAAAATTAACTCTTTTACTTATAACTTTTGAACCACTGCACCGATTTTGCTGAAATGCAGCACCAATCTGAACAGGTAAATGTCCAACATACATGCCAAACTTCAGTAACCTCAGTCTTTCAAAAGTTAGAGTGTTTTCAACAGACTGACTGACAGACATTTATTCTACTGGACCAAAAAAAAATTATATGGTAGAAATTGTAAGCCAATCGTGGCGCCCGGCAATCAAAGTTTAAAAAAAAATAAAATTATACATTTATGTCTTGCGACACACGATATTTACTTATTTTTATGCACTGAACAATAATATTAAAATATCAAAAAAATAATTTAAAATCAATGGAACTGTTTTCAAGATACCGCTATTTGAAATTTTAAAAAAATGGCGGTTTTTTCCTATGTCAATAACTATTTTATTTTTTTAATAGCAAAAGCTCTTTCCCTTGGCTTTTTTAAAGAGCTTGACAGTCTTTTATTTAATTTGAACCAAATCCGATCATTTTTTCCCTCGATCAAAATTTTAGATTTTTAGAAAATTTCCTCCAAAATTTTGGATTTTGGAAAAACTAAAAAATAAAATAAGAAGTATCTTACATTACATTATTTTTATTAATATCGATTACAAAAAAGTTTCTGAAAACGGTCGAGCGGTTTTTGATATATCGCCATTTAAAATTTGTCAAAAAATTTCCAAAAAATTCGGGTTTTTTCCTACATGGGTCAATTTCAAAAAAAACGCATTTTTTATGTCCCCGCACTTTACACTACTATTTTAGGTAAAAAAAATGTGAGAGTGATCAGCGAGGAATATGTAACAAAAAAACGTAATTCTCAAATTTTTATGTTTGTTTTTTTGTTTATTCAGAATGGTGTTTTGTTTCTCCTTCTGACTCCTTCCATACAAAAGCATGTGTCCCCCGTTGGAATTTTTAGTAAACAAATTAAAATAATATCAAGAAAAAAGTAAATATGCAACATTTAATAACAGTTTTCGAATTATTGCGTTTCTTTCTTGTGTGTTGATTAGTTATAGTCGTCAAAACTTAATTAGTGCGAATTTGGCGTTGCAAAGAAAGGTTGTCCCCACAATTTGCATTGAGCGTCACTTTTTTATAATTCAAGTAATATTACTAGTTTTTAATTTGCATTTGAATGAAGTAAATAACGTAAGGAAAGTACAAAGTTTAATTATTACAAAAGTGAAAAAAACGAAAAAAAAAAATCGATTAAAAAAAGTGTACATTTGCATGGTTTTTGTGAACACCATGGTAAGGGCGCGATAAAATTTCATGAGCGTCTCGCTAATTTTTTTAAAAGTGAGTATATTATATGTAAAAAATTGAAGTTGACAATTATTGTTTACATGGTTTCAACTCATTTTTTTATAATTTGTGAATTTGAGAAATAAATTGCCTACGAAAAAAAACAAAATAGCACGGTATTTATACACAGCCTTTTTTTGCTTGCAATAAAGTCTTGCAACTTTTTTTTGAAGGCAATCGCGGGTGAGAAGCATAAAAGAAGGAAAACAGAAATCGTGATTTTTTTTTCTACCCCGTTTTCTTTTCACCCCCGTTTGCCTACAAAGAAAAAGTTGCAAGACTTTATTGCAAGCAAAAAAAGGCTGTGTATAAATACCCTCTGATAAACATTTCATGAGCATCACTTTTTATATATGGGTCAATTTCAAAAAAACGCATTTTTTGTGTCCCCGCACTTAACACTACTATTTTAGGTAAAAAAGAAAAAAAAAAATGAAAAAAACTGTATGAAATTTTTTTTTGTATAAAATTTTTTTTTGTATGAAAATTTTTTTTTCATCTTAAAATTTTAAATTTTAAAGTAACTAGTCCCTTAAAAAAAAAAAATGAAAAATCAAGGTGAAACGTGATTTTGTGCTTGTAATCGAAAAGGTGATTTTCGCAAAAGTCAATCTTGAGAAACAAAAGAACTCGTAGTAAGCTTGAATTTCAATTATTTTTAAATTTTTAGCGATTTTTTATACATATTTGGTGTGTGACGCTCAAGATAGAAATCATAGAAAACCTAAAAAAAAATCAAAAAATATTGATTTTTTTGAGAGCCTAAAAGTACCACCGGATTCTTCATCAATTTCTACATAAATTGGCCACTCTTACAGGCGAATTGAAAAAACTTTAAAAATAAGCAAAAAAAATCGTTGTGTACGTTTTTTTTTGAAATTGACCCACACAAATTTTTAATTAAATCTATTGATCAACAAAATTAATATTAGTCAATTCTTGTTTTGATCAACATTTTTTGTTATTTTCTTTGACTATCAACTTACAAATTTTCAACATGCCAGATTTTTTTTTGCTTTAATTTATTTCAATGCATAAATTCAAAAATATAGAATATAATCGGGGCTTACTTTTTTATTGTTGGCAACATATTGGAAAGCAAAAAATATGAATTACTTCATAATTTTGCCATCAGCTTATAATTCATTCGTTAAATCAATTATTATTTTGATTGACTTTAAATAAAAAATTGATTAAATTTGTGATCAAAATCGAAAAAAGTGTTTAATTGAAAATAATATCAATTAATCACCTACAATTCTATTAAAAAATTAATTGAAACCGTGTTTTTGTTGATTGCATTTCAATTTCAATTCTTTTTGTGTACGTTTTAAAAAAAATCTTAAAATTCTTTCCCATATAGCTGCGAAACTGGGGGAAATTTGACATATAGCCGCCAAACTGGAACAAATTTAGTACAGCTATTTTCAGAAAAAATATTTCTTATAATACCAATATCACATAGTTTTGAGTACTTACATCAGTTTTTCACACTAAAACTACAACTATTAACTTATATGTCGTAAAAAATCCACAAAAAGGATATCAAAGGATTTAAATAGGGTTAATTTAATAAGAGTTATTCTGGTTCGAGGTTATTTTTCTTTATTAATTAAAATCATGATGTTCTCTTAAATAATTCTCACAAGGGAAATATCTAAACCGTTATGAACCGATTTGCCTGAAACACAAAATATATATAAAAGAGACAATTCTAAGGTTGGGGTGTCTCGGCTTATCGGTTATATCGGGGATTTAGGGGTTCAAATGGTAAAATGGGTAAAAAATGGCGAATAAATCGTTTTTGATTTTTCAGCCATTTTCTTTTAAGAAACTATATGATGTTTGCACATAAGAAGAAAGGTTTTTTTTAATGCATATCTAACGGTGGCATAACCTTGTAAAAATGTGTAAATTTTGGAGGGTATTTATGTGAAGACAAAGACCTACAATATCCTTATGAATACAAAATAATCATTATTAAAATAAATTCGACAAGTATTTTTGCACTAGACGCTATTCCTGTTAGTTCGGGAGTTATCGAAATTTTCCCGAAGGTCCACATTGTTTAATAAGAGGGACAACGAAATTTTAAAACACCGATATGGCCGAAAAGCCGAGACACCCAACCTTAAAATCGTCTCTTTTATATATATTTTAAGTGTCAGGCAAATCGGTTCATAAGGGTTGAGATACTTCCCTTGTCAGATTCTTAGAGTTTTTTTTTTTTATTCGAGGTAATTTTTCTTGATCATGATATTCTTCTAAAAAAAATTCTCAGATTCTGAGAGCTTTTCTTTAGAAAGAAAGCCTCAGAATCGATTTTTTTATAAGAAAATGTTTTGGAATCTTAGACTTTTTCTATAGAAAAATATCTAAGAATCTGAGACTTTTTCTAACGGAGAAATGAGACTTTTTCTGTGGAATAAATATCTGAGAATCTGAGACTTTTTCTTTAGGAAAAATGACAGAATCCGAATCTGAGACTTTTTTGTAGGAAAAATGTCAGAATCAGAATCTGAGACTTTTCCTATAGGAATAGTCTATTTCTATAGAAAAAATGTCTTAGATCTGGGACTGTTTCTAAAGAAAAAATATTTTAGATCCGAGACTTTTTCTATAGGAAAAATGTCTCATAATCTGATAATTTTTCTATAGGAAAAATGTCTTAGAATCTGAGCCTTTTTTATAGGGAAAATGTCTCAGAATCTGAGACTTTTTCTATACGAAAATAGTCTCAGAATCTGAGATTTATTCTATATGAAAATGTCTCAGAATCTGGGATTTTTCTATAGAAAACATGTTTGAGAATTTGAGACTTTTTCTATAGGAAAAATGTCGCAGCATCTGGAACTTTTTCTAAGAATCTGAGACATTTTCTGAGAATTGTATCAACTTTAATAATGATACATTTTTTTATTAGAAAAGGTCCAATGACCTACACAGAAAAAAATATGGAGGAAACAAATTTGAGTAATCACTTGTTTAAAATTAAAAACTAAAATTGAGTAATTTTTTAATTGACGCAATTAAAAATTTTAAAAACAATTTAAGTAAACAATTTTATAAAAATTTAATAGTTTTTTAATTTTTTTTTTAAACTCTCATAGTTTTTTGAATTCTCGTTTAGTTTATAGTTTTTTGTGTATGTATATGAAAGTTTGTAATCGTCTTTATAAAATTTTCCTATGTTTTTAAGACATAAATATATTTGGTAAAGTTTAAAAAAACAATTTTTTTTTTTTTTTTTTTTAATTCAAAACGTTTTAAACTTTTAAAAAAATAATAGATAAATTTTGAGTAAATTTTTAATTGTGTCAATTAAAAATTTACTAAAATTTGTTTTCAAACATTTAATAAATTTTTATTAAAAATTTACTCAATACTATTAAATTGTTTACTGGTGCAAAATTGAGTAATTTTTTACTCAATAGTATTAAAAATTTACTCAAATATTTTTTTTATTTTTTTCTGTGTAAGACTTTCTCTATAAAAAAATGTCTCAAAACTTTTTCTATGAAATAATGCTCTCAGAGTCTAAAGCAAATTGGCTCCGAATCTGAAACTTTTTGTATGGAAAAAATGTCTAAGAATCTGAGACTATTTCTATAGCAAAATGTGTCAGAATCTGAGACTTTTTCCATAGGAAAAAATATTTTATAATCTAAGACATTTTCTAAAGGAAAAATTTCTTAAAATCGGAGACTTTTTAAAGGAAAATCTATGGAAAAAAGTTTCAGATTCTGTGGGAAAATGTCTCAGAATCTTAAACATTTTCTTTACAAAAACTGAGACTCTTAAGAGAGCCTTTTTTATACGAAAAATATCTCAGAATCTGAATCTTTTTACATAGGAAAAATGTCTCAGTATCTGAGGCTTTCTATGAGCCTAAGTCTTCTTAGACTGTTTAAGTAGGTCAGATATTTTTTTTAGAATACGTCTCAGATTTAGACTATTAAAATACGAAAAATATGTTAAAATCTGAGACTTTTTCAAAAAAAAACATGAGAAATATTCCTTAAAATAAATTAAAAAAATTTTTTTCGAAAAAAAATCGTGCTTAAAAAAGCTATAAATGGAAATATGATCATAAAAAATGAAGTTCGAGGCCCCTATGAGGTCGATTCCCTAATGGTTAAAACGGCTAGTAGAAAACTGAATAAATTTCAATAAATCGTTTAATCGTTTCAAACATGGAAATTTTTAACCCAAAAATAGTTCATTAGTACCTTTCAAATCATCACTGTTCATTTATTTCCAAAATCCAATATACAACAACCACAAAACCGACAACGACAACAAAGACTTAAAAACGTAAAAGAGCACTAAAGAGTATTATTACTTACTTCTTTAGTACATATTTACCAACTCACACCATCTCGTTTATCCAAAACTTTATTTTGTTGGTTTTTAATTTATTACAGTGTTTTTCACGTTCAATATTTTTTTTTTCAAAATATTTTCATGTTGTTTTCGTCTTTAAAAAAAATAAAAATATTATTGAACTGTCTGGTATGTTTTACTTAATATGTTGACCCCCGTCTTGTAAAAATTTCAATTTGTTTTCTCTACATAAAAATTTCGTCTGTTACTACTTTTTTGAAAGACTATAAACGTTAAATAATAGAAAATATAAAAATTTATTCATTTTTCTTCGAGTATTGACTTCTTTTGACTTTATTGTCTATTTTTATGAATGGAAAAACAAATTTTCTTTTCTTGGATTATTGACATTTATTAATGGTTTTCTGGTTATTATTATGGATCCTCCAAAATTTTTATTTTTTTTTTATGCTGTTTCAAATTTATAACTTTTTTTGTGTAATCTACAAAGTTTTAAAGGATTCCTTGAAATGTCAAAGAATGTTATATTGTTGTTTTTTTTTGTTGTGTTTTATAAATGTCAAAAAAATATGCAAAATAAAAACAAAATAATGAAATTTTAATTATGTAAGCTGTCATAATCATTTAATGTTAACAAAAGTTAATTAGATTTTAATAATTTCAAAAGGGATTTGAGAATATTAAGGAAATTAAGAGAGAAATTTTTAAGTATCGCTGACATTTTAGTACGTTTAAATTTTTAAATTAGTTTTTATAGCTTTTGGCTTAGTTTTCTTAAAGTGTTTTGATGATTAAAAAAAAAAAATTAATTTCAAATTTTGTAAAAAAATTTATATTGTAATTTTTAAAATTTTATCGCAAATTTTCTTTTAAATTTCTTTTGCATTTTTCTGAAGTTCTTTTTATTTACCGAAAGCTTTCATAGAAACCTAATTTAGGATTTCAAAATTTGTTGAAAACTTTAAAGGAAAAATTTGTTTGGTTTTTAGTTTTATCGTAAATTTTTACATCATTTTGGCTAGATTTTGACTTAGGTTCTTTACGGTATTTTAATAACCTAATCAAAAACTAATTTCAAATTTACATTTGTTTTAAAATTTTTGATTTTTTACAGGATTTTTGAATTATTTTAGTTTTATCGTAAATTTTTTTGTAAATTGCCATTAGTTTTTTCTTAAATTCCTCGTAACTTCAGAATGTTTGAATAAAAAAACTAATTTCGAATTTCAAAATTTGTTTAAAATTTACCGTTTTACAAGGTTTTTAAAAGTATCGTAAATTTTTATATTAGTTTTTATAGCATTTGACTTACATTCTTTACAGTGTTTTGATGATCTAATTAAAAGTTAATTTTAAATTTTGTAAAAATTTTCAGTTCATAATAAGTTTTTGAATTCTTAAAATTTTATCGTAAATTTGGTTATTAATTTCTTTAGCATTTTACTAAAGTTTTTATATTTTGCGAATCCTTTTATGAAAATCTAATTTCGAATTTAAGAGTTTGTTAAAACCTTTAGTTTTTAAAAACGTTTTTTGGGTTTTAAGTTTTATCGTAAATTTTAAAATTATTCGTAGTAGTTTCTGACTTAAAATCTTTGCGGTATTTTAATGACCTGATAAAAAACTAATTTCGAATTTTAAATTTTGTAAAAATTTTTAATTTTTTACATGATTTTTGAATTGTTTTAATTTTATCGTAAATTTTTTTGTTAATTGTCATGAGTTGTTTCTTTAATTCTTTTTAAATTCAGAATGTTTGAATAAAAAACTAATTTCGAATTTTAAAATTTGTTAAAATTTTTTTATTTTACGTTTTATCGTAAATTTTTTAACTTGATTTCGTAGTTTTTTCGTTAATTTCTTTACAGTGTTTTAATGTTCTATTAAAAAACTAATTTCGTATTTAAAATCTTCTAAAATATTTTAATTTTTTACAAAGTTTTTGAATTTTTGAAACTATATCGTAAATTTTTTTATGAATTTTAATGATTTTTTTCTTCGATTTTTATAATTTTTAAAAAGTTTAAATAAACAACTAATTTTGAATTTCCCTATTTTTGAATTTCTATAGATTTTGGCTTTTTAATTTTATTTGTCTTTAATTTGCAGAATATTATTTTTTTCCTTGAATATAAAATTAAATGCATTTAAACGCATTTAACCAGTAACATTTTATTTATTATTCAATTCCTGTTTCACCATTTAATTTAACATAATAATTTTTTTTTTCCAAAGTTTTCAATTTTTTTTTTAAATTTTATCGTAAACTTTATTCTTAATTCGCATAGCATTTTCTTATTTTCTGTATGTTTTCCGAAAACTCTAATATAAAACTAATTTCGAATTTTAAAAATTGTTTAAATATTACAATATTGCAAAAAGTTTTTGGTTTTTCAAATTTATCGTAAATATTTAAATTTGTTTTTGTAGCTTTTGACTCAGTTTTTCTACAGATTTTTAATGTTTTGATAAAAAACTAATTTCGAATTTAAAATTTTGTTAACATTTTAAGTTTTTACAGAATTTTAAAATTTTATCGTAAATTTTTTTATTAATTTCCACGAGTTTTTTCTTCAATTCTTCTTATCTCCAGAACAGTTGGGTAGAAAACTAATTTCGAATTTCAAAATTTGTTAAAATTTGACAATTTAACAGTTTTTACGTTTTATCGTAAATTTTAAATTTATTTTTTGTAGCTTTTGACTTAATGTCTTTAGAGTGCGTAGTTGTAGTTATAAAAACCTAATTTTGAATTTAAAATTTTCTAAAAAATTTAAATTTTTTACAAAATTTTTAGATTTTTGAAACTTTATCGTAAATTTTTTTATTAATTGTCAAGATTTTTTTCTCCGCTTTTTATAATTTTTAAAAAGTTTGAATAAAAAACTAATTTCAAATTTCCCTATTTTTCAATTTCTATAGATTTTGCCCTTTTAATTTTGTTTGTCATTAATTTGCTGAATATTATGTTTTTTCCTTGAATATAAAATTAAATGCATTTAAACGCATTTAACCATTAACTCTTTATTTATTATACAATTCCTGTTTTAACATTTAATTAAACATAATATTTTTTTTTACAAAGTTTTAAATTTTTTTTTTTAAATTTTATCGTAAACTTTATTCTTAATTCTCATAGCATTTTCTTATTTTCTGAATGTTTACCGAAAACTCTAATATAAAACTAATTTCGAATTTTAAAAATTGTTTAAATATTACAATATTGCAGAAAGTTTTTGGTTTTTCAAATTTATCGTAAATATTTAAATTTGTTTTTGTAGCTTTTGACTCAGTTTTTCTACAGATTTTTAATGTTTTGATAAAAAACTAATTTCGAATTTAAAATTTTGTAAACATTTTAAGTTTTTAAGAAATTTAAAAATTTTATCGTAAATTTTGTATTAGTTTCCACGAGTTGTTTTCTTCAATTCTTCAATTATCTCCAGAACAGTTGGGTAGAAAACTAATTTCGAATTTCAAAATTTATTTAATTTTGACAATTTAACAGTTTTTACGTTTTATCGTAAATTTTAAATTTATTTTTTGTAGCTTTTGGCTTAATATCTTTACACTGCGTAGTTGTAGTTATAAAAAACTAATTTTGTTTTTAAAATCTTCTAAAAATTTTTAATTTTTTACAAAGTTTTTGAGTATTTTAAACTTTATCGTAAATTTTTTTATTAATTGTCAAGATTTTTTTCTTCGAATTTTATAATTTTTAAAAAGTTTAAATAAAAGACTAATTTCGAATTTCCCTATTTTTCAATTTCTATAGATTTTGCCCTTTTAATTTTGTTTGTCATTAATTTGCTGAATATTATGTTTTTTCCTTGAATATAAAATTAAATGCATTTAAACGCATTTAACCAGTAACATTTTATTTATTACACAATTCTTGTTTTACCTTTAAATTTAACATAATATTTTTTTTATAAAGTTTTCAATTTTTTTTTTTAAATTTTGTCGTAAACTTTATTCTTAATTCTCATAGCATTTTCTTATTTTCTGAATGTTTTCCGAAATCTCTAATATAAAACTAATTTCGAATTTTAAAAATTGTTTAAATATTGTAATATTGTAAAAAGTTTTTGGTTCTTTAAATTTATCGTAAATATTTAAATTTGTTTTTGTAGCTTTTGTCTCAGTTTTTTCTACAGATTTTTAATGTTTTGATAAAAAACTAATTTCGAATTTAAAATTTTGTAAACATTTTAAGTTTTTACAAAATTTTAAAATTTTATCGTAATTTTTTTTATTAATTGCCACGAGATTTTTCTTCAATTCTTTTTATCTCCAGAACAGTTAGGTAAATAACTAATTTCGAATTTCAAAATTTGTTCAAATTTGACAATTTAACAGTTTTTACGTTTTATCGTAAATTTTAAATTTATTTTTTGTAGCTTTTGGCTTAATATCTTTACACTGCGTAGTTGTAGTTATAAAAAACTAATTTTGTTTTTAAAATCTTCTAAAAATTTTTAATTTTTTACAAAGTTTTTGAGTATTTTAAACTTTATCGTAAATTTTTTTATTAATTGTCAAGATTTTTTTCTTCGAATTTTATAATTTTTAAAAAGTTTAAATAAAAGACTAATTTCGAATTTCCCTATTTTTCAATTTCTATAGATTTTGCCTTTTTAATTTTGTTTGTCTTTAATTTGCTGAATATTATTTTTTTTTCCTTGAATATAAAATTAAATGCATTTAAACGCATTTAACCATTAACATTTTATTTATAATACAATTCCTGTTTTACCATTTGTTTTAACAAAAATTTTTTTTTTTACAAAGTTTTCAATTTTTTTTTAATTTTATCGTAAACTTTATTCTTAATTCTCATAGCATTTTCTTATTTTCTGAATGTTTACCGAAAACTCTAATATAACACTAATTTCGAATTTTAAAAATTGTTTAAATATTGCAATATTGCAAAAAGTTTTTGGTTTTTCAAATTTATCGTAAATATTTAAATTTGTTTTCGTAGCTTTTGACTCAGTTTTTCTACAGATTTTTAATGTTTTGATAAAAAACTAATTTCGAATTTAAAATTTTGTAAACATTTTAAGTTTTTACAGAATTTTAAAATTTTATCGTAAATTTTTTTATTAATTGCCACGAGATTTTTCTTCAATTCTTTTGATCTCCAGAACAGTTAGGTAAATAACTAATTTCGAATTTCAAAATTTATTTAATTTTGACAATTTAACAGTTTTTACGTTTTATCGTAAATTTTAAAATTATTTTTTGTAGCTTTTGACTTAATGTCCTTACAGTGCGTAGTTGTAGTTATAAAAAACTAATTTTGAATTTAAAATTTTCTAAAAATTTTTAATTTTTTACAAAGTTTTTGAGTATTTTAAACTTTATCGTAAATTTTTTTATTAATTGTCAAGATTTTTTTCTCCGCTTTTTATAATTTTTAAAAAGTTTGAATAAAAAACTAATTTCAAATTTCCCTATTTTTCAATTTCTATAGATTTTGCCCTTTTAATTTTGTTTGTCTTTAATTTGCTGAATATTATTTTTTTATTCCTTGAATATAAAATTAAATGCATTTAAACCAGTGATCGGCACCCATAGCCCTCAGAAGACGAACACAATCGGCAATTAACACGTATATAACACGATTGTCAACAAAACTCACAACTAAGAGCATAAAAATACAACAACAAGCAGGTTGATGCCGCTTTATTTAAGAATTACACAAACACATGCATGTTTATATTCATAATGTATTATACCAATGCATTCATACACTCTCTTTCTGCCGACCACTGATTTAAACGCATTTAACCAGTAACATTTTATTTGTTATACAATTCCTGTTTTACCATTTATTTTAACATAATGTTTTTTTTTTACAAAGTTTTAATATTTTTTATTTTTTTTTAATTTTATCGTAAACTTTATTCTTAATTCCCACAGCATTTTCTTATTTTCTAAATGTTTTCCGAAAGTTTTAATATAAAACTAATTTCGAATTTTAAAAATTGTTTAAATATTAATATATTGCAAAAAGTTTTTGGTTTTTCAAATTTATCGTAAATATTTAAATTTGTTTTCGTAGCTTTTGACTCAGTTTTTCTACAGATTTTTAATGTTTTGATAAAAAACTAATTTCGAATTTAAAATTTTGTAAAAATTTTAAGTTTTTACAGAATTTTAAAATTTTATCGTAAATTTTTTTATTAATTGCCAAGAGTTTTTTCTTTAATTCTTTTTATCTCCAGAACAGTTGGTTAGAAAACTAATTTCGAATTTCAAAATTTATTTAATTTTGACAAATTAACAGTTTTTACGTTTTATCGTAAATTTTAAATTTATTTTTTGTAGCTTTTGGCTTAATATCTTTACACTGCGTAGTTGTAGTTATAAAAAACTAATTTTGAATTTAAAATTTTCTAAAAAATTTTAATTTTTTACAAAGTTTTTCAATTTTTGAAACTTTATCGTAAATTTTTTTATGAATTTTAATGATTTTTTTCTTCGATTTTTATAACTTTTAAAAAGTTTAAATAAAAAACTAATTTCGAATTTCCCTATTTTTGAATTTCTAAAGATTTTGCCTTTTTAATTTTGTTTGTCTTTAATTTGCTGAATATTATTTTTTTTTCCTTGAATATAAAATTATATGCATTTAAACGCATTTAACCATTAACTCTTTATTTATTATACAATTCCTGTTTTAACATTTATTTTAACATAATGTTTTTTTTTACAAAGTTTTAATATTTTTTTTTTTTTTTTAATTTTATCGTAAACTTTATTCTTAATTCCCACAGCATTTTCTTATTTTCTAAATGTTTTCCGAAAGTTTTAATATAAAACTAATTTCGAATTTTAAAAATTGTTTAAATATTACAATATTGCAAAAAGTTTTTGGTTTTTCAAATTTATCGTAAATATTTAAATTTGTTTTCGTAGCTTTTGACTCAGTTTTTCTACAGATTTTTAATGTTTTGATAAAAAACTAATTTCGAATTTAAAATTTTGTAAACATTTTAAGTTTTTACAGAATTTTAAAATTTTATCGTAAATTTTTTTATTAATTGCCACGAGATTTTTCTTCAATTCTTTTTATCTCCAGAACAGTTAGGTAAAAAACTAATTTCGAATTTCAAAATTTATTTAATTTTGACAATTTAACATTTTTTACGTTTTATCGTAAATTTTAAAATTATTTTTTGTAGCTTTTGACTTAATGTCTTTACAGTGCGTAGTTGTAGTTATAAAAAACTAATTTTGAATTTAAAATTTTCTAAAAATTTTTAATTTTTTACAAAGTTTTTGAGTATTTTAAACTTTATCGTAAATTTTTTTATTAATTGTCAAGATTTTTTGCTCCGATTTTTATAATTTTTAAAAAGTTTAAATAAAAAACTAATTTCGAATTTTCCTATTTTTCAATTTCTATAGATTTTGCACTTTTAATTTTGTTTGTCATTAATTTGCTGAATATTATTTTTTTATTCCTTGAATATAAAATTAAATGCATTTAAACGCATTTAACCAGTAACATTTTATTTGTTATACAATTCCTGTTTTACCATTTATTTTAACATAATGTTTTTTTTTTACAAAGTTTTAATATTTTTTTTTTTTAATTTGATCGTAAACTTTATTCTTAATTCCCACAGTATTATCTTATATTTCTGAAAGTTTTAATATAAAACTAATTTCGAATTTTAAAAATTGTTTAAATATTACAATATTGCAAAAAGTTTTTGGTTTTTCAAATTTATCGTAAATATTTAAATTTGTTTTTGTAGCTTTTGACTCAGTTTTTCTACAGATTTTGAATGTTTTGATAAAAAACTAATTTCGAATTTAAAATTTTGTAAACATTTTAAGTTTTTACAGAATTTTAAAATTTTATCGTAAATTTTTTTATTAATTGCCACGAGTTTTGCTTCAATTCTTCTTATCTCCAGAACAGTTGGTTAGAAAACTAATTTCGAATTTCAAAATTTGTTTGAATTTGACAATTTAACAGTTTTTTCGTTTTATCGTAAATTTTAAATTGATTTTTTGTAGCTTTTGGCTTAATATCTTTACACTGCGTAGTTGTAGTTGTAAGAAACTAATTTCAAATTTAAAATATTCTAAAATATTTTAATTTTTTACAAAGTTTTTGGATTTTTCTAACTTTATTGTAAATTTTTTTATTAATTTTCAAGATTTTTTTCTTCGATTTTTATAATTTTTAAAAAGTTTAAATAAAAAACTAATTCCGAATTTTCCTATTTTTCAATTTCTATAGATTTTGCCCTTTTAATTTTGTTTGTCATTAATTTGCTGAATATTATTTTTTTTCCTTGAATATAAAATTAAATGCATTTAAACGCATTTAACCAGTAACACATTTTATTTGTTATACAATTCCTGTTTTACCATTTATTTTAACATAATGTTTTTTTTTTACAAAGTTTTAATATTTTTTTTTAATTTTATCGTAAACTTTATTTTTAATTCCCACAGCATTTTCTTATTTTCTAAATGTTTTCCGAAAGTTTTAATATAAAACTAATTTCGAATTTTAAAAATTGTTTAAATATTACAATATTGCAAAAAGTTTTTGGTTTTTCAAATTTATCGTAAATATTTAAATTTGTTTTCGTAGCTTTTGACTCAGTTTTTCTACAGATTTTTAATGTTTTGATAAAAAACTAATTTCGAATTTAAAATTTTGTAAACATTTTAAGTTTTTACAGAATTTTAAAATTTTATCGTAAATTTTTTTATTAATTGCCACGAGATTTTTCTTCAATTCTTTTTATCTCCAGAACAGTTAGGTAAAAAACTAATTTCGAATTTCAAAATTTGTTTAAATTTGACAAATTAACAGTTTTTACGTTTTATCGTAAATTTTAAATTTATTTTTTGTAGCTTTTGGCTTAATATCTTTACACTGCGTAGTTGTAGTTATAAAAAACTAATTTTGAATTTAAAATTTTCTAAAAATTTTTAATTTTTTACAAAGTTTTTGAGTATTGTAAACTTTATCGTAAATTTTTTTATTAATTGTCAAGATTTTTTTCTCCCCTTTTTATAATTTTTAAAAAGTTTGAATAAAAAACTAATTTCAAATTTCCCTATTTTTCAATTTCTATAGATTTTGTCCTTTTAATTTTGTTTGTCTTTAATTTGCTGAATATATTTTTTTTCCTTGAATATAAAATCAAATGCATTTAAACGCATTTAACCATTAACTTTTTATTTATTATGCAATTCTTGTTTTTTCTTTTTTAATTTTTTCTTTATTATCACTGGAAAATGTGTTAATTTAAGTTGACCTTGCCTTGATGTAATTTTCTTCTTATATTTATTATTTCAACAAATTAATACCATATTTAAATACAAAAATAAAAAAAATGAAAAAAAAATATTAATTAAAAATTCTGACATTAAAATAAAACTGACAACTTCAATATTCGTTTAAATACAACAATATGCTTTTCATACAAATTAACAATTTCATGGCCATTTTTATAGCATAAAATGGCCAGAATAGTGTAAATATTAAAATGAATAAGTAAAAAAAAAATATGTTCACAGAATAATGATGAATTTTATTTGCAAATTGTTACAGAATTTAATGCAGCAGAAAATAAAAAATAAAAATATATTATTAAATAAATACTGAAAATGAATTTCTGATAAAATATTTATATAAGACCACAACTTTAACATAATTAAAAACAACTTATAAATAAGTAAAAAAAACTACAAAAGTTGCTACTAAAAGTATTTACTCCTTAAATAAACAAAATAAACAAAAAAAATCTGAAAAAATTGCTACTTTTTTGAAAAAGACCACCTGTACATAAAAAAATTATGTATTGGTTAAATGAAAATATTTTCAAAAAATAAATAAAATCCTCTTACAAACTGTTATTCTACAATTTTAAATGAAATATTTATATAAAAAACAAAAAACATTTATTAAATAAATAATATCGTATATTTTTTATTGTTATAAAATTGCCCGTGGTTCTCTTGTTGTTTACTATTGATGGTATTTGGTTTAAGCCAACACTTATCATCGGCTTAAATATCAAACAATATTATCATACACCAAACAACCAACCACCACACTATTATTAATATTATTTGAGTGTTGCTCTTGCCATTGTCAGCTTAATAGCAACAACAATTACAACGACGATAACGCTAGCAACAATAAACACCCATAAGCAACATATTGTTATTGCAGTTATAGTTTGTCATCAATAGTAGTTGCAGCAGCAGCAGCAGCAGCCGTCGACTAAGCGACTGCTATATAACCATATAAAACGAACAGCAAAAAATAATATACACAAAAAAAAAACAAGATAAAACAACAACGTTTTCAACATGGGATTAATACGATATTTTCTGTATTGTATATTGCTGATAAATGGTTTGTTGCATACATCTAGGCTTAAATCAATGATATATGTTAATGCAGCACCGGGTGAAATTGAAGGTATGTGTTTGTGTTAAGCATATTTGTAATAATGATAATAATTTTTTTTTAAAAAATTACTGAAATATATTTAATATAAACGAACGGAAAAATAATTTATGGTTTAAGTGAACAACATTATAATTTTTATATCCCGGTGAAAAATGAGCATATATGGATACATACAGTGGGCGACAATACATTGGAAACTTTTTTATAGTAGATGAAATTTGTTAAAGACAAAGTTAACAATACTAAACGTTATAATTATCAAACAAGTATTATAAAAAAACGACATGTAGGTAATATATCAAGCTTTAATTTAAGCTTAATAGCGTCAATATTGGGAAAATAATGAATGTGCTACGAGGGTCGATGTGGAAAATGAAAAAAATTATAGACATTTTTCAGAACATTTTTAAAAAATATTTGCGAGTCGATTTTTTCCAAGTTAAAACATTAGAAATTTAAAAAAAAGTCCAATAGTTTTTATTCAGTGATCAAATAATTTTTCCAACAACCCAAACAAACAGTGGAATTTTTTAAGTACAGTAGCAAACATCCACATTTTTTGACCTCCAATTCTTTTGACCACCAATTTTTTATAAACAAAGAAAAGATGTTATTGTTTATTAATTTTAGTACACTTAAGTATATGCTAAGGATATATTAAGATAATTTTAATTTCTCTTTGTTAATAACAAATTGGTGGTCAAAAGAATTGGAGGTCAAAAAATGGGGATTTTTGCTACTGTACTTAAAAAATTCCACTGTTTGTTTGGGTTGTTTGAAAAATTATTTGATCACTGAATAAAAACGATTGGACCTTTGTTTAAATTTCTAATGTTTTAACTTGGAAAAAATCGACTCGGAAATATTTTTTAAAAATGTTCTGAAAAATGTCTATAATTTTTTTCATTTTCCACATCGACCCTCGTAACACATTCATTATTTTCCCAATCTGGACGATATTAAGCTTAAATTAAAGCTTGATAAATTACCTACATAACATTTTTTTATAATACTTGTTTGATAATTATAACGTTTAGTTTTGTTAACTTTGTCTTTAACAAATTTCATCTACTATAAAAAAGTTCCCAATGTATTGTCGCCCACTGTATATGAGGCATTCCACACCAAATGTTCAGCAAAAAAAAAGTGATGTCGTGTCAATATGAAATCAATTGCAGAGTATTCGCCCTTAGGTCACTATTAAAAACCAAAAATAAAATTTCAGTTTTTTCAAAAAGTGGGCCTTGGAGGCATGGTCAAAAATTGAAAATTTCAGCATTTTTTGTCTAAGTATCTTTATTTCAATATTTATGGCAATGAAATGAAACAAAGTGATGTCTTTAAAACACAATTTTTTTATAGATTTTTGTATGGGCTATCGATTAAAAAAATAAAAATTGGAAAATTTTCAGAAGAAGTTCTGAATATTTTAAATTTAAACTTTATTTATCAAAAAACATGCCACAATTTTATTTCTTTTTTAAATGTTCAAAAATTAGTTAAGGTGTATATCTATCTGTTCTGAAATTTTCAGAGATGCATTTTTCCTTGTTTTCGAGAAAAAAAATGTTGAACATTGCACTATGCTTATAATTTACAATAATGGGGTATATTACGTATGCGAATGAGTAATATTAACTCTTAAAAAACATTTAAAATAGAGATGTTTTCGTGGGTGAGTTTTTTTTGACGATCACGCACGCTCACGAAGAAAAAGTTTTAATCACGCACGATTTTTCATTTTCCTCACGTTCACGTACGCTCACGTGAGTTAAAAAAAATGTTGTCACGTGCACGATACTCACGTGAGCGTGACTGAGCGTGAGAAAAATAAATGAGCATGCGTGATTAAAATAATTTCCTTGGTAAGAGAGCGTGATGGTAAAAAACAACTTACCCATTATCACATCTCTATTTTAAATGTTTTTAAGAGTTAATATTACTCATTCGCATACGTAATATACCCTATTATTATAAATTATAAGCATAGTGCAATGTTCAACATTTTTTTTCTCGAAAACAAGGAAAAATGCATCTCTGAAAATTTCAGAACAGATAGATATACACCTTAACTAATTTTTGAACATTTAAAAAATAAATAAAATTGTGGCATGTTTTTTGATAAATAAAGTTTAAATTTAAATTAAAAATATTCAGAACTTCTTCTGAAAATTTTCCAATTTTTATTTTTTTAATCGATAGCCCATACAAAAATCTATAAAAAACTTTTATTTTAAAGACATCACTGTGTTTCATTTCATTGGCATAAATATTGAAATAAAGATACTTCGGCAAAAAATGCTGAAATTTTCAATTTTTGACCATGCCTCCAAGGCCCACTTTTTGAGAAATCTTAAATTTTATTTTTGTTATTTAATAGTGGCCTAAGGGCGAATACTTTGCAAATGATATTCTATTGAAATCACCATGGTTTTTCTGTAGTGGAACAGTTGGTGTGGAATGACTCATATGTGAATATATGGATGCATATATGTAAATATTTGGGCATATATGGTCATATATGAAATTGTATGCAGTCATATATGATCATATTTGCATTATATATGTCCATATACGTAAAATGAGGGCATATGCCCATATATAACATATATGGGCATATTTTGAGCATATATGTCATATATGTTCATATGCCCTCATTTTCCGTATATGGACATATATGTTGCAAATATGATCATATATGCCTTCATACAGTGTCATATATATCCATATATGCACCATATATGGACATACATGACGATGAATGAACGCATATATGATCATATTTGTATCATTTTTCACCGGGATTAAAAAATAATTTAAAAATTTTAAAGATTTTTTTAACACCAAAAAATTACAGGGAATCCCAGGGTGGACAGAAAATGCATCAGATTTTTCTTAAAAAAGAAAAAGTCTCAACTGCTGAGCTTTTTTTCCCCCTAAAGGTATAGTCTCAGCTGCTAAGCTTTTTTTCCTAAAGGTATAGTCTCAGCTGCTGAACTTTTTTTTCCTATAGGAAAAATATTAGCTGCTGAACCGGTTTTCCTTTAAAAAAAGTCTCTGCTGCTGAGACAATTTTTTCTATAGAAAAAGTCTCAACTGCTGAGTTTTTTCCATTAGGAAAAGTTGCAGCTGCTGATTTTTTTTTTTTTTTTCTATAGAAAAAGTTTCAGCTGCTGAGATTTTTTTCTATAGAAAAAGTCTTTGCTGCTGAGCTTTTTTTCCAATACTTTTTTAAAGAAATCCATATTTCGCGCATTTAATTTGGTGAAATTTAATAATAATTATAACAATAATTGCTTGAAAACTGTATAAGGCAGTGTTGCCACCAATGGAATTGGAAATTACCACAAAAAATTATCCAAAATCTCACAAATTACACAAAAAATTTTATTTTGTCATTTAGTTTGTAACCCCTTGTCTACATCTGATTTTTATTGGTGGCAATAAGGAATAACGTATGCAAAATGAACGAAAAAACCGCTTTGCGTCTATTTTATTGAATTCCTAACAAAGATGGGGTACGAATTTGATGTTTAATTGCCAGCAATAGTTCCTCAGAATTGCCAAGCAATTATTGCTATACAAATTTTGACGTTATATCAGTTGTGGACACTAAAATATCAAAATATCAGTCAGAGAGCCCTTAAAGTATATTTACATTATTGATCAGGGCTGCCAGACTTGGGGATTTATCCCCAAAGTTGGGACTTTCATGCTAGAAAAAAAGTGATAGCCACTCTTTACTACGAGATTATGAAGCTCATTCAGCAAAACTTGCATTTTTCGGCTGTAAAATGTATATTAAAATTGCCAAGCACCGTTTATTTACGCGTATGGGGATTTTTGGGGATTTTTTAATTGCTAAATCTACAAAATAAACTTATAAAATTACCACTTATAACTGAATTTTTATTTAGTTCGGTTTGAGTCCATATTAATTATTTCTGAGAAATAATAATTGTTGTACAATGAGAAAATCTGAAAAAAATCAAGTGACAACACAGGCTAAGTGGAGATGTCGACAGCTTTCGGAAGATGCCACCCTTCCATCATCAGCACTCCTTCGATTGCCACACACTTAATGTGTGTCAGATTAAAATTAGCCATTTAAATGAAACTTTTGAAGAAATTAAGAATTGGAATTACTCCTCTTTGTGTTGAATAACCCCTATTCACCATTAATTCGTGTTGTATTCATTTGGCAGAAACTTAATCCATCTTAACTTTTAACAGAGTTGTATTTTTCCCATTGTTAACCCTTAGTAGGACTTTTCAAATCTTGAAAAATGTCCGTTAGGTTTGAATTTTTGTTTCATATTTCTAATTCTTAGAAATATTACTAAATTGCAATGTACCTTATGAGTTGTGTATTAATTGTGTTTATATATTGTTGGACTGTATATTTTATAACTGAATTTTTATTTAGTTCGGTTTGAGTCCATATTAATTATTTCTGAGAAATAATAATTGTTGTACATTGAGAAAATCTGAAAAAAATCAAGTGACAACACAGGCTAAGTGGAGATGTCGACAGCTTTCGGAAGATGCCACCCTTCCATCATCAGCACTCCTTCGATTGCCACACACTTAATGTGTGTCAGATTAAAATTAGCCATTTAAATGAAACTTTTGAAGAAATTAAGAATTGGAATTACTCCTCTTTGTGTTGAATAACCCCTATTCACCATTAATTCGTGTTGTATTCATTTGGCAGAAACTTAATCCATCTTAACTTTTAACAGAGTTGTATTTTTCCCATTGTTAACCCTTAGTAGGACTTTTCAAATCTTGAAAAATGTCCGTTAGGTTTGAATTTTTGTTTCATATTTCTAATTCTTAGAAATATTACTAAATTGCAATGTACCTTATGAGTTGTGTATTAATTGTGTTTATATATTGTTGGACTGTATATTTTATAACTGAATTTTTATTTAGTTCGGTTTGAGTCCATATTAATTATTTCTGAGAAATAATAATTGTTGTACAATGAGAAAATCTGAAAAAAATCAAGTGACAACACAGGCTAAGTGGAGATGTCGACAGCTTTCGGAAGATGCCACCCTTCCATCATCAGCACTCCTTCGATTGCCACACACTTAATGTGTGTCAGATTAAAATTAGCCATTTAAATGAAACTTTTGAAGAAATTAAGAATTGGAATTACTCCTCTTTGTGTTGAATAACCCCTATTCACCATTAATTCGTGTTGTATTCATTTGGCAGAAACTTAATCCATCTTAACTTTTAACAGAGTTGTATTTTTCCCATTGTTAACCCTTAGTAGGACTTTTCAAATCTTGAAAAATGTCCGTTAGGTTTGAATTTTTGTTTCATATTTCTAATTCTTAGAAATATTACTAAATTGCAATGTACCTTATGAGTTGTGTATTAATTGTGTTTATATATTGTTGGACTGTATATTTTATAACTGAATTTTTATTTAGTTCGGTTTGAGTCCATATTAATTATTTCTGAGAAATAATAATTGTTGTACAATGAGAAAATCTGAAAAAAATCAAGTGACAACACAGGCTAAGTGGAGATGTCGACAGCTTTCGGAAGATGCCACCCTTCCATCATCAGCACTCCTTCGATTGCCACACACTTAATGTGTGTCAGATTAAAATTAGCCATTTAAATGAAACTTTTGAAGAAATTAAGAATTGGAATTACTCCTCTTTGTGTTGAATAACCCCTATTCACCATTAATTCGTGTTGTATTCATTTGGCAGAAACTTAATCCATCTTAACTTTTAACAGAGTTGTATTTTTCCCATTGTTAACCCTTAGTAGGACTTTTCAAATCTTGAAAAATGTCCGTTAGGTTTGAAATTTTTGTTTCATATTTCTAATTCTTAGAAATATTACTAAATTGCAATGTACCTTATGAGTTGTGTATTAATTGTGTTTATATATTGTTGGACTGTATATTTTATAACTGAATTTTTATTTAGTTCGGTTTGAGTCCATATTAATTATTTCTGAGAAATAATAATTGTTGTACAATGAGAAAATCTGAAAAAAAATCAAGTGACAACACAGGCTAAGTGGAGATGTCGACAGCTTTCGGAAGATGCCACCCTTCCATCATCAGCACTCCTTCGATTGCCACACACTTAATGTGTGTCAGATTAAAATTAGCCATTTAAATGAAACTTTTGAAGAAATTAAGAATTGGAATTACTCCTCTTTGTGTTGAATAACCCCTATTCACCATTAATTCGTGTTGTATTCATTTGGCAGAAACTTAATCCATCTTAACTTTTAACAGAGTTGTATTTTTCCCATTGTTAACCCTTAGTTACCACTTATATTTTTTTTTTAAATTAAGAATTTTTTTTTGTGTAATTAAAAAAACGATTTTTTTTTATTGTTTAGGGATTTTTGGGGATATTTTGTTATATTTTTGGGGACAACGGAAAAAAGTACCTGGCAACGCTGTTATTGATCCTTGATCGATTCTTAGACATTCTCGGAATGTTCGTCAGTCCGTCTGTATTAAACCTACTGCAGTCCAAAATAAAAAAATCTAGACTCCTGAAGATTGGCACGAATTTGTCTTATGGTCATAGGTAGGCTATGTTCGTAAATGGGAAAAATCGGTTTAAAATCGGGTGGAAAAATGTATTCCCTTGAAAAACTAAACCAACCTCTGAAAAACAAATGATTTTTTTGAATGATTTTTTTGTATTTTTGTTCAACAAATGAAACAATTTTCAGTCCGCCTCCTTTTTAGGCGTGGATAAAAAAAAATAATTTTAATAATGATAAAATGATAAAATGGTTTTAATATTGATATAATTGTAATAATTAAGTGCAAAAATCATTATAAATCAACTTGCCAACATTTATCGCGTGGGGAAAAGTGTCCCCCAATATGGGGTTATTAAAAGATATTGGGTTTTTAAAAGATCCAGAACAATTTTTAATTTAAAAAATTTTAGAGCGTGGTTTTTCGACATCTAAGTCATAAATAAAATTGAGGCTTTAATGGTCCAAATATTCATGTTCTTCATTTATTATCTTGTATTTGGTAATTAAAATATTTAAAGTCGATGTTGTGAATGATTTTTTAAGCCAAAAATGTTGATAAAATGATAAAAAAAATTGAACTTTATTGAGGTAAAATTACACAAAAAATATCATTATCCAAATGATATTTTGGATAAGGCGTATGAATAATTTTGTAATTATAACAAACATACGCAACGGTGCACAGTGGATTATTTTTTATAATTTGGCAATTCATTAAGTAGGTACGCTACCCATTGCAGCGAAATTTATAACGGTTATAGTTAACGTATTTTCGAGCTTAATTTTGGACGCTGAACCCCACATGTCCAGTAAGTGCAACCTAAAGTAGAACATGTTTAGTACATAAAAACTTTAAATGCTTTAAAATTACCAACATTAAATGTGTTTAAAAAATAATAATGAGCTAAACTAAAAAAAACTCCTTGGGGGTATCGTTATGTTAAGTGTCAACTTTCATTTGATTTTGGTTTCATCCCATTCCGATTCGGAAAGTTGACTTCGTATCACTGTGTAATTTGCTGTCATTTAAATTTTTATATTAATTTTTTACTGCACCGACATTATGGCTAATAACTATGTTGCTTGTGTAAAAGCTTTTCATATACAAAGCTTTAATGTTGCAATTTTATTTCAGAGTTCATGTTATGAGTTAAAATTTATCGTAAATTTTTAACTTATTTGCGGTAATTTCTATTAGTTTTTTAAAGGTCAGAGAAAAGCTCTTGTATAAAGCTAATTTCGGATTTCAGTATTTTCCTAGAATCTTTTATTTTGAGAGTGACGATGATCATTGTCTCGTTGTAGCAAAACAGGCTAAGGCCTTTGGTGGGAATTGAACCCACGACCGCCAGACTCACAGGTTAGCACGCTACCAACTAGCCTACTGGGGCACCTTCTCTCTTAAGTTTATATTGCACCAACATTGAGGCTAAAGTCAACTATGTGTCTTACATTAATGCTTATAAAAAAGTTTTTATTACAGAAAGCTTTTTTCTCGAAAATTTAATTTTTCATTTTTACTGTTATGAATTAAATTTTATCGTACATTTTTAACTTATTTACGGTTATTTCTTTAAATTTTTTTAAACTTCAGCTGAAAGCTCTTGTTTTAAGCTTTTTTAGAATTTAAAGATTTTTCGAATTCTTGAAACATTACCAAACATTACATTAATGCTTTGCTCAACTTGGCCTTTAACATAAAATCTTAAAAAAAGTTTATACAAAGCTTTCATATTGCTCGTTTTTTTTTAATTGAAATCTTCAATTTTCTTGCTAAATTTTAATTTTTATCGTAAATTTTGAACTTATTTACGGTAATTTCCATCAAATTTTTCAACTGTCAGATAAAAGCCGTTGTATAAAGCTATTTTTGAATTCCATTATTTTTTAAGAATTTGTAAAAATACTAAAATTTTTATATTTACCTTACTTTTTACTAGACCCACAGTAGGTCCATAGTAAACTACGGCTCTTGTATTAAAGCTTATTTAAGCTTTTTATAAGCTTTCATTTTGCATTTTTTTTAATTTTAAATGTTCTTTACTACGACAATTTCTATAAAATATTTTTAATGTTAGATGAAAGCTCTTAAGCAATTTTCGAATTAAAGTATTTTTTTCGGAATTTTAATATTGAAAATGCTTTAATTTCGTTTTTTTTTTCTGCTGCACCTAAATTTAGGCTTAAGTTATTCGTGTCTTGTATACATATAAAAGCTTTTGTCTTTTTTATGCAGAGCCTTCATTTTGCAATTCTTTTTTTTATTTTGAAGTCTTAAATTTTATTGCTAAATTTGATCGAAAATTTTTAGCTTATTTGTAGTCATTTCTATTAAATGTTTTAAATGTCAGTGGAAAGCACTTGTATTAAGCTAACTTCGAAGTATTTTTTATTTTGATAATACTAAAACTTCTATTTGTATCATTATCTTAAGTTTGTACTGCACGAACATTAAAGCTAAAGTCAACCAAGTTTCTTATATTAAATCTTATATGTATTTTGTACACAAAGCTTTTTTCAAAATCTTCTATCTTTTTGAAATCTTCAATTTTCTTATTATGAATCTTTATCGAGAATTTTTAACATATTTACCGCCAGTGGTGTCCGACCGAATACACCTTTTTTGGCCGAAGCCAGAGCCGAATATTCGGCCAAATTTTCACTATTTGGCCGAAACCGACGCCGAATATTAAAAAAAAATATATTTATTTAGTAAAAACAAGAAAAAAAGTGAAATTCGAAAAAAAAATTTTATACAATTATTCGTTATATAGTGGCCGAATAGTGCTTTTTGGCCGAAGCCAGAGCCGAATATTCGGTCGGACACTAACCGTCAGTCTTGTAGTAAACAGACACCGGAAAACTTTTTATTTTTGGTTTTTATCAAATATATTTATCGTTGAAGTTCAAAAAAAATTTAAATATTTTCCTCATGATCGAAATAAAAAACCAAACAAAGATATTTATGAAAAGTTCAAAAAATAAAACGTTTTTTTTTGTTTGTGTTCAATATTTCAAATTCTTTTGTTATTATTTGAATTTTTGTTATTTAAAATATTGAAAATAATTTCTCTAAAAGCAAGAAATTGGAATCTGCCAAGGAAATTTCGATGGAAAATGATGTTTGCGGCGTACAACAAATGAGGGATGCTTCAAACAACATTGGTATGCATTTAGTTATGTATGCAACATATTTTTTAATAGCTAAAATATTGTATCTTAATTTAATTAAAAAAGCTTCCTTTCATGAATTATTTAGCAGTAATACCTTATTTTCATCCAAGAGGATCGCTTTCGAAAAATCTTTTTTAATAATGTCGCAACTTAAATCATTTTCCATGCGATACGCTTGGATTTCATTTTAATGTTTGGATTTCAATTTTCATTGAGATTACGATTCTTTGTATAACGCGATTTATATCGCTTTAAAGTGGAATCTTTTATGTGCTTATAACAATTTTTGGAAGTGCCTTTTATTTTAATTTTCGTGATCTCTGAACTAAAAATTTCCCAACAAAAAATTGGAATCCGACCATAGACTGATGTTGCCCCAACACTCCTCTACAATTTATCTTTAAGCACATTTACCCTTTCATCTTTTATCACATTTACCCACCCATATTATTATACAAATATAATAAAACCCCCTTAATTTCTAAAATTATAGCTCGCTAAACAGCTTCGTTTTCAGAACATGCTTTATTTAGTCAGGCGTTATGATTATGAAATATTCAAAAAAAAGTCAATTAATGGACTGAAAATATATTTCCAATGGTATGATACTCCAATTTATCGGACCAAAGATATGAAGGATTCAATTTACATATACATATATAAATTTTATTTTAGTAAACATATTTCCAATTATTATTTTCTACAAAACGTTTTTTTTTGGGTTTTATGTTTTTTTTTTGTTTTGTTTTTGATAAATATCATTTTAAATTTTTTGGAAAACGTTTTATTTTGAACTTGCGATGAAAATAAAAAAAGTATTATAGAAAAATATTTTATTTCGAACACAATAAAATTTTTTAATTTTGATGAAAACTTAAAATTTTGTGTTTTTGGTTTTTAAAATCCGGTGTCTGGTAGTAAACCATTTTCGAATTTCAGCAGTTTTTTTTTCAAAATTTTGAATCTTAAAAATGCTACAGTTTCTATTTAGATCGTTTTCCGAATGTTTTACTGCACCTACATTTAGGCTTTAATAATCTTTGTCGTTTACACTAAAGCTTATGTAAGCTTTTTATACAAATGCATATTTTTTTAAATCTTTAATTTTCGTGCTAAATTTGAATGTTATCAAAAGTTTTTTATTATTTTTCGATAATTTCTTTAAAATTTTTTGAATAAGAGTTGAAAGCTCTTGTAAAAAGCTAATTTCGAATTTCTGTATTCAGTATTTTTAATGTTGAAAATGATATAATTTTATTTTTTATATTTTTGTAAATGCACCAATTAAGGCTTAAGTCAACTGTTTTTTGTATTTTAAAGCTTTTTTGAAGCTTTTGCTATATAAAGCTATTATTTTCAATGTTTTTTTTTCGAAATCTTGAATTTTCTTGTTATAAAAAAAAATGTTTCGTAAATGTTTAATATATTAACGATAATTTTTATCAATTTTTTTGTTGTCAAATGAAAGCTTTTATACTAAGATTATTTCGAATTGTTTTTTTTAACAGAATTAATTAGGTAAAAAAATTTTTTTTTATTAATTAATTTGCAATTTTCTTGTCATAATTTAGTTTTTATTGTAAAGTTTTAATTATTTACGAAGATATTTTTTAAATGTTAGATGAAAGCTCGTTCCAATTTCGAATTTCAGTATTTTTTACAGAATTTTTGATTTTGAAAATGGTAAAATTCCTTTTTATCTTTATTATAATTTTATACTGCGGAAATATAATAAAAACTATAGCCAATTAGTGTTTGCAATCTAAAATCGTTTATAAGCTTTTAATATTAAAAGCTTTTATTAACTTTTTATGTCGAAAGCTTTTATAAGCTTTTGGTGTATAATGTTTTTATTTTTTTTTATTATTTTTAGGTCTTTAATTTTCTTGCTTTTACGTGAAGAATAAGCATTTATAGTAAGTTTTAAAATTGTTTATTGAAAACTCTAATAATTTTTATAAGGGTTCAAGTTGAAAAAATGCAGAAGAAAAATTGAATTTCTAAAAATTATAGACATTTCTGGTATTTCCCAAACCGGTTTCAAACACCCCAGTTAGTTTCATCATCAGTAGGATTTTAAATGTCGGTTTGTCTTGTTAATGAAAACTGTTTTTTATATATGTGAATATTTATAGTTTCTACAGAATAAATTTTGACAGTTTCCAACACTACAATTCTATTTCTAGCAATCTCAACCTCACTTCATACTTTCTTTCAACTTTTTTGTCTCTTACATTATTTCTGTTTTGTCAGATAAATGCCCTGATATTAAGCTTTTTTTCGAATTTGAATATATTTGCAATATGCTGTTTTTTTTTAATTTTATTGTTACTTTTTGATCTGCCAAAGCTCTAATTTAATATTCTTTAGAATTTAAAAACTTTTAAAAGCTTTACTTTCCAATTTTTGTTGTTGTTCGTATAAGTTTCAGATCAAACAACATTTATCGTAATTTGTTTAAGTATCTACGCTCATAAACGTTTTTTTCATATCACTTGAAAGCTCTACTACTAAGCTTTTTCGAATTTATATATTTTTTAAACATATTTATCACAATGGACCTCAGTGTGTTGACGTAAAACGTCAGCATCTTCTTGTATCTTTGACAAAAGCAAACTTAATTTTAAATA
The DNA here is from genome assembly GCA_963921195.1 of Pegoplata infirma. Classification (NCBI taxonomy): domain Eukaryota; kingdom Metazoa; phylum Arthropoda; class Insecta; order Diptera; family Anthomyiidae; genus Pegoplata; species Pegoplata infirma. Next base: position 22,235,186 of record OY992536.1, on the reverse strand, counting down.
TTAATACGTTTATTTTTTTATATCGGTGCTATCTGTTCAATAAAGCAACATACATAGATTTTTAATCACAAATTTCTATGAATTTTTATAACATTTTCTTTTATGTTTTTTAAATAATTAATCATAAATTTCTACGAATTTGTTGTTAATTTTTTCATATAATTGTCATAATTAATTTGTTAATTGTTGCTATGTGTTTTTAATATTTTCGTTTTATTTTTAATAAACATTTCAGGGAATATGTTATTAAGGAAATAGAAAATTTTTATAATAAATGGGAAGAAAAATGGTCTTAAATACCATGGTAACTAAATAAATATTTAAAGTATTTTTGTAACAAATTAAATAAACTAATTAAAATATAAAACAAAGCATATCAATAAAAAAAACATATAAAAGAAAATAAATTGTGCGCCCCAAAAAAAAGGTCTACTCAAATGAAATTTTTAAGAACAAACAACAAATATTAAGATAATTTCATTTGAAACCGTAAACAACTTACAAAAAAACAAGAAAAAGGACATTTATTTGTTGACAATTATTTGTGTATTTTTAAACAAATATAATAAATGAGCAACAATTTGCAAAATAAAAACAAAAAAATAAAGAACAGAATTCTTAATGTTGGAAAAATAAAAGAAATTAGTATATCAAAGTGAAAAATGTTTTTTTTTGTATTATGTTCAAGGAAATTAAGTTCAACAAACGGAAATTATAAACCGAATTATATACAAAAAGAAAAGCACTAAATAAACTTGTATACAAAAAAAAATAATTTTTAGCAACAATTTTTGAAAAAAATTGTAACGACTCAAAGTGCAGGCTACTTTTTAAGTGATAGTAAATTTTCTAACGTGAAAAAATAACATTTTGATTAGAAATATTTTATTTTGTGTAAAAAAAAACTTTTTTTTTAGCAATTTTTGAAAAAAAAAAAAATAATTTACTAATTTTTTTTGAGTGTAAAATTTTTTTCGAGTTTACTTTTTTTTTGTTTTGGTATAAAAATATTTTTGAGTGACAAAAATACGTTGCAAAATATTTTTGTGACTTACCAATGTTTTTAAAACACGTTTAACGGGTTTTCAACACGTGAATTTAAGGTGAAGCTAATCTGAAATTCACGGTTTTGCTAATAGCTTTTGAGCTGAACCGATTTGGCTGAAATTCAATACGAACCAGGTTAGAGGAACGACAAATATAAATGCCTAGCTTCAGCTTCCTCAGAACCGCCTTTCGAAAATTATAGTGTTTTTTATCTCTTAAATTCACGAAAAACCCTTGCCGAAATTCAGACTTTTGCTCATAACTTTTTAACCACTAGACCGATTTCACTGGATTGCAATACCAACCTGACCAGGTAAATGCCCAACATATATGCCAAACTTCAGGAGGCTCCGTAAAGTCTTTCAAAAGTTAGCGTGTTTTCAATAGACAGACAGACAGACGGACGGACGGACGGACATCGCTAGATCGTCTTAAAATCGATCGAGGATCATGAATATATATACTTTATGGGGTCCTAGACCAATATTTCGAGGTGTTACAAACGAAATGACAAACTTATATATACCCTCTATCACTAGAGTGGAGGGTATAAAAAAAGTTGACAAAAATCTGCACACCATCTAAGAGCTTTCAATTCACAGAAAAAATTTTTAGTTTTTTATAAAATCCCTGATGATGGTCAACGATGGTTGACCGAAATTTCGGAAATTAAACAAACTTTTAATTAAAAACTGAAAAATTTAAAACTTTGTTTTTTTTACAATATTTTTCTAAAATTCATGACCATAAGCCAAACTAAATCAACAACATACAATACACAGGCCAATAATATCTTATTATTAACACAAAAAAGTCTATTAATATTTTTGTTTGAACATTAGCGATTTTTCATTTACACTCCCTTTGCTACTTAAAGTATAGGGTAATAAACCCTATTTGCTAAATAATCTTGACAACAGATACTGACAAATTCCGAAACCCATTGTCGCTTTAGTCCAGCAAAAATGATCAACATAAATAAATTTAAAACAGAAAATAATTTTCTTGAAAATTATTTCATGACAATGGCATAGTTAGATCAGAGTTGATAAAGGAGAGAAGGACGAATGATGATTACTAAAAAATTGAATTTATTCACCATAATGCAATTACACCTTCTTCTGTACGAAAAAACAACAGCAACAACCACACAAGAATTGAAAAACCATGATTTGGTTGATACTTGCTTAACAGCCAACTTAGCGTATCGGTCTAGAGTGATCGTATCTAAGAGGCAGTTAATAGCAAAAACATTACAGATCATGGGTTCAATCCTTGGCGGCTGCGATCTGTTAATAATTTTCACATATAGAATATAATTGACTATTAACTGAATAAATTTGACATTAAAAGTTTTTCTGATGATTATAATAACTGGTTTATATGAAACTAGTAAAAAACGAACCAGGATGTCTTAAATTTTTAGAAAAATAAATTTTTCTTTCACACCTTTCTCAATTCAAACCATATATATCATAGTTTTAATTAGTAAAGGAAATAACGACCTCGAGCTACAATAATATAAACAAAATATAATATTTTAAAGATCGAATAAAAGAATTTTTATTTTTTACTCAAAACTAATCAGAATTTATTTTAAAATTTATTTTATTTAAAAGATTTAAAACCACTTCCATCATCTTTTTGGCGCCCAATGTGGGGCCAAATAGAATTTTACTTTTATTTAGTTTTTATTTTTTTTTTTTTTTTGTAAATTAAATACCCTCTAAACTCTTTTCGAATACGCTCGCAAAGCTTAAAAAAACGTTTTAAGACTGTGCTTTCAGAACGCTACAGTGCTTTCAGAACGCTTTTTTAGAACCGTCACCATGTGTAAAATTTTTAGCTGTTAAACTACTTATAATTAAGGCAATAAATAAAAAATCTATTGTTGGCATATCATTAATATAATTTTTGGGACTCGAGCTAGAATAATACTCTAATCGAATTTGTATATGTATTAGAGATGTGCGCGTGAGTGAATTTTGACTCACGCACGCTCACGCTCACGAAATAAAAATATTACTCACGCAAGAAATTCTTTTTTCTGATCACGTTCACGCACGCTCATGTGAGTAACTAAAATTTTTCTCACGCTCACGAAAAAATCACGCTCACGAAGACCAACGAAATTAAAATTAGCAAAATTTGTATTTCACTTCTTTCGATTTCTTGCACAAAAAGTATTGAATTTCCATAAAACAATAATAAAAATCTCAATTTTGAATTAATTTCCCTCTAAATTCAATATAATGACGATTTTTTACTCGTATTCTGTTTCAAACAGCATAAAAAAATCACGCAAACTCACGAAACAAAAATTACACGAAACTATTTTTTACAATCACGCGCACTCACGATCACGTGTGTAAAAATAAATTTCACTCACGATCACGCGGGAATCACGTGAATCACGAAAAATTCGTGTCACTCACGATCACGCGGAAATCACGAAAAATTCGTGTCACGCGCGCATCTCTAATATGTATATGTAAATGCCGAATAAAAATATTTTTATTTTTTTTGTACGAAAAATAATTTTGACGCTAAATTTTTGTCGGCCCTTGTTGTCTCTTAATAAAAAAACCCTGAAAACACATTTAATTATTGTCATAACTTTTTCAAATTACATGGCCCGCATTGGGCGCCAATATGCTAAAGAAATGCTTGCCAATTGTGTGAATAAAATAATTTTAAATTATTTTAAAACTAAATTTACGAAAATAACAATTACGAAACAAAATTAGAAAAAATAATGAATCCAAATTTTAAACTGAATTTTATTGGCACCACGCTGGGCGCCATTTTTAAAATGTGATTTTTTTAACGGTACAATTTATTTTGCGTGTGAATTTTTAAAAATTACTGATTTTTACAATTTTAAAAACTAATTTTGGATAATTTTTTAACTGAATTTTTCTCTGCCCCAAGTTGGGCGCCAATTCAAAAATGTGACTCTTTTAGTTGTATAATTTAACTTTATATTTTAAACATCTATTGTATATATTTTTAACTATTGTCCAAAAATAATTTAAAATATTTTTGAAACATTATTTTTGTTGGCCCCAGGTAGGGCGCCAATATAAACATGTATTTGAAGATTATTTTAAAGTTTTCTATAATATTTTTTGTCTCAATTCTTAAAAAGTGTCATAAAAATTTTAATATTCTTTATTTTTTCGTTAGCAATATGTAGCGTGCTTTAAATTTGAAACAAAAATATTTATTTAACAAACTCATAAGTATTTTTTTCGTTTTCTTTTTTATAATTTGTAACCTTTTTCGGAAAACTTTTTATTTATTTTGTATTTTTTGTTTTCATCTTTTCAACACTAACTATTTACCTTTTTCTGTTTGATACTTATTTATTTATAATTTTTTAAATATTTACATGCCGCTATGTTGTTGTTTTCAAATTTGCTTATTTTTTTTTTTTTGTATGCAGAAAAAAGGGACAAATGCTTTGACAGTTTTTTTTTCTGGGTGACAGCTGCTGTGTTTTGCTCTGTAGGCGTTATCAATAGAAATTGGTTTGTTTTTTTTTGTTTTTGACAAAAAAATGGTTGAAAGCTGGACGATATAAAAACTTGTGACAAAGATTTTTTTTGACCGTATAAATTAAAAAAAAAAAACAAAGATTTTGATTAAGAAATGTTTTTTTAAAAACTTTATGGAGAGATTTATGTTTTACAATCGTCAGTACACTATAAAAGTTGATCTTTTCCCTAGCAACCTTATTACACTGGACAATAATAACACTACTAAACATTTTGAAAAAAAAACTTGATGCGACTTACAAGGGAAGTCTCCCTAGTGTCACCCGCGGATCTTTATGGAATTGGTTTTATTTTGTAGAGGAGAAAAATAAAATAAACTAGGGAAGTCTCCTTAGTGTCACCCGCGGATCTTTATGGAATTGGTTTTATTTTATGGAGGAGAAAAAATAAAGGGACATGTATTTTTTTTAGCGGCCCAAATTCATATTTAGGGGGTAAAAAGGTGGGGGGAAGATAAGGCCATTTTTCTTTTTTTTTTCGTTTATCTCCTATATTATGCAAAGAAACCTAGTCATGTTACATACCAAATGAAAGGTCTTTGAAAAACCTATCTACGTGTGCTAAGAACGTGTCAAAACACACAACTTTTCGTCACATTGAGTAAAATACTAAAATTTAATGACATTTTTGTTAATAAGTCGAAAAATATTAATTTCTTTGGCCCGTTGTTAGTACCACGTAAATCGTAAAATACTGAAAAAGGTCAATTTCCCCCCAATACAAATTGACCCCCCATAGAAATGAGTTTGGGCCGCTAAAAAAAATACGTGTCGAATTAATTTTCGTTCTTAACAATATATCCAAATTTCATGAAGATCGGAGGCTAACACCAGGTAGACTTCCTTGTTAGATGCGACCTAACAAAGTTAATTGCAATTATTCTAGTGATCACAAATCTGGTCTCCAAATTTTACCATCACATCAGGTTTTTGAGAAAATTGAGGTCAAAGTTTAAAAAAATCGTCCTTTTTGGCATTTCTGACAAGTCTTAGCAGATGAACCCGATATGATAGCGACTTAAAAATCTGTCGAGGGTAAAACTAAAATATTGCTCTTAAGGATGCTAAAGTTATTTGGTCAGTCGCCTTAGGGCACCAATTGTCTCTCAATGATGACTTATTCCCAAAAACTGATTTATTCCGCTAAAAATCATTTGGAAAAAACTTTATGCGAATGGAACGCCACTTTATACACATGATTACAATTATTCTCATGGTCACAAATCCGTTCTCCAAACTTTTGCATACATCAGGTTTTTGAGAAATTTTAAAAACAAAAATTGCGTTTTCAGACATATTTGGCAACTTTATAGCGGATAAATCCCAAGTGCTGACGACTGAAAAATAAGTAAAGAAAAAACTCAAACATTGCTCTATGAGAAGTATAACCTATTTGACCAATCGCTTTAACCGTTGGCTCACAAATTGTCTTTGAATAAAGTCTTTTTTGTTTTTTTATTCCCTCCAACCACACTATGGGGGTATACTCACTTTGTCATTGCGTTTGTAACGCATCGAAATATCGGTCGGGGGGGACCCCATAAAGTATATATATTATTGATTTATGATCAATTCTAAGACATTATGTGAATGTCCGTCCCATTTAAGTTCGTAAATGGGCAAAATCGGACCAGGGGAAAAAGTTCCCCCTTGAGGAACTAAACCAACCTCTGAAAAACACGAATTTTTTACGTGTTTTTTTTATATTTTTGTTAAACAAATGAAACAAATTTATGCAAGAAGAAGTTCAGAGTACTGCAGTAGGACCGGGGGGACTAAAATATTTTTTGTTTTTTTTTTGCCCGCCCTCCTTTTTAGTGCGTGGATATAAAAAAATTGTTTAAATAATGATCAAATTGTAATATTTAGTGCAAAAATCATAACAAATAAATAAGTAAACATTTTTCGAGAGGGGGGGGGGTGTCCCCCACTGACCCGGCGAAGCCCCTCTCAAAACAATAATACTTTGATTTTTTTTTTACATGTTGGAGGGTATAAAAGATTCGGCACAGCCGAATTTAACACTCTTGTTTATTTTCATAATGTTGTATAAGACATCATTGAAAGACAATTGGTGCATAAAGGGTTAAACTTATTGACCAAATGAGTTCTGCATCATAAAGAGTAATGCTTAAGCTTCCCCCTCGACGTATTTTGAAGCTGCCACCACATCGGTTTCATCCGCTAAGAGTTTCCAAAAATGCCCAAAACAGCGATTTTTTTGAACATTGACCTTGATTTTCTCAAAAAAATTAAGTGATGAAAAAGTTTAAATACCAGATTTTTGACCGGAAGAGCTTTTGTAATCAGCTATTGTATATGCTATGCTTCAGCATCTTCAGAATTGTCTTTCGAAAGTCAGCGTGTTTTTTATCTCATAAATTCAAGATAAACCCTTGCCGAAATTTAGTCTTTTGCTCATAACTTTTGAACCACTTGACTGATTTCGCTGGATTGCAATACGAACCTGACCAGGTAAATGTTCAGCATATATGCCAAACTTCAGGAGCCTCCGTAATGTCCTACAAAAGTAAGCGTGTTGTCAACAGACAGACAGACGGACGGACATCGCTAGAGCGTCTTAAAATCGATCGAGGAGCATGAACATATATACTGTATGGGGTCCAGACCAATATTTCGAGGTGTTACGAATTTAAAAATAAAAAGGTCGAATAAAATAATAAATTAAATTTTGTTTTTGCTAATATAATACTTAAAACAGCAGTATTGTAGGCTCATTATCAATTAAATCGTTGTTGCATTAACAAACATTTTAATTGTATTGACAAAGAAAATAATTGATGTTTTTTTTTCAAAAACACAATTTGTCAATACAATTAAATTGTTTGTTAATACAGCAACACAATATTTTCTTTTTCTGTGTATTAAAGGTTAAATTTTAAAATAAAAGCCAATTAGCAACAATTTTATATTTCTTAAATAATAAAAATCATTTACAAACAAGTACATGTAATTATTCATTCCAAGCAGTAAGTATCAACAATTTCAAAAAAAAATATTTTTTTCCTTTTGCTGCCATGAGTATTTAATAGCCTTAATTTTCTACTTCAAACTAAAAAAAAACACTTTAAACAAAAATGTCCTTGAAATGAGTATGAAAAAAAAAATTCCACCATTACCTTTTTATACCTCTATAATTTATTTCAGTATTTATTTTTTTTCTTATATTTTTGCCTCAAAGTGTTTAAACAATTTGCAACAATTACAAACTAATTAAGGTTTTAAACATTATGCACTCTCATGTTTACCTTCAAAATTACATTAATTACTAATTTACAAAATCCTTCAAAATAACACAAACACAGTCATACACCCACCCAACTACACCCTTCTTACTCAAACATACAAATACACTTAAATACACTTATACACAAACATACAAAACACAAGTACAATAACATGAAAATTTTGGAAATTTTTCTTTTGTGTATTCAAAACAACAATAATAACTATTTCAAGAACTATTAAAGTGAATGTTTGTTTAAATGTTAAGAAAATGTCGGAAAAGCTTTTGTAGTAAACGAATAGATAATGAATGAACATTATTTTCAAAAGAAAAGTTTTTTTTTGAACAAAATATCTTATTTTGGATACTTTTAGTAGAGAAGACTAATAGATAATGATGATGGTGATTGTGATGCTGTGATGAGTTTGAGTATGCTGTTGTAAAGTACAGGATATGATATTGAGTTCTATTGAGGACATAACAATAAAACTATATAAATTTATATTAAAGAAAATAATTTTAACTTTTATGTTTGTTAAAGGTTAAAGATAAAAGGCTTTTTTCTTTTGTGGCAGATAATTTAATAAAGGAAACAAAATTTAAGGTCTACTTTTAGGTGTTTATTGATTTTAAATCTTTTAAAGCATACTTTTAGGTAAAATTTAATTGATAACTAAATTTGTTAAGATTTTGTTTAAGTTTCTTATTTTAAGTTATTAATTTATAGTATTCTCAGGAGAGAGAATGCTAAAATAATATTTTTAAAGCATATTTTTAGGCAATTTTTATATAAATAAACTTTAAAGGTTACAATAGGCTAAGAAATCAATAAGTGATTAAATAATTTAATAAGAAAATTGAAATGACACTTATTTATAATCAAAACAAAGTGCTAAAACAAATTTCTACGTATTGGCTTGAAGGTGCTGCTGCTGATTGACTGAATTAGTAATTTTAGTAATTGTTGCATATTATAAGGGTTTTTTTGATTTTATATAATTAAAGATTTTATATAATTAAGTTTAAGGTTTTTTTATTTATTATAAATTAAAAGCATACTTTAAGGTGCTCAATAATTAAAAAGTAAATTATTAAACACATTTTTAAAAAAAGAAAAAATTGTGAAAAAAAGTCCAGCGGGAAAAAATTTCAGGGAATAACCAATCCACGGAAAAAATTTTCTAGATAAGAAATTGGTAAAGGAAATAAAACGGTAAAAAAACGTCAGCGAAAAAATTTTTGCCCAATAAAAAATTCTGCGAAAAAATTTTTGGGAAATAAAAATATATGTGTGCAAAATTAAAGAAAATAATTTTAACTTTTTTTGTTTGTTAAAGGTTAAAGATAAAAGGTTTTTTTTTTTGTGGCAGATAAATTAATTAAATAAACAAAGTTTAAGGTATACTTTTAGGTGATTATTGATTTTAAGTCTTTTAAAGCATACTTTTAGGTAAAAGTTAATTGATAACTAAAGCTTTTTAGATTTTTTTTAAGTTGCTTATTTTAAATTATTAATTTACAGTATTCTCAGGAGAGAGAATGCTAAAATAATATTTTTAAAGCATATTTTTAGGCAATTTTTATATAAATAGACTTTAAAGTTTACATTATGCTAGGAAATCAATAAGTGATTAACTAAATTAATAAGGGAATTGAAATGACACTTATTTATAATCAAAACAAGGTGCTAATACAAATTTCTACGAATTGGCTTGAAGATGCTGCTGATGATTGATTGAATTAGTAATTTTAGTAATTGTTGCATATTACAAGGGTTTTATTGATTTTATATAATAAAAGCATATCCATTTTTGTTTACATATGTCAACATACAGCCGATTTAAAGCATTTTGCATTTTTTAAACAAAACATCTATTTTTGGATACTTTTAGTAGACTAATAGATTATGATGCTGATCACTTTGAGCATACTGCTGTGAAGTACAGGATATGATATTGAGTTCCATTGAAGACAACACAATGAAAGTTAAAGAAAATAATTTTAACTTTTTTTGTTTGTTAAAGGTTAAAGATAAAAGTTTTTTTTTCTTTTGTGGCAGATAAATTAATTAAAGAAACAAAATTTAAGGTCTACTTTTAGGTGCTTATTGATTTTAAATCTTTTAAAGCATACTTTTAGGTAAAAGTTAATTGATAACTAAAACTTTTAAGATTTTCTTTAAGTTTCTTATTTTAAATTATTAATTTACAGTATTCTCAAGAGAGAGAAAGCTAAAATAATGTTTTTAAAGCATATTTTTAGGCAATTTTTGTATAAATAGACTACATTAAGCTAGGAAATCAATAAGTGATTAACTAAATTAATAAGGGAATTGAAATGACACTTATTTATAATCAAAACAAGGTGCTAATACAAATTTCTACGAATTGGCTTGAAGATGCTGCTGATGATTGACTGTTTTAGTAATTTTAGTAATTGTTGCATATAATAAGGGTTTTATTGATTTTATATAATTAAAGCATAGTTTTAGGTTTTTTACTTTATTATACATTAAAAGCATACTTTAAGGTGCTCAATAATTAAAGAGTTAATTATTAAACAAATTTTTAAAAAAAGTAAAAATTGTGAAAAAAAAATTCCAGCGGGAAAAAATTTGAGGGAAAAAAAAATCCACGGAAAAAATTCTCTAGATAAGAAATTGGTAAAGGAAATAAAACAATAAAAAAAATGTCCACGAAAAAAATTTTTTGCCGAATAAAAAAATTCCGCGAAAAAATTTTTGGGGAATAAAAATATGTTTGTACTCGTTTAAATACCTTTCGCTATCCAAATTCATACATAAGTCAACATACAGCCGATTTAAAGCATTTTGCATTTTCTAAACAAAACAGCTTATTTTGGATACTTTTAGTAGACTAATAGATGATGATGCTGATCAGTTTGAGCATACTGCTGTGAATTGCAGGATATAATAATGAGTTCCATTGAAGACTACACAATGAAAATTAAAGAAAATAATTTTAACTTTTTTGTTTCTTAAATGTTAAAGATAAAAATCTTTTTTTCTTTTGTGGCATTTAAATTAATAAAAGAAACGAAATTTAAGGTCTACTTTTAGGTGTTTATTGAGTTTAAAACTTTTAAAGCATACTTTTAGGTAAAAGTTAAATGATAACTAAAACTATTAAGATTTTGTTTAAGTTCCATATTTTAAATTATTAATTTACAGTATTCACAGGAGACAAAATGCCAAAGTAATATTTTAAAGCATATTTTTAGGGATGTTTTTAAATTAACAGTTTTACAAGGTAACATTAAGCTAGGAAATCAATAAGTGTTTAATTAATTTAATAAGGGAATTAAAATGACACTTACTTGTACTCAAAACAAATTGATAATTCGTTATTCTAAGAATTGTCTTAAAAATGCTCTTGGTGATTGACTGAATTAATTATTTCAGTAATTGTTGCATATTATAAAGGGTTTATTGATTTCATATAATTAAAGCATAGTTTTAGGTTTTTATATTTAGCATAAATTAAAAGCATACTTTAAGGTGCCCATTCATTAAAAAGTTAATTTCATTTATTTTAGAAAATATCTGAAACATCTTTTAGTTCAATTTAAAATAACAAAATTTTGACAAAAAATCTCAGAATTCAAGAGTTTTTTTAAACAAAAAATTTCTGAATTTGAGATCATTTCTATATCAAAAATATCTTAGAATGTTAGAATTTTTTTATAGGAAAAATGGCTTAGGATCTGAGAGTTTTTCTATCTCCAAATTTTTCTATTCGAAAAATTATTAAATATTTAAGAATTCTTTATATTTTCTAACTTGCTTTATACTTGCTTTAGAACTGTTCTATAAGATTAATATCTCAGAATTTGAAAGCTCAGAATCTCAGGATTTTCTGTGTCGAAAATATTTCAGAGTCTAGTAGGTTTTGAATACGAAACATGTAACAAAATCTTAGAAATATTTTTTTTTTTTCGCTATGGACCATCCGGTCTATGTGAGGAGTCTTTGACTCCGCCACCTCTAACCTTAGAAATATTTATGTATGTGCATTTTTGGTATGGCAAAAAAAAATCTTCTGATTTTGAATTTCAGAGCAAATTTTTTATCCTACTAGGCCTTAAACTGATGTGTAGGCAAACCAAAAATATGCATTTATTAATTACATTTGAGCCCTAAAAGTATGCAACAACATATTTGAAAATTATGTCAGACAACCTAAACAAAAATATATATGATTTCTGACTTATTTTACGATTTTGTTGTTGCATACTTTAAGGGCTTAAATTTAATTAATAAATGCATATTTTTGGTTTGCCTTCTGATGTGGTACAAAGTTGATGTGCCCGGTGATCAAAGTTTTGGATTTTTTAAAATTAAAAAAAAATACATATTTTGCGATACATCATATGTGTAATTTCGATGCGCTGAACACGAATATAAAAAAAATATTTAAAATCGGTTTAATGGTTTTCGTGATATTGCTATTTTTCAAAAAAATTGTGGTTTTTCCCACTTTCAAGAATTTTTAAAAAAAATTTAAAAATTTCTTTCCCTTGACCCTTTCATGGAGCATAAGACAAACTTTTATTTAAAATTAATTTAAGCCAAATCTGATACGAAACTACGATTTTTAAAAGCGACCCCCAAAAGTAGGCAATTATTTTTATGATTTCGTTACAGAAAGCAGTTCTCCGGTTCTTAATTTTTTTATAAAACTGTCTCAGAAACTGAGAATCTTTCTAAATTTATCGATTTTAAGACGCTCTTGCAATGCCCGTCCGTCTGCCTATAAAAACATGCTTAGTTTCGAAAGAAAATTACAAAATAATATATCTTTGGAGTTTTTCCGATCAGGGTGGTAGTGAATTAGATCAATATCGGTCCAGGAGTTCAGAATATATAAGCCATAAGAATGTTTTACAATATGCTTTTGTCACCCAAAAATTTTTAACACTCACAATTTTCCTATACGAAAAATGACTCAGAATCTTATAATTATTCTACACGACAAATGCGCCAGACTCTTCAGAAACTTAAACTGTTTTCTCTACGAACAAAAACAATTTGAAGATTTTCAGCAAAAAAGTAGTCTTTAAATTTAGAGTATTTACATTACCCTTAAAAGTAGGCAATAATTTAAAAATTTCTTTAAAGAAGACAAAATAAGGAATAGTATTATTAATTTTTGAGACTTGAATCTTGAAATTCTTATACCCTCGCCTTGGTAATAGAGGGTATTTAGAGCTAAATATCGGTTTAAGACCTCTTTAGTCAAAAAAGTATGCTTTAAATTTATAGGCTTTATATTACTCCCAAAAGTAGGCAATACTTTTAGAATTTCGTTTAAGAAGACGGAAAATTGAAGTGTCTTATAATATTTCTAAACGATAACTTCTTTATAATCTTTGAAATATTTTACACAATTTCCGAAATTCCTCGGAATCGATGAGTTTTTCTTTACGAAATTTATCTCAAAACTAGAACATTTTTCTATACAAAAGACAAAAATTTTAAATTTTGATGATTTTCGTCTAAAAAGGTAGGCTTTGAATTTAGAAGAATCTCAAAAGTAGGCAATAGTTTTAGAATTTCGTTTAAGAAGACAACAAAAATGTATGGTATTAATAATTTTTGACACTCGGAGACATTTTTCTTATAAAAAAATTCATAGTCTGAGATTTTTTTGTCAATCTAATTTTTTTTAATCTCAGAATTTTCATATCCTCTGCTTGATGAGGGTATATACATATACCGGAGGGTAGATATACTGGATTTTCGGTTCAAGAGCCCTTCATTCAAAAAAGTATGCTTTAAATTTAGAGAATTTTATTTACTCCCAAAAGATGGCAATAATTAGAGAATTTCGTTTGAGAATACTGAAAATTCAAGTGTCTCATAATTTTTCCTATACGGAAAATGCTTTAGAATCTGAGAATTATTCTGCAAAAAAAAATGCCTCAGAATCTGTATCAATTGTAATTCTTAAAGGATCTATTGTAATATTATTTAAAAAGACCAATAATTATTTGAAAATGACCAATTGTTATTCGAAGATTCTAATTTTAATTCGAAGAAGATAAAATGTATTTCTGTTAATATTTTTCGAATTTATTTTAACAAAAAAAAAAAGTTTTTTTACGTTTGAAAAATTTTAATCACTTGAAATGTTCTTTTGTATATTCAAATTTATTTGTAATACATTTTTTTGGCATTTCGAAAGGAAATTCATGCTTTCGGCCAAATCAAATTTAACTGTTCTGCTTGTTTATATTATTCAAAAATTATTGCCTACTTTTGGGGTACATTAAAGCCTTTAAATTCAAAGCCTACTATTTGGATGAATAATTTTAAAATTATAATTTATTGTTTAAATATAGATTCTTCCTCAAAATATTTGACAACAAAATTGTTTACCAAATAAAAAAAATACGCTTAAATAAATACTACCTCAAATATGTGTATATAAATGTACTGTAAATATCAATACATACATAAAACCATACAGTTGACATTCAAATATCCGCACATATTTGCTGAAAATACCACAAAATGTGTTTGGTAACATGAAAAGCTAATTACCCGTAAATTTCTACTAATTTCTACTACTAATTTCTACTTATACACAACAAAATGAATTCATACACAGCTATAGGAGACAGTTACAGAATACAGATTCAAAAATAAAATTTCGTGAAAAAATTGTAAAATGTGAATTACACTTTTCACGAAAGAAACTACACATGTATGACTTTATACTGTGTGTGTGTGTGTGTGTGCAATACCCACCTACTACATTTACATGTCAATGATGCAAATATACAGATAATATAGCTTTCGATGATGATGATGATGATGTAATTGTACATCATAAAATACAGAGTATAATGTTAATTCACACAAATTGCAATTTCCAATTAAATATCCTCTACTTTATAGTTATTTTCTCTTTTTTTGTTTGTGCAAAAGTTTTATATCCTCCACACATACACAGTCAACAGACACATTGAAAGAGTTGAGTTAAAATAAACTAAATTTTCATTTGCAAATTGTATTAACTGAAGCCATGCATATAAATAACCTTGCACTATAAATGTCATACATGCAGATTAGGGGAGGTACTTGTATTTTTTTTTTTTTTTTTTTTGACTTGTATCAACTGTTGGCTAAAAAAAGTTTCAAGTAGATGTTAACCGAATAAACATAGAAAAAAAGTGTTAAACAAAAACATATCGATTACGTTTATTTTAAGTTAATAAAGCATACTTTAAGGCCGCTCAATAAATATCCCCATCAAATCATGCAGGAAGTAAAAGCTCTTTTGTTTAAAACTTTCATTATTTGAATTTTTAGCATTTTTAAATCACACTTTTGGGGTATTATTAGAAAATGTACTTAATAAGTACAAATAATTGAAAAACACAACAATTAATTCAGTACCCGGTGCGTATACTTTATTTCGTCGTGTATACAACACAGATGGGCGACGATGCCGCGCAATATGCGAAAGGTTAGACTCCTGAACTTTGGTAGGAATATGTTTTATGGGCCAGAGCAGATTAAGTTCAGGCCAGAAGGAAAATAGTTTTCCCTTGAATAACTAAATCAACCTCTGAAATCCAATTTTTTTTTAATGTTTTTTTGTGTGTTTTGGTTTAACAAATGAAATATTTTATGTGTAAAAACGTTCAAAGACCTGCACTTGGAAGCAGGAGATCAAAAAATATTGTTTTCTTTTCGGACCGCCCCTATTTGTGGGCGTGAATATAAAAAATAATTTTAATAATGATGAAATTGTATTACTTATGTACAAAAAGTTCATTATATCATTATTAATTCAGTATACGGTGCGTATACTTTATTTCATCGTTTATGTATACAACACTGTCTGGCGACCATGCAGCCCAAAATCCAAAAGACTAGACTCCTAAGCTTTGTAGGAACATTTATTTTGGTCCAAAACAGGTTATGTTCATAAATGGGTAAAATCAGGCCAGTAGGAAAAAAGTTTCCCTTGAGGAACTAAATCAACCTCTAAAAAAGTAAAATTGGTTTCTTGTTTATTTGTGTGTTTTTGTTTAACAAATGAAACATTTTATGGCAGAAAACGTGTTAAGACCTGAACTTGGACTCAGGAGATCAAAAAATATTGTTTTTTTTTCGTCCCGTCCACTTAAAAAAATAATTTAAATAATGATGATTACTTAAGTGCAAAAAGGTAATTATATCATCATTATTTCAGTATACGGTGCGTATACTTTATTTCATCGTGTATACAACACAGATGGGCGACGATGCATCCCAAACTAAAAAGGCTATACTCCTGAAGTTTGGTAGGAATATGTGTTATGTTCCTAAGCCGGTTAATTTCGTAAATGGGCAAAATCAGGCCAGAAGAAAAAAAAGTTTTCCCCCTGACGAACTAAATCAGCCTCTGAATAATTATTTTTTTTTATGTTTTTTTGCAACAACTGAAACATTTTTATGTCAGAAAACGTTCAAGGACCTGCACTTGTACCCAGGAGATCAATAAGTTTTGTTTGTTTTTAGGCCCGCCCCTTTTTGTGGGCGTGGATATAAAAATAATTTAAATATTGATGAAACTGTATTATTTACATAAGTACAAATTATTATTTCAGTGCAGTTTATTTCATCATGTGTACAACACAGACGGACGACGATCCAGTCCAAAATAAAAGAGCACTTGAACCCAGCATATCAAAAAATTTTGTTTTTTTTCGGCCCGCCCCTTTTGTGGGCGTGGATATAAAAAACTTAAGTAATGATGACAGTGTATTTTTAAAGTAAAACAAGTAAGAAAGTTATAGTCGGTCAAGATCGACCACATGATACCCTACACCAGTGTTTTCCGGAAAATAGATTCCATGGCCGAACATGGACCGATTGGATTTGTCTTTTGTTAGATCTTTATTTAGTGTAGAAAACACACGCAGATCAAATTTTAGTGGAATTCGATTATTTTTTTGTCAATAGACCGATTTAAATGAATATCGGTCGAAATTTCTATATGGGGGACTAAGTCCAAAAATGGTCCAATTATATTCCGATTTGATAAGGTTACTAAAGGACACGTTTAAGCCTAAAAATAAAATTGTTATAAAATATTTCCATTTTTATGAATTTTGAGGGAATTATGTGAATATCGGGAGGGTGGTTTGTATGGGGACTACCAGAAGGACTGACCAGATTCCTTTGAAATTTGGAATGATGATTCGTGCATACAAAATTTGATTACCTGTAAAATTTCAAAGCGATATCTATTATAATATAGAGTCATTTAAGCCTAATCCAAAGGGGGCGTTTGAATGGGGGCTAGGTCTTAACATAGACCGGTTTTCAATAGGCTTCGTCCTTGGGGCAAAAAATGCTTAAATTTCAAATTTCAAGCCAATTGATTGAAAATTGCGACCTGCATCGTGCTTAAACTGATAGATGGACAGATGGACGGACGGACAGACGGACTGACATCGCTAAATCCACTCAAAAAGTGATTCTGTGTCGATCGGTATACTTAAAGGTAGGTCTAAGACCAATATTTCCGGTAGTTACAAACATCAGCACAAACTCATTATACCCTGTACCACAGAGTGGTGTAGGGTATAAAAAGTATAATAAATCAATCTTTAAACATTTATCATTAACAAGGAAGGTCATTCACAGGGTACCCACCGATTGTCCTGAAACTTGCATGTAGGAAAGAGGGAAGCAAAATAACAGTTACCTGTTGTTTATAGATGCCCAATCTCACATTTGGAGAGTCAAATGGGAGAGGGAAAACGTTATTTTTTCGTTTTTTGAGGAGTTTTTCCATTTCTTCAAAAGAAACTGTATACAGGTCGAAAAGTTTTTGAAGGCCATTTAGTGGTGTATCGGTCGTGCCCAAATTCGGCTTCATTAAGTCCGTTATTGTCAAAAATGTATAATCGTTGGGGTAGTTTATATGGAGATGTCTGTACATACGACCGCCAAAATCATGTAAAATAATCTCTATCAAAATTAAGCTGCCCCGTATTTTTTCGTTTGGCGAAATTCCTGCTGGTTCGGCTTTTATACGGATTTTCCCCAAAGCCCTTATTTTTTTATAAGGTGGCAACTAGGGATGCCAAACGGGATTGACATTTACAAATCCCGGGATTCGGGATTTTAAAATCCTAATTCCGGGATCCCGGGATTTTTCGGGATTTCGAAATTTTTTGGGATCCCGGGATTTTTCGGGATTTCGAGATTTTTTGGGATTTCGGGATTTATTAAAATTAAACTTTTTTATAATTATTCAATAGTTACATTTGTATACATTTGTATTAATTGTCCTATTGGTAGGTGAATCACATTTTAACAGTTTCCTTCCCTTTACGATAAATGTTTACAAATGTATTAATTACGCTTAAGTAACAGAATTTTATCATTATTTACATAATTTTTTATATCTACGGCCACAAATAGGGGCGGGACGAGAAAAATGAAATGGCTAGGTGCAACTTAAAAATGTGACATTAGCTTAACAAAAAAAAGTGCAAATTGGTAAAAGATTTTGGATTTTCAGAGACTGTTTTGGTTATTTAATGTGGAAATTTTCCCCTCATCTCTCTCTTACTCATTTACGAACTAAAACTGTTAAATAAAAGCTTTACAAATGGATTACTAAATGCTCCCTTATAAATTAAACTCTCGGAAAAATCTAACTGCTTCTTAAAAATGTTGTCATATGCATACATCGGCAGCTAACTCTATATTAGGGTTTAAAAAAAATTTCCTTTGTTCGAATTTCAAAATCGTTTGGACCTGCAGGGTTCCTTTTAGACACGAAAATCGAAAAGTTTCAAACAAAGTAAAAAATGTTTCAATTTGTTCGGATTTTTTGATTTTCAAGTCAAAAAAGAAATCCTGACTCCGACGATTTTTAAATTTAAAAAAAAAAAGGAAAATTTGATTCACCCTTCTGTATATTAAGTAATACGCCCTAAAAATTAAATTATACTACAAAAGAATAAGAGAAATTAAGTCCAACTTGCCTTATTTGAAAGATATTTCAAACACCTTTCAAATGATATCCATTTTGTCACCACCGGACAATGAGCACTGGGAAAATAATATATTTTGGCTGCAAAATTTGACAAAAAATCCCGAAATCCCGGAATTTTTCGGGATTTGTCAATCCTGGAAAATCCTGAAAAATCCCGGGATTGAAAAAAATAAATCCCGGGTTTCGGGATTTACCAATCCCGAAAAATCCCGGGATTTCGGGATTCGGGATTTCCCGTTTGGCATCCCTAGTGGCAACCCTTTTTTAAATTTGACATTGGACAGCTAGAAAAAACAGTTAACTCTTATTTTTTCCCCCTTATTTCCATATTCAAAAAATTTTAAACTAAAAAAAAATTTCCACTTTTTTTTTTTTTTTACAAAAATGAGAACAATTTCTGTCATTTAAAGGGACATTATGGAGGGTACGCATGGATTCGGCCAAGTCAAATTTACTTTTTCAACTTGTTATTTATATATTTTTTTTATTTACTGATAGTGGAAAGTTTTAATTTTTATTTAGTTAATTTATTTATGTATTTATTTGCATTTGTTTTAATTGAATATTTATTTAATTAAATGTTTTGTCAGTTGCTGGTTGATTATGTTTGAATATAAATTTACTATTGTTGTATTTAATGTGGTTTTTAATATTACTAATTTAACAGTTTATTTTTCGCAATAAATTAAGTAAATTAATTTTTTTTAATAAAAAGTGAATAATATTAAATTAATTTGTATCTCCTAAAAGTATGCTCTAAATCACAAAATTTTATTAAACCTTAACATCTGCCACGATTTTATAAAAAAAAAATTAAATAATCCTTAACATATGCTATGATTTTATTACCCAGAAAGCCCAAAATACAATTTTTTATTAATTTTTTTGATTAATCAGATCTATTTTTATACATTGAATTTTTTTCCGGAAATTTAAAAATTATATTGCTTTTTTGGCAATTTTAATTACTAATTTTAAAATTTCCTATTAAAAATAAGCTTTTAGTGCTACAATAACTTTTGTTAGTGTACGCAAAGTTTTCCTAATATTAATTAAAAAATCGTTTAAATGCTGGTTTTAATTCTTGGAATTTTTTGTTTTTGTTACATTTTTATTTTTGAATTTAAGAGGTTCGAAAAATTGCATTGCAAGTGAATTGTAGTTAACTAAAATTTCTTGGAAATTATGGCTGTATTTTCTTCTACATTTCCTTTTATAGATTTTATATTAAACTCTACTTTTTGGGTTGTTTTAAAAAGAAAATTATGATTTCATATTTTTTTTTACCTTAAAGTAGGCAACATTTTTTAAAACCATAAGTTTCTTCGTTTCATCTCTGATTTTTTTTAACATATGAGTAGGCAAACCAAAAATATGCATTTATTAATTAAATTTAAGCCCTTAAAGTATGCAACAACAAAATCGCAAAATAAGTCAGAAATCATATATATTTTTATTTAGGTTGTCTGACTTAATTTTCAAATATCTTATTGCATACTTTTAGGGCTCAAATTTAATTAATAAATGCATATTTTTGGTTTGCCTACATATGAGCAATTGTCAATAATTTTTAATGTTTAAAAAAAATTGTTTGTGTAGGTTTATTTCAGCTCGAGGTCATTATTTCCTTTACTTATTAACACTATGTTATTTTCATAGAATAATTTTTAAGAAAATTTTTTTCTGTTTTAAAGTTTTTTATGTTGGTAATGTTTGCAAGACTAAATCGGCACGTGTTTTGGAATTTGTCAGATCCATTGTCAAGACTATTTAGCAAATATAAAAACCCTATACTACAACTAGCAAAGGGAATTTAAGTGACAAAGTCTTGCAAAAATTACCAACATAAATAAATTTAAAACAGAAAAATAATTTTCTTGAAAATTATTCCTTGAGAATAACATAGTTTTAATAAGTAAAGGAAATAATGGCCTCGAGCTAGAATAAACCTACTCAAAATATAACATTTTAGAGGACGAATAAAACAATTTTTATTTTTTTATAAAAATTTATCAGAATTTAAAAATATTTTACATGCCTAAAATTATGCTACAATAAAATCTACCTTGAGAAAACAAGAATTTCGGGCACCGCGGTTCACCGCTGAAAAGTAAAAAAGTCACATGTTATAATTTTATATTAATTACAAATTAAATTTGTGTTTTTTACCGGTTGTTAGGAATTGAACCAACACAAATAAAAAACAATATTTTGAGTAGGGTTATTCAAGCTCGAGGTAATTTTACATTTCTATGCAAAAAGTGTCAGAATCTGAGACTCTCGTTGAGAAAAGGTTTTAAAATCCGAGACTTTTTCCATTTAAAAAAAAAATTCTCAGAATCAGAGGCTTTTTCTATAGGAAAAAAAAGGAAAAAGAAAGTTTTAGTATTTGCAAATAAAGTTTTAAATTAATAATAATTTTGATAAAGAAAAATTTTGTAATTTAAACACATTTCAATTTGTTCTTTTAAAATTATTTTTAGGTTTTTGATATAATCCCTCCTCCATTTACTTTCTTAGAATGTGTACTTAACATTTAAGGAAATTCCAAATAAAAAGAATGATAAAAAAAGTATTATTCAACCTAAAAATATGCTTTATTATTCTTTTTTTTATAAATCCTTAAACTAAGTAGTCTTTAATTTTTAGTATTTTCATTTTTGTAAAGCTATGTTTACACTATACCACTGATTGTGAGTCGTACGATTTTTATGAAAAAGCCAGATTTTTATAGCATAATTTTAGGCGTGTAGTATATAATTGTTATTTTAACGCAGGGTTGGCAACCGAAACCCAGCTAGAATAACGGTATTTGGCTATTGTACCGCAACTAATAAAGATATGGTCTTTTTCAAAAGCAATTATGAAAGCTGATGAAATTTCTGGTATTTTAAATGTGTCACTTCGTGTTTCTACCGGTTCGTTTTCGAAATATAGGTCAAAACTTTTATAATACCGTTTGAAACGGTATTATAACGGTATTGGCCTATATAACTAAAACGAACCGGTAGAAACACGAAGTGACACATTTAAAATACTAGAAATTTCATCAGCTTCCATAATCACTTTTGAAAATGTCCATATCTTTATTGGTTGCGGTACAATAGCCAAATACCGTTATTCTAGGTGGGTATCGGTTGCCAACCCTGTTTTAAAGTGACCAAAATCTCTACATATTGCTAAATTTATAAACAAATATAACAATTTATATAATCTTTAGTCGATATATTAAAAAAAAAATCATAAATGTCATTGTTTTGCTGGAATTTAATTTCGGATCATATTGCAAAATGCCTAAAATTATGCTACAGCAAAATCTTACTTTTTTTTATAAAAATCGTCGAAAATGAAACAACTCAGTGTTATGGTGTACAGCTTAATCGACATAAATTTACAAACCAAAAATAATTTTTATTATTATTCCCAGAAAAATAATTTTCCAAACAAAACT
The DNA here is from genome assembly GCA_963921195.1 of Pegoplata infirma. NCBI lineage: Eukaryota > Metazoa > Arthropoda > Insecta > Diptera > Anthomyiidae > Pegoplata > Pegoplata infirma. Next base: position 22,212,861 of record OY992536.1, on the reverse strand, counting down.
ATATCATTTTCTGAAAATTCTCTAAATTCTTGATCATAAAAAGCAATAGTTTTTAGGTTATTTATAAACTTTCTACAACCGATTATTTGGAACTAATTTTGAATTTAGACAAAAAAAAATGTAGAAACTTTTTCTAATAAAACAAAATTTTCAATAATCCTAACAGTAGGCAATATTTTTTGGAATATTCATCTTATTATTTACTTTATTGCTATGCATTGCTATTCGAATTATTTTTAAGTACTTACAAATGTTAAATTTTCCTAGTTTTCAATATTCCACCTAAAAATATGCAATAGTTTTCTATTTTTCAGTAGAACCTTTAAGTTGGTTTTAATTCCTGGTATTTATATACAACATTCATTGCATACTTTTGTGTGTTCAACATAAATGAACAAATCTATAAAAGCTTTAAACAAGAATGTGTGGGTTTCGATTCTGTATAAATGTGCGTGTGTATCTGAAGTATCTGAAAGCATGCGTTTCTGTATATGTGTGTGTATTTAACAAGAATTAAGATAATCACAAACACACATTTGTATACACCCTCAAAATCGGAATATAGTTTCTTTTTGCCTTGTATCACTTATTTGTATACCCTTTACTTAGATAGAGGGTATGTATAATATTGTTATTACGTTTGTAACATATCGAAATATTGGTATAAGTCCCCATAAAGTATACATGTAATTGAATAGGCATCGATTCTAAGACATTCTAACGATGTCCGTCTGTCTGTTAAAATGGCGGTCATGCCCAAAGTTTTTCTCACAATCAGATATGATGGAAAATTAACACATTTACTTGTCGTTGCACCGAGCAGTTTGGTATTGCATTTGAGCGACATCGGTTCAACGGTTAAAAATTTATGATCAGAAATGTAAGGCCATCTCGAAAATTTTGGTACATTCAACATAACCTAAAAATACAAAATGCTTTAATTCGGCTGCTGGCTGACATATGCGAACACAATTGGATATCAGATGGTATTTAAAGAAATATAAACATACTTTTTTACAAAAAAAAAAATTAGGAGATCATTTTTTCACCAAAATTGTTTTTCCAGGGAAATTTTTTTTTAAATTTTTTTAAATTTTTTTTTTGCAAATTATATTTCTTACATTATGATGGGTAGGTAGCAATACATTCGTCAAGGGCCGAATTTAACTTTTTTCTGTTTTCTTTTTTTATGTTCACATAAACGCAACAATAATGATGAAAGAAGCAACAAAAATTGGATATTGTCTTCAAAAAAAAAAAAAAATTAACAAAAAAAAAAAAGAACAATGAAATCGTAAATGATAACAATTTTTATGAGCATGAAAAAACAAAAAGGAACAAAATACCATGACAACATATATGAGAATATGAAAAAAAAATCTCCAAAAAAAAATTTTTGTTGATGATATAAGTTGAAAACAATAGCATTTTATCATCTACTTATTCTTGTTCTTTAGTTTCTTTAATATCTTTGGATTTTTTTTTAGTCTAAGATAGCTTTAGTTATAAATCTGTATTGAGTATTTTTTCCCAAATTTTATTACCAAGGATATGTTGACAAATTTCATTAAAAGAATATTTTGTAACAACAACTTCAAACACTGTTAAGTATCCTTTAATCTGGAAATTCCATGGAAAAGAAAAAAAAAAAGTACAAAATCCCCAAAAATATGTCTCAAGCTCTTTCACTTAACATCATAAAAAACATTTTCTTTTAATGATTTTTAGATCAAATACTTGATTTTGTTGTTTGGAGTTTATAGTTATTGCTACTTAACTGTTTTTTTTTTGTTAATTTTTTTGCTAACATGAGCTGTGTTTTTTGAACACTTAAATAAATGGACGTTTTAAAAAAATTTTAAGGCATACCTTTAGGCGCTTAAAGTCAACTTAATGACCGAGGCATGTTTCTTGGCATTTTGGAATTAATTTTATTTATTTTGAAAAATTTTAATATTATATTTCGTAAAAAAAAAATATTTTTTTCTTGCCGAATTAAACTAATGCTGTTTTTGATTTTTTGAGCACATTTTAAAATATCATCCCTAAAATATTCTTTAAAATGCTTAAAAATATACAAAATTTAAAAAAAAATCCAAAAGATGTCGCTATTACTCATTGTTTCATTTGACTAGACGCAGATCCCCGGCAGATTGAAAACAAATCCCCAACCCCGACCCCTCCAAACCGAATTCAAAATAAAGAAAGGAATGGAAAGGAGAGGGGAGGGGAGGGGGAAAAATATAGAAAACCAAAAAAAAGGTTAATTTCGGCCTTGCCGAATATATTGATATCATCCACATCGTAAAAAAGGTTATTGCAAAAAACTTAAAAATAAATTTTTTGGTAAGAAAAAATGTTTGTTAAAAAAAAATTTTCAAAAAAGGTTTTTGCTTAAAAAAATATATTTGTACTTGCTTAAATACCTTTCGGTATCCAATTTTGTTCACAAACGCCCACCAAAAACCGAATTAAAAAATTTGTATTTTTAGGTTATGTGAAATTTACTAAAATTTTCGCGGTTTTTTACATTTTTGTTCATAACTTCAGAACCGCTGAACCAATATCGCTCAAATGCAATACGAAACTTTTGAGGACTAGAGCAGGTAAATATGATAAGTCTCGGTCATATCTGTTGAATACTTTGGCCGTGAAAACCATTTTAACAGACGGGAAGACGGACATTGCTTGAATGTCTTAGAATATCACTTAGAATCAGTGATTAATAACAATTCGATGAGTTACAAACGGAATGACAAACTTATAGATTATCTTGGAAATTTTCTATAGGGAAAAAGTTTAAGAGTCTTTAAAATTTTTCTATAGAAAATTTCTGAAAATCTCTTTATAGAAAAATTATGAAGATTTTGTACAAGAAAAATCTGAATTTTTTTTTTAAAGGAAAAATCTGATAATTTTCTTCAAAAATTTTTTTTAAAAAGTGTATTAGAATCTGAATTTTTTTTAAGGAAAAAAAATATTCAGAATATGAAAAATGTTTCAGAAGAACATACCTTTTCCATTAGAAAATTCTGTGATTTTTTTTTTTGTAGGAAAAATCTAAGAAGTTTTTGGAATTATAAGAAAAATGACTCAGAATCTCAAAAAAAAATTCTCAGAACCTGAAAACTGTCTTAGAATCTGAGATGGTTTTCTATATAGAAAAAATGTCTCAGAATCTGGGATTTTTTGCTATATAGAAAAAGTCTCTCAGAATTTGAGATTTTTTTCTATATAGAAAATGTCTCAAAATCTGAGATTTTTTTCTATATAGAAAAAATATCTCAGAATCTGAGATTTTTTTTCTATATAGAACAAGTGAGAGTGTTACATTCGGCTGTACCGAATCTTTTATACCCTCCAAAATGTAAAAAAAAAACAATATAAAAAAAATCCAGGGTCGTCTTTTTTTTGGGGGGGGGGGTTGGTGGGAGACGTTAGGGAGCACCTTCCCCTCGCGATTTTGAACTTCATCCGAGATATTAATGTGGTATTTGCTTAGCAAAAGTACAAAAAACCCTGCAAAAAATGCGTTTTTTCTTAGGTTGGTTTAGTTCTCCAAGGGGGACCTTTTTTCCCCTTGGTCCGATTTTGCCCATTTCCGAACTTAACCTGCCTAGGAACATAAGACATATTCGTGCCAAACTTCGGAAGTCTAGCTCTTTTATTTTGGACTGTATCGTGTCCTCTACAGACGGACAGACGGATATCGCTAGAATGTCTTAGAATCGATCACTGATCAATAAAATATATACTTTATGGGGTCCTAGACCGATATTTCGATGCGTTACATACGGAATGACATATATAGAAAAAATATCTCAGAATCTGAGATTTTTTTCTATATAGAAAAAACTAGCTGTTTTGCACCCGGCGTTGCCCGGGTTGAAAAAAATATTATATAATTTGTCTCATCGCATATAGTTACGAAACAGGAAAAAATATTTTTTAAAGGGTGCGGCATTTTAAGCCCCTTTGCCCGATCGCCGCGGTAAGTACCAACTGTGGTGAAAATTTGCTTAAAATTGGTTTCACCGTTAACGCGTGAGTACGGATCAGGCAAAAATAAATTTTAATGTATTGCAAAGGGGCGTGTCAATTCACGCCTTTGTCTGGTGGTGTCTATAGTTTCCGCCTCAATAATTAATAACTGTGGTGAAAATAATAACAACATCGGGTTCGTAGTTTAAGCGTGATTACGGTATGGCAGAAAAAACTTTCAGTACACTGCAAAAGGCGTGGCAGTTAATACAGACTAAAGTTCTCGCCTCTGTTAGTACTATCTATGGAAAAAGTTTTGTTAAAATCGGTTTAGTCGTTTAATCGTTATTGAGGAATAGGCAGAAACACTTTCAGTATAAAGGCTCGTGTCAATTTACGCCCCCTTTGTCCAAACGCGCTCTAATTTAATCTTTAGTTCCCGCCTCGGTAAGTACTTACTATCTGTGGTAAAAATTTCATTCTAATCGGTTTAGCAGTTATGCTAGATTACGGAACAGACAGAAATAGCGTTCAATAAAATAAATTTTATTAAAGTCAGTATAGTCGTTTAAGCATGATAACGGAACATGCAGAAAAAACTTTCAGTATAGTACAAAGGGGCGGAAAATGGCACGCCCCATTGTACTATACTGAAAGTATAGTACAAAGGGGCGTGCTCTATAATAATCTATAGTTTCCGCCTCGGTTAGTACTAACTTTGGTAAAAATTTCATTAAAATCGGTTCTGCAATTTATGTGTGATTACCGTACAGGAAGAAATAACTTTCAATGTAATAGAAAGGGGCGTGGCATTTTACGTCTCTTTTTCGATCGCCCTCTATTGTGGCTAATAGTTTTCGCTTCGGTTAATACTAAGTATCTGTGATGAAAATTTCATTAAAATCTGTTCAGCCGTTTAAGCATAATTGCGGAAAAGGCAGAAATAACTTTCAATGTAATAAAAAGGGCGTGGCATTTTATGCCCCTTTTTTTCGATCGCCCTCTATTATGGCTCATGGGTTCCGCCTCGTTTAGTACTATCTGTGGTAAAAGTTTTAGTGAAATCGGTTAAATCGCTTTTCAGTGATTGCGAAACAGGCAGACATAGTTTCTGTATAGTTCAAAGAGGCGTGGCATTTTACGCCCATTTTACCGATCGCGGATTTTTTTGGCCTATAGTTCCCGCCTCGGTTAGTAGTATCTATGGTGAAAATTTCATGAAAATCGGTTCATCCGTTGTTCCGTTATTGCCGGACAGACAGATATAGCTTTAGCACGGTACAAAGGGGCGTGTCATTTTACGCCCTTTGTCCGATCGCTTATGGCCTATAGTTCTCGCCTCGGTTAGTACCATCTGCGGTGAAAATTTCATGAAAATCGGTTAAGCCGTTCTTCACTTATTGCGGAAAAGACAGACAGACAAACCAACAATCAGATTTATAATATTAATAGGGATATCACTATTTGTGTTGGAAATTTCATTGAAATCGGCTCAACTGTTTTCAGGTTCTGATATAGCAATTAGTTCGCGTTCAGTTAGTTCTAACAGTAGTGTTTAAAGGAGTTGCTTAAGCCGTTTTTGCATGATAGCAAATAAGCCAGAAATAACGTTATGTATATAACAAATTGACGTGGCATTTTACTTCCATTTGTCTAATTTCGGGATAATATGGCATATCGTTTAACAGGAAAAAACATTATTTTAATTTAATACAAAGGGGTACGGCATTTTAAGCCCCTTTTCCCGATCGGCACGGTAAATACCTGTGGTGAAAGTTTAATTAAAATTGGTTTCACCGTCAACGCGTGTGTACGTATCGGGCCGAAATAAATTTCCATATATTGCAAAGGGACGTGGCAATTCACGCCTCTGTCTGGTCGTATCTATAGTTTCCGCCTCAATAAGTACTAACTAACTGCCGTGAAAATTATAATAAATAAATTATAATAACCGTTTAACCGTGATTATGGAAAGGCAGAATAAACCTTCAGTACATTGCAAAAGGCGTGGCAGTTGACACATACTAAAGTGCCCGCCTCTGTTAGTATTATCTATGGACAAAATGTTGTTAAAATCGGTTTAGTCGTTTAAGCGTTATTAAGGAACAGGCAGAAACACTTTCAGTATAAGTAGTACAAAGGCGCGTGTTAATTTACGCCCCTTTGTCCAAACGCGCTCTATTTTAATCTATAGTTCCCGCCTCGGTAAGTACTTACTATCTGTGGTAAAAATTTCATTCTAATCGGTTTAGCAGTTTATGCTAGATTACGGAACAGACACAAATAGCATTCAATTGAATAAAAAGGGGCGTGCTATTTTATTTATTTTTTTAAATCGGTATGGTTGTTTAAGCATGATTACGGAATATGCAGAAAAAACTTTCAGTATAGTAAAAAGGGGCGTGGCTTTTTACGCCCCCTTTCTTTGATCGCCCTCTATTGTGGATCATACTTTTCGTTTCGGTTAATACTATCTGTGGTGAAAATTTCATAAAAATCAAGTTAACTGTTTAAGCGTAATTGCGGAAAAGGCAGAAATAGCTTTCAGTGTAACAAAAAGGGGCGTGGCATTTTACGCCCCTTTTTCGATCGCCCTTTATTGTGGCTCATAGTTTTCGCCTCGGTTAGTAGTATTTGTGGTAAAAATTTCAGTGAAATCGGTTAAATCACTTTTCAGTGATTGCGGAACAGGCAGACATAGTTTCTGATTGGTACAAAGGGGCGTGGCATTTTACGCCCATTTTTCCGATCGCGGATTTTTCTGACCTATAGATCCCGCCTCGGTTTGTATTATCTGTGGTGAAAATTTCATAAAAAACGGTTCAGCCGTTTTTCCGTTATTGCAGGACAGGCAAATATAGCTTTAGCATGGTACAAAGGAGCGTGGCATTTTACGCCCCTTTTTCCGATCGCGGTCGCTTATGGCCTATAGTTCCCGCCTCGGTTAGTACTATCTGTGGTGAAAATTCCATGAAAATCGGTTAAGCCGTTGTTCCCTTATTGCCGGACAGGCAGATAAAGCTTTAGCATGGTACAAAGGGGCGTGGCATTTTACGCCCCTTTTTCCGATCGCGGTCGCTTATGGCCTATTGTTACCGCTTTGGTTAGTACTATCTGTGGTGAAAATTTCATGAAAATCGGTTCAGCCGTTTTTCCGTTATTGTCTGACAGGCAGATATAGCTTTAGCATAGTACAAAGGGGCGTGGCATTTTACGCCCCTTTGTCCGATCGCGTTCGCTTATGGCCTATAGTTCCCGCCTCGGTTAGTACTATCTGTGGTGAAAATTTCATGGAAATCGGTTCAGCCGTTGTTCCGTTATAGCCGGACAGGCAGATATAGCTTAAGCATGGTACAAAGGGGCGTGGCATTTTACGCCCCTTTTTCAGATCGCGGTCGCTTTTGGCCTATTGTTACCGCTTTGGTTAGTACTATCTGTGGTGAAAATTTCATGAAAATCGGTTCAGCCGTTTTTCCGTTATTGTCTGACAGGCAGATATAGCTTTAGCATGGACAAAGGGGCGTGGCATTTTACGCCCCTTTGTCCGATCGCGTTCGCTTATGGCCTATAGTTCCCGCCTCGGTTAGTACTATCTGTGGTGAAAATTTCATGAAAATCGGTTAAGCCGTTCTGTACTTATTGCGGAACAGACAGACAGACAGACAGAAAGACAGACAGACAGACAGACAGACAGACAGACAGACAGACAGACAGACAGACAGACAGACAGACAGACAGACAGACAGACAGACAGACAGACAGACAGACAAACCAACAATCAGATTTATAATATTAATAGGGATAATAGGGATGTCTCAGAATCTGAGATTTTTTTCTATATAGAAAAAATGTCTCAGAATCTGAGATTTTTTTCTATATAGAAAAAATATCTCAGAATCTAAAATTTTTTTCTATATAGAAAAAATGTCTCAGAGTCTGAGATTTCTATATAGAAAAAAATCTCAGATAAAAAAAATTTTATATAGAAAAATTTATTCAGAATCTGAGATTTTTTTCTATATATGTAGAAAAAATGTCTCAGAATCTGAGATTTTTTCTATATAGAAAAAATGTCTCAGAATTTGAGATTTTTTTCTTATAGAAAAAATGTTTTAGAATCTGAGATTTTTTTCTTTAGAGAAAAAATGTCTAAGAATCTGAAATTTTTTTCTGTACAGAAAAAATGTCTCAGAATTTAAGATTTTTTTATTTTTTTTAAAAAACCTCAGCAATTGTTAATAACTACTCCTTTTTTTCAGTAAACCATATTTTCTTGAGTATGTTTTTACTTCTAAGATTTATTGATCTTTTTTTGTAGCATATTTTTAGGAGGGTCCACTTTAAGTATTATTATAACATAAAATCCTTGTAACTTAAAACTAATAAAATTTCCTTAAGTATTTTAACAAAATACTCTGACAAATATCTTAAACAGCAACAAAACATAAGAGAGGAAAAGAATAAAGAAAGTTGACAAAAAAAACAAACAAGTCATTGGTTTCAGTTGGTAACACTTGTCGTAAATAGTAAAAGTCATCAATATTTAATGTATTGAAAAGTAAAATCATAAAATATAATGTAAAAAAACTTAAAGAAACAGCAAAATATTAATATTAGAAAATTGTTTAAAAGATAAAGCCTACATTTAGGAGGCTCTCATAAAAAATGTAAAAAAAAGATTTGAAAAGTAACATTTTGTTGGAAAAACATGTTTTTTGTCAAGTTTTTTTAAGTGAAAAGTCCAAATTCGATTTGGCTGAAACCTGGAATAGCCTATACAATGTCCAAAATATTAAAATACAAATCTTGCTTTTAATTCTTTTAACGAAAAAAAAATTGTCTTAAAACTCGCAATTTTTGTTTTTAAAATTTTACACGTAAACAAAAATGAAAGACCAAAAAAAATTTTACTAAATTGTTTTACAAATTTTTTTTTAGACTAAAAAAAAATCAACACTCAATTTTTTTTTTATTTTTTTACAAAATTTTTGCTCAACAATTGTTTTTGAGGGTAAAAAAATTCAAATAATTTTTTTTTGAGTGTAACGTTTTTTTGAGTGTAGAATGTTGTAGTAAAAAAATTTTTTTAGTCCAATTTTTTTTGGCGAAAAATTTTTTAAAAAGTTTTCCAGCTAATTTTTTTTTTTTTGGGTTTAACAGCCTTTTCCACCAAAATTTCGTTTGTGTGTATTTTCTACCCTAATTAAAAATTTATCAGATATAGATCCAATCGGTCCATGTTTAAACTGGGGTCCCATTTTCTGTAAGCACTGATATAGACTTTATTTATGGTCGGTTTTGACTAAACTCTTTGTTTTGAATGAAAAATCAATATAGCATACTTTAGAGGGCAACTTTACTTTTTTTAATTTAAGACTTCATATTGTCTAATTGAGCCTTTTGGTAAACAATTTTACTAAATAATAAATAATAAAAAATTTATAAAACATTTCCTCTTCCTTCATTGAACTTTTTAAGCAGGTAATTTTACCGCCATCAAGGCCTTGTTAAAATTGCCTACTTTAAGGTTTAGTAACAAAATATGAAACATTTTATTTTGCTTTCATTAAACCTTTTCTTTAATTATGTAAACATATTCTTCTTTAATTACAATCTTAAAGCTCAGTAAAACAAAAATAAAAGCCTACTTTTAGCCTTAATGAAAATTCTTAAAAATTGTGGCCTACTTTAAGGTGTAATTGCTATTTAATAACCATTACTTCTTGGAAAACCATAAATAATGTAATTAAATTACCCATTCAAAAGAGTTCGTATAATAAAACCGCAAAACATAATAAATTTCCATAAAATACAGCCTTAAAGGTTCAAAAACAGAAAATACAATTAAATTCGAAAAACCACATTTAAAAATATGACTGCCTACCAGATGTATTGAAGTTAAAAATTGTGCATTAAAAAAGAAAACATAATAACTTATATATATCCAATTGGTTATATATAAAGAAACTTGTTTTTTAATGAAAAAAAAATGAAGCATATTTTAAGGATTCATTTTAATTACCAACAAGAAGCATACTTAAACAGCAAATTCTTAAGGTTTCTTATGAAATTTAAACTCTTTTTAGATTTAATATAATTAAATATTCCATTTATGAGCAGCATAAGTTAAATTGTAGTAAAATTTAATTTTCTTTATCTTAGTGAACCAGCATACTTGTCTATTTTAGTTATTCAATTTTCTTTTGCATACTTTAAGGATTAAATTAGTTTTTTTTTGGTCTTTTGTGCTTTAGTGTACTTATGATATAAGATTTTTTTTTTTCTTTCGACTTATTGTTAGTTAATCACATTTTTATCTTTGTTTTAACACCTAAAAGTGTAGTATAAGAAAAAAAAGGCTTGCATACTTTTAGGGATTATAATAAAAGTTTTCTTAAATAGTTTAACAAAGAGAATACTAATAATATCTTATTAAAATCATAAACTTTTTGAAGTTAAAAAGTCATAAGGATTATAAAAAAAATAATGCAGCAAATGAAAATGAGTGTTAAAATAAATGCTAAAAAAATTTTAAAATGATAAAAAAAAATGTCCGGCACGGAAGAAAAAATCCTAAATTAATACCTAAAAAATAATGTTGAAATAAATAAACTGAATTCCTATTAAATTTTTACCATACATTGTCTTAATTGTATTAAACTTAAACTTTTTAAAGCCTACTTTTAGGCACAATAAACTTTTAGTATATAAAGTCTACTTTTAGGAGGTTATATGTTCTCCTTTTTGTTTTTATTAAATTTTTCTAATTTTAACTTTTTGTTTTTCTATTCTTTTAATATCATAAACTATTATAGGATTTCAACAACAAAATTAAACTTTTTTATCGTTAACAAGTTTATACACGTAACCATTAACTTACTATTTGCTAGCAATTGCAAGTGGTTAAAGTTTTTTTTTGTTTTTGCTTCAATTTCCACCATCTTTCTCAGAAACAAATTAACTACAGCAAAAAAAAAAAAAATAGCTAAAACATATAGCAAAAGATCTAAAAAAAAAGAAAATTCAGAGGAAATGGTAAAAGAAGATGAAAAAAAAAACTTTTTTGTTTTTAATACAATAAATCGATAATCCTATAAGTTTATTTTTCTTACCCTATGCAGCAACAAGAACTTTTTCTTTATCCATATTATTTTTGTTGGCAAACACTTTTTTTCTATGTTTAACAATTTTATTACAACTTCAAAAATTACACAGACTCACAGTGAGTTAATGGAAATACTGTGAGGGGGGAAAGAAAGTACGTGAAAAATAGATAAAAAGCTAAAATAAGAATTTAAGAATGATATATAGAAAAGAATTTAAATGAAATTGTTAAACTAGGGATTAAATTATCTTATTTAGAGAATGCTAGAAAGTTAAATAGAAATAGTAAAAACATTTTTTTGGGAACCCTACTGCTTAAAAGGGAATCCATCGAAACGTTATCAGATTCTGAGACATTTTTTGTGTAGAAAAAGTCTCAGGTTTTCAGACAAATGTTACAAATTATGTAAATAGTTGATAATTTTGATGAATCTGTTTTTAAGACATTCTAGTAAAAATTGCCTAATTAAGCCCAAAAGTATGCTTTAAAATTTTTTATCCCAAAAATCTAAATTCGAATAAAAACTTTGTCTTTAAAGAAACAGTCTAAAAAACTCATATATAGAAAAAATGTCTGAGAATTTTTTTTATATAGAAAAAAATTCAGAGTCTGAGACTTTTTTCTGAGATTCTGAGACATTTTATTCTACATAGAAAAAAAATCTCAGATTCTGTGACATTTTTTCCTAGAAAAATCTTAGATTCCGAGACATTTTTTTTTATATAGAAAAAAATGTCAGATTCCAAGACATTTTTCTATATAGAAAAAAAATCTCAGATTCTGAGAAATTTTTTCTATATAGAAACAAATCTCAGATTCTAAGAGATTTTTTCTATATAGAAAAAATCTCACATTCTGAGACATTTTTTCTATATAGAAAAAAATCTCAGATTCTTAGACATTTTTTCTATAAAGAAAAAAATTTCAAATTCTGAGACATTTTTCTATATAGAAAAAATCTGAGATTCTGAGACATTTTTTCTATATGGAAAAAATTCTAAGATTCTGAGAAAAAAATCTCAGATTCTGAGATATCTCAGATTCTGAGTCATTCAGATTCTGAGACATTTTTTCTATCTAGAAAAAAATCTCAGATTCTGAGACATTTTGTCAGAAAGAATCTGAAAGTTTTTCTAAATAGAATCTAAGACTTTTTCTACATAGAAAAATAGTCTCAGATTCTGAGACATTCTGAGAAAATGTCTCAGAATCTGAGATTTTTTTCTATATTGAAAAAATATCTCAGAATCGGAGATTTTTTTCTATATAGCAAAAATGTTTCAGAATCTGTCTCAGAATCTGAGACTTTTTCTATATAGAAAAAATATCTCAGAATCTGAGACTTTTTCGATATAGAAAAAAATCTCAGATATCTGAGAAAAAATATCTATATAGAAAAAGTCTCGGATTCTGAGACATTTTTTCTACATTTTTTCTATATAGAAAAAATCTCACATTCTGAGACATTTTTTTCTATATAGAAAAAGTCTCAGATATCTGAGATGTTTTTTCTATATAGAAAAAATCTCAGATTCTGAGACATTTTTTCTTTAAAGAAAAAGTCTCAAATTCTGAGACATTTTTTTTTATATAGAAAAAGTCTCAGATATCTGCGATTTTTTTCTATATAGAAAAAATGTTTCAGAATCTGAAATTTTTTTCTATAATGTTGTTTTTTATTTTAGTACCAAAAGGTACATAAAAATAAAATGTATTTATTCGTCCTTTTTATATGTATATGGGGCATTCCATATCAAATCGGACACTTCGAAATTTTTTTTTTTTTTGATTTTCCCAATTTGTTTACAGTTTTTAGTACCCTTCGAAAACTCCTTCGTGGTAAATTTTTAGTTTTTTTTTGATGACCCGTTTAAAAGATATCGAATTTTTAAAAATTGGTAGTTTCTTCCTTCATTAACTTCTTCAATAATGGTCCAAATCCCAAAAAAATTTTAAAAGCGCTCTAGTATGCGATTTTTAAGTTTTAAAATTTAAATCTCATTTTTGAAAATGTTTTTAATCTTCGATTTTTTTGAAATTTTTTTGTGTAAAACTTCTATCGATTCTACAAATCTTTTGTCGAGGAGGATCGTGTGATAACGATTATTACTATTTTTTAAAATTTTTTGAAAAAATTTTATTGTAATTTTCCAATCTTAAAATCATTTCTACTGCTCCAATGGTGCGTCATAGAGGGGTCATTTATAAGACCGACCCCCATTAATTTTTTCGTCTTAACATTTCTTTGGAACAAACTAATACCCTATCTCCAATTTCTAAGGGGGCTCCCACACCAAACGACATTTTTTTAAATTTGCTCCAACCGCTCTAACTGCCCTAATAGTGACCTTAGAGCAACAAAATGTATGACCACCCACAATATTTTTTTAGTCCAAACATTTTCTCTGAACACAGCTAGCCTACTTAGAGAGTGGAGATAGGGCGTAGGTATGTTCAAAAAAATGTTGTAGGGTAAAAACAGTGGGTATCAGGTTGGTTGGCTACCATTTAATTTCCTCTCTCAAAAAGTTGGTTCTCTTAGTGTTGCCTATGCTATTGCATGTAAAAACTCTCTTAAACATTAAGAGAACCAATTTATATAAAGTGACATATTGTTTTGGGGCCTATCAAAATCTCTGATTAGGGCTGTCAATCCCGAAATCCCGAATCCCGAAATCCCGGGATTTTTGTCATAAAATGAATCCCGAATCCCGGGATTTTTAAGCTCAAATCCCGGGATTTTTGAAACATTAAAAATAAATGAGAATTTATTTTTAAAAATACAACTTTGTTCAATTATTGTTACATTTGCATTAACAAACTAAAACTAAAACTTTTTTTGAATTTTCAACGTAGCTGGCCACGAATTTTGCTGAGCTGAGAATTCTGTCCAGGCTTGCTGAATAATAGTCCAACGCACTAACCATTAAGCCACAGTCACGGAGCCCTTTGACCAAAGTTGGCAGATTTTGGCGAAAATTTTTTAAAAAACCAAAACATAGATCAAAGAGCGCCACGGGTAAATTTAATCCGATTGGCCTCAAATTTGTACCACATAAGTTTTAGGTCTAGGAGAATAAAAATTTTCCGCAACGTTCAAAATTGGAAGAAAAACTTTTATTATACAAAAAAATACAAGTCAAATGTATTATATTAAGTATTACATTTCCCCTTTAAATGGTTTTATAATTTTAAATTTTCTTTAAATTAGTTTTAAAATTATACAGTGCAACACCAAAATCGGAATGGGATGAAAACAAAAGCAAATAAAAGTTGTCATTTTCCATAACAAACCCCTTAAGGCTTTTTTTAGTTCATTGCTAAATATTTAATATTAATAATTACTTAAAAACTGCATAAGTGGCGTATAATTAACTTTTTAATTACCTTTAAATAACAATAAGAATAATTAGAAATCATTTTTTTAGTAATTTCGTTGTAGCGAAATCTACCCAAGGGTTTTCGTGGGAATCAAACCCACGACTCTCTGCTTAATAGGCTAGCACGCTACCAACTAACACACAGTAGCCCCTTAATATGCACAATAAATTTGAAACATAAAAGAGTCTACTATTTTTTTACTTTTATAATCATAGAAATTTAATCCCGAAAAATCCCGGAATCCCGAAAAATCCCGGGATCCCGAAAAATCCCGTAATCCCGAAAAATCCCGGGATCCCGGGATTTCGATTTTCAAATCCCGAATCCCGGGATTTTCAAAAACCGATCCCGTTTGACAGCCCTATCTCTGATATATTCTTTACTCTATGGGTAAAAATAAATGGGTGTTGGTCTCGCTAATGACCCCTCTCGGACGCACCATTGGACCTGATTAAATGAAACAAATTTACAAAAATTAAAAAAAAAATGTATGGGGACCGCCTTAACAGTTAAAGATAGAGGGTCGGTCATACATTTTGTTGCTCTAAGGGCACTATTAGGGCAGTTAGAGCGGTTGGAGCAAATTTTAAAAAATGTTGTTTTGTGTGGGAGTATTAGTTTGTTCCAAAGAAATGTTAAGACGTGAAAATTAATGGGGGTCGGTCTTATAAATGACCCGTCTATGACACACCATTGGAGCAGTAGAAATGATTTTAAGAGTGGAAAATTACAATAATTTTTTTTAAAAAAATTTAAACAAATAGTTTTTATTGTTATCCCACAATCCTCCTGGGCAAAAAAATTGTAGAATCGATAGAAGTTTTACACAAAAAAATTTCGAAAAAATCGAAGAGTAAAAACATTTTCAAAAATGAGATTTAAATTTTAAAACTTAAAAATCGCATACTAGAGCGCTTTTAAGATTTTTTTTGGATTTTTTTTTTAAAGTACGTAAAAATACAAAAATTAAAAAAAATATATATAAATTTGGACCATTATTGAAGAAGTTATGAGTAAAAGAAGTTTGAGTAAAGGAACAAACTACATATTTTTAAAAATTCGATATCTTTTGAACAGGTCATCAAAAAAATCAGAAAATTTACAACGAAGGAGTTTTCGAGGGGTACTAAAAACTGTAAACAAATTGGGAAAATCAAAAAAAAAAAATTTTTCAAAGTGTCCGATTTGACTTGGAACATATATTTTTTTTATATATAAAAAATGTCTCTGAATCTGAGACTTTTTCTATATAAAAAAAAAAAAAAATTTATATAGAAAAAATTTCTCAGAATCTGAGACTTTTTGTATATATAACTTTTGTTGTATAGAAAAAATATCTCATACTTTTAATAAAAGGTACTTTTTATAAAAGGTACTTTTTATAAAAGGAACTTTTTATAAAAGGTACTTTTTATAAAAGGTACTTTTTATAAAAGGTACTTTTTATAAAAGGTACTTTTTATAAAAGGTACTTTTTATAAAAGGTACTTTTTATAAAAGGTACTTTTTATAAAAGGTACTTTTTATAAAAGGTACTTTTTATAAAAGGTACTTTTTATAAAAAGTACCTTTTATAAAAAGTACCTTTTATAAAAAGTACCTTTTATAAAAAGTACGTAAAAAACAAAAATTTTAAAAAATAAAAAATTGAAATTTGGACCATTATTGAAGAAGTTATGAGTAAAAGAAGTTTGAGTACAGGAACAAACTACCAATTTTTAAAAATTCGATATCTTTTGAACGGGTCATCAAAAAAATCTGAAAATTTACCACGAAGGAGTTTTCGAAAAGTACTAAAAACTGTAAACAAATGGGGAAAATCAAAAAAAAATTTTTTTCAAAGTGTCCGATTTGACTTGGAATGCCCCATATATTTTTTTTATATATAAAAAATGTCTCTGAATCTGAGACTTTTTCTATATAAAAAAAAAAAAAATTATATAGAAAAAATTTCTCAGAATCTGAGACTTTTTGTATATAACTCTCATTTTAAATAATTTTAACCTAACCGAGAACTGGTAACAATGACCGTCGTCTCGTTGTAGCGAAATCGACCAAGGGTTTTGGTGGGAATCGAACCCACGACTCCCTGTTTCATAGGCTAGCACGCTACCAACTAGCCTACAGGGGCCCCCCTTTTTGTATATATAACTTTTGTTGTATAGAAAAAATATCTCAGAATCTGGGACTTTTTCTATATAGAAAAATGTATGAGAATCAGCGATTTTTTTTTCTATATAGAAAAAATCTCAGATTCTAAGACTAAAAATTCCTAGATTCTTAGACATATTTTCTGAGATTCAATTTATGAGACAAGTGAGACATTTTTTCCATATAGATAAAATCTCAGATTCTGAAAAAAAATTGTATAATAATCTGATAACTTATAGTTATCAGGTTCTGAGACATTTTTTCTCTATAAAAAGTATCGGGTTTTGAGACAGTTTTTTTAAACAAATTTTTTTAGAATTAACATTTTTTAAAGCATACTTTCGGGATAAATGGAACATTTTTTTTAAAGCATAAATTAAGGCTTCTCTATAAAAAAGTATCGGTTTTTGAGAGAGTTTTTTTTTTAATTAAAATTTTTTAATGCATACTTTCTGGGTTAATGGACAAATTTTTTTGAAGCATACTTTTGGGCTTAATTATATATTTTTTGATTTTTAATGTCTGTTTTTCATCAAAAATGTTTGCTTTAAATTTAGTATTACTGGGTAGGGTATAAAAAATGTGTATCATTTGTTTAAATTTTTTTGTTGCATGAGTTTGTTCAACTTTAAAAAATATATTCAGTGTGTTGTTTGAAATTCCTTCATACATTTATTTACTTTTTCTCTTATTTTATGCCCCATTTTTGTAGCTTTTTCTTTGTTTTCAACCGACATTGTAAGAAATGAAGATGAAAACTTTCAAAAAGTATTAGTGGCAAAAATATTGTGTTGGCATTTAAGTTTGGTTACACATATTTTTTTTTTGTTGTGCTACAGACATACTGCAGCAGCTTTTCATTTACCCACTTTTGACACCATTTAACATTTACAAAACTGTTTGAAGACTTAAAAAAAAAACTTCAAGTCAACACACACACAAATCTTTGCACATATACAGGCAGACCTGGAAGTTTTTTTCTTTCTTTATATATGGTTTATTTTTTGTCAGTATTGTTTGTCAGTGTTGTTGGCTTGGTAGTAGTAATGGAAAAATTTTAAACCAATACCAATTTTTCATTTTTGTCTGTCCGTCTGTCTTTCTATCCATTCTCCTGTCGGGTATGTGTATATTTTTCTTAACGTTGGAAGACACATTTAGCCATGCTTGTTTTAAGTCGTCTTGTCTTGTCTTTTTTTGTTTTCTTTATTCTGGTTAAGATGTTGGTTTTCCTTATTCATTTGTAACGAATAGGGTTTTTTCTTTCTGTTTTTTTTTTACTGTTTGTTGTTAAAATTTTTTGATAATACTTTCAATAACTATTAAGGTATTTAGTTTGGAATTTAGACAAATCCCTTTTTTTCTCTTTTTTTTGAAAATGAGGAGTTATATTGTGTGGTAGTTAGAATTCTTGTTATATTTATAGTTTATAAAGATGGAAAAGTAGATCATAAAAGGATTTTCTGGTAGTTGTTTTTTTTTTCTTTAACAAGATTTTACGTATCTCTACTTTAAAGCAAAATCATGAAAAATGTTCTAAATGCGGCAAAAAAATATACTTTATGGTATATTGAATATTATTTTTTTTTTTGTAGAAAATCCCCTAAAAGTATGATTTAAAATATGACATTTTATGATGCCCCTTAAGTATGCTATAGAAATATATATATATATTTTTAAATATTGTCAATGAACTGAAAAGGTTAAGGATTTAAATTTAAAGTTTTTGCTTTTATATTTTACTGGTAAAAATGATTTAAAATTTATTTTATATATGTGTTAATTTAGATTTATATTAGTAGTAACGTTTTGTATGAAAGTGGTTATATCCAAAACTATTCATCCGATTTCAGAAATGTTTTCTTCAATATTTAGAATGGACTTTTAGGGTGGACATAGGATCGGTTATATGCTCTATATAGAGCACGACCACTTTTGTTCCAAAACTTAAATTTTCAAAATTTCAAACAAACTATTCGATCAACTCAGGATCACTTTTTGAGTCTGTTTAGCGATATCCATCCGTCTGTCTATGTAAATTGTGGTGACAATTTTTAATGAATTTGCTTTAAATTTTCAACTTTCTTTTATTGAAATTGGAAAAAAATCGGTAGCCCCATGTATTTTGTATTCACAAATTATTGTTCCAAATTTTGAAGGATTCTAAAAAATATTGATAAAAAAAAAAGTGATGAAAGAAAATTTATAAAAAAAAAAAAAAATATTGATGAAAAAAAAAAAAAAATTATGACAAAAAATATTGATGAAAAAGAATATTGAAGAAATTAAATATTGATGGAAAAAAAACATTAATGTACAAATGAGAGTGTTAAATTCGGCTGTGCTAATCTTTAACCTTTAACATATAAAAAAAAATCAAGGGGCGTTTTTTTGGGGGTGTCATTAGGGTTCATTAGGGGATACTTAAGCTTACGCGGTAAATATTTACATATTCATTTATTATGCTTTTTGAGCTTAAGTAATACAATTTCATCATTATTTAAATACAGTTTTAATATCCACGCCCACAAAAGAGAGGGTGGGCAAAAAAAACGACTGTTTTTTTATTTTCAGCACACAAAAAATTATTGGCTAAAAATTTTCAATTAAATGTATTGATCAACAAAATTTAAATGAGTCAATCAATGTTTTGATTAAAATTTTTGCTATTTTTTGTTACAAATTTTCAACATACCAGATTTTTTTTTTTCGCTTTAATTTATTTGAATAGATTTATTAAAAAATATACAAAATAATCTGGCTTAACTTTTTTTATTGTTGGCAACATATTGGAAAGCAAAAAAGATGAATTTTTTGATAATTTTGTCATAAGCTTACAATTCATTTGTTAAATCAATCATTATTTTGATTGACTTTGAACAAAAAATTGATCAAATTTTTAATCAAAATCGAAAAAATGTTTGATTGAAAAAATTTTCAATCAATCACCTACAATTTGATGATTGGTATAACAATTTTTTTGATTGGAGGAATTTCAATCAAAAAATTGATTGAATCCGCGTTTTTGTTGATTGAAATTCGTTTCAAATTTTTTCTGTGTATTTTTTAAAATTTTTTTAAAAAATGTTATTGCAAAGAAGGAAAAAGAAACAAAAATGGGGCACAAAATAAGAAAAAAGTAAATGAATGTACTATGAAGGAATTTCAAACAACATACTGAATATATTTTTTTTAAAGTTGAACAAACTCATTCAACAAAAAAATTTAAACAAATAATACAAATTTGTTTATACCCTACCCAGGAATATTATATTTAAAGCGAACATTTTTGATGAATAACAGACTTTGAAAAGCAAAAATTGTCTAATAAAGCCCAAAAGTATGCTTTAAAAAAATTATTATATTAACCCAGAAAGTATGCTGTAAAAAATGATAACTAAAAAAAAACTCTCTCAAAAACCGATACTTTTTTATAGAGAAGCCTTAATTTATGCTTTAAAAAAATGTTCCATTAATCCCGAAAGTATGCGTTAAAAATGTTAATGCTAAACAAATTTGTTTAAAAAAAATGTCTCAAAAACCGATACTTTTTATAGAAAAAAATGTCTCAGAACCTGATAATTATAAGTTATTAGATTATTATACAATTTTTCTTTTCAGAATCTGAGATTTTATCTATATGGAAAAAATGTCTCACTTGTCTCATAAATTGAATCTCAGAAAAAAAATCTCAGAATCTAGGAATTTTAGTCTTAGAATCTGAGATTTTTTCTATATAGAAAAAAAATCGCTGATTCTCATACATTTTTCGTTTAAGAAAATAGTCATAGATTCTGAGAAATTGTTTCTATATAGAAATAGTCTCAGATTCTGAGACATTTTTTCTATACAACAAAAGTCTTAGATTCTAAAACATTTTTTCTATATACAAAAAGTCTCAGATTCTGAATTTTTTCTATATAAAAATATATTTTCTGTATAGAAAAAGTCTTAGATTCTGAGACATTTTTTAGGTATAGAAAAAAAATATATATTCCATGTCAAATCGGACACTTTGAAATTTTTTTTTTTTTAGATTTTCCCAATTTGTTTACAGTTTTTAGTACCCTTCGAAAACTCCTTCGTGGTAAATTTTCAGATTTTTTTGATGACCCGTTCAAAAGATATCGAATTTTTAAACACTGGTTGTTTGTTTTTTTACTCAAACTTCTTTTACTCATAACTTCTTCAATAATGGTTCAAATTTAAATTTTTTTTTTTCAAAATTTTTGTTTTTTTTACGTACTTTTTAACAAAAAATTCCAAAAAATTCTTAACAGCGCTCTAGTAAAAAAATATTGTGGATCGGTCATACATTTTGTTGCTCTAAGGTCAATATTAGGGCAGTTAGAGAAAAAATGTCGTTTTGTGTGGGAGCCCCCTTAGAAATTGGATATAGAGTATTGGTTTGTTCCAAGGAAATGTTAAGACGTAAAAATTCATGGGGGTCAGTCTTATAAATGACACCTCTATGACGCACCATTGGAGCAGTAGAAATGATTTTAAGATTGGAAAATTACAATAAAATTTTTTAAAAAAATGTTTAAAAATAGTAATAATCGTTATCCCACGATCCTTCTGGACAAAAAATTTGTAGAATCGATAGAAGTTTTACACAAAAAAATTTAAAAAGAATCGGAGAGTACAAACATTTTCAAAAATTAGATTTAAATATTAAAACTTAAAAATCGCATACTAGAGCGCTTTTAAGAATTTTTTTGGGATATTTTTTTTTTTAAATACGTAAAAAACAAAAAATTTGGAAAAAAAAATTGAAAATTGGACCATTATTGAAGAAGTTATGAGTAAAAGAACCCGAGTAAAAAAGTTCCTATATAGTTGTATATAATTTTATAAACATCATATATGATTAAATAGAATTATATAGAATTTGATGCGAAAAATGAGTCGATAAAACTATATAAAATTTGATCAATGTTTCATATATTTTGATAAATTTTTTATATAATTTTATGCGAAATTTGGACCCCTATTTTTATATAATAATAGCAAAATTATATAATTAGATATAATTATATAAAAATATATAAAATTGTATAAAACTGTATAAAACTATATAAAATTTCGTAAAATTATATAAAATTATATATAATTATATATAATTAAAACAAAATTTTATGATTTATATAAAACTTGATATAATTTTATATAACTTTATAAAATTATATATTGTTTTATATAATTTGATATAGTTGTATATAATTATATCTGATTATATTAATTTGCTTTTGTTATATAAAAATAGGGGTCCAAATTTCGCATAAAATTATATAAAAAATTTATCAAAATATAAGAAACATTGATCAAATTTTATATAGTTTTATCGACTCATTTTTCGCATCAAATTCTATATAATTCTATTTAATCATATATGATGTTTATAAAATTATATACAACTATATAGGAACTTTTTTACTCGGGAAGTTTGAGTAAAGGAACAAATTACCAATTTTTAAAAATTCGATATCTTTTGAACGGGTCATCAAAAAAATCGGAAAATTTACCATGAAGGAGTTTTCGAAGGGTACTAAAAAGTGTAAACAAATTGGGAAAATCTAAAAAAAAAAATTTTCAAGTTTGCGATTTGTCATGGAATGCCCCATATATAGTATAATTGATAAATGATGAATTTTAAGACATTCTAGCGATGTCCGTCTGTCTGTCTGTGGAAATGGGGATCACGGTCAAAATATTACACGGAGATTACTGAAGATTAACATATATATTGGAAGTACTCCCGAGCATTTTGGTTTTGCATTTGAGCGATATCGGAAAATTTTGGTCACCATAACCTAAAAATACAAAATGCTTTAATTCGGCTGCTGATTGACATATGTGAACATAATTGTACACCGATTGGTATTTAAACAAATCCGAACATATTTCTTGACAAAAAAAGAAAAAAATCGCGGATTTTTTTTTAAATTTTTTTTTTCAAAAGTAATTTCCTTGTAAAGAATGTTTTTTGCAATAATCTTTTTTAAAATTGTGGAGGGTACACTCAAAAGAAAAACTCTGTCAAAAAATCTGTAAAACAACTTTCAATTTTAATTAGCAATCTTTTAGCAGATTGTTCTGCTGAGAAGGATATTTTTACTAAAATCTCTGTCATTCAGTTTAAGAAAATAACAGAGATTTTACTATGTTTATTAGGGTGGCAGCTATTTTGCAAAACTTCGAATTTCAAGGAGTGCACCCCTCATTTTTATTACATTTGGTCTAAAAATGCTATGCTAAAAATTTCAGCCAAATCGGACAACGTTAACACGAGGCGCATCGAGGTCAAAAAATAGCCATATTTTGATGAAAAACATTAAATAAATGGTGTTGTTTTTTGAATATATTGTTAAAAAGTGGTACACGAGTTGTTTTAAGTATAAGAAGATAAATTAAAAATTTTTCGGTTTTGAAAATTAACCCTTGTAAGTCTTTCGGGGTCAAAATGACCCAATTTTTACAAAATGACCCCTAAAACACGAAAATCAGCCCCAATTTTCTAAATTTATTGAAATAAACCAATGTAAACACATATTTATATTCTATTCTATCATAAATACTCAGATATGAAATACTGTCTTTCTAGGATGTCATTCACCCGTTTCACGGTAAGGCCAAAAATATGCATTTTATTTGGCGTGGTTCTCAAAACTGATATTTCGGTTTTTTCAAAATTTTCTTAAACAAAATTAGGAAAAATGCTGAAAAAAACAACAGAATCTTATAAAATATATGTTAACATATAAAAAAAATTTTTTTTGGGGGATATCCTTCGGATAGTTTGGCGGGGGCATCGATTTAAACTCAGCGGATTTCGAGAAAATGCCTTTTTTGCCCACAATTTATTCAATATGGAAAAAATATGGTAAATATTTTAAAATTTGACAAAGTCAGGGTCATAGATTATTAAAAACTATGTTAGACATTAACCCTAAATGTTTTAGGAAAATAGAATAATATTAACCCGGTTTTTATTCGGGTCAAAGGTCAAATTTAGGTATATTTGCATTTTTTTTGGAAAAAGGCATCTAAATATGAAATGTTTATTGCGATTTTTTATAAAACTTGGTATAATTATTGTACGAGCTCAGAAAAATAATTATTTAATTTTTTTAAAATTAACCCATAAATGAACATGGGGTCAAAATGGCCCAGCACATTAAAATTTCTTTATATAGATTTTTATATTTTCTTTCGATTTTTATAAAACTTGTTATGATTATGTGCGAGGTCAGAAAACTAATTATTTGACTTTTTTTTAATTAACCCATAAATGAACATGGGGTCAAATTGGCCCAGCACGTTAAAAATTCTTAATATAGTTTTTTTTATTTTTTTTCTATTTCTATTAAACTTGTTATTATTTTTATGCGACGTCTGAAAAAATAGTTATTTGATTTTCTTAAATTAGCCCATAAACGAACAAGGGGTCAAAATAACCCAGCACGTTAAAATTCTTAATATATATTTTTTTTATTTCTATAAAACTTGGTATAAACATTGTGCAAGGTCAGAAAACTAATTATTTGATTTTTTTAATTTACCCATAAATGAACATGGGGGCACGTTAAAAATTCTTAATGATTTTTTTTTTCGATTTCGATAAAACTTGGTATAACCGTTGTTCGAGGTCAGATATTTTTTTTAATTAACTCATAAATGAACAATGAAAATCAAATAATTATAGACCTTGATCTATTATAGACCTTGAGCCAATCTTTTATTTCAACTTAATTTGAGGCAAATGCTATCATTTTAACTCGTGGCGCCCTTGAATCAAAGTTTTGGATTTGTGAAAAATCGTGGAAATCAGGACAATCTTTATAATTCTTTATTGTTTTAATAAAAAAATTCAATAGAAATATGTTTGATTTCTGCCAACTGTTTCAAATATGTTGTTGCATAATTTTAGGCTTCAAAATAAATTCATAGCTGCTAGTTTTCTGTTGCCTTAAAAATAAATTATATATTGAAAGTCTTTAAATATTTTATTTATAATTTTTAATGACTCATTAATTAAGATTTAAAGATTTATTTTTTTTAAATATTTCATTAACAAATTTATTTAATTAATCTATAAAATCTTTTAGTTTTTATATCTTTAACATAATTAAATATGGCATATTTTTAGGCTTATACAAAATTAATATATCACTTTATTTTGTTAGTTTATATTATTAGTACATCTTCATCTTTTTTCTGGTGATTAATGTATCCAACTTTGACAACTGTCACATTATGTTAAATAGTTTTTGCTAAACAAAACTTCCACAAGAATACTAAAATATATATGTCAAAAATTTCGTTTGTTCAGCAACAACATTCTACCAAAAAAAAAAAAACTATTATGAATAAAATTTCAATTCCTTTTGCAAGAAAGCAAAAAAAAAATTATTTGCAGAGACAAGACAGAAAATGGAAAAATCCTAGAATAGCAATAGCCTTGTCTCAAGTGTAATGTGCTCATTTTTTATCGTTTTATAAGGGTAATTTAAATAAATGTTTGGACTATTTAATGGCGGTTTCTTGCATTACAGTTTTGTTATAAAACAAATAGACACTAGAGTTTTATATTACCTAGAATATATATAAATAAAAAAGAAAAAGTCTTTTAGTGTTGGACTGTTATTTGTTTGCTTCCTTCTTTTTTTTAGGTTAAAATTAAGTAATTTAAACATTTCTAGCTACAGTATAATTATACTTTCTTAAAAACTAAAAACAAAAAAATGTAGCCTACTTTATGGCTACACAAAATTTTATTTTTTGTAGCATACACTTTGGCTGGTTTTTTTTTTATAGTAAATATTTAAATGTTTCCAGTAGGTACTTAAACATGAAAACTCACGCTTTCTTATTTAAAAAGAAAATTTTATGGTTTTTAAGAAAATGTAATAAAATATTTAATTCACAAAAATTTGTTTACTTTTTGAGAATTTATGTATATGACCTTCTTATAAAATTTCAAAAACAAATAAAGAATAATAACAAATTTAAAGCCTACTTTAAGGCTTTCATTTTTTATTATTTGTCTAGCATATTTTTTTTGTTATTTCTTTTTTTTTTTTGTTAAAATTAAATTTAAAGTAAATATTATTTTTGTTTGTTAACTAAAGCCGCCTTTTATAGTTGTTTGGTATTGGGTTTTATTATTTATATAAAATTTTTCTTTTCTATTTATTCTATCACGCAATTTATAAGCTTTTTTCCAACTTATTTTTTCCATTGTCTTCAATATACTTTTTTTATAAGATTTTTCTTTGTCTTGGTGTTCAAAATGAAAAGCCTTTAAATAAAATTCTGTTGAATTGAATTTTATTATTCTTCTTTTCATTTAGCATAAATTTGGCGGGCTTTTCCTGTATTTAGTTTCATTTAGTGGCACGAGTTTTTTTTATAGATTTATATTTTATGATAATATTTTGCGCTGTTAAAACATTGATTGTGGGATGATTTTTCTTCCGTTTTTTTTTTTTCAATTTTGAAAATAAAAGACTATAAGTCTATTTGTATACCCATCACTCTATGATAGGGGGTGTATAATAAGTTTTTTATTTCGTTTGTAACTTTGTGATTCCCGATCGACTGTTAAAATAGTTGATATTTAAATTTACGAGTTAAATATTCAGAAATTAGAGTAAAAATTTTAAATACAGTATTTAAAAAAAAAAATAATAAATTTGTGTTTTTTATAAAAAATCTGTGGATAAGCAGTCCAGAATAGGAAAGCTAGGCCAAATAAGTTTGGTTCTTACTTCAATTGTCACAATAAGACTTTTTGCATATATTTTTAAAATTATTTGTAAAAAAAATAAATTTTTTTACTGCATATTTTTAGGCAGGCCAAAAATCATGTATTTTACTTTAAAAAGCTTACGACTTTTTAAATTTTTTGGCACTAAAAACATAATTGTTTTTTATACCATTGAGTCGAATGATTTTCGACATTTTTAAAACCATTTCTAAAAATTTTAAAAATTTTATTTAATAAAAATTTTTAGAGCCTAAAAGTATGCACCCATTTTTTACAAAAAACTTCGCAACCCGTCTTACTCAGCTGTTTCGTCACTATTGACCTTTATTAGCATGCCCACCCGAAAATCAGGAAATTATGAGTAAAAATTATATTTAAGTAAAAAAAATGAAAAAAATTTTGAGTGAAAAAAAATTTAGAAAAAAAAAAATTTGAGTAAAAAAAATTA
Organism: Pegoplata infirma; assembly: GCA_963921195.1. NCBI lineage: Eukaryota > Metazoa > Arthropoda > Insecta > Diptera > Anthomyiidae > Pegoplata > Pegoplata infirma. The sequence continues at coordinate 22,186,026 of OY992536.1, read as the reverse complement.
AAAAAAAAAAATTCAGTAAAAAATGGATTTTAAGTAAAAACAAAGCATTGAGTAAAATAAAATTTTAATGAAAAAAAAAAATACATTATAAAACAAGTAGAAAAGTTAAATTCGACTTGGCCGAATCTATGAATACCCTCCACAATGCCCTTTTAGGTTATAGTAAATTTTCTAACGTGAAAAATATTTTGTTTGTGTAAAACAACTTTTTTTAGTAATTTTTGAAAAAAAAAAAATAATTTACTATTTTTTTTGAGTGTAAAATTTTTTTTCGACTGTATTGTTTTTTTTTTTAGTGTAAAAATATTTTTGAGTGACAAAAATACGTTGTAAAATATTTTTGTGACATACCAATGTTTTTAAAACTTGTTTAACGGGTTTTCAACACGTCAATTTAAGGTGGAACTAATCTGAAATTCACGGTTTTGCTAATAACTTTTGAACCACTGCACAGAGGTAAAAACCGGCCAAAACTAAATAAAAAAAATTTTTTTTTATTTTTTTCTAAATTGATGCCAAATGAGAGCTAACACTTCAAAACATGCGATTACAAAGTTTTGCGCCAATCCCTTGACTAGTTTAGGTTTTATAACGAAGCAAAGTTGAGTAATTGCATTTATTATTTTTAAAATTTAAAAGTTGTGATTTGCAACTTTGAAATCCAAGTAGGCTGTAAACTTGAAAAAAAAAAATTTGTCTTGAAATTGACATATTTTGAAAACTTAGCATTATTTTTATATGTCATATGCATTTCGGTAATTTCGAGTGCGTGGATCAATTTAAACAGTGGTGGTAAAAATAAATCTAAAAAAATAAAAAATTTATAAAAAATACAAACTTTGGAAAGCCCAAAAAAATATTTTTTGCTCAAAATTTCTCTTAAGTCGCTATACCACAAATTAGAGTAAGGGTTCCCAATTAAGTACTAATTAACATCAGTACCAAGTTTAACCAAGTCTTTCAGTTAGAGCCTTTTAAAGTTAGGTCATTTATATCAAATAAAGAGCTTTTTGAGCTGTGGAGAACACATATAAAAAGAAGATGGATGAAATACTGACGATTAAGACACAACATCTTAAAACACATCCGAAAAATTTTTTTTCGCGAACAAAAAAAAAAATTTTCGCGGAAAAAAAAATTCCGCGGAATTTTTTTTTTTTTCGAGAAATTGGTTTATTATTATATTCTTAACCTACCTACTACATTTTATAAGTTTACATAAAAAATTAAAGCAGTTATAGGGGTTTGGCCGGAATTTACCACTGTGCACTGGACCGATTTAGCTGAAATTCAACACAAAATGGCTGAAAAATCAAAAAAACGATTTTTTCGCCATTTTTGAACCCCTTAATCTGCGATATGGCCGATAAGCCGAGACACCCCAACCTTAGAATTGTCTTTTTTATATATATTTTACTTTTAATGCAAATCCGTTCATAAGGGTTGAGATACTTCCCTTGTTAGAATTATGTCTAATGGTATGCTTGGCAACTTCGTATATGGGCAAAGGCGGAACAGGGGTAAAAAAGTCCCCCCACTCCTAAAGAACTACAAAATTTATTTTAACTTTTTTTTTATTTGTTCAATAAACGAATCATTTTTAAGCCATATGAAGTTCATCAACCTTCAATTAGACCAAGGGGACCAGGAAAGTAAATTTTTTCGGCCCGCCCCTTTTTGGAGGCGTGAATATAAAAAAATAATTAAATAATAATAAAACTGGATGAATGAAGTGCCCATTTAATTTAACTATTTGTGAGACTATGTCGCGGGAAAAGGTGCATCCAACGTCTCCCGACGAACATACCCCTCGAAAAAACGGCCCTGTCCCATTTTTTTTTATTTTTTTAGCTGTTCAAGATGCTGGGGAGTATTACAGATTCGGCAAGCCGAATTTAACAGTCTCATTTGTTGTTTAACATTTTGGAGGGTATAGAGGATTCGGCACAGCCGTTTTTAATACTTTCACTTGTTTTATTAACTTTAGTATTTGTTTTGGAAAAGAATATTGAATTGATTTTAAAGTATTTTTTATTTAAACAAATTTTATATTAAGATTTCTTGTTTAAACAAGTTTTTTGTTTTAAATTTGTATATGTATTAAAGATCTTTGTATTTGAAGTTTTAAAACAAACGATTTTAACGAATCTCGACTGAAACAGATAAACATCTCATATTACCAAAACAAACCGTCATTTTAAACCCTACTGATGATTAGAGTTTAAGTGTTTGAAACCGGTACATGAATTAAAGAAACATCTAAAACTTTTAGAAATTAAAATTTCTTCTGCATTTTTTAACTTAAACTTAAAAAAAAAAAAAATTTTTTGTTAACACAGGAGTAATAGAACAAAAAATGACTATTTGTCAAAGCATATCCTATCAATGTGGTAGCTGTAACATCTAAGGTGACAGTCAGACTATGATATTAATGGTATGAATATAACAAAAATATCCGCAGTTCAAATTTTGGCTGAGGTAGATGTTATTAAAAGATCTCATACATGAACAAGTAGAAAAGTTAAATTCGACTTGGCCGAATCTAGAAATATTTTATTTTTTGTAAAAAAAACTTTTTTTATTAATTTTTGAAAAAAAAAAAAAAATTTACTAATTTTTTTTTGAGTGTATAATTTTTTTGAGTGTAAAATTTTTTTGAGTGTATTTTTTTTTGTTTTAGTGTAAAAATATTTTTGAGTGACAAAAATACCTTGTAAAATATTTTTTTGACTTACAAATGTTTTTAAAACATGTTTAACGGGTTTTCAACACGTGAATTTAAGCGGACCAGAGGAACGGCAAATGTATACGCCACACTTCAGCACCCTCAGAATTTCCGTTCGAAAGTTACCGTGTGTTTTATCTCGTAAATTCTAGAAAAACCCTTTCCGAAATTCACTCATTTGCTTATAACTTTTGAACCACTGGACCGATTTCGCTGGATTGCAATACCAACCTGACCAGGTAAATGCCCAACATATATGCCAGGAGCCTCCGTAAAGTCTTTCCGTGTTTTCAATAGACAGACAGACGGACAGACGGACGGACGGACATCGCTAGATCGTCTTAAAATCGATCGAGGATCATGAATATATATACTTTATGGGATCCTAGACCAATATTTCGAGGTGTTACAAACGGAATGACAAACTTATATATACCCTCTATCACTAGAGTGGAGGATATAAAAACAATTACATATTTACAAAACAAACCGGCATTTTAAACTCTACTGATGATAAGTGTTTAAACGCTTGAAACCGGTATAGGAATGAAAAAAAATATTGGAAATTAAATTTTCTTCTGGATTTTTCAAATTTAACCCTAGAAAATAGAATTACAGCCCACTCTATTAGAATTACTAAAAAACAGAATAAATAAAAGTTTTTAAAAGTGACATTTGTAAATTTTATAACTCATGTATGTAATTTATAATCCATTTAAATTGTATCAGGTAGTTTTATTTAAATTTAGTTAAATTCTATTTATTTCAATTTTTTTATTTTACACAAATAATGTTCATAATTCCATTTTATCCCCAAAAAATCTAAAAAAAAAAAAAATGTCATCAGTTCTGTCAACCATCAACGAAATAATGACAATATCGTTTTAAAGAATATTTGGGCAAAAAAAAAACATCATCAAAATCATTTGTGTAAATTTTTTGACCCGCGTAAAATATTATGAAAAAACTTTTGTCATTTTTTTTTTATTAAAAAAAAATTTCTACCGCCATTTTTGTTCAGCATATGTATTTTTTTTATACCAATATCTGTCTATCCATTTACTATTATACCATGAAACAATAGCTTTTTAAAGAACTTTTTTTTTTTGGTTAGATCTACCAAACAAAAACATAGCGTTCATGTTTTCCAATCTATTGGTTGTCAACAATAACGTATATATGAACAATAAAAACAAAAATACACAAAAAATAGTTGTTGTTTAGTTTTGTAGTGTGAGAATGTCATTTATAATATTTGTAAAATAAATGACAATAATAAAATATTTTTTTTAGAGAGAGGAAACAAAATATTTATAAAAAAAAAATATTTTTTATGTTAGCTTATAGTTTTACCATGAAATATTTAAATTTAGGGGCCTATTCACAAAAAAAGTCATAACCCAATCATAACTCAATTTTTTCCATGTGGTTGTTGTAAACAATCATAAAAAATTTCAAATTTTGTTTGAAAATTTCAAAAAAATAAAGACCTGCTACCCACATCGTCTCAAAATTGACAAATAATTTTAAATTTTGAGACTTTTTATGATTTTGTTTACAACAAACACAGGGAATATGAAGTTTGAAAATAATAAAATTAGTCATAACCAGTCATAACTAAGAATAGGCCTGTTAAACCAGAAATATAAGTATTTTTTAAAATAAAGCCTAAAAGTAGACTTTTAATTTAATTTTTATGTAAAGCCATAAAGTAGGCAATATATTTATGAAAAATTTACATGGTGCTTTAAAGAAAAGACACTGAACTCTCAAAAGCACGTTTGTGAAAAAATAAAATGAGATAGAGATTAACATTTTAAAGAAAAATTACTTGTATACCCAGGCAAATTAACTTTGTAAGAGAATAATTAGAAGCGTTTGAAAGGCTACGTTAGCTACCCGTTTTTTTGCTTTTGCTTTTCATATCATTTCAAACAATTTCAATATTATAAGTTATAGCTTTTGTTTACTTTTCTTTTTTGTGTTTGCTTAAACTACAACAACATGAAAAAAATAAAAACTCCAAACAGAGCAGTAGCGGAAAACAAATTTTATTGTTGTAGCCTACAAATATACTACAGTAGTATATTTGTAGGCTACAAATATACTACAGTAGTATATTTGTAGGCTACAGTATTACTACAGTATTACTACAGTAGTATTACTACAGTATTACTACAGTATTACTACAGTATTACTACAGTATCACATTGTAAACAAATGTTGCAATATAAAAACGTGATCATATTAAAAATTTCGTTAAGATGGTGTAAACTGAATACAACATCGAAAAAAGAATAATAATAATTTTTAATAAAATTCTTTTAATTTTGGTCAAAAAAATATAGGAAAATTTGGAATTTTGTCGAATTTTTCGATATTTTCGAATATGTACGCGATTTTAATATTATCGGTCTAGACGCTCAGAAGTTACGAGAAAAACCGTGACATTAACATTGGGTTAGAGATGGGCGCTGGTCACGTGATTTGCGTGAATCACGCGTGAGTGATTTTCATTTAAATCACGTGATTGTGAGTGAGTGTGAGCTGAAAAAAAACTGAGTGAGAGAGTCATTTATTTTTTGCGTGAGTTTGCGTGATAAGATTTTTAGATTAGCCCAATTTTTTTATTTTTTGTAAAAAAATTTTTTTGGAGTTTTTTTTTGGTAAGAGAATTTTATTGCGTGAGTAGATCTTGCGTGACTCACGCGTGATCGTGATTGAATCTTGCGTGAGTAAGATTTTTATTACTCACGTGAATAGTGAGTGAGCGTGAATAAAAAAAAAATTGCGTGAGTGATTCGATTATTTTTGCGTGAGCTTGAGTGAGTGTGAGTCAAAATCCACTCACGCACCCATCTCTACATTGGGTTTTTTCGAAAATTTACGTGGTGAAAAATACACAAAACATGGTTTTAATTAGAGATGGGCGCGTGAGTGATTTTTGACTCACACTCACTCACGCCCACGACAGGAATTTTTGAATCACGCACACTCACTCACTAGCAAATTTTTTCTACTCACACATACAACTCACACTCACTCAAGCTTCACTCACACTCTCGTTGACTCACACTCACGAAACTCTTATTCATACAAAAAAAAAAATTAAAAACTAAAATTTGAAAAATATTTTAAAATTTTCAACAAAATTTAAAGTTCAGCGTAACTTAAAAAATCGACTCACGCACACTCACGCAAAAATCTTACTCACGCACACTCCACTCACACGCGCGTGAGAAAAATTTAATTTAGTCACACTCAAGCGTGGTCACGCGTGAATCACGTTCTAATCTGCTCATGTGCCCATCTCTACTTTTAATGGCAAGGGAACACCACAACAATGTTTGCCAAAGTTTTTTTTTTTGAGAAGTTGGATTATAATTTTACATTAAAACAATCCAAACCTATTCTTTATACACATTAAAATAAAACAGTTATGTTAAACAAGATAAGTGTGTGTGTGTGTTATAGTTTTATTAAATTTTTTCTTTGTAGGCTACAAAAACAATATTTGTAGGCTACCAAAAATAATTTGTAGGCTACAGGTAGGCTACCAAAAATAATTTGTAGGCTACAGGTAGGCTACCAAAAATAATTTGTAGGCTACTTGTAGGCTACACAATTCTAATGTTTTTGTTTTTTTTGCTACTTATTCATTTTTAAAAACAATCGTAAGCTCTCGCTACAAAAACAGAAATGTGCAAGTATTAGTAGCTATAGCAATTGAATGATTTACATATTGTTTGTTTTTAAAACTACACATATCGTCAATTTTGGTTGTTTAAGCTACTTTCTTCGTAGTAATTTAAACGCTGATAATTAGGAAAATGCAAACAAATATTACCAGAATATTTAAAAAGAATTTGGTAAAATTAAAAAAAAAATCTTACATTCTAAAGAATTTTATAGAACTTTTTATTAAATAACAAGTAGAAAAATTAATTTCGACTTGGTCGAATTTATGAATACCCTCCACAATGTTATCTGATAGTAATTTTCTAAAAAAAATTTCAAAAAATTGCATTACAAATTTTTTATAAGAAATATGTATATTATTTTGAGTCAAACTTTCTTTTAATCAATAAAATTTTTTTGAGTGTAAAATTTTTTTGACTGTCAACATTTTTTTGAGTCTGCCATTTCATTCAAAAAAAAAATAATAATGTGTACATTTTTTTTTTTTGAGTGTAACATTTTTTTTTTGAGTGTAAATATTTTTTTAGTGTACAATTTCTTTGAGTAACAAATTACTTTGTAAAATATTATTGTTGTTTTATATCTACATATATGTAATACAAAAAGAAAACTATTTCACATATTTTCCTTTTTTTATATTACCATCCTCTTCTTTAAAAACCAAAAACAAATTAACATTCAATCATACACATACTTTATTTGATTTATTCCCGTTACATACAGTTACACTAACAATAACAAAACAATAACAAATATTTACTTGTCTAACAACTAAACTGCACCCCACGACAAGAAAACAAACAACAACAAGTTTTACAAAACTGGTATTTCACCATGCTTTTAAAACTTGTTTAACGAGTTTTCAACAGTTTAAGGTGAAACAAATCTGAAATTCAGTGCTTTGCTTATAACTTTTTAACCAATTAACCGATTTTGCTGAAATTCAAAACCAAACAGCCTTGGGGAACGACAAATATATATGCTAAGCTTCAGCCCCCTCAGAATTGTCTTTCGAAAGTTATAGTGGTTTTAATATTGTAAATTCGAAAAATACCCTTGCCGAAATTTACTCTTTTTCTCATAACTTTTGAACCACTGGACCGATTTCGCTGGATTGCAATACCAACCTGACCCGGTAAATGGAAAACATATATGTCAAACTTCAGGAGCCTCCGTAAAGTCTTTCAAAAGTTAGCGTGTTTTCAACGGACAGACAGACAGACAGACAGACGGACGGACGGACGGACGGACGGACGGACGGACATCGCTAGATCGACTTAAAATCGATCAAGGATCATGAATATATATACTTTATGGGGTCCTAGACCAATATTTCGATGTGTTACAAACGGAATGACAAACTTATATATACCCTCTATCACTAGAGTGGAGGGTATAAAAATTATTAACTATGTATATAAAAGAGTTGGATGACCAGTTTTAACCACTGAAACTCGAGACCTGAAGTTTCCCCTCTCGGAAAATAGATCCGTTAAGGGTAGGTTTTGAAAGTTCCGTTTCTGATGGGTTAAAAAGGGGTAAATAAATGTTTTTTGGTAATTTTTTTTATGGTTACCCAGCTAAAAATAATGTATACAAGCGCATGTACGATCATATATGATAATTCATGTTAAGGATGGGCCCATATATAATCGCATATTATCATATGTTCTACCATATATGGTCATATATTGAATAAACGCCAATTTTAATATATGATCATATATGTTTCCGAATTAATGATGTATGGTCAGATATGTTCATATATGACCATATACAATTCATTTTTAGCCGGGTTAGTTAAAGTTTTGGATGTTTTATCCTACAACAGAAAAAAATTCCAAAAAAATAACTTTTTGGAAATTTCAACTGAAAAGGGAAAAAGGGGTAAATATTAACTTTAGTACTTATCTATTGTCTAAATTAATGGACATAGCCGAAAAAAACATTTTGAAAAATGTATCTGCTGGAAATTGAGATTTAAATGGTATGAAAAGGGCAAAAAAATGGTTCTTCGGTACTTTTTTTATCTCCGAAAAGAATTGTTCTAGAAACTTGAAATTAAGAATTTAGAAGCATCCAGCGAAAAAAAAAAACTGCTGACAAAACCACTTTTTAGAAATTTTCAATGGTAATATATAAATGGTACTATTGGTACTATATTAGTACTATGGTACTATTTTAGGAATTCCTAATTGTAAGAGGGAATTTATAATTCTAAGTAAGTGATTCTAAGAGATTAAATTTTAAGACACATGTAGGAAAATTGAGATAAATTGGAAAAAAGTTCTGAAAACACTGATTGACTGATTCATCCGCGCCCAACCCAGGCCACTTAAGAGTCCTAAAATTTAGAGTGTAGATTAACCTCCCGGTAAAATTATCTACTTTTTTGGAAATTCTGATTCCGATAGAATGGTGTACTTTGGTACTTTTTTTTATTGAAACTCAAAAACTGAAAATGAAGGAAAAATGAGGAAATGAGGAAAAATTATTTCGAAAAAACTACTTTTCCTAAATTTCGATTTCGAAAAAAGCGCAAAAAGGAGTAAAAAAGTGCACTTTGGCACTTTTTCTATATTCTAAACTAATGGACATAGAAATTTGACGTTTAAAATGACAAAAAAAAATCTCAGATTCTGAGATATTTTTTCTATATAGAAAAAATCTCAAATTCTAAGACATTTTTTCTATATCGAAAAAATCCTTGTTTCTATTAAGAAAAATGTCAGATGCTAAGACAATTTTTCTATATAGAATAAATTTTAGATTCTGAGACATATTTTCTATATAGAAAAAATCTCAGATTCTGAGACATTTTTTCTATATAGAAAAAATCTTAGATTCTGAGATAAAATCTCAGATTCTGTGACAGATTCTGTCACATTTTTTCTATATAGAAAAAATCTCAGATTCTGAGACATTATTTCTATATAGAAAAAATCTCAAATTCTCAGACATTTTTTCTATATAGAAAAAATCTCAGATTCTGAGACTTTTTTTATATAGAAAAAATCTTAGATTCTGAGACATTTTTTCTATATAGAAAAAATCTCAGTAATTTTTTGTAAAAGTTTCAGAATCTGAGACATTTTTTCTATAAAGAAAAAGTCTGAGACATTTTTTAGAAAAAATCTCTGATTCTGAGACATTTTTTCTTTATAGAAAAAATCTCAGATTTTGAGACATTTTTTCTTTATAGAAAAAATCTCAGATTCTGAGACATTTATTCTATATGGAAAAAATCTAAGATTCTGAGACATTTTTCTATATAGAAAAAATCTTAGATTTTGGGACATTTTTTCTATACAGAAAAAATCTTTTTTTCTATATAGAAAAAAATCTCAGATTCTGAGACATTTTATCTACATAGCAGAAATTTCAGATTCTGAGACATTTTTTCTATATAGAAAAAGTCTCAGATTATAGGACATTTTTTCTTTATAGAAAAAATCTCAGATTCTGAGACATTTTTTCTATATAGAAAAAATCTCGGATTCTGTGACATTTTTTCTATATAGAAAAAATTTCACATTCTGAGACATTTTTATACCCTCCAACCACAGTATGGGGTATACTCACTTTGTTATTCCGTTTTGTAACGCATCGAAATATCGGTCAGGGACCCCCTTAAATATATTTATATTATTGATCCATGATCGATTCCAAGACATTCTTTGAATGTCCGGCCGTCCGTCCGTTTATCTGTAGATGGCACGATGCAGTCCAAAATAAAAGAGCTATCCTGAAATTTGGCACCAATATGTCTTATGGTCCTAGATAGGTTAAGTTCGGAAATGGGCAAAATCGGACAAGGGGGAAAAAAGTTTCCCCTTGAATAATTGAACCAACCTCTGAAAAAATACCCTTTTTTACATGTTTTTTTGTATTTTTGTTAAATAAATGAAACATTTGGTATATTTATCGCGATAGGAAGGTGCTCTCAACGTCCAACACTGACACCATCATCCCCCCACAAAAAGAATTTAACACTCTCACTTGTTTCTATATAGAAAAAATCTCAGAATCTGAGATTTTTTTATATAGAAAAAATTTTTTTCTATATAGAAAAAATTTAAGATTCTGAGACATTTTTGCTATATAGAAAAAATCTCAGATTCTAACTGTTCTATTATCCAGTATTTTATATAACCGGTAACAAAGTACCGTGTGGACATGTTAGTTATTTTTTAATTTGATTTTCATTTAACTTAATTTTTATAATTTCTATTGCCATAGTTTTTCCTAATTAACTTTTGTGTTTAACCATTATTTCGTTTCTTCTTTTATGCTGAAAATTCCACAAAAATCTATATTATTTTATGTGTTTTTCCTTCAGAAATATAATCACCACATATTTGTGGTTTTATAATTAAAAAAAAAAAAACGAAAAAACTTCGTTCAGCCAAATGTCAATCTCATTTAATACCTCAAATTCTTCCTAACTTTACCCAATGACTTTTGGCGATTTTTTTTAAAGTGTGTTGTTAATTAGGGTGGCTCGCTGAAATGCCCCGTATAATTGGTAAATTTAGAAGAATTGTCGCTATAAAATATTTCGTTTGATTTTTTTAAAAAAATATTTTTTTTAATGCCTATATTTAGGCGCGGCCGAAATCATATATTTTACAGTAGAAAAAGGTTTCGACTTTTTTAAATTTTTTGGCAATCAAAAGATAATTGTTTTCTTTCTTGTAAATCCATGCACTTTTTTTACTCAAAACCCAGAAGACCGTTTGGCATGGTACTAAACAAATATGTTTATACTTGCATAACACCTTTTAAGGCCATTTATCACGATAAGTCTGACATTGAAAAAAAAAATCATTCAATCAAAGTAAAATCCTTAAAAACAAGCCGCCCTATAGTTCTGCTTCCCATTTATTTTGTAATTGTATTAAAACATGTTCGAGTTTTCTTGTTGCTACTACATATTACTTTCTCTTAACATACTAAAAAATTTTCCTGGTTTTCCCATACGTTGACAATCTTCTTAATTAATGTGGCAACTTTTAAAAGTTTCCCTGTGGTTTTTTTCTTTGCTATTTTACAATATCGTACATTTTTTTTACCAACACCTACATATTTTGCCGTCAGGTTTATTTAAAAGTTTTTTTTTCTTTTTTTTTAATATAACCCTTTTTGCCATACAATTTCTTTTGATTTGAATGTGTAAAAATGTTAAAAAAAAAAGTTTGAAATCAAAAAAGTTTTATTTTTATAAATTTTTAATCCATTCAATTTATATACGATACAAAATTTATTAATTTATTATTTTTCTCTCTTTTTTTCCAGGTATGTGATATTTTTTTAAAAATATTTTTCTACTGATAACCTTTGTTAAAAATTATGTTGATGTTTGCGGGTAAGCAATAAATTATAAGATTTTTTTATTTTTTATTTTTGTCTGATGTGAGTTTATAAAATTGAAATAATTTGTCTTGACCTTTGCTATTTTAGCTTGTATAGAAATTTCTATTTCTAATCTTTTTAATTTTTTTTTCTACATTTTTAATTATATTTTTTGTTAAATAATTTGTCTTTGTATTTGACCTTTTGATATTTAAAAAGTTATTTATTATCAAATATTTCAATAAGAATATTATATTATTTGCTTAAAATATTTTTCAATGATTTTTGAAGGGGATTTAACTATGAAAGCAATATTATTAAAATGTTAGAAATTTCTAGCTAAAAAATATTTATTTAAGTCTTTTACTAGAATTTTTTTATGAATTCGACAAAAAAATATTATTAAGGCAATGTTTACACCATACCACTGAATCGTATGATTTTTATAAAAAATCAAGATTTTTTATAGCATAATTTTAGGCTTGTAGTAAATATATAATTGTTATTTAAAGCGACAAAAAACTCTATACAAAAAACTCTATATATTTATAAACAAATATAACAATTTATTTTATCTTAAGTCAATTTATTAAAAAAAAACAAGTAAAAAAGTTAAATTCCGCCTTGCCGAATGTAGTGATACCCTCCACAATTTCAAAAAGATTATTCCAAAAAACTTTTTTTAAAAGGAAATTACTTTTGAAAAAAAAAAATTTTTTAAAAAAAAAAAATCCGCGAAAAAAAATTTCGGTAAAAAAAAAATCCGCGATTTTTTTCTTTTTTTGTCAAAAAATATGTTCGTACTTGTTTAAATACCATTTGGTGTTCAATTATGTTCACATACGTCAACCAGCAGCCGAATTAAAGCATTTTGTATTTTTAGGTTATGTTGAATGTACTAAAATTTTTGAGGTGTCCTTACATTTTTGTTCATAACTTTTGAACCGCTGTACCGATATCGCTCAAATGCAATACCAAACTTCTCGGGAGAACTTCCAATAAATATGTTAAGTTTCAGTCATATCCGCGTAGTATTTTGGTCGTGATCACCATTTCCACAGACAAACGGACAGACGGACATCGCTAGAATGTCTTAAAATCGATCGGGGATCATGAATATATGGGGCATTCCATGTGAAATCGGACATTTTGAAAAACTTTTTTTTAGATTTTCCGAATTTGTTAACAGTTTTCAGTACCCTTCGAAAACTCCTTCGTGGTAAATTTTCAGATTTTTTTGATGACCCGTTGAAAAGATATCGAATTTTTATAAAATGGTAGTTTGTTCCTTTACTCAAACTTCTTTTAATCATAACTTCTTCAATAAAGGTCCAAATTTTAATTTTTTTTTTCAAAATTTTTGTTTTTTTACATACTTTTTAAAAAAAATCCCAAAAAATTCTTAAAAGCGCTCTAGTATGCGATTTTTAAGTTTTAAAATTTAAGTCTCATTTTTGAAAATGTTTGTACTCTTCGATTTTTTTGAAATTTTTTTGTGTAAAACTTCTATCAATTCTACAAATTTTTTGCCCAGGAGGATCGTGGGATAACAATTATTACTATTTTTTTAAATTTTTTGAAAAAAATTTATTGTAATTTTCCAATCTTTAAATCATTTCTACTGCTCCAATGGTGCGTCATAGAGGGCTCCTTTATAAGACCAACCCCCATTAATTTTTACGTCTTAACATTTCTTTGGAACAAGCTAATACCCTATCTCCAATTTCTGAGGGGGCTCCCACACAAAACGACATTTTTTTAAAATTTGGTCCAACCGCTCTAACTGCCCTAATAGTTCCCTTAGAGCAACAAAATGTATGACCGACCCACAATATTTTTTTAGTCCAAACATTTTCTTTGAACACACCTACCCTCTATCTTTAACTGTTAAGGCGGTCCCCATACAATTTTTTTTATTTTTTGTAAATTTGTTTTATTTAATCAGCTTCGACCGGTCCAATGGTGCGTCCGAGAGGGGTCATTAGTGAGACCTACCCCCATTTATTTTTACCCTACAACATTTTTTCAAAACATACCTACGCCCTATCTCCACTCCCTAAGTAGGCTCCCATACAAAATTACATTTTTATAAAATTTGCTCCAACTGTTATTTGTATGGGAGCCTACTTATGGTGTGGAGATAGGGCGTAGGTATGTTTTAAAAAAATGTTGTAGGGTAAAAATAAATGGGGGTCGGTCTCACTAATGATCCCTCTCGGACGCACCATTGGACCGGTAGAAGCTGATTAAATAAAACAAATTTACAAAAAATAAAAAAAATTGTATGGGGACCGCCTTAACAGTTAAAGATAGAGGGTAGGTGTGTTCAGAGAAAATGTTTGGACTAAAAAAATATTATGGGTCGGTCATACATTTTGTTGCTCTAAGGGCACTATTAGGGCAGTTAGAGCGGTTGGAACAAATTTTAGAAAATGTCGTTTTGTGTGGTAGCCCCCTTAGAAATTGGAGATAGGGTATTAGTTTGTTCCAAAGAAATGTTAAGACGTAAAAATTAATGGGGGTCGGTCTTATAAAGGACCCCTTTATGACGCACCATTGGAGCAGTAGAAATGATTTTAAGATTGGAAAATTACAATAAAATTTTTTCAAAAAATTTTAAAAAATAGTAATAATCGTTATCCCACGATCTTCCTGGGCAAAAAGTTTGTAGAATTGATAGAAGTTTTACACAAAAAAATTTCAAAAAAATCAAAGAGTACAAACATTTTCGAAAATGAGATTTAAATTTTAAAACTTAAGAATCGCATACTAGAGCGCTTTTAAGAATTTTTTGTGATTTTTTTTTAGAAAGTACGTAAAAAAACAAAAAATTTGAAAAAAAAAATTTGAAATTTGGACCATTATTGAAGAAGTTATGATTAAAAGAAGTTTGAGTAAAGGAACAAACTACCAATTTCTAAAAATTCGATATCTTTTGAACGAGTCATCAAAAAAATCTGAAAATTTACCACAAAGGAGTTTTCGAAGGGTACTAAAAACTGTAAAAAAAAGGGAAAATCTAAAAAAAAAGTTTTTCAAAGTGTCCGATTTCACATGGAATGCCCCATATACTTTATGGGGTCCCAGATCGATATTTCGATGAGTTACAAACAGAATGACAAACTTATATATACCCTCTATCACTAAGTGGAGGGTATAAAAAAAAGTTTTTAAATTTAATCCTCTAAAACTCTGAAGTCCTTTTAAAAGGAAACAGGATCACGAAAAGAAAAACTGTAAATGCAGTTTTACTACATTTAGTCTCTAATTTCAATCGTATATTTAACGATTTTTTTTATTTTTTGTCGGACGGTGTTATTGATCAGTAATCGATTTTAAGACATTCTATCGATGTCCGTCCGTCTATAAATAGCACGATGCAGTGCAAAACAGAAGAACTGGACTACTCAAGTTTGGCACGAATATGTCTTATGGAGCTGGTCTGGTAAGGTTCGGAAATGAGCAATATCGGACCAGGTGGAAAAGTTCCCCCTTGAAGAACTAAACCAATATCTTAAAAACAAAAACTTTTTTTACGTTTTTTTTGTACTTTTGCTAAACACATGAAACATTTTTATGTTCCCAGAAGTTCAAATTCCTGAGCTTGGACCCAGGGGCATACAAAATGTCGATATTTTCGGCCCGCCCTCTTTTGAGGGCGTGGATAAAAAATAATTTAAATATGAATAAAATTATAATAAAACATGTGACAATTTAAATTCGCCTGTGCCGAATCTATAATATCCTCCAACATAAATATGCAGGGGCTTTTTTTTTGGGGGGGTCATTGGGGCACACATAAACCCATGCGGTAAATGTTTAAAAATTCATTTATTATGCTTTTTGGGGTTAAGTAATACAATTTTATCATTATTTAAAAACCAGTGTTGGCTACCGTTTAGAGTATTCAAAACCGAAACCGAAAACCGGTTAACCGGTTTTTTCTTTTTTAAAAACTCGACCGGTTTCGAATAATTTCAAATTTCGAATATTCGACAAACCGGTTTTTTTTTTGTCGGTTAACCGGTTTTTATAAAAAAATATAAATTTAAGAATTTAAGAACAAACAAAAATATTTTATGATTTTACTGGGTGACTCAATATGTTATATTATTAACTGTGTACTCAGAACACTTCCTAAAATTACAAAGATTTCCATCTGTCATGTTCAATAGCAAAAAATAAAAAAAAATCGTTGTCTTAGTAGGCTATATTTAAGAAAATATACCAAAACGTTATTACACTTTTTGCAAATAAACTATAGACAAAATAAATAAGAAAAAACTATTAACTGGAACCGTTTAAAATCTCCAAGAGTTATTTTTTACCTTAATATAACCAAAGTCTTAAAAAAAGTAAGTAAATTCATGTTAAAATATTTCAATTAAAGGTTTTTTTACATTTTTTGTTTTTATTTAGAAATGAGTTCTGTTTGGAAGTATTTTTCTAAAGATGAAAAAGAATTACACAAGGCCAGATGCTCCAAATGTCCTAAAATTTTGAGCTGTCGAGGTTCATCTACATCAGCTTTAATAAATCATCTTCGTAGCGTTCACAAGATTGTACTAAAAACCAAGGCTACTGAAGATCTCACAGAAGATGAACCATCAATATCGAAAAAACCTGCAAACGATATGTTTTCAAAATTTAATGTTAAAACTGACTTGGGTGAAATTTTATCCAGATGTGTTGCAGAGGACGGCATGTCCGTAAGGGCTGTAAAAAATTCTAAAATAATTTCTTCTTTTTTAAAATTAAAGGGCCTCAAAATGCCTGCAAGTGAAAATACTATTTGGAGTTTGATTGAGCACTTTTACAACAATAAGAAAAAGGAAACTATGGACAAATTAAAATCAATTAAAGATCAAAATGGACGATTTTCTATTACTGTGGACGAGTGGAGTGACAATTGTAACACTAAATTCATAAATGTATCTCTTAGGGCCTATGATCCAACTAAGAAGTTACATGAAGTAATAAATCTAGGACTAGAAGAGATCAAAATCCGAGGTACAGCTATTAATATTGAATTTCTAGTAAAGAAAAAACTTGAAGAATTCAATATATCTCTTGATAATGATATTGTTGCTTCAACTCATGACGGAGCATCTGTTATGAAGAGGTACGGTACTAATATTTTGCCGGAATCTCAATTGTGCCTTAATCATGCTATCCATTTATGTGTGGTAGATACAATTTATTCAAAAAAATGTTCACCTGCTACGAACGATGAATCCGATGAAAGTTCAGATGATGAAATTGAGGAAGAACAGGAAGAAGATGGAATGTTTATTGACGATACCTTAGATATCAACTGCGACATAAGAGATGTTGTCTCAAAATTACGCAAATGCGTAAAATCATTCAACAAATCTAGTGAAAAGCAAAAAAAACTGCAGCAGTATGTACAAAAACAGGAAGGTAAAGAGTTACGGTTAATATGTGATGTAAAACACAGATGGTGTTCGATGTCCAATATGATCGAACAATTTTTAAGGATTTATAAATGTGTGAACCACACCTTGCTGGACTTAGGCATACCACCATTTAATAGTATTGAAATTGATACATTAAAAAATATTTCATTAACTCTTAAACCGTTGGAAATTGCTATTAAGGAGTTATCAAAAGACTCAGTTACCTTAATAGAAGCTGAAGGTATTCAAAAATTTCTTTTCAATAATTTAAGAAAAATTAACAAACAATACGCACAGGAATTATGTGAGCGTCTAATGATGAGACTAAATGAACGGAGAGTAAAACTACTAAATACCCTTATAATATACCTAAGTTCTGGTAAACATCCAAAAAACGACAACATTATGAAGTATTCTACAAAAGAGAAAACCAAAGAGTTTGCCATTGACTTGTACAACCGTCTTTTTAATTGTAATTTACCTTTGGAATCAGATCAAAGTCAGATGGATTCTGATGAAGACTTATGCCCCGATGTAGAAAATTCTAATAGTTTGCTTTTTGATTTAAATACCACCATTAACAACATTCAAAATCCCATGAAGGATATAGTTCAAAAGCAGTCGTCACTATATGACGATTTTGTATATCTGGACAAATGTAACAAGAAAACTGATAAGTTACAAAATTTATATAACTCATTGTTGACTATTTGTCCAACATCTACTATTAGCGAAAGAGTATTTTCGACTTCAAGTTTTATAAAAACTAAACAAAAAAATCGATTAAAAATTAAACATTTTAATTGCATTCTATTTTTAAAATATTATTTTAAAAAACAAAACTAAATATTTCTATAACTTTTTTAATTTTTAGTTGATCTCCTTTTGTTTGTGATAAAAAAATAAGTGTATTGAAATTAACAGTACCTTCCCAGCAAAAATTGGCATTACTAGTAATGGGTTTTGTAATCCGAAACAGATGTTAATAAGTAGTTACTTATTGAATGAAACACTAATTATTTTAACAAGGGCGTGAGACAAAAATAACTAGTGAAGAGTATGGAGATAAATAAGTAGTTACTGACTCGGATTACTAATAAGGAGTTAAAACCCATTACCAATAAGAAGTAAAATAATTAGTTAATTAAAACATTTAAAATTTAACTTGTTTTTACTAAAACTTAAAAATTGCGTAATTTTTTTTAAGTTTTTAAGTACTTTTTAAGTTAATTGAATTGTAAAGGTTAAAAACTGAAAGTGCAAGGAGATATTATTACTTAGAAGTACTTTTATAATATATTACTGAAAAGTAGTTACTTTTGGGCTTAAAATAATGTTAATGGTAATGGGTACTCATTATAAATAATGTACTTGGTAATGATTACTTTTCACAACTCATTACCATGTTTTTGCTGGGTTATTATTTATAAAAATATTGAATTAATTGTTTTTGTTTCTTTTTAATTTGTTTTAATAAAAAAACACCAAAAAATATTTTTTTTTATAAATTAATAACAAAAAATAAAAAAAAACGAAAAAACCGGTTTAACCGGTTTTTTGTTACAAACCGTATTTGAAAACCGGTTTTTAAAAAAATCGATTTTTCGAATAAACCGAAAACCGGTTTTTAAAAAAGTCCGGTTTTTTGAATACACTACTACCGTTACCCTTTCAATACCGTTACCGATTAAAAACCCTTTAATTTTGACTACCGTTACCGTTACCAATACCGAAATAAAAATATTTAAATACCGTTACCGATAAAAAAACCATTACCTTTATTCGGATTTTTACCGGTATTATATCGGTTTTATTTCGGTTGTCATAAAATACGGATAAAAACAAAGTAAAATATTTTTAGTCTACTATTCGCATTGTTATATGGACATAAAAACAATTAGGAAATCGGCCCAACCAATGTCACATTCGCAATTAACTAAATCTTGAAAAAGAATATGTGAAAATCGGTCCAACCAATGATCACATTCTCAATTCAAGAAAAGTGAGTGCCGCGTAATGTAAACATTTTTTAGTAGGATGATGAAAGAAGAGACAAACCTGAATTGTATTTTAAAAATAACAGATTTTTTTTGTACTTTTACTGACTCTGGTTGCTAACTTCAAAATATTTTTTGTTCAAAACTTATTATTTTGTAATTTTACAAACACTTTTTGATGTCAATTTTTTATTTTTCTCTAATTTAAATAAAAAAATTTTTAATTTTATTGAAAAACAAACGGCATAACAAAAAAATAATTTCCGCTTTAAAAAAATTGAAAATTTTCTTTCTGTAAAATTATTGCGTTGCTAATTTGTTTTGCTCTGTTTCCCCCCTGCCATTTTTAATAACTCATAGCGGATGAACTCGATGTGATAGCGACTTCAAAATAAGTCAAGGGTAAATCCTAAACATTGCTCTTAAGGATGCTGAACTCATTTGGACAGTCGCCTTAACACTTAGGGTACCAACTGTCAATCAATGATGTCTTAGTTCCAAAAACAATTTTTTCTGCTTCAAATCATATGAAAAAAAAATCTTTTATGCGAATGGAACGTCACCTTATGCACATGATTGCAATTATTTTTTTGGTCACAAATCCGGTTTCCAATCTTATCCATTACATCAGGTTTTTGAGAAATTTTAGATACGAAAAACCGCGTCTTCGGAATTTTTTGACAACTCATAGCAGATGAACTCGATGTGCTGATGACTTAAAAATAAGTCAACGGTAAATCATAAACATTGCTCATTAAGATGTTTAACTCATTTGATCAATCGCTTTAACCGTTGGAGCACTAATTGTAAGGTATTTTCCCCGAATTTTTTTTTAATACTGGGTAATAAGACGTCATTGAAAGACAATTGGTGCCCAAAGGGTTAAGGCGACTGACCAAATGAGTTCTAAATCTTAAAGAGCTTCACCCTCGATTTTTTTTGAATCCGCCACCACATCGGGTTCATCCGCTATGACTTTCCAAAAATGTCCATTAACGGCAATTTTTTTGAACTTTGACCTCAAATTTCTAAAAAAACCTAAAGTGATGGAAAAGTTTGGAGAATGGATTTTTGACCAGCAAAACTATTGTTATTAAGTACATAAGGTCGCGTCCCAGCCGCATTTTCGATGTTTAGTAGTGTAATTAATGGTTAGTATAGTTAAAAATGCACTTAATTTAACAGTTTTTTTAATTTTATTAAATACATCTTTGATTTTTTACGTGTTTTTAACAAATTTGTGACTTTTTAACACTTTGGGTAAATTTTTCCATAATACCGGTACGTACCGGTATCGATGTTTCGGTAACGGTTTATCGTTACCGAAATAATCGAAAATACCGTTACCTTTACCGTTACCGATATAAAAAATATGTAATACCAATACCGTTACCGATACCGTTATTCGTTTCGGTTGCCAACCCTGTTAAAAACATTTTTAAAATCCATGCCCACAAAAGGGGGACGGGCAAAAAAATTTTTTTTTTTTTATTTCCTAAGTCCAAGTGCAGGACCCTGAACTTTTTCCGGCATCAAATTGTTTCATTTGCTTAACAAAAAATACAAAAAAAAAAAAAACTGAAAATATGGCGTTTTTCAGAGGTTAGTTAAGTTCTTCAAGAGGGAACTTTTTTCCCCCTGGTCCAATTTTGCACATTTACGATCTTAAACTGCCTAGGACCAAAAGACATATTCCTGCTAAACTTAACGAGTCTATCTCTTTTATTTTGGACTGCATCCTGTCTTATACAGACGGACGGACGGACATACGTACATTCTAGAAAAGTCTTAGAATCGATCATAGATCAATAATATATGTACTTTATGGGGTCCCCGATCGATATTTCGATGTGTTACAAATGGAATGACAAAGTGAGTATAGCCCCATACTGTAGTTGGAGGGTATAATTATAATACTTTGGTGCACAAAACAGAATGAAATGAACTTGTAAACATATACCAAGAGGGAAAATAAGTCCCCAAACTCACCGCCCCCTCCCAAACCAAAAAAAAAGAAACGCCCCTTTTAAATTTTTTATACATATTGGAGGGTATGAAAGATTCGGCAAAGGAATTTAACATTCTCACTAGTGTTTTTTTGGAATTTTTTTGAATTTCAACGATTTTGAAATAAAAAATAGAAACAGACAGAGTCGTAAATTAGTAAAACCTTAATGGGTTTAATATTTAATAAGTCCACTTTTTGTATGATAAATCCCAATCCAAGTGAAAAAAAACAAAACTAAAGATTTCGGAAAAGATTTAGAAAATTTTTATTTAGAAAAAAGTCCTAAAAATTTTAAGAACATTAAAAAAAATTCAGCCAAAATGTGAAAAAATTTAGAAAATAACCACATAAATTCTGAAATTAAAGGGACATTTAATAAAAAAACAAAAGTTTCAAATAAACCACAACAGATGGCGCTATTACTCACTAAATGATGTGATGAAGTTAGTTATTGTTCGCGCCTTAAGGTATGCTTTAAGAATTTTGAAAACATATTAGAATAAACTCAACTAAAAACAGGAAGAGCCGTATATGTCCAAAACCTTAATGTGATTAAGATAAAATGAGTTTATATATTGTATTATAAATCCCAATCCATGTGATTAAAAAACACTGCTGCAGTTTCGACCGTCTCTGTTCACCGGGCTCTTGCTGTCTTATCCCCTAAATATTTTCAGCAATATGTTAAACAAAAAAACTTTTTAATAAATTAAAGAATTTCTAGTTTTAATGCCACATTTCCCAAAAAAAAAAACTTTTTTACTATTTTTGTGTTAATGCAGCAAGTGACTGCAGCTGCTACTACATTGTCTCAAAACATAACTGAAAAACTATTCTATGTTGTTCGCTAAGAGACTCTATGACACATTCCTACTAACATTTTAGCATAATGGCTGACAATATTTTTCAAGGTATGTGTGTTGTATGCAATTTGGAAAAAAAAGAAGAAACATTTGTATATTCACTCTCTCTCTCGAGAAAATTGTACTGGCATTTGGTTGTATACATTTGTTTTTTTTTTGTTGCATACTTCAAGGCTTTCAGTTGTGACTATTAAAATGTGGAACACACAAAAAATAGTCTCTATTTTTGTTTAGGATATAAGTTTTTGTTTTATATCTTAAACAAGCAAAAACATGCACAGATGTGCATTTTTTGTGCAATTTTTTTATGTAGGAGGGAGATGTTTAATTTAAGCTTAACTTTTTTTTTCTTAGACAACAAAAACTAATACAATGTGTTTAATAGGAAGTGTTAAAAGGATATGAGAAAAACACTGGAAGTGAGAAAAAGAAAAAAAAATTTTTTTTTTTGAAAATTTGTGTATTTTTAAGAAAATGTTATTTAACAAAAAGTTTATTTTTTTACCTTAAGTTTAAAGGATTTTCATTTGTGTTTGTATTTTTGTCTCCCTTAGGTAGTTTTTGAATTGTTGTTTTTGTGGAGAAAAAAAATTTTAAATTTATTTATACTTGGAGTGTTCCAATAAATGTTGCTAACCTCTAAACAAAAACAAAACTACAGCAACAAACTCATCTTTTGTTATTTATTGCACACAAGAGCATTTAACCTGTCTGCATAAGAGTCATTGTTTTTTTATTTTATTGTCGTGCCCTACACTTACAAGGGAAGTCTCCCTGGTGTCACCCTCCGATCTTCATGAAGTTTGGATATGTTGTTAAGAACGAAAATTAATTCGACACATATTTTTTTTAGCGGCCCAAACTCATTTTTAGGGGGGTCGATTTGTATGGGGGGAAATTGACCTTTTTCAGTTTCTTAAGATTAACGACTATTTAAACATAATTAATATAGGCATATATTGTATCAGATTAAAGGTATTAAAAATACCTATCTCGTGTTGCTAACAACGGGCCAAAGAAGTTAATATTTTTTCGACTTATTAACAAAAATGTCCTAAAATTTTGGTATTTTACTCAATATGACGAAAAGTTGTGCATGTTTGGACACGTTCTTAGCACACGTAGATAAGTTTTCCAAAGACCTTTCATTTGGTATGTAACATGACTAGGTTTCTTTGCATATTATAGGAGATAAACGAAAAAAAACTGAAAAATGTCCTTGTCTTCCCCCCTCCTTTTTACCCCCTAAATATGAATTTGGGCCGCTAAAAAAAAATACATGTCCCTTTGTTTTTTCTGATCTACAAAATAGAACCAATTCCATAAAGATCCGCGGGTGACAGTAGGGAGACTTCCCTTGTTAGTGATAGAGGGTATATATAAGTTAGTCATTCCGCTTGTAACTCATCGAAATATTGGTCTGGGACCCATTAAGGTATATATATTCATGATCCCCGATCGATTTTAAGACATTCGGGCGATTTCCGTCTGTCCGTCTGTCTGTCTGCGGAAAATGCTGTCAAGGACAAAATATTGCACAAAGATGACTGAAACTTAACATATTTATTGGAAGTTCTCCCGAGAAGTTTGGTATTGCATTTCAGCGATATCGTTTCAAAGTTATGAACGAAAATGTAAGGACACCTCAAAAATTTTAGTACATTCAACATAACCTAAAAACTTAAAATGCTTTAATTCAGCTGCTGGTTGACATATGTGAACATATTTGACGATTTTTATAAAAAAAGTTAGATTATATTGTGGTAAATGGTATTTAAACAAGTACGAACATATTTTTTTGACAAAAAAGGAAATAATCGCGGATTTTTTTTACCAAATTTCTTTCTTTTCGCGGAAATTTTTTTTCAAAAAAAAATTTTTTTTTTCAAAAGTAATTTCCTTTTAAATAAAGTTTTTTGCTATAATCTTTTTTAAATTGTGGAGGGTATCACTACATTCGGCAAGGCCGAATTTGACTTTTTTACTTGTTATACCCTACACCACACTGTGGTACAGAGTATAATGAGTTTGTGCTGATGTTTGAAACTACCCGACATATTGGTCCTAGACCCACCTTTAAGTATACCGATCGACTCAGAATCACTTTTTGAGTCTGTCCATGTAAACGCTGTAAACACGATACGGGTCGCAATTTTTATACCCTACACCACACTGTGGTACAGGGTATAATGAGTTTGTGCTGATGTTTGTAACTACCCGAAATATTGGTCCTAGACCCACTTTTAAGTATACCGATCGACTTAGAATCACTTTTTGAGTCGATTTAGCGATATCCGTCCGTCCGTCCGTCTGTCCGTCTGTCTGTCCATGTAAACGGTGTAAACACGATACAGGTCGCAATTCTCGATCAATTGACTTGAAATTTAAAACTTAAGCCTCTTTTGGCTTAAGTTTAAGTTCGTCCCAAGGACGAAGCCTATTGAAATTGGAAAAAATCGGTCCATATTTAGACCTAGCCCCCATACAAAGGTCCTCTTTAGTTTTGGCTCAAATGACTCTAATAGTCGCATTTTAATAGGTATCTTTTCAAAATTTGGCAGGAATTAATGTTTTATACACACAAATCACCATTCCGAATTTTAAAGAAATCGAACTAGTTCTTCTTGTAGCCCCCATACCAACCACCTTCCCGATTTTCACATAAATCTCTCAAATTTCATGAAAAAGGAAAATATTTAATTAAAATTTTGTTTGTGTAGGTTAAACGCGTATTTTAATAACCTTATCAAATCTTATTATCATCGGACCAGTTTTGGACTTAGGTCCCTTTTGAAAATTTCGCCCGATATTCAGTTAAAGCGGTTTATTGTCAACAAATAGAAGCCCATTTCACTCAAATTTGATTTGTGAGTGTTTTTTACACTTATTAAAGATTTGACAAAATATATATCTAATCGATCCGTAGGACCCATTTTCCGAGGCCAATTTCGGAAAACTTTGGTGTAGGGTACTATATGGTTGGTCTTGACCGACTATAATTTTATTACTTGTTTTTATACCCTCCAACTACAGTATGTGGGTATACTCACTGTGTCATTCCGTGTGTAACGAATCGAAATATCGGTCGGGGACCCCATAAAGTATATATTATTGATCAGTGATCGATTCTAAGACATTCTAGCGATGTCCGTCCGTCCGTCCGTCCGTCTGTCCGTCCGTCCGTCTGTAGTTAACACGATGCAGTCCAAAATAAAAAAGCTAGACCCCCCAAGTTTGGCATAAATATGTCTTATGCTCCTAGGCAGGTTAAGTTCGGAAATGGGCCAAATCGGACCAGGGGGAAAAAAGTTCACCCTTGAAAAACTGAACCAACCTCTTAAAATTGCTAATTTTTTGACGTTTTTTTGTATTTTTGTGAACCAAATGAGGCATTCACGGTATTAAAAAATATCGCTTTTTTTGCCCCGCCCCTTTTTTAAGGGCGTGTATTAAAAAATAATTTAAATAATAATAAAACTATAATACTATAGTGCACAAAGTGGACAAAAATGAACTTGTAAACATACACCGGAGGGCCAAGGAGTCACACCAGCTCACCGACCCCTCCCCCTTCCTTGCCCCCTTAAAACAATGCCCCCATCAACATTTTTTTTTTATTTTTTTTACATGTTGGAGGGTATAAAAGATTCGGCACAGCCGAATTTAACACTCTCACTTGTTTTTTTTTAACTTTCAGGTAAATGTAGTACAAATTATTATTTATTTTTTGTATAGTGTAAATAAACAATAAGGTATATATATATATTTTATTTAAACACATTCATGAATAAATATACAAAAAAAAAGAATCGTTGTCAAGTTTTTTAATTTGTTTGTTATAAGCTGTGTTTTTTTAACATTTTGAGTTAGATTTAGCAAGAAATCTTTCTGCAATATTTTTAAATATTACATTGTTCGTATATTTTTAAAGCATATTTTAAGGATCTAACTCCACTGCAAACGAAAACTAGCAAATATGAGTTTATTTTGAGGCCTAAAACTATGCAACAATATATTTGAAACAGCAGTTCGAAGTCAAACATATTTTATTGAAATTTGATTTAAAAAATATAGAATAATGAAGGATTGTTTTGATATTTGCTTTCATTTATTACATTTTACGATGCAGTTATTTGTATAGCATAGTTTTAGGCCTTAAAATAAATTCATAACTGCTAGTTTTCTGTTGCCCTAGTGAGGGGTTAGTTATTGTTCGCTCCTTCAGGTATGCTTTATGAATTGTAATATGTACTGTATAAAATAAACATAAAAATAGGAAGAGTCGTAGATAAGTAAAATATTTAATAACACCACTTTTAGTATGATAAATCCTAATCCAAGTGATGGCAAAAGACAGCTGTACTTGATAAATTCAAATAATTGAAAATCACAGCAATTAATATTTATCTATTGTTTCACTTTAAAACACTTCACCTCTCTAACCAACAGATCTTAGCATGGTCAAATTTAAATAATTCATATTTTCTTAAATTTCTTTATAATTCTTCCTAAGACAATAAGTAATAATTTTAACATTAAATATTCATTATTTCTTATTACACGTGTTGAATATATTTGTATTCAACATTATACAGTTTTTTTCGTTTACAAATTTTTGTAATAATATTTAAAAATAATTTTTATTTTTAATTAAACATTTTTTTAATATGCTACGGCTGTTTTTGGCAATACAATTTTTATAATGACACTGAAAGTTAGCATTAAAATATTTTTTTTTTGTGTTTTAAAAAATTTTCTCACTTTTTAATTCTAAATTACAATTCAAAAAAATATGTTGGAAAGAATATAACAGGAATTCCCTAGGGCGAAAAAATATGTATTTTTTTGCTCCTGTTCTTTGTGTAAGTCAGTCAGTCATATACATTAGGGCGTTTCATCAAAAACTTTTTTTTGGATTTTTGCAACTCTTGAAGCGGAATATGAATTCTTATGGCCTAGAAGATTTTTGAGATTTTTTTCAGATTTTTGGAATGTCGCGATCAACTCGCTCAAATCGATTTTATCAAAAAATTGAGGTTATGAAACATAATTTTTTTTATTTTTTGTTCTCTGGTGCCTTTTTTTAACAAAACCGGATATAATACTTCTTAATGTTGCTAGCCTCCTAAAAAAAAATATTCGCGGTCAAAATTATAAGTTCAAGGGTCACTAAGATGACCTTAAAAGTAAAAATTCAGAATTTCCCGTGTTTTAACCTCAATAATTCGAGAAATAAGCTATGTATGAACGTCATGTTGAATCCGTTAGATAGGTCTTTAAAACACCTTTCATTTAAAACCAATCTGACTATTGTCACTTTTGTAGAAATGTTAAAAAAAATAAAAAACTGGGAAAAACTCATTTTCTCCCCCCATTTTATCGAAAATTGAACTGGTGCATTAGGTAGTTTTTTTTTGTAAAGTTAAAATAATAACTTTTAAAGGCTTTTTATAGATTGTAGTTAGTGTTTCCAAGCCGGTTAACCAAAAAACCGGTTTTTTGTCAAAAAAACCGGTTTGACAAAAACCCGGGTTTCCGGTTTGGAAACACTAATTGCAATCAAAAAAACTTCTTTTAAGTTTATTATTTCAATTTTACAAAAAAACTACTAATGGATTCCCTTCGATTTTCTGTAAAATGGGGGAAAAATGAGTTTATCTTAGTTTTTTAATATTTCTACTAAAGTGACAAATGTCATTTTGGTTTTAAATTAAAGGTATTAAAAAGACCTATCTAACGGATTCATCATTACGTTCATATATTGGATATTTCTCAAATTATTAAGGTTGGAACACGGGAAATTCTGAATTTTTACTTTAAAGGTCATCTTAGTGACCCTTGAAGTTATTATTTTGACCGCGAATATTTTTTTTTAGGAGGCTAGCAACATTAAGAAGTATTATATCCGGTTTTGTTAAAAAAAGGCACCAGAGAACAAAAAATAAAAAAAATTATGTTTCATAACCTCATTTTTTTGATAAAATCAATTTGAGCGAGTTGATCCCGACATTCCAAAAATCTGAAAAAAATCTCAAAAATCTTTTAGGCCATAAGAATTCATATTCCGCTTCAAGAGTTGCAAAAATCCAAAAAAAAGTTTTTGATGAAACGCCCTAATATACATACATGTCTTTAGGCTTGTGTTTTTTTGTCTTTTTTTTTTGAAACTTAATTCCCTGTTATTACATGTTTTGTACTCCAACTCCTGCATTATATGCTCGTACTCGTACAAAAGCATAATGGGATGATACTAATACATACAATGAATAGTTAAGTATAAATGAAAACCAGGAAGAGTTTTATAGGTGGCTATAACGAATCAAAAATACACTTTATAATACCAAAGTTACCTATTGAAGACCTAAATCAACCTCTGAAAGATGCCATTATTTTACAGTTTTTTATACCCCCTACAACAGTATGGGGGTATACTCACTTGTCATTCCGTGTGTAACGCATCGGAATATCGGTCTAGGACCCCATAAAGTATATATAGGGCATTCCATGTCAAATCGGACACTTTGAATTTTTTTTTTTTTTAGATTTTCCCAATTTGTTTACAGTTTTTAGTACCCTTCGAAAACTCCTTCGTGGTAAATTTTCAGATTTTTTTGATGACCTGTTCAAAAGATATCGAATTTTTAAAAATTTGTAGTTTGTTCCTTTACTTAAACTTCTTTTACTCATAATTTCTTCAATAATGGTTCAAATTTCAATTTTTTTTTTCTCAAAATTTTTGTTTTTTTACGTGCTTTTTAAAAAAACAATCCCAAAAAATTCTTAAAAGCGCTCTAGTGTGCGATTTTTAAGTTTTAAAATTTAAATCTCATTTTTGAAAATGTTTGTACTCTTCGATTTTTAAAAAAAATTTAAAACTTCTATTAAATCTACAAATTTTTTGCCCAGGAGGATCGTGGGATAACGATTATTACTATTTTTTTAAATTTTTTGAAAAAATTTTATGGTAATTGTCCAATCTTTAAATCATTTCTACTGCTCCAATGGTGCGTCATAGAGGGGTTCTTTATAAGACCGACACCCATTAATTTTTATGTCTTAACATTTCTTTGGAACAAACTAATACTCTATCTCCAATTTCTAAGGGGGCTCCCACACAAAACTAAATTTTTTAGAATTTGCTCCAACCGCTCTAATTGCCCTAATAGTGCCCTTAGAGCAACAAAATGTATGACCGACCTAGAATATTTTTTTAGTCCAAACATTTTCTCTGAACGCACCTACCCTCTATCTCTAATTGTTAAGTCGGTCCCCATACACATACACTTTAATTTTTTGTTAATTTGTTTTATTTTATCAGCTTCTACCGGTCCAATGGTGCATCCGGGAGGGGTCATAAGTGAGACCGACCCCCATTTATTTTTACCCTACAACATTTCTTTAAAACATATCTACGCCCTATCTCCACTCCCTAAGTAGGCTTCCATTCAAAATTACATTTTTATAAAATTTGCTCCAACTGTTATTTGTATGGGAGCCTACTTAGGGAGTGGAGATAGGGCGTAGGTATGTTGTAAAAAAATGTTGTAGGGTAGAAGCTGATTAAATAAAAAAAAATTACAAAAAATAAAAAAAAAATTGTATGGGGACCGCCTTAACAATTAGAGATAGAGGGTAGGTGTGTTCAGAAAAAATGCTTGTACTAAAAAAATATTGTGGGTCGGTCATGCGAATATGATCAGTTTTTTTTTTTTTTTTTGATCAGTTTCTATTTTTTTTTAATTTTTATTTACAACTCATTTTAAATAATTTTAACCTAACCGAGAACTGGTAACAATGACTGTCGTCTCGTTGTAGCGAAATCGACCAAGGGCTTCGGTGGGAATCGAACCCACGACCCCCTGTTTCTTAGGCTAGCACGCTACCAACTAGCCTACCGGGGCCCCCTGTAGGCTAGTCGGTCATGCATTTTGTTGCTCTAAGGGCACTATTAGGGCAGTTAGAGCAGTTGGAGCAAATTTTAAAAAATTTCGTTTTGTGTGGGAGCCCCCTTAGAAATTGGAGATAGGGTATTAGTTTGTTCCAAAGAAATATTAAGACGTAAAAATTAATAGGGGTCGGTCTTATAAATGACCCCTCTATGACTCACCATTGGAGCAGTAGAAATGATTTTAAGATTGGATAATTACAATAAAATTTTTTCAAAAAATTTTAAAAAATAGTAATAATCGTTATCCACGATCCTCCTGGGCAAAAAATTTGTAGAATCGATAGAAGAAGAATTCCAAAATGTTTGACTACAAAAAAAACACTTTTTCGGCCTTACCTATTTTAATTGTCTTAAAAATTGGTATATATGTTCTTCTGATTTTTGTTAAATTTCGGTTTTTGTTATTTAGTAAAAATTGTGAATGGTTCGCGTTTTATCGCTGTTCAAAGTTGGTATTTTGCAACACTTGAATGATAAATACACAATGTTTAAATGATCATATCTTTGGAACGCATCATCCGATTGCCACGAAATAAAGCGCAAAATAATGGTTATGTCCTGTACTTAAAACAGAATTTTGAAAAAGGATGGATGCTTTGCAAAAAGGATATTGAATTTTAAAAAATGTCCTTAATTTGCCAATATCTTAAAATTCGTATCTTTAATTTTCCTATATTTTTTTGCACATATACCCCAAAATGTACTTAACAGCATATGCAAATCCCAAATTGGGGTGATAAGCGGTTTATTTATAAACGTGGTTACATGAAACGAATTATGAATTTTTGTTAAGAATTCTTGTTTACAAATGAAAAACAATTTCTGCGCGCTAACCGCCAATATTTTTTTGTATGTATTTTGGATCGCTAAACTCAAAAATTTCATTAAAACGACATTCCGCGAATACATTTTTGTTTAATTATATTTTTAGCGTTTTTTGGAGGTATTTTTACTATTTTGCTTATATCTTAAGTTCTGTTTATCTGATCTTCTCGCAATAAAAACCAAACTAAAGACAATCAAATTTCCAACAAATCCTACATGCATCATTTTCTCGTCAGTTCAAAGCTTTACGCGCAAATAATTTTTTTTAGCGTTATTTGAAGGTATTTTGACTATTTTTCTTATATCTTGAGTTCTGTTTATCTGATCTTTCCGAAATAAGAACCAAATTAAAGACAATCAAATTTCCAACAAATCCTACATTCATCATTTTTCCATCAGTTCAAAGCTTTCCGTTCAATATGCAAACATATGACTAAAATAAGTTTTTTGATTAACGAATTATTTAAAAAAAGTTTAAGAAATAGAAATCTTTGCAATTAATTACGTCTTTTTATTTATCTGCAAAGCCTGAACATTAAGAAATATAATAAAGTTGATTTGATGAAAATCTATAGGTTTACTCCGAAGTTATCACAAATTATATGAATATATATGATAAAATACAAAAAAAAAAATGGTAATTTTTTACGATTTCTGTTTTTAAAATTTTTAAAAAATGAGTTTTGTTAATAAAAAAATAGTTTTTCCTTGTTTGCCTATTGCGCGTAAAGTTATGAACTGTTATAAAAATAATGAATGAAGGATTTGTTGGAAATTTGATTGTCTTTAATTTGGTTCTTATTGCGAAAAGATGAGATGAACGGAACTCAAGATATAAGAAAAATAGTCAAAATACCAAATAACGCTAAAAAATTTATTTGCTCGTAAAGCTATGAACTAGTGAAAAAATGATGAATGTAAGATTTGTTGGAAATTCTATTATCTTTAGTTTGGTTTTTATTGCGAGAAGATCCGATAAACAGAACTTAAGAAATAAGCAAAATAGTTAAAATACCTTCAAAAAACGCTAAAAAATTCATTTAACAAAATTGTATTCGCGAAATGTTGTTTTAATGAAATTTTTGAGTTTAGCGATCAAAAATACATATAAAAAAATTATTCGCGGTTAGTGCGCACAAATTGTTTTTCATTTGTAAACGAGAGTTATTAACAAAAATCAATAAGGCGTTTCATGAAACCGCGTTTACAATTAAACCGCTTATCACCCCAATTTGGGATTTGCATATGTTGTTAAGTACATTATGGGCTATATGTACAAAAAAATAAAGGAAAATTAAAGATACGCATTTTGAGATATTTGCAAATTAAGGATATTTTTTTAATTTTAATATCCTTTTTGCCAAGCATCCTATCCTTTTTCAAAATTGTATTTTAAGTACAGGACATAACCATTATTTTGCGCTTTATTTCGTGATAATCGGATGATGCGTTCCAAAGATACGATCATTTAAACATTGTGTATTTCTCATAAAATTGTGGCAAAATACCAACTTTGAACAGCGATAAAGCGCGAACCATTCACAATTTCGACTAAATAACAAAAACCGAAATTCAATAAAAATCAGAAGAATGGATATGTTAATTTTTGGATAAATTGAACCACCATCGGCTGATTGCCTATGCTATTTTAAATGGAACCAGTCAGAAGTTTAACACAAAAAAAAAATAAAGAAAAATCGAAAAGTACAAACATGTCCAAAAATGAGATTTAAATTTTAAAACTTAAAAATCACATACTAGAGCGCTTTTAAGAATTTTTTGGGATTTTCTTTTAAAAAGTACGTAAAAAAACAACAAAAATTTGGAAAAAAAATTTGTAATTTGGACCATTATTGAAGAAGTTTGAGTAAAGGAATAAACTACCAATTTTTAAAAATTCGATATGTTTTGAACGGGTCATCAAAAATATCTGAAAATTTACCACGAAGGAGTTTTCGAAGGGTACTAAAAACTGTAAACAAATTGGGAAAATCTAAAAAAAAAAATTTTCAAAGTGTCCAATTTGACATGGAATGCCCCATATATTATTGATCAGTGATCGATTCTAAGACATTTTAGCGATGTCCGTCTGTCCGTCCGTCCGTCTGTGGAAGACACGTTACAGTCCAAAATAAAAGTGTTAGATTCCTGAAATTTGGCACATACAGTGCCGGTCAAAAAAATAGCACCAATGACTAAATCTCTATTCATCCAATTAAAACTAAATATTATGTGTGTATTCGTTTAAAGTAAATATGTAATACTCTTATACTAAGTATAAACCCCTTAAATGTTTTTACTTTTTCCAAAAATTGTGGACGGTTCTTTTTTAATGATCGATATTTAAAAAAAACTCTGAATAAGTGCAGTCAATAAAATAGCACCGAATGACAAAATTTCATTAAAAAAATTAATATTGCTTAAATTGTTAAAATAAAAGTGTTAAATACTAAAGGAATATAGTTTTTATTTATAAAAAAAAATAATTCATTACAAAATTTGATGTTTATTTTCATAAAAATAGGACGTGGAAAGCATTATACTCCTCAAAAGCGTGCTTTTGTAAAAAATATAATTTCTGAACATAAACCATATTCTGAAACTGGAAAATTGGTTGGATGCGCTTATAAAATTATTGAAAATTCAACAAAATTCACTTTAGAGCTTAAAAAACTTAGTCACAAGCGACGTTTGTCACCATAAGTGGTTAGGTACTTGTAAAGACAATGGAAGAAGGCCCCATTTACGGCAGTTCTAGAGCTAAAAAAGGACAACAAATGCCGAAAATGTTCATCGAAGATTACAAAACAACAACATTAACGCTTTTAGATTCGGAAAAGTGCGCCTACTCTCACTTAAGCATGCTGCAAGTCGTTTAAAGTTTGCTAACAGTAACTCAGAATGACCAGCTTAAAAGTGGATCAATGTTCTATGGTCAAATGAATCCATTGTTGCTTTATTTGGAGACATGGGATCATATACCTATGTCAGAAGATCCTTTAACGCGGATTTCAATCCAAAATTCGAAATAAAAATAACTTGAAATGGTGCTTATGGTGTGGGGGATATTTTCCTACTGTGGAGTGGGTTTCATATATTGGACCATGGCTCACATATTGGACTAGGACAATCGTGGATATACACTAAACGTTTATATCCTCCAGAAAGTAATGTTTTACATAAGTTTCTGAGCAAATGCCACTAATTTTGGTCTTTTATCACGTCAATTACTAAAAGCATGACGGAAAATTAGCCAAAAATTGGTTCTGGACAATAAAGTAAACGTGATGGAATGGCGTCGTCAGTCCCCAGATCTAAATCAAATCGATAGTTAATAGACAGATATAGAGAAGGGAGTGTCTTGAATACAACCAACTTGTAATGAAGCCCTTTGGGTGGCTGTTCAGCAAATCTGGAACTCAATTTCGAATTAAAGATCCCAAAATCTCGTGAATTCGGTACAATAACGTTGTACAGAGGTAATTGTCAACAATGAGCACTCGACAATTTTTTTTTTAATATTTAAAGATATCACAACAATACTGAATTCATAATCCATTCGTTTTTCAAATTTAAGAATTTAATTTTAATACAAAAAGTTCTGTGGTGCTATTTTTTTGACTGGGTCTTTTTGAAGTTTTTTTAAAAACTCTGAAAATTTTTAATGCAATAAAAAACCAAATTAGCCTTTTCTTATGTAATATTGCTTCTCACTCTTGTAAGTAACTTATGACACGTTTTCAGTGACATAAGTTTATATTGTTAAAAAAACCCCAACGAAGAAAATTTTGTTTTATTATGGTGCTATTTTTTTGACCGCAGCTGTATGATGAATTTCATTTAAAAATCGAGACAAAACTGAAATTTTGAACCCGACCAACTCAGATATCGATGAAATTTTGTTCATAGCTAAATTTGATCAATACAAACAAACTCTCAGTTTTATAAATGACTGTTTTGCGATTTTTTGGGCGTGGCACAGTGGGAACGTTTTCGAAAAAACGCGAAAATGGTCGAAAGAGCTCCATTTAAACTACAATAACTCAGAATCGGCTAAACCGATTTCCATGATCTTGGTATCATTAAAAAGATATTTTAACAGGCTTTAAAAAAAAAAAAAATACACTGTAAAAAAATTTGATTTTTTACAGTGTATTACTTTTTTAGAAAGGTATTTCCTTTACCTATAACATATCCAAAAAGTAAAATGGGTTCTTTTTTATTTTTTTTTAAATAATTTTTTAAGTAGTGTCACTTCTAGTAATTCCGCAAAATTCTGAATAAAAAAATCAATGTATTCTTCATAATAATTTTCTATTTTGTCATAAACATTTATTACTTTACCCATAATAAAGAGAAATATATATAGAACAAAAAAATTGTTGCCCTTTTCATTCCAAAGATTGAGAATGAAAGAATAAGAGTTTGTTTGTATTGATCAAATTTAGCTATGAACAAAATTTCATCGATATCTGAGGGGGTCGGGTTCAATGCATCTCGATTTTTACATGAAATTCATCATATATGTCTTATGTTCATAGGCTGGTTAAGTTCGGCGATGGTCAAAATCGGACGAGGGGGGAAAAAGTTTCCCCTTGACGAAGAAAACCAACCAATGAAAAAAGGTAAATTTTTATAAGTTTTTTTTTGTATTTTTGTTAAACAAATGAAACATTTTTATGCTTGAAAAAGTCTTGGGCTTGGACTCAGGGGATTTGAAAATTACTTTTTTTTGGTCCGCCCCCTTTTGTGGGCATGGATATTAGCAAATAATTTATATAATGATGAATTGGATATCTTTTGTACAAAAAACATAGTACAAAAAGCATAGTAATTAAATTTGTAAACATTTCTGGGGTCCCCAAGGATCCCCGACAAGCCCCCCCAAAAAAAAAACGCGCCTGAATTTTTTTTTTTATTTTTTTAAACGTTGGAGTATATACAAGATTCGGCACAGCCTAATTTAACACTGTCACTTGTTTTTTGTAC
This sequence comes from Pegoplata infirma, assembly GCA_963921195.1. Classification (NCBI taxonomy): domain Eukaryota; kingdom Metazoa; phylum Arthropoda; class Insecta; order Diptera; family Anthomyiidae; genus Pegoplata; species Pegoplata infirma. The sequence goes on along the minus strand of OY992536.1, from coordinate 22,150,203 downwards.
TTTTGTTAAACAAATGAAAATATTTAATACTAGCAGAGTACCCGGCGTTGCCCGAGGAATAAAAATTCGAAATTTCAATCAATAATTATGAAATTTGTGTTATTTTTTTTTTCTAAGAACAACATTCTATTTTTATTGAACAAAATTGAAACATTGAAGAAAATTGTTTTCCCCAAAATCGAATGTTAAAAATTTTATTAATTTTTGTAAAGGAATCAAAGTATTTTGATTCGGATTGAATATTTTATTTTAATAAAAATTTATTTCCATTATTAATATTCTTCAGAACAGAAAATATTTTTATTATTTTGAACATAAGTAGTAAAGATACTGTTCATAGTGAAAAAAGTCTCATAATTTTTCAAAAGAGAAAGTCTCAAATCCTTAAAATATTTCTATTATCAAAGAAAAATTTTAACACGGAATGTGTTAAACTGACATTTGTCAAGTTGACCCCAGTGTTTTTGTTAACTTGACCCTACGTATGTGGATCATTCTCCCATTAGACCTTTAAGTTATCAGGAAGGGGAAAAGTAAAAAAAATAAAATATTCATATCTGAATTATTTTGATTTAATACATTTTAATTAAAACCCCCATGATATTTAGTTGTCCAAACCTAATGGTTCTTTTTGGTCTATAAATCTTATGTTTAAATTTTTAGCCAAATCTGACAAAATTAACCTGTGCCTTTGGGTGGTTAAATTTTTGGCCCAAAAAAAAATGTTTGCCATACAAACTAAATTTTTTTTTTCAACTTTTTAACCCTTATGTGTGTGAAAAAAAAACACCTTCTATAGGGTGGATAGGTACTTGGGTACCTTCATGCAAATTGTATGAGAAATCTAATTTTTTGTCTTGTATTGTACAAAAAATCGATGGTTAATGATATAATATTATAATTTTACTCTGGTTTTCCCCTTTTCATATATTTTTTAAAATCCTACACCCAAAAAAAAAATTTTGTAATATCAGCAACTTTTTTGCTGGGAGTCAAATAATTTAGATTATCACACGTTAGTAAAGCAACTAATTATTTTTTTTTCATGTGCCTCCATATAAAACGTATACAGGTACCCAGGTACCTATTCACCCTATTAAGGGTGCAAAAAGCAAATTGATATGCCACGCCCCCCCCAACTGATATTGTATATAAACACCTATGAAAATATAATAATAACAAAAAGTTAGGAGTTCTCATGAAATTGTAGAATTGTAGACTAAAATCTTATATAAAAAATTTCGATTTGAAAACGCAATAGGTACACAGGTACCTGTCCACACACATAAGGGTTAATTAATTTATTTTTTTTAATAATGCTTTACTTGATTAAGCTTAATAATGACTAAAAATTTCATTTTGGAGGGATAACACCTTCCGCTTCAAAATTTACTTCGAAAAAAAATGTAAGTTGTTGGAGTCCTACTCTAAGAATTTTTAATTTTTTTTTTCTTAATTTTGACTTGAAAGGATTTTAGCTGAGATGTATTCACATAAAAATATTATTCTTATCTGTGGCATCTTTATCGTGTTCTTAAGTGTATAAAAAAATCATAAAAAATGCGTTTACACTTTTTTCAAATTTTATGTATTGTCAAAAAAAAAAATGTAGATTGCCTGGCAAATTATCGTTCGTTTTGGTGTAAAAGCTATATGTTAAAATTTTAAGCCACATCGGACAATTTTAACCCGTGCCTCTGGGTGGTTTAAATTTTTTGTGAAAATAAAAAAAAAAAATTTTGGGTAAAACTTTTACACTTCAGCGGAACATGTTAAAATTGTCCGATTTGGCTAAAAACTTAAATATAGAGTTCTTAGGCAAAAAGCAACCATAATTTGCCCAGCATTTGACGAAATTCGACAAAAAGCCATTTTTTGTGATAATAAAATGTTAGAAAGGTAAAAAGTGAATTTTCTGCTATATTTTAGAACGTGACAAAGATGTTACAGAAAGAAAAAAGAGCAACATCTCAAAGAAAAATTCTTTCGAGTCAAAAGTTTTTACTCAAAACTAAATAATTTTTTTTTTAATTTTTTGGAGTATGACTGCAACGGCCCTAAATTTTTTTTCGGAGTCAATTTAGAAGCGTTTATTCCACGAAAATTAAAGTTAAGTAAAATAATAATTAAAAATAAAAAATCGAAAAAATGTTGTTTGGTTTGTATGGAAAAAACGGTCTAGTTTTGTCCGATTTGGCTAAAAATGTAAACATAGAGTTTTTAGACCAAAAAGAAACATAATTTGCCCGGCGATCGACAAAATTCGAAAAAAGTCATTGCTCGTGCCACCCTAATATACATAAATGGAATATCGGTAGTCAAAATTGAATTCGATCCACATAACTGGTTTTAAACTGAAAACTTTTTTATTCAACGTTTGGCTGTAAAAACATCAATTTACAGTTAATTCTAAATCTTCTTCCAAAAAGTTGTCCCTAACATTCGGTTTTTTTAAATGTTCAAGACGTAAATGAATTCTTTCGAATAGTGTTTTTATACCCTCCACTCTAGTGATAGAGGGTATATATAAGTTTGTCATTCCGTTTGTAACACCTCGAAATATTGGTCTAGGACCCCATAAAGTATATATATTCATGATCCTCGATCGATTTTAAGACGATCTAGCGATGTCCGTCCGTCCGTCCGTCCGTCCGTCCGTCCGTCCGTCCGTCCGTCCGTCCGTCCGTCCGTCCGTCCGTCCGTCCGTCTGTCCGTCTGTCTGTCTGTCTGTCTGTCTGTCTGTTGAAAACACGCTAACTTTTGAAAGACTTTACGGATGCTCCTGAAGTTTGGCATATATGTTGGGCATTTACCTGGTCAGGTTGGTATTGCAATCCAGCGAAATCGGTCCAGTGGTTCAAAAGTTATAAGCAAATGAGTGAATTTCGGCAAGGGTTTTTCTGGAATTTACGAGATAAAACACACGGTAACTTTCGAACGGCAATTCTGAGGGTATTGAAGTGTGGCACATATATTTGCCATTCCTCTGGTCCGGTTGGTTTTAAATTTCAGCCAAATCGGTCAAGTAGTTCAAAATTTATTAGCAAAACCGTAAATTTCAGATTCGCCTCACCTTAAATTCACGTGTTGAAACACCGTTACAGGTTTTAAAAACATTGGTAAGTCACAAAAGTATTTTACAACGGATTTTTGTCACTCAAAAATATTTTTACACTAAAAGAAAAAAAAAATACACTCGAAAAAAATTTTACACTCAAAAAAATTATACACTCAAAAAAAAATTTAGTAAATTATTTTTTTTTTTCAAAAATTAGTTAAAAAAAAAAAGTTTTTTTAACCAAAATAAAATATTTCTAATCAAAAATGTTATTTGTTCACTCTAGAAAATTTACTATAACTTAAAAAGGGCATTGTGGAGGGTATTCATAGATTCGGCCAAGTCGAATTTAGCTTTTCTACTTGTTTATTTTAAATTTGAAATATCGAACAGTGATAAAACTGAATGCCCAAGGCGTGTTAATGAACTAATTTAAAAAACTGAAAAGGCTAAGTTGTTAGTTAAAAAAAGAGCTTTCCAATGGTGCTATTCACATTAAAATCTGAGTTATTGTGTCTTTTTAAAAGCGGAAAAACTGATTTTTTTTCATATTTTCACATTTTTGAAAATCCCCCTTAACCGATATCAAAACATTCTATAGCCTATAATCTAAGTTGGAATGAAAGCTTTATTATGGTTTTTATCTGATCAAAATCGGTTCAGTAGTTTCTTCAAACACCGGTGACAAAGAAAATTTTCGCGAAAAGTGCGTTTTATAATATAGTATAGATGAGGTACAGATCCCCAAACAGTGATAAAACTGAATGCCCAAGGCGTGTTAATGAACTAATTTAAAAAACTGAAAAGGCTAAGTTGTTTGTTAAAAAAAGAGCTTTCCAATGGTGCTATTCACATTAAAATCTGAGTTATTGTGTCTTTTTAAAAGCGGAAAATTGATTTTTTTTCATATTTCCACATTTTTGAAAATCCCCCTTAACCGATATCAAAACATTCTATAGCCTATAATCTAAGTTGGAATGAAAGCTTTATTATGGTTTTTATCTGATCAAAATCGGTTCAGTAGTTTCTTCAAACACCGGTGACAAAGAAAATTTTCGCGAAAAGTGCGTTTTATAATATAGTATAGATGAGGTACAGATCCCCAAACAGTGATAAAACTGAATGCCCAAGGCGTGTTAATGAACTAATTTAAAAAACTGAAAAGGCTAAGTTGTTAGTTAAAAAAAGAGCTTTCCAATGGTGCTATTCACATTAAAATCTGAGTTATTGTGTCTTTTTAAAAGCGGAAAAACTGATTTTTTTTCATATTTTCACATTTTTGAAAATCCCCCTTAACCGATATCAAAACATTCTATAGCCTATAATCTAAGTTGGAATGAAAGCTTTATTATGGTTTTTATCTGATCAAAATCGGTTCAGTAGTTTCTTCAAACACCGGTGACAAAGAAAATTTTCGCGAAAAGTGCGTTTTATAATATAGTATAGATATAGATTTGAAATATCGAACCGTGAGTTTTATAGTATACTTATGAGGTACAGATCCCCGAACAGTGATAAAACTGAATGCCCAAGGCGTGTTAATGAACTAATTTAAAAAACTGAAAAGGCTAAGTTGTTAGTTAAAAAAAGAGCTTTCCAATGGTGCTATTCACATTAAAATCTGAGTTATTGTGTCTTTTTAAAAGCGGAAAAACTGATTTTTTTTTCATATTTTCACATTTTTGAAAATCCCCCTTAACCGATATCAAAACATTCTATAGCCTATAATCTAAGTTGGAATGAAAGCTTTATTATGGTTTTTATCTGATCAAAATCGGTTCAGTAGTTTCTTCAAACACCGGTGACAAAGAAAATTTTCGCGAAAAGTGCGTTTTATAATATAGTATAGATTAGAAAATATTTAAAGTGCTGCACTTGCTTCCAGGCGATTAGATTTCTTGGCCTGCCTTCTTTTGTGGACGTGGATATAAAAAATAATTTAAATAAAATTGTACAACTTAAGTGCAAAAATCATAATAAATAAATTTCCTTACATTTATCGCAGTAGAGGAGAAAAGTGTCTACGTTTTCTTAGATTTTTTCTTTACTTTCCAAAATTTACCAATTTTTTATCAAAAGTCTCATATTCTGAGATATTTTTCATATAGAAAAAGTCTCAGATTTTAAGACATTTTTCATTTAGAAAAAATCTTAGATTCTAAGACATTTTTCGTATCGAAAAAGTTTCAGATTCTGAGACAGAAAAGTCTCAAATTCTAAAACATTTTTCGTATAGAAAAGTCTCAGATTCTGAAGCATTTTTGGTATAGAAAAGTTTCAGATTCTGAGACATTTTTCGTATAGATCCACTTTTCGTATAGAAAAGTCTCAGATTCTGACTCACTTTTCGTATAGAAAAGTCTTACATTTTGAGACATTTTTTGTACAAAAAATGTATCAGATTCTAAGGCACTTTTCAAATGTAAAAAAAAATTCAGGTGTTACAAACAGATCGATAAACGTACAAAAGCCGTCTACCACTAAGCATAGGGTATCATAATAAGAATTTATATTATTAAAGCCTCTAGACGGAAGTGTCTATCTAAGCTTCTCTATGCGCTGTAGATGAAATATACTGCAGAAGAAAATAAAAGGAAAAATTGTAGCCTGTAATACCATTTATTTTTTTTACAATTCAATTAAATCGTCATTAATGTTGGAGTATTTTATTTTTTTTAGCTTTGTATGTCTTGTTGTTTTGCTGTGTATTCAATCCTGTGTCATTGTGTTTAAATGAGAAGGCATTTACAGTCTATTTGTTGAATTTTTATTTAATTTTTTTCATCGCTCTGTTCCTTCATTTTGAAATTTGTATTCTCTGGAAATTTGTTTTCCTTTTATCTTACCATTGTGGTGTTTTTCTTTTTTTTGTAAAAATATTTTTTTGTTTTTAAGATACTTGCTAATGGTGGTATGATAATGGTTTTTAATTACTTGTAATTTTTTTTTGTTTTTATCTTTAAGTTAGATGAGTGTAATGAAAAAAATTGGTGGTACATTTCTAGTTTTTAAATACGTTAAGGGATTTTTTTATTTTATTTAAAAAAGAAGAAAGAAAATGTAAAAAATGATAGGAAAATTTTAACCACTAAGGAACGCTAATGAGGTGGTATTGATTACACGGTGCTCAAATATGATGTTTTGGGAAACAAATGGAAGTCTTAGTGGGTAACGATAAAACGAGGATGCTTTTTATTTACATTAGACCGGCATTTTTGGGTATGATAAAAAAGTTTTTCATCCGATTTTAAACGTCCCGGAAAATTTTTATTCTCGTTGGTCTAAAACTTATGTGGTATAAGTTTAAGGCCAATCAAATTGAATTAACCCGTGGTGGCCAGCAATCAAAGTTTGGAGTTTTGAAAATTAAAAAAAAAAATAATTATGGCAGAGTAAAATATGTATTAATCGTTTTTATTGAACATTGGCGATTTGTCATTTAAATTCTCTTTGATACACTCAAAAAAAAACCTTGTAAAATTACCAAAAAATCTCGCAATTTTACGAGGCCATTCTCGTAAAATAGGAGGAAGGTAAAATTCTCGTAAAGTGACGAGGATTGCCTCGTAATTTTGAATGCGCCAAAAATTGGTAAAATAACCAGTTTTATTGGTAAAAATATTATTTTAAAACCGAAAAAATTAAAAAATAGTAAATTTACAAGAAAAAATGGTAAATATAATTAAAAACAAGTAAGAAAATTATAGTCGGTCAAGACCGACCATATAATATCCTACACCAGAGTTTCCCGGACCATGGGTCCCAAGTTCAAACATGGACTGATTAGATCTATATTTTGTCAAATCTTTAATAAGTGTAAAAAGCAATCACTAATCAAATTTGAGTGGAATAGGCTTCTTTTTGTTGACAATAAATCGCTTCAACTGAATATCGGGCGAAATTTCCACATGGGACCTAAGTCCAAAATGGTCCGATGATAATTAGATTTGATAAGGTTATTAAAGTACGCGTTTAACATACACAAACAGAATTTTAATTAAATATTTTCTATTTTCATGAAAATTGAGAGATTTATGTGAAAATCGGGAAGGTGGTTTGTATGGGGGCTACTAGAAGAACTGGTTCGATTTCTTTAAAATTCGGAATGGTGATTTGTGTGTATAAAACATTAATTCCTGCCAAATTTTGAAAAGATACCTATTAAAATGCGACTATTAGAGTCATTTGAGCCAAAACTAAAGAGGACCTTTGTATGGGGGCTAGGTCTAAATATGGACTAAATATGGACCGATTTCCAATTTTAATAGGCTTCGTCCTTGGGCCAAAAGAGGCTTAAGTTTTAAGTTTCAAGTCAATTGATCGAGAATTGCGACCTGTATCGTGTTTACACCGTTTACATGGACAGACAGACAGACAGACGGACGGACGGACGGACGGACAGACGGACGGACGGACGGACGGACGGACATCGCTAAATCGACTCAAAAAGTGATTCTAAGATGATCGGTATACTTAAAAGTGGGTCTAGGACCAATATTTCGGGTAGTTACAAACATCAGCACAAACTCATTATACCCTGTACCACAGTGTGGTGTAGGGTATAAAAATCGTAAATTTACAAACCATAATAGAAAATTTACAAAAAAAAAATAGTAAATTAAAAAAAAAAATTGTAAATTAAAAAAAAAATGTTAATTTACCAAAAAAATTGTTTAAAATTTACCAATTTTTGGATGTGATAATTTTTAAGCCACAAAAATTATAAAAATAATCGGTAAATTTACAAGAAAAGTGTAATTTTGTACTCTTGCCCAAAACATTAAATCACGATAATGTTTTGCGGAAGATTTTGGTGTACTTGCCAAAGCAAAGTTTTTTTAGAAAAAATAATGTTATATTACTTTGCTCTTCCTTGCAAAACGAATTGAAATATCAGTCAAGGACCCCATTAAAAAACCAAAAGAGCTGTACATTTCGTAAGTGAGCGCAAAGATAAGTGCAAAAAGGTGGAGAGTATGAAAGATTCGGCACTGAAGAATATAACACTCTCACTTGTTTTATGTACATTTGATAAAAAAATCAAGTAGAAAAGTTAAATTCGACTTTGCCGAATCTATGAATACCCTCCACAGTGCATTTTTTAAAGTATAGTAAATTTTTAAATGTGAGAAAATTAACAATTTTGGTTAGAAATATTTTATTTTGAGTAAAAAACTATTTTTTTGTAATTAAAAAAAAAATTCAAATTTTTTTTTGAGTGTAAAATTTTTTTCGAGTGTAATGTTTTTTTACTGTAAAAATATTTCTGAGTGAATGCATGTACACAAAATAGTGTAATTTTTGTAAAAAAAACTAAATTTTTTTTGGAGTGTAAAATTTTTTTTGAGAGTAAAATTTTTTTCGAGTGTAATTTTTAAGTTACCAATGCTTTTAAAACTAAACATGTTTAATTAAAACAAAACAAGTTAAAAAGCATTATTAAGTTATCACTAGGGATGAGATTTTCATGCACTAAAAAATCGAAAATATGCGCTTAAAATATGCGCTAAAAAATTCAAAATATGCACTAAAAAACCTAAAAATATGCACTAAAAAAATAAAATTTGTGCAATAAAAATCTTGTTTTCATAGGAAAAACTGCTTTAAAAGCAAAAAGTTACGCCGGGTTTAAATAGTAACATTTTAAAACTTTATATAAGCAAACTTTTTTAGAAATTAAGACAATCTATACAAAAATTTTAAAGAAAAAAAAAATATTTTTCTTATATCCAAAATAAATTTTTAAAATTTAAAATAGTTTTTGAAACAAATAAATTTCAATTTGTGTTTTTGCTAATTTATGCCAAAATATGCAAAAATATGCACTTAAAAGTTGGAAATATGCACAAAATATGCATTTAAACCCAAAATATGCAAAAATATTCATTTTCACCAAAATATGCAAAAACAAATCGATGCCATTTTAACGCAAATTTCTTGATTCGGAAAGATAATTGGTCGATATCGTTTTTAGACTAACGACAAAAAACATGCATTTGCATGGAAATCTCATCCCTAGTTATCACCAATGCTTTTAAAACTAGTTTAACACATGGCATTTAAGATGACACCAATCTGAAATTCAAAGTTTTGCTTATAACTTTTGAACCACTGGAGCGATTGAGGTAAAATTTAATACCAAACAGACCTGGGGAACGGCAGAGATACATGTCAAGCTTCAGCAGTTTCATTATTGTCTTTCGAAAGTTATCGTGTTTTTTATCTCGTAAATTCGCGAGACACCCTTGCCGAAATTTACTCTTTTGCTCATAACTTTTGAACCACTGGTAAATGGCCAACAACCTGACCAGGTAAATGGCCAACATATATGCCAAACTTCAGTAGCCTCTGTAAAGTCTTTCAAAAGTTAGCGTGTTTTCTACAGACGGACGGACGGATATCGTCTTAGAATCGATCCAGGATCATGAATATTTATACTTAATGGGATCCTAGACCAATATTCGAGGTGTTACACACGGAATGACAAACTTATATATACACTCAAAATAATTCGACAGTAAAAGGTTTAGTAAATGATTTTGTACCAAAATCTACTAATTCGTTACTAATTTTAGTATCTTCAAAGTACTAAAATTAGTAATTTTTACTGATTTTGAATAATATTAGTAAAAAATTTTAGTATTGATTACCAATTCCTGCACTAGGTCCTTTTGGACTAAAATTTAGTTAAATTTTTAGTATTGAATACCCACGTTTTTTTTGGGTGTACCCTCTATCACTAGATATATACCCTCTATCACTAGATAGTATATATAAAAAATAAAAATTTTTAATGCAATGCATTATTTTTAATAATTTCTGAAATCAGTCGAACGATACACAGTTTTTATACCCTCCACTCTAGTGATAGAGGGTATATATAAGTTTGTCATTCCGTTTGTAACACCTGCACTCATAAAAGTTTTACAGTTACTGTTTCACAGTCAAACAAATAGTTTTCGTTTTAGTTAATATTAAAAGAAAATTCGTTTGTTTCACATACAAATATTCTAAACAACTTTTTGAACGTTTATTCAAATACATAACTGTCTTTTAAATAAAATTTTCCGTAACGTTTGTTTTTTCAGTTATTTAAAAAACAAACCACATTATTTTATTTGTCGTTTGTTTTTTGCCAGTTATTTAAAAATTTCTAAAATTAGATTTTTTTTTTTTGAATTTGAAAATGAAATTTAGTTGCTGAAAATATAAGTAGCTTGTGGCACAGAGGGTAGCGTGCTGGGCTATCAGCCAGAAATTATGAGTTCGATTCTGCTCAGGTTCGAAGTTTTTTAAAATTATTTCTAAATTTTAAATAAAAATGAATGTAAATTTCCGTTATTTTAACCGTTTTTTCCGTAAAATTTTGTCAGTCATTTTTTACGGATTTTTAAGTTATTTTTACGGATTTCAACAGTTATTAATTAACATTTAAAATAACTGAGAAATGTTTTTGTTTTAAATGAAATGTAAGTAGTCCGTTTTTTAAATAAAGTTTCATTTGTTTCAAACGTATTTTCTGTTGAATTTACTTACATAATATTTTAAGTGTGGAAATATTGGTCTAGGACCCCATAAAGTATATATATTCATGATCCTCGATGGATTATAAGACGATCTAGCGATGTCCGTCCGTCCGTCCGTCTGTCCGTCTGTCTGTCTCTCTGTTAAAAACACGCTAACTTTTGAAAGACTTTACGGAGGCTCCTGAAGTTTGGCATATATGTTGGGCATTTACCTGGTCAGGTTGGTATTGCAATCCAGCGAAATCGGTCCAGTGGTTCAAAAGTTATGAGTAAAAGACTGAATTTCGGCAAGGGTTTTTCGTGAATTTATGAGATAAAAAGCACTATAACTTTCAAAAATCAATTCTGAGGATGCTGAAGCTTGGCATATATATTTTTCGTTCCTCCAGCCTAGTTCGTATTGAATTTCACCGAAATCCGTCCAGTGGTTCAAAAGTTATTAGCAAAACAGTGAATATCAGATTAGCTTCACCTTAAATTCACGTGGTGAAAACCCGTTAAACCTGTTTTAAAACCATTGGTAAGTCACAAAAATATTTTAAAACGTATTTTTGTCACTCAAAAATATTTTTATACCAAAACAAAAAAATTTTCACTCAAAAAAAATTTTACACTCAAAAAAAAAATTAGTAAATTTTCTTTTTTTATGTAAAATTCGAAAAAAAATTTACACTCAAAAAAAATAATTTTTTTTTTTCAAAAATTACTAAAAAAATTTTACATAAAAAAAAAATTAGTAATTTTTTTTTTGAATGTAAAATTCGAAAAAAATTTTCCACTCAAAAAAAATTTTACACTCAAACAAAAAATAATTTTTTTTTTTTTTTACATTACTAAAAAAAAAATTTTTTTACACAAAATAAAATATGTATTTCTAATCATAACTGTTATTTTTTCACGTGAGAAAATTTACTATCACTTAAAATGGGCGTTGTGGTGGGTATTCATAGATTCGGCCAAGTCGAATTTAACTTTTCTACTTGTTTTTATTAATTTTGGTCTATTGAATACCAAATCAAAAAATTACTGAAATCGGTCGAGCGGTTAACGATATTTTGCCATTTGAAATTTGTCGAAAAATTTTTAAAACTGAAAAAAAAAAATTTAAAAAAATCTTTGGGAAGTTTTAGAAATTGCATTCGGTGCGGGAAAACGCTATTGCGTGAGTGTGCGTGAGTAAGATCTTTGTGTGAGCGAGTTTGAGTGAATTTTTTTTTATGTGACTGCATGATTTTTTTTCTCTTAAAATTGTGAAATGTAGGTAAACAAAAAATTTTTTTTTCCAGAACAAAGCAAACAAAATTTGGATAAACTTTTTTTTGATAAAAAGTTTGTTAGGTTTGTAAAAAAAACTTTGTAAAATGACAAAAAATGTTTGTGATTTTTTTTTTTTTGCAATCTCCTATTTGACAATAATTCTTTGCAATTTTACAAGCTTTTTACCGATAATTTTGTAATTTTACAAGCTTTTTATCAAAAAACAAATTGTAATTTACAATTTTTTTGACGCGATAAAACTTACAAGAAGGTTTCATGTCTTTACTAGATTTTTTGCTATCTCCTATTTTATGAGAATTCCTAGTAAGAATTGCAAACTTTTTTGTAATTTTACAAGATTTTTACCAATAAAATTGTAATTTTTCAACTTTTTTGGCGAAATAAAACTTACAAGAAACTCTCGTAAATTTACTAGATTTTTTGTAAAAAAATCTTGGAAATTGTAAAATTACAAGAAAACCTGTAAAATTACAAAAAAAAAATGTAAATTTCAAAAATTATTTGTTGAAAAAACAAGGAAAACTATAAAATATTGGTAAAATGGGATTACGAGACTTTTTCTACACTCAAAAAAAAAAAACTGATTAAACGCCTGGTAAAATGTCTTTTACAAAAATACTTGGATTTATGTTGTTAAACAAAAAAAAAAAAATTATGTAAATTTACCATTTTGGTTTGTAAATTTACCATTTTTTTAAACATATTTTACCATTTTTTCTTGTAAGTTTAACATTTTTTTTTATTTTTCTGGTTTTAAAACAATATTTTTAACAATAAAATTGGTTATTTTACCAATTTTTGGCGCATTCAAAATTACGAGGAAATCCTCGTAATTTTAAGAGAATTTTACCTACCTCCTATTTTACGAGAATAGCCTCTAAAATCACTAGATTTTTTGGTAACTTTACAAGTTTTGTTTTGAGTGTAGTAATTTGTCAAGGTTTGTTTTTTTTTTTAGTGTAGTATTAATATTAAAAAATGTACTTTATAAATCCAAATAATTAAAAACACAACACATAACAAATTTCGCGCAATTCTTACAAAAAATTACAAACTCCTAAAATTAGGCAACATTTTTTTTTTTTTTCTAAAAATCAATCTCACTTAATATTCTATCTTTGAAGGTCAGTAAAATGTATAAATTTTATTACTTAAATAAAATTTTTTTATCAATGATGTATGCATTTAGTATTAAAATTATAGGTGACAAGTCATTCAATCTTAATTAAATTTTTGTTGTTATTTGTTTTTGTTCATTTGATTATCATCTTAGTAATCAATATTATTCTGTTATGTGACAAAAAATTCCCTAAGAAACAAAGAAAAGTCAATTATTGGATTTTTTTTTAACAATACACAAGATTTCAATTACATTTTTACTATTTTTTTGATAATATTTTGGAATGTAATAAGGGTATTCATGAAGGCATGTGAAATATAAAAGAATTTTTAAAATTCAAAATTTCTTTAATTACTTTTCAAAATTAAAAGTAATAGTGTCTTTTTGAATTCAATTCTCTGAAAACAAATTTTGTTTAATTTTAAATTCCTTAAATTTCCTGTGAATCCTCTACCTGCAATTCATCTTTGTTATGGGTAAAAGGACACCAAAATAGAAAAATTCATTCGATTTTTTTTTTTTTTTTGTTGTTTGTTTAGATTTTTTTTTCTCCCCAATGAAGACAACACGTTTTGTATGAAAAATAATAAAGTAAAAACGTGTAAGCATTAAATAACATACAATTCGCTAGAAAAAAAAATAACACGAAAAAAATTGGAAAATATCTACCAACATAAAGTAAAATTCTCCAAAATATATATGAACAAAAATATATAAAAAAAAATTTAAATCGCAAAAACGTGTAACACCAGCAGGTGGTAAAATATATGGACTACATGTGCAAAATACTGAAAATATCATAAAGAAATGATAAGAAAATTGTACCATCCCAGCAAAAACTTTGTAATGACACGTCATTACCATTCGAATTACTTAGTAATGACAGAAAATTACCTTTAGCATTATTTTAAAATGTAAAATAAGGACTTTTTAATAATGACTTACCGAAGTCATTATAATAAAATTAAAAAATTCAGAACTAGATTTACACTTTTTGACTCACTGTACATTAGAGCACCCACAAAATGTATGGGATGTGCAAAATTGTATTTTTTATCGCTCCCCGCTCATTTTCGGTTGAGTTGGGATTAAAAAATAATATCTATCCAGAAATTGGACTTCTAGGTTGCAAACAGGCCAAGCGGTTTGAACTTTTGACCTCAAAAATGGGCTAAAAAACCTTTATAGATTAATTTGGCTGTAACTCTTAAAATAAAAGTTTTTCGCAATTAACTTTCATAACAATTTTTTTGTAGAATCAAAATGCAAAGATTTTTCTCTCATACTGTTTTGACCTAAATATGCCCGATCGCGGTGTTTTAAGCGGTTAAAGTCGAAATTTGGGTCAGAACTTTTTTTAAAAAAATTCTCGTAAATTTTTAAATTGGGGAAAATTTGAGCTCTTTGCACAATTCACTAGGGTATTGAATGTAGTTTTCCAAAAATTTTTTTTTTGCAAAAATATATCGACTGTTCCATGAAAAAATCCCAAAGTTCTGCTCTGAATCTCATTTTTTTACAATTCATCCTCAATATAGGCGAATACTCACTTTGTAATTCCGTGAGTTTCGCACCAAAACATCTGTCTAGGATTTCCCTAAATATATATGGGGTATTCAGTGCCAAATTGGACACTTTGAATTTTTTTTTTTTTACATTTTTTAATTATTTTTAAATTTTTTTAAAACCCATTAAAACCCCCATCCAAGTTAGTTTTCAAATTTTTTTAAATTACCCGTTTCGAAGATATGGAATTTTCAAAAAAAAACTATCGTTTTCCGTATTTTTATCATAACAAATTCAAAAATGGTCAACATTTTTTTTTTTTTTTAATTTTTGTTTTTTTATTAAAAATTTCTTAAAGTGTTCTAATATGCAATTTTTAACTGATTGCTATCTTTGTTTTTTTTTTCAATCTTTTCTTAAAATTTTTTATTTGATTTTTTTTTTTAATTTTTCGTGGTAAACTTAATATTTTTTTAAAATTTTAAGCTTAAGTAGATCGTGGGATTATGGTAATTAATATATTCAGCGGTTTTTGATTTTTTTTTTGTTGTTTTCCAATCTTTATTAAAACACTTTGAAGAAAATACTAAAATTTCAAGAAATTATTTCGAATTTGGACCATTTTTAAAGAAGTGAATACAGAAAAAATCGTGTTTTTTTTTGAATTCAATATTTTTGAACGGATTATCAAAAAAGATGTCAAAATTTACTTGGAATGGGTTTTTGAAGGGTACTAAAAAATTGAAAAAACATAAAATTAAAAATTTTCCAAGCGTCCGATTTGGCATGGAATACCCCATATATACTATGTGGAATCCTAGACTCATCTTTCGATGCGTAAAACATGCAATGACAAAGTGAGTACACCCTCATAACGTGGTTGGAGGTCAAAAAATTGTGGTTCATGGTAGGATTTTGGCAATTTTTCATGGAAGGGTCGATATATTTTTGCAAAAAAAAATTTTTTGGAAAACTGCATTGAATACCCTATTAAATTATGCAAAGAGCTCAAATTTTCCCCAATTTAAAAATTTACGAGAATTTTTTTAAAAAAAGTTCTGACCCAAATTTCGATTTTAACCGCTTAAAACACCGCGATCGGACATATTTAGGACAAAACAGTATGAGAGAAAAATCTTTGCATTTTGATTCTACAAAAAAATTGTTATGAAAGTTAATTGCGAAAAACTTTTATTTTAAGAGTTACAGCCAAATTAATCTATAAAGGTTTTTTAGCCCATTTTTGAGGTCAAAAGTTCAAACCGCTTGGCCTGTTTGCAACCTAGAAGTCCAATTTCTGGATAGATATTATTTTTTACTCCCAACTCAACCGAAAATGAGCGGGGAGCGATAAAAAAAACAATTATGCACATATGGGTGCTCTACTGTACATTATTTTATTAAAAATAAAATAAATTTAAATATTTTTTTATTTTTTTAAATTTTTTTTTTAAATAATTTTTTCATTACCTATAAGTACATACGTAATTAGTTATTAATACTGTTTTGATAATCATTACATTTGGCACATTTGCTTGTAAATGTAATGGGAAAGGTAATTCGAATCAGAAGTAGTTATAACTTTTGAATTTCCCATTACACATTTCATTACTTGGTAATGCAAGTTTTTGCTGGGATATAAAGTATTAAGAGTATTTTCATGTGTGAGTATAGAAGTACCTATATGTGTAACTGTATGTGTGAAGTGAGATTTATTGAATGTTTTTTAGAGTGGACTGAAAAAAATAAATGAAATTATTAAAAATATTAAAAAAAGAAGTAGAAAAGTTAAATTCGACTTGGCCAAATCTATGAATACCCTCCACAATGCACTTTTTAAGTTATAGTAAATTTTCTAGAGTGAAAAATAAAATTTTTGATTAGAAATATTTTATTTTGTGTAAAAAACTTTTTTTTTAACTAATTTTTGAAAAAAAAAAAATAATAATTTACTTAATTTTTTTTTGAGTGTAAAATTTTTTTTGAGTGTAAAATTTTTTTTGAGTGTATTTTTTTTTCTTTTAGTGTAAAAATATTTTTGAGTGACAAAAATGCGTTGTAAAATATTTTTGTGACTTACCAATGTTTTTAAAACAGGTTTAACGGGTTTTCAACACGTGAATTTAAGGTGAGGCGAATCTGAAATTTACGGTTTTGCTAATAACTTTTAAACCACTGGGCCGATTTGACTGAAATTCAATACGAAACAGCCAAAAGGAACGACAAATATATGTCCCAAGCTTCAACATCCTCAGAATTGCCTTTAGAAAGTTATCGTGTTTTTTATCTCGTAAATTCGTGAAAAACCCTTGCCGAAATTCACTCTTTTGCTCATAACTTTTGAACCACTGGACCGATTTCGCTAGATTGCAATAACAACCTGACCAGGTAAATTCCCAACATATATGCCAAACTTCAAGAGCCTCCGTAAAGTCTTTCAAAAGTTAGCGTGTTTTCAACAGACAGACGGACGGACATCGATCGTCTTAGAATCGAACGAGGATCATGAATATATATACCTTATGGGGTCTTAGACCAATATTTCGAGGTGTTACATACGGAATGACAAACTTATATATACCCTCTATCACTAGAGTGGAGGGTATAAAAAACAATTTTTTAAAAATAAAAATTGTTTTATACGACTTTTAAAATATTATATTTTGAGTAGGGTATTCTAGCTCGAGGTCATTATTTTATTTACTAATTAAAACTGTGATATTCTCATTGAATAACACTGTGACACAATTTAAGGATCATTTCTTAAGGCCTCAACCAAACCAAGACAGTTTGAAAGTACTTGTGTGTAGTAGTAAAAGCCCCGATGGGTTGTTCTCTGTAACGTCTCAAATTTGTTTTATAGCCCGCTAAATTTTTCATTTTTTATTTAAAGGCGTTTGAAAAAAGTCGAAAAAAATAATGTAACTGTTCTTTTGAGCTTAAAATAGTGTTTGGATGTCTTCAATAGAATTTGATGGGGAATTTTTTTCTAGAATATATTAACCCTTTATCTTCCGTATTTATTGGTCATTTAAGCACTTTTCTTAAGAAATGGCTCTGAAGTCTAATAAGACTTGCATTTAAAGGATTAAAATGTTCTACGAATACGTTCTGCATCAAATTTCACTACGGGTTACTGAAGGCAGAAAGTTCGACTAGTGTAAGGAAAATGTAGAAAAAAGATAAATTGTAAAGTGTCATTCATTTTTTTATATTTTTGCCAGAAATTGTATACAATTGTAACTAACAAATATAGGAAAAAATATAAAAAGTTAATGATACTTTACAATTAACATTTTTTTATGCATTTTTCGTATACCGGTCGAACTTTTGCCTTCAGTAACCCCCATTGAAATTTGATGCTGAAAATAATCGTAGAACATTTTAACCCTTTAAACGCACGTCTTACAAGGGAAGTCTCACTTGTGTCACCCTCCGATCTTCATGAAATTTGGAGATGTTGTTAAGAACGAAAATTAATTCGACACGTATTTTTTTTTAGCGGCCCAACCTCATTTTTAGGGGGGGTCGATTTGTATGAGGGGAAATTGACATTTTTCAGTTTTTTACGATTTACGCCTATTTAAACAAAATTAATGTAGGCATGTGTGGTATCAGATTAAAGGTATTAAAAATACCTATCTCGTGGTGCTAACAACGGGCCAAAGAAGTTAATATTTTTCGACTTATTAACAAAAATGGCCTAAAATTTTGGTATTTTACTCAATATGACGAAAAGTTTTGCATGTTTGGTCACGTTCTTAGCACAAGTAGATAGAATTTCCAAAGACCTTTCATTTGGTATGTAACATGACTAGGTTTCTTTGCATAATATAGGAGATAAACGAAAGAAACTGAAAAATGGCCTTGTCTTCCCCCCTTCTTTTTACCCCCTAAATATGAATTTGGGCCGCTAAAAAAAATATGTGTTCCTTTATTTTTTCTACTCTACAAAATAAAACCAATTCCATAAAGATCCGCGGGTGACACTAGGGAGTCTTCCTTTGTTAGTAGGTTTCTGAGCCATTTCCTAAAAAAATAACGTAAATGACCCATTAAAACGGGAGATAGAGGTTTAGAGGATTTTTCCCATAAAATTCTATTGAAGACATCCAAACACTATTTTAAGTTCAAAAGAACATTAACATTAGTTTTTTCGACTTTTTTCCAACGCATTTGAAAAAAAAAAAAAACTGAAAAATTCAGTTGGCCATAAAAAAAATTGAGGCGTTACACATAAGTACTTTCAAACTGCCTTTGTTTGGTTGAGGCCCTAAATGTGCTGTTGCACTGTGTAATTTTAAAGAAAATAATTTTTCTGTTTTAAATTTATTTATGTTGGTCATTTTTTTGCAAGACTTAATCGACACGTGTTTCGGAATTTGTCAGATTCCAAATAATCCTGACAATGGAATCTGATAAATTCCGAAACACGTGTCGATTAAGTCTTGCAAAAAATCATCAACATAAATAAATTTAAAACAGAAAAATATTTTTTTTGAAAATTATTCTATTTGAATATCATAGTTTTATTTAGTAAAGGAAATATTGACCTCGAGCTAGAATAAACCTACTCAAAATTTTTTAAAAAGTTTAGTTTTCTGTGGTGATTACACAAAAATATTCGCAGAAAACAATTTTTAAAATGAGGCGACCCAGTAGGATAGTTGGTAGCGAGCTGCCCTATTAGTGTTGGGGTCGCGGGTTCGATTCCTAGCAAAAGCCCTGATCTATTTCGATACAACGAGGCAATGGTTATTGTTACCCTTCTAGGTTAGATTAAATTGGCATATAATAATAATAATATAATAAAAAAAATCTCGAAGACTGAAGACAATTGGACAAATAATATCACGCACCTCTTTAAGAAAGACACTTTTACCACGATAATGCGCAGAGGGGTTTCTAACTGGTTGATCGGATTTTTCAAATCTACTTAATTTTTTCCCCCCACTCTACTATGTATATCATGAATTATTGCATTTGATAATATATGTTTGCAATTTTTTGCAAAAGTTTTATATTTTTTGATAATATAATAAAAGAATTATGTATTACTTATAACAGATTTTTCTTTTATTATAAAATTTATTGTGAATTTTTTTGTGTAATTTTTTAGAAACTAGATTTTTATTTTTATTACTTATTTTATAAATTTATGTTAGCTCATGAACACAGATCCAGGAAAATTTTAAAATTCAGAAATTGTCTAGAATATAAAGAGAAAGTACAAAAACTCCTAAAAAAAAAACAATGAAAATTTTAAGAAAAAATTTTTTGAAAGTATAAAAATAAGAAAAATTCAGAAACATTAAAAAAACCGATATATCCGAATGAGCAAAAATTTAAAAAAATCATAAAAAAAAAATTCCGAAGTCTGAATTCGAACCACTGATGTTTTTCTGTCATATTCATATCATTAACAACACAGGTTGGTCAGGTCGTCACCTTAGACCAAACAGCCACCACATTTTTAGGTTGTGATAAGATAAATGATCGTTCTAAATGAGAAATCAAAACACGAAGAGAATACAAAAAATTAAAAAAAAATATTAAATTTTGTATTAAATTATTTACTCAATTTTTTTTTTTAATTTTTAAGTAAATTTTTAATTGCGTCAATTAAAAAATTACTCAAATCTTATTTAAAAACTTAAACAAGTGATTACTCAAATTGTTTTTCTTAATATTTTTTTCTGTGTAGTGATAGAGGGTATATATAAGTTTGTCATTCCGTTTGTAACACCTCGAAATATTGGTCTAGCTCCATAAAGTATATTTATGATGCTCGATCGATTTTAAGACGATCTAGCGATGTCTGTCTGTTGAAAACACGCAAATTTATGAAAGACTTTACGGAGGTTCCTGAAGTTTGGCATATATGTTGATCATTTACCTGGTCAAGTTGGTATTGCAATCCAGCGAAATCGGCCTAGTGGTTCAAAAGTTATGAGCAAAAGACTGAATTTCGGCAAGGGTTTTTGTGAATTTATGAGATAAAAAACACGCTAGTTTTCGAAAGGCAATTCTGAGGCTGCTGAAGCTTGGCGTTTATTTTTGTCGTCCCCCTGAACTAGAACGTATTGAATTTCAGCCACATCGGTCCAGTGGTTCAAAAGTTATTAGCAAAACTGTGAATTTCAGATTAGTTTCACCTTAAATTAACGTGTTGAAAACCCGTTAAACATGTTTTAAAAACATTGGTAAGTCACAAAAATATGTGACAACGTATTTTTGCCACTCAAAAATATTTGTACACTAAAAAAAAAATACACTCAAAAAAAAATTTACACTCAAAAAAAAATTAACACTCAAAAAAAAATTTAGTAAATTTTTTTTTTTTTTTTAAAAATTACTAAAAAAAGTTTTTTAACACAAAAAAAAATTCTAATCAAAAATTTTATTTTTTTTCACTTTAGAAAATTTACTATCACTTAAAAAGGGCATTGTGGAGGGTATTCAGAGATTCGGTCAAGTCGAATTTAACTTTTCTGCTTGTATATAAATGTGAATATTTATAGTTTCTAAAGAATAAATTTTGACACTTTCCAACACTATAATTCTATTTCTAGCAATCTCAACTTCACCACATACCTTCTTTCAACTTTTTTGTCTCTTACATTATTTCGCAAGGGTTAGCAACATGATCTGGGATTGCAGACACAAATGAAGGATTTCTTTTTGGCATTTTCTGTTTGTTAGTGTTATTTATGACAATTTTTTTCAAAAAATCACAATAAATTGATTATTTTTTTCTATAGAAATTAAAAAAAAAATATTTGTTAAAGTCATGTGACTGTGATAATCGGAAATCCTTTTATATTCATATATATACACTCACAAAAATACAATCTATACATTTCACAAAAAAACAAAAAAAAGTTATTTCCTTCTCTCAAATAACTATACTAGTTAAAGATTTACTTTAGGTTGACTAAGCATTCTCTATTATCTATATGCACGTGTGTGTGTGTGTTTGACACTAACATATACATGGAAGAGACATACACATACCTGTTATGTGTTAGTGTGTTAAACTGTTAGAAATCTAGGTAAACTGCTTAAAATCCCATTTTTTTTTTTTTGTTGAAAAATAGTAAATGTATATAGAAAGATAAAAATAATCATTGCCAACTGCAGTAAGCAAAGTTTGAAAAAGTTTTTTTTTGTATTCATTAGTATTAAAGGAAATGACGTTAGGTGGCGCTGTTCACCAGACCGTAAATTATTAAATTTTTGTATATGCAAGAGTGCATGTGAAAACTTCTATGTGTGTGTGTTTGCTTGAGTTTGTATGTGAGTTTAAGTAGTAGTTTAACTGCAGATGGTACTTATAAAAAATATATACAGTGGGCGACAATACATTGGAAACTTTTTTATAGTAGATGCAATTTGTTAAAGACAAAGTTAACAATACTAAACGTTATTATTATCAAATTAGTGTTATTTTAAAAAATGTTGTGTAGGTAATTTATTAAGCTTTAATTTAAGCTTAATGGCGTCCAGATTGAGTAAATAATAAATGTGCTACGAGGGGCGATCTGGAAAATAAAATTATTTTTAGACATTTTTTAGAACATTTTTTTAAAATATTTCCAAATCGATTTTTTCCAAGTTCAAACATTAAAAATTTGTTATTGTTTATTAATTTTGATACACCTAAATGTATAGTAATGAAATATTAAAATAATTAAAATTTTTCTTTGCTTACAAAAAATTGGTGGTCGAAAGAATTGGAGGTCAAAAAATGTGATTTTTTTTTAACTGTACTTGAAAAATTTCACTGTCTGTTTGGCTTGTTGGAAAAATTATTTGTTCACTGAATGAAACCTATTGGACTTTTTTTAAATTTTTAATGTTTGAACTTTGAAAAAATCGACTTGAAAATATTTTTAAAAAATTTTCTAAAAAATGTCTATAAATAATTTCATTTTCCAGATCGACCCTCGTAGCACCTTTATTATTTACTCAATATAGACGCCATAAAGCTTAAATTAAATATAAGTAAATTACCAACACAATATTTTTTAAAATAATACTCATTTAATAATAATAACGTTTAGTATTGTTAACTTTGTCTGTAACAAATTGCATCTACTATAAAAAAGTTTCCAATGTATTGTCGCCCACTGTATATCATACATATAACAGTTATCCCTCGATGGACACGATACATTTTGGCTGAAATTTTTATAAAACAAAATTTAGTTTTTTGAAAATATTTTATACAAATTTCTTTAATAAGGAAATTGCCCTATTAAATATTTATCTCTTAAACCTTTTCTCAAAACCAGATTAACGTCGCAAATCGTATTATAGGTGTTATTGTATATAGACGGTTTAACGAATAATGTAAAAAATTTAATAATTTAATAATAAATTTTTTTTCGTGATTTACCAAAAAGTAGGCTATAATTTTTTAAATAGCTTTAAAACCTTAACTTAGGCAGAGATTTTAAAATTCTCAGATTTTGAAGAACTACAGCCATAAATATTAACAAAGTAAAATATTTTAATTTTTTTCAAAGAATCACTTAAAATATGCACCAATAAATAGAAAATCAGCTCTTTTTAAATTCTTAAAGCCTAAACTTAGGTTTTGAGTAGAATATGGGCCCTAAATAAAGCTATGTTTACACTACACCACTGACAAGGTAAGTCCCCTAGTGTCACACGCGGATCTTTATGAAATTGGTTTAATTTTGTAGAGCAGAAAAAATAAAGGGACACGTATTTTAGCGGCTCAAATTCATATTTAGGGGGTAAAAGGAGGGGGAAAGACAAGGCCACTTTTCAGTTTTTTTCGTTTATCTCCTATATTATGCAAAGAAACCTAGTCATGTTACATACCAAATGAAAGGTCTTTGGAGAACCTATCTACATGCGCTAAGCACGTGTCCAAATATGCACAACTTTTCATTTTATTGTGTAAAATACCAAATATTTAGGACATTTTTGTTAATAAGTCGAAAAATATTAAATTCTTTGGCCCGTTGTTAGCACCACGAGATAGGTATTTTTAATAGCTTTAATCTGATACCACAAATGCCTATATTAATTTTGCTTAAATAGGCGTAAATCGTAAAAAAACTAAAAAAAGGTCAATTTCCCCCCATAAAAATCGACCCCCCCCTATAAATGAGTTTGGGCCGCTAAAAAAAAAAAAAAAATACGTGTTGAATTAATTTTCGTTCTTAACAACATATCCAAATTTCACGAAGATCGGAGGGTGACACCAGGGAGACTTCCCTTGTGAGTTGTATGATTTTTATGAAAAAGCAACACTCAAAAAAAAAAAACTGTAAAGTTAGCAAAAAATTTAGTTAAATTTAACTAAAAAAACACCTGATTTTGAACCTACTAAATTTCTAGTTAATTTAACAAAAAATATTTAGTTAACTTTTCGTAGAATGAATGTAGCAAAAAAACCGTAGTTTTAACTAAAAATTCAGCTGAAAATTTCGTAACATTTTTTATAAGTTGAATTCAGCTAAACTTTTTGTAAAAAAGTTTAAGTTTGTTAAAAATTGGTTTTAAACACTAACTAACACTTCACTTTTTATACCCTCCACTCTAGTGATAGAGGGTATATATAAGTTTGTCATTCCGTTTGTAACACATCGAAATATTGGTCTAGGACCCCATAAAGTATATATATTCATGATCCTTGATCGATTTTAAGTCGATCTAGCGATGTCCGTCCGTCCGTCCGTCCGTCCGTCCGTCCGTCCGTCTGTCTGTCTGTCCGTTGAAAACACGCTAACTTTTGAAAGACTTTACGGAGGCTCCTGAAGTTTGACATATATGTTCTCCATTTACCGGGTCAGGTTGGTATTGCAATCCAGCGAAATCGGTCAAGTGGTTCAAAAGTTATGAGCAAAAGAGTAAATTTCGACAAGGGTATTTTTCGAATTTACAAGATTAAAACCACTATAACTTTCGAAAGACAATTCTGAGGGGGCTGAAGCTTAGCGTATATATTTGTCGTTCCCCAAGGCTGTTTGGTTTTGAATTTCAGCAAAATCGGTTCAGTGGTTCAAAAGTTATAAGCAAAGCATTGCATTTCAGATTTGTTTCACCTCAAACTGTTGAAAACTCGTTAAACAAGTTTTAAAATCATGGTGAAATAACAGTTTTTTAAAACTTGTTGTTGTTTGTTTTCTTGTCGTGGGGTGCAGTTTAGTTGTTAGACAAGTAAATATTTGTTATTGTATTGTTATTGTTTTTGTAACTGTATGTAACGGTGTATAGTAAGAATTTTTGGAAAAAAAGTCAAATGAAGTAAAATAAAAAGTGGGAAATATGTGAACTATTTTTTTTGTATTGCATATAGGTATAAAACAACAAAAATATTTTACAAAGTTATTTTGTTACTCAAAGAAATTGTACACTAAAAAAAATATTTACAGTAAAAAAAATGTTACACTCAAAAAAAAATGTATTCATAATTTTTTTTTAATGAAATGTCACACTCAAAAAAATGCTGACAGTCAAAAAAATTTTACACTCAAAAAAATTTGATTGATTAAAAAAAAGTTTTACTCAAAATAATATATTTCTAGTAAAAAATTTGTGATGCAATTTTTTGAAATTTTTTTTAGAAAATTACTATCAGACATTGTGGAGGGTATTCATAGATTCGACCAAGTCGAACTTAATTTTTCTACTTGTTTTTTCTTATTTTTTCACAGCTTAAGTAGGACTTATGAGATTTGCATAGGAGGCTACACAAGAAATGTTTAAAATTTTTCACTTGACAAAAATGTTACAAAAAATCAGCAAACTAATTAGTAAAAATTCGTAAACTCAGTTTTAAAGTCAACAAAAAAAATTAATTCAAAATTTGTACAAAACTAGTATTTTCGCAAATTGAACTTAACTAAAAAAGTAGTTAAAACGCTGATTTTAACTAAAACTTTGCTAAAAAGCCAGTAAACTCGAGTTAACAAAAAAAAATTTGTTAACTTTACAGTTTTATTTTTTTGAGTGAAGATTTGTTATAACATAATTTTAGGCATGTAGTAAATATATGATTGTTATTTAAATCTATTAAAAAAAATACTCAAGCTCGAGGTTTTTGTATAAAAAATTTATTTATTTTCCAATATTTCGATTTTCTTTGAAAGCCATCATCAGGATGGAGTAAGTATTTAATGTTTATCACAAAAAACTTGAAAAACAGTGTTGTGTTGTCTTCATCGTCAGAGTATTAAATCACGACGAAGACAACACAACACTAGCTTTTAAGTTTTTTGTGATAAACATTAAATACTCCCCCCTGATAATGGTTTTCAAAGAAACCCGAAATATTGGAAAATAAATAAATAAATAATTTATTTGTATAAAGACCTAGAGCTAGAATATTTTATTTATTATATTTAACTAAAAGGTCCAAGAAAAATCAACATTTTATTGTTATTTAAAAACGCCAAAAAAAACTATACATATAACTAAATTTATGAACAAATATAACAACATATTTAATTTCAAGTCGATTTATAAAAAAAAAATAATAAATGTCATTGTTTTGCTGGGATTTAATTTTCGGTTCATATATTGCTACAGCAATATCTTACTTTTTTTATAAAAAACGTCGGAAATAAAACGACTCAGTGGTATGATTCTGCTGTAGCATACTTTAAGGAATTTTGTAACATTTGATCCAAAAATTAAATCCCAAAAAAAATTGCATTTGTGATTTTTTAATAAATCGACTTAAAATTGAATAAATTGTTGTATTTGTTTATAAATTAAGCAATATGTAGAGTTTGCTGTCGCTTTTAAATAACAAACATAAATTTACAACATTCCTAAAATTATGCTATAAAAAATATTGCTTTTAAATAACAATCATATGACTCATTGTCAGTATTGTGGTGTTAAAAATACAAATAATTAAAAAAAGGTAAAAAATTTTAATTCGGCCTTGCCGAATGTATTGATACTCTCAACAATTTAAAAAAGATTATTGCAAAAAACTGCATTTAAAAAAAAAAATAATTTTGAAAAAAAAATTCCGCGAAAAAAATTTTTGGTAAAACAAAATTCCCCGATTTTTTTTTTGTCAAAATATATGTTTGCACTTGTTTGAATACCATTCGGTGCTCAATTCTGTTCACATATGTCAACCCGCAGTCGAATTAAAGCATTTTTTTAGGTTATGTTGAATGCACCAACATTTTTGAGGTGACCTTACATTTTCGTTCATAACTTTTGAACCGCTGAACCGATATCGCTCAAATGCAATACCAAACTTTTCGAGAGAACTTCCAATAAATATGTTACGTTTCCGTCATCTCCGTTTAGTATTTTGGACATTCACGGACAGACGGACATAGCTAGAATGTCTTAAAATCGCTGATCAATTATATATATTATTTATGGGGTCCCAGATCGATATTTCGATTAGTTACAAACGGAATGACAAACTTATATATCACTAGAGTGGAGATTATAAAAATGTCACGATAACATTTTCTATATTTGTTTTTAATTTTTTTTTTTTTTGTAAAAACTTTGTTTTTTTCTTAATGAATATATCTAGGCAGAGCTAAAATTATTTATATTACTCTAAAAAGCTTATAATTGGTCTTTATACCACTGAGTCTCAATATTTTTAGAAACATTTCTAAAATTTTCCAGATCATACGTAGGACAACAAAAAACTAGCATTTATGAATTTATTTTGAAGCCTAAAACTATGCTATACAAAATAAATGTATTGTATAATTAAATAATTAAAAGCAAAAGTTTCATGTTAAAGTAACACATCCTTAAACCTTCAAGAGGAGGAAATCAGGACAATGCTTCATAATTCTTTATTGTTTTAAATGAAATTTAAATAAAAAAAATTTTGATTACTAACTACTGTTTCAAATATGTTGTTGCATAATTTAAGGCCTCAAAATAAGTTCATAACTGCTAGTTTTATAATGCCTTTATCATAAGTAGACCAACCAAAAATAAGCATTTATTAATCAAATCTGAGCCCTAAAAGTATGCAACAACATATTTGAAATAAAGTCTGAAAACCTCAATAAAAATATATATGATTTCTGACTTATTTAAGAACTTTTTTGTTGCATACTTTAAGGGCCTAAATTTAATTAATAAATGCTTATTTTTGGTTGCCTTAATCAGAAGTAATATAATTTGTTCGCCCTTAAAGTATGCACTCCTTCTTACACAAAACATCGAAAACCATTTGACTCACAATGAATGGTATCGTCACAAATGATCATAAAGGTCATTGCCATGATTAGATTTTCTATATTATTTTTGAAATTATTTGTAAAAAACAAAGAATATGTTTAAGCAGAGATAAAAGTCATTTTACTTTAAAAAATTTTTAACTTTTTCATTTGTTTGTCATGTAAAGAAAATTGTTTTCTTATTTAAACTACCGAGTCGAATGAATTTCGAAATTTTTATAAACAATTCTAAAAATGTCAAAAATCATACGTAATATATATTTTTTCTTTAATCCTAAAAGTATGCATTCCTTTTTTACACAAAACATCGAAAATCATTAAGGCAACAGAAAACTAGCAGTAATAAATTTAGTTTGAAGCCTTAAATTATGCAACAACATTTTTGAAACATTAACCAGAAATCAAACATATTTTTATTGAAATTTGATTTAAAACAATAAAGAATTATGAAGGATTGTCCTGATTTTCCCCTCTTGAAAGTTTTAGGATGTGTTACCCCAACTTAAAACATTTCCATTCATTTATTTAATTTTACGAAACATATAGTATTTTGTATAGCATAGTTTTAGGCCTCAAAATAAATTTATAACTTTTATTTTTCTGTTGCCCTAAAAATCAATTTATTCAGGCTTACAGTGACAATTGGCCTTTAAAGGCTGATAGTATAAAAAATCATTACTTCACTTTTCAAATCTTCATTAATTTAATACGAATACCCAAACGCTTAAAAGTATACTTTATTATTTTTTTGTTTTGACATTTAGCAGTGACATCTTAATAAAAATTTAAATTTAACTACTTTACTTACAATCAGTAATAAAATCAACAAAAAACAAGTAAGAAAATTATAGTCGGTCAAGAGCGACCATATAATACCCTACACCAGAGTTTCCCGGAAAATGGGTCCCAAGTTCAAACATGGACTGATTAGATATATATTTTGTCAAATCTTTAATAAGTGTAAAAAGCACTCACAAATCAAATTTGAGTGGAATATACTTCTTTTTGTTGTTAATAAATAGCTTCAACTGAATATCGGGTAAAATTTCCACATGGGACCTAAGTCCAAAAATGGTTCGATGATAATCAGATTTGATAAGGTTATTAAAGTACGCGTTTAACATACACAAACAGAATTTTAATTAAATATTTTCTATTTTCATGAAATTTGAAATTTTATGTGAAAATCGGGAAGGTGGTTTCTATGGGGGCTACAAGAAGAACTGGTCCGATTTCTTTAAAATTCGGAATGGTGATTTGGGTGGATGAAACATGATAACCTGCCAAATTTCGAAAAGATATCTATTAAAATGCGGCTATTAGAGTCATTTGAGCCAAAACTAAAGAGGACCTCTGTATGGGGGCTAGGTCTAAATATGGACCGATTTTTTCCAATTTCAATAGGCTTCGTCCTTGCGGCAAAAAGGCTTAAGTTTCAAATTTCAAGTCAATTGATTAAGAATTGCGACCTGTATCGTGTTTACACCGTTTACATGGACAGACGGACGGACGGACAGACGGACGGACGGACATCGCTAAATCGACTCAAAAAGTGATTCTAAGTCGATCGGTATACTTAAAAGTGGGTCTAGGACCAATATTTCGGGTAGTTACAAACATCAGCACAAACTCATTACAATATACCCTGTACCACAGTGTGGTGTAGGGTATTATTAACAGTTTTCAAAAATCCTGTACTTGTGCAACAAAGACAAAAAAACAATCCTACTTAATAAAAAATCAAGTTGAATTGTCTTGTGTTTTTTTGTTTTTTGCAAAAATGCTTAAGGGAATTAACAATAAACTTGAATTTTTTATATAAAAAATATACACACACAATTTATATGAGTATATAACAAAATGCAGTCACGCATACATATTAAAAAACAAGTAGAAAAGTTAAATTCGACTTTGCCGAATCTATGAATACCCTCCACAATGCATTTTTTAAAGGGTAGTACATTTTTTAACGTGAAAAAATTAACAATTTTGATTAGAAATATTTTGTTTTGAGTAAAAAACTATTTTTTGTAATTTTTTTAAAAAAAAAAAAGAAAAATTACTAATTTTTTTTTTTTGAGTGTAAAATTTTTTTTGAGTGTAATATTTTTTTTACTGTAAAAATTTTTCTGAGTGAATACACGCACGTATGTACACAAAATATTGTCATTTTTGTAAAAAAAAAAAGTAATTTTTTTTTGTGTAAATTTTTTTTAGTGTAAAATTTTTTTGAGTGTAAAATTTTTTTTGAGTGTAAAATTTTTTCGAGTGTAATTTTTAAGTAACCAATGCTTTTAAAACTAAACAAGTTTAAAAAGCATTGCTTTAAAATTAAACAAGTTTGAAAAGCATTGTTTAGTTACCACCAATGCTTTTAAAACTTGTTAAAACACGTGGCATTTTAGATGAAACAAATCTGAAATTCAGGGTTTTGCTTATAACTTTTGAACTACTGGACCGATTGAGCTGAAATTTAATACCAAAAAGACCCGGGGAACGGCAACAATACATGCCAAGCTTCATTATTGTCTTTCGAAAGTTATCGTGTTTTTTATCTCGTAAATTCGCGAAACACCCTTGCCGAAATTTACTCTTTGGCTCATAACTTTTGAACCACTGGACCGATTTGGCTGGATTGCAATACCAACCTGACCAGGTAAATGACAAACATATATGCCAAACTTCAGTAGCCTCTGTAAAGTCTTTCAAAAGTTAGCGTGTTTTCTACGGACGGACAGACAGACAGACAGACGGACGGACGGACATCGCTAGATCGACTTAAAATCGATCGAGGATCATAAATATATATGCTTTATGGGGTCCTAGACCAATATTTCGAGGTGTTACAAACGGAATGACAAACTTATATATACCCTCTATCACTAGAGTGGAGGGTATAAAAACAAATACCCAGCAAAAACTTTGAAAACATTGACTCCAGGGACTTGACCGCAGCTTGACTGTTCGAATAGATGTTGAAAGCGGTTGCCACCTCCTTTATTGCTAGCATATCTGTCTAGTAAACACTGAAATGATCTGGAAATCTTCAACCCCAGCTTTTCCTAATAGATTTCAGAGCCCACTTGCTCCATATCAACCTCATCACAATATACTCCAAATAATTGAAAAACACAGCATATTTTGTTTAAATAAAAATTTCAGTTTTTATAGCATACTTTTAGGGAATTCCTATTTAATAAAATCATCATCTTTTAGTCCCTGATTTATTTTTTTGGAAAAATCATCAAAACCTCATTCATCTTAGAGCTGTCATTTGAGAGTTTATTGCTGGGTTTATATATGAAATTCCAGAACTACACTAGACAAAAAAAAACACCTGTTTAATCTTCTCACTTCCAAACTACCACAACCATGGGCTACGTATGTTGTGCTTTTCTTAACTATACCATATACTATAAACTTCAAACAAAAATTCAAAGCATACTTTTGGGAATTTTGTTGTTGGTTAACAGTTTATAAAATTTGTTGTGCTTTTTTTTCTACATATTTCACATTTTTAAAAAGTTTTGTTTTACAATTTTTTTATGCAATTTAATATTATTTTCATTTTGTATATTTACGTATTTTCATCTTTGACTCTTTTTTTTTATTTGTCTTTCTTTCATATAAAATTGTTTACCTAAGGGAAATTAACTGAGAAGTCTTTTTGCTGTTCTTTAATTTATAAAACTTTTTTTTAATATTTGTAAATTTAATTTAATGTTTTTTTTCACTTTCTTTTATCATTAACTGACATAAGTTTTTAAACAATATTTTAGAGATTTAGTTTGAAATGAAAATAAGTTTTTAATAACAAATTTAAAAAAAAAAATATATATATTACAAAAAAGTTTTTTTTTGATAGATTTTTTTTTAAACTTTTTCTTCTAAGAAACCGAAAAAAAAATTGTCACATTGTTTGACAAGTGTGATATCTGGGTCATTAAAAGTTTTTTAGTCTTTGTTCAAATAAAATTGGAACCACTGTTGTATAGAAACCAAATGAATGATACATATTTAATGTGAATTTTAAGAAGAAGAAAACAATGTTCAATAGAATATCAATGTTAGTGGTTGACAAAAAAAAAATATTGAATAGAGAGTTTTGAAAAAATATTAAAACAATAGACATTTTTTTTTAACATGATATGAATATTTTCTTTATGTACAATATTGCCACCCACTGAATTAAAATCAATTTGTAAAACTACATTTTCTAATATTATCCCTAAAGTATGCTTTGAAAATGAAAAAAAAAAATATGTTGTACGAAAGTTTCAAATAAATTACTGAAGATGGCACTATTACTAGCTGCATGATGTGATGGTGTTCGTTATTGTGCGCTCCTTAAGGTATGCTTTAAAAAAATTACAAAAGCACTGTTTAAAATGAACAGAAAGAGTCGTAAATGAGTAAAGCCTTAAGCTGTGTTTACACCATATTACTGAGACGTTTTATTTTCGACGATTTTTATAAAATTGTATGATTTTGCTGTAGCATAATTTTATTCATTTTGTAAATATTTGAACAGATTTTTTATACCCTCCACTCTAGTGATAGAGGGTATATATAAGTTTGTCATTCCGTTTGTAACACCTCGATATATTGGTCTAGGACCTCATAAAGTATATATATTCATGATCCTCGATCGATTTTAAGACGATCTAGCGATGTCCGTCCGTCCGTCCGTCCGTCCGTCCGTCCGTCCGTCCGTCCGTCCGTCCGTCCGTCTGTCCGTCTGTCTGTCTGTCTGTTGAAAACACGCTAACTTTTGAAAGACTTTACGGAGGCTCCTGAAGTTTGGCATATATGTTGGGCATTTACCTGGTCAGGTTGGTATTGCAATCCAGCGAAATCGGTCCAGTGGTTCAAAAGTTATAAGCAAATGAGTGAATTTCGGCAAGGGTTTTTTGGAATTTACGAGATAAAACAGACGGTAACTTTCGAACGGCAATTCTGAGGGTGTGTCATATATATTTGTCGTTCTTCAGGTCCGGTTCGTTTTAAATTTCAGCCAAATCGGTCCAGTGGTTCAAAAGTTATTAGCAAAACCGCAAATTTCAGATTCGCCTCACCTTAAATTCACGTGTTGAAAACCCGTTAAACATGTTTTAAAAACATTGGTAAGTCACAAAAATATTTTACATCGCATTTTTGTCGTTCAAAAATATTTTTACAGTAAAAGAAAAAAAAAATTCACTCGAAAAAAATTTTCCACTCAAAAAAAATTTTACACTCAAAAAATAAAATAGTAAATAATTTTTTTTTTTTTCAAAAATTAGTTAAAAAATTAGTTAGTTTACACTAAAAGAAAAAAGAAATACACTCGAAAAAATTTTTACACTCAAAAAAAAAATTTAGTAAATTATTTTTTTTTTTCAGAAATTAGTGTTAATTTTTCACTTTAGAAAATTTACTATAACTTGAAAAGGGCATTGTGGAGGGTATCCATAGATTCGGCCAAGTCGAATTTAATTTTTCTACTTGTTTTATTATAAATCGACTTCAGATTAAATAAATTGTTATATTTGTTTATAAATGTAAGAATATGTAGAGTTTTTTATCGGTTTTACATAACAGCCATATAAGCCTAAAATTATGCTATACAAAATTTAGCTTATTCATAAAAATCATACGACTCATTGTCAGTGGCATGGTGTAAACATAGCTTTAATGCGATTAATATTTATTAACATCAGTTTTTGTTTGATTAATCCTTATCCAGGTGATTTCAAAACACAGCTAAAATTCGATCATTTTCACTTCCTTTTATTCCCCCAAATATGCAAAAAAAATGTCGTTTTTTTAAATTTCATAAAAATTTTTAATATGTCAGTGAGTTTACTTTTCTTATAATTTCAGTATTTCTTGTTGCTTCTTTATTTATTTTTCGCAATAAGCCACTATTTTTGATAACATATTTATGCATATATTGAAGCATATAAAATGCAACTACACACCACAAAATATGCATGTTTTAGATATTTTCCACTGACTGAATCTATTTACAAAAAAAAATATTTTAATAAAATATTCATGAAATTCAACAAAAAATGTTACAACATAAAACCAAACATTTCTGGTTTTGATGTTACAATGTAATTGAACATCTGTCCCTAAAACGCTGTAACTACTGCTACAACTGTCATTTGCAGGCGTAATTTTTATACCCTCCAACCACAGTATGGGGGTATACTCACTTTGTCATTCCGTGTGTAACGCATCGAAATATCGGTCTAGGCCCCCATAAAGTATATATTTTATTGATCAGTGTTCGATTCTAAGACATTCTAGCGATGTCCGTCCGTCCGTCTGTCCGTTTAAAATTTGTGAAATGCAAAAGATGGCTCTGTAATTCGTATTCGCAGTATGATATATGGAATTTTAGCGGTTTTTTAACGATTTTTTCCAAAAAGTTGGCTAAAAAGCATAAAACAAGTAGAAAAGTTAAATTCGACATAGCCGAATCCATGAATACCCTCGACAATGCCTTTCTTAAAGATATTTTTACATCATACCACTGACAAGGGAAGTCTCCCTGGTGTCACCCTCCGATCTTCATGAAATTTGGATATGTTGTTAAGAACGAAAATTAATACGACACGTATTTTTTTTTTAGCGGCCCAAATTCATTTTTTAGAGGGGTCGATTTGTATGGGGGAAAATTGACCTTTTTCAGTTTTTCACGATTTAAGCCTATTTAAACAAAATTAATATAGGCATGTGTGGTATCAGATTAAAGGTATTAAAAATACCTATCTCGTGGTGTTAACAACGGGCCATAGAAGTTAATATTTTTCGACTTATTAACAAAAATGTCCTAAAATTTTAGTATTTTACTCAATATGACGAAAAGTTGTGCATGTTTGAACACGTTCTTAGCACACGTAGATAGGTTTTCCAAAGACCTTTCATTTGGTATGTAACATCACTAGGTTTCTTTGCATAATATAGGAGACAAACGAAAAAAACTGAAAAACGGCCTTGGCTTCCCCCTCCTTTTTACCCCCTAAAATACGTGTCCCTTTATTTTTTCTGCTCTACAAAATAAAACCAATTCCATAAAGATCAGCGGGTGACACTAGGGAGACTTCCCTTGTGAGTCGTTTGATTTTTATGAAAAAGAAAGATTTTTTTATAGCATAGTTTTAGGCATATAATAAATGTATGATTGATATTTAAAAGCGATCAAAAAATCTTCAGATTGCTAAATTTATAAAAAAAATATAACAATTTATTTAATCTTAAGTCGATTTATTAAAAAATATCATAAATGCCTAAAATTATGCTACATAAAATCTTACTTTTTTATAAAAATCGTCAAAAATAAAACGACTCACGAGTGATCTTAAAATTTTCTAATGTAAAAAAAATTAACAATATTGATTACAAAAATTTGATTTTGAGTAAAAAACTTTTTTTGTCAAATACAAATTTTATTTATTTGAAGTTCTCCCGAGCAGTTTGGTATTGCATTTGAGCGGTATCGGTTCAGCGGTAGAAAAGTTATGAACGGAAATGTAAGGATACCGCGAAAATTTTGGTACATTTCACATAACCTAAAAATACAAAATTCTTTAATTCGACTGCTGGTTGACAAATGTGAACAAAATTGGATACCGAATGGTATTTAAAGTACAAACATATTCTTTTAGAAAAAAAAAAAAATCAGCGTATTTTTTTTGACCAAAAATTTTTTTTGTTGAAAATTTTTTTTTCTAAATTTTTTTTTTCCTAATAATGTTTATGGCATAGGGGAGGGTATCAATACATTCGGCATTGCATTTTTTGTTAAAAAAAATAAATTATTTTGGCCAGAAAGCTTTCAAAGTCCTGCACTTACAAGGCAAATATTTGTTTATATTGTAGGAGTCACCAATACATTCGACAAAGCAAGGGGCTAATTCCCGGTGTCGATAGCGATCGTAATTCTATTCGAGCGTGCGATTTTTCAATTGTATGTATGCCTAAAATTATGCTTTCATAAATATATGCTTTTTATATTTTTCTCTTACCACACATACACATTAAAACATATAAAAAGCTTATATTTATCAAAGCATAATTTTAGGGGTACAGAAAATTTAACAAATCGCACGTTCGAGTTAAATTTCGATCGTTATCGACTCGATCGTTGTCGACTCGATCCTTATCGACGCCTAAATTCATACTGTAGAAGTTTTGACTTCTTAACATTACATTGACATTTTTTCATTGCTTGAATTTCAAGATTTATTTTTAAACAAAATAAAAAAATTTTTGAAATCATAAAATACACCAGTGAATAACATACATTTTTCGCTGATGTACATGTTATAAATAAATTATATTTATTTTGTCGTGGATTTTTTTTTGTAAGCTTTTATAAAATAGATGCAAATTTGTTTTTTCCAATATTTATTTTTCATAGTATCATTTTCACTATGTCACCACACATGTTTTGCATGCGGCCACTGATGATTTAGTTTTTTTCTACATTTTTGTTTCCTCTCTTTATGAAAAATTAAGAATTTTCCCTTCATTTTTCATATTTAGATGTCACTGTTTTTAGGTTGTTTTCTTTACCACAATGGCCTTAAGTGACTTTATAAATTGCATATTAAATAAATGATGATTTTCTTTTTTGTTAAATTTTCATGTTTATAAATGATTTTTCATGTTTATGTTGAAATTATATAAATATTTTCTATTTAAAATAAACCAAAACAATATACTAGAATATTTAAAAAAAACTAGGTCAGTCACTAAAAGAATATTTAATTAGTTTTATATTGAAATAATTTGTTAAAAAAAATTTATTTTGGGGGAGAGGACTGTAAAGATTTTAATTAAAATTTATAAATTTTATTTAGTGCTGTTAAAATAATCATAAATTTAATATTTTACGCGAATAAGGGCTTGAAGAAAACTTTTTTGAAGAGACTTTTTTGGAACTATAATGTTTTTTTAAACATAAATGTGGAGTAATTTTCCAGAAAATCGAGTATAGAAATTGTTTAAAATAAGTGGTCTTTACACCCTTATTCGCGTGAAGTAGTAAATTTATTCCACATCAAAAAATTATAATAAATTATTTTAGCATTAAAGGTTAATTGATGCTAATTTTTGCAAGGTTACGTTAACTAGAGTTAATTATCCTCAAAAGAACATGTACACAGAAAAAAGTAAAAAAAATATTTGAGTAAATTTTTAATACTCATTTTTGCACCAGTAAACGATTTAATGGTATTGAGTAAATTTTTAATAAAAATTTATTAAATGTTTGAAAAATAAATTTTAGTAAATTTTTAATTGACACAATTAAAAATTTACTCAAAATTTATCTATTTATTTTTTTAAAAAGTTTAAAAAGTTTTAAATTTTTTTTACAAAAAAAAAACAAAAACTTGTTTTTTAAACTTTACCAAACATTTTTATGACTCAAAAACATTGGAAAATTTTATAAAGACGATTACAAACTTTCATATACATATGGGGCATTCCATGTCAAATCGGACACTTTGAAATTTTTTTTTAGATTTTCCCAATTTAATTACAGTTTTAAGTATCCTTCGAAAACTCCTTCGTGGTAAATTTTCTATTTTTTTTGATGACCCGTTCAAAAGATATCGAATTTTTAAAAATTGGTAGTTTGTTCCTTTACTCAAACTTCTTTTACTCATAACTTCTTCAATAATGGTCCAAATTTAATTTTTTTTTTTCAACATTTTTGTTTTTTTACGTACTTTAAAAAAAAAAATCCCAAAAAATTCTTAAAAGCGCTCTAGTATGCGAGTTTTAAGTTTTAAAATTTAAATCTCATTTTTGAAAATGTTTGTACCCTTGATATTTTTTTTAATTTTATTGTGTAAAACTTCTACCGATTCTTAAAATTTTTTGCCCAGGAGGATCGTGGGATAACAATTATTACTATTTTTTAAAATTTTTTGAAAAAAAATTATTGTTATCTTAAAATCATTTCTACTGATCTAATGTCTAATTTATAAGACCGACTCCATTAATTTTTACGTCTTAACATTTCTTTGGAACAAACAAATACCCTAAGTGTCCGATTTTACATGGAATACCCCATATACAAAAAACTATCAACTAAACGAGAATTCAAAAAACTATGAAAGTTTAAAAAAATTAAAAAAAAAAAACTATTAAATTTTTATTAAGTTATTTACTTAAATTGTTTTAAAATTTTTAAGTAAATTTTTCATTGCGTCAATTAAAAAATTACTCAATTTTTGTTTTTAAATTTAAACAAGTGATTACTCAAATTTGTTTTCTCCATATTTTTTCTGTGTACGGAAAGGTAAACAATTTTCGTTCTGAGAGAAAATAGAACCAAAACAATGACATTGGTCGACAGGCTGTAAAAAACTTTCGTTTGTGATGTGTCAATTTTTGATGAAAAATATTTTCAAAATTATGTAAATAAAAGCTGTCTTTTGCAATCACGTGGATTATTATTTATCATACAAAATTTAAAATTAATAAATATCATTCATATTAATGTTTTACTCATTTACGACTCTTCCTGTGTTTGTGTATTTTTTATACAGTAATTTTGTAATATTCTTAAAGAATACCTTAAGGAGCAAACAATAACTAAGCATATCACATCATACAGCGAGTAATAGCACCATCTTTTGTGCTGTATTAGAAACCTTTGTTATATTTATTTTTTAGCATTTTCAAAGCACACTTTAGGAATAATATTAAAAAATATACTCAATAAATCCAAAAAAAAAGTAAAAATCACAACATATAGGTTAGAGTGGTGCAAAAAGCTGTATCAAATTTTTTCGGATTTTAAAAAAAAGGGGGTTGAGGGGGGGGGGGGGGGTGAGAATATATAAAATTAACTTAAATAATGTTAAAATTGTATTAATTAAATGCAAGAATCATTTGACAACATTTATTGCAAGGCGGAAGGTGTTTCCAACATCTCCCACCAACCGCCCCCTAGAAAAATAAAAATTTCCCTGGAATTTTTTTTTAATTTTTTTT
The DNA here is from genome assembly GCA_963921195.1 of Pegoplata infirma. NCBI lineage: Eukaryota > Metazoa > Arthropoda > Insecta > Diptera > Anthomyiidae > Pegoplata > Pegoplata infirma. The sequence continues at coordinate 22,111,506 of OY992536.1, read as the reverse complement.
TTTAACATTTTGGAAAGTATGAAAAATTTGGCATAGCTGAATTTAACACTTTCACTTGTTTTTTTTATGTGAAGTACGGCTATGAAAACGTACATTGATTCTATGAAAAAAAAATCATTAAAAGTCACCCAATGATGCCCTTCATAGAATCTATGAAACAGAATGGGCTTGGATACATAAAAAAATAAAAATTTCCCTGGATTTTTTTTTTTTAATTTTTCATTTAACATTTTGGAAAGTATGAAAAATTTGGCATAGCTGAATTTTACACTTTCACTTGTTTTTTTTATGTGAAGTACGGCTATCTAAACGTACATTGATTCTATAAAAAAATCATAAAAAGTCGGCCAATGATGCCCTTCATAGAATCTATGAAACAGAATCATAGAAACCAGCGCCTGTAAAAAAGTTGATAGTATTATCATTAATTCATAGAATAACTGAAACTGGTTGCTGCAAATAGTGATTTGCGTTCATACTTTAAATGATGGAAATTCATTAATCTGATGAATTAAATCATTTAGGAATGATTTGTTTATCAATAGTTTCATATATGCAATAAAAATATTCATACACATAAAAAATGATTGGCTAAAAAATTTCAATTAAATCTTTTGATCGACAAAATTTAAATGAGTCAATTATTGTTTTGATCAACATTTTTGTTATTTTCTTTAACTGTCAAATTAAAAAATTTCAACATACCAGATTTTTTTGCGCTTCAATTTATTTGAATACATTAATTCAAAAATATACTTCATACTAGGGTTTTACTTTTTTTTTTTTGTTGTCGGCAACATATTGGAAAGCATAAGCTTGAAATTCGTTTGTTAAATAAATCATTATTTTAATTGACTTTAGGTAAAATATTTATCAAATTTTTGATCAAAATCGAAAAAATTATTAATTAAAATAAAAATGAATTAATCATCTACAATTTGATAATTGATATAACAATTTTCTTTATCGGAGGAGTTTCAGTTAAGTTTTTGTTGATTGACTTTCGTTTTCAATTGTTTCTGTGTATATTCAATGGTAAAATAGTTTTCTTTTATGAAATCTTTCATAAAATATATGATTTTATGAAAGGTTTCATAAAAGTTATAAAAGTTTTCACATAATTTTTTTTTTAATTTTTCATAGACTTATAATTATTTTCATTATTTTTGTAAAATTTTTCATAAATATTTAAGTTTTCAGATACTTACTGTTAAAAATATTTTTTAATAAATTTTTTTTATAAAAATGCAACAACTACTGGTAATTAAAACAAAATGAAATTAAAAAAGTTTTTAACACATAGCGTTAAAATTCATAAATTCTCTGAATTTTTTCTATGAATCTAACAAAATCTATGAATAAAATTCTATGAAATTATTCACTATACTAATAAATATTCATAAATATTAAAATTTTCAGATACGTACTGTTTAAAATATTTGTCAGTAAATTGTTTATAAAAATAAAACTACTTGTAATTAAAACAAAATGAAATGAAAACATTTAGTTTTTAACTAGGGATGTCGCGAATATTCGTCACTATTCGGTATTCGGCATATTCGGCATGTTTTTTAAATATTCGGTTAAATAAATATTCGGTAATAGTTTGCCGAATATTCGGCAAAATTAAAATTTGGTCAAAAAACACGTTTTATTAACGTTTGACTTTTTTGTAGTCTTTTTAGTTTATTTTTTGTCCAAAAAAAAACGTAAGCACTTGATTCAAATTCGAATTGTTAAGGAAACAGAAAAAATATTGTCTGCAAAAGCGTTGTAGTTTTTTAGTCTGGTACTTTTTTTCAATTTTTTACATAGATAAAATACAGGCGTATGAATAATCAAACTATTCGGCAATATTCGTATTCGGTTCAAGCCGAATACCGAATAGTAAATATTCGGTAAAATGCCGAATACACTATTCGCGACATCCCTATTTTTAACACATAAAGTTAAAATTCATTAATTCTATACATTTTTTTCTATGAATCTTACAAAATCTATGAATAAAATTCTATGAAATTATTCACAATTCTCATAAATATTTTTTCAGCCAATGAATTGTTTCATAGATTCTATGAATTTAGTTCTATGAAATTTGTTCCTAGTTATTATGAACAATAATTCTTTATATGTAGTTTTCTATTTAAACTTTTCAATATTAATAAATATTTTTTTCTTTTATTTTCAGGTATGTTTACAAATTTTAATAGAAAATTAACAACAGGTAAAATATTGATTGAATAGCTTTAAATAATTAACAGCTCCATTTGGAGTGATGATTTCCAATATCTATTATAAGACCAATCGTCATTTTATGAATATTAGAGTTACATTTTTCTTCAACTTTTGATTTTCCCAAGTTTACGGGCAAATTTTTATTCAACTATACCATAAAGTTATGTGGTACACCATTCGGATTAAATAAACTCATGGAACAAAGTTTTGGATTTTTAAAAATTTAAGAAAAAAAATTTAAAAAAAAAATATGTCTAAGGGACACTTCATATTTATTAATTTTAATGCGGTGAACACGAATTTAAAAATAAATTAAAATCAATCGGACGGTTTTCGAGATATCGATATTTGAAATTTGCAAAAGAGGCGGTATTTTTCTACGTTTGGGGTTTTTTTTTTTTTTTAAAAGCTAAATTTCTTTTCCTTGACCCTTTTATAGAGGTTGAGATTAAAATTAATTTGAGCCAAATCCGATCATTGCACTTTGGCTGAATTTTCAATTTTGGCGGCAAAAAGTAAATTTTTCAAGTATAGATTTTTAAAAATTTTTTGATTGTGTTCAATTCCCAATATATTGGTAAGAAAAAATTTAAAAAAGTTATGATAGTTGGCAACACTGTCGATGTGTAAACAGCTGCTAATGTATACAGTTTTTATAACACGTGTTGCAAGTTGTAATTCAACCAAATTTTAATAAATCTATATATTTTTTTTCAAATTTATTTTGGTTAAAAAAAATGTTGTGAATATGAAGTCGAGGTGAGTATTTTTACGAATTCTTAACATATTTGGAAAAAAAAATTTATTTCGTAGTTATTTTGGAGTTTTTTTAGGGGTAATTTTTTGTGAAATTATAAATAGTTTTTATCGTCTTTCGTGGAGTATAACTTAAAATGTTAACAATTGTTAAAACATTTTTATACATGTAAATCTTCGTAGAAAGCTCAGGTTTTATTTTATATTAATATGGTATACGAACGAGTGCGAATGAATGAGTTATTAGCAAAAACGTGAATTTTGGATGGTTTTTTTTTCGCAAATTCACGTGTTGAAAAACACACTAAAAACGCTTTAAAGCTTACAAGGGAAGTCTCCCTAGTGTCACCCGCGGATTTTTATGGATATGGTTTTATTTTGTAGAGCAGAAAAAATAAAGGGACACGTATTTTTTTTAGCATCCCAAATTCATATTTAGGTGGTAAAAAGGAGGGGGGGGGGAGACAAGCCCATTTTTCATTTTTTTTCGTTTATCACCTATATTATGCCAAAAAACCTAGTCATGTTACATACCAAATGAAAGGTCTTTGGAAAACCAATCTACGTGTGCTAAGAACGTGTCCAAACATGCACAACTTTTCGTCATATTGAGTAAAATACCAAAATTTTAGGACATTTTTGTTAATAAGTCGAAAAATATTAACTTCTTTGGCCCGTTGTTAGCACCACGAGATAGGTATTTTTAATACCTTTAATCTGATACCGCACATGCCTATATTAATTTTGTTTAAATAGGCGTAAATCGTAAAAAACTGAAAAAGGTCAATTTCCCCCCATACAAATCGACCACCACTAAAAATGAGTTTGGGCCGCTAAAAAAAAATACGTGTCGAATTAATTTTCGTTCTTAACAACATTTTCAAATTTCATGAAGATCGGAGGGTGACACCAGGGAGACTTCCCTTGTTAGTGGAAAGCTACAAAAATATTTTACAGTGTTTCTTTCATTCAAAAAAACTTTTTATTCTCAAACAAAAAAAAAAATTACACTCAAAAAAAATTATACACTCAAAAAAATTTTACACTCAAAAATTTTTTTTTTTTTTTATATTCCCTAGTAAAAATATTATGCTAATTTTACTAAATAAATCTAATTTGATCCGTAAAATGGTTGTATCAAATAATATCTAATTGTATTAGTTTAGATTAAAAATTTTAAATCCTGAATTTGGTCAAATCTAATTATATCAAATTGATCTTATAATATCTATTTTGATATAATTTGATGAGAAAAACCAAAATACGAATCTAATCATATATGAAGCAATATCTAACCATATAAAGTGGATCAACCGTATCAAAGTGATAGATATAATTTTATATAAATTTATACGGAATCATATTAACTCATATAAGATTGTATCAAATAATTAGTTATAGTCTGTTAAAGAACATTGTTCTATAGACTGAATAAATAAATAAAAAATAAATATATGATTATATCAGAAAATTTTTACTCGGGTTATTAAAAAACGTAATTTCCTCAAAATAATAATATTTTTAATAAACTACTATCACTAAAAAAGTGTTTTTCTACTTGAAATGTTTTTCAACAATTGGCTACAATTTTTTTACAATTATTCGGTATTCGGCCATATTCGTCTAAAAATGTGACCGAAGCCGAATAATGACCGAATAGTACTTTTTTGCCTACCGAATATTCGGTCAGACACTTCAAATTATTAAGGAAGATTTTAATTAAATACAGCTTTGTGAGCATTAATTTTTTTCGAAAATCCCCCTTATGGGCGGGACACTAGAAAAAGGGGGCGTGGACCGCCCATTTTTTATCAAATCGAATATTTCGACAGTAGAACCCTGCATACCAAATTTGGTGAGGCTAGCTTGTCGGGAAATATTTTTTGCCGCGATTTGGGGATTTTCGGCCATAGTGCATTGTAATTCGTGGAGCCCTCAATCAAAATTTTGGTTTTCTAGAAAATGTTCACCAAAAACTCAAAATTTCGATCGAAGGTCAACATGAGTTAAAATGTTCTGACTTGGCTCAAATTAAGTTAAAATGAATGTTTGTCTCAAGCTCTATGAAATGGTACAAAAAATATATATACATTTTTTTAATTTCCCGAAGGTAGGAAAATTGTCATTTTTTTAAATATTTTAAAAACTTGTTATGGCGATAAACCGCTCGACGAATTTCAGAAATGTTTTGATATTCATATTTAGCCTGCCAACTTTAATAAAAATAATGCATCGCAAGATATTTTTATTTTATTTTTTAATTTTTCAAATATTCAAAATTTTTATGGAAACTTTCAAAAAATTTAATAACTTTGACCGAAGGGTGCCACAGGCTAAAATGATCAGGTTTGGCTCAAAATAAATTTAAATGAAAGACTGTCTCAAGCTCTTTGAAATGGTCAAGGGAATGAAATTAAGAATTTTTTTTTGTTAAATTTCTTAAACGTATGAAAAACCGCCACTTTTTGGCAAATCTTAAATAGCGATATTTTAAAAACCGCTCTACCGATTTAAATTTTTTTGATGTTCGTGTTCAGCGTATTAAAATTAATATATAATGTGTCGCAATATATTTTTAATTTTTTTTTTTTTATCGAAAATTTTCAAATTTTTAAAACTTTCATCGCCGGGCTCCACTGGTTAATTTTATCCGATTGACCTCAAATTTTTAACACATTAAGTTTTAGGACTACTATAGTAGACTAAAAATTTGCCCGGATACTTAGAAAATAGTGAATTTCCAAAGTTGTAATTTTGCTGCCACCCTAATGTATAGTCATTTGAATAATTTGAAAATGTGAAAACCTTGAAAGTATGCTATGAAAACTAATGCTTATGTAGTTTCTTTCTGCTTATGTGTTTGTTTTCAATGCATAATACTTTGACTTTTTTTCATTACCCGAGTAAAAAAGAGTTATATATAGCCGTGACAAATTAGATCCCAAATATGGTGGACACAATTGTTTCAAATATTATCTTCGGTTATCCTACAAGATCTGAACAGATAGTCTTATATATAATATGATACGTAAAATGGGTCTATCAGGTTTTATCAGATTGATCCGGATTGATACAATATTAAATAAGTTGAGATTATAAGACATAAATATGTATGGTTAGATATTGCTCTACATATAGAACATATTTTTGTATATAACGTTATATAAAGTGCATATGATTAAATATAATGTTATCATTCTTATATGACGTTATAAGGAGCAATATATGATCAGTCCCAATGGTTTCAAATTATATTTAATCGTATCAGTTTTCTCCAACTGATATAATTATATAGACCCAATTCACATATCACATTATATATAAGGTTATTCCGCTAGATCATAAAATATACCCGTAGATAATTATTAAAGTAATTGTATCCGCCATATTTGGGATATAATTAGTCATGAACTTTTTTTCTTTTTCTACTAGGATAGGGCATCTAATATTTCTTCAAAGGTAAAATTTGAGAATGTACAACCTACACTAAAAAACAAGTTAGAAAATTATAGTCGGACAAGACCGACCATTTGACACCCTACACCAGTGTTTTCCGGAAAATGGGTTCCAAGTCCAAACGTGGAGCGATTTGATTTATCTTTTTTTGTTAGGCCAGGTAATATTTTATAACCTAAATAAAAAAATGGGAGTATAAAACTTTGTCATGTCGTTATATATTCTATGAGTATCGTATAGTCATTATCCTTGATCGACTTAAAGTCAAGTTCATAAATAGGTTAAATTCGTTTACAGAAGAAAATGGTCCCCTTTGAATCTCAAAATTTTGTTCATATGGAATAAATTAAGCGTTTCGCATAAGATCTTTGAACACATAAGGTAGGCCCTACTAGTTTTCTACATTATGTAGTTTTAAATACGAGTATATGTAAAGCAATTTTTGCATTTATAAAAGTAATTAATGTCTGCAAAATAATAAACATTAAAGTTTGTCCAAATTCTGCTATAACTAGATTTGCTTAACGATTCTTTAAAGCACTTTCAAGATTTCAAAATTCGCATTTATTTTCTGCGAAATCGTACTTTTGGCATATTAAAGATCCACTTTTAAGAAAAATAAATACCAGGGAAGGTTTTTTCATCATTTATAATCTTCCGTTTTTAGGATCAGAGTTTTCAGTTTGATAATGGTATTTGAACATTGGTTTATATTTGATACTTTCAGAAATATAAAAATGTCCTTGCCAATTTAGTACAGTCCTTATCTACTTCAGACACAAAACTAAAAAAAATGTTTTAACAACAAAATGTTGTTGAAGTGCATAGAAAAAAAGTTAAATTTATTATATGCACTAACTAATTATTATGTTATTTTTCCTCAATTTACATATAAATTGTAAAATTATTACAAATGTAAATGTTTACGCCCACAAGTGTTGCATAAACAAAAAACTTTGCAAATTTCATAGAAATTTTAATTTAAATACAAAATGTAAAATTAAGTACTTAACCCATTGAAAGGATTTAATATGGGTATAGAGGTGATATTGTTCTAAGAAATGTTTGCCAACTGTAACATAAGAAAAATTAACATGGTTTTACTCTTTAATGGGAAATAAATCGAAATTTTTGTGAAATTTTTTTATGTTTTTTATTTTTTGGAAGTGGGGAAATACATTTTTCATTAGATGTAGGAAAAATTCATAAAATTTTTTGATTTTTTTTTTTAAATTTAATGATTTTTTTATGGCGCACAAACATATAATAACTTTGTCATAAGTTAATGTGTTTACTCGTAAAATGGCGCCCAACATGGGGCCCGATCAAAATTCTTTAATGCACGTGTTAAAACATAATAATATTACTTTGTATGGAACTTTTACAAGTAGAAAGAAATTTATCATGAATTTTTCATAAATTTTATGAAAGCTCTTACATCATTATAAAACTAAAAATGATTTTATGAATGATTTCATGTGTTGCAATAAGTAACTTTGTTTTCAGTGTAAATAAATTTTAAATAATCTTCATCTCTTATCAGTTAAAGTTTAATGTAATAAAACCTCAATTAAAATATTTTATTTATTTTGTAGTGATTGGAAAACTATTAAGATTTGATTATGCTTTCTTAAATTGTGTAAATTTTGTAATGATTTATTATGTAGATTAATTTAATGAATTATATAATTTATTAATATTTTACACGCACAAATAAACTTTTAATTAAAAAATTCTGACAATCTTGTACCCAGCAAAAAGTGTTAAACGCTTAATAATGTTTTAAAATGGCGCCCAATATGGGGCCTGGTTTTCAACCTTTATCTCTTTGTTTAAAGACAAAGTTTTGTATAAAAACTTTTGGCATAAATAAATGCCCAACAAAACGTTATGGTGATGGACTAATAACACAAGTATACAGGGTTTTGTTCCACTCATTTGGTAAATAAAAAGGGCACTGATTTCAAATATGTACTCCATTTTTAAGATTGGTTCTAGTTTTCAAGATATTAAATTAAATAGTTGTTTACAATTCTTGACAAATAATGTTCATTTTATTCAATAAAAAGTGAAAATATAGAAATAAAGGCCAGTATTGCTGAGTAGTGTGTTTTTGTTTGAGATCTGTTTCACGCATGAGTGTCCAACAGTCGCTCATCGTGCCCTGGTCCCAAAATCCTCGATATCGTCTTTTGGTTTTCGTCAAACCTAAGTTTAAATGAAAAAATCGAGATTGGAATGTAGAAAATATATTGTTTGAAAGACATTCAAGCTCCAATCTTGTGAAAATTTTGCAAGAAAATTTCGATTATTTGCTTGAAGTCCGGGTTTTTTTTGTGAACACCAGCTTGAAACATATCCATCTATAACATCCGCAAACATAAGAAACCCATTTAAAATCGTTTTTTCACTTTTTATACCCTCCAACCACAGTATGGGGGTAAACTCACTTTGTCATTCCGTTTGTAACGCATCGAAATATCGGTCGGGACCCCATAAAGTATGTATGGGGCATTCCATGTCAAATCAGACACTTTGAAATTTTTTTTTTTAGATTTTCCTAATTTTTCTTACAGTTTTTAGTACCCTTTGAAAACTCTTTCGTAGTAAATTTTCAGATTTTTTTGATGACCCATTCAAAAGATATCGAATTTTTAAAATTTGGTAGTTTGTTCCTTTACTTAAACTTCTTTTACTCATAACTTCTTCAATAATGGTCCAAATTTCAATTTTTTTTTTTCAAAATTTTTGTTTTTTTACGTACTTTTTACAAAATCCCAAAAAATTGTTAAAAGCGCTCTAGTATGAGATTTTTAAGTTTTAAGTTTTAAAATTTAAATCTCATTTTTGAAAATGTTTGTACTCTTCGATTTTTTTGAAATGTTTTTGTGTAAAACTTCTATCAATTCTACAAATTTTTTGCCCAGGAGGATCGTGGGATAACGATTATTACTATTTTTTAAAATTTTTTGAAAAAAAATTATTGTAATTTTCCAATCTTAAAATTATTTCTACTACTCCAATGGTGCGTCATAGAGGGGTCCTTTATAAGACCGACCAACATTAATTTTTACGTCTTAGCATTTCTTTGGAACAAACTAATACACTACCTCCAATTTCTAAGGGGGATCCCACACAAAACGACATTTTTTAAAATTTGCTTTAACCGCTCTAACTGCCCTAATAGTGCCCTTAGAGCAACAAAATGTATGACCGACCAACAATGTTTTTTTAGTCCAAACATTTTCTCTGAACACACCTACCCTCTGTCTTTAACTGTTAAGGCGGTCCCCATACAATTTTTTTTATATTTTGTAAATTTGTTTTATTTAATCAGCTTCTACCGGTCCAATGGTGCGTCCGAGAGGGGTCATTAGTGAGACCGACTCCCATTTATTTTTACCCTACAACATTTTTTTAAAACATACCTACGCCCTATCACCACTCCCTAAGTAGGCTCCCATACAAATAACAGTTGGAGCAAATTTTATAAAAATGTAATTTTGTATGGAAGCCTACTTAGGGAGTGGAGATAGGGCGTAGGTATGTTTTAAAAAAATGTTGTAGGGTAAAAATAAATGGGGGTCTGTCTCACTAATGACCCCTCTTGGACGCACCATTAACCCGGTAGAAGCTGATTAAATAAAACAAATTTACAATAAATAAAAAAAATTGTATGGGGAGATAGAGGGTAGATGTGTTCAGAGAAAATGTTTGGACTAAAAAAATATTGTAGGTCAGTCATACATTTTGTTGATCTAAGGGCACTATTAGGGCAGTTAGAGCGGTTGAAGCAAATTTTAAAAAATGTCGTTTTGTGTGGGAGCCCCCTTATAAATTGCAGATAGGGTATTAGTTTGTTCCAAAGAAATGTTAAGACGTAAAAATTAATGGGGGTCAGTCATATAAATGACCCCTCTATGACGCACCATTGGAGCAGTAGAAATGATTTTAAGATTGGAAAATTACAATAAAATTTTTTCAAAAATTTTTAAAAATAGTAATAATCGTTATCCCACGATCCTCCTGGGCAAAAAATTTGTAGAATCGATAGAAGTTTTACACAAAAAATTTCAAAAAAAAATCGAAAAGTACAAACATTTTCAAAAATGAGATTTAAATTTTAAAACTAAAAAATCGCATACTAGAGCGCTTTTAAGAATTTTTTGGGATTTTTTTGGACCATTATTGAAAAGTTATGAGTAAAAGAAGTTTGAGTAAAGGAAGAAACTACCAATTTTTAAAAATTCGATATCTTTTAAACGGGTCATCAAAAAAATCTAAAAATTTACCACGAAGGGGTTTTCGAAGGGTACTAAAAACTGTTAACAAATTGGGAAAATTAAAAAAAAAAAATGTACAAAGTGTCCGATTTGACATGGAATGCCCCATATATATCCATCTAAAACATCCTCAAACATAACAAAATCAATTGGAATCAACTTTCCACTTTTTTCTTTTAATTTTCGCAGGTTTTTTAACAAAAAAAAACTTTAAGAAATAAAATTGAGATGATGTTTCTAGCGATAGCAACAGCTGGTGTCGCTATGTTAGTGCAGTGATGCAATCTTGAAAAATGAAACCCGAATTCGAATTTAGCGCCATAAATAACGTTAAGATTTGTTTTCATCGGCTCTGATCAAAAAGTTGAACGGAATTTGTAACCTTGTGTAATGATTAAAAATGGCGCCCAACATGGGGCCTAAATATCAAACATGTAAACAATTCTTGCTGTGAATATTTTTCACAAAATGTTTGACACGTTTTACAAATGCAATGAAATTTTTCATAAATTTTATAAAAAATTCCAGTTTGTGAAACTTTCTTTAATTTTATGAAAACTTTTAAATTTTCTTCATTAACAAATTTGTTTGTTAGTGTAATGAAATTCTTAAGGTTCTTAATCTTTTACCAGTAAAAGTTAAATTTATCTAACATCAGCTTAATTTGAAATTTAAATGTACGTTGTAATGATTAGAAACACATTTAGATTTGTTAATATTTTGTAAATTTTGTAAATGATTTACTATTTATATTAATATGTATAATGAATAGTTATTTATTGATTTTATATAAGTAAATATCCATAAAGTTTAATTAACAAATTTCTGACATTTATAGTTCCCAGCAAACAAGTGAAAGATGAATTAAAAATTGAGTTCTCAAATAATACAAACCAATTTGCACTACACTTGGCCATATGCGTCCAAAAATGTGTCCGAAAAGTGTTTTTTGGCCGAAACAAACCATAGTGCACTACACCATTTACAGATGTAATTTGAAAATTATCAACTGTAATTGTAATTCCACGATTCCATTTTGATATTTTTTGTGGCAAACTTTTGTGGTACAATTTTGTTGTGCCCAGCGATAAAAATTATGGATTTTTGTAAACTTAAAGAATATATTTTGATTTTCCCAAGAGTTCGGGCAAACTTTTATACCATTAGGACAAAGTATTATGTAATACAAATTACAGTCAAATTTTAGGCAAGCAAAGTTTAGGATTTTTGAAAATAAAAAAATGCGTCTACATAATTTTTATCATACTTAAAAATTTTATTTTTTAAAATTTAAAGTCGCTCGAATGGTTTTCGAGATATAGCGTTATGAAATTTGCAAAAAAATTATTAAAATTTTGGTTTTTTAAAAAAATTTTCTCCAAAAACTTTAAAGATTGATCGAAGGTGGCCGTGGGTAAAATAGACTTACTTGGCTCAAGTCAAAATTAAATGAAAGCTTGTCTCAATCTCTAGGAAATAGTGGAAACAAATTTTAAATTTTTTTTTTTTTTTTAATTTTTTTAACTTAGGAATAAACCGCCATTTTTGGTTTTGGTAATGGCGATATCTCAAAAACCGCTCCACCGATTTTAGAAATTTTTTGATAATTTTATTTTACATGCTAAAATTAATAAATTTATTGTTTTGCAAGATAGATTTTTTATTTTTCAATTTTTAAAAAATTCAAAATTTTAATGGAAGTTTTCCAAAAAATCCAAAACTTTGATTGAAGGGTGCTACGGGTTAAAATGATCGGATTTGGCTCAAGTTAAGTTTAAATGAGGAAAAAAAAATTTGGAGTTTTTTTTTTTTAATTCTTGAGCGTAGGAAATAAACCGAAATTTTTAGCAAATTTCAAAAATCGATATCTTGAAAACCGTTCGATCTATACAACTTTTTATACCCTCCACTTAGTGATAGAGGGTATATATAAGTTTGTCATTCCGTTTGTAACTCATCGAAATATCGGTCTGGGACCCCATAAAGTATATATATTCATGATGCCCGATCGATTTTAAGACATTCTAGCGATGTCCGTCTGTCCGTCTGTCCGTCTGTCCGTCTGTCTGTGGAAAATGCTCTCGCGGACAAAATATTGCACAGAGATAACTGAAACTTAACGTATATATTGGAAGTTCTCCCGAGAAGTTTGGTATTGCATTTGAGCGATATCGGTTCAGCGGTTCAAAAGTTATGAACGAAAATGTAAGCACACCTCAAAAATTTCAGTACATTCAACATAACCTAAAAATACAAAATGCTTTAATTCGGCTTCTGGTTGACATATGTTAACATAATTGAACACCAAATGGTATTTAAACAAGTACGAATATATTTTTGACAAAAAAAGAAAAAAATCGCGGATTTTTTTTTACCAAAATTTTTTTTCGCGGAATTTTTTTTTTTAATTTTTTCCTTTTAAATAAAGTTGTTTCCTTTTAAATAAAGTTGTTTGCAATAATCTTTTTGAAATTGTGGAGGGTATCACTACATTCGGCAAGGCCGAATTTAACTTTTTTACTTGTTTTTGATATTTTTGTATCGCAAGATACAAGTGTTTTCCAGATATTACAATTTGAAATTTTCTTAAAATGGCGTTTTTTTACATTTATTTAAAATTTTGATTAAATTTCGCTGGGATATTTATTGCAATAGTTACCTGTAATTGCACATGATTAGTGTCCTGTGATAATCATTATCTATTTTATTACATTTACAAACATGTTTTTTATCTTTTGTACATTATTTGTAAATATTAAACTAATTTGTGGTTGGTTATTTACTTTAAAGATTGTAATTAAATAGAAATAATGAAATAATAGAAATTTTATGGAATATTATACAAATAGTAAATATAATATAACATTGAATTAATACAGGACTATAGTAGATGCAATTCGTTTTAGATAAAATTAACAATAATAAAAGATTATTATGAAAAGTTCTGTTTTGGCAATTTATCAAGCTTTAATTTAAGCTTGATAACGTCCAGATTGAGTTAATAATAAATGTGCTAGTGGGGTCGAACTGGAAAATGAAAGCATATTGATGAATTTGCTAAGCCAAATTAAGTTTTGTTCCTTTTTTTTGCAAATTAACTAAAATTTTAAATAAAACTCATATCACGTTTTTATTAAATTAATATAAAAGAAAACCTGCAATTTAATTTAAAACTACAGCCATTTGATGAATTTTTATTTCTCACTAAAAATAAAAGTTTTTTAACCTTGTGATGGACAAAATTAATTTAAAATGTAGTACTTGTTGAAAAAAAAACTTTCGTACCAAATAAGTTTTCGGCCAAGAAGAATAAGAATTTTTTCGGAAGTTCAAAATGGGAAGAATCAAATTTTTGCAATACCAAAAAAAATGCTAGTCTAATTCCCCAACCAGTTAATTGCCCATTCTAGGTTTAAAATTTGATTCACTTATATAAACATTAAGTTTTAAAAATTTTTTATTAGGTAACCAAAAGGTTTATATCAGACAAGACAAAATTTTCCTTGAAATAACACGTCTACCTAGAATAAGTGTAATTTTTTTAGAATTTTTAAAACAACTTTTGGTGTTGTAAGTATAGAATGACAAGAAATTTTAGTTTAGATTCCATTTTTTTTTTCAAATGAAAGATGACTTTTAGTATTTTTCCGTATACCCTACAACAACGAGAGTTTATACAAGTTTGTCATTTCGTTTGTAATAAATAATTGTAATAAAAATTTCCAAATAAATATTTATTTAATTTTGCACACAGGATCGCCATTTTTATTTTAGGTAGCGTAAGCTTAAAACGGGAAATCCGAAAATTTACTAGATGGCGCAATAAATTTATTTCAGTAAAAAAAATCGTATTTGTGTAATACTTCAACTTTCACCATATCACTGTGCAGGGTATAAAAAGATTCCTTATTGTGACATAGAGGTTTTTGATAAATTTTTCAAACGCTAAATATACTAGAATTTTAAAAATATATATGGGGTATTCCATGTCAATTCGGACACTTTGAAATTTTTTTTTTTTTAGATTTTCCCAATTTGTTTACAGTTTTTAGTACCCTTCGAAAACTCCTTCGTGGTAAATTTTCATATTTTTTTGATGACCCGTTCAAAAGATATCGAATTTTTAAAAATTGGTAGTTTGTTCCTTTACTCAAACTTCTTTTAGTCATAACTTCTTCAATAATGGTCCAAACTTCAAATTTTTTTTGTTCAAAATTTTACTTTTTAAAAAGAATCCCAAAAATTCTTAATAGCGCTCTAGTATGCGATTTTTAAGTTTTAAAATTAAAATCTCATTTTTGAAAATGTTTGTTCTCTTCGATTTTTTGGAATTTTTTTTGTGTAAAACTTCTATTGATTCTACAAATTTTTTGCCCTGGAGGATCGTGGGATACCGATTATTACTATTTTTTAAAATTTTTTGAAAAAATTTTATTGTAATTTTCCAATCTTAAAATCATTTCTACTGCTCCAATGGTGCGTCATAGAGGGGTCATTTATATGACTGACCCCCATTAATTTTTACGTCTTAACATTTCTTTGGAACAAACTAATACCCTATCTCCAATTTATAAGGGGGCTCCCACACAAAACGACATTTTTTAAAATTTGCTCCAACCGCTCTAACTTAGTGTCCGACCGAACGGTTCGGCCAAAAACGTAATTAAATCAAAAATTTGGTATTTGGAAGTACTTTTAACAACTTTTTTTAAATGGGGTATAACTGTTGAGGCGATGGAAGACGATTCTAAGTGTAAAATTTAAGAACGAGTACGAAGTTAAGCCACAATTTCGAAGTTCGGTAACCGGACTTTTTTCAATTTGGCCGAACGTTCGGTTACCGAACATCTAAATTGCTGCTTAACTTCGTCCTCGCCATTAAATTTGAAAGTCAGAATAGTCTTCTCTAACCTAAACAAACAAACGGCTATCAGAAAAAGCTGTTAAAAATGCTTGCAAATATTAATTTTTGGCCAATATCATTTTTTGGCCTAACTGTTCGATCGGACACTTCTCTAACTGCCCTAATAGTTCCCTTAGATCAACAAAATGTATGACCGACCTACAATATATTTTTAGTCCAAACATTTTCTCTGGACACACCTACCCTCTATCTCTAATTGTTAAGACGGTCCCCATACAATTTTTTTTATTTTTTGTAAATTTGTTTTATTTAATCAGCTTCTACCGGTCCAATGGTGCGTCCGAGAGGGGTCATTAGTCAGACCGACCCCCATTTATTTTTACCCTCGAACATTTTTGTAAAACATACCATAGCACTATCTCCACTCCCTAAGTTGGCTTCCATTCAAAATTAAATTTTTATAAAATTTGCTCCAACTGTTATTGTTACTGCCTACTTCGGGAGTGGAGATAGGGCGAAGGTATGTTGTAGGGTAAAAATAAATGGAGGTCGGTCTCACTAAGAACACCTCTCGGACGCACCATTCGACCGGTAGAAGCTGATTAAATGAAACAAATTTACAAAAAATATAAAAAAAATTGTATGGGGACCGCCTTAACAATTAGAGATAGAGGGTGGGTGTGTTCAGAGAAAATGTTTATGCTGAAAAAATATTGTGGGTCTGTCATACATTTTGTTGCTCTAAGGGCACTATTAGAGTAGTTAGAGCGGTTGGAGCAAATTTTAAAAAATGTCGTTTTGTATGGGAGCCCCCTTAGAAATTGGAGATAGGGTATTAGTTTGTTGCAAAGAAATGTTATGACGTAAAAACTGATGGGGGTCGGTCATGTTAATGACCATTCTCTGACGCACCATTGGAGCAGTAGAAATGATTTTAAGATTGAAAAATTACAATAAATTTGTTTCAAAAAATTTTAAAAAATAGTAATAATCGTTATCCCACGATCCTCCTGGGCAAAAAATTTGTAGAATCGATAGAAGTTTTACACAAAAAAAATTAAAAAAAAAATCAAACAGCACAAACATTTTTAAAAATGAGATTTAAATTATCAAACTCAAAAATCGCATGCTAGAGCGCTTTTAAGAATTTTTTGGGATTTTTTTTTTAAAAAGTACGTAAACAACAAAAATTTTGAAAAAAAATTGAAATTTGGGCCATTATTGAAGAAGTTATGAGTAAAAGAAGTTTGAGTAAAGGTACAAACTACCAAGTTTTAAAAATTCGATATCTTTTGAACGGGTCATCAAAAAAATCTGAAAATTTATCACGAAGGAGTTTTCGAAGGGTACTAAAAACTGTCAACAAATTGGGAAAATCTAAAAAAAAGATTTTTCAAAGTGTCCGATGTGACATGGAATGCCCCATATATATCAACAACTATAATAGTATTTGCAGTTACGTGAATTGAAAAAAAAAAATATAGTAACTAGATAGAATTTGTGTGCGGAGTTGTGTTTCTTAAGGTGGCTCTTATATTTAACAAAGGTTAGCAAATTTTTATTTAACTAGGATTAAGACTTATGTTGAACAAATTTGAGGTAAATCGCTTGAAGATCAAAATTTTTGATATTCGCACAACGAAGGAAATAACTGCTAGTTTAAGCAAATTCTAAATATCAATATCCCAAAATCTATTCAACCAATTTTAAAACCCCATTACGGAAATTTGGCAGGCGATCTTATATTTTCATCTGCACCCGTGAATTTTGTTTTTCTTTGCCATTCATCTCAAAAATTCTCTATTATAAAAAAAATGCCTCCCTTATATTAAAATAGTGAAATTTTGTATTTGTTAGTTTTGTTAGCATGTCTAGGATCACTAAACATACAATTTCTACTCGTAACATGTTCATAAAAAATTAAAGTTTAAATTTCATCCTTGATTATTTTATGTACATTTTAAACATACAAACAGAAAAAAAGGTTTCATAACATTTCCACAAAAAAAAAGTTAATATTTATGTTTGTTTATTTAACCTTCAACAAAAAGTATATAAAATTTTATATACATATAAAATTTTTTTTATATTAAATATTTTTTTAAACTTTATGAAAAGAAGTATTAAATAAATGATAGAAATTTATTTGATTAATTAAAAAATGTTTTAATAAAAATTAATTTTCTAAGAAAAAAGAATTGAATTTTTCAGAAGAAATGAAAATATTTTACTTAGATTTTATAAGATGAAGAATTATAGCTTAACTCTTTAATACTTTTTAACCCAAGACGGCGATAGCTACCATAGCTTTGATTTTCAATCATTTGAATAAGAAGTCTTGAAAATAAAAAAAAAAACTTAATAAATCTTTAAAACCACTAGATTTAACTTATTCACGACTCACCCTGTTTATATGTATTTTTTTAAATCATTTTTGAAATATTACAGCATACTTTTTGGAGTAAAACCTCATCAAGGCTAATAGTCACGATGAGCCTTAATAAAATGATTTTTGAGGTTTTGTGTAAAAATGCCTGCGAAAAACATTAAATCATGATAATGTTTTGCGGAAGATTTGGGTGTACTTGCCAAAGCAAAGTTTTTTTAGAAAAAATAATGTTATATTACTTTGCTATTCCATGCAAAACGAATTGAAATATCAGTCGAGGACCCCATTAAAAAACCAAAAGAGCTGTACATTTCGTAAGTGAGTGGAAAAATAAGTGCAAAAAAGTGTTTTTACATTTTGGAGAGTATAAAAGATTCGGCACCAAAGAATATACCACTCTCACTTGTTTTATGTACATTTGATAAACAAATGGAAAATTTTTATGCAAAAAGCTTAGACTTGGTGAAAAAGTAGTTTTGGTAAAAAAAAATGATTTTTTTTCACGAAGAACAAAATTAAGTTAAAAAAAATTTAACGAACCCAAAATTTTTGGTGAAAAAAAGTTTTTGATGAATTTTTTTGAGGAAAAGAAAAATTTTTTTATATAAAAAAAATTGATGAAAACAAAATATGAGAAAAAAAAATTTTATGTGAGAAAAAAAATGATAATAAAAAATTTGATAAAAGAATTTGATGAAAAAAAATTTATGAAAAAATATGATAAAAAAAAATTTATGAAAACAAAATTTTGATGAAAAAAAAAATTTGATGAAAAAAAAATTAATGAAAAAAAATTTATGAAAAAAAAAATTTGATGAAAAAAAAATTTAATGAAAAAAAATTGATGAAATAAAAAATTTGATAAAAAAAGATGAAAAAAAAAGTTTGATGAACAAAAAATTTTATGAAAACAAAAAAAAATTATTGAAAAAAATTTGATGAAAAAAAAAATTTGAAGGAAAAAAAAATTGATGAAAAAAAAAAATTGACAAAAAAAATTAATGAAAAAAAAAAAATTTATGAAAGATAAAATTTGATGAAAAAAAAATTTGATAAAAAAATTAATGAAAAAAAAATTTGATGGACAAAAAATGATGGAAAAAAAAATTTTTGATGAAAAAAAAAAAAATTAATGAAAAAATACAAATTTTATGAAAAAAAAATTTCATGAAAAACAAATTTAATGAAAAAAAATTGATGAAAAAAAGTTTGATAAAAAAAAATGATGAAAAAATCAGTTTGATGAAAAAAAAAATTTGATGGAAAATAAATGACAAAAAAAAAAATTTGATGAAAAAAAAAATTGATGAAAAAAAAAAATTTGATAAAAAAAAATTTTTTTTTGTTGAAAAATAATTATGTTACTTTTTATTCACCAGCTGGTGAAAAACGGTTTTATTCACCACGAGGTGAATTAGTATCCAAGTTACAAACCCAAGTTATTAAAATTTTTGGTTTTAAGAAAATGAAAATAGTAATTCTTGTTTTCTTTTTCGTTAATTGTTAGCTTATATAGTCAAACTGAGCCTAAAAACATTATCATGTTAAAACAAGTAAGAGTGTTAAATTCGGCTGTGCCGAATCTTTAATACCCTCCAAAATGTAAAAAAAAAAAAATTGTCAGGGGCGTTTGTTTTTTTTTTTTGGGGGGGGGGGTGATGGGGGTCAGTGGGGGATGTTGACAGCACGTTCCCATCCCGATAAATATAACAAATGTTTCATTTATTTAACAAAAATACAAAAAAAAAATGTAAAAAAGTGTATTTTTTCAGAGGTTGGTTTAGTTCTTCAAGGGGGAACTTTTTCCCCCTGGTCCGATTTTGCTCATTTACGAACTTAAGCTGCCTATTAACATAAGACATATTTGTGCCAAATGTCGGGAGTCTAGCTCTTTTATTTTGGACTGCATCGTGTTAACTACAGACGGACAGACGGACAGACGGACAGACGGACGGACAGACGGACGGACGGACGGACGGACATCGCTAGAATGTCTTAGAATCGATCACTGATCATAAATATATATACTTTATGGGGTCCTAGACCGATATTTTGATGCGTTACACACGGAATGACAAAGTGAGTATACCCCCATACTGTAGTTGGAGGGTATAAAAATGTTTGACTGATTTAAAAAAATTTTTGGATATTCGTGTTCAGCGAAGACTTATTTCTTTTTATACCCTCCACTTAGTATAGAGAGATAGAGGGCACATATAAGTTTGTCATTCCGTTTGTAACAATATCGATTAATAATAAAGTATATGGGCACTTCCACCGAAAGGTCTACCAAGACCAAAAAACCAAAAGTTCTTAAAACCAATTTGTTTTAACATATTTTCATAAGAAACAATCAAATTTTACTAACGTGAACAAATTTTACATTTATTCATAACCTATTTCGAGATATTCGAATATAAAGTCGAGCAAGCCAATTTTTTCTCATTGTGACATTTCTATTGCACCTTTTGTTTTGATAAAAGTTCTTAAAGAGAAGCATTAAATGTTGACTTTTGCTTTTAAAAAATCTTTCTGGAGATACAAAGAGCTAAAAAAAATGCATAACCAACTATGCATTTAAAAAATAACCGTAAGTTTTTGCTATGCTTTATCATATATTTCGATGTCCCGTGCGACATAGAAAAACAACATTAGTTATTAGTGCGTCAAGTAGACATGACGAAAATTCATCAAATATTGAGAACAAACACAGATTTTTATTACAATTAAAATACAAAAAAAAATTTTTAAAAATTATAAAATCTGTGATCTTGGTTCTTATATAAAGTTGGTCACGTGCGACATGGTAAGTGTGGACTTTAAAATTTTTAAAAAATATTTTTTCTTGCATAAACGATTAACTTATATAAATACATACTTTTAAATATAGATGAGTAGGGATGAGATTTTCATGCACTAAAAAATCGAAAATATGCGCTTAAAATATGCGCTAAAAAATTCAAAATATGCGCTAAAAAACCTTAAAATATGCACTAAAAAATAAAATGTAGGCAATAAAAATCTTGTTTTCATACGAAAAACTTTATAAAAAGAAAAAAATAACGCCGGCCTTAAATAGTAACATTTAAAACTTTATGTACCATAATTGTTTTAAAAATTAAACAATCTATAAAAAAGTTAAAAAAAAAATATTTTTCTTATTTTCAAAATAATTTTTTAAAATTTAAAATCGATTGTGAAACAACTCAATTTCAATTTGTGTTTTTGCTCATTTATGCCAAAATATGCAAAAATATGCACTTAAAAGTTGGAAATATACACAAAATATGCATTTAAAACCAAAATATGCAAAAATATGCATTTTCACCAAAATATGCAAAAACAAATCGATGCCATTTTAACGCAAATTTCTTGATTCGGAAAGATAATTGGTCGATATCGTTTTTAGACGATCGACAAAAAACATGCATTTGCTTGGAAATCACTTCCTTATAGATGAGTATAAACGGCGAAAAAAATAAAGAGTGATGAAATAAAATTACAAGACAATAAATTAAAAAACAAGGAAATAATGCGGAATGATAGACAAAAGTCGAAATCGTTGCCTGAAGGACGTATTGAAATAAAATGAATGAATAAAAATATGTTTTTTAAGTTTATTTATTTATAATTTGTTAAAAAAAGAACAACTAAATCAACATAAATATGATGATGGAAAAAATGTCCCGTGCGACATGTCCCGTGCGACAGTGATAAAAGTTAAATTTAAAAAAAAGTAGAAATAATTTTGAGGTAAAATTTTACAACTTTTAAGAGACATTATTAGCCAACATTCTAAAATTAGTCGCATTGTGATATTGCCTCAGGTTTAGCTAAAAACAGAGTTTTAATTGATAGTCGCGAAAACCACTTCTGTTTTTTGTCCCGTGCGAATGGTTGGGTTCTTTGCGATTATCTCGAAAACTTGAAACAATATCCAAAATCAACCTGAGCAACAATTATAGAGCTAGTTAAGAGCTATAAGTTTCCCCTTTTGTCAAGAAAAAAATTATTTTTATTTTGACTTTTATTTCAACTTAAATGTGTTCAACGGTCACGTTCGACATGATGGAATTGCCCATATGTATTCATGATCCCTGATCGATTTTAAGACATTCTAGCGATGTCTGTCTGTCCGTCTGTCTGTGGAAGTGGCGACCACTACCAAAATATTTCACGGAGATGACTGAAACTTAACATTTTTATTGGATGTTCTCCCGAGAAGTTTTGTGTTGCATTTGAGCGATATCAGTTCAGCGGTTCAAAAGTTATGAACGAAAATGTAAGGGCACCTCAAAAATTTTAGTACATTCAACAGGGGGGGTGAAATAAAGCCATAGGCAATAAGGCCATATGGCCTTATTTCCCAAAGAGTTGAGAAATAAGGCCATATGGCGTTATTACCAACCACTGTTGGAAATAAAGCCATATATGGCTTTGTTACTCATTTATATATTTTTTAAAAATGTTCATCATTATTTTGCGGAGAGTGTGGAAATATATTTCCACGTAAATCCTGCTACCCAAAAAAAAATTATTTAGCGTAGCCTCTAAATTAATTTATGGAGTTTGAAATGGCTTACGGACATAGCACAGTGATTCGTTCCCATATATCGAGTGGGCAAAAATAGAATATTGGTCGCAGATTTCTGAAATTTGGTACACAAGCATTAAATTATCTAATCAAGAAAAAAACGAGTTTTTGGAAAAATCGGAGCAAGGACACGCCTACCCCCCATATATCCTGAAATTCAAATATGTGATTAAAACTACAAAAATGGTCACAAAATTCCCAAACTTTGTCAATGTTACCAATATTGATATTGTATTTCAGGTGTAAATTTTTTTCTGGATTGAAGCAAGGACTCGTGTGGCTGCCATATATCCTTTTTCTTAAAAATATTGTAAATCGCTCAAAAATTACTCGATACCCTTGAAATTTTTTGTAACAATTTTAATAAGTGATGTCAATGTGTGTGCCAAATTTCGCTGAAATCGGTTCTGTAAAACAAAAGTTATTTACATATCCTTTTTAAAAACTGCAATAAAGTGTTAATATTGTTTAATCACAAAAATAAAATAGAAAGAGTTGTCAACGATTTTCCAAATTTGGTACGCAAGCACAAAATTAATTAGTAGAAAAAAAATAAAAATTTTGAGCAAATCGGTCGAAGGACATTTGTACCTGTCGTATATCCTGAAACTTAAAAGTGGAGTTTTAGCCACAAAACTTGCTATAAAATTACTAAACTTAGTTATTGTCCTAGAAATTTAGATAACTATCGACGTACAACATTTGTATTTTAATCTGAGCAAGGACTCGCGTGGCTGCCATATATCCTTTTTATTGAAATCGCTGTAACTATTTTAAAAATGTTTCAATTGCTATAAAATTTTTAATATAGATTAGATCAAATGGCGTTAATATGTGTGCCAAAATTCGTTGAGTTGCTTGCGGTAACAAAAAAGCTGTTAATATATCCTTTTTTTAAATATAGTCAAAAATATAAAAATACATAATAACTGCAAAAACAAAACATTCGCAACACTTATTTCCTATTGCATTACGAAAATAAATTTATTCAAAATAAGTTTTAAGTAAACTCGTTTAATATTTGGTTTATTCCTAAGTATATACCCCGTTAATAACAAAAAACTTTTAAAAATTTTTTTTTTTTGGGTACTTAAAATTTTTATTTTTTCGTTTTTTTCAAAAACTTAGTTATTTTTATTATTTGATCGTATAGAAAACAGTCCAGGATGTTAAAAAAATCAATAAAAAATAATTTATAAGTACGAACTTTTTTTATGTATCTCAAAAAAAATTTTGGTTTTGATTTGGGATACCAACGAAAATCAAATACTGGTTTTAAAGCAAAATGGCCCACTGTATACTTATTTTATCGAATTATTTACTATAAATTTATGTTATACAATACAATAAACCCCTTTATATAAAAAAACACAAAAATGTTGATGTATTTTTTTAATTTATTTACAATAAATAAAATAAATAAAAAAAAAAAATAATCCAATTTTAGATTTTTTTAAAAAAAAATTTTTTCAACTTAAAAAAAAAAACTTAGTTATTTTTATTTTTTGATCTTATAAAACATAGTTAAAGCTACAAAAAAAATAAAAAACAAAAAAATTTTATCCACGAACTTTTTTTATGAGGGCCATTAAAATTTGGTGATTTTGGGGATTTTAGTAAAAGTCATAGATAACTTTTAAAGCAAAACGGCCCACGTACTGCATATTTTTTTTCTGATTTTTTATTATATTTTTACAGGATACTATATAATATATCAATGTGTAAAGAAAAAATACTTAATATTGGATTTTTTTTCTAATATTTTTTCCATTAATAATATAGCTTTTGAAAAAAATTAAATAAAGACACAAAAAAAACCTAACTTTTTTCCAACTTCAGACAAAAACTTAGTTATTTTTATTGTTTTCCCTTATAAACCATAGTCCGAGCTATCGAAAAAGCGAAAAAAATAATTTTTTGACTCACGAACTTTTTTTATGCATTCCATCAAAATTTGTCAATTTTTGGGAATTCGGTAGAAAAAATATAGATTTCAGAGCAATACAAAAATGTATTTTAATATTAATTCTAAAAAAATGCAAATACAACATTTAGCTTATATATTAAAGTAACTTTTGCAAAAAAAAAGTTCGTTGATTTCTTTAAAATTCGATTTTTCATAATTATTTTAGTAAACCTATAAAAATCAATTTTTAGGTTTTAACACAATAGCGTTGAATTTCCATACTTTAGCGCCCTCTTGTGGCAATATATGACTTCTTAAAAATCAGAAAAGTACATATTTCTTTTAGTTTACTATTAAACTGTAAAAATACAAAAAATCATCAACATTGAAGACATACTTTTTTTTTTGATTTTTGCCAATGAAACGAATCACTGTGCATAGCGCCCAAGGTCTTATCGCCCAAAACCGTAAATGTCATATCGCCCAAGCTGCGACATATAGCCCAAAATGATAGGTCTAAAAATGTTACTTCTCGCAAAACAAAATTGTCAAAAAATCCGAAATATTTTATTTGGGCGAAATGTCGAACTTACGACTTCTATGATTTGTGTTTTTGTAATAAAGGTTTTCTGCGTAGCCGGCCTTCGGCCGGTTTAGGGATTACATACTCCATGCATTAAACCCACCCTCTCTGCAAACCAAAGCTATTTTGGTTATCAGGCCTTTTTGAGGCATAACAAATTTGATAGCGCAAAGGCCTGATACTCTAGAAAACTTTACTTTGCGGAGAGGGTGGGTTTAATGCATGGATTTTGTAATTCCTAAGCCCGGCCGAAGGCCGGCTAAACAGAAAAACTTTTTTTGTTAAACAATCTTTAAATTAAAAAACCCTGCCAATAAAAAATTGGTGCCTCTAGACCCCTCTAAGTTCCGAGGTTCCTGGTATATGTGGTTTTTTAATTTAAAGATAATCAAACATTTTTTTTTCTGTGTAGCCGGCCTTCGGCCGGGCTTAGGGATTACAAACTCCATAAATTAATTTAGCGGCTTCGCTAAATAATTTTTTTTTTGGGTAGCAGGATTTACGGGGAAATATATTTCCACATTTTCAACTGATATGGTTTTATTTCCACTTTGGTTGCAAAATTAATATGACTTTATTGCTCAATCGTGTTGGTAATAAAGCCATATGGCCTTATTTCCCATTGAATTGAGAAATAAGGCCATATGGCTTTATTGCCTATGGCTTTATTTCACCCCCCCCATTCAACATAACCTAAAAATACAAAATGCTTTAATTCGGCTGCTGGTTGACATATGTGAACAAAATTGAACACCAAATGGTATTTAAACAAGTAAGAACATATTTTTTAGAAAAAAAAAACAATCGCGGATTTTGTTTTCGCGGACCTTTTTTTTCAAAAAAATTTTTTTTCAAAAGTAATTTCCTTTTAAATAAAGTTTTTTGCAATAATCTTTTTTAAATTTCGGCAAGGCCGAATTTAACTTTTTTACTTGTTATTTTTTAATTTTCAAAAATCCATAACATTGATCGCCGGGCGTCACGGGTTAATTTAAACCGATTGACCTCAAATTTGTACCACATAATTTTTAGTTCTACCAGAATTAATATTTGCCTCGACAATTGGAGAAACCAGCAGTTGAAATTCCAGTTTATTGCTACACTAACATTTTTCATCAAAAATAAAAACTGCTTAAGAAGGTTATTGTTTATGATTTATATTTTGAGTAAGTTTATTCTAGCTCGAGGTCATTCTTTCCTCTACTTTTTAAAACTATAATATTTTTATAGAACAATTTCCAAGAAAATCATTTTTCTGTTTTAAATTTATTTATGTTGGTCATTTTTACAAGACAGACGACACGTGTTTATTTTAATTTAAATTTAATTTTTGATTTAAAATGTTACCTTTCTTTGTATCATCAAATTAAACTCCAAGCCATCTCTTTCTTTTCTCGTTAACTTTGTTGTTTTAGAAGGTTTTTTATTACTTTACAATTTGTCTTGTTTGGGGAACCATATTTTATTTCAATGATATCATATTCTACTTTTGTAATGTCCTGCTTCTGCAGCAGTTAAAACATGAATTATCTTTAATTTATTAAAACAAGTTTAGTTTGTTGTTCATTTTATTAGGATGGTATTTATTATCAAAATTAAACTTAAATTCGAAAACTTTTTTTAAAAAATCTAGATATATAAATATAAATATATATTTTCAAAAACCTAAAAAATAAAAATCAAACAATACAATTGCAGAAACCCTCATATTTTACCTGATATATTTCAATTCATACTGCATAATATTCCCTAAAATAATTCTTAAAAAAATTTTAAATTTCTGAACTCTAGAAAATTATAAATTTAAAAAGAAACTAATTAGTTTTCAAAAATCGACCATGATAGGTCGATGTGAAATTTTATTGGCTAAAATACAAAAAAAAAAGAAAATTTTATATCAGTTAAAAATTGCGACTTGTTGGAAAAGTTGGATAAAAAATTACCGTTTTCCTCTGTGTGTTGGCAAATTTATCTGGAAGCGGAATATAAACTATTATAACACTGCTAAGAATAAAAAATGTTTAGTTAAAAAAAAGATGCTTAAAAATATTTAAAAACAAATTTCTAAAAAATATCTAAGAATAATTGAATTTTCCTATTCGACATTGGTAGCAAATTTATTATTTACTCAATCTGGACACTATCAAGCTTAAATAAAAGCTTGCTGAGTGCTTATTTACCAACACAGTAATAATAACACCGTCCAACAACAAAAAAAAAAAACGGTAAACACGAACTGGATAATATACTTCTGAAAAGATAGACTAAATGTAGTAAAATTGCATTTACAGTTTTTCATTTCGTGATACTGTTTATTTGTTGTTTATTTTTATAACTTTTTCAATATTTCTGTAGCATAACTTAGGGTGCGAAGAATTATCACCGACTGCGCCAGTTGTAATAATATTTATATTTTACACATGTAAAAGAAAGTTTTTTTTAATATTTTGAAAATTTTTTAAAGCTTACTTTAAGAAGGATGGTTAAACAAGTAAATATATACAAATTTGATGTACAATCAAATAACGTTAACCACAGGCGCCGCTTATAAAAAAAATTAAAATAAAAAAGAGAAAACTTCATACACGAAAAAATCTTTTAAATGAATTATTACACCGTCCGACAGCCAATATTTAATATGAACCGGATAATATACTTTTGAATGTTTATTATGTAGAGATCAAATGGAGTAAAACTGTATTTACAGTTTTTCATTTCATGATTCTGTTTCCTTTTAAAAGGACTTTAAAGCTTTAAAGGACTACATTTTGTACAATATTTTTTAAATATTTGTGCTTGTCCTAGGAGGCCACTAGTGATGGCAAATTAAAGAGGAGGGCCTTCCCTAATTTTTCCATTTTATTATTTTGACTTATCATGAAAAAATAGGTAAGTTACGTTCTTTCAAAATTTTATCCTTAAAAATCATTTAAGATTTTCCACAAAATATATTGATAATATCATGACAGGAAATTATTCACATCCCCTTTTCTGATATGGCAAAATAAAAAAAATTCAAAAATTATGGAAGATCCTCCTCCTTAATTTGGTATCACTATTGGCCTTCTAGGATAAGTAAAAAATATTTCACAAAATGTAATCCTTTAAAACTTTGAAGTCCTTTTAAAAGAGAACAGGACCACGGAATGAAAAATTGTAAATGCAGGATTGCTCCATTTGATGTCTACATTCAGGCGTATATCACACGGTTCATATTTAATATTGGCGGTCGGACGTTGTAGGCAGACTTGATAAGACTACAAAAGTACACATTAAACACCTACAAACAAAATTTTAATCAAATATTTATTATACCCTACACCACACTGTGATTCAGGGTATAATGAGTTTGTGCTGATGTTTGTAACTACCCGAAATATTGGTCCTAGACCCACTTTTAAGTATACCGATCGACTTAGAATCACTTTTTGAGTCGATTTAGCGATGTCTGTTTGTCCGTCCGTCCGTCTGTCCATGTAAACGCTGTAAACACGATACAGGTCGAAATTTTTAATCAATTGACTTGAAATTTGAAACTTAAGCCTCTTTTGGACGAAGCCTATTGAAATTGGAAAAAATCGGTCTATATTTAGACCTAGCCCCCACACAAAGGTCCTCTTTAGTTTTGGCTCAAATGACTCTTATAGCTGCATTTTAATAGGTATATTTTCGAAATGTGACAGGTAATCATGTTTCATCCACACAAATCACCATTCCGAATTTTAAAGAAATCGGATCACTTCTTCTTGTAGCACCCATACAAACCACCTACCCGATTTTCACATAAATCTCTCAAATTTCATGAAAATAGAATATATTTAATTAATATTCTGTTTGTGTATGTTAAACGCGTACTTTAATAACCTTATAAAATCTGATTATCATCGGAACATTTTTGGACTTAGGTAAAAAAAAATCCGCGATTTTTTTCTTTTTTGTCAAAAAATATGTTCGTACTTTTTTAAATAGCATTTGGTGTTTAATTATGTTCACATATGTCAACCAAAAGCCGAATTAAAGCATTTTGTATTTTTAGGTTATGTTGAATGTACTGAAATTTTTGAGGTATGCTTACATTTTCGTTCATAACTTTTGAACCGCTAAACCATAATCGCTCAAATGCAATACCAAACTTCTCGGGAGAACTTCCAATAAATATGTTAAGTTTCAGTCATCTCTGTGCAATATTTTCTCCGTGATAACATTTTCCACAGACAGACAGACGGACAGACGGACAGACGGACATCGCTAGAATGTCTTAAAATCGATCGGGCATCATTAATATATATACTTTGTGGGGTCCCAGACCGATATTTCGATGAGTTCCAAACGGAATGTCAAACTTATATATACCCTCTATCACTAATTGTAAGTGGAGGGTATAAAAAAAATTGGGTAAAAAAAATCTCAACATTTTTTTAAAAAAAAAAAAACATGTTTGTACTTGTCTAAATATCATTCGGGTCCCGATTCTGTTCTCAAATGTCACCAACAGCCGAATTAAAGCGTTTTACATTTTAAGGTTATGTGCTATGTACAAAAATGTTCGAGGTATCCTTACATTTTCGTTCCTAACTTTTGAACCGCTGAACCGATTTCGGTCAAATGAAATGTCAAACTATTCAGGGCAAAAGCAAGTAAAGAGTTTAAGTTTCAGTCGTATCTGTGTAATATTTTGGTAGTGATCGCCATTTCAACAAGTAAAATATAAATAAATATTATTTCAACTGGCGCAGTCGGTGATACATTTGTTTATTATTCTTACCCTAAGGTATGCTATAGAAATATTACAAAAATTATTATTATAAATTATAAATAAACATTATGAGGCATAGATGCATAAATCTTTTACGTGTTTAAGATTTTTTAAATCCACTTTTTTATATAGTTTATCCTTATCCAAGTGATTTAAAAAATTGTTTCCTAATTTTTTTCATCATATTATAAAAATAAAAGTCTCCCTTATAAAAAGCCTGTTGTTTCTATATTTCAGTGTTTCCATTTCTTTTTGGTAATGACTTTGAACTAATTTCTGGCAATTTTTTTTGTTTAGTTTTATTATTGTTTTTCATCTTTTTGCTAAGGAAAATGTTATTTTAATTACTTTTATTGCTTTTTAAGCATATTCTTTGTTTTGTTCATGTTCTTCGCTTTACACCCGCAATGATTTTTCAGTTTTATTTTTCATGTTTTTTGTTGTTTCGTATTCGATTTTCCATTTTCCTGGTGTTGTATTTTAAGAAGAGGGTAGCTTTTTTTTTGATTTTGCTTTTAGTTAAATTTAAACTTTTCAATGATTGTAATTTCATTTTTATTTTAATTTTCAAAGTATGATTTTTTTGTTGCATAGGTATAAAGGTGTGTTTGTTTAATGACGGGTATAGTTGGGGAGAAGGCAACATCATCGTCCATTGGCCAGTGTTATGCTATTGAAGAAAAAAGTTACTAACTAAAATGAAAAACAAGTTTCCATTTCATTTAATGTCAATTAAATGATAATGCAAAAAAAGAAGAAAAAATACAGTTTTGTATTTATTACAAAATAATAAAAGTTGTAAAAAAATGTTTATTCAATTTTAAAGTTTAACAATTTAAAATACATCAGGTAATCAAGAACTTACATATGAAGGGGTCAGCGGAATATTATTTTTAAACTAAATTTTATTACACACATATTTTAGTCTCTTTTTTTGTTATGTTTGCTTAAACTTAATTTATGTTAAATGTGTTTAATTAAATTTATTTTCACCTGATATATTTTGACCTAATTTTAAGTTTTAAAATATTTAACCAAACCGTTGAAAAAAATGCAATTTAAATTTTTTTTTAATTGTTCATATCATGGCTAGCAAATATTTTTATAAAATATTTAAATTGAAAAACTGCTAAAAAAAACTTCATTAATTAGTAAAAAAAATATGTTTTTTTAGTTAAAATCATATGCCAGAGTTAAATTAGGAATTGTATTATTATTACTCATTATTATACCCTCCACTTACAATTAGTGAGAGAGGGTATATATAAATTTGTCATTCCGTTTGTAACTCATCGAAATATCTGGGACCCCATAAAGTATATTATTATTGATCAGTGAACGATTCTAAGACATTCTAGCGATGTCCGTCTGTCTGTGGAAATGGTGATCACGGCCAAAATATTACACGGAGATGACTGAAACTTAACGTATTTATTGGAAGTTCTCCTGAGAAGTTTAGTATTGCATTTGAGCGATATCGGTTCAGCGGTTCAAAAGTCATGAACGAAAATGTAAGGACACCTCAAAAATTTTAGTACATTCAACATAACCTAAGAATTCAAAATGCTTTAATTCGGATGCTGGTTGACATATGTGGACATAATTGAACACAAAATGATATTTAAACAAGTACGAACATATTTTTTGATAAAAAAAGAAAAAAATCGCGGATTTTTTTTTTACCAAATTTTTTTCGCGGAAATTTTTTTTCAAAAATTTTTTTTTTTAAACTAATTTCCTTTTAAAAAAAGTTTTTTACAATAATCTTTTTGAAATCGTGGAGGGTATTACTACATTCGGCAAGGCCGAATTTAACTTTTTTACTTGTTTTTTTTTTTCTATTTACCTATTTGGAAAATTATTTTTAATCAGGAAAATAGAAATAAAATCAATTAATGTGAAAGAAAAAACTAATTAAAAAAGTTTTTGTTCACATAAGCGAAAACACACGCATGCATCGGTTAACATAGTAACCAGTTATATAAATACAGTGGCCCACACCTTAAATGGTGCAGCAGATATGGATCTATGAATACTCTCCACAATGCCCTTTTTAAGTGATAGTAATTTTTTAACGTGAAAAAAATAAAATTTTTGATTAGAAATATTTTATTTTGTGTAAAAAAACATTTTCTTAAGTAATTTTTGAAAAAAAAAATAATATTTTTTTTTTGAGTGTAAAATTTTTCTCGAACGTTTTTTTTTTTTGTGTAGTCTAAAAATATTTTTAAGTGACAAAAATAGGTTGTAAATTATTTAAAACATGTTTAACGGGTTTTCAACACGTGAATTTGGGGAGAACCTTATCTGAAATTCACGGTTTTGCTAATAACATTTGAACCACTGGACCGATTTGGCTGAAATTCAATACGAACTAGGCCAGGGAAACGACAAATATGTGGGGCATTCCATGTCAAATCGGACACTTTGAATTTTTTTTTTTAGATTTTCCCAATTTGTTTACAGTTTTTAGTACCCTTCGAAAACTCCTTCGTGGTAAATTTTCAGATTTTTTTGATGACCCGTTCAAAAGATATCGAATTTTTAAAAATTGGTAGTTTGCTCCTTTACTCAAACTTCTTCAATAATGGTCCAAATTTAATTTTTTTTTTTTATTTTTAAATTTTTGTTTTTTTACGTACTTTTTAAAAAAAATCCCAAAAAATTCTTAAAAGCGCTCTAGTATGCGATTTTTAAGTTTTAAAATTTAAATCTCATTTTTGAAATTGTTTGCACTCTTCGATTTTTTTGAAATTTTTTTGTGTAAAACTTCTATCGATTCTACAAATTTGTCCAGGAGGATCATGTGATAACGCTTACTACTATTTTTTTAAAATTTTTTGAAAAAATTTTATTGTAATTTTCCAATCTTAAAATCATTTCTACTGCTGCAATGGTGCGTCATAGAGGGGTCCTTTATAAGACCGACCCCCATTAATTTTTACGTCTTAACATTTTTTTGGAACAAACTAATACCCTATCTCCAATTTCTAAGGGGGCTCCCACACAAAACGACATTTTTTAAAATTTGCTCCAACCGCTCTAATTGCCCTAATAGTGCCCTTAGAGCAACAAAATGTATGACCGACCCACAATATTTTTTTAGTCCAAACATTTTCTCTGAACACACCTACCCTCTATTGTTGAGGCGGTTCCAATACAAATTTTTTTATTTTTTGTAAATTTGTTTTATTTAATCAGCTTCTACTGGTCCAATGGTGCGTCCGAGAGGGGTCATTAGTGAGACCGATCCCCATTTATTTTTACCCTACAACATTTTTTTAAAATATACCTACGCCCTATCTACACTCCCTGAGTAGGCTCCAATACAAAATTAAATTTTTATAAAATTTGCTCCAACGGTTATTTGTATGGGAGCCTACTTAGGGAGTGGAGATAGGGCGTAGGTATGTTTTCAAAAAATGTTGTAGGGTAAAAATAAATGGAGGTCGGTCTCACTAATGACCCCTCTCGGACGCACCATTGGACCGGTAGAAGCTGATTAAATAAAACAAATTTACAAAAAATAAAAAAAATTGTATGGGAACCGCCTTAACAATTAGAGATAGAGGGTAGGTGTGTTCAGAGAAAATGTTTGGATTGTGGGTCGGTCATACATTTTGTTGCTCTAAGGGCACTATAAGGGCAGTTAGAGCGGTTGGAGCAAATTTTAAAAAATGTTGTTTTGTGTGGGAGCCCCTTTAGAAAATGGATATAGGGTATTAGTTTATTCCAAAGAAATGTTAAGACGAAAAAATTAGTGGGGGTCGGTCTTATCAATGACCCCTCTATGACGCACCATTGAAGCAGTAGAAATGATTTTAAGATTGGAAAATAACAATATATTTTTTTCAAAAAAATTTAAAAAATAGTAATAATCACACTGTGCTACAAAAAACAAAAAATAGAATATACTTTTGAAATGATGTAGTTAAGGTTGTAGGTCTCGCCGAAGAGATCACAAAAATGCCCATTAAACTTGCCAGACACCCTCAAATTTTAAAGTTATTGTCAAAAAACGTTTTTTTGAGACTTTTTTTACTAAACCACGTGTAACTTAAAAAGTTTTTAACCGATTTTCTATTTTTTAACTGTTTTGGATAGAAGAAGGATAGGGCTTTTTACGAGTGTGAATTGGTCTATACATATAAGAAAGATATGTATTGATTTTTTCAACAAGATCTAATTATTTTGTTATTTTTTGAAAATTTTTTGAGTTTATCAATTTTTTTCGGCTATAGTTCGTTCAACAATATTTATATTTATAAACGTATTCTTAAAGAAAATTTAATTGTGAATACGATGAGCTTTATGCCGAAAAAATCGAATAACAATTGACAGAGTTGTGATAATTTTTCGAAAAAAGAAAATTAAGATTTTGCACGAAATTGCCGTTCAACCCAAGCAAAATAAAAAAAATAAACGAACATACTGAGAGGTAGCGTATCATTATTTTAAAGGTTTTTGGCCCCCTGAATTCGATTTTGACCTTGAAATTGCGCTATCTTATTAAGTTTTTGATATATCAATTTATATTGAATATCTCTAAAACCTGATGCGATAGATCAATTTAAAGGCCAGATTCGGATTCAGCGCGCCAAAAAACTTTTAAAATATTGTACATGACCTCTTATGATAAATTTATTTTTTTTGTCTGGGTTACCTTAACGGTGATTTCCGGCAAAATCTTAATTTTCTTTTTTAGAAAAATTATCACTACTCTGTCAATTCTTATTGATTTTTTTCAGAATAAAGTTCATCGTATTCAGAAATAAATTTTCTTTAAAAATACGTGTATAAATATAATGGTTGTTCAACGAACTATAGCAGAAAAAAATCGATAAACTCGAAAAATTTTGAAAAAATAATAAAAAAATTAGATATTATTGAAAGAATCAATATATATCTTTCTTATATGTGTAGACCAATTCACATACATGGAAAGCCCTATCTTTCTTCTATCTAAAACAGTTAAAAAAATCAAAATCGGTTGAAAATTTTCTGAATTACACAAGGTTTAGTGAGCAAAGTTCCAAAAAAGCGTTTTTTGACAATAACTCTAAAATTTGAGGGTGTCTGGCATGTTTAATGGGCATTTTTGTGATCTACTCGACAAAACCAACAATCTATACCATGTCACATCAGAAGTATTTTTTCGCTGTAGCACAGTGTCATTATCCCACGATCCTCCTGGGCAAAAAATTTGTAGAATCGATAGAAGTTTTACACAAAAAAATTTAAAAATAATCGAAGAGTAAGTACAAACATTTTCAAAAATGAGATTTAAATTTTAAAACTTAGAAATCGCATACTAGAGCGATTTTAAGAATTTTTTGGGATTTTTTTTTTTTAAAGTACGTAAAAAAACAAAATTTTTGAAAAAAAAAATAAAATTGAAATTTGGAATATTATTGAAGAAATTATGAGTAAAAGAAGTTTGAGTAAAGGAACAAACTACCAATTTTTAAAAATTCGATATCTTTGAACGGGTCATCGAAAAAATCTGAAAATTTACCACGAAGGAGTTTTCGAAGGGTACTAAAAACTGTAAACAAATTGGGAAAATCTAAAAAACAAATTTTTCAAAGTGTCCGATTTGACATGAAATGCCCCATATATATTCAAGATCCTCGCTTGATTTCAAGACCATCTAGCAATGTTTGTCTGTCCATCTGTCTATTGTAATGGCGAAAATGTCTGTGTTCAGCCCAAATTCGTTTTTTTAAAAAAAATACTTTTTTCTCGATTCAAAATTTAGATTTTCTATCCCTGCATTCTTTTACTACTAAACAAGTTTTGTAATCGAATTACTAAGTTTTTGTTTGGCTTTTAACACAATTTAATTAATTTTTTTTTTTTGCTATACTACATTTATTTGAAGTTTTTCACACACAAATACAACATTTACCAGCATGTGTGGTATTTCAACAAGTTTTGCGAAACTCTATAGTAGGTCAACAACGACTGGAGAACTACAAAACAAAAAAGTTATTGAAAATTAATACAATTGAGAAAAGTAGAAACAGTTAGCAGTAATAAAATGCTGAAGGCCGGGCCAATTATGCATGTTTAAAATGCTAAACTATGAAAAAAACTAAGGCAATGTGAAAGTTTAAACTTTAATATGGGCTATTTCCATTACTAATGGTCAAATTCTGTAAATTTTCATTTCTAAAAACTGTTACCTTTATATTTATATATAAAATTATTAAAAACAAGTGAGAGTGTTAAATTCGGCTATGCCGAATCTATGATACCCTCCAACATGTTAAAACATATAAAAAAAATCCAGGGTCGTTTTTTTGTGGGGGGGGCTCGGTTAGGTGGTGGGGGATACTTTCCCCATCGCGATAAATGTTAACTAATTTATTTATTATGCTTTTTGCAATTTAGTAATACCATTTTCTCATTATTTTAATGATTTTTTAAAACCACGCCCACAAAAGGGGGCGGGCAGAAAAAAAATAAATTTTCCAGCCCCCTTGGTCCAAGTGCGGGAGTTTAAACACCTTCTGACATAAAAGGCTGCATTTGTTTAAAAAAATGGCAAAACAAGATGTAAAAATGTCGTCTTTTAAAAGGTTTTTATAGTTCGTTAAGGGAAAACTTTTTTCCCCTGGCCCGATTTTGGCCACTTCCGAACTTAACCGGCCTATAAACATTAGACATATTCTTGCCAATTTTCAGGGGTCTAGCTCTTTTATTTTGGACTGAATCGTGTTTTATACAGACGGACGGACGGACGGACATTCATAGAACTACTTAGAATCGATCATAGATCAATAATATATATACTTTATGGGGTCCCCGACCGATATTTTTATGCGTTACAAACGGAATGACAAAGTGAGTATACCCCCATACTGTGGTTGGAAGGTATAAAAAAAAAGCATACAATTAGGCGCTTTATATCATGTATCGAAAATTAATTATAAAGTGAGAGATCACTAAGACAATAGAAAACTAGCAGTTATAAATTTATTTTGACGCCTAAAACTATGCATCAATATATTTGAATCATGAAGGAGTATTTCAGGTAGTTACAAACATCAGCTCAAATTCAGTAATACAAGGTATAGTGACAGATTTAATATTTTTCATATATAAAGTTTCAGATTCTGAGATATTTCTATAGAAAACGTTTCAGATTCTGGGATTTATTTCTTACAAAAATGGTCTCAGATTCTTAAACAGTTTTCAGTTTCTGAGAAATGTTTCCTTTAGAAAAAGCTTCGCAATAAGCTTCCGGAAATCTTTGACTCACCCTGTTTATATTTGTATAGTATTCCTCTTTTTTTTAAATATTTTTGAAGCATATTTTAAGGAGCAGCAATACAAGTGAACTGAATAAATCCATAGAATTTAAAAAACACAACATTAAAATTTTCTCATCTTATATATGACACTTTAAATATAACACTTCTTCCTACTTGTGTCTCATAAATTTGTTAAAAAAAAACTTGTTTAATATGTGAAAGTGAAATTAAGTTTTATTTATCAATTTATCTATGCTCAACTCGGCTTGACTCAAGTATTATTTGCAAAGTTTTCTAAAGATCAATATGTTCACATAATGTTTTCATGTCATGCTTTGGGTTTGCCTTGACCTCTTTTTACCTCCCCACAAAAAATAGAATATTTTCAAAGAATTTTTTGTTCTTTTTATAACCAAAAAAAAAGAAAAGTATATGAATGTTCATATGAGTTGAACATACTTCAGAACAAAAAAAAAATTAGAAAAACTAACACATTTTCACATGAAATAATTTAAAAAGAAAAAAACAGCAAGGAAGGCAGGCCTTTGGTTTTTCAAACAAGAAAAACCAAAAATACAAGGTATAAATTTGTGAACAGGATTTTTTTTTCTGTTTTTTTTTTTTTTTGTTGGGGTCTACATTAGAGATACAAGCTGGTTGACTGAAACTGATAAAACGGCGCTAGCTGAAGATTTTTTTTTAGGCAAAGATGACACTCAAATTGTTCGACGTGAATCGCCTTGTGATTAAGCTAACCTTTCTTGATCAAAATCAAAACTCATATAAATTTTTTATTTAAGCCTTAAAGTATGCACTCCTTTTTTACACAAAATATCGGTAATCGTTTTATTTAGTTTTATCGTGACAATTGATTGCAATATTTTTGAAATTATTTGTAAAAAACTAAACTTATTTTAATGCATATATTCAGGCAGAAATGTAAATCAAATTTTTTTTTTTAAATCTTTAAACTTTTTCCATGTTTTTTGCAATAAAAAGAATTTGGTTTTCTGATACCAGTGATTCGAAGTATTTTCGACATTTCGAGAAAAATTTCCAAAAATATATAAAATTATACATAATATAAATTTTTGATTTAATCCTAAAAGTATGCACTGTTTTTTTACACAAAACATGGAAAATCGTTTTAGTCTTATCGTGAAAATTTACCTTTAACAGCAGCCAATAGCCAAAAATTATAATGCAGCGGCTAAGTTTTTGACATTCCGCTGCCTTATTTTGGCATTAACCGCCTCCAGCCTTACCTTGAAGTCAGCCTGTTTCTCTGTTTTCTATACTCAAAAAAAAAACCAAGTAGAAAAAACCACATAAACTACAAAATTTATGTTAAGAGTCATTTTCAAGCATGACCATAGAGAATTGTTAAAAGTTATAATAGTTTATAGTTTTAGAAGTCATTCAAGTATTATACAATTTTATTTATTTTTTTTTTTTAATTTTATATATTTTTTATACCCTACACCACACTGTGGCACAGGGTATAATGAGTTTGTGCTGATGTTTGTAACTACCCGAAATATTGGTCCTAGACCCACTTTTAAGTATACCGATCGACTTAGAATCACTTTTTGAGTCGATTTAGCGAAGTCCGTCCGTTCGTTCGCCTGTCCGTCCGCCTGTCTGTCCATGTAAACGGTGTGAATTTTAATCAATTGACTTGAAATTTGAAACTTAAGCCTTTTTTGGCCCAAGGACGAAGCCTCTTGAAATTGGAAAAAAATCGGTCCATATTTAGACCTAGCCCCCATACAAAGGTCATCTTTAGTTTTGGCTCAAATGACTCTAATAGCCGCATTTTAATAGGCATCTTTTCGAAATTTAGCAGGTAATCCTGGTTTATCCACAAAAATCACCATTCCGAATTTTAAAGAAATCAGACCAGTTCTTCTTGTAGCCCCCCTACAAACCACCTTCCCGATTTTCACATAAATCTCTCAAATTTCATTAAAATAGAAAATATTTAATTAAAATTTTGTTTGTGTGTGTTAAACGCGTACTTTAATAACCTTATCAAATCTGATTATCATCGGATCATTTTTGGACTTAGACCCCATGTGAAAATTTCGCCCCATATTCAGTTAAAGCGGTTGATTGTCAACAAAAAGAAGCCTATTTCACTCAAATTTGATTTGTGGGTGTTTTTTACACTTATTAAAGGTTTGACAAAATATAGATCTAATCAGTCCATGATTAAACTTTGTACCCATTTTCCGGGAAACTCTGGTGTAGGGTATTATATGGTCCGTCTTGACCGACTATAATTTTCTTACTTGTTTTTTTTTTTTCTTCCTACAGCCTCAAATGATGTTTAAGTCTTAGAAATAGTAAAATAAGGATACAGAAATAGTGAATGTTGTTAAATAAATTTTGTGTAGATTTCTAAGAAAATAATTAAAAAATTGGTTTCATGTTTTACCCAAAAAATTGGTGAACAAAATTTTTAGGTCAGCAAACATTAAAGTGAATTTAAACATTATGAAAACACGTTGGTATGTTTGTTTTAATTGAAAATTTTTTTGAATGGTAAATAAAGTATGTTGTAGTTGTTAAACCTATAAGGTCTGAATTTTTTATTTTCAAAAAATTTCATTGGACTTTAACATTTTTAAAAACCCTGTAATAACTGTTTATTACACTGTCCGACAAAAATGAAAAACAAAAATGTTGAACACGAACTGGATAATATACGTTTGAAACTATAGACTAAATGTAGTAAAACAGCATTTACAGTTTTTCATTTCGTGATCCTGTTTTCTTTTAAAAGGACTCCAAAGTTTTAGAGGATTAAAGATTCTCCTCTATCATCTGCCGTTACCAGTGTCATCCTAGGACAAATACAAATATTTCAAAAATATTTTACAAAATGTATCCTTTAAAACTTTGAAGTCCTTTAAAAAGGAAACAGGATCGCGAAATAAAAAACTGTTAATGCAGTTTTACTCCATTTTATCTCTACTTTCAGACGTATATCATCCGAATCATGTTTAATATTGGCTGTCGGACGGTGTTTTATATCACCATCCGGCAAAAATGAAAAAAAAGTCGTTGAACACGAACTGGATAATATACGTTTGAAACTAGAGACTAAATGTAGTAAAACAGCATTTGCAGTTTTTCATTTCGTGATCCCGTTTCCTTTTAAAAGGACTTCAAAGTTTTAGAGGATTAATTTTTATAAAATATTTTTTTAATATTTGTACTTGTCCTAGGATGCCACTATTGAAAGAGGGGGATCTCCCCTAATTTTCCAATTTTATTATTTTTACATGTTAGAAGAAAGAAGGTAAGTTACGTCCATTCAAAAATGTGTCCTTTAATATAATTCAAAATTTTTGATAAAGTTTTTAAATTATCCTTTTGTCCTGATATGGCAAAATATAAAAATGGAAAAATTAGGGGAAATCCTCCTTCTTAATTTGGCATCACCAGTGTCCTCCTAGGACAAGTAAAAATATTTCAAAAATATTTTACAAAATGAAGTCCTTTAAAAAAGGAAACAGGATCACGAAATGAAAAACTGTAAATGCAGTTTTACTCCATTTTATCTCTACTTTCAGACGTATATCATCCGGATCATGTTTAATATTGGCTGTCGAACGGTGTATTCATTAATTTTTGAAAATATTCATGAATATTCATTAACTTTTGAAAATGTAACTTTTGAAAATGTAAATAAATATTCATTATTTTCGAAAATATGAAAATATGCTAAAGATTTATGTTGCAACCGTTTTAAAAATTATTTGGCGACCGTGACAGGACAAAACAGGATTAAACAAAACAAGTAAGAAAATTATAGTCGGTTAAGACGGACCATATAATACCCTACACCAGAGTTTTCCGGAAAATGGGTACAAAGTTTAATCATGGACTGATTAGATCTATATTTTGTCAAACCTTTAATAAGTGTAAAAAACACCCACAAATCAAATTTGAGTGAAATAGGCTTCTTTTTGTTGACAATGAACCGCTTTAACTGAATATGGGGCGAAATTTTCATATGGGGTCTAAGTCCAAAAATGGTCCGATGATAATCAGATTTGATAAGGTTATTAAAGTACGCGTTTAACACACACAAATAGAATTTTAATTAAATATTTTCTATTTTCATGAAATTTGAGAGATTTATGAGAAAATCGGGAAGGTGGTTTGTATGGGGGCTACAAGAAGAACTGATTCGATTTCTTTAAAATTCGGAATGGTGATTTGTGTGGATGAAACATG
The DNA here is from genome assembly GCA_963921195.1 of Pegoplata infirma. Taxonomy (NCBI): domain Eukaryota; kingdom Metazoa; phylum Arthropoda; class Insecta; order Diptera; family Anthomyiidae; genus Pegoplata; species Pegoplata infirma. The sequence continues at coordinate 22,070,183 of OY992536.1, read as the reverse complement.
ATAACCTACCAAATACCTATTATAATGCGGTTATTAGAGTTATTTGAGCCAAAACTAAAGAGTACCTTTGTATGGGGGCTAGGTCTAAATATAAACCGATTTTTTCCAATTTAAATAGACTTCTTCCTTGGGCGAAAAGAGGCTTAAGTTTCAAATTTCAAGTTAATTGATTAAAAATTGCGACCTGTATCGTGTTTACAATTACATGGACAGACAGACAGACGGACGGACGGACATCGCTAAATCGACTCAAAAAGTGATTCTGAGTCGATTGGTATACATAAAAGTGGGTCTAGAACCAATATTTCGGGTAGTTACAAACATCAGCACAAACTCATTATACCTTGAACCACAGTGTGGTGTAGGGTATAATTAAACTCCATTAAATACACTGTGCTCGAATTTGGTAAAATACTGGTAAAGTTAATTCGGGTACGCTGAATTTAATGGAGCTAGCCGTTTTCTGAAGTTAGCACTCGTATTCGCGATATTCGCAATTAAAAATTTTGATGCTTTAGTACAAACGATATTTTTAAACTTTTGCGATAATTTTTAAATTTAAACCCATTCAAGCCGGTTAAACTAACAGAAAAAACCATAATACCGTGAATTTTTTCGCGAAAAAAAAAATTTGTTCGCGAAAAAACTTTATTTTCGTGAAAAAATTCGTTCAAATCAAATATTTTTAGTTTGATTTGAATTTACGACAGCCATCTGGTAAAGCTAGTTCGTGTACACTAAATCCCATTGTAATATCAGTTTTTTTTCAAAGTTAGCGTTTGTATTAGCGATATTCGCGATTATTTTTTTTTTTTTGTTTATTTTTTAAGTAAAAAAAACTATTTTTTTCATATTATTTAGACAATTGCTGAATTTTTATCATCTAAACTCTATTGAATATACAACAAAAAAGTTTTATTCGCTGAAATTTTTTTTCGCGAATTTTTATTTTGCGAAATTTTTTTTTATTTTGCTATTAATTTATGAAAATGAGTAGAATACAATACATTACAGACACAACATTTAAAAAAAAAGAAAAAATTTTTCGCGGATTTGTTTCCTCGCGGAATTGTTTTTTTTGTTTGTAAAAATTTTTTTTTTGCGAAAAAAAGCAATGGGTTTTGTATTTTTTGTTATCATCTAAACTCTATTGAATATACAAACAAAAAGTTTATTCGAGGAAATTTTTTTTTCGTGAATTTTTGTTTGCGAAATTTTTTTTCCAATTTTTTTTATTTTGCTATTAATTTATGAAAATGAGTAGAATACGATACATTACAGCAATGGTTCCCAACCTTTGATTCTCGCCCCACTGGGGGGCAATTTGAAGCTTCCAGGGGGGCAACGAGCAAATTTTCAAGACTTTTTTAGTCAAATTAACTACAAAAATTTTGTTAATCTCTTAAAATAAACAATTTTTTCTTGAGTGTAGGGGGGACAACGCAATTTTTTTTAACTTAAAAGTGGGGCGTGGCGTAAAAAAGGTTGGGAACCATTGCATTACAGAAACAAAATTAAAAAAAAAAAAAAAAAAAATTTCGCGGAATTTTTTTTGCGAATTTTTTTTCCAAATTTTTTTATTTTGCTATTTATTTATGAAAATGAGTAGAATACGATACATTACAGACACAACATTTTAAAAAAAAAAAAAAAATTTTCGCGGATTTTTTTTTTCTCGCGGAAATTTTTTTGTGTAAATTTTTTTTTTTTGCAAAAAAAAAACAATGGATTTTGTTAATTTTTTTGTCATCTAAACTCTATTGAATATACAAACAAGTGAGAGTGTTAAATTCGGCTGTGCCGAATCTTTTATACCCTCCAACACGTAAAAAAAACAGGGGCGTCTTTTTATTTTGGGGGGGGGGGTAAAGTTGGTTGGACACAACCTCCCTGGATCCAACTGCAAGACTATGAACTTCTTTTGACATAACAATGTTTCGTTTTCTAAGCAAAAGTACAAAAAACCTTTAAAAAAATGGCTTTTTTTAGAGTTTTTTTTAGTTCTTAAGAGGAGAACTTTTTTCCCCCTGAACCGATTTTGCCCATGTTCGAACTTAACCAGCCCAATACCATGAGACATCTTCGTGCCAAATTTCAGGAGTCTAGCGCTTTTACTTTGGACTGTATCGTGTCTTCCACAAACGGACGGATGGACGGACGGATGGACGGACAGACGGACATCGCTAGAATGTCTTAGAATGGATCACTGATCAATAATATATGTATATACTTTATGGGGTCCTAGACCGATATTTCGATGCGTTACACACGGAATGACAAAGTGAGTATACCCCCATACTGTGGTTGGAGGGTATAAAAAAAAAATATTCGCGGAAATAATCTTTCGCGATTTTTTTTTTGCGAAATTTTTTTTCCCATTTTTTTTTTTTTTATATTGATATGAATTTATGAAAATGAGTAGAATATGATACATTACAGACACAAAATTTAAAAAAAAAAAAAAATTTCGCAGAATTTTTTTTTTTTTGTGTAATTTTTTTTTTTCGCGAAAAAAACAATGGGGTTTGTAAATTTATATTTAAAAACTATCCCAAAAGCATAAAAATTAATTTTTTGTAGTACCTAGGCTTTACAATTTTAAATCGCGAATATCGCGAATACGAGCACTAATTTCGAAAAACGGCTAGCATCATTGAATTTAGCGTACCCGAATTAGCTTTACCAGCAGGGTGCCCAGCTTGTTTATTTTTGCGACTAGCACAGTGATACCAATCTTTTCAAAATTAATATTATTTCATTAAATTGTTTAATAAATATTCTTAAAAATTTTAATTTAATTTAAATTATAAAAGTTTATTTTTAATTCAATTTTAATTATATTTATTTTCACATTAAGCTTATTATTAACGCATCTTATTTTTAATTTCTTGTATTTTTGTACGTTAATCACTTTTTGAAGGCTAATAAAAATAATTATTTTTTATAACAGCAGAAAAAATATATACAAATAAGAATTGGGGAAAGTTGCCCAAATTATAAAGTGTCGTTTGAAGAGCTTACACAAAATAGCGCCTTTTCTGAAATGTCGGCCAAAAGAAGATTTTTAAAGATAATTTTAAAATTTAATAAACCTTAAATTGTTATCAACCACATTATGCATCAGTTAGGGTTCTTTTCATATAAATGTGGGCCCTGTAGGTTAGTTCTTAGCGTGATATCCTTTGAGCTTGGGGGGGTCATGGGTTCGATTCCCACCAGAACCCTTGGTAAATAAACGAGACGACGGTCATTATTACCAGTTCTCGGTTTGGTTGAAATTATTAAAAATTATTTGTAATTAAATTTGATCATGTGCTTCCTTCCTCATAAGCTTTGTAATAATCCTTATGAGTTTTATTTTTTTATTTTTGAAATTAACACACCATTTTTGACTAAGCCCACTAAAAAAAATATGAATAACAAAAAACAGCACAAAAAAAATTATTGTTGTTTAACAACAAAACACTGTATATTTGTATAGAAAGATACAATGAAAGCTCATTTTTATTTAAACATAATAAACATTAATACTCATTAAATCGCTGGCAATTAGATAAAATACAATAAAAACTCTGCAACAAAATACAAACACATACAAACAAATGAATATATATACAAATACCAACAAAACATGTATACAAAGCAACATTTTAAAAGACATAGTCATATTAATATTAAAGGCCAATTGCCACGGTAAGACTGAATAAAACGATTTTAAAAGGTTTATGTAAAAAGGAGTGCATACTTTTAGGATTAAAGGAAAAATTTATATAACGTATGATTTTTGAAATTTTTATAAATGTTTCTAAAAATTTCGAAAATTGTTCGACTTCTGTAGTTGGATAAGAAAACAATTTTCTTTTGATTGCAAAAAACAAATTGAAAAAGTTAAAAGCTTTTTAAAGTTAAATAGGTGATTTTTTTTCTCTGCCTAAATATATGCATTAAAAAAAAAATAATTTTTACAAATAATTTCAAAAATATTATAGAAAATCTTTTTATACCCTCCACTCTAGTGATAGAGGGTATATATAAGTTTGTCATTACGTTTGTAACACATCGAAATACCCGATCGATTTTAAGACATTCTAGCGATGTCCATCTGTCTGTGGAAATTGTGATCACGGCCAAAATATTACACGAAGATGACTGAAACTTAGCATATTGATTAGAAGTTCTCCTGAGAAGTTAGGTATTGCATTTAAGCGATATCGGTTTAAAAGTTATGAACGAAAATGTCAGGACACCTCAAAAATTTTAATACATTCAACATAACCTAAAAACACAAAATGCTTTAATTCGACTGCTGGTTGACATATGTAAGCATAATTGAACACCAAATCGTATTAAAACAAGTACGAACATATTTTTTGACCAAAAAAGAAAAAAATCGCGGATTTTTTTATCAATTTTATTTTCAAAAATTTTTTTTTCATAAATTTTTTTTTTTTTTTTTTTTTAAAGTAATTTCCTTTTAAATAAAGTTTTTTGCAATAATCTTTTAGAAATTGTGGAGGGTATCACTACATTTGGCAAGGCCGAATTTAACTTTTTTACTTGTTTCTATATTATATCTATTTTTAAATTATTTGTAAAAAATATTTTTTTTAATGCATATATTTAGGCAGAGAAAGAAATCATATATTTTACTTTAAAAAGCTTACGAAATTTTCCGTTTTTTTTTTCAATCAAAAGATAATTATTTTCTTATAACACCAAGTCTAATTATTTTCGTCATTTCTAGCAACATTTCTAAAAATGACGAAAATCATACATAATATAAATTTTTCTTTAATCCTAAAAGTATCGTGACAATTGGCCTTAACGCATACTAAAGCATTTTACTTATATACATACAACATTAGCTAGCATAAGTAAGTGACTAAAGTGTAAAAACATGTACGTACTGCATACAGTATCAACATTAGCAGCGTTTAACTGTTTATTTATTTTAAGCTAAAATAAACAACATTTGTTGTAATTCTCACGCATACACCCAAAAAAAAAAACATTAGAGAAACATTTGTAAATATGACCGCAATTTTGAACAGTAAACAAAACAAAGTGAATGAAAACAAGTAAAAACAAGTATGAAAATTATAGTCGGTCAAGACCGACCATATGATACCCAACAACAGTGTTTTCCGGAAAATGAGTCCCAAGTCCAAACATGTACACTATGGCGTCCCAAAATAAAACCTTTATTCGATTTTCTTGGGTGCTCAAGCATAATTTGAAAGCTTATAGGGTAAAGTATTTTTGAGATTTTTTTCAGATTTTTCGGAAAAGTTTTTAAGGTCGCGCAAATCGATTTTTTGCTGAAAATCGGCTTTGCCGACCGTTTTATAACTTTCTTTATAAATCGTCAATAGCCACGAGTTTCTTCACGACTGAGGTAATATTTTTAAAGAAAAATGTCCAAACTTTATTTTTGTGTGCATAAACTATAAGTTTTGGCAACTCTTTTGCTCATTTGGGTACCCTACATTAGATTTTTTCGTAAATTTTTCATAAATTTTGAAAATAACGCTTTGTAACTTTTAAAATTTCTATGAAAGTCAAAAAAAAAGTAATAATGCAGTTTGAAAGATAAATTAATTCTCTATAATTTAGCATCAATAATTTTTGAATTTGCTCTTACCGTTCCAGAGTAATACCATTTTAAAGATTTCTATCCATTGTACAAAACTAATAGTAAAATAATAAACTTCTTATAAAGACCTGAAAAATTCGAGTTTTGGTCAGTAACAGAAATGTGAGAAGGTGGATCCTTAAGATTTTTTGATGCTGAACACAAAACTGCTTTTAGCAACTCCCTAACAAGTCACGTTTGGTGGTAATTTAGGGCAGTAGGTCAAAATGTCCGTCCGTCCGGCTGAATAAGACACGATGGAGTCAAAAATAAAAGAGATAGACTACTAATGTTAGGCACGAATATGGCTTATGGTCATAGGAAGGTTATCTTCACAAATGGGAAAAATCGGTCAAGGGGGAAAAAGTTGCCCCTTGAAGAATCAACAAATAACGTATTTTTTTACATTACTTATAATTTGTATTTTTGTTAAAAAAATAAAACTTTTTTGTAAAAGAAGATGAATAAAGTCATGTATCTGCGCCTAGGAAATAAGAAAATGCTTATTTTCGGCTCGTCCCATTTTATGTGCTCGGATTTATTCAAATAATGATAAAAATTTGATTACTTCAGTGGAAAAAGCACAATGAATGTATTGGTAATATTTATCGCGAGGGAAAAGGTCTCCCCTTAAGGCCGCCGCTTGGGACCAGCATGACGGCCTTGTCAAAAAACATTTTTATATATATTTTTTTATTTTTTTTACATATTGCAAGGCATAAAATATTCTGCACAACCGAATTTAACACTTTTGTTTGTTATTTCTGAAAGCTGCATCTCATAGTCCCGGTATTCAGCTTTTAGACCCATCATATATAGCCTATTTACAAGTTTTTACCCTAAGATATTAAATAGTGGAAGACAATATCTTTTTTAAATTCAATATTTTATTTTATTATTAGTTTTATACAATGGGTTGAAAGCTTTAAAATGGTATTACTTTGGAACGGTAAGAGCGAATTCAAAAATTATTGTTGCTAAACTATAGAGAATTAATTTATCTTTCAAACTGCATTATTACTTTTTTTGACTTTCATAGAAATTTTAAAAGTTACAAAGCGTTATTTTCAAAATTTATGAAAAATTTACGAAAAAATCGAATGTAGGGTACCCAAATGAGCAAAAGAGTTGCCAAAACTTATAGTTTATGCACACAAAAATTAGGTTTGGACATTTTTCTTTAAAAATATTACCTCAGTAGTGAAGAAACTCGTGGCTATTGACGATTTTATAAAGAAAGTTAATAAAACGGTCGGCAAAGCCTATTTTCAGCAAAAAATCGATTTGCGCGACCTTATAACCTTTTCCGAAAAATCTGAAAAAATCTCAGAAATACTTTACCCTATAAGCTTTCAAATTATGCTTGAGCCCGGACAACTTTTTTTTTTTGGGACACCCTAATGTACACACACAGATCAAATTTTAGTGAAATTGGTTTATTTTTTTTTATCTGAATATCGGTCGAAATTTTTATATGGGGGACTAAATCCCAAAATGGTCCAGTTATATTTCGATTTGATAAGGTTACTAAAGCACACGTTTAACACCTAAAAATAAAATTTTTATCAAATATTTCCATTTTTATACCCTCCACTCTGGTGATAGAGGGTATATATAAGTTTGTCATTCCGTATGTAACACATTGAAATATTGGTTTAGGACCCCATAAAGTATATATATTCATGATCCTTGATCGATTTTAAGTCGATCTAGCGATGTCCGTCTGTCTGTCTGTCTGTCTGTCTGTCCGTCCGTCTGTCTGTCTGTCTGTTGAAATCACGTTTTTGGCAATACTCCGAAACCGATTTAAACGCATGGGGTACCAAAAGTTGCGTAATTTTCCCAGGCAAAAACTCCTGTATTTTTTTTTTTAAATCGGTTAAGTATTTTAAAAGTTATGAGCGAATTACTAAAAAACACAATTTTTTTTTCAACATAACCCTAATTTAACTCATATTTTGTGTGATACATAAGAAAGAAAACGGAAATGAAAAAAAAAACTGAGAGAAAGGAAATAAATCTTTACAAAAAAGCTTTAAAATATGTAAAACAAAATCTAAATTTAATTAAAAAAAAGTTCGTTAAGTAATAATAAAAAAATTAATAGTTATTTTTATATAGCATGTGTGTGTGTGTGTCCATTTTTTGCTTCGTCATATTAACGGAGTTGCCAGACTTTTTTTTGGCCTTGTCGCCAAACCGGATGTAAAATATCGCCAAAATTCAATTTTTTTCAGATTTCTTAAAAAAAAAAAATATTTTCATTTAAAAAAATAAATTTTGTTAAATAATAAAATACAGAAATAAACTTTATGGCAAAAATCGCCCAAATCCGGAAAATTTATATATATAAAAGAGTAATATGACTGACTGACATACTCATTCATCATCGCCCAGCCCAAACCGCTGAAGTTAGAGACTTGAAATTTGGACTGTAGTTTGACCTTCCGGAATAAAGATTCACTAAGGCTGGATTTTTGCCAATGTTGATTCTAAGGGGGTAAAAAGGGTAAAAAACTGTACTTTTGGTACTTTTTATATCTCCCGATATAATGGTCATATACACTTGAAATTTGGACTGTATGTTACCCTCCCGCAATATAGATCCACTATGGCTGGAGTTTAGCCAATGGTAAGGGGCAAAAAATGGTAAAAAACTGTACTTTTGGTACTTTTTAAATCTTCTGATATAATGATCATAGAGACTTGAAATTTGGACTGTATTTTCACCTCCCAGAATATAGATCCATTAAGGCTGGATTTTTGCCAGTGTTAATTGTAAGGGGGTCAAAAGGGTAAAAAACTGTACTTTTGGTGCTTTTTATATCTCCTGAAATAATGGTCATAGAAACTTGAAATTTGGACAGTATGTTCACATCCTAGAATATAGATCCAGTACGGCTGGATTATTGCCAATGTTGATTCTAGGAGGGTAAAAAGGGAAAAAAATCTGTACTTTTGGCACCTTTTATATTTCCTTAAAAAATTGTCACATAGACTAGAAATTTGGACTGTATGTTCACCTCCCGAAATATAGATCCCCTAAGGCAGGGTTTTTGACAATGATTTTTCTAATAGGGTAAAAAGGGTAAAAATATGTACTTTTGTTATATTTTATATTTCCTTAAATAATGGTAAATACTAGAAAATGGAAATTTGCAATGTCGGTTCACCTTCCGGAAAAAAGATTCACTAAGGCTCGGGTTTTGCCAATGTTGATTCTACTGAGGTAAAATGGGTAAAAAAGTACTTTTGGTACTTTTTTTTATTTACTGAAATATTATTCAAACTTGAAATTTAAAATGTAGGAACCTTTAGTGAAATAAAACATTCTGGAACAAGTACTTTCCGAAAATTCTGTACCGTTTTCAAAAAGTACCTTTTATAAAAGGTTCCTTTATAAAAAGCACCTTTTTAAAAAATTACCTTTTATAAAAAGTACATTTTATAAAAAGTACCTTTTATAAAAAGTACCTTTCATAAAAAGTACCTTTTATAAAAAGTACCTTTTATAAAAAGTACCTTTTAAAAAAAGTACCTTTTAAAAAAAGTACCTTTTATAAAAAGTACCTTTTATAAAAAGTACCTTTTATAAAAAGTACCTTTTATAAAAAGTACCTATTATAAAAATACCTTTTATAAAAAGTACCTTTTTTAAAAAGTACCTTTTATAAAAAGTACCTTTCATAAAAATTACCTTTTATAAAAAGTACCTTTTGTAAAAAGTACCTTTAATAAAAAGTATCTTTTATAAAAAGTACCTTTTATTCAAAGTACCTTTTTATAAAAAGTACCTTTTATAAAAAGTACCTTTTATAAAAAAAAACTTTTATAAAAAATACCTTTTATAAAAAGTACCTTTTATAAAAAGTACCTTTTATAAAAAGTACCTTTTATAAAAAGTACCTTTTATAAAAAGTACCTTTTATAAAAAGTACCTTTTATAAAAAGTACCTTTTATAAAAAGTACCTTTTATAAAAAGTACCTTTTATAAAAAGTACCTTTTATAAAAAGTACCTTTTATAAAAAGTACCTTTTATAAAAAGTACCTTTTATAAAAAGTAACTTTTATAAAAAGTACCTTTTATAAAAAGTACCTTTTATAAAAAGTACCTTTTATAAAAAGTACCTTTTATAAAAGTACCTTTTATAAAAAGTACCTTTTATAAAAAGTACCTTTTATAAAAAGTACCTTTTATAAAAAGTACCTTTTATAAAAAGTACCTTTTATAAAAAGTACCTTTTATAAAAAGTACCTTTTATAAAAAGTACCTTTTATAAAAAGTACCTTTTATAAAAAGTATATTTTTTAAAATGTACCTTTAATAAAAAGTACCTTTTATAAAAAGTACCTTTTATAAAAAGTACCTTTTATAAAAAGTACCTTTTATAAAAAGTACCTTTTATAAAAAGTATCTTTTATAAAAAGTACCTTTTATAAAAAGTACCTTTTATAAAAAGTACCTTTTATAAAAAGTACCTTTTATAAAAAGTACCTTTTATAAAAAGTACCTTTTATAAAAAGTACCTTTTATAAAAAGTACCTTTTATAAAAAGTACCTTTTATAAAAAGTACCTTTTATAAAAAGTACCTTTTATAAAAAGTACCTTTTATAAAAAGTACCTTTTATAAAAAGTACCTTTTATAAAAAGTACCTTTTATAAAAAGTACCTTTTATAAAAAGTACCTTTTATAAAAAGTACCTTTTATAAAAAGGACCTTTTATAAAAAGTACCTTTTATAAAAAGTACCTTTTATAAAAAGTACCTTATATAAAATGTACCTTTTATAAAAAGTACCTTCTATAAAAAGTACCTTTTATTAAAGGTACCGAAAGTAAACTTTTTGGTACTTTTTTATTTCCTGAGGTATAAATAAAACAAACTTTTTTGTTTTTTAAATCATCACATTGGTGGAGGGTATTTAAAGATTCGGCACAGCCGAATATAGCTTTCTTACTTGTTTTAGAATTTTGTGGGAATTATGTGAATATCGGGAGTGTGGTTTGTATGGGGACTACCAGAAGAACTGACCCGATTCCTTTGAAATTTGGAATAATCATTTGTGCATACAAAATTTGATTACCTGTTAAATTTCAAAGCGATATCTATTAAAATACAGTTATAAGAGTCATTTCAGCCTAATCCAAAGGGGGCGTTTGTATGACGGCTAGTTGTTAACATGGACCGATTGTTTCCAATCTCAATAGGCTTCGTCCTTGGGCCAAAAGATGTTTAAGCTTCAAATTTCAAGTCAATTGATTGAAAATTGCGACCTGTATCGTGCTTAAACCGATAGATGGATAGACGGACGGACGGACATCGCTAAATCGACTCAAAAAATCATTCAGAGTCGATCGGTACACTTGAAGGTAGGTCTAAAACCAATATTTCGGGTAGTAACAAACATCAGCACAAACTGATGTTTGTTACACACAAAAAAAAAAAAACTTTGTCAAATTACTAGGAAAAGTCTCGTAATCCCATTTTATCAATATTTTACAGTTTTCGTTGTTTTTTAACAAATCGAAATTTAATTTTTTTTTGTAATTTTACAATTTTTTTTGTAATTTTACAAATTTTCAACATAATTTTACAAAAAAATCTAGTTAATTCACGAGAATTCCTTGTAATTTTAATTGCGCAAAAAAAACTGTAAATTTACTATTTTATTGGTAAAAAGCTTGTAAAATTACAAAATTATTGGTAAAAAGCTTGTAAAATTACTTACTAGGAATTCTTGTAAAATAGGAGGTAGCAAAAAATCTAGTAAAATTACGAAACCTCTTTGAATATTTTATCGTGTCAAAAAATTTGTAAATTTACAATTTTATTGGTAAAAACATTGTAAAATTACAAAATAATTGGTAAAAATCTTGTAAAATTACTAGGATTTTTTGTCCAATAGGAGGTAGCAAACAAAAAAGTTTTCTTGTAATTTTACAAGGTTTTTTTTTGAGTGTATATTATATCAAATTTTTAATAATTCGCGATATTCGCGATTTAAAATTTTAATACTCATTTAAAAAAAAACGATATTTTTAAACTTTTGCGATAATTTTTAGATTTAAAACCCTTAAACTCTGTTAAATTAGCACAACAAACCATAATATTGTAAATTTTTTCGCGATAAATATTTTTTGTTCGCGAAAATTCTTTTTTTTTTTTGTAAAAAAAATTGGTTCAACCCATTTTTTCAAAGTTAGCGTATGTATTAGCAATATTCACGGTTAAATTTTTTGTGCTTTTTAGTAAAAAAAAACAAATTTTTTATATGATTTAGACAATTGCTGAATTTCTATCATCTAAACTCTATTAAATATATAAAAAAAAACTGTAAACTTTATTCGCAAATTTTTTTTTCGCGAAATTTTTTTTTTCAAATTGCTTTTTGCTTTGATATTAATTTATGAAAATGTGTAAAATACGATACATTACAGACACAAAAGTTTTCAAAAAAAAATTTTTTTCGCGGAATTTTTTTTTTCGCGAAATTTTGTTTTGCAAAAAAAAACAATGTCTTTTTTAAATATTTATATTTAAAACTATCCCAAAGCATAAAAATTTTATATTTGTAGTACTTTAGCTTTACTATTTTAAATCCCCGTATTCGCGATTTAAATTTTTGGTACTCAAGTTAAAAAAAGAAACGATATTTTTAAACTTTTGCGATAATTTTTAAATTTAAAACCCTTTAACTCTGTTAAATTAGCCCAACAAACCATAATATTGTAAATTTTTTCGCGAAAAATATTTTTTGTTCGCGAAAATTCTTTTTTTTTGTAAAAAAAATATGGTTCAACCCATTTTTCCAAAGTTAGCGTATGTATTAGCGATATTCCCGGTTATTTTTTTTTTATTTTGTAGTAAAAAAAAAACAAATTATTTATATTATTTAGACAATTTCTAACTCTTTTGATTATACAAAAAAAAGTTTTCTACTGTTTTTTTTTTGTTTTGATATTAATTTATGAAAATGTGTAGAATACGATATGGGCCATTCCAGAAAATGTAGCTCAAATTTTTGTCATTTTTGGAAATGGTGTCTCAGATTAATTTGAACCTTGACACATAGATAGCCCTCATAAATATGATATATATACCATATATCGTTTTTTTACATTTGGTGTATTTAACGAATTATGGCGGGTCAAAGATTGACTTTTTAAGCAAAAGTAAGAAAAATACATCACGTTTAAAGAGCTGTAACTTCTTAACCAATGACCCGATTTTCACAAATTTAGGCTCATGTGAAAGCTGGGGTTCTTCTTTTAGAAAATATTTTTAAAATAACACAGTTTTTTTTACAGAAATGATGCAAAAATGCAAAAACATTTTTTCTTTTCGAATATTTAAAAAAACACATCTTCGATTTTTTTTAAAAATATTTTTTGAAAATATTTCCTAAAAGAAGAAGAATTAAGCTTTCATATGAGCCATTACTTGTGATAATCGGATTATTTGTTAAAAAGTTAGAGCACGTTAAACGTCATGTATTTTTCTGACTTTTGCTAAAAAAGTCGAACTTTGACCCGCGATAATTTGAAAACTACAGCAAATTTTGAAAATCCAAAAATGCAACATATCTCATATAAATGTGGATATCTATGAGCCAAATTCTCAGTGGCGTCCAAAGGCATGTTTCCGAACAGTTGGGCGAAAATTTTTGGAATTACCCATATATTACAGACACAAAAGTTTTTTCGCGGAAAAATTTTTTTCCCAAAAAAAAACAATGTGTTGTTTAAATTTATATTTAAAACTATCCCAAAACATACAAATTTAATTTTTGTAGTACTTTTGCTTTACTATTTAAAATCCCGAATATCGCGAATACGTGCTAATTTCGTAGCTCGATTGAATTCAGCATACCCGAATTAGCGTTACCACTAGGGTGCCCAGCTTGTTAATTTTTACGACTAGCACAGTGTTATTTATCAGTGAAGGATTCTATGGCATTCTATTGATGTCCGTCTGTCTGTTAAAATGACGATCACACCCATAATATTACACAGATATCACTGAAACTTAACGTATGTACTTGTTTTTGCCCCAAAAATGTTTGTATTACATTTTAGCGATATCAGTGCACCTAAAAATACAAAATTATTAAAAAAAAAATTATTAAAAAAAAAAAAATCGCGGATTTTTTTTTCACCAAAAATTAGTTTTTCGCGAAATTTTTTTTATATTTTGGAATCTTTTCACATTGTGGATAGTAACATTAGGCAAGGCCGAATTTAATTTTTTTAATTGCTTTTTTTTACAAAAAAAAAAAATCGTGGATTTTTTTTCCACCAAAAATTTGTTTTCCGCGATTTTTTTTCACACTGTGGATGGTAACATTAGGCAAGTTCGAATTTAACTTTTTTACTTGTTTTTTAATCATGTTGGAGGCTATAAAAGATAAATTTTTTTCTCAATTTTTTTTCTGACATTTAGAAAAATACAATAAAAATGCTTTTTGGCACTTCTTTATACAATTTAGTTTTTAAACAGGACGAGTCCTTAAAATTTCTACAATTATAATTCTTATTAAAGAATTGTTTTTTTAAGAAACAATTTTTTGCATAAATCCTATACTGAACATTTTATAAAACTTGTGTTTGCTGTAGGGCACCAAAATTAAAATGGTTTATCCGGTGTAATAGTAGCTTTTGCTATATAATCATAATATACTGGAATTAAACCAATTTATAACGCAGTGTAAATGGAGAAGGTAGCAACAAAATAAATAAATTTAATATTATGGTTTTACTTAAATCATCATTAGACTTGTTTTCTGTTTTTTTATATTATTTTGGCGGGTTTGGTTTTCATTATGGAAAAATGTTATAACAAACAGTGGTTTTAGATTAAGGGATTTGAAGAGGTTTTTTTTTGAACAAAATGTATTTAATTGTTAAAAAAAAAATTAGAAATTTTTTTGTGAAGACTGTTTTTTGATAAGCAGACTTACTGCGGATTAAAGCTGGGGATTTAAACTTGTGTTCGTTTAATTCCACTTATGTGTACAAACAGGAGCGTTTCATCATTTAGGCTACTGTGAGCTTTAAAAGCTCATCAGCTATCCTAAGCTCTTATTCATGACATTAGCATTGGAACATTTTCTAAAAAAAAAATATTATTTTCGAATTTTCTTTAGACATCATTTTACAGCTGAATATTTTTGTTTCGTTCGTTTTGAAACGAAATAAAATTTGTCAAACCTTTATTTTCACAAAATGATTTTAATTTGTTGCGTTAGTTTTTGTTTTTATAATATTCCACTTTTTGAAAACACTTTTTGATTGCAAAGTACAAAATTTCCCAAAATATTAAAATTTGCTTTGATTTTTTTAAAAAAACGATTTCAAGTTTTATTAGCTTTTAAAGTTTAAGTGTTTGTAAAATATTATTTTTAAACTTTTGACTAATAGAAAAAATATTTAATTGTTTTTCTTTAATTAAACTTATTGCTGTTTTACAAAAGACGACCAGTCGCGACTGCGCCAGTTACTTTAATTAAATCTATTTGACAATTGAGTTTAAATTTGCTGAAATAGGTTAAAAAAGCATAAATTTTAATTTTTTAACTTATAAAATAAAATATTTCAAATGAATAAATACTCAAGCTCGAGGTCATAATGACCTCATATGCGATTATATAAAGAAAAGGTCGAATAAAAAATAAACTTTTACATTTTATTTCTAAGCAAAAACCGACTGCAGAAAAGGTGATTTTTTTTTGCATTTTGTACAAATATTATGTTTTTGTTTTCTTTTCTAAAAAACTGTCAACCCTTACAAAGAATATAGTTTTTTCCAAAAATGTCTGCCCTATAAAGTGCAAAAAAGTTGCACTCTTTACCCCGTTAAAAATCACGGGGTTGAAATTGCCTTATATAACAGCTGACTTTTTCTGTGTTATTTTCTCAAATCAGTTGTTAAAAATACAGGGCAGAATATTTCTGTATGTCTAAAGTTTATTAGATTTTAAATTTTAATTGTTTGTAAAAATGATTTTTAAACTTTTGACTTATAGAAAAAATTATTTAATTGTTTTTCTCTAATTAAACTTATTGCTGTTTTGCAAAATCCGACTGCGCCAGTTACTTTAATTAAAACTATTTGACAAATGACTTTAAATTTACTCAAGTTCGAGGTCGAGCTTTGAGATTCTATAAAGAAAAGGTAGAATAAAAAACAAACTTTTATTATATAAAATATTAAATTTTATTTCTAAGCACACACCGACTGCGCCAATTAATGAAAACAATAATGGTGTTTTCTTTTTTGGCAGAAAAGGTGAATTTTTTTGCATTTTGT
Organism: Pegoplata infirma; assembly: GCA_963921195.1. Classification (NCBI taxonomy): domain Eukaryota; kingdom Metazoa; phylum Arthropoda; class Insecta; order Diptera; family Anthomyiidae; genus Pegoplata; species Pegoplata infirma. The sequence continues at coordinate 22,054,242 of OY992536.1, read as the reverse complement.
CCTAATATTATGTTTTTGTTTTCTTTTCTAAAAAAATGTCAACCCTTACAAAGAATATCGTTTTTTTCTAAAAATGTCTGCCCTATAAAGAGCAAAAAAGTTGCACTTTTTACCCCGTAAAAAATCACAAGCTTGAAATTGCCTTATATAACAGCTGACTTTATCTGTGTTATTTTCTCAAGACAGCTGTTAAGAAATACAGGGCAGAATATTGCTGTATGTTTGAAGTTTATTAGCTTTTAAAGTTTAATTGTTCGTAAAAAAGATTTTTAAACTTTTTACTTATAGAAAAAATTATTTAATTGTTTTTCTCTAAATAAACTTGTTGCTGTTTTGCAAAAGCCGACTGCGCCAGTTACTTTTATTAAAACAAATGACTTTAAATTTGCTGAAATAGGTTAAAAACACATGATTTTTAAACATTTAAATTATATATGGGGCATTCCATGTCAAATCGGACACTTTGAAATTTTTTTTTTTTAGATTTTCCCAATTTGTTAACAGTTTTTGGGACCCTTCAAAAACTTATTCGTGGTAAATTTTCAGATTTTTTTGATGACCCGTTCAAAATATATCGAATTTTTAAAAATTGGTAGTTTGTTTCTTTACTCTAAATTCTTTTACTCATAACTTCTTTAATAATGGTCCAAATTTAAATTTTTTTTTTCAAAATTTTTGTTTTTTACGTACTTTTTAAAAACAAATCCCAAAAAATTCTTAAAAGCGCTCTAGAATGCGATTTTTAAGTTTTAAAATTTAAATCTCATTTTTGAAAATGTTTGTACTCTTCAATTTTTTTGAAATTTTTTTGTGTAAAACTTCTATCGATTCTACAAATTTTTTGCCCAGACGGATCGTGGGATAACGATTATTACTATTTTTTTAAATTTTTTTAAAAAAATTTATTGCAATTTTCCAATCTTAAAATCATTTCTACTGCTCCAATGGTGCGTCATTGAGGGGTCATTTATAAGACCGACCCCCATTAATTTTTACGTCTGAACATTTCTTTGGAACAAACTTATACCCTATTTCCAATTTCTAATGGGGCTCTCACTCAAAACGACATTTTTTTAAATTTGCTCCAACCGCTCTAACTGCCCTTATAGTGCCCTTAGAGCAACAAAATGTATGACCGACCCACAATATTTTTTTAGTCCAAACATTTTCTTTAAACGCACCTACCCTCTATCTTTAAATGTTAAGGCGGTCCCCATACAATTTTTTTTTATTTTTTGTAAATTTGTTTTATTTAATCAGCTCCCATTTATTTTTACCCTACAACATTTTTTTAAAACATACCTTCGCCCTATATCCACTCCCTAAGTAGGCTCCCATACAAATAACAGTTGAAGCAAATTTTATAAAAATGTAATTTTGAATGGAAGCCTATTTAGGGAGTGGAGCTAGGGCGTAGGTGTGTTTTAAAAAAATGTTGGGTAAAAATAAATGGGGGTCGGTCTCACTAATGACCCCTCTCGGACGCACCATTGGACCGGTAGAAGCTGATTAAATAAAACAAATTTACAAAAAATAAAAAAAATTGTATGGGGACCGCCTTAACAATTAGAGATAGAGGCTAGGTGTGTTCAGAAAAAATGTTTGGACTAAAAAAATATTGTGTGTCGGTCACACATTTTGTTGCACAAAGGGTACTATTGGGGCAGTTAGAGCGGTTGGAGCAAATTTAAAAAAATGCCGTTTTGTGTGGGAGCCCCCTTAGAAATTTGAGATAGGGTATTAGTTTGTTCCAAAGAAATATTAAGACGCAAAAATTAATGGGGGTCGGTCTTATAAATGACCCCTCTATAACGCACCATTGGAGCAGTAGAAATGATTTTAAGATTGGAAAATTACAATAAATTTTTTTCAACAAATTTTAAAAAATAGAAATAATCGTTATCCCACGATCCTCCTGGGCAAAAAATTTGTAGAATCGATAGAAGTGTTACACAAAAAATTTTCAAAAAAATCGAAGAGTACAAACATTTTCAAAAATGAGATTTAAATGTTAAAACTTAAAAATCGCATACTAGAGCGTTTTTAAGAATTTTTTTGGGATTTTTTTAAAAAAGTACGTAAAAAACAAAAATTTTGAAAAAAAAAAAATTGAAATTTGGACCATTATTGGAGAAGTTATGGGTAAAAGAAGTTTTAGTAAAGGAACAAACTACCAATTTTTAAAATTTGGATATCTTTTGAACGGGTCATCAAAAAAATCTGAAAATTTACCATGAAGAAGTTTTCGAAGGGTACTAAAAACTGTAAACAAATTGGGAAAATCTAAAAGAAAAAATTTTCAAAGTGTCCGATTTGACATGGAATGCCCCATATATAAAATATTTTAAATGAATAAATACTCAAGCTCAAGGTCATTATGACCTTTTGAGATTCTATAAAGAAAAGGTAGAATAAAAAACAAACTTTTATTATATAAAATATTACATTTTATTTCTTAGCAAAAACCGGCTGCGCCAATTAATGAAAAACAAAAAACTAAAATAAAACAATTGGGATAAAGCGGAAAATTTTCGAAATCTTTAAATTCCACGAATTTTCTTTCCGAAACCACTGTTTTCTTTTAAAGTGCGCTCCATATTTCTTTTGATGAAATTTAATCACACGATTTATGTTTTGTTAGTTTGTTTAAACCGACTGCGCCAGTTATTTAAATTAAAACTATCTTACAAATGATTTGAAATTTTCTAAAATAGTTTTTTTAATAAAACGGTTATAAGTTTTATTGTTTGTTAAAACATAATGTTTAATGTTCTTAATTTTAGAAAAATTTATTTATTATATTTCTAATATTAAACTTATTGTTAGTTCGCTAAAACCGACTGCGCCATTTAATTAAAACAATAAATTTTAATATTTAAAAATGTATACTTAACTTTTTTGATCAAATTTCTATAAGAAAATGACCTAGATTTGTCTTTATCTGATTCTTTTGTACAAATTCTATAATTTTAAAATAACGGTTACACTAATTTGAATATTTACAACAGTAACGAAAATTGTATGAGAAATATTGACTCAAACCGTACAAAAAACTGTAATAAAAAAAAAAACTTTTTAAAGAGTAAAATTTTCCACATCATTTAATTTTCACCGATTTTTCTTTCCGAAACCACGGTTTTCTTTTAAAGTTCGTTCTATATTTCTTTGATGGAATTTAATAAAACGATTAAAGTTTTTATTAGTTTATAAACTTTAATTTTTTGTGTAAAAAAATCATATTGGAACTTTTCACTTATAGAAAAAAAAAAGTATTTGATGATTTTTCTTAAACTAAACTAATTGTTAGTTCGCTTAAACCGACTGCGCCAGTTATTTAAATTAAAAATATTTTACAAATGATTTGAAATTTGCTGAAACATGCTTTTGATTGAAAGTTTTATTGTTTGTAAAAATATAATTTTTAAATTTTCAACTTATAGAAAAACTTATGATATTTCTTATATTAAACTTATTGTTAGTTCGCTAAAGCCGACTGCGCCATTTAATTAAAGCAATAATAAAAATGTTAATTTAATTTTTTTAATCAAATTTTTATAAGCAAATGACCTAAAATTATAGAATTTTTTACAAATTTTATAATTTTAACAATAATTTTAAAAGAAATATTGACTAAAACCATTAAAAAACACTGTAATGCAAAAAATTGAGTTTATGAGTAAAATTTGAAAAATCTTTAAATTTCCACCGAATTTTCTTCCCGAAACCACTGTTTTCCTCTTAAGTATTTCTATATTTCTTTTGATGAAATTTAATCACACTTGGTTTAGAATTTCTTTTTCAGTTTTTTTTTTTTTATTTCTGCACGGTTTGCGTGTATCTTGTATAAATTAAGACTGCGCGTAATTTTCTTTTTATTGTATAAAATTTGAAACGTTGACAGGTCATAAATTTGTTAAGCCTAAGAAAAAAAATATAATAAAATACAAAATAAACCTTAAACCGTAATAAAATATTAAGTAAATTTTTAATCAAATCTTATAAATTTCTTTTTCCACTTCCCACCCAAAATGAAGGTTATTTAACATTAATAGACGTATAAAAAAAATAAAAGTACTTCACAAAAACTTAATTAGCAATAAAATTAAATGACTTTGCATTAAATATTTACGCATTAAATATTTTTAAATATATAATTAAAATTTCAACATCTTGTTTTTTTTCTTTCTTTACAGAATCAACTTGTGGTATTGAACAATTCCGTTGTAATAATGGTAAATGCATACCCAACAGATGGCGTTGTGATCAGGAAAAGGATTGTTCGGACGGTTCAGATGAATTTCCTTCACTGTGCAGTAAGTTTCCATATTTTTTAATATTTTTTAATTTAATTAAATTACACTTTTACACATTTATTTTTTTCAATACACTTAATTTTTATTTCCTTAATTCACCATTTAGTTGGTCTCTGCAAACCATATGAGGTTAAATGTAAAAATGGTGAACAGTGTATACCACAAAGTTGGTGGTGCGATGGTAGTCCTGATTGTCGTGATAAATCTGATGAAGCTAATTGTTGTACGTTTCAATTTTTTTTTTTTTTTTGTTTCAAATAATTTATGCATTACTAACTCAAGATAAAATACATTATAAATGGAATTTTAGGAGGAGTTTTTTCGTGTTAACTTTTTTTGCATAGAATTCATTAGGATAGTTTGAAATGATTTTTTTTTTAAAGGGAAATTCAAAAGTTATGCAGTTGATTCATTAGAAAATTGCATATAAATTTTAATTTTAAGTTTTTTTTTGTTTAAATATTCATTTACAAAAATATGAATTTTGTATGAAACATTTTTAAAATTTTACGCAAATAAAAACGGTAATTTAAAATGTATGTATAATTAAATACAATTAATGTAATTTGTTCATTAATTTAAAAGTTACTCTTGATAACCTCAAATTTGTTGCACAGTGTAATAAGTAGAATTCCTGCATTTATAAAAAAAATACTCATCAACTTGCATAATAAAATACAACCAACTTGCCTAAAGAAATATAGATAAAACTCGCAAATACTTATTGGCGCCCATGTTGGGGCCAAATGTCAACTAATCTCAAAATTCTTCGAAATTTTTATGTAATTATTGTTTTCTGTTCACATTTTACAAATCTTAATGAAAACTTTTTGTTTTTTAATAAAGAAAAATTTTTTCCAGGATATGATATTTTTCTATAGGAAAATTTTCGCAAAATCTTAGACTTTTTAATGAGAAAAATGTTTTAGAATCTGAGACTTTTTCTATAAGAAAAATGTCTTACAATCTGTGACTTTTTCTATAAGAAAAATGTCTCAGAATCTGAGACTTTTTCTATAAGAAAAATGTGTCAGAATCTGATATTTTCCTAAGTCTTAGAATCTGAGACAATTTTTATAAGGAACATGTGTTAGAATCTAAGAATTTTTCTATAAAATGTCTCAGAGTCTGAAAATTTTTCAGAATCTGAGACTTTTTCTGTAAGAAAAATGTTTCAGAATATGGGACTTCTTCTTTAAGAAAAATATCTCAGACTCTGTGACTTTTTCTATAAAAATAATATCTCAGAATCTGAAACTTTTCCTATAAGAAAAATGTGTTAGAATCTGAGACTTTTTCTATAAGAAAAATGTGTAAGAATCTGAGACTTTTTCTATAAGAAAAATGTGTAAGAATCTGAGACTTTTTCTATAAGAAAAATGTCTCAGAATCTGAGACTTTTTCTATAAGAAAAATGTCTCAGAATCTAAGACTTTTTCTATAAGAAAAATGTCTCAGAATCTGAGACTTTTTCTATAAGAAAAATGTCTCAGAATCTGAGACTTTTTCTATAAGAAAAATGTGTCAGAATCTGAGACTTTTTCTATAAGAAAAATTTTTTAGAATCTGAGACTTTTTCTATAAGAAAAATATGTCAGAATCTGAGACTTTTCCTATAAGAAAAATGTGTCAGAATCTGAGACTTTTTCTATAAGAAAAATGTGTCAGAATCTGAGACTTTTTCTATAAGAAAAATGTGTCAGAATCTGAGACTTTTTCTATAAGAAAAATGTGTCAGAATCTGAGACTTTTTCTATAAGAAAATTGTGTCAGAATCTGAGGCTTTTTTCTATAAGAAAAATGTGTCAGAATCTAAGACTTTTTCTATATGAAAAATGTCTCAGAATCTGAGACTTTTTCTATAAGAAAAATGTCTCAGAATCTGAGACTTTTTCTATAAGAAAAATGTCTCAGAATCTGAGACTTTTTCTATAAGAAAAATGTCTCAGAATCTGAGACTTTTTCTATAAGAAAAATGTATAAGAATCTGAGATTTTTTCTATGAGAAAAATATCTCAGAGTCTGAGACTTTTTCTATAGAAAAAATTTCTCAGAATCTGAGACTTTTTCTATAGAAAAAATTTCTCAGAATCTGAGACTTTTTCTATAAGAAAAATGTCTCACAATCTGAGACTTTTTCTATAAGAAAAATGTCTCAGAATCTGAGACTTTTTCTATAAGAAAAATGTCTCAGAATCTGAGACTTTTTCTATAAGAAAAATGTCTCAGAATCTGAGACTTTTTCTATAAGAAAAATGTCTCAGAATCTGAGACTTTTTCTATAAGAAAAATGTCTCAGAATCTGAGACTTTTTCTATAAGAAAAATGTCTCAGAATCTGAGACTTTTTCTATAAGAAAAATGTCTCAGAATATGAGACTTTTTCTATAAGAAAAATGTCTCAGAATTTGAGAATTTTTCTATATAAAAAATGTTTCAGAATCCTAAAACTTTTTTTAAAGGAAAAAAATTTTCAAAATCTGACATTTTTAAATATAAAACAATTCACAATTATTTATTTGTTTTCTTATTTTCTTCAAAGTAACTGTAGGCGACAAAAAAAAATTAATTACTTCGGTTATTTAATTAACTAATTTTTATCCTGTTTATGCGCACATTATAAATATTTATTACTACCATATGGCTTTTTGCAAACAAACTGTAAATGGGCTAAATTCGTTTATAAAAATTGTAATTGTAATTACACCTAAAGGTCCCTCGAACTACGGTTCTTTTGTTATTTTATATAACGAAAACAAGATTCAGTCAAAGAATCAATAAGCAGAAAGGAAACTTGATTAAAAGGTCTGTTAATGAAAAAAATATTCAATTATTTAAAATTTCATTTAAAAATCAATTATAAGATTTAAAAAAAAAATTTAATTCAGGTTTCTAAACAACTTCTTTGATTGAGATAATTTTCAAAAATTTAAATATTTATTACTCTTTATATTTATTACTCTAATCTCATATTTATTTAAATTTCAAATAAACGAATGTATATTAACATTTTAGTTGAATCAATTAAAAAAATAATCGTATAATAAATTTTTTTCAACAAAATTTTTCATCACAACTTTTATGGTGTTTTTCAATGATTTTGTTTATCAGGTATTTTATTTCTAATATAAGTTGTTTCGCCTATTTTTTATAATTCAATGAATCCGTATATCTAGATTCTGGTTTATGTTAATTAAATCTGTATTTCATATTGGTGACACTCTATTTCATAAACAGATGACGACAACAAGGTCTTTTAAAGGTTGAACAATATTGTTACTACGCCATTCTGAGAAGAACTAAATAAAGTAGTAACTGTTTAAATTTTTAAAAGATTTTGAAATTTCTTTATAAATTTTAAAACCTGAAACTTGCAACTATGTAAAAATTTTAAATTCAGTTTCAAACTTTCTAGGCTCAATATATTTTTTCTTTATTCAATTGTTAATTTCCTAGTTTCCATGGTGTAAATTCTAAGTAGGCATGTGCTGTTTGTGATATAAAATTATCATATAATTTTTGTCATTTTTGTTTTCCACTTTTTTATCTCTAAAATTTAATTATCTTTATTATGTCAAGTCTAAATGTCTAGACAAGTAATATTATGACTTCCAGGTATATCGTTTTTAAATGTGGGATAAGGAAGATTTCAATTAAACTTGTTAAAGAAAATAAAAAAATATCAAGTTATTGTATAATTTGGATTTATAAAATTAGTATTTGTTTCAAATATTAAAAAGCCATGTCAAAACAACTAGGCGTATGATTGATATTAAATACAGAAACTAACTACTGGGCGTATGATTATTGTTATATTCATAATAATCATACGCCACATAGTTTTTTTACAAAATTTAAAAAGTTTAGCAGGCGATGGTAAATCAAACAACAGACGTATGATTGATATTAAATGGGAAAAAACTACGGGGCGTATGATTATCATAATAAAATATAAAAAGTATAGCAGGGTTAGATTTAGCTGGAACGAATTCAGAACTTTTGTCGAATTTTAATGGATGATGGGCCAATTTTTTTTACTTTTTTTACTTGATTAGCTTATGACCGACAAAAAGAGTCAATATAGGTGGTCATAGCTTTCAGCTTCAAAAATTACTTGTTGGTTTGTAAATCTTGGTAATATGCTGAAAAAATAAATGTTTTATTATTGCATGCAAAATAATAAAAAAATAATGTGTTCGATTCTGGAATACGATTTCACCATTCACCTAATTTTTAAAAATTTTCTATTCTTTCGAATTTTAAGATTTTTAAATTTGTTTTTGTAGTAATTAAAGTTATTAACTAGATATTTTATTGTTACAAGAAAAAAATTTTGAAATCTTAAAATTCGGAAGAATATCAAAACCAGGTAAATCGTATTCCAGAATCGAGCACCATATACTTAAATTTAATTTTTTTTAATAAACTAAAAATAAACATACTTAAAGTCACACGCACCTCTCATTGTTAGTGATAGATGGTATATTAGACTGTTATTTTATTTTTTTGTATGGCAAAAAAGTTTTCTTTGTGTTACAAATATGAGGCTAACCGTAGCTCCCGGCGGTCAAAGTTAAAAAATTTTTAAAAAAAAACTCTTGCGAGCACCCATGAATTTGGGGCCGCATAAACTACAAAAATAAACTACAAAAAAATATTTTTAGTAGGGATATTCTAGCTCGAGGTAATTTTTCTTTACTTATTAAAACCATGATATTCGTGTAGAAAAATTGAGTTTTAATGAGATATTTTCTATCTCAGAATCTGAGACTTTTCCTGTACGAAAAATGTCTCAGAATCTGAAACTTTTTTTATCGAAAAATTTCTTAGAATCTGAATCTTTTTTATACTATGAAAAATGTCTCAGAATCTGAAATTTCTTCTTTACGAAAAATGTCTAAGAATCTGCGACAATTTCTGAAACTTTTTGTACTCGAAAATTGTCTCAGAATTTGAGACTTTTTCTAAACGAAAAATGTCTCAGAACTTGAGACTTTTTCTATACGAAAAATGTGTCAGTATCTGAGATTTTTCTTTACGAAAAATGTCTAAGAATCTGAGACTTTTGTAGAAACTCAAAATAATAACTATGCAAAATACTCTCTAAATTGATTGTGATCTGAATTCAGCAGATATTTATCAAAATATAATTTTTATTTTACAGATAATTAACAGAGTTTTCTGCTAGAATTTGTTTAAAAAAAAAACTAAGTTTTATCTGAATTAGTACTTAATACTATGTTATCTTAATTGCATCTATTTTTTTGAGAAAAAAATAAAAAGAACAAAAAAAAATTATTCAAAAAAAAAAATATTTTTTTCAGAAATCTTTTAAAAATTTTGCAAAAAAACATGCATTTAATTTAACTCTGTAAATAAACAGAGGTTTTTCTGTAAACTCATTTTACAAATATATTTAAATAACATAGTTTTTCTTTGTTAAATGGTGCTTTATTTAACTAATATTTTAGTAGAAACTCTGTAAATTTACGGTTTTTTTTGTCCAAATCATTTTATAGAGTTAATTAGTAAAATTACAGAAATTTCTTTATTAAACGGAGCTCATATTTAACTAATATTTTACTATAAATTCAGTAAATTAAAATTTTTTTTGTCCAAATCATTTTACTGAGTTTTTTTTTTTTAATTACCAAGTTATGTTGTTAGCTGGAAAAGTATGGTGTACTCTGTTAAATTAGCAGAGTTTTTCTGTAATTTAACAGACTAATAATTTTGTGTGTATACGAAAAATGTCTCTTTTTCTATACGAAATATGTCTCAGAATGGAAGATTTTTTTCTATATGAAAATTGCCTCAGAATCTGAGACTTTTTATTTTGGAGAAACTTTTATAAACTTTTGAATTTTAAAATCTCAGGGTCCGAAACTTTTTCTGTCTAAAAATTTTTGTAAAGGAAAAATTTCTTTGAGTTTGAGACTTTTGATATAGGACAAATTTGTCCTATAGAAAAAATCTCTGTTGTAGGCGAAAAAATGTTAGATTCTTACAATTTTTCTGTATAAAAATGTGAATTTTTCTTTAGAAAAAATTTAGTAAAACATGTTGCTCCATTTTTGTATAAGCGAGTTTATTGTCACTTCAGGGCCCTGGGTACATGCCCGGCGTGCTGTAATGGTTAAAACGGTACTGCCCTTGACCCTCTCGAAGGCGCCACAAGTTTAAGGAATCGAATTTGGATCAAATTAATTTCAAATGCAAGCTCTTTGAAACAGTCATGCAAATTTGAGATTTTTTTATTTTTTTGATCGTCGAAAAACCGCTATTTTTCAAGTTTTTAAACCGTTTGACCGATTTTAAATTTTTTTTAATATCCGTTTTCAGCGCATTGAAATTATAAAATATTTTGTAATTATAAACCAATTTTTAAAAATGGTCCGAAAACTTAGTTTTTTACCTAATACATATACAATTACTTTTTTCTCAATGATGTGTCATCCCAAAAAGTGTATCCTTCCTGTTTTTTAACAATTTTTTTTTTATATTACAATATTCATATAATAACCTTTACATAGTCACTAAAAAAACAAACTCTCACTTACGCATATTTTAATATTTTTTGTTTTTAATATTTATTACAAAATAACAAACAACAACATTATCCTTTTCCCAAGTATGGATGTATGTATGCATATAAGGAAATATAAAAACAACAAAAAAATTATACGCCTTTCACTAACAACAAAAAAAGGATGTTGTTGAATATTTTGTTTTCTTTTAACTTTTTGTTTCTGTTTTTAAAAGCAAAAAATTACAAATACAAACAACATTAATAACAAAAAACAACTACGCATGGTGTTGCGACCCAAAAGAAATGTTATTAATAATATTTTTTAACATCTTGTTGTTGAAGTATGTGTGTGTGTGTTGAAGAAGAAAAGCTCATACACACACACATAATTACAACGCATGTGTTGGAAATTATATGTGTAAGTGTAAATGACATCAAACAAATATTAAAAAAGTTTTACTTTTCTTTATGTATTTGAAGCCAACGTATTATTCTTTTCATAACATGATCTTGTTTATATTTGTTTTTCTTTAAGAAACGAAGGGTTTATTTAACAAAAACTTTTTTTGATCCATTTGATCTGTTGACACTGTGCAACACGAAATTGTATCTTGGATGAGAATCTTCTTAGCCATCCAAAATGTAAAAAATTAAAAAAAACACAGTTATTTTGGGGGGGATCAGCTAAAGGCGTTGGTTTTATTTTGTAGATCAGAAAAAATAAAGGGACTCGTATTTTTTTTAGCGGCCCAAATTCATATTTAGGTGGTGAAAAGGAGGGGGGATGAAAACGCAATTTTTCAGTTTTTTTCGTTTATCTCCTATATTATGCAAAGAAACTTAGTCATGTTACATACCAAATGAAAGGTCTTTGGAAAACCTATCTACGTGTGTTAAGAACGTGTCCAAACATGCATAACTTTTCGTCATATTGAGTAAAATACTCAAATTTTAGGACATTTTTGTTAATAAGTCGAAAAATATTAACTTCTTTGGCCCGTTGTTAGCACCACGAGATAGGTATTTTTAATACCTTTAATCTGATTCCACACATGCCTATATAAATTTTGTTTAAATAGGCTTAAATTGTAAAAAACTGAAAAAGGTAAATTTCCACCCGTACAAATCGCCCCCCCCCCTAAAAATGAGTTTGGGCCGCTAAAAAAATACGTGCCAAATTAATTTTCGTTCTTAACAACATATCCAAATTTCATGAAGATCGGAGGGTGACACCAGGGAGACTTCCCTTGTAAGCCGATTTAAAATTTCTTACATAATTTTTTTTTTCTAATTTATTTAAATTTATTTTCATTACAAAATTCCATTTAAAATTATCATAAATTCTAATTTTAAGTGCTATTAAAGAGTTTTTATTTAATTTTTTTGTTATTTTATAATTAAACATTAAACCATTTATCATTGTGTATTAATTATCACAAACTTCTTAAGTAAAGAAAACGGATGATGTGAATAATGTAAGAAACTCTAAAAGTTGTCTACAATTAAAATTTCTTATATTTCTTTCTTTATGGTAGGCGAAAGAAGCTTAAATAAAACTTAATCCTTAAGACTTCATTTACTCTACTAATTAAAATATACGAGGAGGCACAAATATAAATATTTTTTTTCTTAAGTTTATCTTTGTTGTATGGTGCTGAATTTCAACACCATGACTTATAATAAACAAATTTTATGTTAACCGTTCTATGGGATATTCATATAATTTTAGCTTTTTATTATACTTTTAGTTTAACTAAAAAATATGCTAACGCATAATTTATGTTAACAATGAAAACATGATCAGGCATGCAAAGTATAAAATACAGTAAGAAAAAAAAAACAAAAATATGTTTACAGTAAGAAGAATTAATAGGTGTGTTTTTTTAGGCACTTGAATAAAGATTATGCATACAGATGTGGTCTTAGTTAATTCTAAGTCGTATTAAGGTTTTATACATTTACGACTCTTCCTGTTTTTATGTAAATTTTTGTAGATTTTTTTTGCAATATTTCGCTCCTTAAGGTATGCTTTAAGATTACTGCAAAAGTACTGTATAAAATATATACAAAAACAGGAAGAGTCGTAGATGAGTAAAACGTTAATAAGATTAATATTTAAAAAATCTACATTTTGTATTTGGGGCATTCCATGTGAAATCGGACACTTTGAAAAACTTTTTTTTTAGATTTTCCCAATTTGTTTACAGTTTTTAGTACCCTTCGAAAACTCCTTCGTGGTAAGTTTTCAGATTTTTTGGATGACCCGTTCAAAAGATATCGAATTTTTAAAAATTGGTAGTTTGTTCCTTTACTCAAATTTCTTTTAATCATAACTTCTTCAATAATGGTCGAAATTTCAAATTTTTTTTTTCAAAATTTTTGTTTTTTTACGTACTTTCTAAAAAAAAATCCCCAAAAATTCTTAAAAGCGCTCCAGTATTCGATTTTTAAGTTTTAAAATTTAAATCTCATTTTTGAAAATGTTTGTACTCTTCGATTTTTTTGAAATTTTTTTGTGTAAAACTTCTATCAATTCTAAAAATTTTTTGCCCAGGAAGATCGTAGGATAACGATTATTACTATTTTTAAAATTTTTTGAAAAAATTTTATTGTAATTTTTCAATCTTAAAATCATTTCTACTGTTCCAATGGTGCGTCATAGAGGGGTCCTAAATAAGACCGACCCCCATTAATTTTTACGCCTTAACATTTCTTTTGAACAAACTAATACCCTATCTCCAATTTCTAAGGCGGCTCCCACACAAAACGACATTTTTTAAAATTTGTTCCAACCGCTCTAACTGCCCTAATAGTGACCTTAGAGCAACAAAATATATGACCGACCCACAATATTTTTTTAGTCCAAACATTTTCTCTGAACACACCTACCTTCTATCTTTAACTGTTAAGGCGGTCCCCATACAATTTTTTTTTTATTTTTTGTAAATTTGTTTTATTTAATCAGCTTCTACCGGTCCAATGGTGCGTCCGAGAGGGGTCATTAGTGAGACCTACCCCCATTTATTTTTACCCTACAACATTTTTTCAGAACATAGCTACGCCCTACTTAGGGATAAGAGATAGGGCGTAGGTATGTTTTGAAAAAATGTTGTAGGGTAAAAATAAATGGGGGTCGGTCTCACTAATGACCTCTCTCGGACGCACCATTGGACCGGTAGAAGCTAATTAAATAAAACAAATTTACAAAATATAAAAAAAATTGTATGGGGACCGCCTTAACAGTTAAAGATAGAGGATAGGTGTGTTTAGAGAAAATGTTTGGACTAAAAAATATTGTGGGTCGGTAATACATTTTATTGCTCTAAGGGCACTATTAGGGCAGTTAGAGCGGTTGGAACAAATTCTAAAAAATGTCGTTTTGTGTGACAGCCCCCTTAGAAATTGGAGATAGGGTATTAGTTTGTTCCAAAGAAATGTTAAGACGTAAAAATTAATGGGGTTCGGTCTTATAAAGGACCCCTCTGTGACGCACCATTGGAGCAGTAGAAATGATTTTAAGATTGTAAAATTACAATAAAATTTTTTCAAAAAATTTTAAAAAATAGTAATAATCGTTATCCCACGATCTTCCTGGGCAAAAAATTTGTAGAATTGATAGAAGTTTTACACAAAAAAATTTCAAAAAAATCGAAGAGTACAAACATTTTCAAAAGTGAGATTTAAATTTTAAAACTTAAAAATCGCATACTAGAGCGCTTTTAAGAATTTTTTGGGATTTTTTTTTAGAAAGTACGTAAAAAAACAAAAATTTTGAAAAAAAAATTTAAAATTTGGACCATTATTGAAGAAGTTATGATTAAAAGAAGTTTGAGTAAAGGAACAAACTACCAATTTTTAAAAATTCGATATCTTTTGAACGGGTCATCAAAAAAATCTGAAAATTTACCACGAAGGAGTTTTCGAAGGGTACTAAAAACTGTGAACAAATTGGGAAAATCTAAAAAAAAAGTTTTTCAAAGTGTCCGATTTCACATGGAATGCCCCATTTATATTAAAAATAATTTAAAAAAACACAGCTATTGCAAAACTTAAGAAAATACAAAAATGTCTCAGATAAAGAGTATGAAAGTATAATAAATTTTCATAATATCAAAAAAATAAAATAACAAAATAACATGACACTGGCAAATGCCAAGTATGAAAAAATAAATAAACAACAGTTTGTAAGAAAAATATGCGATGAAGTATGATAAATATGAAATGACATGTCTGAAATGAGGCCTACATAACCAAATTAATGTTAATAAAGAAATATTTATAAGACTTTAATTATAATCAAACAATATACAAATATAATTTGTTTTATGAAAAGGACAACAACAGGAATATTTTAGGTGGGAGAAGCAATAATCAATCAAAATCTGGAAAATTCATAAAAATTAATAAAAAATTTTGAAAAATCATAAAAATATTTAAAAAGTTATGAAAAAGTTTTAATGAATTAGAAAAAAAATTCTGAACTTTTTGGAAAACTAAAATAATACAGGGAAACATTTAGAGGTCGTTGAGTGTATCTTAAACTGGTCAAAAATATTAAGGAATCAATTTTTACCAGTAGACCAAGGGATTTTGAATTGGTACACATTTTGTATAATATATCGTAATCCAAGTGATTACTCATCTTCGACTCTTCCTGTTTTTGTGTTTATTTTATACAAGGCCTTTTTTGTTGGCAAACTTTGATTGTTAACATGCGTCAAAACGAAAAAAACGAAACGTTAACTTCCATACATTTCTTAATTTAATTTAGCGTCGTTTGGAATAGTTTTGTAAAATATTACTCATTTTCAATGAAATAAATATTGATAAAATTTGCTTATTAAATGCAATTTAGCTTAAAAGCAACACAAAAACATTTATCTTTTTTTATTAATACCAAAGAGAGTCATTAAAAATAAGAGAATCATTCACAATGTACGCAAGTTAATTTTTAGCTTCTAGAATTGTCAGCGTTAACACTCACGTGAACTTTGCATGGTAGAACACTGATAATTATGCCAACAAAAAAGTCCTACAGTACTTTTACAATATTCTTAAAGCATACCTTCAGGGGCAAATATGAGTAATAACTAGGGATGAGATTTTCATATACTAAAAAATCGAAAATATGCGCTTAAAATATGCGCAAAAAAATTAAAAATATGCACTAAAAACCCTAAAATATGCACTAAAAATAAAATGTGTACAATAAAAATCTTGTTTTCATAGGAAAAACTTCTTAAAAAGCAAAAAATAACGCCGGGTTTTAATAGTAACATTTAAATGAGCAAGATTTTTTTTAGATATTAAGAAAATCTTAAAAAAAAAATTTTTAAATTTTAAATAGTTTTTGAAAAAATTAATTTCAATTTGTGTTTTTGCTAATGCAAAAATATGCACCTAAAAGTTCGAAATATGCCCAAAATATGCATTTAAAATCAAAATATGCATTTTCACCAAAATAGGCAAAAACAAATCGATGCCATTTTAACGCAAATTTCTTGATTCGGAAAGATAATTGGTCGATATCGTTTTTAGACTATCGACAAAAACATGCATTTGCATGGAAATCTCATCCCTACACTCATAATAATAATAACTCTGTAAAATACTCTGTAAAATGACTGTAATCTCAATTCAACAGATATTTGACAGAGTTTTCTGTCAAAACACAGATTTAAAGAAAAAACTTTGTATTTTGTTGTGACAAAAAAACAAAGTTTCCTCTGTTATATTACTTTTTACTTTGTAATCTTAATTTTACAGATAATTAACAGAGTTTTCTGCTAAAATACAGATCTAAGCAAAATACTTCGTATTTTTTATAACCAAAAAAGTTTTCTGTTTTGAGTAGTTTTTGTTTTTGTTACCAAACATCAAAATTTTATCTGTAATTTTTTTTTTGACAAAAAGTTGAAAAAGTAGCAAAAAAGTTATCAAAATTAATTTTTCAGAAATCTTAAAAAAATTTTACAAAATAACATGCATTAACTAAACTCTGTAAATTTACAGATTTTTTTCTGTATTTTTTTTTTTCATCAAATATATGTAAATTTCATAGTTTTCCTTGCTAAATGGTGGTTTATTTAACCAATATTTTACTAGAAACTCTGTAAATTAATAGTTTTTTTTTGTCCAAATCATTTTACAGAGTTTTATGGTAAAATTACAGAATTTGCTCTGTAAAAAAGCTTTCATATTTAACCAATATTTTACTATAAACTCTGTAAATTAACAGTTTTTTTCTGTCAAAATCATTTTACAGAGTTTCTTAGTAAAATTACCAAGAAATGTTGTTAGCTGGAAAAGTATGGTGTACTCTGTTAAATTAGCAGAGTTTTTCTGTAATTTAACAGAGGTATTATTTTGAGTGTAGTAATAACTAACCCCATCACATCATACAGCGAGTAATAGTACCGTCTTTTGGGTTTTATTTTTAAACTTTCCCAATAGATATTTTTTAGCATTTTCAAAGCACACTTTTGGGATAATATTAGAAAATATTAGAAAAACACAACAAAAATCTAGACTTATTAAATATCAATCGCATTAAGGTTTTACTCATTTACGACTCTTCCTGTTCGCAGTCGGCATAAAAAAATCCCCCTGGCATACTAATTACTCTTCCTTTGTAAAATTGCTAATATTTTCATACAATTTTTCAAAATGTCGCCAATGACCTGTCAGCAGTTGGTCACAAGCTGCTGATATGTCATAGTTGACATCTGGAAAAATTGTATGAAGATGTCACCAATTTACAATGGGAGGGTCAGCAGTATGTCAGCGGTGGTTTAATTTTGCCAACTTGGTTTTTGTGCATATTTTAAACCGTACTTTTGTAATATTTTTAAAGCATATCGTTGGCTTAGTCGGCAAACCTGTCAAGTCCGTTTTTTTAAATTTTTCAGGAGAGACAAAAAACTGTCTAACTTTTTTTTGTGTTAACTTTTTTTAAATCTGTAAACGCAGTTTTTTTCTTAAGTTCATCTTGTTTAACCCCAAAAAATCATGGAACTCAAAATTTAAGAAAGGAACACTTATAGGCTCTTTTTGGACTTAGCACATTTGCTCTTTATAATTTTCTATTTTAAATGTGGACTTAGCACATTTTCTTTCCATTTTGTGGACTTAACAGATTTTCTTGTATTTTTTTTTTTTTTATTTTTATTGATTTTTATACCCTCCACTTAGTGATAGAGGGTATTAATAAGTTTGTCATTCCGTTTGTAACTCATCGAAATATCGATCTGGGACTCCATAAAGTATATATGTTCATGATGCCCGATTGATTTTAAGACATTCTAGCGATGTCCGTCTGTCCGTCTGTCTGTCTGTCTGTGGAAAATGCTGTCACGGACAAAATATTGCACAGAGATGACTGAAACTTAACATATTTATTGGAAGTTCTCCCGAGAAGTTTGGTATTGCATTTGAGCGATATCGGTTCAGCGGTTCAAAAGTTATGAACGAAAATGTAAGCACACCTCAAAAATATCAGTACATTCAACATAACCTAAAAATTCAAAATGCTTTAATTCGGCTTCTGGTTGGCATATGTGAACATAATTGAACACCAAATGGTATTTTAACAGGAACGAACATATTTTTTGACAAAAAAAGAAAAAAATCGCGGATTTTTTTTTACCAAAATTTTTTTTCGCGGAAATTTTTTTTTTTTTAAAAGTAATTTCCTTTTAAATAAAGTTTTTTGCAATAATCTTTTTGAAATTGTGGAGGGTATCCCTACATTCGGCAAGGTCGAATTTAACTTTTTTACTTGTTTTTTATTTTTATTGATTTTTTTGTGTTTTTTGTAGTAAAAAATACTACATACTTTTTCATTGTTGTTGACAAAAAAAAAGTAATTATTTATAACCTAAACCGTAGGGTGGGTCGATGATATGGATATTTGCGAATCTCGTGAACTAATAGCAAAAAGTCGGTGCGCATTTTAGAGCTGATAACGGGAAAATTATAAAAAAAAAAAAATTGCAGGCTACTTTTAGTCCTCTACAAGCGGTTTTAGTTCGCGGTTTTTGAAAAAAAAAAAAATATATTTTTTTTTAATATTTGAAAAATTTTGTGTTGACAAAAGTTTTCTGCTGAACAACAGCTCCAGAAAGTGATTTTTTTTCTTTTTTTGTTTTTTTTTTTATTTAATTTTTAAATATCCCTCTGAAGATGGCCAGCAATGTTGACTGAAATAATGGGAAAATAAAAGAAACATTTAAAATAAAATATGTTTAATTTTTTTAAATTAATTTTTAACTCATGACCTAATGCCGAACAAAATCAACAAACTACTATACTAAAGGTCAACTATTCGCAACTTTAAACAATTTTGTGAAATAAAAAATTAAAAAAAAAAAAAAATTTGCTGATCAATTTTGGTCCGTGGAAGCACATCAAAAGCCAAATTTTCTTTTCTTAGTACGCTTTATTTTACAAAATTTTTGATTCCCATTTTGATTTTTTTTTTTTTGCAAATTGCTAATTTTTTGCACTTAAATACCCGCCATTTTTTTTTATTTTTGCTGTACTTAAGTCGGCCTTATGTACCATTTGAATAAAATTTTGAAAAAAAATATATTTTTGATATAAAAAAAAATTACCTTTTCTGGCTTTGAAAATGCCATCATGTACCAAAATTTATCAGCTAAAATTTTTTGGAACTTTTGCCTTTATAAGTTTTATTTTGCAAAAAAAAAACAAGCAGGTTTTTTCATACGAGCTCTCTTTTTGCGTCCTTTTAATAAAATAAACCAACGTCGAATTTAAATCTATTCAAGAAATTTGTTAAAACAAGATGTGTGTTGTTTTCGGCTGGACTTAGCACGTGGCTTTCGATGTTTTTTTTTTTTTTTGGACTTGACAGATTTTCTTACCACTGCATAACAAGAAGAAAAAACAACATAACGGCATTTTGTTTTTTGTACATGATGTGTTTTGAGTTATACTAGCATACTACATCAAAAACTCAATTTGCATAAAAATTGGACTTGACAGGTTTGCCGACTAAGCCAACGATATCTTAAGGAGCGAACAATAACTAACCCCATCAAATCATTCAACAAGTAATAAGAGCATAATTTTGGGCATAAAGAAAACAAAATCTAATGGCGTTTTCTTTTCTGAAAAAAAAATTCGCACTTTCTGCACTTTTTTTTCTTTAATGACTCTTTGTGCAAAGTAATGAACAGTAAGTATAGTCATGTTTGGTATCAAAAGAAAGGTATTTTCGATTTATATCTAACTGTTTATAATTAAACGTCGAAACACGTTTATTTTAATCAATGAAATATCGAAAACTCATAAATTTTTATATATATTGGATCAATTCAAAAACTAACAAGGGAAGTCTCCCTAGTGTCACCCGCGGATCTTTATGGAATTGATTTTATTTTGTAGAGCAGAAAAAATAAAGGGAGACGTATTTTTTTTTTTAGCGGCCCAAATTCATATTTAGGGGGTAAAAAGGAGGGGAAAGACAAGGCCATTTTTATTTTTTTTCGTTTATCTCCTATATTATGCAAAGTAACCTAGTCATGTTACATACCAAACGAAAGGTCTTTGGAAAACCTATCTACGTGTCCCAGTTGGCAAAATAAAATCACACCTGACATACTGCTGACTCTCCCTTTATGAAATCGCTGACTTCTTCATACAATTTTTCAAAATGTCATCAATGACATGTCAGCAGTTGGTCAGCAGTGTCCACCAGTATCGGTGGCCACTAAAAATTCGTTTAAACAACCGCTGACCAACTGCTGACATGTCATTGATGACATTTTGAAAAATTGTATGAAGATGTCAGCAATTTTATAAAGGGAGAGTCAGCAGTATGTCAGGTGTAATTTTTTTTGCCGACTGGGGTGCTAAGAAAGTGTCCAAACTTGCACAACTTTTCGTCATATTGACTAAAATACCAAAATTTTAGGACATTTTTGTTAATAAGTCGAACGATATTAACTTCTTTGGCTCGATGTTAGCACCACGAGATAGGATTTGTAATACTTTTAATCTGATACAGCGTTGCCAGGTACTTTTTTCCGTTGTCCCCAAAAATATAACAAAATATCCCCAAAAATCCCCAAACAATAAAAAAAAATCGTTTTTTTAATTACACAACAATTTTTTTCTTAATTTTTTAAAAAAAAAATTATTAGTGGTAATTTTATAATTTTATTTCGTAGATTTAGCAATTAAAAAATCCCCAAAAATCCCTAAACGCGTAAATAAACGGTGTTTGGCAATTTTAATATATATTTTACAGAAGACAAATGCAAGTTTTGCTGAATGAGCTTCGTAATCTCGTAGTAAAGAGTAGTTATCACTAAAACAATTTTTAAAAATCGTTGATTTTATTTAATTTAGCTTGTTGTATTAATATAGATTTATTTTCGAATATCCCCAAAAAATCCCCAAAATAATTTTGGAAATCCCCATAAAAATCCCCAATCCCCAAATGAGATTTGTTGTCCTTTTTTCTAGCATGAAATCCCCAACTTTGGGGATAAATCCCCAAGTCTGGCAGCCCTGATCTGATACCACATATGCCTATATTATTTTTTTTTTAATGGGCGTAAATCGTAAAAAACTGAAAAAGGTCAATTTCCCCCCATACAAATCGACCCCCCCCTAAAAATGAGTTTGGGCCGCTAAAAAAAAAATACGTGTCGAATTAATTTTCGTTCTTAACAACATATCCAAATTTCATGAAGATCGGAGGGTGATACCAGGGAGACTTCCCTTGTAAGTATTATTTTTAAATGCTTGAATAGCATTAATTAGACCTTGAAAATACCTTTCTTTTAGTATCAAACACGTCTATATTTACTGTACATAGCTGTGCACAAAGAGTCATTAACGAAAAAAAAGTGCAGAAAGTGCGACATTTTTTTTCCAGAAAAGAAAACGCCATAAATGTTTAATACGTATTAAAAGCAACACCTAAAAGTAAAATAAATAAAATTAAAGAAAAAAATATTTATTTTTTTAAAAAAAATTTAACAAACACAAAACAAATATGTTTTGTTGAATAAAAACAAATGGATTTGTCAATATATATTTTTATTTTAAAACAAATATGCTATTTCTTCTACATCATTTCATGAATGCTGTGTTGCTTGACTAATTTGTATTTATTATAATGATGGTTAAAGCCTACAGTTATAGCTGCTGTATTTTTTTTTATATAATAAAATCACTTCACTTTTGTATAATAAAGTTAGAAATGGAAGATTTCAAACACACACACACAGAGACAATATTATCTGCATCAGCATTATTATGGACTAACTACTGTAACTTTTCTAGCACTCAGCTCATATACATATATATTAACGTATATATTACTTTATTTTGTTTAAATAGAAAAACCAAATAAGAAATTATTTTGTCTGCACACATACATACATATAAGACATTGCACAAAAGAAAAATCTTTAAAATTATTTTGCAATTAAATGGATAAGAATTTATCGTACAAAATGTGGACTTAATAAATAATAATCTTATTAAGGGGTTACTCATTTAAAATTCTTTCTGTTTTTGAGCATTATATACAGTAGTTTTATAACATTCTTAAAGCATACTTTAAGGAGCGAACAATAACTAACCCCATCACACCATAAAGCGAGTAATAGGGCCATATTTTGTGTTTGATTATTTGTTTAAGAATTTTAAAAGCATACTTTAGGGATAATATTAGAAAGTGTACTTAATAAGTCTAAATAATTATAAAACAACATTTTTGTATATTTTATACAGTACTTTTGTAATATTCGTAAAGCATAGCTTAAGTAAAAGCAGTAAACATTTTCCAACATTTTTTAAATATTTTTAAAGCATAATTTTAGGCGCTTAATAACCTCAGTGCATAGTATACATCGTAAATTAAATCAAATAAAAAATATTTTCAAATATTATATCAAAAGAGTGCTTTAAAAACGCTAAAAAAATACAAAATCTTAAGTTTTAAATAAAATATTATAGAAGACGCAATTACTCGCTGTATGCCAAGTAGGGTTAGTTATTGCTCACACCTAAAGGTATGCTTTAGGAATGTTTCAAAAACACTACAAAGAATTTTATATTAAAGCAGGAATATTCGTAGATGCATAAAACCTCAATATAATGAAGATTAAATAGATCCGCATTTTGTATGGAAAATCCTAATCCAAGTCATTGAAAAAACGACAAAAAACCATTTATTCAATTATTCTATAAAGTCATGACGAGAGTTTTTTTTTCGTTATGAAAATTGTTAGTGGAATTCCTGATATTAATTTTGTAAATGGAATAAGTATAAAAGCATTTTTGTCTACTAAATGGAACAAAAGCATCCACTTGAAAATGCGCATATTTGTTATGATAATGAAGGTAAACAGTGATACAATACAATATCAACCAACAAAAGCAATACACTATGGGGCGGCATAACAAACAAATAAAAATGTTTCAGAATCTGAGACTTTTTCTATATAGAACAAATGTCTCAGATTCTGAGATTCTGAGACTTTTTCTATTTAGAAATAATGTTTCAGAATCTGAGACTTTTTCAGATTCTAAAACATTTTTTCTATATAGAAAAAATGTCTCAGAATCTGAGACTTTTTCTATAAAGAAAAAATGTCTCAGAATCTGAGACTTTTTCTATATAGAAAAAATGTCTCAGAATCTGAGACTTTTTCTATATAGAAAAAATGTCTCAGAATCTGAGACTTTTTCTATATAGAAAAAATGTATCAGAATCTGAGACTTTTTCTATATAGAAAAAATGTCTCAGAATCTGAGACTTTTTCTATATAGAAAAAATGTCTCAGAATCTGAGACTTTTTCTATATAGAAAAAATGTCTCAGAATCTGAGACTTTTTCTATATAGAAAAAATGTCTCAGAATCTGAGACTTTTTCTATATAGAAAAAATGTCTCAGATTCTGAGACTTTTTCTATATAGAAAAAATTTCTCAGAGTCTGAGACTTTTTCTATATAGAAAAAATGTCTCAGAATCTGAGACTTTTTCTATATAGAAAAAATGTCTCAGAATCTGAGACTTTTTCTATATAGAAAAAATGTCTCAGAATCTGAGACTTTTTCTATATAGAAAAAATGTCTCAAAATCTGAGACTTTTTCTGTATAGAAAAAATGTCTCAGAATCTGAGACTTCATCTGTATAGAAAAAATGTCTCAGAATCTGAGACTTTTTCTATATCTTAGATTTTCAGTCTCAGATTCTGAGACATTTTTCTTATAGAAAAAGTCTCAGATTCTGAGACATTTTTCTTATAGAAAAAGTCTCAGATTCTGAGACATTTTTCTTATAGAAAAAGTCTCAGATTCTGAGACATTTTTCTTATAGAAAAAGTCTCAGATTCTGAGACATTTTTCTTATAGAAAAAGTCTCAGATTCTGAGACATTTTTCTTATAGAAAAAGTCTCAGATTCTGAGACATTTTTCTTATAGAAAAAGTCTCAGATTCTGAGACATTTTTCTTATAGAAAAAGTCTCAGATTCTGAGACATTTTTCTTATAGAAAAAGTCTCAGATTCTGAGACATTTTTCTTATAGAAAAAGTCTCAGATTCTGAGACATTTTTCTTATAGAAAAAGTCTCAGATTCTGAGACATTTTTCTTATAGAAAAAGTCTCAGATTCTGAGACATTTTTCTTATAGAAAAAGTCTCAGATTCTGAGACATTTTTCTTATAGAAAAAGTCTCAGATTCTGAGACATTTTTCTTATAGAAAAAGTCTCAGATTCTGAGACATTTTTCTTATAGAAAAAGTCTCAGATTCTGAGACATTTTTCTTATAGAAAAAGTCTCAGATTCTGAGACATTTTTCTTATAGAAAAAGTCTCAGATTCTGACACATTTTTCTTATAGAAAAAGTCTCAGATTCTGAGACATTTTTCTTATAGAAAAAGTCTCAGATTCTGAGACATAGAAAAAATGTCTCAGAATCTTTTTCTATAAGAAAAATATCTCAGAATCTGAGACTATTTTCTGAAAGATAAATTTTCTCAGACCAAAGAGTAAATTTTTCTATAAGACAAATGTCCCATATGTTAGAGTTTTTCTAAGGGGAGAATTGTCTTCAAATCTAAAACTTTTTCTATGAGAAAAATGTCTTTGAATTTGAGTCTTTTTTAAAAAAAGACTCAAACGAAAAATTTAGAATTTTTTTTTTTAAATTATTTTTTTCAGAATTTTCTTTTTGTAATTCCAGCCTTTTCATCCTATTGCTCCTATAAACAAAAATTGAACACACACAATCAAAAAAAAAAGAAAACAAAAACATTATCTGTTAATAGACATGAAAAAAAAACTCGAGAAGTCCTTAGAAAACACATAAAAATACCAACAAAATTTTCGTTTCATACAAAAACTCATACCATAATATCAACAAAAAAAAAAACTGAGGTAACTAAATAAATATAAACAAGTCGTCTTCCTTCCGTTCTCATCAGAACTGTTACAAGTTTTTTTGTTTTACTCTATTCTATAGAATTAAACCCCCAGCCAAGTCAACACAACAGACAAAGAAAGCAAAAAAAAATGTTAAATTATGTTTATTAGGAGAAGCTACTTTAATAGTATGAGGACAAAACAAAAATGTTTTTAAATTTTGAAAACAAAAGAATGGAAAATTTTTATATAATTTTATTTTATATGTTTTTTTTTTTTTTTTGAACAGTTTTATTAACATAAAAGGTCAGGTTATAATAATATTTTTCTCTTTTTATACCCTCCAACCACAGTATGGGGGTATACTCACTTTGTCATTCCGTTTGTAACGCATAAAAATATCGGTCGGGGACCCCATAAAGTATATATATTATTGATCTATGATCGATTCTAAGTCGTTCTATGAATGTCCGTCCGTCCGTCTGTCCGTCTGTAGAGGACACGATACAGTCCAAAATAAAAGAGCTAGACTTCCGAAGTTTTGCACGAATATGTTATATATTCCTAGGCAGGTTAAGTTCGGAAATGGGCAAAATCGGACCAAGGGGAAAAAAGTTCCCCCTTGGAGAACTAAACCAACCCAAGAAAAACAGAATTTTTTGCAGAGTTGTTTTTACTTTTGGTAAGCAAATGCAACATTCTTATCTCAGAAGAAGTTCAAAATCGCAAGGGGAAGGTTGCCCCTAACGTCTCCCACCAATCACCCCCCCCCCTCCCAAAAAAAAGACGCCCCGGATTTTTTTTTTACATTTTGGAGGGTATAAAAGATTCGGCACAGCCGAATGTAACACTCTCACTTGTTTTAATTTAAAATGCTTAGGTTTTTATTTGGCTTCCGGCAATTCTATTCTTATACAGTTTTCTAGCATTTTTTTTTAAGTGTTAAACAAAAAAAAAATATTTAATATTAATGAAAAAAGTAGTTCAATTACCTTTTTATTGCTTTTTAAGAAAAAATAAATGTTAGAAGCGGATATAATTTAGGTATTAAATGTATATTATTATGAACGAAATGGAAAATATTTTAAATTTAGCGATGTCCGTCTGTCGTCTTAAAATCCATGAATAACCGATATTTTAACAAATTCAAATTTTTTTTTAAATTTATTAAGTACATTTTTAAAAAAAAATTATCCCTAAAGTATGCTTTGAAAATTTAAATACATATTTAAATCGAAAGTTTACTCCCTTTATGATGTGATCGGTTAAGTAATTGTTAGTACCTTAAAGTATGCTTTAAAAATATAAAAAATATGAAATATAGTAGTATTTTATTTACATAAAATTTTTGTTGGATTTGTTAAGCACATTTTCTAATATTATCCCTAAAATGTGCTTTGAAAATGGTAGGAAATATATATATCGAATGTTTCTAATACAACACACAAGATGGGCGTTAGTTATTGTTCGCTCCTTAAGGTATGCTTTAAGAATGTTACAAAGTACTGTATAAAATATTCAGTTACAGGAAGAGTTGTAGTTAAATAAATCCTTAATAAGATTAATATTTATTAAGTCCACATATTGTATGGTAAATCCTAATCCAAATGATTACAAAATAGAGCTTTTGTTAATGTACCCCTATTTTATTCTGCCCTGGTTATAAAAATATGTATATTGATTTTTATTTAAAATATAATACTCTAAAACAATAGATATTTAAAAAAATAACTAACACACAATCATTGTTTTGTGCAAAATTTTTTATTTTCTATATTTTGCATTTATCTAAACTAAATTTTATATCAATATATATTTTAATTAAAATCACAATTTTCATTATAAAATTCAATATTAAATTTTTATATTGAAAAATGCCAAAAAAAATTTAGATTTTATTTAATATTTCATGTGCATATTTTTTTTATATTATTTTTCCATTTAAAATTTCTTTTGTATTTAATGACTGGGTTATTAGAGTGGCATTTGCTTTTGATTATTCTACTAGACCTAAAAATGATGTGCTACAAATTTGAATCCAATCGGATCCCAAGTGTCCAGTCAAATTTTTATTCTACTAGACTTATAAATGATGTGGTACAAATTTGAATCCAGTCGGATTAAATTAACCCGTGGAGCCCGGCAATCAAGGTTTTGGATATTTAAAAAAAAAACATGTCTTGCGATACATGATATTTAATAATTTTGATGCGATGAACACAAATTAAAAAAAAAAAAATGCCTGCGAATTTTGTACTCTTGCCCAAAACATTAAATCATGATAATGTTTTGCGGAAGATTTGGGTGTACTTGCCAAAGCAAAGTTTTTTTTAAAAAAAATAATGTTATATTACTTTGCTATTCCATGCAAAACGAATTGAAATATCAGTCGAGGACCCCATTAAAAAACCAAGACAACTGTACATTTCGTAAGTGAGTGCAAAAATAAGTGGAATAATTTTTTTTACATTTCGGAGATTATAAAAGATTAGGCACCAAAGAATATAACACTCTCACTTGTTTTATGTTCATTTGATAAACAAATAGAAAATTTTTATGCGAAAAGCTTAGACTTGGTGAAAAAGTAGTTTTGGTAAAAAAAAATATTTTTTTTTCACGATAAACAAAATTATATTTTAAAAAATTTAATGAACCCAAAATTTTTGGTGAAGAAAAATTTTGATGAAAAAAAGTTTTTGATAAAATTCTTTGATGAAAAGAAAAATTTGTTGATGTAAAAAAAAATTGATGAAAAAAAATTTTTGGTGAGAAAAAAATTGATAATAAACAAGTAAAAAAGTTAAATTCGGCCTTGCCGAATGTAGTGATACCCTCCACAATTTCAAAAAGATTATTGCAAAAAACTTTATTTAAAAGGATATTACTTTTGAAAAAAAAAATTTCCGCGAAAAAAAATTTAGGTAAAAAAAAAAAATCCGCGATTTTTTTCCTTTTTTGTCAAAAAATATTGTTTAAATACCATTTGGTGTTCAATTATGTTCACATATGTCAACCAGAAGCCGAATTAAAGCATTTTGTATTTTTAGGTTATGTTGAATGTACTGAAATTTTTGAGGTGTGCTTACATTTTCGTTCATAACTTTTGAACCACTGAACCGATATCGCTCAAACTTCTCGGGAGAATTTCCAATAAATATTTTAAGTTTCAGTCATCTCTGTGCAATATTTTGTCCGTGATAGCATTTTCCACAGACAGACAGACGGACAGACGGACATCGCTAAAAATGTCTTAAAATCGATCGGGCATCATGAATATATATACTTTATGGGGTCCCAGACCGATATTTCGATGAGTTACAAACGGAATGAAAAAGTTATATATACCCTCTATCACTAAGTGGAGGGTATAAAAAAATTTAATGAACCCAAAATTTTTGGTGAACAAAAATTTTGATGAAAAAAGTTTTTGATGAATTTTTTTGATGAAAAGAAAAATTTTTTGATGTAAAAAAAGTTGATGAAAAAAAAAATTAAAAAAAAAAATTTTTGGTGAGAAAAAAAAGATAATAAAAAATTAGAAAAAAAAATTTTATGAAAAAAAATTAATGAAAAAAAATATGATAAAAAAAAATTTATGAAAAAAAAAATTTGATGAAGAAAAAAATTTGATGAAAAATTGATGAAAAAAAAAATTTATGAAAAAAAAAATTTTATAAAAAAAAAAAAATTTCATAAAAAAAAAAAATTTATAAAAATAATGAAAAAAATTTTGATAAAAAAAAAAATTTATGAAAAAAAAAATTTGATGAAAAAAAAAAACTGAAAAAAAAATTCGACAAAAAAAAAATAGATGAAAAAAAATTTTTTTTTTTGGTGAAAAATAATTATGTTGCTTTTTATTCACCAGCCGGTGAAAAACGGTTTTATTCACCACGAGGTGAATTATCCAAGTTACAAACCCAAGTTATTAAAATTTTTGGTTTTAAGAAAATGAAAATATTAATTCTTGTTTTCTTTTTCGTTAATTGTTAGGTTATATAGTAAAACTGAGGTGGCGTCCTGCAACTTTTTTAAAATTAGACACCAGCCTAAAAACATTATCATGTTAAAATTTGAAATTTGTCGAATGGTTTTCGAGATATCGCTATTTGAAATTTTGCAAAAATTTCGTGATTTTTTCTACGTTCAAGCAATCTTTCCCTTGAGGTTTTTGAGATATCGCTATTTGAAATTTGCAAAAATTGCGTGATATTTTTTACGTTCAAGCATTCTTTCCCTTGATCCTTTCATAGAACTTGAAACAATCACCCATTTAAACTTGATTTGAGCCAAATCCAATCATTCAAAAAATTTCTTAAATCGGTCGAACGGTTTTCGAGATATCGCTATTTGACATTTTTCAAAAAATTTCAGAAATTTTTTTAATATAAAAAAAAAATAATGTAGCGCTTTACTTTTTTTTAATTGTTAATTTTATAAAAATCCTAAATTTTTATTGAAATTTGATCTCAATCGGATTAAATTAACCCGTGGGATTTTTAAAAATTCCAAATTTTGATAAAAAATTTTCAAAAATAAAAAACTTTGATCGAAGTTTGATTGATTTAAAGTGAAAGTTGGTCTCAAGCTCTTTAAAAGGGTCAAGAAAGAAAAAAAGTTTAATAATTTTTCTTTAATTTCTTGAATGAACGAAAACCCGCCATTTTTTTTTTTTTTTGCAAATTTCAAATGGCAATATCTCGAAAACCGCTCGACCGATTGGCCTCTACTATACTCGAATATTCACTTTTTCCTAAAAAAATTTGAAATAAGACTCCCTTCAATCGACAATTAACAGCTAACTAAATATTCAGTTATCCACCCTAAATGAGTAGAACTTAAAACAACAAAAGCAAAACAATATGGAAAACCAGATTTTCATTATAGATCTATTTTCATTTGAAATGTTGCTTAAAAACAATAGAATTATTGATATAAAATTGTTATTTAAAATGGGAGAAATGAACTGAAGCACATAGAAAAGTATTCATTTCAATTGTTATAAAAACAAAGTAATCTTATGATGCTTGTGAAATATATTGATAATGATTTTCAATTTTATAATATGAATACGATTTCTATTTTCTTTATGGTAATTGAGAGATACGAGTATTTATTGAAGTTGTATTTATTAAATGCAATTTTCTTTGTATTTAGAAATGAGATAAAAATTAAATTATTTGAAAATATATTTATTTTTTCACAATAGGGTGTGTTTTTCGATCGGATTGTTTAATTTTAATCTCATTGAGGTTTATTCATCTACGACTCTCCCTGTTTTTATACAAAATTTGTGTAGCCTTGAATATTTTTAAAGCATACTTCGAGGTGCGAACAAAAAATTGAACCCATTACAGCATATAGCGTAGGATACCTTCCCTTAAAGTATGTTATTATTTATTTTTTATGTAAAAAAAATATTTCTTTTTATAAAAAACCTACAATAAGTTTAAACATGTTTTCTAACTTTATTATGGTAATTCTCCAGAGATCAAAGAACATTTTTTTATAAAATTCTTTGTATTGCATTTATCATAAGAGTAAATGGTTAAAAAATATCACAAACAATTTATATATTTTTTACAAATAAAATAATTTCTTTACAAATGAAAGAAAAAACATCTATGTTATGCTATAAATATCCTTTAATGTATTAAAGAATACATATTTATATAAATTTTAAGCATTTTTAAAGGCATTTAGGAAAAAACGTTAAAATCGGTTTAACCGAATCTATGAATACCCTCCACAATATCACAAACATTTTGAGAAAGTTCAAAATGTTTTAAACCATCAAAAACATGAAATGATTTAAGAACTTAAATTTTACTATACCCACAAAATATAATCATGTGTCCCAAGAATCATTATCTTAAATTTAAAGCACATTAATTTACATTAAAATCTATGACATTTAACACGACGTATGATTAATATTAATTACCTGAATGCATATAAATAAATATTGTCAAAAATAAATTAATTTAAATCATACGTCATATAAAAATTTCATATTCCCCATATTAAGAGGGTATACATAGTTTGTCATAAAGTTTGGTACAACTCAAAATAAAAAATGTTGCTAAAACAAATTTTCTATCAAAAATGTTGCTAAAACAAATTTTCTATCAAAAATGTTGCTAAAACAAATTTTCTATCAAAAATGTTGCTAAAACAAATTTTCTATCAAAAATGTTGCTAAAACAAATTTTCTATCAAAAATGTTGCTAAAACAAATTTTCTATCAAAAATGTTGCTAAAACAAATTTTCTATCAAAAATGTTGCTAAAACAAATTTTCTATCAAAAATGTTGCTAAAACAAATTTTCTATCAAAAATGTAGCTAAAACAAATTGTCTATCAAAAATGTTGCTAAAACAAATTTTATATCAAAAATGTTGCTAAAAGAAATTTTCTATAGAAAATGTTGCTAAAAGAAATTTTCTATAGAAAATGTTGCTAAAAGAAATTTTCTATAGAAAATGTTGCTAAAAGAAATTTTCTATAGAAAATGTTGCTAAAAGAAATTTTCTATAGAAAATGTTGCTAAAACAAATTTTCTATAGAAAATGTTGCTAAAACAAATTTTCTATAGAAAATGTTGCTAAAACAAATTTTCTATAGAAAATGTTGCTAAAACAAATTTTCTATAGAAAATGTTGCTAAAACAAATTTTCTATAGAAAATGTTGCTAAAACAAATTTTCTATAGAAAATGTTGCTAAAACAAATTTTCTATAGAAAATGTTGCTAAAACAAATTTTCTATAGAAAATGTTGCTAAAACAAATTTTCTATAGAAAATGTTGCTAAAACAAATTTTCTATAGAAAATGTTGCTAAAACAAATTTTCTATAGAAAATGTTGCTAAAACAAATTTTCTATAGAAAATGTTGCTAAAACAAATTTTCTATAGAAAATGTTGCTAAAACAAATTTTCTATAGAAAATGTTGCTAAAACAAATTTTCTATAGAAAATGTTGCTAAAACAAATTTTCTATAGAAAATGTTGCTAAAACAAATTTTCTATAGAAAATGTTGCTAAAACAAATTTTCTATAGAAAATGTTGCTAAAACAAATTTTCTATAGAAAATGTTGCTAAAACAAATTTTCTATAGAAAATGTTGCTAAAACAAATTTTCTATAGAAAATGTTGCTAAAACAAATTTTCTATAGAAAATGTTGCTAAAACAAATTTTCTATAGAAAATGTTGCTAAAACAAATTTTCTATAGAAAATGTTGCTAAAACAAATTTTCTATAGAAAATGTTGCTAAAACAAATTTTCTATAGAAAATGTTGCTAAAACAAATTTTCTATAGAAAATGTTGCTAAAACAAATTTTCTATAGAAAATGTTGCTAAAACAAATTTTCTATAGAAAATGTTGCTAAAACAAATTTTCTATAGAAAATGTTGCTAAAACAAATTTTCTATAGAAAATGTTGCTAAAACAAATTTTCTATAGAAAATGTTGCTAAAACAAATTTTCTATAGAAAATGTTGCTAAAACAAATTTTCTATAGAAAATGTTGCTAAAACAAATTTTCTATAGAAAATGTTGTTAAAGCAACTTTTCTATAAAAAATTTTGCTAAAACAGCTTTTCTATAGAAAATGTTGCTAAAACAATTTTTTTTTAAAAAATGTTGCTAAAACAACTTTTCTATAACAAAATGTTTCTAAAACAACTTTTCTATCGAAAATGTTGTTAAAACAACTTTTCCATAGAAAATATTGCTTAAACCACTTTTCTATAGAAAATGTTGCTAAAACAACTTTTCTGAAGAAAATTTTTCTGAAACAAGTTTTCTGTAGAAACTGTGGCTTAAACAACTTTTCCGTAGAAAATCATCCATTCTTACTCAAAATGATCCGGAATTTGAAGTGTATTTATAGATTTGGCAAAACCGATTTTTTTTACTCACAATATTGTACAAATTTTTTGTGTAAATACTTTTCTTAAACATTTGTTTAAATAAAACCCACATTTGGCTTTCTTTTAATCTTATCAGTTGTTGAACTTTCTTTGTTTTGCCATCAATTTTTTTTTGTTATTTTATTCCCAGTTTCTATTTTTAACTTCTTTTTAAGAATTCTGTTTAATTTTAAACATAAAAAGTTCTTAAATAATTTTTTGGGGTTTTCTTGTTTTTTTTTCGTATTTGTTGTTGGTTTTCTTCTCTGAACTCAATTTAATGAAATTAATTCGTTTGTAACTCAGCATATTCCAAAAAAAAAAAAAAAACAAAGATATAACAAACAAAATATAACCCATGAATTTTTAACTTGAATTTTTGTACAAACAACATCTGGTTCGAATATGAAGGGTCAATTTGTAAGATTTAGAAATTGAAAGAAATACTCCCTAAAAAAAATATATTTACAAGATTTTACTATATTTTAGGGACTTTTCAGTTCGTCAAGTTGGATAATGATAATTTAACGATAATTTCGTAATTTTATAATCATTAAGACTTCAGTATACGGTGTGTATTATTAATATTCTGTAAATGACTAGTCGAATAGCCTGTCCCTGCCAGGCGGAACACCAAATCACTTTTCTAAATAGTTCTAATATTTTACCAAACTTTTTAAAAAATTATGTTTGTGCTTCAAAAATTTAATATTGCTAGATTGAGTTACATCAATATATTTCCCAAACTGGAAAAAAATTTAATGAGTATAAAAGGTTTTATTGATAAAATTTAAGAACTAAATTTAGAACGCCCATGTCGTCTCTCCGTCCATAAACCGGATATCAAAAATTGTGGATCTGTCCCATGGTCACTCCTATATACATGGCAATTTTTATCTTTCTTTTTATCATGAAGTGTTTTAAAATTAGTTAAAATGTTAAAAAACACAAACATTTTTCCACTTAAATTTTTCCTTATAATTCTCCGTACACAGTTTTAATATTAAATCTGACTTCATAAGGATATGATCCATTGTCAATACTTTATTCTTTACAATTTTCAGCTTCCTTAGTCATTAGGGGTTTCAGAAATAGTTTAAATATTTAAAAACTAAATTTCGCCGTCTTCCGCCACTCCCCCTGACTTAAAGGCTGAAAATCCGGTTACGTTACAGATTATATATACAAACTGAACAAAATTCACAACGGATTTTTTGTATTTCCGCCCTTTCACTGGATATCCAGGTCAGAGTTGATCTTTGCCATAGTCCGTACCATATGTATTCTAATTTTCATCTTTCAAGGTCGTAAGGTGTCTTCAAAATTAGGTAAGATGTAAAAACATAATTTTCCACGCCCATTTCTTCTCTTAATTCTCCGTCCCTACACAGAGAGAACAGTTTAGTTGTGCCAGCCGAATTTAGAGCCAACTGCATAGTTTAATAACAACAACCGAAATTTTCGGTTGCCATAACCAAAATTTGTTTTGAAAATTTAACTTCTGTTGGTCCAAATAAATTTCGGTAATCGCAACCGAAAATTTCAGTTGTTGTAATTAAACCATGCAGTAAGCTCTTAATTCGGCTGGCACAATTAAACTGTTTTTTTGTGTATTCCAAAATTTTTAAATCTGACTTCTTTATGATAAGCTCCATCGTTAGTACTATACTCGTATCCACGCCCCTTTTCCCTCTCAATTTTCCGTCCACAGTCCAAAAATTGTAAGTCTGACTACTTAAGGATATGCTCCAGTGTCAGGACAATATGCTTGCAATTTTCGGCTGCGTAGGTCATTAGGGCTTTAAAGTTAGTCAAATAAAAAAATAAAACACAATATTGCCTTGCCCCTTTTTCCTCTCAACTCTCCATCTACATTCCAAAAATGTTAAATCGGACTACTTTAGAATATACTTCATAGTAAGGACTACATGTTAGGGATTTTCAGCTTCCGTATTTATTGGGGCTGAGCTTAAAAATACTCTAAAATGTTAAAAAAAAAAAAATAATTTTGCCAAGTCCCCTTTTTCTCGTAATTCGCCGCCCACAGGCAAAAAATCCGACTTCGTAAGAATCTGTCCCTGGTGTTTTATTATATACATGCCAATTTTAAGCCATCAATGAGATTCAAAAGGCGCTGGATACACAAAAAATAAGAGAAACACAAAAAAATAAAATATATATTCAGAAAATAGATGGAAATAAATTTCCCACGCCCTTTGCCTTTCTTATTCTCCACCCATACACTGGATGTCAAAAATCCAGGCTCGTGTTGATCTTCCACATGAAACCTTCTATATACATGCCAATTAGTGTTTATAAAAAACCGACATTTTAGGAAACCGGTTTCTCGGTTAACTGAAAATCAGCTTTTTCGGTTAACCGGTTTTCTCGGTTAAACCGGAATAAAAAAACCGGTTAACCGGTTTTTTTTCTTTAACTGACAAAACCAAAAAAATACTTGAAAATAGCTAATTTTTATTAAATAATATAGCGTATATAGCTTAAGTTAACATATTTGTTTCTTTCATCAAAGTTTGCAACTGTTACCCTATTAAAATAACGGTATATAAATAATGTACTCTATTTTCGCATATTCACTGGAACCTTAATTAAATTTTAATTGGCTTTATTTTAAAAAAATACATCAATTCGTTATAAGTAAATTGGGGTTTAGTATTTTTTTTGTCTTGTTTGACTGTCTGGTTAACAGTCACTTAATAAATTTCCCATAAAAGTGTCAAAAAACGCTTACAACGGTGAGTATTTCAAATATTTATCTGATTCGAAATAAAAATTCTATATGATGAATTGTTTCTTGATGTGAAAAACTATTTTAGACTTTCTTTCTTAAGGATTTTCAAGGTGTTTTCAAAGAAATTTTGAAAATTTCATAAAAAATAAGTGTAAACCATTAATATTTGCGAAAATATTCCGTTTAGAATGTATTTAAAAAAACCGGTTAACCGACAGGAAAAAACCGGTTTTCGGTGCACCGGAAATTTTCAATTCCGGTTAACCGGTTTGCAAAAAAACCGACATTTTGAGAAAAAACCGGTTTTTCGGTTAACCGGTTAACCGGTTTATAAACACTAATGCCAATTCTGTGCATTTTCCGCTTCCTTTGGGGGCTTCAAAAGTAGTTAAAATGTTAAAAATCTCAATTTTGTCACTCCCAATTTTCCTTTCAATTCTCCGCCCACAGTCCAAAAATTTAAAATTTGACTACTTCAGGATATGCTTCATCGATAGGACTATACGCTAGAAAATTTTCAGCTTCCTAAGTCATTAGAGGACTTTAAAATAAGCAAAAATGCCTATTTTCATATGTCATTGGGGGTCTTCAAATTAAATATTAAAAAACACAATTTTGCCACACCCCATTTTTCTCTTAATTCTCCTTCCACAGTTTAAAAAATTTAAATCCGATTACTTCAGGATATGCTTCATTGTTAGAACTAAATGCTATGCAATTTTCCGCTTCCTAAGTCATTTGGGGCTTCAAATAAAGTAAAAATTTTAAAAAATCCCAATTTTGCCACGCCACTTTTCCCTCAATTCTCCGCCTACATTACGAAAATTTTGAATACGACTACTTGGGGATATGCGCCATCGTTAAGACTATATTCTAGGAAATTTTCAGCTTCCTAGGTCATTTAGGGGCTTCAAAAGAAGTAAAAATGGTAAAAAATTGAATTTTGCCACGCCCACTTTTCCCCTCAATTCTCCGCCCACATTGCGAAAATTTTAAATCCGACTACTTGGGGATATGCGGCATCGTTAGGACTATATTCTAGGAAATTTTCAGATTCCTAAGTCATTTGGGGGCTTTAAATTAAACAAAAACGTCAAAAAATTGCATTTTGCCACGACCACTTTCCCGCTTATTTCTCCGCCCACAGGCAAAAAATCGAAAATCCGGCTACGTTAGGATCTGCCCCAGGTGTTTTACTATAAGCATGCCAATTTTCAGCTTTGTAGC
Organism: Pegoplata infirma; assembly: GCA_963921195.1. Classification (NCBI taxonomy): domain Eukaryota; kingdom Metazoa; phylum Arthropoda; class Insecta; order Diptera; family Anthomyiidae; genus Pegoplata; species Pegoplata infirma. The sequence goes on along the minus strand of OY992536.1, from coordinate 22,017,099 downwards.
TCATCAGTGGGCTTCAAAAAGCTCTGGATAGACAAAAAAAGAGGAACACACAAATAGGGAAATTATATATATAGATACGCACCGTATACTGAAGTACCGATGATAAAATAAAAAAATCATTATAAATTCAACTATCGTTTTAATTTTTTCTTTAAATAGTTTATATTCGATATATAAGGATTGATCGAAAAATGAGAAAAATCGCTTTTAAGGATCCTTTGAAATAAAATTTTCGAACTCAAATTAGGGTTACCCGTCAGGTGCCACCTGTCAGGTTATTAATATTTATAGTATTGCATTAAAAATTTAAGATCACAGAAGATCAGAAAATTTACCAACTGTTATAATTTAATAAGCATTTGAAGTTAGTTCTTTCGGATTTTGTTCAGAGATTTGTTGTTTTTTCAAATATGGAATTATTTTAATGAGAAAAAAGGGGGAGAAACGCAAACAATACAAAGCTTACAACTGTGACACATTTTTTTCTTATATGGAAAAACAGTAGTAAACTACATATGTATGCATGTATATGTGGATGGGAGAGTGTCAAAGAAATGTCACAGTAGGTTTTTAAGAAAAATACAAAGAAAATTACAAACACTTTTTTCGACATGTGTGAGTGCGTTTTTTTATTTAAGTGAGTGGGGTTTTTTCTTGTTTGAATTTTAAATTATAATTAATAAAAGACAGAAAAACTTTTCTTTTACAAAACAAAGTGATTACAAATGATAAGATTTTTTTTTTGTTTTTGCAAGGTTAACATCACCCATTTTCTTTTAATTTCAGTTTACGAAGTGTTTTAAAAATGTTACAAAAAAAGCATTTTTATAGAATATGTTGCTAAAACAACTTTTCTATAGAAAATGTTGCTAAAACAACTTTTCTATAGCAAATGTTGCTAAAACAACTTAAGAAAATGTTACTAAAACATATTTTCTATTGAAAATGATGCTAAAACAACTTTTCTTTAAAATTTGTTGCTAAAACAACTTTTCTTAAGAAAATGTTGCTAAAACAACTTTTCTTAAGAAAAATTGCTAAAATAACATTTTTAATAGAAAATGTTACTAAAACAACTTTTCTTTAGAAAATGTTGCTAAAACAACTTTTATTTAGAAAATGTTGCTAAAACAATTTTTCTATAGAAAATGTTACTAAAACATCTTTTCTATTGAAGATGTTGCTAAAACAACATTTCTTTAAAAAAAGTTGCTAAAACAACTTTTCTTAAGAAATGTTGCTAAACAACGTTTCTTTAGAAAATGTGCCTGAAACAGCTTTTCTCAAGAAAATGGTGCTAAAACAACTTTTTTTAAGAAAATGTTGCTAAAACAACTTTTCTTAAGAAAATGTTGCTAAAACAACTTTTCTATAAAAAATGTTGCTAAAACAACTTTTCTTAAGAAAATGTTGCTAAAACAACTTTTCTATAGCAAATGTTGCTAAAACAACTATTCTTTAGCAAATGTTGCTAAAAAAACTTAAGAAAATGTTACTAAAACATATTTTCTATTGAAAATGATGCTAAAACAACTTTTCTTTAAAATTTGTTGCTAAAACAAATTTTCTTAAGAATGTTTCTAAACAACTTTTCTTAAGAAAATGTTGCTAAAACAACTTTTCTTAAGAAAATGTTGCTAAAACAACTTTTCTTAAGAAAATGTGGCTAAAACAACTTTTCTTAAGAAAATGTTGCTAAAACAACTTTTCTTAAGAAAATGTTGCTAAAACAACTTTTCTTAAGAAAATGTTGCTAAAACAACTTTTCTTAAGAAAATGTTGCCAAAACAACTTTTCTTAAGAAAATGTTGCTAAAACAACTTTTCTTAAGAAAATGTTGCTAAAACAACTTTTCTTAAGAAAATGTTGCTAAAACAACTTTTCTTAAGAAAATGTTGCTAAAACAACTTTTCTTAAGAAAATGTTGCTAAAACAACTTTTCTTAAGAAAATGTTGCTAAAACAACTTTTCTATAGAAAATGTTGCTAAAACAATTTTCTATAGAAAATGTTGCTAAAAAAACTTTTCTATAGAAAATGTTGCTAAACAAATTTTCTTAAGAAAATGTTGCTAAAACAACTTTTCTACAGAAAATGTTGCTAAAACAACTTTTCTATAGAAAATGTTGCTAAAACAACTTTTCTATAGAAAATGTTGCTAAAACAACTTTTCTATAGAAAATGTTGCTAAAACAACTTTTCTATAGAAAATGTTGCTAAAACAACTTTTCTATAGAAAATGTTGCTAAAACAACTTTTCTATAGAAAATGTTGCTAAAACAACTTTTCTATAGAAAATGTTGCTAAAACAACTTTTCTATAGAAAATGTTGCTAAAACAACTTTTCTATAGAAAATGTTGCTAAAACAACTTTTCTATAGAAAATGTTGCTAAAACAACTTTTCTATAGAAAATGTTGCTAAAACAACTTTTCTATAGAAAATGTTGCTAAAACAAATTTTCTTAAGAAAATGTTGCTAAAACAACTTTTCTATAGAAAATGTTGCTAAAACAACTTTTCTATAGATAATGTTGCTAAAACAACTTTTCTATAGAAAATGTTGCTAAAACAACTTTTCTATAGAAAATGTTGCTAAAACAACTTTTCTATAGAAAATGTTGCTAAAACAACTTTTCTATAGAAAATGTTGCTAAAACAACTTTTCTATAGAAAACGTTGCTAAAACAACTTTTCTTAAGAAAATGTTGCAAAAACAACTTTTCTTAAGAAAATGTTGCAAAAACAACTTTTCTTAAGAAAATGTTGCTAAAACAACTTTTCTTAAGAAAATGTTGCTAAAACAACTTTTCTTAAGAAAATGTTGCTAAAACAACTTTTCTTAAGAAAATGTTGCTAAAACAACTTTTCTTAAGAAAATGTTGCTAAAACAACTTTTCTTAAGAAAATGTTGCTAAAACAACTTTTCTTAAGAAAATGTTTCCTAAGGAAAGGTTGCTAAAACAACTTTTCTTAAGAAAATGTTGCTAAAACAACTTTTCTATAGAAAATGTTGCTAAAACAACTTTTCTATAGAAAATGTTGCTAAAACAACTTTTCTATAGAAAATGTTGCTAAAACAACTTTTCTATAGAAAATGTTGCTAAAACAACTTTTCTATAGAAAATGTTGCTAAAACAACTTTTCTATAGAAAATGTTGCTAAAACAACTTTTCTATAGAAAATGTTGCCAAACAACTTTTGTATAGAAAATGTTGCTAAAACAACTTTTCTATAGAAAATGTTGCTAAAACAACTTTTCTATAGAAAATATTGCTAAAACAACTTTTCTCTAGAAAATGTTGAAAAACAACTTTTAAAGAAAATGTATCTAAAACAACTTTTCTATAGAAAAGGTTGCTAAAACAACTTTTCTATAGAAAATGTTGCCAAACAACTTTTGTATAGAAAATGTTGCTAAAACAACTTTTTATAGAAAATGCTGCTAAAACAACTTTTCTATAGAAAATTTTGCTTAAACAAGTTTTATATAAAATGTAGCTAAAACAACTTTACTATAGAAAATATTGCTTAAACAACTTTTCTATAGAAATTGTTGCTAAAATAACTTTTCTAAAGAAAATGTTGCTGAAACAATTTTTCCTTAGAAAATGTTTCTAAAACAACTTTTCTTAGAAAATGTTGCTAAAACATTTTTTTTAAGAAATTGTTGCAAAAATAGCTTTTCTTAAAAAAAGAATACCAAAACAGCTTTTTTATAGAAAATGTTACCAAAACAGTATTTCTATAGAAAATGTTTTATTCAATAATTTTGTTATCCGTTTTTGTAAATAAAAATATGATTTTATTTGATTAATGTTACATAAAATTTCCTTTGGGATCCCACAGTATCAATTAAAATCCCTTAACAATTATGTTCGACATCATAACATATGTAAGATAATTGAACACAAATAAATACAAATATTTATATGCCCTCGTCGAAGATTTGAAATATAATAACAATTATACGCATTGTTCATTTCAGCATTTATTAAGTTTAAGTTATTTTATTACAATTTACAACGAACTCTGTTGTTAACAGAACAAATATTAAACAACAAAATTAAATCCCAAGAGATAAAATATTTTTTTTCTTAATAATTTCTTAAGAAAATTTAAAAAACAAGATTTATAAAATTTTTAAAAACAATTTAAAAACTCAAAATATTAATTATATTGTTAAGTACATAAATGAGATTATAATATATTTTTTTTTAATTCAATTATGCATTATTATACATATTAAGTAGATAATACTGTAATACAAGTTCTAAACAAAAAAAAAAAACAAAAAGTTCATATAAATTAAAAACACAGACATTCAACAGTAGCATTAACAATTTGGATTAAAATTAAGCATGTACGAGTTATGTATGTATACGGAAAATGCAAATAAAAAACAAGTAAAATTCTACAAGAGATTACAAGATCATAAACAAAGTAAATATATGACACTAGTTAGTCGCACACATATGCTCTTCATATACATATATAAATAAACAAATACAAACTAATATAAAAACCAAAGTATACACATACCTAGATAGCTGCACACACATATAGACACAATCATCCACATATAAGCCAAACACACGTTAAAAGTCAAGAACTTAACTAAGCCTTTTATACACACTAACTATATACTTATAATACACTAGGTATACTCGTATATATATACATATACGTATATTTATATAATAAACATAACCCTCACTATTGCAGTATAAACATTGTTAATATCATGTGTATGTGTTTGTGTGAGTATGTTTGAGTAGTGTTTGTATATACATACGTGTTATTGTGTATGTCTCTCAAAAGACCATGACCCTTAAAGCATTTATACAATCATAAGTTTAGCTATCAGTTGAACAATTTTTTTTTTAATGTTACGGTTTATTTTTTTGTATTTCACACTCATGCAAACACACACACACACAAATTCAACCATTTATCTAAAACATTGAAACGTGTTTATGGGGTTGTCCTAAAATTGTTTTTGTTTCACAAGGGGTTTTATATTTTACTACTGAGGTAAAAAAATACATATAGATATATGTATAGTATGAAGAGATGTTAAATACTCACATAGTACTTAAGTAGAAAACCTAAAATGCATTTATAATCATATATTACAAACATACTTGTATATAAGTGTATCCCGAATGTAACGGATATTTGCGTAGAACTAATAGATTCTGACAATTTGTTTTCCATAGAAAAAATGTTGCTAAAACAAATATTCGATAGAAAATTTCTCATAACAACTTTTCTATAGAAAAAGTCTATACAAAAACACTTTTCCAAAAAAACTTTAAAATGTTATTATAATAACGTTTTTCTCTTATCAAAAGAAATTTTTTATAGAAAATGTTGCTAAAACAAATTTTCTATAGAAAATGTTGCTAAAACAAATTTTCTATAGAAAATGTTGCTAAAACAAATTTTCCTAAGAAAATGTTGCTAAAACAAATTTTCTATAGAAAATGTTGCTAAAACAAATTTTCTATAGAAAATGTTGCTAAAACAAATTTTCTATAGAAAATGTTGCTAAAACAAATTTTCTATAGAAAATGTTGCTACAACAAATTTTCTATAGAAAATGTTGCTAAAACAAATTTTCTATAGAAAATGTTGCTAAAAGAAATTTTCTATAGAAAATGTTGCTAAAAGAAATTTTCTATAGAAAATGTTGCTAAAAGAAATTTTCTATAGAAAATGTTGCTAAAAGAAATTTTCTATAGAAAATGTTGCTAAAAGAAATTTTCTATAGAAAATGTTGCTAAAAGAAATTTTCTATAGAAAATGTTGCTAAAAGAAATTTTCTATAGAAAATGTTGCTAAAAGAAATTTTCTATAGAAAATGTTGCTAAAAGAAATTTTCTATAGAAAATGTTGCTAAAAGAAATTTTCTATAGAAAATGTTGCTAAAAGAAATTTTCTATAGAAAATGTTGCTAAAACAAATTTTCTATAGAAAATGTTGCTAAAACAAATTTTCTATAGAAAATGTTGCTAAAACAAATTTTCTATAGAAAATGTTGCTAAAACAAATTTTCTATAGAAAATGTTGCTAAAACAAATTTTCTATAGAAAATGTTGCTAAAACAAATTTTCTATAGAAAATGTTGCTAAAACAAATTTTCTATAGAAAATGTTGCTAAAACAAATTTTCTATAGAAAATGTTGCTAAAACAAATTTTCTATAGAAAATGTTGCTAAAACAAATTTTCTATAGAAAATGTTGCTAAAACAAATTTTCTATAGAAAATGTTGCTAAAACAAATTTTCTATAGAAAATGTTGCTAAAACAAATTTTCTATAGAAAATGTTGCTAAAACAAATTTTCTATAGAAAATGTTGCTAAAACAAATTTTCTATAGAAAATGTTGCTAAAACAAATTTTCTATAGAAAATGTTGCTAAAACAAATTTTCTATAGAAAATGTTGCTAAAACAAATTTTCTATAGAAAATGTTGCTAAAACAAATTTTCTATAGAAAATGTTGCTAAAACAAATTTTCTATAGAAAATGTTGCTAAAACAAATTTTCTATAAAAAATGTTGCTAAAACAAATTTTCTATAGAAAATGTTGCGAAAACAACTTTTCTTTAGAAAATGTTGCTAAAACAACTTTTCTATAGAAAATGTTGTTAAAGCAACTTTGCTTTAGAAAATGTAGATAAAACAACTTTTCTATAGAAAATGTTGCTAAAACAACTTTTCTACAGAAAATGTGCCTAAAAAAATGTTTTTATAGAAAATGTTACTAAAACAACTTTTCACAATTGGAAAAATCGAAAGTTACAGAAAAAATATCACTCCATAATACATTCATACCATACTAATTTTGTATATTTTATGAGTGTACTATTAAGAAAAACAAATATCTCTCCAGTTGAGAAAGATGATGTTCATTCTATTATACAGATAACACTTTATTTGTTAAACTTTATTTTTTATGAATTTTTAGGTAGAATGTAGGTATAAACATTTTGACATCACTTTTGTAACAACGTCTAAAATTATTTTTAGGTATTCTTAAAAATTCTTTATTTATCTAACAATAAGTCTAACTCACTGTTGAACAATTTATAGTCAAAATTGACTTTTATCAAATTTTATCGAGTAGGGTATCAAAAAATTCATTGTTTAAGCATATATTAAACTTTATTTATTTTTACTGTCTCTCATTCAGTTACGTCCTTTTAATTCATATGAGAGTGTATGTCTGTGTGGTTTTAATAATGTGTTGTGTTTATAATAATTTCTTAATTATGACCAACTGATATGAAAAAAAAAACAACAAATAAAAACCGACATTAAAACCTAAACATCATTTAAACAACTCAAAGTTGGTAATAAAAAATCTCTCATACTACCTAAACACTCTTACACATACTCATTCAAATAAAAAACACAAAGAAAAAAATTTTTATCATAAAAATGTCTATGACT